>BSBN01001114.1:6607500-9294175 GCA_027924645.1 Cunninghamia lanceolata | reverse complement strand
TTTTGAAAGCCTATTTATCTAAAGGGGATCAATATCCTTTCTTTGATCTCTAGAACTAGGGTGCATAATTTAATTAACATAATTTGGGTATACCACTCAATTATTATATTGTATCTACAAAAAATGGAGATAGGAAGAGCACACTGAAGAGAGAAAGGGGAAGACAAATAGAGAGGGGAAAGTGTGTGTGAGAGAGAGGAGGAAGGTAGATTAAGATAAAGAGAGATAAAGATAAATAGAGAGCTAGAAAGTGAAAAGAGTGATAGAGAGATAGAGAGAGAAAGAGAGAGAGAGAGAGAGAGAGAGAGAGAGAGAGAGAGAGAGAGAGAGAGAGAGAGAGAGAGAGGGTATATATATATATATATATATATATATATATATATATATATATATATATATATATATATATATATATATATAGAGAGAGAGAGAGAGAGAGAGAGAGAGAGAGAGAGAGAGAGAGAGAGAGAGAGATGGGACAAGTTGGATAGAAGAGACTAATCTACTATTAGGTTGTCTTTCTAATTCAAGAATAAATAATGTTTTAGTTCAAAACATTGCTACAATTTATGAGAAAAAAAATATTGCATTATATCAAACTAAATTTCTTGTAAATAAGTTATTCTTAAAAAGAAATTTATATTCTTTAAAGATTCATGAAGGAGACTTTGTAACCAAACATTTTAAACATGGCTTCCATATATGTAAAATTGTTCATCATAGGATACCATATTTTTGTTTTTGAAGTCTATTTATCTAAAGGGGGTCAATATCCTTTCTTTGTTCTCTAGAACTAGGGGTGGAGAAGTTACTTTGCATCATTTGGGTATACCACTCAATTATTATGTTGTATCTACAAAAAATAGAGATAGGAAGATCTAGAACATTCACTAATTTATAAAGTTATTGTAAGTGGATGAACAACCAATACATGCAATATAAAGGACATGATCTAGATTCATCAACTCCACTCAACCAAAATAGGGAGATAGAGAGGGACAAAAAGATAGAAAGAGAGAGGCACAATGATATATATATATATATATATATATATATATATATATATATATATATATATATATATATATATATATATATATATATATATATATATAGACTTGGGGGTGCAGGAATTACTTTGCATCATTTGCCCATATACCACTCAATTATACCATATCTAAAAAAAAGGAGATAGAAAGAGCTAGAACATTCACCAATTTCTAAAGTTATTGTATGTGGATGAACAACCAATACATGCAATATGATGTACATAGATCTAGATTCATGATCAAGAGTGGTGGAGGAAGAGACAATAATAGAGAGGGAGATTGATACAAATTAATCAAGAATCAAGATAGAGCGAGAGAGAAAGAGGAGACAAGGGGAAGAAATAAGGAATTGAATAGAGAGAGATAGAGATATGGACATATATTCATTCTAACTCTAGTTTCATTTTGCAAGAATTGAATAGAGAGAGAGAATAAATTTAATAAATTATTTATTAAATTAGAAATATGTTTACTCTTAATTTATGTGTCATGCGTAACTCTAAAATATATATAGATATATAAATATAATTTAAATACTCAAGTTTAAAATAAATATTATACCAAAACTATTAAAATCTGATATATTCTATATTGTTTTCCTAACTACTTATTATCATGGAAAAAAACACTTCTAAGAAATATAGCTTTCCACTAAAAAGAAAGGAAAATCTATGCCCAATCAACTGTAAATGGAGGAACTAGATATATAGGTTATCATTTGTAGATTACATTATCTTCTATTCCACTCTAAATGTCTTCCTAAAGGGTAAGTGCAAAAAGATGGGGGGCCAAAAAGTGGCCAAATTGTTTTAAAAAAAATATAATGCAAAACCCGAGTGCGTTATTACTTATTATAAATTAAAAAAAGCTTATGATCTCATTTCATTTCTTCTTTCTCCTATATATGCTCGCAGCCTGCAAACCCTAGGAAGCGCGCTCAGCGTTTTGCAAAAGTCAATTCAACACAAAAATCTTATCGATTCGTCACCAAAATGCCACCATGACATCGAGCACACCAAATGAGTGAGTTTTATTTATTTTTTTGTTTGAATTTGTTTCTAAATAGGTAGGTTTGAGTTAATTTTTGATGTATATTTCATTAATTGTTAGGAAATGTTAATGCACCTCCTCCTCCTCCTCAAAATCCACAAAATCCCGAGGAGGAAATACCTATGGAACAACAACCTCCTCTATCCATTCCTCGACATGCCCCTGGAACACAAGAAAATATAATGGGGCAAATTAAAAACAACAAAAAAGAAATTGAAGATATAATTGCAAGGTTGAAAGATCCTTCCACTTCAACCTTGAATAGGTCCATGCTTGCTGAATCTCTTGAATCTATGATATCAAATATAGATTCAATTAGCAAGAAAATAACTAGTTGGATAGATAAGATGAGAGGGTTTAGAGACTATTATGTAGACAAGCTATCATACCAAGATGTGAAAAAATTACAAATTACAAAATTAGACTTGTGTTTGATTTTCACAACCCACAAACAAATCAACCTCCACCCATTACATGCAAGTGGTTCCCTATCCATTGGTGCAACAACCAAGCGATAAGGGACAATTTTGGGTAGAGGTGGCGGATGGTTTTTGACTATCCTCCATGCAATAATAATGAGGTCCCACAATACTTTTTGAGGAAACTCTACTGTGAGTTTGTCCTCAATAAAGTGCCAAACTATTTTGATATGCAAGACTTCCACGGTAGAGGTGGGGGGTTAGCACAAGATAGACCAGGGGCACGTGTTGACCCACAGCAGGCAATGAGACGAATAATCATTAGACCAGCCCATGAGCATGTTTCTATCCCTTCCATTGTGAAGGAGAGTGTTGAGGTCGATACACTTTAGTCCATTAGTGCCTTGACTCAGAGCATCGTAGAGCATGCCAGTCTTGTAGCACAGAGTGGGTTGGGAGATAGTACAAGGAGTAGGGGTCCCACCCCATGCTTGTCAGACTTGCGGGTTAGCCTGTGGTTATGACCCCATGGATAGTCAGGACGCAGGTGCACATGCTACATCTGCAGCTGAGAAGATGGTGATGACAGATACCCTCCTAAGTGAGACTTTCAGCCTTGATACTCAGGTAAATATTAGCAAGTTTATTGAATTTAATTTATTAAATTTTATTTTTGAAATGCAAGATTAACTAATTTAGTTTGATGACTTTAATGAAATTTCAAGGTCATAGCGTTGATGCAATTTTCAGTGGCTCTCCACCTACATATTACACTAGATCATCTACTGTTGGGGTGTGTAACTAGTAAACAATTATAAATATTACATGTGAATATCATCATTATATGAATGGTATTCTAATATCTAATTTTGGATGTTGAATAGGTTAATATTGGAGATTTCACGGCAACATCTGCTAGTGGTGGTGGACTTCAAAGCTTCACGGAGGTAATAAAATAAATAGTTTAATGAATGAATTGTACTTACTAGATTTTTGTATGTGACTTGTGTTCTTTATTGTGTGTACTTCCATGTTTAGATGAACGTGTGTGTATGTTAGGAGCCATGATTTGAATCACTATTATAGTTTTCGTAATTGACTAATGTTGTTTTATTTCCAAATGATGGAGGCTGCGGAGACACATCTTGATGTTCAGAGGGCAATGGAGCATGGTGTGACCTCTGCGATTCATAGCTCCATGGCACTGATAGGGATATGAGGCAGATTAGTAAATTTTAATTTACATTCATGTTATAGTTGTTTATTTTTGAAAAATCAAAAGATTATTGATTTGAAGTTTAATTTCTATCTGGATGGTTTCTATAGGACATGACATCACCATGGCCTATTCCTGCTACTGAGGCAAGTGAGGAGACAGATTATATGGTAGTGGTAAGTGATTATTTTGTTAAATGTTTCATTTTTTATAACATGTAATTTCTATATATTAATGTCTATTCTTTTTATTGTAATAGCTAAAGATGCAGGAAGAACTAAATAGGAGGAGCAAACCTTGGGTTCGTAGTAGACCACCCACATACGCGTCTCCATCCCCTAGAAGATCAAAGGCTGCCCGTGATCTATTCTCTTCACCAGCCAGAGGGGAATGACTTTTTATTGTGTTCCTTTGTTGTATGCCTATATGGCATTTGTGGACATATATTTTGTATTGCATATAGTTGACATTATATGCCTATATGGCTATTTTGTATATATGTTATACTTATATCGACATATATTGATGTATGCCTATATGGATATTTGGTTAATACAAATCTTTTTTATTGATGGCGTTCATACTTGCATTATAAATCCATGTTTGAATGGATATTTATAGATGGCTACTTCAAATATTTAAAGTCCAATTGTATTACATAGGATGTTTGTTGATCGAATAAGCTAGCTATTGTTATTCAAGTATCACCTAAACCTCATTTTGGAACTAAAAGATAAAAGTTGTATTTAAAAAAAACGAATCATCATGTTGAACAGAAAATATTAATATTCTTTATGAGTTGGTCAATTGAAAATATTCAAATGAGTATGCTGATCCATATTCTTTATGAGTTGGTCAATTGAAAATATTTATTAATTTATTGTTATTATACCATATTGGGATGCAAACAGTATGTTTGTTGTTTTGAATAAGATAGTCAAAATCATATGCTTATGAGCACCTGATGACCATTGTGGTTATTAAATGTAATTCCTCTTGCATATAAGGTGAGGTTATGAGATTACATTGAGTCTTACCTAATTTTAGTATGTAACATAACATTGGGGCAATAGGCTTCCATAAGTCATACCTCGGGGATTTTTAGTTTTAGGTGCAAATTTGCTTTAAGACCTTAGGCACATTTCTCTACTTACACACCTCAAAACTCCGCCTAGAACTCAAGGCGCCTTGCATCATCCAAACAGCCTCAAAGATGATGAAAGGATGTTTCAAAGTATAAAGGAGGGTGCCTTAAGGGAGGCAATTCATCTTGATTATCAAAGTTGATCTAACACATTAAACTAAGCATCATACCTCTAGACACATTTTTGCCTCTCTCTAAACTATCCATTTTGGCACCTTGATGTAAAGTGAAGTCTAAACTTAGTGAAGATTGTGCCTAGAAAGATATCACCTTGGATATGTGCCTAGAGTCATCCTAGATCATCCATTTGCGCCTAAGGGTCAATATAACATAATATAACTTATGAAGACTTTGAAAATCATCAAAAGAAGCCTAGGTGCCTTTTCTTGTCTCCACCATCCATTTTGGGTGCCTAGAGGAAAATGAACTTCAAATCACTTCCAACTGTAGCGCCTAGTGTTAGAACCTTCCAAATGACTAAATCTTACCAAAGGAAGTCTAGGTGCCTATTGTCACTTGGATCATCATGAATGAGCGCCTAAGTGGAAGGAGAATAAGCATCTTGTATAGAGGCACACTTTTGTGTCTAAATAACCTCATTTTGGCACCTTGAAGGAAGATGTTCTAAATCCTAAGATCTAGTGCCTAAGTGTAAAATGGTCTCCTATAGGTTTGAACAAGTGATTGAAGCCATCAAATTGCCAAGAAATGAGCTAAGTATACTAAGGCACCTTTTCTTGTCTAAACTATCCATTTTAGCGCCTAGGAGGAAGGAGATTCTACATCATGAATCAAGGCACCCTTTGCCATCAAAACAACCTCACATTGGTGCCTTGGAGGAAATCAACTTAAAACTTGTGCCGTGGAGTAGGACCAAAGTTACACCCCTTTGCAACTATACACTACCTCCTTCTGACGATTTTTAGGACAGTAGAAAACTTTTCACCATGGGCAAATGCCTCAGAGACATAAAAAACTGAGAGAGGTTATTGTAGAGGCACTCTACATGATGGTGTTTCCTTAGACAAAATGTTTCTAAGTGACACAGTTTTTGAGTAACATCTCGTCAAAGATTGCTGCCTTTTTGCACTTTGGACTCTTTAGGGATATCGTCGGTACAATGTAGCTCAGACTGTTTCGACATGTTTGGGTGAAAAACAGGACCATGCCTAGTGTAAATGTACCCATCCAGACACATTGGAACAGTCAGTTTGGTCGCATCAAGAGCAGGATGAAAGTTACACCCCTTTGCAACTTTACATTGCCTCCTTCTGATGATTTTTGGGGCAGCAGAAAACCTTTCACCATAGGTAAATACCTCAGAGATATAAAAAACTGAGAGAGGTTATTGTAGAGGCACTCTACGTGATTGTGTTTCCTCAGAAGGAATGTTTCTAAGTGACACAATTTTTGAGTAAAATCTCATCAAAGATTGCTTTGTTTTTGCACTTTAGACTCTTCAGAGATATCATCGGTACAATGTAGCTCAGACTGTTTCGACATGTTTGGGTGAAAAATAGGACCATGCCTAGCATAAATGTACCCATCTAGATGTGTTGGAACAATAAGTTTGGTCGCATCAGGAGCAGGATGAAAGTTACACCCCTTTGCAACTTTACACTGCCTCCTTCTGACAATTTTTGGGGCAACAGAAAACCTTTCACCACAGGCAAATGCCTTAGAGATATAAAAAACTGAGAGAATTTATTGTAGAGACACTCTATGTTATCATGTTGCCTCAGATGGAATGTTTCTAAATGACACAGTTTTTGAGTAACACCTCGTCAAAGATTGCTATCTTTTTGCACTTTGGACTCTTCAGGGATATCGTCGGTACAATGTAGCTTGGACTATTTCGACATGTTTGGGTGAAAAATAGGACTATGCCTAGTGTAAATGTACCCATCCAGATGCGTTGGAACTGTCAGTTTGGTCGTATTAGGAGCAGGATGAAAGTTACACCCCTTTGCAACTTTAAACTGCCTTCTTTTGATGATTTTTGGGGTAGCAGAAAACCTTTAATAATGGGAAAATACCTTAGAGATATAAAAATGAGAGAGGTTATTGTGGAGGCACTCTATGTGATCATGTTTCCTTAGATAGAATGTTTCTAAGTGACACAGTTTTTAAGTAACATCTCGTTAAAGATTGCTGCCTTTTTGCACTTTGGACTCTTCAGGGATATCGCCGGTACAATGTAGCTCAGACTGTTTCGACATGTTTGGGTGAAAAATAGAACCATGACTAGCCTAAACGTACCCATCCGAACGTGTTAGAACTGTTAGTTTGGTCACATCAGGAGCAGGACACCAAAAATGTAAAAGTTACTTTGTGCAACTTGACAACATTGACACTTTTTTGCAACATGACTCAAAGACTCAAACTGACCCCAAATGACTAAAAGTGACTTAAAAAGAAATGAAATGGTCTTAGAAGAATTTATTACATACAATTGACTCAATCAAAACAAAATTTTATTTTCTGACCCCTCTTGGAGGCATGACAACCTAGGTGCCCCTGCACCATTAGTGCAACTGAAGGACTATGGTGGTGGTATGAAACTAGAGTGAGTTGACATTCATTTACATCTAGTTTGGGATCTTGAAACAATTCTAGAGTAGAGTAAGACTCATTTTCCTAAAAATAGTTTAAGAAACCCTTATCTAGGATTTTGGTAAGAATCATGCATTTTTTGGCCATTCCACTGATTGGATTCACTTTTGATCAGTAGAATGGGTTGTAGTAGGTCTGTTCTAGTATGCTATGATGAGTTTTTGGTAGGAAATATAAGGAGAAGAAGTTTTATTTGAGGAAACCTAACAAAACCATATGTTAGGTGATGTTTAGAGACATAGAGAAGGAACCATAGAGGCATTTTTGGGAACAACAGATTGTAGGAGGACAAAACCCACAAAATTCATAGTTTTGGCATGAATACTAAGTGCTCAAGTCATTGGTTGAGTTCTGTGTGTGAATTTAAGGGTGGTCTCTTTGTATTTTAGGCCTAATTAGGGCTTTAGGTTATTGAGAGGAGTTATAGGTTATGGTATATCATCCAAAACAACCTATACCTAGTTTTGAATATGTGATAGGGATTCCAAATGGGTATCTACTGATTGTCCAAGTTATGTGTTTGAAGATCTGTATCAAAATTTATTAGGATTGTTCTCATTTTTTAGGGCTACAAGCCATTTCTTGGGTTTGTGAAGGAAGTGTTAATCCTGAGTTTGGTCTAACTTTGGAAATGATTGGAATGGGTCCCATAGAATTTGAAATCACCTTTTCTATGAAGAATTTAGAGTCCCTAATTGTTGTTCCCACTTTTGTATAATGATCATGAAATTTGGGCTTTAGAGCATAAGGAAACCTTGTCAAGTTTGCCATCCTCCAACTATCCCATTGCCTCTACATCACAATTAGAGACACCTATTATCTAGTTAGAAACCAAGACACCTAGAGACACCTATATTTTATACATTACCTAGATTTTATACATTATTCTCAGGATCAACTTCATCCATCACTTAGGTCTAACCCCATGAAGCATAACATGATGATGTAAAAATGCGTATATGTGTAAAAGTGCAACATGAAATAAAAAAAGACAAACCTTACAAATTAATGTGCATACTTACAACTCAATGTAACATGACTTTACAAAATCAATGTGAATACTTACAAATTAATCCAATGAACCATCCGGGTCTGCTCTACTCTTTATTGTGTCAAGTATTGCTTCATGGTCAGACTCACGCACCTTCCACAAGATTTTGTTCAAAGGTCTACCCCAATACTGTATCAAATGAACATTGGATGCCACGACAAGGTTTGAGAATGAAGAATCTTCTGATGTGTGTCAAAGTCCTGAAACAGCCAAACATTAACACTCTTATGTGGGCACCTTCTAAGCCATGTTCCAGTAATAACCACTGAGCGTATAGGGTATTCGATGTTTTCTCCATCTGTAACTGGGGCCTCCAATTTCTCTTTGGCCTCAACACAATGACATAAGTAATAATTTGTTCCATCTTCATTATCTTCATCTACAATAACTACATATATGTGCCCTACATTGATATAGCTAGCAAATTAGATGAAATTAGTCAACATTACAAAAACACTACAAAGTAAGATGACATTAGGAATTTCAAAAACTATGCAAATAGATATATTACTTGGTTGAACTAGATCTGATATGTGGTCAAAGTCAACTGATGATTCCATCTGTGTTAGTTCCAGTGTCATCGGGGGTTGATACGTGTCAAGTGGGCTAGGATAACTTAACTGCCATTCATCAACCCACTCCTTTAATTCGTACTCATCCCAGGATTGAATTGTACAGGAAGAACAAAAGCATGACATTTTTCACGTATGGATACTCCATGAACCTGCAATTGAGCTTCTGAAAGAGTGCATCTCATTTGATCCTATTAGTGTACAACATTCCTCATATGGTGCAATGTTAGTATCATCTATCAACCAAAAAAATCTATGAACTGAAGACTTACCTTCATTACCTGGACCCATGGAAGCATTACACCACTCGACAATCAATTTTGCATCTGTCAACTTTGCATTGTCTTTATACTTTAACTCTTCTCGTGCTATGGATCTTTTGATACATGCTCCTGCACCATCATGCTCCCCCTTTCCATGCTCGACCTCACAAAAGTTCCACATATGCTGAATACCTGTAAAATTATGCCTCCTACTCAGCCAATAGAAATTTTGTGATTTCTTGAATTGTGATGCACAATTATCCGACTATGTGATATGCTGACTGAATGATATGCCCCTTCTAGCCAAATCATTGTAGAACACTTGAAAGCAACCTTGCACGAACTCCATAGAATGCGTGCGATCATCACTAATATAGAAATTATACTCCCTTATGATCTTTCTGTCATCCTCTGTACTATCATTCGCATGGATGAATGTGATGTGCACAAATATAGAAACTTGTGTGGAGTTGTAATATTATGATTGCACCTCATGCTGTGGCTGTAGACTGTAGTTCTTTGCAAAGTTGACGACTGAAACAATGCTACCAAGTGGAAATGTGTCCTTTCATAACTTGAATTGTAAGTCCAACCATCGAGCTCTATGGGCATGTCTTGCATACTCATACACTATGCTATCATGAAATATAGGCATAAACTAATACACTGGAATCTTTTCAATAACCAATTCACACCTCTTTGCTTCTTTACCATCTTTTGTATTGTATGCCACTATTTTATACTTGCTAAACTCTACTAGTTTGTTTCCAACCACATGTGTTCTTTCCATATGTTCACATATTGGCAAACATTGCAAGCCACCGCAATGATGACATGTGCCATCCAAGCATAATTTCTTGTAGAATATTTGACCTTCCTCTCTTTCACATAAAATTCTTGATATGAAGTCTCTTGAAGATGTTGGTGGGGCACGTATGGCACAACCCTGCAAAACATTGTTAGTATGTATATCTAAACATATAGACCTATAAATATCAAAATGGTTAGAAAATTCAATGTGTAATCTACAACAACAAGTAGTGCATGTGTGATTTCTTGACATAGAAAGGTTTTAGCATTTCAAAATATCTTTGACAAATTTTAATTTGATGATACTTCTCTAGAAATTTACCATAAAACTGTGTTTGAGTCTCATCCAAAAAATTCTTTGGATGTGGCTCACGATTTTGACTACCGATTCTCCTTCTTACCACATCCCTTTGAATCGGAGATACCATTGTGTTATTCTTCCAAAAGTCTTCAATTAGTGATCTCAATGCTTCAACAATTGGTTTATCTTTTCATGGTAGTCTCCTCAAGAACGCCCATAATTCATTGGCATTAGTGTCCTTAATTCTTTAGCATCTTCCAATGGCTCTTGATAAAGTTTTCCTATTAATTCTCAATTCTTGACTCGTCTTTCTAATGAGATGAGCTTTCCTTGTTTGACTACTTACTATAGTCGATGTAATCACATGCTGTGTTGCATTAGTATCTTTTGTACGTGAGGTGTTACCCACACTCTTATATGCACTCATTAGATTCTTGACAATAGATTTTTCACTTGAAGCCTCTGATGTTCTGAACCCAAGAATCTTCATGATGGACCTATACTTTAAACTTCGCATCATTTCAAGGAATAGTTGACATCTTGCAGTCTCATTTAACTTTTCAAAGAACAATCTCCAAATATTATGAGCATATCTTCTACAAGTGCATTTTGGAATCTTACCTTCCATTGGCTGCAAAATATTCTCATCAATATCAATCAAATACTTTGGCTTTCTATGCAAAATTCTAGGTGGTGTTAAGTTAGGTAAATTCATCTCAACATTAGGAATTTCATCAATATTTAAATGAGATGGGCTAGATGGGATACCTTCGATCAAAGATGGAATAGATAACATACCTTGAGGTTGAGGTGGGAACGATGGCATACCTCCTTCATCACATGTGAGTGATGATGTACTCTCAACTTGAGATGTGGTAGATGGTGTCCCTACATATTGACTTGCAGTAGAGGACGTGTCTCCAACTCTGGTATTCAAATCTCTTGTAGCACGAAGTTTTTGCATTCATTCTCTTTGTGCCACCAATACCATATCTCTTTGTGATGGTTGTGGTTCCTCTTCAATTGGCATGTCTTCATTTATCGTGTCCAATTTCCTTTCTCACGAAGTTCCCTCATAGCCACTGCTTTCTTTGCATTCTTAGCTTCTATCTATTCCTATGTTGGTTTAATTCTTGATCGTTTCCTCAACATGATGGAGAATTTGTCTATAGCATGATAAAGAGACCAATATTAGTTCCTAAGAAAAGAATCCATACAAATAACTAAAATATATGTCATTCAACCCTTCATAGTAAATGTACATACAATCATCATGTAAAAGAGTAATTGTCACTCAACCAAAATAGGTACAAAGCATACAAAGAAAATTATTGCAGCCATGAAAAGAGTACATGGGACTTCATGCTTGAAAAGGTTGAGGAAAACCCAATTTGACATGTTTGTTGTTACTAGGGCTACTAGGATTTGGAATTGAGAAGGTGTTTTGTTGGTACTAGGGATACTAGAATTTGGGTGGCTTGTGAAGGAATAGACAACAATTGTTGTGTCATGTGCATGTACAAATCATCATGAATAGGTGCATAAGGAATGTACATACAAATCATGTCATGTGCATACTTGTATGATCTTGGCACCTATTCATTTGTATTTTAACTTGTTAATATGACAAGATAATAGTGGGATTGTATTTTTATTATGTTGTAAGGATTTATTCTTGTAAAGTTTGACATCATGGTATGTTAAGGTCTGTTTATTACACATAATTATTAAAGAGCCCAAGTGTAGAAAATATACATGGTAGCATGTGAGATTGTAGGCTGCTTTCTTGATTGGGAATGTGTCTATTTTAAACATGTATGATAAAGCATGATAAAGTAATTCAAATATAATTAAGGACAATGTAAAGAACATGCATGTAAAGACTTGACATACCTAAAACATGAAGATTCGAATGGAGAGAGTACCCAATTATGTAGTGTTTTTTCTTCTTGCATCAAACTCCTCAACAATTTGAGTTTTTCACCACTTGCTTCCTTTTCAATGTTAAATTGAATAATACTCAAATATAATTACTAACAACAATACTATTAACCAATCTATAATGTTAAATTCCTAAAATTGAATCACAATTAACATTGTAACACTACAAAAATTGAAACTTGAATAGATATATATCAAACTTGGTGTGAAAACTATGTTATTTCCTCCTTGTCAAGTTGGCAAAGAAGAAAAGGTGGTGGAAATATCATGCAAAGGTGGTAGAATGTGTAAAATGTGCATGTGAACTTCCCAACAACATGAAAGCACTTCTTTTTTTGTCGGAGCACGTGCATAATCAACATGAAAACAGAGCATGTGGCCTTGGAACATGGGAGTCAACACTTTTTTACTATTTCTATAATAGGAAAAAATGTGAGCGCGTTATAATGCACTCGCATTTTGTCCTACTATAGATTGATCCATAAATATTTGTGCCTATCTCACCTTCGATAGCACCTTTACAATATCTCACCTCTAGTTCCATTAGCTCATGTTCTATATCTCACTTATCTCTCCCCCTCACCTCTCTACTTCTCCCCTCTCTATGTCTCTTAGTCACTCCTTGTCTACCTCAACCCTAAACCTTATCCCTAAACCCTAATCCCTCAACCCTCAACTCTAATCCCTCATCCCTAAACCCTAAACACTATCCCTATTCCTAAACCCTCAATGAGCTTGATACTATACCTTAAACCCTAATCCCTTATCCCTAAACCCTCCAACCCTATCCCTAATCCTTATACCCTCAACACTCTACTTTAACCCTAATCCCTCAACCCTCGAACCTCAATGTACTCAACCCTCAACATCAAACCCTAATCCCTCAACCCTTAATTCTGATCCCTCAACCCTCAACCCTATCCCTAAACCCTAAACCCTAAAGCCTTGACCCTCAACCCTTAACATCAAATCCTAATCCCTCAACCCTTAACTCTAATCCCTCAACCCTAAACCCTATCCCTAAACCCTAAACACTATCCCTATTCCTAAACCCTCAACGGGCTCGATACTATACCTTAAACCCTAATCCCTTATCCCTAAACCCTCCAACCCTATCCCTAATCCTTATACCCTTGACACTCTACTTTAACTCTAATTCCTCGACCCTCAACCCTATCCCTAAACCCTCGACCCTCGAACCTCAACCCTCAACCCTCAACATCAAACCCTAATCCCTCAATCCTTAACTCTAATCCCTTGACCCTCAACCCTAAACCCTCAAGACTCAACCCTCAACCCTCAACATCAAATCCTAATCCCTCAACCCTAAACCCTATCCCTAAACCCTCAACACTATACCTTAAACCCTAATCCGTCAACCCTCAACCCTAAACCTTATCCCTAAACCCTAATCCCTCAACCCTCAACCCTGAACCCTAATCTGTCATCCCTCAACTCTAATCTCTTATCCCTAAACCCTAAATGCTATCCCTATTCCTAAACCCTCGATGAGCTTGATACTATACCTTAAACCCTAATCCCTTATCTCTAAACCCTCCAACCCTATTCCTAATCCTTATACCCTCAACGTCAAAATCTAATCCCTCAACCCTAAACCCTATCCCTAAACCCTCAACAATATACCTTAAACCCTAATCCCTCAACCCTCAACCCTAAACCTTATCCCTAAACCCTAATCCCTCAACCCTCAACCCTCAACCCTAATCCATCATCCCTCAACTCTAATCTCTTATCCCTAAACCCTAAATGCTATCCCTATTCCTAAACCCTCAACGGGCTCGATACTATACCTTAAACCCTAATCCCTAATCCCTAAACCCTCTAACCCTATCCCTAATCCTTATACCCTCAACGCCAAACCCTAATCCCTCAACGCTTAACTCTGATCCCTCGACCCTTAACCCTTAAAACTTGAACCCTAAAACCTATCACTACATGCTTGACACTTGACACTATATCTTAAACCCTAATCCCTTAACCCTCATCCCTAAAGCCTCAACCCTAAATCCTTAAACCTTCAACCCTAAACCCTATCCCTAATCCCTCTACCCTTGACACTCTTCTTTAACCCTAATCCCTTAACCATCAACCCTATCCCTCAACCCTCAACCCTCAACCCTCAACCCTCAACTCTCAACATTAAACCCTAATTCATCAATCCTAAACCCTAATCCCTCAAACCTAAACCCTATCCCTCAACCATCAACTCTCAACACTATACCTTAAACCCTAATCCCTATCCCTCAACCCTTAACCCTTAAAACTTAAACCCTATCCCTGCACCCTCAACACTTGACACTATATCTTAAGCCTTAAACCCTCATCCCTAAAGCCTCAACCCTCAATCCTTAAACCTTCAACACTAAACCCTATCCCTAATCCCTCTACCCTTGACACTCTAACCCTAACCTTGACATTAAATGCTAATCGATCAACCCTATACCCTAATTCGTCAACCCTAAACCCTCAACCCTCAACACTATACCTTAAACCCTAATCCATCAACCCTAAAACCTAATCCCTCAACCCTCAACCCTAAACACTATCAATAAACCCTCAACCCTTGACACTATATCTTAAACCCTAAAGCCTCAACCCTCAACCCTAATCCCTCAACCCTCAACCCTCGAACCTCAACCCTATACCTAAACCCTAAAGCCTCAACCCTCAACCCTCAACGTCAAATCCTAATCCCTCAACCCTTCACTCTAATCCCTCAACCCTAAACCCTATCCTTAAACCCTCAACAATATACCTTAAACCCTAATCCCTCAACCCTCAACCCTAAACCTTATCCCTAAACCCTAATCCCTCAACCCTCAACCCTAATCTATAATCCCTCAACTCTAATATCTTATCCCTAAACCCTAAATGCTATCCCTATTCCTAAACCCTCAACGGGCTCAATACTATACCTTAAACCCTAATCCCTTATCCCTAAACCCTCCAACCCTATCCCTAATCCTTATACCCTCGACGTCAAACCCTAATCCCTCAACCCTTAACTCTGATCCCTTGACCCTTAACCCTTAAAACTTGAGCCCTAAAACCTATCCTGACATGGTCGACACTATATCTTAAACCCTAATACCTTAACCCTCATCCCTAAAGCCTCAACCCTAAATCCTTAAACCTTCAACCCTAAACCCTATCCCTAATCCATCTACCCTCAACACTCTTCTTTAATCCTAATCCCTTGACCATCAACCCTATCCCTAAACCCTCAACCCTCAACCGTCAACTCTCAATATTAAACCCTAATTCATCAACCCTAAACCCTAATCCCTCAAACTTAAACCCTATCCCTAAACCATCAACCCTTAACACTATACCTTAAACCCTAATCCCTATCCCTCAACCCTTAACTCTTAAAACTTAAACCCTATCCTTGCACCCTCAACACTTGACACTATATCTTAAGCCTTAAACCCTCATCCCTAAAGCCTCAACCCTCAATCCTTAAACCTTCAACCCTAAACCCTATCCCTAATCCCTCTACCCTCGACACTCTAACCCTAACCTCGACATTAAATGCTAATCTGTCAACCCTAAACCCTAATCTGTCAACCCTAAACCCTATCTCTAAACCCTCAACCCTTAAAACTATACCTTAAACCCTAATCCATCAACCCTAAAACCTAATCCCTCAACCCTCAACCCTAAACACTATCAATAAACCCTCAACCCTCGACACTATACCTTAAACCCTAATCCCTCAACCCTCAACTCTAATCCCTCATCCCTAAACCCTAAATGCTATCCCTATTCCTAAACCCTCAACCCTCGAAACTATACCTTAAACCCTAATCCCTTATCCCTAAACCCTAAACCCTATCCCTCAACTCTTAACCCTTAAAAATTAAACCCTAAAACCTATCCATAAACCCTCGATGCTCAACACTATATTTTAAACCCCAATCCCTTAACCCTTAGCCCTAAAGCCTCAACCCTCAATCATTAAACCTTCAACCCTAAACCCTATCCTTAATCCCTCTACCATCAACACTCTACTTTAACCCTAATCCTATGACCATCAACCCTATCCCTAAACCCTCAACCCTCAACCCTCAACCCTCAACTCTCAACATTAAACCATAATCCGTCAACCCTAAACCCTATCCCTAAACCCTGAACCCTCAACACTATACCTTAAACCATAATCCCTCAACCCTAAACCCTAAATCCTATCCCTAAACCCAGAAAAACTACTTTGCCTTATGTTAGGTTGTTAAACCCATCATTTTTGACACTCTTCTCTTAAAGATATCTGAGTTGCAAGAATATGTCAAAAAATGGCTATGAACTTTTTTAATGTTAGTAATGTTATATGGCATATTTTTCTGGCCCATTTGGGGTTCATTATTCCAATAGGTGTACACACTATGAGAAAAGCTTTGCGTATGGTACATCCACAGTGAGTAATTAATAGTTGAAATCAGAAGGATGATCATTATGAGAAAAGCTTTGCGTTGAGGTACATCTATGTTTCTTGCTGTCCACCCGACACTTAGGGGAGGTATATTGTTATGAAACAGGCAAATAATCTCCCATTGTTTATTGGCTCTATCCACAAGAACTACTAAACTTTTTTCTCTTGGTAATTGTAGAGGACATTCACCTATTTTTGGCAACTCCTGCATTCCCAAACCATTACAAAAACTAAGTTATTTTAACCCAATAAATAGTTGAGTGCATTGATTTAATACTCTACTATATTAAAGCTTAGCATTCACACAAATGCAGATGTTCATATTATAGAAGACTGCATTATATTAGACTATTAGAGATCCCTCAGAAAAATGTAATAATAAAACTGCTTTGCCTTATGTTAGCTTACAATTAAACCCATTCTTTTTGACACTCTTCTCTTAATAAAGTAAGAGTAATAAGTAAATATCTGATTTGAAAGGTGGGGCAGAGTTCACTGTCATGTGCTTTTCTAGATTGTAGGGTCCATAATGTCCAGGGTTCTTCAAAGAAAGGCTTGTAACATAATTAAGTTTTTGTTATACCAATCCTCTAGGTAAAGCTACAATTCAAATGCCTTCTTTGAAAGTTGAAATAAATTAAATTAGACTTACAATTTTGATTTTCTTCCATTGCTTCAACAACATCATTGTTTTCTTTATCAGAAACCAATTCAAGATCAGCAACTTGCTACCCATTGGTTGACTTGAATTGCATCCTCTGTTAGAAGAAGGGCATTTTTTATCTGTATCAATATTGGTATTCATAAGCTGAAGAGCATTGATATTTTTCACACACCCTATTCTTTGAAATATCTTAACCTTAAAATATGACTTGGATATGTACTTGAACACAATGAAATCTCCAATCTCCAACCCATGATGATTCACAAAATTTTCCCAACCCTACCTAAATTTTAGTTTATTTATGGTACCCCTTAATTGTACATCCCACTCTTGCCCACCTAGGCCTTAAAGAAGGAGACACGCCCATTAAACCAACTCATTTGACAACTTGCTGCCCATCGGTTCACTTGAACTGCATACATTGTTAGAAGAAGGGCATCTTTTATCTGTATCAATGTTGGTATTCATAAGCCGAAGAGCATTGGTGTTTTTCACACACCCTGTTCTTTGTTATATCTTAACCTTAAAGTATGACTTGGCTATGTACTTGAACACAACAAAATCTCTAATCTCCAGCCCATGATGATTCACAAAATTTTCCCAACCCTTCCTAAATTCCAGTTTATTTATGGTACCCCTTAATTGTACATCCCTAAAACCTAATCCCTTAACCATAAACCCTAATCCCTAGTCCCTAAATCATAAACCCTAATCCATAATTATAATTTATGGTACCCTAATCCCTAAACCCTAAACCCTAATCCCTTATCCCTAAACCATAAACCCTATCCCTAAATCCTCAACCCTCAACACTTAAACCTTAAATGCTAAACCCTATCCCTAAACCCTCAACCCTCAAAACTATACCTTAAACCCTAATCCCTCAACCCTAAAATTTCAACCCTAAACCCTATCCCTAATCCCTCTACCCTCAACACTCTACCTTAACCCTAGTCCCTCGACCCTTAACCCTAAATGCTATCCCTAAAGTCTCAACCCTAAACCCTAATCCCTCAAGGTCCTAAACTCTAATCCCTTATCCCTAAACTCTAAATCCTATCCCTAAACCCTCAACCCTCAACCTTAAACCTTAATCACTCAATCCTTATCCACCCCTCTCCTCCCCTATCTGGCTCACTCCCATCTCTACCCTCCTCTACCCTCGACATTATACATACATACATATAGGCATACATAGATGCATACATACATATAGGCATACATACATACATACATGATTAATAACCTTGAACATAAAAAATTCAAGGGGAACATACCGTGAGCGCATTATAACGCGCTCGCGTTATTTAAACATGACAAATAACACAAACTTTTGCGGAGAAGGGAAAATGCAAAACAAACAATAACGCAAGCGCGTTATAACGTACTCGCATTATGTTTTGCTTTGGGAATCCCAAGCCTTAGGCTTGGGATTTTCTTTGGATTTCCAACCCAAAGGCTTGGAGTGCCTTTTCAACATCCACAGACGTGTTTTTCCATATTCTTTAAGATTTCACATAATTTTGTTCGTGCTAACCCTCAAATTTGCACGTGTTTCAAGGTCAAACAAATCGAACACCTGAGTAATGTTAGGCTTTCTCTTAGCTATTTGATGATGTGATTTTTTTCACATTTTAACAATGTTAAGCCTTTCATCTTTAATTTCTTTTGTTTGTGTGTCCGTTTTTTGGGCAAAAACCACTGTTTGGTCTTTTTTCATTGTAAAATAACTATTCATTGAAATTTCAAAAAAATTACATATTTAGAAACTAGACTCCATTCTACACATATTAAAAAAAGAAAAAAATAATTTTCAATTAGTTTTCAAAATTTATAGGAGTAGCACGGCCAAAATTCTATTTTTTTAGGATGTGTCCACTTAAAAAATTAGTAAAAAATTAAATATTCATCAAAAAATTATCAAAAAAATCAGGCATAAACTACATGCTATTAGTTATTTTCTCACTGAAGCAATTTTAAAAATACCCAAAAAAAGTTGACCTTTTGAGGGAGCCACAAAACATGCTATGTTATATTTTTTTGATAGAAACAACACCAATTTCTGTGGCTCCCTCTTTTGAACTCCTTAATCTATGCCATTTAAAAAAAAAATAGTAGTTTAGAAAGTAGACTTGGAGCACTATGAACATTGTTTTGGTTGCATCTTTAAATTTTGAGTGTAACTATGCTCAATTTCTCATCCAAGGCCAGCATTTCCTAATTTCAGGAAAAAAGTGGCCACTTAAGACCCCTTTTTGGCCCCCCATCTTCTTGCACTTACCCTGAAATAAACTAAAACAAAGCAACTCTTCATAGCTAACAACAGACTTCAAGATAAAATAGGAAATGTCCCAACCCACAAGAAAAAGGTGATTCTTAATATTTAGGGATACAAATAAGTGTGACTACTAATGAATTAACTAGCATTTCTAATACACCAGAAAGCAAGAAATGGGCTAAGGGAAAAGAACCAACAAATCACTCATGTCAACACACTTAGTAGAATAACAGGAGTATCTAATACTATCATTGTATACGTTGATTGGACATGAAATTTCTTGTTACTAGGTGTTGTCATTTGTTATTATTTATATACATTATTAATAGAATTATATAACTAATGGTTTGATTTACTTTCTTGTGTTTGAAAACAATATTTTGATTTGCCTATAAGTGATGAAGAGAACAATACAAAAATCATAACTCCATACAAGAGTATTGACTTATTATTTGGGAATCTCTCTAGTGCACCAATAGTCTTCTTAAAGTGTCATTTTGAAAACATAGGAAGAGAGAAACATGAGAAAAACATAGGGAGAGAGAGAACTCATAGAGAGGAACTGTGTGAGAGAGAAGGAGGGAGGAAGACAGAGACAAAGAGAGATAAAGAGAAATAGAAAAGGAGAGGTGGAGAGACAAAGAGAGAGAGAGGAGAGAGAGAGAAACATATGTAGAGAGATATTGTTGTTTCCTATTAAATTATTATAGGGGCTTCCACCTATTATCATATCAAAACCTCTAATTAAATTAATCATTTCATCAAGCCTTTCTTTTGTCAAATTATGCACATCTTTCATCTTAATCAATTTACCCTTAAGATTTTATGGAGAGAGAGAGAGAGAGAGAGAGAGAGAGAGAGAGAGAGAGAGAGAGAGAGAGAGAGAGAGAGAGAGAGGCTTGTGCTAAACAAACATACAAGCTTCAAATAATATACATATGTGACGATTAATGGAAGATGCATGCAAATAGAGACTAGACACCAAACACAAAAGTTGACACATTTGAAGTACCTACTAAGCACAACACAAGGATCTTTAAATACATGGATCTTAAAATCCATTAAGATTATGAAAATTAATTTGTGACACTCAAGAAAACAAAAAATGACATGATCCATATGGATACAAGACAATCTTCATTCACTTAAAGAAATGGACTTAAAGAAATGGAGATTGAACTTCCACAACTATTCGGCATACCCATTGCACACCAAGGTGCGATTGCTAGTTGATTATCCATGGTAGTGAGTTTGTTTTGATGACATCAAGATAAAAATTGTCTACCACAGCAGAGGGAGTAGTCACTGGGCAAATGTAGAGCAATTTGTTGAGGAGCTACATAATACTTTTCACTCATCATCCTGAGAGCCACTGGTTTGGATTTATCTTATCTTATCTTAGGTTTTAGTATTGTTTGGTCTTCGTCGAAGGGATTTTTAGTAGCTAATTATATAGAAAAAGGGAATAAACATGGTCTACTCGTGGAAGATGCGAGGAAAGAACAACAAATAAGAGAAAATGCCAACTTAGAAGCCGTTGATAATTATTGAAATCGAACATTGACCTTGCTTAAAAGGACATAATGTTGAATGTGGACCAGCGGTCACCCACGTTCCTTGGAAAATGTTATCATAATATATTTGGTTGAACATTTTGAACTAGTTTCATATGTCCCTTTTGAAAGCAGCAATGTCCATCAATCAAATTTTCTATTCTTATATAGCAATTTATAAGTAATTGTATTACTAGCAATTGCACCTTGGTGTGCAATGGGTATGCCAAGGAGTTGTGGAAGTTTAATTTCCATGTCTTTAAGTGAATGATGTTTGTTTTGTATCCCTATTGCCCATGTCATGATCTAGCATTGAGAGAGAGTATTTTAGGATGTTGAGAGCTTTGTGGTATTTAAAAATCTGATGAACAAGAACTTGTGATCGTCCAAAGTCACCACTCAAACATACTTTTTTTGCGAGATCATCTGTCATCTGTCATCTACCACCTACATACAACACAAGTGATTAGTCTCCCTCATCTAATAGAAATCATGGGCTCTTGCTACTCAATCCTAGCATTTCATCTGACGCATGTAGGTAGTGAATGCTTTTGAACCTGCAGGTGTTATTCATCCATAGGTGCCAATAGTTGGAAAATGTTAATCCAATAGTACAAACAAAGGTACAAGGTAGAATGAATGGGCATGATTATTTGAATCATCTTGCATCAATCAAGTAAACTGCCAAATGTTGATCTCTCAAAATAGCTCATGCCATCTTTGGATTGTTGGCATGTAATGACCGATTGAAAGTCACTCTCTATTTTTTTTATCGTTGGATCATTGGCATGAAAAACACTATTTCATGAGGCTCTAGTGGAGCTAGATGATCTAAGCCAGCCCATAACAAGCTCCATTTTTTACATTGTAAAAGTACCATAGCCTGATCTTTAATGTAGGTTTTTCCATTAGAATTCTTTATCGTAGCCCCAAGTCCATCATACGACAGAACACTTTTTGCCACTATGTTTATGCAATTAAGCTTAGTTTTGTAAACCCATGATGGCTAGAATGATTTTGTGTTTTAGGAAATGTATTTTCAATGGTCACGTGTGGTAAAAGTAAGATTTGGAAATAATTGTTCATAGGAAGTTTATACATGTAGCCATGTTTTGTTCTGAAAATTCAAAGGTACTTTGAATCCACAAATTTTAGTTTAACATCATGCAGAAATAAGGATATGGTTTGTCCATACACCCTTTGGTATACTATACACATATTAAAAGTAAAAAATATGGTGGGCCTTTGTTTTCCTAGTTTTGTTTGCAATTCATAATGGATGCAAAGGACCAATGGTGGATGACTCTTGCATCATACTTAGGGTTGACATAATTAATATATATTGTATTGTGCACAATTAAAACTAATAAATAAATATGGTAATTAATGTATATAATATATATTGTTATATATTTTATTTAATTTCATATATATATTTCTTCATCTCTCTCTCTGCCTCCCTCTCTCTCTACATCTCTCTCCCTTTCTCTCTCTTTATCTATATATACCCCCCTCTCTTTCTCTCTCTTTATCCATCCATCTATCTCTCATCTTTGGATTGTTGGAACTAAATGAGTGAATGAAAATTAGTCTCTCTTTTCTAGATATATCTCTTTCCCTTTATATTTCTCATCTATATCTCTCTACTTCTCTTTCTATTCCTTTCTCTTTAAATCTTCTTTTTCTCTCTCCCCTCTCTCCCTCTCTATCTTGTTGATAACTGAGAGGGAGGGGGTGAATCAGTTATCTTAAATTTATTCAACTTTCTGTTCTTCTTTAATAATTAGTGCAACATCAAAGCAAACAAGCATGAAAGTAGAAATAAAGTCAATACACATAACACAATGTTTGAATTGATGAGAAGCATCCACACATGCTAAGATTCAATTCTGATTGAGCTCAATAAACTGATCTGCTGCACTTCATTCTTACTTTCTTTTGGTTCAGCTCTCTTGTCACATTCTGGACCTGTCTTACTGCCTTCACACTACTCTTCTGCTTTTTTCACACAATTACACATTCACACCACACACCTTCATATCTAAATTCATCTGGTATATATATCCATACAAGTAATCTCACCACCTTTCTAGTCGGCATCCAGAATAGTCAATATTTTCCCAAGCTTTGATCTGTCGGCTGGATCCTTGCTTACCAAGTGATGCGGATCTAGGAGATGTTTGTAGAAGTCATCAATCATGTCAGCCAATCATGAATGATACCTCAAGAAACTTAGTCATTAGCAATATCTCTTCTAGATTTGGGTCTGACACTATGTCGGTACAGTTCTTCCTCTGTCTACTCTACGAAAATAGGAACCCAACACTCAAGTGCTCATATCTTTTCACCCTTCCATCATCGGAGGCTAAATCCTTGGAATCTATTAGTCAAGGTACTCCTCTTGACTTCCCCAAATCCGCACTTCACTGAGATACTTCCTCTGAGAGATCTGGACCTGACTGTCGGACCTTACTGACTGCTCTGTTCTTGCTTACTGGATCATAACACTTCTTCAATCTGACTTCCGGTAGAGACTCATCATGTCTTGCGGATGTATGGGATAACCTTTGTTGCCATCAATGACAACATACATGAATCCATATAGTGTCTCTTGCCAACATATCTTTCTCTATTCTTCTCTCTGTCTCTATCTTCCTCTTTCTATCTTTTTCCATTTATATTTTTATCCATCTCTCTCTATGGGTTGTTGGTACAAAATGAGTAATTGAGAGTCTCTCTCTCTCTCTCTCTCTCTCTCTCTCTCTCTCCTATCTCCCTTTGTTACACTCCCTCACTTGTACTCTTTTCTTTGTCTCTCTCTCACATTTATCTCTCTCTCTCTCTCTCTATCCATTGTTGATGGCAGAAAATTAAGTGCAACAATTATTATGATACGCTATGAAGAGTGCTCACGATGCATAGTACTATGTACAACATAGTCACTTCAAAGCTTGTTGACTCCCACCCAAGGCCTAAATTTGACGGTAAACCCCACCTATCAAGAAATTTTGTCATGACAATTACCTATGAGGATTAATATAGAATCTAAAACGATCATGGTAAAAACAAGCAACTAAATGAAACTATTAATTATATAATTCTATTAATAATGTATATAAATAGTAGAAAATTCCAACACTCGATAACAAGAAATCATTTAATATTCTTGTGACCACCTTCCACTCCAAACAATTTCATCCAATCAATCTATACATTGGCATTATTATACTCATATTATTCTTCTAGGAGACAATATTTTTCTCAACCTCCTTAATAACCAAATATATTTATTGACTTATTGTAATATTTTGAGAGTTCTCCATAATCTATATCAAAAAATTTGAATATTAATCATAATCCACATTTCATTAATAGTTGGCCAAGATCATGTCCTTCATATTGCATGTATCAACACAAGACAAATAGTAAAAAATATATAATTTTATAATATAATAATATTACTTAAATATATAGATATAATAATTGTTATATCAAGCATACATATTTTCTAAGCTCGTCAAAGTTTATCATGAAGGGAGGAGGTCATGTGTGTATCTTAGATGAAGGGATCGTGTGGCAAGATTAAATGGAGGGGTGGAATCATTGGTGGTATCCTATAATAACAAATCAAAGTGATACATTTTTCCTCTTCTTCCATTTTTACATATAGTGTTGACAATTTGAGTAAAAAAAATCCATAACACGAAAAGTTCAAAAAGTATAAAACCCTGACATGCTTATTATTAAAAATTATATATCATTCCCCCCCTCTCTCTCTAAACACAAGAAAGGAATGGATCTAGTGGCACCCACCATTTCTATTGTCTTGCATCATTATAAGATGATGTCAAAACAATAAATATTTATATTACATAGTTTATATATATTAATTTTTTATATAAAAAATACATAAATAATATAAAACTATATTTTAATATTGAAAATAAATTGAATAAATATTTCTATTAAATAGTTTATATATATTATTTTTTTATATAAACACACATAAATGATATAAACAATATAATTTAATATTGAAAATAAATTAAATTCTCACACACTCTATATTTTAATATTGAGATAAATAAGAAATGACCAAAAATGTGAAGGGAGTAAATCTTATAGTATTACTAATTATATATTTTTAGTTCTATAAAATAAATAAATTATTTATAAATTTTCAATTGAATATATAATATAATTATATTAGATATTTATATATTTTAGATAAAATAAATATAGTCAAAATATAAATTAATACAAATATTAAATATATAAAATTGTATTATACTTATAAATAGATAAATATATTTAAAATTTAAAAATCTCATAATATTAATAATTAAATTTTTTTAATTTTATAAAATAAATAAATTATTTTTAAATATATCAAATATAATATTTAATTATAAATATAAATTATATATATAATTACTATTTAATAAAATAAAAAATATATTTAAATATATAATATGTAATATAAATATATGATTTTATATAATTTTAAAAATATATTAAATAATTATAAAAAATTAAATAATTTCCATAGTATCCATTTTTACCTCATTAAAGTCAAATATATGTATCCATTTTTACCTTGTTAAAGTTAATATCTTTGCATTTATTTAGTAAATAAATGATTTAATATTGCCAGCATGTAATATTCACTCAATTTACGTGTCAGGTTAGCAAATTTACCGATTGAATTGTCTTTATTAAATTCTAATTCGCGATCAATGTGCAAAGTGTCGTTTATGATAATAAATGTATGTACTTGGGAAAACATAATGAAAATTGAAAAGCATAAAACCTATTTGTGTTCCCCACACATGAATACAAAGTCAAAAAAACTACAGATGAACAAAAGATGGAACTGGAAAATGAAGATGGAGACCGGCGAAATCAAACGCTGAAGCCTGTGCAATCGTCTTGTACGCTTCTTGAACAATGTAGACCCTCAATTTGTGAAGTCAGTGCATCTTGTTCATTAAGGGAATCTCTCTCTCTCTCTCTCTCTCCTTGATCCATTGTTGATGGCAAAAAATTGAGCGTAACAATTATTATGATACGCTATGAAGAGTGCTCACTATGCATAGTACTATGTACAACATGGTCACTTCAAAGCTTGTTGGCTCCCACCCAAGGCCTAAATTTGATGGTCAACCCCACCTATCAAGAAATTTTTTCATGACAATTACCTATGAGGATTAATTTAGAAGCTAAAACGATCATGGTAAAAACAAGCAAGTAAATGAAACCATTAATTATATAATTCTATTAATAATGTATATAAATAATAGAAAATTCCAACACTCAGTAACAAGAAATCATTTAATATTCTTGTGACCACCTTCCACTCTGAACAATTTCATCCAATCAATCTATACAATGGCATTATTATACTCATATTATTCTTCTAGGAGACAATATTTTTCTCAACCTCTTAATAACCAAATATATTTATTGACTTATTGTAATATTTTGAGAGTTCTCCATAATCTATATCAAAAAATTTGAGTATTAATCATAATCCACATTTCATTAATAGTTGGCCAAGATCATGTCCTTCATATTGCATGTATCAACACAAGACAAATACTCAAAAATATAGAATTTTATAATATAATAATATTACTTAAATATATAAATATAATAATTGTTATATCAAGCATACATATTTTCTAAGCTCATCAAAGTTTATCACGAAGGAAGGAGGTCATGTGTGTAGCTTAGATGAAGGGATCGTGTGACAAGATTAAATGAAGGGGTGGAATCATTGGTGGTATCCTATAATGAACAAATCAAAGTGACACATTTTTTCCTCTTCTTCCATTTTTACATATAGTGTTGACAATTTAAGTAAAAAAATTCCAAAACACGAAAAGTTCAAAAAGTATAAAACCCTGACATGCTTATTATTAAAAATTATATATCACTCCCCCCTCTCTCTAAACACAAGAAAGGAATGGATCTAGTGGCACCCGTCATCTCTATTGTCTTGCATCATTATAAGATAATGTCGAAACAATAAATATTTCTATTACATAGTTTATATATATTAATTTTTTATATAAAAACACATAAATAGTATAAAACTATATTTTAATATTGAAAATAAATTGAATAAATATTTCTATTAAATAGTTTATATAAAAGCACATGAATGATATAAAAATTATATTTTAATATTGAAAATAAATTAAATTCTCACACACTCTATATTTTAATATTGAGATAAATGAGAAACGATAAAAAACGTGAAGGGAGTAAATCTTATAGTATTACTATTTATATATTTTTAGTTCTATAAAATAAATAAATTATTTATAAATTTTCAATTGAATATATGATGGCACGTCTTACCAGTCACCATTCACAACCCCACTTTCAAAAATCAACCACAATGAGAACTACAATATAGGAGTGACAGGAAGAATGTATTCTTGCACATAAAATATTGAGAAGGAGATATGCTTTATTAATTTATATTGCAGTTTATTACATAACCAAAATGTTGGCCATACATTCGGCCTCACCCATGCAGAGATTCAAAACAAATGCAAAATCTATCTTCTCAGAACTGTCGGCCTTCTTCTATTCACCCTTCGATTAGTCCTTCACCCTAGGCAATCAAACAGTCGACCTCTTTCAGACAATCGAACTCTTTCTTTCTGTCGATGATCAAACTTCTTCTATCCTTTACAATCCTCCCCCTCTACCCTCATTGAAGCTATCCCTCCATATAAATATGCCATCCATCCATGTTTTAAAGTTTTGCAAAAAGAAATGAAGTATCAAAACGTCGCTGTCGCCAGCTAGATTATCCACGACATCCACAACTTCCTTCCTTGAGGTCTACAACAGAGATAAATGCATAACTATCTCCACCAGAAGGAGACTACCCCAAGACGCCCAAAATTTGGAAGGATAAAACTGTTGATCAAAATTCCCACAACATATGCAAAAATGGCTGTTGCCATCAAATGGCCAAAGCAAAGATAAATAAGGAAAAGAGAAATGAATCTTTGAAGAATAAGCCTGTTGTTTCCAATTTGGCCGATCTACAAAGTAAGAAGGAAAGATCATAATGAATCTTTTAATTGCTTTTGCCAGCTAGTCCACCTTTAATATGCATGATTGGAGGCTTTTATTCTTTGTAATTGAAGACAACTCCAACCACGACCCCTTAAAAATATGAAGATTAAATGTTTTAGAAATGGTCGACAAAGATAGTAAGGCTAGAAAGTTTCTTCCATACAGCAACATGAGGTTCAAGGCGATAGGAGCTTCAAACACACACCAAAAATTGTAGAACAAGAACCCTGCTTATTCACAAAGAAAACTAAAAGATCAAGCAAATAAAACCAAAAACTTAAAAGAGGCAAGATGCCCTTGAATCAAACTCTCAGGCATCTAAAAAGATCATGAGCTCTGACTCATGAGGTCTGCAACTGAATGACCTAGTTTAATAATGTCTTCTTCAGTAAGTCATGAAGCATCTTCAATGGGATGATTGTACCATTGGACAAGATACTTGAAGTATTCATGCTTACAGGTCTTCTTCAGCACTTGTTTATCTAGAATGCATTCTATCTATTGTGGAACATTGACTGTCCCAGCTTGTTCTTCTTGAGATGAATCAATTGCTTCAACCTCACCTATCTTATTATCCCCCTTGTATAGATATAAATCTGTTACATTAAAAATGGGAGATATATTCAACTCTTCAGACAATGATATCTCATAAGCATTGGCTGAAAACTTCCTAAGGATTTTGCAAGGACCTATCTTCTTCATCTGAAGTTTATTGTATGTTCATGTAGGAAATCTCTCCTTTCGAAGATGTGCCAATACAAGGTCTCCAATTTGAAACTGCAGCTCTCTTTTCTTTTGATCAGCATGTCGTTTATACTATAGATTGTTGTCTTCAATGTTATGCTTCACCTTTTTTTGAATGCCATGAATGACTTGAGCAAATTCTTCCCCATTTGCATTCCTTTTTCCATCCCAGCAAGATCACGAAGTTCAAACAAACCTCTTGGATACATTCCATATACCACATAGAATGGGCTGAAACCTGTGCTTTTGTTTGGGGAATCATTATATGCAAATTCAACTTGTGCTAACATAAGATCCCAACTTCCAGTTGAACTACCAACAAGGCATCTCATCAAATTTCCAAGGAGTCTATTGACAACCTCGGTCTGTCCATCCATTTGTGGATGATAAGCAGAGCTCAAATTCAAATTTGTGCCCAACTTTTTCCATAAAGTCCTCCAAAAATGACCCACAAATTTTGTATCCCTGTTAGAAATTATACTTCTTGGTATACCATGCAGCCTTACAATTTCTTTAAAGAACAAATTTGCAATGTTAGTTGCATCACTAGTCTTCTTACATGGTATAAAATGCACCATTTTTGAAAATCTATCAACTACAACAAAGATTGAATCATTACCCCTTTGTGTATGAGGTAAACCCAAAACAAAGTCCATACTCACATAATCCCAAGGTCTAGTTGGAACCAGTAATGGTTGATATAGTCTAGCATTTTGACTTCTTCCTTTAGCATGTTGACAAGTTCTACACCTTTCCACATATCTTCTCACATCTGCCTTTATCTTTGGCCAATAATAATGAGTTCTTAGCTGTTGAAAAGTCTTATCCTATCTAATGTGACCAACAAGACTACCACTATGTTTTTATTTCAACAAATTATCTCTCATGGAGCCTCTAGGAATATACAATTTATTTTTGTTGAACAACAAACTTTCTTGTATCATATAATCAATCCATGGTTCTTTATTTCGATAAATAGGATCACTGCAAGCTGCAAATGCTTCTCCAAAATCTGCATCTTCTGCATACAACTCTTTCAAACATTCAAATCCCACATTGTTAGTTTTTATCTCACATAATAACAAATTCTTCCTACTTAAACCATCAACAACTTTATTCATTTGACTGCTTTTATGCTTCAAAACAAAATTATAACTCTGAGTATACTCAACCCATTTAGCATGCCTTTGATTCAATTTATGTTGGCTATTAATGAACTGCAAAGCATGATTATCTATATACACAATGAATTCTTTGGGCAAAAGATAATTTCTCCATTTCTTGAGGGACTGAACCAAAGCATAGAATTCCAAATCATAAGAAGAATACTTTCTTTTTGCATCATTTAATTTCTCACTAAAATAAGCAACTACCTTTCCCTCTTGACTTAAAACTTCCCCAATAGCTAAACCACTAGCATCACATTCTACCTGAAACACCTTATCAAAATCTAGCAAAGCAAGTATGGGTTGTTCACTCATCTTTTTCTTGAGAAATCTAAAATTTTCTTTAGCCTCTTTAGTCCACATAAATGGTCTTTTACTTCCCTTAATAGTCTCCAATATAGGTGCTACCACATGACTAAAATTTCTTATAAACTTTTTGTAAAATCTAGAAAGACCATGAAAAATTCTTACCTCTATGATACTCCTTGGTGATGGCCAATCAAGTATAGCATGAAACTTTTCCTTATCCATCTTCAATCCATCCTTTGACATCACAAAGCCCAAGTAGACTAGTTCAATCTGTAAAAACACACATTTCTTCAAATTAATTTGCAACTTCTCTTCTTGTAGTCTCTTCATAACCTGCCTCAGATGCTCAAGGTCCTCCTCTTTTGACCTACTAAACACCAAAATGTCATCCAAATATACAACCACAAATTTACTAATAAATGGTTTCAAAACCTCATTCATTAATCACATAAAAGTACTAGGAGCATTAGACAACCCAAAAGGCATAACCAACCACTCATACAACCCATCACTATTCTTAAAGTCTATTTTCCCCTGGTCTAATTCTAATTTGGTGATAACCACTTTTCAAATCTATCTTGGAAAAATACATTGAACCACTCAAACAATCCATTAAATCTTCAATTCTAGGTATGGGAAACCTATATCTTATGGTAATTTTATTTATTGCCCTTGAATCAGTACACATACTCCATTCTACTCCTTTCTTTGGCACCAACACTGCAGGAACAACACAAGGGCTTAGACTTTATCTTATCAATCCTTTCTCCAAAAGTTCCCCCACTTGCTTCCTTATCTCTCCATTCTCCATAGGTGTTAATTTATATGCAGCTTTATTTGGAAGGCTAGCACTCGGAATCAAATCCATATGATGACTTATGCTTCTAATAGAAGGCAAATCATTAGGCAAATCATTTGCAACAATATCCATAATCTCATTCAACATATCTTGTATTTCAATAGACAAATCATCCAACTTTGTAGAAGTCATTACACATTGTGGTTTAGGAACTAAAGCAAAACCAATTTCTTCATTCTTCAAATCTTTCAAAAATTATTTACCACTTACCATCATTACTTGATTGCTATTGCTGTCTTCTTCTTTCTCCTTTATGGGCAACAAGGTATGCTTATCTCCATCTTTCATAATGGTATATGTATTCTCCTTTCCATCATGGACCAAATTTCTGTCAAATTGCCACAGTCTTCCAAGAAAAACATGGCACACATCCATGGCCATTATATCACACAAAACACAATCTTTATAACTGCTAATCTAAAAATCAACATAGGCCTACTCACTAACCAATATTTGATGGCCTTTTTGTAACCAAGTTACTTTATATGGAGTTGGATGTTTAATCCTTTTAAGATTCAGCTTCTCTACCATTTCAGTGGCAACAATATTATCAGTACTACCACTATCTATAATGAGCTTACAACATTTACCATGTGACTTGCACTTTATTCTAAACAATGCTCTCCTTTGAATTATCTCTTGACTTTCCTTCGGTGGATTTAACAGTGTTCTCTTGAGCATCAAGGACTCTCCTGATTTTGCTCCATCCTTGTGATGTACTAGAGATCCCACACTTTATTGGTTAGCCTGAACAACTTGATTTCTTCCCTCAAATTTTGAGTGTCCTTGTGATGATTTAGCATAGTCCCAACTCTTGTGTCCAAATTGATTGCACTTGTAACATTTTTTGGCAAATCCTCTTCCTCTACCTTGCGAACAACCTCTTCCATAAGATCTTCCTCCTCTATTTTGAAAACCACCTTTATCATTATGGGCTATCCCACTGGAACTTCCAACCTCTTCACTTTGATGGTGTTGTTGTCCCCTACTTGTTTGCTGTCTCCTTCCTCTAAAACCTCTTCCTCTCTTCTTCTCTTGATGACTTTGCTTCCTTTGCAGCTTCTCTTTTGCCTTTAAGGCAAGTTGGTAACCCTCTTCCAGGATTCTAGGTGACCAAAGACTCATTTCATCTTGCAAACTATATTTTAGACCATTCACATAATGGGCTATCTTCTCCACATCTTCTTCAGCATGCCCAAATTTGATTATAAGCTTGTAAAACTCGTTTGTATAATCTTTCACAGACATATCTTTTTGCTTCAAATTTTGTAATTTCTTAAAGAGATTTGCTTGATAATCACCAGGAAGAAATTTTGCCTTCAACTTAGCCATCATCCTATCCCATGAGTTAATCTTTTCCTTATTTCTCTTTCTTCTTTTAGTTTGGACAAAGTCCCACCACATGGTAGCATGAAATTTCAATCTTGTGCAGGAAAACTTTACTCTTTTCTCTTCTTCTACACCCTCATATTCAAAATATTTATCCAAGTCATTGATCCAATCAATCAAATCTTGACCATTTAGGCTTCCAGCGTAAGTTGGTACATCAATCTTGGGTTTGGAACCCAAACTCATGACTAAAATTATCAGTCTCTCACCAAATTTATCTCCTGGATCTGCCTATCCTTCCTCATTTTCTTCTCTCTGGGGTTCTTCTTCCTCATCACTGACATCTTCAATGTCTAGGTTTCCTCTCCTCTGTGCCTTCTCAAGAGCATCTAACCTTGCAATCAGATTCTGCATCAAGTCAGGGTCACCATGATGTCTTCGGCCTCTGCCTCAGCCTTTGCCCATCCTTCTCAGAGGCATATTGACCACTTTTCAATATCCAATCTCAACCTTGCTCTGATACCAAACTGATGGCATGTCTTGCCAGTCACTGTTCACAAACCCACTTTTAGAAATCAACCACAATGAGAACTACAATATAGGAGCGATAGGAAGAATGTATTCTTGCACATAAAATATTGAGAAGGAGATATGCTTTATTAATTTATATTGCAGTTTATTACATAACCAAAATGTCAGCCATACATTTAGCCGCACCCATGCAGAGATTCAAAACAAATGCAAACTCTATCTTCTCAGAACTGTCGGCCTTATTCTATTCACCCTTCGACTAGTCCTTCACCCTAGGCAATCAAACAATCAGCCTCTTTTAGACAGTCGACCTCTTTCTTTCTGTCGATGATCAAACTTCTTCTATCCTTTGCAATCCTCCCCCTCTGCCCTCATCGAAGCTGTCCCTCCATATAAATATGTCGTCCATCCATGTTTTAAAGTTCTGCAGAAAGAAATAAAGTATCAAAATGTCATTGCCGCTAGCTAGATTATCCACGATGTCCATGACATCCTTCCTTGAGGTTTGCAACCGAGATAAATGCATAACTGTCATCGCCAAAAGGAGACTACCCCAAGACGCCCAAGATTTGGAAGGATAAAACCATTGATCAAAATGCCCATGACATATGTAGAAATGGCTGTCACCATGAAACAACCAAAGCAAAGATAAATAAGGAAAAGACATAAATGAATATTTGAAGAATAAGCCTGTTGTTTCTAATTTGGTAAATCCACAAAGTAAGAAGGAAAGATCATAATGAATCTTTTAATTGCTTTTGCCAGCTGGTCCACCTTTAATATGCATGATTGGAGGCTTTTATTCTTTGTAACTGAAGACAACTGCCAGCCATGATCCCTTAAAAATATGAATATTAAATGTTTTAGAAATGGTCGATAGCTATAGTAAGGCCAGCAAGTTTCTGCCATACGGCGAGAGGAGGTTCAAGGCTACAGGAGCTTCAAACACACACCAAAAATTGCAGAACAAGAACCCTGCTTATTCACAAAGAAAACCAAAAGATCAAGCAAATAAAACCAAAAACTTGAAAGAGGCAAGATGCCCCTGCATTAATATATAATATAATTATATTAGATATTTATATATTTTAGATAAAATAAATATAGTCAAAATATAAATTAATACAAATATTAAATATATAAAATTGTATTATATTTATAAATAGATAAATATATTTAAAATTTAAAAATCTCATAATATTAATAATTATATTTTTTTAATTTTATAAAATAAATAAATTATTTTTAAATATATCAAATATAATATTTAATTATAAATATAAATTATATATATAAAATTACTATTTAATAAAATAACAAATATATTTAAATATATAATATGTAATATAAACATATGATTTTATATAATTTTAAAAATATATTAAATAATTATAAAAAATTAATAAATTTCCGGTTGAAGTCAAATATATGTATCCATTTTTACCTTGTTAAAGCTAATATCTTTGCATTTATTTAGTAAATAAATAATTTAATATGGCCAACATGTAATATTCACTTAGTTTACGTGTCAGGTTTGCAAATTTACCGATTGAATTGTGTTTATTAAATTCTGATTACGTGATCAACGTGCAAAGCGTCGTTTATGATAATAAATGTATGTACTTCAGAAAACATAACGAAAATTGAAAAACATAAAACCTATTTACGTTTCCCACATGTGAATACAAAGTCAAAAAATTGTAGATGAACAGAAGACGAAACCAGAAAATGAAGACGAGGATTAGCGAAATCGAACAGCCGAAGCCTATGCAATCATCTTGCACGCTTCTCAAACAATGTAGACCCTCGATTCACAAAGTCAATGTGTCTTGTTCATAAAGGGAACACCTTCAGTGTAATTACTTTATTTTGAAAATATTTATTCTAATTCTGGAATTTTTATAGTTTATATTATAATTTTTATACTTTTTAAAGTTCAGTCTTAGATTTTTATGTGACAACTATTCTCAATGTCTTTATTATTTAAAAAAAATGTTTCAACCACTTATTATGATTTGGATTACTATATTGTATGCATGTCATGTTATTAACATTTATAGTTGCTTAAATAGGTTATAATTTTTGTCAAAGCATTTGTATGAGATAGATAGACTAAATTTATGCTATTCAACATGTGTAAAAAGCTTATACATTTCAATATATGTTATTTAACCTAATTTAAACAATTCATTTGAAATGTAATAAAACATATACTCCAAAAAATTAAAAAATCAACTTCAACTACTTCACATGATTATCATCCACATAGATATAATAACAAACTAGACTTAAATATGTTATAGTTTACCATCACATTTATAACAAAATTATATGTGTACATATTCAAGCTTCAAGTTATATCACATTTATTCAAAAGTATAAGTATGATGACATGCTTTAAATTTGTTACAAAATTATATTTTTGCCATATTTATTTATTTATTATGGAGGTCATCCACAAATTCATTTTTTCTACCCAATTCAAGAGCATGAGCCTTAGGCTTAATCTCTTCGATTGAGAGCCAAGGACTAAGGGGTATCCATTCTGCCAAATTCATCTAGGGCACGATCCCAACCTCATCCCTTATGGTGTCGAGGGCCTTGCACTCAGCAAGACTTGATCCCTGGTGGGCTCACTCAAAACCTTTGAACTTCACCAGTAGACCAAGGGCCCTTTGACAACCGTGTAATTTTCAGTTGACCAAAATACTAAATAAGCATAGAATTTAGTTTAATAAGAGCACCCAAATTTCCATGCCCTAAGCCCACCTCAATAACATAATAAAATGGGCTATGCCATTAAAATTCTTGGGAGGAATATAAAACATCTAAGCTTGGATATCATATGTTATATGATATCAACATTTTTTTCTCTTTTAAAACAAAAGGAAACCCAAGAAAAAAGGAACCTAAAACTCAAAAACTTGCTAAGGAGTCATACATTCTAACCATTCACCTAACTTTTCTCTCTATTGTTGGCCTACACCACATATCATAATCATAATCTTATTGGCATACTAAGCTCCAAAATGTATGCACTGTATAATTAGTTCTAATATAACCCTACTATACCTTCCACTTGGTAGAGGTAGAAACCTTAACACCAATAACATCATTTGACAACATGGTTGAAATCAAAGTAGAAACCAATAGTGCCAATGCTTTCTTTATTTTAATTATTATTTACCACTCTCATCAAGCCAACAAAAAAACAATAACATAGATTGACAAATAAAAAAAAAAATGTTATACCTGATCTTTGCTTCAAAGATAGAATTGGCCATTTGGATATATCTTGTGGAGCATGTCAAATTATAACTATAATCTATTGTTCATGTACCTAGGAACTTATACTAGGACTGATGCATGGGCATCGAAGTCCATAAAATTTTATTTTGGGATTTTGGTAAATTTTGAGTTTATAAATTTTGTTGGGTCACATGCAGTATTCAAAAAACCCTATTACAATAATCACTAAAAAGGTAATTGGGTATTTTGAAGACTACATGTGACCCAACAAAATTTATAAACTCAAAATTTGCCAACATCCCAAAATAAAATTTTATGGACTTCGATGCCCCTGCATCATACTCTCCAAGAAGAGAGATTTGAGCTCCAACTCAAATAAAATTTTTCTTTCTTTTCTTCCAATCTTTTAACAAATTTGCAGTGTTTTGTTCCACATTGTTTTCCCCTGCACTTGTTTTATTCTTTGCCATTAACCAAGGCCAACTTGGGACAATGTAACCATGTGTTTTTGTTTGTTTTCTCATTCCAGCTTCAACTTTGACTACAACTTTAAATTCTATTTCTCCATCATGCTTTTGCTGCTTCTTTGTAGTCTTCTACAAAATATCTTTTATCACCTTCACCTTTTGAATCCTTTTGTTTGCTTCTACTTCAATGCTTTGTATTGCTTCAATCAATATATCGTTCTGCTGGTTCATTGTTTCAACATCTTCAATTGCTTCATCTGCTGCACCTGTAAACACATTTTCAACTTTACTGTCAGAAATAAAATTTTGAGTCACAATGGACTCTTCCTCTTCCTTGGATGGCTTTGGCTCTTCTAGCATCTTGATTAATTTTTTTATCTTTCTTCTCAATTTATGCTTCTGTTTCCTCTCAACAATTTCTCGTATTAGCCATTTGACAAATTTTCTAATGGTGATATCCCAACATCGCGCACTGATTATTATGCTCTTTATTTTTTCTTTCATACTTTACATTGCTTTTGCAAAATCCTCTCTTATGGCTCCTATCTCTTGCTGAACTTTTATCTGTTTTGCTCTCTCTTCCTTTTCTTTTTTCTTCTTCTCACTTCTCTCTCTCATTTGTTTCTCACTCAACAACTTCTTACTCTTCAAGTCTTCATACTATCCTCCTCAACACTTCCATTCTCTATGTGTTGTTTCTCCTTTTTCAAGCAAGTCTCTTTCACCTTGCTTCTTCTCAATGCCTTCAAATGGCCTGCAACAATTTTCTTCAGACCAAATAAAATTTAGCAAAGTATCAAATATTTTACCTCACCAATAATATGCCCAATCTTCCTGTCCAACACTATAACTCACAACTATTCAAATCATCAGTACCATTAGCATTCACTCAAATCAAAGAAACATCAATTACCAGCAATCACCAAAAATCATGCAAGTACCAAACTACACACAGGGCTAAACAACAATATTGAAAAAGTCATTTCTCTTAAAATATCATCTTCATTTTTCTAAAAACTAGATAGTATGATCGATACTCATAAATCTAAAAAACCATTAAATCTTAGGGCAATCCAGATCATAAATATGGAGATACGACCTAATCTTTAGATTGGTTTAGCTAGATTTTTGCAATACCAACAATCTTCTGGCTCTGATACCAATAATTATGCAAAGAAAACTGTAATAGTTTAGTTGATCACCTCTTTCATATTGATCTAATTTGATTTATAAAATCAAACCATTAAAGTAGTGTGCTGAATTACAAACTCCAATACCTTGTATTGATCAATACATAGTTGCATTGTGTAGTAACCATACAAGCCAAATCATCTATTTTAATTTATGTTTTAAACTGTTGCACTGAGTATCAAACCTTTCTGTTAATATTTAGCAGATTTAAAAACTCAAAGACAGTACCTTGCATGGACCAATCCCCATCAGTATACAACCATCACTTTGCAATGTTCCTGAATACAAATTGCCCAAACCTGAGACATGCAATTTCACTTCCACAAGATATATATATATATATATATATATATATATATATATATATATATATATATATATTATGATTGATAACTTGGTCGGAATGACCAATATAAAATTTCTTCAATACATTAATACCAGAATATAAAAGCTCATCGTATCAATGATCTTGGCTATTATTAATAAAATCAATGCAGAAATAAATAAAGACTGAATACAAAGTCATAGACTTAAACAAGATCTTTGGTTTATCAGCCATGAATCCAGAACATCTATATATCCTCTCAGCCCCTTCTACTTAACGCCTTCTTTTTCACATAAAGAGAGATCATTCTTTTTAACTTCTAGGAATCCTTTGTTTATTACTTCTTGGAAGACTTCTAGACTTTTCTTAAACCCTAACCGCTTCTTGAAACAACCCAATCTATTTCATCCGCTTTTCCTAAAACTTTACAATATTTTTATCTGGATTTCAAAAAACCCTATTACAATAATTACTAAAAAGGTAATTGGGTACCTTGAAGACTACATGTGACCCAACAAAATTTATAAACTCAAAATTTGCCAAAATCCCAAAATAAAATTTTACGGACTTTGATGCCCCTACATCAAGGACTTATCCAAATAAGTGAAGGAAAATGGCTTGAATGCATCTATTTTGTAATTTTTTATACTTCACATTGCAACCTTTTGGTGGCTTCAATTTGATTCCAACATCACTAAATATCTATCATAGAAGATGATGTCTACATAGACCATGAAAACACAATGTATGCTAAACTCAAAAGAACTAGTCAATGTGACAGTCTCTCCACTTTTTTCATCCACCATTGGTTGCTAGCTTGATGACATACTCCCTCAATCTATAAAAACCATTGCAAAGTAACTCCATAATAACATCCCCAATTGTCCATAATAACATCCCCAACTGCAAGCATGTGAATTTATTGTAAATCTTCAAATTTCCTTAGATATGAAGCTCTTGAATATAAGCCCTCTCTAGATTAATTTATAATTTCTCTTCACTAATAAACTTTATGGATTCATAAGAAAATCTCAAGTGTGATGATTGTTTCTCCAGTAATGAATTCACCCATAAAACATAATTACAAGTGAAAGCTCATTGTAGCTAACTATGAAATGGGACCCATTTTTACCTGGCATATAAGACATTGGAAAACTCTCATGCTTACCAAAAGTGATATATAATGGGTATATGTAGGATCATATAACAATTTTCTTATTGAAAAAGATTGGTAGTTAGCAATAGTGACAAGTAAAACCTTGTTGGTGACATGTATGTTGATGTGTGTCCTTAATAACTCCTCTATTATTGTTAAAGCCATGGTACATACCAATAACACAATTCATGGAGCCTTGTTCTACGTTAGCAAATGTTAATTAAATAGATAACTATTAATATTAATCCATGAGAAGGGATGATTTTCAAAGTTAATTGCCACATGGACTTGTAAAAAAGAAATCTTGCAATTTCTTTGTATTGTAAAAAAGCAAATTATAAATATAAGAAGTAGTCCAACAGATTGCAAGAAAGAAAATACAAAGTTAAACTAGATACATCTTAGATCCAGAATATAAATACATCTGGCAACCTCCTCAAAAGGTCAAAGTAGATAAAACAGTAGCTAACCTATAAGGAAATGCAGAAATTCTTCAACCATAGAAAGATACACAACATCAAACCACTAAAACTGTTGCCACCACTAAAGATAGTTGATATATAGAAATGCAACAATTCTTCAACCACATAACATAAGAAGCCTCCATGATCAAGGCCTAACCAAAAGGCAAAGTATTTTTGATAGCAAATCTCTAATAATAGATAAGAATGCTCTATTCCAACCCCATTCCCCTGCTCTAGGCAAAACATAGAATTAATTGTTGATCTAGAAATGGAATTTCTTCCTTTGAACTATGAGATTGCTAAGTTGAGCTTTGATCTAATCCAACTAGAATGCAACACTGGGATTGTTATTGAACAAACTCTTCAAATAAGAATAAAAGGCAATAATTTGTAAATAGATTTTAGAGTAAAGCTTCATAATTTCAATCACTAGGTGAGTATTGAATTTAGAAAAAATAGATGAGCATCTTATTTTCCATAAATGTGAAAGTATAAAATGTCTCACATAATCAACAACAATTTTATTCACAAGACAAAAGCCAAAAAGAGCTTCTTTCCAGCTCAAGCGGTAATAAAAAATAGTTGGAACATAGGTGAAAACACTATTCTAGATCATTTTAGCAATAGTATAGTCCCAAAAAATGTGTTTAATAGACTCAACAACTTGACAAGTGGAGCATTTGATAGGCTGTATGGATAAAAATCTAATTCTTTCTTTGACAGGCAAGTTATAATGTAAGAATTTCCATGCAAGCATTTGATCATTAGCATCAACTTTTGTTTTTTAGATTTTAGCACTGAGTTTGGTCCATAACTTATTAGTAAATCTACATTTCCATTTTGTATTAAGGTGAGATGAAATATTAAGAGAAGGAAGGAGATGCCAGTACACTTTCTTTAGGGGGCAAAAATAAAAGTGATGGGTAGATAACCAACACCCGTCTTTGTAAAAGTTGCAAGATAGGGGTGTACAAAGTTTGATGGCAAGATTAGGAGGCATAAGGGATTACACGAAGACTAGAAATTGTTGATATTTGTCACTTAGACCAAACCGATCTTTGATAGTAGTCCATGAATGCCATTGTATCAAAGAAGAATCCCATAAATCCATGAATTGTTTAATGTCCTTTCTGAATAAATATATGGAAGGTTTAGGAAATGCGATAGCTAGAGGTTCCCTATGGTACTGTACATGTCTGTTCCACCAAATGGAGGAAGAAGAAAAGATAAATCCATGCTGCAAAGAATCTCTCCAAGAGAGAAGATGACACACTCTTTTCCGAGCCTTCCAAATTGACTGCATTGGAAAAGAAGCATTGATATGAAAATATTGGGCAAAGAGGATTTTGTCAAGCCAATGAACCTTTTTCCATTTCCCTTTAACATCCGTTGTTACAAATCTATTTCTTAATAATATTTTCTTAGGTTCATCACCTTGAGTAGATCTAATTATCCATTTAGCTACCAGGCATGGACCTTGAGTTTCTAGATCTATGAGACCAAGACCACCCTTGCATTTAGGTTGAATACATTGCAACCATGAACTAGATATGTAGCCAGTCTTTCCTTCCTAGTTGGACCGCGAAAATTGTAATATGATCTTATGAAGGTCATTATAGCATTTTTTATATGGCATCCAACGTGATGAAATAGAAACATGATGCTACGAAAATATTATTAGCAACTTGAACTTTTCCAGCCAAGGACAAAAATCTATTGCTCCAATTAGACAATTTGGTTTTCAATTTATTGAGATACCAAGTCCACATTTTAGTGAGAGACAATACTATCCCAAATGGAATACCTAGATAGTGAGTAATTTCGCCATTTTTAATTTCTCTCTAATTATTGGGAATCCAATGCGGAACATGACTAATATGAGTCATTAAAAACTTTGTTTTATGATGAGAAAGCTAATATCCCAAAACAAAGCAATAAAGGTTCAAAATATCCATAGTATTGTTTAGTTAAGTTTTAGAATTCTGTAGAAAAAGAAGGTTGTCATCAACAAAATGAGAGTTAATAACCATTCCATTTTGAGGAATAGGGATACCCCGAATAAGACCAAGCTGACTAGCCTTATGTAACATATAACCCAAAACATCAGCAGTAAGAACATATAGGAAGGGTGATAATAGACAACCTTGTCTAATAGAACGTTGTAAGGGAAAGGAATTTGATAAAGCTTTGTTGACTACAACCTGAGCATTTGCATCTTTGAAAAGCATCTATATATGGGCACATATTTTGGGCTCGAAGCCAAGCCATTGAAGCATCTTGATGATAAAGTGCCACCCTATTCTATCAAAAGCCTTATCAAAGTCTAGTTTAATCAACAAAGAATTTTGACCTGACTATTGTGACCAATCGCATGGTTCCCACACAAGGATTGGATTATCAAGAATATAACTACCTCTACGAAAACTAGTTTGCTTAGGTCTAACGATTCCTTGAACAACAGGTTTAATTCTCATAGCCAAAGCTTTGGCAATAATCTTATATGAAGTGTTTAGTAAAGTAATGGGATGCTGACTAGATATAGTATTTTCATCTCGACCTTTAGGAAGAAACTTAATAAGACCCTTGTTAATAATAGGACTTAAAGAGCCTCTTTTAAGAGCATCTAGATAATAAAGGTAAAAATCCTCTTTGAAGTGAGGCCACATTATTTGGAAAAATTCTACCGAGAGGCTAGAAAACCTTGGAATTTTGTTATGACACATGGAAAAGAGAGCCCTCTTAATTCTTCAAGGGAGAGAGTTTGATCTAGGTATGTGTTGTATCTTGGGTCAATTTTATTAGGAATGTATCCTTTAACAATATCTTCTAGAGACTCTTGAATATCTTCCCAATTATTGTCTTCTTTAAACATATTTTCATAAAACATCTTGAAGATTGAAGTAATTTCAAGAGGATATGAATGAAGAATTCCTTGATCATCAACCAAAGAAGAAATTTTCTCCTTTTATGTTTATAATTCAAGTAATTAAAGAAGAATTTTGACCTTTTGTTCCCCTCTTTAATCCATTGAATTCTGCTTGGATTAAGGTGCCATCAACCTTGTAAATCCTATGTAATTTATTACTCATATTATTGTTTGTAAATCACCCATAAGGGATGAAAGGTTTCACCAGTAGCGATCTTATTTTAGCTACATGTTTATATCCGGTCCTCGACACTAATTCGTCTATGATGGGGGTCGCAGGGGGTTTTTATCATTGTAAATTTGGACCATTCGTCATTAGGTCACATATTTGACAATCGATATTATGTTAGTTTTCTTGCCCTAGAAGGCAACCCCCTTTTATAAGGATATTTGTACTAAGTTTTTAGCACAGTTGAGAGTAATAGGCACCGCTAGATTAAAGATAAAAGAAGAAGAGGAAGTGCATGTATTGTAATCTCATATTTGAATATACTACAACTTGGAGCCTCTTTTCTTGGTAGATTTTTTTATCCAAAATGGTTTTCTTCACGTTACATACTGTTTTATGTGTTCAATTCTTGATGCATGTTATTTCTGTGTAATGGGTTTTATTTCTGTTGCAATCTCCATTGATTCTACATTATTTAGAGGACATTAATATGGTTTGAATTAGATTTCCATTGTGTGGTTTGTACCTTCAATTCTAACAAATTATAGCCCTTATTCTAGCTCCTTGCCATCTATAGTTGTCTAATTTGCGTAATTGCATTTCGGTGGATGCAATAGAAGCTTGAATCGTAATATTAGATGGATCAATTGTAATTTTTTTCCTATCTTTTTCTATTTTTCGTTGAAGAGATTTTTCTTTTCTTTGATGCTGCACAACTTTTTTTTCCAAAGGAACGGAGAAAAGTAGCATATTGGGTAAGGGAATTACACAACCAATCAGTCCAAGATTCATTGCTTTGGGGTTTAGGAATGGAATTCCAAATACCCACCAGAGCTGCCACACAAATAGGATCTTTTAAATGGGAAGTGTTCAATTTGAAAGGAAGTGGATAGGAAGGGGGATGGGATGGAAAAATGGAAATGGAAAAAAGAATAGGAAAGTGGTCAAACAGTGTGGTGGTATAGTCAACTTGTAGAAAAGAACCAGATGAAAGAGGGTAAACATGAAGGTTATAAGAGATATAAAATCTATCTAGCCTACTTAGTTTTAGTACCAAACTAGATCTGCAATTAGTCCAAGTGAACCAATTATCCAAATGATTAGGATATTTTTCATGCAAACCATCCACAACTCCCAAGAATTATGACAATAAGTCCATTTTTCAAATTCTTCATTGCAGAGTTTGGTAGAATTAAACCAACTGTGATCAAAGTGACTTTCCACCATGTTAAGTCTCCTACTAAAATCCAGTCAGTGATTGGGAGATTAGAAGACAACCATTCCTAAAGCTTGATTCTTTCTTTAGTATTGTTGGAAGAATAAATGGAACATAAGCCGATAGTTTGACCATTGATAAAAATGAGGACCCAGATGCAACAATGTGAAGGTTCCTCACCCTTATCAATGATAAACTTAGCCAACCATGATGACAGACCTAAAACAACTCCTCTACTGCCTTCTTTGTGGGAGGTGTGCAAGAAAGTAACATCTTTCCACACATTATAAAGAGAAGCCTTCAGATGAATCCCATTTAATTTATCTTCTTGAAGAAAGACCACATCTGGTTTGCATTTATCAATAGCCATTTAAACTTTAAACTTCTTATGAGGGAGTGAAATCCCTCTTACACTCCAAGAAAGAAGATTGAAATTTATGGAAATTAAGAAATAATATTTTCCTCTTCTGACGGAAAACTAAAAAGTGATTATGAGACATGACATCTTGTTCATTGCAGAGATCATTAGAGGAAGGAGATCTTGATCCTTGATGGGATTGAGTAGTATTGGGTGACGAAGTCCTTAAAGGGGGATTAGGGGAAGAATGAGGAGGGGAAGGTGAGTGGGACTGAGTTGGAGAACGTTCAGGAAAATAAGGAGAAGGGCGTGACGATTCATTTCTTTTCCTGACCATTCTCCAACTATCAGTCATGATAGCATCTTTATAAGGTGATGGTGGGACAGTAGAAGGTGGGACCACTGAAGATCGAGGGGTATTGGAAGAAGAAATAGACTGGGAATGAATTGGAAGGGTCTTAGGAGTTTGATATGGTTGAGTAGGGGTTTGAGAGGGGGGTAAAGAAGAGGGTAAAGATGAAGTAGGTTGAGAAAACTTGTTCTTTTTAATGGAACACTTGCAAATCATGTGTCCTTCCTGGTGACAATAAAAGTAGGCATTTGGCTTATTAAGATAGACTATTGGTTGTTCTATTTCAAAACCTGGGCCAATCAATTTAACATTCTGTAGCAGAGGTTTATTTAAATCAATTTCCACACAAGCCCTAGGATGAACTCTTAAGCTAGAAAATTTGTTTGAGTTGTGTTTACACCAAATGATTCTACCAAGTTGAGCAACAATATCCTTCAGAAAGAGTTAGAATGCCATAATAATATAAGGTAATTCGATCCACATGGGGTAATGTGATCGAGAAGGGCCTTCAGGGTGGAACTCAAAGTTCCAGGTCTGGAGGTAACATACTTGACCACATATAACCCACGTGTCATACTGCCAAACAACTTGAGCATGATTTGTCACTTTAAACATGTAAGAAACATAGCCTTTACCTAGTCCTCTAATGTTTTCTTTCTCTCATCCCCTATTTTCCCAATTAATTTTGGCCCATTTATAGAAGTTAGATTCCATTAGAACTCTGTTATCAACTAGGATTGCACCCATGATGCAAAGATGTGAGGTTCAGCAATCCTGTGTAACATGGGAATACCTTTAGGTTGTGGGTACCCTATGGTGAAGGTAGACCTCCAGATTGTGGGATGGTTCCCTTATGATTGATCTAATAGTAAACTGACTTTGCATGAAAAAGGATAGGAGGAATTGCAATGAAACAATAAACTAAATTTGAATTGTGGTGATGCACCTATATGATGATAAAACCTGTAGAATAATTCACAGCTATTCTCAAAGGCACTAGTTACACAAATCAGAAATGATGACTTAATCACAAAAGTATTTCTAAAGCAGGCCAAACAGTTTGTTCTTTCAAGAGGAAAATGATTTTTCACAGTTTTAAGACCAGAATGAAGACAATCACAACTTAAGACCTATGATGGATGCATAATAATGAGTGAGACAAACTTAAAGGATTTAATGGTTAAAACACAATAATTTGAACAAATCATTCATAAAGGCACTTGCATATTTCTGAAAAGGCAAATTTGGTGTATTCTAAATGAAAATAGAAGGAAAAAATACTGCATAAGATAAAAATGAACCTGTAACCTATTGTACTATATAGATATGAAAATAATGAGTCACAAAACACTCTTCTCTACAATGTGTGAGAGAAAAAAGAAGGCAAGAAATGAGAAAAAATCCCAAGATTTTTCTCCTATATACAAAATGAACTCTCAAGTGCATGGAAGAAGCACTGCAGTTCAACTACACTCTAAAAATATCTCCTCCCAGTTGATTACAAAGAAAAAGATAAAAGCCTAGAAATGAGGCCTCATAATTGATCCAAATTGAGCAAAAATAGCTCCAAACTACCTCTCACATCTAGTTTGACCATGTGGAACTCCAAACTCCTCCTAGTTTGACCAAAATCAAGCAAAAGGCTCCAAAATACATTAGTTAACTCTACATCTTGATTGTGCATGATTTTGGGATGAAGAAAACAATGTGAACAAATAATAAAGTAATCATCATGATTTACTTTACTATTTGTTATGATTTTGTCTATTCTTGACTTTTACAACTTTATGATAAATAATAAAGTAATTTATAATTTATTACTTTATTATTTGTTTACATTTGCTCATTAGTTTCCAAGTCATGCAAACCTGAGGAGAAACTAATTATTTTCAAAAGGTTAAAAAAATAATAACTCTCCTTATAACTCCCCTTTGACTTGCAAAATCTTTTAATGCATCCTATGATGATGCTAATAAAACACACTCTCACATGCAAAAATCAAAGTACATCATCATATGTGAAATATGGTTTATAGAGTCATGGATTACCCTTATATCTCCCATGCTATAATGCTATATCATTACATTTCCATGCATATACATGTGATACTTGATTATATTTCTAAGATCAAAAGACCTTCAAACATCGGCAGTAGGAAAAGGCATCATTTGATTTTGAATTGACGCCTCACGGGCTCTTTGATGAAGGGGTAAATCATAAAACACACAACAACAGAAAGTGCACACTGAAAATAGCACTTTCTTTATTGATTTGGACAACTTATTACATTACAGAAGCTCAAATACAATAAGAGGAATCAACCCTCCACAGGCTGCAACACATTATAGCTTCCTATTCCCAGACTCTAGAATCATCTGCCTTCTGTAACCCCAAATCAGCTAGGGTTTCTATTTCCCTACCTATTCTTGACTCTACACTCTCCCCATTAACTCTACTACCTCCCAGGGTTTCCAAAAATGGTTATTAATTGCCCTTTTGGCGGCCAACAACCTAATTTCAAAATTTGCATCTCCCTCCAAAAACAGATCAACTTCTGGGAGCCATAACTTTTGATCCGGGTGTTTGATTGACGAACCATTTTATGCGTTAGAAATCTCGTGGAGTACTCTATGCACTAAGAACTTGATCTGCTAGTTCTGACCATTTTCTGGTCCGTATGGGGCCGTTTAGTGCCTCAAACTTGAGTTTGAATAATTTTTAGGCATTTTTCAGGAAATGAAAACTTTAATATCTTTGATCTCGCAAATGATCTTTGCGTGATTCCTTCGCCAAAGGTCTTATTTTTTAGTTATGAAACTTCCTATAAAATTTCACTTCATTCCGTGCCCAATGTAAACTTTCTAAAAATAGCAAGTTGCTATTTTTAGCAATTTGGAAAAATTGAAAGTTCTACATCATTATTCAAGCAATTATGGAACCAGAACCACAAATTTTGAAAAGAAATGGAAAGAACATCAACAATTTTGAATTACATCTTTTTTTGGGTGATGAAAGATTGCCCTTACACCACTGTATGCTTCTACATCAGACAACTAGGGTAATTTGAGAAGTGACCTTGTCATGTCTCAGGTGTTTGTGTGAGGAAAACCCAAATGGTCAACCTCTTCCTTAGACAACCAAGAAGGATCTTCAACATGCCTTTCTTTCCATTTCACCAAGTATTCTTCATATTGCCTGTTCTGAGTACTTCTTCCCACACGACTATCCAAGATCTCTTCTATCTCCTTTGTTGAAGTATATGTCGGAATACTCCACTATTCTTCTGTTGGTCCATCCTCTGTTCCACCTTCATGATATTATGATAAATCAACAATGTTGAAAATAGGGGAAATATTAATCCCACTTGGTAGCTCTACCTCATATGCATTTCCTGAATCATACTTCTCTAGGATTCTGCACGGTCCAAATTTCTTCATTTTCAACTTATTGTATGTTCCAATTGGGAACCTTTCTTTTCTCAAGTAAACCATGACTCCATCTCCTACCTAGAACTCTTTATACCTCCTCTTTTGATCTACCTTAGCCTTGTACTGAATATTCATCTTATTAATGTGCTTTCTCACCTCTTCATGCAAATTCTTCAAATGTTCTGCAAAGTCTTCGGCTTCAACACTTGTCTTTTCTCCTTTATCCAGCTTCCTTAACTCAGAAGAATTTCTTAGGCTATTGCCATATACAATCTGGAATGGTGATTTACCAATACTCCTATTGATAAAATTGTTGTAAGAAAATTTTTCCTATGGTAAAATCAAATCCCATCCCTTGGGCTTATCTCCTACTAAGCATCGTAGCAGGTTACCCAAACTCCTATTCACCACTTCGGTCTGTCCATCAGTCTGTGGATGGTGTACAGAATTGAACTTCAAATCTGTCTTCAACTTCTTCCACAATGTCCTCCAAAAATAACCAACAAACTTGGTATCTCAATCTGAAACTATGCTCTTTGGTAGACCATGCAATCTCACCACCTCCCTAAAAAATAACTCTGCAATATGAACAACATCATTAGTTTTCTTGCAAGGAATAAAATGTGCCATCTTCGAGAATTTGTCCACCACCACAAAAATGGAATCATGTCCTCTTTATGTCCTTGGTAAACCAAGAACAAAATCCATACTAATATCATCCCATGGATTCTCTGGTACAGGTAGTGGCTGATATAGACCTGTATTCTGACTTGTTCCTTTCGCCATCTGACATACTCTACAACTCTGCACAAATTTCCTCACATCCTACTGCAACTGTGGCCAATAATAATTTTCACCAATAATAGCAATGGTCTTATCTCGACCAAAGTGTCCAGCTAATCCTCCACTATGCTTCTCCTTTATCAGGTTCTCTCTCATGGAACTCCTCAGAATGCATAATTGGCTTCCTCTAAGAAACATGCCATCTTGGATTATGAAATCCAACTATTTTGTCCTGTCCAAAGTAACAGGTTCCAGACAAGCTTGCCAAGCCTCTACAAAATCTGGATCTTTAGGATACAAAATTTTGAGCTCATCGAACCCAACAACCTCTATCTTCATTTCTATCAACAAATTTTGCCTTTTGCTCAAGGCATCTGCAACTCTATTGGACTTCCCACTCCTGTGCTTCAAAACAAAAGTATAGCTATGCAAAAACTCAACCCATTTTAAGTGCCTTTGATTTAACTTTCCTTGACTATTAAGATACTACAAAGTCTGATGATCACTATATAAAACAAAGTCCTTTGGCAATAAATAATGTCTCCATTTCTTCAAAGCATGAACTATTGCATAAAATTCCTGATCATAAACATAATACTTTTTCTTGGCATCATTAAGCTTCTCACTAAAATAGGCAATGGGCTTACTTTCTTGGCTCAAAATAGCTCCTATACCACTACCGCTAGCATCACAATCTACCTGAAATACCTTATTGAAATATGGAAGTGCCAAAACAGGTTGCTCTGTGACTTTTTGCTTCAATGTATCAAATCTTTTGTCTGCTCCTTTAGTCCATCTAAACTCTTTTCTATCCCCTCTCATTATCTCAGTTAGGGTGCACAAATGCTACTAAAATTCTTGATAAACTTTCTGTAAAATCTTGCAAAACCATGAAAAGATCTTACCTCGGAAGCACTCCTTGGCATAGGCCATTCAATGATAGCCCTCACCTTCTTTGGGTCCATCTTAAGACCTTCCTTTGAGACAACAAATCCTAGGTATACCAACTCCTTTGCAAAGATACATTTCTTCAGATTGATCAACAACTTCTCCTCCCTCAGATTCTCCAAAACTCTTCTAATATGCATCATATGCTCATCCCAAGTCTTACTGAAAATAAAAATATCATCCAAACAAACAATAACAAAACTTCCCAAAAATTCTTTCAGTACCTTGTTCATGAGCCGCATAAATGTGCTCGGTGCATTGGTTAGCCCAAATGGCATGACTAACCACTCATACAAACCTTCTTTGGTTTTGAAGGCTATCTTCCACTCATCTCCTTCTCTGATATGGATCTGGTAATACCCACTCTTCAGGTCAATCTTTGTGAAGTACTTGGCTCCATTCAAACAGTCCATTGTGTCATCCATTCTGGGCAATGGAAATCTATACTTGATTGTGATCTTATTAATAGCCTGAGAATTTATATACATTCTCCATTCTCCATCTTTCTTTGGTGCTAGTACTGTAGGTACTGTTGGCAAGAGACACTATATGGATTCATGGTTGTTGTCATTGATGGCAACAAAGGTCATCCCACATATCCGCAAGTCATGATGTGTCTCTACCGGAAGTCAGAATAAAGAATGTTGTGGTCCGGTGAAGAAGAACAGAGCATGTGGCAAGGTCCGACAGATTGGTCCGGATCTCTCAGAGGAAGTGTCTTGGTGCAGTGCGGATTTGGGGAAGTCAAGAGGACTACCTTGAGTGGTATATTCCAAGGATTTAGCCTCCGGTGATGGACAAGGAAAAAGATATGAATGGTTGAGTACCGGATTCTTGAGAGACAGTGAAAACAGAGGAAAAACTGACTGACAGAGTATCAGACTACTTTCCGGATGTGTTACTGTTGATGACAGAGGTTGTGAAGGCATGAATCATGTTTGGCCGACATGATTAATGATATCTACAAGTATATGCTTGATCCGCATTGCTTGGTGAGGAAGGATTCAGCCGACAGAACAAAAGTTTGTAAGAAACTAGACTGTTCCGGATGCTGACTAGAAAGGTGATGAAATTACTTGTGCGGATATATATAGAGGATGGATTTAGTTGTGAAGAGTGTTATGGTGAAAAGATATATGCGAATAAGTCCAGAACAGAGTAGAAGTAGCAAAAAGGATCCGGTATGTGAAAGATAGTAGAATAAAGAACAGAGGAAAGATGAAGTGCAGCAGATCAGTGTACTGAGCCTAATCGGAACTGAACTCCAGCATATGCAGATGCTTCCAATCAGTTCAAGACTGTGATTCTTATCACTTTGTAGACAGTGTGTCTTCTTGTAGGCAGTGGGCCTCTTGTGAGCAGTGTGCTCGGGCAGTGAGCCCTAATTGGCAAGTGCCATTTTTGTAATCTCCTATTCTTCTAACAGAGAATAATTTTGGGTTAATCACCCCGTGGTTTTCTCCCTTAACAGGGTTTCCACGTCAAAAATACTGTGTTATGTGTTTCTTATTTCATGTTAATGTTTTAGTGTTTGATTCAATGCTGCATCAATTAGTAAGAAAGTTCATTAAGGGAAATAATTAGGATAACTGATTCACCCCCCCCCCTCTCAGTTATCAACAATTGGTATCAGAGCTAAGTTCCTCCTAATAGAGCCTAACAGCTTGAGGAAGATCTGGGAGTTCAAATGGATGCATATGGTTTAAGGGAGCAACTCAAGACTGCTCTTGAGGATCTTGAACAGTCAAACTCTGAAGTCAGTGAATTAAAGGAAAGACTCAAACAGGCTGATGAATTCATGAGAGAATTAAAAGACAAATTAAGTCTCTCTATGAAAAAGAGAAAGGAGCTGCTCCAACAATTGGCAAGACAAAGTGAAGAAAGCAATACAAATGAAGAATTGACTGAGCAAACCAAGTTATGTGAAAAGTTATCAAAAGAAGTCATTATGTTAAGACATGAAATGGAATCAGGAACTATAAAGTTTACTCAAGAGATTGAAGAAAAAAGAAAGGCTGAAGACAATCTAAGACAATCTCTTAAAGAAAAATCAGAAGAATGCCACCAGATGGATAGGATTATCAGACATCTTGAATCTGATCTTGAAGATGCCAAAGATAATGAAGAAAAACTTGAGGATCAAATTGCCTCTCTCAAAAGAGACCTTCAAACAGCAAATGAATATAAAGAGAAATTCAAGATAAGTTCTGCTCAACTTGAAGTTCTTCTTGGAAGTCAAAAGAGGACAGATGACAAGTATGGTTTGGGATATGAGAAAGGAGAAAGCTCCAGATCCGGTCAGAAGAATCTTGGATCAGAAAATCCAAGGAGCAGGCCTAGAAGACCTCCGGTAAGACAGCCAAATGCTCAAAGATATCCATCCTTCAATGGATACTGCCACAGCTGCAACCACTTCGGTCACAAAGCTAATCAGTGCAGAATGAGAATGAATCAGATTAATTCATCCTTCTCCGGACAGTGCTTCAACTGCAAAAGGTATGGACACAAATCCCATGAATGCAGAATTATGCAAGTAAACAAATCATTCAAAGGTAGATGCTTTACATGCAATAGAGTAGGTCATATGGCTAATCAATGCAGATCAAGAGGATATCAGTCAAATATGCAAAGAAATGTTATTTGCCAAATCTGCAATAGGTCCGGTCATAATGCTAAAGTCTGCAGAAATAAGTATCAGGACAAAAGAGGTCCGGTGTATAATCAGAATCAAGACAAGGGTAAACAAAAGATGAATGCAGATGAAGTTAGGAATCAGATGAGCAAGATTTGGGTGAAGAAAAGTTCAGAGAATATAGAGGTTGGATCCGCACCAGACTCTGGTGCTGATATTTCTTCCAGAAATTAAAAAGTGAGCTCAGGCTCAGGGGGAGACTCAAAGAAAATCCTGTTCCCCCAGCCAAACAAGTGGTGCCGAATGTGGCACAAGATGCGGATTAAAGGGTTTGCAGATATGAGTCTTGAGATGCTTCAGTCAAGTTTTCAGAGGTCCGCATGGAGTCATGAAGAAGCTGTGATCGATCAAATAAGACATGTTCAGGGAGATGCTCCGGTATGATACAGGATTACAAAAGGTCCGGAGAGATCCGGAAGTGCACTATCTTGTTTTGCGGATTGGACAGAGTGTTTGGGATGTTCTTGTAATATGTTACCTCTATTTATTCATGATTGAAAGATCTGGATGATATTCACAGATCAGGACTAATCCGGGATACTCCAAGCCATCCAGACAAGGCGAACCAGAATAATGTAGGTGAAGCATTTATTGCAGACAGATATTAGGGTTCACGAAGCAATATAAGGGATTTCTCAAAAGTCATTTGCTCATTCTGCACTCAAGAAGAAGCGAATAGTGGAGCTCTGCAACAGGATTCATCAAGCACACCAAGGATCTCCTGCCGAAGTCATTACATAAAGAAATCAATCCAATCACTCCGTGCAAGTCGAAGGCGCATAAGGTATTCTCCGTTTTTCATTACCTCACTGCAAATCTTTGAAGAATGGCTACTCCAAACATAGTTAAGATCTCTGATAGACCTCGCCCCTCATTCAAGAAACATCCCTACAAATCATTGGAGGTAGATCCACTAGGAGCCTTCTCTAGTGTTCCTCATGGAGTTTTACATACTGAAGACATTAGGGTTTACATACATGCAAGCATTGAAGAATTTGGGGAATTCAAATTAAGAGACCTCTATCACAAGCAACTGATAGACAATGCTTTTGAGCTTAAACCAGAGTATAAGGATATCCAGAAGAAACAGTTTGAGCAATTTATTCATTTCCCCTGCTTTGAAGAAGATGAATGGGTTCGGTATGTACTGAGCAGGATGCATGACAACTTTCTATGGCTGGATAGACCCTGCAAAATCACAAAAGAGGCAATTAGAGCAGTAATTGGTCTATACTCTTCCGGAGGGATACCTATCCTCAAATCTGTCAAGAACAACATTGTAACTGAGGCCACCGGATCAAAATTTGATAAGAGGGCAATGACCATTGAAGATATTTCGGATCCGGATATCAAATATGCATCCATGATAATAGGATACAAGATCTATCACTCCAGCAGGGAGAATTCTGTATCCGGAACTGCAGTATACACTGCCTATGAAATGCTAAGAAAGAATGTAGAATATGATCTCTGCGAACTACTGCTAAGCCAATTAATGGAAAATATACAGAAAATCAAGAAGGATAAGAAGAATTCCTTTAAGTATGGTACTCTTATTGTATGTCTATTCTTCTACTTCATGAATGAGCTACCCGGAACAAGTGGATGGGTATGGCAGAATGACAAACCTGTTGCAGTCCAGATAAGAGACTATTTGCATGGACTTGGGGATGCAAAAGTGAGAAATACAGCTCTATGGGGATACTTCAAAAACTTTCAGAGCATGATGCAAGCAAGAGAGAGAATTCCCTAGTCTCTTGTTGAAAAATACAAAGACTCAGTGTGCTTTATGGTTGACACTGATCAGTGCCTAATGGAGGCAGTGGAGCCAAGGACTGTCTGGATCATGCCCATGGGGTATGAAGTGGATGAATAGATAGTGGAGCTGCATGTTCAACACATGCTAAGTCAACCCAAAGATCCTAAGGCAGAAAGGTTTGGAACCTTTGAGGAGCTGAGTGTAAAAATACATGTAGAACTCAGGGAACCTGAGATTAAAAGAAAGGTGAGAAAAGAAGTAGAGCACATTGCTCAAGGCCTAGGCATCTCAAAGGAGGCACTTGATGCCAGCCAGGAAAAGAGGAGGAAGGCTGAGGAAGAAGAGAAAAGTAAAGAAAGTGCTCCGGTTGAAGCTCCCACCCGGACCAGATCATCAAAGAGATCTGCACCTCCCACAACCAAAAGTTCAAAACCGGAAGTCCAGGCATCCGGTAAGAGATCCAAGACAAAAGCCACAAGGGCTTATGGAAGCCAAAAGGATGAAGAGGAAACAGAGTCAGATGAGGGAGTGAAAGAAATAAAGAAACAGAAGAAGAAAGGATCCGGTAAACCCTCCACAGGCCAAGACAAGGATGAAATGGCGGAGGCATCTGTTGAAAAGCCCACTCTGTCTCTAGAGAGCGTAATCAAGTCGGTCACGGTGGATGGAAACCTTCAACCAATGACTGAATCTTATGATGACTTCAGTGAGGCCGACCAAAAGACTCTGCAGGAAGCCACAGTCAAATATCTTAACATATATAATAAGGCTTTCATTGAAATCATATCTCTTATTCCTAAAAGCCTAGAAAAGGAATTGGAAGTAAGAAAGAATAATGCTCATGCTAAAGATCTTGAGATCCGGGAGCAGATAGCTATTCAGCTATATCCTCAAATTGATCCCAAGACAATGAACATTATCTTCAAGGACTGCAAAGATGAGTTCAGAAGCAAAGCCAGGATGAATCAACTCATGCTTGGTGAGACTGACAAAGTGGCCCAAGAAACAGAAGAGATCCTCCGGAAGGCCTTCAAAAGGTTCAATCTTCCTGTTGTAGAGGACTTAGGTACAGAAACAGCTGAGGACTTGGGACCCTCTGCTCCAGAAGAAGTGGCCCATGAACAAGCTAGCATCTCTCCTCCGGTTTCCCCTACAGTCTCCGGATCCAAAGAAGAAGAGCAATTACAGGAGAAGGAAGCAGTGGTGAAAGACAAAGAGGTTGACAGTTCCAAGACTGCAGAAGAAAAGAAACATCTGTCTCCGGCAAGAGACACTGCACAAACTGTTCAACAATTTTTGAGCAAAGAAACTTTAGAGATTGATGAACCGGAGCTTCTAAAAGGCCCATTCGACTTTGACTCTCTCTCTCCGGTACAAACAATGAAGATAGCTTCATTTGCAAATGCCAAAGCAAATGAAAAACTCCTGAAGTCTCATATGGAAGACTGTGAGTTGATAGAGGCTGCTTCCGGAGTACTTGTAAAGATTATGCCATCAATCCAGATAGATCCGACAGCCTCCACTTCCGGTAATCTAAAAACCTTAGTCAGCAGTGTTGATACACATTTTGATTCTCTAGAAAAATCAGCTGAAGAAAAGGTCCGGAAGGAATTTTTAGATAAAAGATTTTCAGAAATATTAGAATTAATCTCTAAAGATAGGAAGATTGTAAGCATTGGAATAAAGAGCTTAGAGAATGCTCTTAAGGATGGCGGTGACATCTACAAATTTTGCATATCCTGACCAAAGGCAACAGCAGCAATTGACAAGAAAATAAAAGAGGAACAGGACAAGCTACAAAGCTTATCTCAAAGTTTTGATCCTCTCTCTTCCTCCATAATAAATCAAGAATGTCAGACTATTGCAGTCTTGAATGAAATAAAGAATCTTGAGAAGGAAAGGAAGAACATCACTAACCGGATGGGAGAACTTAGACGGATTATAATCCCTAAGTTGGAAACTATGCATGAGGCCATCAGTGATGCTCAGACCACCGCCCAAACAAAAGATCCGACAGATCTCAAGCGGGCAGAAGCTTTTGCATGTTTGTTGAGTGGTCACATTTCAATTTTGGATAGAATGAAGCAAAGTTGGGCTACAGAAATGATCCAATTGCAGACATCCTTTGCAGACATTCTTCAGTATATGTGAGTATGTAAATATGCGGCTATGTATAGAAAATTTTTGAAAATTTTGATATGCGGACCCTACCCTTTGCCATTGATGTCAAAGGGGGAGTGAGGAGCAGTGAAAAATGAGGAATCCAATTAAGGGGGAGTTCCGAAAATTGTATATAAAGACAGAGCATCAGCAAAGGGGGAGCATAGTGTAAACACTTAGTCATTTTTCACTAAGTGTTGCCATCAATGCCAAAGGGGGAGATTGTTGGCAAGAGACACTATATGGATTCATGGTTGTTGTCATTGATGGCAACAAAGGTCATCCCACATATCCGCAAGTCATGATGTGTCTCTACCGGAAGTCAGAATAAAGAATGTTGTGGTCCGGTGAAGAAGAACAGAGCATGTGGCAAGGTCCGACAGATTGGTCCGGATCTCTCAGAGGAAGTGTCTTGGTGCAGTGTGGATTTGGGGAAGTCAAGAGGACTACCTTGAGTGGTATATTCCAAGGATTTAGCCTCCGGTGATGGACAAGGAAAAAGATATGAATGGTTGAGTACCGGATTCTTGAGAGACAGTGAAAACAGAGGAAAAACTGACTGACAGAGTATCAGACTACTTTCCGGATGTGTTACTGTTGATGACAGAGGTTGTGAAGGCATGAATCATGTTTGGCTGACATGATTAATGATATCTACAAGTATATGCTTGATCCGCATTGCTTGGTGAGGAAGGATTCAGCCGACAGAACAAAAGTTTGTAAGAAACTAGACTGTTCCGGATGCCGACTAGAAAGGTGATGAAATTACTTGTGCGGATATATATAGAGGATGGATTTAGTTGTGAAGAGTGTTATGGTGAAAAGATATATGCGAATAAGTCCAGAACAGAGTAGAAGTAGCAAAAAGGATCCGGTATGTGAAAGATAGCAGAATAAAGAACAGAGGAAAGATGAAGTGCAGCAGATCAGTGTACTGAGCCTAACCGGAACTGAACTCCAGCATATGCAGATGCTTCCAATCAGTTCAAGACTGTGATTCTTATCACTTTGTAGACAGTGTGTCTTCTTGTAGGCAGTGGGCCTCTTGTGAGCAGTGTGCTCGGGCAGTGAGCCCTAATTGGCAAGTGCCATTTTTGTAATCTCCTATTCTTCTAACAGAGAATAATTTTGGGTTAATCACCCCGTGGTTTTCTCCCTTAACAGGGTTTCCACATCAAAAATACTGTGTTATGTGTTTCTTATTTCATGTTAATGTTTTAGTGTTTGATTCAATGCTGCATCAATTAGTAAGAAAGTTCATTAAGGGAAATAATTAGGATAACTGATTCACCCCCCCCCCCCTCTCACTTATCAACAGGTACTGCACATGGACTTAGGCTCTCCCTTATCAGTCCCTTCCTTAACAGCTCTTGAACATGTCTGTTCAGCTCTTCACTCTCTGCAGGAGTCATTCTATGGGCTGCCTTATTCGGCAGACTAGGTCCTGGTATCAAATCCATTTGGTGACTTATCTTCCTCACTGGTGATAAACCTTCTAGTACATTATCAGAGATAATATCCTAAAATTATTCCAACATATCTGAGACTTCTGCTGGTACATCTTCACATTTCTCTTGACTAATCTTAGGAATTAATGCAAAGCAATGATGCTCATGCTTCATACCCTCCAAACATTTTCTACCATCTACCAAGAAAATTTTGATAGTACTACATACCTTTTCTTCCACCTCCTTCAAGGGCTTCAACTTATGATGAACTCCATCCTTTGTTAGGGAATATGTGTTTGCATGGCCATCATAGGCAGCGTCCTGTCATACTGCCACAGCCTCCCCAATAGCATATGACATGCATCCATCGGTATGATATCACATAGCACCTCATCATGGTAGTCCCCAATCTTGAACTTCACTAAACACTGCTCATTGACCAAAGCTCTGTGGTCCTTCTGCAACCATGCAATCTGATATGGATGTGGATGCTTTCTTCTTGTCAACTTCAACTTGTCAACCATCTCCTCTGAAACAAGATTGTCAGTACTTCCACTGTCAATAATAATTTCACAACACTTACCTTCACATTTGCATCTTGTGTGGAATAAACTCTTCCTCTGATTAGGTTCTTTCTCCTCATTCAACAAAGTTCTTCTGACAACTAGGGTTTCTCCCCTTTCAGCCTCTTCGAGATGCTCAGACTGTGCATCTTCATTTACATGTGCAAATCAAGCATTACCTTCAGGTCTTCGATTTGTCCTTCCTTGATGTTGTGGGCACTTGTATGCTTGATGCCCTTCTTCTCCACATTGGAAATAGGTTCCTTTGAAACCTCTTCTTCTAGGTCCTTTCCCAGGTCTACCTCTTCCTCTTCCTCTTTTCTCACCATTATTCTGGTCACGAGGGTGGTAGGCATTATCTCCTCTTTGATTTCTACTGGTGCTGGCTTCTTCGCTTTTCTTTGAATCTTCATTTCAACCCCCATAGGGTCTTCCACCAGTCCTTCCACCTTGATCTCTTCCCCTTTGCTTGCTATCAAATCTTTTATTTAGCTTCTCTTCCACCTTTAGGGAAAACTGGTATGCATATTCTATGGTGGTCATTCTAACCAGGTTTAGCTCCTCTTGAATACTCAGCCTCAACCCATTAATGTAACGGGCTACCTTCTCCTTGTTGGGCTCTGCATGGCCTATCCTAATAGTAATTTTATAAAACTCTTCTGTATACTCCTTAATAAACTTGTTGCCTTGCTTCAATTCTTGCAACTTCTTCAACAACTCCATCTCATAGTCCACAGGAATGAACTTCTTCTTTAGTTTCTCCACCATCTGATCCCTTATGGTGATCTTTCCTTTTCCTCTTCTATTCCTCTCTAACTGGACCTCCTTCCACCAAATATTGGCATGGCCCTTCAATTTTGTTTTTGCAAACTTGACTCGATCTGGGTCTTCCACATCTTCATACTCAAAATACTCCTCCATGTCATTGATCCAATCAATAAGCTATTCTGGGTTCAAATCTCCTGAATATGTAGAAACTTTGATCTTGGGCCTCTTTCCAATCTTTGAAATGGTACTCAACAACCTAACTTCTACATGATCTCCTGCAACTTCTTGTTCTTCCTCGGATAGCTCTTCTTCAGCTTCATCCTCACTTTCTTCTCTTATTCTCGGATCAAACCCTCTTCGCAAATCCTCTTGCAACACATCGATTTGCCTTTGCAGGGGTCTAAAATCCTCTTCCATCAAAGCATTCCTCCCAATACGATTTCTTCATGGAGGCATCTTGATCTCTGCAGCAAACCCACAACCTCAGGTCCTGGTGCAAATTGCCTCACGGTCAACGATCTGTCTACACACTCAGGAACCCTTACTCTAATACCAATTGATGAAGGGGGTAAATCATAAAACACACAACAATAGAAATTGTACATAGAAAATAGAACTTTATTTATTGATTTGGACAACTTATTACATTATAGAAGCTCAAATACAATCAGAGGAATCAACCCTCCACAGGCTGCAACACATTACAACTTCGTATTCCCAGACTCTAGAATCATTTGCCTTCTGTAACCCTAAATCAACTAGAGTTTCTATTTTCCCACCTATTCTTGACTCTACACTCCCCCCATTAACTCTACTACCTCCCAGGGTTCCCAAAAATGGTTATTAATAGCCCTTTTGGCAGCCAACAACCTAATTTCAAAATTTGCATCTCCCTCCAAAAATAGGTCAACTTCCAGGAGCCATAACTTTTGATCTGGGTGTCCAATTGACAAACTGTTTTATGCGTCAAAAAACTCACGGAGTGTTCTACGCGCTTAGAACTTGCTCTGCCAATTTTGGCCATTTTCGGGCCCATACGGGGCCATTTAGTGCCTCAAACCTGAGTTTGAATAATTTTAAGGCATTTTTTGGGAAACAAAAACTTTAATATCTTTCAGCTCGCAAATGATTTTTGTGTGATTCGTTCACCAAAGGTCTTATTTTTTAGTTATGAAACTTCCTATAAAATTTCACTTCATTCCGTGCCCAAATGTAAACTTTCTAAAAATAGCAAGTTGCTATTTTTAGTAGTTTGGAAAAACTGAAAGTTTTACATCATTATTTAGGCAATTATGGAACTAGAACCACAAATTTTGAAAAGAAATGGAAAGAACATCAACAATTTTGAAATACATCTTTTTTTTGGGTGATGCAAGATTGCCCTTACACCACTTGATGCTCTTGCATCACTCTTTGGCATCATTAGGTTTTTAATACTTAAAAATGTTGACCATGGGCATTTTTAGATAACAATGATTTTATCAAAAAATAAAGTCAAAAGAGACCACAGTTGGCTAGGGCATTTGCAAAAAAGAAGATGAACCATAAAAGTTTGTCATTTTGCTCTCTACTTCTTCTCCATTGTGTTGTCCCACCTCCATGCTAGAGTTTCACTTCTTTGTGCAAGGTTCTTGAAAGATTTTGGAGGCTCTTGAGACTGTGTTTTTGCCATATGATCTTGCCACTCTACCTTCAATAGGTAAGAATACTCACTTGATGTTATATCTCTACATTTTGCTTTTATTTATTGGCATAAGAAGGCATTTCCTACATATTATGTTTGAAAATCTACTTGAAAAGCTTTGGAATAAATTAAATCGCTATTGAAACACATGCTTATTTTGTTGGATCTCCTGTAGACATAAATAAACCGTGAGACTTCATTCCTATTCTCCATTGTTGCTCCTTTTCTCATGGCTTGCATGGCATTTGCTTGTGTTCATTCTGAGAAAAGAGGGTTCTATCTATGGTTAACCCTAGCTAGGGTTTTAAAACTTTGGATATATCATTTATTATACAACTCTTTGCAATGCTCTACCTTCTATACTCTCTGCACTATGTGATGAAAGGTATTGACATAGTTGTTACTCTGTATTTTTTAGATAAAATGGAACACTCAGGCTTCATTTCTTTTTTCTATTCTTATGGACTAAGATAGTGCATCTATCCTGAGGTTCTGTGCTCATAAACTTATGAAAGATTCAATGAAAAATACTCTAGGGTTTTGTGACTGAAGGTTTTCATGGCTATGAGGGTGTGTATTCTCTTTTGATCTTCAAAACTCTTCATGTGAGTGATTTATTTATATATTTTCCAAGCTGACTATACCCCTCAAATGTTGTACCCACAACAAAGATGAAAGTTGTTACCTTTGCTAGGGTTTTGTGACTTAAAACCCTCCATTCATGACTATTTCTTGACTGCATGCTCCTCCTCTTCATGGCTAAGGTTCCCTGCTCTCTTCATTTTTACATTCCCTTCAATATGTATGCTTTCCTTTCCTTATTGTGGTCATATTACTATTATCTGTGCCTTGAAATGATGAACAGGTTACTTGAACACTTGGCACTATCATACTATCTCCTCTGTATACTAGACTGTACCCTGTATGACTTGTTCATTGTCCTTTGTTTTCTTTACTAGCTACCTTCAAATGCCTTAAGACTTATGATTTTCTGTAAACTTCATAGCATTGTTTGTGACTGTGACACCTTGTGTTATGATAATATGATAGCTCCACATACATCCATACTCTTTTTATAGTGATCCTCTTATGATTGACAGTATGATTGCAAATTCTTCATGGTGAGACTATTTCAGAATGTTCCTTCGATCTATGCCAATTGACTGGGAAGGCTTGATGACTATTTCTTGTGAACTACTCCCTCAGGTGGTTGTCCTTCTTTGCATAGCTATGAATGGCACTTCTCTTTGACTGTACACCTATCCCCTTGATTCAAATGTATTGTATCTTCTCATCTATCATTGCCTCTCATAGCTTCAAGGGTAGACCTTTAGTGATGTATACTTGATGTGGCATGAGCTACCCCCTTCTGTAATGAGTGAAGTCATTGTATACTTATTATTCTTGTTGAAAAGGTCCATATGACTTTATAGTAGCATGTACCATACCTTTAATTCATGGTAGTACACTATATCGTGAAGATGACTGTCTTTCAACTATACCTTGCACTATATAGCTGTGTTATCTATTGTTGACTATCTCACACTTGTGTATGCAAGCATTCTATGACTATTATGTTCTTCTTCACTACTCTTCTTACACTCATACTAGCTGTTCCTTTTCATGCACTATATATTGTTTAATCACACAACATGACTGCTCATTGTCTTATGATTACTTGAATTTATGTGGCCAAAATGAGACACAAAAAGCAAGAAAAGTGTATTGCTACCTCAAGAGATATAAGGCTTCCTTTCTTTCTTTGGCTGCTATCCTGTAGCATACTCTTATAGTGATAACTTGAATGTACTTACTATATGTCCTTTATTCATGACTGCATTCATGATGTATGCAAGACATGATAGTCTATGTACTTTGCAGTGCAAATGATCTCTGTATGTATAGTCATTGATGACTGTATTCATGATCCTTTAACATTTCTTGACTATTCTATCTGGTTGATCTCTCAACCCATGATACTCATGCATTTGTTTGATGCTACCATTATGACATGTAAAGAAGAATTGGATATGTGAACAACTCATAACATACCTGGCATTTTGATGTTTTTATGTTGTTTTAATGGTTGTTGTACCTTTTACTTTTGAGACTGTTGTAGCATCTCTTTGGCTATCCCAGTACAGTTGTGACTACACTTTGCACTTAGAATTTGATCTTTAAACATAATATGCTTTATTTGAAAAGCTTAATAATGTCTTTTGCTTATTCATGTCCCTCTTTAAGATTTAAGGGGCAGCATGCTGGGCTCAACCCTTCTGGGAGCCCATTTTTTCACCACATGCTGAAATGTCATGCACAATGATGAATGTACATGTACTTGCACAGTGCACAAACAAGTTAGATAAAACATACCTTCAGTTATATGACATGATGCTTCTCTTGTAGATTTATCTTCTAATCTGGTACTTGCATCTGCTATTCAGCTATCTCTTCTTCTTCTCTTTTGTATCTATGATAACTAAACATGACTTTGATGCTTCATGAAGGTAGACACTATATCTATTAATTTTGTATATGGAAAGAATTTGGACCCTGAGCTCTAACAACTTTTTTCATGCAGGTATCTCTAGAGCTCACCAGATGGAGGGAACTGAAGATGGACCTAATCAACCTTGGGACTCATCATTCACAAGCTTGATGACAGGTCCCTATTCTCCTCATATGCTCTTTTCTTTGTTTCAGATGTATAGTTTAGTTTCATATTGCATATTTCAATCATTCCCATAGCTTGTGTGGGACATATTTAAACACTCTTTTGAATATAATCAGTTATTTCATTTTATGCAATGACTTCTATATATTTTCTTTTTGAATCAATTACATACCATGAAACAACTAAATCTCATTTAAAGCACATGTTTAAAACATGATGAAGAAATGACAATTTATAAATACCTCTTTCTTGAAACTATACTAAAATGTACTGAATAATCAGCAACATCATAACTGAAATATGAAGTCAATTAGATACTTGTCATTCTTTGAATGCTTGTTTTCTTGCCTTTAGGACATTTTCACTTACTAGGATGGTGTGATAGCCCAGTTTGAGCTGTTGCAAGATCTTGATAAATGATCATGTGTTAGTCTTTTGTCAAGACATCAGACATTGGTCCTAAATGATCCTGCACATAAAAAAATTTCTTTACCCCTTCTTCAACAATTGCTGTCTAGGCCACACTAAATTAGGTTGCAAACATAATTTAGTAACAGACTCTTATAAAATGAGAATGACTGTGCATGCTTGAAAATTAGTTATGCAATCAACGTCATCTGGTAATTGAAATTCTAGAGCTTTACCTTTTGTTTCTTGGTTTTCTTTTGTATTTGCTTTGTGTTGGTGGGTTGGACCATCTTCTAGTTTCTTTTGTTGAGTAGCAATGTCTTCCATAATATGTTCTCCTTCATTATTTTTATCCAGTGGAGTGAGGTTGAACTTATCTGAATTCAACACTTCAACGTTAACCTCATTCATAGATTCTCCTCCTACCTTCCTGGCTGCCTCTTTGATCTACATTAGGACATAGTCAAACATCAATCCTTTGATAAAATATTATAGACGACAGCAAACTGATTCTTTCTCCTAGAGAAATTGGATCTGGAATGTCATTTTCCAGCAACTGGCTCAAACCCTAATCCTAAAACTTTCTTCACTCATTCTAAATGTCATTTTATAGAAACATAATAGAAATCTTGCAAATATTACCTCTCTATATGATATGACATGTGCACTAAAGTTGGGACACGTCACTATTAACATGCAACAATCTCATAGATAATTTGAAAAATTGAGATATTAATAACATCCACTACCTAATATAAGTATTATTGTGAATTCATAAACAAAAATTACAACAACCAATTTATGCAACATATATATCTTACTATTTATTTGTATCCATCGAAATAATTTGAAAACTTATTATAAAAAAATTTCATATTAGTTTTGAGGTTTTACTTTTTAATTTTCCTATGCTATTTAATGTTATAACCATAACAAACTCCATGTCTTTGCAAGAAAACAAAACAAATATATGCATTTAAAAGATAAATAATTGAATATAATAATGAACAATGAAAATAGGTGAAAACAATATTGAAATTACTTTTTAAATGAATTTAAGTGCTTACACAGGCTTGTTTACATAGTAAATGACATCTACCCACTAGAGTTATAATCTCAATTCCCAACAATTTTTTTAATGTGCATATAAACACTCTCTAATGCCATATCTACCTATATAATTACTAGCAATCACACCTTGGTGTGCAATGGGAACGCCGAAGAGTTGTGGAAGTTCAATTTCCATGTCTTTAAATGAATGATGATTGTCTTGTGTCCTTATGGCCCATGTCATTATGTAGCATGGGAAGAGTGTAAGGCATATCTATAACTTATTTATTAATTATGATATTTTATTGAAAATAATTAGTTATATTTCTTCGAAATAATTATTTAGATAATTTAAATTTTGTTTACGAAAGAAATCATGCATTGTTATTTTTATTATTTACATTCTTTTATTTTATCACCTACAAGAAATATGATCAATATTTATTTGCAGTTTCAAGATTAGGAGAGCTAATTTTAATTATGAAAGTCCATGAGTAAATAAGTGTCAGGAGTGGAAGATGAAGAGTCATGTTATTTAGTTTTAAAAGATCAAGAAATGGAGAAAGGTAAGAAGATAAAAGGAACTGTGTATGTTAAAATGGAGGAGGGGGTGAAGACTCAGATCCCTGCATCAATTTTGCAATTGAGGCAACATGCCGAGAGGAAAAAATGTGCGTGGAAAGTATGATAAGGCTCTTGATTTTTGTGTTTAAAAAAAATGACGTTTTGGCTTCAGTTTAAAAGATCACACAGAGGAGGTAGATTTCCTATGTCAGGTATGTGATATTGTTTTCAAATCTTTTATCTGCATGATTTTCTTTGCTTTAGGTTGCATGAGCCTCTTCAGCAATCCATTTTAATACATTATTGTGATCTTAGAGAGTTGACTTCTCTTAAGAAATCATGTATATGATCCCATAATTTGCATGCATGTCTACCAACTGCACTCTGCCTTTGATTATGCATTTGCATACTTTCCTACTATTATTCTTTTCATGAACATAATCTATTCCTGTTCATATCCTGCAATCTATGCATTTCATGCAACACCTTCTCCGAGACCTTTTGTTAAGCAATTCATATACTTCCATATTTCACATGCATGTCTTCTGCGACATATGCAAATTTTTCCCCCACACTTGTAAATACTTTTCACCATGTTGTCTCATGTAGCTCATTATTTCTCTCTATCAACCAAATCACCTAGCTACTTGACAATAATAGGCCGAAGAAATGGAACTTTAGCACGCGAGCATAAGCAAGTACTTCTAAGAATAAGTCCATTATATGGGTCAATCATAAACTCAGCTTCCTCCAAAGGTCCATCCGTTGGGGCCGAGGCCGAAGTATTCATTTTGGCTTCAACAGGGTCATATCAAAATGTAGCAGAGTAGACCATGATTGCTAGCTTTTGGTAATTGCCCTTTATGTCTATTGGATTAAGCCTTGGTTCTCACCTCAGTCATTCCTCTGTTTCACTGAAATGGTGGAACACCATTTTTATTTTTTTCTTTGACGGGCGAACCTTTATTTTCATACTATATAGATGCTACTTCTATTTTGGATTCTAAATTATTATGTTTTATATGGTCATACTCCAGTAGTTTTCCATTTACCTTCTTTAGTATTGCCAATAAACTCTGCAAGAGGAATGTCTTATTTAAAATCAAGGAAAGCTTGAAGTATTTAATATGATGTCTAAATTCATTATTGAGTTTATATTGTCTAAATATATATGTTTGGTGAAGCATTTCAACATTGGGGAAATAGCTAAAACCTATGTGATTTGACAAAGTTATTTGGATTTTGCCCATATATTCCTATATGAATTGGGTTCATTGCAATATGATTTGGCCATTGGGCTATTTCATCCAATTTTAGTTCATCGTTGAATTTATTTTGTATTTTAATGCAATTGGGTTTCTACCTATATGGTGTAGACTTACACAAATACACTTTGTAAGCTTTAGTTTACTTGGTTTCTATTTCCCCAGTCAAGATCAGTTAGGTTAATAGGAAGTATTTGTAGCGACATTATTTGTTTCTATGGCTATGAAATTTTTGAATGTCATGGTGAGTTACATGCTGCTATCTTGTAATGTTTCACGATAAGAAAAATACAAAGAATAGAATAAGTCAAGATATTATTGCATGGGTCATAAGAAAAATAGAAGAGAATAGGACAAGGAACTATGATAAAGTAGCGCAGGTCATGGTTTGTCAGGTAGTGGTAGAGTCATATGTAGGAGCACTCATAGCAGTGATGGGCCAGGTTCAAAGCCTGGTGAGATTCCATTCCCTTAGCTCAATGATAATGTCTTGACACAGGTGCAGTATGCCAAAAAAACTTCGGTATGCTCTTTAAGTGATATGCACAATGGGTTTGTCAATGAAATTAAAGGACATAGATATTACTTGTCTCATTGGTTTTTATTATAGTAGAGAAATCACGGTACTCCTTTAAGAGAATATGATTTGGAGACTAATGTAATTTGTAGTAAAATCCTTATAGTGTTATAATTCTAAATGATTGATCTTCTTGTTAACTTGTGTAAATTTATAGCTCTTTTATGTATTTAGTGATCTTCTGGAGCTAATGTTTTTACTCAGTGTGCAAATTTTGGTTTGATGATCGAGCAAGATACCAGAGCTAAGAAAATATTTCTTATCTTGAGAAAGGATGATCATATGTTAATTATTGCAAATGTGTATAATTGTATAAGAAAAAATATATCTTTAATTTTGTTTTACGATGAATAAAATAATACTTATGTTTAACAAGAAGTTTATTAAGGTGGTTTTAAATGAATTTCTTCCTGCCATCATATTTATTTCCTTATTTCTGTCTAATTTATTAATTTTACTGATATTTTCAATGAGTAGGCATTACAAAGAGAGTATCTTAGGTTGTTGAGAGCTTTCTAGTATTTAATAAATCCAATGAACCGAAACTCATCATTCATCCACTATCACCAGTTGACTAAATTTTTTGGGAGCATCATCTCTATTGGATGATAGATCCATAATGTAAGACAATGAAAGAATCCCTTGGTTAACATGTTTGACCGGGAGTAATTTTTCCTTCGATACATTTTGGTGAACCTATCATTTTGTTACATTTAAACATTTTCTTCATTGCTGTGGTTCACCACTACATTTTGGTGAACCTACCACTCTTAGACTTTTAAACATATTCTTAAACACTCCTTCTTTCATTACAATGTGTTGTGTGTTGTAAAGATGAAACTATATTTATGAGCTTTACAACCCAATCTTCTAATTCACAATATATTATTCAAAGAATTTTATGCCATCTATATATAATGGATCAATTTGGTGCCCTTAAAACTCTAATTCATTTGGCCCTAGATTTCATAAACCTCTCTTCTGAATAAGCTATTATAATTCTTCCAAAACTATTCCAATGACTTCTTTCCATGATGCGGAAGTAGCTTTCAATCATGAGGCGACCTTTGGTTATGTCCCACTAGAGAAAATTCATGAGTTAGATGGCCATTTGGCATGTTACCAAGATTTTCTATGTCATGAGGACTTACTAAGTTCTAATGTCCCTATGGTTGATGCTCTTCATGTTATGTTAACTAGTCATTAGAAAGGTCTTGATTTCCTATGTGGCATCGCCCATATAGTGCATAGTGACACACCACCATTGGATAGCTACGTTGTGAAACCTCAAGACTCTCACTCGAACATAATAGGCAATCAAATTTTTGTTCCTCTTCCTACTTTAGGAACTCAAAATTTCACATCTTTACAAATGGATACTAGTGCTCCACAACATGGTAGTGCAGATACTAGTTTGTTTGGATGTGCAGTGAACCCCATAAATCAATATGGGTTTGTTCCACCCTCGAGAGCCTTGTAGTTTACTTTTCCTATAGGTGCCCTCAGAGTCTCCTATCCACTCTCACTTCCCCTTACTTCCACTTCTATCTCTGAGCCCATGTACACTATTGATCTCATTATTAACCAACTTCTACAAAATGTTGGTTCCCTTTAGCAACAACTCATTTCTACTTCATCCACACAACTGCTTGTCCCCACCTATTACAAGTGTATGCCCTTATCTCATGCTATTCTTGCTATGCCCTTCCCACAAGGCTTTGCGGCACCTAGGTTTGAAAAGTACTTTGAGAAAGGAGACCTCCAAACTCATGTATTTGATTTCACTACTCTGTGTAGTGATTTTATTTTTTAGGATGCTTTGCTAGAAAAGCTATTCCCATGACCCTTGAAGGACTCTGCAATGGACTGGTTTTTCTCACTTCTTGACCTCTCTATTATTTGTTTTGATTAGTTGGTGAATTAGTTTTTACAACATTTCCAGGCCAACATTGGGTCGCAGGTCACATTCATTGACCTCATTCACTATCGATAGGGAGGTAATGAAAAAGTAACCGACTTCATTTGTCATTATCAGTCTCTCTTCTCATATATCCCATATGCCTTACTAGACTGTGATGTGCAGTGGGTTTTCATCAGAAACCTATAGCCACAAATTAGGGATAAAATCTTGATGATGAAGTATCTATTATTAACACGCTTGTGCACAACACTTCATGACTATCAACAATCAGTCAACTAGTTTGAGTTATCTACCTCACTAGCTCCCCTTGGTCAGTCTGGCACTTCTTCTTCCTTTACAAATTATAAAAAGAATAAAAACTTCTTTAAAAATAATGCTTCAATAGTGATTAGCACTCTAGTGGCTGAAGCACCTTCCCAGGTTTCTCTAGCCCTCTCTTCTCCTAAATCAATAAATAATTGTAAGTTTAATTCTCTTATATAGTCTCTCTATTCTATTCTTCAGTAGCTCATGAATAATAATTTTAATATGGAGTAAAATGTGTACACTAGCATTTTACACCTAGTTTAGCACCTAGTTAGACCTAAAAACAATTAAATCTTAATCCTGATGAATAAAGCCCGACAAGTGACTTTGGATTTACACTAGGCCCACTTAATTGAACACATCCTAGAGTTTATGGGGTAAAGTTAAAGGGTTCCCAGCACCTTGGGATCACCTTCAGCTCAGGGCTAAATGAAGGTTATGTTGGCTTATGACATCCCTAATATTTATTCATGTCAGCCTCATTTGGTTTAATTCACCGACAATCGATGTGAATGCATATATAAGCAAGTTAGTTTATTCATTGAACATCTAAGCACTCTAGCACTCTCTCTCTCATGCTCTCTATCCTTCTATACATGATCTTGGAAGCTTTCTATGGTGGATTATTGTTGTTGCACTAACTTCTTGTAGGTCTTGTGAAGATCTTTCTACTTCTTTGGGCTACACCAACTTCTTGAGTCAAGTTGTGATGCTACATCAAGAAATCTAGGCTTTCCATGCTCATGGTGACTCCTTTCCTTCATGCTTTATTGCAACATTCCATTCTACTTCAGATTTGCCTCTGCCCTCTTAGGGCACACACTCTTTGATCTCTTTACCTTGTTATTATGGAGGTGGAAACATCATTCATGGGGCTTGACTTATGAAGCTCCTAAATAGAACCAAAATTCTTCCTTGTTTCGTGTTCGTAGGTCATGATCGAAGGTTTTCAACAGAGACAAGTTGTAGGAAGGAAGAAGACTCAGATATGATTGCAGCCAAACAAAAACTTTTGGTCAAGGACCAGGGTGCCTAGTACACTTGAGCAACTTGTTTAGGTGGCCAAAACCTTCTAGAATTAAGTTCCCATAGCTTTTTTCAACCCCTCCTTGCCATAGCTTTCTGGTTTATTGACAATTTCAGGTCTGTAACTCCTGTTTTCTCTATTTAGCCCTAGAAACCCTAGATTTGGTAATTAGTCATATGATCTCTCTCCTTGGAAACAAAGGGACCAAATCAAAGACCACTTAGCTCTTCTTTAAGGACTGTAGCTGAGCATTGAGTTTCCTTGATTTCATGTTCCAATGATATGTTGAAAAAGATTGATTTAGGGTGTGTATATGTTAGCCTAGGTCTCTTTTTCCTATATAACAAATTTGTGCAGCTACCTCCTATTCATCCTCTCAACACCTGCAAGTTGGAACTCCACCTTCTTATGACTCAAAGGCCTTCTGCTAGTTCCATAGAGTCCCTGGCCATGACATAAATAGATGCTTGTGTCTAAAGCATATTGTGCAAGACCTCATCGACCAAACTATGATCAAGGTCTCTAGTGTGAATGATAGAGGAAATAAATCAATCACCCCACCAAACCATCAGATTTATACCAATCTCATGCTGCATCACTCTAATTTTGTTTACCTTGCTTCTCCCCCTATGGTGCTAGATTTGACTTTTGACATTCCCTCTTGTTTTTCTTATGCCAGGATGGTGGGCATGGTGGATGTTTTCTCTCACCCCGCTTGAGAGCATCCCATTCCTGAGCCCACCATTTCTTTCTCTTCTTCTGAAATTCTTGCCAACATATATGAGGGTCCTCTTTACATTACTGCTGGGGTTAATGGGAAACCTGTGAAAGGTGTCTTGATTGACCCTGATTGCATGTTGTGACAAATGAGTTTCTATATATTCATGAATTGTATAAGGATGTTTATGAGAAATTAGACATCTTTATATGATGTCATGATGGGATGTCGTCTAGGTGGGACCCAAAACCTTGGATGTTCTTTTCTCCATTATTCCCACCTCAGATCATTTTCATTTGAGGCTGGGCCAGCCATGGCTCACTTCTATGAGAGCGGTCCCTTTGATGGATCATTGGTGCATAAAGTTTTCCCATGATGGTATAGTGCATATGATCTGCCACAGTAGATTTACGACTCTCACCATGCACAAAAACTTTCCTTGGAGTACTTATGGATGACCCTGACTGAGCCACTTCAACCACGTAATGACTTCTTGTTTCTTTCATACCAAAAGTTCATTGAAGTGAGTTGAATAGTGTAGTTGTATACTAGCCCTTCCTCCCCATCTTCCATGGATGCTTCCCCTTCAATGTCTTTGTTTACATAGGTTGCTCCTATCCTTTACACTACCCCCTCAATAGTTCAAGGAAAGCAGACTATACAGAGTACACCTCCCTAATCCCACACTCTTGGCTTGTACTCAGTTCCACCTCTAGCTTCCTATTCAAGTCCTTGAGATCCACTTGTAGTAGGGTGCTGCCACAATAGTGTGTCCCACTTATGGGACATCCTTATTTTTGTCTGAAATCACATATTTTTTAGAAAAATTAATGATTTAAGCCTTGAGGGGTTCCATCTAAAGGGGTTTAATTGAAGGGGTTAGAAAAATCTCCTTGGAAATAATCCCCTGGTCTTAAATCCAAGGCTTGATGGAGTCTCCTATGCACTTATCAAAATGCTGACAAAAAACCAATTTTGCTTCACCTTTTGGGGGATCAAATGAAGTAATTTAGAACTTTTATTTTGTAAGTATGTAGACCTTAGTATAAGCTTTTCAAAAAGTATGATTTTGAATATATTTCATTTTATTATTATATTTATTTTCTATTTTCTAGTGAACATAGGTTTTTCACCCAGCATCAAGGTCTCTATTCCACACACATGGAAAAATTAAAAAATAGAGAAAAAAAATTCTAAAAAATATTTGCACACTAGGTATTGATGTCGTTGTTTTAACATAAAAAGAAGTTAATTTGGATGCAATAAAAAAAAGTTATGTTGTATGGTATAAACCTATGGATTATAATTAATCTCACTTCAAAAATTAATAAAAAAATATGCACTAGATATCGATGTTACATATCTATGTTAAAAAATTTATAATTCAATCCTTTATCTATAAAAATTTATGCTATATGGTATAAACATCACTTTTTAAAAATGTTGTTAACTATAAAAATAAGTTATTAAAAGTTACGTAAAAAAATTCACAAATTATTTCTTAAAAATTTTTAAAATTACATTTAGAATCTACACACAAAATCTCAAAAATCACTAGTTCACATCATCTTCAAATTCTTAACCAATTAGTTGCTATAGGTGTCAGAAAGTGAAAATTTGGTTAAAAATGTTAATTTTAATGTCCGACTTTGGCCAAAAACATGGGACATAGTATTGTGGGCTCACCTAGTACAACCTCATGCATCACACACTATTGAGACCTCTCAACCTTTGATAGTTACTTTTGTTCGTCCTGCCTCCTCAGTGGTATGAGGAAAGCAACTAGTGCTAAGTGCTCCTCCTCCTCCTGTGGTTCCCTGACCTTCAGTGCTTGCTCTTGTTTCTCCCGCCTCTTTGGTGGCACAAGGAAAGCAACCCATGTTGTGAGATCCTTCCCCTTTCCCCATGGCTTCCCAAGCTTTGGCGGTTCCATCTATTCATCCTCATATCCCTGAGGCAAGGGATGAAATAGAACTCGTGTTTGAAGACTGTCGACTCCATCAATAGAGGCCTTGGCCCACACCAAGCAGAATCAACTTGTGAGAGATTGCAAGTGTCATCATTGTATTGTATCCTGAGCTCATGTTGTCAGTGAGCAAACCTCCTTTGAGCATCCTTCTCTTGTGAAGCCAGCCTCTGATCCTATTCCTCTTGAGCCTCTTCCTTCTCCCACCCCCACCTCTCCTTAGTTGGAGATAGATGTCTTGATAGGATTTAGGATTTCAAACATACAGAAATGAAATTACAACAAAACCCTAACTACAATGAAGTGCAATCTTGTCTAGAAAATAGTCAAATAAACATGAAAAACATAAGAATCTAAACTAGTATTGTCCTATCTCAATTGTTCTCCTCTATCTTGGATTATTGTTCTCAAATTTGTAGTTTTTGCACAATCTTGAGAAGCTCAAGTGTGTGGACAACAATATATTAGAGAGTTGCAAGCTAAGAGAGAGATTCCAGAACTAAGAGGATGAAAAATGAACTAAGAGATCCTGAAAATGATATGGAAAAAGTGATTTTATAGAAGACTTGGTTTGAATGAATGGCCCAGATTGAGTGTTGACTTTGGAGGCAAAATGGAGGGTTGTGATCAATTAGGGTTTTACTCCACTAGAAGACAAAAGACAATTTTAAATTAGAAGAAATGATGAGATGGATAATGGAATTCAAATTAAATAAATTTGTCCCATTTATTTAATTTATTGAAATGATGCATGTGAAAAGGAATTTTGGGAATTAGGTGATAGGATATTTAAACAAATGTTTTATTTGTTTAAATTAATGAAAGGGGACATTAGGATATGAATGATTAAATAATTAATTGATTAAATTAATTAATTAATTAATTATAGAGGCAAATTAGGGAAAATCAATGGAATGTGGAAGAAATTAGGGTTTTGCAATCCGAAGACACTTTTAGGTGTCTACATTTTGCCCCTCTTTGAGATGATGTTTGACATGATGAGATTTATGTCGAGTAACATCATTTAAAAGAAAAGGGTGATGATGGAAAGAAAAGGGTGATGATGGAAAGATAGGATGATGATGCCCCCTCAAGATGATAGGCGGGTTGGACAAACATGGGTAGGCTCTCGAAATGAAAGGGATTGGTCAAGGAAGAAAGATGGAGGAATGGATGGAAGAAATGAATGATACGTGAAGCTGCAATGAATGTGGAGGAATGAAGATGCAAGAGAGAGATGGTGGAGGAATGAAAGATTGGCTAAAAGAATGGAAATGAGATCTTTCTTTGATAGATTTTTGAGCTTAACTTGCAATTTTTTTTGCTTATCATCATGGAACTTATTATGTCAAGGGACGACAATCACAATGGCGTGACAAAGGCCAAAGTGCAAAGTGTGGTCTCTTGCGAAACAGACACATGACAGAAAAGGAATGCCTGACTTAGACTAGTAACTATGGTACCTTGTCAAAATATGTGATGAGATAACTGTGAGGTGTGTAAGTCCTGATGCAAAGAAGCATTTATTCTTTCCAATTCATATGATGTCTTTGATTCACACGCAATGGAATCTCGATCACACTCAAGACACCAAGTTGCCCCAGTCATTTTTCTAAGAAAAACTGGAAACAACAATTAAAAAAAGGTCTTTCTCTATCCTCACTTCTCTTCATCACTTAGGGATTGCCTTGAGAAGCATAAGAATGAGACTGCAAAACAATCCAGATGAAAGATAAGAAAGACTAGACCAAAAGAGTCAACAACCATTAGATCATTAGCCAAGTGATTGTGTTTGATTGATTACAAATAGATGAGGGAGGCCTAGTTTTAGGATAGAAACATGACGTATAAGACGCCTGATCTGGTTTTGACAATGCCCCTACCTGTCTAAGGAAAGTGATTGATTGTTTGACACTAATGTTGTTGGCCATGCGAGCAACACCAGGATTTGATTGATGATTGATTTTAGAAATGACGTATGTCGTATAAAGCACAGAGTCTTGGTTTCAACGATGCCCCATTCCGTACAAGGTATGTGATGGTTGATAAGGATAGTTTGATGGAAATTGATTGATTTGGATGATTTGAATAGCTTGTCTGGTTTGATGTTTGGGATTGTTTTTTGTGCGAAAGATTGATTGCATTAGTTTGATCAAAATGTCCATCTCGTGAAGGGATGACTTATTATGATAGTTGACAGGACAAGCCCTAAGGGACTGAACTAGTGCCTCGGGGGCTCATTGAAGATGGCCTTGGCTACATGAAATCTCAAAGGCATTGTAGTTCGACCATGTGAACTTTGGATGATTTGAAGAATGGATTTGAATGATATGATGATGTGATTGATTAGGATGTTTGAATAGATCGATCAAGAGATTTGATTGAGTGATTTTAGTTGAGGAATTGAATAATCTAAAGAAATGATTTGGTTGGAATGATGTGATAAATTGAATTAGTTTGTGGTGTAGTCACAGTAGGAGGGTTCACAGAACGAACTCTCCAAATCATGTAGAAAGAGTAAACACAACGGAAACAACTCAAAGATATGAAACAAATGCAGATTTAGTCATTCAGTATATCATAGAATTCAAATACAATCTGGTTGGCATCATGCGGGATTACAACTAGGGCTCAAAGACCTGATTATAGAATATCAGAATATGCACAAGATATAGCTTTGAAGCTCCTTCTCACAAAATCTAAACTATCAACTATCACTATGTGAATCACTACTTTCCTAGGAATCTATTACATCAATATATATCATCTCTGGATCATAAGGTTCCTCTGCGCCAGCCAAGAAAGGTCACAAACTCCAATGAAGAGCTGTAACATGTGTACATGGATAGGTCAGACCTAAATGCATAGAACACCTCTGTAAATGAATGGAATGATGTGTGGATCTTGGGGAAGGTCAGCAACAAACCATAGATCATTGAATGATGTGTCGTTATGCTCCACAAGTTGAGGAATCCACAAGTCAAGGAATGCTCCACAAGTCTTCTCCTTTAGCTAATTATCAGAGATTATCAGGATGCTCTGTTATGAGAAAATAGTCAACCTTTTGATAGTGATAAGTTTCCAGTAACTGATCTAAATACTCTAAGTTCTAGATATGATGTAGATGAACATGTCTAGATGTTAAGTCTAGCTCCGTAAGGTTTGAAATGTGACTACGGTAGAATGCGGACCAAAATATAGAAACTACTATTGACTGAACTGCCTAAACTGAACTAGGAAATGAAAGGAAACAAACTAAATTCCAAACAAACTGAAATGCAAATATTTTTGGTTAATGCAAGATTGCTCTTGAACTAGGGATGCTCCTGCATCAGACATCCGGGGTTATTGAAAAAGTGAGTCCCTCACTTTGCTGGGGCTAGGGAAGAACCAAGATGGTTCACCTCAGTGTGAGAAATCCATGATGAATCTTCTTCCGGTCTGCCTTTCCACTTCACAAGGTATTCTTTGTATTGTCTTCCTCTAGTGTTGTGTCCAACTCTTCTATCTAAGATGTCTTCAATCTGCTCTGGTGCTTGTTGTGGTAACTGCTTCTTCAAGTCTTCTTCCATGTTGTCACTGAACTCTGCTTCATGATACTAATATAGGTATGCAATATTGAAAATAGGTGATATACCCAATGTCTCTGGTAACTCCACTTCATATGCATTTCCTAAATCAAATTTTCTAAGTATCCTACAAGGTCCAAACTTCTTCATCTTCAACTTCTTATATGTCCCAACTGGAAATCTCTCTTTTCTCAAGTACACCATCACTTCACCTCCAACTACAAATTCCTTATGTCTTCTCTTCTCATCTGCCTTTTCCTTATACTTGTTGTTCATATCTTCCAAATGCTTCCTAACCTGATCATGTACTATCTTCATATGTTCTACAAATTCTTCTGCTTCTGCACTTCTCTTTTCTTCCAAGCTGTTATCTCTCAATTCTGTAGCTCTAGGGTTCACTCTGATAACAATCTCAAAAGGTGTTCTTCTGATACTCCTATTTACTAAATTATTGTATGCAAACTCTATTTGTGAAAGAATCAAATCCCAGCTTCCTGCCTTTTCTCCAACCAAACATCTCAACAAGTTTCCCAAACTCCTATTCACTACATTTGTCTGTCCATCAGTCTGTGGATGAAAAGCTAAACTAAACTTCAAATCTGTCATCTTCTTCCAAAGTGCCTTCGAAAAGCATCTAAGAAATCTGGTGTCTCTGTTTGAAATTATGCTCTTAGGTAATCCATGCAATCTTACAATCTCCTTGAAAAATAGGCCAGCTACATGCACTGCATCAGTTGTCTTCTTACAAGGTATGAAATGAGTCATCTTTGAAAATCTTTCCACCACTACAAATATTGAATCATGTCCTCTCTGTGTCTTTGGCAATCCCATTACAAAATCCTCGCTAATCTCTACCCAAGGTTTCTTCGGTACTGTCAAAGGTTTATACAATCTAGTATTTTGACTACTCCCTTTTGCAACTTGACAAACTCTATAACTCTGCAGAAATTTCCTAACATCCTTATGTATCTGAGGCCAAAAGTAGTTTTCACTTACTAAAGCCACTGTCTTATCAATGCCAAAATGTCCTGCTAATCCACCACTATGTTTCTCTTTGATCAAATTATCTCTCATTGAACTTCTAGGTATGCACAACTGACTTCCTTTGAACAACATATCTTCCTAAATAAGATAATCAAACCACTTACTTCTATATGTCACAACAGGTTCCTTACATGCTTTCCAAGTTTTTGCAAAATTAGTGTCTCTCTCATACATGTCCTTCAATTCATCAAATCCCAACACTTCAACTCTCATTTATATCAAGTTTCTTCTTCTACTCAATACATCAACAACTTTGTTTGATTTACCACTCCTATGCTTCAACAAAAAAGTATAACTCTACATGAACTCTACCCATCTCATATGTCTCTGACTCAACTTACCTTGACTATTCAAATATTGCAAATCTTGATGATCTGTATACAACACAAACTCCTTAGGCAACAAGTAATGTCTCCACTTCTTCAAGGCTTGAATTATGGCATAGAACTCCTGATCATAAACTAAATATCTTCTCCTTGCATCATTCAATTTCTCACTAAAATATGCGACTAGTCTACCTTGTTGACTTAATACTGCTCTGATTGTATTTCCACTTGCATCACAATCAACTTGAAATACCTTATTGAAATCCAGTAATGCCAAAACAAGCTTCTCTATCACTTTCTGCTTCAACAATTCAAAACTTTTATCTACTCCAGCTGTCCACTTGAAATCTTTTTTGTCACCTCTCATTGTCTCTATCATAGGGTTGCATACTGAACTAAAATTTCTAATGAACTTCTTATAGAAACTAGCTAATCTATGAAATGATCTAACCTCTCCAATGCTCTTTGGTGTAGGCCATTCAACAATTGCCCTTACTTTCTCAAGGTCCATCTTCAATCCTTCTGCACAAATCACAAATCCCAAGTATACCAATTCTTCCTTCATGAAACTACACTTCTTGATGTTTATTAGCAATTTCTCCCTCAATCTCTGTAAAGCTTGTCTTAGGTGCTGCAAATGTTCTTCTTTTGTCTTACTAAAAATTAGAATGTCATCTAAATATACAATAACAAACTTACCCAAGAATTTCTTCAAGACTTCATTCATCAACCTCATGAAAGTACTTGGTGCATTTGTCAATCCAAAAGGCATCACTAACCACTCATACAATCTTTCATTTGTCTTAAAAGCAGTCTTCCACATATCTCCTTCTCTGATTCTGATCTGATGGTATCTACTCTTTAAATCTAGCTTTGTGAAATATCTTGCTCCACTCAAACAATCCATGATATCATGCATTCTAGGTGAAGGAAATCTATACTTAACTATGATCTTGTTTATTGCTCCAGAGTCAGTACACACTTGCCATTCTCAATCCTTCTTCAGTGTTCACACTGAAGGCACTGCACAAGGGCTCAAACTTTCTCTGATCAAACCTTTCCTTAATAGTTCTTGCATCTGTCTATTCATTTCTTCATTTTCTGTCGGTGTCATTCTATGTGCCTCTTTGTTAGGCAAACTAGCTCCCAGTATAAGATCCATGTGATGACTGATACTCCTTATAGATGGCAATCCTTTAGGTACATTATCTGATATGATGTATTCATACTCTATTAGCAACTCTCTTATTTCCTCCTATTGTGATTCTTCAATATCCTTCTTCAATGTTTTAGGTTTCTTAGGAATCAAAGCATAACACATATTCTCATGTCTCAAACCATCTAGAAATTTCCTTCCATTTACCAAACAGATTTTAGCATTCCCACATACTTCATTCTTAGGATCATCCTCTAAAGGAATCAAGGTAATTCTCTTCCCATTTGATGTTATAGTATATGTAAATTCTTTCTCCCATCACATATACCTTTTCTATCATACTACCATAGTCTACCCAACAAGATATGACAAACATCCATAGGCATAATATTACACAAGACTTCATCATGATAAGATCCAATATGAAATTTCACCAAACATTGTTCACTCACCAGTACCTTATGATCATTCTGAATCCATACTATCTGATAGGGCTTCGGGTGTTTCAATCTTTCCAACTTCAGCTTAGTCACCATCTCCTCTTAAACTAGGTTATTAGAACTACCGCTATCAATTACAACCTTACAACATTTACCTCCTGATTTGCATCTTGTTCTGAACAAACTCTTCCTCTGCGGTAGTTCTTCATTTGTTTCCGCTTGAAATAGTGCTCTCCTCATCACAAGCGATTCTCCTTTTTTTGTCTTGCCAACTAAATTAGGTGATCCAACAGGTTCTTCTTCAACATAGGCTACTCTTCCATTGTTATCCATTCTCTTGCTTGTACTCCCCTGATTACATTCAAATGCTCTATGTCCTTCACCTCCACACTTGAAACAAGTGCCTCTAAATGTCCTCCTATCAAATCCTCTTCCTCCTCTTTTGTATCGTTCATTCGGGTAAGAATTATAATTACTTTTGTGATGAAGATTTTTGTCATTGCTCCGATAGGCATTGCTATCTCTATCCTCTTTCTTGAATGTGCTCTCATGTCTGTTCTACTCTGCATATGATCTCTCTTCTCTAAAAAATGTTCTACCTCTCTAAAATTTACCTCCTCTGCCTCTCTGTCTCTGATCATGCCTCTTATTCAGCTTCTCTTCAACTTTCAGGACAAACTGATATGCTTCCTCCAAAGATGTCATCCTCACCAAACTTAGCTCTTCTTGAATGTTCAATCTCAGTCCATTGATGTATCTAGCCACTTTCTCCTTGCTTGCTTCACTATGTCCTATCCTTATGACCATCTTATGAAATTCTTCAGTATACTCCTTCACATATTTCTCCTTTTGTCTCAGGTTTTGCAATCTTTTCAACAGTTACAACTCAGAGTCAACAAGTACAAATTGATTCTTTAGTTTTGTCACTATCCTATCCCACTTTGTAATCTTTTCTTTCCCTCTTCTATTTCTTTCCAACTAAACTTCTTTTCACCATATAACAACATGTCCTTTCAACTTTGTCTTTGCAAATTTCACCTTCTCCAGATCTTCAACTTCCTCATATTCAAAGTATTCTTCCATGTCATTTATCTAGTCAATCAACTCTTCAGGGTTCAAATTGCTAGTGTAATTCGGTACATCAACTCTAGGTCTCTTTCCAATCTTTGAAATAGCTCACAACATCTTTATTTGATTTGATTCTTCTTCTTTGTCACCTCCTAGGGTTTCACCAATTTGTTCAACAGATTGAAATTCCTCTTCATCATCACTTTCAACATTAGGTCTCAATGTCAATCCTCTTCTCCTATCTTCTTCAACAACATCCAAACAAATTCTCATAGTTTTCATCATTTCCATCATTTTGTCCATTCTACTAGCCATTGTTCCAACAGCAACAACTCTTCTCGGCAGCATTCTTCCTAGGATCAAGTGCAAACTACCTCAAATTCGGCGATCGGGCTATAAAGTGACAACTTCCTCACAATCGATGATTAGTTGTGACATAAGTAACCTGCCTTAATTCGACAATCTGTCCACAACAAGATCTTATGGAATTCCTTCACTAACTTCACTCAATTCACTCTCAAAGATTCAAACTTTTGCTCTGATACCACTTGGTGCAGTCATGGTAGGAGGGTTCACATAATGAACTATCCAGACTGTGCATCAAGAGTAAACACAATGGAAACAACTCAAAGATATGAAACAAATGTAGATTCAGTCATTTAATATATCATTGAATTTAAATACAATCTAGCTGGCATCATGCAACTTTACAACTACTGCTCAAAGGCCTGATTACAAAATATCAGAATATGCACAAGATATAGCTTTGAAGCTCCTTCGCACAAAATCTAAACTATAAACTATCACTATGTGAATCACTACTTTCCTAGGGATCTATTACATCAATATATATCATCTCCAGATCATAATATTCCTCCGCGTCAGCCAAGAAAGGTCACAAACTCCAATGAAGAGCTGTAACATGTGTACACGGATAGGTCAGACTGAAATGCATAGAACACCTCCACAAATGAATGGAATGATGTGCGGATCTCAGGGAAGGTCGGCCATGAACTATAGATCATTGAATGATGTGTCATTATACTCCATAAGTTGAGGAATCCATAAGTTGAGGAATTCTCTGCAAGTCTTCTCCTTTAGCTGATTATCAGAGATTGTCAGGATGCTCTGTTATGAGAAAATAGTTGACCTTCTAATAGTGATAACTTTCTAGTAACTAATCCAAATGCTCTGAGTTTTGGATATGATGTAGATGAACATTTCTAGATGTTAAGTCCAGCTCCACAAGGTTTTAAATGTGACTGCAGTAGAATACGGACCAAAATACAGAAACTACTATTGACTAAACTGCCTGAACTGAACTGGGAAATGAAAGGAAACAAACTGAACTACAAACAAACTGAAATGCAAATGTTTTTGGTTGATGCAAGATTGCTCTTGAACCAGGGATGCTCCTACATTAGTATGAATGAATGGATTGAATGATTTGGTGGATAAATGAAGATATGATGAGTTGATTGATTTTATTGCTTGGGTTTTTTGTTGGATATTTGATTTTTTTTTTAATTTTGGGGAATATTTTGATTTCTTTGGATTTTTGACATGTTTTGATTTTTTTGGATTTTTGAAATGTTGTGATTTTTTTTTGTGTTTTTGAAATGTTGTGATTTTTTTGTGTGTTTTGGAATGTTTTGGGGTGGCATTGGATTGTAATTTGAAGGGCCTTTGTGCTAGATACCAATGACAAGGGGGAACTAAGTCTAGGTGTAAGGATGGAGGTAGGATGGATAAATGGATGAGCAAGAGTGGATAAAATGGATGTATGTGTAAGAGGGCAAGGATGTGATCTGCAAGGACTATGTCGCATAGGAATAACTTGCCCCATTGTTGGTGGAATGTTTAGGATTTTTTGTGGCATGGCTTATGACACTAGGATGGTGATAAGATGGATGAATAGAAAAGGTGAGGTATATCAAGGGATATCCACGACATGTGTCAACATTTTCCCCCCAATCTTTATCAAGATCAAAAGAGAAAGGGTAGATGAATGGATGCAATAGGATAAGAAATGGTATGTGAATATGAGTGTAATGGATAAGGATGATAAGATAGGATGGGAATGGTAAGATGGGAATGATAGTGTGGATGAGACAACGTGCCCCCGAGTGTAAGCTATGTAGAAGATCAGCCTACACATGATGCCTATTTGCCAAGTTTTCATTATGGTACTTATCCAAGGCGTCACCAAGGGTGGTTTTCATCGTTGGATGAAAGGATTTATCTTTACTTATTTGATTTTTTTTTCTTTTTCTTTTTTGAATTTTTTTCTTTTTTTACTTTTTGACCTTTGTGAATGGGGATAGGTGGAATATAGAAAGGAGGGACTCAAATGTCTAGTGCCATGAAATATGATAGTCCCATTAGAAAAGAATGTCGTCGCATGGACCATGTCAAATGTGCTCATCGATGTTGGTAAGGGAATTGGCATGAAAGTGAGATGGGTAAGGTAGATAGTGGATTGTGGAGGGAACAATAGTGGATTATGATGTGGATTATGTAGGGACGATAGTGGATTATGATGTGGATTATATAGGAAATATGCAAGGAAGATGGATGAAATGTTTATGCAAAAGCATGGACCATAGGAAGGTGATGGGTGAAATATGTAGGATAATGGTTGAATGATGGGATGATGGAGGTGTGAAAAGGAATCATGACCAACGGTTGCACACACCATGATAAACATGGAAGCTTTTTGAGTGGATGATGGTGTAGGAAGCAATGGAGATGTTTGCTTAGTGGATGGATGATGTAGGATTTTAGGGACCCACATAGACTTTGTATTTTTATGATTTTTTCTTTTCATGTGGGATGGAGGAATTTGAGACTTTGGAATGGAATGGCATTTTTGGATGGAAGAGGATGGTTGGGATTTTTGAGAGGTGGATGCCTCTTTTGACATGATTGCTTTTTGCTTAGGGGCCCATACCATTTTAAATTTAGACTTTTCTTGTGAATATATGGGCTTGGGTATCTTTTTTAATATACTTTGTTTTGACCTTTTGAATTGATGTCCTAAGGCATGGGGGTCCTTAGGATTTTTGACTTTATGGGTAGAGGCATCCAAATGTTTATTTTTGAATCCCATGGGATAGGTGGAAGGGGGGTTGGTGGAAGCCTTATGTTTAAACAATGTGCGCATTTATTGGTCATGATTAGGAATGTGAGGGAATTTATGGATGATAGGGATATTAGGTGTTGGAAGCAATGGTGGTAAAGTGAATGGAGGGATGTTAGGAGGTAGATTGAATTGTGGAAGGTGTATGGTCACATGCTTTTGGTGTTTGTAGGATGATGGAGGCGGAATGGCAACGTATATTTTGGGTACATGATAGGATGTGCGATGGAAAGTGGTGGACTTAGGATGAATGGAGGAAGTACCAATATCTTTGGATTGCTTACCTTGGGGTGTATATCCAAGGCCATATGCGTGTGGGGGTACTTTGACATGGATAGGCTCCAAAATTCCTTATTCATGAAGGCTTAAGCCTTTACCATGGTAATTCATGTTTTGGAGTATGCGATTGACTATGGGACTAGGTGTAGTTTGGAAACTAGACACAAGTTCATTATTTGATGGAGAATGTGAAGTGGTGGACAAAGGTTGTTGTTGTCCTAAGGAAGAACATTCATGGATGAAGGAGGATAAGCCAAGTGGATATGATGGTGGATTTGAAATGGGATCGATGGTGGATGAGAAAGGATTATTAGGATCTTTATTATGTTCATGTAGATCCGAGTTATTTGTTTGATCTTCTATTTTTTCTTGGGAGGCACATGTCTCATCGTGACAAGTGGAAGTTGTTGGATCATGAATGGGTGGAGTGGCAAGCTATTGACCATGGAATGCATAAAGTTGGCCAAGTGGATCATCATGGCCTTCTAGATCATAAGTGGGATCATGATCATAAATGGGAGCTTGATCATGGATAGGATCAAGTGTGTTATGAATGGGTGTAATGGAAGGGGTTTGATCATGATTTAGATAAGGGGTAATGTTTCCACATGATTAGGATTGGACCCTTGACATAGCTCTTGACTTTTAGTGGAAGTGGAGGGATCCTAAATAGGGTCGGTATGTTGTGGACCATATGATGGGGTTGAAGGGATGGAAATGGTATTTGAAGGCTCTTTGCTAGGCTCAAGCATATGTGTTGGATGACATGGAGATAGGTTGTTCCTTTTTAGTAACCATTGGATCATATCCTTTGCAAGTGCATGTGTGGAAGGACAATATAGGGATGGATAATGAGGGTAGATGATGTGGACTTGTGATTAGCATTAGGTGGAGTGGAAAGTTCCCATGGTGGAGGGATAAGAGGGATGGATGGTGTTGTAGTATTAGGGTTATAACTTTGATTTGATGGAGTGCCAAAGGGATTGGATGGATTGATGGGTTTGGATTTGCTTTTGTAATGTTTGATTCTAGGACATGGGGTTGATGAAGGATTAGAGCGTGGTGGTAGAATGTACTTATAGGATGGATGAGGTAGACTTATGTTCCCCTTGTCAAAGGTAGAATGAAAATTTAAAGGCTCTTTGTTTTGTTGCCAAGGTGAACTTGGATAGGCCTGTGAAGAGGCTTGGGGTGTTGGAACCTTGTTCTCTAGGATTGTTGTGGAATGACACATGCCTTCATATCATTGTATGTCATCTTGTGGGATTAGGGCCATGTTGACAAGTGCTTGATTAGGATTAGGGTAATGATAAGGTGGAATGACTAGGAATGTGATAGAGCATGAGATTGATTGGATGATTAGATAGGTGATTAAGGATGATTAAAGTATGGTTAGGGTTGTGATTGGAATCACTTGGAAGTAGTTAGGATATGATTTGGGCATGATTAGGGGGTGAGGTGATTAGGATGAATTTGATTGAAGGATGTGATTAGAAAGGGTGATTAGGATGTGAAGGTTGAATGATGAAGATATGAGTAGGATGTGATTATGATATGACAAGGATGGTGTTAGTTGGATGATGTGTTGGAAGGAATGTTTAGAATGAGGGATGACTAGGAGGATCTATTCCCCTTCTCTTCTTTTTGCAACCGTGTCTTTACCATACAAGACTTATGAATTATGGGATGATATGTGGATGTCAATGCAAGGTGATGAGGCCTAGACTATGATAGAGGCTAATGATATTAGGCTTTGAAAAGTCTAGCTCTAAGAGGGTACTCTCATCTACTAATGACCTTGTCAAAGTATAAATCAGATTTATTGAGACCTTGAGGTGTGTAAGAAATGATTGATTAAAGTGAACCCATGAATTTCATAATTCACTTGGAAGGATGGACTTAAACTAGCCTTGTGGTATTAGGCCCAAGTTGTGATTTGATTTGAAAAATATGTCAAGGTATCTTGGTCTAGATTTGTACTTGTGATAAAGTCAAGCTTTGATAGTTTCTCCCTATGTTTCAACCTTAGGAAGACTATGTTTGGGAACCTCTATAGATGTCAAGGCTGAATGAAATGAAATGTTGTGATGAAGTTTGATCCTAAAGGAATGAAATTGGATATCTAGCGGGTGAATAGAATCAACAGGTCTATAATGTTATGACACATTTGCAATTGGATTTGATAGGGATAGTAGATACTCAAATTTTTCCCTACGGTTGTGGTGTGTTGTGATTGTGAATGATTAGGATGAATTTGATTGGATTGGAATGAATGGTTAGGATATGAAATAGGATGTGATGGATATGATTAGGGTGGAAATGATGATGTGCAATGATGAGATTATATGACTTTGGATGGATTGGGATAAAGTGTAATGATTTGGAATGATGACTAGGATGGATTAGGATGATGGTTAGGAAGAAGGTGATGTTGTGTAATGATGAGATTAGATGACTTGGATGGATTAGGAAGAAGTTGATGGGATTATGAATGAAGATAATTATGTGCAGTGATAAGATTAGATGATTTGGATTGATTAGGAAATGATTAGGATAATGTTGGTTGGATTATGATGAATGGATAGGATATGATTAGGATGATGGTGATTGGATGAGGATGACGATGTGTAAGGATTAGGAATGATGGCTAGAATATGAGGTGTAATGATGAATAGGATATGGTTAGGATGACGTGTAATGATTAGGAATGATGAATAGGATAGATTAGGATGATGGTTAGGAAGAAGGTGATTTGGAATGATTAGGGTTATGACCAGGATGATTAAGATGATGGTGATTAGATGAAAGAGGTGATTAGGGTATGACTAGGATATGATGTGGAATGACAAGATTGGATGACTTGGAACAATTAGGATGAAAATGGATTAGGATATGTGGAATGACAAGGATGATATGGTTAGGATATGATTAGGCTAAGGTGAAATGATTAGGAATGATGAATAGGATATGATTAGGAATGATGAATAGAATATGATTAGGATGAGATGAAATGATTAGGGTATGATGTTGTTTGGATACGATTGGATGATATGTAATGACTAGAATGATGTTGATTGGATAATGTAGAATAACAAGGATATGATTAGGGTTGGATTGGGATGACTTGGATATGATTATGATAATGAGTAGGATAGTGATACGAATGATGCCAATTGGATTAGAAAGAGGATGACATGGAATGATGATAATGTAATTAGGATGTGGTTAGGATATGACAAGGATGTTGTGGAAGGATGATAATGTAATTAGGATGTGATTAGGATAGGATAAATAGGATAATTAGGATATGGGCTATGTGAATGATAAGGATGATGGAATGACAAGGAGGATGTGGTTAGGAAGAGTGATAAGGATATGATGATTTGGAATGAATGGATGGATTTGAATGTTTGGGGTGATGACTAAGCAAGCACACACATCAATCATAGAAGACACTTGGCAATTAGATTGGTTGTTTTTTGGTGACTTTTGATGTTTTGAAAACACTTGTAAACATGCACAACCCTAGGCTAGCAAAGATAATAATTGCTAAATTCCCACTTGGATTGCTCCATCCACACTTACTCAAAGAAGATAACTTAGAAGCTTGGTGGCACTAGCTCCCCCTTACATGGTACTCACTTCTTGGGCACACCAAGCTCTGAATTCCTAAAGACCCAAAGATCTCAAGAAATTTGTTATCTCTACTTTGAACTACGAGAGTGTGGGACAGCTTCAGAGGTCTATATTTGACCTCTTGTGTTAGCAAATAGAAGGATTTTGGCCACTAAACAAAGGTTCGTAGTGAATATCCAGGGGCCGGCACCTTACGAGCATCCAACAAGCCACTAAAGGCTTTGACTAACCCTACTAGGAGTTTAATATACACAAAGGTATGCCTCCTTTCAAGCTAGCACTATACGGTAAGCGATAATACTGGTTAGGACTTGGCTTTCACCTTAGCCTAATTTGTATAGCGGACTGGACGAAAGTACCGCTTGGGGTTGCAAATGAGTTTTCCTTGTGGATGTGTCTCAAGAGCATGCCCACTCTAAAGGGTTACACAAAAGCAAGACAAGTACATGTTTTTGATCTCTAGGCTTGTACTAAGATGCAAGGAGAGAGCATACACATGCACTTGCTCACATTCGCACATGTTCATTCACTTTTAGAATTTGAATGTGTGGTGTGACAAATGCAAGTGTTCAAGAAGTGTTTTTGATTCCCAAGATCATTTAGAGTACAAGGGAAGATCATACACACCTCATAAACACAAGCAAAGTAGATACTGATTCATTTTAAGCCCCAAGAAAGTGTGTGAACAACAAGATTATGTTCATTTTAGTGCACCAAAACCATATGTTCCTATGATAACCAGGGACACACATGAAAATGAAAGGAACCCCACATCAAAATGTGTTAGTAGTTTTAGTTTGAATTCTTTGACTAGCAAATGCCACAAGATAAAAATTAGATATTAGTGACATAAAATCTCCACGACAATGTAAAAAACATGAAACTCCAAGTAAATGCCTCGTTTTGCAAGCCATAAGTCAAAGGGATCAAAAAAGGGAATCTACAAAATATCTAAGAAAACTAATCAGTCATAGCAAAATAAATTATAGAATCAGATTATTTAGGAATTTCTATGCACTTTTAAAAAAAATTGCACTAAAAAGGGATCAATTTTGCATGATTTATAAGCGTTTGAAGTTAAAACTGAGCGTTGGCATTGACCAAAAAAAGTCTGATAAAATGATGTTGTCACCTGTCAAAAGCTATACCATTGCAAAGTTCATTATGTTAGCTTTACGACGAGCCCTTGTTTGCAAAATTTTATCTCTGTACGTGAAAGTTATGACCATTTGAAAACAAAATGCCTATTTAGGCATGCGGGGGCAAAGAGGGGAACCCTTATTGTTTAGACTTAACTGCCAATGGTCAAAGAAATTTTTGGTCACATTAGGTTGTTTGTTGGTAGTTAGTTGTTTACAATTAACTATTTTAAATCATCCCCTGATCGGCCATATGACTAGGGTCAGGGCAGATTTTTTTTTGTAAAAAAAATATATAGAGGAAAGGGAGCTTGATGGCCCCCCTGCGGTCACTGATATGACCACCCCCTACTGCACTATCAAAATAACTGCACCACAAATGTGACCGAGAAGTTGTTTTATCTCCACAGGCAGTGATAAGGGTCGATAGTTAGGGTTTTATGCCAGCACAGTTAGTTGTCAAGGCTAAGTCTGGCAGCTAGGGTAGGGTTAAGTTAGGGCATTATGTTTTGGCAGGTGGTGAGTTTAGGGTTTAGGTGGTGGAAGTTTAAGAGGAGGCAAAGGAGAAATGGTGGAATGGAGGTTTAAGGCAAATGGGTTTGTAGGTAGGTAATGACCCAATTGCAGAGAGGTAACGATTGGGTGGAGGTCTGCAGCGACCACGGGTAGAGGATTTAAGATTGAGTGGAGAAGTTGAAGGCGGTTGGCGATGGGTATAAGGGTTGCCACTAGTAACGGCAACCACGGAGGAGGATCAACGGAGATGACTATTTACCGGTGTCAACCATGGTTTTCAACCTGACAATAGTGGCGATAGAGGAATATGTGATAGAGGTGACAGAGGAATATTCACGCAAGAGCTAGGCTTTTTAGATGAAGATGACAGAATGGGAGGTGGTCGAAAAGATAAGCCAAAGTCAAAGCTTAAAGTGGTGGTAATGGATTTTCAATGGAGGTGACATGAGTGTGATGGTGGTGACAGGTCCATAAATAGCGACAGAGGGTTGCACGATGAAGGCCGACAGGTAAAGATGCAAGTCAATAGGTGGAGGAATCTTCTGCAGCAGCTAGGGTTTTTTTGTAACCTGTGAACAAAAAACTAGAGGGTAACCTACAGCCGAATACAAGAAAGCATTAAACTACAAAACATTAACATGGAACCCCAAAAAATCAATTTGTCAAAGAAAATTGATACCCAGCAATGCGACCATGGACCCTTATGCAGGAGGTCGTACGGTTCTGTATGGATCCGTACGGTACAGCCCTACAGAGGGGCCAAAACTAAAAAAAAATTAAATCAATTTTTTCCTATAGCCAAATTTGATGAATTTATAGTTGTTTTTCACCGAAAGGGCTTCCTGGACTCAACAATGAGGTCTGTTTGAGACCAGGAAGCCACCTGCGAACTTTGATTTTCAAAAATCACCAAAAAATGTTAGATTTTATGTGTTCACGTTGGGTTCACCATTTGTTTCTAGGATTTAGGTTTTCAAACATGTAGAAATGAAACTACAGCAAAACCCTAACTTTAATGAAGTGCAATCTAGTCTAGAAAATAGTCAAACAAACATGAAAAACATAAGAATCTAAACTAGTACTGTCCTATCTCCATTGTTCTCCTCTATCTTGCATTATTGTTCTCAGATTTGTCATTTTTACACAATCTTGAGAATCTCAAGTGTGTGGACAACAAGATATTGGAGAGTTGCAAGCTAAGAGAGAGATTCCAGAACTAAGAGGATGAAAAATGAACTAAGAGAGCTTGGAAATGAGCTAGAAAAAGTGATTTTATAGAAGACCTAGTTTGAATGAATGGTCTAGATTGAGTGTTGACTTTGGAGGCAAAATGGAGGGTTGTGATTAGTTAGGGTTTTCCTCCACTAGAGGACAAAAGACAATTTTAAATTAGAAGAAATGATGAGATGGATAATGGAATTCAAATTAAATAAATTTGTCCCATTTATTTAATTTATTGAAATGATGCATGTGAAAGGGGATTTTGGGAATTAGGTGATAAGATATTTAAACAAATGTTTTATTTGTTTAAATTAATGAAAGGGGACATTAGGATATGAATGATTAAATAATTAATTGATTAAATTAATTAATTAATCATAGAGGCAAATTAGGGAAAATTAGTGGAATGTGGAAGAAATTAGGGTTTTGTAATCTGAAGACACTTTTAGGTGTCTACAAGATGAACCCCACCCCACAAAGGTGCAAGTAATCTTAGCTCTATCCATTGAGGCTCCCATCCTTTTGTACATTATTGATTTCCCACCTTTTCCCAAACCCTTAGATCTTCCTAACGTCGGTGTTATCCCTAGTTCCACCCTGACCACTCTTGTGCCTTTCCAACACACCCATCATGTAGTCTTTCCAAATATTCTCTGCCCCACTATCATTGATATAGACATTCCCAACCTGCTGCCTAAGCTTAAACCTGAACATTACCACACTCCTTTTGTTTCATAAGCCTAAGCATATGCCACACTCTCTGCTACCTCTTATCCCTTATGCATCACTTCTTCCAGCCACAAAGGCTATTTTTCCACTTGTGGCTCTTAGCGCTCGTATTGCTACTGTTAGCATTGATAAGCCACAATTAGTGCATTATTCAGACAATGACTCTTATGATTCCTCTCTTATAGATTGAATCACTAAGTCCATCCTAGATATCCCCTCGTTGTCCATTATCTTCACACAATCATTAACAATTGTTGCTCCTTGTGCTCCAAAGGATCCTGCTCTTGCTAGTGATCCTTTGTACTTGGTTCTGGGGGGGTCCGTTAGTACTAATCTATAGGTGGTCCCATTGTTAGCTCTTCCTCCTTTCCCTTATGCTTATCAAGATTAGGATAGGACAATTTGATGACACCTAACCCATGAGGGTTGTACCTTCGTCTCATGTATTTTTGTGTGTTTTCTTGCTTGATTGTAATATTTTCCTTGTAAATGTATATTTATGTTTGTTAGTTCTAGCTAGAGGACCCATGATGTCCTTGTAGACATGTGGATACATGAGGAATGGACATGTGACTTTCTTCTATTTGTCCCTACATTCTTCTACATATTGTCTCTTTGTTTCTTGTGACATTTTGAGGACGATGCAAAGTATTGGAAGATTTAGCTTCCTCCCATGTTGACCCAAAATTTTTAATTTTTATTTATTTTATTGTGACATTCTTCCTTTGTGCTTGTAGTTCTACGTGCTCAAGGGATGATGACAATTATTTTAGTTGTCCCTTGATGATTCCCCTCCCAAATACATACTGACTCCAAAGCACATAGATCCCTTAATGTTTTTGGTGTTGTTGCTTATTTTTATGTGGCATATGATAGCATTTCTCGATGTCATACCATGCTTACACAAGAATTTGTGTATCATGCTTGCAACATCGCCCTTTTTGCCTCTATTTGGGGGCATCTTTTCCTTCTATGGATGCATATTTTGGAACATATCTCCCCATATAGATATGTCTCCTACAACTCTCCCCCCTCTTTTACCTTAAAATCAATTGCATACTGATGCTTTATTCAAATATTTTAAAGTGGGGGCATACTTTCATGCTTTACACTTTTACACACACCTCGTTGATGGTAAGCTCTTCATAGTGTTTTCTCTTAGCAATGTTTGTAGCTTCTGGTCCTAAGGAGATGCACTTTCTTGGCCTAACCATGCTTTTTAGCTACTCTTTTAGCACTCTTTGTGAGTCACCTAACAACACAGTTTGTCAATCCTAGTGGCCCACAAGAGTTTGGTATGGTTCCTATCTTTCATAGTTTGCTAGCCCTAGAACCATACTTGGCATCCTTTTAGCTCTCGCAGTGTACTAGAAATGTCCCTTTTTCTTTGCTTTCTTTTTCCTTCATGTGTGTAATGTGTGTTAGTTTATTTTAATTTTTTATAGATTGTATATTAGATTATATGGTTTACTAAACCTTGATGTTTGGGAAAATCATATCCAATCTAATCCTCTTAGTATGGTTTTATATAAATGGTTCTGACATTACCTCTTGTGTAGGTTTTGTTATCTAATACTATGGTTTTACAAGTTCTCAGTCTGGGGGTTTCATTTCTCGCTTGACGAATACTCTGCATCTTATATTGTATCTTTCTTGAGGTAGTATTTGTGATATTATTTCCTTCTCTACTTTAGATTGCATATTCATGTAGTGCCATAAGCTTGCTAAAGTGGAGGCTAAATGTAGCATCAAAAATAACATACCCTTGCACACTACGTTTGGTGACCACTTTGGTGCTTGCATCTCCTTTGTGCATTTTAGGCTCATGTTTACTTCATTTTAGCCTTTTTTTCTTAATTTCATCAAATTTTGTTCTAATGCTTTGTGATTCTCTTAGCCCAGAGACACTTCATAAAATTTTGAGGAGATTCACTTAGACACTAGTGCTTAGTGCGAGCGTATGCTTGCCACACTGGCATCTCATGAATGTGAAACATTTAGTGAGCTATTTCTGGGATACATTGAGTATCTCTTATGGCGTATGAGATTCTCGTAACACTTCTTTGACCTCGAATGACTCTTTCCTCTTTCCATGTTGACTCATCTTTCCCTCTCAATCTCTCATAACCAAAATTTTGAACAAGTTGGATCTTTCTCTCTCTCTCTTACTCTCTTCTGTAACTTTTGGAAAAATATTGTGAACTCTTTTGCACCTCTCTCTACAATAGCTATTGAGGATTCCTATGCTCTTTTGTATTGTACAGTTGTCTTTTCTAGCTCTTGGAGGTCTTTGCTTGCATCTTTCCCATTGAGGAAGCTCTCTTTTGTTGGGGTTTTAAAGCTACTTGTGACTAGCTTTTAGCCCTAAAGGAGTTGTAGCCTCCTCCTTTGTCATCAAAGCTGGTAATATTTTTTAAATTGGTGAATATTTATTTTACATTCAAAATCCATTTTCTCATAGCTTGTTTTCATTTATTTTTCAAGTGCATGGTGTAGACGACCATTCATTTTTCCTTTGTGCATGTTCTAGGGTATTCTTCCTCATAGACCAAGGAAGCTACTCCTAGTTTGTTTCATTGTCATTGTTGCTTGTTTCTTAGTCATATTTAAGGAATAGGCACACACACTTCTTTTTCAAATTCCATATCTTTAGTCTTGTTTCTCGTTGAGGTTGAAATACCAAAGCATGGGCTTGACTTAGGCAAGCTCCTTAGTAGCCCAACAATTTTTCTCTATTTCAGCAACAGGTACTTTGGGAAGAGTTATTCGAATGCACGGAGGTTTTGTTGGTTCCCTTCTACTTTTTTCTTCATTCATATTTTATTTTTATTTCATTCCAATAGAATAATTATATCATTTTCTTTATTTATATCACTTGGATATCATTGGGTTGTTTTCTTGCCTATAGCTATGCAAGTCCTAAAGAATCCTACTATTTGAACTCTTTTTTTCTATCTTTGAGGATGCTAGCACTTAGCATAGACATCATTGGAGCTTGTTGTCGTCTAGGGTAGTACGCTTCATCTTCTAGTTCTAGGTTTCTCTACTTCTCCTCCTTTCATTTCTATATTTCATTTTCTAAAATTCTATCTATAGTTGCTCATTTCTTGCATTTTGTTAGTTTTCCTTCTTTCCTTTAAGAATTTAGTGGAATTTATTTAATTTTTGGTAGTACTAAAGTGGTTCTATAAACATAGTATTAGATAACAGAATGTAATGTCCCCTTTTAGGATTTTCCTAATTTCTTAACCTACAACAATAATAATCACTAAAAAAAGGACATCAGAAATATTAAAGGTCAATAAATTATAATAAAATTCAACCCATAACATTATTCATATATGGGATTCCTTTAAGATTTTATCCAAACAATCTATTGTCATTATGGAGTACCAATTGGAAGATCATACAAGGTGTCTGGATTCGTTCCATCCAGCCCAGGAGCACAGAATGCCACCCATCATTCGACCTCCCAGCCTCACTTGGGGTATCTCTACCAGAATGGCTTCCTAGCTACTTGCATTCCTTATATGCACTTTTCTCCCCTCCATAATGGGACTTCAGATTGGATAAATGATTTTAAAATAATCACTATATTTCTATTCTATTATGCATAGTCTTCATAGAAACATGAATAAAACATAAATATATATGTCATATGTTTCTGTATGGTATTATTATTTCTATCAAAGGAAATACCATTAATAATTTAACTAATTCAGAATACCATGCATTATAATTCATACCAGGATATTTGTGCACAGTATATATATATATATATATATATATATATATATATATATATATATACACAACCTACTACTTAATTCATTATTAGTGAGGCTCGATGTTGTTAGCTCCCTTTCTTCCCCTTCTACTTCATCAACCTTCTCATAACTTATACCCCTCCAAGAGAGGTGAACTGCTAGAAGACACACCTCATTAATTGAATGGATATAACCCTTGCTAATCATGGTTCCTCATGAAAACTTGCCTTTTATATTATGGATCGCACCTTGTCTTTTATGGATAATAAGACAAATTAGTTTGTAAATTAGTTTGTCTTTTGTCTCATCTGTTTTGTCTTATCTTCTTTTGTGGAAAATGCTCCTCCTCCAAAATGCAAATCATTTATCCTTACAACATTTAATTATTGTTACAACTTTTCTTCATGGCCGGGGCCATGACAGGGAGGCACTATTCAATAATCCTTGCCAATCACACTATATACATGTTACAATGATACTTTAAATAAGTTGTTTGTCTTCTTCTTGCAAATCGTAATACTTAGTAAATTGTTGTTCTTTATTCTTATATAAGTCGATGCATATCACAAATATTACCAGACTTGATTGTTACCTTTGAATACAACATGAGTCACTTCCCTTATGATTTTGTCTTATTCATCAATCGTCTCATTTTTCTTTTAAATAAGACTTTGTCAACAATAAGATATAAGTATTTTGTCTTGTTCTCTTTGTAAAGAGATTGGCCATAGGAGAAGGGACATGATAGTCCACCCTGCCCAAGATTGCTTGTCCTCAAGAAATCACAAGTTAAGAAGCTCAAGATTCTAAATCAACCTTGTAGATTTGTATTCTTGTGAGATCATTAACTTTTATTGTGATACTTTGATAGGAATTGGAAATTTCAAACCAAGTGATGATTATTTTGGTTATGTTTGACTCTATGTCTTTAGAGAGTAGTTGGTAATATACTTGCCTCAACTTGATTATGTTGCAAGTATGTGCCTAATCAGTGTTGTCATTGATGTCAACATATCTATGTTGTCATTGGTGTCAACTATACCCTTATTTTGTTACTTTCTTGTAGATGTTGAGGATATTGAGAAAATTAGCTCATCCGATAAAAAATAATGAATTGTAGTAGAAACAGTGCATTACATGTAGAAGAACAGTCTAAAAGAATGCTCCGCATTTGCTATAAAATAAATATCTTTGCCTATAGATTAGAGGATGTTATATTCCAAGGTTGAGCCTCCAGAATGAAGATTTGAGTAAGTTGTGTTCACCAGTGTGAAAACTTCTTTTCTGCATGTTTGGTGGTGACATGGAGAAAGTTTTTTGCTCTGTATTCCCTGCATTGAAGTATTTTGGTCTGTGATTCTTGAAGTAAGTCTGTGATGATGTTAAGTGTCTTTAAGCGTAATGGTTCATGATTTGGTGGTCCGCAAGCTATCTTTTACTCATGACAGTGGCTGGCAGGGTTGTTCTTGTGCTCTGGTTTGAAGAATCTTCTTGACAAAGTTGTTAGAGATTGTGTGGTAGTTTCTAGTGATTACAACATGCTTGTGGATGTCTCTTGATCATGTTCCTACCTTTGGATTAGTCTGCAAAGATAAAATTGGATAGTGAATAAAGAATGTTCTTGCAGACCTAGTGCTATCATCAGTCTTAGCCAACCTAGTTGAATTCATCATTTGCGGAGATGCATTGAAGATTGTAGAAGCATTTCTTGGCATGGAGGACTGTATTTGAGTCCTAGCCAAGGCGTGGCATGATCCTCATACATTATTACATCTTTTCCTTAGATAAATTTGTATTAGGTCCAGACCTATTTTATGTATGTTTGTAATGATGACCTTGGAGATTAATCCAACAGTTGATGAATGTAATGTAGACCTTGATGTACATTCCAAGGTTGATGAATTTTATAAAAGTATGTAATGAAGTTGTGAAAGAGTGGGTGTGTTGCGAATATGAAGAGATAAGTGCGAAAGTATGAAAGAGCAGAGCAGAGGAGTCATATTGTGCTTCAATTCAACTAAACCCTGGCATGAAGTAGATGCTATTCAATCAGTTCACCATCTTGGCAGTGAGCCACCCTTCGGCAATGAGCCATCCTTAGGCAGTGAGCCATTCTTTGTAGTGAGCATTTTGAGTAGTGAGCCTCTATTTTTTGGTATTGCTATAACTTATTTATTTTTGTGGGCTAACACCCACCATGGTTTTTCCCTTTTAGGGTTTTCCACATAAAAATATGGTGTCTACTATGTTGAATGTATGATTGTGATTAAGTTAATGGTTACATGCTTTCATGGTTGAATTTGATTATGAATAATTAAGTTTCTGATGATTTGATATGCATGTGAAGCTAAGTTTGTGTGACAGCTGATTCACCCACCTCTTCGTTGTCCGGTATATTTCAACAATTGGTATCAAAGCCGGTTCCTCGGAAGAAAGCCCAATAGCTTAAGGTTGATCTACAATGTCACCCAAGGATGAATTATCTTCAGCTGTTCCAAGTGTGGTAAAGCTAGGCACTATGCTTCTAGATGTCCAAAAAGAAACTCAAAAATTTATGATAAAGAAGGCAAACACATAGTATCCAAGAAAATATTTTATGATGTTGAAGAAGATGAAAATGATGACTATTGTCTTAATGATAATTGCAAAGATGATGAGAGGTTTGATCCAGAGGCAAGTACTAGCATAAGGAACTATTGGGTTGTTGATAGTAGCTGCTCAAATCATATGACTGGTGACAAAGGCAAGTTTATTGATTTTGTGAAGAATGAAGAAGGACTAGTTAGATTTGGAGATGATCGTACTACTAAAATATGTGGAAAAGGTTCAATCAGTTTTGATGGAAACAACATACTAAAGATGTTCTCTATGTTGAAAGCCTAAGACAAAATCTCCTAAGCATTGGACAATTGTGTAGAGAAGGATACAACTTTATATTTCAGAATGACGCCTTTGAAATCAGAGATAAATTTGGAGCTGTAATAGCTGGTGGAAAAAGGACAGAAGAAAATATTTATCATCTTAAAGAAGGTGGCATTATCTACTCTATAACTCAGAATCATGAAAGTTGGCTTTGGCATAGGAAATTGTGTTACATTAATCCTAATGACCTAGTAAGGATAAGCTCAGCTCAAGCTGTGAAAGATCTGCCAGAAGGGATTCATTTTAGCAATTTCACATGCAAGATGTGTCAAGCTAAAAAGCATACTGAAAGAAACCTATAGGTTGAAGAAAAACCCTCAAATGAATTGCTAGAACTAATTCATACAAATCTCTGTGGTCCCACAAAAGTGAAAAGTCTCCATGATGACAGGTACTTTATGTTGTTTGTTGATGACTATTCTAAGATGACTTGGGTAAGTTTCCTCAAAGAAAAATCAGAAGCTTTAGAAGCATTTAAAACCTTCAAATCTATGGTTGAAGATGAGTTGAATATGAAGATCAAATGCTTGAAAACTGATAAAGGAGAAGAGTTTACTTCTGGGAAATTCAATATGTTCTGTGAGACTAGTGGCATAAAAAGACAACTATATAAAGAAAATAGAATGATGGAAACAATGAGCAGAACTCTTCAAGAAGCTGCTAAGACCATGATTAAGGAAGCTGACCTACCAGAAGACTATTGGAAAGAAGCCATACATATTGCTGTCTACACTCTAAATAGAATTCAAGTCAAGGGCAATGATACAAAAACTCCTTATGAATTATGGTATGGTAAGAGTCCTACAGTGAAGAATTTTAAAGTTTTTGGAAGCAAATGCTATACCAAAAGACAAGAAGTGGTTGGGAAAAGCAATGATGAATATGATGAAGGGATCTTCCTTGGATATTCTACCAAGAGTAAGGCCTATCATTGTTACAACAAGAAATTGAAAAAGATCATTAAAAGTGCAAATGTTAAGGTTGAAGAGGAAGGGACTGAACAAAAAGTATTGCAGACAAATAGACATAAATCTGCTGAAATACAAACAAATTGGTGCTTGATTGCCAAATCACCAACTGAAGCCTACAACACAATGAAAACTCTTGAAGATAAATATTTATCCTCTAAAAGTGAAGGGTCCAAGAATAATCTTGAAAACCTTGAGAAATCTGAAGATGAAAGCATGGACTTGAAGGGAAACTTGACAGAAGCAAATGAATACATCAAGGAGCTAAGTAAGAAAATTAAAGAGCTCAAGCAAAGACTCAAAGAGAATAATAAAGAATTAAGGTTAACAAAAGAAGAGAAAGCAAGATAAAATAATGTTTGATAAGCAAAACCACAGACTGCATAAAACTTGAAGAAGAAGTTGTTGATCTAAAAATAGATCTGAAACCCTCATGGGTTAAACGAGACAAACTCAATGAGAGTTCTACCAGATGGAATAGGCAAATGTCTATGGAAAGTCAAGAAAAAGAGGATGTGATGTCTGAGATAAGTGGAAGTTCCAGAGAAAATCAAGAAGAAAATGTTGAAGCCAAGAAGGATAAAGGCAAACAGACTCAAACTCAAAGGAATAGATTAAGAAGACCACCAGTCAGGCAACCAAATGCACAAAGGTACCCATCTTTCAATGGCTATTGTTTTAATTGCAAAAAGTTTGGTCATAAGGGTACTCAGTGTAGGAGTAGAGTAAATCAAAATGCTCCATCATTCTCTAGTCAATGCTTCAATTGCATTAAAATTGGTGATAGATCAAACAAATGTAGAAGTTTGATAAGGAATGGCTTTTACAATGCAAGGAATACTCAATCATTCCATGGAAAGTGCTTTGCTTGCAATCGACTTGGGCACATGGCCAATCAATGCAAATCAAGGTTGAATTCATTTAGAGGAAGGCATTAAGGACAAGGAAGTTTTGTGTGCTATGATTGCAACAAAATTGGACATATGGCAGAGTTTTGCAGAAGCAAGAATGTGAAAGGAAACTACTGTGCTGAAGAAAGGAAAATAGAGTAGAGGAATGATAAGGGAAAATAAAAAGTTGATCCGGTTGAAACTAAGAAGGAAATGGGCAAGATCTAGATCAAGAAAGATGTGATTGAAGTCAAAGATGGATCTGCATTAGCTTCTGGTGTAGATATTTCCTCTGGGAAGTAAATTAAGAGCTCTGGCTCAGGGGGAGTCTTATTGAAAATCTTTCCTCCTCAGCCAAAACATTGATGCTAATGACACAACATAAAGAAACAAGGTCAAGGATTAGTAGCAAAATTTTAAGTCAGAACTGAGATTGTATTTGTGAAGGATAAAAGAAGAATTGTGCAAAAGGTTCAGGTTGATAGAACAAAATTGCTCCCAGTATAGAGCAAGTTTTCATGATGATTGACAATACCTGATGAACTTTGAGGAGAATGGATATGAACTGGTTGAGTCTTCATGAAGCAATGAAGAAAAAGAAAAGAAAGTGCAGGATGAAGAAGCTCTGCAAAGGATTTCTAAGACCCATAGAACTTGTGCAAGAGCATCAAACTGAAGATCAAATCATTTGTGACAGACAAGAATAAGGGTGGCAAAAGAACACACTGAGAAGAATCAGACTTGGGAACATATCCCTATATCTACAAATAAGAATGTATTTAAAACCAAGAAGGGAGAGTGAAAAAGTGACTGAAGAAGTCATTGTTTTACCTAGACCGATAAAAGCTACCTATTAGAGGGAGTAGCTAGATGCCATCAGTATGAGTTCTTGATAAAGAAAGTTTAGTTGGAGCAGAGTAGTAGGATACAAGTATGTGCCCTTTGCCATTGATGTCAAATGGAGAGAGAAATCATGTGAAAAACTTAGGGGGAGAAAGAATGCAAACACGTAAAGAGAAAGGGGAGAATCTTGTCTTGATGGTCTTTTCAAAATTTTACATCATATGTTCCCATCAATGAAAAAGGGGGAGATTGTTGCAAGTATGTGCCTAATCAGTGTTGTCATTTATGTCAACATATATATGTTGTCATTGGTGTCAACTATGCCCTTATTTTGTTACCTGCTTGTAAATGTTCAGAATATTGAGAAAATTAGCTCATCCAATAAAAATAGTGAATTGCAGTAGAAACAATACATTACATGCAGAAGAACATTCTAAAAGAATGGTACGCATTTCTTGTAAAATAAATATCTTTTCTTGTGGATTAGAAGTTATTTAGAAGCAAATATGAAGATGTTATATTCCAAGGTTGAGCCTCCAAAATGAAGATTTGAGTAAGTTGTGTTCACCGGTGTGAAAACTGCTTTTCTATATGTTTGGTGGTGACAGGGAGAAAGTATTTTGCTCTGCATTGAAGTATTTTGGTTTGCAGTTCTAGAAGTAAGTCTGTGATGATGTTAAGTGCCTTCAAGTGTAATGGTTCATGATTTCATGGTCCACAAGCTATCTTTCACTCATGACAGTGGTTGTAGTGTTGTTCTTGTGCTCCGGTTTGAAGAATCTTCTTGACAAAGTTGTTAGAGATTGTACGGTAGTTCCTGGTGATTACAATGTGCTTGTGGATGTCTCCTGATCATGTTCCTACCTTTGGATTGGTCTGCAAAGAGAAAATTGGATCGTGAATAAAGAATGTTCTTGCAGACCTAGTGCTATCATCAGTCTTGTCCGACCTAGTTGAATTCATCATTTACAGAGATGCATCGAAGATTGTAGAAGTGTTTCATGGTGTGGAGGATTGTGTTTGTGTCCTAGCTAAGGTGTGGCATGATCCATATACATTCTTACATCTTTTCCTTAGCTAAATTTGTATTAGGTCCAGATCTATTTCATGTATGTTTGTAATGCTGACCTTGGAGATTGATCCAACGGTTGATGAATGTAATGCCGACCTTGATGTACATTCCAAGGTTGATGAATTGTATAAAAGTATGTAATGAAGTTATGAAAGAGTGGGTGTGTTGCGAATATGAAGAGATAAGTGTGAAAGGTAGAGCAGAGGAGTCATATTGTGCTTAAATGAAACTGAACCCTGGCATGAAGTAGATGCTATTCAATCAGTTCACCATCTTGGCAATGAGCCACCCTTCGGTAGTGAGCCATTCTTAGGTAGTGAGCCATTCTTTGCAGTGAGCATTTTGGGCAGTGAGCTCAAGATGAATACATCTTACGATAAATTTCCAACATTTCTCCAAATTTAAAGAATTGAGTTGTATTTATTACATTCTCTCAAAATTGTTGTTTTGACTTTTAAGATATTGACCATCCTAGGTCAAGATGATAGTGTACCTAAATCTTGAAGTTTGAAAGTTAACCTTAATCCATCTTTGTATCTTTAGTTATGCCTAAGTTTCTGTGACAACTAGATTTTCATTTGAGAATTGGAAGTCAAATTATATCATTAGATTCAACTATGTTGAGTGGTTATGATTGATTGTTCCTTCCTTTGGAAACTTTTGATATTTTGATTACTTGATTTCTTGATGAGTGACGATTGCTTATGTCAATGAGTTGATTTATCCTTTATATATCTATTTCTTGAAGGAGTCACTACTCTTCTTGGCTACATTTTTTGAGAATAATACTTTATCTTTGAGTTGATTGTTAGATTCATTTCCTATTGATGGTTTCTTCACAAGGAAATGATTCCCCTTTTATATTTTTTTGTTAAGGAAGTCCTACATTTGAAGGGTCACACTTTTAGTATTTGGGGTTTCATCCTTTCTCTCATCATCATTATTCTTGAGAACCTAATTTAATTTACTTGTAAAATCACTTAGGGTTCTATTCTCAATTGAATCCTTCAGTGATGTTTTGGATGTCTTTATCAAATGAAATACTCTCCCCTTTTATATCTCAAGTTTGAGGGAGTCACACTTTTTCACTTCACTAGTTACAACTCTTCATTATTACATAAGTTAATTTGTTAGTGCTTCTCAACCCAAGAAGTGTTTGACAAATAAAGCTTTGATAGATTTGGCATTTTCATAATTTTTAAGCATAAAGTAATCTTAAATCCACATGGGGTAAACTTGTTGGAGAAACATTAGACATGAAGCAAACACATAGATATACGTAATACATGAAGCATACATGATACACAAAGTATACACGTAAGACACAAAGCATGAAGCATACGCAATATACAAAGTATACACATAAATAAATGTAAGGCATGAAGCATATAAGTACACGTGATACACGAAGTATGAAGCATACACATAGATACACGTAATATATGAAGTATACACATAAGTACATGTGAAGCATGAAGCATACATATAAATACACATGATACATGAAGTATATGTAAGACACGAAGTATACACATAAATCACGTAATACATGGAGCATGAAGCATACACGTAATACATGAAGTATATGTATAAATACACACAATACATGGAGCACGAAGCATACGCATAAGTACATGTAATACAGAAAGTATATGCATAAATACGTAATACACGAAGCATGAATCTTACATGTAATACACGAAGCATACACATAAGTACATGTAATACAAGAAGCATGAAGCATACACATAATACACAAAATATACACATAAATACATAATACACTAAGCATGAAGGATACACATACTACACGAAGTATACGCATAAATACATGCAAGATACGAGGCATGAAGCATACACGTAAATATATGTAATACATGAAGTATGCACATGAATACACGTAAGTCATGAAGAATACACATGAATATTAGTAAGTCATGAAGTATACACATGAATACACATAAGTCATGAAGTATACACTTGAGTACATGTAAGTCACGAAGTATACACATGAATACATGTAAGTCATGAAGTATACACTTGAATACATGTAAGTCATGAAGCATATAGATGAATGTACATAGGGCATGAAGTATACACATGAATACACGTTGCATCAACTATCATTCACAGGATGGCAGGAAGGATTCTCTGATACCATTTGTAATGTCCCCTTTTAGGATTTTTTTGATTTCTTAACCTGCAACAATAATAATCACTAAAACAAGGACATTAGAAATATTAAAGTTCAATAAATTATAATAATATTCAACTCATAACATTATTCATATATGGGATTCCTTTAAGATTCTATCCAAACAGTATATCATCATTATGGAGCACCAATTGGAAGATCATGCAAGGCACCTCAAGTTGTTCCATCTAGCCCAAGAGCACAGAATGACACCCATCATTTGGCCACCCAACCCCACTCGGGGTGTCTCTATCAGAATGGCTTCCTAGATACTTGCATTCCTTATATGAACTTTTCTTCCCTACATAATGGGATGTCAGATTAGATAAAGGATTTTAAAAGAATCAGTATATTTTTATTCTATTATGCACAACCTTCATATCAACAAGAATAAAACATAAATATATGTCATATGTTTTTGTATGGTATTCGCATATCTATCAAAGGAAATACCATTAATAATTTAGCTAATTCAGAATTCCATGCATTATACTTCATATTAGGATATTTGCACAGTATATATATGATCTACTGTTTAATTCATTATCAGTGAGGCTATAAGTTTCCTTGACTGATCACTATTGTTATCTCCCTTTCTTCCCCCTCTACTTCATCAACCTTCTCATAACTTATACCCCTCCAAGAGAGGTGAACTACTAGAAGACACACCTCATTAACTGAATGGATATAACCCTTGCTAATTGTGGCTACTTATGAAAACTTGACTTTTCTATTATGGACCGTGTTGATGTATAAAATTACGTAGGTTCCAACACCAACATGGGAAGTTTCAGGAATGTGGGACTTGCTACTTGAAACAACCTCTAGATTTTAAAGAAGCTAGCTCTTCTCTATCTTAAATGGATTTTGGGGAAAAAGGTAAGAGGTTAACAGGATTACAGATACAATTAAAGCAAATCTATCTATGGCGATGCGCCTAAGTAAAAGTGTTTAACTCAACTTAAGAAAAGTGAAACTATCCTCAAGATTCAATTACATTAAAGAGTAGATGCTGCATGATTAACATAAATAGATGAAATGAATAAAATCAAAGGCTCAGAATCAGACACTTTGCAATGACACAGATAATATTAACCAAGGCACAGAACTCAGTCTTTCTCATTAATTTTCCAGCAATATAAGAGACACAGATACATGCACAGATACATCAACTTTCTAATCAAGAATAACAAAATAAAGGCAAATGATATTAACTGGTCGCAACAAAAGTCTAAAACTTTTCTTAAATCTCTGACAGAAAAATATCTCTCTATTTTCTCTATCTCTAAAACTGTATATATCAATCTATATGTCCCGATCTATTACAAATGTTACATATTTATAGCCTGAGATCTAACTTTAGATTGTCTGCAACAATCAAATCCCAATGGCCTAACAGAACTGAAGGTAACTGGAAGTCTCTGACAGTTAAGATCTTTCAAATCTGCAATAGTTTCTCTTTTCCACAAGCTCATTGGATGGAACTAAATATGTCTGGCGCAACTCCTTCTATAAGGGAAAGACACTTGGCAACTTCTACATACTTGAAACTAAAAAGATTGTGACAGATGGCAGTGTCCACGTGCATAACTTGAAAATCTTTGGTCTCTCAGGAAAGAATAGGAAACCGACACTTGGCAGCTTCTGCAACATTTAGAAACTTTTACGTGTCTTTATCTGCAATAGTTCACAAAACTATGTCTTTATATTCAAGTGGCCTCCGCAGGTGACAACTGTTGCAACCCATAGCATTTGAAACTTGAGATTCATTAATAGCGGGACCCACAACCTTAGCGCTCGCTAGCTTTCAAAAGGAGAAAATAGGGACAGGTGGCATTTTCCACAGCATGCAATAGCTGATACGTGGCGACTTCTGTAACAATTCTTGAAACATTAGAAACCTTTTGAAACTCCCATGGAAGATGACACTTGTCGGGTTCCGCATTACTTAGAAACTTTTAATTATCACCGGAGAAGGGTCATAAACAAAAGTAACTTCTTTTCTGCATCCAGCACGTGGCATCCTCTGCATCACTAAAACCATGATAGATTGTGGCCCACCATCCTCTTTACTAAGCATCCCTAAGATACAGAAACAAACACGAGGCAAACTCCACAGCAATATTAGAGAGACACATGGCAACCTTCGTGCTCGCTTTGAAACTTTTAGGGACTGCCTCCGCTAATGAGATGTGGTGACCTCCGCAGCTAGCTAAAACTGAAATATATTGAAACATAACCACTACATGGCATAATCTACACAAAAGTTATAGCTAGAAACAAAACCGCAGCTTTTAACTGAGGCTTGACACTTGGCAGCTTCTGCATAGAGCATAAGAAACCCGCACAACAAGACTTTGAAACATTTACAGAAATAGAAAAACCCATGCAGCAAGATTGCGACCCTTTCAAAATGTAGAGTTTTTACACTCTACAGTTCTTGGCGACCAAGAGGACTTCTAAGCCTGCTCAGAAAGAACCCAAAACATGGAAAAAATATATGTATTAAAATACAACTCAGAGTCACAAATTCTGTAATATTGTCTGATAAACAGACCATTCCGAATTAGAGAGTCCCTATTTACTTTGTAAATCTTGAAAAGCAAAATCAAGATTAATTATGTCTTTGTGGGAAAATGTTTGCAAAATTTGGACCACAACTTTTAACTAAAACTCTAACTGGGCCATAGGTAACAATACAGCTTCCACTTCCTTAATTGATGAAGAATCACTTAAACCCTGGAAAACTGTTTGATAATTTTGCCTGGTTAAAAGCAGGGACTTGATATCATCAATCATTAGCACTGTATTATTGTCTAGAAATGGTGAAGGAAGACCTAGTTGCACCAAATCTTCAATATGCTTCTTCATGTCTTTGACTCCTTCCTTTACTATATCCAGTAGCTCTTGACAATTTGTAGCTGCAGAGTTGCAACTTAGAACCTCATTTACCTTTTTGGCAGTGATCATTCTATCATTGATTCTTGCTACTGACAAAGTTTCATCTGTTGTATCATATAGCTTCTTTAACAAAAGTTGAGAGTCTGAAACCCTCAAATAAATAGTTGACAAGGTGGCTTGCACCAAAGTTTCAACTTTCTTGCATAGCTGCTATGCATTTAACAGAAATGTTAAGGATGGCCTTAGCTGAATAATCTCTTCAGAGATTCTTTCCCAAATTGAGACATAAAGCTCTTTTACCAGATTCAAAACTCCAGCAGTCTGTGGCCTATTAGCTAACTCAACTGTTAGCTATTTTGTTGTTTGTTGCTCTGCTAGGAGTTGTGCCTGAATTGCACTATTAGTATTCTGTTCACTCAGCAACTTCTGCTGAAATTGTGTGGCTTGCTGCAACTGTTCTTGATACTTCTTTTCCAAGGTGGCTTTCTCCTGTCTTAGAACATTCACTGCATCTTTTTCCTGAGCTAGCTCAAACTTAAGAGAAGCATTCTGGGCCTGTGCAGCCTGATGTATCTGGCAAGAAATAGTATTTTGCAACTATTTGTTCAAACTCTCAATTTCATTATTCTTTGATTGAATCTTTGTGGCTAGGTTATTATTGTTCAGCTTCTCTTGAGCTAAATCATTCTCAACCTTCTGTAACTTCCTAGACACTTTCAAATAATTAGTTGCAATAGCAGATGTAGTCTCATTGAGTAGCTCGACCTTGTCTTGTGGCCTAAAAAGAGACATATCCATAGCTACAACATTCATTGAATAGTCTTGGGGCTGCATCTGCTCATTAGGTTTCACCACATTTGGAGACAAATGTGTGACTGTCAACTATTGTTGGATGGGGTCAAAAAGTGACCTCATATGTGGCATAACAGGGGTTTTGTTTTCCTTCTTTCTCTTCTTGTCCATCCTAGCCTCCCTGGCCCTTTTTGTTGTGTCTGCTTGGGCTTGGAAAGTAGAAGGTGAAGCAATGTAGCCTCCAACAAAAGGATGACCTTGAGGTAGGCCATAGGGAATAGCCAGTACTTGTTGGCTAGGGGAAACTTGAGAGGGGGCTCTTTTTGGTACAGAGGGGGAAAAGGGTGGTAATGCAATGGTCTATGAAGACATGGCCTGTGAAGTGACAATTGGGGCTTGGGTTGATGAAAGCACAACAAAAGTGGCAGGGGCTACAAATGTTTGGCTTACTGGGATTGTCACTCCTAAAGCAGAAGAAGGAGATAGAGGAGAAAAGGGAGGTAATGAAATACTTACTTGAGCTATAGAAGATGTCACTAAAAATTATTGTAGCAGTGGCTCTGTCTCTTCCTCCTCTTCCTTTTCTAGGTGCAATCTCCTATGTTTCCTAGGTCTCTGAGTTGTTTCCTTTGATTCTTCTTTCTCTGCCACATTTACCACCACTGGTGGTTTCAAAAGAGAAAAACTGGAAGCTTCAGATACTGCAGCTACTGGAGTCCCTATGGTTGGTGATGACACCACACCCTTCTGTTTCTCTAAAGTACTAAGAGATTGGGGCTAGGAAGATACAGGAACAACAAATAAGGCCTGTCCTGTTTCTTGCATTGTGTGAGTTGACTCAGCTTCCTCTTCTGACTCCTTGCCCTTCCTCTAAATTTTACTTGTGTTAGGGCTAGAGACTGGGGAAGGATGCCACTCATCCCAGATTGAATCCCATTTTTCATTAGTGTCAACATTTCCAAATGAATGGGTGATCTATGAGATTTCATGCCTATACTTCCAATAGGCTTCAATCTTCTCTAGCTTCTATTCTTTGTTTTTCAATGCCTTTCTCAAACTAGTAGTCATTTGTAACTTAGGATCAAATTCCTTTTGTTTAACATAGAAGTTTTCCCACGGCCTGTCCCCCTCAAAGGGCAAATCAACTAATTCAACGTATAGGTCTGGGTTGTCTTCTTTTGGGTTTCTCCTATCCTCCCAAAAAGGTCTTCCCTCATGTATCATTTTAGCATGGACCTTGTTGTTTCTAATCCAGGGGTCCATAAAACTGTTTGGGTCATACTTCCGTTTGTCTTCAATGATGAAGAATCCAAGGGCAGCTATCTTTCTTAGCAAAAGGTGTCAGCATCTCTAACTTCTAGTGCCATATTTCTTTTGACCCATGGGATGTCATACATCTTTTTCTTTTTCTTGGTGCCAAACTCATTATCAACCATTGACACCTGCTGAGTCACTTCTAAGAATGCTACCCTAGGGGTTAATATTTTAGGAAGCAGCATGGGCTCCTCATTGAAACCATGGACCCTGATGATAGTATTGTGTGCCCCAAAGAAATAATCATAAGGGATTGGGCAATTGGTCTTGAAACCCCTGATACTCTGTGTCAATCTATGTTCTACAAGCTTAGGGCTTAATTGGCAGAAGGTAGGGGCCACAAAAATTTCCCAGAACTCATAAGGGTCTAAAGACTCAGATAACACGTGTCCATGCAGACACAGGGATAGTTCTATTTTGGCCAAAATCTGGATCATACATGTATATATGCATATATGGTGCAAAAAGACTATGGTTCTGATATAGCATTAGATGGAATAGATAAGAAGAATACCTGAAAACTCACCTGGACTTGAAATTCACGAGCTAATCAACCATAGAATAAGCAATTTGCTCCAAGAAATCTAGCCAATATTCTTGTGACTTGTCTACAGTCTTTAATCTGAAAATGATAGCAATTTACCAGTCGTGGACTGTATTGTCTTCATTCAGCCCAAAAATAAAGGCAATCATTGATAGTGCCTCTTGAGTACTTTGGTTGAATTGTGCCCTCCCTGTAGGTAGTATGGGCATTTGGGTGTTCTCTCCCAACTGCATCTCTGAATTAAGGAACCTAACCTTGTTGTTGACAATTGCCCATGTCTTTTACATTTTGGCCACAGTTGGGAATGTGGTTGTTTTGTCATGTTGCAGGGCCAACATATCTCTTATGGCTTTGGGTGTAATATGCACTACAAAAGGGCCCTATTGTATGGTATTTGAGGGTGCATGAAATAGCTCTGTGCATAGTTCAATTAGGTTGGGACATAGGTGCACACTCAGAACTAGGAACTGTGCCAACTGCGAGGTCCATATTCTCATTCCAAAAGTTTTAGACTGCCCACTTCTTGCTCGGAGAATACACCTCCGATGCACCCCTTCCCTGAGAGTCCTTGTGTTCTTTTGTAGGGTCGTATCATAAATGTCATCCGCATAATCCTTCACCTTTGTTGAATCAATAGAAAACCCAACCTCAGGGACCCTTGTTCTTGGGTAGGTCTTCCTTGGTTGCATGGGCGCTGATGCGTATGATTTTTTGTTTAACATCTTATCAATTTCCTCATAAATTCCTAGCCTCTCCTGAGAAGACTGTGCTTCAGACATAGCTATATCTGCGGGGAAAATACATGAATTCTTGGCACATGAAGGATGAAACTGCTTAAATAAGAATGACACATAGCTGAAAGACACTTGGTGAGAGTCAGAAATTAGAAGCAACAGTGATTCAAAGCAGAGAGATAGGAAACAAATGAGGGCCACACTTAGGATTTAACACTGATTTATTGGGGCTTTAATGACACATCTTATCCCATAAATGGCATTAACACCGAGAAACAGTTAGTGTATCTTTTTGAAATCTGCATGGAACAAAGTGTCAGATATTGCTACGGGAGTGGTTGTCCTTTCTGAAAAGCGTGTACTTCCATGAGAATTGGGGATTGTAGAACAACCTTAATAAAAGCAAGATCAAAAGAGAAGGGGCTTTGTGCTTCTGACATGTGTTCATAGAACACTTATTGAAAGGGAAAGCAGGAAAAGAAAGCAGGAAAATAGGAAAGTGAAAAGGAAAGGAAACTAGCTAACTATGATACATAAGAGACAATGCTTAATTGAAATGCTTCAAATAGATCCCATTTATAGGAATCTCTTCAGGTTCACCATCCATAGTCTCGAGCTCAAAAGAATTTTGTAAGGACTAGTCCACAATGATTCAAACTTGTTGTGTCGACTTGGCTTAGCAGCTCTTTCATCCCATTTCAAAACCAGTGAGCCAACCTCAAAAATAGGATTTGAAGTTCTCTTATCAAAATAGTCTTTAACTATTTTCTAAGGTTTCATCAGTGACTCATGTGCCCTTTCTCTTTTCTCTTGTACCTCTAGCAGTTCAGCAAGTCTAACTTGCATGGGGCCATTCTCTTCAATCTCAATCTGTTTCAATAATTACAAAGTAGGGATTTCTAAGCTTAGTGGCATTACTACTGGTTTACCATAAACTAATTCATATGGAGACATCTTAGTCACTTGCTTTGGTGTGATCTTGTCAGCCCACAGTGCTGTGTGAAGTAGTTTATGCCATTCTCTGTGATAATTGGTCCCTATCCTTTTAATGAGTCTGATTAGGTTCTTGTTAGTGGATTCTGCTAGGCCATTACCTTAGGGGTAATAATTTAAAGAAGTCTTCAAATAAATCCCATTCCTTAATGCAAACTCAGATATCTTTGTTCCCAAAAATGCTTTAGCATTATCTATGTAATGGTACGAGGAGGACCAAATCGAGCAATAATTCCTTCTAGAAAGTCTAATATTACCTTTTCTATTGCTTCTTTGAGTGGTACTGCTTCACTCCATCTGGTAAAGTAATCTATGGCTGTGAGGATCTATTTGTGTCCCATACTTGACACTGGATTGATCATACCAATGAAATCTGGACCCCGTTGAGCAAAGGGTTCATCCACAATTATGGGGCTTAGAGGCATTGCTATATTTCTCGTTTTCCCAGTATAAAACTGACAAGCCTGGCATTCTTTGACTAGTTGATAGCAATCTATAAACAGAGTGGGCCAAAAATATCCTACTTGAGTTATTTTGATTGTTGTGGTCCTTGCTAAAAAGTGTCCTCCTGAGGTTCCATGATGTAATTCATGTAGTATTCTTTGGGCTTCATCTTTCTCTATACATCTTAAAAGTATACCATCAGCATTTCTTCTAAAGAGAATATGGTCAATTAGTACAAAATAGGCCCCTTGCTGCCTATAGTATCTTCTCTTATCATGGGAGAGCTCATTTGGGAAAATCCCATGCTTCATAAACTATATTCTGTTTGTGACCCAAGAATCTTGGTCAATCTCTTAAATTTTCAATACATTCTCACTTTCTATTTCTTCAGTCATTATTCTCTCCATTTCTTGAGTCATATATTAGCATAATCCTTTACCTCTGACCAACTTGGTGGGTCTCACTTCCACATCATACTCCAGAATCTTTGTGATCCAATTGGCTCTTTTCTCAATGATCTCACCCTCCACAATATATTCTCTTACACTAGGATGAGCCACTAATATCAACATCTTATTTCCAGTTACCATATGTCTAAATTTTTTAAGGGCTTTAACCATGGCATATGCTTGCTTCTCCACAAAATTATATCTAGCCTCATATTCTCTGATAGTTCTGGAGAAAAAGAATATTGGGTGCTCTCCTTCTTGCTGATCATCTTTCTGGGTTAAAACAACAGCAACACTGAATTCTCCCCCATACACATACATTATGAAAGATTTAGAAAAGTCTGGGTTTCCGAGTACTGGGGCTGTTGAAATAACTTTCTTGACTTCTTCAAAAGCCTGCCTTCCTTTTGTAGTCCATTTGAAACCCAAATCCTTTTTAAGTAATAGTGTCATTGGTCTAATTAGACCTACAAAATTAGATATGAACCGGCTAACAAAGTTGATCTTCCCCATAAAGGATTGAATTGCTTTCTTATTAACAAGCAGAGATAAGATCATTATGGCAGTGACTCTCTCTGGATCAATAGAGACTCCTTTCTTTGACATTATATGCCCTAACAGTTTACCCTGAGGTACTGCAAAGATACACTTCTTGGGATTCAGGGATATTCCAAACTCTTGGCATTTCTTAAAAACAACCTCTAAATGGTCAAAATGATCTACAACATTTTTAGATAAAATGGTGAGGTCATCTAGATAAATCAGGATGATTTTGTTTATAAGCTCCCCAAATGCTACATCCATTGCTCACTAAAAAGTAGCGCCAACATTTGAAAGGCCAAAAGGCATCTGAGCATATGCAAATGTTCCCCACTTTGTAGTGAATGCAGTCTTATGCTGGTCTTCATCAGCCAACCAAATCTTATTATATCCAGAGAAACCATCCAACAAGGAAAACCTCTTTGATCCAACCATAGTCTATAAAATTTGTTCCATAGAGGGTAGGGGATAATGATCCTTGAAAGAAGCTCTATTTAGATCCTTGAAATCTACACAAAGCCTTATGTCACCATTCTTTTTTCTTACAGGCACTAAATTTGATACCCAGGTTGAATGCTTAATTGGAAAAATTATCTTTGATTCTAGGAGCTTTTGCAGCTCATCCACCATTAAAGGTTCAATTCTAGGATTCACTAGCCTTTGTTTCTGTCTGACTGGTTTAGATCCTTTAGTAAGCACTATGGTTTGCTAGATGATATCTCTATTATAGCCATGGGGGTCTTCATAAGTCCAAGAAATCACCCTATCATATTTTTCACACAAATCAATCAACCTTTTCTTTTCTTCTTGGGTTGTAGAATTGCCAACCTTCAATTTTCTTCCTTCACTAACTTGAATCTCAGAATAATCCTCCCTATTTGCTTGAAACCTCTTCTTCTTTAGGCTTACATCTTCTAGGTCAAACAAGTTTTCTAAGGTAATCAATCCTTTAGGGAGCTTATTTGACTTCAGTTGAATAATTTGGTCACCATATGCTTCTTCAATTTTAGGGTGCAATTGATTAGCAAATTCTCCTGATTGTTGCAAGAATGAGAGTACTTGGAAATCATTATCAAAAACTTGCCAATTTTGGTCATTGTATGGAATAGTTGGTCTCACTATAACTTTGATTGTTGACTAGTAGATTAGTTGCTGGATCAAATTGTGAACCAATTTGTGCCATTCTATTTGCCTCAGAATTTTGGGCTCTAGGAACTACTTCAATATTAAAAGCCTCAAAACCATCTATGAGGTCCCAAATTCTATGCCTATAGGATCTCATTCTCACATTTTTTGCTATTGCCTTTTCTCTGATTTGTTTCACTACTAGTTTAGAATCTCCTTTTACTATCAGACTCCTTACTCCTTTTTTCTTTGCCAACATGAGTCCATGCACCAAGGATTCGTACTCAACATCATTATTGGTATAGGCAAACTAAAAGTGAATGGCTCTTAAAATTTTCTCACCATTAGGGGCAGTAAAGCAAATTCCTGCTCCAACTCCATTTTTACTTCTAGCCCCATTAAAATTTAGGGTCTAGATTTACAAGTTTCTTTCAGACTCCTGACTTTATGATACTTCTTTTCTTAGAACATTAGGTATCTCTTGGTCTTCTTCAAATATAACATAAGTGCCTAGGCCTGTAGAGTCATAATTTCCATAGGGATCACTCTGCATCATAGTCAATAACTGATTATTCTCTTCTTCTTGCTGGTCATGCTCAGTCCACTTGCCCAACTCTTCAACAAAGATTCTTTCCTCCTTATACAGCATAGCATGGGATGCTTCTAAATTTGGGGTTGGTTCATTTGTGATATGGTCTTTGGATAATGGTTTTGACAGTATTTTCATCTTTGTCCCATATTTGGTTCTCAAGATAAGGTGTGGTCAATCAAGTGACATGTAACCTCCTATCTTGGCTGTGAAATCTCTGGATAAGCATAAACCAAATACAGGGGGTATATCTATGACTACAACATCTTGACTGACAATTATATTGGGGCAAGTGTACAATTGCAAGGGAAGTTGTTTGATTTTCCCTATTGTTTGCACAGATTTCCCATCCAACTGCATGACCCCTCTTGTAAGTGGCTCATATTTTATCTTCAAAGCATCAGCTATTTGCTTTGGCATTACTGTAGTACTAGCCCCAGAGTCTATCATTGCATTATGTAGTAATTTCTTCCCAACTATTAGAGTCAAATAAAAGGGATTTGGTTTAGATTTACCTGATGGTGATAAGTTGTCATTGATGTCAAAAGTATGTTCAGTTGCCATTGCTGTTGACAGGAGCAAGTGACATCATCAGTTTGTTCAGTATGGTAAAGTGTTTGTGTTTATCTTGTTATCATGCTCAAGTCAAGGTTGTCAGGTTGTGCTCAAGACAAGATATGAGATGTGATCTTGATTCATGGTTTACTTGGTTTACAAAGATTGTCTTCACAATCATTTTTGGCAGTGGGATCTTGCTTGTATACAGTAACATCATGTTGTTTACAAGTGACAGTGGTTGATACAAATAGCACGGAATGGTCTTCTCGATGTTGGTATGATCTCAGTATTCAGTGGCATAGTCTTCATTTGATCTCAGTTGCAGTTGTGAGTTGATTGATCATCTTTCTATATCCACAAGATTTGTTTGATCAGTTTGATTGCATGAATTGTTGATGCTCACATATGTATCAAAGGAGGGTTTTTGTTATATTTAAGTGTTGACTTGAAATTGCAGGTCACATCACTTAAAATTCACCTACTAAAGGGGTAGTTAACATATATCATAACCGATCCTTTTCTTACCTTTCAACCTATAAAAGTGGTCTCTTTCATATGTGAAGCAGTTTATTTATTAAGTGAAATAAGCTCATGGTAAATGATTCGAGTCTTATTTCAAGGAATAAATGATCTTACAAGGTGGTTGAAAAAGCATTGATTTGCTTTATAAATGAAAAACTTTATTCATGGAAAAGCTTCAATTTATTAGAAACTTGTTGAATATTAGTTGTCAAAGGAGGAAGCCCATTTATTTAGTCATATTTATGGCTTTTTTTCAATTTTAGAAACCTTTCCTTATCTCCCATGTAGGCAGTTTCATGATAATAGCATTTAAATTGATTTTTTTATGAGATATTCTCAAGGCTATTTTTAAGGCAGATTTTGGGCATCTTTTAAGAAGATCTTATAAAGATTTTTTTCTTTTCTAATTTTAAGATTTCTCTTACAGGCTTTTCAAGGCATTAAAAAGCTTTAAAGAAGGAAATTCTTTTAAGGATTTAAATATGTAATAAAAGGCAAAGTTCATATAGTTGTTTTTTCTTTTTTTAAAAAGGAGTCTTCAATACAGGGAATATGAACAGTTGAAGACATTATTTTTAATGGGAGCTATTTTTATATAGCTTGAAGATGTTTTTGAAGAATCTAGAAAATGTTTTTGAAGATATTATTTTTGGAGAAGAATTTGAAGAGGATAATGAAAATTTGTTTGAAGGAATTTGTAGAGAAGGAGATGAAAATGAAAAGACTAAATATTCAAAGAGATTTTATTTTTCTCCTACAAGTCCTGATTGAAATGTTAGAGAATATGAAATGATCTTGCCAATAATGTTGCAGAGAAGTTTGATTGACAAATTGGTGGAGTTATTTTTGTAGATTGAATTTGCACGAGCAAAATGATTTTATTTTTGACAGGGGCAATATTGGAGATTCTTTTGCAGGAATATGAAGGATCATACATGAAGGTTTTTTTATGGAAGATGAAAATGAGGACAGAGATTTTATTACAGGGGCAGATTCAAAATATATTATGATGAATTATTTTTGTAGTTTATAAAGAATACATAATGGAGATCTATTTGATGCAATCAGATATTATTTTCTTTTAGAGAAGATGAAAGGTTTTGATAAGAGGATAATGAAAATGTGTTTTGAAGGTGAAAGGACATCAAATTTGTATACAATGGTTTTTCAGGTGCATTGATGCAAATATATAAATAGACATTGATGAAACATAATGCAGTGTTGATTGGATCAGGATACAGGATTGATTTTGAATATCTGAGTTTTGTATATGATTTGGGTTGATGAAAAGAATGGCCATTTGACAGACACATGGAAGAGAAGAAGTGTTTTGTATTGAAACAGAGAAACCCTCTGAGTTTTTAATTTGTTTTGTATTAGGGGTTGGTGCTCCTTGAAGTTGGTGCTTCAAAAGAATTAGGGGTTGGTGCTCCTGGAAGTTGGTGCTTCCAAACAATGTAACCAGTGAGGTTTTCACTTAAGCCAGTGAGGCAGTTTTGAGTGGTTTTTTACCCAAGAAGGGTTTTCCACTCGTGAAAAGAATGTGTCATGTTTAATGTTATTTTTCCATCTGTATGTGTGTATATTAGTTCTTTGCTTATTTTCACATCCTTCATTATTAATCTTGTGCACAAATAATTAATGTATTCCTCTCTATTTGTTCTGTAAGAGAAAGTTTGCAAGAAGTTGTAAAAAGATTTGAAAATTCACACAACACTGATTCACCCCCCCTCTCAGTGTTGTCCTTGACTCCTACATTACCTACCTCATATGTATTGTTCAACAGGGCTATTGTCTGTAGAGGTACAATATCCTTGAGCTGTAGCTTCCCTTTATCAGTAGTTCCTCCTTTGGCACTGGTATGTTTAGGGACTACTTGGCCTTGCAGAGCTTTTTGCAACAGTGTCTTCTGCTCAAGAATAGCTAACATATCCCAGATTGATACATGTGCTGGAGTTCTTTTCAGCTGTTCCACCACGTTCACAGGTCCTAATGCTTGGGCCTTTGAGTAATAAGGGTATCTTGACTTTTATAGAACTTGTCCCGAGGCTACTTGATTCTACATAGGCTGAGACATTTCTTGTCTAGAAACTGTGTTCTGATGACCTTGAAATGGAGGAGCTCCCATGATCTCATTATTAGTGGCTTCAGGCTACTTCATCATTCTCCTCTTTGATCTGGTATAGTAATCTAATTGCACCAATGGCTTCTTGGAAGTAGATGCTTCATTCAAGAACATTGAATCTTCCTCTTCAATCCATGAAAATAAAGCATGCTCGGGGGCTATTTCCTCTTCCTGTTGTAAAGACATCCCTTGCATCTGGGCCACCATGACTACATTTTGAACACCAGGAGACTGATATGGTGGAGCGTTAGAAGTTGAAAATTGTCCTTCTAATCCTCTCTATTCTGCTATCTTTTGCTACAAATTTCCTCTGGGACAGTCTCTGGGCATATGGGCATTGTTGCAGGGAAAGCACCAACCATTTGTGCCATCTGCAAAATTATTTTGCTTTGGAATGATTTCCCTATTGGGATTAGGAGGAATAGTCTGTAAAGGTGTAGGGACTATAACCAATTGTTTGAAGGCTGAGGATTAGCTTGCCTCTGAGGGCCTTGATATTGATTTGGTTGAAAGGGAGGTCTATTTCCTTGGTAACCTTGATAAGGGGGCTTCAGATAGGAATTTTGTTGTCTCTTTAGATTAATTATCTCATTTGAGAAGGTTCTTAAAATGTTCTTGACATCATCCATTTCAGATGGTTGAGCAGGGGTGGTTGCCTTAGCAGGTTGTTGAGGAAATGAATACATAGACACAGGTGGGGCTATATGATTAGGAGTTTCTTGAGGCAAAGGTAAGGTAATTTCTAAGAACATGGCATAGGAGGCCTTGGGGGCAATTTTTCAGCATCTATTAAGTTATTTTCAGCCTTGACTACCAACTCATATGCTTCTGGTAGTGTCTGACCTCCAAGAGACTGAATCATCACCGATATATTTGAGTTTAAAGCTTTAAGGTAAAACACAATAGCCATACCTGGTAATGGTCTTGCTGTAGTAGGAATTCTCTCCCAAGTCTTTTGAAATCTTGAGTTGAAATCAGTCATGGCTTCTTGTGGTGCCCTCTTGCTAGTAATTAACTGTTGTAACAAAGAAGATTTATCATCCTTTTCTTTAAATCTTTCAAAGAAAGCATCACCAAGTTGATCCCATATAGATATAGTGTTTGGAGTCAGAGATCTATACCAATCTAGGGCCTTTCCTTTGAAAGAGGTTGCTAACAGTCTTATGGCCACATTCTGTTGAGTGATAACATGTACTGCACATACATCAAATACATCTTGCAGATGCTCTTTAGGTGTCTTGAAATCTTTCCCACTAAACTTAGGTGGGGCCTTGAGAGCATTGGCTGGAATAGCATCCTAAGTTGTTGGTGGTACTGGGAGAATTAGAGGACTGCCAGTGTTCCAATTTGCATAATTTCTTGGGGCTATAGGTGCTCCCATAATTACTCTTTGTGCTACTATAGGCTGATTCACTCTTCTCCTTGGATTAGCTACTAGCGGTGGCAAAAGAATGCCTGGATTAGCAGCAGATTGAGCTCTTGTTATAGGTCTACAGCTCTGGCTCCCTATGGCTCTCTGGCTCATACAATCTTGATAGAAACTTCAAGAATAGTCCCATCAGACATGCCAAAAACTATTGATGTATAAAATTGCACAGGTTCCAACACCAACATGGGAAGTTTCAAGAATGTGGGACTTGCTACCTAAAACAACCTCTAGATTTTAAACAAGTTGGCTTTTCTCTATCTTAAATGGATTTTGGGGAAAAAGGTAAGAGGTTAACAGGATTACAGATACAATTAAAGCAAATCTATCTATGGCGATGCACCTAAGTAAAAGTGTTTCTCTCAAATTAAGCACAATGAAACTATCCTCAAGATTCAGTTACATTAAAGAGTAGATGCTGCATGATTAACATAAATAGATGAAATGAATACAATCAAAGGCTCACAATCAGACACTTTACAATGACACAGATAATATCAACCAAGGCACAAAACTCAGTATTTCTCATTAATTTTCTAGCAATAGAAGAGGCACAGATACATGCATAGATACATCAACTTTCTAATCAAGAATAACAAAATAAAGGAAAATGATATTAATTGGTCACAACAAAAGTCTCCAACTTTTCTTAAATCTCTGACAAAAAAATGTCTCTCTCTGTTTTCTCTATCTCTAAAACTATATATATCAATCTATATGTCTCGATCTATTACAAATGTTACATATTTATAGCCTGAGATCTAACTTTAGATTGTCTGCAACAATTGAATCCCAACAGCCTAATGGAACTAAAGGTAACTGGAAGTCTTTGACAGTTAAGATCTTTCAAATCTGTAATAGTTTCTCTTTTCTGCAAGCTCATTGGCTGGAACTAAATATGTGTGGTGGAACTCCTTCTATAAGGGAAAGACACTTGGCGGCTTCTACATACTTGAAACTAAAAAGATTGTGACAGATGGCAGCGTCCACGCGCATAACTTGAAAATCTTTGGTCTCTTAGGAAAGAATAGGAAACTGACACTTGGCGGCTTCCGCAGCATTTAGAAACTTTTATGTGTCTTTATCTACAATAGTTCACAAAACTATGTCTTTATATTCAAGTGGCCTCCATAGGTGACAACTATCGCAACCCGCAGCATTTGAAACTTGAGATTGATTAATAGCGGGACCCACAACCTTAGCGCTCGTTAGCTTTCTAAAGGAGAAACCAGGGACAGGTGGCATCTTCCGCAGCATACAATAGCTAATATGTGGTGACTTCCACAACAATTCTTGAAACATTAGAAACCTTTTGAAGCTCCTGCAGAAGCTGACACTTGTTGGGTTCTACGTTACTTAGAAACTTTTAATTATCACTAGAGAAGGGTCATAAACAAAAGTAACTTCTTTTCTGCATCCAGCACGTGGCATCCTCTGTATCACTGAAACCATGATAGACTGTGGCCCACCATCCTCTTTACTAAGCATCCCTAAGATACGAAAACAAACGCATGGCAAACTCCACAGCAATATCAGAGAGACACACGGAAACCTTCACACTCGCTTTGAAACATTTAGGAACTGCCTTCGCTAATGACACATGGTCACCTCCACAACTAGCTGAAACTAAAATATATTGAAACATAACTACTACGTGGCATGATCCGCACAAAAGTTATAGCTAGAAACAAAACTGCGACTTTTAACTGAGGCTCGACACTTGGTGGATTCTGCATAGAGCATAAGAAACCCATGCAACAAGACTTTGAAACATTTATAGAAATAGAAAAACCCATGCAGCAAGATTGCGACCCTTTCAAAATGTAGAGATTTTACACTCTACAGACCGCACCTTGTCTTTTGTGGAAAATAAGACAAATTAGTTTGTCTTTTTCCTCATCCATTTTCTCTTATCTGTTTTGTCTTATCTACTTTTGTGGACATCACTCCTCCAAAATGCAAATCATTTATCCTTACAACATTTAATTATTGTTGTATCTTTTCTTCATGGTAGGGGCCATGACAAGGAAACACTATTAAATAATCCTTGCTAATCACACTATATACATGTTACAATGATACTTTAAATAAGTTGTTTGTCTTCTTCTTGTAAATCATAATACGTAGTAAATCATTGTTCTTCTTTCTTATATAATTCGATGCATATCACAAATATTACTAGACTTGATCGCTACCTTTGAATATAATATGAGTCGCTTCCCTTATGATTTTGTCTTATTCATCAATCGTCTTGTTTTTCTTTTAAATAAGACCGTGTCTTATAAGGTATAAGTCTTTCATCTTGTTCTCTTTGTAAAGAGATCAACCATAAGGTAAGGGACATGACATGGAAACTAGGCAGAGCCTAAGTGTAATGATAGTGAAAGACTCCCTTGGTTAACACGTTTGACTAGGAGTAGTTTTTCCTTCGATACAGTAGGCAGAGAAAGAACATGAGGGTTTGAATGTTCTCTCATGATATTCAAGGAAGATGATGCAACTCCATAAGAGCTAACATCAAAGAGGAGATGAATATCCTCAGTCATGTCCTCCAAATCTGTAAAATGGGACTCACAAAACAAACCTAAGATATCTACCAAGTATCATCCCACAAAGTTGTATCTAAAATATTGATATGAAGATGTTGCAAGGAATCATTAGAAGTTATGGATGAAGCACACTAGATTCAGATGGAGCAACAAATGATGGAGTTGAGATCTTAGTGCAAGTCATTCGACTACACTTCTCATCCCTGAATTATGTGTTGACACAAGATGTCTGAGTATGTTCACACTGGATGAATCTGTTGATGCTAGAGTAGAAGAATTTGGTAAACTAATGTGATTTTCCTAAATAAGTTGCTTTAGTTCATCAATTTTGTTTAGTCAACAATCATCTTCTATATATTTTTTCTTCCTGTAATAGCTAGATTTGACCTTCATGATTTAAAAGGATTGCATAGAATACTCAAATACAAAGGAGATAGAGTGAAAGACATGATTAGGTCCCCTAAGATTACTCAATTGAGAAACTAGCAAAAGTAAATACAGAATCACAAGATCACCTCCAAAAATTACACAATTAATGAGACCCCTAGCAAATTATGATAATGACACCTTATACTTAGTGCAATTATAGTTTCCACTTGCCAAATTAGTGAAGTGGTCTTAATCTTAGTGTATTACAAATGCCAAACTAGGCCATAGAAATGAAAACATAATTATGATAAAATGATATCAATAAGACTACTCTAATGAAGTACACAAAAAATTATGTACTTTGAAAAAAATGCAACTAAAAATAATACTGTATGAGCCCAAATGAAGTCTTGAAAGTTACCAAAATGAGAACTACTTAGCATCACCTATAGGAATCTACAGTTTCTAAAAAATCCTAAGACCAAAATTAAAAACCATCTACACCACTATGAAGCTCTCAAGAAATTAACCCATATCAAAAAATTTGCTTGAAAAACAAAGCTAATATGACCTAGAACAAATCCTCTAAGGTTCAAGTACCAAAATACAAAACTATCAATGGAGAGAGGAGCAAGAGTGGAGAGAAAAAGAGATGAAGTCATGGTGACAATATTCTAAGATGCCCCTAGAAAACTTTAGATTCCACAGATCATTTTTGCAAAACCATTGTTCATACATCTAAACCACTAAATTCAAAATGAAGACTACTATGTTGATGCAAGAAATACTTTTTGCCTATAGGAATAGATAGAGATGGTGCTACCAAAACTAGTGGCCAATAGTGGTGGTGGAGCCTCCACTAGAGAGAGTCATCGATGGTGGGCTAGGTAGTGGTGAGATGGTCACTACCACCTATGGCAATGATGTTGGTAATGGTAGGGCTAAATGTCAATGCCAGTGCAAGAATGAGTGGGTACTATTTAGGTGTAAGCTTGCACAATACTACACAATTTTTTTGTGATCATACAATCCATATGGTTGAGGAAGAGAAAACAATCTTGAGAGGAGGAAAAAGTGCTCTGATTTTGACTATTTGATAGTCAATTAATAGGTTCTTGCACCTTTTCAATATCATGGCAATGCCATATTTGACTCAAAATGTTATGAAGGATCAGGTACCTATCAAATCTGGTATGCACATCCTAGCTTCAAAACCTTGCAAATCAAGCCTCTAATGCCCAATTTAAACACATCAAAAGGTAAAATTTATTTGATCAGACATCATGAACTCAATGGTGGACTTAGATTTGCTCCAAAAATTGCCCAAAGTAACCTACAATACAAAGCTACAAATATTTAAGCACCCCCAAATCGAGTATTTCTATCAACTTTTTTTATTCTTCAAATTATCATTTGATGCAAGAGAAGAGAATACTCAATTTTTTTAATCTAAAAACTATTAATTTCTAATCGTAGAAATGGACTAACTATAGAACATCATGGCTCTGATACCATGTTTGAATTTTTCATGAGCAACAAATTTATCCAAGGCCAAATGCCTAAAAGATAATCACAAAACCAAGAAAATGAATAAATAATTTATATATTCAATATTATGGAGACAAGTTACAAAGAGTAACATACAAATAAATAGACCTCTTTGATGTATGAATCAAGGAGATGTGTGTCCAAGAGGTATGAGTTGACTCTCAATCAGTCCCAATTAGGAGTCGAGTTAACTCAATCTAACTATGAAGTCAAAAGTTGAGCTATCAATTAGTGGACAAGTTCACTTAACCCGACTAAGACAGAAGTGACCTTTACTAAATAGAGGTGACACCTAACTACCACCAATCAAGGATTGATGACGTAGTGGTGGCACTTATGTACCTCAAGCCAAGGTATACACATGTCTTTATTAGATTCTTAAGTTTCAAGAATAATTAAATATCCTAATTATCCTAAGTAAACTTATTAAATAGGTGCAATGTCACACTTAGGATATAATATATTTGAGGTGAATAAAATATTACACCAACATGGATTGATTCGCCATATTTGTGTACCCCAATGAAACAATTACTAAGTGTTGATGTGATTGTTAGTCTCATTAACACGAATAAAAGTTTACACAACAAACCTTTATCATCTTGAAAGATACGATAAATTCAAGATGAATTTATGATCCCAAGTCTCCGTGGACCAAGTCTTGGTCATCCAACATTACTCAGAGTTTGATGTGTGTTTCTTTTAATCATTTCGTGGCCTTATGTACTTTGATAATTCTTGCAAATTTCTTCAACATTTTGTCCAATATCCTATCCTTTATGCATGTTCTGCATGAATCTTCAATAATTCTGTCAAATCTTACTCTGTTAAGTCAAGATTTAAGCAAATAGACATCAATTTGATCCTATCTTTGAGTAATTCACTGGATTTTATCTTTGATTTAGACTAATTCTAAATATATTTCTAGATTCAATTAGTTATTCTGATAGTATCCCTATTTGAGCTAATATTTGCTTCTGCACTTCAAATATGCTCAAAGATTGTGCCTATAAGCATGTATTTCACTATGATATGTAGTTCTTACTATAATATGCTCCAGATATATGATTATTTGTACTAACTTAGCATGTTTTCATTGTATTTGCTTATGATTCGTCACTGTTTGTAGTTATTTGTGATTTTATGAAACGAAATATCAAAGGAAAGGGTTTAGAGAATATAAATTCTAAAATTCCTGAAGTTTGATCAATGGTCCACATACATACTCTAATACCTTCATGAAGAGGAGAGAAACCAAACCATGTTTCACTAGGACATTTCACAATTACGCATGGCAGATGCTAATCTTCGAAGGATAAGATGATGACAACATGCACTAGTTGAATGCACCTTTGAGGAGTGCAACAATTCACAGTAACATATCAAGAAATCATCCATAAGATTACGCAAGATTTATAATTAGCATGTAGTAATCTGAGTCTCCATTATCATTTAGTATGATAAAAGTACACTCATATACATTTGATCTTGGAAAAGAACCATGGGGAATCACCAAGTTACAAAATAGTACACTTAGTGTTCACAAGTTCATCAATTCAATTTCCCTTAAAAAAGAAAGATCATAGCCTTTTATAGAGCAAGGTCCAGGAATAGTTACAATTGATCCAATGGTCAGGATCCACCCATAATAATCAATGGTCCAAATTGGTTGCACGTGATTGCTAGTTGGCAATCATTCTGTTGGATACAGTTGGCAACAATTGGCATCTCTCCAACTAGTAGAAGAATATTCTAGCATCTTTGAATCAGTCAACCCTCCAACTGGCAAACAACATATTCACTGGTATCTTTTAGTTCTAGTTCAAGTCATCTTTGTTTATCTGCAATTTCATCCATTTTAGCTTTCCCTTTGCAGCATCCAACTTTCTTCTTTTACACGTTATGTGTAAAATCCTCTCCATGCTTTAATTAGCTCCAATATGCTGCAAAAAACATACAGATTTTAATCATTTACATTTGATAATCCTATAGGATATTATGCACAACAATAAGTGTGAGAGGAGGTTTGGATATGGAAATTTGGGATGTGAATATCAAGTTCATAATATATCCATATGGAAATGAGTATCAAGTTTCTATACGAGGTCAAGATATTGATATTAGGATATTGGGATGAAGAAATCACAATGTATTTACCTTTTCCTTCAAATGTCGGGACATAAAAATGTCGAGGTTGAAAAAGTCAAATGTATGCTGGATGTGGCACCATTTCATTGGATTGTGGGAGGTCGCGGGCCTATAAAGGATAGGGATATATGGATATTCAAAAATGTTTGGATATTAAGACTCATGAAATATCCCTAAACTCAAATTTCCAGATGATGTCATCCTCTTGGAATGGTTCTGAGAAAGGGTGACATCATTAGGATATTAGGGAAGGTCTGGACATTAAGGTTTGTCAAATATCCTATCCTTGAATGTCTTGATGATGTCATATTTGTAAAAATGTTTCCTCGGGATGAATCTGGATGATGTCATCTAGATGGGCATATTAAAAGGTCCAGATATTAAGTATTTATGCGAATATCCATAGGTCAATGTCCAGTTGAAAAATTCAAATGGGACACATGACGATATTGGTGAGTATAATGGATATTCACTCCATAGATGTGGATATTAAGAAAGGGTCTGGATATTAAGGCAATGTCTAGATATTAAAGTTGAATATCCATATCGTGAAAATCTATGCCCATGATGGTTTCGTTGCATGCTATAATATATTTGACGGATGAACCTATGAATATTGGGATTGATTTATCCACTTTCTTGATCTCCGTTCTTCTAGACTACTTCAGAGTTTCACCCATTGGGCTCCTTCTCTTCCCTTATCAAAGGTAAAATATGTAAAACAAAACATCTGAACTCTGAACTTTGACCATTCACTTTATGTCAGAGTTTTGATGTTAGGGCTTCCTCCTTTACCCTAACTTTGGAATGAGAAAGGAAGAATCTCTGAACTCTGAACTCTGCTTCCCTATACTTAGTCAATTTTCAGCCATCGAGGCTTTTCTCTTTTCTAAACTTTCCCTTCATAGCCAAATTTGATGGTCAAATGACCACATTTTGCCATTCCGTGGAGGAAAAGTCAAAGGGCAAAGCATTTCTGCAGAAGCGTGGAATACTTCCACATGGTAGAGATTCTGCAATATGGCGTATTGTGGTGGGGTCGTAGAGGCTAACATGGACAAATGATAAGCTTTCCTCCATCCTGTAGAAGGAAATGGTGGACCCCAAGCAGAGCCCGCATAAGCACGGAAACGTGACATGTGGCTTGGAATTTTAGGCCTTGGGCCCCTACTCTTTTGCCTTCTAACTGGGAATGAGTTAGAGATAAACTCCAAACTCTACTAAAATAAACTTAATCAGACTTTCCCTCTTGGGCCTTCCTTCTTTTAAACAACGAAAAATGGACCTCTGCGACTCCGGACTCTGCTTTCCTTAGAAATTTTTGGACTTTGATGACTAGAATGAAACACCTAACTCTAACAACCTCAATAAGGAGTAAGGCCAAAACCCTAAACTCCACTTTGACCTTAGAGTTGACCCTCTATAACTTATTCATTTTTATGAATTTGACAAGGTTCAAAAGGCAAAGTTGCTCAAAATTTAATTCTTGTTATATGGAGCCTAATCAAAATCAGAGGTTAAATTTTCCCCACTTTTGTCGGTGTGGTTTCCCCCCAAAGTATTTAATGGGGGAGTGCAAAAATTGTCTATTATTTCATAAAGGCATTGACATATAAAAAACCCTATTTTTTGTAACTGACATAAGGCTTGATAAAAACGGCTAAGGGTTAGGGTTTCCAGTTGATATTGTGTTGTAGCATATTGCAGTGATATTGAGTTGCATGAGATTGCTGGTTGTAATGAGTTCTATTTACTAGATAATAATATTGGACTCTGTTGGTGGATGTAGCCCAAGTTTGGGTGAACCACGTTAAAATTGTCTCTCATTTTTTTATTTCTGTGTATTTTTCATTCCTCTGTTTAATTTTTATCTGCATTTAATTGATATCTTCTACATGCTATTCCTAACAATTCTCTATCAATTGGTGACCATTTCTCAGAAAGCTTCAGACCTTGAATTTTGAAGGATCAAGACATGACCTTTTATCATACCGCCCAGGGCTTAAATTTGACAGTTGTATAGTTGTATTTAAGCATTTTTGCTATAAAATACAATCAAAATTTTAAACAAACTGTATCATATGAAAGGAGAGATTTTGGACAAACTATCAAAATTTATATAGGATTACGATGATTTATATATTTGATTTTTATATGATTTACTTATATTAAAGCATGCCATAATATTTGAAGGGCACCATTGAATAGATAACTGTCATAAAAAACTACTTGACAAGCAAAGTCAACTGTCAAATTTAAGCCTTGATACCGCCCAAAGGAGAACACCCAAACAAGACAAAAGCAAAGTAGAAAGCAAAAGGTTGGGTCCCAGTTTTGCTAAGGCAAAGTGGGGCATGTTGTGAGACCACACAACACTAAGCAACTGAATAAAATACACAATATGAGTCACATATTAGTCCATGAGTAAGTGATGTGGATGCATTAGTTTCACTGGCTCAGAGAGTGATTTATGGTGAGTGCTAGGGCTCTTTGTGTGATGAAGAAATCTCTCCCATCCCCATCACTGCCCATTTGATCAAAATCTCTTTGTGTGGTGAACAAATCTCACTCATTCCATTCTCCTCACCTCCACAACCAATATGAAGGGTAGTCCTTATGACAATTAATGGATTTCTATGCTTCCTCAACTTTGTGATTGTGGTAGAATTAAATGAAACTTGGGCTTTTGAGCTCCCCTACCGATGATGCCCTTGATACTTTGCATGCTACTTAAGCCTAGTTGATAGGGATATACACACCTATTAACATGCTATGGTCACAGGTTGTAACAAGGGTTGTACTACAGCAACAGTCCTTGCATAAAGCTAGTGCAACAGTTGTGGAAGAAGCATTAGTACCTGTAGCAATGCTGATATGTATTAGTTATTATAGAATGTATTTTGATTGATTGCCCTAGATGTTTCATATGGTTTGAATCTCTGAAGAAAAGGAAGGTTGCTAGTAGCTTTACTGAACAAGGTGAAGTTGCATTTTATTCTATTTGAAGTACTTGCACAAACCAAATTGTCCATAAATCTTTTATTATGAGGATGCATTAGTCTACATGCCTTTGAAGTATTGTCTTGTTTTTATTTGACGCAGAAAGAAAAAGCCTTGAAGGAAGATCTTGATCAATGTGATAGGCATGCGGTAGGGGCAGATTAATTGCACATTTAATTATTGAACACTACTATCTTAGGCAATTTGATGAGAGTTGTATTACAAATTGGCTAACATTGCAACCTGGCTTAGAATGATGATTGCATTTTTAACTCAAATGTTAATCTTTTTGTACATCGCATATGTTGTTCTAGGTTGATAGAGTTTGATGTTTTGTCATGCTGCTCATTATAATCAAAGTTCTTTATTACAGTTTGATGTTTTCTTGGATGTTTGATGTTACAATACAATATTTATAAACACAGATAACAAGCTCAAGGAACTTTAGTTCAAGTAATCCTTAGAATTTAGCAGAGTTGTTCTACTACCTCATTGAACAGTTGAGAAAATTGTTGGTTGAGATTCACACAAATGATAGATTTTTAATCATGAACTCAGTTTTCATACTTTCTGTAGCAATGTGAATATTATTTTAACAAATTCCTTCAAAAAAGTGAAATCTAAGCACTGACAAGTAATTTAAATCAACATTCACTATATAAATAAATATTTGTACTCAATAAGTTTTTTGCAGTTGTTTAATGAGCTTGCCTCTTCTTACATAGGTTTGGCAGCTCAATCTGCTATCCTTGGCTTGTCTAAGTTTTTATGCTAGATCTCATAGCTCAAGATGAATCCCCAAATTCAATGGTCCATCTTGATAGTGCACCCTTTGAACAGCCTCAATTATTTAATAGTGTACCAATTATTGAATACCTGCATCTGTAACAATCTTCAAGGCAACTCTACCCTAGTATTGGTAAGAACTGGGAGGTGTTCACTGATCTAAGAAACTAATTTAACCTTTTAATAAGAGCACATGGCAACAATTTTGGTTTTGTTATGTAACTTATATATATATATATGTTGTATTTTTTAATTAATAATCACTCTTAAAGAAGACAATTCTCCAAAAATTTCATAGATTATAAACTATGTTGGACTGCACTCAATCTGTACAAACTTTCCATGAGAAAGCTTACTGCATTAGTATGGAGAAGCTAATAAAAACTGCACAATGATCCTAGACACATGCACAAGAATTCCATGTAATCTACATTTGTCTTTGAAACAGAGATTTAAAATTCTTAAAATTTTTGTATGACAAATAGAAAGAGGAATAGAAGCCAAAAACCCAATTCAAAGGATTTCCATCTACCTTGAATCTATCATCTTTACTTTAGGGAAGAATAATGTTTGTCAATAGTTCTAATGGTAATTGAAAATGTGAATGAACACAATAGTTTGTAGTTAACATCATTTGTACACTCATCCCATTGCAACTCCGATCATGATAAATGCAAAATTTGAATGGAAACAAGACCTCAGGCCAAACTCATGTTGTAATTGCCAAAAGATGAAGTCTAAATAAGCTGCATTTATATAGGAGGATGTAAACTATTCAGCTGTATTAGTATTTATACAACTATTTATTCTTGACCAAATAACATTGTGATTACTCATATCCATGAAAAGAAAGCAAGTTGGAAAGCATTCTGCACAAAATAAGGTAAAATTGATCTATTAGTATATCTTCCATTGAATAACAGGAACTAGCATTTACATTGAGACTTTAGCTTGTAGAGAATTTTGATACCTAGAAGAAAGTAAAATGTATCAGAAAGAGAACCAACTTTGGGCAATGGAACGAAAACTATTTATCACTTGGCTGCAGTACTGGTGTTCCTTGGAGTACAACATGTTTCTTATGGATTTCTAAGGCCATCTATGTTATTATAACTTGTAGTTTCACTCCAACTAGCAAAACTATCTATACATTTGGGTAATAAATTGCCAATGAGCACCAAAATACAATGAGAAAATTTCTTAGTTGATGTTTCCATTAACACACATAAGTTTCATAACTTACACATAAGGGCATGAAAGCGAACCAAAAGTAAGCATACCACCTTGTTCCCAAAGGCATTGCATACAATCAACAAAAGATTATTAGGCTGTAATAGAGTAGTAACAATCCCTATAAGAGCACGAAGAATGAATATTTTTTGGATGTGGTTTTTATGATGAAGGCTTACCAGACACATTAAGAAGCAAAAAGACCATAGAAAATTCCCACAATGGAGGGTTGCATACAACTCAAAGAAAGGGTGTGTATTAATTTAAATGAAAAAGGGAAGATCAAAGTAGTATAGGAAAACCCATTATAGACATCCAAGGAGGAAGGATTTTAAAAGTATGTTTACTTTAACCTGATTCCAACTACCACCTTGAAGTCATCATCCAAAGACCTTTTTATATATTTCTGAAAATCAAACTTGCTATTTGGAGCCAAGTGGGCATGTACAGTTCAATGGATAAAAAATTGAGGGATTAAGTACAAACTAATCATTAGCATGAATTAGGTAGGGACTTAAAAACTATAAAAGATGATTCCAAGTAAGTGAGCCTTACCACAATGAAGCCATGGCACAAAGTCAGGTAATCAACTTTAGGTACTGACCGAAAGAATTGTCGAAAGAAGCATACATGCAATTCAAGGAAAATTAATTTTAAACCATAGATGGGACGACAATATGCATCCCTTGATAGTTTTGAAGGTGGGAACCACTTACAATCCATTTAAGAATTGGAGTTTGGATCCAGAAAGTTGTGTGATGCCTTATGAATGAAGTTTCATGGGTAAATCTAAATTTTGCAGGATCTGCTTCAACCAAGAAGCAAACAAATGCCAGGAAATATGAAAGTAAAGGTGTTTATTGTACATCAAAGATTCATAAATCAAGATATTAATAAAAAATGGGTTTTTTTTCCTTCCTATCACTCCAAAATCAGAAACAAGACAGGAACACATAACTCTTTTCATGGCACTACTCTTCATATTTAATAAAAAAGACTATTTTTTGAAATGAGAAATAAAATGAATCTTAGGAATAGTGCATGGAGATGTGTAAATGCTTAGCAGGAAGAAAACCCTAAATGATATCATTCTAAAACCAAGAAAATACAAAGCTCTTGAAAATAACCATGTTGTAGGCTTTCTTAATGGTATACAAAAGAGTGTGTGAAATGGTTTTAGTAGGTAGAAGAAGAAAAAGCTCAGCTACTGCTATGCTGGTAGAGTGAATAAATAGAGAATGTGGTAAGCGATATGAAGATGATCGTTGCCACTAATGATGTTGCAATGGAAATGAGTCCATGGTGGCAGAAATTACCATACATGACCTACACAATACATGTCTTGACTGCTAAAAACTAATTGAGAACCCTAATTTTTATTTAGTGGATTTAAGCAAGCCAGAAAATCATCAACACCATAGGCAAAAGATTAATTTTTACCATTGCATAGATTTCAATGTCCAACTAATGTATCCAAGCAGAAAAATTTATGGTGCCCAACTAATGTATTCAAGCCAGAAAAAACTTTAGCCAAAGTATTAATTTTCCCATTTGCATGATTAACGAAGCTAGATTAATAGTCGGAGGTGAAAACAAAAGTTACCTGCCTACGGCAAGGAAAAAATTATTGTGCCCAACTAATGTATCTAAGCTAGAAAATTTATGGATTTTATGAATGCTAAAAATTATTACCAATGGGCTTAAAAACCAATTGCCCAATCAGAAAATTAGCCTACATGAATTTCTTCTGCACAAAATTGCAGGAAAAAAAAAACTTTAGCCAAAGTATTAATTTTCCCATTTGCACAATTAATGAAGCCAAATTAATAGTTAGAAGTGAAAACAACAGTTACTTTGCCTATGGTAGAGACTAATAATTCCCATGCTACTAGAGCTCAACATACCTTCAATTAAAAAGGCATCTATTGAATCATCTAGGACTATATGGAATTGCCAATCCCTTGCCCCTCCCAAAACGATGCTCCAGTGGTCCTTTTCCTTCATCCACATTTTTAAACACTAAGGGAGAGGGATTAGTGGTGGGTAGGGTTTGAGTGAGGGGTCCACGTTAGTAGCGTTTGAGTCAGATATTTTTTTTTGCCATGTCCCTTGACAGTCGAGTTGGCACCCCCCCCATTTTTTTCCTGGCATTTTTAAGCATGTTTATCAATGTTTTCAGTGTGTTTTTCAAAAACTGTCAAAAAAGCTAAAAAGTGTCATCGATCGATATTGGACAATAGTAGGGTCCCTTCATGGGTTGGCGCCATGCCAATAATGACTCATTTTAATACCAATTAATGCGCATTAACTTCCCAACATCCTACCGCAATGGTCTTAATGCCTACCACCTCGATATGCACACCATTTGCTTAGTCTTGCTTAAAGCTTCATGAAAAACTTCATTCATGAGAACAATTTGCATCTAGAGCGATTGTATTCACTTAATATTGAGAAAGTGGTAAAAAAATACCCTACCCACCATAGGACATATTGTGAATTTTATATGAACTTGTCCTATCATATTAAAAAGGATATTTGAATTTTTTGTTAGCTCTTTTATTACCCAAAAGTGGGCCCCGGACTGTCACATACTATACCCACTGTATGTACTATACCCATGATGGGTCCCTCTCCCTTATTTTTATTGAAGAGATCTTTGAAGAGTTGGATTTGAAAAAAAATAGAGCCCCAAGTCCAAAGATCCCGAGTACCTACCATTGTGACCATGTCCCTCGCTATCTCTCAACAACTACTTCCAAATTCTTGGATAAGTTTAGTAAGTCCAACTAAATATTTCGCAACATGTAATGGTATCCTCTTTTTTATATCTTACAGCACTCTAGATGCAATGCTAAAAGCCAAAAGCGAGAATCTCTTTAGAAAGTCATTTTTAATGGATTGGGTGGGAGATATACGTTAAAAAAATAAATTCAAACTTGATCATAATTATGCTGACTATGACTGATGGATTGGGCAGGACACATATTTTTAGAAAAGTTTGAAATTTAACCATGGCTGTGATAATAGTGCTAGTGATGGTGGCTGCTGATCGTAGCAAGAGGAAAATGGAATACAAAAATGTAGGCAAAAGACTTTTCAACCATCAATCTGATGAATAATAAAAAAGTGACCCACTCATAGAAGTACAATAGGTTTATGTATTAGGAGGAATTGATATTAGATCACCTTATGTGTAAATTTGAAGTTTAATATTTTTTTTTTTGGATGCGTAATAGATTGATTGTATTGATTTGAACAAAAATTACAGTCTTCTACTCAGCAGATGCAAAATGCAATCTTACTGCAAAACCCCATGTCTAAGCACCCCTATATATCACAGATTTCTAACTTCCAGACCCGTATCACCATTATAGATATTTACATAGCTGCTTTCTATAAACAAAATGAAATCTTAGACATGACTAATCTAGCAGACAGGAAGAAACACTATAGAGACCATGACCGAGTAGAGATATAGCTGAAACCACCATCTTCACATGAACCCCAAACCAATCACCATCTTGCAGAACTCCTTCACCCATTCAAAGCCTCCTACAAACGGCTCCAAGTGCAGCCTCTTTTGAAGAAATTTGACCCCTTCTTCCACCTTTAAGGTAGATGGTGTTGACTATTATTACAATTAATTGAATGGAATGTGTTTTTTATCTTAAAAATAATAAATTATGTGATGTCACATGAGGCACCAACAAAACATGATTTAGGGGAGAGGAGCCAGTAGTTGAACACTCTAACTTGGGGCCTCTCACAATCATAAGTGGCAATTCCAAATTATTCCAAAATTTTTACAGCAGCTTGCTTGGCAAGGCCCCTTATACACAACTATCTGTCAAAACCATTTTTGAAATTTTTTTAGACACCTTGAGAAAAAGCATGCTGATGTAGCATCCTATTTGATAATGTGGACCTAAAACCTTATGTTTAAGTAGGGAACTTCCCAAATAAACTGCTATAAAAATTTCAGCCCAATTCAAAATCTTCTAATATAACTTTGAGACTCAAAATTAAAATGCTCAACCACTAAATCTTCTCCCCTAATCCATAAAAACAAACTATATTATAATCTCTGTATATTTAGTTTACATTTCAATATCATATTCTAAATCTTCTTTTAAGAAGATATCAATCAATCAACAAAGCCAAAAGCAACATCACACTAAAATCCAAATACACTGCATTTCTTCGCAACTATTTTATTCATCAACCTCGGTTACTCAAATCTCATCAGCATTATTTATTTCTATATCTTGAACAAACTGGACTACATCACTAAAATGTTGGACCACCTAAACAATAGTGGTAGCTATACCATTCTTCCCTACAACCCTGTGTCCAAAATCTTTAAACAAGTCAAAAGTGCCATCTCTCTTTCCTCCTTTGATGACCAAACCAAAAAATGTCTCATGCCCAATAAAGAAGTCACACCACGCATTTATGGTGTACCTAAAATTCACAAGTCCAATATTCCTTTGAGACCAATTGTTGACACTACCCATCCTCTGACGTACAAACTAGCTACCTACTTAGCAAAGTTGGTTTCCCCTCTCATTGGTAAATCTTCCTCCTTCATCAAGGACTCAACCCATTTCGTTGACTTCATCAAAGATAAGAAGGTCAAAAATGAAGACATTCTTGTTAGTTTTGATGTAGTTTCCCTTTTCACCAAAGTCCCTCTCATTGAATCCATTGCACTAGTCAGGCAGAAGACCAACGAAGAAATTGCTTCACTAGTTGAACTCTACTTAAAATCCACATTCTTCACCTTCCAAGGTGTGATTTATGAGCAAACCGATGGGGTTGCCATGGGATCCCCCTTATCCCCTGTCATTGCCAACCTTTACATGGAGCACTTTGAAGAGCTTGTCTTGAATTCTTTCCCTCTCAAACCAACTTGGTGGAAGCGTTACGTAGATGATACCAACATTTGTTGGCCACATGGCCCTGAGCAACTTGAAATCTTCCACCATCATCTCAATAACTTACCCCTTGCATCAAGTTCACCAAAGAACTTGAAACTAATCACCAACTCCCTTTCTTAGACATCCTTCTCATCAGAAAAGGAGATGGTTCCCTTGGTCACCGTGTCTTCAAGAAATCCACATTACTGATCTCTATCTCCTTGCTTCCTCCCACCACCACCCCAACCACAAGACTAGTGTCCTCAACACCTTAGCAACTAGAGCCTTCCGCATATGTGATAATGATCACATTAACCAAGAACTGTCCCACCTTACCAAAGTTTTCAAACTTAATGGGTACTGCAACAAATGCATCAAGAGAGCATTTAAGCAAGCCCAAACCTGCCTTAATTCCAAACCTCCCATCCGAGACTCTGACCATGGATTCAGTACCACCCTACCTTTCGTCGAAGGTATTTCTAATTAAATTGCCAAAATCTTTCACAAGAAAGGTCTCCATTGTACCTTCAAACCTTCTTTTACCATTCGTAACCTTATCCCTTCAACTAAAGACCCCACTGATAGTCTCTTAAGTTCCGAGCCAAATGCGAGTCCCATGCCTGGCGGAGTCCCTAATCTCTGCTGCGAATTTCCCCCACGCTCTGTGACGCACTCCTCTGTAATGCCGCTCACATGGAACTGAAATCTTAAGCGACGAACTAACAGTCCGTTTATTACCGCATTTCAATCCCTGTTCCGTATTGTCCTGCAAATGATCTCCGTCAACGGACGCAATGGAATTCTCTGTTAAGTTGCGGTCTACCACAGCGGAGTGAGCAGTGGAGATGGAATCGTCACCGAGCAAATGCAATGCAATGTGTTACAGAGCTGAAAAATACTCTTCACTCATTATTTTCAAAGCACAATGATCTTGAATTATCTTTAACTTCAGCGAGGGTTTGATATTGAGCGGGTCTGCAAGATAGATTTGTAGTAGTTGCTTGTATTGAAGAAGGGGGTTTGGTCGTGGAAGATGCGAGGAAGGAACGACAAGTAACAGAAAAATCGCAATATAGAAGCCGCTGTTAAATATAAAAATCCGACATTGACCGTCGTCGGAAGACCAGCTGTTGCCCACGTTTCTTGGCGGATGCTATGACATTCCGATATATTTCGCGGAACATTCGTACCCAATATCATATGTCCTTTTCGAAATCGTTAATGTCTATATGATCTATATGTCAGACATATATGTCACGTACTAGCATATCTGTATTTTAGAAAAAATTATCTCTCTATTGAATTTATATATATCTATCTCTATTCAATTTATATATATGTTAAATTAATTTTAAAATAGGTATATGGAGAAGGATATCTATCAACTTATTTTAAATAGATTTTTTAAGATAAGTATGCTAGTAGCATCTCGGTCTAAACAGGGAAACAATGCTATTTTAATAATTGACACATTTTTATTTGAGTAATAATAGTGTATTACCTTTAGAGAACAAGACATTAGAAATATTGAAAATGAACAATAGAGTTAAGATAATGCGAGAAAGAGTGCATTATTTCATATTCATTAAAAACAAATTTGTAAGTACATCAATCATTTACCATGTTTTCATAATCATGAAAATGTACAATACAGTTGAGAGGATGTGAGAAATGGTGCGTTACTTCATATTCATTCAAACAAATTTGTAAGAAGTACATCACATCATTTATCTTCTAATAATTTGAATCTTTGCTCTTTGGATTTTCGATTGGCAAGTTGTTTCCCCTTTTTCAACTTTTCTTTACAGTCATATGTAAACAATAGCATTATTCTTATAGCTTCTAATGACTTTACATGAGATATAGCCACTAATGTCAATCATGTTCTTTCTTGTTGTCCTATGTCAATAGCGGCTTTTGAAAGACCAAGACCTTGTGATTTGTGTATTGCCAATATCCAAGCTAATCTTAAGGGTATTTGGATTGTGTTGTCCCTTTGTATTGGTGTAATTGGTGTTATTTGTGGAGTTTGATCTTCAAATGGTATGTTTGAATGTCTATCAAATTCAATCATTACATATGTTGGTGGTTCTAGTGGTGCACTTCTAGGTTTATATATTATTTCTTGAGCACATGCTAGAGCTCCATTTACAAGACCTACTTCTATCCAAAGATTGGAAGTTAACATTACCCTTGTATCCTTAACAATTAATAACTCCACATCAAGTTCATCATTTTGTCCTCCTTCTAGTGCATTGATTGTACCTACTTTTGTTGCAATGCTACATGCCACGGAGTGCTTCAATGAATATAATTCTCTTCTATTATGATTATGCACATTATGATTTGTGGCAAACAAATGAATAGTATTATCAAATTCTTTATTGGTTGTTGTGTCTATGCCAACATTAGTCCTTGTCATCAGTAACTTCCAGTCATCAATAGTTGGATTTGCATCTCTTAGATTTGTGAGAAATTAATGAAACCTTTGTTGGTGAATGATTTCTCCTTTTTGTCTAAATATCTTATCCAAAGTAACAATAGTTTTGAATTCTATGCAAAGTAATTTAGCATGTATATTACTAATATATGGTGGTTTGTCATTAAAAGAAGGTAACTGTCTCAAATATCCAACCAAAATCATAGATATCCTTGCAAAATAATTGAAAATGATGGCATATGATTAGTGTGTGTACTATTAGTATAGAAAGATTATACTAATATTTAGTATATGAATCGAAAGACCAAAACAATTGCTATCTTGAATCAATTTGTCATAAATAAGTTAAATAGACACATAAAATAGGCGCCTCGAGAAGGATATCTTTTGGTTTATTTTAGATAATTTTTCTAAAGATAGGTATGCTAGTAGAATATGTAGTTTGAACATGTTAACAAAATTACATTTTTGTTTGAGTAATAATGATGGCTTGTGGTGGCAAGATGCTCAAACTTGTTTAGACACTATCAACTTCTATTGCAACTAATGATTGATGGTTAAAGCCATGATTAATGAATTGAAAAACATTAACATGCAATGGAAAACATGAAGTTCCTCAATAAAATACTTAGTGCAATTCCAAACATTCAAAGGGAAGATGAAATGACAAAGAGTATGATACTCAACTTAGGCAAAGAACTCTTGTAGTCCTAGAAAAAATCTTTTGAAAGCTTGAGATAGCATAACTACCTCTAGACATATATCCTTCAACATAAAAGAGCAGGACGTTGATTAAGAAGATTGAGTGGGCACAACAATAATAGAAGGTGCATATCTAGAGATTATAAAAATTAAAATAATTTATAGAATGTGGGTGTATTTTTAAAATTGAAGAGGCTAAAGTATGTAATATTTGTGGACTCTTTTCCATGATTATAAAGGATGAAAAAAAATATATATTGTGGGTCTTTTTAACCAACTTTTTTATCAAACACAAAATGTGGTCTCATAAATATTTTCTCTCGTTGGGCAAGGATAATATGCTTTTATTAAATTTATTTTAAACAATAAGGACATTCTTTTTTTCAATTTTATTTTATATAGAAATTGTTCTTCACAACCTTTTATTTGTCAAATGAAATTGAAAGTTATAACAATAGTGGTTTATTTGATCTATATTCTCCCATTATATGCAATACAATCTCCTTCATTGTATTCAATGCTGATCCAATAAATAATGTATATATGTATACGTATTTTAAAAAGGGTAAGAGCTATTTGTAGTCTTAGTTTTTCCTTGTGAATTGAAGTGATAACTATAGTTCAAAAATCTATTAAATGAAATACATATATCTATTAAACTTGAGAGTTATATAATATTATACAAAATTCCTCATCCTTTATGATTTACCTTTGGATATATATAGGGGTTTATATATATCTTAAAAATGTAATTTAAATAATTCTTAAGCAAAATACGATCATTTATATACATAAACAAAAATCTCTCTATATTCTCTATAAATATATAGATTTATATACAAACATGTATATAATATAAAGGTTTATATATTATATTGATATGAAATATTATAACTAGTATACCTATATTTAAAAAATATATCTAAAGTACACTGAGAGATATCTTCTCTATTCCACCTATGTGAGGTAAATTGATTTAGTAATTTTAAACATCATACAAGATTCTCCCTCAATTTCTAACTTAACTACTCCACATTGCAATTAGATGTTGCTATTTAAAAAAGATATGTATCCTTTGATATGCCATTCATGTAACATTTCTTTCTTTGATGTTAGTGGATATGTCATTCGTGTCCATCTACCTTCCTATCGATCCGTTCATATATTTTTAAATTATGGAATCTTATTTGCTATTTTTAATTTTGTTTACACAGAAATTATGGAATCTTTTAGCTATTGTTCTCCATCATGATGTGAATGTAGAAACACCTCTCAGTGTATTAATATGAATTTATTTTTAATTACTTCAAAGTTATTTTAAAATACATTTCTAAAATATAGAAGTATTCCTTAATCTCATCCACTTTTTTAATATAACTTATTCACCTTTTATATAAATCTATATATATACTAGTATATTTATATTTAAAAAAATATATCTACAGTACGTCAAGAGATATCTTCCAATTTGTTGGCATTTATAAATTATTTGTAGTTAGAATATTTGATATGCTCACATGAGTTAATTTAAAGAGACTATGCTGCAAGATTTTGAAGATTTCATTCCATAACTGCCCAAGTTTTTCTATTTTTCTATCCATTTGGCTTCCACGAATTTATTTATTTTTTGTTTAACGTGATAAAGATTTCATTGCATAACTGCCCAAGTTTTTCTATTTTTCTATCCATTTGGCTTCCACGAATTTATTTATTTACACATTTTATGAATTTTGTTTACATGGAATCTGAATCTTAATTATTTATGGGAATCTGAATCTTTCAGCCCTTATAGTGAGTGTAGAATGCATCTCGGCGTAATAAAGGATTATACATATAAAAGTTTCTATATAGAGAGGGGATCAAAATGAGCTAATTAAAAACTTTTTTATTTTTTGAAAAGTGTAGTAAATATTATATACTTATATGTTACTTTTTAATAGTTTCCATTTTTAATAGTTACCATGAGAGGCATTTACAATGGTAACAATGGGTGGAGTATAATAAAAAAATATAGAAAGAGGTGAGAAATTTTTTTCTTTGTTTATTTTATTATAATTACAAGTTAGAGTTTAAATTTAAATAATCTTCTTTGATAATGATTTTACTCTATTTTTTTCATCTATTTATAATATATTTCTTGTATGTTGGAATATGAAGTCCAACAGTCATTCTCTCCCACCAACAATGGTTGTCTTTTGAACTTCCTTTCAGTGACTTCTAAGCTTTCATTTGTTGAATAATGTAATAAGCATAAACATAGATGATGTTGATAAAATGAGATAACAGAGAGTAAGAGATGAACTATATCAAGAGTAGAGATAAATAAAAAGAGATTCCCCTACTTCTTGTGGATGTAACCATTTGGTGAACCACGTTAAAAACTCATGTTCGATTCTATCTTTGTGTTTTGCAACTTTATCTATATTTCTGAGTTTTAATTTCTGCATTGCTCTTTCATTTAATCTGCTTCATATTATACAACAATTTGTATCAGAGCTCGGCAAAAGAGTTGGTTAGGAAATTGTGATAATTTCTAGCAAATATGGAGGAAGTAGATAAATGGAAGATTGAAAAATGTTCTAGGTAGAATTTTTTATTATGGAAGGTGTATCTAGATGGAGTCACTACTGATTAGAGGAAATCTCTCACTCGCACTAGAAGGAAAAGCTAAGAAGCCAGATAAGATGGATGATGAAGAGTGGGAGAGATTGGACAAGAAAGCAATAGCTACAATTATGTTGTCACTATCTAGCAATGTCCTCTTCAACATCACAGCGGAAAAGACTTCAAAGGCATTATGGGACAAACTCAATGATATGTATGAGATGGCTTCAACTTTGAATAAAGATTACCTCATGAAGAAGCTGTACAATCTGTAAATGAAAGAAGGAGGTATTGTGTCCAATCATTTGAATGAATTCAACACTCTAATCAGCCAATTGATTTCGGTAAGCATTAATTTGGATGATGAAATCAAAGCTATTTTATTATTGTGTTCTCTTTTGAATAGCTGGGAAGGAGTAGTAATGGCCATCAACACCTCTCAAGAAAAACTGAACTTAAATTTGACGATGTTGCTAGAACTCTTCTTAGCGAAGATATGTGAAGAAAAAATCAAGGAACTGCATTTGGTGATGCCTTGATTTTTGGTAAGAGAGGTAGACAACAAGATAGATGCAGAAATAAAAATCGGAGGAGGTCTAAATCTATGAAAAGATCAATGTCTAGGGGGAGAAATAGAGGTTGTTGGTTTTGTGGCAAAGAAGGCCATGCCATGAAGAACTATTGGTCATATAATCAACTAAAAGACAATGAGGTTAACACTACATATGTAGAGGATGGAGGGGCTTTAGTCTTGACAATAAGTGAAATTACAACTGATTCATGGGTATTGGATTTTGGTGCTTTTTTTCATGCAACCTCATGCTAGGAAGTCTTTCAAAAGTATCAAGAAGGTAAACTTGGAAGTGTCTACCTTGGTGATAATGAGCCATCTGATATCATTGACCAAGGTGATGTGTTGTTGAGATTAAAGAATGGAAACAAGTGGTTGTTGAGGGATGTGAGACATGTTCCTAAGCTCAAGAGGAATATCATTTCAGTGGGACAACTTGATGCTCAAGGGTGTAGAATCATCTTTTCTTCAAACACTTGGAAGGTGACTAAAGGAGATCTAGTCATTATAAGAGGCAACAAATCAGGCACTTTGTATGTGCTAGAGTGCCACGTTGAAGTGGGAGTTGCGATGGTGGTTGTGGATAATGGGGTAGAGCTTTGGCACAATAGGCTAGGGCATATCAGCAAGAAAGGACTTGAAGTTTTACTCAAAAGGGATCAACTTCTAGGTTTGCAATTTGCTGATTTAGAGCTATGTGAACATTATATCTATGGTAAAAAAAGGTGGATCATCTTTTCTAAAACTGTACATGACAAGAAGACAAGGCCCTTGGAACTTGTGCACTCAGATGTGTTTGGTCTTATGGAGGTAACCTCCATTGGAGGAGCAAATTATTTTGTTACTTTTCTTGATGATTGCACTCACAAAGTTTGGGTTTATATGCTAAATAGAAAATCAGAAGTATTTAGCAAATTTAAAATTTTCAAAGCCATTATTGAGAATCAAACAGGGAATAAAATAAAGTGTTTGAAAATGGATAATGGAGGATAATTTTTCTCTTTGGAGTTTGACAATTTTTTGTGCAGATAATGACATCTATCATATTAAGATTATTCCATTCACCCCTAAAGAAAATGGTGTAGCTGAGAGGTTGAATCAAACAATCTTGGAGAGAGCTCGGAGAATGCTCTCTTATGTAGGTTTGGGAAAGGAATTTTGGGCAGAGGTAGTGAATATAGTGGTGTACTTGATCAATCGAGGCCCTTCATCTTGATTGGATCTTGACATTCCAGAGGAGAGATGGTTGGGAAGAAGGATTTCTTACAATCATTTGCATGTCTTCAGTTGCGAGGCTTTTGCCCATATTCCCAAAGAGAAGACAACTAAATTGGATGTCAAATCAAAAAAATGTATTTTTGTTATCTATGGAGAGGAGTAGTATGGCTATTAGTTGTGGGATCTAATTGCCAAATAGATAGTGCATAGTCGCGATGTGATATTCAATGAAAAAGTTTTTCCATGTTTGCAAAAACAAGGGACACAAACTAATGACTATGTGCCTATTGATGTGTTTGAAAGTGGAAGTGATATGTTTGAAACTCCACTTACTCTGCCTCCTTGCTTCCATCACTCATAGGTATACAGGTATACCAAGTTTTAATTCACTTGGTGATGGACAATTGAATGAATGTAGATTGGTGAACCACTATAATTCTCTATGTGTTTGTGTCTGCAATTTGTCTTTGTATCTGAGTTTAATTTTTGCATTTCTTTTCATATTATCTATCATTGTAATCAGTTAAATTAATAAATCTCTTGTTTAAAAATGAATAGTTAAAATATGAAGTAAATAATTTGTTTTGTTTTCAATTGAGTTTTTCAAATAAAGTAATAGGAAAAGTTATTTATTTTAGGAAATAAAATAATATAAAATAATTTATTTTCATAAAACTTGTTAAAGGAATATTACATCATTCATGTGGTTAGGTTTATTAATGTGTCTTAAGGATACATACAATGATCATTTGTTAGTTTGTTATGGTTTGTTAGGAGTACCTTAATCCTATGAGTGTTTGTTATGATACATGACTTAGCATTTCATCTATGTATATTTATAACGACATGAGATGCCGTTATAGAATGTCTCTCGACATTATATAGATTAAATAAATTTTTTATATTAAATTTAAATGATTAATATATTTTTAATTAGTTAAAAAAAATCTTTAATAAACAATGGTTTTCAAAAAAGAGGTTTTAATAATATAATTTCATAAAATCTTTCTTTTATTAGAATACATTAAATAACAACCATAATTTATTTAACATTATATTTCATGTTTAAATTTGTATGTATATAAACTACATATCTAAAAGAAACTAGAAATAATTTGAAGTTATTTTATTTATTTAAGAGTTATTCTAGTTTATTTGACAACTATTTAAGAATATTTTATGAATGGTTATTTTTATTTACTTAATAGTTGTTTTATTTTATTTACTTAAGAGTATAAATTTTACTGTAAAATTATTTAAAAATTATTAATGACTGTGACGTGTTCATAGAGCCTACATATTGTAGATGTTCACAGGGAGCCATAGATCACTAGATAATAGACAACCATCGAGAAAATTGAAGAGAGCGAGAAGAATTTACTGATGATATGAGAAAATGAATTGATATTTTTACAAATGTACAATGATGCTTTTATAGCCTTACATTCCTGTGAATTAACCACCCTAACTGGTTACGAGAATAACTTCCCAAACTATAAGTATTAAATAATTATTTGCATATATGCCTAAGTAAACTTAAGCAAGGTAAAATCTATTTACCCTAACACCCCCCTTAAGTGCAACTTAGGGAGAAGAATTATTATGAGATGCAAGTGCGATATGGGTCCTAGCTACACAACCATGTTAGGTACCCCATCTACAAAAAAAAATGCAATGCAATGCAATCTCTCACAAACAGAGAAAAGGAGAAAAACCCGGTGGGAAATAACCCCTCTCCAAAAGAGAGAAAAGAAAAATAAGATGCATGGATGGAGGAATCAATTACACCCCCCAAGGATTACATACATTGAATGTATATACAATTAATGACCCTCTCATAAGAGGGAAAGAGAGAGACTATGTAGCCCCCCCACAATGTATAATCATCTACAAAAATGGTAAGTGCCTGAAGACAAAACATGATCCAATGTTGACAAACAACTTGTCTTCATTTTGGAAGAAGAAAACTAGGTACAAATGCATGTATGCTTCCCATTCTGGATAGGAATTACCAAGTGAAATCCAAATGTAGGATGATAATGTCTCTGAAATCTACTCATGTGTCACCAAGACCTTGGAAAATGATGTCATGAACCAATCATGAACATGCCCAATCACAATAGAAGGTGACAAACAAGGTACCACTAGAAATTGATTTTGAACATTCTCCAAAGACAGAGATGGAGTGACAACAGTTGTACCACAACTATTATCAAATAGGAAAATTAATCCATCAAATGTGTCTTCCAAGTCTGAAATGTGAGATTCCACGAACAATGAACCAATGTCCAGTAAATATGAATCCCAATCAGGAAGACAATGATAATCATGTTGCTCAGGAATGATGGAAGTGCTTAAATGAAGGTGGATCAACTATCTTTGACAAAGAATCAAGAACCTCTAAAGCAAATGCAACCTCATCTAAAGTCTCAAAAACCACCAAAGGATCACAAGCATGGTTTATCTTCTTTGAAGAATAACAAGGCACATTAGTATTGGAAAGAGGGTCATCAAGAGATCTGGTAGAGGATCATGATCTCCATATGATTCTTGAATGTAAGTCTAAAGAGCACAAGGACACTCAAAATGAACAAGTGAATCCAAAAGGTTATCATCATTTATATTCTCATAAATAACTCGAAAGACTTGAGCCTTATATCCTTTCCAAAACATATACCCACAAGTTGTGCCTGGAATAGGAACTTCATTATACAAATATGGCAATAGATTCTGCTCATTAAGATGAGTGAGAATAAAATCACTCCATTGCCTAAAGTTTCCTTTCTCCAAAGAAACCATTATAACTGATAATTCTTCAAAAAATTAAAAGATAGTGCTTCACAAGAATGTAGAGCTTCCAAATAAGAATTAAACCTGGCTTGGTGCAAAAACTAGTGATAAATCATGAAATCAGGTGGATTGACCTGTACCATCGCAAGCTTGGTGAAATCATCTTTCTGATGATATATAAAACTCAAAATTTTGTCTTTGGATGCCCAATATATCCTCTGTAGAAGAAAATCGCCTATATGGAGCCTACTGAATGAGTGAGAGGGTCAGATTGAGCCCTAGGGTGGATTGACCCTTGATCACGTACGTGACCACCTGCAAATAATGGGCAAAAAATAAAATAGCCTATGAGGCTAAGTTACAGGAATAACTTCCCAAACTATAACTATTAAATAATTATTTGCCTATATGCCTAAGTAAACTTAAGCAAGGTAAAATCTATTTACCCTAACACATATATTTTTTAAATTTATAAAGTAAGTTTTAAATTTAAAATATAGTCGACATTCTTTTATTATTTAAATGAATGCACCGAAAAAATATAAAGTAACTATTTTATATTTAAAAAATATATAATCGATATTTTTTAAATGAAAGCACACAAGAATTAAATTTAAAATATATCACCACCATAGTTTTATTAAATTAATGGACATAACAATAAAACTGACATATTGGGTTCCATCCATGATCCTACTCATAGTTTGCATACAACTTCTTTTCCAAGCCTTAAAGGTGCTATAATTCATTTACCTTTGTATATTTTTCTCATGATCTATGTCCCATTTATATGTACCATGCTTATTCTTCCTCCATACTCATGTTGTTCAACCCTTACCTATCATATTTCTAGCATGACCTTCCATTCCTATACCTAGTTCTAGTATTACAAACCTTATGTCTCAACATATTGGTAAATTGCAATGGAACAACCTTCAATCTGTACAAAAAATAGTTGACTATATTGATAGATATGTCTCTACTTGGAACCCATGAACCCTTTAATTGATAAAAAAAAATTCCATCAAAATATCCTAGATGACCCTTGCTTGATGGACACAAGAATGATAATAGCAACCAACCCTTCCACCGATTAAAATGAGTTAGTCAATCATGTACAATGCCATACAAAATGTACCCTACTAACATGATTGAGGAGGAGAGGGGCATCTCTTGCTTTTTGTTATAAAGCCCCTTGGAACTTACAAGAGAAATCAAGCCTTTCAATTGCTGAGAATGGCCATCCTAAACACATCCTTGCCTGTAATGATAACTGCTTGAATCTTCATAACCCATTTATCCTCTCTATATGGAGATCCAATGTAGATTGCATCCTATTATTTCAACCAATGCATGCTCAAATATATTGCAAAATATCTAGCTAAAGTTGAGCACACGTCTGAAACATAAGGCACTATGGTGACTTACATTTCAACCAATTTTGACTATGATAGGTCAGCCCTAGTTTCTTTTCAAAAAATTATTGCTGAGAGCCTTGTAGACTAAGATATTGGTGCCCAAGAGACTTGCCACCTTTTGCTAAAACTACCCCTCTCAATATATAGCAAACCATTTGTTTATTTAAATGTTAGCTAAAAACATTTCTAGCATGTTGAAGTCTCAACCACATCCAACACCCCTCCCCTACCTTCATTGAAACATACATGGAACAAACTATACTTCTTGAAGTAATGTCACTCATTGAAGTGGCTCAAAAATGGACCTTCAAAGAATCATGAAAGAATAATAAATGGAGAGAGTGGTCCACACCAACCATTGTTTGGGTCACCCCACACTTCATGACCATCCTAACAAAAGATGAAAAATGTTTTGAGGCATTCTGATGGAGTGAACTACTGTTGTATCACCCATTTTGTAGCATTCACGTTGATATTGGAGCACCAAAACTACATATTATATAGCAAATTGGGAAAGATTCTCATGCAACTTCCATCCATGGCATTTGCATTGCAGACCACTAGATCCACTATCAGACACTAATGATGTGTAATGTCCCCATTTTCAAGTCCTATTGTAGCAAAATTGGAGCTGACTTTCTGGGTTGGTGACAACATAACCAGAGTATTTCGTTGTCACCAGGGCATTCAGGTTTGGTGTCGAATCAGGATTTTCAGAGTGGGGTTGGATTCGTCTCGCCGAGGGCTTTCCAACGAGCTATAGATTATGGCATTCTGACATCGTTTGGGCCTCCATTTTAAAGTCTGTATATTAATATTAATATTAATATTTAATATTGGACTTTGGGTTTAATTGGTTAAGTGAGGAAAAAATGAAATATTTAAAAGTCACTTATGTCATTTTTTGGAGCACTCACATTGGGAAATATTAAAAGTGAAATTAAAAAAAATATTTGCCTCCAAAGTAAAACATCCCTTTTGGAGAGTTACAAAAAAGGAAAAAGTGCCTCATTTGAAATATGCTTGAATATATGATTTTGTTGGCTATTTACTCTGCTAGGGTTTTCCCTGAGAGGGTTTGAAGAGAATTCAAACTAGAGGCTATTGGGAATGAAAACTCCCTCTAGTAACGGCATTCTACAGGTGTGCAATACCACCCAACGGTGCCTATGTTGGTCGAAGTATTCAGCATTCACATTGTGCCAGAATGGAGTTCGTTTGACAAAGAATTGATATAATATCGAGGATTTCTCTTGCATTTCACTTGAGTTCTTCAAAGCAAATTGGAGAGTAGTTCATTGGAGTTTTGAGGAAAAAATATACATATTTGGGAACTGTATTTTATTGCAGCAAGCTGGACGCACTACCCAGCCCAGTCGTACCATACTTGAGGGCATTTTGATGTTGTTTCTTTGCATAAATCTCTTCCAAACCTGATCGTCCCTCCTTGTGGATAGCCTACTACACTTCGCAGATATATTTTAGTGGCTCGTGACATTTCTTTCTACTATTCTATCCTTCCAGCCATAGTCATACACCACTAGGATTGACGTGGGGAAGTGGGAGCTTGTTTCTCATTGTGGGAAGTGTTTGTTTTGCATTGTATGAGGCCTCCAAGGCCTATTGTATTGTTGTTAACAATGAATGCATGATACTCTATGATTCTTGATGATTTGGATCAATATTGTAATACCAAGTGGCTAGTTCGACAGTAGCCAAAAACTGAAGTTTCAAATCTGCATATGGGTATGCAATAGAACCTCTTTATTTGTTGATATATGAACTAGGTCTTTCATATTTCTCTTGCATTCCTTGTATATTTTCTGGGTTTACATTCTATGCTCTATATTGTATGCTCCGACAACACATCTGCAGGAACACTGAAAACCCCTTCTGCATTCTTCTGTCTAGTCTATAAGAACACAAAAATAAAAATATAATAACACATTAAAAGATCTTTAAGAATATACAAATAGGTACGACACATTACAGTGGAATCAGAGCTAAAGATCTTGCCACCCTGTGAGGTTAGGTTCAGACAGGCTGATGAAAGTATAAGAAATACAGCTTAGCTTTGCATGTGGGTGATCAGCACTTGCATGAGTATTCAGAGACATGGACAGGGTCAGTACCAGTAGGAAACTTGAACACCTTCCGTAGTCAATGAGGGTTCTACGCAGCATTTTGGAGGAAATGGATGATGAAGATCGGGAAGGACTCAGAGAGGATCTGAGAATGATACGACATCATTCTAATCAATTGAAATAGATGATGGAACAACAATCTAATCAATTGAATCAGGAAATAACTAATTTTTGCCACAAGAAACTTGATATTGATAGCAACAACAACAATGACGGAAAAAGGAACTATAATGGAGACAGGAACCATGGAGATGGGAACAATAAGGAATGTGATATAGAAACTCCTACCACTTGTTTATTATAGCCAAGTCTTGATAAGAGCAAAGAAGACCTGATAGCTGGAAAGAATGAGTCCAGGCCTTTGTATGGTGAAAACAAGATCACTAATCAAGAGACATGCAAAGAGGAACTTGCTGATTTAGGGGAGATTACAGTAGAAATTTGTGAAGATGGGCCTCGCTTTGATAAAAATCTTGAAGTTACTACTTTTGAGAAGGAATTAAAAATGATTGATAGGTTGCTAGAAGGTGACTTTGCAAGCGAGCCTGAGGGCATTGATGCTAAAAGTTTTAAGTCCTCAAAGGACATAGGTGAAAGGTATGCGGATAAAGATTTTAAATCAGCCATGGGTGACAAATTTGATGTTGCCCTAACCTTTGACCTGAGTAATGAAGAAAATGATTCATTTCCCTTGCAACTTGAAGAACCAAGTGACCTTTTAGAAGGGTTAGTTGATAGTACCCATGAGGATGCTTATCAAATAGGGAATGATGATATAGGTGGTGTTCTTGATTTTGAGAACAAATCTGATTTCACATTGCATGTAGCTGATCCTGAATAGAGACCTTGTAGCCTTGTTGATTTAGATTCACAGTTCACTATTGAGGATGATAAGGAAGAGGTACAGGTGATTTGGGACAGCATTGGAGTCATTGACGATAGGTATGAAGGTTCTGATTTTAGTATTCACCATAACAACAATTCATTTCCCTTGCATGAATCTGATTGCAAGAATCAATTTGTGGTGACTGTTGTTAACCCATTATTTGAGATGGGTGGTGATATGACATATGACAATCCACCTTTGGAGTTGGATGATAGAGTTATTTCCAGTTGTAGCATTACACTTGGGAAAAATAACCAGGTGTGGGACCCGAGAGAAGATTCAAAATTTGAGACAGAGTGAGACACTCAGCTTGGATGTGATGCAGGTTCAAGCTGTAGCAAGTCTGATTTTGCAAATTAGGCCTTAGAAAAGGACAACAAATTAGAAAATTTACTTGTTGATGATGGGTCCTAGGATAGCTCTTTGGTTGAGCATGTATCTACATTGGAGGCAATAGTGTGTGATGATTATATCCAATCTGCAGCTTCTATCATGTCTTTGGAGCCATCCCATGAGGTATATAACAGTAGTACCTTTGTTGAGGAAGTGTACATGGTTGATAGCACACATAAGGATGCTTATCAATCGGTGAGTGATGATGATTCAGCCTCTTTCCATAGTGCAGATTGCAAATCAAAAGATTGGTGTGGAGATGGTTCGTCACATGGGCATCATCATTTGACTAGGCAATTGAAGGTTAATGACAATATGATTGCTACAACTTTGGGACATTTTGATGTTGCTAGACAGATGTTGGCAACCTATGGTTGGAGTACTCTTGAGATGGAGGAACATGATGATAGAGAACTTTCCCTTGTTGAGTTTCAGGCACTTAGAGATGCAGTTGGGATCATGAGGCATAATTACCTACAACTGTTATCTGATAGAAATCATCTTCTCAGGATCGTCAGTATTTATCATGATGCTCTAAAGGGAAAGGAAGAGGAGGTTGATGAGCTCACCTTTGAGCTTGAGGTTACCACAGACTCTTTGAAAAGTGCTCAAACAACCCTTCAAGGGTCAAAGTTACAGATAGATGGACTTATCGTGGAGTTGAGCTTGGCGCAGTCTTCATCACCTATAGATACAACTCAGATATCTATGATAGCATGTGGTGATAAGCATACATCCACAGATGTTGGTAATGAGTATGTGGAGGATGTGACTACATCCATTTCATTTACTGGTGCAGGTGACACAGATGGGATGATTGTTTTGGATGAGTGTAGTAGGGAACAATATGTTGCACTAGGTGTTCCTAACGTTAGTTCCATGTCAGGTGATGCAGAGTAGGCTATTGAGGGCTCTTATGGTGCAGTAGTGAGTTTTCTAGAGAGTTGTGTGAGAGATCATCACACTACTCCGTTCTTTTCATGGGAGATATGCAGGGCATCATCCAGTGATGTGATCGGTTCTCATGTTGATTTGTTTCCCTCTCCTAGAAGCAAATCAGAGTTTGCATCCTATGTAGTTGATTGGGATAGACAACTTATTGAGCCATAGCAATGGAGAGATCAGCTAAAGGTTACCGAGGATAAGGTTGTTCAAATCTTAACTCATATTGACAATACCCACAAGTTTGTGGAGGGTCTCTTGTGGACGACACAATTGGAGGAAAGACAGATAGGAGTAGTAGCAGGCACATCTACATTTGATTTGCGAACTATCCAGCATGCATTGGAGTGGATTAAATTAGAATACCTCCAATTGCTTTCAGATCATGACTTTTCTATTGGGTATGCAAAGAGGACTTGCAGAGTATCTACCCAATTAGCTATTCAAGATCAAAGACATGAGCCATCTTCTGATTCGAGTGATGAGGAGTGTGTTGCCCATGACTATGATGGTCAACCATTGACACAGGTAGGTGCTTTTTATTTTGACTGCATAGTGAGGAGTGCTCACCATTTCTCCTTTAGACCACACACAGATGACCTGATGATGCATAAGTGTGGATTGGCTCAGGATTTATACCGTCCATTGTGGGATGAAGGGTTGCCATCTACAGAAGATGGAACTAGAGATTGCGGGTGGCTGAATCTGAGACATTCAAAGGATCACTTGCAGGGGCAAAGAGTAGAGTACCATTATGGTGATATGTACTAGATAGAGATTTGCAGCTTCATTGTCTCAAAAATTTCCATTAGACACATGGCTTTAGAGAGGTTGCAGTGTCAACAGGCATGATGACATGTTTAGTTTTTACAGCGATGATGGAGGAGAGTTATATCATTCCCTCGATTTGAGAGGGGTAATATCTTCCAACACCTATGTTGGATAGTCAGCACATCCATAGGAGTTTTGTAGAGGATAAAAGGAGATGTTATGGTTCAAACACTTCGAGATTTACTTACCCCTTCATGATTGTTGTATGTGAGGTTCTGATGTGTTGGGATCTAGGTGGTGACCTGTTTGGCATGTCAGTTCAGTTGGATTCTGTTGTGTTGCTTCACCCCTCTCTGCATGGTGAAGATTATATCAGAGTAGCGCAATGGAAGTCAATAAGTGATGTGTATGGTAGACTGCCATATTGGCTTTGGGACCCAGGGGCTCCTATGTCTAGCAGATTGTTCGACATTGGGGTACCTACTTACATTGATGCTGAGCATGGTTTTACATCTACTCAATAGATGTAGTGGAGATGCTACTGTACATTCTTCAGATTGAGTTGGGATCTTGGTGTTCAACTTGGCATGTCGGTGCAGGTTGCTTGAGGGCAAGCAATCTTTGGGAAGGGTGGACTGTAATGTACCCATTTTCGAGTCCTATTGCACCACAATTGGAGCTGACTTTCTGGGTTGGTGACAGCATAACCATAGTATTTCATTGTCACTAGGGTGTTTGGGTTCGGTGTCAGATCGAGATTTTTAGAGTGGGTTTGGATTCATCTCATCGAGGGCTTTCCAATGAGCTATAGATTATGGCATTTCGACATTGTTTGGGCCTCTGTTTTAAAGTTTGTATATTAATATTAATATTTAATATTGGACTTTGGGTTTAATTGGTTAAGTGATGAAAAAATGAAATATTTAAAAGTCACTTATGTCATTTTTTGGAGTGCTCACATTGGGAAATATTAAAAGTGAAATTAAAAGAAATATTTCCCTCCAAAGTAAAACATTCCTTTTGGAGAGTTATAAAAGAGGGAAAAGTGCCTCATTTGAAATATGCTTGAATATATGATTTTGTTCGCTATTTGCTTTGCTAGGGTTTTCCCTGAGAGGGTTTGAAGAGAATTTGAACTAGAGGCTGTTGGGAATGAAAACTCCCTCTAGTAACGGCATTCTACAAGTGTGCAATACCACTCAATGGTGCCTATGTTGGTGGATGTATTCAACATTAACATTGTGCCAGAATGAAGTTCGTTTGACAAAGAATTGATATAATATTGATGATTTCTCTTGCATTTCACTCGAGTTCTTCATAGTAGATTGGAGAGCAGTTCATTGGAGGTCTAAGGAAAAAATATACATATTTAGGAATTGTATTTTATTGCAGCAAGCTGGACGCACTGCCCAGCCCAATCGTACCATACTTGAGGGAATTTTGAGGTTGTTTCTTTGCATAAATCTCTTCCAAACTTGATCATCCCTCCTTGTGGACAGCCTACTACACTTCGCAGAGATATTTTAGTGGCTTGTGACATTTTTTTCTATTGTTCTATCCTTCCAGCCATGGCCGTACACCACTAGGCTTGACATGGGGAAGTGGGAGCTTGTTTCTCATTGTGGGAAGTGTTTGTTTTGCATTGTATGAGGCCTCCAAGGCCTATTGTATTGTTGTTAACAATGAATGCATGATACTCTGTGATTCTTGATGATTTGGAGCAATGTTGTAATATCAAGTGGCTGGTTCGGCAATAGCCAAAAATTGAAGTTTCAAATCTGCATATGGGTATGCAATAGAACCTCTTTATTTGTTGATATATGAACTGGGTCTTTTATATTTCTCTTGCATTCCTTGTATATTTTCTAGGTTTGCATTCTATGCTCTATATTGTATGCTCCGACAATACATCTGCAGGAAAACTGAAAACCCCTTTTGCATTCTTCTGTCTAGTCTATAAGAACACAAAAATAAAAATATAATAACTCATTAAACGATCTTTAAGAATATACAAACAGGTACGGCACATTACATGATGAAAATTGACAATCCTTCAGCCGATTAATATGAGATGCAAGTTAACAGTCCTGATGAATGGCAAGTCTTGTCAGACCTGTACCCAGGCATATCATTTTAGTTAGATTACCTTGACATGATTGGTTGATGTAGCATTGACCTACACCATGATTGGGCAACTCCATCCTTCAATCCTACTAAAAGTGATAATTATTGATTTCATTGACTCCAACCGCCCAACATTTCAAGTCTAACATGTTCTTAGTCAAGAAGCACAAAGCAACCTATCTATCCTGCATCAAAAAGCATACGATATTATTGTGTCACATCTCACTGCCATTGGTTTGCAATGACCACTAAAAATCAATGTTTAAGGAATTGCAAAAGCTAGAAAGTCACATTTGATCTCAACCATCAAATCCACACTCATGAGGACATCCCCACATGGCCAATCACCATTGCTACTTATTGCACCAACTAGTGTTGCAGCTTTCAACATTCAAGCATCGACAATTCATTATGTCCTCCAAATACCAATCAGAGAAATGAACCCCCTACAAGGGTAGGTACTTGAGCTACATTCCAAGAGACCATTTATTTTGAGCTTCATTGGCCGAAATGTGCTTACAATGAATTGACATCAAGTTGCGTGAGCATTCCTTGCCCAAAATCATATTCTATTTGGGGGATGCTCAATCATTTTCTTTGGTGACCTTGGCAAGCTACCACTAGTAAAGGACATCCTTGGATGTATGCTTCAACTTCTTATGGAACATTGACCAAAATATTTCATCAAATAGGTGAGGAGCCTACACAAGTTGCTTTCCATTCACTTCTCTCAAATATAAGGAATACAAAGCCTATATTGAAGATTAGCATGTTCTAATGTCACACTTAAGTTCTTCCCTCACCTCTACTGAGTGATCACCTTTTCTATCCTCCATACATTTATTTGCAACAAATGAGTTGGTTTCACTACATAAAAACATATGTTACAATCTTTAGCAATGCCAAATGCTCTGTCCAATGCGAAGTAGCTAAAAAGGGCAACATGCCCAAATCCAAACAATGAATGATGCAAGTGGGAATCCCACCTGCTGCTACAACACATAAACTCACAATACAAAATGCAAGCACAAATCTTTATTTTATTTTAAATGAAATTTAAATAAAAAACAAATTGTAAATCTATAATAAATTTATTACATATTTGGCCTCTCTTGGCCTCTCAAATCTACAAAGAAACTCCCTTATGCTTTCTCACACTCTCACAGTAACTTTCCTTCACAAGCCCCTCTCATGGGCTGAGATCTCTCTCCCAGAAATCTGTTTTAAAACAACAATCAAATTCTCTTTAAACACTTCGGCAATCAGCTATGCTTGGCTTTCCATCTTCCCCAACTTTTATTCACAAAGACTAGCCAAATAGAAGTGGCTTTCAATCTTTATCAAGGTTTAAACTCCCTCCATTTCCAATGCCCTTTCAGCTCTTGTTATATCTCTTTTTCACTCATTATTTTATTTAATTCCCTTTCAAAAGAGACTTAAAGGCACCTTCTTGGTATTTTTTTTAAATGTCTAAATCCTCTTATTTTGGATGCTCAAATAAGAAAATCTGCCCCTCACTTAATTTCAAAGGCCTTCTTTGGCTTCTAAAGGAAAATATAATTAAAAAGAATGAATTAAAAGATGAATATTAGTGTTAAACTTCCCTTAATGCCCAGCCAAATCAAATAACCAAAATGATGCTCTGAGTGTGCGGAATTGGGTGATGGCAGGCGAAAAAATGAAAGTTCTCTGTTTTTCCTAAAAAATTGCCCAAAGGTGTGTTATGACCCCCTCAGATCCTCCACAGAAGGATTTCACTCCAACTTTCTAGAATTATGAAATTTTAAACTTTTCATAAACTGACGACACACTTTTGGCTCTAAAAACACAAATTTTTGGCATTAATTTCTCCCAAACAGTGAAAGATATGACTTCGATTCTTTTTATACATTGGGCATGGTACCTCCAAGAATTCCCTTGCAAAAGGATTCTACTCTAGCTCTTATGGATGTTTGGGAATAAATTTTACAAAATTGCATGTGGAGTGTCAAAACTGCGAACTGACGGAAGTTTGATTCTTGCAATTCTGTGCCAACTTTGAAGTTCTATGATGTTGAGAGATGCCAATGACCACCAAACTTAATCAAAACTAAAAACCAAACCTGAAAATATTTTTAGGTGATGACGATTGCTAGTCCACCCAGATGCTCTTGCATCAATGAACAACTTGAAGCTAAGATCCTCTTGGGTGTTGGTCAAGAAGTTATGCTATGTTCTAATTTGTGGGTGCAAGCGGGCCTTGTGAGTGGTGCATTAGGACATGGCAAAGTAATTGTATACAAGGATGGTGAGAAATTGCCTCAGGGTCCCTTGTTTGTTGTTGTTCAATTTAAACATTACATAGGCCCAGTTTTGGATCACAACAATGTAAGAAATGTGCCTATTGCATCACTGAGCTATGGTGTTCATCACCAAATCCCATTGAAAATGGTGTGGGCCTTAACAATACACAAATCGCAAGGCCTTACACTTCAAAGGGATACAATCGACATTGGTAACATTAATCATCGGCGGTTGACATTCACGGTTATTTTGTGAGTTTGCAACCTTGCCTATCTTCACATCTACCCAACCTTCACTTTCCAAAGATATGCACATATGCAACATAACACATATGTTGCTCTCCACAAACAAGAATAGGAACACTTGACGGTGCTCTTGCATGCAAACTCTTGACTGTATGTGAACAAGAATACAACAAAAAAAGTTTGTTCCCTCCTTTCATTATTTTGTTGGTTTTAATTAAAAAAACTAACATTTCATATATATATTTTATTTTAATCCATATCATATCACATTGTTCCATACTCATGGAATTCGCATTACTATTTTTCACCATGCATTTGTAATTTTTAGATTAGTTTTTAAACCATCAATATATTGGTTTGAATGGACTTGTCATCGTTCATGGGTACCCATTTTCTCTTTCATCTTTTTTCTGATTTGGCAATACAAAAAATTGATAGGAATGACCAAATCTAGGCATGTTTCTTCCACAAATATCAATTTCCCAGCTTTAGATTTTTTTTATCCATATCAATTTCAACAAATATATGTTTTTAGTTTCTTTTATTACTATTTTTATAAAAAAATTCTTCTACTTTATTCTCAAAATGATAAAAAATCCTTCTTTTATTACATTTTTCAATTACCTTGCATGATTTGGATGGAGAGTATGATTGGGTGGGGGAGAATGGAAATTTGAAATATATTCATTTTGTTTGAATATAATTTATATTTGGTTTGATAAATATATTCAAACCTTTTGTGAATGAAGGAAAAACTATAAGTCTTAGTTTGAATGGGAATTCCATTATTACTCACTCTACCATTCCATTGCAACTCACTATATCATATGATCACATTGTTCCATACTCATGGAATTTTCATTACTAATTTTTTCCATGCATATGTAAGTTTCATAGTAGTTTTTAAACCATCAATCTATTAGTTTGACTAGAATTGTTAATTGTTTATGGTTACCCATTTCTCTTTCATCTTTTTTGATTCAACAATACAAAAAATTGATAGGAATGATCAAATCCAGGCATGTTTCTTCCACAAATATCAATTTCCAAATTTTAAAATTTTTTAATCCATATCAATTTCCACAAATATATGTTTTTAGTTTCTTTTATTTTTGTTTTTATAAAAATGCTTCTACTTTATTGTCAAAATGCTTCTTTTATTACATGTTTTTAAATTACCTTACATGATTTAGATGGAGAGTATGGCTTGGTGGGGGAGAATGTAAATTTGAAATATATTCATCTAGTTTGAATATAATTTATATCTGGTTTGATAAATATATTCAAACCATTTATGAATGAAGAAAAAACTATCCACCAGGGTTATTTGCTATGCATTTGTTTTATTATTTGGCATCTTTCTTTTCCTATAGAAATATTTGTTATTCGCTACAAACACCCAAGAGAATTTGTCTATGCTTGCATGCAATTTGCTTGTAAAAATTACATTGCTTATGTATAACGTTCTCTTCAAAAAATCTCAATTGTCATTAAATATTTTTTACTTTCTTGTTGGTTGTTGATTGATTTCTAGCTATTGCACCATGGATAGTGTCTAGACTATGTCAAGTTGTGTTATAATATGTTCGCACTCTATTTAAATGATGAACTATGCTTTAGAGGATTGTACGTGCTTTATATGGCCTCTATCTAAGTACTAACATATTATTTTATCATAGCATCAAGCTCTGCATACCTTGCTTAAGGTTGCACCATTCTCATACAATTGTCATAACTCTTTTTATTAGGTATGCGCATTGTTATCTCCTGCTAGATGCTAAGGATTGTGGAATGTTTACACATGGTTTTTCATTGTTTAGACATGCGACTCATTAAGATCACTAATGTCATGCTAAGTTGTATTATGATTTATTTTATACATCGTCAAAATTTATAATGGCGATGCCAATTTTGCAATGCTTAACGCATTGATATTTTTCCATCACATGTTTCTAAATGGTGCATAATGTTTAATTGGCTTCAATTCCCATATCCTTTAATATTCATTCTTACACTCTGCATATTTTAATGTTGTACAATGGTTTGTCTACTTGTTATCTTTAAAGGCTCATATCGTTGCGCTACAATTTAACAGTCATTAATAAGTTGTCTAAGTGATGCTTGAATGCTACATAATGCTCCTTTATACATGCACATAGATTTATGGAGCTCATCATATTACAATGGGTTCTAAAACACGTGCCTCACTTTCAATGGTTTCACTTTGTTTTGTTATGTCTACACGCCACGTTCCAATGAAGTGCTGCATTTTTATTTTAGTGTTGTGGATAGTTTAAATGTTCATTATTGTTTTTTTCCTGACCACGCAATTTTAAACTCTCTTCAACATTCCTTGACGTACCCATTACACACTACAATGTGATTGCTAATTAATGGATTGGGTGGGAGATGTAGGTTTAAAAAATAAATTCAAACTTAATCATAATTATGATGACTGTGACTGTTGGATTGGGCATGAGACAAATTTTCAGATAAGTTAGAAACTTAACTGTGGTTGTGATAATAGTGCCAATGATGGTGACTGCTAAGCGTAGCAAGAGAGAAATGGAAAACAAAAATGCAGACAAAAGAATTTTCAACCCTCAATCAGATGAATAATGAAAAAGTGATCCACTGATAAAAGTACAATAGGTTTATGTATTAGAAGGACCAAATTGTCCAATGATATAGGGGAAAGGACTTGATATTAGATCACCTTTTAATAGTTATAATAGTATTTGTAAATTTGAGGTCTAATATTTTTAATAGTATTACTAGTTGTGGTTTTAAGGTTGTTAGTGTTGATTATTATTACAATTAATTGAATGAATTGTGTTTATTTGATCCAAAACATATTTTAATATACAACTATTTTAGCTTAATACACAATTATCTCTCAAAACCATTTTTGAAGTTTTTTTAGACACCTTGACAAAAAAAACATATTGATGTAACATTGTATTTGATAATGTGGACCTAAAACCTTATGTTTAAATAGGGGACTTGCCAAATAAACTACTATAAATATCTGAACCCAATTCAAAATCACTAATATACTTTTGAGAGACTCAAAATTAAAACGCTCAACCACTAAATCTTCTCCTCTAATCCATAAAAGAGAAACTATATTATAATCTCTTTATATTTATTTTACATTTCAATATCATATTCTAATCTTCTTTTAACAACATACCAATCAGTCAACATAGCCAAAAGCAAAATCACACTAAAATCCAAATACACCGCGTTTCTTCGCAACTATTTTATTCATCAACCTCGGTTACTCAAATCTCATCAGCATTATTTATGTCTACATCTAATTTAAGTAACAAACTATTTCTTTTTTCTTGCGTTTGTTTTACTCTTATATAGAGAGAGTATAAGAATCTTCAATGTTTCATTTAACATGAAGCCTCATGAGAAAGTGCAACTGTTAAATATTTAAATCCTTTTTCACTCGAGATAAACTACTTTGCACGATTGATCACTGCATTCGCTTGCTAGATATATTGTTATTAATTTGTTATCGTAGACATAGGGTATAAATTAAACTACGTGCCATGAACGGAAAAGGAAAGTAAAGAATTGGATATTTAAATGTTTTATAAAACTGAATTACATTTAGAGTAGAGATATAATATTTCCATTATTCATAAAATGATAATTGTAAATGTCCTATCATATTATATGATTTATGATCTTTATTGAATGTGATCTAAAAATTAATAATGGATCAGGAAATGTGATCTAAAACATTAATTCAAAAATACTTTAAAATTACGATTATAATAATAAAATTCCTTCCTAGAAATGGAGATGAATGCAGGAATCAAAGATGACATCCAACTTATGACGTCAGCTTAGAGGCGACAAATGAGCCATTCCCTCTCTCATCTGCATTGATACGTTCCCCTTGGCATCCAAACATGCGTGTAAAAATATTTTATTCTCAATTAACATATTCTTTTTAACAGCTGCAGAATGAATCTAGACTGTTAGGAAAATTTTCCAAGTTCCAACGTTTAGATATTTGTATGATAAAAAAAATAAAAATTTATAGTGGATATGGTAGTGTTCGGAAAATTTTCCAAGTTCCAACGTTTAGATATTTGTATGATAAAAAAAATAAAAATTTATAGTGGATATGGTAGTGAAGTTTGTGCAGATGGGTTTTTTTAAAAGAAAATGAAGAATAAGGTGACGTTATATGTTTTTAGTTTGTGTTCAATGTACTTATACATAAACATTGACCGCAGCAAGTGACATTTAAGTTTTCCTTCCTTATATAATAAACAGATAGGTAAGGGGTAAAAACAGATAGGTAAGGGGTAAAACTGTAATTTTTTCATTTTATAATTTTATTTTATATTATTTTGTATATATATTGTTTTGATTAAGATAAGTTGGTTTTAAAAGGGTCGTTAATTTTTTAAAGAAATTTTAAACATATATTGTTATTAATATATAATTGTTGTGTTTAATTAATTTATTTGTAGTATCAAATAATTTTTATTTTAGAATTCTCTTTATCAATTGTTATTATAGATTTTTTAAAATCTAGATCAATCTTTATTCTTAACCTTTAAGTTTGTGGACTAGGCCACATGGCATGAGGTAGTCTACCTCATTTAAAATCAAATTTCTTACTTCTAAACCAACCTTTCCAAAAACTTGTCATTATTTTGTTAGCTTACAAGCTAAAAACTTTAAATTGAGTAAGGATATGTCTTTATAGACATTCCTATGTTATTAGCAATTGGCAAGTATTATCAAGTGTCAAAAAGAATCACTCTAAAGACGTTTTCGATTATAGAGCATCTAAAGCCACATCTCTGCATTACTACACAAGGACACTAGACTTTTACATTTTTTGTATTGACCAAAGCTGAATTACATAAGGGTAGGGGTAGTCAAGAAGATGGAGGAAATGTTTAACAAAAATTAAACAAGATAATAACATGACTATATAAAAAAAAATGGCTAAAACTATACTAAAGTTATACATCACTATACAAAACTGAATTATGCTCCAAAGAGCTAATTGGATGTTTTACATATCCCTAGCAATTACCATATAGAATTATCATACATATCCACTTTTTCTCTACCAAATCCCAACTTAATGCTATAAATGAACAAAAATAAATTAGCTATATCAACTTTCCAAAAGTATGAGTATTCTAAAAATAATGTTGAAGACATGTGGCATAACATTCTTGTTTAATTTGAAGATAATGAACTTGGAGATTGATCTTATCTAGTTGATAGGGGGCCTCCTTGTTGTTCTTTGACATAACTTGTAATTGAGAAGATAATGAAGCAATTGGAAAAAAATGTTAGAGTAAAGCCTTAAAATTATAATTTTTGGATGAATAGTAGAATTAGAAAACATAGGTGAACATTTGATTTTCCATGAATGTAGAAGGATAACCTATCTAATTGAGTCAACAATAATAGTATTCCTCAAATCAATTCCAAATAGAGCATCTTTTCAACTTAAATGATGACCAAATAAAGTAGGTAACTTTCTAAAAACAACCAACCATTATTCTTAGAAAACATGCATGCCCAAAACAAGTGCTTCATATTTTCATCAACATAACAAAATATGCATTTAATTGGTTGAATAAACAAGCATTGTAATCTTTCACCAATAGGTAGTTTGTAGCGTAATAATTTTCAAGCAAGCATTTGAGCATCTAAACCAGCCTTAGACTTCCAAATTTGAACACTCAACTTAATCCAATATTTATGACTAAAATTACATTTCCATTTAATATTGAGATGGGGAACTAAGATTATTTTGATAAGAAGGCAAAGATATATTTTCTTTAAAGGGAAGAAAAATAAATGTTGGGAAGAAAGCCAATGTTAATCCTTGAAGAAATTACAAGATAAAGGAGTACATAATTTTGTAGTTAAATTGGATAGAACTAAGGATTGGACAAAGAGAGGGAATTTCTTGGAGTTATTATTTAGGTCAAGATGAGTTTTAATATCTCGCCAAGAAGAACATTGCAAAGAGGAGAAATCCCATAAATCACTAAATAGTTTAACACCTTTCTTGAACAAATGAAAAGCTTGCTTGGGAAACATTATAGTCAATGGTTCTCCTTGAAATTTGATATGTTTGTCCTGCAAAATGGAAGAAGTAACAAAGCTAAAACTATATTGTAGTGATGACTCCTAATTTAGACATTGACATAATTTTCACCATGCTTTCCAAATGCATTGAATAAGAAAAGAGGCTCTAATTTCAAAGTATGGTGCAAGGAGAAGCTTATCTAGCTATTTAACCTTCTTCCATTTCCTTTTTAATAGCAATGTTATTAAGTCTATATCTCAATAAAATCTTCCATGGTTTGTTGCCTTTAACCAATCTAATGATCTATTTAGCCACTAAACATATTCCTTGAGTTTTAGGATCTATAATTCCAAGGCTGCCTTTGGATTTAGGTTGTTACAACTAGCAGTAAGGTCTGTTGATGATTTGTCATTGATGTCAAAAAGGATTGTTGATGATGATGAAGGAATGATGATGTAGTTGTTGAGACAGGGATGATGTTTGAATGGCAATGTGTTCCACAAAGTTTGAATGGCAATGTGTTCCAATGTGTTCATCTATGTTCCAATGTGTTTATTAGGGTGGATTCAAGATGTTCATCATAGTCATTCAATGCAGAGTGTAGAGACATCATGTAGAGTGTAGAGGTGTAGAGACATTCAAGGATGTTTCATGACAAGGATGCTTTAATGTCACTATTCATGTCAAAGTGCAAAGCTTTGTGTTTGAGATCATTACAAGATACCTTATGATATGGCTGCTTCATGATGTTCATCTTCATGCTTCTAGATCTACCTCATGATGCTCGTGTTCTCATTTCAGGTTTTCATACAGTGATGCCTCATGATATGAAGAGTAATGAAATCTGCTACAAACTTGGATATGATGTTGGTTTGGCAGTACAAGAGGCATCCAATGATAGAGGGTTTTTTATCTTTATGGAGTGTGCAAGAAACTAGGGTTTAATGAATATCCAAGACCATAAGTTTAAACCCTAGAGTTCAACTTGCAAAGATGGTTCATAGTTGATTTGTCATAACTGTCAATGTTGTTGTGATGGAGTGTCATTAGTAAGGCAGAGATTTGCGTTCACTCTCTCAGATTGTTGCAAGATTCTTCTCTTTAGGGTTTTTCCTATTGAAGTTTCCAATCATTACTTTTCCTAAAACCCTATTTTTATGTTTGATATCCTAGACTATTAGATGTAAAGTCTTAAAACCCTATATTGCCCATCATATGTAATAGTCGCTTTATGTTATGTTTAGCAAGTGACTTGCTATTACAGGTCAATGCCACTAAAGGTGACTGACTAAAGATCTGCTATAACATTTAGTTGATTGGCCCTCTCCTTGCATTATCGCATCCTCCGGTCAACCAAGTCTTGCCTGAGTGCCTAAATGTTATCAATGGTTGTAATTAAAAGTTATTAAGGACACGAAGAACCTAATCGATGGACAAAGTTTAAAAGCATTTCAAATACCAATAGTTTGTTTATGTCTTTTGATTTGACGATTCAGTTCCTTGTAGAGTGCTCTAACTACCTTGTAGGCAGGTTTTCCAATGGACAAGATGGCCAGGGAAATTTATAAAATGGACTCAGAGATGTTTTTGGCAGGTTGAGTTGGTGAGTGGTGTTCAGAAGAGACATACCTACATGTCCATATGCATAATGTGAAGTTTGGTAATGTAGATTTGTGTGTTTGAAAGGTTTAAAATTGAAGTATGTTTTTCATTGTATGAAATAGGGTTTTGTTTAAATGATGTGCAGTATGCCATAAGAGGTTTACATGTTTTTGTCTGCAGTAAAAGTGGAGTATTGGATTGATATTTATGTTGTCATGCAGAAGAGATTGAAGCTTTGGATTGATGTTTAAAGGTGTATTGAATATATGGTCATAATGTTGGTGCAACATTAAGGGTTCTTGTGAATAGTGCATTATAGTGAATCAGAGTATCCCTTTGAACTCCTTCTTGTATTCAAACCATTTTGCTAGTGAGGCCCATTTTTGTCAGTGAGACATTGTTGATTTTCCAGTCAGGCATGTTGTGTAGCTAGTGAGGCACAAAAATTAGCCAGTGAGGCTCTGTGATTAGTGGGATTTTATTAAGCTAGTGAGGCAATTTTTCCCGAGTATTTTTTTTATCCCTATGAGGGTTTTCTACTCATAAATCACTGTGTTATGGTTTGTCCTTATTTGTGGTCTACTTGATCTGCATGTTCAAACATTCAGTCTTGTGTATCTTTCAACATTTGAGTTTCTATGGTGTCTTCAGCTTTTATGATTTGCTTATGTTCTTTATGTTCAATCAAGCTTGATAGCTTTACATGTATGATGCAACACATGATAGTTGATCTATTCTGAAACTATCATTTTATATGTTCAAAGTTGTGAAAGATTTATTTAAGGTCATTTTAAATTGGTTTACCACTGAGACCACTGATTCACCCCCCCCCCCCCCCCCCTCTCAGTGGTATTGTACTCCAATAGTACCATCCCATTTAGTCCATATGAATTGCTGGATTAGTTTACATAGGTCTTCATATCCTTTTTGTCAATATTACAAATTCCCAAATCTTCGATATTATTTTCTAAAAATTGACACATGTTTGGGCTATTCTCCTTTATAATTTATTTAGCAGTATTCTTCTAATAAATCTTTATCCTTTTTGGCCTACTGTGCTACTATTTTTATCTACATTTGAGAGGAAAGCTACAAAAGCCACTACAAAATTATTAGGATTCAAATGCCTTTAAAAATTCCACTTTTTTGTTTTCCCTATCTAGACTTTTACATTTTCATGTTGTACATGACAAACTTGTATAATCATTTAGGGGCTTGACTTGCTACCAGAAGAGTCCTAGAACTTTCTATCTCACCTCAAAGAAAGCACCTTTCTGCTTTTTAGCACAACCCCTTTTTATAAATAACTCAAGAGATGAAGGTGCATAGATCGTAGGTAGTGGACGGTCTAATTTGCATGACGTAGCCCAATCCACAACAATCATTGTCTCTACTAAGTTCTTACACCTCTCTTAAGACTGCTCCACACTCTAATTTTTGGTCCTAATCATCAATCACAACATATCAACAAGTCAACCACAAAGTCAAAGTCACCACCTCTTCAAGAAAGATAAGCACCTAAAGCACTCTCTAATTGTTCCATTTCTCGACTCTTTACATTAGATTTGATTTGTTATTCATTGTTTGATTATTTGATTGGATCTAGATCACTTATTAAAGACAAAGGATAATTTAGATTCTTCTTTTATAATGGTAAAGGTGCTATAGTTTAAAGATTGAAAATTCTGCTATGAAAAAAGAATTATGAAACACTACTTAATAAAAATGTATCACATAATTACATATAATTCCTTCTCTTTTTTACACTTCTTTAAAAAAATTCTATAATAATCTTTTTTATAATTTAATACACGCTTAAGATAAATTAAAAAAATAAAAACATAAAACCATCAACTATGAGAAACTTCTAAAAATTTAAACGGTAACCATCAAATAAATCCACTAAACAATAACATAAAACTGCCCAATTTAAAAAGAACATGATCGTTAACTTAAATTATTACTTCAAATTGTAACTTCAATCCACAACCTTCTAGTGTAAAAAAAGGTATAATGCGGAATAAAAATGAGAGACGAATATAGAGAGAAGGTTCTTCTGTAACGCCTCGTAAGATCATTTTCAAATTTCATTATCAAGTTTTTTATTCTAAAATTAACAGCGATGTTTTTTTATGGGAAATTAAACATAAATATACAGAGAATACACAGCAGTTTTAACATTGATATCCAATATTATCCCATGTTCCTAAAGTAAAAATTTGCATAAGAATTCGCAGCCATAAGTTTTTTCACCATTAAAAATCCAAGAAAATACGTTTAAAGAATAACTGAATGAAAAAATAAATATATAAATTTACAAGGCAGGCGATTCATGACCATGGGTGATGGTGATGGTTTGAAGGGAAAGACGGGGAGTGGAGAAAGAGGCACCAATTTTTCTAATTTCCCAAAAACGTCCTCCTCTTCATAATCATCGTTTAACTTTACATCCCTTCTAATCTTACTGCGACCTGCCTGCTGGATCTCCAATTCAACGCTCTTTCTGCCCCTCTTGTTGGATTCCACGTGACCACCCCCTGAGACCGACTGGGCGTAGGCGGAGGCGTTGAGGGGAAAGTTGAGCAGAGCCTTGGCCCCTCTCATTTTAAAAGCGGCACGGTCATATGCGACAGCAGCGGCCTCAGCGGTGTCAAAAGTTCCAAGCCAAATGCGGGCCCCATGCCTAGCGGAGTCCCTAATCTCCGCTGCGTATTTCCCCCACGCTCTGCGACGCACTCCTCTGTAATGCCGTTCACACGGAACCGAAATCTTAAGCGACGAACTAACAGTCCGTTTATTACCGCATTTCAATCCCTGTTCCGTATTATCATGCAAAAGATCTCCGTCAACGGACGTAATGACATTCTCTGTTAAGTTGCGGTCTACCACAGCGGAGTGAACAGTGGAGATGGAATCGTCGCCGAGCAAATGCAATGCAATCTGTTCCAGAGCTGAATAATACTCTTCACTCATCATTTTCAAAGCACACTGATTTTGAATAATCTTATCTTTACTGAGGGTTTGATATTGAATGAGTCTGCCAGATCGATTTGTAGTGCCTGCTTATATAGAAGAAGGGGGTTTGCTCGTGGAAGATGCGAGGAAGGAACGGCAAGTAACAGAAAATCGCAAATTGCAATATAGAAGCCGCTGATGAATATAAAAACCGGACATTGACCGTCGTCGTAAGACCAGCTGTCGCCCACGTTTCTTGGCAAATGCTATGATATTCCAATATATTTCGCGGAAAATTCATAGCCAATTTCATATGTTCTTTTCCAAATCCTGAATGTCTATATGATGGAAGTCGTTATAAAATTTATCTGTCAGATATATGTCATTATTTTTAACTAGTATATCTAGAAAGAGTCAGGGATGACATCCAACTTATGACGTCAGCTTAGAGGCGACCGATGAGCCATTCCCTCTCATCTGCATCGTTACGTTTCCCCTGATACCCGGACATGCATGTAAAAATATTTTATTCTCAATTAACATATTATTCTTTTAACAGGTGCAGAATGAATCTGGACTGTTACGAAAATGTTCTAACGTTTAGATATTTATAATAAAAAATAAAAAATTATAGTTGATAAGGTAGTGAAGTTTGTGGAGATGGGTTTTTGACCCACTTGGTGATGTTTGGTTGGCCACTAAATTGTTAGTTTGCTGATTTTTGTTGTTTCATGGTTGCTGTATAGTGCAGCTTGGTCATATGTCAGCTATTGCAACTATTATTTGTAATCTTTTGTTTTTGTAACTTTTCTTATTTCAATAATAATATTAAAAAAGAATTAGGTTACCTTATATGTTTTTAATTTGTGTTCAATGTACTTAGCCATAAATATTGACCACATAGACTGACATTTAAGTTTTTTGTACTATGTATATGCATATGATAAACAGATAGGTCAGGGACAAAAGTGGAATTCTTGGATTTTTATAATTTTATTTTATATTGTTTTGATTAAGATAACTTGGTTTTAAAAGGACCATAAATTCTTTACAGAAATTTTGAACATATATTGTTATTAATATATTAGTGTTGTGTTTAATTGATTTATTTGTAGTATAAAATAATTTTTATTTTAGAATTCTTTATCAATTTTTATTATAGATTTTTAAAATCTAGATCAACCTTTATTCTTAATCTTTTTTTGAGTTTATGGACTAAGCCACATGGCATGACCTAGTCTACCTCATTTAAAATCTAATTTCTTACTCCTAAACCAACCTTTCCAAAAACTTGTCATTATTTTGTTAGTGTACAAGCTCAAAACTTTAAATTGAGTAAGGACATGTCTTTATAGACATTCCTATGTTATTATCAATTGGCAAGTATTATCAAGTGTCCAAAAGAATCACTCTAAAGACGTATTTGATTATAGAGCATCTAAAACCACATCTATATATTACTACACAAGGACACTAGACTTTTACATTTTTTTGTATTGAAAAAAACTTAATTACATAAGGGTTGGGGTAGTTAAGAAGAATCTAATGATCCATTTACCCACTAAATCCTTGAGTTTCAAGATCTATAATTTCAAGTCTTCCTTTGGATTTAGGTTGTTAGAACTAGTAGTACCATCCCATTTAGTCCATATGAATTAGTGCATTCATTTACATAAGTTTTCATATCCTCCTTATGATGGCATCCAACAAGAGAAGTAAACATGAGTAGCAAGAAAAAATATATTTTCCACTTGAACTTTCCTTACTAATGAAAGAAACATATTACCCCATTAAATAGCTTGTTTAAGTCTATTCAGATACTAGTTCAACATAGTAGTTAAAAATAACCCCATACCAAATGGTATACCAAGATTTTGGATAATTTCACAATGTTTTATTTGCTTCCACTCTTTAGGAATCCATTGAGGAATGTGGCCATCTTGAAAACCATTAAAAAATATGTTTTATGATTAGTCACTTGAGATCTTGAAATAGATAAATATAAATTTAAAAGATCTAAAGTATTATTCAGCTCATTTTTAGTGTTTTGTAGGAATAATAGGTTATCATCAACAAAGTGTGAATTAATCATAGTAGTATTATGATTGATGAAAATTCTAGAAATGATCTCTAGTTGTTTGTTTTGTTAATAAATACCCTAAATCATCAATAGTAAGCACATATAAAAAGGGAGATAATGGACAACCCTATCTACTAGATCATTATCGAGAAAGAGAGATCGAGATAAAACTATTAACCACTATGTGGGTATTGGCATCATTAAAAATCATTTGAACATGAACACATATTTTGAGCCCAAAACCCACAATTGTATCATTTTAATAATGAACCTCCAATGCATTCTATCATAATTCTTGTCAAAGTCTAGTTTCACCAACAAAGAATTTTGACCTAATTGTTGAGCCCATTTACATGTTTCCCAAGCAAAAATTAGGTTACCAAGAATATATCTTCCTCCAATAAAGCTCATTTGTTCTAATCTCACAATACCTTGAACTACCAATTTTAATTGCATTGCTAAAGCCTGAGCAATAATTTTATAAGAAGTATTTAATAGGGTGATAGGGTGCCAACCTAAAATAGTCTCTTCATTCATCCCTTTAGGAAAAAGTTTAATTGAACCTTCTTTGATAATTAGACCTAGAGATCCTTGCTGAAAAGCTTCCAAATAAAGAAAATAAAAACCATCCTTGATGTGTGACCACATAGTCTAATAGAATTCTACTAGGTGCCCATCAAATCTTGGACTTTTGGTATTTTCCATAGAGAATTTAGTGCATGTTCAATCTCTTCAAGGGAAAGGAGATGATCCATAAACCTACTATACCTAGGGTCAATTTTATTAGGTACAATGTCTTTAACTATTTCTTCAAGAGTATCCTATATATCTTCCCAATGATTCCCCCCTTGAAAGAGTTTCTTATAGAAGTCCTAAAATATTATTATTTCAAAAGGATTCATGTGAGATGACTCTTGATTATCCATTAAAGAGAACATTTTTTATGATTACAATTTAAGTAAATTTTTTTATGATTATAATTTTAAGGATTGGTTCAAGTCCACTTGTACACAAACCCTAGGATGGGCTCTTAGGATGGAATTTTTTTCTAAGTTATGTTTTCATGAGATTACTCTACCAAGTTGAACCACAATATCTCTTAAAAAGGGATGAAATGCTAAATTTAGATAAGGCAGTTCAATCTACATCGATAATGTGAATGAGAGGGACTTTAGGATGAAACTCAAAATTTTAAGCCTAAAGATAACACACGTGTTCACAAATAACCCGTGTTATACTACAACATAGCTTGAGCATGATCAACAAATTTAAACATACAAGAAACATATCATTTCCTCAGTCCTCTTATAAATTCAATCTCCCAACCCCTATTTCTTAGTTCATTTTGGCCTATTTATAAAACTCAGATTTTGTAGGAACCCCTCTTAAAAGCAAAATTATAGTACGATTTTGGCATTTAGCTTTAATTCTACTACATCATCAAGAAACTAGAATTCTAAGGTTTTACATTGATCTTCATTCTATCTTTTTGAACTAGATTTTTCCTTCATAGTGCTATCCATTTCTCCTTCCTTCACATTTTCTATATGTTGTTCAACAAGATTAGCTTCATCTTCTTTTTGGTCAACATTACAAATTCTCAAATCTTCTATATTATTTTCTATCAATCGATGTATTCTTGGGGTATTCTCCTTTATAATTTATTTAGCAAGAAGTTCTTCTGATAAATCTTTATGCTTTTTTTCCTATCATGCTACTATTTTTATCTACATCTGAGAGGAAAGCTACAAAAACCATTGCAAAATTATTAGGATTTAAACGCCTCTAAAAAGTTTGCTTTTTTGTTTTCCCTATTCAAACTTTTACATTTTCATGTTGCACATGACATGAATGTGAACTTGTATAATCATATAGGGGCTTGACTTGCTACTAGAAGACTCCTAGGACTTTGTGTGTCACCTCAAAGCAAGCACCCATATGATTTTTAACACAACCCCTTTTTATAAATAACTTAATAGATGAAGGTGCATAAATCATAGAGGGTCACATCAATAGTGGACTTGGCCTAAGCTACATCGCATAGCCCAATCCTCAATAGCCATTGTCTTTAATAAGTTATTACACCTCTCTTAACACTACTTCATATTATAATTTTTTGTCCTAATCATCAATCACAACAGATCAACAAGTCAACCACAAAGCCAAAGTCTCCACCTCCTCAAAAAAGATGAGCACCTAAAGCACCCCAGATAATTGTTCCATTTCTCAACTCTTTACTTTAGATTTGATTTTCTTATTCATTGTTTGATTATTTGATTGGATTTAAATCTCTTATTAAAGACAAAGGATAATTTAGACTCTTTTATAATGGTAAAGTTACTATAGTTTAAGGATTGAAAATTCTATTGTGAAAAAATTAGAGTCTAATTGTTCTATTTTTGGACTCTTTACTTTAGATTTAATTTGTTTATTCATTATTTGATTATTCGATTGGATCTCAATAGATTATTAAAGACAAAGGATAATTTAGACTCTTTTATAATGGTAAAGTTGCTAGAGTTTAAGGATTGAACATTCTATTGTGAAAAAATTGGAGACTATAATTATAGAACACTACTTAATAAAAATATATCACATAATTGCAAATATTTCCTTCTCCTTTTTACATATTTCTTTCCCTCCTTGTTTACACTTTTTAAAAATTTTCTATAATAAAACAAGAGACACATTGCATTAGGTTATTGGTGAAATAGAAGTTGAGTTATGTATCAAAATTTTTTAGAAATAGGAATAGAATAATAATATCTTGTAGAAATAAGTAAGTAACAACTTCTCTGATTAAACTCTATGAATTGAAAAAATAGCTTTAGAAAAATCAAAACTCCTATTAAACAACACCATTCTTCTAGAATCAAAGATTTGGTGTTGCTTCTCATTTGAATTTCCAAGTATTCATAGCCCTCTTTTGACAAGTAAATCAGCCTTTTATATAGTATTATGTAGCTTATGTTGAAGAATAAGCAATCGGCTTATTAGGTTGACTAAGATCCATTCATGGAATCTATGATTATCTTAATGCAATACAGATCCATGGTAAGTTCAAAAAGGTACACTGTAGTACAAAGTGGCAAATTTTTACTCTTATGATGGTAGTCACAAAAAAACAATCTATAAACATCGTGGTATGCCCCAGCTTGCAAATGTCAAACACCAAGCCTTTGTAATTATTGTTAAGAACTACAAGTTGGATTAGACTTGACCCGATTGGATAATTCTTCATTAGATTGAGGGATGTTTGAACAAATCTAATTATCAATGCTTTAAGGACATAAATCATACTATCAACCACGTGACTAATTGGATATCAAAGTAGATACTAGAACTTCCCTGGCTAAAGAGTTTGATTGGTTAATATTCGAGTGGGACTACTTCAGTTTACAGTTTCTTCAGTTCCAATTGGATTATGACAGATTTATAGTTGGTTCTATTTTCAGTCCCTTCTTTTGAGGGTTTCTATACTTGTTCTGTTGGTATCTTGATTTGATGGCTACTATGTAGCTGTACTAGTTATGGCTGTTGTTTACTCATAGCCATTGTTCTCTATATTTTTTTTAACAACTTTAATTCAATAAAAACAAAAATAAAACCATTGTGCTATGCAATTACCAAATAGGCACCTTCTGCCAATGAAAACTATGCAAGTTTAGAAGCAAACATACAAAATTCAAAAATGTCCTAATATGCATTATCCAAATTCTACAAAATAATTGCCATTAATTCTTTACTGCAGGAACTCAAACCTGATAACAAGTTGACCTTCCTGTTGGAAAGTAATTTCTCCCACAAGCGAAATTACAAGAGAAAAAGACAAAAAGGCAAAAAGACAAAAGAAGAAAATAGAAAGTTCCTAAAGGAGTCCAGATAAGACGGAGGTTTCTAGAAAGAGGAGAGTTCTAGGTTAGAAAGTTCTAGAGGAAGTTTCTAGAAACATATTGTTTCTAGATGAAGAATGGAAAAGCCTAGAAGGCATAGGCATGTACCAAAGCCCTCTATAAAAGAGGCATAATGTAATGTAAGCAAGTCAAGTGTGTAATGATCGAATGATCATAAGAATGCAGCAGCATTTGTTGTACTGATTTGTAATCATGTTCTGATATAATGAAATGTGCAGCAGCATAGAGTTGAGGATTAAATTTGTGTTTATGTGATTTATGTTTTTGTGTATGTGTTTGATATAGTGTATGTTTCTGTGTTTGTTATTTATATATCTTGTGGATGATGATATCCACCACCAACAAGTGGTATCAAAGTAGGATGATCATGGGAGAGTTGAGCCAGATTATCAGATCCATGTTGTGTTCAATCTAGGGTTATGAGTCATGTTTGGTGTAAAGGTCCAGAGCTAGGGTTACCATGTTTATGTGAAATATGGAGTTAGGGTTTAGAAAGGTTGTTTGAAGATCTTGATTTGCTAGATCGCTGCTGAAAGGAGCAGAGGATTTGAAATTTTAAGCTACCTAAATTGCTGAGAGATTGCCGCAGACCTGGAATATATAGTTGGTATTAAAGGGATTGCAAGTCTGGAGATCAAGGGTTTTATGTCATCACAGCAGGAGTATCATCGCATAGTAAAAAGATGAGTCACCAGTTGAAGACAAAGGTCGCAGATTTGAGACCAAGGTGATATTTTGTTTATGAAGTGAAGCATTTGTCGAAGGCATAGAACTGTTTCAAATGTTTTAAAGGAGATTGAGAAGTGTTTGAGCAGAATCGTGGGTGTGAAATTAGGGTCAAAGTGAAGCCGCCAGTTGTTTTAGAAATTGTTGCTAAAGAGGAATGTAATCATAATTTTCTAAAGTCTCTGAAGGAGAAAAGTCCTAAGGAAGATCACTGGAAAAAGCTGATGAGGAGAAGCCGCTGAAATTGCATAGAAGAAAACTGTTGAGTCCACAACCAGGTCTGGAGATGAATCACTATTTTTGGGAGCTACCCATACAATATGTGAGTCGCTAAATATAGAGGACAATGTAGTAATAAGACGCAAGGCATAGAAAAGGTTTTTCTAAAGGTGAAAAATCTGCAAGGAAAATTGTCGTTGAAGAGTTCGTTGTCAAATGAAAAGAGATGCCGATTTGGAGGGTTTTTAAAAGTTGAGTGCAAATCTGAAGAAAAATTGCTTGATGCATTAAGTCTTCAAAAAATACAATTGAGGAGAGGTCGCTACAAAAATTGAATCATAGAATTGTACTTGGTCAAGGAAATCATAGAAAAGAGTATAGAGGTCACTATAGGCAAGTCATGGGAGTAAGATAAAGTGGAGATTGCTACAGAGTAACTGCCAAGCCTGAAGGTAGATTGAATCAGGAATTATAATCACTAATTGAGATTATTGCAGAAAGACTGTAAAGTCTGAAGATAGACAATATACATAGATTGTAGAAATCACAGCGGAACTCTGAAGACATTGAAGGAGCAAAGCGAGTGAAGCCATCAAACAATCACAGTGAAGAACAACAGATTGAGGTAAGTAAATAGTTTATTTTCAAATGGGTAAAGCTAAGAGAGAGAAAATAGAAAAAAAAGATTGGCAAAAAGAGAAAGGTGCTTTGGAAAAAGAAAGATCTGAATTCATAAAAGAATTACATCAATTGACAATAGACAAAATTGGTTTAAGGTCAGAAAGGTATGAAGCTAATGTTGAATTCAGTAAAGTAAAAAGGAAAAATGAAGAACTAGAAGAAAGATTGAAATTATTTGAACAAAGCAATGGTGAATTAGAAGAAAAGATAAAGCAATTGGAAGAAAAGAATAAGATACAAAAAGATGAAATATCAAGGTTAAAAGAAGAAAATGAAAGTTTAAAAACAAAGCCATTAGTTTGTGATGTCTCGTGTGATACAAATGATTTATGTGATGTAGCTGAAGCTAAAAGATGCTTGGTTGAAGATTGTAAGGAAGTTGGAACAGCAAAATTTGCATGTTGTGATATTGATGAAAATGACAAGTTGTTTGAATCTGAAAATCATTGTAATGAAGAAAATGTTGGTTTCAAGATGATGAAGAAAATGGGATATACAGGAAAAGGTTTAGGCAAGTATGGACAAGGAATGAAAGAGCCGATTGAGCCAATAATAAGGCCAAAATATGTAGGTATTGGATATGGAAAAATAGATTATGTTATAGGCAATACAAGTACAAACAAGTTGGTTCATGAAAAGAAGAATGTTCAATGTTCTCATTGTCATAGGCAAGGACATACTAAGGACAAGTGTTGGGATCTACATCCATGTAGCATATGTGGATTGAAAAATCATAGTGATAAGATGTGTTGGCTAAAAGAATGGAAAAATATGACAGAATGCATAAAAATGGATTGTGGATTTGTTTCTGGATTGAGTTGGCAACAAATTACAGGCATGCTAAAAAAGGTGTTCAAGTACAGATGTTCATTTGTGAAGGATGGCAATCAATCAAAGTTTGAAAGTTTGAGACATCGTGCAAAGTTGAAAGCTACAGATAGCCAGAGGACTTCCATTTTGAAGTTCTAAAAATTTGATGGACTGCAGCAGTAGTGGGTGAGATCTGGAGATCAGTAGATCTTAAAGAGTCTGCAGACTCAGAAGACTAGAAAGATTTGAAATGATAGATTTGTGGCGAAATTAAGGGTGAGTGTTGGAAAGTAATTTCTCCCACAAGCAAAATTACAAGAGAAAAAGACAAAAAGGCAAAAAGACAAAAGAAGAAAATAGAAAGTTCCTAAAGGAGTCCAGATAAGATGGAGGTTTCTAGAAAGAGGAGAGTTCTAGGTTAGAAAGTTCTAGAGGAAGTTTCTAGAAACATATTGTTTCTAGATGAAGAATGGAAAAGCCTAGAAGGTATAGGCATGTACCAAAGCCCTCTATAAAAGAGGCATAATGTAATGTAAGCAAGTCAAGTGTGTAATGATCGAATGATCATAAGAATGTAGCAGCATTCATTGTACTGATTTGTAATCATGTTCTGATATAATGAAATGTGCAGCAGCACAGAGTTGAGGATTAAATTTGTGTTTATGTGATTTATGTTTTTGTGTATGTGTTTGATATAGTGTATGTTTCTTTATATGTCTTGTGGATGATGATATCCACCACCAACACTTCCATCAAAGAATTTCCTAAGAAGTTATGTTGTTAATCATAACCATGTGCTTCTTAGTACACACACCATCTCTTGTGCATCTCACAATGTGCTTCATCTCTGCATCTAGGGCATTTGGGTCTAGAAATATGGAAAAATAATTAAATTGAATTCGGCAAAATAAAGAGAAACTATCTAACTGATAATTTTGATAGTAATTTATTTAGTTATCAAATCTCAAATTGCACATCCCAGATGACCCTATAAGTTCTAACAGTGGAGTTTTGGTCAATACTACAATTTCCACTCAAGATAGGTGTGAAAACATATTAAAATTCATTGTCTCTAATGCAAAGTGTCATATAACAGTACAACATAGTATAAATTTTAGCATCTTTTACTCAGATTGTTTAGATAAATGATAAATTGCATCTCCTTTTACTATTTTTTGTAATTAATTTTTCCATATTGTTCTAGTGGCCATCCCCAAAATCTTTTTTTAAACTGTATATCAATGGATTCCAGCTTTGTGGATCAACTAGTTTTTGAATATATAATATACTTTTTTTGTAAGAAAACTAATTATCTGAAAACTTTATCTAAAAGTTATCTTCTTTTTAATGTCATCGTCACCTATAGGCTATTTTCAATAATCACATAACTCTATTTTCTTTTGATTTTTTAGATTAAAGTGTTTAGTTCTGATCTTTCAGTAAATATGGATTTCAGTTTTATTTCCAGTAGTCCTACCAAAGCTTCAAATTTAATTTCCAGCAATTTCAAACTACCAGTAGTTTTAGGCATTTGTCAATTTATGTTGTTCTCAGAATCTATTTATAGCAATATCAATTTATCTTCAGTAGTTTCATCTTCAGTTTCAACATTGATCAGTTAAGGATCATAAATGCATTATTAGTGCTGATACATATACCTTAAGACTCCCAGTATATATTCTGATTTTTGTTCTATTTCAACTTCATATTTTGTAAGAATTAAAACATTCATTTCCAAAAATCTCCAATCCTATTTGGAAAGTTTTATTTCTTTGTTACTAGAAACCCAGCAAAGTCGCTTTGTATTACTAAATCAAGTAGTATCAAATCACAGTTCTGCATTCGGATTAGTAATTTTTTAAAAGAAATTGGAACTGTTTTCATTGTTTTGGAAATTTCATGTTTCTAAGGGACCTAATACTAGTAGGTGGATTCAGAACTACATGTTGATGCTCACAATTTTGATAATCAAACCAATGATTTCGAAGAGATGGTCAATGATTCAGACATGCAATCTCTGTCCACTTGGAGATGAAAATGATTGAGATACTGCAACATCTTCTCCAACACTCATAACATTGAATGGGTCAAAGGAAAGAAAGCACAGAATATTTGAATCTGCAAACAAAGACGCATAAGTCTAGTGGAAAGAATTCTAGAATAAACAATCAATATGAAAGTTGGAAATTGAGGAAGACTTTGGAGTTATAATTTACCTATTGATTAACAATGATACTTTATGGCCTAATTTATTCAATGCATGAAAATCTAGATTTTAATAGCAAAGCCCAAAGGTACAATATGCAAAAACAATAGTAAGTATTATTATTAAGCAGTTAGAGAAAGAACAGGCCCAATAAACAACAAAACATAACAACAAATGAAAACAGGGCAAAACAGAGTTAATAAACTCAGAAAAATATTTATCTAACTTGAATTATATTTCATCCAACATGTCGTATACAATAGCTTTGTTCAATCATATATAATTACAAAAAAACTTGAAGCCTGGAAGCTTCCATCTTTCTAGATTATTCTATATTTTAATTCTAGAAAAGATGGAATGTTCTATTAGTTTTATGGAAAACTCTAGATAAATCCTAACTTTCTATTGTGGAAAACTCTAGACAAAACTTGCTATTTCCTAGACAATCTTACTTTCCTTAACATCCCCCCTTAAGATTGGCTAGAATAATACAAAGAAAATACAAAAGAGAGGGGAAATACAAAGAGAGGGGAACATTATATTACTATCCCCCCTTAATGTTCACTTCTAATAGACCAAGCGTTCCTCGTAATTTTAAGAATTTGGCTTCAGTCATACTCTTAGTGAAGATATCAGCTACTTGTTCTTCACTTGGACAAAATTGAAGATTGACAATAGATGCTTGAACAAGATCCCGAATGTAGTGAACATCAATTTCAATATGCTTTGTTTTAGCATGAAAAACTGGATTATTGGCAACCTGTATGGTACTTTGATTGTCACAATACATAGTGCTGGCTAAACTTTGTAGAAAACCAATTTCAAATAGGAGATTCTGAATCCAAAATGCTTCCTTGCCTGCTTCTTTTGCTGCTCTATATTCTGCTTCACATGAAGATAATGATGTAGTTGTTTGTTTCTTGCTGCTCCATGTAATAGGTCCTGATCCAAGATTGAAAACATAACCACCAGTAGATTTCCTATCGTCTATATCACCACCCCAATCTGAATCAGTAAATCCAACCAAAGAAATTAAAGATTTAGTCATAGAAGATGCCAAAGTGTATGGTTCCACGGATATATCGTAAAATTCTCTTAGCAGCCAACCAATGACTTTCTTTAGGTGCCTGCATAAATCTGGATACAAGATTGACTGCAAAACAAATATCTGGTCGAGTATGAGTTAGATAAACCAAGCTACCAACAAGCTGTCTATATAAAGTGGCATCTACACTCTCAGAAGTACATTCTTTAGTAAGCTTGACTCCAGATTGAAATGGGGTAGATGCTGGCTTGCATTCAAGCATGTTAAACTTTTCTAAAAGGTCCAAAGCATATTTTGATTGTGAGATAAACAATCCATCATGTAATCTACAAACTTGTAATCCAAGAAAATAGTTTAGTTCACCCAAATCACTCATATGAAATGTCTTCTTAAGATCTGATTTTAAATCATTGATGAGACCAATATTTGGTCCAGCAATGAGTAAATCATCTACATAAAGCGCAACAAGAAGAATCTCATCTTGAACTTTCTTCACATAAAGATTTGGATCTGACTTACATCTCTTAAATCCATGAAGCTGAAAATACTTATCAATCTTCTTATTCCATGCTTGTGGTGCTTGTTTAAGACCATAAAGTGACTTCTTTAATCTGCAAACAAGATTAGGATGTTGCTGATCTACAAAACCTGGTGGTTGATCCATATAGATTTCTTCATATAAATCTCCATTTAAGAAAGCATTTTTAACATCCATTTGATGGATATGCCACCCAAGACTTGCAGCCAAAGAAAGAATAATTCTAACTGTATTCATCTTAATGACAGAAGCAAATGTTTCTTCATAATCAACACCCTCCTTTTGATTGAACCCCTTAGCAACCAATCTAGCCTTGAATTTTTCTATAGCACCATCTGATTTAAATTTTGTTTTATAAACCCATTTGCAACTAATAACATTCTTACCTTGGGGGCAGGGTACAAGTTCCCAAGTGTTATTCTCTATTAATGCATCATATTCCTCTTTCATGGCTTGCTCCCATTCCTTTTTTCCTCTAGCTTGCTCATATGAGATTGGGTCATTTACTTGTAATACTTTGGCCATAAGAGCACTACCATTCCTTCCTTGGATCTTTGAGCCTTGTCTATATATTTCTTCAACACTTCTTGTCTTTTGTCTAGCTAAAATGATATCTTCTTCATCATCACTACTTGCAGAAAATGGCTGAGTACAAGCATTAGTAGTTTCATTTTCAATAGTATTATCGTCATCAGTAGTGCTATCCTCATCAATATTGGCTTCATTTCTTTCTAAAATATCTGAAAAATCAGAAACATTTGCTGTTGTAGAGTGAGAGGAAGTGGCTATAAGTTGTGAATACTCATCAAACTTTACATCTCTACTAACAAAGACCTTTTTTGTTGTCAAATCATATAACCTGTAAGCCTTTGATTCTTCACTATAACCCACAAACAAACACTTATGACTCTTTGGTTCTAACTTTTCTCTCTTTTCATCAGGAATGTGTGCCCAAGTAGTACACCCAAATACTTTAAAATACCCAATGTGAGGCTTTCTACCACTCCATGCTTCTTCAGGGGTGATATTTGTGAGAGCTTTAGTGGGAATTCTATTCACAATATATGCAGCACAAGAAACAGCCAAACCCCAAAATTTGTTATGCAAACTTTTAAAATGCAACATACAACGAGCCATTTCTAAAAGAGTTCTATTCATTCGTTCAGCCACCCCATTTTGTTGAGGAGTATAAGGAACTGTTCTTTGCACCTTAATACCACAATTTTCACAAAATGACTCAAATGCATAATTGCAATATTCACCCCCATTATCTGTCCTTAAACACTTAATTCTTTTTCCACTTTGATTTTCAACTAATGCCTTAAAATTTTGAAAGACTTCAAATACTTCATTTTTCCTTTCCAAAAAATAAACCCATACTCTCCAACTGTAATCATCAATAAAAGTGAGAAGATACCTAGCACCTAAAAGTGAAGGATACCCTGGTTCACATAGATCACTATGAATGAGTTGCAATGGATAATTAGCTCTCCATGCTTTGCCTGAATCAAAAGGATCTCGATGATGTTTGCCTAACACACATCCTTCACACACACCTTCAGAAGCTGAAATTTTTGTTAATCCTCTAACCATATCCATTCTAACCATGTCTTGTAATTTTCTATAATTTATATGTCCAAGTCTAGCATGCCAAAGTTTTGACATATCATCTGTCTGAGCAATAAAAGCATGAGAGATTGTGTATTCGTTATCAACAAACCCCACAAATTTAAATAGACTCTCTTTATGATCAACTCTACCAATAGCAATTATATTGCTTGGGTCTTTTCTATCTCTAACAATAACTTGATCAGCAATGACAACAAACTCATATCCAGCTTGGGCAATTTTATATACTGAAATAAGATTCACCCCTAATCCTTCAACCAGCAAAACATTTTTCAAAGACCCATTTGTTACATTAACAGTCCTTGTTCCTAAAACTGGAAGTCTCATTTTATTGCCAATGGTAATTTCTTGATCTGAATTCTTCCCTTCATTAAAATTAATAAACAAAAATCTATCCCCAGTCATGTGATAAGATGCCCCTGAATCTAAAATCCATTCTTTATTAGAATCTGAAGCAAAATATCCCCCTTTAACACTACTTTCAGGTCTAGCAATTACCTCCTTATTTGATTTCTCTTGCCTTTTTAGAGAAATGGCTACGAAGCTATGCCTATCCTTCTTTCCATCCTTGAACCTTTCTTGCTTGGGCTTGTATTGCTGCCTTTCATTGTCCCTCTTCTTTAAACAAAATTTTTCCATGTGATTTTCACCTCCACAATACCTGCAAATAATCAATTTTTTTGCAACTTGTTTTTCTGTACCATCATTTCTAGAAAAATGGTTAGAACCATCATTATTTTGAAATTTATAATTTCCTTTCCAATTCTTCTTTCCATCATATCTAGAAAATTTACTCTTGGCTGAATATGCATGATTCTTCTTAATATGTCCTTCTTTGATAAGCTGAACCTCTTCATCTAAAACAGACTTACAAAATTGATCAAAAGTTTGCTGGGGGGTATTGGGATTTAGTTGAAGAACCCTTTTCCTTGATTCCTTAAATACCTTGTATGGTTGGGAAAGCTTACTTTCAACCATTGCAATCAATTGAAAATCTTTTTTTGCATATTCAGCACCTATTTTCTTCAACTGGGCATTTAAAAAAGTAACTTCATTAAAATAATCAGTCATTTTTTCAAAATCAGAAGGAGCTAAATTCACCAATTTTTCTTCTATACTAAACATGCTAGCAATATCTGCATCATTATAATCTTTTTCCAAACTCTCCCACAACTCTATTGGATTATCAATATCAACAAATCTTCTATTGAGATTGGGGCTTAAAGCTTTACCAATAATACCTCTAGCTTGTTCCAACTTGCATTTCCATAGCTCCTTTTCTTTTTCACTTTGAGGTTCTCCAATTTCTTTGTTCACTATCCTCCATAGAGCCTTTTCTCTCAGAGCATTCTTGACTGCAATCTTCCAATCTACAAAACCACTTCCATCAAATATTGGCAACACTTCATTTGTTGAGCCCATGTTAGCCAAAACAAGATCAGTCATCAAACAAATATCACTCCAGCAATAATGCAGCCCTGCAAACAAATATCACTTCCAACAATCTATATGCTCTGCAGCTAAACCTGGAAAAAAATCTAGCTGAACCTGGCTCTGATACCATGAAAGAACAGGCCCAATAAACAACAAAACATAACAGCAAATGAAAACAGGGCAAAACAGAGTTAATAAACTCAGAAAAACATTTATCTAACTTGAATTATATTTCATCCAACATGTCGTATACAATAGCTTTGTTCAATCATATATAATTACAAAAAAACTTGAAGCCTGGAAGCTTCCATCTTTCTAGATTATTCTATATTTTAATTCTAGAAAAGATGGAATGTTCTATTAGTTTTATGGAAAACTCTAGATAAATCCTAACTTTCTATTGTGGAAAACTCTAGACAAAACTTGTTATTTCCTAGACAATCTTACTTTCCTTAATAGTTAGATGATTCATTTTTGTTGTCAAGGTGTATAACATATATGAAACATAAATATTGTTTTTTCAGTTGTTCAAAATAGTTGATGCATTGAAATAGGAAATGCTAGACCTATAGACTTTGACAGATGACAAATTTATTATCGAAAGTCTTATCTAAGAAGTAAAGATAACATCTCATTGATTCAAATAGGTTGCTGTATGATTTTATGTTTCACCTGGTTCCTACAATATGGATAGAATGATAGTTGTGAGTATATTGTTTTTGCAGTAGATAAGTAGGTCTAAGTAGCATTAATATGCAAAAAATGAAGAAATAATTTTGTAAAGAAATAGCGCATTGTTAGGCAACAAATTATTTTGTATCATATAATTATTATTTAATTAACAATGATGGAGTGGAGTATAATTATACCTTTGCATGGAATGTGTTGATTATTCTTGAAGACAAGTTGCATTGATGATGATGTTGTTTCGATTTAATTTGAATTGGACCTTCATAGAAAAGTCCCATAACACGAAGATAATTGCCGATTTATCTTCAATATACTTGTCATATGTGACATTTTGGAGGGCTGGAAGAAAAACTTGGATGATAGAATTATCACAAGAACATTGTACTGTTTGATTTCTATCAGTTGTTAGGATAGTTTTGAGGTAAAGAGAGTATATATATGGAACAACTTCATTACATTTAATATAGTGAGCTATTTGGTCCTCTAGGGTTCCATAGCTATCAAACTTATAATTGCATTGTGGACATAATGCATGGAAAGGACTAGAAAAAGCATTAGCTACTTTTAAGGTTCATGGACCTGCAAGATGTGTTCAATTTTCATTGGCTTTGGGAAATATATTTCATTATATAAATACATTAACTATATAAATTCAAGAGTTTGGAATTAGTTACCTCAATTGTTGAATGCACTAAACTATTTAGATGATCCAAGGTTCTTCTATTATTTAATTTAGTAATATATGTTGATTGGCATGTTCAAAGTATCTTGTCCTTCGCATCCATTTTTTTGACAATGTTTTTGAATAACATTGTTGGGAATTCATTTCGTTTGATTTGGACTTTGATTGCAAGGACATGGTTGGCCAAAATTGGATGCAGTTGTACCTAATTTTTGTGTTCTCAAGATTGTTAGCAGTTTTGATTTATTGAAAAAATATGTGGTAAAATAGAAATTGTTAATAATTTGCAATAAAGAGCTGATAATATATTTTTACCCATGCTTTGTCAAATTCAGAATCACCATCCTTGATATCAACAAGGTATTGAAATGTTGTTGTTTTTTCATGCCAGTGACCAATGCGCCTATAGTGCCAGTAGCATATCCATCTGTACTTGCAACCAATTGTTTAATAGTGGTGCTTGGTATGAAATTATAATCCTGACAAAGCCTTGGTATGATCTCAACAATGGATGTATTATTTAGAACTAGAATGCAATCGCAGTTACCTCGATCATAGTCTATTTTTGGAGCAAATTGAAAGCTAGATATGGATATTGTTGATCCTGAAATTATTTTGCTTTCATGTTGGATGACAAGATCACCAGTTATATTTAAGGTGGTTGTCATTTCATCATTTCATCTCTAGCATCTGTTAGATCTACATGGAAAACTTCACGTGTCTTGCTAGCTTTGTCTAATGTAGCTTTGTATGTTACAATGACATCACCTTAAAAGGTGTTCCCTACTTTATGAGCATTCAAATATTCAATTGAAATTGAATTTGAACTTTTAATCCTTGATTTGTAAGAATTAAGAGAAAATTAGTTTAAGCTTATAAATTTGAATTAACAAAACCTAGATACAAATAAAGAATATTATTTACCTCTTAGATACATTTGTTCATGCTTGGTTTAAACTTGTTTTTCTGGCCTTTTAGGATTGTCCATTGTTTGCTGCATATTTGGATCCATAAATCATTTGCAAAGATGAGTGTAAGTACAATTATATATGGTAATTATCAGATGATATGATGGTCAAAGTTGTAGATGAAAAGTAATATAGATTATGAATCAATATTTAAAAATGTAGATACTAGGGATCTAGAATTTTGTAATAAATGAGTAATAGAATTTTGTAAAAAATAGATGAAATCAAATCTTAGTGACATTATCAAGTAATACAAATTCTTTGTACTATACAATGATATATTTTTTTCTTCACATTTCATTTGAATTTAATTTTTGAATTGTGTATGTGAATCTATTTTTGATATGTTTAATGACATATTGAAGAGCATTTTGTGTATGTGTATTAGACCATACATGGTCAATCATTGTTTTGGATAGTGATTGAGATTCCTTTAACAAAAGTTACATGTTGCAGTTTTGCATATGATTTAAAAGTTGTTTTCTTTTGTTACTTTGTGTAGACATGTCAATGTTGAAATCTCCTACAATGAACAGAATCTTTTGTGTATCTATAGATGAAAACATTTGGTTGGTGATAGTTATGATTTCTATTAATGGAGAATTTGGTCTTGCATACAGATTACATATGTTAGTTTCATTGTTCATGAAACATATTGTTATTGTCATGTGGCTTCCACATTTGTTGTAGGTTGCATCATTTTAGAGACGATTATGCTATTTTTAGTTAAACACGATAGGCCATGTATATTGTATGTCGAGTAACAATTGAAATGTTCAAATAGGTTGTTGGAACTGCTCAGTTGTATATGTACTTCTTGTAGACACAAAATACCAGATGCCATTATATCAATGTCATTAATCATGTCTTCTATATGTAGACGTAGATTGCAACTATTCAATGTGCACAATAGTAGTTGCAAACTAGCCTTGTGTCTGATATGTTTATTTTTGAATTGCCAATGTGCTATTGATTTTAGATGAGACATTTCAAGGACTATTTTTTTTAATTTTAAAATTTTCTTTGATAAGAGGCTTTAACAAGAATAATGTGTGAATTGTTTTTGTTGGGGAATGTGTTGTATATGTTAATCCATGTTGCCTTATGCTAGTAGGATCAAATGCTAAACCACGCATCGTGAGTCCCTAAGATCTGTGTATGGTTTGAGTACAAGCTAACTGAATTGGAAATTGTTTTCTAATAGTTATTTTTTGTTGTTTGATTATTTTTTGAATTGGCCTAGCGATGAGAAGTATAGGTGTCCATTCTTTATCAATACTATTGCTATAGCATTGTTCTAGTCTTGCACTTTGATGGTGGCCAATGTTTGGGTCATTAAATTTGATCCAAACAATGTCAAAGCCATTGGATCTGGTATATTCTTTAAATGTCCCATCCGATCCATTGATGAGACCAACTTATGTATCGTAATTACCGGCATAGATTTCTACAAGCATATTTGGTTTCAAAAGTATTTGAGATGGTAATAATGTTGTATGATTATAGATGCGTATTCCATTGCAATTTTCATCATGTTCGTCAATTGCATTCAATATAGTTAGCTCTCCAGTAACCATTGAGAACATTTTTTGATTGTGTGCATTAACATCTTTCCATTTTTAGAATAGAAAAGGGAATGTTGGGTCCATGGGTGGTGAGCGCAAACAAGTTTGATTCAAATATTCTATATCATTATTTGTTTGTGAACGTACATGTATTCTATTGAATATTGCAATAAACTTCTTATCTTTTTGTTGCATAGTTGATTGTAGTTCATAATATTTTATGTTGTCTTTCCAAAAATTGTATGGCATTAATTCAGTTAGTGTTGGTGTATTTTCGAATACAACTGAATCAAGTATAGGTTGTGCTTGATACAAATCACCACAAAAAAAGTGTATTAAGATTTCTAAAGTATGTAGTAGGCATTTACATTATATCTCTTAGTCGCTTGTCAATGTAATGCAAAAATGTTACACCCACGAATGAAATTTCATGTATTAAGAGCACACGCAATTGTTGATAATGCTTTGACATTGTATCTAATGTTTCAATGTTTAATGGAACAAATTTTGATTTGTTGAAAGGTATGTAGAATGCTGAGTGTAATGTTACTCCACCTATGTTGTATGTTGCTTTTCCTGTATAAGAAACTACTAGACCTTTTGGTTTGTCTGGATCACTATCATTGGAGTTATTATATATGCAAAGAAGAGATTGAAATATTGCTTTTGCAATAAATGTTTTTCCAGTTCTTGCTCCACCTGTTAAGAACAAGTGTAGTGGAGTTTTGTCAATTTTTAATTTTTTCAACATAATGTCTTTTACAATTGCTTGTTGTTCATTATCTAACATTCATCTTAATTTGAAGTATTTGACATTGTCCATGATATGTGGACATTTTACAATTTGAAATGCATTAGAAAAATGACTTTCTGATTTGTTATGCTTTAGTGTTTCAAAATCTTGTTCTATGTTGTATGATTCTTTGTATGAATTTTCATTTGAAATGATTGACTGGCTGTGAATGTAATTATTTTTAGAATTGATCTCATCAACAACTTTGTCAATATCACCCCATTTAGAGTTGATTTTGTAGTTGTATTTGATACGGTTAGCTTTAATTTCATTTTCATGATATGAATAAGCATGATGCCATGAATCAAAATCATGTTTCAATGTTTTTTCATTTATTGTAAAGGGTACATAAAGTAGCAATTGTTCTCTACAATAATTTTCCAAGTCAAGATGTTTATTGAAATTGATAAAACGTATAATATTTGACCTTTAGCTTTCCATTGCATTGGTTTTCCATCTTTTCTATATTCTGACACAAATTGTGCAAGACAAATATGCATAATTGTTTTAGATCATGCTAGGTAGTAATCTATTAAAGACTTACAAGTTACATTTTCTGATTCATCTGGTTCATTGTTCAATTATTTTATAGACTTTAAAACAAAAGTTTGGTAACTATCAACTCTTGTATCAATGAATATACATTTTCTTGAGCTATAGTTTAGCAGAAGTGATAGAACAATGTGAGCAGCTTGTTGTGAAGACATTTGTTGTAGGTTGAGTAATGCATTTCCAAGTTGACTTATCATTTTAATAGAATCGATATTGCTTTGTGCATGGTCCTTAAAAATTCTTTTAAATGCATATGTCATTGTTTTATCCACTTTTGTCATGTACGATCTATAATACATTGTTGCAGCATATGTATTAAGCACAAATTGCACATTTGTAATTTCTTTCCATATCTTAGGTTTTTTTTTTAAATGCTGTTATTCCATATTTGTGAAGGCCTTCGTTTTAAGAAAATTGTAGGTCTATGAATTGTTGAGTTTATAGCTGTGATGTAATCATCTTCATTCAAATTGATGTCTTCTAGAAACATTTGAAAGGAGAATGATTGTTCATAATTAGATTGTTCTAACATTGAGAAGATATTTTTTGCAATTGAAGTTGTGAATTCTTTACTCTCCTTCAATGGTTCGAGAACCATAGTTTTTTCATTGGTGGAAATGGGAAATTGTATTTACAATATTGTCGCTTTGATTTCCTACATTGCTTTGTATGGTGGTGCTTGTGTAGCATAGCTATCTTAGGAGCCAAATTATCAGTGTTACAAGTGATGTATTTGTCAACAGATTGTTCAATATCCACAATATTATCTTTTCCATAAATTGGAGCATCTCTAATCCATTAAATAAAGTGGTCATGTTTGTTGCCATGGTTTTGAAATTCAGTTATAGAGAAATAATCCAATACTTCTCTGAAGAAAGAGCTATATGTGAATATCAATTGTTTAAGTACATTAACTATATGTCTATAATAGCATACACATGTCACAAGATCTTTCTTGATGAGATAGAAAATATTGTTCTCATTTTTTTTGTGTGATATTGTTGTTGTGAAGATGCATGATATGTATTATGCAAGTCTTCAAGTGTTTTTGATAGGTGTTCCCAATATTGCTCAGCACTAGTAAATGTAAGAAAAAATGTAGGTGGTCTAAGTTGTCGGATCATTGCATACACATTTTTTTAATTGATGTAAATAATTTGGAGATATTCTTATTCTTTTAAAATCAACATATCCAATATATGATTTGAGTATCTTCTCTAGGTTAGGTTTACATTTGACATCTTTTTCTATTAGCTTTATACCTTTTAACTACCCTTTACAGACTCTTATCCACATTGTAGATAGAAATTGATGTATGAGTATCTTGATAGTTTTAAAAAATAGATTTGTTGTATGGTACACAAATTATCTATTTGAATGAAGTAGCCCCCATTGTAAAATTTTTTGATATGAGAAATTCTTGACAATGTCATCATTACGTAGGTTTTCAAAGAATAGTGTAGGGAAATTTATTTCTTCAGCATACTTATCTTTAAAGATTCCAATAGGATAATAGTTTTCTACTGGTACAACTTCTATAATTTTGTCTTGCATTCCATGTATACATTAAGATTCCATGAATCCATGTATTAAGGTCTCACAATGATTTTGGTGATCTGTATTAGACTGAGTCAATTTCACTTGTACAAAGTTCATTTACTATGTCACTTTCATCATTAATTTCAAAAGATTCTTTCTAGTTCTTATTTAATTAAACATTTTCCATTTTGTATAGTCTTGTTTTGCCTAATTGTCTCAAATCTTTCATTATAATAGTTGATTGTACCATTCCCTTTTGATATGCATTTTCATTTGTAGTCGTCTTTTAAAAGTAACTGCAATCGTCGATGTTTCATTGGTAGATCGTGGTAATGCATTTTGTATAATGTTCATGTTGACTGGTACATTGAGAATAGATCTAGTCAATCCTATTTGAGATCTTTTGTATCATAATTCCCATAGTTGTGCAAATGCAATCCTTAGTGAAACAATTTGTTCTTCCAATTATGAAAGCATTTTTACATATTGTAAAGGTTTATTCATTCAAATATGTTGTTGTGTTGCATATTTAGGAAGCTTGCATTGCTTCAATATTTTATGACATATGCAACAAATAGAATTTGTCAATGCATTGTGATTTTGATTTGTTATTTTATAATATGTTTATTTTTTTTTCTCTTTGAAAGTCATAATGTCTTTTTTAAAATGCAAAGTCTAAAAAATTGTGCATACATGTCTTGGTGTGCCTTGATTTTTTTTTGGAATAATTCTATTGCTGATGTTGAGCAAATTTGCTTTTGTTGGTTTGATTTTTTATTTTTTGATTAGTGCATATTTGTTGTTTGATTTTGTGAAGTGATGTAGTGTTGCTATTCATTATCTTTTGTTTTTTTATAAAATTACCAACTTGATGTTGTTGATTAGTCCTTAGAAATTGCTTTATTTTCTTAAATGTGATATTTGATTCGGTATTAATTGCTTGTACTTGATAAGGTAAAAGTGGCTCAAAATGTCCATGAAGGGGATTTACGTCATGAAATAAGATAGAGTACGATTGTCTATGGGATGATTGATTGAAATGTAAGTATTTCTTGCCTGTTGTCATTGACCAAAGACATGTTTGTCTGTCTAACCACTTGGATAGCCAATGAACACAAAATATGTCTCCCCATAGTCCAACTTTATTGTTATTTATAGTTGGCATTACATAAATATGCATTCTACGCAGGTATTCTTCAACATTTTATATATTGTTTAATTCATGTAATGTGTGATTATCTAATTCATAATGATATGAGGTAATTACTTCTGCATCACCTTGTGTGAGGCAACTCAAGAAATAGTTTATAGTTCTATTGTGTAATTGAATTGATGTGTATTGAGAATGAAGTAGAAGTTCTAACGAGTCAAATAAGCAATCTCCTACATTGTATTTAAATGTGTTAGTTCTACGCAATCCTTCATTTCTTAATGCATAATCAATGTTCAAAATTTGAGTTTGAATTGTTAATTCATAATTTTCTACATCTATGATCTGTTTTTGTTTTTCATCTATTGATACTCTTGTCCTTTTTATTTTTTTAGAATAAGGACAATGTTGTTAACATTCAAATATCAAAAATATGTTGTACTTGTAATATGTCATAATCATTTGTAACTAGTTAGTTCTAATTATTCATAACTACAAAAGGTATATTAAAAATTGAAATAAGAAGTAACTTGTGTTCTAAAAACAATGTTGACTTGCAATTTTGATATTTAGTTTGTTTTTGTTTTCCTTACTTCAAATCGCAAATAAACATTTAAAAATAAATAAATTTAATCCTAAAATACTAAATAGTTAAGACAATGTTTAAATATTCTGAAAATAATAGTTATATAATCCTAAACAGTAAAAACTATGGATGAACAACCCTAAAACAACATTTCATAATTTCCCAACCTTAGGCTACAAATAATTTGCAATTTACATATATGAATAATATATTGAACATTTAAATTGAAATCAATCAATCAAACAAACAAACAAAACATATGAAGTAGCAATGAAAATGAAAAACAAAGTCTAAATTTGTGGAGTCTTACCTTGAGGGCTTCATGAATGCTTCATAAAATAATATAAAACATAGAATGACAAAAACCGTTCATAAAATTTGCCATGTGTTAACAAAAACCATGGAAAAATTTGTATTGTTGTCAGAAACTTGGCTAGGGGAGGTAAGGATCAATTTTTTAGTGTATACTTTTTGGCTTGTGAGAACTTGTGACTTTAGCTACTATTTGATGAGTTTTTAGACTATAGTGAATTTAAATGTAATAACTTCATTGCCATGATAGTTCAATATGCTTTAGTTTGTGGATGAAAACATTCAATGATATAATCATTGAATTCATCTTTTCTTTGGTTTGGAAGAATACAATCATGTGTTCTGTTTGATACCAATTGTTTACAAAATCCAAATGTCTTCGTTGTCTATTTGCTCCTTCTTTCTAATAGTAACATAACTTTTAGCTGATGTTGGTTCAGGTTTTGGATTCAATCATTAGCTACTTTGTTTTCTTGCATTCATGAAAACAATACATATACACATACATAAAATAACCACCATTTACTAAAAATGTATGATGTTAATTACAAAGGTGAGAATATAGTTGACAACTAATAATTTATTGGCAATTGTCAAATTGCAAATGTTTTAAATCAAAATTGTATATATGACAATAACATTATTCAAAATCAAGTATAATTTGGTGAATCCAGGATAGAAATGGAATTCACACAACAAAAAATGTTGGGTTTTGCATATTTCACTTAATTATAAATGTTAGATATTAGAGACTTTTAAGGTAGTGTATGGACCAGAATCTTTGTCAACTTGAAACAAGTTCTGGTTGAAAGTTCTTGGGTTAATTTGTTATTATCTTTGTTATCTTTAGTGCTCCTATTTCTAACAATTACTCTATGCATTTTGTTTCCTCGTTGCTAAGTTTTGATTGCATTCTAATAAGGTTGTGCTTGGATTGTATAAGAAAAAGAAGGATTAGAATGATGAAGAAAAGTAAGAAAGGCTAAGAGTCCAATAGTTTAGTTCCAAGCAAGGAACATTCAATATTTTAGTTTCATATAGACAATCAAAAGGAGAAGCTTACTTTATCCATAAAATTGACCAAACAAGATGTAGGAGACTTAAATAGATGGTAAAAATGTTTAATTTTTAAATATATTTGTAGGCTAGCATGGGCTAATATGTTTGAAATTCAAATGGTCTATGTATTGGACATAGATGGGTTGGATATCCTTGGTTGGAGACTTTGACAATAATTTATATTAATGTCCAAAATAAATTCATGAAGCTTTAATATAGGAAGAAAAATGTAACTTTGCGAGATATTATAGAGGAAATTGAAAGAAGCAACAAGAAGTAGTATTTTTACTTCAAATCCAAGAGAAGAAGTAGGAAAATGAAGTTGAAAACTATGAGCTACTATAGGAAAAGTGTTGCATATTCTAAAGTAGTTGCAATACCAATATCATATTCAAAGAATTACATTATTGTGTTCACAAAGTGAGAAAAGAAAATGCTTAAGTATAGTGATGTAAAAAATCATTTCAATTATGTTGTCTATGTATCTAACCTGAATAAAAGATGAAGCATCATTTGTTAGCATATACATTGTTAAATAGTAAGTATTTCCAAGTGGCTTTTTGACTTGTATAATCATACATACAATTTTACTATTTACATCCTCTAAATTGGGCTATTCATTTATATTCTGATATTGATTTTAACTATATTACTATATAATAACAAATATATTAGACATTACTAACCTATAACAAGATCCAAAGTCAGAATGTTAAAGATGTGCAATATCAAGATTTTTTTAAATTTCACTTATAGACAAAATAGATGTTATAATTAGTCATTGAAGCTTGCAAATTGCATAGTTATCACTGGAATAGAATTACAATATTAGTTTTCTTGTTACCAGGTGTTCAAGAAATCCTAACAAAAAAATTGAAAAGTGCTAGAAATACTTTCTACAACTTGCTACTTGTTGTATGATTTTCCATCTATATTTAAGGATAGTTAACTAGTACCAAAGAAGTACATGAAGACTAATACATTGCAAGTATGGGAGAGTTCTTTAATTTCTATATTATGGATATAAGAAAGAAAATCCAATTTGAACTTGTTGGCATGTATCCTACTCCATTTCTGGAGCCATTTGCCTAATATTTGTTTACACATGGAAAGTTGTAGGAACTTGCCAAATTATGACATTGTCATCTTTCTCTAGCACATTTGTTCAAGTCTATCCTAGTGTATTCATCTATGTTTGAATATTTATCAGCAAAAACAACTAAGCATACTATCCCAAGTTTATTGAACTTTACAATCACCTTTGTCTACTAGTTCAAAAACTCTGCATACTAGGTGCAAAAGAATCAATGTGCTTTTCATTATTACTAAGAGGGTTTTTTGATCTAGTTGTTATTACAAGTGCCCCTTTATTATCTGATAAGGCTATTTTCTCTTATTGAAGACTTCTATTTCCATAAATAAAGCACATTTGATGTTTATGCACACTTTATTCAAGGAAAACGTTCGTAAAATTTGCCATGTGTTAACAAGACCCATGAAAAAATTGGCATGCTTGTCAGAAACTTGGCTAGGGGAGGTGATGGATGTTTTTTAGTTTGTACTTTCTGACTCGCAAGAACTTGAGACTTTAGCTATGTAACATCCATGTTCTAAAAACATAGTAAAACTAAAATTTTACCATAAAGTAAAACAACAAGGTAAAGATGAGAGAGATAAATTTTTTCTTTTATTTAATATATAATCAAGTAACAACAAATTACAAGATTTCTAACCTGAAATAAAAAAAATAATATAATATCCAAAGATGACATTTTGTCTTTACAATTACAAATATCTACATTAGATAATGTTTTACATAGTCTCAATAAACACAAGTTGATCTCAAAGATATACTACATCTAGAGATCTGACATCTTTATCACAAGCCTTGGAATGTCTTCTGCTAGAGAGAGGGCATCTTTCCAGTGATTTACCTCCAACCATAGACCGACGGTCTCCCACACATCTTCCACATAGGAAGTGGCCCTACCCTTCACGAGGAATATAGACCAAAGGTGACCAGTGGTAATTTTCCTTTCCAAGTACATAGTGTTGTATCCTACACAACTCTATCAACCATACAACCCTAGATACCCTCTAGCTAAGTATGATTTTCGATAGGTTGTGCAATCTAGATATAGTGAACTAACAATGCATGCAGAGACATGCATTACTATGGCCATAGTTTCAATATAAATTGGTGTTCACAATGAATGTTGGATAGTAATGTTCACCTACCCCAACTTGACTTGGATACTATCATATTCCTATAGTTTCACTTGGTCGATTATATATAACTATATAGTCTTGACAACTTCAATATTTTAGTCTTCCTGACTTAGACAAGTTTACATTCATCGACTATATTCCATAGACCTTATCAATTACCTTTCTTTACGAGGATTCTCATTACATCATTGCAATACTTGAGATCCAGGACTTATCAATTCATAAAAATTTTAAATTGATTTATAACGACTAAGATGGCTACCTTACCCAAGTTAAGCATCATAGTCTAGGAAACTATTTTCTTTCTTACAAGTAAGAATAAATATACATAGTTAGGGTACTTGTCCCTTCAATCACAATCTATATAATGATCACAACGATTTAATATGAATAATTACCATAGCTAGGTCAAATTAAGGTTTAACTAAAAAGTTTTTATCTAACTCAAATCTAGTCTTTCTAACTTAAGTGGATTCACAAGACACATTGTCATTGCTCCATAGACCTTATGGAATGACTATCTATTCTTGGGTATTTATTTGCATCTTTTTAACAATTGAGATTCATCACTTATCGACAAGTAATAGCTAAGAGAAGTTGTGACTAAAAAGTTATAACAAACTTTATGTTTGACTAACCATTTAATGGTACCTCTTGCATGCTTGCAAAAATTGAGGCTTATGACTTATATCTCAAGTCAATTTGTAACCAAACAAATAGGTTTCTCTACCTAAGGTTAAATATTATTGACTATTAACAAATCTCTTTTCAATAAGATAAATGAAACATTTATTATTTAGGGTTCTCGACCCTTCAATGTCTACCCCCATAAAATAACTAAAACGAGTTATAACCATATAGGTGCTATCAAATAATCTTTAACCCTTCTAGGTTAAACTTAGGGTTTTCATAATAACCTTTGAATAATACAATATGTCAAAATAACCAAATTTCAAAACTTAAAAGACTAAGGTTTATAAACGACCTTTGGTTTAACTCAACCAAGGTTAAGATTAATATGGTTCTGTAATAGATAATAACTCCTATACAAAAGGAATATGAATACTTTCAACTTACCTTTGCATGATGTCATTAACCATCACTACTTATATACTCATATATGATTCTATACGAGGTCATCTCTAGATAGACTTAGTCTATTCCATCATAATGGTTTACTATAATGCTATACTCATCAAGATTTATAGAATAGACAATAAAGATGGTCCTATGATATTTATTCCATTTTCAAAACTATCCCTAGTTCTTCTACCACTTAATTGGTTATACCATAGTTACCATGGATTACCAAGAATCCAAGTTCTTTTGATAAGGAATCTTTTTTGACACATGTATAGAAATTAAACCAAGAATGGTTTCAAAATGATAATCTCCATTTAATACTATGAACCATATTACTCATAGCTGGTAAGTTTTCCTATCAAGTATCATTTACACTAATCTCGATGAGAGTTAAATACATAATTATCTTATGACAAAATAATCGACTTGTTTCATAATGATAGCTCACTCAATAGAGTGACTAGTTTTCTAGGCTCTAGAAAACTATGATACCCTCCTTCAAATGATTTGTTCTGTTTATTGCTTTTTAAGACAATAAGTATATTGTCGACCTGGTTTGATAATGAAATAGACTTCATTGTAAAAACTTACATCGGCCTTTCCAGGCTAAATTGATGCTTTGTGGTTTTTACTAAGACAACTAAACAGTCTTACAATGACTCCATACCCTATTTGACACAGTTGACTCTCTTTGTTTTGAACAATTACAATGAGCTTAAAGAATATAATATACAAGCATAAACGTTTACCCTTAACCAGTCAATGCAATGGACATAATAAACCTATGATTCTTCATTGCCTTTTTAATGCTTAAAAATATAGGAACATTACCTGGTAGTGATGCCCTTGGCTGAGAAAGAGCTGCAGATAATAATGTTTTTGTGGTCTCCCAAAACCAATCACGTTATCTTACTCCTCTCACTCGATATCTCCTCACTCACCCTGAACTCCCTACCTAAAGTGTATCCTCTAATGATAAAAATGTTTTTGCAAAAACATAACTCTTTGAAGATCATCCCATTGACTCAGCCGGGGTCATGGCTAAAAAGACTCTCCAAGACTCATAATGAGTTACATATCTTTACTCTTTTTCCACCACCATCTGTCATTAAGACTCCATTTCGAAATAGTTAAATGACTTCTTCAGGCCACGGGTATGTCCACCATTCTAAGGTAACTTCAATATAAAAATATAAATATACATTTTTTGACTCAACCACGTCTTGCAGATAACAAAGAACCACTATGTAGATTTGAAATGACTTCCCTGAACTTCGCAGAAAACTTCCACTAAAGATTACATATAGGAGTTAATTTGGCCGATAAGGAGATAATCATGGTATGTCTTACCACTCACTGATCATAAATTGACTAACAAACCCATTGGAGCTATAATGATACAGTTATATCTTACCTCTCTCTTAACTCATACTAGTTTCATACGTGTTAACTCAAAGAGGATAGATTATGATGAGAGAGGGAACTAAATGGTACACATCATCACTAAAATTCATAACTGATCACCACTTTACAAAACCATGACTCAAGACAATTAAAATTAGCTCATGAGTCACAAGGACCAATACTTCTGTTGGTGTAGTTTCCACTATTTATGACTTTGACTACTCATGAGTGAGTAAGTATTAATATCAATCATGAGGTATTATCCTCATTTGGTTCAAAAATATATTTATTTTCTTATATCAAATATGTCTTACATAACATCGATCCTATTCGATAATTATGGTTGATCAATAAGAATAATAGTAATAAAACAAAAGTTTATGGATAATGTGAATGGGTCGAGTTTACCTCCCCATCACAATCCTTCATTAAAATCACATCAACTTGACGAGATCATCATTTGACGTTAAACATCGACAATAAAACACTAAGTGACTTAATAATAATAACACCACCATTTTACAACAATGACGTCGTAACTTTTACGTTAAATGTAAATGGTCATAATTCTTACTTAGATGACGTCGTTTACATTACAAATGACTATGTCGACACACAATGACTTGACTAGAATAGATTTGAAATATATTGACCACCTGTCAATTGGGTTCAAAAGTAAACTGACAAGACAAGAGTTACCTCTTACGACACTGGTTCATGTTTTCATTAAAATCTCATACTCGTTTTGGCAAATCATCACTCATAACCCAAGGTCTATATCTCTCTCCTTGAAAGATACTTTCTCTCTTTTCTTCGAGAGTCATCTAAAACCTATAATCCTGTATCAAACTTATAACCAACAAATTATGATCAATGCATCATTATTCAAATAATAAACCAAATCTCATTATGCAAAATATTAAGTCAACAACAATAAAATATTCATTTCCATAATTCCATATATGACATTCAATATAATCTATGTCTTTCCTCAAAATTAATCTAAAAATCATAATAGATTTACTTATGTCCAAGTAAAAGTAAAAAGTAAGCAAGACAAAAATTGGGGATGTAACAAGCTACTATTTGACAAGTTTTTAGACTATAGTGAATCTAAATGCAATAACTTCTTTCCTATGATAGTTTATTATGTTTTAGTCTGTGAATGATGACATTCAATGATATAATCATTGAATTGATATTTTCTTTGGTTTGGAAAAATACAATCATGTGTTCTATTCCATACCAATTGTTTACAAAATCTAAATATCTTCATTGTCTATTTTCTCTTCTCTCTAATACTGACATAACTTTTAGCTAATGTTGGTTTAGGTTTTGTTACCCTCCTTATTTGTTTTTGGGTCTTGTATTTTTCATTTCCCATTCTCATATTTCATCAATTATTTGTCTAAGTCCAAAAGGTTATGTGTTACCCTTTGTTGCCTTTGAAAATCCTTAAGAGTCACGCACTAAGGTTTTCCTAACTTTGTCGCTAGTTTCCCAAAGTTCCTAACCTTGTCGCGTGGTTTGGAATTTATCAAACCAGCTGACTTCCTGACTGTGCACTGCATTGTTAAGTCTTTTCTCCCAGTGGTTGTCTTTGTAGTCGCCAAGTCAGAGGTTTCCAAAATTTTGAAACCCCCGACTTGAGGTTCTGAAGTTTCAAAAGCTAGCGACTCCATGACATACAGGTGATGGTCTAGTTTCTAAGGCTCATAATGACCATTTAATAATGGTTACTGCACACGAAGCGAATGTCTTTTTAGGATTTTCAAAGAGCGGGCAAATCTCAAGGTTGTTTTATCAAGGCACACTCTTAATGTCACATCAACTAAGCATTTAAAACATATAGTGGCATCACTTTGATGTACATATACGTTCCCAGTGGTAGATTTTTCTCTAAGTTATGCAATTACCATTACTCTCGTAGTGTACCATTCCTTTTTTAGTACTTAGCTATTTTCCTCTATGCTTCCAGTGGTGATGAATTCAAATATCAAGGTGCTCCTCATAACTTTAGTATTGAGAGTAGCTTGTCTGGCATAAGAGATAATAAGCTCAACCATATTGATTTGGAAGAATTCTGGTCCCATTTACAGAAAGAAGATAAATCACCTTTTGCAGAAAAGATTTTGTAGAGTTGTTTGGTGCATGCAGGAGGTTTTCCCATCTCTGTACAGAGTGAGGACCTGGTTGTGGCTTGTGTGAGAAGGTACATTGTTGAGGCCCTTGAAATTAGAGCTAAAGACAGGTTGGTGGTAGGAAAGATTGACCCTGAAACTATCACCTGTGCATTAAGGATTCCAGAGAAGTAAGAATTTGAAGATATGTCCATTGCCATTAGAATGGAGTTCTTCCAAACAAATGAAGATTGGTGCATGATCTCCATTGTGTGAAACTGGTTAAAGTTTGAAAAGAGAGGTAAGTCTCAATTACCCCAAAAGTTGAGGAGAGCCGATTTTAAGGATGAAATTTTAGATATTATAAGTTTGTTGCATCACATAGATGGAAGTGAAAACATGGATTCTTTTGAAGATTAGATGTGTCATTTTATCTTGTTGATATGTAGTGAAGATAAATTTATAAATTGCGCTGAAATCATTAGTTATCATTTGAACAAGCAACTAGTTGAGTTTTAGGAGACTTTAACTTTTCACATGTGTTCATACTTGATATACATTTTCGCGAGCCAAGAGGTTGTTTGGGCTAGGTTGAGGCCACATGGGTCTTTAACTCTAAACACACCTATGTATAATTATTTTCCTCAGCTAAAAAGGGATGTGGGAATGAAGGATTATTGTCATGTAAATGATGCCTTTCTAATTTTTTTAGTGGGAAAATAGGATGATAATTTTGAGTTGAGAATTTCACCTAAAGTTGCTTCCTTGATCATGGCGTTTGGATGTTTCTACACTCAGTTTGATAGGTTCACTTATTTAAGAGTGGGGGGTTATGAAAATGTCCCAACAAATACCCTAACAACTTTATTATTTTTCTAGAAATTTGTAAGCAGATGTCTTTTGTAAACGTCAAATACTGAAGCATGAGAAAGAAAGGGTATGATTTCCCTTTGAAGCTATCTTCATATTCCTACAAAACAAATGAGATTGCCAGAGGGGAAAAACATGTTTTGAGTGAAGTTAACCTTCATTCTTTGTCAATAAGACCTAATTTTGATAGTGAAAATTATGTGAAGTTAAACTTTCATGGTTTTGGTTCTTATGAACACCTTCTAAGTCTACAACATTTTTGGGAAGACTGTATAGATGACTGGGAAGTTCAAAGGAGAAATTGCATGAGACTCACACTGAGTCAAATTCAAGCATTTGGTCTTTCTATATATATTCCAGATGGTGTTGAAGAAAATTCTGAAATAATTGATGATGAATATCAAACCCTAGTTTCTAAACCCCTTCCTTGAATTAATTGGTTGGAGAAGGAGGTTGTGGACCTAAGAATTCATTCTTCCACTGTGATTAGAAAGACTAAGGATTGGTTGGTTGGGAGATGGTGTGGTTGTGCTGGTTCTCCTCATGAACAAGGAAGTTCCAGGACCAATGAGAAAAGGCCCACACAAAATTTTGGTGCTCGTATTTCTTCTGAGAGGTAAGAGACATTGTAGTCTAATTCTAATTCACAATTTGGAGGTGATGGAGAAAGGCTAGAGGAGATTCTGAAGTTAAAATAGGCCGGTGAATTGGATAGTTTACCCTTGCCTACTCCAAAAAAGAAAAATACCCTAGCTAAACCTACACTTGTAGTCTCTGATTCTATTTTTGAACAAATTGTTGATGATAGTTCGTTTCCTCCATTCATGGAAATTCCTTCTTCTCTTGTCACTAAAGAAGTATCCATCTCCGTTCCTATTGATAATCAGGTTAAAACAATTTCAAGCAATGTGAATACTAATATGGTGTCATCTTCACGAGGATGGTTAAAGAAAGCTATGGATAAGAAGAGAAAGGTTGTGCCCACAATAGCAGTTGAGGTGGATACAATTGCCAAGTTGCTGCAAACTACCTCCAAGACTAAAAAGGCCAAAAGGATGTCTAGAATGGTGGATGATGCTGCTTTACGACATCAGATGTTAGAAATTGCTGACCTGGTCAAGGACCTAAATAAAGATTAGATAATCGAAGTAGATTACAAGATAAGTCACATAGACTTAGGTACTTCTACTCTGGAAGGAGATGCTTATCATGCCAACTTCTCAATAGGTTTTTTGATTAAGAGAGCCAAGGAGGAGAGGCATGAAAATATAAAACTTAAATCTCATGTTTTATCTTTGAGCAAATTTATTCAATCTATTGTGACACCCACATCTCAGGATGCACCTAGTTTAGAAGTGGTAGGAGTGGATGTGAATATTGTGGAATAAATTAAAAAGAATCTTAATTTTTCTAAAGATGTTACTGAGTGGGTAGAGAAACTATCGTATAAAATTTTGTTTTTCTTGACCAGGCCAACATAGTTTTATACTCAAGTACATAATAAAAGGAAAGAGTTAGTTGATGAACTACAACAGATAAGGAAAGAGTACGGTAGTAGTTATGTTCTCTCAAAATAAATTTTTGAATTAGTTGCCATGGATTCTCTAACTCTTCTAAAAGAAAATTTGGTTAGTGATCCCCATAAGATTAATCCATCCTGGGCTGATTCATTGGAGTGGAAATTAGGCATGCATGAAAATCTCATTGAACATATTAACAAAGCCCTACGTGATTATCTTGATATAATGATTGGTATTCAGAATGATTGCAAAGAACTGGACATAAACATTTTAGATGAGTTTGGAGAGAACTTGTGGTATCCTAAGGAAATCATGAAAGAAGCTAAGGACATGCTTTACAAAGAACTCTCAGATCCTGATAGTATCACTGGGGAATCACTTGGTTAAATGGGCCTTATGCAAGTCTACCTTAATGGTTTCAAAAATAGAGGTGATGATATTTAGGAATATATAGTAGGGATAAGTAAAATGTTGGCAAGATTCAGAACTAGGTTGGAGATTACTACAACTCTAGGAAGCAAGAGCATCACTGTAGTTATAACCAAGTATTGGGAATACAAGTTGAAAATGAAGGTGTGAGAGAATATGGAAGAGGATCAAGGCAGGGAAAGCGTTGAAGACCTAAAGGAAGGTGAAGGGGTGGCAAGTTAGACTTTGTTTCTTTTATGCATTTCTAAATTTGGCTCAAAGACTCTTATAAAAACTTTATTATTTTAAAAATGGTTGTCTTCAAGAAACCATTCTCTTTTCTAAAGATAGTTATTATGTGGACATTATAAATACATTATGCGGGATATAGTATGGATCTTCTTTTTGGGCAAACTTTGTTTTACTCATTAAGTTAGATATCTTTGATATGTTTTGATTTCAATTTTCTTCTATATAGAAATGAGAAATACTGTTGGGTGTTCGAGAAAATATAGTCTTTGTGCTGTAGTGTTTGAAATATGATTCTTCTTATGTTGAATGCGTTGCCAATGGTTATCTTATTTATATTGAAGAATTGGATGTTCATTACATTCATTGATGTGAATGTTTATCTTTTAATAAATATGTCATGGTGATGAAAATTTAAATTCTTTTCTCAGTCAGCTATAATTCAGTGTTTGAAGTCTTTGAACTTCTTTGTTTTTAGTCATTGTATAAGTGTGAATTTTCCTTTCAAAGATTTTTGGCCAAAAGCATTACCTTTCCCTTGCTTTCTGGTTAAAAGCAACAAGTAGTTTAATTCATTATATATCATTCGAAGGTAGCTGCCACCTTGTAAAATAAGCAGAGAGTTGGTTATAAAACACCATTGTAACTGACTCAACTATGGTTACATTTGTCATTGTTTGGGTGAGAGAATATAGAGTTGAATGACAAATCTATTAACCAACAGATTTTTGGTGACTCTACTAGGGATACTATTGTTAGATATGTGTTGTGAGTCACTTTAATGGTTCTTGAAAGATGTTACACTCTAATAGTTCAGCCTAACATAGATTGGCTTGTAGGTGATCAAGAAGGTATTGTTACTGGCCTAAGATTGCTTGCCTAGCAACATAGAAGAACCAACTTTCAATATAACCAAGTTAACGAAGTGTTAGAAGAAGAAGAACTTTGGGAAATCATAAGAGATAATGCCAGACGTTTTGGTAACACCTAAGAAATTGTCTTTGTTGAGTCTGTAGTACCTATATCATGAAGAGAAAGAGTCTTTCCTGTTCAAGCACTTCCCAACGACAGACGCATAAATCAATCTTCTAATCAAAGAAACTAGTTAAACAATCAGTAAAATCTTTTGCTAATTAATCAATAAGTGAAGTTGGCGACTCTATAATTTAAAGCTTTCAATTGTTTAAATTTGGCTTCTAAAAGATACACTAGGGGAGATCTAGAAAAGAAAGGGATTTGGGATGAAGATTTCAAATTATTAGAAGCTATAAATTTCTCCTCTTTCCTACTTAATCAAAAGGTTAAGTCTATCAGTAGACCTCCATCTCCTCCTCCTAGTCAAAGCATTGTAAATACTTCAGTCGCATCTTGTCAAGCCCTCCTTTTACATGGGGTTACTCTCCTTTTGCAAGTAAACTTTCTTGCTCATAATCCACTCATTATGGCTCATCTTCCACCTATCCTATGGGGGGCCACCATAGGTCCACTTAACTTAGGAGCCCAACTACATGACCTACCCAAAGGCTCGGGGAAAATTATACCTAAGTTTAGAGGAGATGGAAAAGTTACTCCAAATGAACACATGCATGCCTTCTTTGCCGCTTCTTCTATCCTTGCCATGTAACATGAAGACATTGCCATGAGACTCTTTGTAGAATCTCTAACTGATGCCACTGCTAATTGGTTCTACCATCTCCCAAATGGTTCTATTAATAACTGGGCCACTCTAAGGACCAAGTTTGAAAGTAGATTCAAGTCCGTGGAGAATGAGCAAATCCCTATCACTCAACTGGCCACTATGAAGAACGAAATTCATGAACCAATGAGAGAATTTGTTGCTAAATTCAATAAGTTATACAATAGAATTCTTGAGAACATAAGGCCTATATCTTTGACTTGTTGAAATGCTTCTTTATCAACACCCTTCCACCAAATGTTAGTTTAACCATTAAGAGAGAAGGTGCAGCTGATCTAGATGTAGCTTATGAAAGAGCTATATCTATAGAAGATGACTTGATTATTGCTAGAAAATGGAAAAAGGAATTGCAGACTGGTAAACCTTTGGGTGTGAATTCTACTAATCTAGTCATACAGAGACTAGCTAATAATATAATCACGCTGAAAAGGCAAATGCCAAAGGGACACTTTCAGTCACAATATCAAGACATACCAAGGAAAGATTTTGGCACACCAACTAGTTATAACAAAACTTTGCCTTTAACTGGCCCTACTCAAAGATTCGCCATTGAAAATGGACCTTCTACTAGTAAGAGTAATATGACGTGTAATTTCCATCTAACTTCAGACCACGATGGATCTACCTGTCCAAAAATTGCCCAATTCATGCAAATGCTCTCCACCAATGAGCATGTTGAGGTGCCATATGTGGAAGAACCTGGCTCATCTCATGATGCTAGTGTAAACTTCTATGAGTAAGAGTCAGATGCAGATACAGGGGAAGATCTGTACATAGAAATTGATCCTAATTGTGCAATCTTTACAAGAGGACAACAGGCTCAAAAGGGCTCAGATTCCAAAGGCCAAGCAAATGGTTCAAATTTTACTCCAAAGTACATTTTTTCTAGACAAGTTGCTTCTAGTTCCAAAAAGTTTGAAGATACTATACCTAAGAATATATCTATTGAGGTACCCTCTACTCCCTCTTCTGATGTAATTGTTACTAGTTCCTTTGATATAATTGAGTCATGAAAAAAATACCAAGATTCAGATCTACCAAGATGAATACCTTAGACTCAATCCATCTGAATTAGACCGGTTAGTGAGATACATCAAAGAAGAGCCCTCCCCATCTCAAAGTAATGCCCATGTGTCTAGTGATGTTGAAATGCATGTTGAAGAGAAAGTTTTCTCAAATTCCCATGATAAAGATTCAAGTCAACATAATCCTTTTGCCAAACCAGAACCATTCTATGTGTCTCTTTATATAGCTGGTATTAGACTGAGCAGTTGTGTTATTGACTCTAGGGCTTCTGACAATGTGATGTTAGCCCAAGTGGCCAAAGCTTTAGGATTGTCTTATAATTCTTCCCATGGTAAATGTTTCTCTACGGATGGCTCACCTGTCCTGATCCTAGGTCAAATCAAAGACACTTAGGTTGCCTTGCTTTTCCAAAGAAGAGATTAAAGTTAACTATCCTTGTTGCTGATATTCCTGCTAGTTATGGGATGTTGTTGAGTAGGAGTTTCTGTGGGGATTTGGGTGGAGAGATACAAATGGATTGGTCTCATGCAATAATACCATTGGATGGAAAGAAGGTACGTCTTAACCTAGAACCCAAAGCCAAGTTTACAGTGTTAAAGTTTGGAGATCCAAGGGCGGACATTTTATTTGTAGAAATTGGGCCAGGTACTTACATGTGCACCTCCTCCTTAGAAGAATGTTCAAGCCTAGTCAGCCTTGATTTTGTAAATGAGTTATGGACACTAGAATTTTATGGAAGTTGTTCTAGTGTTGGTTCTAGAGTAGGAGTTGTTTTAATTTCCTTAGATGGTTATAGCTTTCCTTATGCTTATAAATTGGAGTTCTAAAACACCAACAATATAGCAGAATATGAAGCTCTTCTGCTTGGATTAACCCTAGCTAAAGAAAGAGGCATAAAACAACTAAAGGCTAGGGGAGATGCATAATTAATCATCAAACAAGTCAGGAAGTAGTATACTGTGAAAAATGACAGGTTAAGGCATTATAGAAATAGAGTATGGGATTGCATTGAAGATTTTGATGCCTTTTCTATAGAAGCAATGCCTAGGGAATTTAATACAAGAGCTAATTCATTAGAAATCTTTGCATCTTTGTTGTTGACTCATCCCGATTTTAAGGATAAGCCCTACATGATTGATGTGGTCTATTGCCATAATGTCCCTAATAATGTAAACCATTGGCAAGTGTTTAATTATGACAAACAAATCATTTCTTTCCTTGAAAAAGCTGAAGCCTTTGCAAATATTTTCTTTGAAGGTAGTGATGATAAGAGTAATGATATTTTGGAAGGCAACATTGCTATCCCTGATGGTAAAGAATCTGAGGTTATTTAATTGAAAGGAAACAAAATTCCTAAGGGTCTAGTCTCTCTCGAAGATTTAGTTAATAGACATGACCAATATTTGAAAAAGAAAAGTAAGGTTTCCAGTGAATCATCTGAAGATTTTGATCGTGTTAACATTGGTACCAAGGAAGATCCAAAAATTGTTTATATAGGAACTTTAATGTTGTTCACCTCAAGAGAGAGAAAGGTTAATATCATGGTTGATCCATTATAGAGATGTATTTGCATGGTGCTACGCTGACTTGAAGAAATTTAGAAATGGTGAATTGCAACACAAAATTCCCTTAAACCTTGGTACTACACCTTACAGGCAAAAGTAATGAACATATAACCCTAAAGTAGTAGAAGCCATTTTTACTGAGATAGACAAAATGCTAAAGGCAAGGATTATCTATCCTATCCATCATTCTAAATGGGTAGCCAATATAGTTCCAATTAGAAAGAAAAATGGTGAAATAAGAATCTGTGTTGACTTTCAGAACTTGAATCAAGCCTCACTGAAAGATAACTACCCGCTACCTATTATGGATCATTTACTGCAAACAGTTGTTGGTTATGAAATGATGTCTATGTTGGATGGATTTTCAGGTTACAATCAAGTTGAAGTGGCTCCAGAAGATCAGCATAAGATGCCTTTACTACACCCATTGGTACCTTTGCATACAATAGAATGCCCTTTGGTCTTGTGAATGCAGGGGCAACTTTTCAAAGAGATATGGACCTATCATTCAAAGATCTGAGAAATAAAATTATTGTGGTTTATTTAGATGATCTAAAGGTATTCTCTAGAAAAAGGGCTAACCATTTACATGACTTGGAGGTGGTACTACAACGTTGTAGAGAACAAGGGATTTCTCTAAACCCTAAAAATATATCTTTGTAGTAACTAAGGGAAAGCTTTTGGGACACATTGTTTCAAAGATGGGATTAGAGTTGATCCTAAAAGGGTGAAAGCCATCATCCAACTAGAATTACCTACAAATAAAGATAGCACCAAATCATTCTTTGGCTGAAAGAACTTTTTGAGAAGGTTTGTACATGAGTTTGCTGAATTAACCAAGCCTATTATAGACATGATGAAAGATCGCCCTGTGTTTAGATGGAGTAGCGAAGGAAAAAAGGCCTTTGAAGATATAAAAGTTACTATTGTAAATACACCCACAGGTACATCCCAATTTCACAAACGGCTTCATCATATATTGTTACTCATCAGAGCATACCTTATCGACCATCTTAATGCAGAAGAATGAGCAAGGTATGGAAGATTCTATCTCTTTCATGAGTACCCCTCTCAAAAATTATGAACTCAAATATTCCCCACTTGAAAAACATGCTTATGTTGTTGTAAAGGCTTTAAAAAGTTTTAAAAAACATGCTTATGTTGTTGTAAATGCTTTAAAAAGTTTTAGGTTCTGCATTATGCATTCCCATACCATTGTTTTTGTACCCAAAAGTGTCATCAAAAGTATCCTAACTCAGCAAGAGATACGATGTAACAAATGGGCATCTTGGATAGAAAAGGTGCAAGAGTATGATGTGGATATTAGGCCTACCAATTTGGTCAGGGGAAAGGGTTTATGTAAATTGATTGCAAAAATTAAAGTTGTCGAAGAATAAAATCTGCCTCTAGTTCTCTTTACTAGTACAACTCATGAATGGTTCTCAGATGTCTCATACTTTTTGACTTATGATGATTTATCATCACACTTATCAGCTAAAGAAAAGAGAAACTTAAAGATTAAAGAAAATAAGTACGTCCTCTAGGAGGGAAAGTTATACAAAAAGGGTGTCGATGGAACATTTCTTAGGTGTGTTGATGAAGAGCAACAAAAGAGACTGTTAAAGGCTTTTCATGATGAAGCTTGTTGTGGACATTTCTTAGCTTCTGTAATAGCCTTTAAAATCTTGTGTCAATGCTTTTATTGGCCTAGAATGTTTAGGGATGCGCATGAATGGGTATCTAAATGTGAAAAATGCTCAAAGTTTGTTGGTAGACCTCATCTCGTAGCTTTACCTTTGAAGCCTGTGGTAATTGATGAACTATTCCAACAGTGGGTATTGGATTTTATTGGCCCTATTAATCCCAATTCAAGTGTTGGACATACACATTCTCACTGCTATTGATTATTTTACCAAGTGGGTAGAAGCTATTCCAGTAAAACAGACTACCTCAGATGTTGTGTGTAATTTCTTGAAGGAAAATATCATAGTAAGATTTGGTATCCCAAAGAAGATAGTTATTGGTAATTTTCCAACTCTTTCTCATCCCCTAAAATCACTTTGTTCTGTTATGAGTATGATATTAGTCTAGGACATTCATCTAATTATTACCCTTAGGGAAATGGATAGGTTGAGTCCAACAACAAAAAATTGATTTCTATTATCAAAAGGCTAGTAGATGAAAACCAGAAAGGTTGGCATAAGAAGCTATATGATACTCTATGGGCAGACATAATTACTTATAAAAGATCCATAGGTATGCCACCTTTTCAATTGGTGTATGGGGTCGATAGTACTATACCCATTTCCTTGGAACTCTCAGCATTGGACTTACAAAGGGCTATAGAAAATGAGGAATTTCAATCCGCACTAGAAAAGAGAATTATGTATTTGAACAAACTAGAAGAAGAGAGGGAGATTGTTGTGGATAGAATAGATAAACATCAATAGATGGTTAAAAAGGTCTTTGATATGAGAGCAAAAGAAAGAAATTTTGTTGTTGGAGACTTTGTACTTCTTTAGGATAGGAGGCGAGAACCGAAAGGTGCCCACAAAAAGTTTGATTCTCTATGGAAAGGACCTTTTCTATTCAAACAGGTAATCAGTGACAATTCTTTTCTATTGGCTTATCCAGATGGTACTCCTTTACCTCTTGCCTATAATGGGCAAGATTTGAAAATGTTTAATTGGTAACAAGTCTTGGGTCATTCCCCTTGTATTATAGCTTCTTTATGTTTTCTATTCTTTTGTATTTTTTTTCCCTCTATTTTCCCAATGAATAAGGCTTTATGCCATGGTCTTCTGGATTCTTTGTGTCGCTTTGGTCCTTGTCCCCATTCAGAGCTAGTTGTTACCCTCCTTATTTGTTTTTGGGTCTTATATTTTTCATTGCCCATTCTCATGTTTCATCAAGTATTTGTCTAAGTCCAAAAGGTTTTGTGTTACCCTTTGTTGCCTTTGAAAATCCTTAAAAGTCACGCATGCTAAGGTTTTCCTAACTTAGTCACTAGTTTCCCAAAGTTCCTAACCTTGTCACATGGTTCAGAAGTTATCGATCCCACCGACTTCCCGATCGTGCACCACATTGTTGTCTTTTCTCCCGGTGGTTGTCTTTGTAGTCGCTAAGTCAGAGGTTTCTGAAACTTTGAAACCCCCAACTTGAGGTTCTAAAGTTTCAAAAGCTAGCGACTACATGACAGAGAGGTGATGGTCTGATTTCCAAGGCTCATAATGATCATTCAATAATGGGTACTACACATGAAGCGAATGTCTTTTCAAGATTTTTGGAGAGCAGGCAAATCTCAAGGTTGTTTTCTCAAGGCACACTCTTAACACCACATCAACTCAACATTTAAAACATATCGTGGCATCCCTCTGGCATACATATATGCTCCCAGTGGTAAATTTTTCTCTAAGTTATGTAGCTACCATTACTCTTGTACTGTGCCATTCCATTTTTAGTATTTATCCATTTTCCTATGTGCTTCCAGTGGTGATGAAATTTAAATATCAAGGAGCTCCTCATAACTCTGGTACTGAGAGTAGCTTGTCTAGCATAAGCAATACTAAGCTCAACCATATTGATTTGAAAGAATTCTTGTCCTATTTACAAAAAGAAGACAAATCACCTTTTGCATAAAAGATTTTGTAGAGTGGTTTGGTGCATGCAGGAGGTTTTCCCATCTATGTACAGAGTGAGAACTTGGTTGTGGCTTGTGTGAGAAGGTATGTTCTTGAGGCCCCTAAAATTAGAGCTAAGGACAGGTCGGTGGTAGGAAAGATTGACCTTGAAACTATCACGGTCCGCGCATTAAGGATTCCAAAGAAGCAAGAATTTGAAGATATGTTCGTTGCCATTGGAATGGAGTTCTTCTGAACAAATGAAGATTGGTGTAAGAATTCCATTGCATGGAACTGGTTAAAGTCTGAAAAGAGAGGTAAGTCTCAATTACCCCAAAAGCTGAGGAGAGCCCATTTTAAGGATGAAATTTTAGATAGTATTAATTTACTGCATCGCATAGTTGGAAGTGAAAACATAGAGTCTTTTGATGATTAGATGTGTCATTTTATCTTATTGATATGTAGTGAAGATAAATTTATAAATTGGGCTGAAATCATTAGTTATCATTTGAACAAGCAATTGGTTGAGTTTTAGGAGATTAAATTTTCACATGTGTTCATACTTGATAAACATTTTAGCCAGCCAAGAGGTTGTTTGAGCTAGGTTGAGGCCACATGGGTCTTTAACTCCAAACACACCTGTGTATAATTATTTTTCTTAGCTGAAAAGGGATGTGGGAATGAAGGATTATTGCCATGTAAATGATGCCTTTCTAATGTTTTTAGTGAGAAAATTGGATGATAATTTTGAGTTGAGAATTTCACCTAAAGTTGCTTCCTTGATCATGGAGTTTGGAAGTTTCTACACTCAGTTTGATAGGTTCACTTATTTAAGAGTGGGGGATTATGAAAATGCCCCAAAAAAATTGCCCAGGTAGCCTAACAAATTTATTATTTTTCTATAAATTTGTAAGCAAATGTCTATTATAAACGTCAAATACTGAAGCATGAGAAAGAAAGGGTATGATTTCCCTTTGAAGCTATCTTCGTATTCCTGCAAAAAAAATGAGATTGCCAAAGGGGCAGAACATGTTTTGAGTGAGATTAACCTTCATTCTTTGTCAATGAGACCTATTTTGATAGTAAAAATTATGTGAAGTTAAACTTTCATAGTTCTGGTTCTTATGAATGCATTCCAAGTCTAGAGGATTTTTGGGAAGACTGTATACATGATTGAGAAGTTCAAAGGAGAAATTGCATGAGACTCACACTGAATCAAATTCAATCATTTGGTCTTTCTATATACATTCCAAATGGTGTTGAAGAAAATTCTGAAATAATTGATGATGAATATCAAACCCTAGTTTCTAAACCCCTTCCTTGAATCAATTGGTTGGAGAAGGAGGTTGTGGACCTAAGAATTCATTCTGGTGTTGTGATTAGAAGGACTAAGAATTGGTTAGATGGGAGATGGAGTGGTTGTGCTGGTTCTCCTCATGAACAAGGAAGTTCCAGGACCAATGAGCAAAGGCCCACACAAAATTCTAATGCTCATATTTCTTCTAGGAGGCAAGAGACATTGCAGTCTAATTCTAATTCATAATCTGGAGTTGATGGAGAAAGGCTAGAGGAGATTCTCAAGTTAAAATCAACCTGTTAATTGGATAGTTTACCCTTGCCCACTCCAAAAAAGAAAAATACCCCAGCTAAACTTGTGCCTGTAGTCTCTATTTCTATTTTTGAATAAATTGTTGATGATGGTTTGTTTCCTCCATTCATGGAAATTCCTTCTTCTCCTATCACTAAAGAAGTATCCATCTCCGTTCCTGTTGATAATCAGGTTAAAATTGTTTCAAGCAATGTGAATACTGATATGGTGTCATCTTCACTAGGATGGTTAAAGAAAGCTATGGATAAGAAGAGAAAGGTTGTGCCCACATTAGCAGTTGAAGTGGATACAGTTGCCAAGTTTCTACAAACTACTTCCAAGCCTAAAAAGGCCAAAAGGATGTCTAGAATGGCTAATGATGCTGCTTCAGGACATCAGATGTTAGAAATTGCTGACTTGGACAAGGACCTAAATGAAGATGAGATAATTGAAGCATATTAGAAGATAAGTCACATAGACTTAGTGTTGCAAGTATGAGGTGAGCCAGTGTTGTCATTGATGTCAACATACTCATATTGCATTGACAAGAAGGATTTGATGAGCTGTGTGCTGAGGATATTGAGAAAATTAGCCTCAGTCAGGAACAGTGAAGAACAGTGATGAGAAGAAGGCAAATGTACTGTATAGGATGAGAACCGGAGGATGCGGATTAAAGGGTTAGTAGATATGAGTCTTGATATGCTTTAGTTAAGATTTCAGAGGTCCACATGAAGATCTGAAGGAGTTGTGGCTGTCGGTATAGAACCGGTTCCAGCAAGTATCCAGAGGTGACAGAAGATCACAAAAAGGTCCGGTGAGGTCCGGAATTGTATTATCCTAATCTGCGGATTGGAAGGAGTGTTTCGGATGTCCTCGTGATGTGTCATCCTGATTTGTGTATGATTTGGAGATCCGGAAGTACCTCTTGCATTATGACAGTGGCGACAGACTGTGTTCTTGAAGTTTCGGATGAGGAAGACAAGAGATTCCAATAAGTAGAGGAAGTGCGGATGTATCCGGTCATTCAGACAGGCTTGTGAAGGTTCTTGGATCATGTTTAGGTTGTGTTGTTGGTCCGCATTGATGGTAGAGCCCAGAATTGAAGTTATTCTTCCGGATGAAGTTCTTGCTCTGTTTAGCCGACTGGATGAGTTGTTCATCCTGCGAATGTTCTTGTGATGGCCGACCGGATGTGTTATTCATCTTGCGGATACTCTTATGGTTGTTTGCCGACTTAGATGTTTGTTCCTAAGTCGATGTCTTGTATAAATAACGGTTTGTGAGTTCATTTCAAAGTGTGGTTTTTGTGGATGAGTGTGGCATAGTAAAGGGAAGCGCGAAAGGCAGAGCAGAAGTTTTGGGCTTAATTGGAACTGATCCGGACATGGTAGAGATGTCATTCTCCAGTTCAAGACTGTGATTTTTATCACCTCGTAGACAGTGTGTCTCCTTGTAGGCAGTGGGCCTCTTTGTGAGCAGTGTGCTCGGGCAGTGAGCCCTTATTGGCATGTGCCATTCATTTTTCTTTATTCTTCTAACAGAGAATAATTCTTGGGTTAATCACCCCGTGGTTTTTCCCTTAACCGGGTTTTCCACATCAAAATCTTGGTGTTCAATGTGTTGATGCTTATCTGCTCTTGTGTTTATGTATTATGCTTTCATGGATGATTATTTGATATGCTGCTAACTAACAACAAAGAATCAAGTGTTTGAAAGAAGAAGAAGTTTTATACAACTGATTCACCCCCCCCTCTCAGTTGTATGCCCTAGATCCAACAATTGGTATCAGAGCCAAGTTCCTCTGATAGGAGCTTAACCGCTTGAGGAGATCTAGGATGTCGTCATACAAGAAGGATAGTCCGAAGTTCGATGGAACCAACTTCACTCTCTGGAAAGGTCGCATGAAGTGCCACTTGGAATGTATGGGAAAAGCATACTTGGCTATGGTTTCAAAACCATATGTACCTCCACAAGGTGGTCCGACAACTCTGAATGAAATCACAGAAGCTGAAAACAATCTGCAGACCAAGGAAGCTCTTCTAAGCACATTGAATGACTCAGATCTCTCGAATGTTATTGACCTACCAACTGCATATGAGATCCTGACTAAACTGGAACTTCTGTATGAAGGAGATGAGTTTGTCAAAAGTGCAAGGTTGCAAAGCCTGAAAGGGAAATTTGAAAGATTGAAAATGAGAGATGATGAAAACATCACTACCTTTATGCCAAGAGTAAATGAGCGGGTATGTGGAATCAGAAATGCTGGTGGAACTTTAGATGAAAATGAGATTGTCTGCAAAATCCTAAGATCCCTTCCTGCTGCCTACAAAATCAAAGTTGCTGCCATTGATGAATTCAGAGCCCACACAACTGTCACAAGAGAACAACTGGCTGGCAAACTAGCTGCATTTGAAATGACCGAGTTTGGAGATGATCCTCCCAAGACTGAATCTGCTTTCAAAGCCAGTGCCTATGTGAAAGGCAAACAAAGATTTGATCCGGGTGAAAACTCATCAAGGAAAATGTCATGGTATGATCAAGCAAGAAGAGACATGGAAGAAGAAGAAGCAGAAACAGCTCAACTTGAAGCCCTCATTGCAAAGAGACTGCCAAGAGGATCCGATAAGTATGAAGGAAAACTACCCTTTAAGTGTTTCAACTGCAATAAGATTGGTCATTTTGCCTCAAGATGTCCGGAGAGATCTGCAAGATCTAATACTCACAGACAAAGGTTTCAAAAGAATTGCTATTATGTTCATGAAGAAGATGACAATGAAGGAGTAACAGATGATGAATCAGAACTAGGAAGCAAATCCGGAAATGAGTGGGTGTTTATAGCCATCAAGGAAGAAGATTCAATACTCTCTGAATCTGTCAATCACAAAGTTGTTGAAAAAGCCTTGGCTGCTCAAGTGGAAGAAAAGGATGATTGGGTTATTGACAGTGGATGTTCTCACCATATGACTGGTGACAAGAATAAGTTCTTAGATTTGGAAAGATATGAAGGAGGAATGGTAAAGTTTGGTGACAATTCTACTGGCAGAATCAGAGGTAGGGGAACTATTTCCTTTGATGGAAAGAGCAAAACAGGTAATGTACTGTATGTTGAAGGATTGAAGCACAATCTTCTCAGTGTTGGTCAGTTAGTGGACAAAGGCTATGATCTCCGGTTCAAGAATGGAAAATGCAGAATCTTTACAAGCTCCGGAACTGAAATTGCATCCGGCACTCAGACAAAAGGTAATATCTTTCATCTGGTTGGTTCAAATAAAAGTTGTTTGTTTGTTCAAATTGATCAGAGTTGGTTATGGCATAGAAGAATGTGTCATGTAAATTTTGATAACATCATCAAGATAAGCAATACTCAGGTTGTGAGAGATCTTCCAAAATTGATGAAACCTACAAATAGTGTGTGTAAAGAATGTCAGTTAGGTAAACAAAGCAGAGTCTCTTTCAAAAGCAAAGATCAGTCTTCTACCGGATTGTTGGAATTAGTACATACTGATCTATGTGGTCCGACAAGAATCAAGAGTCTGCAGGGTGATAGATATTTCATGTTGTTAATTGATGATCATTCCCGGATGATGTGGGTTACCTTTCTAAAAGAAAAATCAGAAGCTTTTGAGAAGTTCAAAATCTTCAAAGCTATGGTGGAGAATCAAACCGGATTGAAACTAAAGTGTCTAAGGTCTGATAGAGGTGGTGAATTTACATCTGGTGAATTCATTGACTTTTGTGAGAAACAGGGTATAAGGAGACAGTTGTCTGCTCCTAAGACTCCACAGCAGAATGGAGTAGTTGAGAGAAAGAACCGGACCATCTAGGAAGCTGCTAGGACAATGATGTTGGAAGCAAATGTTCCTCAAATGTTTTGGAAAGAAGCTATCAGCACCGCAGTCTACACTCTCAATCGAGTTCAAATCAGAAACAACACCGGTAAGACCCCCTATGAACTCTGGTTTGGCATCACTCCTACTGTGAAATATTTCAGAGTATTTGGTAGCAAGTGTTATATTAAAAGAGATGAAGATCTAGGAAAGTTTGATGCTAGAAGTGATGAAGGAATTTTCTTGGGTTACTCCACTCAAAGCAAAGCATACCGGTGTTACAATAAGAGATTGAGGAAGATGATAGAAAGCACTAATGTAAAGGTTGATGAAGGAATTGAGAAGCCTTCAAGATTTTATGAGTTTGATGAAGATGACCAAGATAGTGTTCAAGGACCTCAATCCTCTCCGGTGAGACAGAGTCAGCCTGATCCGGTAAATCAGGAAGAAGAGATAGGTCTGAATGAGCCTGATCAAGAAGCAGCAGTGCAGGATACTCCCAAAATTCCAAGGTATGTAAAACTGAACCACTCTGAAGATCAAATCATAGGTGACAGAAGCAAAGGTGTACAAACTAGAAGGAATGTTGCTCAAAATCAGAATGAATGTTGTCTGATTTCAAAGATTGAACCTAAAACAATAAATGAAGCCTGCAATGATGAAAACTGGACCAAAGCAATGGAAGATGAATTGATGCAAATTGAGAAAAATCATACTTGGGATCTTGTTCCCAGACCTAGAGACAGGAATGTAATTGGAACCAAGTGGGTCTTCCAGAACAAACTAAATGAAGCTGGTGAAGTAATCAGAAACAAAGCTAGATTGGTCTGCAAAGGCTACTCTCAAATAGAAGGAATTGACTTTGAAGAGACTTTTGCTCCGGTGGCAAGAATTGAAGCAGTCAGATTACTTCTTGCATTTGCTGCCTTCAAAGACTTCAAGGTATATCAGATGGATGTCAAGTCCGCCTTCCTAAATGGTGATCTGGAAGAAGAAGTCTACATTGAACAACCGGATGGATTTCAATTGTCTGATAATGATGATATGGTCTGCAAGTTGAAGAAAGCTTTGTATGGATTGAAGCAAGCCCCAAGAGCATGGTATGAAAGGTTGGATAAGCATCTTGTGCAGATTGGATTCAACAAAGGTACTGCTGACAGTAACTTATATTTCAAAATTGATCATGAAAACATTTTGATTGTTGAAGTGTTTGTGGATGATATCATTTTTGGAGGAAGAGATAGTATGTGTAAAACTTTTGCAAATCAGATGAAAAGTGAGTTTGAAATGTCTATGCTTGGTGAAATGAATTTCTTCTTGGGTCTGCAAATTACTCAAACAAAAGAAGGGATCTTCATTTCTCAGACCAAATATGTGAAAGAATTGTTAAGGAAATTTGGTATGGAAGACTCAAAGCCAATGAACACTCCTATGGCAACCGGATGTAAGTTAAGCAAAGAGGATGATTCTCCAAAGGCAGATCAGACAAAGTATAGATCAATGATTGGTGGATTGTTGTATCTCACTCAAACTAGACCAGATATAATGCAGGCTGTTGGTCTTGTGGCAAGATTCCAGGCTGATCCTAGAGAATCTCATGTTATGGCAATCAAAAGAATTTTTAGGTACTTGAAAGGAACAGTTGAGTATGGTCTATGGCACTCTAAAGATCTGGATTTCTCTCTTCATGCTTACACAGATGCAGATTGGGCAGGAGATGTGGATGACCGGAAAAGCACTAGTGGTGGAGCATTCTTTTTGGGGAAGAGATTGGTTTCTTGGCTAAGCAAGAAACAAGATGCAATATCTCTGTCTACAACTGAAGCAGAATACATTGCAGCAGCAGGTAGTTGCACTCAAATCTTATGGATGAAACAGATGCTAAGAGACATCAAAGTTGAATATGAGGAGCCTATCACAATTTTCTGTGATAATTCAAGTGCAATTAATATTTCCAAGAATCCGGTATTGCATTCTAAGACTAAGCACATATCTATCAAATTTCACTTTTTGAGAGAACAAGTAAACAAGGAAGAAGTCAGATTGGAGTATGTTCCCTCCAAGGATCAGATTGTAGATATCTTTACAAAACCTCTTCCCAAGGACTCTTTTGAATATCTCCGGGAGAAGTTAGGGGTCATGGCCCCTCTGGTGATGAACTAAGATGCACTGATGTGCATCAGTCCGGTGGCTATCACAGTCATATCTTGTGATCCGGACTGATGGGGAGCTGCAACTAAGGGGGAGCAGCTGGTATGATTCTAATGTATGAGAATTGCAAGTATGAGCCCTTTGCCATTGATGTCAAAGGGGGAGAGAAGACATGTGAAAAACAAGTGGTTGATGATCAAAGGGGGAGCAGTAAAGGAAGAGAAGACATGTGAAAAGTTGAAGTTCTTGTCTTAATGGTTTTTCACATCATATGTTGCCATCAATGACAAAGGGGGAGATTGTTGCAAGTATGAGGTGAGCCAGTGTTGTCATTGATGTCAACATACTCATATTGCATTGACAAGAAGGATTTGATGAGCTGTGTGCTGAGGATATTGAGAAAATTAGCCTCAGTCAGGAACAGTGAAGAACAGTGATGAGAAGAAGGCAAATGTACTGTATAGGATGAGAACCGGAGAATGCGGATTAAAGGGTTAGTAGATATGAGTCTTGATATGCTTCAGTTAAGATTTCAGAGGTCCGCATGAAGATCTGAAGGAGTTGTGGCTGTCGGTATAGAACCGGTTCCGGCAAGTATCCAGAGGTGACAGAAGATCACAAAAAGGTCCGGTGAGGTCCGGAATTGTATTATCCTAATCTGCGGATTGGAAGGAGTGTTTCGGATGTCCTCGTGATGTGTCATCCTGATTTGTGTATGATTTGGAGATCCGGAAGTACCTCTTGCATTATGACAGTGGCGACAGACTGTGTTCTTGAAGTTCCGGATGAGGAAGACAAGAGATTCCAGTAAGTAGAGGAAGTGCGGATGTATCCGGTCATTCAGACAGGCTTGTGAAGGTTCTTGGATCATGTTTAGGTTGTGTTGTTGGTCCGCATTGATGGTAGAGCCCGGAATTGAAGTTATTCTTCCGGATGAAGTTCTTGCTCTGTTTAGCCGACCGGATGAGTTGTTCATCCTGCGAATGTTCTTGTGATGGCCGACCGGATGTGTTATTCATCTTCCGGATACTCTTATGGTTGTTTGCTGACTTAGATGTTTGTTCCTAAGTCGATGTCTTGTATAAATAACGGTTTGTGAGTTCATTTCAAAGTGTGGTTTTTGTGGATGAGTGTGGCATAGTAAAGGGAAGCGCGAAAGGCAGAGCAGAAGTTTTGGGCTTAATTGGAACTGATCCGAACATGGTAGAGATGTCATTCTCCAGTTCAAGACTGTGATTTTTATCACCTCGTAGACAGTGTGTCTCCTTGTAGGCAGTGGGCCTCTTTGTGAGCAGTGTGCTTGGGCAGTGAGCCCTTATTGGCATGTGCCATTCATTTTTCTTTATTCTTCTAACAGAGAATAATTCTTGGGTTAATCACCCCGTGGTTTTTCCCTTAACCGGGTTTTCCACGTCAAAATCTTGGTGTTCAATGTGTTGATGCTTATCTGCTCTTGTGTTTATGTATTATGCTTTCATGGATGATTATTTGATATGCTGCTAACTAACAACAAAGAATCAAGTGTTTGAAAGAAGAAGAAGTTTTATACAACTGATTCACCCCCCCCCTCTCAGTTGTATGCCCTAGATCCAACACTTAGGTCCTTCTACTATAGAAGGAGAGGCTTATCATGCCAACTTCTCAGTAGGTGCTTTGATTAAGAGAGCCAAGGAGGAGAGGAAATAAAATATAAAACTTCAATCTCATGTTTTATCTTTGAGCAGATTTATTCAATCCTTTGTGACACCCACATCTCAGGATGCACCTAGTTTAGAAATGGTAGGAGTGGATGTGAATATCGTGCAACAAATTAAAAAGAATCTAAATTTTGCTAAATTTGTTACTGAGTGGGTAGAGAAAATATCCTATGAAATTTTGTTTTTCTTGACCAGGGCAACACAGTGTTATACTCAAGTACATAATAAAAGGAAAGAGTTAGTCGATGAACTGCAACAGATAAGGAAAGAGCAGGGTAGTACTTATGTTATCTCAGAAGAAATTTCTAAATTAGCTGCCATGGATTCTCTAACTCTTCTAAAAGAAAATTTGGCCAGTGATCCCCATGAGATTGATCCATCCTGGGTTGATTCATTGGAGTGGAAATTAGGCATGTATGATAATCTGATTGAACATATTAACAAATACCTACGTGATTATCTTGATATAATGATTGGTATTCAGAATGATTGTCAAGCACTGGATGTAAACATTTTAGATGAGTTTGGAGAGAACTTGCAAGATCCTAAGGAAATCACAAAAGAAGCTAAGGACATGCTTTACAAAGAACTCTCAGATCCTGACAGTATTACTGGGGAATCACTTGGTTAAATGGGCCTTATGCAAGTCTACCTTAGTGGTTTAAAAAATAGAAGCAATGATATTCAGGAAGATATAGTAGGGATAAGTAAAATGTTGGTGAGATTCAGAACTAGGTTGCAAATTACTACAACTCCAGGAAGCAAGAGCATCACTGCCGTTATAACCAAGTATCGGGAATACAATTTAAAAATGAAGGTGCGAGAGAAGATGGAAAAGGATCAAGGTGGGGAAAGTGTTGAAGACTTAAAGGAAGGTGAAGGGGTGGCAAGTTAGACTTTGTTTCTTTTATGCATTTCTAAATATTTGGCTCAAATACTTTTCTAAAAACTTTATTATTTTAAAAACAGTTGTCTTCAAGAAACCATTCTCTTTTCTAAAGACAGTTATTATGTGGACATTATAAATACATTATGCGGGAAATAGTATGGATCTTCTTTTTGGGCAAACTTTGTTTTACTCATTAAGTTAGATATCTTTGATATGTTTTGATATGTTTTGATTTCAGTTTTCTTCAATATAGAAATGATAAATACCGTTGGGTGTTCGAGAAGATATAGTCTTTGTGCTGTAGTGTTTGAAATATCATTCTTCTTATGTTGAATGCATTGTCAGTGGTTATCTTATTTATATTCAAGAATTAGATGTTCATTACATTCATTGCTGTGAATGTTTATCTTTGAATAAATATGTCATGGAGATGAAAATTTAAATTCTTTTCTTAGTCAGCTATAATTAAGTGTTTGAAGTCTTTGAACTTCTTTATTTTTAGTCATTGTATAAGTGTGAATTTTCCTTTCAAAGCTTTATGGTCAAAAGCATTACTTTTGACTTACTTTTTGGTTAAAAGCAACAGGTAGTTTAATTCATTGTATATCATTTGAAGGTAGTTGCCACCTTGTAAAATAAGTAGAGAGTTGGTTATAAAACACCATTGTAACTAACTCAACTGTGGTTACATTTGTCATTGTTTGGGTGAGAGAACATAGAGTTGAATGACAAATCTGTTAACCAATGTAGGTTTTGAATTCAATCATTTGCTAGTGTGTTTGCTTGAGTTCACTAAAACAATACATATATACATATACATAAAATAACCATAATTTATTCAAAATGCACAATGCTAGTTATAAAGGTGAGAACATAGTTGACAACTAATAATTTATTGGCAATTGTCAAATTATAAATGTTTTATATCAAAACTATTTATATGACAATAACATTATTCAAAATCAACTATGACTTGGCAAATTGAGGATACAAATGAAATTCACACAACACAAAATGTTGGTTTTTGCATATTCCACTTAATTACAAATGTTAGATAAAAAAGACTTTATGGTAGTACACAGACTAGAATCTTTGTCAACTTCAAACAAGTTTTGCCTGAAAGTTCTTGGTTTGATTTGTTATTATCTTTGTTATCTTTAGTTCTCCTATTTCTAAGAGCTTCTTTATGCATCTCGTTTCCTTGTTATTAAGTTATGATTGCCTTGTTATAAGGTTGTGCTTCGATTGTTATAATTTTTAGTATACATGAGAGAGGGGTTACTAAAGAAATGGTCACTTGTAGAGATTGATGATCAAAGAGTGTTCAAATTAGTGGTTCACCTCTCTTATATATAATTCGGGTGTGATATATTTATAGCATGGCAATCCTTGCACCACATACATTCCTACAATACAATAAGCACGATATGGGTTTGACATATATCATCCCAATCATATAATTGCATTATATGATGCATGTGTGATGCTTCGTACCATATTTGTAGAGCTTCGCTAATAGCATTGCCATATAAATATTTGCATTTTAAGCACATGCACAAAAGAATAAAGAAACATTTCAGTTGTATCTTTATAGACACTTTCTCCAATTCACTAAAGTAGTCTCATTCAAATTTTTGGTCACTTTCAAAAGTGCATTTCCTTTCTAGGTTATGGTTTTATTGTAACCTGTGTTTGGTGTGTGTTTTAATATGTTAGATATTAAGACATCTTGGCTAATAAACATCTTGTGTTCTGTCATTTATGTATACTATAATTATTTTTTAGTATACATGTGATATTGTATGTCTAGGTCTCATCTCCTCACAAGTGTCCTGTAGAGAATAGAAAAAAAGATAAGCAAGAGAAGGATTAGAATGATGAAGAAAAGTAAGAAAGGCTAAGAGTCCAATAGTTTAGTTCCAAGGTTTAGGAACATTCATTATTTCAATTTCATTGAGAGAATCAAAAGGAGAAGCTCATTGTATCCATAAAACTGAGAAAACAGTGTGGAGGAGACTCAAATAGATGGTAACACTATTCAATTTTTAAAAATATTTGTAGACTAGCATGGGAGCTAATATGTTTGAAATTCAAGTGGTCTATGTATTGGACATAGATGTGTTGGATATCATTGGCTAGAGGCTTTGACAATAATTTATATTAATGTCCAAAATAAGTTCATGAAGCTTTAATATAGGAAGAAAAATGTAACTTTGCGAGATATTACACAGGAAATTGAAAAAAGCAACAAAAGTAGTAGTTTTACTTCAAATCGAAGAGAAGTAGCAAAATGAAGTTGAAATCTATGAGGTACTAAAGGAAAGTGTTGCATTTTCCAAAGTAGTTGCAATGACAATATCATACTCATGGAATTGCATTATTGTGTTCACAAAGTGAGAAAGGAAAATGCTTAAGTATACTTGTTTTGTTCAATGATGTAAAAAATTATTTCAATTCTGTTCTTTATGTATCTAATTTGTATAAAAGATGAAGCATCATTTGTTAGCATATACACTGTACATTGTTAAATAGTAAGTATTTCCAAGTGGATTTTTGACCTGTATAATCATACATACAGTTTTACTATTTACATCCTCTATATTGGGCTATTCATTTATATTTTGATATTGAATTTAACTATATATTGATATTGTATGTCTAGGTCTCATCTCCTCACAAGTGTGCTATAGAGAATAGAAAAAAAGATAAGCAAGAGAAGGATTAGAATGATGAAGAAAAGTAAGAAAGGCTAAGAGTCCAATATTTTAGTTTCATCAAGACAATCAAAAGGAGACGCTTATTGTATCAATAAAGTTGAGCAAAACTTATGGGCTAATATGTTTGAAATTCAAGTGGTCTAGGTATTGGACATAGATGGGTTGAATATCCTTGGTTAGAGACTTTGACAATAATTTATATTAATGTCCAAAATAAGTTCATGAATCTTTAATATAGGAAGAAAAGTGTAAATTTCTAAGATATTACAGAGGGAATTGGAAAAAGCAACATAAATTAGTAGTTTTACTTCAAATCCAAGAGAAGAAGTAGGAAAATGAAGTTGAAATCTATGAGGTACTACAGGAAAAGTGTTGCATATTCTAAAGTAGTTGCAATGCCAATATCTTATTCATGGAATTGCATTATTGTGTTCACAAAGTCAGAAAGGAAAATGCTTAAGTATAGTTGTTTTGTTCAATGATGTAAAAAATCATTTCAATTACATTGTTTATGCATCTAACTTGAATAAAAGATGAAGCATCATTTGCTAACATATACACTGTACATTGTTAAATAGTAAGTATTTCCAAGTGGCTTTTTGACTTGTATAATCATACATACAATTTTATTATTTACATCCTCTAAATTGGGCTATTCATTTATAATTTGATATTCAATTTAACTATATTACTATATAATAACAAATATATTAAATATTGCTAACCTATAACAAGATCCAAAGTCAGAATACTAAAGATGCAATATCAAGATTTTTTTTAAATTTCACTTATAGACATGAAAAAAAGATATTAGAATTAGTCATTGAAATTTGAAAATTGTACAGTTATCACTAGAATAGAATTGAAATATTATTAGTTTTATTACATTATCAAGTGTTCTAGAAATCCTAACACAAAAATTGAAAACTGCTAGAAGTATTTTCTACAACTTGTTTCTTGTTGTATGATTATGCATCTGTACTCAAGGGTAGTTAACCAGTACCAAAGAAGTACAGAAAGACTAATACATTGCATATAAGCAATATGCAAAAGTGTACAATTTTTTTGACAAATATCAACAACAAGAATAATATGACCATTTCAATCATTAGAATCATGAATGATTCTAACATGAAATCATCTTCAGCAAATGTATCCATCTCTTTGATCTTTTAGACAATTATATAAATTGTAATAACAGTGATGTGGATAGCTATTTTAAATTTCTTAGGATCGCATCCACACAATTTGTATAATTTGTCAATCACTTGTTACAATGTGCTTCAGAATGTTTGCTGCACCAAATGCACAATTTTAGCTCTTGTTTTAAAAAATTAGAGGACCATATAAAATAGTTCTAAAACACTATACTTATTTATCGTGATGGCATTCGCATCTTTAGCAATCTAATTCTCGTGATGTGCAATGTTGTATTTCAAATTCCATTTTCATCATTGCACATATATCAGATATCACAAGAATAACTTAGTTAAGATTTTTATAATTAAGAGAAGATTAACTGGTCAATGTCGTCAAGGACACACATGTTAAACATTTATGCTAAAAACTTATATGGTTTATGTTTGGAAGGATTTGTTGAAGAAAACAAGATTTTGACATAGTAACTCAATATGCAATTTCTTTGCAATTATAGAATATAAGACCCTGGTAAACTAAATAAGGAAAATATTATTATGACAACCTAGCATAGATTGTCTATTATCTGAAAAAAGTCAAGACTTGTATAAACAGATAGATGACTACGTTGCAAATATAGGATATGGTACAACCATCACCAATAATTGTGGACCTGATTTTGCATGTTAACAAAAGTTTAAAACCTATGGTTGTAAGAAAGACATTGCAATTTGAACTTGTTGGCATGTATCCTGTCCCATTTCTGAAGCCATCTGCGTGATATTTGTTTGCACATGGAAACTTGCAGGAACTTGCCAAATTATGACATGGTCATCTTTCTCTAGCACATTTATTCAAGTTTATCCTAGTGCATTCATCTATGTTTGAATATTTATTAGCAAAAAAAACTGAGCATACTATCCCAAGTTTATTGAACTTTACAATCACCTTTGTCTACCAAATACATATTTTGTGACATTTATTCATGTAAAATATAATTTTAAAGATGTATAAACCATCTGATGAAAAATGTAATGATTTGTCCAAAGTCTTTTTTTTAGCCTTTTGTTATATCTTTGCAACAATTGAACTAGCTTGGAATGCTAACTAAAAAATATTGCACCTTATTATAAAGCAAAACTGGCTTGGTGAGACTTAAAACTAGAAAGGCAGCTTAAGCAAGGCATGATTACCTACATAAGCTACCTAAGTATTATCTAAGAATACCAATGTCATTTGATTGTGCATAAAACCTTTGACATCAAATTTGTTACTCCCAAACTTTTGTGCTTTATCAATTATGACTAAAATCTTATAGCTTATGCAAGACATGATTGCCTATAGAAGTTACACGAAAATCATATAAGAATGAAATTGCACTTGTTCATTAACTATCTAAGACCTCACTCACATTTACATTTACCATTACTTTTGGTGCTAAATTTAACAATTCAAGGTGAAATTTAAAGTTACTAGAGCTCATAATTAAACTAGAGCACCGTATGCCACTAGCATTTCTTATTAAATTAGATATTAAAAATCATACTTGGTCCCAAATTTTATAAAAAAATATATTTAAAATCTTAGAAATTTCTAAAATATTTTAATCAATAACAATATATTACATCATACATTTCAATACATTGAGAATAAAATCTTCTAAAATAATCCACTTGAAGATAGCTCAAATTTCTCAAGATGGTAATATATTTCAAAAACAAGAATAGAACCTTCTATAATAATCCACTCAAAAATAGCTCAAATTTCTCCAATTAAAATATTTAGACAGACATATACTTTCTATATACAATTAAGAAATAAGAAACTAGGAAGCCTGATATGAGCCTGATATGTTTTCTTTGTCATCCTTGACATACCATGATGGTAATAAACTCGCACCTCAATCCCAACATAATTCACCTCCAACATATTTTTTGGTAACTTTTTACCCTTCAACATGATGCAATCACCCATAGATTGATATTAATTTATATATCGATTAAATTGTTAATTTCAATATAGGTGTGAGATCAATTGTTAATTTCGGTTTAACATGTTACATGTTTAAAATGTTAAACGAACTATCAAATCCAATTATAATTGAAGCTTTAACATATCAGAGTCAGTGGGCTTGGCGTACAAACGGGACAAATTCCTTCTAATTCTGGATTTGCGCAGATCTCCAAACGTGTAAGATGTAGATTCAATCCATAGAGCTCAGAGTGCATCTACACTGTCATGTTAAATATTTTTTTGGATAGTAAATTGGTACAACTTTAGTCTGTTGTATTCTGGATTTGGATAGGTAGAATTTGAAACTGGTAAACAAAAACCACGTACAAGATAGTTGTCCAAGAAAATTTACCCATAGAAATTGAAAAAAAGAGAGAAAATTCCCATCGTGGGATGAACGAATCACAAATTCAAAACATTTTGAAAAGTTGAAATAAATTATTCTCCCACTAATTTGATAAAAATGATGTTACTAGTGTGGCCATGGTGTCTCGCTACACAAGCACATTTTTTTTCTGTAGCTTTGGCCCCTCCACTTCCCACTACTATCTCCCACCTCTCTCCCCGCTTTCAATTCTACTGCACAATCGTCTATATAATAACACTAATTTGAAGCATTATTGTGCACACGCTGTAAAGAGAAGCTTTACTGCGGAAAAATTAAAGAATTCTCATAATTATGAAGGCCATCTTGGCCATGTGAAGGTTACAACGTCATCTATGGACAGACCTCCATTTGGTTACAGGTCTAATGTAGGGGTTTGCCTTATTAATTCCAATAATCAGATATTCTAATGCTTTAAATTTTAGATTATTAATTAAAGATTTAATGCTTCCTCAGTTTTGATGTTAGAAAAAATAGTGCTATTAGCTTTAATTTTGTTATTAAATGTATGGTTTATTGCTTTCTTTTTTAGGTATTTGTGGCATCAAGATGGACGTGCCAGGGGCATGGCAAATTCCACATATTTTTGTTGTTATTTTTTTAAAATTTTCCTATTGCAAGGTAGGGTTTTGATTTCTCTTTTTCTTTTATATGTTTTCAAAATCTTGATATCGGTTTGAATTTGGAGGGAGGTAAGGAATTGAAATTATTTTACAAGTGTGGAGCGGTAGATGAATCTTTGTAGTTCAAACATAGGAAATCTATATAATGTAGGAAAGTTATTAGGAAAAAGAATATTAGTAATATATAATTTTATTTATCAGAACTATTTATTGGAAAATCATTTAAAAAAAATTAGTTGATTGGTGAAAGATAGAAAAGCAAAATAATATGATAGGAGTTTCTTGCCTCCTCATTGCTGTGCCGATTCAAGGTAATTTTTTCATTTTGTAATAACAAATAGAAATCCTATTACAATATTTAAGTACAAAAATGTATAATTCATTATTAAGTACTATAAATTTTGATACTAATTTTATTTACAAATTTTAGTATTCTAAGACCTAACTTTTAGATGTTATTCCAAATCTATGGTTGTATTAAAGAAATAATAAACAAATAATTTTGCAGATTCAAGAGGCCATAGAATAAGTAGCTTGAATTAATTCCAAGTCTATGGTGGTACTAAATTATTAAATAATATAAGGAGCCTTACAATGCTAAGGTGCATATGACTTTACCAATAGAAAACAAAAATACACGGAGGCGTAATAAGAAGATTATAATGGTTAATAAGAAGATTATAAAAATTGTGAGCTTGCCATGAAATTGACACCTAAACACCCACTTTATTAAGATGCTCGATTTTAATAGACACGTATACTCACATACTAATTCAGTTCTACATGCATTTTATTCCATCTGGTAGTGACAGAGTGATGCACCTATGAAACAGGTGGTATGAGATGCATTGTCACCAACACTTGGGTCTTTTCACTTTGAAGAGAGTTTTGCTAGTTAGGGTTAGGGTGTGGATAGATAAGATCATATTTTTAGTACTATCTCCAAAGATGTAGATGAGAAGTGTAAGTGTTGAACATAGTAGTCCTCTACTGCTCAAGGATTCATCTCCCTCCAGATCTCAGGGAGGTAATAATAAGAAGGAATGGCCTCAGAAGCTCCTTAGTTTTCTATTTTTCTTTATGTTGTTGGCTTCTTGGATCATTATCGATGTGTTGATATGCTCCCACCTGGATAGTTATTTGGACACCAGTAAATACTTTAAAAATAACAGTGGTTTTTCTTAAGCCACAATCTTTAAAATTGTTGAGGGTTAGACAATTTGCACTAAATGATTATTCGTTGTTTTGAACTGAAGATTGTGAGGTTATTGCAGGTGGATAAAAAATGGAAAGGTTTCTTTTTTTAAATTGGTTTTACTTTTTTATCTGTATTTTAGATTAGTTTATTATTTTGAGCTAAATGTAGACATGAATGACAGAACACTCATTTAAATGTTCGACTATTTATTTTTCAACACGTCATGGTGATCTTAATCAGTTTTGTCCTATGCTTTTCAGCCTAGCTGTAATCTTATGGTATAGTTTGTTCTATATGTCATGATAATTTTAGCCTTTATTATCGATTTTAGCCTTTATTATGTTGAATCTGGCCAAAAAAGGTACAAAGGCCTAATATTTCACTATATTGTCAACGTATATGGTAGAGTTATTTTTAAAGTTTATTTTGAACTTTTGATGTTGCAGTTTTTCTTCTTGGCGAGGGCGTTCAGTTCCACACTTCTAGATTTGGCTGCTATGGTTATGCTCAACAACCACAAGACCCAAGTGTGTATGGTTATGGATCCTATGCATATGGAAACTATTAGCAACAAGTAAATTAGATTCAGTATTACTTCATACTAAAGCCATTATGTCTTTTTTTTAATTTATGACTATAATTAATAGAAATTTAGGATTTTTACATTGCATTTTTCGATGATTTTTTAATGGTAGCATTTCAATCCTTCATTATCCATATATATGTGAAGTACGTAACTCTTGAATAGGGGTTTGCATGATGCTTGACCAAATTGAAATTCATATTTTATCCTAATTTTCTTGTTTAATAGTTCTACCTATTTTATCCCTTTGCTACCGAACAACATGGTAGTGTTTGGTAGTTTGTATTTTGTTCTTACAATCTCTACTGGCACTAATAAGATTTTCAATTTTAATTCCATTGCTTTCCTCTATATGTTTTCTCACTTTGACATTACCGCTAGGAAAATCTAACAAAGAAGAGGAACACAGAAAACAAAAATAACGGAGTGATTAAACTTTTCCAAAGAGAGAGAAATCACCACAATCCCCATGAATAAAAGACATGTAACTAGAAATGGAGTGGCTACAATGTGGGTTTGAGCGGAAAAGTCAAGTCTATCTCAACTGCAACCATGAAGGCTCTGAGTACTTTGTATTGACAGTCATTTTTGCGACCAAGTCTAATATTGACACTATATTTATTAAGCCATGTGAGATATAAACAGATTAAGACTAAAATAATAAGCCCCTTTCAACATATATGAATTCAACATGAGTAGCAAATCACATACAGAAGGCCAACAACGTAATTTTCTTATAGAATCATGAAAGCTACGAAAATCACTGAAATACATACCATCTTTTCCAGGCCCACAGATACACAGATACTATGAAAAACTTAACTATGTTGAGGAAAAGATTATCTATCTTCAAGAAAAACAGAACAATAAAATCTATAGCAAAAGATCTTTGTCAAAATTAGGAAAATCACCAAAAAAAACTAAATTTATGACGATTACTCACATTACATACCTTATTTTGCAGGTCCACGAAGAGAGATTCAGTGACCACGCTATCTCCACTGGTTCTCAGACTACTTCTCAAATTGTTCTCAGACTACTTCTCAAATTGGTTTGACATCTATAACAGAGCTTTCAAATGCTTTCAAATATCTATTTTTTTTGCACGCTTCTCAATTGAGACATGACACATATTAATTTGTTAATTTTTTTTTCAAAACATTCAATGCCTCAATCAATAAATATCAATATTTACATTGAATCATATATATTTTTGTCACATCATGTACTCTTTAGACCACTTTAGTCTTATCGATATTTATAGTGAATAAATTTTTCATTAATGACAATTGTTGTTCGATAAGTTTATTTCACATCAGAAAAAATGACATTTATTGCCTTCATTGAGATATATATTGTTTTTTAAATAAAAGTCTTATATATTTATAAAATTTCAAATCATTATGTCATTTGTGGAAACTATTCACTTCCAACGAAAATAGTTGTCCTCCCATTGAATTATTTATTTGAAAATACAAAAATATAATTTTTGCACTCATTGTTTGAAGTTTCGTCCAATAGAAAAGAAGATAAATCACATTTTCCAAGTTATGGAATAGAAAAACAAATTACAAACTTTAGTATCTTTGATCATTTTTTTAACTCTACTTGACAATTGATTGAGTGGGTTGAAATAATTGCATTGAACTGATCCATAAATAATCCTGCCTATCCCAAGAACTAAAAATTATAATTTAATACATGCTTAAAAAAATAAAAAAATTAAGAACATAAAACCACTAACTTTGGAGAAACTTCTAAAAATTTAAACTGTAACTATTAAATAAATCCACTAAACAACAACATAAAACTGCCCTATTTAAAAAGAACATGATCGTTAACTTAAATTATTACCTCAAATTGTAACTTCAATCCACAACCTTCTAGTGTTAAAAAAGGTATAATGCGGAATAAAAATGATAGACGATTATGGAGAGAAGGTTTTTCTGTAACGCTTCATAAGATCATTTTCAAATTTCATTATCAATTTTTTTAATCTAAAACTAATGGTGATATTTTCTTTTATGGGAAATTAAACATAAATCTACAGAGAATACACAGTAGTTTAAACATTGATATCCAATATTATCCCCTGTTCCTAAAGTGAAAATTTGCATAAGAATTCGCAGCCATAAGTTTTTTCACCATTAAAAATCCAAGAAAATACATTTAAAGAATAATTAAATAAAAAAATAAATACATGAATTTACAAGGCTGGCGATTACATGACCATGGTGATGGTGATGGTTTGAAGGGAAAGACAGGGAGCGGAGAAAGAGGCACCAATTTTTCTAATTTCCCAAAAACTTTCTCCTCTTCATTGTTTAACTTTACATCCATTCTAATCTTACTGCGACCTAGTTGCTGGGCCTCTGATTCAATCATTTTTCTGCCCCTCTTGTTCGATTCCACGTGACCACACCTTGAGATCGACTGAGCATAGGCAGAGGTGTTGAGGGGAAAGTTGAGCAGAGTCTTGGCCCCTCTCATTTTAAAAGTGGCACGGTCATATGTGATAGCAGCAGCCTCTTGTTGATAACTGAGAGGGGGGTGAATCAGTTATCCTAATTATTTCTACTTTCTGAACTTTATTAATAATCAATGTAACATTAATTCAATTGAGCAAACATAACCATGAAATCGAAATACACATGACACAATAATTTTGACGTGGAAACCCTATTAAGGGAGAAAACCACGGGGTGATTAACCCAAGATTGTATTCTCTGTTAGAAGAATGGAAATACAAAATGGCACTTGCCAATTAGGGCTCACTGCCCGAGCACACTGCCTACAAGAGACTCACTGTCTACAAAAAGGTGTTATACAATACTTGAACTGATTGGGAGCATCTACATATGCTGGAGTTCAGTTCCGGTTAGGCTCAGTACACTGATCTGCTGCACTTCATCTTTCCTCTTCTCTTATGCTGCTTTCCTTTCACATACCAGAGCTTTCTTACTGCTTCTTCTCTGCTCTTCTGCTTTTATTCGCACATCAACAGCAACCACGACACTTCACACAACTAAATTCATCTTGTATATATATATATATATATATATATATATATATATATATATATATATATATATATATATATATATATATATATATATATATATATATATATCTGCATGAGTGATTTCATCACTTTTCAAGTCGGCATCTAGAATAGTCAGTCTTTTCACAAACTCTGATCTGTCGGCTGAATCCTTGCACATCAAGTAATGCGGATCAAGCATATACTTGTAGAAGTCATCAATCATGTCGGCCAAACATAACTTATGCCTTAAGAACCTTTTCCACCATCAGTAACTCATCCGAAATAATGTCTGATGTTATGCCAGTCAGTTCTTTCTCTGTTCATACTGTCACTCAAGAACCCAATACTCAAGTATTCATATCTTTATCCTCATCTATCACCGGAGGCTAAATCTTGGAATCTATCACTTAAGGTAGTTCTCTTGACTTCCCCAAATCTACACTTCACCAGGATACTTTCTCTGAGAGATCCAGACCTATCTGTCAGACCTCGCCATATGCTCTATTCTTGTTTACTGGACCACAACATTCTTCACTCTGACTTCTGGTAGGGACACACCATGTCTTGCGAATGTGTGGGATGAACTTTGTTACCATCAATGACAATAATCATAAATTTATATAGTGTCTCTTGCTAACAATCTCCCCCTTTGGCATTGATAGCAACACTTAGTGAAAAATGACTAAGTGTTTACACTATGCTCCCCCTTGGCTGATACTTTATTTTTATATACCTATTCCGGAGCTCCCCCTTAGTTGGATTCCTCATTTTTCACTGCTCCTCACTCCCCCTTTGACATCAATGGCAAAGGGTAGGGTCCGCATACCAAAATTTTTAAAAATTTAACTATACTTAGCCTCATAAGTATATACATATAAAATACTTATATATACTGCAGTATGTCTGCAAAAGTTATTTTCAGTTGAATGAATTTTGTAGCCCAACTTTGCTTCATTCTGTCCAAAATTGATATATGATCGCTCAATAGAAATGCAAACGCATCTACCCTTTTTAGATCTGTTGGATCATTTGTCTGGGCTGTGATTTTAGCTTCTTTTATGGCCTCATGCATGGCCTCTAATTTAGGGACAATTATCCCTCTAAGCTCACTCAACCTACTGATTCTATTTTTCTTCTCTTTTTCAAGCTTCTTAATCTCATTCAAAACTACAACCGTTTGACATTCTTGATTTATTATGGATGCAGTAAGTGGATCAAAATTTTGAGAAAGATTTGTCAATTTATCCTCCTGTTCTTTCATTTTCTTCTCAATCTCCACTGTTGTTTTGGACCATGATAAACAAAATTTGTATATTTCTCTGCCAGCTTTAAGAGCATTTTTTAAGCTCTTTATCCCAATATTCATATTTCTCCTATCATTACTTATCAACCCTTGCACCTCTGATAATCTTCTTGCAAGAAATTCCTTCCGGACCTTATCTTCTGCTGACTTCTCTAGTGAATCAAAATGTGTGCTAACACTATTGACTAGAGTTTTGAGATTACCGGAAGAAGAGGCTGTGGGATCCTTTTGAAAAGATGTCATGATCTTGTCCAACACTCCGGATGCTGCCTCTATAAGCTCACAGTCTTCCATGTGAGACTTTAGGAGTTTTTCTTTAGCCTTTACATTAGCAAATGAAGCTATCTTCATTGTCTGTACTAGAGAAAGAGAATCAAAATTGAATGGTCCTTGTAGAAGCTCCGGTTCATCAATCTCCATTGTTTCTTTGTTCAGAAATTCTTGGACAGTTTTTGCAGTGTCTCTTGCCAGAGACATATTTTTCTTTTCTTCTGCATTCTTTGAGTTGTCTTTTGGAGTTTTCTCTCCTTCTACATTCTTATCACTGGCATCTTCTTTTCCCTTCACCTCTACTTCTTTCTCCTGTATTCTTTCTTCTCCTTTAGATCTGGAGACTATAGGGGAAACCAGAGGAGAAATGTTAGTCTGTTCAAGGCCCACCTCTTCTGTCATTTTCTTAGTAGATTCTTCTGCAACATTTGTAGTCAAGGGATCAGTACCCAAGTCCTCTATAATAGGAAGATTAAATCTTTTGAAGGCTTTCCAGAGAATCTCTTATGTGTCCTTGGCTACCTTGTTAGTCTCACCAAGCATAAGTTGATTCATCCTTGCTTTGCTCCTGAACTCATCCTTACAATCTTTGAATACCATATTCATTTGATGCGGAGTGATTGAAGGGTATAGCTGAATTGCTCTCTGATCCTGGATTTCGAGATCTTTTTGCTTGAGCATTGTTCTTCCTCATTTCAAGCCTTTTCTCTAAGCTTTTGGGAATTAGAGAGATAATTTCAATAAAAGCTTTGTTGTAAGTGTTCAAAAACTGAACTGTGGCTTCCTCCAGAATCTTTTTATCTGCTTCATTATATTCATCATAGAATTCTGTTAAGGGTTGTAGGTTCCCATCCACAGTGACTGCTTTCAATACAACATCTAAGGAGAGAGTGAGTTTTTCAACAAATTCCTCTTCCTTCTCTTCTTCTCCTTGACCGGTAGAGTGTTCACCAGATGATTTCTTCTTCTTCTTTAGTTTCATTATCTCCTCATCTGATTCAGTTTCCTCATCATCCTTTAGGCTAACATAGGACCTTGTTGCCTTTTTCTTTGTTCTCTTTTCTCCTTTTCTGGATGCCTGGACTTCCAGTTTTGAGCTTTTAGCAGTAACAGGTGTTGATTTCTTTGATGATCTGGTCTAGGTGGAAGGTTTTGCCGGAGCACTTTCCTCATTTTTCTCTTCTACCTTCTTCTTCTCTTCCTCAGCCCTTTCCACCTTTTCTCTGTTGGCATCAAGTGCCTCCTTTGAGATGCCTAATCCTTTGGCAATTTCTTCAACTTCTTTTCTCACTTTCCTCTTTATTTCTGGTTGTCTGAGTTCCACATGAACTTTTACACTTAGCTCTTCAAAGGTTCCAAACCTTTCTACCTTTGGATCCTTTGGCTAACTTAGCATGTGCTGAACATGCAGCTCCACAATTTGTTCATCAACTTCATACCCCATGGGCATGATCCATACAGTTCTTGGTTCTACTGCCTCCATTAAGCACTAATCAGTCTCTACCATAAAACAAACTGTGTCTTTGTATTTCTCAACAAGAGACTAGGGAATCCTTTCTCTTGCTTGCATCATGTTCTAAAAATTCTTGAAATATCCCCACAGAGCTGTATTTTGTGCTTTGTTATCACCGAGTCCATGCAAATAATCTTTGATTTGGACAGCTACTGGTCTATCATTCTCCCACACCCAGCCACTAGATCCGGGAAGCTCATTCATAAAGTAGAAGAATAAGCACAATATTAATCCACCATACTTGAATGAATTCTTTTTATCTTTCTTTATTTTTTGCAGATTCTCCAAGAGTTGGTTCAAGAGAAGCTGACAAATATCGTAGTCTGCATCATTTCTTAGCATTTCATAAGCAGTGTAGATGGCAGTTCCAAGTATTGAATTTTCCCTACTAGAATGATAAATTTTATATTTAATGATCATGGAGGCAAACTTGATATCTGGATCAGAGATGTCATCTACTATCATTGCTCTTTTGTCAAACTTGGATCTGGTAGCCTCACTCATAGTTTGATTCTTCATGGATTTAAGAACAGGAATCCCACCAGATGAGTGTAATCTGGTAACTACCCTGATGGCATCTTTTGTGATTTTGAATGGTCCATTTAACCACATGAAGTTGTCATGTATTCTGCTCAGAATGTACTTGACCCATTCATCCTCAGTAAAGTAGGGGAAATGTATGTATTGTGCAAAATGCTTATTCTGGAGGCCCTTGTATTGGGGTTTGAGCTCAAATGAATCATCTAACAGTTGTTTGTGATAGATATCTCTCAGTTTGAATTCCCCAAACTCTTCAACATTTGCATGTATGTAAACCCTAATATCTTTAGTGTACAAAACACCATGCGAAACACTAGAGAAGGCTCCTAGGGGATCTACCTCCAAGGATTTGTATGGATGCTTCTTTAAAATGGGGTGAGGTCTATCAGAAATCTTTACTATATTCAGAGTAGCCATCATCAAGGAATTTTACTGAAAGATATCAAGAACGAAGAATACCTTTTACGCTATTTAGGGCACACACGATGAAATTCGGATTGAGTTGTATGAAGAATCATCTTGATCTTTGGGAGAAGTAGTTGTAGAGCTCCTTTTCTCTCTTCTTTGCATGTGAGTGTACAAATGATGAGCGAATGAACTCTTTTATTTCTGAGAAGCCCTAATTTTCATTCGGCAATAAATGTGCAACCTAATTCATTCTGGTTTGCCTTGTTTGTCTTATTCAGAGACAAAACCTTTCCAGATCACTGAGACAGATTTTGAAATTATTCTAGGAGACTAGTGATAATCTATCTTCCTTTTATTAGTCATTTGATCTTTTTGCAGATCAAGACACCATAGTTTAAATCATACCAAACAAAACTTGTAAGGAATCTATTTTTACTGGAAGACTGTTTTACCAGATTAGTTTTGGTAGGATTAGACTCTTCAAAACTTTTTGTGGATCTCTCAAATCTTGACCATACCCCTTTTAGATGTTTCTTGTATGACCCCTTTTAATCCACAACTCTCCTTGTGCTAGTTTCGGCACCAATTGACTGGCTGGGGGAACAAGGTTTTCTTTGTGTCTCCCCCTGAGTTAGAGCTCACCTTTTAATTTCTGGAAGGAATATCAGCATCACAGTCTGGTGCGGATCCATCCTTTATATTCTCTGTACTTTTCTTCACCCAAATCTTGTTCATCTCACTTTTAACTTCATCCGCATTCACTTTTTGTTTACCCTTATCTTGATTTTGATTATGATATGCCAAACCTCTTTTGTCCTGATTCTTGCTTCTACAGGATTTTGCACTATGACTGGATCTATTGCAGATTTGGCAAACAACATTTCTTTGCATATTTGACTGATATCCTCTTGATCTGCATTGATTAGCCATATGACCTATTCTATTGCATGCAAAGCATCTACCATTGAATAATTTGTTCATTTGCATATGTCTGCATTCACGAGATTTGTGACCATACCTTTTGTAGTTAAAACATTGTCCGGAGAAGGATGAATTAGTCTGATTCATTCTCTTTCTGCACTGATTAGCTTTATGACCAAAGTTATTGCAGTTGTGGTAGTATCCATTGAAGGATGGATATCTTTGAGTATTAGGTTATCTTACTAGAGGTCTTCTAGGCCTATTCCTTGGATTTTCTGATCCAAAATTCTTCTGACTGGATCCGGAGCTTTCTCCTTTCTCATATCCCAAACCACACTTGTCATCTACCTTCTTTTAACTTCCAAGAAGAACTTCAAGTTGAGCAGAACTTATTTTGAAATTTTCTTTATATTCATTTGCAGTTTGAAGATCCCTTTTGAGAGAGACAATTTGATCCTCAAGTTTTTCTTCATTATCTTTAGCATCTTCAAGATCAGATTCAAGATGTCTGATAATTCTATCCATCTGGTGGCAATCTTCTAATTTCTCCTTGAGAGATAGTCTTAGATTATCTTCAGTTTTTCTTTTCTCTTCAATTTTTTGGGTAAACTTCATAACTTCTGATTCCATTTCATGTCTTACAATAATGATTTCTTTTGATAACTTTTCACATAACTTGGTTTTCTCCTTCAGCTCTTCATTTGCATTATTTTCTTCACCTTGACTTGCTAATTGCTGAAGTAGCTCCTTTCTCTTTTTCATAGAGAGACTTAATTTGTCTTTTAGTTCTCTCATGAAATCATTAGCCTGTTTGAGTCTTTCCTTTAATTCATTGACTTTAGAGTTTGATTGTTCAAGATCATCAAGGGAAGTCTTGAGTTGCTCCCTTAAACCATATGCATCCATTTGAATTCCCAGATCTTCCTCAAGCTGTTAGACTCTGTTAGGAGGAACTTGGCTCTGATACCAATTGTTGATAACTGAGAGGGGGGGTGAATTAGTTATCCTAATTATTTCTACTTTATAAACTTTATTAATAATCAATGTAACATTAATTCAATTGAGAAAACATAACCATGAAATGGAAATACACATGACACAATAATTTTGACGTGGAAACCCTATTAAGGGAGAAAACCATGGGGTGATTAACCCAAGATTGTATTCTCTGTTAGAAGAATGGAAATACAAAATGGTACTTGCCAATTAGGGCTCACTGCCCGAGCACACTGCTCACAAGAGGCACACTGCCTACAAAAGACTCACTGTCTACAAAAAGGTGTTATACAATACTTGAACTGATTGGGAGCATCTACATATGCTAGAGCTTAGTTCTGGTTAGGCTCAGTACACTGATCTGCTACACTTCATCTTTCCTCTTCTCTTATGCTACTTTCCTTTCACATACCAGACCTTTCTTACTGCTTCTTCTCTACTCTTCTGCTTTTATTCGCACATCAACAACAACCATGACACTTCACACAACTAAATTCATCTTGTATATATATATCCGCACAAGTGATTTCATCACTTTTCAAGTTGGCATCTGGAATAGTCAGTCTTTTCACAAACTCTGATCTGTCAGCTGAATCCTTGCACATCAAGTAATGCAGATCAAGCATATACTTGTAGAATTCATCAATCATGCCGGCCAAACATAACTTATGCCTTAAGAACCTTTTCCATCATCAGTAACTCATCCAGAATAATGTCTGATATTCTACCAGTCAGTTCTTCCTCTGGTCATACTATCACTCAGGAACCTGATACTCAAGTATTCATATCTTTTTCCTCATCTATTACCGGAGGCTAAATCCTTGGAATCTATCACTTAAGGTAGTCCTCTTGACTTCCCCAAATCCACACTTCACCAGGGTACTTCCTCTGAGAGATCCAGACCTATCTGTCGGACCTCACCATATGCTCTGTTCTTGTTTACCGGACCACAACATTCTTCACTCTGACTTCCGGTAGGGACACACCATGTCCTGCGGATGTGTGGGATGAACTTTGTTGCCATCAATGACAACAATCATAAATCCATATAGTGTCTCTTGCTAACACCTCTGCGATGTCAAAAGTTCCAAGCCAAATGCAGGCCCCATGCCTGGCAGAGTCCCTAATCTTCGTTGTGAATGTCCCCCATGGTCTGCGACGCACTTCTTTATAATTTCGCTCACATGGAATTGAAATCTTAAGCGATGAACTAACAGTCTGTTTATTACAACATTTCAATCCCTGTTCCGTATTGTCATGCAAAAGATCTTCGTCAACAGACGTAATGCCATTCTCTATTAAGTTGCGGTCTACCATAGCAAAGTTAGTAGTGGAGATGGAGTTGTCGCCAAGCAAATGCAATGTAATTTGATGTAAAGATGAATAATACTCTGAGCTCATCATTTTCAAAGCACATTGATTTTGAATAATCTTATCTTTACTGAAGGTTTGATATCAAGTGGGCCTACCAGATGGATTTGTAGTACCTTCTAGCTTATATAGAAGAAGGGAATTTGCTCATGGAAGATGCGAAGAAGGAATGGCAAGCGACAGAAAATTGCAATATAAAAATTTAACATTGACCGTCATCTAAGACCAGCTGTTGCCCATGTTTCTTGGCAAATGCTATAATATTCCAATATATTTCATGGAACATTCATGGCCAATTTCATATGTCCTTTTCCAAATCATTAATGTTTATATGATGGAAGTCGATACAAAATTTATATGTCATATATATATTATGAAAATGCAAGTTATCTATTAAAATAAAATAACACTTCACAAAAAAATAATGGGTGGTTAAAAGGCACACCCCGAGAGTCACATGGGCTAAGCCTAGAAAGATCTAGAATAAAGTATCAAAGGGTACATAACCCATATAAAAACATAAAGAAAAAATAGAATTAAGTTGCCAATACCATCCCTGCAGATGGCGAATCCCTGTCATCCGATTTCCCCCAAATATCCGTGAGGTCTGGGTTGACATCAAGCATTGCCCATCTATCTTCATTTTCTTATTCTTCATTATGAACATTTGGCTCCTTGTGCTAAGGTGAGATAGCCAAATTTAACTGAGGAAAAACCTTAGTATTATCCCACCCTGTATTTGGTGGATGAGAAGAACCAGGAGCATTCCAACTTGCATTGTCCATTGCAGGCCAACTAGCATTACCTATATTATCCATAATGGGCCACCTCGCGTTATCCCTAGCTGCACTAGTAGCACGACCAGAGGTCCATCCATGTAGACGTGGAGAGGTCGATCGCCTGTGCTAGTGAGCATTGTGACCTAGAGTAGGTTGGGAGTGAGGCCAAGAATCTCTGGCTGAACCACTTCTGCATCTGTTTGGCGAGCGGACTCTAACAGAGGATAGTGAGGGAGGAACACAAGTCACAGTGTAGGAAGCATTCCCCCAATGATCCAATAACTCTTGTAAGTGAGCCACTTCCAAGGCAGCTTTGTTAGCTTGCACTTGAATCTGCAGAAGAACATTAGAACAGATAATAGTTTTAATGTAAAGAGAAACAAAAGTTCTAATTTTGCTTTCTGAAAATATACAAGAATTACGATCTTTCTATAATACAAATAAAATCTCCACCCTAAAAATATGCCAGATTTGAGTAAAATTTTCAAGAAACTGGGGTGAATCACCCAGCAAGATGATTTGCTAGGTTAAAGGCTCAGGTCTAAAAGGGTGAAAAAAATCATGAATCCATAGCCAGAATTGCTGAGCTCTGGTGTAATACTAGAAGAGATGCTGAATTGTTTCAGCTTATCCACAAAAAGGACAACAGGGATCCTGGACCCCAAGGTGAAACAACCTAGTACCAATAGGCAGGCCTTGAAAGAGAATGCATAGGTAAAATGAGTAAGTTTTGGCTCAAGAATGGCAGACCAAACAGTTTTAAACCTGGAATACCAAAGACTTAAAGAGCCTTGAATAAACCAGTGCTTATTAAGAGTGGCAGCCATGGGTAAATGAGCTAAAAGCCACCTGTAAGCCATTTGTGGCTTGAAATGATGCAAAGGTGTTTCTGGATACCATTTCCAGTCCTTCCACCATGGCTTGTTGGACTGAATTCCAACCTTGTGCAACATTTTAGGTGGAATAGCCATGATGACTCTGTCATAAGTAGGCTTATCAACTTTTGAAAGAGAAAATTTAACACGGAATGCTTCCCAAGCCAAAAGGCTTATAGTGGGCTTGTGAAACATATCCTAAAGGGTTTGAACACCTTTATTGTGAAATTTGAGAGCCTTTAAACCTTACAATTTAGCCAAAGGTTGAGTTGCAGAAGCTAGGAGAGGTGACCACCAAATATTAAGGTGATTAAATGAAAGACCAGCACGAAAACCATCACCAGACCAGCATAACCAAGGTTTAACTTTTTCCTAGGCTTTCCAAATGCTCTTAACCACAAATGTGCCTGAGATTTGAATTGGTTCTCTCATGACAAGGAGAGTAGAAAAACCAATTCCTTTCCAATCTAGTTTGTGCATAGGATGTCCCATTTCAATGCTATGCTAGAGTAAAGCCTTCCATGCCTCACAACCAGTGAGTGCATGAACAATCCATTTGACAACCAAGGCAGTTCCTTGGCAGTGGGTAGAAAGAATACCAAGTCCTCCAGAATCTCTAGGAAGGCAGCAAAATTCCCATGCAACATGGTGAAAACCATGGCGAGTATCAAAAGAGGTCCATAGGAAATCTTGCAAGAGTTTTTCTAGTTTGGCATAAGAGCTTTTTGAAGGAGCCCAACAAGAAGAATAATAAACATGGATTGCAGCCAAGATCTTAGAACAATCTTGGAATTTCTAGCCAGAGAAAGAGGCCTAGTAATCCAGACTGTAAGTTTTTGTTCCACACAGGTAAGAATAGCTTGCCATAGGGTGGCAGAAGTGCCTTAGAATGCAAAAGCAATACCCAAGAATCTAAAATTTCACCATGGCCAACCCAGCACCAGCCATATTGTTGAAGCTAATGAGGAGTGGGAAGTATAGACTGTCTGTAGCATAATGTCTTGTGCCACTGAATGGAAGAACCTGAGGCTAAACAAAAGGTCCCTAGACAACCAAGAACATTTTTAACAGAATTTTCTTCTTCTAGTAAGGTTAAAAAAGAGTCATAAACAAAATGACCATTAAATAGCTGAATGGAAGAATTTGGTAAATAAATACCATGAATAAGTTGATTGGAAACTAAATGAGCAAGAAGATAACCAAAACTTTATGCTACAAGAACGTACAGGCTTGGGGCAAGAGGGCATCCTTGGTGGATTGATCTGAAAAGGCCAAAAGTATGAGACTGGTGGCCATTGATAGTGATACAAGCAAAAGCATCTGAAAAGAGCATTTTGACAGATTGAATAAAAGAGGGTCCAAACCCTAATGCTGCAAGCATTGCAAGGATAAAGCGCCATTCAATGTGATCATAAGCCTTAGCAAAATCATTTTTTTTTAAATTGCCTTTTGGTTTGATTTTCGGGCCCATTCCATTCCCACCCAAACTACAATGATAATATCTAATATATATCTAGACGTAATGAAGCCTGTTTGTTCAAGGTGGACAATCAAACAAAGCAGGTTGCGAAGTTTGAGCGAAAGGGCTTTAGCAATGATTTTATAAGAGACATTGAGGAGGGTAATGGTCCTCCAGTTGCAAATATCCTCTGGATCACCAGCATTAGGTATGAACTTAATGTTTCCTTTATTTATAATATTTCCTAAAGAATTGGAATGAAAAACTTCAAGGTAAACATTGTGTAAATCTTTTCCTAAACAATCCCAAAGGGCTTTATAGAACTCACAAGGAAAGCCATCAATTATAGGTGCTTTCCCATTAGCCATAAAGCAGACAACTTCTTTAAGGTTTTCAATGGTCAAAATTTGATCACATGAGCGAGTCTGGGCTGAGGATAGCCTTTTTGGAACAACAGCAAGACAATCATGCAAAGCAGTTTGTCACTCAAGAGTGTAATCTTGAGCAGTGAAAGCTTTTTCATAATGTCTTACAAAAGCCTGGAGAATGTTTGGCAGATTTGTATGAATAGTATTGTCCTCTTTGATTTGCTTAATACCATATGAGAAATGTCTAGTTCGAAGAGAAAGAAAAAACTCCTTAGAAACATGGTCTCCAATTTTAGCTAATGCATTCTGGCTTTAAGTTGCACTCCTCTGGTAGCATTGCAATTAGCCATTTGTTTTTGATGCTGTAAATTAGCAACAAGGACTTGCTTAGAAGGAGAAAAAGGCTCAGCATTTCAAAGCAATGACAGTAGCTTCATAAGCCCTTCTCCTTAAATTGGCCAGCTAATGGCCATAGATACGAAGAAACCTTGTTGTGTGGGTAATAGTATCATTCCACCACTTAATCCAACTAGTAGCATGCAACAGCTGGGATTCTAAATTCCAAATAGTTGACATGTGTGCTAAGGTGGGTTGATGGGCAAGCAAGGAAGTGTTCAGAAAAAACTAAGATTTCATGGCGCGTGGCTGAGTAAGCTACCACTCAATGGTAAATTGAATTGGAAAGTGATCTGACAATGTCACATCCACTAACAGCTGCATAGGAAGGGTGGATGACGTGAAGAAGTTAAAAAAAGACTGTGTAGAAATCATAGCAGGATCAAGACATTTGAAGACCCTGTCATTTCTAGCCTAAAAATTGCCCCAAGTATGTCAAAGGATTAGAGTGAAGGCGGCCAACATTGAGATCAAAAAATCCTAATTTATTGTGCATATGGAACCACACCTCTCTTTCGCCAGCTGGCCACTGAAAAGGCAGAACACCATCCTTGTCAGTAGCCATTTCAACCATATTAAAATCTCCACAAATAAGCCACGTGGCCATGGGCATTGAATTCGCAATCCACCACCATAAAGCAGATCTTTTTAACGCATCATTTGAAGCATAGATATTAATAATCCCAAAAGAGTGATTATTAATATTAAGAAGTGTCTAGACTAACTGGTTGGTGGGATCCACCCTATGATCCACCACCGAATCATGCCATCGAGGGGACAAAAGAGTAGCTACACCACCTTTGCTAGCCTCATGGGCGGTGGAAAATAGTTTACTGGTTGGCCAAATACAACGGCAAGCCAAAGACAAAAGAAAGCCTATAACTTTAAATTCTTATAGGCACAGAACATCAAGAGAAACATAATGATGGAGAGCATCATGAACAAAGTACTTCCTAGAGAGGTCAGTGAGACCTCAAACATTCCAAGAGAGAAAATTTATTTAAAATCCTCCACCATCTCCCTAGAATCCAGGCTTCCAAATGAAGCAACACTATTCTGAAGAGAGTCGGTGGGGTTTGACCCAAATTAGAGGGGAGGGATTTGATGTTTTTTAAGCTCCTGAACAATTTCTCCCTCCTTAGGAAGCTCACGGCTACGAGAGCACCTACGAGGCGACACAGAAGGATTGACACGGGATCTTGCCCTTGGTGGTGATGCTCGCTATGAAGGCAGCACAAGAGGGCTCTTATTGTTGTCCTTCTTTCCATTCACAAAAAGCTTTGAAACCTCTTTAACTACTTCGGCGGGTTTGGGAACATCCACAGAGGGTTTCACTCTATGTTTGCGATTGGTAACAGTGGCCCAAGTGTCCAATGGTTTAGAAACCACCTCATTGGGCATAGTTGCTACATGGTTTACTATAGGGCATGCCTATACAGTCTCTCTGGGAAGAACCCAGGTTCAAGGCACAGCAAGAGGACAATCCCTAATTTTATGCTCTGCTGACTAATAGCAATAGCAAGTATTGGGCAAATTGAAGTGTGTGACTTTCTGGGTGTGTCGAATGGGGCCAATTTGAATGTCAATAAATTCCTTAAGGTCTTTCGAAAGATCCACCTCAACACAGACACACTTTTGATGGCGTGCTTGAAAGAACCTATCAAGTTCAACACAAATAACTCTTCCTAAAGAAGAGGCAATGTCATGTAGGAAATGTAGACAAGGCAAAGGCAAACCAAGGAATTCAACACACACAAGAACTCTATGTTTGGTATCATCAGAGGCCACAAAATCGTATGTCCACTGTTGGAAGACCAACAGGGAAGACCGAACATACCAAGGGCCATGGTTCAAAATTTCTTGAACATGGCTAACTTTCGTAAAGTGGAAAAGGAAAAAGCCTTTGGTAAGATTCTAGACCATATCAAGGTGGACCCCATGAGGGACCCAAGCCTTTTGGACCCATTCTTTAAGCATAGATTTAGGGAGAGTTCTCCCTACAAAATAACCAATGATAGTATGCTGCTCTAACCATAAACAAGCAGTATCAAATTCCTGTGATGCTAAGATCACATCAACAGGAGAGTCTGAGGGCTTACCTTGTGGAACACCTTCGGAACAAACTTTCAGGGATGCTTGGTTAGTGGCGGAGCCATTGTTAAGAGCTGAAGAACCATCAACACCAGCAACAAATGCTGGGTTAGAAGGGGTAAGAGGCATTTAAATGGCCAAGAAGCCTCAATAAATGTGGGTGTACAAAAAAAAGGCTATACTTCCTGCACCTAGAGCGTGGTATGAACCTAGAGAGACAATGGTGGCCAATTTAAAAAATATGCAGAGCAAAAAAAACTCATCCGTCTCATGACAACGTTTTTTCGATATATATTTTTAACTAGTATATCTATGTTTAGAAAAATTTATCTAATTGAGGTGTCTATTCAACTTATATATATAACACATTATTATTTGTGGCAAATAAATGAATCATAGTATTAAATTCTTTATTGGTTGTTGTGTCTATGCCAACATTAATCCTTGTCATCACTAACTTTTAGTCATCAATATTTGGATTTGCATCTCTTAAATTTGTAAGAAGTTAGCGAAACTTTTGTTGGTAAATGTTTTCTCCTTCTTGTCTAAATATCTTATCCAAAGTAATAATAGGTTTGAATTCTTCCCAAACTAATTTAGCACATTTGTTACTAACATATGATGGTTTGTCATTAAAAGGAGGTAATTGTCCCAAATGTCCAAGCAAAATTATAAATATCCTTGCAAAATAATTGAATACGATGGCATATGATTAGTTTGTACTATTAATACAGAAAGATTATACTAATAAACTATATGAATTGAAAGACCAAAAAAATTGCTATCTTGAATCAATTTGTCATATATAAGTTGAATAGTAACATAAAATAGATGCCTTGAGAAAGATATCTTTTGGTGTATTTTAGATAGATTTTTCTAAAGATAGGTATGTTAGTAGAATATGTAGTTTGAACATGTTAACAAAATTATATTTTGTTTAAGTAATAATGATGACTTGTGGTGGCAAGATGCTCAAACTTGTTTATACACTCTGTCAACTTCTATTGCAACTAATGATTGATGGTTAAAGCCATGATTAATGAACTGAAAAACATTAACATGCAATGGAAGACATGAAGTTCCTCAATAAAATACTTAGTACAATTCCAAACATTCAAAGAGAAGATGAAATGAAAAAGAGCATGATACTTAACTTAGGCAAGAAACTCTTGTAGTACTAGAAAAAAAATCTTTTGAAATCTTGAGATAGCATAACTACCTCTAAAGATATATCCTTCAACATAAAAGAGAAAAACATCGATTAAGAGGATTGAGTGGGCACAACAATAATAGAAGGTGCATATATGGAGATTGTAAAAATTAAACTAATTTATAGAATGTGGGTGTATTTTTAAAATTGAAGAGGCTAAAGTGTGTAATATTTGTGGACTCTTTTCCATGATTGTAAGGGATGAACAACAAATTAATATTGTGGGTTTTTTTAACCAACTTTTTTTATCAAACACAAAATGTGGTCTCATAAATATTTTGTCTTATTGGGCAAGGATAATATGCTTTTATTAAATTTATTTTAATCAATAAGGACATTCATTTTTTCAATTTTATTTTATATAGAAATATTTCTTCATAACCTTTTATTTGTTAAATGAAAATGAAAGTTATAACAATAGTGGTTTATTTGATTTATATTCCCCCATTATATGCATAAAGAATGTATATATGTATATGTATTTTAAAAATAGTACAGAGCTATTTGTAGTCTTAGTTTTTCCTTGTGAATTGAAGTGATAACTATAGATAAAAAATCTATTAAATGAAATACATATATGTATTAAACTTGAGAGTTATATAATATTATTATTTAAACTTAGAAAAATTTTGAAAATAATGAAAGGACTAATTAGATGACGCATTTCTATATATTCTTACCATCAAGGCAATCCCTATGTACACAGTTAATTGATTACATAAGTACTCAATTAATTTGAGAGATACATAAGTACTCACACTTAATTGATTACAAGAAATGCACTCTTATGGTTTTAAAAGTATGATATTTAATAACTAAAGATATTAAAAAGGACACAAACTAGTAAACTTAATAGACATTGATAAAACTTCTTGTTAAAGAAACAACTATTTTTCAAACTTCATTTGTCATTAAGGAAATTAAGTTCTATTTAAAGTAAGAGTCAATTTTCTTAAAGTAAAATTAACACAATGGGTAACAACCTTAAATAACATATAACTTGGAAAATATTAAAACAAGGGTTGTGCTGCAACTGCACCTAAATCTGCAAGCAAATTGAGAGGGCGTAGTTTTTAAAGAAATTTTGTGGGATCAAAAATTGCATTCATGTTGTTCTTGGCTGATCAATAAATGACATTAGCACAAATTCATAATTGCATAGGCGTATTCTAGAGTTGGCATTGAGCTCAAAATTGCAATACAATTACCTAGACAAAACCACCTAAAATAAGTGCTTAAAAAGAGAGCAAGGTAGTGGCTCCATAGAGCAGCATGCTGTCCTAGCACATCCCATAGAATCCCTTTCCATTCTGCTTTCATTTTTTAAACCTGTGTTTTTTTCATACTGTAAACTAGAAACATCTACTCAAGACCACTCATTTCCAGCCACTATCACTATCTTTGACCTTTTTCCTTATGTTTTCTCTTCTATTGTGGTATTAATAGAGTACTGCCATTTAATTACCCTTTAGTAAACCATGCTTGCTGATTTATTCCTTAAGATGGAGAGAATAGGATGTAAAATGGTATGAACATCTCAAAAGCATTGAATAGTGGAAGAAATAACTATTATTCACATAAATCAACTATTGTGGACTGTTATAGATCAATCCATAAGTTATAGATTAATGAGTGCAGGATGACAATCCAAAATGCACAAGCCAAATACAAATTATTGACTATTATGATGTAATTTCTACTGTCACTTTAGTTAAGATGAAGTTATTTATAATAGAAGTTACCAACCTTTTAGCTCCACGGAGGAATGTTTAAGAAGGAAATATGGTATCAAATATTCTTCAGGGAAGAGATTTTGAAAGATGAATACAATTGACGATTGATAGGGATCGGGACTGTAGTATGTCCCTACTCATGTTATGGCTTTGTTCTATTTATGATAGAAATACTAACCTAGATGTGCAAGAGGAACCTATTTGGGTTGCTTGTCACACCAAATAATGCTTAATGTGTGAAATCTTATTAGCTAAGGTGGGTCAATTTTTTATCTAACTTCTAAGTTATCTAAAAAGAATAGAGAGCATTGAGTGTCATCATTGGCCCAAAATAATTAATGGAGGAAAAAGTGGCCCAAAAGTCAAGCAGAAAGATACCAAGTCGATGGATAAATGGAATATTAGCATGCAAGTGCCCAAACACCAAAAAGGGAATCAAAAGATATTGTGTGAGAAAAATTCAAGGCAACCATGTGGATAAGGCACCTCAGGAGAAAGAGAGAACATTACTTCAGAGCATTCAATCCTACGTCTGACAAGCAAAAAGCATATATGAGAATAGAAAAATGGTATGTAGCAAGTTAATATCTCAGCAAAAGACTAGTTCACATCATCTTACAAGGATAACCAAATCAATTACACTAATATCTTAAATGTTGACTCCTTAACTACCATATTTGTAGAGAAGAAACTAATTCAAACAAGTCTTTTTAACTAAAATTCATAGCAGAAAATCCAAGATTATAATAAAAACTGACTACCAATCAAACATAACTGAGACAACACCTTTCTGAAATGTTCATATACAAAATAAAGTTATTTTTATCCTTAAATCCCATAGACTGCCTAATTTTGTGAATGTTATTAAAAGCTTTCATTCAGCCATGAGGGGCCATCTAGATGAACTGCAATGGACAAGCCTTGTAATTGTACTTGGATAGGTGACGATAAACTTCACAAATGTTCTCTATAGTGTATATGACCATATCTTATGGGGTAAATAAAAGACTGAAAAACTACTCAATAATATTCAATGGAAATACTGATACTAAATGATTATATTGTATTCAATCATTTAACAAACCCATCCACACACAAATTTTATAGCTTATAATTGTGCAATTTGCCATCCTCGATAGAAATTTGAAACAGAGGCCAATAATGAGAGTTGGGTTACAAGGGTGCACTATGTATGAAAGAGATAAAAAACATCCTACCTTCACAATTGTCTATTTAACAATACAACATCTTGGGAAGCCCAATAACTAAAAAATCAAACAATGATAGATCAAAAGAACTTAAACTGTGTTTCATTACCTAATTTAAACAAACCATGAGCATGCATGGATACCAGGGCATTTGACAAAATTTCCCTTCTATTATGCTTCAATAGATGACCTCTCATTATTGTTGGAGATATGACTCTATTTGTAATATTATAGTGCAAGCCTTTGCTTTTAGTTTGTTTTTATTCTTCATTTTTGGGCAAATCACTTAAACCCATGCCTATATTTCATATTTGATTAATTTAGCACTTCCACTAGTCTCCACAAATTAATGCCTATTTAGAAGCTTTAAATTAGAATTCCATTTGTTTATCTTCCATCTTATAAGATATCTGTTTATAATAGCTTTTCTTGATAATTAAATCTTCAGCATGTAATGTATCATGTCATACTAAAGTTCATTCTTATTACTATTTTATTTGAGTTACCTTTCCCTATGAAGTCTTGGAAATAAACTTGTTTTTAGTTTTTTGTTTAGAAAAAGATCTAGCCTTCACTAGATTGGATTTTGGGTTGCTTTTATAGCAGCAAATTAATTTGTGGGAAAAGAAAGTTATGCCAAGAACATATCCCCTATTTTAATGCCTTCTCCATGCACTTAATTTTTGGTGAGTGGAGTCCTATTCTCTGCTTTAGACCATCTTTTGAAAGCTGGTTAGTTCACATGCTTAAGGAATCCTTTTATCTTTTTCTACCTACAAATGTCTCATTTAATAGAAAACAATACAAATGGCAGATCCTACAGGTCTAAAATTTGATGTATTTGATTTTGGGCAAGGGGTTTTTCTCTTGAAGTTTTCGAAAATGAAGGACAAGAAGAAGGAAAGGAGAATCATGATAGCAGTAGTTGAAAGTGAGGAAAGCATGTATGCACTGGAATGGGCTTTGGACAATCTTGTACAAAAGAATCAAGGAAATAATTACTTTTAATATGCAAAGCTGCAATTACCTAAATGAAATTTATCAAGTCACTTAGGGTTTCTGTATGATTGACTTGGTATGAAAAGCTAAAATTTGTGGTAAGCAATTGTCTAATTTAGAGGAGATGCGCGGAAATGGGCTCTATCCATCTATACTGTGATTTTCAATGCATTAATCAGTGGGTTATGCTAAGCAAGAGAGCTAGATAAGGCAATAGACCTACTTGAGAAGATGGTAGGAGAGGGCATTAAGCCTGATGTTTTTACATATAATACTATAATTTTAGGTCTGTGCATTATAGGGAGGTCACAAGAGGCAAGAAAGCTTTTAGACGAAATGGCTATGAAAGGCTATGCTCCAGATATATCTACATATAATAATGTGCTCCGTGCAATGCATGAGGGAAGAGCAGAAGAAGCCATTGAGCTTTTTAATGAGCTCACAAGCAAGGAGTACATACCTGATGATTATACTTACTATATCGTATTTTCACTTTGCAAGGATGGCAACCTCAATGTTGCTCTAAAGTTCATATATCATATGCTTGCCAGGGGTTGTATTCCAGAAAGTAAAACTTATTATGTGTTGGTGAAGAGGCTTAAGGAAGGGAAAATCTCATCAAGCAATGTAGCTTATGAGAGAAATGGAAGCAAAGGGCTCCTATAGCGAATTTTTGGTAGATAATCAAGTTGGAAAAGCTCTGCATATGCACCGACAAGGAGGTGGAGTTTGAAAGGACACACACAAAATAGGTATGTGCATCCTTGACAGCAAGCCTCAAAGAGCTGTCATTGCATGGAATGCATTAATTTTAAGGAAAACATAAACAAAAAAACATAACATAAATAAAACACCTCGGGAAAAATTAAGCAATTTTAGGAATGGTAAAAACCATTACCAATGGGCTTAAAATCAATAGTCCAATCAGAAATTTAGTTTATAGGAATTTCTTCTGCAGAAAATTATAAGGGAAAAAGAAAATTTAACCTAAGTATTAAATTTTTCATGTGCACGACTAACGAAGCAAGACCAATACTTAGCAAGTGAATACAAGAGTCACTCTGCCTACAACAAGGACTAAAAATCAACAGTTAGAGGTTAAAAAAAGGATTTGAGTTCTTTGTTAGAGTTTGGTATGTATCAAAATTTTTAACTTTTTGAGATTGATTGCTACTTTATAGAGAGCCACGCTATATTTTTAAGCACTTCTATGAATTATTCTTTATGCATGTATGGCTCCTGCACCCTTTGAGAGATGAATTATTATATTTAATAGATTCTCCATATTTTCTTGCACTTATAGATGTATTGATAATTTTTAGAGGAGTTAGTAATCATTATATCCAAGTGGGCTTGCAGTTACGTTGAAGGAGTTCCATGAGGTACTCAATCTCTTCCTCAAGAAGTTATCATATTAACATTGTGCTTCGAAATCCTATATTTGGTGATGTGTTTGAATAAATAGGGTAATTTATGTTAATTGGGCATTTTATTCTAAGATGTAATCGCTTGTAAAATTATACTTATGATTTAGTTCCAAACTATTTAGAAACCATGTGGAGTCAAGATAAAGCCATTTAGAATTTAACTAAGGGTAAATTTCCTTCTTTATTTTACCAAAATGTGAGATTGTATATCGATATCAAATAAGTTTGATGGTTTTCAATATCTCATTGCTTGTTTTATATTCATGAATTCAATAATTTATTGTTAGTAACAAGGATAAAATTAGAATCCTCACCAAGATTAATTTTCTTAGTTTCCCTCTACCCCTTTTAGGTGTGTATTAATTACCTTATTAAACACAATCAGGTCATTTTATTCTTCATGAATAAAGTATATTTTATTCTACTAGGATGCAAAAACATTTATTTATTGAAAATAATGTGTTATAATCTCGAAGAGCTCATAAATATCTAGATAGTGAATAACCTTACACCCATATGATTTTATATTAATTTTTCTAATGCTTATTTGCCTTGCTAATCTCATAGCATAAGATAAATTTAATTATCCATTAATTCCTAACTCTAACATGAATGCAACCATCAAACATAGTTTCAATGATTATAAAGCTAGTGTTGATTCTCAACATGAATGAACAATAAGCATCAAAACCATAACAACTAGTCTTTCAAGGGTTAAATATTGAGCCACCAATCATGATCACCACTTCTAGGCATTCTCCATTAATGTCTTGAAAGTTAGAATATAATTTCCAATTTTAATTACTCCTTAAATAGCTAATTTTATTTCTTCATAATAGAAGTTGTAAACAAAAATTTCAATTTGAAGTAATGACTTTGGTTGTGGTTGCTCAACCACAAAACTCATTGGCCTCCCCTAAATAGGTTTATTAATTTATGTCTCTATTAGACCCTAAGATTCTAAGAAAAAATTCATCCATAATTTATTTGTTGAATTCAACCTTTATGAATAGTTATCCATATATATAATTCTAATTTTAAAGTTTCATCATAAACTTTTATTGAGAATTATTGTGATATATAAATTATAATACATAAAATTGAATGATAAATTTCAATGTCCTAAAATTAGTTTGATCAAAATAATATTAATTCATTTTAATTATCATGATCTTTTTTATAAATGAAAGTTCCATTTATAATTGGTATAGGGGATTCTCTAATAAGGAAATATCATATAACCTCTTCGATTCTCATTTGAAATGCCACTTTAGGGATTTGAACTTGGGTTTTCATAATGAGAACTTAATGATTTAATTAGTTGAACTCAACTCCTATGTCTAAACAATTTTTTATTTCATATAGTTTCGTGGATTATATAATATTTGTAAAAATTAATATATTGTTTTGTGTATCTATATTAAATACATGTACCTATCAATAATATAGTGGCATATATTATATTTTTTTCAAGATTATTTCATATTCCTCTACCAAATATTTGGTGACAAAAAGAATTTTTTAATGGAGTTATGGTATTAAAGGGGGAACTATTAATTAATAAAACATGTATAGATAAAAATGTAAATTAAGATTATTTTTATATCCCATTATTAAATGTGATATTACAATAGGTTTATTGAGTGAATCTCTCACGATTATTAAGTTATTTAATACCATTATATAATATATCTTTTTAAATAAATTAACTTAGCTAATAAAACCTTTCCTAAGCTCATATCTATATGCATATTTATGTTTGGGTCCATAATATCAAAATGTCCCATGAGTATCATAGTGATAAGTTAAGTTCTTCTACCTATGTTTTCTCATAAGTACTTTAAAGTGTGAGGAACATGTGGAAACAAAAATTTGACCAAATCTCTATAATGTGTTGTACCTATTTGTATATTCTTAAAATATTTTATATGTTTTATTTTTATTTTTATGTGATCTTTCAGAACTAGACAAAAGAATGCAGAAAGGGTTTTCAGTTTACTGCAGATGTGTTGCTAAAGCATACATAATATAGCATATATTGCAAACCCATAAAATATACAATGAATATGAAGAACCTAATAGATACCCAGATAGTAAAATGGCCAATAAACAATTACTATCACATGCCCATGTGCAGAAATACAACTTTAGTTTTATGCTGGCCCCAGACTAGCTAATGGGTATGGCTGAAAATGCTTCAAATCACCATTAGACTGAAAGTATTGGTCACGATAATGGATTACAATGATATGAGGGCTCTAAATGCCTCCAATAGAGGAGAAATGAAGCTGCAACAAATAACAAATGAGTCACCAAAGACCCACGTCCTCCAAGGGCATTGTATGACTGGTTGCAAGTGAGATATGCAATAAAATCTATTGTAAACTCCTTGTTCATCTGGTCTAAGATGGATCTGCAATAGTTCCCACAATAGGGCGACCAGTATAGAGAAAGATTACTATCAAAACTCACACCAAATAGCTGCTAGAAATGGTACGGCCATGTATAAGGGGGTTCAACCAGCAATGCAATGAAAATTAGAGCGAAACCCTTGTTAAAATATGCTCTAAATAGCCATGACATCAGTCATTCAAATCTGCATAGATAACCTTCACAAAATCCTGCAAATGATATGAACAATGAATCCACAAAACTCATTACACGAACTCCATTCCGACACAAATGTGAACACTGAATGCATCCACCATCAATGGCACCATTGGGTGGTATTACACACCTGTAGAATGTTGTTACTAGAGGGAGTTTTCGTTCCCAATAGCCTTTGGTTTGAATCCTCTTCAAATCCTCTCAGGGAAAACCTTAGTAGAGCAAATAACCAACAAAATCATATATTCAAGCATATTTCCAATGAGGCACTTTTCCCTCTTTTAAAACTCTCCAAGAGGGGCATTTTACTTTGGAGGGAAATATTTCTTTTAATTTCACTTTTAATATTTCCCAATGTGAGTGCTCCAAAAGATGACATAAGTGACCTTTAAATATTTCATTTTCTCATCACTTAACCAATTAAACCCAAAGTCCAATATTAAATATTAATATTAATTTACAGACTTTAAAACAGAGGCCCAAATGAACTCAGAATTCAGTGATCTATAGCTTGCCAAAAAGGTCTCGATGAGACGCATCAAACCCCACTTTGAAATTCTGGTTCTGATGCCAATCCCAAAAATGGGGACATTACAGTCTGCCCTTCCCAAAGATTGCTTGTCCTCAAGTAATGCCAACATAACCTCCAAGTAACAAACTGAACCCAACTGAAACCAAAAATGATCCTGGTGCAGGAGCACCAAGGGCTCGGAGCCCATGTATATACTGCACATTTTTGGTGTGATGTGAAATTTTCTTATAGTTGCATTTTGGCGTGATAAGCCTTGGCAGAAAGAAGTTTTTGCTTATCCAAAGTGGGTCATCGGTGTGAGCCTTGGCATCGGGCTGAGGAAATAATCGTGAGCCGACAGTGTATCATCTCACCGATCGGGGTGATAAACATCGAGTTTCACCGATGTGGAGTTGGCCAAAGGCATCGGCGTGAGCATAAGCATCGGGCTGAGAAATTTATCGTGGGCCGACGGTTGCAGGTCATACCGATCGGGAAGACTGTGGTGAGGTGTCGCCGACAAGAAATATCGGCGTGAAATGCACCGTCGGGGAATTTGTTAGAGGCTTCACCGATAGTACTGGGTCAAGCCGATAGAAGGAGTGCATCGGCGTAAGTGTTCCTATCGGCGAGGTTGGGAAATGTTTGACCGACGGTATTAGTCTCGCCGATAGTGCAGTTTGAAGGAGCCTTTGAGGCCATCGGAGTAAGTATGTATATCGGAGGACAACGGAGGAGTCACCCTGACAGTATAAGTCTGAGCAATGGTTTCTAACCATCGGAAAGAATAGCATATCGGTGAAAGAAATTAGGAGGTGGCCGATAAGAGAAGTGTTGCCGACGGTAATGGGAATATCTATTTTGGTGAGATATGGATGTGATCTTGCCGATAATGAAAAATGCACATGTTTAGGTGATGTATGGGCCTTGCGATGGAATTTTAAAAGCTGAATCGACAGTTGGAATACCAACCGGTATGGAAGTTGAACCGACCTGTAACGGACATGAGCAAATACATAAGATGTAGCATTCTTTCTGTAGAGGAGTTCAGCAGAAGGAGAATTGAAGAAGTAAATTTTGGTGTGTGAAGCATTTTGATGTAATCAAAATTTTTGAACAGAAATAAAATACAGCAGTTCGATCATTTGTACATTCTGTTCTGTTTTCACTTTATCATTCTGAAGTAGATTAGTCTTTTTGTTTCTATAGTTTTGTTCTCTTTTGCAAACCATGACTCTGTATTGATGATGCCTCAAGTTCCATTGTACAGTATGGAGGCCATCTTGCAGAGCCATGCTTTTTGTTTGTTTTTCTTTTGTGTGGTGGTCGGATTGCCGGCTAGAGGAAATGCCTACTTGTTCTAGGCGAGCTCAGTGAGGAGTCCGGCTAGATTGACAAGTAGGATAAATAGATTTGCAGAGGTGGAAAAGTAGAGAGAAAGAAAGTGAGCACCAAGCAGTCCAGACCCTTGAACAGAGTGAGAAGGGTGGGCAACAGGCCCAGAAAGTTATGTGCCATTGAGGCAGTATCTGGAAAGCAGTGAGGAAAATGTATGTGTCCCACACCAAGCAGAGAAGTAGAGTTTTCCATCTCTGCAAGGAGTATGTCGTTTAGCACTTTGAATTGGTAGGAAGGCTAGTGTTGTCAACAGTCTTGTACACCTACAGGATGCAGAGCAGGCAGCCTAGAGTCCTCCCTATCAAATTGGTATCAGAGCAGTAAGATTTGGGTTATTCCTAGATAGGACTAGAAGAGTTGTATGTCATCACCGAGTTCAAGTGAGTCTGTTAGTTCATCCAAGAAAATGGTGACTAATGCAGAGTTAGCAAAGAAGGTTGAAGATCAAGAAGAGGAGAATAGACTCCTACAAGAAAGACTAGCAGAAATGGAGAGTAAGCTAGGCTTAATGTTGCAAAAGACTGAGGAAGTCAGCCAGAGAGTTAAATATTCTGAGGATAAGGGAAAAGGTGTATCTGTAGAAGATGAAGAGCCCACACCTGATCCTAAATTGGAAGAAGAACCATTCTTGAAAGCTTTGAAAGCAATGAGTGGTAAAACATTGGAAGGAGTACCACTTTTCAGTGGGAAAATGGACCCAGATTTGGTCATGGAGTGGATAGAAGGACTTGAAAATCACTTTGAATGTGATGGTGTAAGCAAGGCACAGAAAGTAAAGGTGGCCAAATCCAGACTCAGGGGAGCTGCCTTAACCTGGTGGAAATTTGTGCAGACTGAAAGAGCAAAAGAAGATAAGAAGCCCATAGCTACTTGGAAGGGAATGGTAGCTAAAATTAAAGAAGCATATATGCCAGAAGATTATGAAATACAGCTGCACAGGAAGAGACAGAATCTGAGACAGAAGGAATTAGATGTCAGTGCATACACTGAAGAATTCCAAAAGCTATGCTTAAGGTCCAAAGTAATGGAGGATGAAAGCATAAAGGTAGCAAGGTACCTTAATGGTCTGAAGTGGAATATACAAGAAGAAATTAGTTTATTGTGCCCTACCACAGTGCAAAAATGCTATCAGCTAGCACTGAAGGTGGAGGAAAAGAATAAGAGGAAACAAGACTCAAATAGCAGAGGAAGAGGAAGAGGCAGAGATAACAGAGGACACAGAGGAGGTTTTGGTGGAAGGAATACTGACAATAGATCCCAAGCAGAATCCAAACTCACAGAGCAGAGTGGGGAGTCAAGTGGTAGAGGAAACCACAGAGGAAGAGGATCTAACAGAGGAAGGTCAGGAGGATCAGGCAGAGGATCCTATTTCACCAACATGAAGTGTTACAATTGTGGCAATCTAGGTCATCCAGCATATAGGTGTCCAGAAAAGGCCACATCCTCTTCTCAAGGAGGTGATAAGAGAAATCACTATGTCCAAGATAATGCATCCAGCAGCCAGACACCTGATGTCAATCTAAACTCAGAAGATGGAGAGAACCTGATGATAAGGAGAACATTGATCAAAGAACCAGAGAAATCTGAACCAAGCCAGAGGAGAGCACTATTCAAAATCAAGTGCAAGATTTTGAATAAGGTATGTAAAATTATCATAGACTCAGGATCCACTGATAATATTATTTCTGATGAGGCAGTTAAGAAACTGAATTTGAAAAGAATTACTCATGCAAACCCATATAGAGTCACATGGTTGAATAAGGGTCAACATGTGGTAGTAAATGAACAAAGTTGGGTGGAGTTTAGTATAGGTGGCTACAAGGATAAGGTATTATGTGATATACTACCCATGGATGCGTGCCATCTCTTATTGGGCAGACCATGGTAGTATGACCGAAAAGCAGTACATGATGGTGAGAAGAATGCCTATTCTTTTTAGAAGGATGGTGTCACCTATAAGATTCAGTCATTGGAGGATGAAGATGCAGTTCAGACAAAGAGTCCTAATATCTTGGTTGTGAGTGGAAAAGAGTTTCTAAATACTCTTAAGGAAGATGGTATTGGTTATGCCATCATAGTGAAACCAAAAGAAGGACAACAGGGTAAGAAGACAGAGATTCCCAAAGAAGTGCAGCCTATACTGGAGAAGTATAAAGGCATAATCAGTGATGGTACACCAACCACATTGCCTCCACAGAGAGCAATAAGCCATCAGATAGACCTAATTCCAGGAGCATCTTTTCCAAACAAGGCACCTTACAAGATGACTCCAGATCAGCACAAAGAGATTTCCAGGCAAGTGCAGGAATTGCTAGATCAAGGATTGATCAGGAAGAGTATTAGTCCTTGTGCAGTGCCCACAGTGTTGGCACCCAAGAAAGGAGGATCATGGAGATTGTGTACAGATGCCAGAGCCATAAACAAGATAACTATAAGGTATAGATTCCCAATTCCCAGAATTGAAGATCTCATGGACTGTATTGGAAAAGCAAAGTATTTCACCAAGATAGACCTGAAGAGTGGTTACCACCAAATAAGAATCAAGGAAGGTGACGAGTGGAAGACAGCCTTTAAGACCACAGAAGGACTGTATGAATGGCTTGTTATGCCATTTGGTCTATCAAATGCACCCAGCACCTTTATGAGACTCATGAATGAAGTCCTAAAGGATTACATTGGTAAATTTGTTGTTGTTTTTCTAGATGATATTCTAATTTTTAGTCAGACCAAGGAAGAACATCTAGAACATGTAAATACTGTTTTGCAAAAATTACATGATGAACAACTAACCATCAACCTGGAGAAGTGTGAATTCATGAAGCAGGAATTGGTATACCTTGGTTTTGTGGTGTCCTAGGGAGAGTTGAAGATGGACAAGTCCAAAGTAGAAGCCATATTGAGCTGGCCTACTCCCAGAGCAGCCACAGAGGTGAGAAGTTTTCATGGCTTAGCCCAGTTTTATAGAAAGTTTATCAGAAATTTCAGTGGAATATGTGCACCTATGTTGGATACAATTAAGGGTGGAATGAAAGCAAAATTCAGATGGACACCAGCTGCAGATAGAAGTTTTGAAAGGTTGAAGAAAGAGGTAGCAACACAACCTATTTTGTTGTTGCCTAGTTTTGATAAGCTATTTACTATTGAATGTGATGCAAGTAATATAGCTGTGGGAGCAGTGCTAAATCAAGAAAACAGACCTGTAGCCTTTTTCAGTGAGAGGCTGAATGAAGCAAAGAGTAAGTACTCTTCATATGACTTAGAGTTGTATGCTCTAGTCCAAGCATTGAGGAAGTGGAGACATTATCTCCTACCTAAAGAATTTGTGGTCTACACAGATAACCAAGCTCTGAGTTTTCTGAACTCACAGGATAAGTTAAGTAGCAGGCATATCAAATGGATGGAGTACCTGCAGTCTTATACCTTTACAATTAAGCATAAGAAGGGGCAGCTGAACAGAGTTGCAGATGCTTTGAGCAGAAGATTGCTCACAGTGCAGGAAGTGCAATTGAAGAGCATTGGGATTGAAGATTTCAAGAATCTTTACCAAGATGATGAAGATTTTGCTGAGGCATACAAGGTATGTCAAGATTTTGAGAATCACTTTCACAGTGAATTTGCAGATTTCACCTTACAGCAGGGATTGCTATTCAAAGGTGGACAATTATGTGTGCCAAGAGGATCTATGAGAGAAAATCTCATACAAGAGAAGCATAATGGCAGTTTGAGTGGACATTTTGGTCTGAACAAAACATTGGAATTAGTCCAGAGGTTCTACTATTGGCCGAGGATGCACATAGACATCAGAAGGTATGTAGAGCAATGTACCATATGTCAGAAGGCCAAGGGAACCACTTCTAATGCAGGACTGTACCAACCCTTACCCATTCCTTCCAGGCCATGGGAATGTGTAAGCATGGATTTTGTAGTTGGTTTGCCTAAGACTAAGACTGGTTATGATAGCATATATGTAGTTGTGGACAGGTTTAGCAAGATGAGTCATTTCATTCCCTGCAAAGTGACTCATGATGCCAGTCATATAGCACACTTATTTTTCAGAGAAGTGATCAGAATTCATGGACTTCCAGCAAGCATTGTGTCTGACAGAGATGCTAAATTCATGGGGCATTTCTGGAAAACATTGTGGCAGAGATTGGGAACAAATTTGTCTTTCAGTTCAGCATATCACCCACAGACAGATGGTCAGACAGAGGTGGTAAACAGGACATTGGGCAACTTGTTGAGGTGTATAACCAAAGAATATGGACAGAGTTGGGATCTTGTCATTCATCAGGCAGAATTTGCCTATAATGACAGTGTGAATAGGACTACTGGTAAGAGTCCATTCGAAATAGTCTATGGAATGCATCCCAGAGGTATATGTGAGCTCAGAATTATGGGAAACATGGAGAACAGAAGTGGACATGCAGGGGATTTTGCACAATCCATGAAAGAAGTGCATGAGCAGGTGAAGAAAACCTTGACAGAGAACACACAGAAGATCAAGGACAGAGTAGATGCCCACAGAAGGGATATTCAGTTTGAGGTTGGTGATCTGGTTATGGTACACTTGAACAAAGCCAGAATGCCGAAAGGCACGCCAACCAAACTGCAGATGAGGAGAATTGGTCCTTGCAGAATCCTGAACAAGTATGGTAACAATGCATATAGAATTGAATTGCCAGAAGATTTGGCAATCTCACCAGTGTTTAATGTCCAAGACCTGGTGCAATACAGGGGTCCCCAGTCAGCAGCAGATGGATCCATTTTAGAGAAGGAACAGACAACAAAAGATGTGACTTTGCCATTAAAACCCAAACTGCAGGCAGAGAGAATACTGGATTCAAGAGTACAGAAGCAAACCAGACATGGTCTCTACATGGAGCATTTGATCAAATGGAAGCAGTTGCCTGAAGCAGAAGCTACCTGGGTTGCAGAGTCAGAATTTAAAAAGAGGGGCATTGATTTTGCCTCATTGTCACCGAAGGTGACTTGACTTCTTCCACACAGGGGGAGTATGGTGCAGGAGCACCAAGGGCTCGGAGCCCATGTATATACTGCACATTTTTGGTGTGATGTGAAATTTTCTTATAGTTGCATTTTGGCGTGATAAGCCTTGGCAGAAAGAAGTTTTTGCTTATCCAAAGTGGGTCATCGGTGTGAGCCTTGGCATCGGGCTGAGGAAATAATTGTGAGCCGACAGTGTATCATCTCACCGATCGGGGTGATAAACATCGAGTTTCACCGATGTGGAGTTGGCCGAAGGCATCGGCGTGAGCATAAGCATCGGGCTGAGAAATTTATCGTGGGCCGACGGTTGAAGGTCATACCGATTGGGAAGACTGTGGTGAGCTGTCGCCGACAAGAAATATCGGCGTGAAATGCATCATCGGGGAATTTGTTAGAGGCTTCACCGATAGTACTGGTCAAGCCGATAGAAGGAGTGCATCGGCGTAAGTGTTCCCATCGGCGAGGTTGGGAAATGTTTGACCGACGGTATTAGTCTCGCCGATAGTGCAGTTTGAAGGAGCCTTTGAGGCCATCGGAGTAAGTATGTATATCGGAGGACAATGGAGGAGTCACCCCGACAGTATAAGTATGAGCGATGGTTTCTAACCATCGGAAAGAATAGCATATCGGTGAAAGAAATTAGGAGGTGGCCGATAAGAGAAGTGTTGCCGACGGTAATGGGAATATCTATTTCGGTGAGATATGGATGTGATCTTGCCGATAATGAAAAATGCACATGTTTAGGTGATGTATGGGCCTTGCGATGGAATTTTAAAAGCTGAATCGACAGTTGGAATACCAACCGGTATGGAAGTTGAACCGACCTGTAACGGACATGAGCAAATACATAAGATGTAGCATTCTTTCTGTAGAGGAGTTCAGCAGAAGGAGAATCGAAGAAGTAAATTTTGGTGTGTGAAGCATTTTGATGTAATCAGAATTTTTGAACAGAAATAAAATACAGCAGTTCGATCATTTGTACATTCTGTTCTGTTTTCACTTTATCATTCTGAAGTAGAATAGTCTTTCTGTTTCTATAGTTTTGTTCTCTTTTGCAAACCATGACTCTGTATTGATGATGCCTCAAGTTCCATTGTACAGTATGGAGGCCATCTTGCAGAGCTATGCTTTTTGTTTGTTTTTCTTTTGTGTGGTGGTCGGATTGCCGGCTAGAGGAAATGCCTACTTGTTCTAGGCGAGCTCAGTGAGGAGTCCGGCTAGATTGACAAGTAGGATAAATAGATTTGCAGAGGTGGAAAAGTAGAGAGAGAAAGTGAGCACCAAGCAGTCCAGACCCTTGAACAGAGTGAGAAGGGTGGGAAACGGGCCCAGAAAGTTATGTGCCATTGAGGCAGTATCTGGAAAGCAGTGAGGAAAATGTATGTGTCCCACACCAAGCAGAGAAGTAGAGTTTTCCATCTCTGCAAGGAGTATGTCGTTTAGCACTTTGAATTGGTAGGAAGGCTAGTGTTGTCAACAGTCTTGTACACCTACAGGATGCAGAGCAGGCAGCCTAGAGTCCTCCCTATCAGATCCCAGGGTCCCAAGTTATTCCCAGCATAGAACCACCACGTCGACGCTGCGCTACTCTGATAAAACCTTCACCATGCAGAGAGTGGTGAAGCAACACCTCAAAATCCAACTGAACTGTCATGCCAAACCTATCACCACCTGGATCCCAACACATTAGAACCTCACATCCATCAATCATGAAGAGGAAATTAACCCTCAAAGTGTTTGAACCACCACATTCCCCTCCATCCTCTGTAAAACTCCTATGGATGTACTAACTACACAACATAACTGTTGGAAGATATGAAACTGCTCCTCTCAGAATGAGGGAATGAATAAACTCTCCTCCATCACTATTGTAAAGACTAAATATGCCATCATGCTTATTGACACTGCAACCTCTCAAAAGCCATGTCTCCAATGAAAATTTAGGAGACCAAGAAGCTGCAAACTCTGTCTGATACATATCACCATGATGGTAATCTGATCTCTGACTCTGTAAATAATCCTCTGAATGTGTCTGATTCAGCCACCTTCAATCTACAGTTCCATCACCTATAGATGGCCACCCTTCATCCCACAAGGGATGATATAAATCCTGAGCCAATCGACACTTACGGATCATCAGGTCATTTGTGTGTGGACTAAAGGAGAAATGATGAGCACTCCTCACTATGTAGTCAAGATAAAAAGCACATGCCTGTGTCAAAGGTTGACCATCATAGTTATGAGGAACACACTCCTCATCACTCGATTCAGAAGATGGCTCATGTCTCTGATCTTGAATAGCTAATTGGGTAGATACTTTGCAAGTCCTCTCCGCATACCCAATAGCAAAGTCCAAATTTGAAAGCAATTGGAGTTACTATGATTTAATCCACTCCATGGCATGCTGGATAGTTCTCAAATTAGATGTATATGTGCCTGCTACTACTCCTATCTAGCTTTCCTCCAATTGTGTCATCCACAAGAGACCCTCCACAAACTTGTGGGTATTGTCAATATGAGTTAAGGTTTGAACAACCTTATCCTTGGTAACCTTTAGCTAATCTCTCCATTGCTGTGGCTCAATAAGTTGTCTATCCCAATTAGCTGCATAGGATGCAAACTCTGATTTGCTTCCAAGAGAGGGAAACAAATCAACATGAGAACTGATCACATCACTGGATGATGTCCTGCATATCTCCCGTGAAAATGATGTAGCGTGGTGATCTGTCACACCACTCACTGGAAATTTCACTACTACATCACAAGAGCCATCAATCATTTGCTCTGCATCACCTAAAATGGGACTAACCTCAGGAACACCTGGTGCAACATATTGTTCCCAGCTATACTCATCCAAAACAATTGTCCCCTCTATATCACCCGCACCAGTAATTAAAAGGGATGTAGCCACATCCTCCACATACTCATTACCACCATCCATGGATGCATGCTCATCACCACTCGCTGCCATAGATATCTGAATTATTTTTGTAGGTGATGAAGACTGCACCAAGCTCAACTCCACAGTAAGCTCATATATTCGTAACTTTGATTCTTGAAGGGTTGTTTGAGTGCTCTTCAAAGAGTCTATGGTAACCTCAAGCTCATAGGTGAGCTTAGCGACCTCCTCTTCCTTTCCCCTTAAAGCATCATGATAAATACCATCAAGCCTGAGAAGATGATCTCTATCTGATAATAGTTGTAGGTAATTATTCTTCATGATCTCAACTGCATCTCTAAGTGCCTGAAATTCAGCAAGGCAAAGTCCTCTATCATCATGTTCCTCCATCTCAAGAGTACTCCAACCATAGGTTGCCAACATCTGTCTGGCAACATCAAAATGTTCCAAAGTTGTAGCAATCATATTGTCATTAACCTTGAACTGCCCAGTCAAATGATGATGCCCCTGTGACGAACCATCTCCACACCAATATTTCAATTTGCAATTTGCACTATGGAAAGAGGCCAAATCATCATCACTCACCGATTGATAAGCATCCTTATGTGTGCTATCATCCCTGCACACTTCCTCAACAAAGGTACTATTGTTATGTACCTCATGGGATGGCTCTAATGACAAGATAGAAGCTGCAAATTAGATATAATCATCACACACTGCTACCTCCAATGTAGATACATGCTCAACCAAAGAGCTATCCTGGGACCCATCATCAACAAGCAAATTTTTTGATTTGTTGTCCTTTTCTAAGGTCTGATTTGCAAAATCAGACTTGCTGCGGCTTGAACCTGCATCACATCCAAGCTGAGTGTCATGCTCTATCTCAAATTTTAAATCTTCTCCTAGATCCCACACCTGGTTATTTTTCCCAAGTGCAATGCTACAACCGGAAACAACTCTATCATCCAACTCCAAAGGTGGATTGTCATATGTCATATCACCACCCATCTCAAGTAATGGATTAACAGCAGTCACCACAAATTTATTCTTGCAATCAAATTCATGCAAGGGAAATGAATTGTTGTTATGGCAAATACTAAAATTAGAACCTTCATACCTATCGTTAATGACTCCAATGCTATCCCAAATCACCTGTACCTCTTCCTTATCATCCTCAACAATGAACTGTGAATCTAAATCAACAAGGATACAAGGTCTTAGTTTAGGATCAGCTACATGCAACATGAAATTAGATTTGTTCTCAAAATCAAGAACACCACCTATATCATCATTCCTTGTTTGAGAAGCATCCTCATGGGTGCTATCAACTAACCCTTCTGAAAGGTCACTTGGTTCTTCAAGTTGAAAGGGAAGTGAATCATTTTCTTCATTACTCAGGTCAAAGGTTATGGCAACATCAATTTGTCACCCATGGCTGATTTAAAATATTTATCCGCATACCTTTCACCTATGTCCTTTTAGGACTTAAAACTTTCAGCATCAATGCCCTCAGGCTCGCTTGCAAAGTCACCTTCTAGCAACCTATCAATCATTTTTAATTCCTTCTCAGAAGTAGTAACTTCAAGATTTTTATCAAAGTGAGGCCCATCTTCACAAATTTCTGCTGTAATCTCCCCTAAATCAACAAGTTCCTCTTTGCATGTATCTTGATTAGTGATCTTGTTTTCACCATACAAAGGCTTAGACTCATTCTTTCTAGCTATCAGGTCTTCTTTGCTCTTATCAAGACTTGGCTGCAATAAACAAGTGGTAGGAGTTTCTATTTCACATTCCTTATTGTTCCCATCTCCATGGTTCCTATCTCCATTATAGTTCCTTTTTCTGTCATTGTTGTTGTTGCTATTAATATCAGGTTTCCCATGGCAAAAATTGGTTATCTCCTGATTCAATTGATTAGACTATTGTTCCATCATCTGTTTCAATTGATTAGAATGTTGTCGTATCATTCTCAGATCATCTCTGAGTCCTTCCTGATCTTCATCATCCATTTCCTCCAAAATGCTGCGTAGAACCCTCATTGACTGCAGAAGGTGTTCAAGTTTCCTACTGGTACTGACCTTGTCCATGTATTTGAATACTCATGCAAGTGTTGATCACCCACATGCAAAACTAAGTTGTATGTCTTATACTTTCATCTGCCTATCTGAACCTGACCTCACAAGATGGCAAGATCTTTAGCTCTGATACCATTGTAAAGTGCCATACCTATTTGTATATTCTTAAAATATTTTATGTGTTTTATTTTTATTTTTATGTGATCTTTCAGAAATAGACAGAAGAATGCAGAAGGAGTTTTCAATTTACTGTAAATGTGTTGCTGGAGCATACATAATATAACATATATTGCAAACCCATAAAATATACAATGAATATGAAGAAGCTAATAGATACCCAGATAGTAAAATAGCCAATAAACAATTATTATCACATACCCATGTGCAAAAATATAACTTCAATTTTATGCTGGCGCCAGACCAGCTAATGAGTATGGCTGGAAATGCTTCAAATCACCATTAGACTGAAAGTATTGGTCATGACAATGGATTACAATGATATGAGAGCTCTAAAAGCCTCCACTAGAGGAGAAATGAAGCTGCAACAAATAACAAATGAGTCACCAAAGACCCACGTCCTCCAAGGGCATTGCACGACTTGCTACAAGTGAGATATGCAATAAAATCTACTGGAAACTCCTTGAATTTGGTCTAAGATGGATCTGCAATAGTTCCCACAGTAGGTCGACCAGTATAGAGAAAGATTACTATCAAAACTCACACCAAATAGCTGCTAGAAATGGTACGGCCATGCATAAGGGGGTTCAGCCAACAATGCAATGAAAATTAGCTCCAAACCCTTGATAAAATATGCTCTAAACAGCCATGACTTCAGTCATTCAAATCTGCATAGACGATCTTCACAAAATCTTGCAAATGATATGAACAATGAATCCACAAAACTCATTACACAAACTCCATTTAGGCACAAATGTGAACACTGAATACATCCACCATCAATGGCACCGTTGGGTGGTATTGCACACCTGTACAATGTCGTTACTAGAGGGAGTTTTTATTCCCAATAGCCTCTAGTTTGAATCCTCTTCAAACCCTCTCAGGGAAAACCTTAGCAAAGCAAATAGCCAACAAAATCATATATTCAAGCATATTTCAAATGAAGCACTTTTCCCTCTTTTAAAACTCTCCAAGAGGGACGTTTTGCTTTGGAGGGAAATATTTCTTTTAATTTCACTTTTAATATTTTCCAATGTGAGCACTCCAAAAATGAAATAAGTGCTTTTAAATATTTCATTTTCTCATCACTTAACCAATTAAACCCAAAGTCCAATATTAAATATTAATATTAATCTACGGACTTTAAAACAGAGGCCCAAATGAACTCAAAATTCGGTAATCCATAGCTCACCAGAAAAGTCTCAACGAAACGCATCCAACCCCACTCTGAAAATCTGGTTCTGGTGCCAATCCCAAAAATGGGGACATTACAAACTCATCCTTCCTTGCAACGTATTCCAAACCCATTCTTCCTTGCAACGTATTCCAAACCCATTGAATTAAATTTAAATATATGTTTCTAAATAAATTCATAAACTATAAGGTATTTATCATTAAATATTAATAACAATTCACTTAAGGATTTTATTATAATATTATTTTAAACTAAATTATTGTACTTGAATTTTTTAAATTTGTTTGATTCAAATTAAATATTTAATACAATAAATTGTTTCCAGTTGATATATTTGTAATAAGATATGTAATAAGTAGATATATTTAGTCTTAGACTTAATTTTCTAAAATCTCTTATTTTTCAACTAGATTGATTATAAGGGATAAAAGCACACACATTGTCCTTTTACTCCTTTGTTTTACACCTACTTTAGTACCATCATTGTAGTGCTCATCCTTTTTATTATTGCATAAATAAACCTTAATCCTTGATGTAGTTACAAATGGAGGGCCTAATAAAATATTTTTATTGAACCATGTTACAACCTTAAACATAAACACTCCTCAAACATATAAAAAAATCAATTAACACTCAAAATATACAAATGAACTAAAAAGAAATAAATTAATAGATTTTTCCACTAGGGATTACCATTTGATTTAGGCCTTAGCCTTTGATTGTAACACAAAACATGCACTAAACTACTAAAATCTCTTACTCCACTTGCTTATTACCCCTCTCAAATGACTTTGACACCTTTTTATAGTGAAGGTTGATGTAGTAAGTCTACACTGACCAAAAATGTGGTACAATCCCCCATACACTTAGGATAAGAATAATGGGACCAATATTAAAAATGGTATTTCAATTAAGTTCACCTGGGAATTGGATGCAATGCTATGAAACATGTAAACATGCTATTCTATTATGAAGCAACATATATGTCTCTAAACTCAATGTTGTGGTAACTCATAGTAAACTACAAGAAGCTAAATGATGGATATAATATAGGGGATGGGAAAGGGTTGAGGAAACATGGCCCACCATATGAGAAGATTGTGTATGTTCAATAATTTTCTATAAATCCTTAAATTGTGTCCATTTCATGTTCTTTAGTGATAAGTACCTTAGTAAGAGCATAAAAAATAAATGATGTAGACATATCATTTATAGTAGTTAAATGATTATGTAAACATTTTAATTTGTCAATCTTCTCATGTTTCTTTTGATTTTAAAAAAAAATTAATGAAAGTATCATGATCATAATATCATTCTTTATCATTCAAATATGATATTTGACCCTCATAGGAAGTAGAAGGAAGAGAGGTAATCATGGTGAAAAGGTGAGGATTTAACCTATAACATTGTTGAAGGGGAGGAACCTAAGGGCCTTAGGATTTTCTAAAACATGCAAAAATAAACACAATGGCTTTAAATACAATAAATTAACACTATACCAGATTAAAAATAGAATTTGAGAAATAATTTTGTACCCTAAAGAATAGGTGTGGAAGCTATGGGTTCACTAAAATTAAATTACCCAAAACTAAGTAATCTAATGTATAATTGCTTATTATATAAACCTAAAGATAAGAGAGATAAGAATGAAGCAAGAGACCAAGATCTAATTAATCGATCTTGAAAAATTAAAGTAGGGTAAATCTCACAACAATTTGTCCCACTTTTTGGCCTGGGACATTGAAATAAAAAAATTTAACCAAATTTTCACTCTTCATCACTTATGGAAAGAAAATCTATTAATAATTTGAAGATGATGTGAATTAGTGATTTTTGAGATTTTATGAGTAGATTCTAAATATATTTAAAAAATAATTAAAAATAATTTGTCTCATTTTTAAATAATTTCTTAATAACTTGTTTTTCATACTTTATAATATTTTTAATGAGTGATATTTATTCTATTACATATAATTTTTTTAGAAATAAGATAAATTCATAATTTCCTAGTTTCCTCTCCATGTATTATGCAAATACTACATCATGCATAATGTGGTTTTTTTGTCTTTTTCATTGTAGGTGGAAGGGCAAACACCACTCTTTTTTGGAAGAAACAAATTTTCTTTAATAGCCATTTAAGGTTTAGAGTTTGGGGTTTATGGATTAGGGTTAAGGGTTAATGGTTTAGTTTTTAGGGTTTAGGGTTTAGAGTTTATGGTTGGGGATTAAGGTTTAGTTTTTTGGGTTTATGGTTTAGTTTTTAAGGTTTAGGATTTTGTTTTTAGGGTTTAGTTTTTTTTTTTCAAAATTTTCATTAAATATGATTTAAAAAAAAGTAAAACTATTCTACATGGAAAATAAATTAGTAAACAAAAGTATTGTTCAATCATTTTATTTTTTTTGAATTTTCATTAATTTAATCTAAAATTTGATTGAGAAAATGTGAAATATCTAGACAAGATACTCCTTTGAATGTTGATAGAAGATGTCTAGTTGATGCTACTGGGTCATTAGGTTAGTGTTTGCTAGGTTTTTTTTCTTGGACTGCACAAATGCCTTCATTTGAAGGTGTTGTTGTCTCTGTTGTGCCCAAAGTAGAACAATGAATTATTTTTTCTCATATAAAATACATAAATAAGGCCTTTTTCAAAGGTCCATTTGACTAAAGGCATCTTTATTAATAAAAAACCTTCATTTGAAGGTGCCTTTGAACGAAGGTTTTGTTGATGCCACCTTCGAGAAAAGGTATATAGCTCAAAGTGTATGCATGGATGGTTATGGTCCATAATATCAAAATGTCCCATGTAGTTCATAGGGGTAAATTCAATTCCTAACTTTAAGTTTTCTAGAATTACTACTTTAATATGAGAAAAACATGTAGAAACAAAACTTTGGTCAATAATGTAAAACTCATTGTTTCTTGCAACTTGCACTAACCCTATCAAATTAAATTTTAACATAATATTTTTAACAAAATTTATTTATTATAATAGATTTACCAATACATATTAATAACAAATCAACTTTTTTAAAATGATTTTAAATTAAATTAGAACTTAAATTTTCATTTGATTCAAATTATCTTTTCATACAATAAATTGTGTTTGTTTAATATCTCTGTAATTAAATTTGATAAACAAACATACTTGGTCTTAGATTTTATTTGAAAAAATCTTGGTTCCCTTGCTTAAAATATAAAATATAATTTTAAAATTTGTACATTATCTGCAAATATCAAACCGTTTGTAAGCTCAGGTGGAATTTTTGGGGAGGAGCCCAAATTAATTCTACACATGTAAAAAGAGCAATATATTAATCGAGAGGAAATTGAACATTATGCATATGATTAGGGCTTAAATTTGACAGTCCACCTTGCCTGTCAAGGAATTTTTTTCCTACAGTTTAGTCTTTAGTATCCCCTAAAATTTAAAAATAAAAGCAAAAAACTAAAAATTTATATTCTATAAAAAAACAAATCTATTTCTTCAATAATAGTTCCTATTAAAAAAATTAAAAATAAAAGAATAGAATGAATATATTCTATAAAAAATAAATCCATTTGGAAATTTTTTTCCTATTAAAAAATTTAAAAATAAATGGAAAAAAATATATATATTATATAATTTAGAATGAATATATAATTATATTCATAAAAAACAAATCTAAAAATTTGAGATATATTGTATTAAAAAACAAATCTAAAAGATATATATTTAAAATGAATATAATTATATTGAGAATGAATATATAATTATATTCATAAAAAATAAATCTAATAATTTGGGATATATTCTATTAAAAAACAAATCTAAAAGATACATATTTAGAATGAATATATAATTATACTCATAAAAAACAAATCTAAATTAGAATGAATATATAATTATACTCATCAAAAACAAATTTAAAAATTTGAGATATATTCTATTAAAAAACAAATCATAGTTAGATTTTCATATTAATTGTTTTTTTTACAGTTTTTAAAACAAGAGACGCAATGCGTCATGTTCCTGCCTTTATGCATTTAATGTTGGTGTAGTATATTGTGAGAAAGGAAAACTCGATGGGATGAGAAAAGGTCATGTGAGTAATGATTTCATATGTCAAATTTAGTCTTGAGACCATCAAATAGAAGATTGAGAACAGAGGAAAAAGCATTAGATGAAAAATGTGCAATGAAATCTTGGATACAAGATAGTCTGAACAGATTATTTCATTATGTATTAAGGACCATAGCTCTTTTTTCTAAATACTTCGTGTGTACAGATTGTCTTGATAATTAAAGCAATGGAAATTGTTTAGGATTGCTATAGCAGTACTAATGATTATTGTAAAATAAATGTATATATTGTGCGTTTAATTCCAATTTTTTAAAATCAATTTTTGCTGAAAGTAAACATATACTGGTCAAGTATATGTTAAGAAGCTGTTGTGATGTTCACAATACGCCCCATTTTGCTGCTTAGCAAAATGGGGACCCCTGCTGATGTTTGCTTTTTGCTTCTGCTTGTGTTTTTTCTGTTTTCTGGTGGTTTGGTAAAAATGAAGGTCAGGTGCATCATCATCATGATATTGGATAAGGTAGGTCATTATCATGAGGTCAGTTTGTCAAAGTTCATATTTTGTTTCTATTACCTCATATTTAGAAAGAGCTTGAAATTCCATGCAGGTTTGCCTTTTACTTCACTCGAAAATTCTTCCATATGTGAAAGTTATGCGCGGTCAAAGTTTTTGTCAAACCTGATATTCGCAGGAGGATCATCATATTTTTATATCCTAAGTCATGTTGTCAAGATCATCATGATCTTGGTCTATCACTCGATAAAAATCATGCAGTCGCAATATTCGGACGTCAATCTTAGGTGGTAGTGCCCTTTACCCGTCAAATGGCCTTAGGCGCATTGTCAGCATCATGATTTCTTTTAGGATGGTCATATGTTATAAACTCGGTTTTGGTTACATGAAGATGATCATCATCATCATATTTGAACCCCCCCCGATAATATCTTGAGGTTCAAATATCATGATGATATCAACTTTAGGTCAGGGTAAGTTTCCCTGTCGAGTGGTCTTTGTATAGTGAGCATCATCATGATATTTCAACATTACCTAATCTTATCATATCATGCTGATCACCCTTAGAAAATCCACCGTCGGCATATTTGCATGCGCATGTTATAATCCTATCGCAAGGTCATCATCATGATATTTGCTGAAGTTCGAAATATGATGATGACAACTTCATATCCTCCTGATCTCCTTTTGCATAATTATGATCATCATCCTGGTCTCACGAGGGTCATTCGCTGAAATTCGCTAAGTGATGGAGACATCATCATCATAAATCGATAAAGGGGATCATCATCTTCATATCGTCCTGATCGCCTTTTTTGCAATATCATGATGATAGGTCATTATCATGATATTTGCTGAAGTTCGAAATATGATGATGACAACTTCATATCCTCCTGATCTGCTTTTGCATAATTATGATCATCATCCTGATCTTTGATGAGGGTCATTCGCTGAAATTCGCTAAGTGATGGAGACATCATCATGATAAATCGATAAAGGGGATCATCATCTTCATATCCTCCTGATCGCCTTTTTTGCAATATCATGATGATCACCCTACCTATTCAGAAGAAGGCGATATTTCATTGCTTAAACAGCATGATCATTTTTTTACAATATCACCCTAGTGCAATATCATGATGACCTCAACTCATCCTTGTGCTTCGAAGACAGAATATCATGATGACGTCATCATGATAATTCGATGAGGAGGGTCATCATCATATTGTTTTATCCTGTCATGTTGTCAAGATCATCATGATCTTGTTTGTTCACCTGATATTTCGTAAAGTCCTCCTGCCGATGAAATACAACCTTTTGAAAATATCCTGATGGTCATCATCGTCACATTTTCCGTTCGGCAGGATATTTCCCAAACATGATCCGGTTGGCGAAATATCATGATGACGTCGTGTTCTAAGTTTAAGAAAGGCTCCAAATATCATGATGACGTCATCCCGATCTAATAAACGAAGAAGCAAATATCCTGATCATCATCATCATTACATTTTTCCTTCAATAGGATATTTTTCAAGCAGGATCTGGTTCGCGAAATATGATGATGATGTCTTATTCTAAGTTCGACGAAGAAGCAAATATCCCGATGCTCATCATCATTCTGATCTTTTGAGAGGGTTGCCTTGGGCGCAAAGGGGTCATATTACATTCATCATCCTGATCATGCTCCTTAGGTGACCGGATATTACATTTATCCCCTGATCTTAACGAAGATGACGATGATGTCATCCTTAGCATTTCAATGAAGCCCGAATATCATGATGACGTTACCATCATTTTCCTTTCCTCGACAACATGATCATATTCCATATCCTCCTTTTCTTGTTCAACAATATGATGATGATGATGTTGTTCTTTTCCGCAATATGCAGAAGCGAAATATCATGATGATGAAGTAAATATTGACCAACACATTTTTTTTGACACGCCGATGGCGATGATCATGTCGATGGGCGGGAAATGAAGCGGTGGAATTTTAAAGTGTTTTTTTTGGGCGCCTGTGGCATTTTCCCGGTCAGTGATGGTTGACCCAGTGAATTTTGAGCGGTTTGAATGCATTTTGGGCGTGTTTGAGAGTATTTTGGATCTGATTTCCACGATTTTGCACAGTGACGTGGATTTAAACGATTATTTTAATTTCCTGTTGTTTATGTGATAAATGAAATACTTATTGCTTGTGTTGTCTTTATATTGTGCCTCTCTATACTGTAATACTTGACAACAGGGATTTTTAGGGCCTACACACAGGGATTCTAGGAAAACACAGCAAGTTAGCTTAGCATAGTTTAGAAGTAGAAGAGGGAGGTCGCCTGTTTGTCTACAGTAAGGTGTGCGTGGAATGTCTGGTTGCCTTACTGTATCTGTAAAGGTTGTAAGTTCTTTGTAGTATGATCAATGAAACTAAGAGTTATTCCTGCATTGTAAATCATGTATGACTATTCGTTTCTAATACAATAGAATCTGGAGTTCTGCATCTGTCTTCTGAGTGTTCTCCTGCCCTTCTTTGTATTTTGAAATATCTTCTCTGAGAGCTTGCAATTTTAAATGTATGTTTGTGAAAATGCCCAGAACTTTCATTTAGGGTTTTTACTGTGGATTTGATCAAATTACTGTGGTATTTACATAGTGCATGACAGAAACAATTAGATCCTTCGGTAGATTAAATGAGGTATAGAGTAGATCTTTCTAACTTTTCCCAACCCATCTGAAATATTTAGCTGAAAACGTAGAAATCCAAAGGAAACTGTCTCAAATTTGAAGAAGCATGTACAACAGAGCTATAAGTAGACAGTCTTCATAAACAGATAAAAAAGAAAGCTGCAAAAAATCCAAGAAAACCCTTTGAAACTTGCAGCACAGTATCATCTTTATGCAAATGAACAGAATACTTGTTGAAATCTATGACCTTTTTGCATATTCTTAGGCCAGTAAACCACAAAACAAACCTAAACTACGTAAGGCCCCTTGAACATTATAGCTTCACATTGACCAACTGAACTTGACCAACCGAACCATTGTAGACTTGGGATTAGTTGAATCTCAAATGATTCCTTCTTATCTTTCAAGTATAGTTTCAGTTCATTATATGTGAATTTTAACTTATTGTTATGATTGCATCAAAACAGTCATTAGCAGTTTTCTGGCGCTAGAAGAAGGGCCAAAAGGCTGTATATTGTAATCATCAATAGTTTTCTGGCGCTAGAGGGAGGGCCAGAAGGCTGTATTTTGTAATCATCAACAGTTTTTGGCGCTAGGAGGGCCTGATTTGGTTTAGGGTCAAAATTTTGAGTTTTGAATGTTGTATTCTGAGATATGTTAGATCTCATAAAATTTCAAAGGCGTAAAGGGTTGAAAGAAGGTCCCATTTTGAATGGACTCACATAGGGATAGTTTTCAAGTTGACATTCCTTGATTTCAGAAAGTTTTGAATAAGTAGCTTTATCCTAAAAATCTATATAGCTATGGTTTATTTGGAAGGTGTAGGATACATTAGTCCGCAGAGCATGGTGAGCTTAATTGTCTATCTTTTGTCACAAAATTAGATTTATATTTGAAAGGACTAATCTGTCTGTCAGATGTGTATAAGGTTGAAAGTTGGTAGGAAAACGAGGAGATTATTGAGCGACAGGAGGATGCAGCATCAATGGTCGTCAAATGTGCAGAGGATACAAAGATGGAACCAATGCTAAGAATAAAGGATAGTAAGATCTCTGTCCAGGAATCATGTGATGGTAAGAAAAAAAATTTGTCTTTTCATCAGGATCCAGTTGTGATTAAGGTTAATGAAAAGTATAAATATCCTAAAAAATGCAGAGAAGAAATCACAGCTCATGCCCCTTTTCTGGATAATAAGCAAAAAGGATTTAATGAAAAAGAAAAGGAAAGTGAGGTTTGTCTTGATATATTTGATAAATATATGGAATTACTAAGGAATATTTGTCAAGAGGAAACCTTTGGGTCTGACCTGAAAAGTTTTAATGAACATGATTTGGCAAAGAAGTGTAACCAAGCATTGGCAAAATTAAAATGCACTAAAACTGATAAGATCCCTACTGTAGAAACTAGTGAAGTCATAGAAAAGAAAGAAAATCCTAGTGTTACGACCAAGTTCTTTAAATTAAATGATCAAAATCAAGATTGTTGCAGGTCAATAAAATTAGACTCTTCACTGAATGATAACTGTGAGTCATTTGGTGAACAATTCTTGAAAAAAGAGGATACAGAGGATCATGGAGCTGCTGTTCACAATCAGACATTCCCCCCATGCTATGTTGAAAATAAAACAGGGGAGTATTCCTATCAATCTAAAGATGTTGTCCTACCTTTACTCTCAAGTGATTTAGAAATGATTAATTTCTGTATGTTAGATTATGATGATGAAGATACTTACTTAAGTGCTGATGTGCAGGAAACTAATGAGAACATTGAGAGGTTTGCTAAATTTGAGGATAAATTAAACATCCAGAATGAAGAAACAAAGCTGGATGAAGATGAAGAAATGATACATCTAGAGTCATTCACCTTTGAACTTGAAAAAGGACTAGACATAGAGTTGGGCAATGAAAATGTAGAGTTAAATGAAAAGCCAGCTATTAATAAACAAATGTGTTCCACAGAGCTAAAGGCACATCAGGTTGTCTCTTTCCTTTCCTTAGTAAACAATGATAAATGCTATTTTGATTATGGAAATTCAAGAGATAGGACCTGCATATGGATTAATCATAAACTTGATGAGCAGCCTCAGTTACTGGTTAAGAGCTATTCTGATAAACACAATGAATCTAGAATATCAGAATTTTTTTCAGAATTCAAAGATAAATCTGCTAGAATGAGAACCATAACTAGTACGCTGTTACTCCTGTACAACCTAAAGAAATATGCAAGTAGGGGTGTTCTTGGGTCTTGTTCCTGGGTTTCTAATTGCCTTGTAGAGGCTTGTATATAGTTTGGTAGGGTAGTTGTTTTTGTTTTTGTGTTCTTCTTTTGTTGTTTTCCTTTTAGGTTAGTTATTTGTATAGCTTGTCTTCTGTTTGTTTTTGCTTTTTGTTTCTGTTTATACAGCCTGTTTGTTTGGTTTGTTTGTTGTCTCCTCAGCAGGGATCTTTATTTTACTGTAGAGTATTAAGGAGCAAAACTAGCAACCATTCAAAACAGTATATAATTTAGGATATTCAGGTTAACCATTTGCAATTTACACATAAGCTGTCACTGCCATGAATGCAGAGAGTTGTTCATCTTCTGAAGTTTTGTATTCAATAAATGTGATTGAGGATTTGAACCAGGTTTCTCACGATGACACACCTAAAATCCTTGGGTTTGTTGAACATACCAGTGTAGATATTAGGTGAAAAATCAGAGGTCACCCTTGCTACCATTAGAATTCTCAGCTTAATTTCAGCAAGTGTCCACTTCTTGCATCATGAAGTTACAAATTGCTATATCTTATGAAATCTTTCAAAATTAGAAAATAAAGAAAATAAAAAAAATAATAATAATAATAAATAAATAAATAAATAAAGCGGATTATACTGAAAATCCAGATTAAGCCATCTAAGTAACTCTACCGGGGCTATGGACGCTCGCTGGCGAATTGTAATGATAACTTTGCCAGGGCTATAGACGCTCGCTAGCAACAAGGGTTTATCCGGTCGGCTATGAGGGAATATCCTCACCTACGTAGGCTAATGTTAGTCACTGGTTTGTTCAATCGATCTTCAAGATGAGGATAATTAATCACATGCACACAACTAAACTGAAGATGGAAATTCATGCATGTTTATTGAATACTTTAAGGCTCAAGCTTAATAGTAATTTGCAGGAAAACATAGTTGGAAGTTATCAGTTCATTTCATCTAGTTTGCTTGAACACTTTGAATTTAATTATTTTGTTTTGGTTGCTAGTTGTTGTGATGTTCACAACATGCCCCATTATGCTGCTTAACAAAATGGGGACCCCTGCTGATGTTTGCTTTTTGCTTCTGCTTGTGTTTTTTCTGTTTTCTGGCGGTTTGGTAAAAATGAAGGTCAGGTGCATCATCATCATGATATTGGATAAGGTAGGTCATTATCATGAGGTCAGTTTGTCAAAGTTCATATTTTGTTTCTATGACCTCATATTTAGAAAGAGCTTGAAATTCCATGCAGGTTTGCCTTTTACTTCACTCGAAAATTCTTCCATATGTGAAAGGTCAGGTGCATTATCATCATGTTGTGAAGATCATCATGATCTTGGTCTATCACCCGATAAAAATCATGCAGCCGTAATATCCGGACGTCAATCTTAGGTGGTAGTGCCCTTTACCCGTCAAATGGCCTTACGTGCATTGTCAGCATCATGATTTCTTTTAGGAGGGTCATATGTTATAAACTCAGTTTTGGTTACATGAAGATGATCATCATCATCATAGTTGAACCCTCCCCCAATAATATCCTGAGGTTCAAATATCATGATGATATCAACTTTAGGTCAGGGTAAGTTTGCCCATGGAGCGGTCTTTGTATAGCGAGCATCATCATGATATTTCAACATTACCTAATCTTATCATATCATGCGGATCACCCTTAGAAAATCCACCTTCGGCATATTTGCATGCGCATGTTATAATCGTATTGCAAGGTCATCATCATGATATTTGCTGAAGTTCGAAATATGATGATGACAACTTCATATCCTCCTGATCTCCTTTTGCATAATCATGATCATCATCCTGATCTTTCACGAGGGTCATTCGCTGAAATTCGCTGAGTGATGGAGACATCATTGTCATAAATCGATAAAGGGGATCATCATCTTCATATCCTCCTGATCACCTTTTTTGCAATGTCATGATGATCACCCTATCTATTCAGAAGAGGGCGATATTTCATTCCTTAAACAGCATGATCATTTTTTTACAATATCACACTAGCGCAATATCATGATGACCTCAACTCATCCTTGTGCTTCGAAGACAAAATATCATGATGACGCCATCATGATAATTCGATGAGGAGGGTCATCATCATATTGTTTTATCCTGTCATGTTGTCAAGATCATCATGATCTTGTTTGTTCACTCGATATTTTGTAAAGTCCTCCTGCCGATGAAATACAACCTTTTGAAAATATCCTGATGATCATCATCGTCACATTTTCGCTTTGGCAGGATATTTCGCAAATATGATCCGGTTGGCGAAATATCATGATGGCGTCATGTTCTAAGTTTAACAAAGGCTCAGAATATCATGATGACGTCATCCCGATCTAATAAACGAAGAAGCAAATATCCTGATCATCATCATCATCACATTTTTCCTTCAACAGGATATTTTTCAAGCACGATCTGGTTCGCAAAATATGATGATGACGTCTTATTCTAAGTTCGATGAAGTAGCAAATATGCCGATGCTCATCATCATCCTGATCTTTCGAGAGGGTTGCCTTGGCCGCAAAGGGGTCATATTACATTCACCATCCTGATTATGCTCCTTAGGTGACCCGATATTACATTTATCCCCTTATCTTAACGAAAATGACGATGACGTCATCCTTAGCATTTCAATGAAGCCCGAATATCATGATGACATCACCATCATTTTCCTTTCCTCGGCAACATGATCATATTCCATATCCTCCTTTTCTTCTTCAACAATATGATGATGATGATGTTGTTCTTTTCCCCAATATGCAGAAGCGAAATATCATGATGATGAACTAAATATTGACCAACACGTTTTTTTTGACACGCTGATGGCAATGATCATGCCGATGGGCGGGAAATGAAGCGGTGGAATTTTAAAGTGTTTTTTTTTTGGGCGCCTGTGGCATTTTCCCGGTCAGCGATGGTTGACCCAGTGAATTTTGAGCGGTCTGAACGCATTTTGGGCGCGTTTGAGAGTATTTTGGATCCGATTTCTACGATTTTGCACAGGCACCTGGATTTAAACGATTATTTTAATTTCCTGCTGTTTATGTGATAAATGAAATACTTATTGCTTGTCTTGTCTTGTAGGCTTGTAGTTGAGGAAGCAGCTGGAAAGTCAACACAGTGACCTCATGGAGGAAGGAAATCCAATCTCAAGAGAAAGAAGATAAGGATAAAGTGCGAAAAGTCAAGGCCATTCAAGTGAAAGATAGAGTTGCAGCTGGAGGTATTACTACAACAGACAAACAGAAGTTATTGCTGAGCTGCTGGAACTTCTTAGAAGGGGCAATATTTTGCCCAGATTTGACACTCCTCAGAGATATTTTGAAGAGCTGGTCCATCTGTATTTATTGCTGTAACCAGGGGTTTGAACCAGGGGTTCAGTTAGGTTTTTGATGTAGTGAGGACAATCAGAATGTCTTTATATTGTGCCTGTCTACACTGTAATACTTGACAACAGGGATTTTTAGGGCCTACACACAGGGATTCTAGGAAAACACAGCAAGTTAGCTTAGCATAGTTTAGAAGTAAAAGAAAGAGGTCGCTTGTTTGTCTGCAGTAAGGTGCGTGTGGAATGTCTGGCTGCCTTACTGTATCTGTAAAGCTTGTAAGTTCTCTGTAGTATGATCAGTGAAACTAAGAGTCATTCCTAGATTGTAAATTATGTATGACTATTCGTTTCTAATACAGTAGAATCTGGAGTTTTGCATCTATCTTCTGAGTGTTCTCTTGCCCTTCTTTGTATTTTGAAATATTTTCTCTGAGAGCTTGCAATTTTAAATGTATGTTTGTGAAAATGCTCAGAACTTACATTTAGGGTTTTTACTGTGGTTTTGATCAAATTACTATGGTATTTACATAGTGCATGACAGAAACAATTAGATCCTTCGGTAGATCAAATTAGATCCTTGTCTGAAATAGCCATGACATAAATTTCTGTATTACAAAATTCTGTAACATAATATTTATAGTTTTTTGAATCATGGACTGTGAATAAGAGATTGTACAAACGTTTTGTTGCAAATTACATATACGTTATATTTGAAATAGGTCTTGACCTATTTGTAAATTCAAGATAGATAGAATGTTGTGTTCACCGAATTGGGGCTTGGTGTATGTCATAAAGCACAACTGAGATGCTCAAAATGCTAAGGCTGATAGGCGATTCAACATTTTGTGACTAGGTCAGTCTCTAGAAGGGATCTGACCTAGCTATGAAAATCAATAAGACGCACACACATATATATGCTGCTTTGATGTTCGCTGTGCTGGTGGAATTGTTGAACGTGTTGAACTGTGCAACCTGTTGGACCCTTGTACCTGTTGAACCGTGGAACCTGTTGGACTGTTGAACCTGCTAAACGATTGAACGATTGAACGGTTAAACATTTGAACCTATTGAATTGTTGAAACGTTTAGACACTAAAGATAGATAATTCGCATAATACTCAAGTGCATTGGAATCATAAATTTACCAAGGACCATTAGTCCTAGCCTAAACAAATGATTTGCAAATAATTTTGGTAAGCATTAGAATAATTAAAATATCTTTGCATCTGAAAAAGCATTGGCCATCTATAATATACAGATGTAATAGAGTGAATTATGTGCACATACAGGAAGAGAAGCTTCCAAATTAAAAGTTAGAAATATATTTTATATTACAGAATAGGTGATTGGAATTTGTTCAATTGGCAACTTGACCCATAATGATCATTGCCTCTTCAAATTAGAACAGAATTGCATGATAGTATCTAAGCAGATAGTATTGCTTGGCTGCAAAGGTTTAATCTTATCAACATTTTTTGACAGTAAACTTTTGTATCTTTCAAGCAATCCATAAAAAGGACAGTAGTCAGTTTTCATTACATAATTAGACTAATCTATAATTGAGGGTTGTGTTCATTGCTTTACACACATCTGATTTAAGCTTTTCTATATACATATTGGATCAAAGCTATAGGTTACATATTCACAGTGAAAATGTGCATGCACAGTCATAGTGCTTTTCTATATACATATTGGATCAAAGCTACAGGTTACATATTCACAGCCAAAATGTGCATGGACAGTCACAGTCTATCAAATTACTTAAAAAACAGTTAATTTGATAGACTGTGACTGTGACTTAAAAAATAGTTAATAACATAGTGTGACTACTAAACAGTATTGGTAGTAGAGTATTTACTAAATCAAGGTATAATAAAGTGCATAACTAAAAGATGCTCATTGTTTAACAATTTTGACAACTGGGAGAAAAATATGGCTTTTAACAGTCCAGCAATCGAAATAGATTGGACTTATGACCATTTTTCAGATCTTAATAAAGCTAAGAGACTTTTTACAACACTATGAAGTGTTTGACTGGCCCTCAGTTGCACTTTTAGTTTTCTATTGAATTTACCCTAGTGCACTTCTTTAGACCCAAAATTATACCGCACGATGGCCATTTTGTCATAAACAGTTCAATTGGGATTTTTGTGAAGCTGCAGCCCATTGGAGGTCTGAGAAGAACTCTTTTATTTTGATAAGAAAATGAAAGATACACTGGTTCGAATCATGTCTAGCATTGTGTCATGTATAGGTCCAGTCAGTGAAAGGTATAGAGAATATGATACATCAAAATGCTAAGGTCCTGAAAGAGGTAAGGTAAGGAAAAGACTTCAGTTAGGTAGGGTAAAATTCTATGTGCAACATTTACATTCATGTGCAAGATATCTTGAGTGGATGTGTTGATTTGTTCATTACGTTTGCAACATTAATACCTAGTCAATTGACAACAATGCTATGTTGCAAGAAATGCAACCAACTCTCTACTTTTTGCCTTTTATTAGACAACCCATCTGCAATGCTGAACAACTGTTGTAGATGGAAAATATGTTATTTCATTTTGAATGGTAATGCAGTGGCCATGGAACAGCAACGGTTCCATTTATGGAGTGTTGTGTTCCATCTAATGGTGTCCTGTTCTAGATGCAAATGCCTAAACTTGTAAAAAAATAAAAAACACTTTAAAATCCTAAAACCATTGTTGAACTTTTATAAAATTTGTACCATGTCTATGTTAATATGTATCAATTTTAGAAGTCAGGTGTACCATGAATCTTAAAACCATCACAACAAAAAAAATTTGAAAATTTATGTCTAGAAAATAGACAACATAAACCATATGTATGATAACAGCTATTCACACTTTTAGAAGTGTATAAAAGTCGAGACAACTTGGTGAAATGTGAGTAGTCATTCTCTTTGACAGTTTAGTACACGGTTGGTTGACACGTGAATGGATTCTTCTCCACGGCTAAATAGCTGTTGCTTAAATAGAATCAATGCTTTATAGTGTTTAGACACTTGCATATATAGAATTAGATTTCATAGATACCGGAGAGAGAAATGAATATTTTTTAACAATGTGTTATCATATATATACAACTGCCACTACCAGTAAGATCATGCAAAACCAGACACAAAAGTTGACGCCTTCGTGAGGTAAATCAATGAAGCAAGAAAGTTGAAGACGATTTTAGTGCAGATTATCATAGTATGCATAATGAGAGAGAGGTTTACAACATTCTTATTTTGGTTGAGAGAATTTAAGAAGCTTTCCAATATTTGCTTATAACGAAAAGAAAATTTAAGACATATTTGATTAAGGGGTTTGATTTTCTACTCAAAAATACCAATTACATATAAAATTAGGTAAAATGATAAAGTAATGTGTAGTTCAGAGAGTAAAGAGAGTATTAAAGAGGTATCGTGTATAAGATATATGTAACAAAAATGTAGTTTCGTATGCTTTGTGTTCATTCTTTAGGACAACATGCATCAATGATGACATTGGACTTATTCAATGTAAATTGTCCTTTTCTGCTGAAGTCTCGTAACATGAAGATGACTGCTGATTTATCCTTGAGGTATTCGTCATAGCTGATTTGTTGCAAGTCTGGCAGTAGCATTTGGATGATATTGTTGGCGCATGAGCAATGTATTGTCTGTTTGTTGTCTGTTGTCAAAATAGTCTTGAGATAGTGCGAGTAGATATAGGCGACCTGTTCCTTGCATCTATCACACTGGGCAGTTTCATTGTCAAGTGCTCCATAGGTATCAAATTTATAATCGCATTTTGAGCAAAATGCGTGGAAAGGACTGGAAAATGCATTAGCTATTTTCAATGTTCCTTGTACCTGCAATACATATGAAAGTATTGTTTGGTTAGGAAGATTTTTTTTTTGTTAATTTTGTTTTAGATTTGCCAGGGAGAAGATTGGAGATTTCAAGAGTTGTTACCTCAAATGTTGAGTGCAGCAAACTGTTTAAGTGATCCAAGGTCCTTTTGTCATTTAATACATCGATATATGTTGACTGGCAAGTGTGAAGCATGTTGTCTTTTGCATTGATCCGTTTGACAATATTTTTGAAAAGGATAAGTGGAAATTCATTGCTTCGGAGCTGTTGTTCGATTTTTACAAAATGGTCCTCAAATTCCGGTGCATCTGCAGCTGTAGGTGTAAATAGTGTAAGTAAGAAATGAAACTGCAAAAGAGTAATGTATGTTAATTGAAAAGTAGGTTCAAGAACTAGAAACAATTTAAACAAGAAAGGAGACAGTCAAAGCATAAACAAGTACATGTACCTCTTGCATTTGGAACATGTTGTCCACTTTAAATTCCTAATTTTTGCTTTATTTTGAAGCTTCACTGAGACAAACAGCTTTTATTTTTGCATTTGTATTTGATGAAAAAATCGATTTGAAGTAGTCGCCTATTTATGAAGAGATACATTACTCTATGTTCTAAAAAGTATCGAACTGAGTGAATTGTTGACTTATGTGCAATTAACCGGTGTTATGAAATGTTTAGAATTTTACTTAGAGACGTGACATCAGACCGTTGTTCATTCCTGCAGATAGCAGCTCTGTGTTGAGGCTTGAATGCATTTCTGTGAATTTAGTTGCTGTTTTTTGTGGCTTATATGCATTTTTTTTTGGCCTTTGAGATATAGCTAGATTAGTGATTCTCAATGCTAGGGTTTGTATCTGATGAAGGATGAGCATTTGTTTTTAGGGTTTGTTCTAGCTAAGGGCGAGCTTGACGTGCACAAGAGGGGAGATAATTAGGATTTGCATTTACAATTTTCTGTAGTTACCATGTTTATTTAGGTGGCTAAAAACTAAAAGACAATCTTTTGTAGTCACCCTGTCTTCTTTTTGCGGGGTAGAATTTGAAACTATGTATGTTGGCACTATTTTGTCAACAGTTACTATGTAGAACTACTTTTTTTTTGGACTGATAAAAGGCGCAGAGTCTCATTTTCCCTGTTATGTGTATTGTGTTTTTATTTTGCTAGTTTGTACACAATGTGTTACACGATTGGTAGAGACGAATTTTAATTATTCCACATATTTTCTCAGAGTTTTATTTTTTATGAAGCTGTTATATGTATGTCGTACTGTCAGTTCTTATTGTCAATATTGTTTTATTGTTGTGTATGTGGTTGGTTTTACATTTCCTTTCTGTACTGTCATTGTTGTCAGTAGATTCATACTTGTTCATAACACTTTAGATCAAGTGATTTAGTGTTTACTTTTTTTCCCTGGATCGCTCCTGAAATCTGAATCACTGCAGAGTCCAGAGGAAGTATCTAAGGAAAAGAGGGGCACACTGTATTCCACATGCAAAGCAGATTAAAATAATACTTACTTGAGTCTTTAATCAATAATGATCAAACAGTAATCTAATAGCAATGGGACTGAATCTGGATGCTTAATTTTGAACTGGCGAGGCTTAAGGTTGAAAGACAAGTGTCCGCTTATTAGCAGTCTGAGTTCGAAACTTGGATGTTCTAGATGAGCTGCCACAGGGTTTTTCTCCAACTCGTAACTAGTTGGAGCTTTTATGTCAAAACCTCTATTCAGTTGGTGGAATCTTCATAGAAGAGCTTAGGAATTGTTATTGATAAGATAGATGAAGGAATAGGATTAGTTATGGAGGATAATTACATGTGTTTGCGTGAGCCTGTGTGTAAATTCCATTATTGTAATCTGAAACATATTTTTAACCATAAAAAAACTGTACCTGTCTCTGGAGTGAAGTAGTTCTAGATGCTGTAATAATTTAGGGATCTATCTATTTTCAAGCTAAGAAAATGCTACACCGATTTGCCGAACATCAATTAGAATGGGCTGCATATCATAGTTGGCCGCAATCTTTATTAACCATTGTTTTATGTTATCTCGTTAACTAAAAGATGATGTTAATTAGGCAAAAGGCTTTTATAAGTGAACTTGAAACAAGAAATTGTTGTCAGGAAACAAGTTTTATTAGTGTGCAAACATTTTTAATTAGCCGATAGGCTTTAGGTTGAGCATTGGTGCCAAAATGGCCGGAAATGTTGTCTGACGCTAGGTAAAAAATCGTGTGAGAAAAAGTCTGATGTGGTTTAGATGCCCCCGTCCGGATATCATGCGATTGCTATAATTATTTTTGAAAGGGAAGGGAAGGGAAAACGGTCCAAAGCAAATAACTCAGGCGAGCATATCAAATTGCAAGATCTGAGGTGACCTGAACGGCAGCGCGAACAGAATATAGTAGAATATGGGATTTTATTGCCGTGGGTTCTTTTAGAATGTTTTTGATAGTTTGTGTTACGATGCTTAATGCAAGTGTCTATTTCTTTGAGATTATTCTGTGTTTGTAGTTAAGTGGATTTATTAGCTACAGGTTCATACAATGGAGTTTCAATTGAGTGGTTGCTTTATATGATTTCTCTTAATGTTCGCCTTTTGTCTTATAGTAGACTATCTGCAAGCACAGAAGAATAAGAGATCTTTTGCCATGGGTTGTTTAGGATCTTCTAGGTCACAATTGTGTTACTACGCTTAATGCAGCTATTTATTTCCTTAAGGTTAATCTGTGTTTGTAGTTAAGTGGGGTTATTGGTTATACATATTAATGCAATGTGAATGGAGTTTGAGTTAAGTTGGGGTTCTTATATATGATTGGTGTTAATGAACCACTTTGGTCTTATCATTATGTTTAACTTTTGCACTAGGATTTTGCAATATGACATATATTACTAGGTTATGTGCCCTATAGGTGACAGTGGTTGGTAAAAATCATTATGTTCGTTGTTACAGAAGATTTTTTTTTTAATATTGAGATGATGAGGTTCAGGGCACAAAGGAAACCCACACTTATTAGAATTTCTGAGCTCAAAGCTTGGGTGCAGAGAAATTCTTTAGAGGGCTATTTGTACTGGTCTCTGAAGGCAAGTAATCCATGTTACCTAGGAATTGCAGCTAATTACTAGAGAAATCAATCCGCTATTGTTAACAGTAAAATGTCAAACAGGGTTTGCCCTACAGCGATGAGATATTGGGTGGAAGCTTACATTATTACAGTGTCTTCTAAAAGTATTTTAGAGAGCATTTATTTATCTCAAGTAGCTATACATTAATGTTGATTGGAGAGGCACTTAAGTTTCCTGTCTGAGTTTGAAACTATAGTAATTAAGTCAATGCAACTGTTATGTATGAGACAGACCGAGATTATTCAATACAGATACACCATATGACTTGGGGTGAGTAAGAAAAGTTTGGCTAAAATTCAGGAACAATGGACTTGACCACTCGAAGAGAGATTGGCTAGATGTCGGTCGTAAGCGCACATTATTATGGTGCTTTTTAAAAGTATAGAGGGAACATATATTTCTGAAGTAATTATACAATAATGTGGATTGGATAGACACTTATGTTTTCAATCTCAGCATGAAATCACTGCAGAACTCATTACAATTTCTTTTGCACTAGAGAGGTCTGGACTCCACAACATGCGTGCACCAAAATAACTTAGTGTAGGCAATTGTTTTCCCAAGAATGTAGCAATATACCGGGCCATTCCAAAATGGGGTAGTTGACCTGCAAATGAGGGCTCTATTTCTCTATTTTTTAATAATCAAAGTCTCATGCTCAGACTTGGAGAGTCTTTACAATTTGATCCATTTTGCACATTAGGGTTGCAAGAAATTACAAGAAATTACAAGAACCCAAAAGGGCTTAAAGTTTAACTTTAGATAACCATTGTTTGCAAATAATGACAGGAGAAAAATGAATATTATTACGGTGTAGCATGCAGGCAGACTTTTGAGAGAACTTATACATTGTTTTGTTCGAGCTGGGAAGATATGATAAAGAGTTGGAAGAGATAAGCATGTTAAAATATAGTGCAGTTACCATATAAAATAAAATTTTCAAAATGATTTAAAGTTAAAACTAGTATGTGGAGCCTTGAAAAGTGTACCTGGGCTTTGTCGAACTCTGAATCTCCATCTTGCACATCAACAATATATTGGAGACCTATTTTTTTTGCTCTTGTGACCAGTACACCTATGGTGCCTGTAGCATATTGTTTGGTACTTGCCAACAATTGTTTTATGGTGTGCTGGGGATGAATTTATAGTCAATACAAAGTCGTGGAATGATTTCCAGTATTGAGGACTTTGTTAGAACCAGTATGCAGTCGCAATCTCCACGATCATAATCTGTTCTAGGTGCAATCTGGAAGTTGGATATGGATAGTCCCGAACCTGGAATTATTTTGTCTTCATAGTGAGCAACGAGATCAGCAGTTACATTTAGCGTAATAGTCATTTCACCTTTTGTGTCTGTGAGGTCTGCGCGTAGTACTTCACGTGTCTTGTTTGTCTTATCCAGTATAGCTTTATACTTCACAATGACATCGCCTTGGAAAATGTTGCCTGCTTTACGTGCATTCAAGTCTTCAATTGAAACTTGATTTTGACTCTTTACTTTTGATCTAGAAAAAACAAAACAAAATTAGTTGAAATCTAGAATCTTGACAAGGTACAGTGTACATGTAACCAAAGAATATTGTTTACCTTTTCAATTGTTGTTGGTTAATAGTGTCCATTTGTTCTTCTGCTCTTTTGGCATTGTCCATTGTAACCTGTATTTTTTTATCAATTTGTCATTTGCATAAATTTCTGCAGGCAAAATGAAAATATGTTGTTGTTCTAATGCTATATCAGAATATGTAGAATTGGTACTATGGAATAAAAGAATAAGACAATTTGTAGACAGAAGAAAATGAAATTGTATTGAAATGATGAAGCTATGTAATACATATGTGTTTTCTTCATGGACATTAGGGATTGTTTTATTTATTCATTTGATTGACAAGATTTTGAGGGTGTTGGTTTAGATGCTTTTGAACTAAAACAAATGGCATATTTAAGAATATTTAGTTTTTTGAAAGGATTAAAATTAGGGAAAATCAGTGAGGTTGTTGCTGTAATATGCTTTTTATTTGTAAATTTGGATTTTTTGTGTTAGTAAATTGGATGATACATAATTGAACAGTAGTTTGTATATAGATTGGATTTGTCAAAATATGTTTTTTGTTGATTTGGATGTTATTGAACAAAAATAGTTGAGATATTTAAGAACATTGAGTGTTCTGAGAGGGTTGAAATCTTAAAAAAGTAGCAAGATGGTCACTCCAATATGCTTCCGATTTGTAAACTTCAATTTTTTTTGTTAGTGCATTGGTCCATAGATGATCGATCAATGGTCTAGATAGAGCATGACACCTACTTAATAAGAAATGCATATTGTGGTTTTGCATATGATTCAGGAGCTGTTTTTTTTTGTAGTTTTCTGTACACATGTCAATGTTGAAATCTCCCACTAGGTACAAGGTTTTATTTCCATCAATACATGAGAATACTTGCTTGGTGATTGCTATAATATCTGCAAATGGAGCATTGGGCTTGGCATATAAGTTACATATGTTAATTTGATTGTTCATAGAGCTTATTGTTAATGTTATTGCTTCTGTATATGATGTTGAATGTTGCATTGTTTTAGAGACTAATATGTTTTTCTTGGTTATAGACATTAGTCCGTGTATATGGTATGTTGAGTAACAATTGAAATCTTTGAAAAGATTATTTGTATGGTAGTCTTGGATATATGTTTCTTGAAGGCATAAGATATCAGATGCCATGATATCAGTGTCATTAATCATGTCTTCAATATGTAGGTGTAGATTGTGAGTGTTTAATGTGCACAATAGTAGTTCTGAATTAGTCTTATGTTTGATATCTCCATTTTCAAATTGCCAGTGTGCTGTTGATTTTAGACGAGACATTTCAAGGACTATTTTTTCTTTTATTTTGAAATTTTGCTTGGTAAGAGGCTTTAACAAGAATAACGTCTGGATTGTTTTTGTCCGCGAAAGTGCTGTATATGTTAATCCATGTTGCCTTATGGCCGTAGGATCAAATGCCAAGCCTTGCATTGTGAGTCCTTGAGATCTATGTATTGTTCTAGCACAAGCAAGTTGAATTGGAAATTGTTTTCTAATAGTTATTTTCTTGTTGTTTGAGATTTTTTGTATTGGCCTTGTGGTGCGAAGTACAGGTGTCCATTGTTTATCAATGTCATTGTTATAACATTGTGTTAATTTAACACGTTGATGGTGGCCAATGTTTGGGTCATTGAATTCTATCCAAACAATGTCAAAAGCATTGGATATGGTATATGCTTTAAATGTTCCATCTGACCCATTGACTAGACCGTCTTGCGTATCATAATTACCAGCATAAATTTCTACAAGCATGTTTGGTTTCAAAAGTATTTGAGATGGTAAAGACATTGTGTGATTATACAGATGTATTTCATTGTAGTTTTCGTCATTTTCATCAATTGCATTCAGTACAATTAGCTCTCCTGGAACTATTGACAACATATTTTGATTATGTGCATTAACATCTTTCCTTCTATAAAATAGATAGGGGAATGTTGGGTCGATGGGTGGTGAGCGTAAACAAGTCTGATTCAAGTACTGTATATCATTATCTGTTTGTGAACCTACACGTATTCTATTGAGTATTGCAATAAACTTCTCATCTGTTTGCCGCATAGTTGATTGTAGCTCATAGTATTTTATGTTGTGTTTCCAAAAGTTGTATGGCATTAATTCAGTCAGTGTTGGTGTATTATCAAATACAACTGAATCTAGTACAGGTTGTGCTTGATATAAATCACCACAAAAAATTGTATCAAGATTTCCAAAGTATGTGGTTGGCATTTGCATTATATCTCTTAATCGCTTGTCGATGCAACGTAAAAATGTTGCACCTACCAATGAAATCTCATCTACTAATAGCAGACATAGCTGCTGATAATGCTTTGACATTGTATCTAAGATTTCAGTATTCAATGGAACGAATTCTGATTTGTTGAAAGGTATTCGAAATGCTGAGTGTAATGTTACTCCACCTATATTGTAAGCTGCTTTTCCTGTATAAGCAACTACTAGGCCTTTTGGTTTGTCCGGATCACTATCAATGGAGTTATTATATATGCGAAGGAGAGATTGAAATATTGCTTTTGCAGTAAAAGTTTTGCCAGTGCCTGCTCCACCTGTTAGAAACAAGTGTAGTGGAGTTTTAATATTTTTTAATTTCTTCAACACAATGTCCTTTACAATTGCTTGTTGTTCACTGTTTAACATTCGTCTCAAATTGAAGTATTCAACATTGTCCATAATATGTGGATGTTTTCCAATTTCAAATGCATTAGAGAATTGAGTTTTTGATTTGTTATGCTTTAGTGTTTGAATATCGTCTTCTATGTTGTATGTTTCTTTCTGTGGATTTTGATTGGAAATGATCAATTCATTTGGTATGTGACTATTTTCAGAATAGATTTCATCTATAGCTTTGTCAATATCGCCCCATTTAGAGTTTATGTGGTAATTGTATTTGATACGATTAGTATTAATTGTGTTTTCATGATATGAATAAGCATGATGCCATGAATGGAAACCATGCTTCAATGTTTTTTCATTTATTGTGAAGGGTACATAAAGCAATAAATGCTCTCTGTAATAATTTTCCAAGTCAACATGTTTGTTAAAATTGGTAAAACGTATAATATTTGGTTTAGCTTTGCGGTGCATTGGTTTCCCATCTTTTGTATATTCTGATACGAATTGTGCAAGGCAAATATGTGTGAGTGTTTCAGGTCGTGCTAAATAGTAATCTATTAAAGATCTACAGGCCACATTTTCTGATTCATCTGGTTCACTGTTCAATTGTTTTGCAGACTTTAGAACAAAAGTTCGATCACTATCAGCTCTTGTATCAATGAATATACACTTTCTTGAACTATAGTTTAGTGGAAGTGATAGTACGATGTGAACAGCCTGTTGTGTAGACATTTGTTGCAGATTTAGCAATGCATTTCCAAGTCTACTTATCATTTTTATAGCATCGATATTATTTTGTTGATGGTCCCTACGAATTCTTTTAAATGCATTTGTCATTGTTTTATCCACTTTTGTCATGTATGAGCTGCAATACATTGCTGCAACATATGCATTAAGCACAAACTGTGCATCTGTATTTGCTTTCCATAGCTCTGGTATTTTTTTTGAAAAGCTGTTATTCCATATCTGCGAAGGGTTTCGTTTTAAGAAAATTGCAGGCCTATGGATTGTTGATTTTATAGCTGTGATGTAATCATGCTCATTGAAGTTGATGTCTTGTAGAAACATTTGAAAGGAGAATAATTGGTCATAATTAGATTGTTCTAATACGGAAAAGATTTTTGTTGCCATTGGAAAAATAATTTCATTATTGTCTTTCAACGGTTCAAGAACCATAGTTTTTTTCATTGGTGGAAATGGGAAATTGTATTTACAACAGTGCTGTTTTGATTTTCTGCATCGTTTTGTATGATGGTGCCTATGTAGGATAGCTATTTGAGGAGTCAAATCATCAGTGTTACAAGTGATGTATTTGTCAATAAATTGTTCAATATTTGCAAGTTCATCTTTTCCATAAATTGGAGCATCTTTAATCCATAAAAGAAAGTGGTCATGTTCATTGCCACGATTTTGGAATTCAGTTACAGAGAAATAATCCAAGAGCTCTCCAAAGAAAGAGCTATCTGTAAATATCAATTGTTTTAGTGCATTGATTCTATGTTTATAATAGCGTACACATGTTACAGGATCTTTTTTTATGAGATAGAAAATATTTTTCTCATTTTGTATGTCGTATTTTTGTTGTGAAGATGCACAATATGTATTATGCAAGGCTTCAAGTGCTTTTGAAAGGTGTTCCCAATGTTGTTCAGCACTAGTAAATGTAAGGAAAAATGTAGGCAGTCCAAGTTGCTGAATCATTGCAAAGACATTTTTTTTTAATTGATGTAAATAATCCGGAGATATTCTTATTCTTTTAAAGTCAACATATCCAATGTCTGATTTGAGAATCTTCTCTAGGTTAGGTTTGCATTTGACATCTTTTGCTATTAGTTTTCTTCCTTTTAACTGACCTTTTCGTACTCTTATCCACATTGTAGATAAAACTTGATGTATCAATATCTTGACTGTTTTGAAAAATAGATTAGTTGTATGATATGCAAATTGTCTATTGGAATGAAGTAGTTCCCATTGTGCAATTTTTTGATAGGAAAAATTCTTGACAATGTCGTCATTACGTGGGTTTCCAAAGAATAGTGTGGGAAAGTTCATTTCTTCTGCATATTTGTCTTTAAAGATTCCAATAGGATAATGGTTTTCTGCTGGTGCAACTTCTATGATTTTGTCTTGCATTTCATGTATACATTTAGATTCTGTGTATCCATGGACCAAGGTCTCACAAGGATTTTGCTCATCTGTATCAGATTCTGAACCTGTTTCATTTGTGCAAGGATCGTCTACTATGCCACTTTCATCATCTATTTCAAGAGATTGTCTCCAGTGCTTATTTAATTGGAATTTCTCATTTTTGTATAGAGTTGTTTCGCTCAATTGGTTCAAAGCTTTCATTATAATAGTCGATCGCACCATCCCCTTCTGATATGCATTTTTATATTGTAGCCGTCTTTTTAGCGCAACTGCAATAGTGTATGTTTCATCGGCAGAGCGTGGCAATGCATTTTGTACAATGTTCATGTTGACTGGGACATTAATGATAGACCCAGTCAATCCAATTTGGGGTCTTTTGTAACCTAATTCCCATATTTGTGCGAATGCAATTCTCAGTGAAACAAGGCGCTCTTCTAGTTGCGTAAGCATTTTTATGTATTGTAAAGCTATATTCATTTGAATATGGTGTGGTGTTGCATATTTTGGAAGCTTGCATTGTTTCAATGTTTCATGGCATATGCGACAAATACAATTCATCAATACATTGTTATTTTGATTTGTCAGTTTATAATATGTTTGCTTTTCTTTCTCTCTAAAAGCCATAATGTTTTTCTTAAAATGCAATGTCTGACAAATTGCACAAGTATGTATCGGTGTATCTTGAATTTTTTTTTGAAATAATTCTATTGGTGATGCTGAGTGTCTAGTTTTCTTGGTTGTATTTTCCATTTGATTATTAGCACGTATTTGTTGTTTGATCTTGCGAAGTGATGTAGTGTTGCTATTTGCAATTTTTTGTTTTCTAATAAAATCACCATCATGATGTTGTTGATTACTGCTTTGAAATTGTTTTAGTTGTCTAGATGTGATACATGGGCTAGCATTGTTTGCTTGTACTAGATAAGGCACAAGCGGCTCAAAATGTCCTTGGATGGGATTTGTATCATGAAATAAGATAGAATACGATTGTCCTTGGGATGATGGATTGAAGTGCAAGTATTTTTTTCCTGAAGTAGTTGACCAAAGGCATATTTGTATGTCTAGCCACTTTGACAACCAACGGATGCAAAACAAGTCACCCCATAGGCCAACTTCATTATTATTTGTAGAATGCATTGCAGAAATACGCATTCTACGCAAGTACTCTTCAACATTTTGTACACCGTGCAATTCATGCAATGTACGAGTATCCAGTTCATAATTATATGAGGTGATTGCTTCTGGATCACCTTGTGTGAGGCAACTCAAGAAGTGGTCTATAGCTCCATTCCGTAATTGACTTGATGTGTATTGAGAATGAAGAAGTAACTCCAATGAGTCAAATAAGCAATCCCCTACATTGTATCTAAATACTTGAATTCTACACAATCCTTCATTTCTCAATGCATAGTCAATGTTTAGAATTTCAGTCTGAATTGCTAATTTGTATTTCTCTACATCTATGATCTGTTTTTGTTTATCAACTACTGGCACTCTTGTTCTCTTCATTTTTTTTGCAAACAAGGACAATTTTGTTGATCCCAGAATATCAAAAAAATGGTGTACCTGTAATATATTCATAACCATTGGTTAGATAGTTTTGATGATTGATAATTACAAAAGGCATATTACAAATGGAAATTAGAAGCAAGCTGTTTCCTAAAAGCAATGTCGATATGCAATTTTGAAATGCATTTAGTATTTGGTTTCCTTATTTCAAATCACAAATAAATTCAATGCTAAAATTCTAAGTAGTCAAGGCATTGTTTAAATGTAATGAAAATAATTGTTATTTTTGGATTGTACAAGAAAATAAGGCATTATAATGAAGAAGAGAATTTTGAATGATTTAAAACTAGTGGCAATGGCAATGTCAGATCCATTCACTTGCATTATTTTCTTCAGAAAATAAAGAAATAGAAATCACCATTTGGTAGATAGTTCTGATCATTGATAGCCACAAAAGGTTTATTAAAATTCAAAATAAGAAGCAAGTTTTGATTTGAAAACAGTGTAGACCTGTGACTTTGAAATTCATTTTGTACTCGGTTTTGATATTTCAAATCAGAGGTTTACATTTAAAAATAAATAAATACAGTGTTAAAATACTAAATAGCCAAGCCATTGTTTAAATATTGCAAAAATAATTGTTACGTAGTTGTGTAAATAGTGTAGGAACAATCCTTGGACAACTCTAATGACATCACATATTCTCTGAGCCATAGGCTTCAAATAATTAGCAATTTGCATATATGAATAATATATTGAACATATAAATTAAACAATGGAAGAAACAAACAAACAAGAGATATGAAGGAGCAAATGAACTTGAATAGATGACAATAACATTTTCTAGAGTTGACTATGACTTGGAAATAAAGGTTTTAGTACCTTTTGATAAGCTTGTGCTTGGATTGTAGATGCAGGTGAAGGATTAGAATGATCTGCAAAAGTCTAAAGGATTGGAAACTAGTTGCAATTGCAATATTATATTGATGGGATTGTGTTAATTTCTTTACAAAGTGAAAAGGTATTGTGCATTGTTAAACAGTATATGCCTTCAAGTGGTTTTGTCACTTATGTAATCATTAATAGAATTTTGCTACTTACAACTTGCAAACTGTGTTATCTATTTATATTTTGATATTGAATTTAACTATAACACGTAAAAATAACAAATACAGTAGACATGGATAGACTGTAATAAGATCCAAAGCTAGGACACCAAACATGTAACATCAAGATTTCTTCAATGCTGGCCTATACACAAAAAAAGACATTATAACTAGTTGTTGAATCTTGCAAATCATATAACTATCACGGGAATATAATTCCAATATTAGTTTTCTTGTTATCAAGTCTTATAGAAATCTAGACAAAAAAATATTGAAAACTATTAGAAGCACTTTTTACAATTTACTATTGTTATATGTCTTTGCATTCATACTCAATAATAGCTAACTAGCACTAAAGAAGTACAGTAAGACCAATACATAAAATATAAGTGACATGCAAAAGTGTACAGTGTTTTTCACAAATTGCAAATAACTGCCCACATCACTGTTATTACAACTTACATAGTTTTCTAGAACATCGAAGAGATGGCTGCATCTATTTATGATGATTTCATGTTGGAATCATTTGTTATTCTAAAAAAAAAAACACTTTAAAATTCCACCGCTTCATTTCCCGCCCATCGGCATGATCATCGCCATTGGCATGTCAAAAAAAACGTGTTGGTCAATATTTACTTCATCATCATGATATTTCGCTTCTGCATATTGGGGAAAAGAACAACATAATCATCATCATATTGTTGAAGAAGAAAAGGAGGATATGGAATATGATCATGTTGCCGAGGAAAGGAAAATGATGGTAACGTCATCATGATATTCGGGCTTCATTGAAATGCTAAGGATGACGCCATCGTCATTTTCGTTAAGATCAGGGGATAAATGTAATATCGGGTCACCTAAGGAGCATGATCAGGATGATGAATGTAATATGACCCCTTTGCGGCCAAGGCAACCCTCTCGAAAGATCAGGATGATGATGAGCATCGGGATATTTGCTTCTTCGTCGAACTTAGAATAAGACGTCATCATCATATTTCGCGAACCAGATCGTGCTTGAAAAATAACCTGCTGAAGGAAAAATGTGATGATGATGATGATCAGGATATTTGCTTCTTCGTTTATTAGATCGGGATGACGTCATCATGATATTCAGAGCCTTTGTTAAACTTAGAACATGACGCCATCATGATATTTCGCCAACCGGATCATGTTTGGGAAATATCCTGCCGAAGGGAAAATGTGACGATGATGATCATTAGGACATTTTCAAAAGGTTGTATTTCATCAGCAGGAGGACTTTACGAAATATCGGGTGAACAAACAAGATCATGATGATCTTGACAACATGACAGGATAAAACAATATGATGATGACCCTCCTCATCAAATTATCATGATGACGTCATCATGATATTTTGTCTTCGAAGCACAAGGATGAGTTGACGTCATCATGATATTGCGTTAGGGTGATATTGTAAAAAAATGATCATGCTATTTAAGGAATGAAATATCGCCTTCTTCTGAATAGATAGGGTGATCATCATGATATTGCAAAAAAGGCGATCAGGTGGATATGAAGATGATGATCCCCTTTATCGATTTATGATGATGATGTCTCCATCACTTAGCGAATTTCAGCGAATGACCCTCGTGAAAGATCAGGATGATGATCATAATTATGCAAAAGGAGATCAGGAGGATATGAAGTTATCATCATATTTCGAACTTCAGCAAATATCATGATGATGACCTTGCGATAGGATTATAACATGCGCATGCAAATATGCCGAAGGTGGATTTTCTAAGGGTGATCACGATGATATGATAAGATTAGGTAATGTTGAAATATCATGATGATGCTCGTATACAAAGACCGCTCGACGGGGAAAGTTACCCTGACCTAAAGTTGATATCATCATGATATTTGAACCTCAGGATATTATCGGGGGGGGTTCAAATATGATGATGATCATCATCTTCATGTAACCAAAACCGAGTTTATAACATATGACCCTCCTAAAAGAAATCATGATGCTGACAATGCGCCTAAGGCCATTTGACGGGTAAAGGGCACTACCACCTAAGATTGACGTCCGGATATTGGGACTGCATGATTTTTATCGGGTGATAGACCAAGATCATGATGATCTTGACAACATGACTCAGGATATAAAAATATGATGATCCTCCTGCGAATATCAGGTTTGACCAAAACTTTGACCGTGCATAACTTTCACATATGGAAGAATTTTTGAGTGAAGTAAAAGGCAAACCTGCATGGAATTTCAAGCTCTTTCTAAATATGAGGTCATAGAAACAAAATTGCCCACATAAATTTAAATGTGAATCTCTAAATAATCTTTTGAATTCCCTTTTAGAAAAGGAGTTTATATATCGGAAAACCCTAGCTCAAAATGATTGTTCTGGAAAAAGAAAACTTTAGCTTGGATTCAAGAGATATCCGCTACTTTATTATTCATGAAAAAACCCACCTCAAATTTGGAATTCCTGCATACTCCTCCATCTCGCAGTCAAACCGTAGGAATAAACCAAGGGTTTCCCATAAAACTATCCACCCACGAGATGAAATTTAAAGACCAGATCGTATAAATGCGGATCTGAAATTGTCTTTTAAATTTTAAAATAAACTAAAAAGTCAGTGCATAGGAAAACAATAATGCTAGGGTTCCTTTACCCTTGAAACTAAAATTAAACTGGCCTAAAATCTAAATCGTGACAAAAGCAAATGCAATCGCCACCTGGAAACACAATCGCCACCTGTCTCAGAGGTGCACAGCTGTAGCCCTAACAATTTTATCAACACATGCATCTTTTAAGGTTCTCAAATGTGGAACGGAGGTTAGTAGCTTTCAGACGATCTTCAAATGCAACCACATAGAAACAGCTTCAGAGAGGTGCATCAGTTTTAAAGGCCAAGATTTATTAACTCCTACCCAGGAAATAATTAGTCCCAGAGCTGGTGATTTGGAATTGGCATCGTTGAGATCAAACAGTTCTAAGAAAATGGATTTTTAGACTTCCTCATTGAGATGAGACAGGTTTAAAGAGGAAGCAGCTGCGCTCAAAGTACAGAAAGTTTATAAAAGCTACCATAGAAGATGGAATCTTGCAGATTGTGCTCTGTACATTCATGTCTACATTGAGGAACTCTGGTTCTATACTGTGCCATGCCCAATTTTTTTTCAGTTTTGTAAGTCGAGATCCAACTAATTGGTTGCATGGGCTTGCCGTCTTCACCTCCTTTCTAATGATTTTGCTAATGCCAGTTGTTAAGATTCATTTTTATTTCATTTGTGTCTTGCAAACAAAAATTGGCAATTTTTTGTTCTGATTAGCAGAACTGTCTTTGTTATTAACCTACATTGACCTCTCCCTTCTTTCCCCAATTTTACCTCAGTGTTTTCTTGCTTATAATTTAATTTTGTAGCAACGCCCCTCATTTGGAATATATTTGGGTATTGTTGTTTAGATATTCAGATGGAAACAGTCTATATTATTTTAACTCTTCATGTCCAGCATTAACCTCTTCTACAGAATTTCACAAAATAGTATTCCAATGTGTGGAGAAGGGTACCAACTAATGTTCTTCTATCATGAATTCTCTTTCACATATAAATTTGCATTTTCCTTCACAAGATTGGAGCACTTTTTTTGTGGGTATTTTCCTTGTGTGACCATAATCTGTGCCATTGAACATTATAGGGACACGATAACATATCCTTATTCTTTCTTTCAAAACAGAATATTTGGTAGAGGACCAAACAAGAGGGCGAGTCTCTGTTCCAAATTGGGATTACTAGCAAATTACCTAAATTCGTTAATACTCTCTGCTTCAAGGTATGAAATTCACACCCTTGCTATGTATAAGTAAGGTCTATAGCATCGTCGCCATAAAATTCCAGCATATTATATGATGGGTACTGAGCGAACTCTGAGCCTCAATCATTCAAACGTAAATTAAACAGTGAACACATGCATGAAATCACTTAAAAGGAACTGTAAGTTGTACCAAAGAAATTGCAGAGTAGAAAGTTGCAACAGAATATAAGTAGATGCTTTACAGCTTGAATATATACAATGTATCTGGAAATGAAACAAGTAATACTGCATATAGCATGAGCACTTGTATAGTTAGTTCTTCCTGCAACCTTCTTTGTTATTTAGTGACACAGTTGCATAGCTACTTTTATGCTCCCAAATCATGAATTTGTCAATATATTGAAACTTGGCAATTCATACCTCAATGTCTGGGAATTCTATAATTGATATCCGAGTTTCTAAAATAGAAAACTTAAGTTCTAGAAAGAGATATCTGAACTCTAACAGAAATTTGAGAAAACTGTAAAATTTCTATAACTGAGAGTGCTCTACAATCTAAAACTCATATAATATCTGAAATCTTGAAATTTCTGTGAACAGTAGCACTGGTTTTCTACACGGATTACGAAATAGAAGTCCATATAGAGGCTTACCACAGATGCAGCTTCACAGGCCTCCGGATGCCCACCTTCACTACTCTCTGAGTGCAAACAAATTGAGAAACAACAATCCAAAGCGCATACAAATTGAAAACCTCCGATCAAGACATGACCTGTCATCTTGTAAGGATGATTAAAAATCATTAATTAACATTGCAAATGAAATAAAAATCATTAATTAACATTGCAAACGAAATAAATTCAACAAGCTCAGCGGCGCCGTCACTTTGCACGACCTATACTTAACTGTATTTGTTTATTGGCATCGTTCGAAAATTCAATAATTTTTTAAATCATTATTTCATTTTTTACCCTTACTGTTCACACCATAGACCAATCAGAGAATAGATAAATGGTATTTTTTAAATGATTAAATTTAAAAAAAATAATGAACTATAGCATTGTGGTTGCAAATTTTTAGTTCTTTCACATGATTGGACGAATAATTTGAGAAATTGCATCTAGCCGATGCAGTAGTATACCTGCCGAAGGCAGGAACTAATAAATTACTTGTACATCAATACGGTCAAATATTTATTTTTATTGTAGTAAATCCTTCAATACAGTTATACAACCGTCAAATTTAACCCTTGCATGTGATATAAAATGTTAACTCACTCCTACGCTGACGTTCGGTTGTAAGTGATCTCTATTGATTATTAGCTCACTCCTACGCTGACGTTCGCTTATACGTCATCTCTATTTACTAACATTTAGTAACTTAACTCACTCCTACGGCTGACGTTCACTTGTACGTCATCTCTATTTACAAAAATGGAATGGGTCGCCCAACCTCCAAGATTTACTTCCTATTTCAGAAATTTTTTAAATATTTCCTTCAGCATGACCAAACCCCTGTTTAGCCCCTTCTTCCACGAACAAACCCTGTTACCTCCTATAAGCAAATCCTGTTTATCCCCCCCTTCTATATAAGGAGGTACTACAAATACATCCGGCAGAGCAATTAATACCAAACCTTAAGTAAAGTCGAGATAATTGAGATAATTCAAAACCAGTGGCTTTGAAAATAATGAGTGAAGAGTATTATTCGGCTCTGCAGCAGATTGCATCACATTTGCTGGGCGACGATTCCATGTCCACTCCTCACTCACCTCTGCTACATCCCAACTTTAGAGAGACTGTAATTGCGTGCGTTGACGGAGATCATTTGCCTGGCAATACGGAACAGGGATTGAAATGCGAGTGTAATAGAACAAGTGTTAGTTCAACTTCAGTTCCGTGTGAGCGACATTACAGAGGAGTGCGTCGCAGAGCGTGGGGGAAATTCGCAGCGGAGATTAGGGACCCCGCCAGGCGTGGGGCCCGCAATTGGCTCGGAACTTTTGACACCGCGGAGGCCGCTGCTGTCGCATATGACCGTGCCGCTTTCAAGATGAGAGGGGCCAAGGCTCTGCTCAACTTTCCCCTCCACGCCTCCGCCTACGCTGAGTCAGTCTCAGGGTGTGGTCACGTGGAATCCAACAAGAGGGGCAGAAAGATGATTCAATCGGAGGCCCACCAGCCACCTCGCACAAAGATCAGAAGGGACATAAACGATGACGAGGACGACGTTTTTGGGAAATTAGAAAATTTGGTGTCTCTAGACTAGGTAGGTTCCCTAAGTGTAATCAACATTAAAAAGAAGTACGAACTTTCAACTTAAAAATGACACTTAAAATGAGACACGGTGAAATATAGGTTTTAAGAGGGGTACAATCTAACAACAAAGATATTATTCATTTAGAAGATCTTTGTTAAGAATATTAATGGAAGTTAAAATTATATTAAGTAATATTTGAGAAGGATTCTTATTCTTTTTGGCCACATTAAAAATGCAATCCTTGTATTCAAAGAAAAGATGAATAACTTCTTATAATTTTAATAGGATATTGAACTCTCTAATGAAACTTAGCTCCAAAAATGAAAAACAACAAAGCTATTTTTTGTTTGTATGAATTGACTCAAAAAGATAATTGTAAATTTCTCCCAATTCTTATAGTTAATATTTATTGTGAATCTTTAAAAATAATCATCAATGTGAGCAAATAAAAATAATTTCAAAATTACTTCTTTTTTATAGACTCTCCAAATATTTATAATTCTTCACCTTAAACCATACAAATAATAACTCTAAGAAAATATAAATGTAGAGCACTCTACTATAAATATCTAAACCTGTAAACTATTTGATAATACGCATAAATATAGAGAAAATCCACAGCAGTTTTAACATTGATATTTTTCCAGCGGACCTCTTTCAGCTGCCAATATCCTCCCCAGTTCGTAAAGTGAACATTTGCATAAGAATTGACAGGCGTAAGGTTTTTCAGTATTAAAAATCCAGGAAAACACGTTTAATAAAATAATTGAATGAAAATATAAATAAATGAATTTACAAGGCTGACGATTACATGACCATGGCCCATGGGTGATGGTGGGAAGGGAAAGAGAAAGACGGGAGCGGAGAAAGAGGTGCCAATTTTTCTAATTTTCCAAAATCGTCATCGTTTACATCCCTTTTAATCTATAAAGTTGGGCTTGGAAAGAGAGATGACGTACAACTGATAACGTCAGCGTAGGAGAGAGAAAACATTTTGTAACTCCATAGTCCATTTCATATGCATAATGCACCATTTCCTCTCAATTAGTATATTGCTCTTTTTTACGTGTGCAGAATTGATTTGGGCTTCTGCACGAAAGTTCAAGATCAGCATAACATATAAAATTTAAAATTATATTTTATATGTTAATCAAGTAAGGAATGAAGATTTTTATCCGAATAAAGTGTTTAAGACTCAATACATTTGCTTAACATATATAATTATATAGATATTAAATAAATACAATTTATTGTATTAGAAGATAATTTGAATTAAAATTGTTAATTAATTTATTATTAATATGTATTGATAAATCTTTGATGATATATATATATTTTTAATAGTTATGTTAAACTTAATTTAATAGGTTTAGTGTAAGATTCAAGTAATAATAAGTTTTACACTATTGATTAAAGTTTTGTTCTACATGGTTTTTATACATTAAATTAAATTAGTAATTCAAGAAAACTTAAAGCTAGGGATTTAATTTACCACTATTAATTACATGGGCCAAAACCATCCATACATACACTTTGAGCTAGATCTTATATTAGAAACTAGAAATCAATTTACTCATATATTTGTAGGCTTAAAAGTGCATATACCTTATATTTTCACACCTTCATTTTATGCTACTTTTGTCAACCTACATTGGTCAACCTGGGTATCAACAAAATCTTTGAGGTCAACAGAAGGCTTTTCAACTCTCAATCAAATGAATAATACAAAAGTGACCCACTGACACAAGTACAACAAGTTTATGTGTTAGAAGGACCAAACTATCTAGTGATATAGGGGTTCAAAGGACTTAATATTAGAGCACCTTTCAATAGTTATGATAGTATTTGTAAATTTGAAGCCTAATATTTTAATAGTATTATTAGTTGTGATTTTTAAGGTTGTTAGTGTTGACTATTATTCCAAATAATTGAATGAAATGTGCTTGTTTGATCCAAAAAGTAACAAATCATGTAATGTCACATAGCACACCAACAAAACATGATTTAATACACAACTAGACACCTTGACAAAAAAACATGCTGATGTGGCATCCTATTTCATGATGGGGACATGAAACGTTTTGTTTAAGCAAGGAACTTGCCAAATAAACTACTATAAAAATTTGAGTCCAATTCAAAATTACTACATTTTGAAAGACTTGAAATTAAGATACTTAACTATTTAATCTTCTCCCCTAATCTATAAAGAAAAAAATCTCCTCTAAACATCTATATTATAATCTCTTTATATTTATTTTAAATTTCAATGTCATATTATAATTTTTTTTAACAACATATCAATCAATCAACAAAGCCAAAAGCAACATCACATCCAAATACATTATGTGTTTCTTCGCTCGCAACTATTTTCTTCATCAACCTCGGTTACTCAAATCTCATCACCATTATTTATGTTAATTTTAAAGTAGCTCGGACAGGTGTTCTAGTCTCGGGTCGTGATTACGAGGCTAGAAACACAACTGGAATAATTATCTCCATACCTAGAAAATTGATTTCTCTACAGACTTCTAGACATTAGGGTTTGTTAGAGTCTAATTAATCTTAGCCATTGATTGAGATTAAATCATGGCCATTGGTTTTCAATGAGAAGATTATAAAAGAGGATCAATAGGCATTTGGAGAGGACACATCTGAAAAACATTTGCAGCGATAGCAAATAAATAAATTTCTAGTAATAGCAAATTGATTTGCAGTGAGAGCAAGGGCACAGTGATAGCGTTGGAGACAGTAGCTGCAATAGAATTTTCATATGGTATTAGAACAGATCTGAGGGCAGAAAAGGCTCAGTATAGCCATAGGGAGAAAGAAAAAAATAATAAATAAATAAATCTAGGGTTTATAAAACCCAGTTTGACCTCTTCAAAATTATTATTATTTTTCTTTTGAGATGGCCTCAACATGTTTAAGAGATTAGGACAGATTGGATGGAACCTCAAATTTTGGTGTCTGGAAAGCTAGAATTTCTTTATTGCTGGAAGAGAATGGTATCAAGGAATATGTGACTACTGTTGTACCTGTACCTACATATGCAACACAGGTCTTAGCATATAAGAAGGAAGATGCCAAGCGAGGAGGTTGATTCTTGATGGTGTTAAGGATCATATTATTCCACATATTGCAGAGTTAGATACAGCGAAGACGATGTGGGACGCCATTCTAAATCTACACCAGAATGCTACCACTAACCAAAAGCTGATTCTCAGAGAAAAGTTGAGGAATACCTGGAAATAAGGGAGAAGATGTTACAAGTTACCTCACCAGGCTTAGACTTGTTAAGGATGAGTTGGCAACTGTTGGAGACAAACCAAATGATGACAACCTAGTACAAATAGCCCTGAATGAGTTTACTAAGCAGTGGGATGTCTTTGTTCAAGTTATTAATGGACGAGACACCTTACCGAGTTGGAATTGACTATGGAGTGACTTCACTCAGGAGGACCTTAGACTAAGTCTTGTCAGTGGAACCAGCAGTAATAGACAGAAAAGTGAGGTGGAATAGGAAAACGTTGCCCTAGCAGGAAAAGGGAAAGTGAAGAAGGGGTCTAGTAAAGGATCAAATCCAAAAAGTGAGAAGAAGAAGGACTTGTCTAAGATCAAATGCTATCGCTGTCATTAGTTCAGCCACTATGTCAGCGATTTACCACAAAGGAAGAAAAATGAAAAGGAAGGCAAGAAGCAGACGGTAGCTTCAGCAAGTGTAAATGAGCTTTCTAGTAGAATGGAGGATGAGTTTGCACTCATAGCTTGCCTAACTAGCTCAACCTCACAGGGTGTTTGGTATATAGACAGTGGGGCATCATTTCATATGACAGGAAGTAGGGAGTACTTCTCCAACTATAAGGAGGAGGACATCAGATTCCAGATTCAAATGGGAAACAAGTCCAAGTGCAATCCAGTTGGGAGAGGGATTGTTCTATTTCAGAGGGAGAATGGCAAGCCTGTTTCCATTCATGATGTGTTGCATGTGCCAGGCTTGGGCATGAATCTAATTTCCATATATGTCTTTCAGGATAAAGGCTACAATGTACTCTTTAGAGGGGCACATGTGTTAATCAAGCATAAGGATTAGAAATCACCCATAGCTATTAGAGTTAGGAGCAGCTGACTTTATAGGTTGCAGTTTGATACTCCTAAGGCACTAGTGAGTAGCAGTAATCCTAGAGATCAAGGAGAGCTATGGCATAGGAGGATGGGCCATATACATCATGGAGCACTTAAATTACTTCGTGAGATAGTGACAAGTGTTCCAGAGGTGAGCACAGAGCATGATGATGTATGTAAGAGATGTGTGTTGGAGAAGTTTACGAAAGTAGCTTTTCCGAGGAGTGACACCAGATCCAAGGGGATTGTTGATCTAGTGCATTCAGATATATGTGGACCAATGTCAACAAAGTCTCTCAGAGAATACTAGTACTTTGTTACTTTTATTGATGATTTCTCCAGGAAGACCTAGATATACTTCTTGAAGACCAAGGATGAGGTCTTCAGTCACTTCCAGGAGTTCAAAGCTCTTGTGGAGAATTTGACACGCAGGAAGGTAGAGGTTCTTCAGTCAGACAATGGAGGTGAGTACAAAGGGAAAGAGTTCTAGGAGTTCTGTACTAGGGAAGGAATCAAGAGAGAGTGGACCATTGCTTACAACCCACAGCAGAATGGGGTCGCTGAGAGGAAGAATCATTCTATATCGGAGGCAGCAAGGGCTATGTTGTATGACCAAGATATGCCACGTTACTTATGGGCAGAGGCATGTAGTACAACAGTATACATACAAAATAGGGTTCCACATAAGGTATTGGGCAAGATGACACCAGAGGAGGAATTCTCAAGGAAGAAGCCAGATGTCAATCACTTCAGGATATTTGGGAGTTTGACATTTTGTCACATTCCAATGCCTACATGTTCCAAGTTAGATTAGACTGCAGAGAGAGGGTACTTTGTGGGGTATAGTGAGACCTCAAAGGCTTATTAGATATTTATTCCAGGGACCAGGAGGATTATAGTTAGGCGCGATGTCAAATTCATGGAGGACAAGGCATATAGGAGGTCCAAAGATTTGCCAACAGATGATCAGAATGAGTAGCCAATAGAAGCTTCAAGGATTGTTAACCAAAATAGGGGCAACGAAGCACGAGTACAATTACTAGTAAAAGCATAGGCTTATGTGCTGAGAGTTTGCAGAGTATGGAGCAATAGATACAGCAAATCCAAGAGATGCATCAAGAAGATATATGGAGTTTGATATTTCATCCTCTATAGTTGACAGGAGGAATAGTGAGGTTCAACAGACACATACGGATACTTAGAAGTTTGTGGGAGCTCCTAGGATGAGTAGTAAATAGCAGAAACAACCAGCCAGGTATAATGACTATGTGGCATTAGTTAGTTAGTTGGTAGATAGCGAGCCTTCTAGCTATCAGGACGTTGCACAGCAACAAGTGTGGCAAGATGTGATGGTTGAGGAATATACCTCAATAGTGCAGAACGATATGTGGGAGGTTGTGCCTAGACCTACAGATAGGGCAGTGGTTAGATCACGCTGGATTTATAAGATTAAGCACTATGCATATGGTAGCATTGAGAAATATAAGGCAAGGTTCGTGGCCAAGGGGTTCTCTTAGAAGGAGGGAATAGACTATGAGGAGATATTCACTCCAGTGGACAGGTATACTTCTATATGAGCTGTAATCTCATTTGCAGCACATATGGGATGGCAGATCCATCAAATGGATGTCAAGATGGCATTTCTTAATGGTGAATTGGTAGAGGAGTTATACATGAACAACCAGAAGGCTTTGTAGCACACAACAGTGAAACCCACATGTGCAGATTGAAGAGAACTTTGTATGGACTCAAGTAGGCTCTTAGGGCATGGTATGAGTGTATTGATAGATACTTGTAGGGAATAGGCTTTGTGAAGAGTGAGGCGGATGCTAACCTCTACTACTTGGTGGTTGGGGTTGAAGTTCTCATTCTTGTTCTATATGTGGATGGCCTATTTTTAACAGGTTCACTGGGGCTCATAGAGGAGTGCAAGATGGACCTTGCAGCAGAGTTCGAAATGAAGGATTTGGGGCTTATGCACTACTTTCTAAGCATGGAAGTGTGGCAGACAGATGGAGAGATTTTCCTTGGACAAGGGAAATACTGCTTTGAAATCTTGAAGAGGTTTGAAATGCAGGATTGCAGAGCCATGTCTACAAGTATGATCACGAATTGGAAAAAGGTAGACTCATCCAAGGAAAAGGATGTAGACCCCACCTTATACAGGCAGTTGATTAGATCTCTCATGTATTTGGTCAACATTAGGCCAGCTATATCCTTAGCAGTAAACTCTCTTAGTTAGTTCATGGTTGAGCCGAAGAGAGTGCATTGGACAATGGCAAAGCATGTGTTGCAGTATTTGCGTGGTACAATCGAGTATGAGATCAGATATGCTCAAGGTGATGGTATCAGGTTGATAGGCTATTCTGATGCAGATTGGGTAGGTAGTACAATGGACAGGAAAAGTACTTCAAGGTGCTGCTTTAGTTTGGGATCAGGAGTTGTCTCTTGGTACAGCAGGAAGCAAAAGTCCGTGGCTTTGAGTTCTGCAGAAGCAGAATACATAGCAGCTAGCATGGCAATGTGTGAGGCTATATGGCTTTGGAAGTTGATGGTAGCCTTGTTTGGTCAGAGGGTTGAGACTACGGTGATACACTGTGACAATCAGAATTGCATCAGATTATCTGAGAATCCAATGTTTCATGATAGGTCTAAGCATATAGACATCAGGTATCATTTCATCAGGGATTGTGCACAACAGAGGATTATTCAGCTACAGTATATACCTATAGATCAGCAGGTAGCAGACATTTTGACAAAGGCATTGGGGAAGGCAAAATTCATCTTCTTCAGAGATAAGTTGGGTGTTATGTAGAACACCTTCCTCGCTAAGAGGAAGTATTAATTTTAAAGTAGCTCGAACAGGTGTTCTAGTCTCAAGTCATGATTACAAAGTTAAAAACACAACTGGAAAAATTATCTCCATACTTAGAAAATTGATTTCTCTATAGACTTCTAGACATTAAGGTTTGTTAGAGTCTAATTAATCTTAGCCATTGATTGAGATTCAATTATGGCCATTGGTTTTTAATGAGAATATTATAAAAGAGGATCAATGGACATTTGGTGAGGACACATCTGAAAAATATTTGCAGCGATAGCAAATAAATAAATTTGTAATAATAGCAAATTGATTTGTAGTGAGAGCAAGGGCTCAGTGATAGCGTTGGAGACAGCAACAGTGAAATTTCTACAGGAGAAATTGGGAGAAGAATTTCCGGAGGAGAATATTGCCGGAGCTCTGCCAATAAGAGGCAAGCAATTTATGTATCTCTTGATTTGTTGAAGTATAATAAAATTCCTCATCTGCAATATTGGTTTTCCCTTCGGAGTTTTTTCAGGGACAATTTGTCTAAAAATATTGTGTTCATTATTTTACATATTTTGTTTTTCTATCTCCGTGATTATTTGTGAAGTTGCAGCTATATTATTTTTCAATTTTTGCTGTGAATTAATTTTCGGCAATCAAATAATCTATATAAGATAGGAGATTAATAATCAGTCGCCGCAATAGAATTTTCACAATTTATTTCTACATCTAATTTAAGTAACATTATATCTTTTTTCTTGCGTTTGTTTTACTCTTATATATAGAGAGAATAAGAATCTTCAATGTTCCATTTAACATGAAGTGTCATGAGAAAATGCAACTGTTAAATATTTAAACCCTTTTCACCTGAGATAAACGGCTCTGCACAATTGATCAGTGCATTCGCTTGCTTGATATATTGTTATCATAGGGTATAAATTATACCACGGGCTATGAACGGAAAAGGAAAGTAAAGAATTGGATATTTATGTTTTATAAAACTGAATTACATTTACAGTACCATATTTCTATGGTCCATAAATTTGTAATTGTAAAATTTTTGGTAATAAACTGTGTAGTTTCAGATTATACCATGTGATTTGTGATCTTCATGATATAAAACATCGATTTAAAAAATCTATACAGTTTACTACCAGAAGCTTTATAATTACAATTATAGTAACCATTCTTAGAAGTGGAAATGAATCCAGGAATCGTCAGATATGACATCCAACTTATGACATCATCTAAGAGGTGAGAAATGAGCCATTCCCTCTCTCATCTGCATTGATACGTTTCCCCTGGCATCCAAACATGTGCAAAAATATTTTATTCTCAATTAACATATTATTCTTTTAACAGGTGCAGAATGAATCTGGACTATTAGGAAAATGTTCCAACGTTTAGATATTTTTATAATAAAAAAATCAAAAATTATAGTACCGTTTGGACAGATGAGTTTTTTTTAAAGAAAATGAAGAATAAGGTGATGTTATGTGCTTTTAATTTGTGTGAAATGTACTTATCCATAAACATTGACAACGACAGATTGGCATTTAATTTTTTCTTACTATGTATATGTATATGATAAACAGATAAGGGGTAACAGTGTAATTCCTCAATTTTTATAACTTTATTTTATCTTATTTTGAAGATATATTGTTATTAATATATTATTGTAGTGTTTAATTGATTTATTTGTTGTACAAATAAATCAATGAACAACAAATAAATCAACGAGGAACAGAGCACTACATGGCCAGATTGAAGCAAAAATGAAAGAAAATTTCAAAAAATCTCAAATCAGAAGACAAAAAAGACCGAGATTCAAGCAAAAATGCAAGAAAATTTCGAAAAACTCTCAAATCAGAAGACAAGAAAGACCAAGATTCAAGCAAAAATGCAAGAAAATTTCAAAAACTCTCAAATCAGAAGACAAGAAAGATCAAGATTCAAGACTCTATTTATCTGAGACGAGCACAAAATAAGTTCAAACGTGGAAACATTAGCCATCCAGGGTTCCACATTTTCTTCAAAATACAGGGCAAAAAAACCTACCTACCAAGAAAAGCTCGCAATGCTAGCCCTTGCATTGACAGCAACAATTTTAAGGAGTGAAATAAAAAAAAAACTGGCTTGAGCTCTTGGCTTTAACAAGCTACAGAGACCCTTCTCTGCGGCTAACCACTATCTACACTAACAAGTAAAACAGATATTGAGCAAGGGCATTTCGAATCATGCCAGAGGAACCACATGGCACATCTAGGTTGAAACAACCTGCCTTTGCCATCATCCAGGCCACACCTGTTATCCCCAGGAATGCACAGATGCCACCTGTCAACAGTAATACATTGCCTTCTTAACATTATAAATTTCTCTCATTTTTTCTTTTAATGGTTGTTATTGGTTGATTATTTTTACCTGATTTAAACAAATGTAAAATTAAGGAATCTCTGGAAGAAAATAGACAGAACCAATTAGTAAATAAATAATAGACATTAGAAATCTGGTCAAATTTGTTGGGGGGCACGTTTTTTCATGCCAGAATAATTACATGACCATGGGTGATGGTGATGGTTTGAAGGGGAAGACAGGGAGCGGAGAAAGAGGCACCAATTTTTCTAATTCCCCAAAAACTTCCTCCTCTTCATCGTTTACATCCCTTCTAATCTTACTGCGAGCTGGCTGCTGGACTTCCAATTCAATCACTTTTCTGCCCCTCTTGTTGGAGTCCACGTGACCACCCGCTGAGACCGACTGAGCGTAGGCGGAGGCGTTGAGGGGAAAGTTGAGCAGAGCCTTGGCCCCTCTCATTTTAAAAGCGGCACGGTCATATGCGACAGCAGCAGCCTCCCCGGTGTCAAAAGTTCCGAGCCAAATGCGAGTCCCATGCCTGGCGGAGTCCCTAATCTCCGCTGCGAATTTCCCCCATGGTCTGCGACGCACTCCTCTGTAATGCCGCTCACACGGAACCGAAATCTTAAGCGACGAACTAACACTCCGTTTATTGCCGCATTTCAATCCCTGTTCCGGATTGTCATGCAATTGATCTCTGTCAACAGACGCAATGACATTATCTGTTAAGTTGCAGTCTGCCACAGCGGAAGGAGCAGCGGATATGGAATCGTCGCCGAGCAAATGCAATGCAATCTGTTGCAGAGCTGAATAATACTCTTCACTCATCATTTTCAAAGCACACTGATTTTGAATTATCTTTAACTTCAGTGAGGGTTTGATATTGAGGGGGCTGCCAGATAGATTTGTAGTACCTGCTTGTACAGGCCTAGAAGGAGGGGAGAAACAGGAAGATGCGAGGAAGGACGATATTGAAGCAGCTGATAAATATAAAAATCTGACGTTGACCTTCTCCAGCATTAGTTTGAACGTGGACCAGCTGACGCCCACGTTTCTTGACAAATATTATGATATTGCCAATACGCATATTTTGCGGAACATTCATAGCCAATTTCATATGTGCCTTTCGAAATCTTAATATCTACCCGATAGAAGTCGTTTTAAAATCCATATGTCAAATATTTTTAATTAGTTAGTACAAAATGAGCTAATTAATAACTTTTTATTTTTTCAATATTTCAAATTATTTTTTAATACTAGAGGCTTAACTACAGTGGTGGCAGGTAAACCTTAAACAGCCAGTACGTTGTAAAACGTTCCTTGATCGACAATGGTCGAAATTCAAGCGATCAATTGACAAATTGCAGAGTCGGCAATGTTGATTCAAATTGCAGAGTCGGCAATGTTGATTCAACTAGTCGATCTAAATAGTCGGTATTTACACAAGTCGAAATTACGGAAAACAATCGTGGCAAGGGGTGGAGTGTCGTAACAAAAACTCTTACCTATTATCTTAAACTTGACTGTCATTTACATGTCAACGTATTAATATTTAAATATCTTAAATACATCTATAGATAGTAGGCATTAGTTTTCATTAGGAAAAGGATAGTGAGGTTATAGATTGCACATAGAACCTCTTAAAAGGAAGGGAGGTGGCAAGAGGATGGAAAAGAGGGGTAGGAGAAGGGGAGAAGAATTAAAAGTGAATGTAAAAATACAAAAATGTTAAAAGGTGTAGGTTTGAACTAAATAATGAAAAAATCTCACTATAAAAATATGATCTTATTTTGATATGGGATAATAGATATAGATATATGAATATTGTGCAATTATAGTGCATAATGCGTAAATATATGTAATGTACATGTATCTAGGTGTATGTATATATACATATATATGTGTACCTACATGTATAGATGTATATCCACCAAATTTATGCACATATGCATCTATATGTATATTAACCTACATATAAAAATGCACGCACACACACATTACACATGTAAGTACACATATATGTATGTACATATACATATATACATACATACATATCCATTTATGTGTATATCTACAATCCTATGTTTATATATATATATATACACACACACACACATACACATTGTATGTATGTATATAGGCTCTATTTAAACATCATCCACTTCAATGGTCAAACAGTCAACAACAATTTTGCACCTCATCCATAACAAAATGTGCTAATTATTTGTCCTATTTTTATTTGCCAAAATTGACTCTTGAAGTGCATATATATATATATATATGTTTGTGTATACAGACAAATAAATGTAAACAAATAAAAATAATCATTCATTCATTCATTCATACATACATACATACATACATACATACATACATACATACATACATACATACATACTAAATTGCATATAACGATAAATTTTTATATGGAAAAATTTAATACACATTATTCATTTCTTTAATTCACTACATTTACTTTTGAAGGTTCTTAAAGCACAACTTAGAATATAAAATTTCATTTCCAGAAGCATCTTAATCTTTTTAAATTTAGTATACTAAGCACTTACGCATGTGCCCATGTCACATGTCAGATGTCACCCACGTATCCTCTACTTCATCGCTAACGTCTTTCGTTGAATACGCCATCGTAGTGGGTGACTCTCACATTCATACAAATGACTGGTAAAACTTGCACAAATTTAAATTTAATAATAGAAAAGTGTTTCTACAACGAAATTGCATCAAGTATAATGACAACGCAGTCATTATCGCTTCCTCGCTTTAGAACTCCGCGGGCTTCAACAATCATCAAAATTTCCAATAACGAGGACGACGCCTACAATATATCTCTGAGTGAACAAAAATAGCAGAGGCGATATGTGTAATCCAGCTGACGAAGCAGCGGAGACGAGCAACATGTTGGAAAGAATTTCTCAGTTTCTGCTTGAGGAGGAGGAGGATTACTCCTTTTCACCTCCAACCACTGCCATTTTAGCTGAGGAACAACAATACTCTGCGATTCCACTACACCAACAACGTTTCTACCATTCCTCCCCCACTCTTGCCGCCTCACATTCTACTGTTTGCGGCCACAAATATCTGCCAAATGACAGTAATAAGACATTGAAGGAAGCTGCGAATAGCGGGTGGAAATCAGTTAGTCCGACAGTGGCACTGGGAAATGAAAAAAGGGCAGAGGCAGTGACGTTGTATAAAGAGGGAGAAAAACGTTACAGAGGAGTGAGACAAATTAAAGGTCGAGGGAAATTTTCTGCAGAGATAAGAAACCCTGAGAAGAAGGGGTCAAGATTTTGGCTTGGCACTTTCACTACGGCGGAAGCTGCGGCCGCGGCATATGACCGAGCGGCGTTCAAGATGCGCGGTAACAGAGCTTTTCTTTACTTTCCCCTCAAAGTTGAGTCGGGATGTTACGTGGATTCGCATTCTCAATCACCCACTTCACCTGCTCTATTAAGCTTGCCAAATAAAAGAAGCAGAATAAGCAAAGATGGAGGGGTATATTCGGAAAATTTAATATTTTTTAATTAAATGCTTACCAAAAAAGCTACTAATTTTATGCCCATCAATTTTGGCAAAAAATTATAAATGTTTGCATTGTCTTTTGATTCTCGATAATAATTTTATTAATAAGGGCTTGCCGAGCATTCAAAATCAGATTCAAGTTTTGGGAAATGTTTTTTAAATCGGATCTTTATTAAAATATTAAGTTGACACACAGAATATTGTAATGGTTAATAAGTTATTTTAACATTTATTAAAGTATGAAGATTCGTTTGAGCAGGTTCAGAATATGAAAAGAAGTGTTTCGTGTAGAGATTAACGATGATGTATTAATGATGACGTATGAGTGCTGCGCAAGGCATATGTATGTTGTAAAAAATTAAGATTTTTTATTTTGAATTCCTGAATTAAAAATGAAAGTATAACTAAACCTAAAGCGATAGGGACTCAATTGCTGACCATGTTCCAATAGGTGTGATAGTATTTGTGTATTTAAGTCACAATATTTTTAGAAGTTTAGCACTTGTAGTTGTGACTTTAAAGTTGTTGGTGCTACTATAAATACTTATAATTGAATGAAATGTGCTCATTAGATTTAAAAAGAAACGAATCATGTGATGCCACATCAATGCATCAACAAAACATGATTTGATGCACACCTATTGGTCCACCCTTTTTTGGGGGGAACTATTTGACACCTCAACATAAAGCATGTTAATGTGGCATCATATTTGATGATGTGGCCCTAAAACCTTAGTTATAAGCAGGGGCCTTGCTAAACATGTTATAAAAATTTTTGGAGTGATTTGAAATTGCCACATATGATTTTGAGAGTCCTCTCCCTCACCTTTAATCTCATATATATATTTCCACAAGAAAATTTAGAATTTCATTTTGAATGAGAAATTACACTTTGCAAAAGCACCATCAGGGATTTTTCAAGAAAAAACCAGAAACATAAAGTAAACTAGTATATATATATATATAGGCTCCTCGAGAAGGATATCTATCGGCATACTTTACATATATTTTTAGTTTCTGCCAAGCAAACTATAGGCAAGGCCTGTTGTTAACTAGTTATTAATAATTCTTTTTTGCAACCAATGAGAATTGAAATAGTTTTTCTATTTAAATTTTTTTAACTATTGCTATTGTATAGATGCGAATATTTTAACAAAATATATTTGAAAAATGATTTTTCTTCAATCTAATTGGCAGAAAACTTTCACCCGATAAGGCCGATTATTGCGGATCATCAAGGTTTATATTATAAAGTTTTGTATGAATACTGGAAATAAATTTTTCATGCATTGCTTTCATTTTCTCAAAAATTGTTCGTAACCTCCATCATGCCACTTGAGAGTTTTAAGGGAGTGGAGGAAGGAGCTGCACCCACACGCCCAAGTTTAGGCATGTCTAGCAGTTGGGTAGAATTTATGCATTTCACTCTCTCTTTAGCAACCATTCTTCATGTTTTTTATGTTCTTGATGTCCAAACATTGCAGAATCTCTCACGCCATGACTATTTTCTGGACATGCAAAATGAATTTGTTTTGTTTATAGACTGCTATTCCATTCTACATTTTTGAAGCCATTCACTATTTTCCCACACCATGTAATGAACAGGAATGCCTTTGGTCTATTTGCTATGCTGTCCATTTCATCACGCCACAGCAAACAATGATATTCCCCTTTTCTAATGCTTCACCAAGCACTTGATAGGCTTATCTCTATGAGCAAAGTAGTTAGTTTGTCGAGCGCCAATTCAAAGAATCTGGTAACATTTCTTTCTGTTGTTCATTATATAGAAAGGGACATTGCACATGTTTCTTTTGGTTAATCTGCATTGTTCTGGATCTAGTAGTGCTAAGGCATAGTTTGGGTCTATGACACTTCAATTTTGTTCAGCATCTACTGATTTTGAATTTATCCAAACTTGATTTTGTTGCTTTCTTTACAAAGTTTTGAGATCCTGCATTTCTTGAATCATAGATCTCTATTTTTTGGGGTCAAGATTTTTCATTTGCTATGGACTTTGGCACCACATGTACATTAAAAAAACCATTGGTAGTAGACTGGTCAAACTCTCTAAAGCATTTTTAAGGGTCATTTGAGCATCTTTCTGATTTTGCGTATGAATCCTTTTGATTTTTTCATTCCTGTGACTTTCTTCGACTATGATATGCGTCCTCCAGATCTGTGATGAAGTTCCTCAGCAGTGACCCTTTGTTGACTGGAGCATCAATTTCTACAAACCCACGATCTCTCAACTTGGCGGCTACAAAAACCTTAAGCCTTTCTTCACAAGATCCACCTAAAAATCATTGCTCTCAGTTTTTTTAGTTGTCATTGGCTAGAATGCCAAATAGATGTCATTGGGTTTCCTAAATAACAACCAAAATACTTAAAATACCCAAAAGTTTTAGGACTGCTAAATTTGTTATGTATTAAAACCAAAAAACTTATTGATGTGGAATTTAGATTATGTTGAGAGGGACTTTGTTGAATCCTTGTCCCACTATTTAATACAAACGAGATTTGTTTGCTACAGTAAATTGACAAGGAGAGTGACTGTCAAAGAAAATAGCCTTTAATGGAATTTGCACTGGATTTTAAGCTACTCAGGATGATGGTTATTCTTCTTCTTTTAAGCTTGTTGAGTTTAGAAGGCATTAAATATTATGAATGTCTGATTATTGCTATTAAGGTGCTATTATATATTGGGTATTCTTCTCTTTGCAATACTGTTTGGTGGAGAGTTGATACAGATGAGTATTTTGATTATGCAGATGTTGAGGCAAGACATTTGAAATTTTATGAGCACACAATTTTTCCTGGTAAGTGTATCATATAAATCTATTTACAACTTTTCTCCCTTAGTTGGTGATATAAAGCTTCATGAATTTAGTTTGACAGAAACTATTGAATTGTGTTGGACTTTTCGGTAGAAGAAATCTGTGAAGGGTGTGAAAGATAAGAGGACACAAAAACTATTGGGATCAAGGCCACCTATTTGTATAAATAGATGCTGTGGGTGCAATCCATGCACACCCATATTAGTTATAGTTATCCCTCAAAAAAGAAGTTTTCAAGAAGATAGCAATGCAGTTAATAATAGTCTAAACTCTGATTATTATCCTAAGAAATTGATGTGCAGTTGTGGCACCCAAATATACCCACCAAGAAAGTAATGCAAGTATGCCCTTATAGATTCAAAATATTTTTTTGATTCACACTGTAACTGCACATGTAAATCTAAATGTTCACCCATGATAATGAAGATAATATTAGTTTTTTTCTTAAAATGACTGCATTCCTGAACTTTTCTTCCATGTTCACTTGCAAAAGATTGTCATTGAAGTAGACTAATATGCATTAATGATAAGCTTTTTTAATTTTGGGAGGTCTTAACTTAGATTTTATTGCGAGTTGTCCCTAACTAGTTTAGATATCTTACATCCATAGATTTTAGAGTTATTTCATTTTATATGCTATAAAGTAATTCAAAAATAGGAACCTCCACAAGGATATCTCTGATCTATTTGAGATATATTTTTCTAAATATAGGAATGCTAGTTTTATTACATAAAAATAGTGATTATATATATATTCTTAATTAAAAATAATAATTATAAAATAACTCTTCAAATACAATATAAATAAATAAAATAATCCTTAGGAGTCTCATATAGTTGTTTTATTTTATTTAAGTAACAATTATTTTAATAGTTTAGTTTTTATGTACATAGTCATTTGGACCTATTTTATTTACTAAATAGTTATTTTATTTAAAGACTTAAAAGAGTTATTTTATTTACTTAAAAGTTATTTTATTTTACTTTAGAACTATTTTATTTACTTAAGAGCTATTTTTTTAATCTAAATAGTTTTTCTTAACATGGACATGACATGATGGTCCTTGATGCTACTATAGAATGTGTCAAGAGGAATATTATATTTTTTTTTTTAGTATTTTAGTTTAACTAGTTATAAATTAGTTATTTATTGGAAAAATAATTTGTTCAATTAAATATAAATACTACATAACAAATATTTAAATATGAATCAATACTTCTAAAACTAAACAAACACAACAAATTAAAACACCACTATTCATGAACATTTTAGCAAAAACTTCGTTGCTCTACAGCTCTTGTTTAAATATAGGTATACTAGTAGTTAATTAGAGCACATTTCACAAAAGTAAATAAATGAATCTTAAAATAAAGGATAAAAGATAAATAAATTCAAATAAAATATTAAGACTTAATAAATTAATATTAATTTAACTCCCAATAGATTTTTCCTTATTGATAAATGTATATTTAGAATTTAAAATAAATTAACATCACATCACACATAGATTCTAAGTCAAGTAGCTATATTTTAGGAGATAAAGATGAAACAAATATTAAAAATTAAATAAACTTTCCTAATTGAAATAATGACATATAAAAAGCTATTCTATTACTTTATTTTTTATTTCTATCTAAATGTTTTGGTTGTGCAATTTTTTTAAAATTTTTTTGTGGAGAGATGAAGAGGATATATAGTTGTTTTAATTTATAGTCTTTTTTAATTCCTTGTCTATCTTATTTGTTTGAACTTATAGCTTCTTGTACTTTGATTACCATACATCTCTTTGTATTTTGTTTTATAATCTTATTTTGTTTGTAGGTATGGAAGGGTTGGAGGGTTTGGGGTGTGCTGGATGGAAAAATCTTGCATAATATTTATCCTAAGGTTTTAAATTTACATGCAGGAGTTTCTACAAGTCAAGAATTCCAACCAAATTTATTTGCAAGGGTTTCAACTAAAACTATCTTGCATTAATCACATCTATTTTTATTTTATTTTTTATTTTTTTATATTAATTTCTTTTAGCTCTTCCCTGCCACTACGTAATAATTGTCTTTTGTTTACTGGTTACAGGAGTGCTACCACTATAGAACGCCCCTTAGTGTAACAAGAGTTACAAGGCAGCAATAGTCCCTGTGAAATGCTACAAAGGCATGAGTAGTTCTAATGTGGCAAAGTTTTAAGGTGGTAAAGGAAGCACAATTCAAATAAGCTTGTGAGAGCTATCTATCATTTTGTATATGTCTTTGAATCCATTGTGAATATATATGTCTAGGGATACTTAAGAAAAGTCAAACAACTCAGGGAGCTAGAATCCTACAATGGTAAAGTAAATGGCAATGATAGTGCACTATTCATTGCTTATCAATACACTGTATATGAAAGTTTATTTAGATTATGTTACTCCATTTAGTTGGACAAGCATTGTCCATTTTAACATAGCAGAGTAGTAAACTAAATTAATTTGACTGACATATAATATCTGGATTGTGCCAATGCATTTATATTGTTTCATTTTGTGAACACTATAAGCATTGCCCATTCCACACAAGGACATTAAAGAACTTCATAATTAACATAATAGAACAGTAAAGAGGACAAGGAAAATGTGAGAGTTATAAAATAAAAAGAAATTATTTCAATTTTATAAATATGCAACTCTTAGACTAAGGTTTTTATAGTGGTAGTTGTAACATTGATCAAGACATCATATTTGAAAGTGCATCTAAATTATGCTAGCACATTTAGATTGCTTCATTTTGTGTACATCATAACCAATGCCCATTCTATAGAGTGACAACAAAGAACTTTGGAATTAACATGATAGACCAGTAAAGAGGACAAGGAAAATGTAACAGTCTTGAAATAAAAGGAGATGTTTAATAGCTAAACAATGGTATCTACTCTATCAATTTGACATGTTTTCCTTCAATTATTAAGAGTACAAAATAGCATAACATAATAAAGTGAGATTTTCCATGCAACATGCAGCAAAAGTTGTAGATAGACACTTATCCTTTTGAGTAGTTGAAACCTCTTTCTCCTCAACAACAACTTTGGTTGTTTCAATGATCACCTAGGTATCTTTCCATTGCGAGTTCTATAGTAGAAATATTCTCTTGCTCAACACTCACAGAGTGTCTCTTTGTAATGAAACAAATTGCATAAAAGAAGTATATAATAGGAAATATGCTGCAAATACTCGATAATAATATTCCACTTCGAGGGGGCAACCTCCACAATTCTCTAAATGAAGAATACAATTCGCAATATTATGATTACAAACTTACCACTAGCTCCTATATATGCCTAATTATGCCTGGTTACCACCCAGGCCAACTTACATACTTAATAAACCCCTAGGCTAATAACCTATAATTAACATTAATAATGATTATATATCATAATTAGGAGTTAAGGTAGCCATAAGCCGACTACTCATACCATAAACACAAATAGGATTAAGGGCGTAACATGCCCGCATCTTTAGAGAAGCGTTGTCCTCAACGTTGATCAAATGTGGATGCTTTTGCACAAAATCTTCAATTTACCATGTAGCTTATTCAACTAAAGAGTTCTTCCATTTTATCAAATATTAGATGTGATTGCCCTTTGTTAAACTGGGCAAATGCGATGAGCAGTTTGATATATTGAATGCAAAAAATATATATACATAATAAAGTGGTTTGAATAACCACTTAGTCATGCATACCTGACCAACTACCCAAACAACTATAACTATGACATAGTTATTAGTTGGAATAAACAAACAATGATGTAATACTAATAGAAATATTACAAATATCTTAACACCCTTGTCTTTAGCCTCTTAGTGTGTGTTTGAATAATTCTCTCAGGATCCAACACTATTCTTCCCTCCTCATCAAGCTCATGAAACTCAGTCTATGCTACATTTTTTTTTCCAATAACCTTCTTCAAGCATGAAACATGGAAAAGTGGATGTATTTTTGTTGACATAAGTAGCTCCAGTTTATACGCTACACTACCTTATCCTCTACAACACCTTATAAGGACCATAGTACTTGGGTGCAAGCTTCTTATCTTTTTGTTGTTGTTTTAGAGACATTTTCTTGTATGGATGTAATCGCACAAAGACCCAATCTCCTACTTCAAATGTTCTTTCACTACGATGTCGATCAGCTTGTTGCTTCATTCTGTTTTGTGCCATTTCCAAGTTCTCTCAGAGACTAGCTAGTACCTTTTGTTGATGTTGAATGTGTTCTTCAACTATGTGAACCTTTGGCTGTGACCTCAAGGAAGAGGTAATTGATGGTGGATGGTACCCATAGAGTACCAAAAATGGAGACATCTTGGAAGAAGTATGGAAAGAAGTGTTATACCACCATTTTGCTAGTGGTAGCCAGTGCACCCATCTCTCTAGTTTATCTGAAGCAAAACATCGAAGATACCCTTCCAAGCATTTGTTGACCATTTCTATCTGTCCATCAGATTGGGGGTAATATGATGAACTACAAGCAATCTGAGTGTTAAAGCAAGAAAATAAGTCAATCTAAAAATTACTTGTAAATATAGGATCATGATCACTTACTATAACTTTTGGAGTCCCATGTAGTTTCTAAATAGTATTCATAAAGTCTATTACTACAGTGTTTGATGCCAAGAGGTGTGCCAAAGCACAAAAGTGTGCATATTTGTTGAGACGATCCACAACAACCATGATGACATTTTTTCCTTCAAATTTGGGAAAACCTGTGATGAAATCCATAGATACCTCCTCCCATCTCTGACTTGGGATACACAGGGGTTGTATAAGACCTGGAGTCTTAATTGTCTCCCCTTTGTTTTGTTGACATACCATGCATTCTGCTGCAAATTTTTAAACATCCCCTTTTAGCCCCTCCCAAAAGAAATATTGCTTGATTCTATGATAAGTTTTCAAGAATCCTGAGTGCCCACCTACTGGAGAAGCATGTAGTTCTTCCCCTTGAACACACATAAGTACTAAGAGGTTGGGTGAATTAGTACTTATTCAAATTCTTTTCTTCCAACAACATTCAAACTAACATAAGCATTTAAAACATGAAAAGCACAAGAACACAGAAGTGCATATCCATAACACTAGATTTACGTGGAAAACCCTAGAAGGGAAAAACCACAGTGAGCAAGCTGCTTGGATCTACTGTCCAAATACAACCTCACAAATAAAACAATATTACAATATTATTTATGGGTTACAACCCAAAGGAAGTTGCAACTCCCTGAATAGTTACAACTCTTACAACTATTCTTCAATCTCTGTAACACAAAACTTGTCTGATTCAAATGTTCTTCTCACAAAACTGACTGTTGGTCACTTCAACCTCTGCACATCTATCTCACCTTTGTACAACTACAATATCAACCTCTTCCACAACAAAACAACTTCATAAACTCTTCTTCATCATCACATCACCAACAATTGCCTTCGCAACAATATCACATTACATAAACTGATCTTTTCCACATTTCATCATGAAATCTACTTCTGCGGTAAATTTATTCGCACAAAGTCAATGCTATCACACCATACTCAACTCATACATCACTTGACACCTTTGATCTCACATTTATATCATTTGCAAGCTTCAAGATCTTTCTCCTTGGTCAGCCAAGATGAAACGTGTAACATGAAACATGTAGTGGCCACAACAGTCAGCTCTAAAACATATGCGGTAATTAGAAATCTAGTGCGGTTCAATAACATAGCATAATTAGGTCCTATATTACCTTAACACATTCTTCCAAGCTAGTGCATACTCAAGCACATGGCAAAATCCTCATGATACACCAAGTCAGCTCCATAAACCCTTATCCTTCCTTGCATTTAGGTCTAGACCTAAAGCGATATCATCGGAGGAGACAAAATTACATCATGCGAACCATACACTGAATATTAAATGACTTTCAAAACACTCTTGTACACTTCTTTTATCATTTCAAAATAGTTCATGTTGGTGCAAATACTTGAACTCTGATGTTGTTGTGCTAGACAACCTCTGCTTACACAGTCTTAAGATGAAACAATGAAAAGCATACTTGCAGTGAACATAATCATTTGAAACTTGTGACATGCATCCCTGACACTCATATTTACCTGTCCTCCAAACCACCAAGTCATATCTTCATTCTCCTATCTCTATGTGATTGCACTTAACCCAACTCTTTACTATCTTCATTCATTTGTCTCTAAAACACCTTGTGGTAAACTTTATAACCTCAAATTTGAAACATAGGTACCTAAGTGCAATACCTAGCCACCTGTCCAATCCATAGGTCCATATCTTCAAATGCGGTAGAGTGCAATACATTCTTTTGAGCCTGCGACCCCTTCATTGACTAGAACATTACTTAGACAAATTCTCTTCACACTTTCACAACTTTCCTCATGCGGTGGCAACCATTATGAGTTCATATCACTAATATACAACATGAATTCAACTTAACTCATCAAGCACTTCAAACACAATCATTTTCACAACATATCAAGGATATGGATTTACACATGAAGTTCAGAAGATATGGTATGACTGTGTATAGATGATACTGATCCATCTTCTTTCCAAGTCTTTTGATCAACTTCCTTTGTCTGCTACTTTGATCATTATAGAAAATGCACGTTACTTTCCTTTCTACCTCACAAAACTTATGATTACCATAATACTACAATCACTTCCAACCTTCCACAATGCAGCACTCCATACCACTATTGACATCAATGAAAACACTTGTGCAACACTTCCAACACCTTAAACTTAAGGGTTGAATTCTTGCAAAGGTATAACCTATCCTTGTACCACAAAGCATTCCCTTTCTATGCAAATTTATCAGACACACTTGAATCTTATTGGAGTTTCTCAATGAGAGTTTGAGTATCTATGTCCTCCCACCCTTCTCAAGTGACTCATTTACCCAGTCTTCTTGTATAATAGAAATGACATACAAAAGTGACTCTGTGGGTTTATCCCTTCTTGATAGAGCATCAACCATAACATTCTCCTTGCCTTTCTTATATGATCTCAAAGTCATATCCCAACATCTTTATGACCCATTTTTTTTGTTCTTTTGATGATAACCTCTATTCCAAGAAATATTTAAGACTATCATGATCTGTCTTGACCATAAAGTGTCTTCCCATTAGGTAAGGTCTCCATTGTTTGATTGCATGCAAGATAGCCAACATTTCCTTCTCATAAACTAGCTTCAACAAATTTTTACCTTAAAAGGGATAGTTTGCAAGCTTTAGTTAAGATAGTGTCAAAATTGTTAGACCATTCATATGTAGGGTGAAGGGGGATTGGCGTTGCCACTTCCATTGCCACTTGTGAAATTCATTCAGAAGCTGGTGTGCTTGGTGGTGTCACTTCTATTGAAAAGGCATGCGTTGTTGTTGGTGGCATTACTATGTTACATATCAGGGATGCTGCCCTACATGGGCATTATGTCGTTGGAGATGCCCCAGGTGGCCCTACACCCCACTTCCAGATTGCTCTATCACATCCCTCTAGTTTTCCACAATCTTTGGCCTGCAATGCAGGCTTATCAGAACAATCTCTCCTCTTTCTCTGATGGGGTTGGTTCTGCTATCTTGTTTCTTTTCATGTTCAATTTACACTTACACCATTTTCTTTACTTTGTCAGATTGCTTCTTGGTTACTTCTTGGCAGTTATCTTAATATGCATTAGAGTGCATTTTTGTTGGAAATTAGTGAACAACCTTGTGTTCTGTTGTTTCAGTGAAGTCCCATTTCAAAACTTCTTTGACTAAGTATGTTCGGGCCTCATCCCCTTTTAACTCATGGCTGTATTTGAGAGGCCTTGGGATAAAACTCTTTATCAATACTTCCAATCACAGTCTATGATCCATACCAATATGGTCGACGAAGCCCCATTTGGAAACTTCTTTGATTAAGTATATTTAGGCATCATCCCTTTTAACTCATGGTCGTTATAGTAAAAATTGATAGTTTGCAAGCTCTAGTTAAGATAGTGTCAAAATTGATGATTAAGGTTGCAGAAGGTATCTCTTAGGTTAAGAAAGATAGTTGATTGGTATATTTAAGAACTTTTCAACTTAGCATGGTAATGATTGAGGTGGAAGACCCTACTTTTATTTAGAGTGCATTGCTATTTAATGGTTTCTGTTTACATGAAGTTGTCTAGTTGTGGATTAAGGAAATTTGACGACCTATCACATTTTGTGTGACAAGGATATCTGTTTATTTGATTGTTCATTATCATTATTGTATGAAACCATTTGTGGTTGCAAACTCAGGTCCTCAAACTACAAAGTCTTTGCGTTACGCGTACATAGGCAAGGCCATCATGAGCCCCCGAGACATTAGGTCGACCCTTAGGGCCTTAGTCTTATTATTTTGTACAATGATATCTAATGTGTTAATAATGACCTTGCGAAACTAATGTTTACATTTAGTTTTGCAGATACAAGTCTGTTAACTAAGTAGATTACTGGAGCAAAGAATTTTTCCACTGTGCTAAAAGATGATCATATGATTCTTATTGTAATTGATTGTAATTGCATGAGGGATGTTTATATCTATGAAAATTATCATTTTTGATAAATGATATTAAACTTATGTTTAATCAAAATTTGTAATTTATTAAGATAAAACAAGTGAATATTCTCCTATCATAGTACTATATTTTCATTATTTCTAAATAAATTAATAGTTTATAGTTATTTACTGATAATTTCTTAGGTGGGCATTACATAGGTATTAGAGCACCAGGTTGCAACACTTGGGAGCTTTGGGGTAAAAGTATTGGTAATGTAAACCCATTTTTTGGGTCTCATCATGGTAAGTAGAGGTAAATTTTGATTAATTAACTATATGGAAGGAATGCCTAGTAAATCATTTTTCAAAATATATGCATATATGTTCATGGATGTATTAATGGGATTGTAAGTTTCTATAATGTTAATCAATGATTTATGTCAAGCATATATATTTTTTGGTTTATTCTAACAAACTTGTGTGTATGGTGATGGTGTTGTGGCTGATGGTAATGGGTGTAATGGTGAATGAGTATTGATGAAATGTGAGTTTGGAGGTGTGCTGTGAGGAGTTGTGTGTTATTTGGAGTTATTGTTTTATGGGAGATATTGTTATTGGGAGTTATTGTTGTTATTGATTAATAGGAGTTACAGGGATCTATACCCTTTGGGAATACTCATGGTGTTGGTGTTGGGGTTGTGGTTGGTTTTGGTTTGGGAGTTATGATTAGGGAGCTATGCTGTGAATTGGGAGCTATGATAAGGGAGTTATAGAAACCTATGCCCCTTCGGGGATATTCGTGATGTTGGTGTTGGTGTTGCGGATGATGATGTTATGGGAGCCACATTTGCTCTATGGGAGCTATTGTTGTGTTAAGGGAGTCATTGTTGTACAGGAGCTACATTTGTGAAAAGGGAGTTTTCTAAATTGTGATTATTTCAACTACAAATTTTATTGAAAAGAATAATGTTAGTGATTACTTTTGGTATATGAGCATTATGTTGGAGCTCCATGTGGTTGAGACCACCACATTCCCCTCATCCCCTTAAGTGGCTCATTTGAAGTCACGTAGTGATTGTGATTTAAAGTCTTATGAGACTATTTTTTTTTTAATTTTCTCCTTTTCTTTATTGAGCCACCAGTTTTGAAAATTACTTTAAGATATTTGGTTGATCATAATTGCAAAATTACTCTTTTGCCTTAAGGACTATTTTATTAAGGTTTTTGATTTTGATTTGAACTGTTGTTTTTCGTTATTTAATTTTTTTTAAATGTAGTTTTATTTATTGATTTTATTTGAAATTTTTACTCATTCAAAACTTCTTTATTTTGAGGCTTTATTAGTATTTATTGTTGCTAGTTTGTGTGGAGTAAGGTGAATTGTGTAGATTGTCATACCCAAGAGAGGTCCCTAGCAGATTGTATAGGGGAGTGGATGGCCTAGGAAATGTTTACTTTGAAATTGTGTACAAGATCTATTCTATGGCATTATGGTTCTATTTGGCACTAATCATCCCAATCCCATTGAAAATATGCATAATGTATAGAATTGATATCTGTGATGTTTAAATGTTAAGATTTGTTATAAAATAATATGTTGCAATGAATTTGATTATCAATAATATATTGATGATATAAACATGCTTCTAGGATAAGTAATGATGATATTACAGAATTCCAATGGACAAAATGGTATAACCGAATCTTTCTGGAATTGGGGTTTGTTGTGAGCTTGTTGATTTGTTTAAGTTCTAAGAAGGAAATGGAAAGTGTGGATGAAAGTTTTAGGGGCTAATCCAAATGTGGATAGCCAAGGTAAGAAATTTTATATTATTTTTGTTTCTTTATGAATGGATGCTTGAGATGATTGTATAAGTGTTAATCAACATGTTATGAATTTCTAATGTTTAAATGTTGTAAAAATTTGAATGACGAAAGATTTTTGGATGCCTTTTGGGGCAATTGTATGGAGTTTGGCATTGTTGATTGATGATGTTGATTGAAATGGAGAATGGGTGTTGGTAAAATAGGGATTGAATAATGTGGATTTGGGAGTTGTGTATGATAGGAGTTTTTGTTTTTATAGGAGTTTTTGTTATGATAAGGGAGTTGTTCTTTCAAGGGAGCTATTGTTTAATGGGAGTTCTTTTGTGGGAAAAGTTGTTTAAAGGGAGATTTTGTGTTCTTGGGAGTTTTGTTGTGTAAGGGAGCTATAGAAAAACTTAAACCCCAATAGAGGATCCCTTCTCATCTTTTCTAACTAGAAAGTTTATGATTGATTTTATGACTAAAGTTCTTGATTAATGGATGAATACTGGTTATTCTTAATGAGTAAAGAAGATTTATTTTACGCTTAGGGGTGGATTCAACCTAGTCGATCCTATGGTTGGGTGATGAGCAAATATGGATTTCTTTGTATTTTCCTCATTTAGTGATGCAGGTTTTAGGTTTTGTATTGTTGCATGATGGAAAAAAGAATATCTAGTCAACTTAGTAAATCTTTTGATGAAATCTAACTTTTGTTGGATGTGATGAAGTTAGGGAAATTCATTGATGACTTCTAGGAGGAAGTTCATTCTTAGGGGGGAAGAATGTAAGGCATATCTTAAACCTATTTATTAATTATGATATTTTGCTGAGAATAATTAATTAATTGCATTGTTTTGAAATAATGATTTAATATTGTTTCAAAATAAAATCATACATTGTTCTTATTAGATGATTTCTATTTGGGCCATAGAAAAGTAGTGGCAAGTGGCAGTTTAATAAGAGAATCTTGGAAGTTATTGTGGTTTTAAGTTTTCTAATTCTTGGAAAAACTTTAATATTCCCAATTCCCTCGCTATAGCTATTTTTGGCAACATCCTTGCCTTTTTAGTCGTACCTTGGTCTCATTATTTGGGGGGGCAAATTACAAAAGGATGAAGGCACTAATTATTCAGAGTGCATCACATGAGGATCTTCATGCTCAACTACAAGAGCTAGTCTCTAACAAGGGTTGTTGGTCCTTGGCATTTGTGTCAAATCCAAGGCTGTGTCTTTGGCTATCTGCAATTAGGGATCCCATAGTTACCAATCTATTTAACTAACTCTTCTAATCTTATTTGCCCAGGAAATTAATACTGCTGATTTATCTGCTATGAAAGTAAATTTTGAAAGTACTGGAAACAAAGCTGAAATAGTAAATTGCTAATGTTGACCTATTCTAATCCACACAATTGAAACATACATTTATCTATGTGAAAGCAAGAACTATTTTCCTAAGTAGAATCTAAAACAAGATAATGAACAAACAAATACTAGCCTCCTATCTTCAATGGTGAGAGTGGGCCCTTGCTCCTGGCCCTTAGGACTGAGGACTAAAGAAATAAATCAGTACAGGAATAAAGTATCACAATCTTTCTTCAGTCTAATTTCATCAGCATGCTTTGTATTCAGAAAATATATCCAATCTAGAAAAAATGAGAATACAACAATTCAATGATAATCATCTCCCTCCTACTTCTACCTTATATATCTATATATCAAATCAAGCGATGAGATATCACTCCATCCTAACTATCAGTTTATCTGTGAGATAGCATCAATCTCTTATTCTATCAACTGTTTAACTATAGAGTAAAATCATGCAACTAAAATAGACTTTAGTGGTATAACAGTCCCACTCTAGATTCTTAGTTAAATACAACTAGGCAGCAAGGCCCTGAAAATATAGATATTTAATAAGTCTTTTGTGAACTCATGCAAAATCAATAAAAGAGGAATTAGACCCCTAGCAGTCAACTAGCATCTTCACACGATCATTTAAGTGTTGGCTGAGTAATCCTCGGAGCACTGTAATTGCCCCTAGAAGTGTTGACTAATAGCAGTGCTAAAGACTCTGCACTGTCTTAAGGAGGACTCTAAAGACATGTGCTTTTGTCTGGAGCTCCAAAGATGTGCTTATAACTTCTGTCCAGCTCTAGAGATGATCCACCCTTGGTCCTCCTATTTCAAAATATCTCTAATCATATTAGAAAAACATTGGAGTCTGGTGTAGTATCCCTCATGTCAGCTTCAAAGACTATTAGGACTGTCTTCGGAGATGCTCAAAATTGCCTTTACTCATACAATTGCACCTATAGATGCAAAAAGAAAGAATTTTCTACATATTTCCATTAAATTGCTGCACATTAGTCCTTCAATAAAAAATCATGACTTTTGGTAATTCATCTCTCATTAATGTAATTAGAACAAACCTTATCAGTCTACTATGGTGCAATTACCAGGACAACAGAATAAGAAGGATGGAAAAGAGAGGTAAAAAGGGTATATTATTATAGGTGCTACCTGTAACTCATCAGTCTCGGAACAACAACAGAGGTTGAAGATTGGATGTGGGAAAGTCTCTTAGAGAATATTACTATGGTTATGGCTATTGGAGGTAAGTGGAGAAATTCCTTATATGGCAATATGACTAACACAGACAAGATTTTCATGCAATTATTTCTTGATATGATCCATGAGGATGGGTGTTTCCTTTCATTAGTTGGAGTTGCTGTGGATGAGATCCCTACTTCTACCTCATTGTGGCAGTGAGTAATTCCTCTAGACAAATAAACCTTGATACATTTTTGATATGTTTTACCATCATGATATGATTTTCATTGGGTGAAAGTTTGACATGCTATTCATATTATTATGAAAATTAGTAGTTTCAAGTTTTCTTGAGTGTTTTCTTCTTCAATGGTGATCTTTTGGAGGTTTAACCAGTGGAGGATTTAAATTGTGCTTGCACCATTGATTCTTGTGGCTTACAAAGATAGTGTTTTCCTTTAATTTGCATGCATAGGATTTTTATTTGATTTTTCTTTCTTTATACTCAAGAAATCCTTCTTTGTTTATGGGAGATCTGGTACCACTGTGCATAAAATAATAGTGCAAGCTTATATTTAGATTGCTTCTTTTGGCATCACCAATATACCCACATCCTACGCCATCCAAGTCAGATTCTCCAATCTGTAGGAGTCTCTAGATCTTGTGCCAATGCATATAACCTGCAAACATTCAGTTATATTCTGCATCTCTTATCCTGCGTTTGGATTTTGTTTGCACTCATGCATGCATGTCTATCAGGGAACCTGTGCTTTTTTGTGGCTACTTCATTTTTCTTTGGGTTTATATCTAGATTAGGATAGGAGGCTAGCGATGGGCCAAGGAATCTACTTTACTTTAAGAACTCTTTAATCTAATTAATATCCTCTATGATTTGGTGGTTGCACACCCCTTGTTTTTCCCAACTCTTCTTCTAGTAGAAAGGATGTGACTTAAACAATAGAATTCTATCTTTTTGCCCGTCGAATTATATTTACTTATAAGTTTCTAACTCTTTTATCGTTAGAACCGCTTTGTGGTATCCTACAATTCTATGAGATGTAATCTTTGTGCTTGTCTTTGTGATCACATTTTGCATACATGTCTATCAAAGCAAAGGTAAATGTTGGCTATGGAGGTGGGACTGGTCTTTTCCTTGCCAAAAGCTTTTGCTTGAAATAAATTCTTTATTCACCTCTTCCACAGTTTGAGTAAGTCATTGAATCTAGGAAGTATTTGTTGAAACATTTATGTTGCAACATGCTATATTATCTAATCATCAAATGGACAAGATACCCATATTCATCAAGTAAAGGTTTATGGTCCCTATCTAAAGTATTTGTTGTTGCTTTCATATTTTTTTAAAGATTATTTTAGTCCATTTTAGTAAGTGTCCATATCCAATGCTATCACAACATAAACATTTCCATTATGATCTATTCTCATTATGTATCCATGTTGTTATAAAATAGAATCCAATTCCTCTCCAGGAGTTCTAGTTTAATTCAATTGAGTTTACAATGTTTTCTACTATTAGATAGCAAGTGGTGTTTCATGTTCGAGACCCTAACTTTTGTTTCTTGAGCATAAAGCTTGTATTTGGTTGGGCTTTCTTTGTATTTAGTGTCCATGTACATGTATTAAATATTTGAAAAGATAAAATAGCACTCAATAATTGAGTTGTGGGTGTATTTTACTATGTTTCTTTTGTATTTATTTGGGGGGACTAGTACATTGATACTACACTCTATCATTTTTCTTGTACATCTTTGTTTCTGTCATATGTTGTTCCATGAGAAATAGACTCAAATTTCTTATGCTTGAAAAAAGAAATAGAGTTGTGATGGCTTTGCAATCCATATTTTGTCAAAGATTTAGGAGCTCCAAGTATATGATACTTTATAAATAGTTATATGAGCCAGTTAATTGTCTAGACTCTGGATAATATACAGGACTGTTTCCATGGACACCGTTGTATATCATGCTGTAATCATGTGAATTAGGAATTATTTGGTGCAGATGCATGAAGCTACAAGTGTGGGAGTAGAGGTAACTGCTACTGAGGAGTTGGTGTTGGCATAGGGTGGCATGTGCCTTCTATTTGAATGTGTATTTAAATTTTATGAATGTTGAACATAAAAAATTGTAGGATTCTAGACATCTTTACTTGCATTAAAATAGGCATTTGTTGTCATTAAAATCTAATGTTATATATATTTACTTGCATGATTAAACATAGTAGTAATTTGTATACTAGTTTGGAAAAGGTCATTTACATTTTGTGAAATTTTATAAATATTGATGAGCTTGACAATTTAGACCATTCATATTAATACTGATAGTTTGCAAGCTTTAGTTAAGACAATGTCAAAATTGATGATTAAGGTTGCAGAAGGTATCTCTTGGCTTAAGAAAGATAGTTGATTGGTATATTTAAGAACTTTTCAACTTAGCATGGTAATGATTGAGGTGGAAGACCCTACTTTTATTTAGAGTGGATTGCTATTTAATGGTTTTTGGTTATGAAGTTGTCTAGTTGTGGATTAAGGAAATTTGACGACCTATCACATTTTATGTGACAAGGATATCTGTTTATTTGATTGTTCATTATCATTACTATATGAAACTATTTGTGGTTGCAAGCTCAAGTTACTAAACTACAAAGTCTCTGTGCTATGCATACATAAGCAAGGCCATCATGAGCCCTAGAGACATTAGGTTGGCCCTTATGGCCTTAGTCTCATTATTTTGTACAATGATATCTAATGTTTTAATAATGACCCTGAGAAACTAATGTTTACATTTAGTTTTGTAGATACAGCTCTATTAACTGAGAAGATTACTGGAGCAAAGAAAATATTTTTCCACTATGCTAAAAGATGATCATATGGTTCTTATTGCAATTGATTGTAATTGCATGAAGGATGTTCATATCTATTAAAATTATCATTTTTGATGCATGATATTAAACTTATGTTTAATTGAAATTTGCATTTTATTAAGATAGAACAAGTGAATATTCTCCTATCATAGTACGATATTTTCATTATTTCTAAATAAATTAATAGTTTATAGTTATTTACTGATAATTTATTGGGTGGGCATTACATCTTGCATACATCCTTGGCTTTGATTCTTCCCAAGGAGAGGAATGTTGTTCAGTGATCTTAGATCATCTTCAACATTCATTATTGAGTATCTACCATCAGTGCATGAGATTATACATTAACGAGAGGCTACATGGTCTTTCTTCTTCTCTCTTATGGAGGGTACTTTTTCCTCACATGGAATTTTGTTTTTCTCATCCTACAGAGAGTATCTTGTATTTTCTCTCTTTTGGAGAGAAGGTTTTCCTCCTTTTCTCCATTTGTAGGATATTGTTTGTACATGGGTACCTAACATGGCCTTGTATCCAAGACCCATCATTACATTTGTTTCATTCTCCCTAAGTTGCACTTAAGGGGGGTGTTGGTGTGAATGGGTTATATTACCTAAGTGGTTCTGCAAATAGGTCCTATTCACACTTATCTTTTTAAGTTTACTTAGGGCATAATTAGGGTACAATAAGGATTCTTATCACTTTGTGTCTCATAACATAAGATTAAGACGCTTGTCATAATCTTATGTTGTCCTATCTTTCACCTTGGTCTATATAACCAATCTTCTCATGTCATATCATAACATTATAATATTGATGTATCATATTATGCATTTGCATCCTTTAATAGAATAGAATTATTCTCTCATGCTCTGTCTCTCTTGTGCTTTCATTGAAGCTCCTAAGTCTTGGGTGGTTACCTCCATAGATAAATTTTGCATGGTATAGAGCATTCTATACCAACTCTTACAATATCTGATCATCAATAGCATCTACATCAATTTTTCCTTGTAATTTTAGGATGCCGAAATTTACCTTGACCTTGAAAGGATTATGACCACCAAATGGTCTCTTTGTTCATTACATGCATTTGGTTATAGGTTATATCTCAATTGTGTTGGATGAGCTAATTGAACTAGTCCATTATCTCTACATGGTGTCTTTCTAGAGCGCCCTTAATCAACACCTTTAAGGGTTCTGAGGAGTTAGCTCATTCTTTAGCCATTTACAATTGTGCACACTATAAAGGAAGGTAGTTTGATGGATCTCTTGTTTATAATAGAAGTTTTTAAAACCCTGACCACATGTGATGTGACATACAAGAGTGAATAGGGTTTGATAGGTCACTAATCAGATTTATGTCAAAAATTCAAATAACAATACAAGTTAGTGAGGGACTCAATGTATTATATCCAATAATTGTCAAATAAGCACTGTGCAACAACTACTAAAGCTCAAAAAATATATTTTATTTAAAATTAAGAGTGCTTACACAATGTATAGAAAAACTCTATGGAACAATTGTTGCAAGTATGTGCTAATCGGTGTTCTCATTGACATCAACATGCTTTTGTTGTCATTGGTGTCAACTATGTCTTTTGATGAAGTTATTGTTGTTTGTCTAAGTTGGCTTTCTAAATATGATTTGGTTGTTGTATAGGAGTGTTGAAGATGTTAAGGATATGCTTCTGATATTGTGTTTCCAAGTACTTTTGAGAAAATTTGATTAATATTGGAAATAGTGTGTTGAAGGAGTCCTCTGGCTTACATAACACTATTCAAGTTTTTTCTCTACATTTCTTCTATGTTGGAGATTTGAGTGTGTGGTTTGGATATGTTGTTGAGAAGTGTTTGAAGATGCTAAATCTAGAATTTGGTGCTCCAGACTACTGTATAGTGAAAGTTGTATTCACTAGTTTGAGGACAGTGTCTGACACTGTTTGCAGTGTGCCTAAGAGAAAGTATTTTGCTCTACATTCCTCCGCAGAAAGGTTTTAGATGCCAAGATTCTATTCATAAGATCTTAATCTATCTTTAGTCCAGAGGATTTGTGATTTGGTGCTCCAGAAAGTCATTTCTTGTATAGCAGAGTCTGACAGTGTTGTTTGTAAGTAGTCTGTGAATTGTCTTCAAGTGAAATTTGTTGTGATTGAATTTGTTGGTTCTCAATGACTCCAAGTTGTTTGTGGATGTTTCTAGATTTTTGTAAAGAATTATTTGTGGTCCACAAGTTATGGTTATGATCGTGGAAGCGTGAAATCAAGAATTCCTTATGTTTATGTTGTTTGGTCGACCTTGAATGTTTACGTTGATCATGGAATTAATTCAGTGATTATGTGAGTGTTGAGTAGCGTGCTTGGATGGATTAGGTCTGAGTTAAGGCATAAAGTGGTTTTCCTTCATTCCTTTGTGCCATGGAATGTTTAGGTCCAGACCTAATTCAAATATTGTGAGTTTGTCAACATTGGAGATTGTTTCAAGGATTATAGATCATGTTGTTGACCTTGGAGAATGTTTTGAAGACTGATGGTGGTATAAATAAGTGTTAAGGATTCATTGATGTGTGGGTGTACAGGGGATATGATGATGTGATGCGAATGTGATCAGTGCAATTAGAGCTTTCATGCATTAGGCTATCAGATGTAGTGAGCAGAAGGTGTCTACTATTTTCAGTGTTGTTGTGAAGATGTTGTGTTTGTTGAAATGTATATTGGGCTTCATTGGAACTGAACTCCATACATAGGTTTGATGCAATTATATCAGTTCAAATCTTGATAGTGAGCCATCCTTCTCTTCTTTCTTTCTTTCTTAGTGGGCAGTGAGTCCACTTATGGTGAGTCCTTGGGTAGTGAGCAATGTTGTAGTGAGCATTCTTTCTTCTGGGCAGTGAGCCTCTTGTAATTCGGTATTGATACATTATATTGTGAGTTAATCCTCACCGTGGTTTTTCCCTTTTAGGGTTTTACAGATAAAAATCTAGTGTTCTCTTGTGCATGGTGTTGGCTTGTTTAAGTTTCTATTATCTATTCTTCATGTTTAATCTTCATAACAGATTAAGGGTTTAATTGAACTGATGTGGATGTGATTTTGTTTATAAGGGTTTGAACTATTTGATACAACTGATTCACCCCCCCTCTCAATTGTCTTGTGCCTTCAACAAGAAATATATGACTTCAACTCTATTTCATTGATTCAAATTCAATCACTATATACATTTTACAAAATGAATAGAAAAACTTAGTAAACTACTAAACTATGGTCCCAGGTCTTTTTATAGTGAAGGTTGATGTAGTAAGTCAACATTGTCCAAGATTGTGGTATAGTCCCCCAAGCACTTAGGATAAGAATCATGGGACCAATATTAAATGGTGTTTCGATTAAGTTCACCTTGGAATTAGATGCAATGCAATGAAACATGAAAATAGGTTGTTCTATTATGGAGCAAGATATAAGTCTCTAAAATCATTGTTGTGGTAGCTCATAAGTAAATTATAAGAAGGTGAATGATGGATATAATCTAGGGGATGGGAAAGGGCTGAGAAAACATGGCCCATCATATGAGGAGATTATGTATATTCAATAATTTCTTCTAGATCCTTAATTGTGTCCATTCCATGCTCTTTAGTGATGAGTACCTTAGTAAGATCAACAACAAATAATGTAGACATGTCATCATTCATAGTAGTTAAATGATTGTGTAAACATTTTAATTTATCAATCTTTTCATGTTTCTTTTGATTTTCAAAATGTTTTTAATGAAAGTGTCATTGATCATAATATCATTTTTTATCATTTAAATGTGATATATGATCCTCATAGAAAGCAGAAAGAAGAGAGGTAGTCATGGTGGAAAGGTGAGGGTTTAACCTAAAATAGTGTTGAAGGGGAGGGACCTAAGGGCCTTGGGATCTTCTTAACCATGCAAAACTAAACACAATAGCTTGAAATACAATAAATTCACAAGTTATGCTAAATTAAAAATATAAATTGAGAAACCATTTTCTACACTAAAGAATAGGTGTGGAAGTTATGGGTTTACCAAAAATAAATTAAAAAAACAAATTACCCAAAGCTAAGGAATTAATGTATAATTTCTTATTGTATAAACCTAAAAGATAAGAGAGATAAGAATGAAACAAAGGGCTAAGATCCGATTAATCAAGATTGAAAAATTAAAATAGGGTAATCCCACAATAGTGTGTCCCACTTGTTGGCCTAAGTGTGACATTGAAATAAAAAAATTTAACCAAAAATCTATTAAGAATTTGAAGATAATGTGAATTAGTGGTTTTTGAAATTTTGTGTGTAAATTCTAAATATATTTTTTTAAAATTACAAACAATTTGTCTCATTTTTAAAGCATTTCTTACTAACTTGTTTTTAATAATTTATAATATTTTTAATGAGTGATAATTATTCCATAACACATAACATTTTTTAGAAATAAGATAAACTCATAATTTCTAGTTTCCTTTCCATGAATTATGTAGATACTAGATCATGCTTAAAGTGATTTTTTTGTCTTTTTCATTGTAGGTAGAAGGGCAAACACCACACTCTTTTTTGGAAGAAACAAAATTTCTTTAATAGCCATTTCGGGTTTAGAGTTTAGTGTTTATGGTTAATGGTTTAAGTTTTTAGGGTTTAGGGTTTACTTTTTAGGGTTTAGATTTTAGGGATTAAGGTTTAGTTTTTAGGGTTTAGGGTTTATTTTTTGGGTTTATGGTTTAGTTTTTGGGGTTATGGTTTAGTTTTTAAGGTTTAGGGTTTTGTTTTTAGTGTTTAGGTTTTATTTTTTCAAATTTGTTTTTATTAAATATGATTTTAACAAAATAAAGCTATTCTACATGGAAAATAAATTAGTAAACAAAAGTATTTCTCAATCATTTTTTTAAATTTTAATTTATTTAATCTAAAATTTGATTGATAAAATGTGAAATACCTAGACAATATACTCCATATACTCCTTTGAATGTTGATAGAAGGTCCCTAGTTGATGCCACTAGGTCATTGGGTTAGTGTTTACTAGGTGTTTTTTCTTGGAATGTGCAAATACCTTCATTTGAAGGTGTTGTTAGTTGATGCCACTAGGTCATTGGGTTAGTGTTTACTAGGTGTTTTTTCTTGGAATGTGCAAATACCTTCATTTGAAGGTGTTGTTAGCATCTTTATTGTGCCCAATGAATAAATAGTAGAATAATAAATTATTTTTCATGTATAAAAAATTTATAAAAGGCCTTTTTTTCAAAGGTCCATTTGAATGAAGGCCTTTTTTATTAATAAAAAAAATTAAAAACCTTAATTTGAAGGTGCCTTTGAATGAAGGTTTTGTTAATACCACCTTTGAGCAAAGGTCCCTTTATTCAAAGTTCCACATTCGTTCGAAGGAGTTTTTCATGTTTCAATGGATAGGGAACTTTTTTCCCCCACCCCACAAGTGGGACATTGTGGGATGACCCAATATTTAGTAGGGTATTTAAAACAAGCTTATTGAGATTTTAGTATTAATGTTTAGGGGCTCACTATAGGTAAAGGAAAGACCATCAACTTCCTTGATAGTAGTTATATCCAGTCGCCAATGAATTTGAAGCCATGTAGGCATGCAAATGTTAATACAACTTAGACTTAGACTAAGATTAACATAACTATGAATGAAATACTCTAAATTTGGTTGAAAGATTTGAAAGATTTGAATAATTAATGATCCTAAATGACCTTGGATGATGTCTTTAAATACAAGTCCTAGATACACAACTTGAGACTGTTGGTTTGTGGGTCCATGAGGTAATAATTAAATTTTACAAGAAGTTGATTTGAAAAGTGAGAGATTTGAAATTCAAAGAAGTTGATTTGAAAAGTAAGAGATTTGAAATTCAAATTGGTAATGGTAAGGCTAGGCCATGATGTGGACTAGTTCAAGGTATAGAACCATGGGTTTGGCTTAATCTAGGTAGGTAGAAACCTTATCAATTTTAACCCATCTTGACTAAGGTGATGTATAAATTATACTTGAGTGATAGGTTTAGGGTTTGAGCAGACTAGTGTACCAAATGAGCCAAGTTGAATGCTAAGACCATACATTTAAAATATCCATAAAAGTAGTGTAAAATGAAGGAGTAAAAGTACAAGGTACATGGATTTTTAACCCTAACAAATATGTTTTTAAGTAAATAGATTTCTAGTTTTTCATATAACTTTAGGATATAGCTCAAAGTGTACACATGGATGGTTTTGGTTCATAATATCAAAATGCTCCATAATATCAAAATGTTCCATGTAGTCCATAGTGGTAAATTCAGTCCCTAACTTTAAGTTTTCTTGAATTACTATTTTAATGTGCCAAAAACATGTAGAAACAAAACTTTGCTCAATAATATAAAACTCATTTCTTCTTGCAACTTACACTAACCCCATCGAATTAAATTTTAACATATATTTTTTAACAAAGTTTATATATTATAATGGATTTATCAATTCATATTAATAACAAATCAATTTTAAAAAAAAAAAATTAATTTTTTTTTTAAAAAAATTTAATTTTTTTTAAAAAAAAATTTAGAACTTAAATTTTGTTTATTTCATTTGATTCAAATTATCTTTCAATACAATAAGTTGTATTTGTTTAATATCTCTATAATTATATTTGATAAAAAAATATATGCAGCCTCAGATTTTATTTGAAAAAATCTTCATTCCATTGCCTAACATATAAAATATAATTTTGTACAGGTCAAAAGAGCACTATATTAATTGAGAGGAAATGGTGCATTAGCATATGACGTAGGTATATGAAGTTATAAGACGATAACTCGCTCCTAGGCTGACGTTCGGTTGTACGTCATCTCTATTTATTAACTCAATCCTATGCTGACGTTCAGTTGTACGTCATCTCTATTTATTAACTCAATTTTATGCTGACGTTCAGTTGTACGTCATCTCTGTCTCAGAAAATTATTGTTTAAATATTTTCTCCAGCAAACCCCTGTTTATCCCCTTTTTCCACGAAGGAACCCTGTTACCTTTTAGAAGCAAATCCTGTTTATCCCCTCCTCCTATATAAGCAGGTACTACAAATACATCCGGCAGTACCAAACCTTAAGTAAAGTAAGATAAAGATATTTCAAAACCAGTGGCTTTGAAAATAATAAGTGAACAGTATTATTCGGCTCTGCAGCAAATTGCATCACATTTGCTCGGCGACGATTCCATATCCACTACTTCCTCAGCTGTGCTACATCCCAACTTTAGAGAGACTGTAATGTCGGTCACAACTTGCATAAAACATGTTGGAAGAATGCAATACTGTAAGCAAGCTCCATCCAATGTCAACAACCAATATCAAAAATTTGAAACAGAGAAAATGCAGTGGAGAGATATATAGCCCGAAAATATGCAAATTGATGAACATTTATGCAATACCACTCAGGTAGAACTATAATGCAGACCAATTGTATGCCCAAGAATCTGCCATTTAAACCATGTGGAGGTTCTTCTAAATGAATGTGGGAGAGCCAATGTACGATCAAAGTATGTTTACTAAGAAACACCACAATCTTGAGGGTGAATTCTTGCATGCAAATCAACTAACTACTTACCTTTCATTGGATCACAGACTTAATTGTGCAAAAACAAAATTCTGGGTAATCAATAATAGAAAGTGCAAAGTAATTAGTAACCCAATAATATTGGAATTTCTGCACAACATGCACACCATTCCCAAGCTCTTCCACATTTTTGTGAAATTATTCACCCCATCCTCAGACAATCTTCTGCTTACAAAATAGACGTTGTGGCCCGGCTTTTTTATGCCTTCTGCTTTTGTGTAGCCAATTACAAAAAAATTAGGAGGATTGAGACAAAAGTGAAATTACTTATTCCAGTCTACAGTACAAACAAGGGAGCACTGCCAACTTCAAATCATCAAAGACCACATGTCATTCCCTGTTCCATTCAAAGGGCATAGCTTTTCTGCAAGAATATTAAAAACCATCCCATAACAGTCGACATGGCCTAAAGATAAGATCGTCCACTATGGCTCCCATTAGGAATCTCCATATTTAAGAACTGTTCTCCAGATCATTCGTCAACCAGATATAATCAATGACATTTTTAAGAAGTTTTAGATATGGCACCATGAGAGACCATTTCATGGGATTTAGTGAAAGCTTTTCTTCTTTACAAAACTTCACGGTTTGTGATTTCTTGTTGATGCAACTCCTGCTAATAAATAGACCAACATTAGAGAACACCTTAAGATTTTCCCTGCTGTTCTCTAAAGAAATTACAGAATATTCAAGAACATTTCCACCACCAGAAATCCACTAAAAAATGAAAATTTTCAGAAATCTGAAAAGTATTTCTGAAAAGTTGAACTATGGCAAGTTGAGTTGATGAAAGGATTGAAAACTAAAACTCATTTAAAAGCATAATTTAGACACGACATACAAGATTTCTTGTTCATATGGTCACCATCACTCTACGAGGACAGAAACTTGTGCCACGAAGGCAGTGTCAGCAACTAAAACTGTGCATTGTGAATGCAGTCCATTTAACTCTGTTCTAGAAAGAGAAATGCCAGCAACTAAAACTGCATAACAATTCTAGACACTGTTTGTTGCACTAACCTGTACCTCATTTGAGTTGAATGCAACCCTTTACACTGGCATGCAAACAGGATTTATGTTATTGATTCGGCTACAGTCCTGATCTCTGATGCACACAAACTACTAGTATTGGAATCAAATTGTGTAAATTTGTGATAAATCTTTCTTAAAAAAGAAAGTGTTTTGCTGAGATATCCCCAGCGAAGAAAACGTGGGTCTAAAGTTCTGAAACCAACCAATAATTTCAATCTCAATTATCATTTCAAACTTTGAGCAGGCGAGGCTCAGGTCTCAAACAACAGCAAACCCATGCTTCTTATCAGGACGCCCAAGTTCAAAGCTCTGCTGCAGATAAATTTTCCAGCAGAGGGTACACACTGGTTGCCAGATGATAGGCAATTCCAATAATCAGGGAAGCACCCCTAATCACATAAGGAATCACCCCCGTCCTGCAAATGCTAAAACCCCAATAATCTCCCTCTGCTTACCCAGCAAAAGGATTAGCTCAGCATAGCTACCTATAATTCACAAGATGAGAAAAACTATAATTGAACAAATGTAGGAGCAGATCGGTAGCCCAATAAAAGTTAACATTGATGTGTTTCCACTTTCACATCACCATTGTAACATGGCACTAATATGATGTTTTGAAAAAAAAAAACCTAAGCTAAGGAAAGAATGGTACAAGCCAAGAACATATATGTAAAGTTCTAAACCTATAATAATATCAAAGACAAATCACAAAGAGGGATAGACCTTCAAATATATAAGGATCAGAAGATAATATCATTGCCGATAAAAGTATCACTATCTACAGTGCATACAAGACCTAATATAGAACTATCATCAAGAGTGTTCAAAGAATGTTTAACTTCAATGTACAAAATACTAACCTGGAAACACTAGCCACGCATTGTCAACTCTTCAAGCTGAGGAAAACCATTAAGAACAGCAATGCTAGGAATTCCTGTGTTGACTGCATTAACTTTCATATAAGTCTGAAGAGTAATTATTTTAACCGACTCTGCTCCGGAAATTCCTTGCAGTAATCTAAGCCCTGGTGGAGAGATACGAATAATATGGAAAAAAATTTATAAACTTGTTAAAACAGTTGTGATTTTAACTAGCACAGACCCATCTTAATGGGAATCTGATACCGGCCGAGGCATATCCAAAATGCTCGAGTGTCAAGATGACATCCTAGAAGATTTCTGGCTTGTTAGAGGGAATATTTTGTTGCACAATACATTTTTAACTCTGGTTTCAATAGTTACCAAAATGTTATCAGACTTCCATTTACGTATTGATAGGAAAAAAATAAATGGAGTTTTCATTTTTTTTTACCAATTGGTGCTTGAAAACACCCAAATGGCAGAGCCCTAAATTGGCAAAGCAAAATTAGCACCAAGATTTGAGATTGATTTTCTCTCTACATGATAATTTACATCTATTATCTTGCTTTATAATTTCTTTTTATTTCACTAACACCTTAGCAGTTGCATATATGCCATGGTGGTTGTGTCTCGATCTCCATGGCAGTTTTGTCTGTTCCAAACCAAAAATTTGCCATGGTGGTTGTGTCTTGATCTCCATGGCAGATTTGTCTGTTCCAAACCAAAAATAGGAGTAACAATGGGAAATGGTGTCGCTTCAAGTTTCTTGTTGTGTGGGATTCTTCAACTTATTTGCTCATCCCTTTGCATAAATATGCCATCTAAGGATCACAAAAAGACGCTAAAAATAATTCAAAGCTAATGGACATGCATTGAAGCATTGCCAAGTGTGATCTATAGGAGTTCTTGAGGTCAAAGATTACTGCAACAGTAGAGAACAACAGTAAAATAAACAAGTAATCCTCATCAAGGTAGGCTATAGAGAATTGTAAGGATGCTAGCAAAAGCTACAATGCATTTGAAGGGTCAGATGGAGCAACTTGATTGTCAAGATGATAGTGAAGGCAAGGAAGTATATATATCCAGGTTAAATCCTTGTGTCTATCTCTGTTTTTATATGTGTTGATTCGCTTGCTTGCTTCCATTCTATGAAACTACTTCATTATCTCAAGCATTTAAGAAAGCATAAGAATAATATGTTCAGCTGAAGACAGTGTAGTACTTCTTCATAATAGAAGATAAATACAAGTCTGACATAAGTTGTATAAACAACATAATCATTGTTACAAAACTGAAACGTGGAAAAGATATAGAGACCCAAGTCACTATCAGCATAGAAGAACTATTAAATGCTATCATTGTATCCTGCAGGAATATTATTATAGTCAACCGAGGGCAAGCCACATGCAATGATAGATCACAAAAGTCCAAGCAAATAAGACCAAGACCTGCAAATGAGCTAAGACTAATAGATTGTCAAACAAGATATTGTGGTGACTGAAGAAATAAAACACAAACCCAAAAATGCCCTAACAATAAAGGAAAAAATTAGCATGGATAGAACATCACTCTGACAAATAAATTATGAGATTTTTCCTCTAGCAAACCCATGTTACCGCTCAATTCTTGGAAGCACATTTCCTAGTTTCATACCTTCTGCACTGAAAACCCAGTCCTTTAACTACAGACACATACCCATATGATCAACTAATGGCTGAAAACAACATGCAACCATTTTTTATGCTATGAAGTATGCATGCTAAACCTTCTGCATTAACCCTAGCCTTAATTTGAATGAAATAAGCCCTTACCCAAAATGAGGGCAGAGCTTTTTGTTGCTCGGAGAATTTTAACAAATGGATGATTGTTGTGATTGATGCATGTGAACTTATTGTTAGAGCCAAAAACAATCCGTATCTTCTGCTGCTGCATTGTTCAAACTTGACCAACTCTTCAACTGATGATATATAACTTAAAGATCAACTCAAGGCAACAAGAAAACATGGTAACCATTTTAAATATCATGAAATACCCACTAAATCTTGTGATTATAAATTCGGGCCTTAATATAAAATCAAAAGGCCCTCAGTAAACAACTAGCATAGAAGCTTTCCATTGCTCAAAACATCTTAGCAAATGGTTCTAATACTGTCATTGATACATGCCAACTCAAAGTCAGATCTACAACAAATTTTCAGCTCAACTATTAAAGCAAGTCCTTTACAACCAACATGTACTCATAAGATAGAGCGAGGAGCAAAACCAAACAGAACAACAACCAGCATGTACCCCATGATTTATGCACGTCCAAATCTCAAGCATTATAGGTAGGGGGCCCTCAGACTGACAGATAAATCTTCCGAAGAACACAGCCGAATCTCGCCCCCGGTTTCATTATGCTATGTGATCGAATTAGCTGTGTTCCCCAATCATAGGTAATTTTAGCACTTAACTGAGCAGTTCTCTTTAATCAATGGTAGTTTCTAAATAGTCAACTGTCAAAGCCAATCTTCAATCAATGCAAAAAAACTAAATAGTTAACTAACCATCTTATTCTAGTCCATTATAGACCTAACTAACTGACCACACACCAATCTTATTTCAGTCCTAACTATCTAACAAAAACTATGAACACGCCCACCTATGCTACTTCTATGTTGACAGACCACTTTGTCAAAATGGGAACATTATAAGAACTATGTAATTGTTTGAGAAACTAGCCGATTATATGCACCTACTTTTGAGAAAATAATACATTTTTTATAATTTTAACTCGATAAAAAAAACCAAAAATCATAAAATCTGGTTGTGTTTGTATGAATTGAGTCTACATCAACATGAAAATTTTCTATTTTATGTTTATGAGGAATGATGAAAAGACTCCTTATGTGATCACCCCATTTCAATTTCGCTCAAGCTCATATAACCTAACTGAATTGCAAGATTGTTAATGGAGACATAAATCCATTTGGTGGATAAGGACTTTCAATTGAATTTATTACTATTATGCACGACATTTATGATTCCATGAATGAGGAACACAAGGAAATAGAAAGATGTAGCAGGGGAAGCTTAAGCTTTCCTACAATTATTTTACCCTATGCTTCTTAAACAATTCAACCAATAATTTTACCAATCCAATGCTTCTTAAACTATTGTTTGTTATATCATAAGGGGTATTGCACTAAACGATGTACTGCTCTAAAAAGCTGCAGCTCTGTCATAGTATGAAAATGAATCATTCTGCTTTGTTGGGGTTGTTGTAAGAGGGGTCGAGGTATTCGCACTTACAGATGCGCCAGATATTGATTTGAATATCGTGCTCTCGCAGTTTATCAATCTTCTCTGCTCCTGTGAATCGCCATTAAACTCCCGAGGGATATCCAGCTTTAGAGAATCCAGATTATGATGGGCATTTTCTTGCTCTTCTTCTGCCGGCCTAATGTAGCAGAACGAATGCCCCAGTCCTTGATCCAGCGGCTCAGATATCAGCACTGCAACGTCCTCTTCATGCCCGAGTCCCCGCAGTGGCTGATCATGAACAAGTGCAACGAGGACGCCATGAAAGTGCTGCTCAGAACCTCCGACAGCGAAGCCGAGGCGTCGGAGCGGTTGGCGCAGATCATGGAAGGAATTTAGTACGCGCATTACAATCTCAACAAGGAGACCCGTTGAAACGTGGGGTGTAGGCTGCTATTGCTCACCAGCACAGCCGGGTCGACCCTATCCCTCGCGGCTCTGGTCTTGTGTCTCATTATTGTGGAGAAAACGTCCAAAAAGCTTCAAACCCAAAAATGTGTAGCTACCCTAAATCTGCACTTGCTCCACGCCTCTTCCCTAGGCACAGCTGCCATTCAACAAACCAAGGTCAAGTATACAAAGCCACGTCCAAAATCCATGCAGTGCTCACAATAAAATAGTAGGGCTAAAATAACCCTCCAATCAGCAAAGGCCACAAACCACAGCAAAATCTATTAGAAAATAAAACCTTAGGAATTGAGTTTAATAATTCCCCAATGCACAGACTTCTAGACAAACTATTGCCATTTTAGTTGCATGAAAACAATAGCCCCCCCTTGCAGGCAGGGACTAACAAGGGATGTAAACGATGAAGAGGACGACGTTTTTGGGAAATTAGAATAATTGGTGCCTCTAGATTAAGTAGGTTTCTCCAGTGTATTCAACACTAAAAAGAAGTACAAATTAAGACTTGGCGAAATATAGGTTTTAGGATGGGTACAACCTAACAATAAATATATGATCCGTTTACAAGATTTATGATAGGAATATTAATGGAAGTTAAAATTATTTGAAGTAACATTTGAGAAGGATTTTTTCTTTTTCGTCACATTGAAAATGCAACCCTTGTATTCAAATAAAAGATAGAATAACCTCTTACTCTCTAATGAAGCTTAGCTCCAAACATAAAAAACAATAAAACTATGTTTTGTTTGCATGAATTGACTCAAAAAAATAATTATAAATTTCTCCAAGTTCTTATAAAATTTTTTTTTTGAATATTTAATATTTATTGTGAATCTTTAAAAATAATCATCAATGCAAACAAATAAAAATACTTTCAAATTTTTATTTTTTTTTATAAACTCATCCAAAATCTTTTAAATCATCATATCCTTAAAAGTCTAAAACGTTATAAACAACATTAAAAATACTATCAAATATAACAGATAGGCACAAATATTTATAATTCTACACGATAGAAATAATAACTCTAAGAAAATATAAATGTACAGTACTCTACTCTAAAAATATATATAAATATTCTAAGCCTGTAAACTATTTGATAATAGGCATAAATATAGAGAAAATCCACAGCAGTTTTAACATTGATATTTTAAGAGCGGAACTCTTTTAGCTGTCAATATTCTCCCCAATTCATAAAGTGAACATTTGCATAAGAATTCACGGCTGTAAGGTTTTTCATTATTAAAAATTCAGGAAAACACGTTTTAAAAAATAATTGAATGAACACATAAATAAATGAATTTACAAGGCTGAGGATTACATGACCATGGGTGTTGGTGGGAAGGAGGGCTTAAATTTGACAGTTGTGTAGCTGTATTTAAAGATTTTAACTGTAAAATATAATAAAAATCAATATTTGACTGTATTGATATGCAAGTAATTTATTTTAAAAACTGTAAAAAAAAAATTAATATGAAAATATGACTGTATATATATATCTTTTAGATTTGTTTTTAATACAGTATATCCCAACTTTTTAGATTTATTTTTTATGAATATAATTATATATTCATAGAATATATTCCAAATGTTTAGATTTGTTTTTTATGAATATATTGAATTTCATTATTTAAGAAAAAATTTCTCCAATAAATTTATTTTTTTAGAATATTCTAAATTTTAAGTTTTTTGCTTTTATTTTTAAATTATTTAATAGGAACTTCTATTATTTAAGAAATAGATTTGTTTTTTTATAGAATATATTCATTCTAAATTTCTAATTTTTTTACTTTTATTTTTAAATTTTTTAATATTAAGAAATAGATTTGTTTTTTATAGAATATATTCATTCTAAATTTGTAGTTTTTTGCTATTATTTTTAAATTTTTTAATAGAAACTTTTATTATTTTAAAAAAATTCCCTTAGATTTGTTTATATATAAAATATTTAATTTATCTTAGGCTTTTTCAACAAAGCTTTTTAAGTTTTTGCTGCACTTTATATTCACTTGGTAAGGTATTCACAAATTTGAGTTTTGAACATATATAAAATTTTGACTTGCTAGGTGGACTATCAAATTTAAGCCCTGGTGGGAAGGGAAAGAGAAAGACTGGGAGCAGAGAAAGAGGTGTCAATTTTTCTAATTTTCCGAAAACGTCATCGTTTACTTCCTTTTAATCTATAAATCTTGGAAGTTGGGCTTGGAAAGCGTGATGACCTACAACTGATAACCTCAGTGTAGGAGTGAGTTAACATTTTATATCATATGCATAATGCATCATTTCCTCTCAATTAATATATTGCTCTTTTTACGTAATCACATCTTGGTTTGATATTTGCAAATAAAATATAAAATTTAAAACTAGTAATCACATCTTGGTGTGATGGGTACCCCGAGGAGTTGTGGAAGTTCAATTGCCATGTAATTTTTTTGTTTTGTCAATTGTTGTGAATCAATTTACATAATCTTAATGGATTTAAAGATCCCTGTGTTTTGCTTAGTAGTTACTTCAAATGTGTGAGCTTTCATGTTTGGTGTGTAGTCTGTATATTCATGCATTGCACCTAGGTTCACTTGCATCTCTTTATCTGTCTCATCATCCTCTCTTTATTCCTCTATGTTATGTTCTAATGTCATTAGAAGCACAATGCTATTTCAACACACAAAGAGACTACCTAAAGGAGAGAGATGCAAGGGAACTAATCATGTAACATTTGGAGATAAATAGGATTCCTATACCTTTAGTTTTGGCCTATGGACATCTATGGTCATAAATGTGAACTCATTGGCTTGAAAGCTGGAACGTTGTATTTCTCCAAATAATTCCAAGCCTTGTTTGGCTTGAGCAAAACCAAGTCTAGAATAGGCTCTAAGTCTAGATAGTTTTTATATGTCAAGTGATATATTGTTGAAAATTGTATGGCACCTTTGGATGCAATGAATCCACCAAGAACTAATATAATCAGAAGTGCAAATGTTCCAAATGTAATCCAGACTTAAAATAATTGAACATTCCTTGTGGATTTTGTGTTTGCAAAGGATATTAGCCCTTGGTGGATATGGGGTTATTGAGCATCTCCTCTCATGTATGCTCAAAATGCCATTGTAGTGAATGGATTTCTAGCAAACTATTGACAAAAGGTTAGGATCGAACTAAATTAAAAATCTCCTCTTGTTTTGAATCCAAACTTGACAATCTTTATTTGCAATTTCTAGTGCTTTCCATCTGTGTAAAAAGGGAAAAGTACTGATGATGACAAAACCTAAACTATGAAAAATAAATTTACCTACTTGTCATGAATTGATTTTATACACAGATTGAGAGTTTGTGGACTTCAGATGTGTAAAAAGGGAGAAGTACTGATGATGACAAAACCCAGAGCTATGAAAAATAAATTTACCTACTTGTCATGAATTGATTTTATACACAGATTGAGAGTTTGTGGACTTCAGAATATTTTTTTGGGTTTCATATTTTTTTCATGTGAGATGGAATTTTTTTATTTTAAATTTGTAGGGTTGTGGTTTTATCTCTACAAGAATGTGTAAAAAAATTAAATATTTAATATATAACATTAAATATATAATATTAAATATTAATTAATTTTAAATTTTAAATTTTTAGATTTTAAATTATTGTTTTTAATAATAATTATTATTATTAATAATCATTTTTATATCATTTTTACAACTTTTTAATATTTACTAATATTTAATTTTACCCAGAGGCAAACTACGGGGGCGGAGATGAGAGAACTCATTTTTTGGTTGTAATTTTATACCAAAAAAATTAAAAAGAAAAAGAAAATGCTCTCATCTCCACCCCAAAAATAGCAATATAGGATAAGCATTTCAGGCCTTATGAAACATGCAACATGTAATATAAATGGCTGACGGTTATTTTATATTATTCCACTTAAAAAATAAGAATCATAAATTGTCACCCAATAAGTGCAAATAACCGTTATGTAATAGAATAAAAAAATGTGCTCCAGTAACCATTAGACTCCAAGAGTAATTTGTAATTATAAACCCAAAAAAATATGAAAAATTAAATTGCAAACAAAAAATAAAATAAAAATCTAAAAAGAGAATATTATAGGGGTGGTGAGGCGTTTCATTTGTGTGAGGTGTTTAATCGTGTAATGCCTTTATGAGTGAGTGTGCTCTATAAATAAGAGATTGCTGGTGCAGCTATTGAAGAGCAAATTCGGTCCTCTATATGGTAAGTCTTTTATGTTTTAAATTCGGTCCTCTATATGGTAAGTCTTTTATGTTTTTGTTAGTATTGGTATTGACAATACAAATTATCACTTCTATTGTGATTTTCTAATATGTTGATTTAGCCTTTTTTTTTTTTTTTTGGTTGAAGACCTTTTTTTTCCTCTGTTTCAATACTTGATTTGTGCTATTTTTTTACTATTTTTTTATATTATGAATGGATGAATGCAGAGAGCGCCATAGATCAAGGAATCAACCTACATTCTCATGATGGTGGCATTGCTTGTCACCTATTTCCTACACTGATTCCATACAAGACACTCTTTCTTCATATCACATAGATTATTTTCCTCCTTGTCATTTTTGGAGACTCAGCAATTAATTATTTTTTCTTTGTTGGTTGATAAGTAGTCAAAATTTGAGATCTTTATTTTCTTTGATGGCAGCACAATCAAAATTTGGTGGCTTTGATTAGGGTTTATATAATTTTTTTTAATTATCTTAGAGACACGATGCTACAAAGATTGATCTCCAATTCGTTATTCATTAATTTTTTTTTAATTATACCAAATAAAATAGATAAATGAACAAGATTGAGTTCATAATTATGCAACAGTAAACCTAAAATTATATATATCAATTTTAATCCATAATACAGATTCATTCATTTTTAATCCATATCTACCTTTGAGAGATTACAATATTTTGTAATCAATAGACCCTCTCATGAAAACCTACATTTCTTTGGATGCATTTGCATGTTTTTTATTTTCTCATAGAATAATTTGAGAGTTTACTCCCTACAAAATGCAACTCAAAATCTGAGCTTAGACAAAAAAAAAATAGTTAGGGTTTGAAAAGAATGCAGAGGAAAATACAATAAGATTGCAAAGCAAATAGAATCAAATAAAAATAATAATAATTCATGAAATGTTTTATATGACTTATATAATTAGAAGTTTCAAAAATAGAAAAAAAAATTATTGCTTAAGTCACTACATGATATGTTCCTTATTTGTAGCCAACTTGCTTTAGCAAGGAAATGTTTTATTATTTCTTTTAAAATTATAGTCATGCTTATTAAATTTATAAAGTGTATTAAAAATTAATGATTATGTGAGGTGTTTTTATCTTATTTTATTGATTTAATTTTATTTAAATAGTAAGTTTAAATTTTATTTTATTTTTGTGAGTTAACATAATCTGTGAGGTTTTTTTCAAATGTTTCCTTTTAACCTTTTTGAAATTATAATTAGTTGAGATATTTATAATTAAATTTAAAAATGTCTATTACTTAATTGTTTAAAGGCCATATTCAAATTTATAATTAGAATTCTAAATGATATATTTAGATTTATTTAAATTATGATAATTAAATTTAAATGGGTATGATAATTAAATTTAAATGGGTCTTTAAACATGTAGATTTTAATATTAACTTAGTATTAAAAATTTACTAGGGTTGATTATTCCATTTAAAGTGAACACAATTTTAGTTAGAAAAGATTAATAAATGAGAAAACAACTCTTATTAAGATTTCTATTATTTAGTAAAGGATTGATTATTGGATAAAAATATATTAAGCTTCAAGTTTTAATATTAACTTAATATTAAAAATATATTAGGTTCAATATTTAAAGTGAACACAATTTTAGTTAGAAAAGATTAATAAATGAGAAAACAACTCTTATTAATATAAGTGTTAAAAAAAGAATTTTGGTATGCAATTCAATTGTATTCTGAAAAATTCACACAACACAATATAAAATACATTACTAATTATGGAAATATTTAAACTACAAGCTTATTAGAATAGTGTTAGGATAAGAATTAGTGGTATATTACAATAGTAGATCTCAACAAAGCACAAAACTCTAAAATAAAATATATAATAATGGAATAAAGATAAGTAAACATTTGAAACAAAATGATGCCTTTATATATTTTATTCTTTTCTTTTTAAAACAAAAGGATGTCTTTATATATTTTATTTTTTTCTTTTTAAAATAAAAGGATGTCTTTATATATATATATTTTTAAAAATATGCTATGAAAATAATGGAATTTTAAAAATATTTGTATTATCAAAATTTTAATATTAAGTAAAAATAATGGAATTATTATAAAGGAGTTATTATTCTTTTCAAAAAAATCTTCTTAATATTTTCTTAGTATTTTAAAATTAAATTAAATTGATAATGATATGTTAGATTATAGAGTAATATGCTAAAAAAATGAATTAGGGCTACCAAATTACACTCCAAGTTTTAATGAAACCTATATGTATAGTTATTTTACTAATTTTAAGAAATAAGATAAAACTTTGAAGAGATTTCCCTCTTCATTTCTTTGGATGCATTTGCATGTTTTTTATTTTGTCATAGAATAATTTCAAAGCTTCCTTCCTAATATGCAACTCTTCAAATTAGAAAACCTTAGCTTGGACAAAAAAAGTTAGGGTTTGAAAAGAATGCTACAAAGCAAATAGAATCAAATAAAAAATAATAATTCATGGCTATGGAGTTCCTCAACTTCTTTTACAGAGTCTCCCTTGACATTTACCACAAAAAATAAATAAAGGAAGCAAATGAATCTTTTTCTTGTGAATGAAATGTTTTATATGACTTAAATAATTAGAAATTTCAACAATAGAAAAAAATAATTATTGCTTACGTCACTACATGATATGTTCCTTATTTGTAGCCAAGTGAATGAAATGTTTTATGACTTAAATTTCAAAAATAGAAAAAAATAATTATTGCTTAAGTCACTACATGATATGTGCCTTATGTGTAGCCAACTTGATTATTTCCTTAACATAAAAATATTTTATTATTTGTTTTAAAATTATAATCATATGTATGAAGTGTAATCATTAAATTGATATATAACTCTATTCCAATTTATTAATTGTGTGAGGTGTTTTTTTAAAATTTTATTGATTTAATTTTATTTAAATAGTAAGTTTAAATTTTATTTTATTTTATTTTTATGTTTAGGGTTAGAATAAGGGTTAGGGTTAGGGTTAGAGTTAGGATTATAATTAGGGTTGGGGTTAGGGTTAGTATTAGGGTTACTGTTTAAATTAGAGTTAGGGTTAGAGTTCGATTAGGGTTATGGTTAGTATAAGGTTAGGGTTAGGTTTTGAATTAGAGTCAAGCTTAGGGTTAGAGTTAGGGTTAGGGTTAATGTTAGAATAAGGGGTAAGTGCAAGAAGATGGGGGGCCAAAAAGGGGTCTTAAGTGGCTGCTTTTTTTTTTTCTAAAATCAGGAAATGCTAGTTTTGGATGAGAAATTGAGCATAGTTACACTCAAAATTTAGAGATGCAACTAAAACAATGTTCATAGTGCTCTGAGTCTACTTTCTAAACTACTATTTTTTTAAAAAAATGGTATAGATTAAGGGGTTCAAAAGAAGGAGCCACAGAAATTGGTATTGTTTCTATAAAAAAAACATAACATAACATGTTTTGTGGCTCCCTCAAAAGGTTAAATTTTTTTTGGTATCTTTAAAAATGCTTCAGTGAGAAATTAGCTAATAGCATGTAGTTTATGCTCAATTTTTTTGATAATTGTTTGATGAATATTTGATTTTTTACTAATTTTCAAAGTGGACACATCCTAAAAAATAGAATTTTGGCCGTGCTAGCCCTATAAAATTTGAAAACTAATTGAAAATCATTTTTTCTTTTTCTTAATATGTGTAGAATGGATTCTAGTTTCTAAATATGTATTTTTTAAAAAATTTCAATGAATGGTTAATTTACAATGAAAAAAAGACAAATAATAGTTTTTGCCCAAAACTAGACACACAAACAAAAGAAATTAAAGATGAAAGGCTTAACGTTGTTAAAATGTGGAAAAAATTGCATCATTAAATAGCTAAGAGAAAGCCTAACATTACCCAAGTATTTGATTTGTTTGACCTTGAAACAAGTGCAAATTTGAGGGTTAGCACGAACAAAATTATGTGAAATCTTGAAGAATCTGCAAAAACACGTATGTGGATGTTGAAAAGGCACTCCAAGCCTTTGGGTTGGAAATCCAAAGAAAATCCCAAGCCCAAGGCTTGGGATTCCCCAAGCACAACATAACGCAAGCGCATTATAACACGAGCACGTTATGTTGTGCTTTTTTGCTTTTTTGCATGTTTGCCGGTGTTTTCCTAGTTCGACATAATGTGAGCGCGTTATAACGCGCTCGTGTTATGCCTTCCTTTGAATGAGATATGTTTAAATTTCATAAGTATGTTTCATGTATGTTTATATATATTCTTGTAGGTATGTATGCATGTACATGTATGCATGCTTGTATGTATGTACATGTATGCATGCTTGTATGTATGAATCTTTGTATGTATGTATGTTTGTATGTATGCATGTATGTATGTAAATGTTTGGGGTTTAGTGTATATACAGACCTAAGCCTATATAGTTTTAAAGGTTAAGGGATTAGGGATTAGGGCTTAAGTAATAGGTAGAGGGTAGAGGGTTGAGGGTTATAGTTGAGAGTTAATATTCAGGTTGTTGAGTGTATAAGATTAAGTGTGTAAGGCACGGGGATTAGGGTTTACGATATGGATTGAGGGTATATAAGGCATAGGGTGACTTGGGTTGAGAGCACGTATGGTTTAGGTTTAATTTAAGTATAGGGTTGAGGCACAATATTCAATGTTTAGGATATAAGGGTGAGGTTATATGGTCTAGGGATGAGGGTTTAGGCTTCAGGTTTAAGGTATAGGGTTGATGATTGAGGTATTAGGGCTTAAGTATATTATTAAGGGTACAGGGTTGAGGGTTTAAGGTTTAAGGGTTAAGGGTTAAGGGATAGGGTTTAAGGTTTAGGGGTAACGGATTAGGGTTTAAGGTATAGTGTCTTGGGTTGATGGTTTAGGAATAGGGATAGCATTTAGGGTTTAGGGATGAGGGATTAGGGTTGAGGGTTGAGGGATTAAGGTTTAAGGTATAACTTGCTAAGGGTTGAGTGTTTAAGGATAGGGTTTAGGGTTTAGGGTTAAGGGATTAAGGTTTAGAGTTGAGGGATTAGGGTTTAAGGAATAGTGTTGAGGGTTGAGGGTTTAGGGATAGGGTTTAGAGTTGAGGGATTATGGTTTAGGGTTAATGGATTAGGGTTTAAGGAATATTGTTGAGGGTTGAGGGTTTAGGGTTGACGGATTAGGGTTTAATGTTGAGAGTTGAGGGTTGAGGGTTGAGGGTTTAGGGACAGAGTTGATGATCAAGGGATTAGGGTTAAAGTAGAGCGTTGAGGGTAGAGGGATTAGGGATAGGGTTTAGGGTTGAAGGTTTAATGATTGAGGGTTGAGGCTTTAGGGCTAAGGGTTAAGGGATTGGAGTTTAAGATATAGTGTTTAGCGTCAAGGGTTTACGGATAGGTTTTAGGGTTTAAGTTTTAAGGGTTTAGGGTTTAGGGATAAGGGATTAGGGTTTAAGGTATAGTGTCGAGGGTTGAGGGTTTAGGAATAGGGATAGTGTTTAGGGTTTAGGGATGATGGATTAGGCTTGAGGGTTTATTGATAGTGTTTAGGGTTGAGGGTTGAGGGATTAGGTTTTAGGGTTGATGGACTAGGGTTTAAGGTATAGTGTTGAGGGTTGAGGGTTTAGGGATGACGAATTAGCATTTAATGTCGAGGTTAGGGTTAGAGTGTCAAGGGTAGAGGGATTAGGGACAGGGTTTAGGGTTGAAGGTTTAAGGATTGAGGGTTGAGGCTTTAGGGATGAGGGTTTAAGGCTTAAGATATAGTGTCAAGTGTTAAGGGTGTAGGGATAGGGTTTAAGTTTTAAGGGTTAAGGGTTGAGGGATAAGGATTAGGGTTTAAGGTATAGTGTTGAGGGTTGATGGTTTAGGAATAGGGTTTAGGTTTGAGGGATTAGGGTTTAGGGTTGATGAATTAGGGTTTAATGTTGAGAATTGAGGGTTGAGGGTTGAGGGTTTAGGGATAGGGTCGATGGTCAGGGGATTAGGGTTAAAGTAGAGTGTCAAGGGTAGAGGGATTAGGGATAGGGTTTAGGGTTGAAGGTTTAAGGATTTAGGGTTGAGGCTTTAGAGATGAGGGTTAAGGGATTAGGGTTTAAGATATAGTGTCGAGTGTCAAGGGTGTAGGGATAGATTTTAGGGTTCAAGTTTTAAGGGTTAAGGGTTGAGGGATAGTATCGAGCCCATTGAGGGTTTAGGAATAGGGATAGTGTTTAGGGTTTAGGGTTGAGGGTTGATGGATTAGCGTTAACAGTTGATGGATTAAGGCTTAGGGATAGGGTTTAGGGTTGAGGGATTAGGGTTTAAGGTATAGTGTTGAGGATTTAGGGATAGGGTTTAGGGTTGAGGGTTTAGAGTTAAGGGTTAAGGGATTAGGGTTTGACATTGAGTGTTGAGGGTTTATGGATAGGGTTGAGGGTTGAGGGATCAGAGTTAAGGGTTGAGGGATTAGGGTTTGATATTGAGGGTTGAGTACATTGAGTTTCAAGGGTTGAGGGTCAAGGGATTAGGGTTAAAGTAGAGTGTCAAGGGTATAAGGATTAGGGATAGGGTTGGAGGGTTTAGGGATAAGGGATTAGGGTTTAAGGTATTGTATCGAGCCCATTGAGGGTTTAGGAATAGGGATAGCATTTAGGGTTTAGGGATGAGGGATTAGAGTTGAGGGTTGAGGGATTAGGGTTGAGCATTGAGGGATTAGGGTTTAGGGATAAGGTTTAGGGTTGCAGGTTGAGGGATTAGGATTTGACATTGAGGGTTAAGGGTTAAGGCTTTAGGGTTTAAGGTTTAGGGATAGGGTCAAGGGTCAAGGGATTAGAGTTAAGGATTGAGGGATTAGGGCTTGACATTGAGGGTTGAGGGTTGAGGGTTGAGGTTCAAGGGTTGAGGGTTTAGGGATAGGGTTGAGGGTTGATGGATTAGGGTTAAAGTAGAGTGTCGAGGGTATAAGGATTAGGGATAGGGTTAAAGGGTTTAGGGACAAGGGATTAGGGTTTGAGGTATAGTATCGAGCCCGTTGAGGGTTTAGGAATAGGGATAGCATTTAGGGTTTAGGGATGAGGGATTAGAGTTGAGGGATTAGGATTGAGGGTTGAGGGATAAGGTTTAGGGTTGAGGGTTGAGGGATTAGGGTTTAAGGTATAGTGTTGAGGGTTTAGGGTTGACGGATTAGAATGAAGGGTTGAGGGATTAGGATTTTACATTGAGGGTTGAGGTTTGAGGCTTTAGGGTTTAGGGTTTAGGGATAGGGTTGAGGGTCGAGGGATTAAAGTTAAGGGTTGAGGGGTTAGGGTTTGATATTGAGGGTTGAGGGCTGAGGGTTGAGGTTTGAGGTTCAAGGGTCGAGGGTTTAGGGATAGGGTTGAGGGTCGAGGGATTAGGGTTAAAGTAGAGTGTCGAGGGTATAAGGATTAGAGATAGGGTTAGAGGGTTTATGGATAAGGGATTAGGGTTTAACGTATAGTATCGAGCTCGTTGAGGATTTAGGAATAGGGATAGCGTTTAGGGTTTAGGGATGAGGGATTAGAGTTGAGGGTTGAGGGATTAGGGTTGAGGGTTGAGGGATTAGGGATTAGGGTTTAGGGATAATATTTAGGGTTAAGGGTTGAGGGATTAGAGTTTAAGGTATAGTGTTGAGGGTTTAGGGATAGGGTTTACGGTTGAGGGATTAGAGTGAAGGGTTGAGGGATTAGGATTTGACGTTGAGGGTTGAGGGTTGAGGCTTTAGGGTTTAGGGTTGAGGGATAGGGTTGAGGGTCGAGGGATTAGAGTTAAGTGTTGAGGGATTAGGGTTTGATGTTGAGGGTTGAGGGTCAAGGGATTAGGGTTAAAGTAGAGTGTCAAGGGTATAAGGATTAGGGATAGGGTTGGAGGGTTTAGGAATGAGGGATTAGGGTTTAAGGTTTAGTATCAAAACCATTGAGGGTTTAGGAATAGGGATAGTGTTTAGGGTTTAGGGATGAGGGATTAGAGTTGAGGGTTGTGGGATTAAGGTTGAGGGTTGAGGGATTAGGGTTTAGGGATAAGGTTTAGGGTTGAGGGTTGAGGGATTAGGGTTTAAGGTATAGTGTTGAGGGTTTAGGGATAGGGTTGAGGGTTGAGGGATTAGAGTGCAGGGTTGAGGGATTAGGATTTGACATTAAGGGTTAAGGCTTTAGGGTTTAGGGATTTAGGGTTTAGGGATAGGGTTGAGGGTCAAGGGATCATAGTTAAGGGTTGAGTGTTGAGGGTTGAGGGTTGAGGGTCGATGGATTAGGGTTAAAGTAGAGTGTCGAGGGTATAAGGATTAGGGATAGGGTTTTAGGGTTTAGGGATAAGGGATAAGGGTTTAAGGTATAATATCAAGCCCGTTGAGGGTTTAGGAATAGAGATAACGTTTAGGGTTTAGTGATGACGGATTAGAGTTGAGGGTTGAGGGATTAGGGTTTAGGGATAAGGTTTAGGGTTGAGGGTTGAGGGATTAGGGTTTAAGGTATAGTGTTGATGGTTTAGGGATATGGTTTAGGGTTGAGGGATTAGGATTTGACGTTGTGGGTTGAGGGTTGAGGCTTTAGGGTTGAGGGTTTAGGGATAGGGTCGAGGGTCGAGGGATCAAAGCTAAGGGTTGAGGGATTAGGGTTTGACGTTGAGGGTTGAGTGTTGAGGTTCGAGGGTTGAGGGTTTAGGTATAGGGTTGAGGGTCGAGGGATTAGGGTTAAAGTAGACTGTTGAGGGTATAAGGATTAGGGATAGGGTTGGAGGGTTTATGGATAAGGGATTAGGGTTTAAGGTATAGTATCAAGCCCATTGAGGGTTTAGGAATAGGGATAGCGTTTAGGGTTTAAGGATGAGGGATTAGAGTTGAGGGTTGAGGGATCAGGGTTGAGGTTTATGGGATTAGGGTTAAGGGATAAGGTTTATGGTTGAGGGTTGAGGGATTAGGGTTTAAGGTATAGTGTTGATGTTTTAGGGATAGGATTTAGGGTTAAGGGATTAGAGTGAAGGGTTGAGGGATTAGGATTTGACATTGAGGGTTAAGGGTTGAGGCTTTAGGGTTTAGGGTTTAGGATAGGGTTGAGGGTCAAGGGATTAGAGTTAAGGGTTGAGGGATTTGGGTTTGACGTTGAGGGTTGAGGGTTGAGGGATTAGGGTTAAAGTAGAGTGTCAAGGGTATAAGGATTAGGGATAGGGTTGGAGGGTTTACGGATAAGGGATGTATAGTATCAAGCCCATTGTGGGTTTAGGAATAGGGATAGTGTTTAGGGTTTAGGGTTGAGGGATTAGCATTGAGGGTTGATGGATTAGGGTTGATGGTTGAGGGATTACGATTTAGGGATAAGGTTTAGGGTTTAGGGTTGAGGTAGACAAGGAGCGACTAAGAGACATAGAGAGGGGAGAGGTAGAGAGGTGAGGGGGAGAGATAAGTGAGATATAGAACATGAGCTATTGGAACTAGAGGTGAGATATTGTAAAGGTGCCATCGACGGTGAGATAGGCACAAATATTTATGGATCAATCTATAGCAAGACAAAAAGCGAGCGCATTATAACGTGCTCGCATTTTGTCCTGCTATAGAAATGGTAAAAAAGTGTTGACCCCGTGATCCAGGCCCACATGCTTTGTTTTCATGCTGATTATACGCATGTTCTAACAAAAAAGAAGTGCTTTCATGCTATTGGGAAGTTCACATGCACATTTTACACATTCTACCACCTTTGCATGATCTTTCCACCACCGTTTCTGCTTTTCCAACTTGAGAAGGTAGAAATAACATAGTTTTCATACCAACTTTGATATATATCTATTCAAGTTTCAATTTTTGTAGTGTTGCAATGTTAATTGTGAATCAATTTTAGGAATTTAACATTATAGATTGGTTAATGGTATTGTTGTTAGTAATTATATTTGAGTGTTATTCAATTTAACATTGAATAGGAAGCAAGTGGTGAAAAACTCAAATTATTGAGGAGTTTGATGCAAGAAGAAAAAAACGCTACATAATTGGGTACTCTCTCCATTCGAATCTCCATTTTTTAGGCATGTCAAGTCTTTACATGCACGTTCTTTACATTTTCCTTAATTATATTTGAATTACTTTACCATGCTTTATCATACATGTTTAAAATAGACACATTCCCAATCAAGAAAGCAACCTACAATCTCACATGATGCCATGTATATTTTCTGCACTTGGGCTCTTTAATAATTATGTGTAATAAACAGACCTTAACATACCATGATGTCAAACTATACAAGAATAAATCCTTACAATATAATAAAAATACAATCCCATTATTAGCTTGTCATATTAACAAGTTAAAATACAAATGAATAGGTGGGTAAGTGCAAGAAGATGGGGGGCCAAAAAGAGGTCTTAAGTGGCCACTTTTTTTTTGAAAATAGGAAATACTAGCCTTGGATGAGAAATTAAGCATAGTTACACTCAAAATTTGGAGATACAACCAAAAAAATGTTCGTAGTGCTCCGAGTCTACTTTCTAAACTACTATTTTTTTTGAAAATGGCATAGATTAAGGGGTTCAAAAGAGGGAGCCACAAAAATTGGTGTTGTTTCTGTCAAAAAAACATAACATAGCATGTTTTGTGGCTCCCTCAAAAGGTCAACTTTTTTTTGGTATTTTTGAAATTGCTTTAGTGAGAAATTAGCTAATAGCATGTAGTTTATGCCTAATTTTTCTGATAATTTTTTGATGAATATTTGATTTTTTACTAATTTACAAAGTGGACACATCCTAAAAAATAGAATTTTGGTTGTGCTACCCCTATAAATTTTGAAAACTAATTGAAAATTATTTTTTTCTTTTTTTAATATTTGTAGAATGGAGTCAAGTTTCTAAATATGTTATTTTTTTGAAATTTCAATGAATAGTTAATTTACAATGAAAAAAAGACCAAATAGTGGTTTTTGCCCAAAAAGGGACACAAACAAAAGAAATTAAAGATGAAAGGCTTAACATTGTTAAAATGTGAAAAAATTCACATCGTCAAATAGCTAAGAGAAAGCCTAACATTACCCAGGTGTTTGATTTGTTTGACCTTGAAACATGTGCAAATCTGAGGGTTAGCATGAACGAAATTATGTGAAATCTTGAAGAATATGGAAAAACATGTCTGTGACTGTTCAAAAGGCACTCCAAGCCTTTGGGTTGGAAATCCAAAGCAAATCCCAAGCCCAAGGCTTGGGATTCCCAAAGCAAGACATAGTGCGAGAATGTTATAGCACGCTTGCATTATGTTTTGCTTTGCATTTTTTCTTTTCTGTAAGTCTGTTGTTTGTCATGTTTGACATAACGTGAGCGCATTATAACGCGCTCGCGTTATGTTCCCCTTAATTTTTTTCTATTGAAGTCTATTAATCATGTATGTATGTATGTATTCCTATATGTATGTATGTATGTATGTATCTATGTATGCCTATATGTATGTATCTATGTATGCCTATATTTATGTATGTATAGTGTCAAGGGTAGAGGAGGGTAGAGATGGGAGTGAGCTAGATAGGGGAGGAGAGGGGTGGATAAGGATTGAGGGATTAAGGTTTAAGGTTGAGGCTTGAGCATTTAGAGATAGGATTTAGAGTTTAGGGATAAGTGATTAGAGTTTAGGACCTTGAGGGATTAGGGTTTAGGGTTGAGGCTTTAGGGATAGCGTTTAGGGTTAAGGGTCGAGGGATTAGGTTTAAGGTAGATTGTTGAGGGTAGAGGGATTAGGGATAGGGTTTAGGGTTGAGGGATTAGGGTTTAAGGTATAGTTTAGTAGTTCTTATGGATAGAGCCAGTAAACAATGGGAGATTATTTGCCTGTTTCATAACAATATACCTTCCCTAAGTGCGGGGTGGACAGAAAGAAACATAGATGTACCCCAATGCAAATCTTTTCTCATAATGATCATCCTTTTGATTTCAACTGTTAATTACTCACTGTGGATGTACCATACACAAATCTTTTCCCATAGGGTTTAAGATATAGTGTCAAGGGTTCAGGGTTTATTGATAGTGTTTAGGGTTGAGGGTTGAGGGATTAGGTTTTAGGGTTGATGGATTAGGGTTTAAGGTATAGTGTTGAGGGTTGAGGGTTTAGGGATAGGGTTTAGTGTTGACGGATTAGCATTTAATGTCCAGGTTAGGGTTAGAGTGTCGAGGGTAGAGGGACTAGGTATAGGGTTTAGGGTTGAAGGTTTAAGGATTGAGGGTTGAGGCTTTAAGGATGAGGGTTTAAGGCTTGAGATATAGTGTCAAGTGTTGAGGGTGTAGGGATAGGGTTTAAGTTTTAAGGGTTAAGGGTTGAGGGATAGAGATTAGGGTTTAAGGTATAGTGTTGAGGTTTGATGGTTTAGGGATAGGGTTTAGGTTTGAGGGATTAGGGTTTAGGGTTGATGAATTAGGGTTTAATGTTAAGAGTTGAGGGTTGAGGTTGAGGGATAGGGTTAATGGTCAAGGGATTAGGGTTAAATAAGAGTGTCAAGGGTAGAGGGATTAGGGATAGGGTTTAGGGTTGAAGGTTTAATGATTTAGGGTTGAGGCTTTAGGGATGAGGGTTAAGGGATTAGGGTTTAAGATATAGTGTCGAGTGTCGAGCATGTAGGGATAGGTTTTAGGGTTCAAGTTTTAAGGGTTAAGGGTTGAGGGATCAGAGTTAAGGGTTGAGGGATTAGGGTTTGACGTTGAGGGTTGAGTACATTGAGGTTCGAGAGTCAAGGGTTTCGGGATAGGGTTGAGGGTTAAGGGATAGGGTTGGAGGGTTTAGGGATAAGGGATTAGGGTTTAAGGTATAGTATGGAGCTTGTTGAGGGTCTAGGAATAGGGATAGCATTTAGGGTTTAGGAATAGGGATAGCATTTAGGGTTTAGGGATGAGGGATTAGAGTTGACGGATGAGGGATTAGGGTTGAGGGTTGAGGGATTAGGGTTTACGGATAAGTTTTAGGGTTGAGGGTTGAGGGATTAGGGTTTAAGGTATAGCGTTGAGGGTTTAGGGATAGGGTTTAGGGTTGAGGGATTAGAGTGAAGGGTTGAGGGATTAGGATTTGACATTGAGGGTTGAGGCTTTAGGCTTTAGGGTTTAGGGATAGGGTTGAGGGTCGAGGGATTGGAGTTAAGGGCTGAGGGATTAGGGTTTGACGTTGAGGGTTGAGTGTTGAGGTTCGAGGGTCAAGGGTTTAGGGATAGGGTTGAGGGTTGAGGGTTGAGGGATTAGGGTTTAGGGATAAGGTTTAGAGTTGAGGGTTGAGGGATTAGGGTTTAAGGTATAGTGTTGAGGGTTTAGGGATATGGTTTAGGGTTGAGGGATTAGAGTGAAGGGTTGAGGGATTAGGATTTGACGTTGAGGGTTGAGGGTTGAGGCTTTAGGGTTTAGGGTTTAGGGATAGGGTTGAGGGTTAAGGGATCACATTTAAGGGTTGAGGGATTAGGGTTTGACGTTGAGGGTTGAGTGTTGAGTTTCGAGGGTCAAGGGTTTAGGGATAGGGTTGAGGGTTGAGGGATTAGGGTTGAGGGATAAGGTTTAGGGTTGAGGGTTGAGGGATTAGGGTTTAAGGTATAGTGTTGAGGGTTTAGGGATATGGTTTAGGGTTGAGGGATTAGAGTGAAGGGTTGAGGGATTAGTATTTGACGTTGAGGTTTGAGGGTTGAGGCTTTAGGGTTTAGGGTTTAGGGATAGGGTTGAGGTTTGAGGGATCAGAGTTAAGGGTTGAGGGATTAGGGTTTGACGTTGAGGGTTGAGTTTTAAGGTTCGAGGGTCAAGGGTTTAGGGATAGGGTTGAGGGTTGAGGGATTAGGGTTTAAGGTATAGTGTTGAGGGTTTAGGGATATGGTTTAGGGTTGAGGGATTAGAGTGAATGGTTGAGGGATTAGGATTTGACGTTAAGGGTTGAGGGTTGAGGCTTTAGGGTTTAGGGTTTAGGGATAGGGTTGAGGGTCAAGGGATCAGAGTTAAGGGTTAAGGGATTAGGGTTTTACATTAAGGGTTGAGTGTTGAGGCTCGAGGGTCAAGGGTTTAGGGATAGGGTTGAGGCTTGATGGTTGAGGGATTAGGGTTTAGGGATAAGGTTTAGGGTTGAGGGATTAGTGTTTAGGGATAAGGTTTAGGGTTGAGGGTTCAAGGTATAGTGTTGAGGGTTTAGGGATATGGTTTAGTGTTGAGAGATTAGAGTGAAGGGTTGACGGATTAGGATTTGACATTAAGGGTTGAGGGTTGAGGCTTTAGAGTTTAGGGTTTAGGGATAGGGTTGAGGGTCGAGGGATCAGAGTTAAGGGTTGAGGGATTAGGGTTTGACGTTGATGGTTGAGTGTTGAGGTTCAAGGGTCAAGGGTTTAGGGATAGGGTTGAGGGATTAGGGTTTAGGGATATGGTTTAGGGTTGAGGGATTAGAGTGAAGGGTTGAGGGATTAGGATTTGACATTGAGGGTTGAGGGTTGAGGCTTTAAGGTTTAGGGATAGGGTTGAGGGTTGAGGGATCAGAATTAAGGGTTGAGGGATTAGGGTTTGACATTGAGGGTTGAGGGTTAAGGTTTGAGGGTCAAGGGTTTAGGGATAGGGTTGAGGGTCGAGGGATTAGGGTTTAAGGTATAGTATCGAGTTAGTTGAGGGTTTAGGAATAGGGATAGCATTTAGGGTTTAGGGACAAGGGATTAGAGTGAAGGGTTGAGGGATTAGGATTTGACGTTGAGTGTTAAGGGTTGAGGTTCGAGGGTCAAGGGTTTAGGGATAAGGTTGAGGGTCGAGGGATTAGGGTTAAAGTAGAGTGTGGAGGGTATAAGGATTAGGGATAGGGTTGGAGGGTTGAGGGATTAGTGTTTAAGGTATAGTGTTGAGGGTTTCTATCATCAAATGTAGATTTATGGGTTCGATTATATTGATTGTCTCTCCAGTTTTGGGGTGTGGATGTTTTGGAATCAATCAGGAAGTCTTCAAAAGACTTTATGGAAGTGGATTGACAATCACTTGAGAGAACCCCTGCTATTTATGTTTGGATAAGGATTTGTCACAAACTAGAACTTCTGCTTCCAAAGAAGATCTGTCTTTCTTCCTCAATGGGCATTTTCTATCAAGAACTTGATTATGAGGGCTTGCCCCTTCATTGTTATGCCTATCATATGGTGAAGCATCTGGCAAGCTCTTGCAGGAAACATGCAAAGTTATTTGTGGTCATTCAAGTCTAAAGGGGAAGGTTTGGAAAGAGAAATGCACAAGATGTGATCAATCTATAGCAGGATAAAACTCAAGCGCGTTATAACGCGCTTGCATTTTGTCTTGCTATAGAAATGGTAAAAAAGTGTTGACCCTCGTGATCCAGGCCCACATGCTCTATTTTCATACTGATTTTGCACATGCTCCGACAAAAAAGAAGTGCTTTCATGTTGTTGGGAAGTTCACATGCACATTTGACACATTGTACCACCTTTGCATGATCTTTCCACCACCTTTTCTGCATTGCCAACTTGAGAAGGAGGAAATAACAGAGTTTTCACACCAAGTTTGATATATATCTATTCAAGTTTCAATTTTTGTAGTGTTGCAATGTTAATTGTGATTCAATTTTAGGAATTTAACATTATAGATTGGTTAATAGTATTGTTGTTAGTAATTATATTTGAGTGTTATTCAATTTAACATTGAAAAGGAAGCAAGTGGTGAAAAACTCAAATTGTTGAGGAGTTTGATGCAAGAAGAAAAAACACTACATAATTGGCTACCCTCTCCATTCGAATCTTCATTTTTTAGGTATGTCAAGTCTTTACATGGATGTTCTTTACATTTTCCTTAATTTGGATTGAATTACTTTATCATGCTTTATCACACATGTTTAAAATAGACACATTCCCAATCAAGAAAGCAGCCTACAATCTCACATGATGCCATGTATATTTTCTACACTTGGGCTCTTTAATAATTATGTGTAATAAACAGACCTTAACATACCATGATGTCAAACTATACAAGAATAAATCCTTACAACATAATAAAAATACAATCCACTATTATCTTGTATTCATTTCTTAGGAAGTAATATTGGTCTCTTTATCATGCTACAGACAAATTCTCCGTCATGCTAAGGAAACGATCAAGAATTAAACCAACACAGGAAGAGATAGAAGCTAAGAATGCAAAGAAAGCAGTGGCTATGAGGGAACTTTGTGAGAAGAGGAAATTGGACACGATAAATGAAGACATACCAATTGAAGAGGAACCACAACCATCACAAAGAGATATGGTATTGGCAGCACAAAGAGAATGAATGCAAAAACTTCGTGCTACGAGAGATTTGAATACCATAGTTGGAGACACGTCCTCTACTGCAAGTCAACATGTATGGACACTATCTACCACATCTCAAGTTGAGAGTACATCACCACTCACATGTGATGAAGGAGGTACGCCATCATTCCCACCTCAACCTCAAGGTATGTCATCTATTCCATCTGCAATCGAAGGTATGCCATCTAGCCCATCTCATTTAAATATTGATGAAATTCCTAATGTTGAGATGAATTTACCTAACTTAACACCACCTAGAATTTTGCATAGAAAGCCAAAGTATTTGATTGAAATTGATGAGAATATTTTGTAGCCAATGGAAGGTAAGATTCCAAAATGCACTTGTAGAAGATATGCTCATACAATTTGGAGATTGTTCTTTGAAAAGTTAAATGAGACTACAAGATATCAACTATTCATTGAAATGATGCGAAGTATAAAGTATAGGTCCATCATGAAGATTCTTGGGTTGAGAACATCAAAGGCTTCAAGTGAAAAATCTATTGTCAAGAATCTAATGAGTGCGTATGAGAGAGTGGGTAACACCTCACACACAAAAGATAGTAATGCAACACGACGTGTGATTACATTGGCTATAATAAGTAGTCAAACGAGGAAAGCTCGTCTCATTAGAAAGACGAGTCAAGAATTGAGAATTAATAGGGAAACTTTATCAAGAGCCGTTGGAAGATGCCAAAGAATTAAGGACACTAATGCCAATAAATTATGGGCATTCTCAGGGAGACTACCACAAAAAGATAAACCAATTTTTGAAGCATTGAGATCACTAATTGAAGACTTTTGGAAGAATTACACAAGGGTATCTTTGAATCAAAGGGAAGTGGTAAGAAGGAGAATCAGTAGTCAGAACCGTGAGCACATCCAAAGCATTTTTTGGATGAGACTCAAACACAGTTTTATGGTAAATTTCTAGAGAAGTATCCTCAAATTAAAATTTGTCAAAGATATTTTGAAATGCTAAAAACTTTCTATGTCAAGATAAATCACACACGCACTACTTGTTGTAGATTACATATTGAATTTTCTAACCATTTTGATGCTTATAGGTCTATATGTTTAGATATGCATACTAATAATGTTTTGCAGGGTTGTGCCATATGTGCCCCACCAACATCTTCAAGAGACTTCATATCAAGAATTTTATGTGAAAAAGAGGAAGGTCAAATATTCTACAAGAAATTATGCTTCGATGGCACATGTCATCGTTGCGGTGGCTTGCAACATTTGCCAATATGTGAACATATGGAAAGAACACACGTGGTTGGAAACAAACTAATAGAGTTTGGCAAGTATAAAACAGTGGCATACAATACAAAAGATGGTAAAAAAGCAAAGAGGTGTGAATAGGTTATTGAAAAGATTCTAGTGTATCAGTTTATGCCTATATTTCTTGACAACATAGTGTATGAGTATGCAACACATGCCCATAGAGCTCGATGGTTGGACTTGCAATTCAAGTTATGCAAGGACACATTTCTGATTGGTAGCATTGTTTCAATCACTGACTTTGCAAAGAACTACAGTCTACAGCCACAACGTGAGGTGCAATCACAATATTACAACTCCACATAGGTTTCTATATTTGTGCACATCGCATTCATTCATGCAAATGATAGTACAGAGGATGATGGAAAGATCATAAGCGAGTGCAATTTCTATATTAGTGATGATCGCATGCATTCTACGGAGTTCGTACAAGGTTGCTTTCAGGTGTTCTACAATGATTTGGCTAGAAGGGGCATATCGTTCAGTCAGCATATCATATGGTCAGATAACTGTGCATCACAATTCAAGAACTCACAAAATTTCTATTGGCTGAGTAGGAGGCATAATTTTACAGGTATTCAGCATATGTGAAACTTTTGTGAGGTCGGGCATGGAAAGGGGGAGCATGATGGTGCAGGAGCATGTATCAAAAGAGCCATAGTACGAGAAGAGGTAAAGTATAAAGACAATGCAAAGTTGACAGATGCAAAATTGATTGTCGAGTGGTGTAATGCTTCCATGGGTCCAAGTAATGAAGGTTAGTCTTCAGTTCGTAGATTTTTTTGGTTGATAGATGATACTAACATTGCACCATATGAGGAATATTGTACACTAACAGGATCAAATGAGATGCACTCTTTCAGAGCTCAAATGCAGGTTCACGGAGTATCCATACGTGAAAGATGTCACACTTTTGTTCTTCCTGTACAATTCAAATCTAGGATGAGTGCGAGTCAAAGGAGTGGGTTGACGAATGGCAGTTAAGTTATCTTAGCCCACTTGACACGTATCGACCCCCAACGGCACTGGAACTAACACAGATGGAATCATCAGTTGACTTTGACCACATATCAGATTTAGTTCAACCAGGTAATATAGGGCACGTATATGCATCTAATTTCATCTAATTCAATTAGGTAATGTCATCTTACTTTGTAGTGTTTTTGTAATGTTGACTAATTTCATCTAATTTGCTACACATATCAATGTAAGGCACGTATATGCAGTTATTACAGATGAAGATAATGAAGTGGGAATAGATTATTACTTATGCCATTGTGTTAAGGCCAAAAAGAAATTGGAGGCCCCTGTTACAGATGGAGAAAATATTAAATACCCTACAGGCTTAGTGGTTATTACTGGAACATGGCTTAGAAGGTACACACATAAGAGTGTTAATTTTTGGCTGTTTCAGGACTTTGATACGCATCAGAAGATTCTTCATTACTCAAACCTTGTCGTGGATTCCAATGTTCATTTGCTAAAGTATCGGGGTAGACCTTTGAACAAAATCTTGTGGAAGGTGCGTGAGTCTGACCATGAAGCAATACTTGACACAATAAAGAGTAGAGCAAACCCGGATGGTTCATTGGATTAATTTTTAAGTATTCACATTGATTTTGTAAAGTCATGTTACATTGAGTTGTAAGTATGCACACTAACAATTAAGGTTTGTCTTTTTTTTATTTCCTCCTGTATTTTTACACATATACACATTTTTACATCATCATGTTATGCATTTTTGGTGTCCTGCTCCTGATGCGACCAAACTGACTATTTCAACACATCGGGATGGGTACATTTACGCTAGGCATGGTCTTGTTTTTCACCCAAACATGTCGAAACAGTCCAAGCTACATTGTATCGATGATATCCCTGAAGAGTCTAAAGTGCAAAAAGGCAGCAATTTTTGATGAAATGTTACTCACAAACCGTGTCACTTAGAAATATTCCATCTGATGCAACACGATCATGTAGAGTGCCTCTACAATAACCTCTCTCAGTTTTTTATATCTCTAATGGAACTGGCATACACAAACATATGCTCTGATACGATTTGATGGCAGAGGATTACACATTCAGACCCAAAACCCATTTTGGGGATAACAAACTCAATGCCATAACTCAGAAATAGTGACAGGAAGTAACAATAAAAGCTTTAATGGACAAATACATATATCTGAAGGAATATCAATTGCTGATTATTATTTTAAGAATCATTGTCTTTGCATAGATCAGAAATATGGCCTCACCAATCGGCCTTTTGATAAACATGATCCAAACTCTAAACAACTCTCTCTACTTCTATGGCCTACTAGGATCGGCCATCTATGTGCATAAATCAACCTTCCTACAAACTACACTAACACACCCGTCCCCTCACCATCGAACTCCTTCATTGCTCTTTTATTCTACTTCCATTATCACCTTCCACCGTTTTTCTTCCTCCCTCCTTCTATCAAGCTCAGATACTTTATATGCTCCTCCAGCTAACCAACGCATCCACGAACCATTAGAATCACCTCCATGAAGCCGCCATGGACTACCCACATTCAGCAGTGGAAATAAATGCAACCAGTCGCAGCCACAAGAAAAATGGAGACGCCAAAATAATGAGACCATAACGCATTCAGAGAAAAGAAACATTATTCCTTTTAGCATGACCTCAAAGATATAATTGGAGTTTTAAAGCTTTTTCTATATTGGTCCATTCTTTCGAATGCACAATCTAAGGCTTTTATTTCTAAAATCTGTAGTTAACTAGCTACCACAAACTCCCGATAGCAATTTAATGCCTCAACAACGGATTGCAGAAATAGCAAACAAATTACTGATATATGGGCGACATAAGGTGTAAAACTTGAAAAATAAAAGATGCAATCCAAAATTGGCTGAAATAAGATGCCACTGCATCAATCTCTGAGGCATTTGCCCATGGTGAAAGGTTTTCTGTTGCCCCAAAAATCATCAGAAGGAGGCAGTGTAAAGTTGTAAAGGGGTGTAACTTTCGTCTTTCTCCTGATGTGACCAAACTGACTATTCCAATGCATCTAGATGGGTACATTTACGCTAGGCATGGTCCTATTTTTCACCAAAATATGTCGAAACAGTCTGAGCTACATTGTATTGACAATATCCCTGAAGAGTCCAAAGTGCAAAAAGGCAACAATCTTTGACGAGATGTTACTCAAAAACTATGTCACTTAGAAACATTCTATCTAAGGAAACACGATCACATAGAGTGCTTCTACAATAACCTCTCTTGGTTTTTTATATCTCTAAGGCAATTTCCCGTGGTGAAAGGTTTTCTGCTGCCCCAAAAATCGTCAGAAGGAGGCAATGTAAAGTTGCAAAGGGGTGTAACTTTTGTCCTGCTCCTGATGTGACCAAACTGACTATTCCAATGCATTCGGATGGGTACATTTATGCTAGGCATGGTCTTTGTTTTCACCCAAACATGTCGAAACAGTCTGAGCTACATTGTACCGACGATATCCCTGAAGAGTCCAAAGTGCAAAAAGGTAGCAATCTTTGATGAGATGTTACTCAAAAACTGTGTCACTTAGAAACATTCTGTCTAAGATAACACGATCACGTAGAGTGCTTATACAATAACCTCTCTCAGTTTTTTATATCTCTTAGGCATTTGCCCGTGGTGAAAGGTTTTCTGCTACCCCAAAAATCATCAGAAGGAGGCAGTGTAAAGTTGCAAAGGGGTGTAACTTTCATCTTGCTCCTGATGCAACCAAACTGACTATTCCAACGCATCCATATGGGTACATTTACGCTAGGTATGGTCCTATTTTTCACCTAAACATGTTAAAACAGTCTGAGCTACATTGTACCGACGATATCCCTGAAGAGTCCAAAGTGCAAAAAGGCAGTAATCTTTGATGAGATGTTACTCAAAAATCGTGTCACTTAGAAATATTCCATCTAAGGCAATGCGATCATGTAGAGTGCCTCTACAATAACCTCTCTCAGTTTTTTATATCTCTAAGACATTTTCTCGTGGTGAAAGGTTTTCTGCTGCCCCAAAAATTATCAGAAGGAGGCAGTCTAAAGTTGCAACTTCTTCTTAGGTGCAAATGTAAGGGTACACAAGGGGAAAATGGCCCCTAGATGACTTAGTGCATTTCTATGACTTCATTCACATGTTTAAATGTTTGAGAAACTCTCCTTACTAAGTGCTTGTCCTCATGTCAACATTAAGCTTTATACCTCCTAGGCGCTCAATTAGGTGATGTCATTAGATACAACTTACCCTGTCATGTCGCCGTTTCTGGCTTGATCATCAAGTGAAGAATGGATTAGCCTATTGCTCATTCCTAGAGGCTAATTTAGAATGATGAGGGAATGAATTGGTTTTTGACTAACTCAATCTCATTGTTTTGTAGGAACAAAGTCAGAAACTCAAAATTTGGCTAATTCTAGAAAGCAAAAAGTTGACTCTTATAGTCTAGGTGCCAATTTCACATCAAATTGTCCAAATGAGTGCCCAAGGATGTGGAGTCTTCAATCAAGGCGCTCTGGCAAGAAAAGTTGTTTCGCCTTCAAGATGAGGTTGCCTTAGTGAATTAAGTCAGGATGAAAGCCTATTCACTCTAGGCGCCAATCTCAAGTTGCACAATCATGAATGGGTGCCTAGAGCAATAAGGCACTACATCATGGTTCCAGGATCTTGAAATGGCACCCAAGCATGTAGGAGGAATTTTCAAGGAGCCAGAATTTTTTTGAAACTCTAAGGAACTAGTCTAAAGACTCTATGGAGCCATCTTGATACCATTCAGTTAACTTTTGAACTCAAACATATTGAAACAAGGTCTAGGAAACTAGACGCCATCTCTTGCTAGTTCAACCTCTGAGATGCGCCAACATTGGAAAGACTCTTAATGAGTGCCTAAGTTTGAATTGATCTTGTGATTGAAAGTTTGGTGATGTATTGGTGCAAGATGATCTTCAGTTGAAGCAATCTAAGTTCTAGGAAGGGTTTAGAAGTTATCAACCTCTTCACTAAGTTAGGCGCACTTTACAAGCTTTCTTACTGGTGCAGGAGCACCTACCTGACAGCTGGCCTTCATAAGGCAGTTAGTAGTTTAGGTCTGGTTTATGTTTCCAAGAAGGTCTGTTAGACCAAATGCATGTAATAAGGTCACGCTGATCATGATAAGATCATGCTGACCAGGCTTTTGCTATTTTTAGTTAGTTGGTTATAACAGCTGTCATGATGTATGTTCGGTTGGATCTCCCAGCCGCTTGGAGAGTTCCCAGCCGCTTGGAGTCGGGTCAGTAGTACTCGTAGGGAAATCTTTATAAGCTTGAGATCGGTTGATTGTAGAGGATCGATCGGCAGTCTAGTATTGCATTAAGCAGAGGAGTTCCATTGTGCTGTGTGAGGAACATCATATTGTATTGCATCTTTGAAATCAATAAAGATCCTGTTTTGTATTCTGTTTGATCTCCTTGGTGTAATCGATCTGCTGGTTTGAGTGGTTTCATGGATTTCCTGATCCATTCCACCGGTTGACTCATCTGATCGGTGGAATGGTAATGTATAGTAGGTTAGTAGGTAGTTTGGTTGTTTGCATGCAGGTGTGCAGGATCGCGGTCGACAGATGTTGAGAAGCCTAGCATCCTCATGTGCTAGGTCAAGTTGAGAAGTTTGAGTTGGAAGATCACCCTAAGGTTGGATCGGGTCATCCCTGGAGGATCGGCGAAGTGAAATTTCGCTAAGTGAAGAAGTTCGGTAAAGACGGCATCATCAGGATATTTCTGCAAATATCCTGCAGTCGGGTTAGGCATCGTCATCCGGATAAGTGAAGATGAACATGATGCAGTTGAGCGCATGAAGTGCGAGTTCGTCAGGGTGATCATCATCTGGAGGAGCCGAGGAGGAATGCATCGGCATCAGGAAGAAGATCGAGTCATGAAACTGTTGGAGTTTGCATGTTGTGAGTGCATCAGGATGTTTTAAGTCGGACATATACTAAGTGCATGTATCGGCATCAGGATCATCATATCGGGAGTGCCAAACATCCGCGTATCGCGAGTAGATGCGGGAGAGAAAGTTCGTGTTTTTTCGACTAAGTATTGAAGAGGTCATCAGGATATTGGGTGACGTCATCGTCATCAGGATATGACGTCATCGTCATCAGGATATTGAGATATCCCCCTATGCGAGTTTATCCTGCCGTTGTTAAGTGCCAGGGTATCGGCAGAAGGTTGTATGAACATCATCAGGAGGTTTTGAAGAGAACCGGATAAAGTAGATCATGATGCTGTTGCTTGTATCGTCGGGTAGCGGAGCATCGAAGGAAAGGTGCTGAAGGTGATCGTCATCAGGATATTTGAGCAACCGGATATTTGATATCCTGCTGACGAAGAGAGTGTTGAAGGTCATGATGATGCCGATAGTGTTTGGAGCCCGATGAACAGTGCAACCGGAGGATGTTTGCGCCCGCTGAATATCATGATGATGATAGGCGACTGGCATAGGAGGTGAACAGTAGTCGGCAGGAGGATGAGTGTGATCATCCGAAATATGATGATGCTGACTGTGTAACGCGAAACATGATGATGCTGTTGGTGGTTTTAGGAAATATGATGATGATGGCGAAGATGATGATGATGAGGTTGGTCTGCAGACATTCATGCTATATGCGAAGGTTATAGTGTGGATGCCTCTGCATCATAGTGGTATCAGAGCTCAGCAAAAGGTCTGGGCTGTTGTGTGTTGATTCTGTCACCGAAAGGGCAGAAGTAGAGTTGATTGTGTTGTGTGTTGATTGAGAGGTTGACAAAATGCCTCCGAAAGGTAATGGTACTGCAAGGGAATTGCAGGAAATGAAGGAGAAACATGCTAGAGAGATGAGGAAGATGAAGGAGCTTGCTGAAGCACTTCAAGCCAGGCTGACAGCCCTAGAAAAGAACAAAAAGAGGGAAGTGGAAGACAGTGAGTCTGAAGAAGATGAAAATACTGTTGAAGAGTATGAAGAGGTAGCTGAAGATCTGGATGCTGAAGACCAGAGATTGGCAAAACTGTTAAAGGCAGTGCAGAGTGAAAAACCTAAGGTAAAGGTTGATGTTACCAAATATACTGGAAGCTTGAATGAAGATGAGTTGTTAGATTGGATTGCTGCACTTGATAATCACTTTGAATGTGAAGATGTTGCTGAAGATCAGAAAGTAAAGATTGCAAAGACCAAGTTAGGAGGTCATGCTTTGGTATGGTGGGATTATGTACAATCTGAGAGAAGGAAACAAGGGAAGTCTAAGATCACTTCATGGGATAAGATGGTAGCAAGGATAAAGGGTAAATTCTTGCCAAGGGATTATGAAATCCAGATGTTTAAGAAGCTGCAATTTTTAAAGCAGAAAGACAGGGATGTGAAATCATATACTGAGGAATTCTATCTGTTAAGTATGAGATCTGGTCATCATGAGAATGAGGTAGAAAAGGTGGCTAGGTACTTGGCTGGTTTAAGGTTTAACATACAGGATGAGTTAGTTTTAGCTAACCCTAAGAATGTGGAGGATTGTTATCAAATGGCAATCAGGATTGAAGAAAAGATGAATAGAGGACATGATAAGTCCATGAGAGGAAGAGGGAACAATAGGGGAAGAGGAACAGCCCCTGCACAAAAGCAAACAAATGAGGGTCAAGAAGACACTGGTAAAGGACAGGGACAGTCTGATTTCAGAGGTGGATGGAAAGGTAAAGGAAGATTTGGAGGTGGTAGAGGTTCTGCTACATTTTCAGGAAAATGTTACACCTGTGGAGAGTTTGGTCATCCATCTTTCAAATGTCCAGAAAACAAAGGTTCATCATCCAGAAATGATAGAACAAGTGACAAGAGAGTACAACTTGTGCAAGAAGAGAAAGTAGAAGAAAGTGCACAGAGTTCAAACAAAGGTCCTGAGAATTATGGATATCCAGAGAGTGGAGAATCATTGCTGCTAAGGAGAATTAGTTTGCAGGCATCAAAGGATATGATGCAAAGAAGAGCTCTTTTCAAGACCACATGCAAGAGCAAAGGTAAGGTATGTAAAGTAGTCATTGATACTGGTTCAACAGACAACATGGTATCTCAGGAAATGGTGGATAAACTGAAGTTGGAAAGGATTCCACATCCACACCCTTACAAGACATCTTGGGTGAGTGATAGTCAATCACTTTTTGTCTCTGAACAGGCATATGTGGATTTCCAGATTGGACCATATCAGGATAGAATTTTGTGTGACATATTGCCTATGGAATGTTGTCACCTACTGTTGGGTAGACCGTGGCAATTTGACAGAAGGGTACTGTATGATGGGTATGCTAATACCTACACCATCAAGAAGGATGGGAAGACTATTAAGTTGATGCCATTGCAGGCAAAAGCTGCAGTACAGAAGGCAGCTCAAATCATTTTAATGGGAAAGAAGGAGTATGTGCAGATGCCTAGAGGAGCAGGCATAAAGGCAGTTCAGGACACTGTAGGGAAAGGAGTTGTTACAGACAACAAGCTGAAGACAGTTTCAGTTGTGCCTGACAGAGGTCAGCAGCAGGTTCAGAAACAGGTTTGCACATAGCAACCAGTTCAGAAGAATGACAAGGATGTTGTCATAGTTGGGACTATTGCTTGTCCTATACAGATTAAACGAAAGATAGAGTTGAACATTTCAGCAGTTCAAGAGGTAGTTCAGCCAGAGGTTCTGGTCAGACAATCTGACAAACACAGGGTATGTGAGAGACAGGCCTACATCAACAGGCATGAGGATTTACTTGCCAGAAAGCAAGTTACAGTTCAGAAGTCTTGGAGCAGCCAAGAGACAGCAGCAGCTGAAGCTGGAGCAGGTCAGACTATTGACAAAGCAAAGTGTAAAGGTGGAGGACTTCCACATACTAAACTCATGGGACATGAGTTCTTTTCTTTTGGGGAGTATGGTGCAGGAGCACCTACCTGACAGCTGGCCTTCATAAGGCAGTTAGTAGTTTAGGTCTGGTTTATGTTTCCAAGAAGGTCTGTTAGACCAAATGCATGTAATAAGGTCACGCTGATCATGATAAGATCATGCTGACCAGGCTTTTGCTATTTTTAGTTAGTTGGTTATAACAGCTGTCATGATGTATGTTCGGTTGGATCTCCCAGCCGCTTGGAGTCGGGTCAGTAGTACTCGTAGGGAAATCTTTATAAGCTTGAGATCGGTTGATTGTAGAGGATCGATCGGCAGTCTAGTATTGCATTAAGCAGAGGAGTTCCATTGTGCTGTGTGAGGAACATCATATTGTATTGCATCTTTGAAATCAATAAAGATCCTGTTTCGTATTCTGTTTGATCTCCTTGGTGTAATCGATCTGCTGGTTTGAGTGGTTTCATGGATTTCCTGATCCATTCCACCGGTTGACTCATCTGATCGGTGGAATGGTAATGTACAGTAGGTTAGTAGGTAGTTTGGTTGTTTGCATGCAGGTGTGCAGGATCGCGGTCGACAGATGTTGAGAAGCCTAGCATCCTCATGTGCTAGGTCAAGTTGAGAAGTTTGAGTTGGAAGATCACCCTGAGGTTGGATCGGGTCATCCCTGGAGGATCGGCGAAGTGAAATTTCGCTAAGTGAAGAAGTTCGGTAAAGACGGCATCATCAGGATATTTCTGCAAATATCCTGCAGTCGGGTTAGGCATTGTCATCCGGATAAGTGAAGATGAACATGATGCAGTTGAGCGCATGAAGTGCGAGTTCGTCGGGGTGATCATCATCTGGAGGAGCCGAGGAGGAATGCATCGGCATCAGGAAGAAGATCGAGTCATGAAACTGTTGGAGTTTGCATGTTGCGAGTGCATCAGGATGTTTTAAGTCGGACATATACTAAGTGCATGTATCGGCATCAGGATCATCATATCGGGAGTGCCAAACATCCGCGTATCGCGAGTAGATGCGGGAGAGAAAGTTCGTGTTTTTTCGACTAAGTATTGAAGAGGTCATCAGGATATTGGGTGACGTCATCGTCATCAGGATATGACGTCATCGTCATCAGGATATTGAGATATCCCCCTATGCGAGTTTATCCTGCCGTTGTTAAGTGCTAGGGTATCGGCAGAAGGTTGTATGAACATCATCAGGAGGTTTCGAAGAGAACCGGATAAAGTAGATCATGATCCTGTTGCTTGTATCGTCAGGTAGCGGAGCATCGAAGGAAAGGTGCTGAAGGTGATCGTCATCAGGATATTTGAGCAACCGGATATTTGATATCCTGCTGACGAAGAGAGTGTTGAAGGTCATGATGATGCCGATAGTGTTTGGAGCCCGATGAACAGTGCAACCGGAGGATGTTTGCGCCCGCTGAATATCATGATGATGATAGGCGACTGGCGTAGGAGGTGAACAGTAGTCGGCAGGAGGATGAGTGTGATCATCCGAAATATGATGATGCTGACTGTGTAACGCGAAACATGATGATGCTGTTGGTGGTTTTAGGAAATATGATGATGATGGCGAAGATGATGATGATGAGGTTGGTCTGCAGACATTCATGCTATATGCGAAGGTTATAGTGTGGATGCCTCTGCATCACTTACCCAAGAGTTGCACCTCATTAAGACAAGGCACATCTTAACCTCTGAGACTTTTCATTAAGACTCTAAGCAAGAAGGCACATTTCCATGGAGTAGCATACTCTAGATAGCGCCTAATGCCATCAAGGTGTAATTCCACCCTCACTTTGGTGGCCTATCATCAAGAAGGCGCATTGGGCATTCCTTGAACAATTCTGAGCATTTGAAGTTCGTGAAATCACCAAGGAATGTTGGGCGCCATGTGTATCTCAACAAGCTTGAGTTTGCGCCTAGACAAGTTGGTGCTTATTCATGTTTTAACTTCCCTCTTGAAGCACCTAACTTGGGAAAAACTTATCTTGTTGTTAGTCAAGTGTTTGATGTGTTTTGGAGACTCCAAAAGACTTCCTCTTGCTAGGCGCTCTTCTTGGCAACTACAACCTTCAATTGGCACCTAGATCCTGAAGAAAAACACTTGCAAGTGTGGGCATACTTTCCTTGTGATGGAGCATCAAACTGGCACCTAGAAATCATAATGCATGAAGTGAGCAACTAGGATCCTATTGGTCCAATAGGTGGTTTTGGGATCTGTGTCAAGTCATTGGAGATAGATATTTTGGCTTATTTGATGATGGTCTCAAGTCTCTCTACCAAGGCACATTTTGATGATGTTCTTAATTAAACTCTTATGAAGACTATCTCATCCCTAAGCACTCATCCTCATGATTTTCATGCACTTAGACTTCAAGATGCCAAAACTAGTAGGAAAATATTTGGGGGGAAACCACGCTGATAAAAGTTGGGTAAATTTAACCTCCGAGTCTGATTAGGCTCCATATAACAACAATATTTATATCATGTCCCTTTGCTTTATGAAACAAGCAGTATGTGTCAAGTCATAGGGATAACACTCTGGTCCTTAGAAATTTCTCTGTGACTTTTGATAAGATTATCTACTATTATGTGGATGCTTGATAGTATTAAAATTATTGGGCATTAAGTTGAGGTGACCATTCTTGTTATGATCATCACTTTTCACAAGGGGTCTGTCAGTTATCCCATATATCATTACATTATGATTATTTCTCAATATCCTGATGGTGGAAGGATTATTTTCACTATTATCTCTAGCTTGGGAAGCCATCAACAATCCAACTCTTGACGTCGATACAAGGTTCTTTTGAAGGAAAAGGGCACCTAGGCTTATGGGGCTCAATTTGATGTATTTATTGAAAGCTCAAGGTGAATTGATGCTTATTGAAAATGCCACTTAGTCCTTCATTTGCATTCTAGGTGCCATTTCCTATTGACTTATATACTCCTCCTCATGCTAGGGTGCCATAATGAAGTGATTTAGACAATAGGTGCGCTTCACTTACTAGAGGCTTGTTCTCCTTCCACCTTAGGCACACTTTTATGGTGGAATAGGTGTCAATGGGCACCTTGTCTTAAATGAATGCTCTCTCTAAGTTGGGCACCCTTTTGAGGCTTTATGAGTTGCAAATTGTGCCTTAACCCTTCATGCTTGTTGCTCAATGTTTGAATGTTTAAGAAAGGCTCCTTTAGGCGCTCATCTTAATGACTTTTTCTCAAGGCGCAATCATCCTAATGACTTGGATATTCATCCTAGTGTTTCGGGATATCAGGCTACCAGACTTAGTCATTTTCAGGATCTCAAACATAAAGAATAACATGATGATTCATTTTTTTGTATTTCATATAGTTGACATTCTATGCTACTCATAAAGAATATTAATATTTTCTGTTCAACATGATGATTCATTTTTTTTTAAATACAAGTTTTATCTTTTAGTTCGAAAATGAGGTTTAGGTGATACTTGAATAACAATAGCTAGCTTATTGGATCAACAAACATCCTATGTAATACAATTGGACTTTAAATATTTGAAGTAGCCATCTACAAATATCTATTCAAACGTGGATTTATAATGCAAGTATGGATGCCATCAATAAAAAAGATTTGTATTAACCAAATATCCATATAGGCATACATCAATATTTGTCGATATAAGTATAACATATATACAAAATAGCCATATAGGCTTACAAGAATGCCATATAGGCATACAATGTCAACTATGTACAATACAAAATATATGTCCACAAATGCCATATAGGCATACAACAAAGGAACACAATAAAAATTCATTCCCCTCTGGCTAGTGAAGAGAATAAATCACGGGCAGCCTTTGATATTCTAGGGGATGGAGACGCGCATGTGGGTGGTCTACTACGAACCCAAGGGCTACTCCTCCTATTTAGTTCTTCCTGCATCTTTTCCTGTTACAATAAAAAGTATAGACATTAATATATAGAAATTACATGTTATAAAAAATGAAACATTTGACAAAATAATCACTTACCGCTAACATATAATCTGTCTCCTCGCTTGCCTCAGTAGCAGGAATAGGCCCTGGTGATGTCAAGTCCTATGGAAACCATCTAGATAGAAATTAAACTTGAAATCAATAATCTTTTGATTTTTCAAAAATAGACAACTATAACAATGAATGTCAATTGAAATTTACTAATCTGCCTCATACCCCTGTCAATGCCATGGAGCTATGAATTACAGAGGCCACACCATGCTCCATTGCCCTCTGAACATGGGGAGGTGTCTCCACAGCCTGCATCATCTGCAAATAAAACAACATTATTCAATTAAGAAAACTATAATAGTGATGTAAATCATGGCTCCTAACATACACACATGTTCATCTAAACATGGAAGTACACACAATAAAGCACACAATTCACATACAAAAATCTAGTAAGTACAATTCATTCATTAAACTATTTATTTTATTACCTTCGTAAAACTTTGAAGTCCACCACTGCTAGTAGGTGTTGCCGTGAAATCTACAATATTAACCTATTCAACATCCAAAATCAGATATTAGAATGCCATTCATATAACGATGCTATTCACATGTAATATTTATAATTGTTTACTAGTTACATACCCCGCTAGTAGATGATCTAGTGTAAAATGCAGGTGGCGAACCACTGAAAACTGCATCGATGCTATGACCCTGAAATTTTATTAAAATCATCAATTTAAATTAGTTAATCTTGCATTTCAAAACTAAAATTTAATAAATTAAATTCAATAAACTTGCTAATGTTTACCTAAGTATCAAGGCCGAAAGTCTCACTCAGGAGGGTATCTGTTATCACCATCTGCTCAGCTGCAGATGTAGCCTGTGCACCTACATCCTGACTATCCATGGGGTCATAACCACAGGCTGACCCACAAGTTTGACAAGTATGGGGTGGGACCGTACTCCTCGCACTATCTCCTAACCCACTCTGTGCTGTAGGACTGGCATGTGCTATGATGCTCTGGGTCAAGACACTAATGGACTGAAGTGTATCAACCTCAACACTCTCCTTCACAATGGAAGGGATAGAAACATGCTCGTGGGTTGTTCTACTGATTACTCATCTCACTGGCTACTATGGGTCAACATGTGCCCCTAGTCTATCTTGTGCTAACCCCCCACCTCTACCCTAGAAGTCCCCCATATCAAAATAGTTTGGCACTTTATTGAGGACAAACTCGCAGTAGAGTTTCCTCAAAAAGTATTGCGTGACCTCATTATTATTGCATGGAGGATGGTCAAAAACCATCCACCACCTCTGCCCAAAATTGTCCCTTATCACTTGGTTGTTGCACCAATGGATAGGGAACCTCTTGCATGTAATGGGTGGAGGTTGATTTGTTTGTGGGTTTGTGAAAATTGAACACAAGTCTAATTTTGTAATTTGTAATTTTTTCACATCTTGGTATGACAACTTGTCTACATAATAGTCTCTAAACTCTCTCCTCTTATCTGTCCAACTAGTTATTTGCTTGCTAATTGAATCTACATTTGATAACATAGATTCAAGAGATTCAACAAGCGTGGACCTATGCAAGGTTGAAGTGGAAGGATCTTTCAACCTTGCAATTATATCTTTAATTTCTTTTTTGTTGTTTTCGATTTGCCCCATTATATTTTCTTGTGTTCCAGGGGCATGTCGAGGAATGGATGGAAGAGGTTGTTGTTGTGTAGGTATTTCCTCAGGATTTTGTGGATTTTGAGGAGGAGGTGCATTAACATTTCCTGACAATTAACAAAATATACATCAAAAAACAACTCAAACCTACCTATTTAGAAGCAAATTCAAACAAAAAAATAAATAAAACTCACTCCTTTGGTGTGCTCGATGTCATGACGGCATTTTGGTGACGAATCAACAAGATTTTGTTGTTGAATTAACTTTTTCAAAATGCGAGCGCGCTTCGTAGGGTTTGCAAGCCGCGGGGATAGAGGAGAAAAATAGAAATGAAATGAAATGACAGCCCTTTTTTTATTTATAGTGGTTCATAACGTGCTCGTGTTATGTATTATTTTTTTTTAAATCATTTGGCCACTTTTTGGCCCCCCATCTTTTTGCACTTATCCAAGTGCAAAATCATACAAATATACACATGACATGATGATTTGTATGCACATATCTTGGGCTAGGACATTCCTTATACACCTATTCATGATGATTTGTACATGCACATAACACAACAATATTTCAAAATTTCATAATTGTCATTTGTTAGCACATGATGGCGGTTACCTTGATTGACTATATACCATTCAATACCCTAAATTACAGAGATTAGTCTAATGATTTTTATGACAATCCTAGGTATGTGATGCATGTTGGCAAGAGACACTATGTGGCTTCATGAATATTGTCATTGATGGCAAAAAAGTCTATCCCACACATCCGTAGCACATAGTATGCCTATACCAGAAGTTAGATTGTAGATTGTTTTGGTTTGGTGAACAAGAACAGAGCATGTAGCAAGGTCTGACAAACAGGTCCAGATCTCTTGAAGATGGTGTAACTCAGCAAGTTGCGGACTTGGACAAGTCAAGAGGAGTATAATGACTACTATATTCCAGAGATTGAGCCTCCGATGATAAAACAAGGAAAAGATATGAGCATGTGAGTGTTGGGTTCTTGACAGGCAGAGCAGACTAAGGAAGAACTGACTGACAGAGTATCAAACTTTAATCCGGATGAATAATTGATGTTGATCAAGCTAATTGAGGGATCATACATTGTTGGCTGACATGATTGATGAATTCAATGCCTATGTTTTTGATACACACCACAAATCAAGCATGGATTCAGCTGACAGATCAGTAACTTGTAAATATCTTGAGTATTCTGGTTGCCAACTAGAAAGATGTTGAAATCCTTGGTGTGGATATATATACCAGATGGATTCTAGTATGAAGGTGTATGTGAATACAGAAGTGATGAAATAAGGTGTGAGGAAAGGTAGAGATAACTGTGGAAATAGAAACACAAGTCTGGTATGTGACAAAGCAGCAACACTAGAGTAGAGGAAGAATGAAGTGCATTTGATCAGTATATTAAGCGTAACTAGAACTAAACCTCAGCATTTGTGGATGCCTCTCATTAATTCAAACACCTGGTTACCTTCTATAAACCCTATAGACAATGAATCTCGTGTAGGCAGTGTGTCTCTTGTGAGCAGTGTGCTTAGGCAATGAGTCCTAATTGGCAAGTGCCATTTTATACTTCTTATTCTTTTAACAGAGAATACAATCTTGGGTTAGTCACCCCATGGTTTTTCCCTTAACAGGGTTTTCCATGTAAAAATCCTTGTGTTATGTGTGATGATTTTATTTCTATTCTTATGATCATGTATGCTTATATGTTTTTATGCTACACTAATTATTAAAGGAGAAAAGAAAGTTAAGCTATTTAAGATAACTGATTCACCCCCCCTCTTAGTTATCTGCATTATTTCCAACAATTGGTATCAGAGCTAAGTTCCTCTAAACAAAGCCTAATGGCTTGAGGAAGATCTGGGAATCTCAATGGATATGTATGATATGAAGGAACAACTTCAGTCTGCCCTAGATGATCTTGAACAATCTCACTCTAAAGTCAATAACTTGAGAGAAAGACTCAAACAAGCTGATGATTTCATAAATGAGATAAAAGAAAAATTAAGTATCTCTGTGAAAAAGAGAAAGGGACTATTTCAAAAATTAGCAAGTCAGAGTGAAGCCAATGATAGTAATGAACATTTGGATGAGAAAAAAAAGCTATGTGAGAAGCTATCAAAATAGATCATTATGGTAAGACATGAGATGGAATCAGGGGTTATGAGATTCACCCAGGAAATTGAAGAGAAAAGGAAATTGAAGATAATCTAAAACAATCTCTCAAGGAGAAGACAAAGGACTGCCACAAAATGGATAGAATAATCAGGCATCTTGAATCTAATCTTGAAGAAGCTAGAGATAATGAAGAACAACTTGAGAATCAGATAGACACTCTTAAACAAAATCTTCAAACAACAAATAAATACAAAGAGAAATTCAAGATAAGCTCAACCCAACTTGAAGTTCTTCGTGAAATCCAAAAGAGGGTAGATGACAAGCATGGATTGGGATATGAGAAAGGTGAAAGCTTTGGATCTGGTCAGAAGAATTTTGGATTAGGAAATCAAAGAAACGGGCCTAGAAGACCTCTGGTAAGACAACCAAATGCTCAAAGATATCCATCCTTCAATGGATACTACTTTAATTGCAACAACTTTGGCCATAAAGCAACTCAGTGTAGAAGGAGAATGAATCAGACTAATCCATCCTTCTACGAACAATGTTTCAATTGCAAAAGGTATGGTCACAAATCTCATGAATGCAGAAATATGTAAATAAATAATTCATTCAATGGTAGATGCTTTGCATGCAATAGAATGGGACATATGGCTAATCAATGCAGATCAAGAGGATACCAGTCAAATATGCAAATAAATGTTGTTTGTTACAATTGCAATAGATCTAGTCATATTGCCAAATTCTACTGAAGTAAAAATCAGGATAAAAGGGGTCCAGTGCATCATAATCAGAAACAAGATAAGGGAAAAGGAAAAGTGAATGCGAATGAAGTTCAAAGGGAGATGAGCAAGATTTGGGTGAAGAAGAGTACAAAAAAAGTTGGGGATGGATCCGCACTGGAATTTGGTGTTGATACTCCTTCTGAAAACTAAACAGGTGAGCTTTGGCTCAGGGGGAGTCACAAAGAAAAATAATTTCCTCTAGCCAGTCAATTGGTCCCTAAATTTGGCACATGGAATGTTGCAGATTAAAGGGTTCTTAGAAAAATACCTAAATAACCCTCAGTAAATATATGAAAGATCCGCATGGAGTTTTGCAAGAGTTTAATCATCCAAGTTTGATCTGGTTTGACAGCCATCTGGTAAAGCAGGATCTTCATAGATAGATTTGGTATGATTCAAAATTGAAATATCTTGATCTACGGATTCATGACATGATTGGAAGAAAGAAGATACATTGTCAATTATCACTAAAAATGATTCTAAGTGCATCTCAATGATTCGAAAAGATCTCTCTATGAACAAGGCAACCAGATGACTTAAGTTGTGCATTTATTGTAAAAAAAATTAGGGTTTGCATAGAGATAAAAGGGTTCATTCACTTATTATTCACACATTTTCTTTCGAGAAGAAGAAGCTCTGCATCAAAGTGTCTACAACTCTCTCAAAGATCAATTGCAAAATCTAATTCAACCATCGATTTGTTTTGGCTCTTATTTTGAACCCTAAAGCATAGAAAGGTACTTCCATTCTGAATATCTCTCTCTGAATCTTTTGCAAAAATGGCTACTCCAATGGTTGTGAAGATTACTGATAGGCTACGCCCAAAATTCAAGAAACATTCCTACAAATCCCTAGAAGTTGATCCTTAAGGCACCTTTTCTAGGATTTCGCATGGGGTATTGCGCATAGAAGATGTTAAGGTTTACATCCATGCCAATATTGAGGAATTTGGAGAATCTAAGTTGATGGACATCTATCATAAACAGTTAATAGATGAAAGTTTTGAACTCAAACCTCAATACAAGGCCCTCCGGGATAAGCACTTTGGACATTGCATCCACTTTCCCTATTTTGTAGAAGATGATTGGGTCTAGTATGTTCTTAGTAGAATACATGACAATTTCATGTGGTTAATGAAGCCCTTCAAGATAACAAAAGATGCCATTAGGGCAGTAACTGGACTGCATTCATCTGGTGGGCTACCTACATCAAAATCTATCGAGAACCAGATAGTAACTGAAGCCATTAGATCTAAGTTTAACAAAAGAGCAATGACAATTGATGACATCACAGATCCAGATGTCAAATTTGCTTCAATGATAATTGGATATAAGATCTATCATTCTAGCAGGGAGAACTCTGTGTCTGGAACTACAATATATACAGCATATCAAATGCTAAGGGAAATGCAGATCATGATCTATGTGACCTTCTCCTGAATCAACTATTAGAAAACTTGCAAAAGATAAAAAAGGATAAGAAGAATTCCTTCAAATATGACTGTCTAATACTATGTTTGTTCTTTTACTATATGAATGAGCTACCCGAATCAAGTGGTTGGGTATGGCAAAATAATAGATCGGTTGCCATACAAATCAGAAACTATATGTATGGACTTGGTGATGCTAAGGCTCAAAGCACAACACTCTAGGGATACTTTAAGAACTTCCAAAGTATGATGCAAGCCAGAGAAAGGATACCTCAATCCATAGTAGAAAAACACAAGGATACAATGTGTTTTATGGTAGATATTGATCAATGCCTAATGGAGGCAGTTAAGCCCAGAATAGTGTGGATAATGCCAATGGGCTACAAAGTAGATGAGAAAATATTGGAGCTACATGTTCAACACCTGTTGAGCTAGCCAAAGGATCCTAAGGTAGAAAGGTTTGGAACCTTTCAAGAATTAAGTGTAAAGATACATGTTGAGCTGAGACAACCAGAGATAAAGAGGAAAGTTATAAGGGAAGTAGAGGAAATTGCCAAAAGATATGGCATATCAAAAGAGGCAGTTGATGCAAACAGAGAGAAAATAGAAAGAGCTGAGAAAGAGAAACAAGAAGCAGAAAAATGAAGTGTTTCAGTAAAAGCCTCCTCCCAGACTAGATCCTCCAAGAGCTCTGCATCTTCCAGTCCTAAGAGCTCAAGAGCCAGCAAACCGGAAGTCAAGATATCTAGAAAGGGAGAAAAGAGAATGAAAACAAATGCCACAAGGTCTTACACAAGTCAAGAGGATTATGAACAAACAGAGTCTGATGAGGAAGTTAATAAAATGAAGAAGAAGAAGAAAACATCTGGGGAATCCTCTGCTGGTAAAAACAAAGAAGAAGAGGCAGAAGAATTTGTTGATAAGCACACTTTTTCTATTGATGATATCATCAAGGTAGTCATAGTGGATGGGAATTTGCAGCCAATAACAAAATTCTATGATGAATATAGTGATACTGACAAAAGGATCTTGCGAAAAGCTACAGTTAGGTACCTGAAAATTTATAATAAAGCATTCATTGAAATCATTTCATTAATTCCCAAAAGTGTAGAGAAGGTACTTGAACTTAGAAAAGAGAATGCCAAGGCAAAGGACTTAGAGATCTGAGAACAAATTGCAATACAGCTCTATCCTTCCATTACTCCAAAGCAAATGAACATGATCTTTAAGGATTTCAAGGATGAATTTTGGAGCGAAGCATGAATGAACAAACTTATGCTTGGAGAAACTGATTAGGTAGCAAGAGAAATAGAAGAATCCTCTAGAATGCCTTCAAAAGATTCAATCTTCCTATTATAGAGGAAGTAGATAAAGAACCTTCTACCATGGATGTCGAAGGATTAAATGCATCAAATGAAGAATCTACTAACAAAAATGTAGAAGGGTTAAAGAGTTAGATGAGGAGAAGTCTAAGGAGTTGGATTCCTCTATTCTAGAAGAGGAAGTTCATGAAGAAGTTAACATCTCTCCTCTGGATCTCACTGCAGACATTCCAGATTCAGGAACTGAAGGAGAAGGAAGAAAAGAGGAGAAAGTGAGTCAAGAAGAGGAGATAAAGGGAAGACAAGAAGAACAAATAGAGAAGATCTCTGATGATAGTTTAGAGATTCCAAAAGAAAAGAAGACTCAATCTTTGGCAAGAGACACTGCAGAGGCAGTGAAGAATTTCTTGAACAAAGAGCTGATGGAGATAGATGAACCGAAACTATTCCAAGGACCATTAAATTTTGATTCCCTCTCTCCAGTCTAGACAATGAAAATAACATCTTTTGCCCAAGCTAAACAAAGGAAAAGCTTCTGAAATCTCACATGGAAGATTGTGAGCTGTTAGAGATTGCATCCAGTATACTGTAGAAGATCATGCCATCCTTCCAAAAGGATCCTTCAGCCTCTGCATCCAGTAACTTGAAATCTATGGTAAACTCTGTTAGTACTCATTTTGATTCTTTAGAGAAATTGACAGAAGAAAAGGTCTTGAAAGAATTTTTGGGAAAGAGATTTACTGAAGTATAGGGACTCATAACTAATGATAGGGGGACCCTAGATATTGGGATAAAGAGCCTTGAAAATGCTCTTAAAGATGGTGGGGACATGTACAAATTTTTTCTATCTTCGTCTAAAGTGACAGAGGATATTGAAAAGAAGGTTATAAAACAAGAAGGTAAACTGTCAAGCTTATCTCAGAATTTTGATCCCCTCACTACATCCATAATGAATCAAGAATTCCAGGCTATTGCCATTATAAATGAAATAAAGAGGCTAGACAAAGAGAACAAGAATATAATAAGTAGGATGAGTGAACTTAAAGTGATAATTATCGCTAAGTTAGAGGCAATGCATGAGGCCTTAACTGATGCTCAAACCACAGCCCTGACTAGTGATCCAGCAGACTTAAGAAGGGTAGAAACTTATGCATTTTTGTTGAGTGGTCACATCTCCATTTTGGATAGGATGAAGTAGAGCTGGGCAACAAAATTTGTATAGTTGAAGGCCACTTTTGCGGATATACTTAAGTATATGTAAGTATAACATGTATATATACTTATGCGGTTATGTATAGGTTAATTTTTGCAAATTTTGGTGTGCAGATTCTGCCCTTTGGCATTGATGTCAAAGGGGGAGTGAGGAGTAGTGAAAAATGTGGAATCTAGTTAAGGGAGAGCTCTGGTAAAACAATCCATAAGATAGAGCATCAGCCAAGGTGGAGTTTACTGCGACACTTAGTCATTTTTTCACTAAGTGTTGCCATCAATGCCAAAGGGGGAGATTGTTGGCAAGAGACACTGTGTGGCTTCATGAGTGTTGTCATTGATGGCAACAAAGTCTATCCCACACATCTGCAACATATAGTATGCCTATACTAGAAGTCAGATTGAAGATTGTTTTGGTTCGGTGAAAAATAACAGAGCATGTAGCAAGGTCTGACAAACAAGTCCAGATCTCTTAGATGGTGTAACTCAGCAAGTTGCAGACTTGGACAAGTCAAGAGAAGTATCATGACTACTATATTTTAGAGATTGAGCCTTCGGTGATAAAACATGGAAAAGATATGAGCATGTGAGTGTTGGGTTCCTAATAGGCAAAGCACATGAAGGAAGAACTGGCTAACAGAGTATCATACTTCAATCTAGATGAGTAATTGATGTTGATCAAGCTAATTGAGGGATCATACATTGTTGGCTGACATGATTGATGACTTCAATGCCTATGTTTTTGATGCGTACCACAAATCAAGCATGGATTCAGTTGACAGATCAGTAATTTGTAAATATCTTGAGTATTCCAGTCACTGACTAGAAAGATGTTGAAATCCTTGGTGTGGATATATATACCAGATAGATTCTAGTATGAAGGTGTGTGTGAATATAGATGTGATGAAATAAGGTGTGAGGAAAGGCAGAGATAAGTGTGGAAATAGCAACACAAGTCTGGTATGTGATAGAGCAGCAACACTAAAGCAAAGGAAGAATGAAGTGCATTAGATCAGTATATTGAGCCTAACCAGAACTGGGCCTTAACATTTGTGGATGCCTCTCATTAGTTCAAACACCTGGTTACCTTCTATAAACCTTGTAGATAGTGAGTCTCTTGTAGGCAGTGTGCCTCTTGTGAGTAGTGTGCTTGGGTAGTGAGCCCTAATTGGCAAGTGCCATTTTGTACTTCTTATTCTTTTAATAGAGAATACAATCTTGGGTTAGTCACCCAGTGGTTTTTCCCTTAATAGGGTTTCCATGTAAAAATCCTTGTGTTATGTGATGATTTTATTTCTATTCTTATGATCATGTATGCTTATATGTTTTGATGCTGCACTAATTATTAAAGGAGAAAAGAAAGTTAAGATATTTAAGATAATTGATTCACCCCCCCTCTTAGTTATCTGCATTGTTTCAACAATGTAGAGGTAGGGTTCAACTCAATCCAAAGGGATCATACTAATAGTTTCTTCAAATTTCATAAGCTTTCCTCTCAAGAAATCTCCCTATACAAAGGCACAAAGAGGGTCTTCAATACTTCAAAACCTAACAAGGCTACTAGAGGTCTTCTTATCCCTCAAGAACTTAGACACAACCTTTCTAAACCCTTACTGAAGTCTACACTCTTCAATTGTTGTCTATTCTTTCACAAGCTACCCAAATCCTAGTATCCCTAGTACCAACAAAACACCTTCTCAATTCCAAATCCTAGTAGCCCTAGTAACAACAAACATGTCAAATTGGGTCTGCCTCAACCTTTTCAAGCATGAAGTCCCATGTACTCTTTTCATGGCTACAATAATTTGCTTTGTATGCTTTGTACATATTTTGGTTGAGTGACATTTACTCTTTTACATGATGATTGTATGTACATTTACTATGAAGGGTTGAATGACATATTTTAGTTATTTGTATGGATTAATTTCTTAGGAATTAATATTGGTCTCTTTATCATGCTACAAAAAAATTCTCCTTCATGCCAAGGAAATGATCAAGAATTAAACCAACACAGGAAGAGATAGAAGCTAAGAATGCAAAGAAAGTAGTGGCTATGAGGGAACTCCATGAGAAGAGGAAATTGGACACAATAAATGAAGACATGCCAATTGAAGAGGAACCACAACCATCACAAAGAGATATGGTATTGGTGGCACAAAGAGAATGAATGCAAAAACTTTGTGCTATGAGAGATTTAAATACCATAGTTGGAGACGCGTCCTCTACTGCAAGTCAACATGTAGGGACACCATCTACCACATCTCAAGTTGAGAGTACATCATCACTCACATGTGATGAAGGAGGTACATCATCATTCCCACCTCAACCTCAAGGTATGTCATCTATTCCATCTTCGATTAAAGGTATGCCATCTAGCCCATCTCATTTAAATATTGATGAAATTCCTAATGTTGAGATAAATTTACCTAACTTAACACCACCTAGAATTTTGCATAGAAAGCCAAAGTATTTGATTAATATTGATGAGAATATTTTGCAGCCAATGAAAGTTAAGATTCCAAAACGCACTTGTAGAAGATATTCTCATAAGATTTGGAGATTGTTCTTTGAAAAGTTAAATGAGACTGCAAGATGTCAACTATTCATTGAAATGATGCAAAGTATAAAGTATAGGTCCATCATGAAGATTCTTGGATTGAGAACATCAGAGTCTTCAAGTGAAAAATCTATTGTCAAGAATCTAATGAGTGCATATGAGGGTATGGGTAACACCTCACGCACAAAAGATAGTAATACATCACGACGTGTGATTACATCAACTATAGTAAGTAGTCAAATGAGGAAAGCTCGTCTCATTAGAAAGATGAGTCAATAATTGAGAATTAATAGGAAAACTTTATGAAGAGTCATTGGAAGATGCCAAAGAATTGAGGACACTAATGCCAATGAATTATGGGCGTTCTTGGGGAGACTACCACAAAAAGATAAACCAATTGTTGAAGCATTGAGATCACTAATTGAAAATTTTTGGAAGAATTACACAAGGGTATCTTCGAATCAAGGGGATGTGGTAAGAAGGAGAATCGGTAGTCAAAACCATGAGCCACATCCAAAGCATTTTTTGGATGAGATTCAAACACAGATTTATGGTAAATTTCTAGAGAAGTATCCTCAAATTAAAATTTGTCAAAGATATTTTGAAATGCTAAAACCTTTCTATGTCAAGATAAATCACACACGCACTACTTTTTGTAGATTACATATTGAATTTTCTAACCATTTTGATGTTTATAGGTCTATATGTTTAGATATGCATACTAACAATGTTTTGCAGGGTTGTGCCATATGTGCCCCACCAACATCTTCAAGAGACTTCATATCAAGAATTTTATGTGAAAGAGAGGAAGGTCAAATATTCTATAAGAAATTATGCTTGGATGACACATGTCATCATTGCGATGGCTTGCAATGTTTTCCAATATGTGAACATATGGAAAGAACACATGCATTTGGAAACAAACTAGTAGAGTTTGACAAGTATAAAATAGTGGCATACAATACAAAAGATGGTAAAGAAGCAAAGAGGTGTGAAATGGTTATTGAAAAGATTCTAGTGTATCAATTTATGCCTATATTTTGTGATAGCATAGTGTATGAGTATGCAAGACATGACCATAGAGCTTGATGGTTGGACTTGCAATTCAAGTTATGCAAGGATACATTTCCGGTTGGTAGCATTGTTTCAGTCGTCAACTTTGCAGAGAACTACAGTCTACAACCATAGCATGAGGTGCAATCACAATATTACAACTCCACACAGGTTTCTATATTTGTGTACATTGCATTCATTCATGCGAATGATAGTACAAAGGATGCCAGAAAGATCATAAGGGAGTATAATTTCTATATTAGTGATGATTGCACACATTCTACAGAGTTTGTGTAAGGTTGCTTTCAGGTGTTCTACAATGATTTGGCTAGAAGGGGCATATTGTTCAGTCAGCATATCATATGGTCAAATAACTATGCATCATAATTCAAGAACTCGTGAAATTTCTATTGGTTGAGTAGGAGGTATAATTTTACAGGTATTCGACATATGTGGAACTTTTGTGAGGCCGAGAATGGAAAGGGGAGCATGATGGTGTAGGAGCATGTATCAAAAGAGCCATAGCATGAGAAGAGTTAAAGTATAAAGACAATGCAAAGTTGACAGATGCAAAATCGATTGTCAAGTGGTGTAATACTTCCATGGGTCCAGGTAATGAAGGTAAGTCTTTAGTTCGTAGATTTTTTTGGTTGATAGATGATACTAACATTGCACCATATGAGGATTGTTCTACACTGACAGGATCAAGTGAGATGCACTCTTTTAGAAGCTCAATTGCAGGTTCATGGAGTATCCATATGCGAAAGATGTCATGCTTTTGTTCTTCCTATACAATTCAAGCCTGGGATGAGTGCGAGTCAAAGGAGTGGGTTGACGAATGGCAGTTAAGTTATCTTAGCCCACTTGACACATATCGACCCCTGACGGCACTGGAACTAACACAGATGGAATCATCAATTGACTTTAACCACATATCAGATCTAGTTTAACTAGGTAATATATCTATTTGCATAGTTTTTGAAATTCCTAATGTCATCTTATTTTGTAGTGTTTTTGTAATGTTGACTAATTTCATCTAATTTGCTACACATATCAATATAGGGCACGTATATGCAGTTATTACAGATGAAGATAATGAAGAGGGAATAGATTATTACTTATGTCATTGTGTTGAGGCTAAAAAGAAATTGGAGGCCCCAATTACAGATGGAGAAAACATCGAATACCCTACAAGCTCAGTGATTATTACTAGAACATGGCTTTAGAAGGCACCCACATAAGAATGTTAATGTTTGGTTGTTTTAGGACTTTGACATGCATTAGAAGATTCTTCATTACTTGAACCTTGTCATAGCATCCAATGTTCATTTGATACAGTATCGGGGTAGAGCTTTGAACAAAACCTTGTGGAAGGTGCGTGAGTCTGGCCATGAAGCAATACTTGACACAATAAAGAGTAGAGAAGACCCGGATGGTTCATTAGATTAATTTGTAAGTATTCACATTGATTTTGTAAAGTCATGTTACATTCAGTTGTAAGTATGCACATTAATTTGTAAGGTTTTTCTTTTTTTATTTGCTGCTGCATTTTTACACATATACACATTTTTACATCATCATGTTATGCTTCATGGGGTTAGACCTAAGTGATGGATGAAGTTGATCCTGAGAATAATGTATAAAATCTAGGTAATGTATAAAATATAGGTGTCTCTAGGTGTCTTGGTTTCTAACTAGATAATAGGTGTCTCTAATTGTGTCTTAGGTATACACGATATGTCAACTAGGTAGATAGAGACTAGAAAATAGGTGTCTTAGGTGTCCTGCGTCTACTAGACTACATGTGTCTTAGGTCTTAGGCCACATGAGATTCCACCTTCACATGGTTGGCCTTCTCAATATAGAATATTTATATTTCTTGAAGTTAAGGGAAGCTCTTTTTCTTAATAGGAAAACTTTATCGACTTTAGTTGCACTAATGGTGCAGGGGCACCTAGGTTGTCATGCCTCCAAGAGGGGTCAAAAAATAAAATTTTGTTTTGATTGAGTCAATTTTATGTAATAAGGTCTTCTAAGACCATTTCATTTATTTTTAAGTCACTTTGAGTCATTTGGGGTCAGTTTGAGTCTTTGAGTCCTGTTGCAAAAAAGTGTCAATGTTGTTAAGTTACATAAAGCAACTTTTGCATTTTTGGTGTCTTGCTCCTGATGCGACCAAACTGATAGTTCCAACACGTCTGAATGGATATGTTTAGGCTAGGCATGGTTCTATTTTTCACCCAAACATGTCGAAACAGTCCGAGCTACATTGTATCGACGATATCCCTGAAGAGTCCAAAGTGCAAAAAGGCAGCAATCTTTTATGAGATGTTATTTGAAAACCCTATCACTTAGAAATATTTCATCTAAGGAAACACAATCATGTAGAGTGCCTCTACAATAACCTCTCTTAGTTTTTTATATCTCTGAGGCATTTGCCCGTGGTGAAAGGTTTTCTACTGCCCCAAAAATTGTCATAAGGAGGTAGTGTAAAGTTGCAAAGGGGTGTAACTTTCATCCTGCTCCTGATGTGACTAAAATGACTATTCCAATGCATCTAGATGGGTACATTTATGCTAGGTATGGTCCTATTTTTCACCCAAACATGTCAAAACAATCCGAGCTACATTGTACCGATGATATCCCTGAAGAGTCCAAAGTGCAAAAAGGTAGCAATCTTTGATGAGATTTTGCTCAAAAACTATGTCACTTAGAAACATTCCATCTAAGGCAACACAATCATGTAGGGTTCCTCTACAATAACCTCTCTCAGTTTTTTATATCTCTGATGTATTTGCCCATGGTGAATGGTTTTCTGTTGCCCCAAAAATCATCAGAAGGAGGTAGTGTAAAGTTGCAAATGGGTGTAACTTTTGTCTTGCTCCTGATGCGACCAAACTGATTGTTCTAATGTGTTTGAATGGGTACATTTACACTAGGCATGGTTTTTTTTTTTACCCAAACATGCCGAAACAGTCCGAGCTACATTGTACCGATGATATCCCTGAAGAGTCCAAAGTGCAAAAAGGTAGCAATCTTTGATGAGATTTTACTCAAAAACTGTGTCACATAGAAACATTCCATCTGAGGCAACATGATCATGTAGGGTTCCTCTACAATAACCTCTCTCAATTTTTTATATCTCTGATGCATTTGCCCATGGTGAATGGTTTTCTGTTGCCCCAAAAATCATCAGAAGGAGGTAGTGTAAAGTTGCAAATGGGTGTAACTTTTGTCCTACTCCTGATGTGACCAAACTTATTGTTCCAATGTGTCTAGATGGGTACATTTACACTAGGCATGGTCCTTTTTTACCCAAACATGCTGAAACAGTCTGAGCTACATTGTACCGACGATATCCCTGAAGAGTCCAATGTGCAAAAAGGTAGCAATCTTTGACGAGATGTTACTCAAAAATTGTGTCACTTAGAAATATTTTGTCTAAGGCAACACGATAATGTAGATTCCCTCTACAATAACCTCTCTCAGTTTTTTATATCTCTGAGCATTTGCCCATGGTGAAAGGTTTTTTGCTGCCCCAAAAATTGTCAGAAGGAGATAGTGTATAGTTGCAAAGGGGTGTAACTTTCATCCTGCTCTTGATGCGACCAAACTGACTATTCCAACATGTTTGGATGGGTACATTTATGTTAGGCATGGTCCTATTTTTCACTCAAACATGTTGAAATAGTCTGAGCTACATTGTACCAATGATATCCCTGAAGAGTCTAAAGTGCAAAAAGGTAGCAATCTTTGACGAGATGTTACTCAAAAATCATGTCACTTAGAAACATTCTGTCTGAGACAACGTGATCATGTAGAGTCCCTCTACAATAGCCTCTCTTAGTTTTAAATATTTATGAGGCATTTGCCAATGGTGAAAGGTTTTCTGCTGCCCCAAAAATTGTTAGAAGGAGGTAGTGTAAAGTTGCAAAGGGGTGTAACTTTTGTCCTGCTCCTGCTGCGACCAAACTAACAGTTCCAACGCATCGGGATGGGTACGTTTAGGCTAGGCATGGTCCTATTTAACACCTAAACATGCCGAAACAGTCTGAGCTACATTGTACCTCGATATCCTTAAAGAGTCCAAAGTGTAAAAAGGTAGCAATCTTTGTCGAGTTGTTACTCAGAAACCATGTCACTTAGATACATTCCATCTAAGGCAACGCGATCATGTAGGGTCTCTCTATAATAACCTATCTTAGTTTTTTATATCTCTGAGGCATTTACCCGTGGTGAAAGGTTTTCTGCTGCCCCAAAAATTATCAGAAGGAGGCAGTGTAAAGTTGCAAAGGGGTGTAACTTTTTTTTCTTCTCCTCATGTGGCCAAACTGATAGTTCAAACATGTCTGGATGGATACGTTTAGGTTAGGCATGGTCCTGTTTTGCACCCAAACATGTCGAAATGGTCTGAGCTACATTGTATCGACAATATCCCTTAAGAGTCCAAAGTGCAAAAAGGTAGCAATCTTTGATGCACTGTTATTTAGAAACTGTGTCACTCAGATACATTCTGTATGAGGCAAAGCAATCACGTAGGGTCCCTCTACAATAACCTCTCTCAGTTTTTTATATCTCTAAAGCATTTGCCCATGGTGAAAGATCTTCTGCTGCCCAAAAATTATCAAAAAGAGGCAGTGTAAAGTTGCAAAGTGGTGTAACTTTTGTTCTTTTCCTCGTGTGGCCAAACTGACAGTCCAACACATTTGGATGGGTACGTTTAGGCTAGGCATGGTCCTGTTTCGCACCCAAACATGATGAAACAGTCTGAGCTACAAACACTAACTAGTCTTCAATCTTTAAACACTACAAATACCATGATATCCTGCATAAAGCTATCTTTTAGCCTTTTATAAAGGCATGCCCATCAAATTCAACCGTATAGAGATGATTTTTTGTATTCCAAATTCCTTTTAAATACTGACCTTCCAATCCTTTTTCCCGCCCTCATATCAATTAAATATGACCTTCAATTATGATATGGCGCTCAAGCTTATGAGAGTTTACTAAAGACGCTAGTTGAGTTAGGTTGAAGGGCCGGTGAACTAATGACTTAAAGACCCTTTAGTAGATTGATTTAAGTGATAGTAACTTTTGATTATAAGTCAATATTAAATTAAAGCAAAAGTGCACTTTACACACGACAAGCAATTGAGGGTTTTAAAGTCCTAAGAAAAGTAGATTCTTTTTAGGGTTTAATACCCAATATGCAAACCCTAACTATTAATAAGATTATGATTATGAAAGTTTGTGCCTTCTCTAAATTCTTATTGTAAGAACAAAACCACATCCACCATGAATATGAACCTTACATCATATCAACCTTTCAAGATAGACCTTATCATGAAAAACATATTCACAACAAAACCTTGCATGAACAAAACCACATCCACCATGAACATGAACCTTGCATCATATGAACCATGTTTGTCTTGTGCAGCATCAACATGAATTGAGAGACCTTATCATGAAAACCATATTCACAACATCATGCACCTCATGACCATCACCTACCTTGAATCACTGTATCACCTTATCAACATGATGGCATCAACCTTGACATCAATGACAGACAACCTTGACCCTTTGACTTCAATGACAACCTTGAACCTTGATTGTTGATGACTTATGGAAGCCTATTGCCCCAATGTTGTGTTACATACTAAAATTAGGTAAGACTCAATGTAATCTCATAACCTTGCCTTATATGCAAGAGGAATTACATTTAATAACCACAATAGTCATCAGGTGCTCATAAGCATATGATTTTGACTATCTTATTCAAAACAACAAACATACTCTTTGCATCCCAATATGGTATAATAACAAGAAATTAATAAATATTTTCAATTGACCAACTCATAAAGAATATGGATCAACATACTCATTTGAATATTTTCAATTGAGAAACTCATAAAGAATATGAATAATTTTTGTTCAACATGATGATTCATTTTTATTTTAAATACAACTTTTATCTTTTAGTTCCAAAATGAGATTTAGGTGATACTTGAATAACAATAGCTGGCTTATTGGATCAACAAACATCCTATGTAATACAATTAGACTTTAAATATTTGAAGTGGCCATCTACAAATATCCATTCAAATGTGGATTTATAATGCAAGTATGGATGCCATCAATAAAAAAGATTTGTATTAACCAAATATCTATATAGGCATACATCAATATCTGTCGATATAAGTATAACATATATACAAAATAGCCATATAGGATTACAAGAATGCCATATAGGCATACAATGTCAACTATATTCAATACAAAAAATATGTCCACAAATGCCATATAGGCATACAACAAAGGAACACAATAAAAAGTCATTCCCCTCTGGCTGGTGAAGAGAATAGATCACGGGTAGCCTTTGATCTTCTAGAGGATGAAGATGCGTATGTGGGTGGTCTACTATGAACCTAAGCACTTCTCCTCTTATTTAGTTTTTCCTGCATCTTTAGCTGTTACAATAAAAAGTATAGCCATTAATATATAGAAATTACATGTTATAAAAAATGAAACATTTAACAAAATAATCACTTACCGCTACCATATAATCTGTCTCCTCATTTGCCTTAGTAGCAGGAATAAGTTGTGGTGATGTCATGTCCTATAGAAACCATCTAGATATAAATTAAAATTCAAATAAATAATCTTTTAATTTTTCAAAAATAAACAACTATAACAATGAATGTAAATTGAAATTTACTAATCTACCTCATACCCCTGTCAATGGCATGGAGCTATGAACCACAGAGGTCACACCATGCTCCATTTCCCTATGAACATCGGGAGGTGTCTCCGCAGCCTACATCATCTAGAAATAAAACAACATTATTCAATTACAAAAACTATAATAGTGATGCAAATCATGGCTCTTAACATACACACACGTTCACCTAAACATGGAAGTACACATAATAAAGCACACAAGTCACATACAAAAATCTAGTAAGTATAATTCATTCATTCAACTATTTATTTTATTACCTCCATGAAGCTTTGAAGTCCACCACCCTGGCAGGTGTTGCCATGAAATCTCCAATATTAACCTGTTCAACATCTAAAATGAGATATTAGAATACCATTCATATAATGATGCTATTCACATATAATATTTATAATTTTTTACTAGTTACATACCCTGATAGTAGATGATGTAGTGTAATATATAGGTGGAGAACCACTAAAAACTGCATCAACGCTATGACCCTAAAATTTCATTAAAATCATCAAACCAAATTATTTAATCATGCATTTCAAAAATAAAATTTAATAAATTAAATTCAATGAACTTGCTAATATTTACTTGAGTATCAAGGCCGAAAGTCTCACTCAGGAGGGTATCTGTCATTACCATCTACTCAGCTGCAGATGTAGCCTGTGCACTTGTGTCCTGACTATCCATGGGGTCACAACCACAGGCTGACCCACAAGTCTGACAAGCATGGGTTGGGACCCTACTCCTCCCACTATCTCCCAACCCACGCTGTGCTATAGGATTGGCATGCTCTATGATGCTCTGGGTCAAGGCACTAATGGACTAAAGTGTATCAACCTCAACACTCTCCTTCACAATGGAAGGGATAGAAACATGCTCATGGGATGGTTTGTTGATTACTCATCTCACTAGCCATTATGGGTCAACATGTGCCCCTGGTCTATCTTGTGCTGACCCCCCACCTCTACCCTGGAAGTCCCACATATCAAAATAGTTTGGCACTTTATTGAGAACAAACTCACAGTAGAGTTTCCTCAAAAAGTATTATGGGACCTCATTATTATTGCGAGGATGGTCAAAAACCATCCACCACCTCTGCCTAAAATTGTCCCTTATCACTTGGTTGTTGCACCAATGGATAGGGAACCTCTTGCATGTAATGGGTGGAGGTTGATTTATTTGTGGGTTTGTGAAAATGGAACACAAGTCCAATTTTGTAATTTGTAACTTTTTCACATCTTCATATGATAGCTTGTCTACATAATACTCTCTAAATTCTCTCCTCTTATCCAACCAACTAGATATTTGCTTGCTAATTGAATCTACATTTGATAACATAGATTCAAGAGATTGAGCAAGTGTGGACCTATGCAAGGTTAAAGTTGAAGGATCTTTCAACCTCACAATTATGTCTTCAATTTCTTTTTTATTGTTTTCAATTTGCCCCATTAGATTTTCTTGTGTTGCAGGGGCATGTTGAGGAATGGATGGAGGATTTTTTGTTCGGGTTGTTCTTCAGCAGGAATTTCCTCTTCAGGATTTTGTCGATTTTGAGGAGGAGGAGGAGGAGGAGGAGGTTTATTAACATTTCTTAAAAATTAAGGAAATTTACATCAAAAATCAACTCAAACCTACCTATTTAGAAACAAATTCAAACAAAAAAAAATAAAACTCACTCCTTTGGCCTGCTCGACGTCGTGGCAGCATTTTGGCGATGAATCGGTAAGATTTTGGTGTTGAATTGAGTCTTCAAAAATGTGAGCGCGCTCCTTAGGGTTTGCAAGCCGTGGGTGTAGAGGAAAATAAAGAAATGAAATGAGCAGAAATGCTCTTTTTATATATCTATATATAATTAGTCATAACGCGCTCGCGTTATAATGTGACTGCATTATGGTTTGGTTTTGTCAAGCCCTAGGCTCATCATTACCAAACCATAACAAGAGTGTATTATAATGCACTCGCATTATGTATTAATTTTTTTTGAAAAAATTTTGGCCACTTTTTGGCCCCCCAACTTTTTGCACTTACCCTAAGGTTAGGGTTAGAGTTAGAATTAGGGTTACTAAATAAGGATAAGCATTAGAGTTATAGTTAGGGTTAGAATAAGGGTTAGGGTTAGGGTTAGGATTATAATTAGGGTTGGGGTTAGGGTTAGAATTAGAGTTACAACAATAATTAGGTTTAAAATTAAGGTTAGGGTTGAAATTAGAAATAGGTTTTAGGTTAGGAGTAGGGTTAGAACTATTATTAGAATTAGGGTTAGGGTTAGGGTTAAAATTAGGGTTAATGATAGAATAAGGTTAGGGTTACAATTAGGGTTGGGGTTTGGGCTAGGATTAGAATTAGGGTTACAACTATAATTATGGTTAATGTTAGAATTAGGGTTTGAATTGTAGTCAGGCTTAGGGTTAGAGTTAGGGTTAGGGTTAGAGTTAAAATTAGGGACAATGTTCGAATAAGGTTAGGTTTATAATTAGGGTTAGGATTGGAATTGAGATTAGGGTTAGAGTTAGAATTAGGGTTACTAAATTAGGGTAAGCATTAAAGTTACAGTTAGGGTTAGGGTTAGGGCTAGAGTTAGGGTTAGGGTTAAAATTAGAGCTATGTTTAGGGTTAGAATAAGGGTTAGGGTTAGGGTTAGGATTATAATTAAGGTTGGGGTTAGGGTTAGAATTATGGTTACAACTATAATTAGGGTTAAAATTAGGGTTAGGATTCAAATTAGAGTTCAAATTAGAAATAGGGTTTAGGTTAGGAGTAGGGTTAGAACTATGTTTAGAATTAGGGTTAGGGTTAGGGTTAAAATTCAGGTTAATGATAGAATAAGGTTAGGGTTACAATTAGGGTTGGTGTTTGGGTTAGGATTAGAATTAGGGTTATAACTATAATTAGGGTTAATGTTAGAATTAGGGTTTGAATTATAGTCAGGCTTAGGGTTAGAGTTAGGGTTAGGGTTAGAGTTAAAATTAGGGTTAATGTTAGAATAAGGTTAGGGTTATAATTAGGGTTAGGATTGGAATTAAGATTAGGGTTAGAGTTAGAATTAGGGTTACAAAATTAGGGTAAGCATTAAAGTTACAGTTAGGGTTAGGGTTAGGGTTAGGGTTAGGGCTAGAGTTAGGTTTAGAATTTAGGTTAGGGTTAGGGTTAAAATTAGAGCTATGTTTAGGGTTAGAATAAGGGTTAGGGTTAGGGTTAGAATTAGGGTTATAACTATAATTAGGGTTAAAATTAGGGTTAGGATTCAAATTAGAGTTCAAATTAGAAATAGGGTTTAGGTTAGGAGTAGGGTTAGAACTATGTTTACAATTAGGCTTAGGGTTAGGGTTAAAATTAGGGTTAATGTTAGAATAAGGTTAGAGTTATAATTAGGGTTGGGGTTTGGGTTAGGATTAGAATTAGGGTTACAACTATAATTAGGGTTAATGTTAGAGTTATAGTTAAGGTTACAATTATGATTTAGTAGTAAGGTTACAATTAGGGTTTCAATTAGGATTAGACTTAGGATTATAATTACAATTAGGGTTACTAAAATAAGGTTAGGATTAGGGTTGTGGTTAACATTAGTATTGGGGTGAGAGTTAGGGTTAGGGTTAGAATTAAGGATAGAATTAGGTTTATGGTGAGCATTAGTATTGGGGTGAGGTTTAGGGTTAGAGTTAGGATTAGGGTTCCTATTAGAATTAAGGTGGAATACTATTAGAATTAGGATAAGAAATAGGGTTAATGTTAGAATCAGGTTAGGGTTATAATAGGGTTAGGGGTTGAATTGAGGTAAGGGTTAGAGTTAGAATTAGGGTTACTAAATTAGGGTAAGCATTAGAGTTACAATTAGGGTTAGGGTTAGGGTTAGAATTAAGATTAGAATTTGGGTTAGGGTTAGGATTAGAATTAGGGTTAATGTTAGAATCAGGTTAGGATTATAATTAGGATTAGGGTTGGAATTGAGGTTAGGGTTAGAGTTAGAATTTTAGGGTTGCTAAATTAGGTTAAGCATTAAAGTTATAGTTAGGGTTAGGGTTAGGTCTACAGTTAGGTTTAGAATTCAAGTTAGGGTTAGCACTAAAATCATAATTAGAATTAGCATTAGGGTTAGAATTAGGGTTATTGTTAGATTTACAATTAGGGTTAGAGTTAGGGTAGAATAAGGGTTATGATTAGAATTAGGGTTAGGTTTAGATTTAGGATTAGGGTTCCTAATAGAATCAGGGTTAGAATTAAGGTGGAATACTATTAGAATTAGGATAAGAAATAGGGTTAATGTTAGAATCAAGTTAGGGTTATAATAGGGTTAGGGTTGGAAGGGTTAGAGTTAGAATTAGGGTTACTAAATTAGGGTAAGCATTAGAGTTACAATTAGGGTTAGGGTTAGGGCTAGAATTAAGGTTAGAATTTGGGTTAGGGTTAGGATTAGAATTAGGGTTAAAATCATAGTTAGAATTAGGATTAAGTTAAGGGTTAGGGTTAGTATTAGATTTAGAATTAGGGTTATAGTTAGGGTAGAATTAGGATTATGATTAAAATTAGGGTTAGTGTTAGAGTTAGGGTTGGGGTTCTTATTAAAATTAAGGTTAGAATTAAGGTGGGTTACTATTAGAATTAGAGTAAGAATTAGACTTACAATTAGGGTTAAGTTTAGTATTAAGGTTAGCGATAGTGTTTCAATTAGGATTAACCTTAGGGTTAAAATTAGAGATATGTTTAGGGTTAGGGCTAGACTTAGGGTTAGAATTACAATTAGAATTAGGGTTAGGGTTGGAATTGAGGTTAGGGTTAGAGTAAGAATTAGGGTTACTAAATTAGGGTAAGCATTAGAATTACAATTAGGGTTAGGGCTAGAGTTAGGTTTAGAATTTGGGTTAGGTTTAGGGCTAGAGTTAGGTTTAGAATTTGGGTTAGGTTTAGGGTTAAAATCATAGTTAGAATTAGGATTAGGGTTAGAATTAGGGTTATAGTTAGGGTAGAATTAGAGTTATGATTAGAGTTAGGGTTAGGGTTAGAGTTAGGATTGGGATTAGGGTTACAGTTAGGATATCTCTTGGCATACTTTAAATATATTATATTTAATATAAATATGTAAGAATTATATTTAATATAAATATGCTATAATTATTATTATAATATATTATAATAATTATTAAACCATAACGTGTTGGAAAACATAATGTTATGGTTTTCAGTAGGTTATGGTTTATCAATATATTGTATTCAACTTATATAGTTTAGTTAAGTATATGCATACCACTTAACAATTAAAGAAATTATTAAAAATTATTAAATATATTTTTTAAATTTAGATTTTTTTGTGGGTATATTTTAAGTATAATTTATATAATTTAAAGAAATCATAAAAAAATATTTTAATTTATTGATAAATAATTTGGATTAGGGTTTAAAATAATTAGGGTTTATAATAATTCTATAAATATAAATATAATATCATTATATTTAATAATGTAATACGAAATTAATTATACATTAATTATATTAATGTCTTATTATATGATATAATTATATATTAATTTAATTAACATTTGTTTATAATAATGTTATAATAATAATTTAAATAGGGTCAAATATTATTAATAATATTATAATTAGTATTTAATTAATTGGTATTTTAATTAGGGTCAAGATTACAATCAGGATCAAATTTAGGGTTAGGGTTAGTGTTATGGTTATGATTATGCTTGCGCTCCGAATGTCACTAGCATATTTATATTATATTAAATATAATATATCTAAAGTACGCCGAGAGATATCCTTCTCAAGGTGCCTAATGTTAGGATTAGTGATTAAAAAAATAGGCACCTCGAGAAGGATATCTCTCGACATACTTTAGATATATTATATTTAATATAATATAAATATGCTAGTATTAACATTAAATATATTAAGGAATTCCCAAATTTGTGATTGCTCTACGCCCTAGGGCCAAGACAGTTCAATTTGCTGGCCCTTGTTCAGGGGTTGTTTAGCTGGTCTTTCAACTTGTTGTTGTGTTGTTAGTGTGTTGTTATTGGCCTCTTTGGGGCTTGTTTTTTTATCTTTTACCTTGCCTTTTTATGTTGGTCTTTAAAGGGATTTGGACCCTCTTTTCTAGTTGACTTAATAAAAAACATTAAATATATTACATATGAATGGCAAATGAAATATTTATTAACCATTATAATGTTTTAATATTTAAGTTAATTTTTTTAAATATTTCTAAATTTATTTAAATTTTCATTTTTAACTCTTTTTAAATAGTTTTAAATCTATTATAATATATTTAAATTTGTATCATTCAAATACAATTATATATTTTTCCTTATGTATTATTATATAAATGGTGTCCTTATATATATATATATATATTACAATTTATTTATTTATATATATATTTTGGTTATTTGCCACTTTTCTCAACTTTTATTTTAATTTTAATTTTGTTCTTTTATTTAATGGCAAAGTATTATACTATCGGGTGGCCCATTAAGTTACCATTTTTAAAGGAGGCGTAAATATAACTATTACAAATTATTAACCATTAAAAAAGACAATAATTATATATAAATATGTATTATGCATTGTAATTCTTATATTGATATTTTAAATAGTATTACAAATAAATTTAACTATTATATATAATTATTAATAATGTATACTTTGTAAAATACAATATACAATAATACGAATAATTACAATATAAATTTTATACTAAAAATAGATATATACATCTATATCAAAATTACATCTATTATTTTATATGATATTTTACCCAATCAAAATAATTATAAAATAAATAGACCTTAATATGTATGATATATATTGTATAGTAAACAAAGAAAGAGGAAGACCTAGACAAAGGGAGAATGAGAGAGATATAGAAAGAGGGGAGAGGGAGTTAGTAAGAGAGGGAAAGAGATATATCTATAGAGAGAGAGGGGAGAAAATGAGAGAGAGAGAGAGAGAGAGAGAGAGAGAGAGAGAGAGACTTGTCTAAATTATTATATATAGGTGTACCACCCAAGTTAGTGGATTTAAAGGTGGAATAGTACACATTAAGAGTTATATTCTATTTTAGAATTGTTGACTTCTCATGAGGTGTGTTAAAATTACCCCATGGTTTCGTTGAAATGACAAGTGGTTTATATGATAGCAAAATTTTATAAATATAACCCTTGGCATAGTGGTCTGATATCATTTGGATTGTATTGTAGGGATTTGTAGGCTTTTAGTTTAGGTCTAAGTATCAACATACTATTAAACTGTTAACACATGGGCTACAACATTAGTGGAGTTTCTCAATCTATTGTGAGCTTATTTTGAAGGGAGATTGACCATTATCTATCATTTTTTATGCCAAAATACCTTAAATTGATCTGGAATAAAGTCTGAATAAGATTAGGTTGTATCCACAACTTGGTTTGGGGATGTTTCTAAGTCATGTGATTCAATCCTCTTGGTGTAGATCTATACTCTAATGATACTACCTTATGCAATTATGTCTTCCATGCATGTTTTTGAACAAAGGTTCTATTAAAAAGCATAGTGAATTCTATTGTAAAAAAGAGGGAAGATTTTCAACATCCTTGATGGGAGTCAAGCCCCTTTGTTGATAATACAAAATTTGATGATATTCAAAACCAATAAATATTATTATATTGGATATTTGTAAGTTTTCCAAAAGGGTTGTTCCTTGGATGGGGGCCTCTTTTTGACTGATAATCATGTTCCTTCTACAATAGTTTTGTGAAAGTGAGATTGAACACAATAGGCCCCCATGACATAGAATGCACACCATTTAGAGGTATTAAGATCATTCCCATAATATCTGCAAATTCAAATAGATCAAAAGTTTTCCCCTAGAAAATTAATATTCATGTCTAAATTTAATTTTAATCTGTGATTTGAACTCCAAATTATGCCAAGGTATGAAATTATAAAAGCAACAAGTATCACTAAGTTTGATCAATCTTTGTATTGTATGGCGTCCCATGAGAGGATGCATGATGGTAGGTCAATGCTTGTATTTGCAATAGAATTCCTATTAAATGTAAGTGTGAAGATGTGAACTATGAGACTTCTGTAAACAAACATACATGCTTCAAATAATATGAATGTAAATAGAGGCTAGACACCAAACATGAATATACTTCATAATAATAAAATAAATAATAAGTGTAATTATGTTATAAATAAATATAAATGTTTAATATATACTATGTTTAATCTAAATATACAATTTTGATTGTGCAAACAAATTTGCTACATAGAATCAAAATAATAATATCCATAATATAATAAATATAATTGAGTATTCAATATTAATAAGTATTCAATATATTAATATTATATTAAATGGAACATATATAAATAAGTAAATATGTAAATATTAAATTATATTAAATATATATTTAACATTTTAGATTAGATAGAATATAATATTTAATTATAAATATAAATATAATTTCCTTTCACCTACTCAAAACACTTATCTATGTTACTCCATGTTAAGTCCTTTAAATTAATAAATGAAAAAAGTTTGTGGGCTTCACTGTCACAAGCGGCAAAGCCCTAACAGATATTTGGCCCTTGTTGGCACACTGTAGGGGAATGCAAATGGTTGAATATCAACTGTTGGATGAAGGAAAATGAAGGGCTACATATGGTTAATAGAGATCCTATTTGCGAAGAATGGAGGGCCATCCAATTTTCGAAACCAATGTTCCCACCTAGAACACTCTTGTAGGTAGCAATGAAGGGGTCGTGGATACATTCTCCAATCCGTCTTAGCAGTCAATCCCCGAAGACAATGCACTTGTGATATGATAGGTTGCCAATGGTATTGGGGAGGTTATTTTGTTATGTATTGAAAAAAATGTTGCAGTCGTGACAGGTTGCCAATAGTATCCGAGAGGTTATTAATCCTATACACCCATGAAAGTATAAATATTGCAGCTATGACAATACTTATTAAATAATTCATATTTATGGCACAATAGGCATACCTACTCCTGCACAACTATTGTACATTTAAGTTGAAAGTTTGATCCAACATTTAACGTGAGAACAATAAATGAAGATAACAGAGCCCATACACTTTTTTGTTCCTCTCTAACTCTTTCTATGTGATGGAATCAATACAATCACAATTTTGTCTCTTCTATGTGTATACATGTTCTAGTGTCCAAACAACACGTTGGAGTCCTTTGTGTTTATGACAATGTTATCTACAACTCTTGACAACTAATCTTGCACTTATACTTATGTAAGATAGAGTGTACAATTAATGACTACATAAAATCAATTAAAATCATATGCTAAGACTATGCACTTAAAACACCCATATAAAATGATCTAAAACAAACAAAAAAAGTGCAAGGATACAGTCCAATTAATTTTTTTTACAAATAATATCTCATCAAAAAACATAAATAAAATTTCAAATAACAAAAAACAATTTAAAGTATACTTGAAGTTGGTGTAACTTTTCACTTCTTTTATTTTTAAATTTAATTTATTTTTTTTATTTTAAAATTTTGAAGATAATTTAAATTTAGCACTCAACCTTGATCTTTTTTAATCTTTCAATCCCATTATACTACTATTTTTATTAGTGAATGAATATTATAAATTTCAAATCAGATTTGAAAGCCTAAATTACGCCTTTCCTTAGACTGACCACTCAGTTAATTGACATCAACATTCATTTGTAAAATGTTAATTGAATAATCACATTACCTATACGAATATTAGATGAAAATTTAATCTCATACCGACGGAGTTAGGATTTGTTGCGGGGGACATTTAAATGACATGAGACTTCTTCTGACATGATTGTTTTCCCAGTGTGAGAACAACCGACGAGTTTAGAAAATTTCCTGCTCCTATATTTACATGGACGGTAATAATGACAAATGAAGGCAACAGAGCAAGAAAGTATGATGACAGTGACAAAAATACTGGTGACAACAAAATCCAACAGTGGTAAACGCTTCAATCTCCTACCTCATTCTCCATCACTCTCAACCGTCGATGGGAAAAGCCAGGGTGTCCCTCTCATATAGGGAATGCCTTCGAGGTAATAAATAGGGTTGGAGATGAGGTCAATTAGATTACTTTATTTTTTCCTCATCGTCTACAAATGAGTGTAGGACAATTGTCTTCTCAAAGTGGTGCTAGAAACTATTTAAGAGTACTATTTACACATTTAGCATTATCTATTTTATAATTGGAAAACTTCTATTAGGGGAGAGGGGCTAGTTGCAGCCCACGTCCCAATAACCACTATGTTTTTAATCACTTGACCCCTCAATTAAATTTTAAAAAAGAACTAAAACATGTAAAATACCAACCTAATAAATTAACACAAATGTACCAATACATGTTCACAACATTTGTACATGTTCACAAATGCACCAATACATGTTCACAACTCCAATAAATTAACCAATGAAATTAAGACAGGTGCACAAATGCGATGGCGAGCAATTACTGGCACATCGTTGCACATGTATGGGGCGACATGTTGAAATGACACTTTTTCGACCCATGTGCACATAACGCATCCTATTGGGAAATGTATAAGTGCCTAGAAGCTGAAAGAATAGATTTAAGCTCTTTGGTCACATACGGAGAAACCAAACCAAAATCGTCAAAATCTGATATGTCTAGCTATGAGCTTGACGTGCATGAAGTTAGGGTGGGCGGCTACTGGCCCCTATCTGATATTTATTGTCACTGGATTCATTAATTTGGTATGAATGGTTTATTTTATTCATGCTGTCACTACAAATGATTAACTTGTATTGATTTGGGAAGTTGTATGTTTACATTTAGCATGTCTTCTAATTATCATAAAATCATTGAATTGGTTAGCTAGTCTTGATTGCAATTGAGGAAGTTTTAAGGATTCTCCATTGCCATAAAAAGATGAAATAGTGTTCCTCAACACCATCAAGTCTTATATTTGTAAGTATAGACATAGGCGAACCATTCTCTATACATACTAAAGTCTTAAAGACTCGAAGGATAGGGTGGCACAGAAAGGTCAAGGTCAAACTCTAGAAGGTCAATGTTGCCCTTAGGAGGACCAAGGCTACCCTGACAACCTCAATCCAAGTCTATACATATATTTAGTTTTGACAAAGTACATTCATCATAATTTTCTATTTCCATATTCAATCTCTTATACCTATTTGTCTTGTGTTGCAGTCAAATTAGTATCCTCTGTGGATTCCATGTATACATTTTATTTCTATTACTTCATCTCAGTTTCAATTCTAAATCTATCATATTCATATACATATCCAAACTTATAATTACATTGATTAACTTATTTAATTTATTATTTTAAATATCTATTATAAAAATTATTTCATTTCTTCTACAAATTAGAAAACAAATAAAAATAAACCTAATTTCTTAATTTCTAAATATTATAATTAGAAAATTTTAAACTTCTCAAAATATTATATAATAATTAGTCGATAGGCTTTTATATGTGAGCATTAAAGTGCTTGGAATTGTCTCACACTGCAAAATTCACGTTGGAAAATTTTCTAAAATTGTGGGTTGTTCCTATCGGCGTAAAAATCTCATCACTTCGCAACCCTTTTAAATTTAGAAAATAATTTTAAAAGCATTTATTTATATTTAATATAAAAGTGCATCTTATACCCCATCCTTTTTGGTGGGTTCAATGAGTGCCCATTCATTAATTCTCCTTTCTTATAAGAATATAATTCAAAAGATGTGTGGGCATGGGAGGATGTTAAAAATAAATGTTTAGCCCACTTTTTAATCATAAGTACGCCATTGTTTTTCACTTCCACTCTATCTTAGAAAGCCCTAAAACAAGTGGAAGCAGCGATTTACCTCATGATAATAATGTCACCATAAACTGTAAACAGTCCTAAATTTTAATACTGTCATTTGCTTTGGCGAAGAAGGGAAAAATGGTGACCAGATTCACTTCGTTGAGGATGGGGTTCACTGATCAGATGGCGAAAAATGGTGAAAAAGTGACAGAAAATTGGACGGCAAAAAATGGTGAAAAAGTAACAGAAAATCGGACGGCCGTAACAATTTCAATCGTCTTGCATCCTACGAAGCATCCAAGACCATCGATCTAAAAAGTCATCTCTTCATCTAACAAAGGGAACACCTTTAGCATAATTATATTTTATATGTTAATCAAGTAGGGAATGAATATTTTTTCTAGAACAAAGTATTTGAGACTCAATATATTTGCTTATCAAATATAATTATATAGATATTAAATAAATACAATTTATTGTATTAGAAGATAATTTGAACTAAAAATTGTTAATTGATTTATTAGTTCCTACCAAGGTAGAAATACTATTGCATTCATGTGATGCAATTCATTTATTTCAGTTGACCAATGAGTATTGAGTATTAAATTCATTTGGCAAAATCCCTAAAGTTGAAACTTATTTTTTTATTTACTGATTTAATAAATGCAATTTATCTGTTGTGCTATTGGTCAGTTGGGTGAACAATAATGTGAAAAATGGAATTTTTTATTTTTTAATTATATTAAAATTCAGTTGACCAATGAGCATTGAGTATTAAACTCATTTGGCAAGATGACTATAGTTGAAACTTTAAATTTTTCTTTTTTATCTGCCTTTCAAGTACCAAGTTGACAAGTTGGCACAGGTACAAGGCAGTGATGACCATATAGGCTACCGTATAGTCAATTTTATTTTTCGTTAGTTCACCTTTGCCATCATACAAATAACTTGTGCTAAAATGGGAGTTTTAGAAGAGGGTTTAGACATCCATCAAAGCATGAAAGAGAGGAATCCTAAATCTGTACATTGAGAATCTGCAAACTAAAGCCTCAAGAAATGGTGGCTGAGGGAGCAGCTAAGGTTTGAACTTAAAATGACAAGAAGAAGTGAAAACCCCAATATTTGCCTTTCAATAGACCATTGAAGAAGAGCCATTCTGGGGTAAAACCCTGAGTCCATGGCTTCTTCCTTACCTATGATGATGAAAAGGTGTCTCAGGCTAGAAATGAAGCCCTCAGTTTACTAGATAACTTTTATGAGGAATTGTCACAAGAAAATGGACCTCAAAAAGATTTTGTGTCAAGTGATCAAATGTCATCTATCAAACCAATCAAGTCAACAAAGAAAGTGTTTAAATACAGTGATGATGAATCTTCTAGCAGTGGTTATGAGTAGTGGGAATAGAAAATATTTATTGTGAACAAGAACATTGTCCATTTCACAATGAAAAGCAAAAATATCTGTGTTGTTGTGATAGATGATAAGGGCAATAAAAAGCTTGGGGCCTCTATAGGTTATTTGAAGGAAATTCAAGGTGGCTCTCGCCGTAGGACCAAGTATGTTGTTGAGGCAACTTTAGAGCATGTTGGGAGATCTACCAAAGTTCTAAGGATGAAGTCAGCTATAGTGAGAGTGAAAGGATCTAGCTATTTCAGGAAAAAGAAAGCAACAGTCTTGAGTTTTCAAAAAGGATTAGTTTCTAGATTTGTAATTATATACATTAAGGATGTAACCCAGCTTCCACATAATGGATGTCGACTCCCAAAAGCTTAAGAGAACCTCCTACAAATATACTTCTTGTTTCTGCATTTCATCGTTAGAAGATGGTTTTGATAGAAGTAAACACATGATCAAAAAACATTCTCTTAGTTGGTTATTTTGGCTACCATGGAATGTTTCACACTGAATAAAATCAATTGCATTATGGAGATCAACTGTTGTAGAATGCCTAATTTAGGAGCATTTTATTCGCACATCCGCTCAAAAATACCCCAAACAGATTGCGGATGAGTGGTGAGCCTTCTCACGTTCCCGCAGGAGGAGTCAATTTTGTGTCCAGTGTTGCAGGAGATCTCTTAATATTCCCCACATTACCACAGGGAGTTTCAAGTCCGTGTGTGGGATTGCGATGGCCAGTCCCAAGAGTAAGATGATAAATAAATTATTTTCTAAACAACACCTTTTGTCTCTCACTTCAACACCTCCACTGCAGAGAACTCCAACTTTTACATCTCTACCTCCTACAAATGTGAATACTAGTCCTACTGCTTAGGAGGAGAACAAAATAGCTGTTGTAGATGAATTGGAAATATCCCTGAAAGTTTTGAAGAAACTCATGCCTGGCTCAAAGGTGAGAGATGCTATGTTTAAAAGATTCATAGATAAGGAAGACAAAGAAGTAGATAGAGCCAAGGATGCCTTACCACAGTACCACTGAGGGAGGTTGATGGTATTCCAAATGGTGATACCGCCACCCCGCAACATGGACTTTGGTTGACTGCGGTAGTAAGGAGGATAATTCCCCAGACATAGCAGGTTAGCAATAGTAAAGAACCTAACCCGCTATACCATGGGCTTCTACTTTAATACTAGTGGGTTGGCGGTAAACACATATATATGCTGCTGTGATGTCGCCAACTCTAATTTCTAACTTAGCGGGATGGTGGTGACTAATGATTTTTAACTTAGAGTTGACTTCTTTAATTTTGAAGCTTTTTCATACAAATTTAATGTCATCCAAATACATTGGTTTCAGAGTTTCTAATGCCTTATAAATATATCCACTTGTGCTTATCATGGAGTGCAATAATCTGTTTATATAATTGGAACAATAATTCTAATAATTATATAATATTAATATTATATCATATACTAATATATATATATATGTATATATTATATAAAAATAATATTAATTAATAATTACTATAGATATATATACTATACTATATTAATTATATTGAACTCTGCAATTTCTAGGATTTATTGAACAAGCCTTCGATCTACTTTGAGTTATCATGACTTGATGTATCATTCTGCCAAAATGGATTACCTTAAGAGCTCTCCCAGAAAGTAGTAGGAACCCCATATTACATAGTATGAAATGTGCAAACTGTATAGCCCAGGTTATATAGTAGAGTATGAAATGTGCAAACTGTATAGCATAGGTTATATAGTACATTTTCTTTCCTACATGGTAAATAATATACAATCCCACCACTGCCAGTTTTGTAGAAAATAGTATACAGTTCTAATTGTTCCAAAATCATTGAAGGAAGCTAGTTAAATATGAAGTTCATCCTATGAAATTAAAATAACATCTATTATGTTTTCAAATACTATTATTGGAAAAACTGTTTAGATAGTTAAGATAGATAATTCACATGATACTCAACTGCATTGGAATCGTAAATTTACCGAGTCCCATCAGGCTAAGCTTAAACAAACAATTTATAAAATTTATCTTGATTTTTTCAATCAGTTGCAAAGGAAACAAGTCACATAGTTCTCTATATAATCTATATTACAAGGGGGAGTGTTTAAGTACTCACCAAATACATGACCAACTAAATCTCTGTATCTGATAAAGCATTGGCCATCTATAATATATAGATTTGCAAGCAGTAAATTGGCAAAGAGTGAGAAAGCACCTAAAACAACCATGCCAATAATTCCCTAGACCAATCCTAGAGGCATTAGAATGAGGTTTGAATATCCCAAAATGTACACAGTTAAAACTTGTAACTAACATCAGTTCCACTTTTTGCCATGAATTTGAAAACCATCACAACAACAAAAAAAATTGAAAATTTCTATTTACAAAACACACGACATAAACCATATATGATAACAATTATCCACACATTTAATAGTCTATAAAAGGCAAGGCAACCTAGTGAAATGTGAGTAGAAATGAAATGGAAAAAAATATATACCATTGTCAATTTTGTGTGCTGACTTGTGGGTCGAAAAGTTGGTTCTTTCTGTTCCATGGCCATAATGTCTGCAGTTGATTTTTTCATTAAATATTTTTTCTCTTTCATTCTCTTCCACAATTTAGAATAGCCTTACTTGACACCTCAATGGATTCTTCTCCACCACTGAATAGTTGTCACTTAAATAGAATCAATTCTTTATAGTGTTTACACACTTGCATATATAGAATTGGATTTTGCAAAACCCAGAGAGAGAAATGAATATTTTTTAAAGATGTGTCATCATATATACAACTACCACCACCACTAAGATCATGCAAAACCTGTGTTGCACAATCATTTAACCAACCTGCTGTAAAAGTTGTCAAAGTTGCTCCCACCCGTAGCTTTTTATCTAGTATTTGTTTCTAGCTACCATTACATATCAGGCCTTGATGTTTGTAGTTGTAGTAGAAATGCTTATAATTGAAGTACTATAAGTTGTTTTAACAATTTTATTTGAGAACTTATCAAACTGCCTTCCTTATAATTTGCTTGTTTGATCGACAATGACATGTGTACAACTTAAAAAGATTGAATATACTATGGTGTGCACAGCTAAAGTTAACATTAAAGATGGATTGTTTGCTTTTAAATTAATAGAACTTTGCTACATATCAAACAATAAAACATGGGCACCCTTGGCATGCACTTAGCTTCATAATGCAAAGTGTAGAGTGTGAGTGCCTTGTTTAGAAAAGCATATACTAATGGGTTCAAATTATTTTATTATCTCTAAAAAATAAATGGTCAAAGTGGTCAAGAACCACCGATGGGACTCAAAAAGAGTGTTGGCACAATGAATAAATATGGTGTGTGTGTGTACAAGTGTTTTTTCCTACAAACTACTTTGATCTCAAGAGATTCAATTTAGTTTTTAAATTTGCAATACTTTTTAACAATAGTAGAGGATACCCAATGTACTAGCACAAAGTGACACCTCCTCTCCATATAATTCAATTTTTACATATTATAATTATATTTAAATAAATTATAATTTGAATATTATATGAGATTTTAAATAATGCATTATTATATATATAAAATTTGGTATTTCACCCTATAAATTATTGGTAGATGCAAATTTGTATCCACATTAAAAGTCAATTTATAAGAATGTGCTTGAAACCATTTTTGTAATCGAAAACATTGTTAACTTTATAATTTCTTTGTAATTCTTCACTAATAACAGGGTGCTATTGTCACAATTCTTCTTTCCATTCATTTCTTTGTTGTGTAAATTTCAATAATAGCAAAACTTGCACTTCAATAATTTAGTTTAATCAAATCCACTTTCACAAGCTTCAGAAGGTCATTTCAATAGATGATATGCAGAGGAAGACTCAGGTGTAGACTATGCACAGAGCCATATTGTATAAACCTTATACTATTTTAGAGCTCCCTCTCCACTTGATTACCTTCCAAATTTAATTTGAGCCTAAGCCTACTAGCTTCTAACTAGTCATTGCCCACCAACTCAAGCATGAAATATTCAAATTTGCATGCTAAAGTGTTGTATAAAAAGACAAATCCTTGGTTCATTTTAAATTACTAGGTATCAACCATTCACATCAATTGAGTATTATCTAGAGCATTGCATCAACATGTGAGATCATAAGAGTAGACATATACATTTGCATTTCTACTTGGTGTGTCTTCTAACTTGTTCCTCAAGGGACTTGACTAAGGCATAAGGTGGGGAGCTAGTCATCTTCCCTACCCTAGCAAAAGAAATTCCAACAATGCTTCTAAGCACTACCATTTTTAGATATCACCAACAAATAAGATTCTAAAGACTTTAAGTGTAAAGATCAAAGCTACAAACCATATTTACATTTCATATTTTTACAATGATTTGTAGCTGTATGTTACTCACTGACCTTCTCACATGACAGTGTTGTAATTTTCTTGGTGTCCATAACTTTGAATGCAATCCTCTTGACCGTGTCCTTATGTAACATGATGATCTACTTATAGAAGCATCCAACTACTTCATTCTCCATAATCTCTCGTGAAAGTTTAAATGCTCATATTGATCATTTTATTTTCCCTAACTCTAGACCCTAAACACTATACACTAAACCCTAATCTCTATACCTTAAACACTAATCGTTAATCTAAATGCTTTTGCTATTAAATCTTTAAACTTATTAAGCTGAGAGGCTTCTACAATAAGTAATTCAACATTACAATGGCAGGAACCTAACGCAATGTGTCTCTTGTTATTAATATGTATTGATAAATCTTTTATGATATAGAAATTTTGTTAAAAAATTTTATGTTAAATTTAATTCAATAGGTAATTCAATAAAACTTAAAGTTGGGGACTTAATTTGCCACTATTAACTACATGGGCCAAAACCATCCATGCATACACTTTCATCTATAACTTATATTACAAACTAAAAATCAATTTACTCAAAAGCATATATTTGTAAAGCCCTAAAGTGCAAATACCTTATACTTTTACCCCTTTAGTTTATGTTACTTTTGTGGATATTTGAAATGTATGGTCTTGGCATTCAACTTGGCTCATTTTGCACGCTAACCCACTCTAACCATGAACCTATCACTCAATATGATTTATCCATCACCTTGGTTAGAATGGGTTAGAATCAAGAAGGTTTCTACCCCTTTAGTCCTATCCCTTGAACTAGTCTATATTATGGCTAGTCTTGCCAATTTGAATTTCAAATCTCCCATTTCTTGGCTTAGCTTCTTAAAAGTTTTAATTGTTACAATATCGATCCAATTTAGAACATTTCATTCACAATTACATCAATCTTAGCCTAAGTCTATGCTATATCAACATTTGCATATCTCCTAGGCACGTTTTTCAATCTCTTTACATTGGCAATAGGACATGACTACTATCAAGGAATTTAATTGATCTAATTGAGATCTAGAAGCATATAGACTAATCTAGGAAATATCAAATATTTAATTTTTGTATCTTCTACATCCCCATAGTTTTCATTTTTGGAATCCTTCGGACTGAATTTGGCCCTTAGATTTTCGAGGAGAGGTCTTGGTGTTTTTTCTAATGCATCCAATAAGTTCATTTTTCTCTTAGAGGCCGACTAAGAGTTATGACCCCACCAAGTTGGGATACCAAAATTAAATATTTTTCTAGTTTTTTTTCTTAATTGTGTAGCTAACTTGTCCTCATCCAACAATCTATTTGAACTTCCAAGGAATCCTAACACAATTGTGGTGACTCAAGTTAGTTTCTAATGGGAACCATAGTTTAGTAGTTTACTAAGTTTTTTGTTTCATTTTGTAAAATGTATATAGTGGTCAAATTTGAATCAATGAGATAGAGTTGAAGACATGTATTTCTTCCATAGAGATTTCTATACATTATGTAAGCACTCTTAATTTTGAATAAAATCTATTTTTTGAGCTTTAGTAGTTGTTGTTGCACGGTGCTTGTTTGACAATTATTGGATATAATGCACTGAGTCCCTCACTAAATTATATTGTCCTTTGAATTTTTGACATAATTCAAATAAATGGTATCAAATCCTATTCACTCTTGTATGTCATATCACATGTGGTTAGGGTATTAAAAACTTGGATTATAAACAAGAGATCCATCAAACTACCTTCCTTTTATGGTGTGCACAATTGCAAATAGCTAAAGAATGAGCTAACTCCTTAGACCCCTTCAAGGTGTTGATTAAGGGGGCTCTAGAAAGACACCATATAGAGATAATGGACTAGTTCAATTAGCTCATCTAGCACAATTGAGATATAACCTATAACCAAATGCATGTAATGAACAAAGAGGCCATTTGGTGGTCATACCCCTTTCAAGGTCTAGGTAAATTTTGACATACCAAAATTACAAGGAAAAATTGATGCAGATGTTATTGATGATGAAATATTGTAAGAGATGGTATAGAATGCTCTATACCATGCAAGATTTATCTATGGAGATAGCCATCCAAGACTTAAGAGCTTCAATGAAAGCACAAGAGAGACCCAACATGAGAGAATATTTCTATTCTATCAAAGGATGCAAATGTATAATATGATACATTAATATTATAATGATATGATATGATATGAGAAGCCCTTGGTTATATAGACCAAGGTGAAATATAGGATGACATAAGATTATGAGAAATGATTTAATCCTATGACATGAGACACAAAGTGATAAGTATGCAAAATGTACCCTAATTAAACTTAACAAGAAAAGTGTGAATAGGACCTAATGTGGAACCAGTTAGGTAATATACCTCATTCACACCAACACCCCCCTTAAGTATAATGTAGGAAGAAGTAAACAAATGTAAAGATGCAATGATGGGTCCCAGCTACTAGGCCATGTTAGGTACCAATGTACAAACAATCTCTCACAAATGAAGAAAAGGGGAAAAACCTATAGGAAAAAATCCCTCTCCAAAAGAGATAAAACACAAGATGCTCTCTATAGTATGAGAAGAACACAACCCCATGTGAGGAAAAAGTCCCCCCATGGGTAAGTGCATGGAAATGCTATACAAAAAGGTGGCCAAATGTCCAATTTTAGCCAAAACGTGATCGTGTTATTTTGAAAATCCCAAAACATGATCACATTATGGCTTGGTAAAGCCCAAGCCAAAACATGCTTGCATTTTGGGGCTCCCAAAACACAAGTGCATTCTGGGATTCCAAAATGCGCTCATGTTTTGGCTTTGATAAAAATCCAAAAAAAAAACAAAACCTATGTTTTCCATTTTGTCATGACCCTCTGCCCTCTACCCACCACTTGTGAAGCATAAAACACGACCACGTCATCAAAATTTGATCATTTTGCAATCAAAATCTGCATTATGTTAGGTATGTTCATGATTTTATCATTTTATAATCAAATTGTGTTTGCATTTCATAAAATTTGATTGTTTTTGATGAATTTATTTTTAATTTTTTTTTTTTAATATTAGATCCTATAGACTTTAACCTAGAACCAAATTTAGATGAGGAAATCCCCGAAGAGAACCTTGCAACACCCCAATCTCCTCCAACACTTCCAAGAAACCCTGGACAAAGTCAAGAGGGTTTGTTAGGGAATCTAGAAGAAAATAAAAATCAATTAACATAAATAGTTTCGAAATTGAAGGCATCAATATCAAACCCACATCATACACCACTCGCTTCATCATTGGAAGCAATGATGAAGAATGTTGACTCCATGACAAGTCAAATAGATGAATGGAAAAGATATAAAGAATCATGCCATGAGTTCTATGCAATGAAATTGTCCTACAATGATGTCAAAAAAAAAAAGATAACAAAAGGATACAATTGTGCTCCTTTTAATGATCCTATAACCAATGCACCGCTTCCTATGACTTCAAAGAGATTTCCAATACATTGTTGCAATCATAATGAAATAAGAAATAATTTTTGGGAGAGGTGGTGGATGGTGTTTGACCAACCTCCATGTAATAACTGCAAGGTCCCATTATATTTTCTTAGGAAACTTTATTGTGACTTTGTTCTTCATGAAATTCCTAATTATTTTGATATGAGGGAGTTTCAAGGTAGAGGTGGAGGCTTTGCCCAACATAGATTGGGAACTCGTTAGGATGTAAACCATCCACAAAGACCACTAGCACAAAAAATCAACCAACATGTGATGATTCCATTAGTCGTCAAGGAGACTATGGAGGTACAGACTCTCCATGCTATTGCTAGCCTCACAAACACACTTGTACAACATGGCATGTAGGTATCTCAGTCTTGTGCTTCAACAGATAATCAGGCAGCATAACCATCTAGCTCTAGTGCTCCTAGATCTCACATGTGCCTTAGTTGTTCTAATTTATGCTATGGAGTAGATTGTGATCTAGAGGATGCAGAGGGTGTCACCTTCCATGAATGCACTCATTGTCATTTTAGATGTTTTGGGAGTAGAGTGGGTGATCGAGCAGTACGACGTCATCAAATAGATGATGTGGTGATGGATGATGAGCTATTAAATGATTTGTTTGTTGATCACATACATGTGTTTTAATACGAATTTATAAGATTTTTATCTAACTTATACTTCAATTTTGAAATGCAAATTATTTTTTAATTATAAAATTGAATTAAAATTAAGGTGTAATGTCACAACCAGATGTTATGACATCAACCATCCCACTAACAAGTTGTACAGGTGCATCTATTTCAGAGGTAAAAATCTAATATATCAAAAAGAAATATTTTATATCTAGAATAATACATTAAATATTTGAAAATACAATTTTTTGTTGAACAGGTGGGCATTACATCCCTCTAACATGCATGTTCCTATGGTTAGTTGTGGCATTGGGTACACAAAGGTATGTTATAACCCATTTTAAATTTTTATTTTGCAAAATATAATTTTATCGTTTATGCGTAAATTAGAGTTTCTAATTTAAATCTGTTATTGTTAGTTTAGTTGATGTATTCAATTGTCACAACTCCTAGTATACGAGAGAATTTGGATATTGGTGTTTCTGTAGCAATTTCATCGCTAATATGTCTAACATAGGTATGAGTATGAACATATACATTTAATTATAATTATTTTGTTTCAATTGACATCATTAGGTATTTGAAAGAAATTGATAAATACATTTTTGGTATGCTATAGATTTATGTAAACACTCCTATCAGAGGAAAAAACTCTCTTGATAATGTCGAGCGTCATAGGCAAGAGCAACTAGACTTCCAATATGTTGTGTGTATATTAATTTTATATCATTTTAAAATAATATATTTTAGTTATAGAGTTTGGCATGGTATCTAATTTTATAATTTGTATATATAGATTGAAATACAAAATAGTGACGGACGCAAGAGATCAGAACGATGCAAGACAACTAGTAATTCAAGGGATCAAGGTTCAATTTCTGGTCGGGCAAAGAGAGGCTAAATCTTTGAATAATTTAGTGTTTTCTACCTATGACAAAGACATTTTTTATGCCTTTACATGGCACGTTCATAATGTAATTTGTATGACTATATATTGATGACATTTTGGAGTTTGAGAGACAATGTTGGCATCATGGCATTGTATGACATTTTGATGACATTTGTATGCCTTCATGGCTTTATCAAGACTAATGTATGTAAATATTTTATGTGTATTCATAGCTTAATTCATTTTAATGGTTTGTATCTATTCTATGTCTCTATATTTCCTTGTCTTTATCACTATCTCTCATATGTACATGGTGTGCATAAGAGTTGAATGAAATATACATATATGGTGTGCATAAGGGTTGAATGGCATATATGGCTTAATATCATACAAGTTTCATGCATCCATCATGGGTAGTGTGCATCAAACTCCTATGACTATGTGCATAGTCTTCTTATTCATAAATCATGGTTATTGACATTCAATCTTGTTCATGATCATGACTTTTGTATGAAGGCTATAATGAAATATATGTCATTGCATTATATGGGTTTTGTTTGAAGGATCTAATGGTATATATGTGGTGCAGTCAGTGTAAGAGGGTTTACAGAATGAACTGTCTAGACCATGCAGCAAGAGTAAACACAATGGAAACAACTCAAAGAAAATGGAACAAATGTAGGTTCAGTCATTCAGTATATCAAAGAATTCAAATACAATCTGGCCAGCAACATGTGGGCTTACAATCTGGGCTCACAGACTTGATTACATACATGCGCAAGATAAAGCTTTGAAGCTCCTTCACACAAATCTAAACTATGAATTATAAATCAATTGCTAACTACTTTTCTAAGGATCTATTACATCAATTTATATCATTTCTAGACCAATAGATTATTTTGAGTCAGCCAAGGAAGGTCACAAACTCCAATAAAGAGTTGTAACATGTTCAGAGATAGGTCAGACCTAAATGCATAGAACACTTCCTCAAATGAATGGAACAACATACGAGCCCTTGGGGAAGGTTGGCCATGAACCACAAGACATTGAATGATGTGTCATTGAGATCCGCAAGCTTTCTCCTTCAGCTGATTATCTAGAACTGTTAGAATGCTCTACTCTGAGAAAACAATTGACCTTCTGATCCAAATGCTGTAAATTCTTGATATGTAGATGCTAAGTCCAGATTTGCAAGATGTGAAATGCCAAAACCAGACCACAAGCTGAAACTGCTTATGACTAAAATTCTTTGAACTGAACTGGAAAATAAAAGAATTAAAATGCAAATGTTTTGGGTGATGCAAGTTGACTCTTGAACCAGGGATGCTCCTACATCATACATCTAGGCTTATTGAAAAAGTGAGTCCCTCACTTTGCTGGGGCTAGGGGAGAACCAAGATGGTCCACCTCAGCCTGAGAAATCCATGATGAATCTTCTTCCAGTCTACCTTTCCACTTCACAAGATATTCTTTGTATTGTCTTCCTCTTGTGCTACATCCAACTCTGCTGTTCAAAAGGTCTTCTATCTGCTTCGATGCTTGTTGTGGTAACTGCTTCTTCAAGTCTTCTTCCATGCTACCACTAAACTTTGCTTCACGATACTGATATATATCTGCAATGTTGAAATTGGTGATATACTCAATGTCTTTGGTAACTCCACTTCATATGCATTTTCTGAGTATCTTACAAGGTCCAAACTTCTTCATCTTTAACTTGTTATATGTTCCAACTAGAAATCTTTCTTTTCTCAAGTACACCGTCACTTCATCTCCAACATCAAATTCTTTATGCATTCTCTTCTCATCAGCCTTCTCTTTGTACTTACTATTCATATCCTCCAAATGTTTCTTCACCTGGTTATGCACTATCTTCATATGATCTGTAAATTCTTCAACTTCTGCACTTCTCTTTTCCTCTATACTAATATCTCTTAATTCTATAACTCCTCTAGGATTCACTCTGGTAACAATCTCAAAAGGTGTTCATCTAGTACTCCTATTTACTAAATTATTGTATGCAAACTCTGCTTGTGAAAGAATCAAATCCCAACTTCTAGCTTTGTCTCCAACCAAACATCTCAACAAGTCTCCCAAACTCCTATTCACTACCTCTGTCTGTCCATCTGTCTGTGGATGAAAAGTTGAACTGAACTTCAAATTTGTCTTCATCTTCTTCCAAAGTGTCTTCCAAAAATATCCAACAAACTTTGTGTCTCTATCCAAAACTATACTCTTAGGCAATCCATGCAATCTCACAATCTCTTTGAAAAATAGGTCAGCTACATGCACTGCATCAGTTGTCTTCTTACAAGGTATGAAATTAGTTGTCTTTGAAAATCTGTCAACCATGACAAATATTAAATCATGTCCTCTCTATGTCTTAGGCAATCCCATTACAAAATCCATGTTTATGTCTTTCTAAGGTCTCTCCAGAACTATCAAAGGTTTATACAATCCGGTGTTTTGACTACTCCCTTTTGCAACTTGACAAACTCTACAACTCTACACAAATCTCTGAACATCCTTATGTATCTAAGGCTAAAAGTAATTTTCACTTACCAAAGCCACTGTCTTGTCACTGCCAAAATGTCCTGCCAATCCACCACTATGTTTCTCTATGATCAAATTATCTCTCATTGAACTTCTAGGTATGCACAACTGACTTCGTTTGAACAACATATCTTCTTAAATGAAATAGTCCAACCACTTACTTCTATCTGTCACAACAGGTTCCTTACATGCTTTCCAAGGTTTTGCAAAATTAGTGTCTCCTTCATACATGTTCTTCAATTCATCAAAACCCAACACTTCAACTCTCATCTCTATCAACAAGTTTCTTCTCCTACTCAAGGCATCAACAACTTTGTTTGATTTTCCACTCCTATGATTCAACACAAAAGTATAAGTCTGCGTGAACTCTACTCATCTCATATGTCTCTGATTCAACTTACCTTAGGAGGGTTCACAAAATGAACTATCTAGACTATGCAGCAAGAGTAAACACAACTGAAACAACTCAAAGAAAATGGAACAAATGTAGGTTTAGTCATTTAGTATATCAAAGAATTCAAATATAATCTGGCCAGCAACATGTGGGCTTACAATCTTGGCTCACACGCTTGATTGCATACATGCACAAGATAAAGCTTTGAAGCTCCTTCACACAAATCTAAACTATGAATTATGAATCAATTGCTAACTACTTTCCTAAGGATCTATTACATCAATTTATATCACTTCCAGACCAATAGATTCTTTCGTGTTAGCCAAGGAAGGTCACAAACTCCAATGAAGAGTAGTAACGTGTTCACAGACAGGTTGGACCTAAATCCATAGAACACTTCCTCAAATGAATGGAACAACATGCAGACCCTTGGGGAAGGTCAGCCATGAACTATAGGACATTGAATGATGTGTCATTGAGATCTGCAAGTCAAGGAATGATCCGCAAGCTTTCTCCTTCAGCTGATTATCTAGAACTGTTAGAATGCTCTACTCTAAGAAAATAGTTGACCTTCTAAAGGTGATATCTTTCTGGTAACTAATCCAAATGCTCTGAATTCTTGATATGATGTACATGAATGAATGTAGATGCTAAGTCTAGATCCACAAGATGTGAAATGCCAAAACTAGACCACAAGTTGAAACTACTTCTGACTGAACTGGAAAAATGAAAGAACTGAAATATGAAAGAATTAAAATACAAACAAACTGAAATGCAAATGTTTTGGGTGATGAAAGATTACTCTTGAACCAGGGATGCTCCTGCATCAATATGTCATTTTGTTGTATTGGTTATAATGGCATATATCTCATAGAGATATAATGGTTTTTCTGAAAGGTTGCATTGAACTATTATCATTTTTATTCATGCATCATGGTTGGGTGATACTGACTATTGTGCACATGACAACTCAAATATTTGTTACAAGTTTCCCATTATTAGAAAAAGGTTCTTCAAGAGTACAAACATCATTTATGATAGGTGGTAGCATCATCTCTAAGTCTTGTAAGGAGAGATTTTTGATGGTCTTTTAAGGTTATGGAATTTGGGTTTGGAAGGTGGCACCATCATCTCTAGCACTTATTAACATGAGTAGATATGTACATATATGTAATGCTTCATCAAAGTTGTTACATTCAAAACTACCATATCTATCTAAATTCATTTATTTATCTCAATTACAACATGTGACAAAATTCCTATATCCTTTATGCTTTGATGGTTGTCCATACGTTGTTCCAAAGATCCTATTTTGGTAGAGATAGGGAGGATGCTGGCAAAGGTTGTGGAATTTGGCTTTACACACACCAATTGCATTTTCTTGAAAGTTTCTAAAGTCTTTTCAACAAATCTCTTTTTTGCATATCTTGCAATCATTGCATTCCATTAGAGAACATCTCTTTGTGGTGTTCTATCAAACAGTCCATGTGCCTTGTCTATGCTTCCACACTTTGCATACATGTCTACAAGGGTAGCTGCAATTACAACATGTGACAAAATTCTTATATTCTTTATGCTTTGATGGATGTCCATATGTTGTTCCAAAGATCCTATTTTGGTAGAGATAGGGAGGATGTTGGCAAAGGTTGTGGAATTTAAATTTACACGTGCCAATTGTATTTGCTTGAAAGTTTCTAAAGTCTTTTCAACAAATCCATTTTTTTGCATATCTTGTAATCATCGCATCCCATGATAGGACATCTCTTTGTGGTGTCCAATCAAACAGTCCATGTACCTTGTCTATGCTTCCACACTTTGCATACATGTCTACAAGGGCAACTACAATTACAACATGTGACAAAATTCCTATATGCTTTATACTTTGATGGTTGTCCATACGTTGTTCCAAAGATCCTATTTTGGTGGAGATAGGGAGGATGCTAGCAAAGGTTGTGGAATTTAGCTTTACATGTGCCAATTGCATTTGCTTGAAAGTTTGTAAAGTCTTCTCAACAAATCCATTTTTTGCATATCTTACAATCATTGAATCCCATGAGAGGACATCTCTTTATGGTGTTCTATCAAATAGTCTGCATGCCTTGTCTATGCTTCCACACTTTGCATACATGTCTACAAGGGCAGCTGCAAAATCTACAACATGTGATAAAATTCCCATATCCTTTATGCTTTGATGGTTGTCCATACGCCACATTTTTAAATCCTACATATTTTCACAAACTTGATAAGTTCTTCAAAAGAGAATCAATTTTTTCAAATGTTAGTTCAATTTAATTTTATTTTGATTTTTTTAGATTATAAATATTCACATAATTAATACAAATTAATAACAAATAGATTATACAAATTTCATGTATTATTCCAAAGATCCTATTTTGGTAGAGATAGGGAGGATGCTGGCAAAGGTTGTGGAATTTGTCTTTACACATGCCAATTGCATTTTCTTGAAAGTTTCTAAAGTCTTTTCAACAAATCCATTTTTTGCATATCTTGCAATCATTGCATCCCATGAGAGGACATCTCTTTATGGTGTTCTATCAAACAGTCCAAGTGCCTTGTCTATGCTTCCAAACTTTACATACATGTCTACAAGGGTAGCTGCAATTACAACATGTGGCAAAATGCTTATATCCTTTATGCTTTGATGGTTATCCATACGTTGTTCCAAAGATCCTATTTTGGTAGAGATAGGGAGGATGCTAGCAAAGGTTGTGGAATTTGGCTTGACACGTGTCAATTGCATTTGCTTGAAAGTTTCTGAAGTCTTTTCAACAAATCCATTTTTTGCATATCTTGCAATCATTGCATCCCATGAGAGGACATCTCTTTGTGGTGTTCTATCAAACAGTCCACGTTCCTTGTCTATGCTTCCACACTTTACATACATGTGACAAAATTCCTATATCATTTATGCTTTGATGGTTGTTCATATGTTGATCCAAAGATCCTATTTTGGTAGAGATAGGGAGGATGTTGGTAAAGGTTGTGGAATTTGGCTTTACACATGCCAATTGCATTTTCTTGAAAGTTTCTAAAGTCTTTTTAACAAATCCTTTTTTTGCATATCTTGCAATCATTACATTTCATGAGAGGACTTCATGATGTGCACATGATATTCATGGTTATTCTACTTATACTCATGACCTTCATTATACTTCATTGCCACTGTACTTCATTGGTCTACTCTCTTCTTATACTGACAATCTTCTACATCTCTGATAGCAACTCCTTCCTTGCATTTGTGAAGGCTTCTAACTCTTATACAAACCCTAATTAGCTAGGCTTCTTTTATTGTTTGACAAGTCACTCTAAACCATTGACATGGTGATGCTTTTGATAATGTCTCTTCACTCTTGTATAATCATCTCTTGGTGCCTTACCTCTACTCTTCACATTGTCCATTACACTTTATGAACTTTATAGTGAGTTTACAAGGATTGCCCAAAGGATTACAAACTATACAAAGCTATTAAAAGAGTTTGAACTTCTTGATAAACCCTTATATGGAAAATGATTTCAATGACCTTCCATTTTATCTTAGATCCTTCTTTGTTATTGAAGACCTAAACATTGTTCCTTTGTTTGTTGTATTGAATCAAAACAATCATCTCATGATGTTGGTTTCTTAACAAATCCTATTCCTCCTTTATTGTCTACACCTGACTAATGACTGTCATACTCCCTTTGTATGACTGTCAACAAACTTACAATTCATATTACTTTTTTATGTTGTTATAAAACTTCATGACTATCTTCAAAAGGTCAAATACTATTGTCTTTTTGTAACAACATATTAGATGTTATTCTATACTATTATTACAGTAATTGTTAGACTACTTTCCTTATTTTATGACTATCATGACACAGTCTTCAAGACTGCTCCTTGACAGTTCACTATTTTCATCTTCACCATGCTTTCTATGAGACTGTGTGTAGTGTGAAGTCTATGACAAAGTCTTCCATCCTTTAGCCACATGCTTTGTGTGTATCTACAGTGAGGGTTTTGTAGCATAAATCATACAAGATCTAGAAAAGATGAACATCCAACACCATGAGGGTCTCCAAACTCTTTTTATTGGGAATTAAGGTGTCTCAACCTTGGTAATTCCTAACATGGATTATTTGATTATTTATTTATTTATTTACCTATGATGTAATTTATGTTACACATCCTATTTTGTCATTTAGTGTGAAGTGGCATGGTGTGTTGTCACTCCACTTGGAATGTGACTAGGATGGTCAACTCATCCCATGTTGATATAGGAATCCCATATTGTGGTAGAGGTTTTCTGCCATGTGTTGGCATCTTGTGTATTGTGTAAGGAGTTATGATGTGTAAGTGTTATGACAGATTCCTATGATAGATTCTATGATGCATAAGAGTCAAGAATAGAAGGTTCTATGATAGGTGAAGACATGTGTCGAAGAGTATCTTTGAGGAAGGCATCTTTGGGTGCCCAAGGTGGCTTATGACATGTTGTAAGAGGAATATGTTATTTTCAGTCAGTTATGATAGATTTTGTTATAGATGTAAGAGATGTCATGTATGACGTATTCTATGACAACTGTAAGGTGCGTAAGAGCATTTGTCATAGCCTATTCTTGTATGGAGTGCCCCACATTGGGAAGGCATGTTATGACATGTGTAAAATCATCTTGTAATGTAGGACAAGTGTCCCTAGGCGTGGGTTTTGGGCCATGAGGCCAACTTGGATGCCCATCTCTTGAAGCTTCTCATTATTGCCTTGTAAACTCTATAAAAATAGGTGCTTGGATGGGAGATGCATAGTGTTATTGATAGGTACGACTGTTGAAGACCCCTGAAAGAGCATTGGCTTCGAAATTGTATTGTAATATGTTATTGTTTATTGTAATACATTTGAGCTATGCTTTGGAGTGTGGGTTTTTTTTCTCGAAAGGGCTTTCCCCACAGTATATCTTGTCTACTTTCTTTCTATGTGTGTATGTTGTGTAATCTCTATGTTGTTGTCTTAACATCACTGTAACTGTAAGGTTTAAAAAAAATTGCATACTACTTCCCTCATTAGATTAGTGTAGGAAGCATATTCCATGTACCTTGCTTCTTTTCAATTGGTATCAGAGCTTGATCACCCTTGGTCCTAGTTGTTGGGTAGGGGTTTTTTGAACTGATCTTAGATTGAGTGGGAGTCTATGTAGTGTATTCTATAATCTTGTTGTAGAAAGGAGATGGAAAGCATATCTGGAAGAGTAGAGGTGGAGAAGTTTAATGGCACCAATTTTGAGCTATGGGAACTTAAAATGGAAGACATGCTTGTTGATAGAGACCTATGGGAAACCATTTCTGGTGTAAAACTAGTGGTAATGTCTCAAGCTAATTGGGATCTCAAGGATTAGAAGGCTAAGGGTCTTGTGAGACTCTATCTAGTTGACTCTGTCTTGTTAAATGTCCATGAGGAGAAGACCGTGAAAGAACTTTGGAAGAAGCTAGGAGATGTTTATCAAGCCAAGTCCCTAGTGAACAAGCTATTCTTGAGGAAGAAGTTATATTCTCTGAGGATGGAGGATGGAGGATGGAGGATCTATTGTAGATCACCTGAATGCCTTTAATATGTTAGTTGCACAGTTGACATCCATTGGTGTGAAGATGGAGGAGGATCGATGTATGACCTTGCTTTGTTCATGTAGACACCCTAAAATGTCCTAATCATTTTATTGTCACTCGACCTTAGCCATTCTACTAATTTATCCCCAATTAATTAATTAAATTTTATTTAATTAATTAAATCCCTTAGCCACCTATATTGAATTAATTTAATTAATTCAATATTTATCCCTTTCTAGTTCATTATCCATATTAATTAAATAAATATAAAATATTTATTTGGTTAATATTCCCTTTCCAACTTAATCACATCCTTAATTAATTAACCACTTTATTTAATTAATTATTCCCATTCACATGACTCCCATAGCCCAAATAAATAAATAAAAATCCCTCATCACACCAAGTGTCACATTATCTACCATCCACTTAACTCCTTCACATGACTTGCCAATTTAAATAATTTTTATTTGAATTGGAAGCTAATTATTCTCCTCCTCCACTTGTCACATGACTACGTTGTCACATGCACCTCTTAGCCTTTTATTATAATTTAAAATTCATCTCTCTTCTCCATCATACACTTGTCACAAAGCTAATCTTGTTCTTTGCATGATTAATCTCAGTCATCCACCTACTAAAAGTCAAGATCAAATCTCATCCCTTCATTTCAACCAAGACTTTCTATAAATGCAGCCCTCTTCTAAGCCATTTGACAATCCATCTTAAGCATATCATCACTTTGTCAAAATCCATTTGCATCTTTGAGCTAGGTTTAGTGATTTGCATTTGCATGAAGCATTTCACATTCCAATCTTGTGGGTAAAGCTAGAATGTTCTTGGGTGTGGCATTCTCAACATTAACCATGGATTGTGGGGTTGGCTTGAAGGTATATCTGCATTGATTTGTTTGCATTTTCTTATGTTTTCCTTCATGTTTGTTTTCCATGAGGTCATTTGGCAGCACGGTGGACTCCCAAGTCCTGATTTACTAATTTTTCTTTGTGTTTTTTTGAGGATTTTCGTCAAAAGCCATATTGCAGGTTCTGTTGCAAGTTTTAGCACTATTTTTGTCCACTATAGCGCATTTTATGATGTCGTAGCACCTTTTTAATGATTTCTAGCACTATTTCTGCAAACTATAGCACCTTTTTCTTATGCTATTTTTGACAGATTTCATGGTTATAGGGTTGTTTGCATTCAACTTTATTCATCTTTTACATACTTGCAGGTCTAATAATCTATGTTTTGTAGATATTGATCATAGGGTTTACTAGATTCATACTAGGGTTTGTTATTAGATTGCATACTAGTTTGATTTGCATTCATCATCTAGGGTTTTGCAAATTTCTAACCTAGTAGGGTTTTAAAATCATTTAGAATCCATTTTGAATCAAGTAGAGTGTTTCTAGTTTCAAATTAATCTGTTTTAGAGCTTAGATCCTTTTTTCTATCGATTCGGTGCTATCTGCATCCAGATCGATGCCATCTTTCACATTCAGGTAATCAAGGTAAAAACTCTATTAGCACCATTTGTTGATATTGTAGCACCATTTTATGATTCTTTAGTGTTGTTTTAGTCATTTCCAATGCCATTTTAATATATTGTAGCACCATTTCTATGATCTGTAACATCTTTTTGTTTAAGTGCCATTCCTGTAATTTGTAGTGCTAGTTTCTGATAGCAGGTAAGTTTTTTGATTAGCGCCATTTTCTATTTCTGTAGCATGATTTTCTATTTTTTTGGTGCCTTTCTGTTCTGTTTTAGCGTTATTTTTGGTACTAATTTTTAGATTATGCATGTTGCTAGCTGAACTCTACAACATAAAAGAATGCATGTCAAAGACTTACATCTGAAACTACTAATGATTTGCTACAAGGATTTTATTAAATTAGGCACACTTTTATTTTGGGCTTTAAAATGAACCTTTGTGTGTTTAGTTAGGCAAACATTTCATTTGGGCTTAAAAAGAACCATTGCTTGATCTTAGGAACATTTGGATTTGGACTTAAAAGGAACATCAGCACTTGTTTGCCCTATTTCATGCACTTGCACACTTTGTGTTACCCAAGGGTTAGAATCAAAGTATCATCTCCCCTCGCCTGCCCATGAGACACATTTGTACTCATTGGTGACCCCAAGCGGTACTTTCATCCGGTCCACTATATGTAAATTAGGATAAGGCAAAAGCCAAGTCTTAATTGGTATTAGCGTATACCATTTGATGCTAGCTTGAAAGGAAGTAGTACCTTTTGGTATATGATACTCCTAGTAGAGTTAGTTAGAACCTTAAGTGGTTTATCAGATGCTTGTATCATGCCAATCCCCTAGATGTTCCCCCACTATGAACCATTGTTTTAGTAGCCCAAATCCCTCTATTTGTTGGTGCAAAAGGTGGGACCTTTGAAGCCGCCCCAATTTTCATGGTTCTTAGTAGAGATAGAAGGGACAATCCTAAGGTTTGTGAGCCTTGGGAAACCTAGAACTTGGTATGTGTGAGAAGTGAGTACCGTGGAGAGGAGCTGGTGCTACCAAGATCCTGAAGCTATCCACTTTGAATAGGCACGGCTAGGGGATCCAACAAATATTGTCCTTGCCTTCACCTGAGGTTGTGCTTGTTTTCAAAATTTTCAAAACAACAAAAACATTGCATTGAAACAAACTTCCCATTGTGTGAATTGTTTGCTTTGTTTTTGTTTGCCAAGAGACATTTTCATTCCCAAAACCTTAGGAATATCAAACAATCCATCCATCACAACATTTGACCCTTTAGAAAATTTAAAAAAAAATCAAAAAAACCTTAGAAAATCCAAAGAAATAAAAAACCTTAGAAAATCCAAAAAAAAAAAAAAACCTTAGAAAATCCAAAAAAATCAAAAACTTTAGAAAATCCAAAAAAATTAAAATACTTAGAAAATCCCAAAAATATTTTTGAGACCTTGTCCCATCCATCCTTTAATTTTATTTATCCATTTGACCCATTCATTCATCTCATTTTGACCTTAGAGAAAGATATTTTGATTTGTTGGACCCTCTATCCTTTAACCATTTCATTCCAAAATCATTTTCTAGTTACACCTATCCAAATTATCTATTAGTCATTCTACATTTTATACCATTTCCATCAACCTTTGGACCAAACTTGTGTGCAAAAGATTTAATCTAGATCTCATCCTATCCTAGTTTGTAAGGTACTTAAAGACTATCTACCTTTGGTATCCTTATAAACTTTATCCATCATCATCCTTATTTTATTTGGAGGTCATTAGTTTATCTTCAAGTAAAATATTTTTCCATCCTTTTGTTTTAAGGTCATTAGTCTACCTTGAGTAGAAGGAATCATCCTTGAAACAAAACCTAAAAGATCTAGATTTTATCCAAGCTCACCTTTTTAGTCCTAAGCCATTTTCCAAATTTCAACACCATATCTTTAGCCAACCCCATCACAAATATCACCCTTTAGCTCTGAAAAAAAAATTCAACCCATTTTACTCCTAAACACTATTCTCTCCTTTGGGTCCAACTAATTACAAATTGATCTCTAAGGTCTTTCTTCCCAAAACATCAAATCCATTTCATCTCATAATCAAACTCATCCCAACATTAGTGCATGCCCTTGACAAGGTTACAAGCTAAGAGACTTCAAGAAATGGTATCTTTTGACAGTGGAATGCCTCAAACCAACCAAAACACCATCAAAATCAAAATTGGAATGCAACCAGCTGATGAGAATAATGTGCCCTACGACAATTCACTTCAACCTCCACAATCACCCCACACAACGCCTATACCTGACCAAGAGGTTGAGGATTTCTTACAAGATACTGAGGAAATTGATTTATTGAATAGAGTCCTTAAGTTGAATCCCAATAGGTTTATGGATCACCTTATTCGACCATACCACAAATCACCCTCACTATTCCTAGCAATACCCCAAACGCAAGTACTTCTATAAGCCTACCATCCAATGATCCCAACTCCATTGCCATCATATCACAATTACTTTCTCAACAAAATGTTAACACTTCTAATGCCGCAGCCATTTCAATATCACAAGATAATCAAAACCCAAATTTGTGATGACAAATTACCAACACGAACCAACAACAAAACCAAGACACGCGATTACCACCATATCTCCAATGACTATGTCAAAACAGTTCCACCCCACAGCAACCTCTAATAATTAAAATGGTCCAAAAAATAGTAGAGATGGAAAAAGAACCTAAAAAGAAGCACTATTCTCTCGAGGAAATATGTCCTTATCCTTTTGACAGGAATCTATACATGCCACCTTTCCCCAAACATTTTGAAATGCCAAAATTTGACAAATATAAGGGAAAGGGAGACCCTAGGGATCACTTGCGGGAATTCTACTTCACTTGCCTTGATGTCTCTTAAGAAGAGACTTACTTAATGAGACTTTTCCCTAAAAGCCTTAGTGGACAAGCCACTGAATGGTTTACACATCTTTCCCCCAGCATCAAATCATTTGAAGAACTTGCGGACAAATTCATAACTCATTTCTTCTACAATTGTGAGCATGAAATCTCTATGACGGACCTTTGTAACACTAAACAAAAGAATAGGGAACCATTTACAAATTTCTTAGAAAGATGGAGAGCTTTGGCAATCAATCTACCATGGCAGATTCCTGAAAATAACTTGTGACCATGTTTCTCACCAATTTGAATCCTGAATTAGCATTTCACTTGCAAGTGTTTTGTGCCTCAACTTTTGAAGAAGTCGTAGAAAAGGGAATAACTATTGAAAGAGCCCTTGTTGCTAAAGGATCAATAAAACTATATGATAACAACAAGACATTTACAACAACAACAATAATGCTCAAACAAGTGACAAGTCACGCTTTTGGAACAAGAATAAGAATTCCCTTAACGATGGAGTGATAGATACAAAAGCTATCCAAAATATCCAAAATAATCCCCCACTAAACATCTCAAGCAACAATGTGAACATACCTAAGGGGCCTCCAAGACAAGATGATCGCCCTAGAGGAAGATTTACTCCTTTGGGGGAACCCATTGAGGATATTTTGGATAGGTGTGTGAAAGGAAATTTATTGCAACTTCCACCCATCTAACCATACAATGAAAGTCAATTTAATCCTAAGTAGTTTGATGAGAATGCATTTTGTGAATAGTATTGTGTTAAGGGACACCCAACATCAAATCACATGAGATTAAAACATCGCATACAAGATCTCATAGAAGCAGGCAAGGTCACCCTTCAAGACTCGTCAAATCCATCTCCAAATGCAAACTTAGGAGCATACAAGGACCCTCTCCCTGACCATAACAAAGGAAAAGTATCTTCATCAGCCAACTAAACATACCATGTTGTTCCTCTGCCAAAATTCTTTGATTCCATTGTTGCCTAATAGAAGAATCCGTTAGCCATGTCAACATTGTTACAATCTGAGTTAAACCCCAAACTCCTGATTGTATTGACACAACTCACCATGTTCGTGTAACCATTCATGGTGCCACTTCCACTAGTCAACCATTTGTAGCTGATCAACCTTAGTTATCCACACTTTTGAATCCACTTGCATGTAAATACAACCTCCTAGATCATCTAGGAAAGACACCTACCCAAATAACAATTCTCGAGCTCCTTTGTACATCACCACTTCATAAAGAAATTCTAGATAAATCCTTGATGGAAACACAAGTCCCTACTAATCTAAATGTGGAACAATTCCAAGCTATGGTAGCCCATCTTGTAGAACCTCATTGCCTCACCTTTTCAGAAAAAGATCTTTCCACAAATGATGCATCTCATAACGAAGCATTACACATCGAAGTCCTAGTCCATAAACACATCATAAAAAGGTTTTTAATAGATGGTGGCTCTGGCCTAAATCTGTGCACTCTAAAATTATTAAAACACTTGGGATATTCTGATGTGGTCATAAACACAAATGAATGCATCACCATAAAAGGTTATGATGACACAGAAAGATTGTCTATTGGGACTATCAAGCTCCCTATTCAAGTAGGACCAAAGATTTTGGAAACAAAGTGCCAAGTCCTTGACCTTGATCTTCCTTACAACATTCTTCTTGGTTAGCCATGGATTCATGCTATGCAAGCCATCCCTTTCACTTTCCATGAATGCCCTTAAATTTCCCCACAACAAAACTGAGATTACCATCTATGCCAACCCACATCCCTTTCAATACTGCAGCTTCTTTGAAGGGCATGATCATACTTTCTATCCCTATAATCATCCTGTTGTGAGACCTGCCAAGTCTAAAAAAATGACCTAATCATCTTCTACCTACATTGATCCTACTGATTTGCCATCAACATCACAATCCACCCCTCATCCCAAGATCAATATCAAGGCAAGTGACAAGGGATGCGGTGAATATAACTTACATGGTGCTTTCTTTTGTCTCAGACTTCTACCACCATCCTCTAAGACATATGACACTCCTAAGGGAAATGAAGTCTCTACTGTAGTCATCAAGTGCAAACCAACACCAACCTTTGAAAAGAAACATCTCATGGAACAGGATGTCTTAGAAGATGTGTCCTTGTGGTTGTACAAAGATGAAGAAATCAAGAACTCCTGACTCTTCCATTAGAAATTTATGGTAAAGGCTCGAATACTTAAGAAAATGGGATACAAGGGACAAGAGGGAATTAGCTTGCATAACCAGGGATCATTGAACTAAGGGATATTTTTATCACCAAGGGTTAGGGTATGGAATACTAGAACTGCCACCTTCAGAATGTGAGTGTACTTTTGCAGAGGATGCCAAAGCCTTCCTAGTAATCAATGACAATGATGAAGAGTATCGTTCTGACTCCTTCACTGATTTCACCAAAAATTTGAATCCTCCATCTATACCATCTTCAAATTATTCTCCATGCCATCCACAACTGATGACCTACCTTTAGTATACCCACAACTCATTGATTTGGAGCAAATGGCACCACCTATCCTAGATGTTGTACAAAACGACGAAGCTCTGGCTAAATTCATGGTAGTAAGAAACCACATTCCTTTGGGAGATCATAAATTAGAGGATATCATGGAACTTAACACTGCTACTTACTTTGGTGAGACAACCCAATCTCTTAGTCACAAAAAGATGAATATAAAAATAAAAATGACATCCCCTGGCGAAAACCACTTTGTGGCGCTTTCGGATGATAAAAAAGTAAAAATAAAGGACATATCCTCTAGTGAAAACCTCTCTGAGGCTCTAGAGAATGAGAGATTGGACCTCCCTGAAGTACCTCAATTTTATCAATAAAGATCTCCTATTTTGGCAGAATAGTCAAAGGAAATGAATCTTGGAATAGAGAGTGAGCCTAGGATCACATATCGAGCTGAATCATTGACACCAACAAAATAAGAAACCTTTCTAAATTTCTTCAAACAAAGAAACATCAACTTTACATGGACTTACACTAACATGCCTGGGCTAGATCCTTCTCTTGTAGTTCATCACCTTGTAGTATATCCAGATGTGAAACCAGTAAGACATAAATTAAGAAAGATGCATCCACAACTAGCATTACTTATCAAAGTAGAGTTGAAGAAACTCCTAGATGTGAGATTTATTCAACCAATAGATTATCCTCAATGGGTGTTGAACCTAGTACCAGTGAAAAAAGTGACTGGGGGCAGTCATTGTTGTACTAACTTTCGAGATCTTAAAAAAGCTTGTCCTAAGGATGATTTCCCTCTCCCTAACATTGACATTATTGTAGATCTCACTCCTGGACATGAAATGCTATCCCTCATGGACAAATTTTCAAGATATAACCAAATTAGAATAGCTAAGGAAGACCAACATAAGACATCATTCATAGCACCATGGCGAACTTATTGTTGGGTTGTGATGCCTTTCAGATTGAAGAACACAAGAGAACATACCAAAGGGAAATGATGGTTATCTTTCATGACTACTTTCACAAGATAATGAAAGATTATGTAGACAAACTTTTGGCAAAATAAAAAACAAGAGAAGAATATCTGGATGTGTTAGCAAAGATCTACAATTGACTGGAAAAGTATAATGTACGAGTCAATCCTAAAAAGTGTGTTTTTGGGGTAACCTCCAAGAAGCTCCTAAGATACATAGTATCACATAGAGGGATAAAAGTATATCTGAACAAAGTCAAAGATATAATGGAGATGCCTCCTTCAACACTTAAATAGCTCAGAAGTCTACAAAGTAAGTTGCAATCCATTTGTCGATTCATAGCATAGCTCGCTGATAAGTGTCAAGCATTCCAGCATCTACTTAAAAATAATTCAACTTTTCAATTGGGATAATAATTGCTAATCCACTAGTCCTCATGCCACCAAGACTAGGACAACCTCTTCTCCTCTACATATCAGCAATAGAAACAACAATTGGAGCTTTATTGGCACAACATGATGAACAAGGAAAAGAGAGAGCCATCTACTACATCAGTTGCACGTTGATAGCATATGAGATTAATTATTCACAGATTGAGCGAACATGTTTGGCAGTAGTCTTTTCAACTCAGAATTTAAGGCACTACATGATTAATCACAAAACCAAGCTCATTGCAAAAATTGATCCATTGAAATATCTGTTAAGTAAAGCCGCTCTCACCGGAAGAACAACCAAATGGGTAACTATCCTAAGTGAATTTGACATTGAGTACACAAAACAAAAAGCATCAAAGGACAATTTATCACTGATCAACTAGTAGATGCTCCTATTCCAGCTAAACATCCTTTGTTATCTAAGTTTTCAGACGAATCCACACTGACAGTTGCATTGACAGAAAACACTTAGAAAATGTATTTTGATGGATCTTATACTCATCGTGGCTCAGGGGCAGATCTACTATTTGTCACACCTCAAGGAGACATGATCCCTAAGTCATACAAAATAACATTCCCATGTACCAACAATGTAGCTGAATACAAGGCCCTCATCACAGGACTTCAAATGGTAATCAAATGGAAAATAGAGAAGATGATAGTATATGGTGATTCATAGTTGGTTATCCGATAGATCAATAATGAGTATAAGAAAAAGGATGATAAGCTCCTACCATATAAGAGAATGGTTGATGATTTCAAGGATTACTTTCACGACATCTATTTTGAACAAGTCCTGAGACTTAACAATAAAGTAGCTTATGCAATGGCCACCATTGGGTCATTGGTTGACATGAAAAAGGATAGCAATAAATGTGAATTTTTGATAGAAGAGCTTCAAATCCCTGCTTATGATGTGTTGCAATCAGAACTTGTATGCAACATTGTTGGTCCTTTATCCCCATGGTATCAAGAAATCTATTTATACCTTCATGATAATACCCTTCCACCCAACCTAACATTTGTCCAACGTAAAACCTTCATCCGTCAATCATCCTGTTTCACTATCATTGCTAATACCTTATACCAAAGGAGTCTTGATGATACTCTTTTGATATATCTTGACACTAGGGAGGCTGAGACAACTTTGTAATAAGTACATGAGGGTATCTATGGGGCGCATTCTAGTGGACTGACCTTAGCTAAGAAGATTCTTTGAATGGGGTATTTTTGGCTAACCATGGAAAAAAGATGTGCATGAATATGTCAAGAAATGTCTACCTTGCCAGTAAAATGGAGATTGAATACATGCACCATCACAGGAATTGCAACCGATAACAACTCCATGGCCTTTTTCATAGTGGGGGCTTCACCTCGTAGGGAAGATACATGCACCCTCTTCTAATGGCCATAAATTCATCATCACCACCAAGGAGTATTTCACTAAGTGGGTAGAAGCTCTTCCACTCACCTTTGCCACTGATGTTCAAATTTCTAAGTTCATCCTGCATGACATCATCTGTCGTTATGCTATTCTGCACTCCATCATCACGGATAATGGAAAGCCCTTTAAGAACTAAGAAGTTCACACTTTATGCAATAAGTTCCATATCCAACACCATTTCTCTACCCTGTATTATCCACAAGGCAATGGTCAGGCTGACGCTTCCAATAAAACCATTTTGTGCATCCTAAAGAAAACAGTCAATGAAGTCGATCGTAACTAGCATCTGCAACTTAATCCCACCCTATGGGCATATTGCACTAGCATTTGTATGCCCATAGGAGCCACACCCTATTCATTAGTGTTTGGTTCTGAAGCCATCCTACCTATAGAGGTCAATCTCTCGTCTTTACGCATCTCATTGAAGAATATTATCACTGACAAGGAATATCAGATTGCACGATTGAATGAACTAGAGTTGCTGAATGAGAAATGCATAAACGCTCTAAACTATTTGCAAGCATATCAAAATTACTTACAGAGAAGTTAAAATAAAAAAATGAAGAGCCACAAATTTTAAGTAGGTGATCTTGTCATTATGGAGAATCAGAAGAACATGCAGGATCGCCCTAAGAAAGGAAAGTTTGAACCTAATTGGCTGGGTCCCTTCATCGTCATAGCTAGCTATAGATCGGGAGCCTATCAATTATCCACACCTGAGGGGCAGCCTCTGGAGGAACCTATGAATATCATGCACTTGAAGAAATTTTATGCATGACCCATCAAAGATGCCAAGTCAAAAAAAGTCAAAAAAATCACAAAATCAAAAAATCAAAAAATAAAGAAAAAAAATTGAGTGCAATAAAGTCATCCAATGGTGAAAATCACTTCAGTGACACCTTGGATAAGTACCATGGTGAAAACCTATTTTTAGGCACCATGTGTAGCAACCGGTTCTACCATCTATTAAAATCCCTATATCCATCCATAATCATCTATCATTCCATAATAAACTATCACTTCATAATCATCTATCCCATTTACATACCATAGCTTGGAGTTCGAAGCATTTTTGGTCACCCCACCCTCATCTTCCTTCATAATCCCACCCAAAAAATAAAATCATGGTGATGGTATCCTTGTATGCTCCTGGGAATAGTAAATCATTCAAAAATACAAATAAATCAAAACATTTCAAAAAAAATACAAAAAAAATTAAATAATCATAAAAAACTCAAGCAATAAATGTACCCCACAAGATCATCAATCTGCATCATCTTATTTCAATCACAACCACTCAAACCATCCTCTCTATCCACAATCCATCCCTACATCATCAAGTCCAACCAGAACTACATATTCATCTCGCCCACATCTTTTTAGGATCTTGATCCCATGTATACGGGTATGTAGGCGGTCTAGAATACAAAGGAAGTATCCAGTATGCAAGTCCACAAGATGCACCCATTCAACCCAGTTGGATGGTCCTTATCGATTGAACTCATTTGCAAAGAAAACTAAGCATCATTATCAAAACATCATCCTAACAACACAAAAATTGTCAATCAACAAATCAAGCCACATCATCACAAGTAGCCAGCTATCTACTTGCTTATTCTTTTCAGTATCTAATCCAACAACATCATCAATAGGTTCTCGCCTTAGCAGATATATCATTCCTACAATAAGCGAAAGCTATTTATCCTTTATCATCATCAACCATTATCCAAACTTGTTTGAGATCATTAGTCTATCTTAAGTAAGTCATCCATATCCTATCTAAACATCTCTTGGCAAGAAATACATAGCTATTGTCTTTCTTGTGATTGATCTTGTTGATTCTTAATTTTTTATCTTTTGCCTCATTCTAGGGATATTTGAAAGCTTCCTTGATCTCATCATATCTTGGTTCATGGACGAGGACACCTAGAATGGAGCATAGTCATTGTTTTGGATGCTTTGTTTGTGGGATGGTCTCCTTACCTCTAAGAATGACATTCATATCTTGATGATGATGTGGCAGTTCTAGCATACCACGCTCTTGGGGCATCTAAGCATAAATCTCACCTTTTATGTTTTCAGGAGGTTATGCTATGAGTCCCCTTCCATCATCTAGGCAAGGTTGTGCTATCTTATGGGTGTAGGTGCTTATCCCTTTGCTTGTGGGTTCGGTCCATGAAAAAATAGGATAATAATCAGCACACTGGTCCTTTCATACCTTTATGTACTCTATCCTATTTTCCTATAATAAACCTAGAAATGCTCTCAATGTTATCATGTAAGTCCTAATCCTAGCTCATCTTCCACATCCAAGCTTTCATCCATCTAATTTATTCTCCATTTAACATGTCTTGTCTACCTTTACCCCCATCCCCCTAACATTAGTCCCTCAATGACGTGGTGTCTATCGACTTAGTTTCACTCCATTTTTCTTCCATGTCCCTATACCTATTCCATTTCCCTCACCCTTACCCTTTCCCCCTAACCTTATCACCTAGGGTTTGACATAATCTAAATTGTATCATGACATATTTTCCCATTCCATCCCATTGCACTTACATTTCATTTTAGATATATTATCATTCACTTCCATTTATATTATCATTTTCATTTGCATTACATTTTAGGTATATTTCCACCTTCATTTCCATTTGCATTACATTATCATTTTACATAACATATATCATCGCATTTTGCATATACATGGAAGAAAACTGTAGACACCTAAAATTGTCTTCATCGCTGAATCGACTCCTGACATCCCTAAACATACCAATTCCCCCTCTAATCAATTAATTATCCCTTCATCACCTAAATTTTCATCATTCTATCCCTAATAATTGGGTTAATTTTATTAATTCAATAGTTCAAACCTTAGCCAATTTGATTAAACAAATATGCAATATTTATTTGGTCAATTTCTCCCTCCTCACTAAATCCAATTAATTAGCTAAACCAAGTTTAACTGATTAATTCAGCCTATTAATTGACCTATCCCTACCCTAGGTAATTAAATAGCTATTATTTAATTGCCTACCCTAGCCTACCTCATCCTAGCCTTAGGATTAATTAAATAAAACCTAATATTTAATTAATCTTAACCTCTCATTAAGATGGTCAAATCCAGCTTAACACCCTTCCCCACATCCTCCAAATAAAAAATTGGAATATATCCACATAAGTCAATTTTTTATTTAAATAAGTCCAACATCACATTTAATTCTCTTACAACCCCTTACCCATGCCATACCTCATTCATGTCCACTCATCCCCAAATGAATTTTTAATTCATTTTTACATTCCCCATATGAATCTTTAATTCAGAAATAATCCATCTCACCAAACCTCATTTAATTCACCCTTTTCTCAAAAATGAATAAAAGATTCATATTCATTCCTAGCCCTCCACATCACTTTCATTCTCCACCATTGATCTTCCAAGCTAATCTCCACCCTTGGATAAAAATCTCTCCAAAAATCTCTATAAATACTTCATCCTCCAACCCATTTTGGGATCCAATCTTCAAGTAATGTTACCATGTCCAAATATCCATTGAGCTAGTTTTTGTGAGTTGCATTTGAATAGAAGTATTTCACATTTGTATTCATCAATTAGGGTAGTCTTATCTAGGAGCTCTTGGGTGCAAAGCTTCTTTCCTTTTTGATGAGATTGGGTCTTCTTGTTGAGGTATAACTTCCTTGTTTATATGCATCCTAGTTTGTGTTTCGACCTTGATTTGATTTTCCTAATCACATTGGCATGCTCGGTGGGACCCACGGTCCATATCTAATCTTTTTTTTGTGAGTTTTTGTTTTGTTGAGACATGTTTTTGCAGGTCTGATGCTATCTACCTTGCACAGTGGCACTATCTTTGGTGTGCTTTGGTGCTATTTATTGTTTTAGTGCTATTTGGCAGGGCATTTTCTCTTCTATCTTTCACTCACAAATCCATCCAATTTTCTTTGTCTTCCTACTATTTTCTTGGCTTTTCTATACTTTGTTTTTGTAGGAATCTTGAATGGAGAGGGGGAGGTTATGCCAAAATTTTCCTAAAGACCAAACATGCATTTCAACTTTTATTTTGTCTTGTTTTCCATTTGTTAGACTAACAAGACCTCTTCTATGTGTAGCCTAACCCTCTGTTTTGGTTAGGAAGACCTCTGTTTTACAGGACAGACCAGTTTAGGCTCGTATCAGTGCTATCGACACCCAAAGCAACGCTATTTTCAATTGTGACTAGACCCTTTAACCACACGCGCAATGACACTTTGTCATATCCATATTAGTGTTATTTATCATTTTAGTGCCTTCTATATCTCATATTAGTGCTATTTAATGTTCTGGCACCTTATGTGTATTGTATTAGCACTATCTTTTATTCTGGTACATTATGTATTCTGTTATAGCGCCATTTTGTAAATTAACGCTATTTGTATGTACATCAGTTCTATTTGTCTAGGGTGTCAAGTTTTCTATCAGTTTCTATCAGTAGCGCCATTGCAGTCTGCAGTGGCACCATTTGGTCTCTGTTTTAGTGCTATTTTTATAGATTGACTTTGTGTTTTGTGCAAGGACTGATAAGTTGTTTGCAAGTCATCAACATCATTTTGCGTCCACTAACAAGTTTTTGTAGGGTGTTTATCTTTAGTTTAAAATAAACACTTCAATTGGGAATTAAAAAGAACCCTTGCATGTTAGCTTAAACAACATTTCAATTTGGTACAATAAAAAATTGATCAACAACCAACAAACCAATCTTTGTGTGTGCCTTAGTTTAGATGAAACATTTGAATTTGGCGTTCTAAAATTCACAAGTGTTTGCCAACAACTCTACAAAACATTTCAATTTTGGGCTTTAAAAAGAACCACAAAGTGCATCAATAAACTCATTGGATTAATAAGAACAACAATCTACATTCTTCACTCATATAAACAAGAAAACAAAACAAATTTGTGTGAGTTGTTTTCGTGATTATGTTTGTAGCGTGAAAAGTGTATGCTCTTCCCTCACACCATTGGTGACCTTGGGAATCAAAAGTTTCTCACAACACTTGCATAAATCACCCCCAACATAATCTAAAGAACTAAAATAAACCTTGTTAATGTGATGCAAGCACAAAATATACATATGCTCTCCCCTCGCATCCTTGTATGAACTTGGGGATCAAAAGTATTTTTGTGGTTGTGTTGCTTTTGTTAAATCCTTTAGAGGGCCTGTCACCCCGCTTCGAAAGGTGGGAATGACCTAAGCGACAACAAGCTAAAGCCAAGCTCTTTCGAGCCGCTATATAAATAATGTGTTTGTGACAAAACTCACAAGCAACAAGTGTTGTTGTGTCATACCGACAGCCAACCTCCCCCAAAAACCTCCAAGGCGTAACCCTTGGAGGCTAGGAGACTCCATAACAAAAAGTAGCATTGTCACATGTATGGCCACTTGAATGAATGCACTTACTACGAACCTTTATTTTAGCAAGCCAAAAACCTTCTATTTGTTGACACAGAAGGGAAACCTTTGAAACAGCCCTGATTCATGCGGTTCTTAGCCGAGGTAGTAGGGACAATCCTAAGGTTTGGTGAGGGACAAGCCTTCATGGAAACCTAGATCTTGGTATGCATGAGAAGTGAGTGCAATTATAAGGAGGAGCTAGTGCTACCAAGATTCTGGAGCTACCCACCTTCAATAGGCGCAGCTAGGGGATTCAACAAATACTGTCCTATCTTCGCCTTAGGTTGTGAAAAGTGCTTGTTTAACAAAATCACATGTCTTTTCACAAATAAAATCTTGGTTATTGTGTGTTATTATGCTTAAATTATTTTCAAGAGACTTGCCAAGAGACAATAAGAATCATTTGATCAAACTTCATATCAAAACAAATCTAAATTTGCCATCAAAATCTATCTTTTTCAAAGCCTCGACCAACACTGCCCTATTTCAGTGCCATCTCTGTCTGCTTTTGGTGGCATTTCACCTGTGGATTGGTGCTATTTGCAGATTGACTTACTTGAGACTAGAGAAAATTCTATTGTGATCTTTAGGACCTGCTTTGCCATAATCCATATTCACATTCCAAAAATCTATCAATACCACATCCATTTTTCCCCTCAAATTTTCCAAATCATACCTTCATTTTGACCTTAGAGAATCAATCGTTATCATTATTGGACCCTTTGCCATACCATAATCCACTTAATTGCATATCCATTTATCCTCATTAATCTTTGCATACCTTTTTGGACCAAACAAACATCTTTGTTACAAGAAATCATTCCAAAATCATCTCGATTTTCTCATCAAAAACAATCCAAAATCTACCAAATCCAAACACTTATCAAAAAACCATCAATCAAACATCCAAAACTCGTCATCCCTTTGAGCTAAAGATAGATCTAGATTTCATCATACACATCATATTTTTCTTGGAGAGTCATTAGTCAACCTTTCAAATGAAATAATCATCCTTCTTTGTGTAAGGTCATTAGTCTACCCCAAACAAAGAGAAACATCCATTTGTGTGACACAAATCTAGATCTTACCTAAGCTCAATTTGTTGACCATCAAATCCTTTTAAAAAACATCATCCTAATCTCTCATACCAAACATCAAAATCCCTTCCATCAAATCATCCTCAAGCAAACATCATCCATCATCTACCTTTTGGTCCAAATTTGTGCAAAAAGTCAATACTGTCCATTCTTATCACCTTGAGATTAACATCTTTTTGAAGACTTATCGATCTTTTATCACACTACAATCACCCCTACATCTTCTTCTCTACTCCATCTCACTACCACATCCATCTTTGGGTCCAACAATTTAATCCAAATTCTCTAAGGTCTCCATCCCCATTTCACTCCATCTCTAAAATCAAATCCATACACTTGCATGCCCATAACTAGATCACAACACAAGAAGAATCAAGAAATGGCAGAATCTAGACAATATAAGGACATAAGAATGCCTAATACTAAGACAACAACCTTCTAATCAACCAAATGTACCTCCCACCTTCGGTCTTTCAAATCCCAACATATAATCCCAATGAAAATCCCTTCCATTTCTTGCAGCAATCGCAACCACGACCACCTCCACCACAAAACGTCCCCACCATGTCCCAAGATGATCTAGATGTCTTAAGCTTTACACAAGATGCCGGTAACATGGACGTACTTGACAAAATCCTAAGGTCGGATCCAAATAGATATATTGACTACCTCCTCAAAATTGGTGCCCAACCACCCCATAACATGACATCATCCCAACCATCCACCTCTAATATCAATCCTACCACATCCTCCCAACCATCTACATCAAACACCCAACCTAGCATCTCACAAACCTCAACTCCCACCATATCTACCACCACCACAAGCTCTAATGTTACCACATCTACAATCCCCAGAAGTGTCTCCAATCCTACCACCTCCCAACCTGTCACCACATCCACAACCACAACTAACGTAAACTCTTCCATCCCGCAAATCACCTTAGGCATCTAAGGCAACCTCACACATACAAGCGCCTCCACAAGTGTGCCTCCACTCAATCCTCAAACCATAGCCTACATGAGACAATTATTTCCACAACCACCTCACAACATGACCAACCCATCCAACATCAACCCATCCAACATCAATCCATTTCATGTCAACCCATCCAACATCAACCCATCCAATGTCAATCCATGTAATCTCACATTTCTACAAAACCCCATAGCATCATCAACACATCATAATCCCAATCCTCAAATATCCCCCCATATTCTCCAACAACTCTATGCTCATCAACAACATCTCACACAACTCAACTAAAACACCACCCCATAGTACCAAAATACGACCTCCCAAAACCTCCAACATCGAACCACATGCAATCCCCAACACCTCATCCATCAGCAAAACTACACACCTCAACCACCACCAAACCCAAATCTCACAAGCATTTTATAGGCCTTGATTCAAAAGGTAGATGACATGCAAACTGGGGGCAAACGCAATCATTACTCTTTTGAGGATATTTGTCCCTATCCATTTGATTGGACATTGTACATGCCCCTTTCCCCAAGAATTTTTAAATGCCCAAATTTGATAAATACAAGGGAAAGGGAGACCCTAGGGATCATCTTAGGGAGTTTTACCTCACTTGCTTAGAAGTCTCAAACAACAATACATATCTAATGAGACTATTTCCAAGAAGCCTCGGTGGTCAAGCCACTAAGTGGTTCGCACATCTTTCCCCAGGCATTAGGTCTTTCCTTGATCTCGAGGAAAAATTTGTAAATCATTTCTCCTATAACTTCAAACATGAAATATCTATGACAAACCTTTGCAACACAAACAAAAAAGTGGAGAATCCTTCGCTTCCTTCTTGCAGAGGTAGAGAAGCTTAGCAAGCAAACTCCCTTGGCCAGTTCCTGAAAAACAACTCGTCACCATATTTGTGACTAACCTCAATCAGGAAATAGGGTTCCATTTACAGATCCTTTGTATGTCTACCTTTGAAGAAGTCATCGACAAAGGTACCACCATAGAATGGGCCCTCATCACCAAGGGCTTGATCAAATTATATGACTACAAGTCCAACAACAACAACAACAACAACAAGCTCCATATCAACACCCCCAATACAAACAACAACACCAACATGCAATCATATGACAAGCCACACTATTGGGGAAAGAACAAAAACACATTAAATGATAGTGTCACTGATGTGAAGGCCGTCCAACATGTACGGAATCAAACACCCGCACATACATATACCGCCAATGTAAATAACCCAAGGGGGCAAACTAAGAAAAACAAACCTCAAAGGCAATTTACACCCTTAGGGGAACCCATCGAGGATATCCTCAACAGATGTCTCAAGAAAGGTTTGATAATGCTCCCACCTGTTAAACCCCATCAAGAGAATGAACTCAAAGCCGCATGGTACAATAAAAATGATTATTGCAACTACCAGCACATTGTGGGCCATAAAATAGTTGACTGCATGAAATTGAAACATTACATGCAAGACCTCATAGATCAAAATCAAGTCAGCCTTGATCAAAGCACCCAACCATCACCAAACACTAATCTTAGAGCTTACAAGGATCCACTATCCAATCACAACGAGGCCTCCTCATACAATCAATCCTACAATGTCACTCCACCACCCGCATCCTATGACTCTATTGCAAGGCAGATAGAACCATCGTTTAACCATGTCAACACAATCACCATTTTGGCTCAAGCACCCAATTGTGTCGTCACAACTCATCATGGTTGTGTATCCATCCACATGGCCCCTACCACTGATCAAACCCCCACCTCCACATCTGACTCACTACCCCCTCATCCAACCACATGTCCATCGTCTACCAATCAGTACAACCTCCTCGAACATCTAGGAAAGACCCCTGCACAAATATCCATACTTGAGTTGCTTCGCACATCACCTCTTCATAAGGAAGTCCTTGACAAAGCACTCTTGGAAACCCAAGTCCCCGCCAACCTAAATGTCAATCAATTCCAAGCCATGGTAGGCCATATCGCTGCACCTCATCATCTCACATTTTCAGAAAAGGATCTTCTGGCTTCTAAACACTTACACAATGACATCTTACACATCAAAGTCCACATCCACAAACATATCATCAAACGAGTCATAATGGATGGTGGCTCCAGCCTAAACATATGCACTCTTAAGTTACTAAAACACTTTGGATAATCAAATGTGGTTGTAGATACTAGTGAGTGCATAACAATCAAAGGGTATGATGATACCAAACAACTATCTAAGGGAACTATCAAGCTCCCTATTTAAGTGGGACAAAAGATAATGGAAACAAAATGTCAGGTCGTTGATCTTGATCTCCCCTATAACATTCTTCTCGGCCAACCATGGATCCATGCCATGCAAGCGGTCCCCTTGTGAGGACCACCTTTTTACTTCTATTCTTGTGACTATTTACATTACTGTTATTGATACTTTTTATATGTGTGGGATAGTAGTTCCCGGATTTGTCAAACTATTAAACTTTATGTTGATTACGGAAAAACTAATTGGGTGATGTTTGGATAAGTTTACATTTCAAAAAAGTTAATTAGGTGATGATGGAAAATTGTAATATGATTTCATTTATGCTATTTAGAACTATGTCATGATAATGCATGTTTTTAAGTTGCTTCGGCTATGATGATTATATGTGAAACTGATCTTGCAATTTAGTGTGCAGGAATTTACTAATCAAACCATAGATTTCGGAGATCATTCCGCACCTTGTTATTGTTAATCCCTATTAAGCTAATCTGGTTCCACGAGGAACCAAGATCACTCTGTGTTTGATGTGGTGTTGTAATGTGGTCTTTCATAAGGTCGAATGGGTTGGTCTACCCTCTTGTAACACTGACTTATGATTTGTGTTGTAAAAGATTGTATTTGAAATTCTTTTCTTTTATTTTAATTCTTGAGGCCTTTTCTTGTATTTTAACATGACCCTAGGTGTCCTGAGTAGGTTAAAGTTGACCCTGGGTTATACCCCATGGGTCCAGGGCCCCATTTGGCATGGGTAACCCTTGAGTAACCTCCATGAGGTCATCTTAACCTCACCCTGAAGTTAGGTGGCGAAAATTGGAGGTATGGGGGGGACATGATGGGTTGTACCAACACCCAACCCATCCCTCTTCAATCCCCAAGGTAAGAGATGACTACAAACCCATCCATTATAGAGGGATTGACTTGAAGTCACCCTCACCATTAGTGAGATTCCCCATGAGTTGTGGGGTCATCCATAATGAAGGAAGGAAGAAGAGGCATGGGTCACTTGTCTTTTCCTCCTTTAACTCCTTTTATTTCTCCCATGCGTAAGAGAAATGACATGAGGAGAGGGATAAGGAGTACTCTAGGGATGGGTGAGTGACATAAGCCAACACTCATCCCTTGGGACATAATAGTGGTTTTGGGAAGAGAGAGGAGGTGACAAGAGTCACCTCCCCATTTCTCTAAACTGAAAGGATTTGGGTTATTTGAATTCCATTTTGGGATGGGGAGGGAGTTAGTTGAATTTTGGGGAGAGTTTTATTTTGATTGCCAAAATAAGAAAGCTAGCTTTTGGGAGAGGGAAAGGAGGAGGGAGTTGGTGGCTTAGGTTGGAGAAGATCTCAGTGGATCTCTACAACAACTTCATCCTTGAAGGGCTTGTAAGGTTGGTTTATTATTACCTCTCTTTCGTATATCTGATTGTTGTATGAAAAGTGTGTGAAAGTTGTTCATTTGTTGTGTTTTAGATATGTTTTTGTGGGATCTGTTGTCGGGTTGTTGGCAGAGCTTCTCCCACCTGGGAGAAATGCTCATCAAGTTTGGGGTAGGGGAGGAGTGATCCTCCTCGGGTGCATACCTGGGTTCTTCTTTTGGGATGTTGAAAGCCTTGAGGGCATGTATTTGTGACCGGTTCCTTGACTAGAGAGTCAAATACAGATTCCTTGGGAAATTTTGTGATCAAACTTGGTTTGAGGCCAAGAGAAATTGTGTTGGTTATAATATCTGTAAGGGTGACACTCTGGAGTCGAGTGTGTCCACTCTCCTGCCCCTTGTGAAGCTCACTATAGTTGAGTTTTCATGTTGTGAAATTTATCCACGGGTGTTTGTATGCTTTGGGTTTGTTGTTGTTCCCTGTTGTGAAGTGGATTGCTTGAGTTACCTAGGTGTGAGTATGATCTCCCTAGCTCGGGGGTGACCCTCTTGCGGGTCTACGGTAGGGAGGAGAGCTAGATGAGTGGTGTTTTCTTCTTTGTTTGTCTTTGATACGCAGGTTTCCTGTTGAAGCTTATGGTTGGTTTTGGAGGAGTGTTGTATTTAGGGAGACTGTATTTCATCCTTGCTATAAGGAGAGTTTGGTTCTTTGAGCTACATCCTATTTATGTTTCATTGTGGAGGGATTCTCTTCCTCTGAAGTTGTATAATTTATTGTTGGGGAAAGAGAGAAATTCTTCCCTTCAGTGGTGTTTGTTAGTTATGAGTTTTGACAGTTATGTATACTCGGAGTATCTGTTGTTGAGTAGTGAAATTTTATGTTGATCTTGACAAGGTGTTAAAGTTTAACTATAGTATTGTTGGGAGGTGTTTGGACGAAATCATGAATTTTGCTAATTTTTAGATATTGTAGTTGTAATTAGTTGTGAGCCAATGCATTTGTAATGAGTCTTTCCATTCTCTATTTGAAGCTAATATGCACTATATTGAAATTAGCAAATGTGAATTAAGGAAAGAAAATGTATATATATATATATATATATATATATATATATATATATATAATTATCGATTTTACCAAACTCCTCGTTTAACATTAATTGTATGAAGTTTAATTTCCGTATTTGCTTATATATTTCTTAATTAAAGTGTAAATGGTAGTTTAAGAAATTTACGTTTAATTCCCTGTATTTACAATGCTAAGTATTAGTTGATATTAAATGAACTGGAATTGAACATGACAGATAAATAGAGTTTTAAGTCATTCTTTGCATTTAAAATTTTCAATTATTAAAGAATCTGTAATTGTAAATCGCATTTGAAAGAATTATTGTTTGTTCTCTGCAATTGAAGTGTTTAATTATTATATGAAAATGTGATTGTAAGATAAATTAGATTTATTTGTCTTCATTTCTCTTTATCTATAAAGTATCTGTGAAGGAAAACTATTAATAGGATTATTAAATAGAATTATATATAAAGGTTTAATCATCTAATTCTTTGTATTTTCTTTTGTTATTTCCCTATGAAGGGAATATGACAGAGAGTAAGTGTGAGATATATATATAAATATATATATATCAAAGAATATATTCTCAGTAAAAGAAATAGATTAAAAAGAAAATATATATTAAAAAAAACATTTTTTTTGCTATGAGTGCTGTCAAACAGCACATATAAAAATTGAAGGAGTGGTGGTGGGAAGGGTTTGAACCTTCCCACCAGCATTGTATATTTTCTTGGGTGTGGGGAGGGGTGTGGGTGGGGCCCACACCCCCGCTACCCATGAAAACCCCGGCCGCCACTGCCCCTGCAGCCAGCACGCCGCCACAACCCTGTTCACCCGCCACTGACTCTGTGGCCTCAACACTACCACAATCCCCGTCTACCCGCCGCCTCTCACAAATAAAACCCCCCTCCCTTCTCAGGCCGACCCTCCTCCATGGCCGCCGCCATGTCTACAACCTACCGCACAAAAAAACACAAAAAAATTAGGGCACAATTCAAATGCAAAATGATATTAGGGCTTCAGCCCTTCAATGAAGCATAATTGTATGGGTTTTATAAAAGGAAGTTCTAATATTGTCTATATAAATATAAAAATAAAAGAATAACAATTGAAATAATAACAATAGTAATAATATTTAAATAACTTAATAAAATAAACTAACAATTGTAATAATAGTATTAGTAATAAATAAAAGTAATAATAACAATAAGAGAAATATAATTGTATATATCTATTTATATATCTATATATAATCTTATATATATATAAATATATCGATACATACATATATTATATAATAATTAGGTGAGGCCGTTTTGTTGTTACAACAACAAGAGAAAATAAAATTATAACTTAATGAGAGAGCTTAAAGAACTATACTATAATATTCCTGGAAGAGTTTCTCGGAAGTTTCAACTATCAACGCAATTCAATAACCAGGAAAATGAAGAGGAAAAATACGCATCACCTTGTTTAAAAGAACACTAGAAATAAACTTAAGAAGCCATCACAGACATTCCATGTGAGGCCATTTTAATATCAAATGTAGTTAGTAAACACCCGATGGAGAAAACATGAAAGAGAAATAGAAGAAGAAAAACTAACATTGGAAAACACAGAGGAGAAAATGCACGGCATTTTCCACCTGGAATAAGAGAACTAAGTAGATGTACTTTCCGCTAATTTTTGCTTAGGAACAAGATTAATTAATACAAACGTAGAGGAGAATCTTGGTCGGAGAAAATAAGGGGCTGAGTCCAGCGAATTAGTAAACCAGCCTATGTGATCTGTACCATCTGGAAGTTAGTAACAATGTTAAAATAGATACAGTGATAACTTTGATTGATGTAGAATATGAAGAAAGGACAGGATAAACATAAAGAAAATGTAGAAATCAAAAGAGAGAGACCGAAATATAAACAAACTAAATTTCAGAGAAATAGTTAAGGTGAGTGCGACAGAAATACAATCAGAATTAAGATCCAGAGAAACAGAAGAGAGGGCAAACGAACTATCTTGTTGAGAATGCTAAGTTCGAAGTAGGAGTATATTTCAAGAAACGAGAAAGAAGGCAGACAAATGTGCTTTGCTGAAAAATAACCCAATAGGGAGATCACGAGTTAGTTTAGTAGGAACAAGGCATCGTGGGAAGTTGTTAATCTATCAGGGAACCCCGTAAGTAGTATAGTGTTGAGTAATTCCCACGTACGCCGTAAGGCGTTTTGCTACCGAAATCTGCTGAGATTTAGGGTTAGGAACCTCGATAATATAAACCTTGTAGCGACGATAACGGTGTCGTAGTGACCCCCTTGTTGGACTGTGTGCGTCCAGATGAACGCAATTGTACTTTGTACCCCGCCAACAACTGTAGAATTTTTGCCTCGAGCGTACACCACCGAGCATGCCTACACATGCGAGGGGGTTTCTAGGGAAGCTTGAGAAAATTTTTTATGTTTTGTGTCATAACCACATGACTGATGTGGGTATGACACGTGTGATGAGTGTTGTGACCGCATGGAAAATCTGGGCATGACATTTGGTATCAGAGCCCCGGTTTAAACACTGGGCATATTTGGGCACGTTATTATTCTGCAACTTTGATTAATTAATCTCTACCTTGTTTTGTAGGATGCCTCCCTGACGTGTTCGACGAGTGAGATCATGCCACATAGCATCTGTCGAGGTGCACAGCGATTCCTCAGCCGAGGGACAGGCACCCGCAGTTACAGCAGCACCACCTGCACAACCTGTACCACAAGCACCACTAGTACCACAGGCACCACCAGTATTGGATATAGGACCACAGATCTTACAGGCACTGTAGGCTATGTTAGATAGGTTACCGCCAGTGATTCCTGAGCCACGTGTTGAGCCTCGTGTTGATCCGCGAGAGGAGCCACGTAGGGAGCCACGTGCTGAGTCACGTGTTGAGCCACGTGAGGAGCCCCGCGTTGATCTGCGAGAGGTGCCATGTGTGGAGCCTATCATTGAGATTCCTGACACTACAGTAGAGGAGGTAGGGTTAGCCTCCCATGCACGGAGCAGGAGTCCTCCGAGACCTTTGAGATGAGATGAGATCCAGAGGGTAGAATAGGTACATCATGGATTGTATGAGGATGGTGTGGAAGAGCCAGTTGTGGGACTTAGAGATAGAGGGGACCCCATCAGAGATCTACTTAGGCTCAACCCACCCACTTTCACAGGTGCTACAGAGGGAGCTATGGCCGAGGCTTGGCTGATTAGTTTAGACAGGTGTTTCACGTTGCGACCATATGGAAGCAACATGAAAGCACGAGTGGCAGTCCATCTTCTGAGGGATGCCGCAGCTACCTGGTGGCGCACTGAGGAGTGCAAGCGCTGACTTTCCGTGGATACACTCACTTGGGATATCTTTATAGAGCGCTTTAATGCGCGATATTTGTCAGAACATTACAGACAGTGCAGGATCGATGAGTTCCATGATTTACAGCAGAGGGGACTCATTGTTACTCAGTATGAGAGCCGATTCATTGAGCTTTCTCGATACGTGGAATACCTCCATGACGAGAAAATCTTAATACACAAATTCATCAGAGGGCTAAATCACAGGATAGCAGGACCAGTTCGTATGGCAGACCCCCAGACCATGAGCAAGGCTATTGAAAAGGCCCTTATATCAGAGGAAATTCAGGGACGAGGGCAGAATTCATGCTCATAGTATCAGGATCGTAATCCCCAACAACAGCAAAACTTTCGAAGGCCTCAAAACACAATACAGAGAGGACGATATAACTCTTCATCATTACCTCCTAGGCCTCCACAATAGCAGCAACATCAGTAAAAATCTAAATTCCAACAGAGGGGTCAGGGAGGACAAAACCGAGGTTGGCAGCAGCAGGGTTCACGCAAAGACCAGAGACAACAGGGTTCATCGGCAGGACCCGCGAGGTCTCAGCAGTCTTACAAAGGCTCACAGGGGTCCACTGGACGGACTGGGCAACAACAGTCGGGCAGAACACAGTCAGGGCAGTTACAGGCTAGAGGACCATGTTATGTGTGTGGTGGGGTAGGGCATTTGGCTAGAGAGTGCCCGCAGGGGTATACAGCAGGGGGACAGCCCCAATCAGGAGGATCTGAGCAGACCGTAGGTGACGTGGGCAGATCCCACCACATGTTTGCAGTGGTTGATAACCGCCAAGCCGATTTCCAGGCCTCAGTCATCGAGGCAGCAGGTACGATTGGGGACTTTCCCATCTCTATCCTTTTTGACTCAGGAGCTACTGACTCCTTTATGTCTACATTGTTAGTGGAGCATTGCAGGCTGGTGGCTTCTAGGCAAGACATTAGGTGGGAGGTTGAGTTGGCCTCTGGGGCCAGGATGTCAGTAGATACCTTGGTTAAAGACTGCAAAATCACATTAGGATCCTTCACTACATCATGTGACCTTAGGGTTATGCCATTAGGATCTTACGGTGTAGTTCTGGGTATGGATTGGCTTGCGGCTCATAGAGCTAAGCTAGATTGTCGCTAGAGGATGATTAGCTGTTTAGATGATCATGGTTCACCGGTTGAGATAATGGGCATTCAAAAGCCCGTGGTTGTTCGTACAATATCCGCTCAATAGCTTAAGTGCTGTATGCAGAAAGGATGCCAGATGTTTGCTATTATGGTCAGTGATAGAGCAGAGGAAGAACCTGAGGCTACGTTAGATGATCACCCTATCCTTAGAGAGTTTGCCGACGTATTTCCACCGGAATTACCAGGTATGCCTCCACGTAGAGAAGTGGACTTCCACATCGACTTAGTGCCGGGTGCAGAACTGATATCCCATGCACCCTATAGGATGACTACACACGAACTCACCGAACTAAAGCTGCAGTTAGAGGAATTACTTGAGAAGGGGCACATTTGACCCAGCGTTTCACCATGGGGCGCACCAGTTATCTTCGTGAAGAAGAAGGATGGGTCTCTTTGATTATGCATGGACTACAGGCAGTTGAACAAGGTGACGGTGAAGAACCGTTATCCTCTGCCTAGGATTGACGACCTTTTTGATCAGATGCAGGGAGCCAGAGTGTTCTCAAAAATTGATCTAAAATCTGGGTATCACCAATTGCGCATCACAGAGGCAGATATTCATAAGATTGCTTTTCGAACTAGATATGGCCATTACGAATTCATAGTGGTACCCTTCGGTTTGACGAATGCCCCTGCAGTGTTCATGAGTCTCATGAACGGGGTGTTCCATACTTACCTAGAATGGTTCGTGATCATATTTCTAGACGACATTTTGATTTATTCGTGGACCGAGAAAGAGCATGTGGAGCACTTGCGTCAAGTTTTGCAGTGATTACGAGAGCAGCAGCTTTATGGCAACTTGGTAAAGTGTGCCTTCTTCAAGACAGAGGTGCAGTATTTGGGACACATTTTATTAGGCGATGGCATCTCCATAGATCCATCTAAAATTAGAGCAATTCAGGAGTGGCCGGCACCCACCAATGTGACAGAGGTCAGAAGCTTTATGGGGTTAGCCGGTATTATCGTCGGTTTGTCGAGGGCTTTTCCAGGATAGCACATCCCATCACTTCCCTTCAGCGAAAAGGGAAGGGTTTCATATGGACCGAACAATGTGAAAAGGCCTTTGGAGTCCTCAAGGAGCGTCTTACCAGTGCTCCTATTTTAGCAGTTCCAGATCCTACAGAGGAGTTTGTAGTTTGCACAGATGCATCATTAGAAGGTTTGGGAGCTGTGCTTATGCAGGGTGGTCAAGTGATTGCATACGAATTGCGGAAACTGAAGACACATGAGTTAAACTACCCTACTCACGACTTAGAGCTCGCAGCAGTTATTCATGCTTTGGTCCGCTGGAGACACTTCCTCTTAGGTCGATGCTTTGAACTCCATTCAGATAATCATAGCTTGCAGTATATCTTTACATAGCCAAACTTAAACACTCGCCAACGGCGTTGGATGGAATTCCTATGCGAATATGACTTTGACGTCCACTACATCAAAGGGAAGGAGAAAGTGGTCGCTGATGCCTTGAGTTGAAGGCGCCATGAGATCCTAACCCTGACTTTGAGGGTGGACTTGAGAGATCGCATCTTACAGTATCTACCGAAGGACGAGTGGTTTCTTGAGGTGCAGCAGGAAATTCTAAATCAGAGGGCCCTTGAGGGCAAATTCGCAGGATATACCCTCGAGTCTGATGGGCTGCTTCGACATCGGCAGCGTATCTATGTACCCCACATGGGTAATCTACGTACGATTATTCTATCGGAGGCTCATAGAGCACCCTATGTAGCACATCTAGGAGTGAAGAAGATGCATGCTGATTTATGATAGCTTTATCATTGGGCTAGGATGAGGCGTGACATTGCAGAATATGGTGCTCGTTGCCTAGAATGTCAGAGGGTCAAGGCCGAACATTAGCATCCAACGGGACTGTTGTACCCTCACGAGATACCTGAATGGAAATGCGACACCATTTCTATGGATTTTATCATTGGTCTACCTATGTCATCATGTCGCCATGATGCTATTATGGTGACAGTTGACAAGCTGACCAAAGTGGTGCATTTTTCACCGATATGCACAACGTACAATGCACCATCCGTGGCAAAGGTGTTTCTTGATCAAATTGTTAGACTTCATGGGGTACCTCACCGCATTATATCCAATAGAGACTCTATATTTACTTCATCGTTCTGGAGAGCTTTACATCAGGCGTTGGGCACACAGCTCAACTTCAGTTCAGCCTACCATCCAGAAACCGATGGACAAATAGAGAGAGTTAACCAGGTGTTAGAAGACATGCTTCGCATGTATGTTATGGACCATCAGTCTAGATGGGAGGAGTACCTATATCTAGTTGAATTCACCTACAATAATGGGCATCACAGCTCATTGGGTATGCCTCCTTTCCAGGCTTTATATGGCAGACCATGCAGAACACCATTGAGTTGGGATCAGATAGAGGACAGAATGGCCATCAGTCCAGAGATAGTTCTGAATATGGAATAGCAGGTCAAATAGATTAGACAAAGACTTCAGGAGGCATAGGATAGGCAGAAGAAGTATGCTGATGCTAAGAGGACAGACCGAAGCTTCTCTGTGGGGGATAGAGTATTTTTGAGAGTGTGACCGCACAAGAGTCCAATCCATTACAGGAAGGGCTCTAAGCTCACACCTTAATTTGTAGGACCTTTTGAGATCTTGGAGCGGATAGGACCTGTAGCCTACTGTCTAGCCTTGCCACCTAGCCTATCACGTATCCACGATGTATTTCATGTTTCAGTTTTACGTCAATATATTTCTAACTTATCTCACATGTTGGATTGGAGTGCTCTTCAGGTAGAGGCAGACGGACAGCTGGCGTTGGAGCCAATTCGCATATTGGCTTGTCAGACGCTGGCTCTTCGAGGTCGAGAGCTGGACCAAGGTAGGGTCCAGTGGGACCTATACGACGAAGTCACAGCGACATGGGAAGATGCAGAGAGACTGAAGACCCTTTATCCTCACCTTTTTGACGACTTCCAGGAGGAAGTACAGTCTTAGGGGGAGAGGATGTGAGGACCACCTTTTTACTTCTGTTCTTGTGACTATTTACATTATTGTTATTGATACTTTTTATATGTGTGGGATAGTAGTTCCCGGATTTGTCAAACTATTAAACTTTATGTTGATTACGGAAAAACTAATTGGGTGATGTTTGGATAAGTTTACATTTCAAAAAAGTTAATTAGGTGATGATGGAAAATTGTAATATGATTTCATTTATGCTATTTAGAACTATGTCATGATAATGCATGTTTTTAAGTTGCTTCGGCTATGATGATTATATGTGAAACTGATCTTGCAATTTAGTGTGCAGGAATTTACTAATCAAACCATAGATTTCGGAGATCATTCCGCACCTTGTTATTGTTAATCCCTATTAAGCTAATCTGGTTCCACGAGGAACCAAGATCACTCTGTGTTTGATGTGGTGTTGTAATGTGGTCTTTCATAAGGTCGAATGGGTTGGTCTACCCTCTTGTAACACTGACTTATGATTTGTGTTGTAAAAGATTGTATTTGAAATTCTTTTCTTTTATTTTAATTCTTGAGGCCTTTTCTTGTATTTTAACATGACCCTAGGTGTCCTGAGTAGGTTAAAGTTGACCCTGGGTTATACCCCATGGGTCCAGGGCCCCATTTGGCATGGGTAACCCTTGAGTAACCTCCATGAGGTCATCTTAACCTCACCCTAAAGTTAGGTGGCGAAAATTGGAGGTATGGGGGGGACATGATGGGTTGTACCAACACCTAACCCATCCCTCTTCAATCCCCAAGGTAAGAGATGACTACAAACCCATCCATTATAGAGGGATTGACTTGAAGTCACCCTCACCATTAGTGAGATTCCCCATGAGTTGTGGGGTCATCCATAATGAAGGAAGGAAGAAGAGGCATGGGTCACCTGTCTTTTCCTCCTTTAACTCCTTTTATTTCTCCCATGCGTAAGAGAAATGACATGAGGAGAGGGATAAGGAGTACTCTAGGGATGGGTGAGTGACATAAGCCAACACTCATCCCTTGGGACATAATAGTGGTTTTGGGAAAAGAGAGGAGGTTACAAGTGTCACCTCCCCATTTCTCTAAATTGAAAGGATTTGGGTTATTTGAATTCCATTTTGGGATGGGGAGGGAGTTAGTTGAATTTTGGGGAGAGTTTTATTTTGATTGCCAAAATAAGAAAGCTAGCTTTTGGGAGAGGGAAAGGAGGAGGGAGTTGGTGGCTTAGGTTGGAGAAGATCTCAGTGGAGCTCTACAACAGCTTCATCCTTGAAGGGCTTGTAAGGTTGGTTTATTATTACCTCTCTTTCGTATATCTGATTGTTGTATGAAAAGTGTGTGAAAGTTGTTCATTTGTTGTGTTTTAGATATGTTTTTGTGGGATCTGTTGTCAGGTTGTTGACAGAGCTTCTCCCACTTGGGAGAAATGCTCATCAAGTTTGGGGTAGGGGAGGAGTGATCCTCCTCGGGTGCATACCTGGGTTCTTCTTTTGGGATGTTGAAAGCCTTGAGGGCATGTATTTGTGATCGGTTCCTTGACTAGAGAGTCAAATACGGATTCCTTGGGAAATTTTGTGATCAAACTTGGTTTGAGGCCAAGAGAAATTATGTTGGTTATAATATCTGTAAGGGTGACACTCTGGAGTCGAGTGTGTCCACTCTCCTGCCCCTTGTGAAGCTCACTGTAGTTGAGTTTTCGTGTTGTGAAATTTACCCACGGGTGTTTGTATGCTCTGGGTTTGTTGTTGTTCCCTGTTGTGAAGTGGATTGCTTGAGTTACCTAGGTGTGAGTATGATCTCCCTAGCTTAGGGGTGACCCTCTTGCGGGTCTACGGTAGGGAGGAGAGCTAGATGAGTGGTGTTTTCTTCTTTGTTTGTCTTTGATACGTAGGTTTCCTCTTGAAGCTTATGGTTGGTTTTGGAGGAGTGCTGTATTTAGGAAGACTATATTTCATCCTTGCTATAAGGAGAGTTTGGTTCTTTGAGCTACATCCTGTTTACGTTTCATTGTGGAGGGATTCTCTTCCTCTGAATTTGTATAATTTATTTTTGGGGAAAGAGAGAAATTCTTCCCTTCAGTGGTGTTTGTTAGTTATGAGTTTTGACAATTATGTATACTCGGAGTATCTGTTGTTGAGTAGTGAAATTTTATGTTGATCTTGACAAGGTGTTAAAGTTTAACTATAGTATTGTTAGGAGGTGTTTGGAGGAAATCATGAATTTTGCTAATTTTTAGATATTGTAGTTGTAATTAGTTGTGAGCCAATGCATTTGTAATGATTCTTTCCATTCTCTATTTGAAGCTAATATGCACTATATTGAAATTAGCAAATTTGAATTAAGGAAAGAAAATGCATATATATATATAATTATCGATTTTACTAAACTCCTCGTTTAACATTAATTGTATGAAGTTTAATTTCCGTATTTGCTTATATATTTCTTAATTAAAGTGTAAATGGCAGTTTAAGAAATTTACGTTTAATTCCCTGTATTTACAATGCTAAGTATTAGTTGATATTAAATGAACTGGAATTGAACATGACAGATAAATAGAGTTTTAAGTCATTCTTTGCATTTAAAATTTTCAATTATTAAAGAATCTGTAATTGTAAATCGCATTTGAAAGAATTATTGTTTGTTCTCTGCAATTGAAGTGTTTAATTATTATATGAAAATGTGATTGTAAGATAAATTAGATTTATTTGTCTTCATTTCTCTTTATCTATAAAGTATCTGTGAAGGAAAACTATTAATAGGATTATTAAATAGAATTATATATAAAGGTTTAATCATCTAATTCTCTGTATTTTCTTTTGTTATTTCCCTGTGAAGGGAATATGACAGAGAGTAAGTGTGAGATATATATATATATAAATATATATATATATATATACATATAAATATATATATATAAATATATATATATATATCAAAGAATATATTCTCAGTAAAACAAATAGATTAAAAAGAAAATATAAAAAAAAAAAAAAAATTTGTTGTGAGCGCTGTCACACAGCACATATAAAAATTGAAGGAGTGGTGGTGGGAAGGGTTCGAACCTTCCCACCACCATTGTATATTTTCTTGGGTGTGGGGAGGGGTGGAGCCCACACCCACACCCCATGTAGTGGGATGTGGGTGGGGGCTCCGCCCCTCCCCACACCCCCGCTACCCACGAAAACCCCGGCCGCCACTACCCCCGTGGCCAGCACGCCGCCACATCCCTGTTCACCCGCCACTGACTCTGCGGCCTCAGTGCTAAGACAATCCCCGTCTACCCACCGCCCTCTCGTGGCCCTCCACATTTCGGTTCGCGCAGCCCCAACGTGGCTTTGGCCACCTCCATACCCGCCACCTCTCACAAATAAAACCCCCCTCCCTTCTCAGGCTGACCCTCCTCCATGGCCGCCGCCATGTCTACAACCTGCCACACAAAAAACACAAAAAAATTAGGGCACAATTCAAATGCAAAATGATATTAGGGCTTCAGCCCTTCAATGAAGCATAATTGTATGGGTTTTATAAAAGGAAGTTCTAATATTGTCTATATAAATATAAAAATAAAAGAATAACAATTGAAATAATAATAATAGAAATAATATTTAAATAACTTAATAAAATAAACTAACAATTGTAATAATAGTATTAGTAATAAATAATAGTAATAATAACAATAAGAGAAATATAATTGTATATATCTATTTATATATCGATACATACATATATTATATAATAATTAGGTGAGGCCGTTTTGTCATTACAACAACAAGAGAAAATAAAATTATAACTTAATGAGAGAGTTTAAAGAAATATACTATAATATTCCTGGAAGAGTTTCTCGGAAGTTTCAACTATCAACACAATTCAATAACCAGGAAAATGAAGAGGAAAAATACGCGTCACCTTGTTTAAAAGAACACTGGAAATAAACTTAAGAAGCCATCACAGACATTCCATGTGAGGCCATTTTAATATCAACTGTAGTTAGTAAACGCCTGATGGAGAAAACATGAAAGAGAAATAGAAGAAGAAAAACTAACATTGGAAAACACAGAGGAGAAAATGCGTGGCATTTTCCACCTGGGATAAGAGAACTAAGTAGATGTACTTTCCGCTAATTTTTGCTTAGGAACAAGATTAATTAATACAAATGTAGAGGAGAATCCTGGTCGGAGAAAATAAGGGGTTGAGTCCAGCGAAGTAGTAAACCGGCCTGTGTGATCTGTACCATCCAGAAGTTAGGAACAATGTTAAAATAGATACAGTGATAACTCTGATTGATGTAGAATATGAAGAAAGGACAGGATAAACATAAAGAAAATGTAGAAATCAAAAGAGAGAGACTAAAATATAAACAAACTAAATTTTAGAGAAATAGTTAAGGTGAATGCAACAGAAATACAATCAGAATTAAGATCCAAAGAAACGGAAGAGAGGGCAAACGAACTGTCTTGTTGAGAATGCTAAGTTCGAAGTAGGAGTATATTTCAAGAAACGAGAAAGAAGGCAGACAAATGTGCTTTGCTAAAAAATAACCCAATAGGGAGATCATGAGTTAGTTTAGTAGGAACAAGGCGTCGTGGGAAGTTGTTAATCTATCAGGGAACCCCGTAAGTAGTATAGTGTTGAGTAATTCCCACTTACGCCGTAAGGCGTTATGCTGCCGAAATCTACCGAGATTTAGGATTAGGAACCTCGATAATATAAACCTTGTAGTGATGATAACGGCGTCATAGAGACCCCCTTGTTGGACTGTGTGTGTCTGGATGAACGCAATTGTACTTTGTACCCCACCGACAACTGTAGAATTTTTGCCTCGAGCGTACACCACCGAGCATGCTTACGCATGCGAGGGGGTTTCTAGGGAAGCTTGAGAAATTTTTTGATGTTTCATGTCATAACCACATGACTGATGTGGGTATGACACATGTGATGAGTGTTGTGACCACATGGAAAATCTAGGCATGACACCCCTCTACATTCCATCAATGCCTCAAGTTCCCCCACAATGGTACAGAAGTAACTATCTGTGCTGATCCCCACCCCTTCCAATATTGCAATTTTTTAGGGCCATGACCACACCTTCTATCCATATAACAAAGCCATCACCAAAGCCAATCCTACAACTTCCACTTCATACATCGACCTTGCCAACACTGCCACCACTTCATCCCAAACACCACCACTGCCCGAGGTCAAGACCAAGCTTAGTGACATGGGATGTGGGGAATATGACCTACACGATACCTTTTGTGTGGGCACATTACCCAATGCTAAAATGTTTGGCATCCCAAAGATAGATGTAGCCAACACAGTCGTCATGAAGTGTAAACTATCACCCATCTTTGAGAAGAAACATCTCCTGGATCAGGATGTGCTCGAAGACATATCATCCTGGCTATATAAGGATGAAGAGACTAAGAAAGAAGCCCCCATGATACCAACATAAATCTATGGTAAAGGGTCAGAAATTGTCAAAAACATGGGTTATAAAGGACAAGGCGGTATCTGTTGATAACTGAGAGTGGGGGTGAATTAGTTATCTTAAGTAATTTAACTTTCTGTTCTTCTTTAACAACTAGTGCAGCATCAAAACATATAAGCATGCATAACCATGAAAGAAGAAATAAAATCAATACACATAACACAATGATTTTGATGTGGAAAACCCTATTAAGGGAAAAACCACAGGGTGACTAACCCAAGATTGTATTCTCTGTTAAAAGAATAAGGTAGTACAAAATGGCACTTGCCAATTAGGGCTCACTGCCCGAGCACACTGCTCACAAGAGGCTCACTGCCTACAAGAGACTCACTGTCTATAAGGTATAAAGAAAGTAACTAGGTGATTGAACTGATAAGAGGCATCCACATATGCTGAGGTTCAGTTTCGGTTAGGCTCGATATACTGATCTGCTACACTTCATTCTTCCTCCTCTTAGTTCTACTTTTCTGTCACATACCAGATTTGTATAGTTGCTTCCACACTGCTCTCTACTTTTCTTTGTACAACACAACATACCACACACATCTTCACATAAAAATCTATCTGGTATATATATCCACACCAAGGATTTCAACATCTTTCTAGTCGGTATCTGGAATACTCAATATTTTCCCAAACTCTAGTCTGTCGATTGAATCCTTGCTTGCTAAGTGATGCGTATCAAAGAGATATTTATAGAAGTCATCAATCATGTCGTCCAACCATGAATGATCCATTAAGAAACTTGATCGCCATCAATTACTCATCTAGATTAAGGTTTGATGCTCTGTCGGTTAGTTCTTCCTCAGTCTACTCTGCCAAATGGGAACCTAACACTTAGGTGCTCAAATCTTTTCACTCTTTCATCACCGGAGGCTCAATCTCTAGAATGTATCAGTCATGATACTCCTCTTGACTTCTCCAAGTCCACACTTTGCTGAGATACTTCCTTTGAGAGATCTGGACTTGATTGTTGGACCTTGCTACATGCTCTGTTCCTGTTCACCAGACCAAAATACTCTTCAATTTGACTTCTGGTATAGTCATACCATATGTTGCGGATGAGTGGAATGGACTTTGTTTCCATCAATGACAATACTCATTAAGCCACATAGTGTCTCTTGCCAACAATCTTCCCCTTTGGCATTGATGGCAACACTTAGTGAAAAATGACTGTCACACTACACTCCCCCTTGGTTGATGCTTTGTTCTAATGTTCATTTTTTCGGAGCTCCCCCTTAGCTAGATTCCACATTTTTCACTGCTCCTCACTCCCACTTTAACATTAATGGAAAAGGGTAGAATCCGCACACCAAATTTTTTAAAAATCAGCCTATACTTAGCTGCATAAATACATATATATGTTATACTTACATATATTGAAGTATATCTACAAAGGTGGTCTTCAACTCTAATACTTCTGTCGCCCAACTCTACTTCATCCTATCCAAAATTGAAATGTGACCACTTAGCAAAAATGTAAAAACTTCTGCCCTCTTTAGGTCTGCCAGATCACTGTCTGGGCTATGGTCTGGGAATTAGTTAGGGCCTCATGCATTGCCTCTAACTTAGGGATAATTATCCCTCTTATTTCACTTAGCCTGCTTATTCTATTTTTCTTCTCCTTTTCAAGCTTCTTTATTTCATTTATAGCTACAATAGTCTAACATTCTTGATTTATTATGGAAGAGGTGAGAGGATCAAAATTTTGAGATAAACTTGATAGTTTGCTCTCTTGTTCTTCCACCTTCTTAGTAATATATGCTGTCACGGTTGACCAAGATAGACAGAATTTATATAGATCTCCACCATCTTTAAGAGAATTTTCTAAGTTCTTTATCCCAATATCCAAATTTCTCCTATCATTTGTTATTAGTCCCTACACTTCAGAGAATCTCTTTCCCAAAAATTCTTTTCAGACTTTATCTTCTACTGACTTCTCCAAAGAATCAAAATGTGTGCTAATAGAATTAACAAGAGATTTCAAATTACTGGATGAGGAAGCCGAAAGATCCTTCTGGAAGGATGGCATGATCTTCTCTAATGTACCGGATGTAATCTCTATTAGCTCACAGTCTTCCATGTGAGACTTTAGAAGCTTTTCTTTTGCCTTTGCTTGGGCAAAGGATGCTATCTTCATTGTTTGAACCGGGAAGAGAGAATCAAAATTGAATGGTCCTTGGAATAGTTTTGGTTCATCAATCTTGATCATTTCTTTGGTCAAGAAATATTTAATTGTTTCTTCAGTGCCTCTTTCCAGAGACAGAGTCTTCTTTCCTTCTGCAGCTTTAGAACTGTCACTAGGGGTCTTCTCTAATTGATCTTCTTCTATTCCCTTTACCTCTTCCTCTTGACTAATTCTCTCTTCTTTTCTTGCTTCTCCTTCAATTTCGAAGTCTACTAGGGGATCTAGATGAGAGATATTTTCTTCTTCATGGACTTCCTCTTCTAGAATAGAGGAATCTAGGTCCTTGGTCTTCTCCTCACCTATCTCCTTTGATTCTTCTATAATTTTCTCTGTGGAATCTTCCTTTGATGCACTTTGTCCTTCGACATCCATGGCAGAAGGTTCATCACTTATATCCTCTATGATAGGAAGATTGAATCTTTTATAAGCATTCCAGAGGATGTCTTTAGTCTCTTTTGCCACCTGATCAGTCTCTCTAAGCATAAGCTTGTTCATTTTAGCTTTGCTCCAGAACTCATCCTTGCAATCTTTGAAGATCATGTTCATTTGTTTAGGAGTGATGGAAGGATAGAGTTGAATAGCTATCTATTCCCAAATTTCCATATCCTTTTCCTTAGCATTGTTCTTTCTCATTTCAAGTTCCTTCTCTAGGCTTTTAGGAATTAGAGATATGATTTCAATGAATGCTTTATTATAGATGTTTAGATACCTGACTATAGCATCTTGTAGGATCTTCTGGTCAGCTTCACTACATTCATCATAGAATCCTATCATTGGTTGCAGATTTCCATCCATAGTGACTGCCTTGATGACATCATCAATAGAAAGAGTATTCCTCTCAACAAATTCTTCTACTTCTTCTTGGTTCTTGTCAGCAGATGAATCCACAGATGTTTTCTTTTTCTTCTTCATTTTCTTAACCTCCTCATTTGTCTGTCTCTTCATCATCCTTGTGGCTTGTGTATAACCTTGTGGCCTTAGTCTTTTTTCTCTTCTCTCCTTTTCCGAATGACTTTGCTTCCAATTTTGAGGCTTTTAAGCTCATAGAAGTGGCTGGTGCAGAGCTTTTGGAGGATCTGGTTCAAGAGGGGGCTTGCACTAGAGCACTTTCTTTTTATGTTTCTTGCCTTTCTTTCTTTACCCTTTCCACCTTCTCTCTGTTGGCATCAACTGTCTCCTTTGATATTCCATATCTCTTGGCAAATTCTTCTACTTCCCTTCTCTCTTTTCTCTTGATCTCGAGCTGTCTCAGTTCAACATGAACTTTTACACTCAACTCTTGGAAGGTTCCAAACTGTTTTGCCTTAGGGTTTTTAGGCTGACTTAGAAGGTGTTAGATATGCAGTTCCAAAATTTTCTCTTCTACCTCATACCCCATTGGTGTAATCTAGACTATCCTTGACACCAATACCTCTATTAGGCATTGATCAGTGTCTACCAGAAAGCACATTATATCCTTGTACTTCTCAACCAAAGATTGGGGGATTCTTTCTCTAGCCTGCATCATACTTTGAAAGTTCTTGAAGTATCCCCAGAGTGCTGTACTTTGAGCCTTGGCATCACCAAGCCCATACATGTAGTCTCTGATTTGTATGGCCACAGGTCTGTCATTTTGCCATACCTAACCACTGGATCCAGGTAGCTCATTCATAAAGTAAAAGAATAAACACAATATTGGCCTAGCATACTTGAATGAGTTTTTCTTGTCCTTGATCTTTTGTAGGTTTTCCAACAGTTGGCTTAGAAGAAGCTCGCAAAGATGATAATTTACATTCTCACTTAACATCTGATAAGCAATATAAATTACAGTTCTGGATATAGAATTCTCCCTGCTAGAGTGATATATCTTATAGCTAATTATCATAGATGCAAACTTGATAGCCAGAACAGTGATATCTTCTAGTCATTTCTCTTGTCAAATTTTGACCTGGTAGCCTCACTTACAGTTTAGTTTTTGACCGATTTGAGAGCAGGCAACCCACCAGATGAGTGCAATCTGGTTATCACCCTAATGGCATCTTTTGTGATCTTAAATGGCCTCATCAACCACATAAAGTTGTCATGCATTCTGTATAGAACATACCAGACCCATTCATCTTCTGCAAAATAGGGGAAATAGATGTAATGTCCAAAATGCTTATCCCGAATGGCTTTGTACTGAGGTTTGAGTTTAAATGGTTCATCTATTAACTACTTGTGATAGACATCCATCAACTTGGATTCCCCAAATTCCTCAATATTCACATGAATCTATGCCCTAACATCTTCTACATGCAAAACCCCATGCAGAATGCTAGAGAAGGCGCCTAAAGGATCAACTTCTAGAGATTTGTAGGGATGTTTCTTGAACTTAGGGCACGGCCTATCAGTGATTCAGACAACATTCGGAGTAGCCATCTTTCAAAAAATTTAGAGAGAGATATTCAAGAGTAGAAAATACCTTTTTACGCCTCTAGGGTTCACGAAATGAGCCAGATAAGATTGTTGGTTGAATCGACTTCTGCGGTTGATCTTCGAGAGGTTTTGAGGCAATTTGTTTTAGAGTTCCTTCTTTCTTCTTCTTGAATGCAAATGTGCAAATGATGAGCAAGAGAACCCTTATATTTTTACATAAACCTTAATTCCATTTTACAATAAATGCACAACTTAAGTCATTTTGGTTGCCTTGTTCTCCTTGTCTTGAGAGAGATCTTTTCGGATCACTGAGATGCACTCAGAGTTATTCTCAGTGATTGTTGACAAACTATCTTCCTTTCTCTAATCATTTCATCTATCCACAGATCAAGATATTTCAATTCTAAATCATGCCAGATCTAATTGTGAGAGTCCTGCTTTTACCTGATGAATGTCAAACCTATCAGCAAGAAAAGCGCTATCGGCTACTTTAGATTCTACTTCATCGATACACCAATGACTTTTCTCTTTGGCAACTAATACATGATCACTTTCTCTCTTCGTTGTGACCCTTATCATCGGCGAACACTTACCAACTTAAGTCAATGCACTGATGGACCAACCACTTATCGGCGTGACTTCAACCTTCGACGAACTTCCTTTTTGTGTCTTCGATACGTTAGTCACTCTATTCACTCATCGGCCAAACGTTACGATCTCTTGCCACTAGCCAATTTCACCCAATGGATCTCTGTCGGTATCAATTATCCCTTATCTCCCCGAAGTAACTGAGACAAATCCGTCATGGTTTCTACAAGACATGTGGATCTTTCGTATTTTTACCAAGGGTTATTTAGATATTTCTCTGAGAACCCTTTAATCCGCAACTTTCCATGTGCCAATTTTAGGCACCCATTGACTGGCTGGGGGAATTTTAGTTTTGTTTGTGACTCCCCCTGAGCTAGAGCTCATCTATTCATTTTTTGGAAGGAATATCAACACCAGATTTTGGTGCGGATCCATCCCCAACATTTTTTGTACTTCTCTTCACCCAAATCTTGTTCATCTCCCTTTGAATTTCATCCGCATTCATTTTTCCTTTTCCTTTGTCTTGATTTTGATTATGATGCACCGGATCCTTTTTATCTCAATTTTTACTTTTGCAAAATTTGGCAATATGATTGGATCTATTGCAATTGTAGCAAATAATATTTCTTTGCATATTTGATTGATATCCTCTAGATCTTCACTAATTAGCCATATGTCCCATTCTATTGCATGCAAAGCATCTACCATTGAATGAATTGTTTATTTTCATATTTCTACATTCATGAGATTTGTGACCATACCTTTTGCAGTTAAAACACTGTCCAGAGGATGAATTAGTCTGATTCATTCTTCTTCTGCACTGATTTGCTTTATGACCAAAGCTATTTCAATTGTGGCAGTATCCATTGAAGGATGGATATCTTTGAGCATTTGGTTGTCTTACCAGAGGTCTTCTAGGCCTGTTCCTTGGATTGTCTGATCCAAAGTTCTTCTAACTGGATCTAGATCTTTCACCTTTCTCATATCCCAAGTCATGCTTGTCATCCACCCTCTTTTGGATTTCAAGAAGAAGTTCAAGTTGAGTAGAGATTATCTTGAATTTCTCTTTGTATTCATTTGCTATTTGAAGATCCCTTTTAAGAGTGTCTATCTGATTCTCAAGTTGTTCTTCATTATCTCTAGCTTCCTCAAGATCAGATTGCAAATGTCTGATTTTTCTATCCATTTTGTGGCAGTCTTCTAACTTCTCCTTGAGAGATTGTTTTAGGTTATCTTCAATTTTTCTCTTCTCTTCAATTTGTTGGGTGAACTTCATAACCCCTAATTCCATTTTATGTCTTACCATAATGATCTTTTTTGATAGCTTCTCACATAACTTGTTCTTCTCATTTAGATCTTCATTAGTATCATTGGCTTCAGTTTGACTTGCTAATTTCTAAAGTAGTTCCTTTCTCTTTTTCACAGAGATACTCAATTTCTCCTTTAGTTCATTTATGAAATCATCAGCTTGCTTGAGTCTTTCCCTCAGGTTATTGACTTCAGAGTGAGATTGCTCAAGATCATCTAGGGTAGACTGAAGTTGTTCCCTCATATCATACATATCCATTGGAATTCCTAGATCTTCCTCAAGCTGTTAGGCTTTGTTTGGAGGAACTTAGCTCTAATACCAATTGTTTATAATTGAGAGGGGGGGTGAATCAGTTATCTTAATTAACTTAACTTTCTATTCTTCTTTAACAACTAGTGCAACATCAAAACATATAAGCATGCATAACCATGAAAGCAAAAATAAAATCAATACACATAACATAATGATTTTGACGTGGGAAACCCTGTTAAGGGAAAAACCATGGGGTGATTAACCCAAGATTGTATTCTCTGTTAAAAGAATAAGGTAGTAAAAAATGGCACTTGCCAATTAGGGCTCACTGCCTACAAGAGACTCACTATCTACAAGGTATAAAGAAAGTAACCAGGTGATTGAACTGATCAGAGGCATCCACATATGCTGAGGTTTAGTTCTGGTTAGGCTCAATATACTGATCTGCTACACTTCATTCTTCCTCCTCTTAGTTCTGTTATTCTGTCACATACTAGATTTGTATAGTTGCTTCCACACTGCTCTCTGCTTTTCTTTGCACAACACAACACACCACACACATCTTCACATCAAAATCCATCTGGTATATATATCCACACCAAGGATTCCAACATCTTTCTATTCAGCATCTGGAATACTTAATATTTTCCCAAACTCTGGTCTGTCGGCTGAATTGTTACTTGCTAAGTGATGCGTATCAAAGAGATACTTATATAAGTCATCAATCATGTCGGCCAACCATGAATGATCCCTTAAGAAACTTGATCACCATCAATTACTCATCTGGATTAAGGTCTGATGCTATGTCGGTTAGTTCTTCCTCAGTCTACTCTGCCAAAAAGGAACCCAACACTTAGGTGCTCAAATCTTTTCACTCTTTCATCATCGGAGGGTCAATCTTTGGAATGTATCAGTCATGATACTCCTCTTGACTTCCCCAAGTCCGCACTGTGCTAAGATACTTCCTCTAAGAGATCTGGACCTTATTGTCGGTCCTTGTTGCATGCTCTGTTCCTGCTCACCAGACCAAAATACTCTTCAATCTGACTTCTGGTATAGTCATACCATATGTTGTGGATGAGTGGAATGGACTTTGTTGCCATCAATGACAATACTCATGGAGCCACACAGTGTCTCTTGCCAACAGTATCGGCCTTCATGAACAAGGGATCGTGGAACCAGTCCAAGCAACAAGAAATCCATATACTCAAGGGTTAGGATATGGTCAATGACAATGTATCCTCACTACCAGCGAATGTATCATAGCTGAGGTTGCTATAGTCTCCCTTGAGGTTGATAACATCAATGAAATGGGCCATCAAGACTCCTTTAGTGACTTTTCTGATTTCTTCGACTCATCCATATGCACCATATACACAATCAGCACCCTAGCCTCTTCATCTAATGACTTACCCCTTGTATACCCGAACCTCATAAACTGGGACCAATGGGGACCTCCTGTCTTTGATGTAGCACCGACCAATGAAGCCATTGCTGAAATGATGGGGGTTAGAGATCACTTCCCCCTGGGAGATCATAGAGCAGGATACATCATGGAACTTGATACGGCTGCCTATTTCAGGGAGACAACCCCTGCTTCTAAACATAAAAATATAAAAATCAAACATGGATCTGATGGTGAAAACCACTCCGCGGTAGTGTCAAATCCCAAAAAAGTAAAAACAAAAGACGTATCTCTTGATGAAAACCTCCACAAGGTGCTAGGAGATGGAAGCATGGGCCTTCCCGAGATAGACAAGATATATCCCGACAGATCACCCATCCTGGTTGAGCCAGCTCAAGAGATGAATCTTAGGATGGAAGAAGAGCTGAAAATCACCTTCAGGGCAGAATCTCTCAGTGCAAAAGAGTAGGAAAATTTCTTAGACTTCTTTAAACATAGAAATCACAATTTTGCATGGAATTATGCAGATAAGCTAGGGCTCGATCCTGCTTTAGTCGCTCATCATCTTGCAGTATGCTTGATGCAAAACCATTGAAGCAGAAGCTCAGAAAAATGAACCCCCAGGTGGTCCTCCTAGTCAAAGCAGAACTAAAGAAACTACTGGATGTTGGGTTCATTCACCCAATTGATTATCCTGAATGGGTTTCTAACCTAGTACCAGTAGCCAAACCTGATGGCCGAATCTGTTGCTACACTGACTTCTGAGATATCAATAAAGCCTACTCGAAGGATGACTTCCCATTATTCAACATCGACATGATAGTGGATCTTATGGCAGGACATGAGATGCTATCCCTAATAGATGGCTTTTCAGGCTATAATCAAATCAAGATCACAGAAGAGGACCAACATAAGACATCCTTTATATGTCCATGGGGGACGTACTACTGGGTGGTAATGCCTTTTGGCCTAAAGAATGCTGGATCCATGTATCAACGAGCCATGACGGTCATCTTCCATGATCTTTTCCACCACATCATGGAAGATTACATCAACGACTTGCTAGGAAAATCAAAGACAAGGGAGGAACATCTGGATGTATTGGCAAAGATCTTCGACCGATTGGAGCAATACAATGTTTTCCTAAATCCCAAGAAATGTGTCTTTGAGGTAACCTCCGAAAAACTTTTGGGATACATAGTCTCCAGAAGAGGAATTGAGGTAGATCCCATAAAAGTCATAGCCATTACTGAAATGCCTCCTCTAAAAACACTAAAACAACTGAGAAGTCTGCAAGGGAATGTTGCAAGTATGGGCCTAACCAGTGTTGTCATTGATGTCAACATACTCCTATTACATTAATGATAAGGTTGGTTGAGTTGTGTGTTGAGGATATTGAGAAAATTAGTCTCAATCAAGAACAGTGAAGAATAGTGATGACTTAAGGTAAATGTCCAAGACAGGATGAGGATCAAAGGATGTGGTTCAAAGGGTTTGTAGATATGTGTCTTAAGATGTTCTAGTAGAGATTTCAGAGGTCTGCATGAAGATATGAAGAAGTTATGGCAATTCAAGTGAAACCAGTTCCGGTAGATGTTCAGTGATGACAAAGTGATACAGATAAGTCCAATGAGATTCAAAATATAGATAGGTCCGCATTAGACATGGAGTCTGGAATTGAAGAAATACTTCTGGATGAAGGTGTTCTTTCTTAGGCTGGCCAACCGGATGATTTACTCAACTTGTAGATGTTCTTATGGATGATTGCTGACTTAGATGATTGTTCCTAAGTTGATATCATGTATAAATAAGGGACTGTGAAGTCAATTGAGGTGGTGTCTGTGGAGATGATGATGTGGTAGCGAGGAAGAAGCGAAAGGCAGAGCAGAAGGTTTGAACTTAAATGAAACTGACTCATGCATGGTGAAGATGCTATTTACCAGTTCAAGTATGTGATACTTATTCCTTTTGTAGACAGTGTGTCTCTTGTAGGCGGTGAGCCTCTTGTGAGCAGTGTGCTCGGGTAGTGAGCCCTAATTGGCATATGCCATTTGTTCTTTCTATTCTTCTAATAGAGAATATTATTTTGGGTTATTCACCTCATGGTTTTTCCCTTAACCGGGTTTTCCACGTCAAAAATCTTGGTGTTATGTGTGTTAATGTGTCTCTGCTCTTAACTTGTTGCATTATGCTTTCATGATTGATTTACTATTATTCTTGTGTGGAGTTAAGTATTTGATTTGGAAGAAAGTTTTGGACAACTGATTCACCCCCCCTCTCAATTGTCTACCCTAAGTCTAATAGGGAAACTCTAGTCCATTCATCAATTTATTGCTCAACTTGCTGATAAATGTCAACCATTCTAGCATCTACTCTGAAAGGATACAACTTTTGTAATGTCTCCATTTTTGGGATTGGCACCAAAATGGGATTTTTAGAGTGGGGTTGGATGCGTCTCGTTGAGACCTTTCTGGTGAGCTATAGATCACCGAATTCTAAGTTCATTTGGGCCTCTGTTTTAAAGTCCGTAAATTAATATTAATATTTAATATTGGACTTTGGGTTTAATTGGTTAAGTGATGAAGAATGAAATATTTAAAAAGTCACTTAACTCTTTTTATGGAGCACTCACATTAGGAAACATTAAAAAGTGAAATTAAAAGAAATATTTCCCTCCAAAGTAAAACACCCCCTCTTGGAGAGTTTTAAAAGAGGGAAAAGTGCCTCATTTGAAATATGCTTGAATATATGATTTTGTTGGCTATTTGCTCTGCTAGGGTTTTCCCTGAGTGGGTTTGAAGAGAATTCAAACTAGAGGCTATTGGGAATGAAAACTCCCTCTAGTAACGGCATTCTACAGGTGTGCAATACCACCCAACGATTCCTATGTTGGTGAATGTATTCAACATTCACATTGTGCCAGAATGGAGTTCGTGTAATGAGATTTGTGGATTCATTGTTCATATCATTTGTAGATTTTGAGAAGATTGTCTATGCAAATTTGAATGATTGATTTCATGGCTATTTAGAGCATATTTTGTTGAGGGTTTGGAGCTGATTTTGTTACATTGTTGGCTGTACCCCCCCTTATGCATGGCCGCACCATTTCTAGCAGCTATTTGGTGTGAGTTTTGACATATATCTTACTCAATATTGGTTGCCCTATTGTGGGAACCATTGTTGATCATTCTCAGACCAGATTCAAAGGATTCTAGTAGTTTTTATTGCATATCTTACTTGCAGCCAGTCATACAATGCCCTTGGAGGATGTGGGTCTTTGGTGACTCATTTGTTATTTGTTGCAGCTTCGTTTCTTCTCTATTGGAGGTGTTTAGAACTCTAATATCATTGTAATTCATTGTAATAACTAATACTTTCAGTCTTATGGAGATTCAAAGCATCTTGCCATCCTGTGAGGTTAGGTTCAAATAGGCAGATGAAAGTATAAGACATACAGCTTAGCTTTGCATTTGGGTGATCAGCACTTGCATGAGTATTCAGAGCCATGGACAGGGTCAATACCGGTAGGAAACTTGAACACCTTCCACTGTCAATGAGGGTTCTACGCAGCATTTTGGAGGAAATGGATGATGAAGATCGGAAAGGACTTAGAGAGGATCTGAGAATGATATGACAACATTCTAATCAATTGAAACAGATGAGGGAACATCAGTCTAATCAATTGAATCAGAAGATAACCAATTTTTGCCACAGGAAACCTGATATTGATAGCAACAACAATGACAGAAAAAGGAACTATAATGGAGACAGGAACCATGGAGATGGGAACAATAAGGAATGTGAAATAAAAACTCCTACCACTTGTTTATTATAGTCAAGTCTTGATAAGAGCAAAGAAGACCTGATAGTTGGAAAGAATGAGTCTAAGCCTTTGTATGGTGAAAACAAGATCACTAATCAAGAGACATGCAAAGAGGAACTTGCTGATTTAGGGAAGATTACAGCAGAAATTTGTGAACATGGGCCTCGCTTTGATAAAAATCTTGAATTTACTACTTCTAAGAAGGAATTAAAAATGATTGATAGGTTGCTTGAAGGTGACTTTGCAAGCGAGCCTGAGGGCATTGATGTTGAAAGTTTTAAGTCCTCAAAGGACATAGGTGAAAGGTATGCGGATAAAGATTTTAAATCATCCATGGGTGAAAAATTTGATGTTGCCATAACCTTTGACCTGAGTAATGAAGAAAATAATTCACTTCCCTTGCAACTTGAGGAACCAAGTGACCTTTCAAAAGGGTTAGTTGATAGCACCCACAAGGATGCTTATCAAATAGGGAATGATGATATAGGCAGTGTTCTTGATTTTGAGAACAAATTTGATTTCATGTTGCATGTAGCTGATCTTGAACTGAGACCTTGTAGCCTTGTTGATTTAGATTCACAGTTCACTATTCAGGATGATAAGGAAGAGGTACAGGTGATTTGGGACAACATTGGAGTCATTGGTGATAGGTATGAAGGTTCTGATTTTAGTATTCACCATAACAACAATTCATTTCCCTTGCATGAATCTGATTGGAAGAATAAATTTGTGGTGATTGTTGTTAACCCATTACTTGAGATGGGTGGTGATATGACATATGGCAATCTACCTTTGGAGTTGGATGATAGAGTTGTTTCCGATTGTAGCATTGCACTTGGGAAAAATAACCAGGTGTGGGATCTGGGAGAAGATTCAAAATTTGAGAAAGAGCGTGACATTCAGCTTGGATGTGATGTAGATTCAAGCCGCAACAAGTCTAATTTTGCAAATCAGACCTTAGTAAAGGACAACAAATTAGAAAATTTACTTGTTGATGATGGGTCCCAGGATAGCTCTTTGGTTGAGCATGTATCTACATTGGAGGTAGCAGTGTGTGATGATTATATCCAATTTGCAGCTTCTATCATGTCATTGGAGCCATCCCATGAGGTACATAACAACAGTACCTTTGTTGAGGAAGTGTGCAGGGTTGATAGTACACATAAGGATGCTTATAAATTGGTGATTGATGATGATTCAACCTCTTTCCATAGTGTAAATTGCAAATTGAAAGATTAGTGTGGAGATGGTTCATCACAGGGGCATCATCATTTGACTGGGCAATTGAAGGTTAATGACAATATGATTGCTACAACTTTGGAACATTTTGATGTTGCCAGATAGATGTTGGCAACCTATGGTTGGAATACACTTTAGATGGAGGAACATGATGATAGAGGACTTTCCCTTGCTGAATTTCAGGCACTTAGGGATGCAGTTGAGATCATGAAGAATAATTACCTACAACTGTTATCAGATAGAGATCATCTTCTCAAGCTTGATCGTATTTATCATGATGCTCTACAGGGAAAGGAAGAGGAGGTCACTGAGCTCGCCTATGAGCTTGAGGTTACCACAGACTCTTTGAAGAGCACTCAAACAACCCTTCAAGAGTCAAAGCTACAGCTATATGAGCTTACCATGGAGTTAAGCTTAGCGCAATCTTCATCACCTACAAAAACAATTAAGATATCTATGGCAGCGAGTGGTGATGAGCATGCATCCACAGATGGTGGTAATGAGTATGTGGAGGATGTGGCTACATCCCTTTCAATTACTAGTGCAGGTGATACAGATGGGATGATTATTTTGGATGAGTATAGCTGGGAACAATATGTCGTACTAGGTGTTCTTGAGGTTAGTCCCATTTTAGGTGATGCAGAGCAGATGATTGATGGCTCTTGTAATGTAGTAATGAAATTTCCAGTGAGTTGTGTGATAGATCACCACACTACTTCATCATTTTCACAGGAGATATGCAGGGAAGCACCCAGTGGTGTGATCAGTTCTCATGTTGATTTGTTTCCCTCTCCTGGAAGCAAATCAAAGTTTGCATCCTATGTAGCTGATTGTGATAGACAACTTATTGAGCCGCAAGGATGGAGAGATTAGCTAAGGGTTTCTGAGGATAAGATTGTTGAACCTTAACTCATATTGACAATACCCACAAGTTTGTGGAGGATCTCTTTTGGATAGCACAATTGGAGGAGAGGCAGATAGGGGTAGAAGTGGATTAAATCAGAGTACCTCCAATTGCTTTCAGATTGGGACTTTGCTATTGGGTATGCGGAGAGGACTTGCAGAGTATCTACCCAATTAGCTATTTAGGATCAGAGACATGAGCCATCTTCTGATTCGAGTGATGAGGAGTGTGTTCCTCATAACTATGATGGTCAACCTTTGACACAAGCAGGTGCTTTTTATCTTGACTACATAGTGAGGAGTGCTCATCATTTCTCCTTTAGTCCACACACAAATGACCTGATGATCTGTAAGTGTGGATTGGCTCGAGATTTATATCATCCCTTGCGGGATGAAGGGTGGCCTTCTACAGGTGATGGAACTAGAGGTTCAAGGTGGCTGAATTAGACACATTCAGAGGATTATTTGCAGAGTCAGAGATCAGATTACCATCATGGTGATATGTATCAAACAGAGTTTACAACTTCTTGGTCTCCTAAATTTCCATTGGAGACATGACTTTTGAGAGGTTACAATGTTAGTAAGAATGATGGCATATTTAGTATTTACAGCGGTGATGGAGGAGAGTTTATTCATTCCCTCATTCTAAGAAGAGCAGTTTCATATCTTCCAGCAATTATATTGGGTAGTCAATACATCCATAGGAGTTTTCCAAAGGATGGAGGGGAATGTTGTTGTTCAGACACTTTGAGGGTTAATTTCGTCTTCAAGATTGATGGATGTGAGGTTCTAATGTGTTGGGATCCAGGTGGTGATAAGTTTGGCATGACAGTTCAGTTGGATTATGAGGTGTTACTTCACCACTCTCTACATGGTGGTTATATGCTGGGAATAACTTGGGACCCTGGGATCATTTTTGGTTTCAGTTGGCATTGCTTGAGGACAAGCAATCTTTGGGAAGGGCGGACTGTAATGTCCCCATTTTTGGGATTGGCACCAGAATGGGATTTTCAGAGTGGGGTTGGATGCATCTTGTCGAGACCTTTCTGGCAAGCTATAGGTCACCGAATTCTCAGTTCATTTGGGCCTCCGTTTTAAAGTCTGTAAATTAATATTAATATTTAATATTGGACTTTGGGTTTAATTGGTTAAGTGATGAAGAATGAAATATTTAAAAAGTCACTTAACTCTTTTTATGGAGTGCTCACATTGGGAAATATTAAAAAGTAAATTAAAAGAAATATTTCCCTCCAAAGTAAAACACCCCCTATTGGAGAGTTTTAAAAGAGGGAAAAGTGCCTCATTTGAAATATGCTTGAATATATGATTTTGTTGGCTATTTACTCTACTAGGGTTTTCCATGAGAGGGTTTGAAGAGAATTCAAACTAGAGGCTATTGGGAATGAAAACTCCCTCTAGTAACGGCATTCTACAGGTGTGCAATACCACCCAACGGTGCCTATGTTGGTGAATGTATTCAGCATTCACATTGTGCCAGAATGGAGTTCGTGTAATTAGATTTGTGGATTCATTGTTCATATCGTTTGCAGATTTTGAGAAGATTGTCTATGCAGATTTGAATGATTGATTTCATGGTTGTTTAGAGCATATTTTATTGAGGGTTTGGAGCTGATATTTGTTGCATTGTTGGCCGTACCCCCTTATGTATGGCCGCACCATTTCTAGCAGCTATTTGGTGTGAGTTTTGACATATATCTTCCTCTATATTGGTCGCCCTATTGTGGGAACCATTGTTGATCATTCTCAGACTAGATTCAAGGGATTCTAGTAGTTTTTATTACATATCTTACTTGCAGCCAGTCATACAATGCCCTTGGTGACTCATTTGTTATTTGTTGCAGCTTCGTTTCTTCTCTATTGGAGCTGTTTATAACTCTAATATCATTGTAATTCATTGTAATAACCAATACTTTCAGTCTTATGGAGATTCGAAGCATTTTTAACCATACCCATTTGCTGGTCTAGCTACAGCAGTTGTATGAAGTTGCGAATCTCAACATGGGTATGTGATAGTAATTGTTTATTAGCTATTTTACTATCTGGGTATCTATTAGGTTTTACATATCTATTATACATTTTCTAGGTTTGCATTCTATGCTCTATATGGTATGCTTCGGTAACACATCTGCAGGAAAACTGAAAACCCCTTCTGTATTCTTCTGTTTAGTCTGAAAGAACACAAAAATAAAAATAAAATAACACATAAAAAGATTTTAAAAATATACAAATGGGTACAGCACATTACAACTTTTGTCTAAAACACTCAGTTTCAGGCTACCTTCGACCAGCTAAAAGATTACCTAGCTAATCCCCCTATTCTAACTCCACCAAGGCAAGGAGAACCCCTCCTGTTTATACATCTCAACAACAGAGACAACTATTGGAGCCTTATCAGCACATCATGATGAGCAAGGAAAGGAAAGAGCCATGTATTACATCAGCTGCACTCTGATATCCTATGAACTAAACTATACACCAATTGAATAAGCATGTCTAGCCCTGGTCTTTACTTCACATAAACTAAGACACTACATGCTCAATCATAAAACCAAGCTCATCGCCAAGATCGATCCACTAAAGTATCTGCTAAATAGAGCTGCTCTTATTGGGAGAATGGCAAAATAGGTTATTATCCTCACTAAATTTGACATTGAATATATTGAGAGAAAAGCCATCAAAGGATAGGTTATCGCTGATCAGTTGGCTGAAGCACCCATTCCTACAGAACATCCTACACTGGTAGAGTTCCCTGACGAAGCCATCTTGAATATAACACTGGCAATAGAAACATGGAAAATGTACTTCGATGGATCATACACACACAAAGGCTCGAGGGTAGGCATCCTGTTTGTTACCCCTCAAGGTGACACAATCCCCAAGTCATTCAAAATCACATCCCCATGTACCAACTACGTGGCAGAATATGAGGCCCTTATCACTAGTCTCTGAATGGCAATCAAATGGAAAATTAAGAAGCCGACAGTGTATGGAGACTCTCAACTAGACATTCGGTAGGTAAACAATGAGTACAAGACCAAGGATGATAAACTCCAACCTTATAAAAAGATGGTTGATGACTTCAAAGACTATTTTGATGACATCCACTTTGAACAAATCCCAAGGCTAAACAACAAAGCTGCAGAGGCCATGGCCACCATCGGATCCCTGGTCGACATGAAGAAAGACAACAAGAGGTCTAAATTCTTGATAGAGGAGCTCCCTATTCTAGCATATGATGTTCCCCAATCAGAGCTCATGTGCGAAGTCATTGGTCCTCTATCCCAGTGGTATCAAGAAACCTATCTATATCTCCATGATAACATCATCCCTCCTAACCTATCCACCTCACAATGAAAATCTTTCATCCACTAAGCCTCCCGCTTGACCCTTGTAGGAGATACCGTTTACAAAAGGAGTCTTGAGGGCACATTGTTATGATGTTTAGACTCTAGGGAAGCTGAAGTGGCCTTGCAAGAGGTACATGTAGGCATCTGTAGGGCACATTCCAGTGGACCCGCTCTTGCTAAAAAGATCCTGAGGACTGGATACTATTGGCCAACCGTGGAACAAGACTCCTACCAATTTATCAAAAAATGCTTACCATGTCAACAGCATGGAGATCTCATTCACACACCAGCATAGGAATTGCAACCAATCACAATGTCCTGGCCTTTTTCACAATGGGGACTTGACCTCGTAGGCAAAATACATCCACCATCATCTAATGGCCATAAATTCATCATCACAACTACCAAATACTTCACTAAGTGGGTGGAAGCAATACCACTCACCTTCACCACTGGTACCCAGATATCCAAGTTCATCTTCCATTATGTCATATGTCATAATGGTATCCCTCATGTCATTGTCACCAATAATGGAAAACCGTTCAAGAACCAGGAAGTATGTACTTTGTGCAAAAAAAATGAAATCAAACACCACTTCTCCACCCCATATTACCCTCAAGGAAACAACCAAGCAGAAGCTTCAAATAAAACTATCCTCCACATCCTAAAGAAGATGGTTAATGAACCTAGTCATGATTGGCACCTCCAGGTCAACCCTGCCCTATGGGCCTATCACACTAGCATTCGCACCCCCAGAGGAGCCACTCCATTTTCCCTCGTATTCAGATCCAAATCTATTTTACCTATTGAGGTTGAGCTCCCATCCCTAAGAGTATCCCTGCAAAATATAATCAATGATGAAGAATACCAAGTCGCAAGATTGCATCAGCTAGAATTACTGGATGAGAAATGTCTGAATGCGTTGAACCACCTACAGGCCTATCAAAATCGCATCAGAAGAAGCTATCACAATAGAATCAAAAACCAAAAAATTCAAGTAGGTGATCTTGTCCTTATGGAAAATCAGAAAAACTTGCAGGAGCGCCCTAAGAAAGAAAAATTTGAACCCAATTGGCTAGGGCCTTGTGTCATCACAGCCAGCTATGGATCAGGAGCATACCAACTTGCAACACCTGAGGGGCATCCTCTGGATGAGCCTATGAACATTTTACATCAGAAGAAATTCTATGCATAACCCATCGAGTACCCCAGTTAGAAAATCAAAAAACAAAAAAAAATAAAAAAATAAAAAAATCAAGAAAAACCTGAGTGCAATAAAAAACTTCCAATGGTGAAAATCACTTTGGTGATGCCTTGGATAAGTACCACGGTGAAAACCTATTTTAGGCGCCATGTGTAGTGGCCAGTTCTACCATCTAATAAGTCCTCTTTCCGTCACAACACTCCATATCACACACATCCCATGGCTTGGAATTCTGAAACATCAAGTCCCATCACCTACCCCATAGTATCCTACCCAAGGCTAACTCATGGAATGAGGATCCTTGTAAGCTCCCTTTTCTATAACTGAAAATTAAAAATCCCAAAAACAACACAAAATCAAAAAATCCAAAAATAATACAAAATCATCAAAAATCCAAAAAATCCTTCCTAAACAATCCACTGCAAAATCACCCCCCATACATCGATTTTGCTGCAACATGCGACAATCAAATCTTAGCATCACATCCATCTTAAACCATTCCCACATCATCAATTCATACCAAAACTACATATTCATTCTACCCGCATCTTGAAAGTACCTTGATCCCATGGACACATGGTATGTAGGTAGTCTAGAATATGAAGGAAGTTTCCAGTACTCAGGTACATAAGATGCACCCATCCAACCCGTTTGGATGGTCCCCATTCATTGAGCTTGCTAGACCCAATATATGATACACACACTAAGTATACGCTTAACGCCTGGTTCCCAATGCAAAAATCATCAATCAACATACCAACCATAATCCTACACATGGCCTGACTATCCTTTTGCCCATCTTTCAAAAAATATCCAACCAAATCCAACTGATTCGCATCCTAGGATATATCCTTCCTACAAGGGATAAAAATCTGTCATTCTATCATCATGTATCTTGGAAAGAGCACACAAAGGCTATTTGTATCTTTTTGTTGGTCCTTTTGATTATTGATTTTTATCTTTTTTGTCTCACTCTAGGTCATTTCCAAAGCTACCTTGATCTCATTATATCATGGTACGTGGCGAACAACACCTGGAGAAGACACGGTCATTATTTCTGTATGTTGTGCTTGTGGGTTGGTTTCATTACTCCAAGTGTAGTATTCATATCTTTAAGCCTAGGTCGGTTCTAGCATGATGTGCCCCATTTGCATTTATAGGCATGAAAACCTTATATGTACTATTTGCACTCATTGCTATGAGTCCCCTTCCTAGGCTAGGCAAGGTTATACTACCTTGGGCATGCATGAAATCACCCTATTGTTTGTGGGTCTAGTCCATGCAATTGTGGGATATATATCATCACCTAGGTCATTTCATACCTTTGTGAACTATATCCTACATTGCTATAGTAAACTATGAAATGCTCTCAATTAATGTTATGCAACTACTGTTACTAGCTCAAATCATCATCCTAATCATTTATTCAACTATACCATCTAGGCGTAGATTTCATAATCACCTAAACCCCCCCTCACCCCACCAAGTCCCCTCATTAATCCCACTCCTCCAACTTATTCTCACTAAGCACACCCTGAGTCAAACTAAATCCCCCCTCAATGACGTGGTTTTTTACGACCTAGAAACTCTCTCATTAACCATCCCAATTACCCCCCCAATCTAGTCATAGCTAACCATACCCCTAACCCATCCATCCACCCTTATCCTCTCCCCACCTATTCCCCTATCACACAGCCCCACCACCCAAGGTCCAACAAAGAACATCATGTGTATCAAGACTTAATCATCTCATATATCACCTAGTTTGCATCTCACCCTATCACCTAGTTTGTATCTCACCTGTCAGCTAATTTGCATCTCTTAAATCATTTAGTTTCAACCCCACATATCCATATCATAATCATTTAATTTGAATTTCAATTAGGTGCATTTTAGAGTCATTTAGTATCCATATCATAATCATTTAATTTGCATTTCAATTAGGTGCATTTTAGAGTCATTTAGTATCCATATCATAATCATTTAAATTGCATTTCATTAGTTACATTTTAGAGTCATTTAGAGTCCATATCATAATCATTTAATTTGCATTTCATTTAGATCCATTTTAGAATCATTTAGTTGCACATTATATATATCATTTAACATTGCATAGCATAATCATTTAGGTTGTAAACACTTAGGTGCATTTTATAATCCTTAAATTGCATTCCATAATCATTTAATTACATTGCATAATCATTTTAGCTGCATTTTATAATCATCTAGTTGCATATCCATTTTTCCATACATAACATGTGTTTATTAAGATAAACATACATTTCCATTGCATCACATTTTACATCCATAATAAATGTTTATTAATCTGAAAATTTATTTGCATTATACATCATAGACCATAGATCACAAACATGCATATATCACAATAATTAAACCATCATTGCATCCATCATATTACATCAATAGGTACATCCATAACATCAACATAATACATTGCATCACATAAACACAACACATCCATAGCATATAATCCATAAAGCGTACTATATCCATCAACATAAGCATCATCATAATCATATAAAATCATCATAAATAAACATATAGGCCATCAAAAAGCATCATATCATATATCATCATTGCAAAAAATGTACATCGCTCATATATATACATCAAAAAATATAATGTCCTGATACAATGCCTCTAAGGGCTAAAATAATACAACTGTCACATGGAGGACCCTCTCTCTGATGGAGTGGGAGATCCTAATCCTGGTGGTGGCTATGGTCCTTCCTGTGGCTATGGCTATGGATGTGGTTGAACCTGAACCTGGGGAACCTACTAAGGCACATGTGATGGAGGACCCATCGCCTTCTAGCCAGACTGAACTGATCTAGATCTGTGTGACCTAGATGACCTAGCCCCACTAAGCTCATTGAAGCTCATAACACGTTGCTCAACTGGCACTGCCACATGATAAAGAACCCGATACTAATCTGCCCATCAACTGGCCTCTGACAACTGTCCCTGTGCCTGAGACAACTCTGTCTGCATCAATGTCAAAACTGGGGCCAAACTAGCTCCTAAAGCCTGTAAACTACTCACTGTAGCCTCTACCTGCCAGGTTCTCGCAAGAGCAGCATCTCACTCCCCTGTCAAAGTGACTATCTCCCCCTAATCCTGGGCTAACTGTGCCTGTAATGTAGTCACCTGCCCATCTGAGCCATCTAACAAAGCCATTGTCCCCCGTAGCTGCACCAATTCTGCCTCACGGCTCTCTAAGGCCTCCTGTAAGCTAGCTACCTGTGTCCATAGGGTCTCCACCTCCTCCTCCTCTCCACCCCAAAGCCACCGATGGGAGGTCGACCCTCAGAGCCCTGACTCTCCACCTACTCCTAAGGTGCCAGCCTTTGCCTGCTGCCCTGCTGTAACAGCTGGCTGCTGCTGCGCTGCCTGCGGTGGGGGTAGAACACCCCTATCCACCCTCGGTTGTCCCCTATGTCATTGAGGCCCTCCATGCTACTGCACCACCCTAATCTGAACTTGCTCTACAGGCACCTAATGTACAGGTGCCTGCTATCTCACCTGTTGTTGGGGTACCTATCCAGCTGCCGCCGCTGCCAGCACATCCATCGGCTGACCATCCCTCCCAACCTCCTCCTCCTCTCCATCCCCTCCAACCTCCATGAGGTAATCTACAATGATTTCCTCACTTTCCTCCAGGAAATCATCTCCATTAGAATCATCATCCCCATCATCCTCTGAATCCTCATCCCCTGATCCCGTTGCCTCCTCTGTGGGGACTACCTCATCTAATGGATCCATGAACCGAGTCGGTCATCACATCTACCATCATGTATCATATGCAAGAGTAGTTCCTACATCTCTGATGGTACTCTGCCAATCCCACTGTAATGGCTACAAAGCCGCAAAGTCCTCCAGGGCAACCCGCGGCTATATGGTTGTAGGCCAAAAATGTGTATCCCGATGGGTCCGTGTAAAAATGGCCATCTGTTGAGGAGTATCCTGGTGTAACCCAAACTGACACATAACTCACGACGGTAGATACATATTAGTCATGTGGTCTCCTCGACCTATCATCTGGCCATGGCTCCACCCTGACGTAAGGTCACTGGGTCACCTAAATAATATCATCTAGCAACCGCCTCCAATACAAAACCTGTCTAGTATATGTGTACTCAACATCCTGATATAGGAACACAAAGGCCTCGAATGCATGGTGATAATACCCACATCTTGGCTGAGTAACGGCAATATGCTCCCAAATCCACATGTGTAACAGAGTAACCCTGGCTGATAAGGCTAAATCATAGTCATATACAACTATATGCATCTTGTGATACAGCTATGCTAGCATCGCCGGTCCCCAGGCATACATGGTCTCATGCCTGACCATCCCTTCAATCATCTCTCCACCAATCAATGCGCACAGGAATAAGGCAAAGGGATCTACACCCACCACCAGTGTCCCCTCATAGCTTATCTCCCTCCTATCTACTGATAAAACAATGTGATCTTGGTCAAATACTCTAATCAATGCCCTCTATCCTCTCCCCATGTCATATCTCACCTGATGGCCATGAATAGGTAGCTTAAGGATGTGATAAACATCCTCAAGAGTGATCATGATCTCCCCAGTAGGTAGCAAAAAGTTGTAAGTCTCCAGCCGATATCGCTCCACTGTTGCTGTAATCAGAGCTCTATGAGCTTGCAACACTGGCATTGACTCCACTGTCAAGAGCCCCAACTTAGCTAATTGGGCCTGAGTGGCATAATCAAACTGATCAAATAGTGCCATCACATATGGTATGCGTTACTCCTGCAAGGACACTATGAATGACCTCGTCTCCTGCATCCACAACTTTCTGGTAAAAAATCTATCTATCTTTTTCTAAATCAATCCCTTTCTTCAAATGTTGAAAATCTAGAATCATTTGGTGCCAAAACAGACCATATTTAGTGCCATTTTTTACAATGGTGCTACCACTTTTCCTCATGGTGCTATTACAGATAATAGTGCCACTGCATAAGGCACTTTGCGCCACTTTCACACATAGCACTATTGCCCAAACCACTTTGCACCATTTTAACAAATGGCGACACCCTGCCACTTGGCACTAATCTAAGGAATAACTCCAATCCTCCCAATAGCGCATATATCACATATTGTGCTAATCTTGTACATTGCACTAAAACTAAATATAGCACCACTACTTACAATAGGGCTAGTCTAGAACATAGCACTACCCTCATCCCCATTTGGCGCCAAAGCACCAAAACCCTACCCCTATGCACATCATGCCAATACAGACGATGGCGCCAAGACGCTAAGTATTTGGCACCAATCTACCCCTATTCTACCTGAGTGAATAGTGCCAATCTAGAGGATGGCGCTAATCCATGTACTTTTCACATTGCGTGACCTTGTGATAGTGCCACCATTACAAAACCCAATTCCTGAACCCAAAAAAATGTGACAAATTAAAAAATCACAAAGCCAGGGTTAGGGCCTACCTAGGGTCTAGCCTCGGGTGCCTGGCCAAATGATCAGAAACACTCAAAAATGTGTCAAAGTCACGGGAATCTAGGGTTGGGCTCTGCCATCTCTCCTTTGCTCCTTCTCAAAGAGGTTAATGTGTGCAAATGTGGCACTCTTAGGGCCCACTTGTCTTAATATAGTAAGCCATGTCATCCTTCCACCCACTCTTTTCCCCCTCCAGGGTGCAGATCACAACCTTTTTCCTCCGTTTTTCTTCCTATCGTCTTCTTTTTCCATCCTCTATCCAACTTTCACTCTTGTCGCGTCCTTTCGAGAGCTTGCCTGAAAATTTTTTATTTTTATTTTTTGGTGACCTCTTGAGGGGGCATCCCTCACCCATCTTATTCCTTCTCAGTAGCTGGGGCAAATTCTTTCTTTGACCTGACACCACTTCCCTACTAGGACCTGACGCTACGTCAAAGAGCGGCAAATGTAGACACCTAAAATTGTCTTCATCATTGAACTGACTCCCGACATCCCTAAACATACCAATTCCCCCTCTAATTAATTAATTAAATTTTTATTTAATTAATTATTCCTTCATCACCTAAATTTTTATCATTCTATCCCTAACAATTGGGTTAATTTTATTAATTCAATAGTTCAAACCTTAGCCAATTTGATTAAATAAATATGCAATATTTATTTCGGTAATTTCTCTCTCCTCACTAAATCCAATTAATTAGCTAAACCAGGTTTAACTAATCAATTCAGCCTATTAATTGACCTATCCCTACCCTAATATTTAATTAATCTTAACCTCTCATTAAGATGGTCAAATCCAGCTTAACACCCTTCCCCACATCCTCCAAATAAAAAATTGAAATTTATCCACATAAGTCAATTTTTTATTTAAATAAGTCCAACATCACATTTAATTCTCTTACAACCCCTTACCCATGCCATACCTCATTCATGTCCACTCATCCCCAAATAAATTTTTAATTCATTTTTACATTCCCCATATGAATCTTTAATTCACAAATAATCCATCTCACCCAACCTCATTTAATTCACCCTTTTCCCAAAAATGAATAAAAGATTCATATTTATTCCTAGCCATCCACATCACTTTCATCCTCCACCATTGATCTTCCAAACCAATCTCCACCCTTGGATCAAAATCTCTCCAAAAATCTCTATAAATACTTCATCCTCCAACCCATTTTGGGATCCAATCTTCAAGTAATGTTACCATGTCCAAATATCCATTGAGCTAGTTTTTGTGAGTTGCATTTGAATAGAATCATTTCACATTTGTATTCATTAATTAGGGTATATCTTATCTAGGAGCTCTTGGGTGCAAAGCTTCTTTCCCTTTTGATGAGATTGGGTCTTCTTGTTGAGGTATAACTTCCCTGTTTGTATGCATCCTAGTTTGTGTTTCGACCTCAATTTCATTTTCCTAATCACAAAACACATTGCATAAATAATATTTTAGGCATGACATCCATAACATCATGAACATTACATCATAAACCATTAGCATATCATAGTCCATCATAAGTTAAATGCATTCATTTCCATTAGAAAGTCCAACATAACATGCATAGAAAACATTTTAGATCATAATTATTTGCATACTTAACATAAAATAAAGTAAATATCATATATGTATTTATCATCATCCATAAGGTATTTGCATAAAATTAACATAAGCATCATCATAATCATATAAAAACATCACAAACACAACATGTAGGCCATCAAAACCATCATCTCATATATCATTATAAAAAATAAATGTGCATTGCTCATATATACATCAAAAATATGTCATGATATAATGCCTCCAAGGGCCAAAATAATACATCATAGCACTGTCAACCCTGGGCTAATGAACCCCTCCCTGACTGAGTAGGAGAACCTCCTAGACCCTATGGTGGTTGTGGTGCTTATATTGGCTATGCTGGCTACGTCACAACCTGTTGAGGTGGTGGCTGAGCTACAGACTGAATCAACCTCAATCTATGAGAACCAGACATCCTAGATCAACTCTACTGACTAAAGCTGGGAATCTGTGGCTTATGAGGAATAGCTTTGCAATAAGCTCCATAGTAATAATATGTACGTGAGACCCACTGGGATGACCACCTCTGCTCCTCCATCAACTATCCCTATAGCTATATCAGCTAGCTCTATAACTGTACTATTTGTGTTGTACTCCCTCCTGCCACTAATCCCTATAATCTGGCCACCTCAGCCTGCAGCCCCAAAATTTGACTAGTCAAACCAACCACCTGAGCCTCTACTTCCTCATGAAGCCCTCTCTCTCTATCTTGCTCTGCTGGAAAACCTATAATTTGTGCCTGTAAAGCACTACTTTGTCCATCTCCATCCCCACCACCTCCATCTAAGGTTGCAAAAAGTCCCCAGAGCTGTGCTAACTCCTGATCTTGTCTCTATAATGTATCCTCATAACTAGCTATCCATGCACAAAGGGTAGCTAGCTCCATCTCCTCATCATCCTCTCGACCTCTCCATCATGATACCTATCTCTCTACAGGGGTATCATCTCCTCCTCTCCTAGAACTCCCTGCACCTGGGTTCCCGGAACCCCTAAACCTAGCCCGTGCTGCTGCCACCACCTCCTACTAACTTGTCAGCCTAGCCTGCTGATCTATAGGCCTCACCTGCTGACCTATGGGCCTAGGAGGTAGTCCTGTCGCTCTCTATCCTGACTGTACAGGTGCCCTAATAGGTGGTACCAATCCACTATGTGCATGTTGTTGTGGAGGTCCCCTAGGTGGTGCCATAAGTCCTCTCTATAGTAGTGCCCTTTGTCGTGGTGCTTGTCCAACCCTCCCCCTCTGATCTCTACCACCCTGTCCTCTGCCAACTCTACCTCTCCCATGAGCTCTCCTCACCAAGCCGCCTGCTCCTCCATCAGAGTCATCATCATCATCATCATCATCATCATCCTCTCCCTCCTCCATAGTCATATCCATCTCTGCCTTCAGATCTGTCAGTCAGATAGGCTGCCATATAGCCCACCATCTATCATAATCAGGTGTAGTCCCTTTGTCCAGAATGTCACTCTGCTAGTCCCACTGATGTGGCTGCAATGCATCAAAATTTGTGATAGCTACTTGAGGTGCTATCTATAGAGGCCATCTCCTGTCTCTATGAGTCCATCCAAATATGGCCATCACCTATGGTATGTCCTGCCACAGGCCAAACGTCTCATCACATGAGAAGGAATATATCTATCAATAGTCTGATCCCCTCACCCCATAATGTAGCATGTCTGAATGGCATATTATAGCTGATCATCCTCATCCGGCCACCTCTCACATCTGATGTATGGCCTCCATACTACCCATGTTGCCTCATCCAGCAGTCCCCTCCAATACCTCAACATACTTGTATATGAGTACTAGAGCTACCCTCGGTATCTAAACACATAAGCCTCAAAAAGTTGTTGGTGCAATACTCCTACTAGACATGTGATCGAAATATGCTCATAAGCCCAAATGTGTAGTAGTGTCACTCTCGCTGACAAAGCACTATCCAAATGATAGACAACTGTGTGCATCTCATGATATAGTTGTGCGAGTATACAGGGACCCCAAGCAAATATAGTCCTATGAACAACCATCTCCTCTATCACCTCCCCCCAGCCAATTGAGAATCCTCGTCCTCTCTTGTCAGGCATCACCACTCTACCAATCAAGGCACAGAGAAAGAGAACCCAACTCTGCTCCCCAGCTACAAGAGTTTGATGATAACTCATTGCTCGATCCTCATCCACCAGCACAATCACTCCTCATGCAAAGGCCCTCTCTAATGCCGGTCCTCCTCTACCCACATCATGAATCACTTGCCTCTCATGTATTGGAACCTTCAGTATCCTGTAGACATCCTCTAGGGTGATCGTAATCTCACCTATTAGCAGAAAAAATCAGCATGTCTTTGGTCTAAACCTCTCAATCAATGCTGTCATCAAGGCCTTGTGTTTATGCACCACAAGTATCTCCACAGGTGTCTGTAACCCTAATGCACTAAACTGCGCCTTTGTAGGCGCATCAAACTCTACCCAAAGTGTCATCACCTTAGGCACTCTCCACTCTTGCAATGCCACGATGCCCCCATCTATCTGCATTTCATCACAAAATTCACCTAAAGCCTTAATCTCAGGAAAAGGTGCTAACAAACCTCCATATTGAGTCCCACACGGTATGTGGGTTGGCTTGGACTCGGGGTTTACTCCCTCGAGGCTCAGGGTTAACTCTCTCTGGACTCACCTGATGCGTGTGGCTAGCGGACAGCTGCACTCATCCCCAGAGGACTAGTCTCACCTCCACTCACCCCCTCTCGAACCCTAATTTGGCAGTCTATAATACCAAGGTAAGGCAAGGGGGGTCGCTAGGTAGAGTCGCAGGGACACCTCTGAGTTAAAAAAAAAACATCCATATTGCACTGAAATCAAATTTAGCACTAACCCCCTGCTAATGGCGCCAACAGAAAAATTGGTGCCACAATTCTTGAAAATAGCGCTATGTATTCAAATAGCACTACCTTGTCCTAATTTCGCGCCACTATCCAAATAGGCTCTTGTTTGCCCTAAAACCATGCTAATTTGTAACATAGAGCTACCCTCCCCTGAATTCGCACCACTTTTCAAATTGGCATTAGTGTTCCTTAAATTAGCATTAATCTAAAAATAGTGCTACTAACCCTGAACAACACACTACTTCTCAAAAACACACCATTTCCCCAAATGGCACTAGCTAACCAAATCATGCTATCTCTGAAAATAGCATGAACCCTATTTCATATAGCACCACTATACAAAATGGTGCTAAACCTCCTAAATTTAGTGTTAGCCACTTCTAAAATGGTGCTACTCACCCTAACCTACCCTTTTTCTGACAAAATCAACTCAAAAAACCACAAAAATTAAAAACACAAAGATGGAATCGATGACTCCCTGCTCGCCAGCCTCCTCCAATCACATGTACATCTGCACTCGCTCCGCTAGGTGAGAGTATCGAAGGTAGAAAGGTGTGTTGCTGCCTCTTTCCATCTCTCTTGCTATCTCCTTCTCTCTTGATTTCTAATGGCTATGTGTGCAAATGAGTGACCTTGGGCCCACTTTTTTCTATTTATAGCTATCCATGTCACCCCCTTTCTATATTTTTCTTCCCTAAGGAGCATATTAACTCCTTTTTCGCCTATTTTTCTTCCTACTAACTTGTTTTTCTGTCCTCTTCTCATTTTTCACCTCTGTTTCTTACCTTTCAAGAGTTCACCCAAAAAAAATAATTTTTGCCTGATCTCTCGAGGGGGCATCCCTTACCCATTTTGTTCTTCCCTGTAGCTAGGGTAAATTTTTCTTTGACCTAACGCCACTCCCTGCTAGGTCATGATGCCACATCAAAGAGGGGAAAATGTAGACACCCTAAAATATCCTAACCATTTTATTGCCACCTGACCTTAGCCATTCTACTATTTTATCCCCAACTAATTAATTAAATTTTATTTAATTAATTAAATCCCTTAGCCACCTATATTGAATTAATTTAATTAATTCAATATTTATCCCTTTCTAACGTTATCCATATAAATATAAAATATTTATTTGGTTAATATTCCTTTTCCAACTTAATCACATCCTTAATTAATTAAATAAACCCACTTTATTTAATTAATTATTCCCATTCACATGACTCGCATAGCCCAAATAAAAAATTAAATAAATCCCTCATCCACCAAGTGTCACATTATCTACCCTCCACTTAACTCCTTCACATGACTTGCCAATTTAAATAATTTTTATTTGAATTGGGAGCTAATTATTCTCCTCCCTCCACTTGTCACATGACTACGTTGTCACATGCAGCTCTTAGCCTTTTATTCTAATTTAAAATTCATCTCTCTTCTCCATCACACACTTGTCACAAAGCTAATCTTGTTCTTTGCATGATTAATCTCAGCCATCCACCTACCAAAAGTCAAGATCAAATCTCATCCCTTCATTTCAACCAAGACTTTCTATAAATATAACCTCTTCTAAGCCATTTGACAATCCAACTTGAGCATATCATCACTCTGTCAAAATCCATTTGCATCTTTGAGCTAGGGTTTAGTGATTTACATTTGAATGAGAGCATTTCATATTCCAATCTTGTGGGTAAAGCTAGAATTTTCTTGGGTGCGGCATTCTAAGCCTTAACCATGGATTGTGGGTTGGCTTGAAGGTATATTTGCATTGATTCGTTTGCATTTTCTTATGTTTTCCTTCTTGTTTGTTTTCCATGATTTCAGTTCTTTGTCAAACTCATGGGACCATCTCGTAATGGCCATCAAGAGTATCACATCCACCTTTAAGATAGATGAAGTGGTGTCTTCACTATTATCTGAAGAGATGCAGAGAAAATCATCCAAGTTAGCCAAAAAGGCTCTTGCGGTTCGTGGAAGACCTAAGGTGAAAGGTAAAAAGAAGGACAAGAAAGCTGAGAAGGGTAGATCCAAATCCCGTGGGAGATCCAAATCTCTAGGCAAGTCCATGGCTCTTTGTTGGAATTGTGGTAAATCTGGACATTTCCAAAAGGAATGAAAAGAAGAGAAAAAGAAAAATAAGAAGAATGTCTCTTATTTAGATTCTGACAAGTCACAAGATGATGTCGATGCTTTCATCACAGCCTTGGCCACCCATGCATCTAATGATGTGTGGCTGATTGATTCTGGTACCTCTTTTCACATGACCTCACATCGAGACTGGTTTATGAAGTATGAAGAATTCGATGGTGGAAGAGTGTGCCTTGGTGACGACTCTCATCTGAAGATTGTTGGCCATGAAAGAGTTTCAATCTGATTCCCTAATGGATGAGTGAAGGGGATCTCTGGGGTTATGCATGTATCCCAGGCTTGGCACTGAACCTACATTTTTTATAAGTAGATTGAATGATATAGGTGTACAGGTTGTCTTCTCTAGTTGAGGATTGAAGATGACTAGAGGTGCTATGGTGCTTGCGAAGGGTACTTGGAGAGGTACTCTGTTTTAGATGGATGCATGCACTACACAGTGCAATAGTGCTTCTATTTCGAAGAAAAGAGCTTCAATTACTTCATCTTCACCATTGGAACCAGTGGCAAAGAGTTGTGTTCCTTCAACCTCTGATGGTAGTGCATTTTGGGTACCGAAGTGGGCTCATGCCTTGGAAATGAAACTTTGAGCTAAGAATACAATGTTATGGCATAAGAGACTTGGTCACATTGGTGAGAAGGGTCTTAGAGCCCTAAAAAATAAAAACCTCATCAAGGGGTTAGATGATTGTAATCTCAATTTTGACTTTTGTTAACATTGAATATATGGAAAGCAAAATTGTGTTTAATTTTACTCAAGTTCTCAGAAATCTTCTAGTGTGTTGGATCTTATTCATTCTGATGTTTTTGGTACAGTGAATGTTCCTTCGATCTCTAAATCTGTATATTTTGTTTCATTCATTGGTGATTACAGTAGAAGGACATGGGTTTATTTCATCAGGAGAAAATCTGAAGTCTTTAGTCAGTTTAAAGAGTTTAAGTCTTTTGTAGAGAATCAGACTGGTAAAAAGATTAAGTGTTTGAGAACTGACAACGGTGGAGAGTTTTGTTCTACGGAGTTTGATAAGTTCTGTAAAGAACATGGGATTGAAAGACATAAGATAACTCCATACACCCCTCAGCAAAATGGAGTTGCAAAGAGGATGAACAGGACATTGATGGAGAAGGCTATGAGTATGCTTAGTGGAGCTAGCCTCAAACAAAAGTTTTGGGCTGAAGCTGTTGCCACTGCTTGCTACCTAGTAAATAGGTCTCCTACCTCAGCTCTTGTTGGTGAGACACCCATGGAAGCATGGTCTGGTAAGAAGCCTTCTTTAAGACATCTTTGTGTTTTTGGTTGTGAGGCATATGCTCATGTGCCTAGGGAGAAGAGGTCAAAATTGGAGAACAAGGCTATTAAGTGTATCTTCATTGGCTATGGTGTTGATGTGAAAGGGTACAAGCTTTGGGATCCTGTGGCCAAAAAAGTGTTGTATAGCAGAAGTGTTATTTTCAGAGAGATAACACCTTCTCCTATTGTCCTATAGCCAGAAGAGATAGAAAAGAAAGAGGATGTGGTTTAGTTTCCTTCTACTCCTGAGAAGACTTAACCAAAGGACCCTGTGAGACCTGATGATGAGGAGAGCTCTAGCAGCTCTTGAAGCTTAGAAGAAGAAGTAGAACCTCAACCTCAGTCTTTGAGGAGGTCTACATGAACAAGAAAGCAACCTGATAGGTTTGGATATTCATTGTTAGATTCTAGTTGTGCTTTTGCCTTGATTACTAACACTGATGAGCCTAGAATTGTGACAGAGGCTATGGGCATGAAAGATGCAGGTTCCTAGAAGGAGGCCATGGAAGATGAGATGGCTTCTCTGGAGAAGAATAAAACTTGGGACTTTGTGCCTTGGTGCCTTTGCCTGAAGGACGGAAACCTATTGGCTATAAATGGGTGTTCAAGAAGAAATTTGGAGTAGATGGTAGTGTTGAGAAGTACAAGGCTAGATTGGTTGCGAAGGGGTATTCACAAGTGGAAGGAATTGATTATCATGAAATTTTCTCTCCTGTTGCAAATTTGACATCTATCCAGTTCTTGTTATCTCTTGCAGCAGCTTATGACTTAGAAGTGAAGCAGATGGATGTGAAAATAGCATTCCTTCATGGTGACTTGGAGGAAGGGATTTACATGTCACAGCCAGAGCATTACATAGAAAAAGGTAAAGAAAATTTGGTTTGCAAGTTAAAGAAGTCTTTGTATAGTTTGAAGCAATCTCTTAGAATGTGGTACCTAAAATTTGATGTCTTTGTGTTGTCCATTGGATTTCTGAGGTCAAAATCAGATCATTGTGTGCATTACAAATTTGACAATGATCACAATCTCATTATTGCATTGTATGTTGATGATATGTTGTTAATTGGGAATGGTAAGAATATGATTTCTAATTTGAAGTCTCAATTGTCAACATAGTTTGAGATGAAAAATTTAGGGACAACTAGGTACATTCTGGGAATGGAAATCAAAAAAGCCAGAGCAAACAAAAAACTTTGGTTATGCCAGAGTAAGTATGTGAATACCGTGTTAGAGAGATTCTGCATGGTAGATTGTAGACCATTATGTCCTCATGTTTCTTTGGGGACAAAGTTATCTGTTAATGATTGTCCAAAGTCACCTTTTGAGATAGAGGATGAGCAGAGTACTTTATGCTAGTTCTGTTGGCAGCTTGATGTATGCTATGGTCTGTACAAGACTAGACATTGCCCAAGCATTGGTATCCTTAGTCATTTTAAGGCTAATCATGGACGTGCACATTGGGATGCAGTGAAGAGAGTGTTCAAATATTTGTGAGGTACTTCGAAGTATTCCCTATGTTATCATGGTCATCCTATAGGACCTCCACATTCTATAAGTATTCGCGGATTTTTGGATTTTGATTGGGTGGGTGACACTGATAGCAAGAGATCCACCAGTTCTTATGTGTTTACTATGTTTGGTGGTGTAATCAATTGGATGAGTAAGAGGCAACCTATGGTCTCTTTGTCCATGATAGAAGTTGAGTACATGGCAGCTACTCATGCTTGCAAGGAAGCCATTTGGATCAAGAGGTTGTGTTTAGATATTGGTGTTGATACATGATAGATTACTATTTGTTGTGATAGTCAGAGTGCGATTTGCTTAGGAAAGAATCCAACCTTCCATGCTAGAACAAAGCATATTGATGTACAGTTTCATTTTGTACGAGACATGGTGGAAGATGGGAAGGTGATATTGGAGAAGATAGACACTTTGAAGACTATTGCGAATGCATTGACAATACTAGTGGGCACAGATAAGTTCAAATGGTGTTCGGAGTCTATGGGCCTCTCAACCTATAGCAGTTAAAATCTTGTTATTTCTATTAGCTCTTATAAGGTGTTTGACAAGTAGGAGAATGTTGGGAATTAAGGTGTCTCAACCTTGGTAATTCCTAGCATTGGTTATTTGATTATTTATTTATTTATTTGCCTATGATGTAATTTATGTTGCACATCATATTTTGTCATTTAGTGTGAAGTGGCATGGTGTGTTGTCACTCCACTTGGAATGTGACTAGGATGGTCAACTCATCCCATGTGGATATAGGCGTCCCATATTGTGGTAGAGGGTTTCTACCATGTGTTGGCATCTTGTGTAGTGTGTAAGGAGTTATGATGCGTAAGTGTTATGACAAATTCCTATGATAGATTCTATGATGCATAAGAGTCAAGAATAGAAGGTTCTATGATAGGTGAAGACATGTGTCAAAGGGCATCTTGGAGGAAGGCATATTTGGGCACCCACGGTGAGTTATGACATGTTGTAAGAGGAATATGCTATTTTTAGTCAGTTATGACAAATTCTCTTACAACTGTAAGAGATGGCATGTACGATGGATTCTATGACAATTGTAAGATGCGTAAGAGCATCTATCATAGCCTATTCTTGTATGGAGCACCCCACATTGGGAAGGGATGTTATGAAAAGTGTAAAATCATGTTGTAATGTAGGACAAGTGTCCCTAGGTGTGGGTTTTGGGCCATGAGGCCAAGTTGGATGCCCATCTCTAGAAGCTTCTCATTTTTGCCTTATAAACTCTATAAAAATAGGTGCTTGGATGGGAGATGCATAGTGTTATTGATAGGTACTATTATGCTATTGAAATATCTCTAGATATGACTGTCAAAGACTCCTTAAAGAGCATTGGCTCTAAAACTATATTGTAATTATATACACCTAAAAATGGCAAAGACAAATTAAATAAATATTTATTATTTATTTAATTCCCATTCTTCTATCATTTAATAACTTCATCAATTTATCTACTTGATTCACGTTCATCATTAATAGTCCAAATATTAAATAAATATCAATTTATTTAATTAAATCAATGTAACCTATTCTTCTAATGTCATCCCTCAAATTAAATAATAATCAAATTATTTAATCCCAAATCATCCTATTCCAAAGTCTTCATTCATAATTCCACGTCACCATTCCATGTCACCCAATCCACCTCACTAGGTTGCACATGTAATTAAATATTTTAATATTTAATTAATCTTTTTTTCCTCACCCACATGGGCCTATTCTACCTCTAACCATCCCTATTCCAAAGGGCATGGTCTCTCCATGTCATCATTGTCAAAGGGACACTTTATGACATTTGTTCCATAGTCCCTAGAATCTTTCCAACCTCCCTACAAACATGATCTCCTTGTTTGACCTTCTCTCTTTGGTCATTATGAGCCTTGTGACATGTGGACTCATGTCACACCTTTCTCTCCTCCATGTCAAGGTGAGAGGAACATCTTCCCTCTTTGTCTCTCTCATCTCAACCAACTCAATCCTCACCATACACCTTTCAAGACCAAGTCTCCACCATTGAGATCTTGACACATGGATTTGCCCCCTCCTTGGCCTATAAAAGGAAGCTCATTCCCTCATTCTACAACACACAAGCTATAGAAAAGTTACTCTACAAAAATTCTAGCGTGCCTTTGGCAAAAACATTCATATTGCTCATTTCATTTTATCTTCACTATCATCATATCCATACAACCATGGCCTCAATCATCCATCCCTCATCCTCACAATAGTTGCATTGTAGGTAATCTCCATTGCATTTTATCCAACTACAGCGATTCAAGTATTGTCATCTTCAAACAATGAGGAAGTGCACAATTCTGAGAGCTCTATTCATCAACAAGATCAATACAAGATAGGCAAACAATGGAAGCTTCGAGGTAAACCAATCTTCAAGGTAAAATGTCTTTGTTCATTTGATTTGCATCATATTTCATTGATATTATTGGATTATTACTAGTTTAATACTGTTAACAATATTTCCACTAACATTTTTGGTACCCACCGTGGGGCCTTGCCTTGTTTTTAACTTCCATCTAAGTGTTTTGTGAAGGTTCTATCATGATAGGTTGCTTCTGTGCATACAACTTCCAGTTTGGTGCATTCAACACTTCATGCTGTGCTTTTACCTCTTAGCGCATCCAAATTGTTTTATTGCGCATCTGATGAGTCCTACTATGCATTTGATATTGCAGTGCATATACAGCGCAGTCCTTCACTTTTAACTATTATTCTCGCACATTTGCGAATTAATGCATACAACCTACAGTCTTACGCATTTAGATTGTAACAAAGAGTTGTAAAAATTTGATAAGATTTTCCGTACTAATCTTCATTTGCAAGTGTTAGGAGCTGGATTTAGTCATTTTAGCTTCATTATTAAGCCACCTAGAGCTAATTAGGAAGGAGTAACTTAATATGTTCATGCAAATCTTCACATAGACTTAACTAGAAGGAAAGTAAATCGATTTGTTGCATCACAACTTTTATCTAGTTCCAATCTAGGGGTTAAAACTGAACAATTTCTTTATGTTTTTACTATCCTGCACTATAATCTTCACATAGCATAATAGGGGAAAGTAATAATTGTTTTATTTCTGCAAACAACAATCTACACCTGGGTCATCCCACAATAATGGGTTACACTTTTTGGCCAAACTTGACATTGAAATCAATATTTTGAAATAAATCTTCACTTTCTGACATCTATAGTCGCTAAACCGTTAGGAATTTGAAGATGATGTGAACTAGTGATTTGTGAGATTTTGTTTGTAGATTCTAAAGATATGTTTTAAAAAAATTGGAGTTAAATTGTAATTTTTTTTGTGTCTACTTTGATAACTAGTTTTTAATAGTAAACAATTTTTTTTCAAAGTGATGTGTATTCTGTAGCACATAACTTTTTTTCTACAAAGGATAAAATTCTGATTCTTTTGAATTTAGATTGGTAACACTGATATATAGGGCATGCATTTGGTTTTATAATGTTTTGTTGAATTTTTTTTTAATTAAGTTTTGAAGTCAAACCATTTATAATTTAGACATAGGCATATTCTGTAAAGCATAACTTTTTTAGTATGTATCAAAATTCAATTTTTTTTTTATGAAACAAGGACATCAATACCTAGGGCATAGATATTTTTTAGAATTTTTTTTCACTAATTTACTAATTTTCCACGTGTGTAGAAAAGAGAACTTGATGTTCGGTGAAAAACCTACATTCACAAGAAATACAAAATAAATATAATAATCAAATTAAATATATTTAAAATTATACTTTTTGGGAAGCTTATAATAAGGACTACATTCTTACGAAACATAAATTTTAAATGAATTCATTTGGTCCCCCAAAAGGTAAATCAAAAGTGGTTTTTTATCAGCATTTTCAAAGGTGTAGGGGAGACTCCATTATAGGTATGATTTAAAACTAGCGGGGTTCTATCCAAGGGAGTTTGAATCTAAGGGAGTTTGGTCAAACCCTCTTCAATTAAAATCCTTTAAATGGAACCTTTCAAGGCTTAAATCATTATATTTTCTAAAAATATGTGATTTCAGCAAAAATTAGGATGTCCCAAAAAGTGTAACCCATTATTGTGGCAGCACCCACCTAGATTTGTTAGAGGGATAAAATTAACAAAATCATTTCCAAGCTATTGCTATCTTGTTACAAATTTCTGTGCTTGGTAGAGTTAACACATTTAGTTATTTTTCTTTTAACGAGGAAGATAAAGAACCAATGTTCTCCATGTTTTCAGAATGATAATAGGACTATGCTCTCCCCTTAACTGGGTGACCAAAATGCCAAACTTATCATTTTGCATGTTTTACCTTTAGAGAGGCATGCCCATGGAAATTCTTCCTTTCAAGTGGGAATGACCTTAATTGATATAACGGGCTAAAGCCAAGCTCCTCCAAGTCACTATAAATTAATTGTGTTTGTGATGAAAGTTGCAAATGACAGGTGTTGTTGTATTACACTGACCAATGTTTCCCCCAAAACCGTGTAGAGTGTAACCTTTGCAAGCTGGGAACCTTCTTATCGAAGCGAATGGCTGCACGTGTAATCACCCAAATGGATGCCTTGACTAAAATCTTTTTGTTCTAGTAAGCCAAAATCCCCTATTTGGTGACACATGAGGAGGAACCTCTAGAGTCGTCTAACGTCATACACTCATTTAGTGTAGAGACAAAAAAGTTCAACTCTTCAAAGGAACTATGACTTGGTATGCGTGAGAAGTGAATGTTGTGGAGGGAAGCTGGTGCTACCAAGTTATTATTTGTTCACCTTTATGCAAGTGGTTGACCAGTGTCAAAACTAAGTTAAAACTCATCAAATATTGTCCTTGCCATCCTAGGATTGTAATTATTTGTTTTTAATTTTGTTAAGTAATCATCAAAAACCTTTTGTTCTTTGTGTTTTCTTGTAATAACATGAACCAAAATCAGCATTGAAAACCTTAGATTAACTTAGGAAAACGTTCCAAGCAAATCAAACTATTAAACTGAAACAGAAAACCAAATACTTGCAGTTATGCTCTTTTATAACATTTTACTGTGCATATGACCAAATTTGCTGTGCATTTGACCTTACTACACATTTGACCTATTCTACTGCGCATCTGAACATTTTGCTGCGCATTTAATCTTTCAACTCATTTAACACATAGAGTTGCACATCTGAACCACAGTGTCGTGCATATAAACTCAACCAGATCTACGCATTTGACCAACAAAGAGGCACAATTGACACGTTATCTTGCACTTTTAAAGCTGCACATCCAAAACAAAGGCATAATCCGTACAGTTTAGGATAGAAATATTATCAGTTTTAGGTACCCTTTTTGCTATAGTTTCATCCTGAAAAATCAGTTATACCATGCAAACACTCTTCCATATCATTTTCACAAACATCTTCTTTTCACATCATAGCCTTGCTATCAAAACACATCAAAATCAAACCAAGCATCTCAAAATCAAACCACAACTTGCTTCTAGGACCTAGTTGATACTCTAGCAACCCAAACTAGAGCTAGGTAGTTTTATAACATGATTTCAAATCATCCTTCTCAATGAAACTATACTAGTGTAACCTTGACAAGAAAATAGTCTTCATGAAATAGTGGTGTCAATCTATCCCTATTTGGATTACCACTTGTATCGTCACTCTGATAGCTATTACACATTATAGCTCAAGATTTACCTTGTTTGAGACAAACATAGAATCAACAAAAACCTTAGAAAAATCAATTCCAATCAAACTCATTTTATACCACATCACACCTCCAATCAAAATTAAAATCCAACAAATCTCATAATCCAATTTCATCCCATCCCAAAATCTTGCATGGTGCAAACTAGATCTCAATCAAAACAAAAGCAAAACATGGACAACCTTAACAATAATATACCTGATCCGGATGATGAGGAAATCTCTCAAGAGAAAATCCTTCAACTACTCCAAGACCCTAAGTTACAAAAGATAATGGATAGATTTGTTGCTACTGATCCCCAAAAGTATTTCCTCATGCTTTCTCAACAAGGAGCAAAGCTACCCGCAAACTTAGATATCTCTAATCTACAAGAGAATAATCAATGGCTCCAAAACTAAAAAATAGACTCCAAAAATAGAAAAGGATAAGGATACACTTAATCCTTTGGATGCATTGACAACCCAAATCCAAGACTTACAACAACAATTGGTAGATATCCAAAGCGGAACCTCAATGAAACATTATTTTCTTGAAGATATATCACCTTACCCATTTGAGAAATCCTTAAACATGATACCTTTTCCTATAAGATTTGAAGTGCCAAAATTTGAAAAGTATAGAAGAAAAGGAGATCCTAGAGATCACATCAGGGAATTCAGTGCTTCTTGTCTTGAAGTCACCCACAATGAAACTTATCTAATGTGACTATTCCCTAGAAGCCTAGGAAGACAAGCCATGGAGTGGTTTTCACGTCTACCTCCCAACATCCACACCTTTAATGAATTAATGGACAAATTCATCACACATTTCTCTTAGAACATAGAACATGAAATATCCATGCTAGACCTTTGCAATAATTAAAAAAAGGAGGAGAATCATTTGAATCTTTCCTACAAAGATGGAGGTAACTTGTGAGCAAGTGTCCCTATCACATACCTGAAAAACAAATGATAGAAATGTTCATGCATAATTTGTCCACTGAGCTAAGCTATCAAATACAAATCTAATGTCCATAAATTTTTAGTAAGGTCATTGAGATGGGGCTTCTCATTAAGAAGGCCTTGATAAAGAAGGGGAAAGTAAAGGTATACAAAGACACTCCAAGCTCGAACAAAAATATGGATAAGTCACGGTTTTGGACTAAAAACAAACCCATAGTGAATGATGGTGTGGTAGATACAAAACATATAGCACTAAAGCAACCTATTTTCAACCTATCCAATCCATAGGATAATGCACTATCTACCAAGCCTCAAGGCATTAAACACAAACAAAACAACTTCCCCCCAAGAAGAAAGTTCACACAACTTGGTGAATCACTTGAATCTACACTTAGAAAGCTAATTGGGGGCAACATGATCACACTTCCACCGGTACATGAATACGAACCCAAGTTCAAATCTCCTTGGTGGAATGAAAATGACTTTTGTGAATACCATAGGAGCAGAGGTCATAAAACTAATGATTGTATGAAACTCAAGCATGGCATTCAAGACCTTCTTGACCAAAAGCGTATATCTATTAATGAAGGACATACTACCAATGATGAACATATAGCATTCAAGAATCCTCTTCCTCATTACGAGAAAGGAGGTTCTTCAAACCAAAACAACAAAGGGGCCAACAAAGTAAGCTATAACAATAATTCTTTTGATTACACCATCAATCATATTTCCCAAAGTGATTCACATATCAATATGATCACTATTAATAATAAACCTGATTGTAATGTGACCACACATCATGGAAACATAACTCTGTAAGGAGCTCAACCAAAACCATCTTCCACATCCAAGTCACCCTCTACATCAAATCAGTACAACATTATTAACCAACTTCACAAAACACCCGCACATATATCCATCTTGGAGTTATTGCATTTATCACCCTCCCATAAAGCCACTTTAGAAAAAGATCTCTTGGAGACAATGATTCCTATGAACCTTGCCCAAGATCAATTCCAGGCTATGGTAGGCCATCTCACCACACCTCATTTCCTATCCTTCATTGAGAAGGATGACATGTCAATAAATTAACCACACAATGCATCCCTACACATTGAGGCCCTAATACATAAGCACAGAATAAAAATGGTCCTAATAGATGGAGGGACTAGTTTGAACATTTCTACACTAAAGTTAATCCTTGCATTGGTGTTTTCTAAAAATTCCATTGATCCCAAGAAAAAGATAACTATCAAGGCATATGAGGAAGAAAGGACCTCTAAAGGAATGGTGGTTTTGCTCATATGACTAGGACCGGTAGAAAAAGATGTAGTGTGCCAAGTTCTTGACATGGAGCTTGCATAAAACATTCTCCTAGGAAGACCTTGGATCCATGCAATAAAGGTTGTCCCATCAATGTATCACCAATGTATCAATTTCCCGCATAACGGTCAAGAAATAACCATATAAGGGGACCCCAATCCTTTTCAGTATTGCAATACCATATAGTCTAAACCAGATGTTGTGATACCCACCAATAGAGCAACTTCTTCTTCCTCCAACCAAGTGGATCCAAGTTCCTTAGCTTCTACCTCAAAAACATCAGAGCTTAAAATCAAGGTCAAAGACAAAGGCGTTGGGGAGTATGTTATTGAACAATCTTTCTCTCTAGCACAGTTGCCACTATCACCAAAGTATTATGGGAGACCATCCCTGAACAAAGCTAAGTCACTTGAGACTCCCATGGGCCCTTTCATTAAATGGGGAAGCCTATTTGATGAGAGTGATGAGAAAGATGTCTTGTTATGGCTTTTCAAAGATGAAGAAAATCAAACCATACTAGAAGATCAACAACCTAAGCTTCCTACAGAATAGTATGGTCAAGGTTTTTCTATGTTGTAAAGAATGGGATACAATGGTCACGACCCAATAGGACTAAGAAAGGATGGTATCATAGAACCTATTAGACCCCCTACTCAAACAACCTGGGATACTACTAGGTTAGGATACCAAGGTTAGTAGAAGAACAAAGGTAAAGGTAAACAAAAGGTTGAAGACAAACAAGTATCTACCACTAACTTAGTCAAGCAAATTCACCGCTTGCAAGAGGCTAGTGAAACTGATTCAAATGAGTATGAGTGGGACAGTCTCTCTGAGATGTCTTGTGAAGACAAAGGGATTGATGTAGTCCAACGATATAGCAATACTCCAACAATGCATGAGGGACAAAGCTCTAGGGCTAGACTGCTAGAGTTCAAACTGCAACATGTTGAGAATGAATTTCACAAATAGAGTACAATATCAAGCTTGACAAACCAACTTGAGGATAGTACTGTGATAGACCTCATCGATACCTCATCCCATTCTAATGAATTCTCCATGCTAACCATAACTACCCTTGAGTCCATTCAACCTAGTGATCCCTTACCTCTTGTCCACCTTGAATTAATAGATTGGGATCTATCTGAAACATCACCTGATCTTGACACCTTTGAAAATGATGATGCCGTCATCGACTACCTAGAGCTTAGAGAACACTTACTCATAGGAGAACATAAGGCAAGCTTCCCCATCAACCTTAAAGACAAGGCATACTTTGGAAAGAGTGCCAATCCTTTTAGTTGTAAAAATGTCAAAATAAATATGAGATCTAATGGTGAAAACTACTTTGTGACAATATTAGATCATGAAAAGAGAAAAAGAAAAGACAAATCTAAAGGTGAAAACCTCTCTGAGGAACCAATGGATGAAAGGCTTGACCCTCTCCCCTTTTATGCACATCTAGAAAGATTTTCACTAGTGATTGAACTTGCAGAATCAATTAACATTGGCATAGAGGCACAACCAAGACTCCTTTATCAAGTAGAGTCCTTAAATACACAAGAAAAGATAGATTGTTTTAAATTCTACCAAAGAAAGTAGATAAACTTTGCCTAGTCTTACGCCGATATGCTAGGTATTGATCCTAATTTAATCATGCACCATCTGTCACTAGCTCTAGGGGCCAAGCCAGTCAAACAGAAGTTGAGGAAAATACACCCCCACATAGCATTAATGGTAAAAGAAGAGCTCAAGAAGTTACTAGATGTGGGGTTCATTAGAGCCATTGACTACCCAGAGTGGGTCTGTAATATTGTACCTATTTTAAAGCCTAACAAGGGAATCATAATATGCAACGACTTCATAAATTTAAATAAGGCTTGTTCAAAGGATGATTTTCCTTTACGAAACATTGATATCATCGTTGACCTCACAGCAGGTCACACCATGTTGTCCTTAATGAATGGTTTCTCTGGATATAACCAAATCAAGATAGCATCAAAGGATCAGCATAAAATGGCATTCACATGTCCATGGGGCACCTATTGTTTGTGTGTTATGTCATTCGGTCTCAAGAATGCAAAGGCAACGTATCAGCGAGCAATGACAATGATCTTCCATGATATGATGCATACCATCATGGTGGTTTATGTTGATGATATCTTAGGGAAATCACTCACTAGAGAGAGACATCTTGAAGTATTAGACAAAATATTCACAAGACTAGAGCAGTTCAATGTACGGTTGAATCCTAAAAAGTGTGTTTTCAAAGTAACATCCAGAAAACTGCTTAGATACATTGTATCAACAAACAAAATAGAGGTGGACCCAGCAAAGGTCAAAGCAATAATGAAAATACTGGCATCAAAGAATCTAAGTCAGCTACCATCTTTACAGGGAAAGTTGCAGTCAATTAGAAGGTTCATCTCCCAATTGCCAGACAAGTGCCATCCTTTTTCACATCTGTTGCATAAAAATGTTCCATTCAAATGGGATGATAACTATGAACAAGCATTTCAGAACCTAAAATAATATCTCATGAATCCACCAATCCTAATGCCACTAATTCAAGGCAAATGTCTACTGTTATATATCTTAGCTACACCCACAACTTTGGGAGCATTGCTAGCATAAGAGAACCATGAAGGAAAGGAGCAAGCAATCTACTATATTAGTAGGGCATTAGTAGGTTACGAGCTTCAGTACACACCAATTGAAAGGGCATGCCTTGCAATCATCATCTCTTCACAAAAGTGGATACACTACATGCTCTCTCACTCCATAAAGCTCGTAGCAAAGATCAACCCACTAATGTATCTCCTCAACAAAGCTACCTTAACAAGTACAATATCCAAATGGGTTATGATTCTCAGTGAGTTTGAAATTGAGTACGTGGATAGAAAAGTCATAAAAGGACAGGTCATTGTAGATCAGCTAGCAGATGCACCTTTAACTAATAACAACCCCTTGAGTTTAAAGTTTCTTGATGAATCTATATTCAACATCACAACAATGGCTTGGAAACTCTATTTTGATGGGTCATACACGCAACATGGTTCTGGAGCAGGCATCTTTCTAGTAACACCGCAAGGGAATACAATCCCTAAATCATACAGACTTATATTCCCATGCACTAATAATGTAGCTAAGTATGAAGCTCTGCTTATTGGCATAAAAATGGCAGCCGAGTGGAAGATCAAAGAGCTTCATGTATATGGAGATTCACAACTAGTCATTAATCAAATAAATGATGAATACCAAACAAAAGACAAGAAATTGATACCATACAAGAGTATGGTGGACGACTTGAAGGAATATTTCATTGTGATCTCCTTCAAACAAATACCAGGTTGGAAAACAAAGAAGCAGATGCAATGGACACTATTGCATCCCTTCTAGATATCCTTGACAATCAATCACGTTATGAGTTTTTGGTGGAGCCAATCTCCCATCTAGCCTATGAAAGCCTAGAAAATAACATCATTTACCACGTTGTAGGAACTAATTCTCCTTTATATGGAAAGATTTATACCTATATTAAAGAGAATATCCTACCTCATGATTTGTCAAATAACCAAAAACATATGTTCATATGCCAATCATCCAGATATACCATTATTGCTGACACCCTGTACAGATGAGGTTTAGATGGTACTCTCTTTAGGTGTTTAGATAGTGATGAATATCAGACCGCTCTAAGGGAGGTTCATGAAGGCATTTGCAGGACACACTCTAGTGGTCCTACTCTAGTGAAGAAACTCATGTTATTAGGATATTATTGGCCGAGCATGGAAAAAGATTCCTATCCGTTTGTCAAGCAGTGTAAGAAATGCCAAATTCACAGTAATCTAATACATGCACCCGCTTAGGAATTACAACCTTTAACGACACCTTGGCCCTTTTGTCAATGGGTACTTGATCTAGTTGGAAAAATTCACCCTTCCTCCTCCAACAACAACAAATTCATTATCACAGCCATAGAGTATTTTACGAAGTGGATTGAGGCCATTCCATTAACCACTTTCATAGGGACACATATTTCATCCTTCATCCTTAACTATATCATATGCAGATATGGTATTCCAGTATCCATTGTCGCAGATAATGGAAGACCCTTCAAGAATCAGGATGTATAGGAACTCTATAATAAATACTATATCCAACATCATTTCTCCATGCCATACTACCTGCAAGGTAATGGCCAAGATGAGGTATTGAACAAAACCATTCTGAAGATCCTTAAAAAGACTATTGATGACACTGGCTGGGACTAGCATATGCAACTCAACCCCTCTGTGGGCCTATAGAACCAGTATATGCACACCCATAGGTGTGACACCATACTCCCTTGTCTATGGCTTTGAAACCATATTGCCTATCAAAGTTGAAATTCCTTCCCTCGGGGTGTCATTAAAGGGACTCATAACTGATGAGGAATAAAGGATATCAAGGCTTCAAGAACTAGAACTACTAGAAGAATAGAGACAACATGCCTTTAACCATCTTAAGGCATACTAGCAGAGAATGTCTAGGAGCTACAATCACAAGGTTAAGCCAAGTGTCTTTTAGGTAGGTGATCTGGTCAACAGGATAGACAGAAGAAAGGGAAGTTTGAACCCAATTGGTTAGGTTCCTATATCATAGTCACCACCTATAGATCAGGTGTGTATCAAATCTCAACATCAGAAGGTTAAGTGTTTGATGATCCCATCAATAGTATGCACCTTCGAAGGTTCTATACCTAATAACCCCAATGCAAGGGACATAAAAAAATGGTACAAGTGGAAGGAAGTGGTGAAAACCTGGAAATAGGTGCTATTTGTGACTAACTGTTACCTCCATCTATTAGTACAACCCAACCTGTATCCATCTTTCCTATCGTATTCATCCAATAACTCCATCCATTTCGTATCTACCTAACAATGACCTACCATAGATTTGTGTCTTGTCACCCCTATCATCTTATCTAGTAGGTGTTAGATTTAGGACAGACAACTGAGAGGGGGGTGAATCAGTTGTCCAAAACTTTCTTCAATTAATCACTTAAATCCTTTCTTAATTCAGCAGCATAATAATAAATCAATCATGGAAATATAGTGTAGCAATTCAAGAGCAAAAACACATTAACACATATGACATCAAGATTTTTGACGTGGAAAACCTGGTTAAGGGAAAATCCACGGAATGACTAACCCAAGATTGTATTCTCTGATAGAAAAATAGAAAGAACAAAATGGCACATGCCAATTAGGGCTTATTGCCCTAGCACACTGCTCACAAGAGGCCCACTGCCTACAAGAGACACACTGTCTACAAAATAATAAGTATTACATACTTGAACTGAAGAATAACATCTTCACCATGCTTGAGTCAGTCCCATTTAAGCCCAATATTTTTGCTCTGCCTTTCGCTCCTCCACTGTCTACCACCCTCTCATAACCTCTTGATTCCATTTGAAATGACTTTACAACTCCTTATATATACAAGACATTGGCTTAGGGATAATCATCCAAGTTGGCATACATTATAGAGCAAATACATAAATACAACATGAGTAATTATAAAAAGACTTCACATGGATCAACACACTGTTGGCCACACAGATCTGAGACTTCAATCTTCCTTAGGAACATGCCATTCTTCACAGAACATCTCCAAGATCATCTGCAGGATGTGTAACTCATCCAGTCGGGAAAACTTAGGAAGAACATCATCATCTAGAAGTAAATCTTCAATTGCTAGCTCAATCTTTAATGCAGACCTCCAACATTAACTAGACACAATCCAAAGACCTCCACAAGCTTTCCTGAATCACCAAGAACATCCACACTACTTCTGCTTATTGGAATCATTCCCTCCTTCATCTGGAACCTCAGGAACATAGTTTGTCATCACTATCATATTGGAATAGATGCTTGCAGACCTCCAGACCATGAACCAATTGATTTGTCAATTCACATTGACTTCATAAACACTCCACCAAATCCACAGAACAAGATATTACATTTCCGGAGCTCACCGAACCTATCTGTGATATTATGTCACCTCTAAACATCTGTCAAAGCCAGTTTTGCTTGAGTGGCCATAACTTCTTCAGATCTTCATGTGGACCTTTGAAATCTTTACTGGATCATCTTAAGACACATATCTACAAACCCTTTGATGCACATCCTTTGATCTTCATCTTAGCTACAATCTTTTCTTCATTGTCTTCACTGTTCTTCTCTGTTCCTGATAGGACTAATTTTCTCAATATCCTCAGCATACAGCTCATCAAATCCTTAACATCAATGCAACAAGAGTATGTTGACATCAATGACAATGCCGGTTAGGCCCATACTTGCAACAATCTCCCCCTTTGTCATTGATGGCAACATATGATGTGAAAAACTATTTTAACCATCAAGACAAGAACTTCTTCTCACTGACACCACTCCCCCTATTAACAACAACCATTCACATGTCTTCTCTTCCTTTATTGCACCCCCTTTGATCAGAAACCACTTGTTTTTCACATGTCTTCTCTCCCCCTTTGACATCAATGGCAAAGGGCACATACTTGCATCACTTCATAATCATACTAGCTGCTCCCCCTGAGTGGCAGCTTCCCAAACATAAATCTAGTCCACAATATATGACTATGAAATTCACCAGATTGATGCACATCATTGCACATTAGTTCATAACCAGAGGGGTAATAATCCCTAACTTCTCCCTGAGATACTCAAAAGAGTCCTTAGGAAGAGGTTTAGTAAAAATATCTGCAATCTGATACTTGGAAGGCACAAACTCCAATCTGACTTCATTCTTGTTCACTTGCTCTCTCAAAAAGTGAAACTTGATGGATATATGTTTATTCTTTGAATGCAAGACCGGATTTTTAGATATATTTATTGCACCTGAATTATCACAGAAGATTGTGATAGGTTCCTCATACTCCACTCTAATGTCTCTTAGCATTTGCTTCATCCACAAAACTTGAGTGCAACTACCTGCTGCTACAATATATTCTGCTTTAGCTGTGGATAGAGATATCGCCTCTTGTTTCTTTCTTAGCTAAGAAACCAATCTCTTCCCTAAAAAGAATGCTCCACCACTGGTACTCTTCCGTCATCCACATCTCCTGCCCAATCTACATCTGTATATGCATGAAGAGATAAATCATGATCTCTAGGATACCACAAACCATACACAACTGTCCCTTTTAGATATCTAAAAATCATCTTAATTGCTATGACATGAGATTCTCTAAGATCAACTTGTAATCTAGCAACAAGACCAACAACATTCATAATGTCAGGTCTAGTTTGAGTGAGATACAACAATCCTCCAATCATTGACCTGTACTTTTTCTGATCAGCCTTAGGAGAGTCATCATCTTTGTTCAATTTACATCTGGTTGCCATGGGAGTACTCATTCGTTTTGATTCTTGCATCCAAAATTTCTTCAACAATTCTTTCACATATTTGGTCTAAGAAATGAAGATTCCTTTCTTTGTTTGAATGATTTACAGACCCAAGAAGAAATTCATTTCCCCAAGCATGAACATCTCAAATTCACTTTTCATTTGATTTGCAAAAGTTTTGCACAAACTATCTCTTCCTCCAAAACTAATATCATCAACAAATACTTCAACAATCAAGATATTTTCATGATCAATTTTGAAGTACAAATTACTGTCAGGAGTACCTTTGTTGAAACCAATCTTCAAAAGATGCTTATCCAATCTTTCATACTAGGCTCTTAGGGCTTGCTTGAGTCCATACAATGCTTTCTTCAACTTGTAGACCATATCACCATGATCAGACAATTGAAATCCATCTGGTTGTTCAATGTAAACTTCTTCTTCTAAGTCACCATTCAGGAAGGCAGACTTGACATCCATCTGCTATACTTTGAAGTCCTTGAAGGCAGCAAAGGGAAGAAATAACTTGACTACTTCAATTCTAGCCATTGGAACAAAAGATTCTTCAAAATCAACTCCTTCTATTTGAGAGTAACCCTTGCAGACCAATCTAGCTTTATTTCTGACTACTTCACCATCTGCAATCAGTTTATTCCGGAAGACCCATTTGCTTCCAATCACATTCTTGTTTTTAGGACTGGGAACAAGATCCCAAGTTTTATTTTTCTCAATTTGCATCAGCTCTTCCTCCATTGCTTTAGTCCAGTTTTCATCATTGCAAGCTTCATTCACTGTCTTAGGTTCAATCTTTAAAATTAGACAATACTCTTATGAATCTTGAACAATCTTTCTTGTTTGTACACCTTTGCTTTTATCACCTATGATCTGATCTTCAAAGTGGTTCAATCTTACATACATGGGAACTTTGAGAGTTTCTTGCACTTCTAATTCTTGAACAGGTTCATTCAAGCTTATCTCTTCTTCCTGATTTACCGAATGAGTCTAAATCTGAATTTTAGACGAAGCTTGGACTTCTTGAATAAAAACATCATTTTGATTATCTTCATCATATTCATAAAACCTTGAGGGTTTTTCAATACCTTCATCAACCTTCACATTTGTACTTTCCACAATCTTCCTTAATCTCTTGTTATAACACTGGTATGCTTTGCTTTGAGTAGAATAACCTAAGAATATTCCTTCATCACTTCTAGCATCAAATTTTCCTAGATCTTCATCTCTTTTAATGTAACATTTGCTACCAAAGACTCTGAAATACCTCATAGTGGGAGTGATGCCAAACCAAAGTTCATAAGGAGTCTTACCAGTATTGCTTTTGATTTGTACTTGATTGAGAGTATAGACTGCAATGCTTACAACTTCTCTCCAATAGATCTGACAAACATTTGCTTTCATCATCATGGTTCTAGATGCTTCCTAGATGGTCCAATTTTTTCTCTCCACTACTCCATTCTACTATGGAGTCCAAGGAGCAGACAACTGTCTTTTTATTCCATGTTTCTCAAAGAATTCTATGGACTCACTAGATGTGAATTATCCACCTCTATCAAACCTTAGACATTTTAATTTTAATCCGGTTTCATTTTCTACCATAGCCTTGAATACTTTGAATTTCTCAAGAGATTCTAATTTTTCTTTCAGAAAAGTTACCCACATCATTCGGGAGTAGTCATCAATTAATAGAATGAAGTATCTATTACTTTGTACACTCCTGATTCTTGCCAGACCACATAAATCAGTATGAACCAAGTCCAACAGTCCGGTAGAAGATTGTTCCTTACTTCTGAATGTGACTCTGCTCTACTTACCCAACTGGCATTCTTTGCACAAACTATTAGTAGGTTTCACCAATTTTGGAAGATCTCTCACAGCCTGGGTGTTGCTTATTTTAATGATATTATCAAAATTCACATGACACATTCTTCTATGCCACAACCAACTCTGATCAATTTGAACAAATAAATAACTTTTACCAGTACCAACCAAGTGGAAGATGTTACCTTTAGTTTGGATACCGGATGCAATCTTTGTTCTGGAACTTTCAAAGATCTTGCATTTTCCATTTTTGAATCAGAGATCATAGCCTTTGTCTACCAATTGTCCAACATTGAGAACATTATGCTTCAATCCTTTAACATACAGTACATTACCAGTTTTGTTCTTTCCATCAAAAGAAATAGTTCCTCTACCTCTGATTCTGCCAGTAAAATTATCACCAAATTTTACCACTCCTCCTTCATACCTTCCCAAATCTATGAACTTATTTTTGTCACTTGTCATATGGTGGGAGCATCCACTGTCAATAACCCAATCATCCTTTTTTTCAACTTGGGCAGCCAGAGCTCTTTCTACAATTTTATGATTGACAGATTTAGAGGGCATTGGATCTTCTTCCTTGATGGCAATATACACCCAATCACTTCCAGATTTGTTTCCTGTTTCTGATTCATCACCTGTTACTCCTTCATCATCATCTTCATGAACATAGTAACATTTCTTTCAAAACCTTGATCTGTTAGGATTTGGCCTTGAAAATCTTTCTAGACATTTTGAGGCAAAATGACCAATCTTATTGTAGTTAAAACATTTGAAAGGAAATTTCCCCTCATACTTACCGGATCCTCTTGGCAATCTTTTTGCAATAAGGGCTTCAAGTCGAGCAGCTTTTGCTTCATCTTCTTCCAAGTCTTTTCTTGCTTTTTCATACCATGATAGTTTCCTTGAAGAGTTCTCTCCTGGATCAAACCTTTGTTTACCTTTTATAGATGTACTAGCTTTGAATGCAGATTCAGTCTTGGGGGGGCATCTCCAAACTTGATCAATTCAAATGCAGCCAATTTACCAACCAATTGATCTTTTGTGATACCTGAATAGGATCTAAATTCTTTAATGGCAGCAACCTTGTAAGTGTATGAATCAGGAAGGGATCTGAGAACTTTGCCAACAATCTCATCTTCATCCAATACTCCACCAGCACATCTAATGCCACAAATAAGCTCACTTACTCTAGGCATAAATGTAGTGATATTTTCATCTTCTCTCATCTTTAGGTTTTCAAATTTTTCTTTTAGACTTTGTAGCCTGGAACATTTAACATACTTGTCTCCTTCATGCAAAAGTTCTAGTTTTTGCCAAATCTCATATGCATTTTTTAGATCAACAACATTTGTTAGCTCTGAACTAGATAAGGTACTTAGAAGAGCTTCTTTAGCCCACAGATTATTTTTAGCATCTCTTATTTCATCTACGGTGTGCAGACCATTCTGTGGGGGATCATACTTCTTTGAAGCCATAATCCAATACTACATTCCCATACATTGCAAGTGGCATTCCATGCAACTTTTTCAAAGAGTGAAATTGGTTCCATCAAACCTCAGACTATCCTTCTTGCAGGATGACATCCTGGATCTCCACAAGTGGTTAAGCTCCTTTTAGAGGAACTTGGCTCTGATACCAATTGTTAGATTTAGGACAGACAACTGAGAGGGCGGGTGAATCAGTTGTCCAAAACTTTCTTCAATTAATCACTTAAATCCTTTCTTAATTCAATAGCATAATAATAAATCAATCATGGAAATATAGTGTAGCAATTCAAGAGCAAAAACACATTAACACATATGACACCAAGATTTTTGACGTGGAAAACTCAGTTGAGAGAAAAACCATGGGGTGACTAATCCAAGATTGTATTCTCTATTAGAAGAATAGAAAGAACAAAATGGCACATTCCAATTAGGGATCACTACCTAAGCACATAGCTCACAAGAGGCCCACTGCCTACAGGAGACACACTATCTATAGAATAATAAGTATTACATACTTGAACTGAAGAATAGCATCTTCACCATGCTTGAGTCAGTCCCATTTAAGCCCAATATTTCTACTTTGCCTTTCACTCCTCCACTGTCTACCACCCTCTCATAACCTCTTGATTCCATTTGAAATGACTTTACAACTCCTTATTTATACAAGACATTGGCTTAGGGATAATCATTCAAGTCGACATACATTATAGAGAAAATACATAAATACAACATAACTAATTATAAAAAGACTTCACACAGATCAACACACTATCGGCCACATAGATCTGAGAGTTTAATCTTCCTTAGGAACACGCCATTCTTCACAGAACATCTCCAAGATCATTCGCAGGATGTGTAACTCATCTAGTCAGCCAGAATTAGGAAGAACATCATCATCTGGAAGTAATTCTTCAATTGCTAGATCAATCTTTAATGTAGACCTCCAACATGAACTGGACACAATCCAAAGACCTCCACAAGCTTTCTTGAATCACCAAGAACATCCACACTACTTCTGCTTACTAGAATCATTCTCTCCTTCATCTGGAACCTTAGGAACATAGTCTGTCATCACTGTCATATTGGAATAGATGCTTGCGGACCTCTAGACCATGAACCAATTGATTTGTCAATTCACATTGACTTCATAAACACTCCACCAAATCTGCAGAACAAGATATTGTATTTCTGGAGCTCACCAGACCTATCTGTGATACTCTGTCACCTCTGAACATCTGTCAGAGCTAGTTTTGCTTGAGTGGCCATAACTTCTTTAGATCTTCATGCAGACCTTTGAAATCTTTACTGGATCGTCTTAAGACACATATCTACAAACCCTTTGATTTCATCCTCTGATCTTAATCTTAGCTGGAATCTTTTCTTCATTGTCTTCACTGTTCTTCTCTATTCCTGATAGGACTAATATTCTCAATATCCTCAGCATACAACTCACCCAATCCTTAACATCAATGCAACAAGAGTATGCTGACATCAATGACAAAACTAGTTAGGCCCATACTTACAATAGTAGGGTCATCCAATCACATTACGCTATCATTTATCTTATTGTAAGTCCATTGCCAGTGTCAGTCATCTTCTGAACTACGTTGCATCTACATTATCATGTAGGAAAGACCATCATCAATGTGCCCTCATGGCTACTCCTTTTCCATCCATTTCATCTCAAGTCATTCAACCTTTGGTCTATTTGAGTCTGCACCATTTTTCATCGCCTAGGTCTTAGGTCCACATAGGTCCATCCTGAACTATGTTGCCTCTGCATTGTCATGTAGGCAAGGCCATTTAGTAATGAGCCCCTGAGGCACTAGGTTAGTCCATTAGGGCCCGTCACATTGTTCATCATTAGTTCATCCATAATAAACAAATCATCTACTTGACTGGGGGCAAATCCTTGCCCTAGTCAGGGAATATCATTCTTGAATGCTATAACTTCAGAGGATAAACAATCGGATCATGGTTTTGTCACTATACAACAAGCAACATGACAAGCAACCTTCCAACATCATCTTGACACAAAAGACATCAAGACAACACTTGGAAAGTCCCTTTTGACCTAAGACATCAAACTGATTCTATCAGGTTATTGTAAGAAAACATGTTTTGGGCAAGCAAGTTTTTCAATGGTTGTTTTTAATGTCTTATATCATTATTTTTGTTATTATGTATTTCTATGCTACTCAAGGATGTATTAAACTAGAGAAGCTATGATGGGGGCATAATTATTTTATTTGTTTTCTATTTGTGGGTTCATCTTTAGTAATGTGAAGCTTGTCTAACAACATGATCAACAAAATGATCATCGAGGACATCAAAGGTATAAAAATGAAACAAGTTTAATCCATGTCTATTGATATGCAAGCAGTACTTAGGCCATCTTGGTTAAATTATACTTACATGCTTGTACTAACTTGCTAAAAGCTCAATGATGAAACAAACTACTTCAAAAACTCACACAATCGAAGATAACAAGAATCCATATACATACTTATCCAGTTGTATTCCATTCCATTATAAGCATGTTATCATTTTACCAAAATCCTTGTGTCATTATGATCTTTCATTATCTAATTTCTTATCATTCATTATCCAATTTCTTATCATTCATTATCCAATTTCTTATTATATATTACTAAATCCTTCATTATCACATTTCTTATCTTTCATTATCATTTCTTTCCATATATCCAATTCATTTTCTTCTAAAAAGTGTATTGTTATTAAGATTGAGTATACTTGGCATTAACAAAATTAAATCATTATGTGTCACGATTCAGTCCATCATCATAAATGCATGTCATTTTGTCCATTAGGATGCATAAAACACAAGTGAATCATAAATCACAATAGCAAGAGTCATATACTCAATTCATTCCATCCATTTTAGTTTCATCTACATATCATGATAGAAAATAAAAAATGCAGAAAAACATAGTAGCATGATCATCAAATTAAACCATCTTAATGCATGCATAGATGATTCATATCATTAATTTTGGCAATGTGTAAATCAACACATGTAGAAATCAACACATTATAGGTACATCTTGCATCTAATATTAGGTCAAGCATCATAAGCATGTAGCAAAATCATGTCTAGTAAATCAAAAATCTATAGAAGCATCAACATAATCATCATAGTGTGACATCATACAAGTCATCATCTAGAGCATCAGATCAATCGCATAACATAAACATAGGTATCTAAATCATAAAATAATGTAAGTCATCTATAAGCATAGCACATCATCACATCATAGCATCATAATGTAAGTCATGTCCATCACAGTAAATCATAACATACTTTGTTGAATCATCAAAAAGAATAAAAGTGTCCAAGTGTACAATGACATCAAAATAATAACACATATCAAAGTGTCTAAGCCAAAGTGGTGTATGCATGTCCAAATAAAAGTACTAGAAACAAATGCATGTCAAAGAGAAACTAAGAATGGCTCCCCCATGATGGTGCTAGCTATGGTGGTGGGATACCTCCTCCTCCTCCCCCACCTGTTGTCCCTGTATCTAGTGCACCTCCTCCTAATGGTCTGCGAGGTGGCCCCATAGGTCCCACCACCCGTCACTCTTTGTTGCTCCCCGCTATGACCTATTGTGGTAACTAGGTCTATAGCTACCTACCCTGCACTCTGGGGGTACCACCTGATCATATAGGAACTACCAGTAGAAGATCTCTTGACGTGCCCTAACCATCTCTGCAACCATCTGGCCAGTGCCACGCTATGCCACTATCTGCTACACCTACTCCAAGAGTGCCTCTATCCTACCATACCTCTGGATGGTTGTGTCTCTCTCCAACCACACAATCTGTAGGTCACCCTGTAGCTGTGTAATTTGGGCATGTATCTGCCCTATCTATCCCTGTTGCTTCTACAGTAGCAAAGATTGAGCCTGAGCCAACTGGGCTCATAACCCTACTATAACCCCATCATCTGGCCCCTGCCCCTGTGGCTGCACTAGAGGCTACACTTATGCCTGTAAGAGTAGCTAAGTGTGTTGGGCAGGATCAATCCATAGACAAACCCTCCTCCCATCTCCATCCCTACCATCATCCCCATCACTACCATCATGTCCACTTTCATGACCTCCTCCTCCTCTGTCATCACCATCATGGCCTCCTCCTCCGTCACCACCATCATGGCCTCCTCCTCCTCCTCCTCTGCCACCACCATCATCCCCACCTTTGCCTCCTCATCCTCAACTCCTCCTAGGTCATCTCCATGGCCCCTAGTCGTCATCTTCCTAATCATCCAGAATTAGGGCTTGCTCTCCTTGTCCAGAGTAGCATGGAAATGGATGTGTGGCAAACCAATCAAAGAAATCTTGTGTAGTGCTTGCATCTACCACTGCCCTATACATTGCCCATCATTGATATAGAATATGTATAAACTCATCACGATCTATCTCATAGGATGGGTTGGGTCTCCGTCATCCCCACTTCTTATGTGTATGGGCAAATATGGCATTACCTTGGGGCATTGCCTAGATTTTGCCAAATTGCCTATACACATGTGATATAATGTGTCTCTCCAATATATAGGGTGTCCTCCCTATAAGCCATCTAGTTTGAAAGTAGAACGGAAGTTCACCAGCATCACCATCCCATACCTCACAGTCTAGGTATGGTCGCCAAACCACAGAGTCTACATTATCAAAAGCATGTCTCTAATACTCCAACTTTCCTAGCTTGGGCTAGGAAAGGCTATCCTAAAACATGTCGGAGTAGAGCTGATCCCTATCCTGAGTGCCAATACCAATAGGACGAGTAATGGCTATGTGTATCCATGCCCATATCTGTAGAAGTGAAACTCCACAAGCCAAACTGGATGAGCCACCATAGACAAACTGGTGTAAGTCATGGTATAAGTGTACGAGGATACAAACTCCCCAAGCATATCTAGTGCCCTCTGTGGTAATCTTCTCTAACACCTAGCCCCATCCAGCTGTAAAACCACATGACCCTCTATCAGGGCACATAATATCTCTGATCAATCCAACCACAACTACATGAAGAGGCTCATAGTAAGCCACTATGTCAGCCTAGTTGATCTCAATACCCTCAATCTCATCATCATCAAAAACCCATCTGCACATATCTAATCCTGCCCCAGTCTGCGGCTCATACTCAATGAGCTATCCATCAATAGGTATGTGTAAGATCCTATGAACATCCTCTAAGGTCACTGTAATCTCCCTAGTGGGAAGGTGAAAGGTCCCATCCTCACTGTGGAATCTCTCAGCCAAAGCAGTCAGCATGCCGAGATTGGCCCTATTCTTGGGCATGAAGAGCACAAATGATAATCCAACTGATCCAATAACAAGTTGATCAATCTCCGTGAGATATAGCCTCACCATCTGCATCATTGGAAACTACTCCCTCAACATGAGGACATCATCTAACTCCTCTTGCAAACAAGCAAGCATGCGTTAATCAATCAAAATTGACTAAATTGCAAGTCTATCTATCCAACATCAAAAATTTAGTTATTTTAATAGGAAAGCAATTCTATCATCTCTCCAGAGATTCTATCAATCTCAGAGATGACCTATCAGTTGGCTAGCATCCATCGCACAATCAACTTCATCAAATTTCTAAGTGATTTGATCAGCTAAACTCATATGTGTAGTTATGCCTGTCAGATGCACAGTTTTATCCCATAAGCACAACTTTAGCTTACATGCACCGAAGTATCTCATATGCGCACAGTTACATTGAATGTGTTGCTTTACACTGCATGCGTAGCGCTGCTCCTTGCTTATGCAACAAAATCTTGTAAGCGTAGGAGAATATCACATGCGCAGTAGAAACTTAAAAGCACAACATCCCTCATTGAATGCGTGTCAGGAATTCACTTGCATCGAAACACACTTCAGTTGCGAAAAAATTACATTTGCACCGATTTCAGTGTCATATGCACCATTCTGGCTTTCAGTACATGCAAAACCTGAAACTTTGACCTACATTTAATGCAATCATAAATGCACCTAACTTAGAAATGAAGGGGTACTTACTGGCGGCCCGTAGTTTGCTAGACACTTGAACCGTCAGATCCACTTGATTCGATGAAGCTCAATAGGAAACTATTGTATCTTTGCTTGCTACTCTGTGCTCAAAAGGCTCTGATCTCCTAAAATCTCTCTCTCAAAGACAAGTGTGTGAATGACTAGGAATGTGACCCCACACTCCTATATATAGAACATGGAACCCTAATAGGAGGTGCTTGACCTTGTCTATGCTAGGGCATGATTTTCACCTAATTTTTCTTCTAGGTCAACCAATTTCTTCACCTATCTATCCAGTCAACCTATCATTCAAACTATCTCATTGTGAGATTGTATGTCATCCTATCCTCAATTTCTTCTCGTCTAATCTCCCGAGGGGGCATCCTAGCATCATAAACCTGTACCATGGGCAAACTGGAGCATGTATCAATCGCAAAAAAAATTATTCTTTGAAATAATGTGTTAAAACACATTGCATCAAAGAGGGGCAAAATGTATACACCTAAAAATGGCAAAGATAAATTAAATAAATATTTATTATTTATTTAATTCCCATTCTTCTATCATTTAATAAATTTGTAGACACCTGAAAATGATCACAACCAACTTCATCCACTCACACATTCAATCCTAGTCCACCTACATTACTTCATCCAATCTGATTATTAATTAAAAGATTTTTAATAATTTAATTAATTTCTTTTGCACCTTTATCATGTCATAAAAATCAAATTCCTCTACTATAGTTTGAAAATTAAATATTTTTTTACTATAGTTCATTCCAAAAATTAAATAAATTACCATATTTATTTAATTCCCTATTTTGTGCACTTTTGATTACTTTTTGTAATCATGATTATTTTCTTCTAATCCATGTGCACATGAATTAATTTTAATTAATTCATCATTACAAACCCCCATGTTTCTAAAAGTCCACTTGTCATCCAATGTACACACATGTACATGACAAGTGGTACTTTGGAAGCATGGGCAAATCTTCCAAATTGAGTACATTTGTCCTCTTTCTTCCACCCCACTCCATGTGTCATTATTCATCTCAATTTAAAATTCCATGTGGCACTATTTGAACACTATTCCTCTAATTTTAAATTCCACTTGTCCTTTCCATGGAATTTAAAATTCCTCACAAAGTCCAAGACTTACCTTTTTCATAAATGGGTCCTTACATATCATACACCTACTCAATCCTAGCCATCCATCCATTCAAACTTGCATTCTCATCCATTGATCATCCCTTGAATCTTGGGGCAACATTCTCCTTCAATCCAATCATGCCATTTGTCCAATTCTCCTTGCTTGAGGATCCTCAAGAAATCTCAACCATTGATCCTAGCCCTCCAATCCTATCTCTAAAAATCTATAAATTGAGACCTCCACCTCTCATTTGGAATAAATCATTTTATGCAAGAAAACTCTACCAATTTGAGTGCTCAACATATAGAATTAGTTTAATTCTAGCATAGTTTAGTAATAACATTTCAGATCTTAGGGCATATCACTACTAATAGACTCGTTTAGGGTGCAATTAGATAGTTAGTTTGTTAGTAGTTTAGCCCAATCTTGATGTCCCTTGGACTTGAGATTGGTTGCATGTTAGGTGTAATTTGAATCCATTTTGGGTCTCATTTTCATAGGTAGACATTTTAGCACACCTGGTGGGACCCCCACCACCTTAACCCTAACAAAATTTGCATATTTTGGTGGCATTTTTCTTGTGACAGGTTGAATCAACGCCTAAACTTCTACAAATTAGTGCCTATTTGGCATATCAGTGCCTATTTGGCACATCAGCACCTATCTGGCACATCAGCGCCCGTGCAGAAAAGAGGTAAAATCACTAATTTCTAATGGGTTTTAGGTTAAAGTCAACATTTTATACTTGCATGATGTTCTAAGTGATGTTTTACTGACTTTTTGGCCACTTTAGCTCTCTATTTTGTAGAAAAAATCAATTTTATAAGGGGGAGGTGCTATCTATCTCGGATCAACGACTAGTCCTCTGTATCAGTGCCCAGTCCCATAGATTGGCACCTAGTCCTAAATTAGGTTACTTTACTATATTTTAGTTTTGTAGCCTCATTCAACTATCAAGGAGCTCATATCAAACTAGTAACACATTCCTTGCATGGATTTGTTAAGTTAGAACATGTTATTTTGATGCATTTTGTATGAATTTGCTTGTTCAATCTTAGACATCACTCATTTGGGTTTAAAATGAACAACAAACTTGCATTTCACTCATTTGGGTTTAAAACGAACAACAAAATTGCATTTCATTCATTTGGGTTTAAAATGAGTAACAAACTTGCATTTCACTCATTTGGGTTTAAAACGAACAACAAATTGCATCAACACTCATTTGGCTTAAAAGGAACAACAAATTGCATCTTCATTCATTGGTTAAAAAGAACAACAATGTGCATCTTCACTCATTGGTTTAAAATGAACAACAACTTGCATTTCACTCATTTAGGTTTAAAATGAACAACAAATTGCATTCTCGCTCATCTAACCAAGAAAATGAATAACTTTGTGTGAAGTGTCTTGTGATTGTGTTTGTATTGTGAAAGTGTACGCTCTTCCCTTGCACCATTTGGTGACCTTGGGAATCAAAAACTTCTCAAAACACGTGCATAAATCACCCCCATCATAATCCAAGAACTAAAAAAGAACCTTGTCTAGTGTGACCCAAGTCCAAAAATATGTATACTCTCCCCTCGCGTCTCCGTATGAACTTGGGGATCAAAAGTATTTTTGCGCTTGTGTTTCTTTTGTTGAGCCTTTAGAGGGCCTACCACTCCACTTCAAAAGGTGGGAACGAACCAAGCATCAACAAGCTAAAGCCAAGCTCTTTCAAGCTGCTATATAAAATAATGTGATTGTGACGAAAGTCACAAGCAACATGTGCTATTATGTCATACTGACGAATGTTTCACCCAAAACCCTATAGAGTGTAACCTCTGTAGGCTGGGAAGCCTCCTTATTGGAGTGAATCACTACACATATGGCCACCTAAATGAATGCACTTACTACGAACCCTTGTTTTAGAAGCCAAAACCCTCTACTTGTTGATACAGGAGGTCAAGATCAAACTCTGATAGTCATCCCACATTTTTACAGCTTATGGAAGAGATAGAAAAGTATCTTAAGATCTACACATCTTAAGGACTTGAGACTCAGTGTGCTTGAGAAGTGAGTGCACTGTAAGGTGGAGCCCATGCCCCAAGTTCTTGGAGCTATACACCATAAGTAGCCGCGGTTGGGTAAAACCAAGTGGGAACTCAACAAGTATTATCCTTGCCTCGCCATAGGTTGTGGATGATTGTTTAATTTCACAACAAAGCCTTTGGACATTGTATGCACTTGTTTGAAATGTTTGTATCACTTGCCAAAGAAAACTATCAGGGACATAACCTTAACATTTGAAAAAACAAACCATTGAAACTTTAACACTTCAAATACATCATTTAACCTCTAAAGCCCAAAACATCACATCCCAAGCCTAAAATTTGCATAAAACCACCACTGTCCTATATCAGCGCCCAAACCTCCACATCAATGCCCAATGTTCTATATCAGCGCCTAAACCTCTACATCAACACCTAATCCTCTACATCAGCACCTAAAACTTTGCATCGGTGCCCAAACACCCACATAAGTGCCTAATCCTCCAAATCAGTGCCCAATCTACTACATCAGCACCCAACACTCTATATCAGTGACTAATCCTCTGAATCAGCACATAGTCATCTTCATTAGTGCCAATTGACAAAACAATTGAAAAACTCAAGACTTTGTTCTTTAAGGTATCGACAATCCTTGTTCCACATCATCCATCAACATTTCACACCACCTCATCCATATCTTCATCCATTTGTCCTTCTTAGCTTGTGATCCAATCCTAATCATCAATCATCATCATTGTCATCATCCTCATCAATTTATAGGTTATCCAAGTCACCCATCGCTAATTAAGACTAGTATAGCATCATCCTTGTAATAATCAATATCGGTCCATAATCCATCCTTAGTCAAATCTTTGTTTGACCATCCACTATCATCTCTAACTAATCCCACCATCCCTAATCAATCTCTATCAATTGAAATAATCAATCAACATCCTCAAATTAAACTAATCCTCATCCCCATCCACAATCGATCCTTCTCCAAATCCGTCAAATCAATCCAAACCGCATCCAAATCCTAATGTTAAAATTCTAGATCAAAATTATCCTTTTGTTTGTATCAGGCTTGAGACTTTGTTCGTCTTGGGTTTAGTATAAACTAAGAATCATTGACCCCCTTGGATAAATTAGCTTAGGAATCTAAATGACTCCTAAGTTAGTGGATTCCAAGAAATCCCATTTTTCTTGGTGTGTCTTGTCTACCCAAAGTAAAATAATCCTATTGTCCTTTTGCTTAGGCTCTTTGTCTACCCTAAGTATATAGGACAACCATCAACATTTAATCATCTTGATCTAGATTGTGGACCTATCTCCATCTCTCATCATTGGCATCTCATCATCCAAATCTGACCTAAATTCACCTTTTATGCCTCCCATCACGCGATCACAAGCTAAGAAAATGGACACCCGTTATCAACCCCTCTCTCCTAGTGGCTCTACCATGAGCAACATGGAGGAATATGTCAACCACCCCAAAATGGGTGAAGCATCCACTCATCCTCATCAGACTTATTCCCCCACCTTTGTTGAGTTCCTTAACAAAAAGAGGTTACATGACAAGTTTGACCAATTAATTAATAACCACAAGGATGAATTTCTTTAACGTCTCATTGAACATGGTGCACTCCTTCCATATTCACATGACCATGATAAGCTCAAAACCATCCTTCATGACAAACTACCAACACCCATCCATGATCAACCATGGGGACGTGTCCCTATCCTAATGAACCCATTTATGACAACCCATGGGCTAATTTTGCTTCCAACACTGTCTTTGTTCACACCTTGGGATAAAACATGAGGGCTAGAAATGTTTCACAACCACAAGCATCCAATCCTCCTATCGGGTTACCTTATGACATTCTACCTTCCAATGTACCCATTTTTGGGGTACCTTCTAATGTCACCATCACCGGCATACCACCTCCACCAAACAATCATCAAGAAGCCACCATGATTATACCGCAACCTCTCCCTCCACTAAACATTCCACCAAGGTTGATCATCACACAAATAGTAGCACCACCCATGACTCAAACACCCATTTCTAATCCACTCAAATAATGACAAAACCCATTTACAAACTATGCTAATCCCACGCACACATATCAATCCTCCACGCATCGACAACCTCACCATGGATCATTGGTGCAACCTCCTTACGACACCCAACAACAACCACCACCCCAAAATGAATAAGTCATCCCACAACAACAAACCTATGTATCCCATATTTACACACAAAGTATGGATCCCCCACCATATGACCAACAACAACAATACATCCACCACCAACACCAATAATCATCATCATAGCAACAATGCATCCATCCTCAACAACAACAACAATATGTCCATTCTCAATCTCAACAACAATACGTCCACCCTCAATACAACAACCTCCACTCCACCAAGTACCACAACCACCTCTTCCTAACCCTTTCGACCAAGAATGGCAAGAGGTGAAAAACACCCTTAAAAACATCCAACTAGGGACCTAAAAGAAGCATTATAAGTTTGAAGACTTATGTCCCTACCCATTTGATAGAAACATTGCCATCACACCTTTCCTCAACACTTTGAAATGCCAAAATTTGATAAATACAAAGGAAAAGGAGACCCTTGTGGCCACATCAAGGAGTTCTTCATGGCGTGCCAAGAAGTTGCCTATGATGATCAATTCCTCATTCGTCTTTTTCCACAAAGCCTAGGAGGACAAGCCCTAGAATGGTTCATGCACTTACCTTATGACTCCATATCCAATTTCGTTGATCTTTCAAAGAAATTCGTTGCCCACTTCTCATACAATGCAGAACATAAGATCACTATGCTCAACCTTTACAACACCAAACAATGAATTGGTGAGAGTTTCATTGCATATCTACAAAGATGGAGAGCCCTTGCTAGTAGGCTACCTTGGACAACCCCTAAAAAACAACTTGTCCATATTTTCATCCAAAACCTCAACAAATAAATGGCCTTCCATTTTCAAGTACATTGTACATCAACCTTTGATGAAATTATAGAAAAAGGGGTCACTATCAAAAAATATCTTATTGTGAAGGGTCTAGTCAAAATCTACAACAAGAACGACAATGACAAAACCTCCAATGACAAACCTAAATTTTGGGTGAAAAACAAGAATACCATAGGAGATGGTGCTACCGACTCCAAGCACATTCAAATTGCCACTCCCAAACCAAAAGAGACCAATGCAGTCCAAAATGTTTCAAACAATGTATCGGTTCCACCTACTCCTCCAAAGAGGAATGCCCTAACAATCCAAAATGTAAATATACTCCCTTGGGTGAACCACTCAAGGTTGTATTTCAAAAGCTACTCTGTGTCGGCATGGTTGAGTTCCGCACAACAAAACCATTTGACAAAAACCAACCTAAACCCGTGTGGTACAAAGAAAATGAGTATTGTGATTATCATCGCATCAAGGGCCACACCACAAACAAATGCATGAAATTGAAAAACTATGTCCAAGACCTCATTGAACGTGGCATCTAATCCAAATGTAAGACCATGACAACACATCACCCAATGATGGCCTAGGCATCTACTAAGACCCTCTTCCTCACCACAACAATAATCAAACCACATCCCAGCCATCCTCCTCTAACACTAATCCTAACAACCAAACCAACAACATCAACTACAACAATGTTCCACCTCCCTACAATAATATAGTCGATAAAATTGATTTTGATTCTATTCATGTTGCCACCATCAAAGTGAAAAATACCACCCCCAAATGTGTTGTTACCACCCGCCGTTGGTGTATAACTGTGAAGGGACCATCCCCATCCTCCAATACCACCACTTCCCAATATAACCTCCTCGACCATCTTGGAACTCCTTAAGACATTTGACATCCACCAAGAGATACTTGACAAGGCTCTCCAAGAGTCTCATGTTCCTACCGACATACCTCCTACCTAATTCCAAAACCTTGTCGCCTAATTATCATCATCATACCATCTCACCTTTAGTAATGCCGACATGCCACCTATTGATCCTACACATAATAAAGCCCTCCATATCAAAGTCCAAATCGCCAACCATAGAGTTAAGAGGGTCCTCTTGGATAATGGATCTAGCTTGAACATATGTAAATTAAAATTCATAAAACTCCTAGGGTATTCAATGGCTGACTTGGAATCTTTGGTTATCTCAATCAAGGCATACGACAACACAGAGAGAGAATCTAAAGGATACTATATGCCTCCCTATCAAGGTAGGCCCACTCACCATGCCCACTCTATGTCACGTGATTGATCTTGACCTTCCATTTAATCTCCTCCTAGGCTGACCATGGTTACGTGCTATGTAAGCCATTTCGTCCACCTACCATCAATGCCTCAAATTCCCTCATAATGGTGTGGAAGTCCCTATTCCTGCTGATCAACAACCTTTTGAATACTGCAAGGCTTTAGAGGTTATTTATGATAGGTAATTCCATTGTCCAAGTACCTATGGGGATCATGTCAAAGATCCCTCATCCACTCCATCCACATCATCATTCACGTCACACATCACCATTGAACAATCACAAGCTTTAACTTCATCTTCCACCCATACCCCTCAGAAGGTCAAGATCATAGGCAAAGGGTGTGGCGAGTATGAGCTTCACAATGCCTTCCACGTGGGAAAGTTACCATTGTCCCCCCGCTCTCATGGTCATCATCTTCTGAAGAAGGAAAAAGAGCAGCAATGTAGGATCAATGATAAAATTCCTTTTGTACTAGCACAAGTCTCTAGAGAAGATGTTGAGGAAACAACTCTAAATGATTGGTTCTATCGTGATGAAACCACCCCAGCATCTATGAATATGGAATACTTTAAAGAAAAATATCCTGTACCATTTCAAATTTGTACCAAAATGCCTTACTATGGGACAAGACTTGGTGCTTGTGAACAAGGTGTTACAGAAACCCTTCTAGATGATCCCATATCTCCTAAGAAATACACTCAATATTTCAATTTAGGATATGCTCCACTGACTATGGTAATCTATGAACCTACTAAAACCTCGGTATAGGTAGTGGACTCCTCTTCTAGTGTTGAAAACATCAATATGAGTGTCATCATAGCTTCATACGAAGACCTTGGTCTTTCATGTATCTTCCCTGACAACACTATCTTTGTTATTGACCTTTCCCTCGTTCATCCTAAACTCATTGCTTGGGATTGCTGGGTGGGTGTAAAAAGTTTGGGGGCCAAAAAGTGGCCAACTTTTTTTCTTAAAATTAGTAATAATGCGACCACGTTATATTGTGCTCGCATTATAATGTGCTCGCATTATAATGCCCTCACAGTATAACGTGCTTGCATTATAATGCAAGCATGTTATAATGCGCTTGCGTTATAACATGAGCACGTTATTTCCTATTATATATAAAAATAAGTGTTCTATTTCATTATTTCACAGCAAATTGCAAGAAACTCGTGGCTTGAAGAAAGAAAGGAGTGCGCTCATGTTATTTGAGGTCCAATCATCAGCTATTTCTCACCGATTCATCATTAAAATGCTGCCACAACGTCGGGGAAATCAAAGTATTAAGTTTTATTTGCTTTCTTGTGTGAATTTGTTGCTAAATAGATAGGTTTAAATAGTTTTTGATGTAAATTTCTTAAATTTACAAGAGTTGATAATGTACCTCCTCCTCCTCCTAGAAAATCCACAAAATCCTCCAGCAAATGAACAACAAATATCTGCTAAAGAAGAACCACAACCACAAACAGCTCCATTTATTCTTGAATATGCCCCTAGGACACAATAAAATCTAATGGGGCAAATTGAAAATAATGAGAAACAAATTGAGGACATAATTGCAAGGTTGAAAGAACCTACAACTTCAACCTTGCATAGATCCATGCTTGCTCAATCCCTTGAATCTATGTTATCAAATGTAGATTCAATAAGCAAGCAAATCACTAGTTGGATAGAAAAGAGGAGAGAATTTAGAGAGTATTATGCTGACAAGTTATCATATGAACAAGTGAAAAAGGAACAAATTACAAAACTTGACTTGTTTTCTATTTTCACAGACCCACAAACAAATGAATCTCTACCCCTTACATGCAAGAGGTTCCCTATCCATTGGTGTAACAACCAAGTGATAAGGGACAATTTTTTGCAGAGGTGGTGGATGGTTTTTGACCATCCTCCATGCAACAATAATGAGGTCCTGCAATATTTTTTGAGGAAACTCTACTGCGAGTTTGTCAAAAATAAAGTGCCAAGTTATTTTGATATGCGGGAGTTCTAGGGTAGAGGTAGGGGGTCAGTACAAGATAGACCAGGGGCACATGTTGACCAACAGTGGCCAGCGAGACTAGCACTCGTCACACCAGCCCATGAGAACATTTTTATCCCTTCCATTGTGAAGGAGAGTGTTGAGGTTGAGGCACTTTAGTCCATTAGTGCCTTGACCCAGAGCATCTTATAGCATGCTAATCCTGTAGCACAACATGGGCCGGGGGAGAGTTTGAGTACGGTTCCACCCTATACTTGTTAGACTTGTGAGTTAGCATGTGGTTATGACCCCATGGATAGTCATGACGCAGGTGCACAGGCTACATCTGCAGCTGAGCAGATGGTGATGACAGATGCCCTCCTGAGTGAGACGTTTGGGCTCGCTACTTAGGTAAATCTTAGCAAGTTCATTGAATTTAATTTATTAAATTTCATTTTTGAAATGCAAGATTAGATAATTTAGTTTGATGATTTTACTAAAATTTTAGGGTCATAACGTTGATGCAGTTTTCAGTGGTTCTCCACTTGCAAATTACACTACATCATCTACTATAGGGATATGTAACTAGTAAATAATTATAAATATTACATGTGAATAGTATCATTATATGAATGGTATTCTAATATCTAATTTTGGTTGTTGAATAGGTTAATATTGGAGATTTCATGGCAACACCTGCCAGCAGTGGTGGACTTCAAAGTTTCACAGAGGTAATAAAATAAATAGTTTAATGAATGAATTGTACTTAATAGATTTTTGTATGTGACTTGTGTGCTTTATTGTGTGTACTTCCATGTTTAGTTGAACATGTGTGTATGTTAGGAGCCATGATTTGCATCACTATTATAGTTTTCATAATTGAATAATGTTGTTTTATTTCCAAATGATGCAGGCTATGGAGACACCTCCCGATGTTCACAAGGTAATGGAGCATGGTGTGTCCCCTGCGATTCATAGCTCCATGCCATTGACAGGTGTATGAGGTAGATTAGTAAATTTCAATTTACATTCATTGTTATAGTTGTTTATTTTTGAAAAATCAAAAGATTATTGATTTGAAGTTTAATTTCTATCTGGATGGTTTCTATAGGACATGACATCACCACAACCTAATCCTACTACTAAGGTAAGTGAGGAGACAGATTATATGGTAGTAGTAAGTGATTATTTTGATAAATGTTTCATTTTTTATAACATGTAATTTCTATATATTAATGTCTATACTTTTTATTGTAATAGCTACAGATGCATGAACAACTAAATAGGAGGAGCAAGCCTTGGGTTCATAGTAGACCACCCAGATATGCATCTTCATCCCTTAGAAGATCAAAGGCTACCTGTGATCTATTCTCTTCACTAGCTAGAAGGGAATGACTTTTGATTGTGATGTTTGTTGTATGCCTATATGGAATTTGTGGACATATATTTTGTATTGCATATAGTTGATATTGTATGCCTATATGGCATTCTTGTAAGCCTATATGGCATTCTTGTAAGCCTATATGGCTATTTTGTATATATGTTATACTTATATCGACAGATATTGATGTAGGCCTATATGGATATTTGGTTAATACAAATCTTTTTTATTGATGGAGTCCATACTTGCATTATAAATCCACGTTTGAATGGATATTTGTAGATGGTTACTTCAAATATTTAAAGTCCAATTGTATTGCATAGGATGTTTGTTGATCTAATAAGCTAGCTATTGTTATTCAAGTATCACCCAAACCTCATTTTGGAACTAAAAGATAAAAGTTGTATTTAAAATAAAAATGAATCATCATGTTGAACATAAAATATTCATATTCTTTGAGTTCCTCAATTAAAAATATTCAAATGAGTATGCTGATCCATATTCTTTATGAGTTGGTCAATTGAAAATATTTCTTAATTTCTTGTTATTATATCATATTGGGATACAAAGAGTATGTTTGTTGTTTTGAATAAGATAGTCAAAATCATATTCTTATGAGCACCTAATGACCATTGTGGTTATTAAATGTAATTCCTCTTGCATATAGGGCGAGATTATGAGATTACATTGAGTCTTACCTAATTTTAGTATGCAACATAACATTGGAGCTATAGGCTTCCATAAGTCATCAACAATCAAGGTTCAAGGTTGTCATTGAAGTCAAAGGTTCAAGGTTGTTTGTCATTGATGTCAGGGCTGATGCCATGATGTTGATAAGGTGATACAGTGATTCAAGGTAGGTGATGGTCATGAGGTGCATGATGTTGTGAATATAGTTTTCATGATAAGGTCTCTCAATTCATGTTGATGTTGCACAACATAAACATGGTTCATATGATGCAAGGTTCATGTTCATGATGGATGTGGTTTTCTTCATGCAAGGTTTTGTTGTGAATATGGTTTTCATGATAAGGTCTATCTTGGAAGGTTGATATGATGCAAGGTTCATATTCATGGAGGATGTGGTTTTGTTCATGCAATAAGAAGTTAGAGAAGACACAAGCTTTCATAATCATAATCTTATTGATAGTTAGGGTTGCATATTGGGCATTAAACCCTAAAAAAATCTACTTTTATTAAGACATTAAAACCCTCAATTGCCTGTCGTGTGTAAAGTGTGCTTTTATTTTAATTTAATATTGACTTATAATCAGAAGTTACTATCACTTAAATCAACCTACCAAAGGGTTTTTAAGTCATTAGTTCATCGTCCCTTCAACTTAACTCAACCAGCATCTCTGGTAAACTCTCATAAGCTCGAGTGCCATATCATAATCGAAGGTCATATTTAATTGATATGAGGGCAGGAAAAAAGATTGGAAGGTCAGTATTTAAAATGAATTTGGAATACAAACAATCATCTCTATGTGGTTGAATTTGATGGGCATAGCTTTATAAAAGGCCAAAAGACAACTTTATGCAAGATATCATGGTATTTGTAGTGTTTAAAGATTGAAGATTAGTTAGTCTTTGTAGCTCGGACTATTTCGGCATGTTTGGGTGTGAAATAGGACCATACCTAGTCTAAATGTACCCATCTAGATGCGTTGGAGTTGTTGGTTTGGCCACACAAGGAGCAGAACAAAAGTTACACCCCTTTGCAACTTTACACTACCTCCTTTTGATGATTTTTGGGATAGCAGAAAACCTTTCACCACGGGCAAACACCTCAGAGATATAAAAACTAAGAGAGGTTATTCTAGAGGGACCCTACATGATCACATTTCCTTAGATAGAATGTATTTAAGTGACAGTTTTTAAATAACAGCTCTTCAAAGATTGCTGCCTTTTTGCACTTTGGACTCTTCAGGGATATCACCAGTACAATGTAGCTCGGACTGTTTCGACATGTTTGGGTGCAAAATAGGACCTTTCCTAGCCTAAACATACACATCCAGATGCTTTAGAATTGTCAGTTTGGCCACACAAGGAGAAGAACAAAAGTTACACCCCTTTGCAACTTTACACTACTTCCTAACAATTTTTGGGGCAGTAGAAAACCTTTCACCATAGGAAAATGCCTCAAAGATATAAAAATTGAGAGAGTTTATTGTAGTGGGACCCTATGTGATCGTGTTGCCTCAGATGAAATGTATCTAAGTGACATAGTTTCTGAGTAATAGCTCGTCAAAGATTGCTACCTTTTTGCACTTTGGACTCTTCAGGGATATCGTCGGTACAATGTAGCTCAGACTATTTTGGCATGTTTGGGTACAAAATAGGACCATGCCTAGCCTAAATGTACCCATCTCGATGCATTTGAACTATTAGTTTGGTCGCATCAAGAGCAGGATGAAAGTTACACCCCTTTGCAACTTTACACTACCTCCTTCTGACAATTTTTTGGGCAACAAAAAACTTTTCACCACGGGAAAACTCCTCAAAGATATAAAAAATTGAGAGAGGTTATTGTAGAGGGACTCTTCATGATCACGTTATTTCAGATGGAATGTTTCTAAGTGACACAATTTTTGAATAACATCTCCTCAAAGATTGCTTCCTTTTTGCACTTTGGACTCTTCAGGGATATCGTCGGTACAATGTAGTTTAGACTGTTTTGGCATGTTTGGGTGAAAAATAGGACCATGCCTAGTGTAAATGTACCCATCTGGATGTGTTGGAATAGTTAGTTTGGTCACCTCAAGAGCATGACAAAAGTTACACCCCTTTGCAACTTTACACTACCTCCTTCTGATAATTTTTAGGGTAGCAGAAAACCTTTCACCACAGGCAAATGCCTTAGAGATATAAAAAAATGAGAGAGCTTATTGTAGAGGAACCCTACATGATCACGTTGCCTCAAATAGAATGTTCTAAGTGACATGGTTTTCAAGTAACATTTCGTCAAAGATTGCTGCCTTTTTGCACTTTGGACTCTTCAGGGATATCGTCAATACAATGTAGCTCAGACTATTTCGACATGTTTGGGTGAAAAAAAAGACCATGCCTACATAAATGTACCCATCTAGATGCATTAGAATAGTCAATTTGGTCTCATCAAGAGTAGGTCAAAAGTTACACCCCTTTGCAACTTTAAACTACCTCCTAACAATTTTTGGGGCAATAGAAAACCTTTTACCATGGGCAAACACCTTAGAGATATAAAAAAATGAGAGAGCTTATTGTAGAGGGACTCTATGTGATCATTTTTCCTTAGATAAAATGCTTCTAAGTGATACAATTTTTGAGTAACATCTCGTCAAAGATTGCTACCTTTTTGTACTTTGGACTTTTCAAGGATATCGTCAATACAATGTAGCTCAGACTATTTTGGCATGTTTGGGTGAAAAACAAGAACATGCCTAGCTTAAACGTACCCATCTGGATGCATTAGAATAGTCATTTTGGTCACATTAGAAGTAGGACAAAAGTTATACCCCTTTGCAACTTTACACTACCTCCTTTTGACGATTCTTGGTGCAGCAGAAAACCTTTCACCATGGGAAAATGCCTTAGAGATGTAAAAAACTGAGAGAGGTTATTGTAGAGGAACTCTATTTGATCACATTGCCTAAAACTAAATGTTTCTAAGTGACATAGTTTCTGAGTAACAATTCATCAAAAATAGTTATCTTTTTACACTTTGGACTCTTCAAGGATATCGTCGGTACAATGTAGCTCAGACTATTTCAGCATGTTTGGGTAAAAATAGGACCATGCCTAGCCTAAACGTATCCATCTAGACATGTTGGAACTGTCAGTTTGGTCACATCAGAAGGACACCAAAAATGTAAAAGTTGCTTTGTAAAACTTGGCAACATTGACACTTTTTTACAATAGGACTCAAAGACTCAAACTGACTCAAAAATAAATGAAATGGCCTTAGAAGACCTTATTACATACAATTAACCTAATCAAAACAAAATTTTATTTTTTGACCCCTCTTGGAGGCATGACAACCTGGGTGCCCCTAAACCATTAGTGCAACTGAAGTCGATAAAGTTTTCCTATTAAGAAAAAGAGCTTCCCTTAGCTTCATGAAATATAAATATTCTATACTGACAAGGCCAACCACGTGAAGGTGGAAGCTCATGTGGCCTCACCTAAGACCTAAGACACATGTAGTCTAGTATACGTAGGACACCTAAGACACCTATTGTATAGTATGTACATCTAGATTATATAGACATAGTAGACCTAAGACACCTAGTCTTTATACCTTATCATAGTCTAGACCTAAGTCAACTAGACACCTAGATTATAGTTCTACCTAAGACACCTATTATGGTTGACCTAGTTGACATATAGTACCTACCTAAGACACCTAGATTAAATTATAGGAGTCACCTACCTAGAAGACACATAGATCATTCTAGATTATACCTTATTCTAGTCTCTAGATAGGTCTTTGATATATAGTATCTACCTAAGACACCTAGATTAGATTAAATACCTTTTTTGTAGTCTTTATCTACTTAATTGGCATATCATATATACCTAAGACACAATTAGAGACACCTATTATTTAGTTAGAATCCAAGACACCTAGAGACACCTATATTTTATACATTACCTAGATTTTATACATTATTCTTAGGATCAACTTCATCCATCACTTAGGTCTAACCCCATGAAGCATAACATGATGATGTAAAAATGTGTATGTGTAAAAATGTAGCAGCAAATAAAAAAAGACAAACCTTACAAATTAATGTGCATACTTACAACTCAATGTAACATCACTTTACAAAATCAATGTGAATACTTACAAATTAATCCAATGAACCATCTGGGTCTGATCTACTCTTTATTGTGTCAAGTATTGCTTCATGGTCAGACTCACATACCTTCCACAAGGTCTTGTTCAAAGGTCTACCTCGATACGATAACAAATGAACATTGGATGCCATGACAAGGTTCGAGTAATGAAGAATCTTCCGATGCATGTCAAAGTCTTGAAATAGCCAAACATTAACACTCTTATGTGGGTACCTTCTAAGACATGTTCCAATAATAACCGCTAAGCCTATAAGGTATTTAATATTTTCTCCATCTATAACTGGGGCCTCCAATTTCTTTTTGGCCTCAACACGACATAAGTAATAATTTGTTCCCTCTTCATTATATTCATCTGCAATAACTGCATATACATGTCGTACATTGTTATGTGTAGCAAATTAGATGAAATTAGTTAACATTATAAAAACACTACAAAGGAAGATGACATTAGGAATTTCAAAAACTATGCAAATAGATATATTACTTGGTTGAACTATATTTAATATGTGGTCAAATTCAACTGATGATTCCAGTTGTGTTAGTTCCAGTGCCATCAGGAGTCGATACGCGTCAAGTGGGCTAAGGTAACTTAACTGTTATTCATCAACCCACTCCTTTGACTCGCATTCATCCCAGGCTTGAATTGTATAGGAAGAACAAATGCATGACATCTTTCGTATATGGATACTCCATGAACCTGCAATTGATCTTCTGAAAGAGTGCATCTCACTTCATCCTATCAGTATATAATAGTCCTCATATGGTGCAATGTTAGTATCATCTATCAACCAAAAAAATCTACAAACTAAAGACTTACCTTCATTACCTGGACCCATGGAAGCATTACACCACTCGACAATCGATTTTGAATCTGTCAACTTTGCATTGTCTTTATACTTTAATTCTTCTTGTGCTATGGCTCTTTTGATACATGCTCTTGCACCATCATGCTCCCCCTTTCCATGCCCAGCCTCACAAAAGTTCCACATATGATCAATACTTATAAAATTATGCCTCCTGCTCAGCCAATAGAAATTTCATGAGTTTTTGAATTGTGATACATAGTTATCAAACCATATGATATGCTACCTGAAGATATGCCCCTTCTAGCCAAATCATTGTAGAACACCTAAAAACAACCTTGCATGAACTACGTAGAATGCATGTGATCATCACTGATATAGAAATTATACTCCCTTATGATCTTTCTATCATCCTCTATACTATCATTCACATGAATGAATGTGATGTGCACAAATATAGGAACCTATGTGGAGTTGTAATATTGTGATTGCACCTAATGCTATTGCTATAGACTATAGTTCTCTACAAAGTCAACAATTGAAACAATACTATCAACCAGAAATGTGTCCTTGCATAACTTGAATTGCAAGTCCAACCATCTAGCTCTATGGGCATGTCTTGCATACTCATATACTATGCTATCATGAAATATAGGCATAAACTGATACATTAGAATATTTACAATAACCAATTCACACCTCTTTGCTTCTTTACCATCTTTTGTATTGTATGCCACTATTTTATTCTTGTCAAACTCTACTAGTTCATTTCCAACCACATGTGTTCTTTCCATATGTTCACATATTGGCAAACGTTGCAAGTCACCGCAACGATGACATGTGCCATCCAAACATAATTTCTTGTAGAATATTTGACCTTCCTCTCTTTCACATAAAATTCTTGATATGAAGTCTCTTGAAGATGTTGGTGGAGCACGTATGCCACAACCCTACAAAACATTGTTAGTATACAAATCTAAACATATAGACCTATAAACATCAAAATGGTTAGAAAATTCAATATGTAATCTACAACAAGTAGTGCATCTGTGATTTATCTTGACATAGAAAGATTTTAGCATTTCAAAATATCTTTAACAAATTTTAATTTGAGGATACTTCTCTAGAAATTTACCATAAAACTGTGTTTGAGTCTCATCCAAAAAATGCTTTGGATGTGGCTCACGGTTCTGACTACCGATTCTCCTTCTTACCACATCCCTTTGATTTGGAGATACCCTTGTGTAATTCTTACAAAAGTCTTCAATTAGTGAACTCAATGCTTCAACAATTGGTTTATCTTTTCATGGTAGTCTCCCCGAGAATGACCATAATTCATTGGCATTAGTGTCCTCAATTCTTTGGCATCTTCCAATGGCTCTTTGTAAAGATTCCTATTAATTCTCAATTCTTGACTCGTCTTTCTAATGAGATGAGATTTCCTCATTTTACTACTTACTATGGTCAATGTAATCACATGCTATGTTGCATTACTATCTTTTGTGTGAGGTGTTACCCACACTCTCATATGCACTCATTAGATTCTTGACAATAGATTTTTTACTTGAAGCCTCTAATGTTCTCAACCCAAGAATCTTCATGATGGACCTATAATTTATACTTCGCATCATTTCAATGAATAGTTGACATCTTGCAGTCTCATTTAACTGTTCAAAGAACAATCTCTAAATCTTATGAGCATATCTTCTACAAGTGCATTTCAGAATCTTACCTTCCATTGGTTGTAAAATATTCTCATCACTATCAATCAAATACTTTAGCTTTCTATGCAAAATCTAGGTGGTGTTTGGTGGTGATCACCTAATTTTAGGGTTCTATGATCAGTTTGCAGGTTCCTATGTGTATTCCTTCAAAGCCTTAGTGCCTTGGTTTAATTGTTCCCTGAGCTGCTAACACTGTTTTACCATCTATCCCTGTTGCACTTTATAAAAAATACTGAGTTCTATGCATGCAAAGGTGAGTTGTATTTTGGCGGGTCAGAAATCTCCATCGGCCTTTGAAAAAATAAGTTATATGCATTTTGGAATGCATATCGGGTGCATATACAAAGGGGGAATCTTCCACAGATTCCTAGAAAATTCACTGCTTGTATATCAGGTCTGCTTGTATATCGGGCTTGTATGTTTTAAAGTACAACGGCTATATACAAGAAAAAGGTGCAAAAATGAATGTATGTCTAAACATACATTGGGTTTATACAATGAAAAGATACAAGGGGCCTTGTATATTCGGTAACATACAAAGCAGCGGGAAATACATGTGGCAGGGCCCGCGGGTATATACAAACGAGTTTGTATATTCAACATATAAAGGAAATGTACATTTGATGAGATACAAGTCAGATTCGAAAGGTTCTCCAATCTAGCTAATAAATGAGTTAGAATCCGTGACTTGTATATTTGCTTTTGTATGTTTGCACACACAAGCCGATATACAAATGAAGACATACATTCTGGACCCGAGGGATAAATCAATTGCAGTATATAAAATTTGGGGTCCATTGCTTGTATATTTGGGTACTTGTATATGTGCCGATATACATTGTGATGATACAAAGGCTAGATACAAGCCGGATTTCAAAGCAACTTCAAAATGCTTTATAAAATTTGAAATCTGCGCCTTGTATGTATAAAGTGAATGTATATGCAGATATACATTGAGATATGTAGGGAAGAAGATGCAGGGTGGACCCAATTGAAAATTCCAATTTGCTCTATAATTGACTAGGGTCCGCCTTGTATATTAAACTGTTGCATTTGTATATGCATATGTTTTTGCATATACAAGGGCAAAAAGGCAAAATGTGAACAGGAAAAGCCAGCGATAGAAACATGAGGTGCCTCCGTGGTGCGATCTGATTGGCCGGCAACTTGGTCAACGTTTTTGGCACCGTTGATCTCAGCGATGGGTTTCTTTGCATCCGAGGCTGCGTTTGGGTGGGAAATACTCCAAGGGCACACCACTGAGGATCTGTAGGTAGTTGAGGCATTAATGGTAGAGTTGCAGCGGTATGGGTTGGTGATGGACAGATTAGGTACCCGATTGAAGATGTGAATCCCCAGAGCGGCGGCCTAGATCCCAATTCCACCTGCTCATTCCTCTTTGTCTCTCCGCAGCATTGAATATTTCTGAGCGCCATTCCTCATGCATTGAATCTGGCAGTTTTTTTTTATTTGCCCTGTAGTTAGTTTTGCTGAGTACAGAGTCCTGGTATAAATGCCAAACTGCGTTACTATTTTGTGGTTGTTGGAAACTGGACGAAACTTTGGTGCTGTGACACAATACAACTTCATTGGTGACCATGTCTTTGCTGTCTTGTGAGTTTATGAGTCTCATGTTGTATGTTTAATGCATAAACTCACTGGTTTCATGTTGATTTAAATGAGTAATGCTACATTGCATGTGTTCTATTACTTGTCTCCAAATTGAATGTATTCTTCTTTTGAATCTAAACAACTAAGGTATGTCTAAGATTCTTGAATATAGATTTGTTATGTTGAATGCTTGATCTTCTACTTCTACTCAAGGAGTAGATTAAATCTTTTAGGTTAAGGTGTTAAGAAGAATATATTTCAGTGAGGATCTTCTAAGTAGAGGTAACTGAATACTCAATTCTGGGAAGTATCTATAAGGCAGATATTAAACAACCCCCTTGAAACTCAGTCATTAATATAATCTTATGTGTACATTCACATGTGTATGTCTATTGACTCTGAGCCCTGGATAGGGACCGATCCAGTCCTGTATTGAGGTCACATCCAAAGTCCTGGTTTTGCATCCAAACATAACATCAAACTCAAACTTCATATACAAACCTTTAGGACTTTAGAATTAGTTTAGGATTTGAAATCCTCTGTCTACAACTGAATATAGGCCCAAAGCTAGCCCCTTTGCACTTATCTCATAGTTTTGGTCTTCATAAGAGAGGATCTATCTGCTTTGTGTCAACATCCCATCTAGTACATAGATACATTTCATGGATGTTGAATAGGGAATACCCCCCTTGGTTCTACAGAGCCTAAAGAAGAAGAGGAGATATTTATAGAGTCTATCTCCTATACTATTGGACCCTGGCCCGGGAATCCTATTGCTCAATGATGGCTACATTGTAGGGATAACTGGGAATAAGCATCCAGTCTGGGAAAATAACCAATAGAAATTGGTGACTCTACTAGGGATGTGAAGTGAGAAAACCCTGATTAAACGAAGAAAACAATTCCTAGTTGTAGGTGGCGACTTTGAACCAATCTCCCAACCGGTAAAGTAAAAATTTGTATGCAAGGGAGAAGATCCCAACGTAACCCTTTGTTCGAAGAGTTACCCAAAAAAATGATGTATAAGAAGAAAGGGACTGTTCGAGCTAGTCAAGATGGTTCTCCTAGCCCTAGGAAAAATGATAATAATCAAAACAATCCAGGATCTTCAGAGAGGACAGAACCTTATTTTTCAAACACAAAAGCTAAAATCCAAAATGTATATGAGAGACAGCAGGGTGGTGCTTTGAGAATGAGGTCAGAAGTGTTTCAAGAATGCCCTTTCTTAGATCCCAGTGATAGATTTGAAGAGGTTGAATCTCCAAGGAATGATGATGACAATGACCAAAATGGAATGGGACCATCCTCTTCTATGCCCAAAGAGGAACAATTAGCTAAAGAAATCAAAAGTTTAAGAGCTGAATTATAATATTTACAAGCTATGAAAATCAAAGATGGCATGAGACAGAAAGTGCAAGCACTGAGGGTTGCTTAGAATGATTTAGTTCCCACCCTTGAAAATGCAAATGTACAGAGAAATTAGCATGGAAATGAAATCCAGAATCAGCATAACGATCAAAGACAGAATGCAAATAATGCTAGAATACCATTAAATAATGTAAGAAATCATAATGCAAATAGAAATGTCAATGCTAATCAATTTGGTAGACAGCCCATGCAGTTAGACAGATTTAGGCAACTAGTTTTTGATGGCATTCCTGATTACCCAAATTCTATTGACATACATGTGAGGCTGTAAGTGCCTAAATTTTTAGGAAATAATACTGTGTCAGGAGAAGATCACTTAAAAGCTTTTCAGAATATCATGGACAACTTTGAGGTTGAGCATGAGGATGTTTTTATGAAGTTATTTATGCAATCCTTGGTTGATGAAGCCAGAGAATGGTACAAGGGTCTACCTGATAGGAGCATTTCATCATGGGATGACTTCAGAAGAATTTGCAAAGAACAGTATGGTGACAAGACTGATCCTAGCTTCTTTATTAATGAATTCACAGGCATTACCAAAGGATCAAATGAATAGGTTATTGATTTCAATGCTAGATTGATGAAGGTACTGAACAAATTGCCACATGATCTGAGGCCTAATGAACCTATGTGCATAGTGTTGTACATAAATGCTTTTGATGCCAAGACAACTTACGGATTGAGAGACAAGGGTCCTCACAGCCTCAGAGATGTTTTCAAAATAGTAACAAATGTTGAAAATAACAGAAAAGCATCTGGTAAGACAAACAAAAGAGATGATGTAAAAATTTTGCAAAATCCAAATACTAAATCTCAAAATGTTCAAGGCAGTGCATCTACTTCTGAGGATAAAATAGATAAATTGACAACTATTGTCAAGGACCTAAGCTATAGAATGGCTAAAAATGAAAAGGGAGTTGGTCCTGACAGACAAGTTTACCAAAGGCAAGAAAGAAGACCATCATTAAATGACATGCCATACAATACCAATTGGCATAATGGTAAACCCATCTTCCCACACAGCAATACAAATCAAAGAGCTCAAAATGCAAAGGAAACACTTGATCCTTTGAAGAAGGCTGTAAATATTGTTAATGACACCCCATGGTGCATAATATGTCAAATACCTCACTCACAGTCACAATGTATGATCGTTCAGTCTTTATACAACAATGTTGTTGCCTGTGATGAGTGCAATGAGCTGCATTGCATGGAGGATGATAATGTAAATATGCTATCTACAAGCAGGGGGTGTCTGCCTTAGGATGATAATGTAAATGCAAGTGAGGAGATTCAGGTCTGGCAACAATTTCCCTATGATGAAGATGAGGAAGATAACTATGCTTATGCTCATGACTCACATAATTTTTTGAATAATTCGAGGAGGCCTTCTGATGAAGAAATTTGAGCTTTCACAACTACAGCAGTAGCTCAAGTCAAAAGCAATTACAGTCTCAGGGGCAAAGCTCAGGTAACTAAGTCACACCAACCAGAGAACACTTTTGTGAATCAGCCGGTGCAAAATCATAAAGGGACTAAAACACAAAAGAAGCAATGGAGCAATAATAGGCAAAATTTTAAGCAAAAAATAGGTCATGATTTTTAAGGACCAGAAAATAGAATTCCCTAGGTTGAGGATCAAAACAGAAATTTTTAGATTAAGAATTATAGTCAAGCAACCACAAAAATTAAGGCTGGGTCATATCAAAATAAAAATAAAACTATAGAGCAGGCTACAACTGTTATTCAAAATTACGCTCCATTTGATATAACTCAAGTCTTATCACAGATAAAATTTTCTGTTCCATTGATGGAGCTGATAAAAGTGGAAGAATTCAAAAATAAAGCAGTATCCTTAATTTCAAGAATACCATGTCAAGCCAAGTTGAGTGATGAACCACATGGTGAGAAACAGACCTTATATATTGATGAAGATGAAGTTCCTAAAGTATATCTAGGAATGACCATGACAAAATGCCCTTCACAGGTGGAACCATTCTATGTCTCCTTGGTTATAAATGGACAAATAATTAAGAACTGTATGCTTGACTCAGGAGCATCAACAAATATCATGCCTTTGGCCATCATGTAGCAAGCTGGGTTAAAAATAGATAAGGCATGTGGCAAATGCTATGCAATGGATGCTAGGGAGGTACATGTCATTGGAATTATGAAAGATGTCAATTTCAGACTAGCAGCATATCCTGAAAAGACCTACAAAATGAACATAACAGTTGTTGATATCAAGCCACAATATGGCATGTTATTGTCAAGAAGATGGGTAGCATTGATTGGTGGGAGTATGCAATTAGATCTATCATATGCTATGATCCCTATGAATGGAAAGGATGTCAAATTGATTAGAGAAGAAAGATGAGTAGAAACAGTTGAGAACCAAGAGTCAAGAAGAGCAAATATGTTTTGTGGACACTGACTGTGAAAATTTTAGAGTTATCTCAGAGGTTCAAAGAGGTAAAGGGGGAGACATGTGCATTGAAGATTCTGATCAACATGGTCTCTGGACCATGTATTTTGATGGAGCTTGTTTGAAGGAAGGCTCTGGTGTAGGAATTGTTTTTCTGTCTCCAGCTGGTAAGCTCCTAAAATTCTCTTTCTTGTTGAAGTTTGCTTGTACAAACAACATTGTAGAATATGAGGCTCTATTGTTAGGATTGAATGTAGCTCTGAAGCATGGAATCAAGATGCTCAAGGTGTTTGGTGATTCAGAGCTTATTGTTTCCCAAGTTAGGGATAAGTATGCATCAAAAAATAAAAGGTTAAAGCAATATAAGCATGTTGTTTGGGATACAATAGAATTGTTTGATGCTTTTTCAATAAACTAGATAGAGAGATCAAAAAATGTCAGGGCAGATTTTCTAGCTAATGTGGCCATAAGACCAGATGATATAACTTTATCGGATGTTATAAATGTTGAGGTCAAACTCAGACCTACAGTGCTAGATAACATGTGCAGCTGGCAAGTCTTTGATAATGATAAGGATTTACTGAGATTTCTACATTGCATTGATGAATACAAGAACCAAGAAATAGATTTTCAGAACTTTGTGGAGGTTATGGATGGAAAAGAAACTCTCTTAGGGAAAGAAATAATTCAACTCAAGACAAACAAAATCCCTATAGGGCCGGTTGCTTTAGAGAGAGCTTTTGACCATAGAGACCAATTTGTTACAAAGACATCTCCAACAAATAGGAATGATCTAGAGGAGATAAACTTGGGAACATCTCATGCCCCCAAGAAGGTATACATTGGCAAATAGCTCAAGCCACATATCAGAAGTATGCTGATTGCACTACTAAGAAGATATAAGCATGTCTTTGCCTAGTCTTATGAGGACCTCAAAGCTTATAGAGAGGATTTATTTCAGCATGAAATCCCTTTGAAGCCTGAAGCTAAACTGTTTAGACAAAAATAGAGACCTATCAACCCAACCTTACCTCCAAAAATGCAAGAAGAACTTATGAAACTTAGGGAGGCTGGAATAATCATGCCTATCAGACATTCAACTTGGGTGTCCAACCTTGTCCCAGTCAGAAAAAAAAATGGTGATATAAGGTTGTGTGTGGATTTTAGAAATCTGAATATGTCTTCTTTGAAGGACAATTATACATTGCCTAATATGGAAGCCATGTTACAGAGGGTGACTGGCTGTGAGCTTCTATCCATGATGGATGGGTTTTCAAGGTACAATCAAGTGAAAGTAAAGGAATCAGAACAATTCAAGACTACTTTCACTACTCCATGGGGAACCTATGTATATGTGAGGATGCCATTTGGACTAACAAATGCAAGTGCCACATTTCAGAGGGCAATGGATGTTGCTTTTGCAGGATTGATTGATTCAATCTTGGTTGTATATCAAGATGATTTGACTGCTTTTTCAAAAAAGGAAGAGCGGCACTGTATGCACCTAGAGCATATTTTTATTAGAGCATTAGAGTATGGCATCTTGCTTAACCCAAAGAAATGTGCTTTTGGGGTTGTAGAAGGAAAATTGCTTGGACACATTGTTTCCAAGGATGGAGTTAGGATTGATCCTGAGAGGGTGGCTGCAATTGACAAAATTCAAATTCCTAAGACAATGAAAGGTGTTCAGTCCTTCTTTGGACAAATTAATTTTGTTAGGAGATTTGTTCCTAATTTTGCAAAGACCACCAAGGAGATCTCTAAAATGCTGAAAAAGAATGCAATTGTCAAATGGGAAGATGAAGCAACTAAATGAATTCAGAATATAAAAGAGGCTATAAAGATGGCTCCTGTACTAAAATCTCCTAATTTTTCTAAGTCATTCCAATTATTTTCATCTGCTTCTTACCATACTATTGCTGCATGCTTGTTGCAGAAAAATGCAGAGGGATTTCAACAGCCTATAGCATGCTTTAGCAGGTCATTACAGGTTGCTGAGTTGAAGTATGACATCATGGAGAAGCAAGCATATGCACTGGTTGGAGCGATCAAGAGCTTCAGACCATATTTGGTGGGCTCCCATATAATTGCATATGTGCCTCATGCAACAGTCAAGGATATCTTCACTCAATAGGAGGTAATGGAAGAAGATGCAGATGGAGAAATAAATTGCAGGAGTTCAACATAGAGATATAGATCACAAAATTGGTAAGAGGACAAGGTTTGGCAAAACTGATGACATAGTCAAATCTAGAGGCATGCCAAGTGAATGTGGTGCATAATGAAGTTATAAATATGTTAGAATCTGAGTGGTACAAGGACATTGTTTATTATTTGCAGAATTTAAACTGTCCTACCCACTTCAGTGATAATCGGAAGAGAACCTTGAAGCTGCAAGCTATTAAATACATCATTGTTCAAGGAGAACTGTATTGGAAAAATCCTGATGGTGTATTACTTAGATGTGTGGATGAAAATCAAGCTAAGGATATTCTAAGTGACATGCACAATAGAGTGTGTGGTGGACATTATGCTACCTATACAACAGCCCACAAGATTCTCAGAGCTAGCTACTGGTGGCCAACTCTCTTCTTAGATGCACAAAAAATGATAAGAAAATGTGATCCTTGCCAGAGGTTTTTAGGAAAGCTCAAATATGAAGGTGCATTACCCCTTAGGACTATAACTATAGAAGCTCCATTTCAGCAATGGGGAATTGATTTTATAAGGGAAATCTTAGAAAAATCAAGCGGAGGGCATAGTTGGATTCTTGTTGCCACTGATTACTTCACTAAATGGATTGAGGCCATTCCAACCAAAAAGGCTACAAGAAAAGTGGTGATGGATTTTATCTTGGAAAATATTATTATCAGATTTGGAGTACCAGCCAAATTGGTCACAGATAATGCAATGTGCTTCAGGTCTGGTGAATTCATTGATTTTTGCAAAACTTATGGAATAAATTTGTTACATGCATCACCGTACCATCCACACGGAAATGATCAAGCAGATTCAAGCAACAAGAGCCTCATGAAAATTGTCAAAAGAATGGTAGGTAAAAATAAAAGGGCTTGGGATTCAAAGTTGAAAATGGCACTATGGGCTGACAGGGTAACTGTGAAGAAAGCAACTGGAAGTTTGGCATTTGAACTGGTGTATGGTGCAACAGCTAAATTGCCTGTGAACAGTCTCCTACCAGTCTATCAATTCATACATGAAAATGAGGAGGAGATTGAGGACTCAATGACTAGAAGAATAAATCAGCTGGTTGCACTGGATGAAGTGAGAAGGCAAGCACAGAAAACAAACGTCAAGAGACAGCAAAAGGTGAAATATCTATTTGATAAAAGGGCTACAGAAAGAAAGTTTCAGATAAGTGATTTGGTCCTTGTATGGAATGCAAGGAACCAAGATAAGGGCAAGCACAGTAAATCTGAACCCTTATGGGTAGGCCCATACCAAATCAACAACACTCATGGAGAAGATTCCTATTTTCTCCAGGCCCTAACGGGTGAACTGCTGGAATTCGCTGTGCATGGACAGTTCCTAAAACCCTACTTCTCATAAATGAGTAACTTTTGTGCACACTGTAAACTAGATGTGAATATTTTGTACATGCCCTGTATAGTCGGTCGTGTTTTGTGTTTTGCGTTTTGTCTGGTCTGCCCCAGAGTTGTCTGGTTCTCGCTGCAGTCTTGTGTCTGCACGTCCCTAGTTGGAGCCACTGGTGGTAATCACCTAATTTTAGGGTTCTATGATCAGTTTGTAGGTTCATGTGTGTATTCCTTCAAAGCCTTAGTGCCTTGGTTTAATTGTTCCCCGAGCTACTAACACTGTTTTACCGTCTGTCCCTTTTGCACTTCATAAAAAATACTAAGTTCTATGCATGCAAAGGTGAGTTGTATATTGGCGGGTCAGAAATCTCCATCGGCCATTGAAAAAATAAGTTATATGCATTTTGGAATGCATATCAGGTGCATATACAAAGGGGGAATCTTCTGCAAATTCCTGGGAAAATTCGCTGCTTGTATATCGGGCTTGTATGTTTTAAAGTACAATGGCTATATACAAGAAAAAGGTGCAAAAATGAATGTATGTCTGAACATACATTGGGTTTATACAATGAAAAGATACAAGGGGCCTTGTATATTTGGTAAAATACAAAGCAGTGAGAAATACATGTGGTAGGGCCCGCGGGTATATACAAATGAGTTTGTATATTCAACATACAAAGGAAATGTACATTTGATGAGATACAAGTTAGATTTGAAAGGTTCTCCAATGTAGCTAATAAATGAGTTGGAATCCACGACTTGTATATTTGCTTTTGTATGTTTGCACACACAAGCTGATATACAAAAGAAGACATACATTCCGAACCCGAGGGATAAATCAATTGCAGTATATAAAATTTGGGGTCCATTGCTTGTATATTTGGGTACTTGTATATGTACTGATATACATTGTGATGATACAAAGGCTAGATACAAGCCGGATTTCAAAGCAACTTCAAAATGCTTTATAAAATTTGAAATCTGCGCCTTGTATGTATAAAGTGAATGTATATGCAGATATACATTGAGATGTGTAGGGAAAGAAGATGTAGGGTGGACCTGATTGAAAATTCCAATTTGCTCTATAATTGACTGGGGTCCACCTTGTCTATTAAACTGTTGCATTTGTATATGCATATGTTTTTGCATATACAAGGGCGAAAAGGCAAAATGTGAACGGAAAAAGCCAGCGATAGAAACATGAGGTGCCTCCGTGGTGCGATCTGATTGGCCGGTGACTTGGTCAACGTTTTTGGCGCTGTTGATCTCAGCGATGGGTTTCTTTGCATCTGAGGCTGCATTTGGGTGGGAAATACTCCAAGGGCACACCACTGAGGATCTGTAGGTAACTGAGGCATTAATGGCAGAGTTGTAGCGGTATGGGTCAGTGATGGATGAATTAGGTACCCGATTGAAGATGTGAATCCCTAGAGCGGCGGCCCAGATCCCGATTCCACCTGCTCATTCCTCTTTGTCTCTCCGCAGCATTGAATATTTCTGAGTGCCATTCCTCATGCATTGAATTTGGTGGATTTTTTTTTATTTGCCTTGTAGTTAGTTTTGTTGAGTATGGAGTCCTAGTATAAATGCCAAACTGTGCTACTCTTTTGTGGTTGTTGGAAACTGGACAAAACTTTCATGCTGTGACATAATACAACTTCATTGGTGACTATGTCTTTGCTGTCTTGTGAGTTTATGAGTCTCATGTTGTATGTTTAATGCATAAACTCACTAGTTTCATGTTGATTTAAATGAGTAATGCTTCATTGCATGTGTTCTATTACTCGTCTCCAAATTGAATGTATTCTTCTATTGAATCTAAACAACTAAGGGATGTCTAAGATTCTTGAATATAGATTTGTTATGTTGAATGCTTGATCTTCTACTTCTACTCAAGGAGTAGATTAAATCTTTTAGGTTAAGGTGTTAAGAAGAATATATTGCAGTGAGGATCTTCTAAGTAGAGGTAACTGAATACTCAATTCTGGGAAGTATCTGTAAGGCAGATATTAAACAACCCCCTTGAAACTCAGTCATTAATATAATCTTATGTGTACATTCACATGTGTATGTCTATTGACTCTGAGCCTTGGATAGGCACCGATCCAGTCTTGTATTGAGGTCACATCCAAAGTCCTAGTTTTGCATCCAAACATAACATCAAACTCAAACTTCATATGCAAACCTTTAGGACTTTACAATTAGTTTAGGATTTGAAATCCTCTGTCTACAACTGAATATAGGCCCAAAGCTAGCCCCTTTGCACTTATCTCACAGTTTTGGTCTTCATGAGAGAGGATTTATCTGCTTTGTGTCAACATCCCATCTAGTACAGAGATACATTTCATGGATGTTGAATAGGGAATACCACCTTGGTTCTGCAGAGCCTAAAGAAGAAGAGATATTTATAGAGTCTATCTCCTATACTATTGGCCCCTGGCCCGAGAATCCTATTGATCAACGATGGCTACCTTGTAGGGATAACTGGGAATAAGCATCCAGTCTGGGAACATAACCAACAGTGTTAATTTAGGTAGATTCATCTCAACATTAGGAATTTCATCACTATTTAAATGAGATGGGCTAGATGGCATACCTTCGATCGAAGATAGAATAGATGATATACCTTTAGGTTGAGGTGGGAATGATGGTGTACCTCCTTCATCACATGTGAGTGATGATGTACTCTCAACTTGAGATGTGGTAGATGGTGTCCCTACATGTTGACTTGTAGTAGAGGATGTGTCTCCAACTGTGGTATTCAAATCTCTCATAGCACGAAGTTTTCACATTTGTTCTCTTTGTGCCCCCAATACCATATCTCTTTGTGATGGTTGTGGTTCCTCTTCAATTGGCATGTCTTCATTTATCGTGTCCAATTTCCTTTTCTCCCAAAGTTCCCTCATAGCTACTATTTTCTTTGCATTCTTAACTTCTATCTCTTCCTGTGTTGGTTTAATTGTTGATCGTTTCCTCGGCATGATGGAGAATTTATCTGTAGCATGATAAAGAGACCAATATTAGTTCCTAAGAAATGAATCCATACAAATAACTAAAATATATGGCATTCAACCCTTCAGAGTAAATGTACATACAATCATCATGTCAAAGAGTAAATGTCACTCAACCAAAATAGGTACAAAGCATACAAAGCAAATTATTGCAGCCATACAAAGCATTATTGTACAATGTTATTGCAGCCATACAAAGCATTATGGTACAAAGTTCACTTCAGTCCTAGATGAGGATAAGGTCAAAGGAGAGTCACTTATTAAGGCTACAAGTGAAGAGTACATGGGACTTCATGCTTGAAAAGGTTGAGGCAAACCCAATTTGACATGTTTGTTGTTACTAGGGCTACTAGGATTTGGAATTGAGAAGGTGTTTTGTTGCTACTAGGGATACTAGTATTTGGGTGGCTTGTGAAGGAATAGACAACACTTGAAGAGTGTAGACTTGAGTAAGGGTTTAGAATGGTTGTGTCTAAGTTCCTGAGGGGTAAGAAGACCTCTAGTAGCCTTGTTAGATTTTGAAGTATTGAAGACCCTCTTTGTGCCTTTATATAGGGAGATTGCTTGAGAGGAAAGCTTATGAAATTTGAAGAAACTATTAATATGAGCCCTTTGTATTGAGTTAAATCCTACCTCTACATCACATACCTAGGATTGTCAAAAAAATCATTAGATTAATCTCTATAATTTAAGGTATTGAATAGTATATAGTCGATCAAGGTAACCACCATCATGTGCTAACAAAGGATAATTAGGAAATTTTAAAATATTGTTGTGTCATTTGCATACAAATCATCATGAATAGGTGCATAAGGAATGCCCTAGCCCAAGATAGCTGCATACAAATCATCATGTCATGTGCATAGTTGTATGATCTTGGCACCTATTCATTTGTATTTTAACTTGTTAATATGACAAGATAATAGTGGGATTGTATTTTTATTATGTTGTAAGGATTTATTCTTGTATAGTTTGACATCATGGTATGTTAAGGTCTGTTTATTACACATAATTATTAAAGAGCCCATGTGAAGAAAATATACATGGCATCATGTGAGATTGTAGGCTACTTTCTTGATTGGGAATGTGTCTATTTTAAACATGTATGATAAAGCATAATAAAGTAATTCAAATAGAATTAAGGAAAATGTAAATAACATGCATGTAAAGACTTGACATACCTAAAAAACATAGATTTGAATGGAGAGAGTACCTAATTATGTAGTGTTTTTTTTTTCTTGCATCAAACTCCTCAACAATTTGAGTTTTTCACCACTTGCTTCCTTTTCAATGTTAAATTGAATATCACTCAAATATAATTAGTGACAACAATACTATTAACCAATCTATAATGTTAAATTCCTAAAATTGAATCACAATTAACATTGCAACACTAAAAAAATTGAAACTTGAATAGATATATATCAAATTTGGTGTGAAAACTATGTTATTTCCTCCTTCTCAAGTTGACAAAGCAAAAAAGGTGGTGGAAAGATTATGCAAAGGTGGTAGAATGTCTCAAATGTGCATGTGAACTTCCCAACAGCATGAAAGCACTTTTTTTTTGTCAAAACACGCGCATAATCAGCATGAAAATAGAGCATGTGGGCCTGGATCATGGGGGTCAATGCTTTTTTACCATTTCTATAGCAGGACAAAACACAAGCACATTATAATGCGCTCACATTTTGTCCTGCTATAGATTGATCCATAAATATTTGTGCCTTCTCTCACCTTCAATAGCACCTTTACAATATCTCACCTCTAGTTCCATTAGCTCATGTCCTATATCTCACTTATCTCTCCCCCTCACCTCTCTATAATGCACTCACATTTTGTCCTACTATAGATTGATCCATAAATATTTGTGCCTTCTCTCACCTTCAATAGCACCTTTACAATATCTCACCTCTAGTTCCATTAGCTCATGTCCTATATCTCACTTATCTCTCCCCCTCACCTCTCTACCTCTCCCCTCTCCATGTCTCTCAGTCACTCCTTGTCTACCTCTCCATCCATCCTTAGCCATCTAGGTCTCACTTAATCCTAAACCCTAAAACCAGCTATCCCTATTCCTAAACCCTCAACGGGCTTGATACTATACCTTAAACCCTAAACCCTCCAACCCTATCCCTAATCCTTATACCCTTGACACTCTACTTTAACCCTAATCCCTCGACCCTTGAACCTCAACCCTCAACCCTCAATGTCAAACCCTAATCCCTCAACCCTTAACTCTAATCCCTCGACCCTCAAGCCTATCCCTAAACCCTCAACCCTGAAATTTGAAAGAAACTATTAATATGAGCCCTTTGGATTGAGTTGAATCCTACCTCTACATCACATACCTAGGATTGTCATAAAAATCATTAGACTAATCTCTGTAATTTAAGGTATTGAATAGTATATAGTCGATCAAGGTAACCACTATCATGTGCTAACAAAGGATAATTAGGAAATTTTGAAATATTGTTGTGTCATTTGCATACAAATCATCATGAATAGGTGCATAAGGAATGCCCTAGCCCAAGATAGCTACATACAAATCATCATGTCATGTGCATAGTTGTATGATCTTGGCACCTATTCATTTGTATTTTAACTTGTTAATACGACAAGATAATAGTGGGATTGTATTTTTATTATGTTGTAAGGATTTATTCTTGTATAGTTTGACATCATGGTATGTTAAGGTCTATTTATTACACATAATTATTAAAGAGCCCATGTGTAGAAAATATACATGGCATCATGTGAGATTGTAGGCTGCTTTCTTGATTGGGAATGTGTCTATTTTAAACATGTATGATAAAGCATGATAATGTAATTCAAATAGAATTAAGGAAAATGTAAATAACATGCATGTAAAGACTTGACATACCTAAAAAACATAGATTTGAATGGAGAGAGTACCCAATTATGTAGTGCATTTTTTTCTTGCATCAAACTCCTCAACAATTTGAGTTTTTCACCACTTGATTCCTTTTCAATGTTAAATTGAATATCACTCAAATATAATTAGTGACAACAATACTATTAACCAATCTATAATGTTAAATTCCTAAAATTGAATCACAATTAACATTGCAACACTACAAAAATTGAAACTTGAATAGATATATATCAAATTTAGTGTGAAAACTATGTTATTTCCTCCTTCTCAAGTTGACAAAGCAAAAAAGGTGGTGGAAATATTATGCAAAGGTGGTAGAATGTCTAAAATGTGCATGTGAACTTCCCAACAGCATGAAAGCACTTTTTTTTGTTGAAACACGCGCATAATCAGCATGAAAATAGAGCATGTGGGCCTGGATCATGGGGGTCAACACTTTTTTACCATTTCTATAGCACGACAAAACACGAGCACGTTATATTGCGCTCACATTTTGTCCTGCTATAGATTGATCCATAAATATTTGTGCCTTCTCTCACCTTCAATAGCACCTTTACAATATCTCACCTCTAGTTCCATTAGCTCATGTCCTATATCTCACTTATCTCTCCCCCTCACCTCTCTACCTCTCCCCTCTCCATGTCTCTCAGTCACTCCTTGTCTACCTCTCCATCCATCCTTAGCCATCTAGGTCTCACTTAATCCTAAACCCTAAAGCCAGCTATCCCTATTCCTAAACCCTCAATGGGTTTAATACTATACCTTAAACCCTAAACCCTCCAACCCTATCCCTAATCCTTATACCCTTGACACTCTACTTTAACCCTAATCCCTCGACCCTTGAACCTCAACCCTCAACCCTCAATGTCAAACCCTAATCCCTCAACCCTTAACTATAATCCCTTGACCCTCAAGCCTATCCCTAAACCCTCAACCCTGAATGTCAAACTCTAATCCCTCAACCCTTAACTCTAATCCCTCAACTCTAAACCCTATCCCTAAACCCTAAACTCTATACCTTAAACCTTAATCCCTCAATCCTAAACCCTAAACCCTATCCCTAAGCCCTAATCTGTCAACCCTCAACACTAATCCATCAACCCTCAACCCTAATCCCTCATCCCTAAACCCTAAACACTATCCCTATTCCTAAACCTCAATGGGCTCGATATTATCCCTCAAGCCTTAACCCTTAAAACTTGAACCCTAAAACCTATCCTTTAACCCTCATCCCTAAAGCCTCAACCCTAAATCCTTAAATCTTCAACCCTAAACACTATCCCTAATCCATCTAGCCTTGACACTCTACTTTAACCCTAATCCCTTGACCATCAACCCTCAAATCTCAACATTAAACCCTAATTCATCAACACTAAACCCTAATCCCTCAAACCTAAACCCTATCCCTAAACCATCAACCCTTAATACTATACCTCAAATCCTAATCCCTATCCCTTAATCCTTAACCCTTAAAACTTAAACCCTATCCCTACACCCTCAACACTCAACACTATATATTAAGCCTTAAACCCTCATCCCGAAAGCCTCAACCCTCAATCCTTCAACACTAAACCCTATCCATAATCCCTCTACCCTCAACACTCTAACCCTAACATTGACATTAAATGCTTATCTGTCAACCCTAAACCCTAATCCCTAAACCCTATCCCTAAACCATCAACACTATACCTTAAACCCCAATCCATCAACCCTAAAACCTAATCCCTCAACCCTCAAACCTAAACCCTATCACTAAACCCTCAACCCTCGACACTATACCTTAAACCCTAATCCCTCAACCCTTAACCCTCAAACCTATTCTGTCATCCCTAAACCCTAAATGCTATCCCTATTCCTAAACCCTCAACCCTTGACACTATACCTTAAACCCTAATCCCTTATCCTTAAACCCTAAACCCTATCCCTCAACCCTTAACCCTTAAAACATAAACCCTAAAACCTATCCCTAAACCCTTAATGCTCAACACTATATCTTAAACCCCAATCCCTTAACCCTCAGCCCTAAAGCCTCAACCCTCAATCATTAAACCTTCAACCCTAAACCCTTTCCCTAATCCCTCTACCTTCAAAACTCTACTTTAACCCTAATCTCTTGGCCATCAACCTTATCCCTAAACTCTAAACCCTCAACCCTCAACTCTCAACATTAAACCCTAATCTGTCAACCCTAAACCCTAATCCCTCAACCCTAAACCCTATTCCTAAACCCTCAACCTTCAACACTATTCCTTAAACCCTAATCCATTAACCCTAAACCATAATCCCTTAACCCTAAAGCCTATCCCTAAACCCTCAATCCTCAACACTATTCCTTAAACCCTAATCCCTCAACTCTAAACCCTAATCCCTCAACCCTAAACCCTAAACACTCAACCCTCAGCACGTTATACCTTAAACCTTAATCCCTCAACCCTCAACCCTAATCCCTCATCCCTAAACCCTAAATGTTATCCCTATTCTTAAACCCTCAACCCAAGACACTATACCTTAAACCCTAATCCCTTACCCCTAAACCTTAAACCCTATCCCTCAACCCTTAACCCTTAAATGTTAAACCCTAAAACCTATCCTTAAACCCTCAACCCTATACCCCCAACAATATGCTTAAGCCCTAATCCCTCAATCATCAACCCTATACCTTAAACCTTGAAGCCTACACCCTCAAACCCTCATCCCTAGACCATATAGCCTCACCCTTATATCCTAAACCTTGAATATTGTGCCTCAACCCTATACTTAAATTAAACCTAAACCATACGTGCTCTCAACCCAAGTCACCCTATGCCTTATATACCGTCAATCCATATCGTAAACCCTAAAGCCTAATCCCCGCACCTTATACACCTAATCTTATACACTCAACAACCTGAATATTAACCCTCAACTGTAACCCTCTACCCTCTACCTATTACTTAAGCCCTAATCCCTCAACCCTCAGCCCTCAAAACTATACAGGCTTAGGTCCTTATATACACTAAACCCAAAACACTTACATACATACATACATACATACAAAGATGCATACATACAAGCATGCATACATACCTACAAGAATAGATATAAACATCCATGAAACATACTTATGAAAGTTGAAAATATCTTATTCAAAGGAAGACATAATGCGATTGTGTTATAATGCGCTCGCGTTGTGTCAAATTGGGAAAACACCGACAAACATGCAAAAAAGAAAAAAAAGTACAACATAATGTGAGTGCATTATAATGTGTTTGCATTATAACAAGCTCGTGTTATATTGTGCTTTGGGAATCCCAAGCCTTGGGCTTGGGATTTGCTTTGGATTTCCAACCCAAAGGCTTGGAGTGCCTTTTCAACATCCATAGACATGTTTTGCAAATTCTAGAAGATTTCACATAATTTTGTTCATGCTAACCCTCAGATTTGCATGTGTTTCAAAGTTAAATAAATCAAACACCTAGGTAATGTTAGGCTTTCTCTTAGCTATTTAATGATGTAATTTTTTTCATATTTTGACAATGTTAAGCGTTTCATCTTTAATTTCATTTGTTGTGTGTCTGATTTTGGGCAAAAAGCACTGTTTGGTCTTTTTTTCATTGTATATTAACCATTCATTAAAATTTCAAAAAAATTACATATTTAGAAACTAGACTACATTCTACACCTACTAAAAAAAAGAAAAAATAATTTTCAATTAGTTTTCAAAATTTATAGGGGTAGCACGGCCAAAATTCTATTTTTTAGGATGTGTCCACTTTGAAAATTAGTAAAAAATTAAATATTCATCAAAAATTTATCAGAAAAATTGGGCATAAACTACATGTTGTTAGCTAATTTCTCACTAAAGCGATTTTAAAAATACCAAAAAAAAGTTAACCTTTTGAGGGAGCCACAAAACATGCTATGTTATGTTTTTTTGATAAAAATGACAGTAATTTATGTGGCTCCCTCTTATGAACCCCTTAATCTATACCATTTTTTTTTAAAAAAGTAGTTTAGAAAGTAGACTCGGAGCACTACGAACATTGTTTTGGTTGCATCTCTAAATTTTGAGTGTAACTATGCTCAATTTCTCATCCAAGCCCAACATTTCTTAATTTTAGAAAAAAAATGGCCACTTAAAACCCCTTTTTGGCCCCCCATCTTATTGTACTTACCCTCCACCTCTCAAGGTATTTCCAAATGATGAGGCTCTCTCTGCATTCCTAGAACTCTGTGACACCTCACAATATGACATATGCTTGCACGCTGACACCTATTTTGGGGAAGAAGAGATCCTTAGTGTTGATGGATGTTTTAGCACACAACAACGCATGTATGATTGCTAGTATCATAGCTCTCTTGAAAAGTATCCTACCCTAGGTAAGACTACTCCAAGGTTTCTATAGCTAGGTCTTAGCTTGCTTGGAATGACTCAGTGGTATGTCTAGTTGTGCCAACAAGGGGTCTTACATGAAATGCAAGGTTTATGAAAAGATGGCAGCAATGCAAGTGTATAAACCCTAGGTGGTTTAGACTGTGAAGTCTGAAATTTCAGCAGATGATCAATGTAATGCTCCTTATAACCTAACCTAACAAACTTAATATAAATAAAATGCAAAAGGAAAAGGAGAGAGGGAAGGGATAAGAGATCCTAAGTGATAGTCATAATGGGGTAAAATGCTACAGATAGACAAATACTTTCAATAAACCATTCCCTATTCCACCAGGATAGGAAAGCCACAATGTTGCAAGAAATGATGCAATCTTCAAAGGATCCTTATGATTTTCAAGTTGCATTCACTCATTAAACAGCCGGATAATGGCGTAGCTTAACTAGTGCAGTGCAACTGAACTATATTCAAAGACAAGGCCCAGGTTAACTATACACATCAACTTTCCATCAGCAAGCACTAATAGTATGGACCAAAGCATTCATCAAATATCTTGACATTTACCCATCATTGCAAAAGCACAACTAATTAAATATGGGAGAGCAAGAAGCGAACCATGAAAATCAAAATGAGCCAATACAAGATACAAATTCTCATGATAATTGTTGAAATTTGCTTTGCATTACTTCAAATGGCAGGGTGTCAACAAAAATCTCTCTTACAAATGAGAGAAAAGGATAGCTCTTTTATAGGCAAGGCACCATACCGAGTTTTTCAATGGATGGTGGAGATTAACTCAACACCAATGGTCTAGATTACATGACATTTAATTAAGTACAGTAGTTTGTTACATTTTCGGATTTACATTTGTCTTGTAGGAAAAAGACAAAAAAAAGCTTGCAAATACATTGAATCTAGACAAAATAGATACACATTTGGTTGTACATGATGAAAAGTCAATTTTCAAGGCCTAATGAAACCAAAATAGAGTCATACAACGCTTGAAAACTTGAGCTGATGTGGATTCACGGGATTCCAAGTGCTAAATGGACCAAGAGGAGTATGTGGCACATTCTTCGATGAAGACATATCCAATTGGATGCTTGCTGGATCAACATTGCATGACTAGACTACTGGAACAGTTGTATGCATGTCTTGGTGATCTAATCCATGGTCATTTGAGTGTTGTTTTTGAGAAAATATCAAAAATATAATTTTTGGTATTTTCTACATAGTAGTAAATTGCATTTTTGGAGGCATTCGGAACGGAATGGGGGCTCAAAACTTCTTGGTTGCTTGGTGTTAAGCCTTAGCAGCTAAGTAGCTCAAACTAGATAATTAGTTTATCTTTCCAACGAGTCCAAGAAGTTTAAATTCTGATAAAATAGCTAGGAGTTATGACCCTCAGACTGGATCACTAAGACATTAGACTAGATCTGCAGGAACAACAGTGATGTAGACATGATCTTTAGTGTCTTCAAGCTCTGGGGACTTATTTCCATCATTCCAGACATCATAATAACATCCTCTTGTAGGTGCAACAGCAATTTGGTTGACAAAATGAAGTTTCTGCATTTCTAGGTCAGCACTGCATATCTGTGTGTACATCCTTCCAAGATGGCTCCAACAAGCTCCAATGCTCTCCATGACCTACAATTCACAATGCAAAGCATCAATTTCATCTTAACAAGTCATTTTTCATCAACTTGGATGAAAACATGTCCATTTCCAGTCATGGATCAGTCAAAAACTAATCATTGCCAATGTTGCTTCCTTATAAACAACTTCATAAATTCAATGATTTTTGTATGATTTTCTGCATTTTTTACCATTTTCAAGTACCCATTTGGCCAATATGATGATTAAGGAAGTTTTTGTGGTCATTAGGATCCATTTGCAAACTTTTATTTCATGTTTTTCTAGCATTTTCTATAAAAAGCAAGATTTTTGGGGGGTCACAGAGTTTTTATGTGTAGTAGCATTAATTATCGTAAAACATGCCAAAAATCCACACAAACTTGGTAAAATATTCATCATGATGTGACAAATAGATATTGAATTCAAATATATCAAGAAAATCCAATTTACTCCTTGAAAAACTCAATTTCAGGCCAAAATACCAAAAAGCACTGATTTTGGGGTTTACTGACCTAGCAGGGATTTTGGAGTCTACCGACTAAAAGTCGGTGCAATGCAATTCTAGCATAGGTCAGAGAGGTTCATTTTTAGTGCAAAATACTTTTGCACTACTTTTGGGTGCCACCGACTTGCACGAGTTTAGGCTCGGACCGACTAATAGCATCTCATAAGGTCGGTTGGGGTGGATTGTAGCGCAAGTCGGTAAGGTCAATTTTTCGCTTAGTTGGTGGGGATTTTCAATGCAACCAACTAACACGAGTTTTAGCACTGACCGACCTGTGCGACTTAAGTCAGTGGAAGGCCATTTTAGCACAAGTCTGTGAAGTGGGTTTTTAGCGCAAAGGTCGATAGAGGTTGTTTTTAGCACTTTTTGTAGTTGGGGTCATTTTTAGCACCAGATTTTGAATTGGCTAGGGTCAAAGTATATTTAAAAATATATTTAAGTATAAGAATTCTTATACTTTAAATATTTTTAAATATATTTTCAGGATGTTTAAGATAGGTTCCAGATCCATAGGATTTCATATGCAGATTATAGAATTTTGAGGTTCTACTAGATTTCAGACTTAGCCATTTTTTAGGGTTTTCAGGGTTTCAAACTTAGCCAAATTAGGGCTTCAGGACCATGTATCAGGGTGAAAGCATATGGACCCTTTAGTTAAATCTAGTGGAATTTGACATGATTTTGCAACTCTCAGACCTAGAAACTAGGAATTTCAACATAAAACATCCTGCAAACAAGGGCAATATCTAGTGACACAAGATTTTAGAGCAAAGTGCAGTAACACCTAATTTTAGTGCAAAAGGCAACAAATGACTATCTTTTAAGCACAAGACCACCCAAGACATCTCCAAATCAACCATGCACAACATCAAATGACTCCCAAACATGCAAAATACTCAAATCTAGAACAAATCCTTCACTCTAAGCACAAATTCACTTTCTCATCATCATAAGGAAAAAAGGTTGAGACTCCAAGCCAAAGCAAAACAGGGGGTCTCCATTTGGCAAAATGGGGTGTGTGTGCAAGGCACAACACTTAGTCCAAAAAAAGAAAAAATTAAAAAATAGAAAATTGTCCCCTAATGAAAACCTCTCTGAGGCACTTTCAAACACAAAAGAGAAAAATAAAGACATATCTCATAGTGAAAACCTTTCTGAGGCACTAGAAGATGAGAATCTCAATCTTTCCCCCATACTATCTCACTGGCAAGAGCATTCCAACATTTTGATTGGAGGCATACAAGAAATCAACCTCGACATGCAAGAATCACCTAAGCTCAGACATCTAGCAAAAAGTCTCAATATAGAAGAAAAATCCAACATCTCCACAGTGCTTCATGAAACACCTGATGTGTTTGCTTGGTCCTACACCGACATGCCAAGGTTGGATCCATCTTTGGTTGTTTATCATCTTGTGGTACATCCCAATGCAAAACCTGTTCAGTAGAAGCTCCGTAAGATGCATCCTCAAGTAACTTTCTTGCCAAAGAAGAGCTACAAAAATTACTGGATGTCGGCTTTATTTTCCCTATCGACTATCCAAAATGGGTTTCCAACATTGTGCCGATTGCTAAGAAACCTGGGGGCATCTATTGTTGTACAGACTTCCGAGGTCTCAACAAGGCTTGTTTGAAAGATGATTTTCCACTCCCCAACATTGACATGATTGTAGATCTCACAGTAGGACATGAGATGCTTTCCCTTATGGATGACTTCTTCAGATATAATCAAATCAAATTTGCCCCTGAAGATCAACATAAAATAACTTTTACCTATCCTTGGTGCACATACTGCTGGCAAGTCATGCCCTTTGGTCTAAAGAACGCGGGGGAAACCTATCAACTTGCAATGACTACAATCTTTCATGACATGATACATAAGATAATGGAAGACTATGTAGATGATCTCCTAGGGAAGTCTAGAACTAGGGACAAACATCCTGTGATCCTACAACAAATATTTGCATGGCTCAGAGAGTACAAGCTTCGCCTCAACCCTAAGAAATGTGTCTATAATCAATGATATCAAAATGAAGATTATAAGTAAATCAAATGCAAAATAGAATGATTATACCTTCATAATGACCCATAAATCCATGCGGGAAGGAGATGCACCTGATAGAGCTCCTCAGATTGTACCCATGTAGATAACTGATGTGGATTGCTCAAGTGCTCAACACAATGTAAAAGAGATGGGATTGATAGATTAGATGGGATTGAGACCAGATTTTAACATTAGGATGGTAGGATGAGGAGATTTGTGGAGTGATTTTGGTAGAGGTCTGATGCATGAAGAAGTCCCTCTTAATGGCTTAGAGAGGGGTCCAATTTATAGAGTTTTTGGAGATGAGGATGGAGGGTGAGGATACAGTTGATGAGATCAAGGGCTAGGAATAAAAGTGAATCTTTTATTCCTAGTGGATGAATTAATAATTCACATTTTGGGAAGAGTGGAGGATAGTGGATGAATTAATAATTCATTTTTTGGGAAGAGTGGAGGATAATGGGGGACAACTAAATTTTAAATTCAGTGAGTGGAGGATAGTGGGGGACAACTGAATTTTAAATTCAGTGAGTGGAGGATAGTGGGGGACAACTAAATTTTAAATTCAGTGAGTGGATGATGAGGTAAGCAGGGTTAATTAAGTGTTTATCTTAATTAACTTAAGCCTAGGTCAATCAGATAAGCATGATTCATCTAATTAACATGGATTAGGGAAATGGATAAATCATCTAAATAAATATTAGCAATATTCATTTAATTGATGAGGATAGGGTTGTAAGATTTAAGTGGATTAATTGAGTGAGTCAATTGATCACAAGGGACATGCAGATGGGGGGAGTAGATTAGTGCAGAGGTACAGAAAATTGGTTTGCAAAGCAGTCCAATTTTAGGTGTCTACATTTGCCCCTCTTTGAGATGGTGTTGCGGCTAAGTAACATCATTTCAAAGAAGTTAAAACATAGAGATGGATTGGATAGAAAAAAGATTTTGGTTTGGAAGAATAAGGTTTGGGGATAATTGGAAAGGGTGATGCCCCCTCGAGAGGATAGGTGGGTTGTGAGAACACGGTTGTGCTCTCGAAATGGATGGAACATATTGGTTGAACTGGTCAGAGGATAAGTGGTGGGATGAAAGGATGATGATGTTGGGAGATTATTGGTGGATGATCATTGTGCTGAAACTGATTTAGAGCAATCCTAGGTTTGATATAGCAAAGTGGATATTTTCACCAAGGTATAGAAGACCAAGGTGATGATGTTTATCCAACATTTGCATGGACTAGACATGCAAACAAAGGGATGATCCCATGCATGCCCAAGATAGTACAACCTTGTCTAGACAAGGGAAGGGAACTCATAGCATAAGCCCTTAGTACACAAAAGGTATGATGAACCTTAGATGCATAAGGAGATCAATATGCTAGAACTGACCCTATGATCAACAAGATATGAATACTAGCTTGGAGTAATGAGACCAACCCACAAGCACAGCATACAAAAGCAAGACTATGCCCCATTCTAGATGTTTTCGACACATACCATGATATAATAAGATCAAGGTAGCTTTGATGTGATCTTCGAATAGGACAAAAGATAAAAAATCAAAAACCAAAAGACCAACGAACCAAACAAGTAACCATTGTATCTTTTGCCAAAATGGATGATGATATGATAGATTCTTTCTATCGTAGGAAAGATATATCCTAAGGCAGGGATTGATAGATGATTTGATGATGTTGTAAAAGTGGCTCAAGATGTGATGCTGACAAGTTGTGATTGATGCTGATTTGATAGTTGATGATTTTGATTAAGGAAAATGCTTTGATAGGTGATGCGATGCTTGGATCTAGTGTAAGCGTATTGAGGATAGATGTGATGATGATGTGGGATGATGTGGGATGATGATAAATGCGATGATGATGAGAGTGTGATGGAGCAAATTTTATTTGTGTGATGTATAGATTATTTTTGGAATTTTGTGTGTTTTCTATTGTTTTGGGATTTTTTGATTTTGTGATGTTTTTGGATTTTTTTGATTTTGTGATGTTTTTGAATTTTTTTGATTTTTGAAAAGGAATGGTTTATTATGAGATGGTTGCATTGGATTTCATGTGGATAACCTTTGCGCTAGATACCAATGAGAAGGGAACACCAAGTCTATAGGTGAAAGTGATGGGGTTGGATAGGGGGATTGGTGGTGAAAGGATAGTGGATAGGAGACTTTGATAAATGGATAGATAAATGCAGATACGGTGTAGGATGGGGGATGAAGGATCTAGTAGGGAGACATGATAAGTAGGTGGAGGGATTGTTAGTGGAAGGTGATAGAGAGGAGATTCATGATAGATGGATTGCAAGATAGATGGATGGGAGATGGGGATAAGGATTTCTCCAAGGGCTAGGTTGCAAGGAATCATATGCTCCAATGCTTAGGATTTTGCATGATGGGTTGATGTTTGAATGGATGGATTTTGCAGTAGGTGGATGGAGGATATACTAACGAAGGGAGTATGCCAAGAGGTCTCCAACGCATGTTGTTGATATGTTGCCCCTTGTCTTTATCAAGATCTAGGGTGAGAGATGGTTAAAACAAGATATGATGGATGGGGAATGATAGGATACATAGGGGATGTTGGATAGGAATATGATAGGATAACGATAAGACAGTGGATAATATGTGCAAGGAGATGATGGATGTGGATGAAGGATACAGTTTTTCCCCCAAGTGTAGGGATACAAAATGGATGGAGAAGGGATTACGCATGATGCCCACAAGGGGTTTTCATCAAGGTACTTGCCCAAGGCACCACAAGGAGTGGTTTTCACCATTGGACAAATTTTTTCTCTTTACTATTTTCTTGATTTTTTGATTTTTTTTTGCTTTTTTGATGGGATGGGGACTCTAGCATCTATTTTCATAGAAAGGAGAAGATGGTCCCATGTTGGATAGAATTTTGGATGATGATTGCATGGAATGTTGGTAGATAGGAGAAGATGGAATGGATGGTGGATTATGGTGTGTATAATGTGGATTATGCAAAAGCATGGACCATAGGAATGTGATGGGGAAGATATGTAGTATAGTGAATGAAATATGGAGAGATGGGGGTATCTGGGAATGTTAAGTGGTGGAGGGGAACCAAGACCAATCGTGGCACACACCGTGTTTGATTTTGAAGCCTATGTTTTGGATGGGGAGTGGGTAGTAAGGGGGATCAGGATGGGAGATTTGTGGATGGTCGATTTGGGGTTTTAGGTACCCAAATGGACTTAGGAATTATGGGATTTTTAGATGGGAAGGGGGATATTTGGGATTTTGGGGTGGATTGGGATGTGGATGCCTCATGGGATGTGGATGCCTTATCGAACAAAATCTAGTCGGTCTCGATCACAGCGCCCAACCATCACCAAACACCAACCTAGGAGCTTACAAGGATCCCCTCCCTAATCATAACAAAGCCTCATCCAACCAAACCTACAATATCACCCAACCACCCGCGTCCTACGACTCTATCATAGGACGTATAGAAGCATCATCCCATCATGTCAACACAGTTACTATTCGGGCACAAGCACCCGATTGCGCTGTTACAACTCACCGTGGTCGTGTATCCATCCGCACAGCCCCTCCCACTAAACAAACACCTGCATCCATGTCAACTCCCTTACCTCCTTGTCCAACCGCACGTCCATCACCTACCCACCAGTATAACCTCCTAGAACACCTAGGCAAGACACCCACACAAATCTCCATCCTTGAGTTGCTTCGCACATCTCCCCTTCATAAGGACATCCTCGATAAAGTGCTCTTGCAAACACAAGTCCCTGCCAACTTGAATGTAATAGAATTCCAAGCCATGGTAGGACACATCGCCTCACCCCATCATATCACCTTCTCAGAAAAGGACCTACCTGCCTTTGATCATGTACATAACGACGCCCTGTACATCGAAGTTTGCATCCACAAGCACACCATTAAAAGAGTCTTAATAGATGGTGGTTCTGGCCTCAACATATGCACTCTAAAACTATTAAAACACTTGGGGTACTCTGATGTGGTTGTCGACACCAGCAAGTGCATTACGATCAAAGGCTACAATGATACTGAACACTCTCTGAAGGTACTATCAAGCTTCCCATACAAGTGGGACCGAAAATCCTTGAAACAAAATCTCAGGTTCTAGATCTTGACCTCCCCTATAACATCCTTCTTGGCAAACCATGGATTCATGCCATGCAAGCCGTCCCATCCACCTTCCATCAATGCATCAAATTCCCTCACAATGGCACAGAAGTCATAGTCTATGCTGACCCTCGCCCCTTCCAATATTGCAGTTTTCTAGAAGGCCACAACCAAACATTCTACCCATTTAATAAAGCCACCGCCAAAGCCAAACCAACAACATCAAACTCATATATCGACCCCACAAGCATCGCTTCCACTTCATCCCAAACAACTCCACCACCCGAGGTCTAGATCAAGCTATCTGACATGGGATGTGGGGAATATGACCTACATGACACTTTTTGTGTGGGCACATTACCTAATTCTAAGACATTCGGCATCCCAACAACAGAGACAGCCAATACAGTCATTATCAAGTGCAAGCCCCCGCCCACCTTCGAGAAGAAGCATCTCCTGGATCAGGATGTACTTGAAAATATCTCATCTTGGCTTTACAAGGATGAAGAACTTGAGCAAGCGGCCCCCACAATCCCCATAGAAATCTACGGTAAAGGTTTTGAAATTGTTAAGAGCATGGGCTATAAAGGACAAGGGGGTATAGGCCTTCATGAACAAGGAATCGTGGAACCACTACAAGCAACAAGAAACCCCTATACTCAAGGGTTAGGGTATGGTCAACCACAATGCATCCTTAATACCAGCAAATGTATCTTAACCGAGGTTGCTATAGTCTCTCTAGATGTCGACAATGTTAACGAAATGAGCCTTCAAGACTCCTTTAGTGATTTTGCCAAATTTTTTGACTCATCCATTTACACCATCTACTCAGTCACCACTATCCCCTTGACATCCAATGACCACCATTAGTCTACCCCGACCTCATTGACTGGGACCAATGAGGACCTCCTGTCTTTGATGTCGCACCAAATGATGAAGCTATTGCCGAAATGATGGGGGTAAGAGATCACTTCCCTTTGGGAGATCATCAAGTAGGATACATAATGGAACTTAATCCAGATGCCTATTTCAGGGAGACAACCTCTGCTTCCACTCAAAAAAACATAAAAAGAAAAAATGGATCTGATGGTGAAAACTGTTCCACGACAGTATCAGATCCCAAAATAGTAAAAATAAAAGACATATCTCCTAGTGAAAACCTCCATGGGGCTCCAGGAGATGGAAGCATGGGCCTCCCTGAGATAGATAAAGTCTATCTAGACAGATCACCCATCTTGGTCGAACCAGCTCAGGAAATGAACCTTGGAACAGAAGAAGATCCAAAAATCACATATAGAGCAAAATCTCTCAGCATACAGGAATAGGAGAATTTCTTGTCCTTCTTCACACGTAGAAATCACAACATTGCGTGGACCTATGCAGACATGCCAGGGCTAGATCCCGCGTTGGTGGTGCATCACCTTGCAGTATGCCCTGACGCAAAACTAGTCAAACAGAAGCTCCAAAAAATGAATCCTTAGGTCACTCTCCTCGTTAAAGTAGAGCTCAAGAAGTTACTAGATGTTGGGTTCATTCACCTAATTGATTATCCTAAATGGGTTTTAAATCTTGTGCCAGTTGCTAAACCAGATGGCCGAATCAGTTGTTGTACCGATTTCAGGTATCTCAACAAGGCCTACCCCAAAGATGACTTCCCACTACCAAACATTGACATGATAGTGGATCTCACAGCAGGATATGAAATGTTATCCCTCATGGATGGTTTCTCGGGATACAATCAGATAAAAATTACCGAAGATGATTAGCACAAAACGGCCTTCATATGCCCATGGGGAACATATTGCTGGGTGGTAATGCCATTCGGTCTGAAAAATGCAGGAGACACCTATCAAAGAGCCATGACCATCATCTTCCATGATCTCTTTCACCACGTCATGGAAGACTATGTGGACGATTTTCTAGGAAAATAAAAGACCAGAGAAGAACACTTAGATGTGCTGGCCAAAATCTTCGATAGGTTGGAGCAATACAATGTCTATTTAAATCCAAAGAAATGCATCTTCGGTGTCACCTCAGGCAAACTTCTGGGATACATAGTTTCAAGAAGAGTAATCGAAGTTGATCCTGCAAAGGTCAAGGCCATCACCGAGATGCTGCCTCCAAAAACACTGAAACAACTGCAAAGCCTATAGGGAAAACTCCAGTCTATCCGTTGACTCATTGCCCAACTCGTAGATAAGTGTCAACCCTTCCAGCATCTACTCTAAAAAGACATAGCTTTCATTTGGAACACTCAATGTCAGAGTGCCTTCGATCAGCTAAAAGAATATCTGGCTAATCCCCCTATTCTAACTCCACCAAGACAAGGAGAGCCCCTCCTCTTGTATATCTCTGCAACAAACACAGCAATTGGGGCTTTGTTAGCACAACATGATGAGCATGGGAAGGAAAGAGCCATCTACTACATCAGCCGCACCTTGATCTCTTATGAGCTTAACTACACACAAATTGAACGAGCATGTCTAGCCCTCGTCTTTACGTCACAAAAGTTAAGACATTATATGCTCAATCACAAGACCAAGCTCATTGCTAAGATCGACCCACTGAAGTATTTGCTAAACAAAGTAGCTCTCACTGGCAGAATGGCAAAATGGGTCATGATTCTATCTGAATTTGACATTGAATACACAGAGAGAAAGGCCATTAAAGGACAAGTCATAGCAGATTAGCTGGTTGAAGCACCTATCCCTGCAGAGCATCCTACTATTGCAAACTTTCCAGATGACGCCATTGTGACAATCACACCAGCCATAGACACATGGAAGATGTATTTTGATGGATCATACACCCACAGAGGCTCGGGGGCAGGCATCCTACTTGTTACCCCTCAAGGCGACACGATCCCTAAATCATTCAAAATCACATTTCCATGCACTAACAATGTAGCAGAGTATGAGGCTCTCATCACAGGTCTCCACATGGCCATCCAATGGAAAACTGAAAAGCTAACTGTGTCTGGCGACTCCCAACTGGTCATTAGGCAGGTCAATAATGAATACAAGACCAAAGATGACAAACTCCTACCCTACAAGAAGATGGTTGATGATTTCAAGGACTACTTTGATGACATCCACTTTGAGCAAATTCCAAGGCTCAACAATAAAGCAGCAGATGCCATGGCTACCATAGGATCTCTAGTCAATATGAAAAAGGATAGCAAGAAATATGAATTCCTGATAGAAGAGCTCCCCATCCCCCCATATGATGTTTCTCAATCAGAACTAGTGTGCGAAGTTGTTGGCCCCTTGTCCCCGTGGTACCAAGAAACATACCTTTACCTTCATGACAATATCCTTCCCCCTAACCTATCGACTTCCCAGTGAAAATCATTCATCCGTCGAGCCTCCTGTTTCATTCTTATCGGTGACACACTATACAAAAGGATTCTTGATGGCACACTTCTATGATGTTTAGACTCTAGGGAAACTGAGGTAGCCTTGGAAGAGGTACACGTAGGTATCTATGGGGCGCATTCCAGTGGACCTACCCTACCTAAAAAGATCCTCCGGACTGGATACTACTGGCCAACCATGGACCGCGATGCCCACAAGTTTATCAAGACATACCTCCCATGTCAACAACATGGCGATCTCATCCACACACCAACACAGGAGCTACAACCAATTGCAACGCGATGGCCCTTCTCACAGTGGGGACTCGACCTCGTAGGAAAAATACATGCCCATCCTCAAATGGCCATAAGTTCATAATCATTGCTACCAAATACTTCACCAAATGGGTGGAAGCAATTCCACTTACCTTCACCACTGGCATCCAAATCTCTAAATTCATCCTCCACTATATCATCTGCCGATATGGTATCCCCCATTCCATTGTCACCGACAATGGAAGGCCCTTCAAGAACCAAGAAGTCCACACCTGTGCGACAAGTTCGATATCAAACATCGTTTCTCCACACCATATTACCCCCAAGGAAATGGTCAAGCAGAGGCATCTAATAAAACCATCCTCTGCATCTTAAAAAAGATAGTCAATGAAGCTGGCCGCGACTGGCACCTCCAACTCAACCCTACCCTATGGGCTTACCGCACAAGCATCCACACTCCTACAGGAGCCACCCCATACTCACTAGTATTTAGATCTGAAGCCATTTTACCTATAGAGGTCGAGATCCCATCTCTCTGAGTGTCCTTGTAAAACATTATCTCTGATGAGGACTACCGCGTAGCAAGGTTACATCAAATAGAACTACTGGATGAGAAATGCCTGAATGCACTGAATCACCTACAGGCATATCAAAACCACCTCCGAAGGAGCTACAACAAGAAGATCAGAACCCAAAAATTTGAGGTAGGTGACCTTGTCCTAATGGAAAATCAGAAGAACCTGCAAGAGCGTCCGAAGCAAGGAAAGTTTGAACCCAATTGGCTAGGACCTTATGTCGTCACAGCCAATTATGGGTCAGAAGCCTATCAGCTTGCAACATCTGAGGGGCAGCCTCTAGATGAGCTGATGAATATCCTACATCTCAAGAAATTCTATGCATAACCCATCTAATACCCCAAGTCAAAAAAAAAAGAGTGCAATAAAAAAACTTCCAATGCTAAAAATCACTTCGGTGACACTTTGGATAAGTACCATGGTGAAAACCTGTTCCAGGCGCCATGCATAGTGGCCCGTTCTACCATCTAATAAGTCCTCTTCTCGTCACACCACTCCATATTTCACACATCCCATGGCTTGGAATTCTAAAACATCAAGTCCTATTGCCTAACCCATCCTATTCCATCCCAAGGCCAACCCATGGAACGAGGATCTTTGTAAGCTCCCTTTGTACATACAGAATCAAAAAATCCAAAAATGCCGTAAAATCAAAAAATACAAAAACAATACAAAATACAGAAAATCCAAAAAACAACACATCTCATCATCAAACACCCATAAATCTTCAACACATCAAGCCCATCGCAAACCATTCCCATATCATCAAGTCTTCCCAGAACTACTTATTCATTTCGCCCGCATCTTCAAAATACCTTGATCCCGTGGACACAGGGTATGTAGGTAGTCTAGAATACGAAGGATGTTTCCAGTACTCAGGTATATAAGATGCACCCATCCAACCCGTTTGGATGGCCCCCGTTCACTAAGCTTTCTGAATCTCATAAAAGATACACAAGCTTTGCATACACTCGAAACATGTCCCCTAAAATGCAAAAATCATGAATCAACATACCAACCATAATCCTACACATGGCCAGATCGTTCTTTTACCCATCTTCCAAAAAATTCTCTAATCCACACCAACGGATCTGCGTCCTACGATATATCTTTCCTACAATGGACAAAAATCTATCATTCTATCATCACATCTCTTGGCAAGAGCACACAAAGGCTGTTTGTATCTTTTCATTGGTCTTTTTACTTATTGATTTTTATCTTTTTGTCTCGCTCTAAGTCATTTCCAAAGCTACCTTGATCTCATTATATCATGGTATGTAGCGGATAGCACCTGGAGTAGACATCGTCATTATTTCTGCATGTTGTTCTTGTGGGTTGGTTTCATTACTCCAAGAATAGTATTCATATCTTGAAGTTCGGGTCAGTTCTAGCTTGATGTGTCCTATTTGCATATACAGGCTTTAAAACCTTTTATGCATTATTCGCACTCATCGCTATGAGTCCCCTTCCTCGACTAGACAAGATTATACTACCTTGGGCATGCATGAAATCAACCTATTGTTTGTGGGTCTAGTCCATGCAATTGCGGGGTATACATCATCACCTAGGTCATTTCATACCTTTGTGAACTGTATCCTACATTGCTACATTAAACTAAGAAATGCTCTCAAGTAATCTTGTGCAACTACTGTTACTAGCTCAAAATCATCATCCTAATCACTCAGTCAACTATCCCATCTCGGCCTGGATTTAATAATCATTTTCCCCCATCCCCCACCAACCAACCCTTCACTAATCCCATTCCCCCACTGCATTTCCACTCAACACATCCTGAACTGAAATAAATTTCCCCTCAACTGACATGGTGTCTTGTGACCTAACAACCCTCTTGTCTCCTCACCCCCCGTCTCTAGACACTCCCAATCCTACTCATACCCATCCATACACCCCTATCCTCTCCCCACCTAATCCCCTCTCCCACAGCCTCACCACTCAGGGTCAACACAAAGAACATCATGTGTATCAGGACTGGACCACCTCACCTGTCACCTAGTTTGCATACCACCTATCACCTAAACTGCATCTAAGCATATCATCTAGCTACATGTCATGATCATTTAATTACATATTATTTTAGGTGCATGTAGTCCATCATTGCATATCACATTAGATTCATTTTAATCCATTTAGGTGCATTTTAATCCATCCAATCTACATGTCATTCTAGATTTATTTTAATCCATGTAGGTGCATTTTAATCCATCCAATTGGCATGTCATTCTAGATTCATTTTAATCCATTTAGGTGCATTTTAATCTATCCAATTTACATGTCTTTTTAGATTCATTTTAATCCATTTTACATATCATTTAGGTTCATTTTAAACCATCTAAAATCACATGTCATTTAGATTTACTTATCCATTTAAATTGCATATCAAATAGATTCATTTAAACCATTTCAAAATTACATGTCATTTAGATTCATTTTCATCCATTTAAGTTTGCATAATAATTAGGTTCATTCTCAGATCATTTAGTTGCACAATATACATCACATTTCCTAAACCACTTAGTCAAATAAACCTCTAGCTGCATATGCACATCATCATCATATAAACATAACATATCTATAACATACAAAATCCATAAAGATATAACACATCCATAAGCATCATAAACCACCAGAAAGCATTATATCATATCAAATCACTACAAAAGTGTACATCGCTCATATATACATCAAAAAATAAAGTGTACTGATACAAAATGCCTCTAAGGGCTATCATGATATAACTATCACATAGACGATCCCCTCTCAGATGGAGTGGGAGACTCTGATCCTGGCTGAGCCTGTGACCCTGTCGGCAACTGTGACTGCGGTAGTGGCTGTACCTGCACCTGAGGGACTTGCTGGGGCATGAATGAGGGAGGAGGCATCGTCTGCTGAATAGACTGAATAGATCTCGCTCTATGTGATCTTGATGCCCTCAATCCACTGACCTGGCTGTAGCTCGGTGCTCACTACTTTGCTGGCACGGCTGCATAATACAGCCCCCCGTAATACTCCATCCGCCTACTAGCCTCTGTAAAATCCCCCTGTACCTACATTAGCTACCCCTGGGCCTGACTCAACTGTGCCTGTAGCTGATAGGTCTGTGTCTGCGCTTGAGATAACTGAGCCTGCATCCCTGTCAAAACTGGGGCAAGACCACCACCTGACGCCTGTAGACTACCTAATGCACTCTTTGCTTGCTGGGCCCTGCCAAGTGCTACATCCTGCTCCCTGGTCAACACCCCTATATCACCCTGTGCCTGGGCCAACTGTGCTTGCAACACAGCCACCTATCCATCTGCCCCATCTAATAATGCCAGGATCCCCCGCAACTGCACCAACTCTGCCTCACGGCCCTATAGTGCCTCCTCCAGACTGGCCACCTGTGCCCGTAAGGTCTCCATCTCCTCCTCCTCCCATCATCACTGACGAGGTGTCAACCTCTCAGACTCTGCCCCCAACGCTATCCCTGAGGTCCCTGCCTTTGCATCATGACTACCAACCTGCTGCTGTGCTACTTGTGGTGGAGGCAGGTGTGGCCCACGCTACCGAGGTCCTCTAAGTTGTCACCCTAACCCCACCTATACCTACTGTGCAGGAAACTGCTGCGCTTGAACTTGCTGTACAGGAACCTGCTGCGCCTGTACCTGCTGCGCCTGTACCTGCTGCACCTGTACCTGCTGCGCAGGAACCTGCTCCACCTATACCTGCTGTGTAGGAACCTGCTATGCAAGAACCTGTTGCACCTGTCCCTGTCCTGCTGCCACTGCCGCTAACACATCTATCGACTGGCTATCCCTCCCAATCACTCTCTCCTCTCCATCATCCCTAACCTCCACAAGGAAGTCCTCAATGATCACCTCTCCCTCCACGTGATCCTCCCCATCAGGGTCATCTCCACCATATGAATCATCACCCCCTAAACCTGCTACCTCCTCTACTAGATCCGTCAACCGAGTAGGCTGATGCATATGCCACCAATTATCATAAGCAACTGTGGTCCCTGCATCCCTCACCATGTTCCTCCAATCCCACTGTACTAGCTGCAGTGTTGTAAAGTCACTCAGAGAAACCTGTGGCTGTAGAGCTGTAGGCCAGTAGGGTCCATCTCGCGGGGTCCGCGCATAGATTGCCATTTGCTAAGGGGTGTCCTGCACCAAATCAAACTGTTGCATAACCCACGAGGGTAGGTACATCTCTATGCAACGGTCTCCTCGACCCATAAGGTATCTCTGCTGAAAGGTAAATGGAAGATGAATAACATCATCTGGCCACTCCTCTACACCGATGTATGGCCGCCAAACCACACTAATCACGTCATCCAGCATCCTCTACCAATATCGCACCTGACCAGTATATGTGTACTCTGCATCCTGATAGAAAAACACAAAGGCCTTAAACTGTCGTCGATAGTACCCACATGTAGACCGAGTGACAGGTATGTGCTCCCAAATCCATACATGTAGTAGAGTAACTCCAGCGGATAAGGCTCTATCATGCAGATAGGCAATTGTGTGCATTCATGATACAACTGCGCTAGCATCACTAGCCCCCAGGCATAGACAATCCCATTCATCACCATCCCCTCTATCACCCCTCCCCATCCAACCAGAAAACCCCTGCCTCACCTATCAGGCATCACCACTCCTCCAATCAATGCACACAGGAATAAGGCAAATGGATCTCCACCCGCCGCCAATGTCCCCTCATAGTCCATCTCCCTCTCATTCGGAGAGAGAATAAGATGATCCGCACCAAACACTCTAACCAGTGCACGCCGCCCACTCTTTGTGTCATATTTGACACGTCGACCTTGGATAGGTAGCTTGAGGATGCGATAAACATCCTCAAGTGTGATGGTAATCTCTCCTGTTGGCAAAAAAAAACTGCAAGTCTCAGTACAGTATCACTCCACCATGGCCATCATCAGAGCTCTATGAGCTCACAAAACTGGCATCGACGCCACCGTCAGAAGCCCCAAGCTCGCCAACCACGCCTTCATGGCATCATCAAAACCATCGAATAAGGCTATCACAGCGGGAACTCGTCGCTCTCGTGACTGCAATATGAATCACTCTATATCCTGCATACGCAACATTATGGTTAGATGTCCACCTATCTTCTTCTAAATCAACCTTTTTCTTCTTCTAAGTGTCTAACAAGCTAGCATCAGGTGGCATGCAAATAGACAACCCTTGTGCCATTTTTAAAATGGTGCTAAAATTTCTTCTAAATAGCGCTAATACAGAATATCGTGCCACTGTGCATACCTCTTTGCGCCAATCCAAAAAATAGCGCTACTGCATGCTATTCATTGCGCCATTTAACCATATAGCATCACTATTAATTTTGGCATTAATTTGCCCAATGGCACCAGTTCTACCAATAGCGCTAGAACACACAATAGCGCTAGAATACGTCATGGCGCTACTTCCCAAGATAGCGCTATTGCAGATAATAATGGCACTTTGACCCCCATTTGGCGTTAAAATGCCAGAAATCTATTCTTCCCTAAATGGCACTAATCTGGAAGATAGCGCTAAAACTCCCACCTAATGGCGAAAAAACTGCCCTACCCTACCCAAGCGGATAGCGCCAATCCAGAGGATGGCGCCAATCCACCTTGCCATTGGCGCAACATGCTTCAATCCCAAATGTAAAACCCTAAAAAAATACACATAAAATGAGAAAATTACAAAGTCAGGGTTAGGCCCTACCGGGTGTCCAACACCGGGTGCCCGACCAAACTCTCGAAACCACTCGGAGATGTGTCGAAGTCGCGGGAACTGGGGGTTGCAGTCAGCCATCTCTCCTTCGCTCCTTCTTCTCTAGGGTCAAAGTGTGCAAATGTGGCACTCTTAGGGACCACTTTGCCTAATATAGTGGGTCATGTCATCCTTCCACCCTTTCTTTTTCCTCTAGGGTGCAGATCTCTGCCTTTTTTTTCTCCATTTTTCTTTTTGCCACCTTCTTTTCTCGCCACCTATCCAAACTTTCACGTCTATCACATCCTTTCGAGAGCTCACCTAGAAAAAACTTTATTTTCCCGCCAATCTCTCAAGGGGGCATCACCCATCCATCTTATTCCTTCCTAGTAGCTGGGGCATATTTTTCTTCGACCTGACGCCACTTCCCTCCTAGGTCCTGACGCCACATCAAAGAGGGGCAAATGTAGACACCTAAAAATGTCTTGACCACCAAACTGACTCCCAATATCCCTAATCATGTCAATTTCCCTCCTAAACCAATTAATTAAATTTTATTTAATTAATTATCCCTTCATTACCCCATTTTTCATCAGCTTATCCCAGACAATTGAATTAATTTCATTAATTCAATAGTTTCAAACTTAGCCAAATGAATTTAGTAAATATGCAATATTTACTAAATCATTTTTTCCCTTTTGCCACTAAATTCAATTAATTAGTTAAAATCATGTTAACTAATTAATTTAACCCATTTATTCTAGCCCTAGGGTTAATTAAATAAAACCAATGTTTAATTAACCCTAAACCCCTCATTTAGATGGTCAAATCTAGTTTAACCCACTTTCCCACATTCTCCAAATAAAGAAATGGGAATAAATCCACCTAAAATCCCACATCACAATAAATAATCATTTTTCCCGTGCCTATACCTCTACTTCCCCGCAAATGAATTTTTAATTCATTTGCATTTCCCACAATGAATCTTTTATTTAGAAATAATCTTTCCCCCATAACTTATTTAATAATTTCCTCTTCCACAAAATGAATAAAAGATTCACTTTATTCATAGCCATCCATTCTCCTAGATTAGATCTAGGCCCTCCATATCATCTCCATCCTCTACCATTGATCTTTCCAATCAATCTCCACCCTTGGATCAAAATCCCCTCCAAAAGTCTACAAATAGAGCATCTCCCAAGCCATTTTCATAAGCCAAGTCTATGCAAAGTCATAATGCCAAAATCACTCTTGAGCTAGGATAGTGAGTTGCACAATTTGAATGAGCATTTCACATTGGAATCCATTGTCTAGGGTAATCTTTGTCAAGGAGTTTGTTTTGGGTGCAAAGGCTTCTTCCTCCCTTGATGGGATTGGATTTGTTTGTAAGGTGTAACTCTATGTTTATTGCACTTTGTTTGGTATTTTCATCCTATTTGCATTTCTAATCTACAGTGTCTTAGGCGTAACATCAGGTAAACTCTTGGGGTTCATTGTCTTCTGCAGGGGCATTGAGGTAGATCCTACTAAGGTCGTGGCCATAATAAAAATGCATCCTCCCAAGAAGCTCAAACAGCTCTGAAGTCTCTAAGGAAAACTACAAGCTGTACGAAGGTTCATTGCTCAAATTGCAGACAAATGCCATCCTTTTTCCCATTTACTTCGCAAGGACATTCATTTTAAATGGGACCACAATTGTCAATAGGCATTTGACCGCATCAAGGAGTATCTTGCTTCACCACCAGTCCTAATGACACCTATCCCTGGAAAGCCCCTATTATTATATATATCAGCAACTTCAATAGCACTGGGGGTAGTCTTAGCACAACAGGATGATATTGGCTGCAAGAGAGCTATATACTACATCAATAAGACTTTAGTTGGATATGAGCTTAACTACACCGCCATGGAACGTACATGTCTAGCTGTCATTTTTTGCTCTTAAAAGTTATGACACTACATGCTAAGTCATTCTATCAAGCTCATATCTAAGGTTGACCCCCTTAAATACCTCCTTTCCAGGACCACACTCACAGGAAGAATGGCAAAATGGGTCATGTTGTTGAGTGAATTTCATATTGAGTATGTTGATAGGAAAGCAATCAAAGGACAAGTTGTAGCAAATCAGCTAGCTGAAGCACCCCTCACTGATTATCAACTTCTATCCATTGACTTTCCAGATGAATCTCTTCTAACCCTAACAGAATAAACACATTGGAAACTATACTTTGATGGATCCTTCACTAATCACAGTTCAGGAGTAGGGATACTGTTGGTGACCTCGCAAGGTGATTACATCCCCAAATCTTGTAGACTGGCTTTCCCCTATACAAACAATGTAGCCGAATATGAAGCTCTGATCATTGGTCTCAAAACAATAGTACAATGGAATATCTTATAGCTATAGGTGTACGGAGACTCTCAATTGATCATCAAACAAGTGAATGATGAGTTTCTCACAAAGGATGATAAGCTAGTGCCCTATAAGAAAATGGTTGATGAATACAAACTGTTATTCACCTACATATAGTTTGAGCAGGTACCTCGCCTTCAGAACAAAGAAGACGATGCCATGGCTACTATCAGTTCACTTCTGAATATGCCTCCTAACAGCCACCAATGTGAGTTTCTTGTGGAATAGCTCCTGATGCCAGCATATCGTGTCACCGAGTCAAAATTCATTTGTGAGATTGTTCGTCTGGAAAATCCCTGGTACCATGACATTTACACCTACCTCCAACATCACACTTTCCCTCCTAAATCCACCTGCAAACAACAAAGGTCACTGATTCGCTAGGCCGCTTGCTACACTATCCTTTCCGACACCCTCTATCGCCAAAGCTATGATGGCACTCTTCTTCGATGCTTAAACACAGAAGAAGCTTCTCTTGCCTTACATGAAGTCCACACAGGTATCTACAGGGCGCACACAAGTGGTATTGTTCTAGCCAAGAAACTCTTGTGTACTGAATATTATTGGCCTATATGGAACATGATGCATGTGAGTACGTGAAGAAGTGTAAGCCCTGTCAGCAGCATGGAGATCTCATTCACACTCCCTCTTAGGCGTTACAACCTATTACTACACCATGGCCTTTCTCTCAGTGGGGCCTAGATCTCATTGGCAAAATCCACCCATCCTCCTCTCATGGACATAAATTCATTATCACCACCACTAAATACTTCACTAAGTGGACCGAAGCCATCCCTCTCATGTTCACCATAGAAAACCAAATCGCCAAGTTCATCCTTTACCATATCATCTATCGTTATGGTATCCCATCTGCCATTGTTACCGACAATGGTAAACCTTTCAAAAACCATGATGTTCGGGGCCTTTGTGAACAATTCCACATTCAACATCATTGGTCCACTCCATATTACCCACAAGGTAATGAACAGGGTGAGGCAACTAATAAAACCCTACTCAAAATCCTCAAGAAAGTTGTCAATGAAACTGGCCTTGACTAGCACCTCCAATCCATCCTGTCCTCTAGGCCTATAGCACTAGTATCTGCACACCTATAGGAGCTACACCATATTCCCTTATCTTTGGAGCAGAAGCCATCCTGCCAATCAAGATCGAATTGCCCTCATTGCGCATCTCCTTGCGTAATGTCATCACTAATGAAGAATACCATGTTGCATGCCTCCAAGAGCTTGAGCTATTGGATGAATGCCTCAACGCCCTTAATCACCTCCAAGAATACCAAAATTGGCTTCACATATCCTACAATAAGAAGATCCATGCTAGGGAGTTTGTAGTAGGAGATCTTCTCCTGAAAGAAACTCAAAGGAATCTATCTGAGGGAGAAAAGAAAGGAAAATTTGAGCCTAATTGGCTAGGACCCTACATTGTCACTGCAAAGTATGGCTCTAGAGCATACCACCTCTCCACCCTTGAAGGAGAAGAACTTGATGAGCCCATGAATATTATTCACTTGAAGTGATTTCATAGTTAGTCCACTAAATACCCTAGGCAAAAAATACAAAAAAATTAGAAAAATATAAAAAATTACAAAAAAAATAGTAAAGAGAAATAATCCATCATATGGTGAAAACCACTCCTTGTGGCACCTTGGATAAGTACCATGATGAAAACCTTCTTGCAGGTGTCATGTGTAGGTTCAATCCAGATCCATTGTTTGAACCACCTTCCCATCTTCATCTACACTATCCACTCCAACTATCCCCTCGTTTGAGCTTCAAAATAAACCCATCATTTGAGCTTCCATTGTCCATCATTCCCAAGACATCTCTCATCTCCCAATTACTTAATTTCCATCTTTTCACATCACCATTACATCACTCGCTTGACCCTCCTATTCATCCATAACCTTGGTCCCTTTAATGTTTTCACCACGTCACACCCTTTACTACACCAACACCATTCCCTACATATCATAGTTCTTTGTACCATGATACCCATTGACCAATTGACATCCACATAATCTAAACCACACCTCATCATTCCACATGACCAACCCCTATCCTTACAACATCAAGTCTCCCAGAACTACATATCATCCCCACCTGCATTGTAATGTGCCTTGATCTCGTGGATACAGGGTAAGTAGGTAGTCTGGAATATGAAGGAAGTATCCAGTACATAGGTACATATGATACACCCATCCAAGCCATTTGGATGGTCCCATCTTCTGAGCTTGTTGATTGCACTTGACCTATGCTCAATATACTCACAGGGCATCTTATCAAAACATAACACTATCACGAAAAATCTTTCACTAGAATATTGGCTTTTGCATAACTAGCAACGCGTATCCCTCTGCCTATCCTTAGTTTAGTTTAATCCATCATCAATTCTTGTCCTAGGATACATCCTTCCTACAATAGACCAAATTCATCACATCCCCCATCCATCATTTGGCAAGAGATACAACGGTTGTGTGTTTTGGGTCAATCAATCTTTTGGTCTTTGATTTTTATGTTATGCATCATTCTTGGACTAGGTCAATACTACCTTGATCTCATTATATCATGGCATGTGGTGAACAATCCAGAATAGGGCATGGTCATTGCTTTTGTATGTCATTCTTGTGGGAGGTTCTCATTACTCCGTATTAGTATTCATACCTCATGGATCATAGGGTCAGTTCTAGCATATTGATCCCCTTCTGCATCTAAGGTTCTTCATACCTTTGGTGTATTAAGGACTTATGCTATGAGTCCCCTTCCCTCATCTAGACAAGGTTGTACTATTATGGGCATGAATGGGTTCATCCTATTGATTGTAGAGTCAATTCCTATGCATGGATGCCTTGTCACCTTGGTTCCATATACCCTAGTGCATAACATTCTATGCTATATCAACAGTAGCACTCAGATTTTATTATTATTGGTAGAAAATCTCAATATGATGAAGTTCCTTGCATTTACATATACCCTCATCACCCCATCTCCCTATTATTGCCTCAAGATTCACTACATGCTTACATTTTCTATTCCCCCTACTTTCTACTATCTACTACTCCCCTACCGCTTTGTGACCATTTTCAGGGTCCCATTGATGTATCATAATCACTTGTCACCCTGCATCACAAACATGTCAGTAGTCCATCCTACATCACAAATACATTAGCATGTATCCACATATCACCACATAAAACATACACATATGTCTGCATCATATATAAATCCATCTATCCTAACATCATATGCACATGACTGCATCACACATAATCCATCCATCATAACACATATATGCATATGTTCCATCCTGTATCCAAGCACATGTCAAGTCATATCTCCATCATCACAAACATATACACATCAAATAACATCACAAATCAATCATCATACATCCATGCATCCATCATATATATATATACAATTCATCTCATATATATATCAAAATGTGATCCTCAAACCTATCAAAAAAATAGTACACGTATACATCATGCCCCTAGGCAGAGCTATCCCTACATGACTCAACTGGTCCTGAGTCCCTCTGACGTGGGCCCCATTAATCCTGCTAGCCTTCCTATCTTGGTGTCGGCAGAGGCGACATTTGTGTTGCTGCTAACACCTGTGATGGAGAGGGCTATCGAACTGACCTCTCTAATTGCCCTATCCTCCTGGAACTAGAAGCCCTAGATCTACTACGGTAACTGACTCTCTGTCCTACAGCCACTATAGCCTCATATACTGACCTATAGTGCTTTGCCTCCCTAGTGAGCTCCTCTATCCACTCCATCATCTCTCTCATCCCTAACCCTAATGCCTGACGTGCCTGATCTCTCTCATGTGCATATCGCTGTGTTAATCCTGCAACTGTGTCACCTATGCTTGCAACCCTATAACCTGTGTCTATATGGTGCCTATTTGTACCAACTCCCTCTGTAGCTGAGCTACTTGTCCATCTAACTGAGCCACTAGTCCCTCTAGCTAAACTACCTACCCCTCCCGTTGGGCTATCTACACCTGTAGCTGGGCTATCTACTCTCATGCTCGGGCTAACTCCAATCCATCTGCATCATCACCACCAGCTACATCACCTCTGCCATCACCTCCAATATCTATATCCATCCTGGCTACCTGTGCATCCTCCTCATCATCCTCATCCTCATCCATCCCCTCTACCTACCCCTCATCCTCATCATCATCATCTACATCCTCATCATCGTCATCATCGTCATCCTCATCCTCATCATCATCTGCATCCTCATCATTGTCATCATCATCATCCTCATCCTCCTCATCATCATCATCTGCATCCTCATCATCATCATCATCATCCTCTCCTATCACCTCCACTGGCGCTGCAAACCCTATGAGCACTATGAGTCTCACTGGCCTCTGATGAGCCCACCACTCCTCATACGTTGTTGTAGTCCCTGCATCCACTATATCTTGATTATCATCCCATACCTGTGGCTAAAGCCCCTCAAACTCTGCTATGACCATCAGTGCGTCAGGTGCTAGCCCCCACCACTACTGCTCATCCCATATCTATGCAAACCTTGCCTCCACCTATGGCACCTCTTACACTAACCCAAACTACCGTTGCACTCACTCTGGCAAGTATATGTCTATGATAAGCTCTATCCGCCCCATCAGGTACTGTGATTGCATCACATAACCTAGTTGATCGTCATCGTCTGACCACCTCTCCACCTCCCTCCAAGGTTGCCACACAAACTCCACCATCTCATCTATAACATGCCTCCAGTATCACATGTTCCCCAACTATCACCGCATCTGATCTCCTCTATATGCATAAACAAATGGCCGATGTCATGGCCTATCTCTCACTATAAGTGGCTCAGTCACTGGGATATGCTCCCATGCCCAGATATGCAGTAATGTCACCCCACAACCTAAGCTCCCTGACTGCTTGTATACTACTAAATACTTATCATGATACAAATGAGCTAGTATATATGGACCCCACGCATAAACCACTCCATCAGTCAGCATTTGATATAATACCTCCCCCCAGCCCATTGGGAATCCACGAGATCTCCTGTTAGGAACCAATGTCCCTGCTATTAACGTTGCTAAAAATAGAACCAATGAATCCAATCTCCTCTCCACCGCCAACTGATATACCATCATTGTCTTGTCTACTATGTACGGAACCTACCTTAGGGCAAACACCTGGTCCAGATACTCTCTTCCATGTCCATGTCAATAAACCACTCTCTCCCCATGAAGGGGGACCCATAAAATCCTCCGCACATCCTCTAATGTGATGGTTGCCTCCCCTATCAAAAATAGGAAGACGCAATGCTCCAACTAATATCTCTCCACCATTGTTGTCATCATTGCTTTGTCCACATGAATTTGAGGCATTTCTACAACATGATCTAGTCCCAGCACCTAGCACGAACCTGTCAGCCCAGTCTAGCTCCTCCTAGAGCCTGAATGTGGGTGGTCGCCTCTCCTGAGACTGAAGAACACCCCTATCCTCCTGCATCCCCCCAAACATATTACCATGTTAGTTCATTTCATCATTGCACACCTACTCTACCCCTTGGCAGATTTTGTAAATCACCCCTCCTGTGACCTCGCGGCCTGAGTCAAGCACCACCCCCCACCACCCTCTCCCTGCTCCAATCAACCTTGCCTATTAACACCCCCCACCCCCTTGCCCCCAAGCAAACACCCCCCATTGCCCTCTCCCTTCTCTATTAAACTTTGCTTGTTAACACCCCCCAATCCTGATCCAACATCCCCCACCTACGCTATCCAAATTCAAAACATTTAAAAATCCAAAAAAATCAAAAACATATTTAAAAATAAAAAAAACAAATCAAAAACAATTAAAAATCCAAAAAAAAATCAAAAACATTTAAAAATCTAAAAAAATCAAAAACATATTTAAAAATCTAAAAAATAAAATTCAAAACATTTAAAAATAAAAAAAATCAAAAACATATTTAAAAATCCAAAAAAATCAAAAACATTTAAAAATAAAAAAAAATCAAAAACATATTTAAAAATCCAAAAAATAAATCAAAAACATTTAAAAATCCAAAAAGATCAAAAACATATTAAAAAAATCAATCAAAAACATATTAAAAAATCATACAAAAAAAAAATAGTGCCCAATGGGCGCTAAAATTCAAACCCCGCACCCATTGGGCGCTAAACCCTATCCATGCCCAGCAGGTGCTCTGTTTAACCCCCGTCCCACCCTTGCCTTCCCTCCCTCCCTATGACTACCCCCGCCCCTCCCTTCCCTCCCTCCCTATGACTACCCTCTCTACTCCCTTCCCTCCCTCCCCGTCTTCCCTCCCTCAACTCCCCCCATTCTCTCTCCCACGTCCCACTGCGTCAGTTTAGCACCTCCCGCCACCCCTCATGCTTATTAGGCGTTGCCCATCGCACATCGCCATCAATGCCTCTCCGACACCGCTCGCCACCACCAGCACCCACTAGGTGCCACTTTGCTCTCCACACCCATTGGGTGCCAATACATGCCCTCCCCCACCAAAAAATTCGAAGCCCACAAAATCTAAATAATAATAATAAAAATTAAAAAAAAACAACAACAAATAATAACAATATACAAATAACAACAATAAAACTAAAAACCCACATCAACAAAATTACAAATTTTTCAAACACCCATCAAACATAAAACAAAATTTTCAAACACACATTGCACTAAACATTTTTTTTCAAAAAACACATTAAAACTATTAAAAAAAAATTTCAAAAAACATTTCATATATAACACACGTATTTTCTCATTTTGCGCACTAATTCACCTTTTATGTGCTAAATCCCATAAACCCGCACCCTTCCCCCACAAGTCCATTTTTCCAAACCCTCCATTTATCCTAAAAACAACTATCATTACATGAAATCAAACCAAAATCACAAGGCAATGTTAAAACGACTCATTGGCTCGCCAGTTGCTATTAGTCGTATGTACTCCCGCACCTGCTCTGCTCAGTGCTCCTCTCGTGGAATCCCCACCATCGCTCCTCTTCCTCTCTCCTTTTCCACCTCCACAATCACAAAAAAGTAAAATGAGCTTTTTAGATCTCTTTTTACTTTTTAACCCACTCAACTTTCTTTTTTCACTTCTTTTTATCTTTGTCACCCACTTTTTTATCATTTTTTCCTCCTTTTTCCTCCACCCACTTCTTTTTTCCATTGTTTCCATGTGCACACCTCATTTTTTTCCATTTTTTCACCATTTCCATCATTTCATCCTCATTCTTTAGTCTCGAGACCACCTTTTCCCCCCCTTTTCCGTCGTTTTTCATCTTTTTTCAAGAAATCGCTAAAATTTTTATTTTTTCCACCGCTCTCTTGAGAGGGCATCACCTCACCACCCATTCAACTCCTCACTAACCGGAGCATATTTATCAAAAAAAATTATATTCTTTGATATCCCGTGAACCCGCTAACTGCGACAGCAGTGGCGCCATATCAAAGAGGGGCAAAATGTAGACACCTAAAAATGATCACAACCAACTTCATCCACTCACGCATTCAACCCTAGTCCACCTACATCACTTCATTCAATCCAATTATTAATTAAATGATTTTTAATTATTTAATTAATTTCTTCTGCACTTTTATCTTGTCATAAAAATTAAATTCCTCTACTATAGTTTAAAAATTAAATATTTTTTACTATAGTTCATTCCAAAAATTAAATAAATTAACATATTTATTTAATTCCCTATTTTGTGCACTTTTGATTACTTTTTGTAATCATGATTATTTTCTTCTAATCCATGTGCACATGAATTAATTTTAATTAATTCATCATTACAAACCCCCATGTTTCTAGAAGTCCACTTGTCATCCAATGTACAGACATGTTCATGACAAGTGGTACTTTGGAAGCATGGGCAAATCTTCCAAATTGAGTACATTTGTCCTCTTTCTTCCACCCCAGTCCATGTGTCACTATTCATCTCAATTTAAAATTCCATGTGGCACTATTTGAACACTATTCCTCTAATTTTAAGTTCCACTTGTCCTTTCCATGGAATTTAAAATTCCTTACAAAGTCTAAGCCTTACCTTTTCATAAATGAGTCCTTACATGTCATACACTTTCTCAATCTTAGCCATCCATCCATTCAAACTTGCATTCTCATCCATTGATCATCCCTTGAATCTTAGGGCAACATTGTCCTTCAATCCAATCATGCCATTTGTTCAATTCTCCTTGCTTGAGGATCCTCAAGCAATCTCAACCATTGATCCTTCAAATTGATCCTAGCCCTCCAATCCTATCTCCAAAATTCTATAAATTAAGGCCTCGACCTCCCATTGGGAACAAGTCATTTTATGCAAGAAAATTCTACCAATTTGAGTGCTCAACATATAGAATTAGTTCAATTCTAGCATAGTTTAGTAATAGCATTTTATATCTTAGGGTGTATCACTACTAATAGACTCATTTAGGGTGCAATTAGATAGTTAGTTTGTTAGTAGTTTAGCACAATCTTGAGGTCCCTTGGACTTGAGATTGGGTGCATATTAGGTGTAATTTGCATCCATTTTAAGTCTCATTTCATAGGTAGACAAAATTCATCAATTTATCTACTTGATTCACGTTCATCATTAATAGTCCAAATATTAAATAAATATCAATTTATTTAATTAAATCAATTTAACCTATTCTTCTAATGTCATCCCTCAAATTAATTAATAATCAAATTATTTAATCCCAAATCATCCTATTCCAATGTCTTGATTCATAATTCCACATCACCATTCCATGTCACCCAATCCACCTCCCTAGGCTGTACATGTAATTAAATATTTTAATATTTATATAATCTTTTTTTCCTCACCCACATGGGCCTATTCTTCCTCCAACCATCCCTATTCCAAAGGGCATGGTCTCTCCATGTTATCATGGTCAAAGGGACACTTTGTGACACTTGTTCCATAGTCCCTAGAATCTTTCCAACCTCCCTACAAACATGATCTCCTTGTTTGACCTTCTCTCTTTGGTCATTGTGAGCCTTGTGACATGTGGACTCATGTCACACCTTTCTCTCCTCCATGTCAAGGTGAGAGGAACATCTTCCCTCTTTCTCTCCGTCATCTCAACCAACTCAATCCTCACCATACACATTTCAAGATCAAGTCTCCACCGTTGAGATCTTGACACATGGATTTGCCCCCTCCTTGGCCTATAAAAGGAAGCTCATTCCCTCATTCTACAACACACAAGCTATAGAAAAGTTACTCTGCAGAAATTCTAGCGTGCCTTTGGCAAAAACATCCATAATGCTCATTGCATTTTATCTCCATTATCATCATATCCATACAACCATGGCTTCAATCATCCATCCCTCATCGTCACAATAGTTGCATTGTATGTAATCTCCATTGAATTTTATCCAATTGCAACCATTCAAGTATTGTCATCTTCAAATAGCGAGGAAGTACACACTTCTGAGAGCTCTATTCGTCAACAAGATCAATACAAGATAGGCAAACAATGGAAGCTTTGAGGTAAATCAGTCTTCAACGTAAAATGTCTTTGATCATTTGATTTGCATCATATTTCATTGATATTATTGGATTATTAGTAGTTTAATACTGTTGACAATATTTCCACTAACATTATGTTATTGTTTACTGTAATACATTTGAGCTGTGCTTTAGAGTGTGGGGTTTTTCTCCTGAAAGGGTTTTCCCCGCGGTATATCTTGTCTACTCTCTTTATGTATTTGTATGCCGTGTAATCTCTATGTTGTTGTCTTAACATCACTATAATTGTAAGGTTTAAAAAGAATTTGCATACTACTTCCCTCATTAGATTAATGTACGAAGTGTATTCTGTGTACCTTGCTTCTTTTCACTTTCCACTACCATAAACTATCAAGCCTTAGGTTGAAAATGCACCAACGAATCGGGGTGGGTGAGTAAATACCAGGGGGGGTCTCGTTTTATGTGCCAAGTGTCCCATTTAATTTGCGTATAGGCTACTGGCAGAGTCCCTTAAGATCCCTAAGAGCAAAAATTTGTTAAACTATGACTGAGCAGTTCTCAAAATTCATGGTAGCTAGGAATGTTTTGTTCAGACCTACAGGTGCACATGGGGTTCATCCACAATAACCTCTCTCAGTTTTGGTTAACTCCAATCTGTTTGACAATGCCGAAGTCAAATGCATTCTTGCAAAATGCTTCAGTTTCATGCAGTGGAAAGGTGCTAGGACTCGTATTTTGCATTCCACAGATCATGGAGTTGAAAAGACTACGCCAAAATGTCGACATGGGAGGGTAAATGCTAGGGGAGGTCTATTTTCAAGCACCAAGTGTCCCAGTCACTTGCAGCAGTAGGCTACCGGCAAAGTCACTTAAGATCCCTAAGAGCAAAAAACTGACAAACTATGATGGAGCAGTTCTCAGAATTCATGGTAGCTGAGAATATTTTTTTTAGACCTACATGTGTACATGGAGTTCGTCCACAATAATCTCTTAGTTTTTGTCAACTCCAATGCGTTTGACTATGCTGAAGTCAAATGCATTCTTACAAAATGCTTTAGTTTCATGCAGTGGAAAGGTGCTAGGAGTTAGATTTTGCATTCCATAGCTCGTGGGGCTAAACTAACTATGTTAATGCATTGGGGTGGGCAGGTAAATGCTAGGGGAGGCCTTGTTTCATGTGCCAAGTGTCCCAATCATTCGAGGCAGCAGGCTACTGGCAAAGTCACTTAAGATCCGTAAGAGCAAAAAATTGCCAAACTATGACAAAGTAGTTTTCATAATTTGTGTTAGCTAGGAATGTTCCATCCATAATAACCTCTTGATTTTGGTCAACTCCAATCCGTTTGATCGTGCCAAAATCAAATGCATTCTTGCAAACTGCTTTAGTTTCATTCAGTGAAAAGATGCTAGGAGTAAGATTTTGCATTCCACAGCTCATGGGGCCAAACTGAGTATGCCAATGCATCGAGGTGGATGGGTAAATTATAGGGGAGGTCTTTTTTCATTCACCAAGTGTCTTAGTCATTTAGGGTAGCAGGCTACCGACAAAGTCACTTATGATCCCTAAGAATAAAAAAACTACCAAACTATGATGAAGTAGTTCTCGAAATTCATGGTAGCTAGGAATGTTCTGTTTGGACCTATAGTTGCATGTGGGGTTTGTCCACAATAATCTCTCTCATTTTTGATCAACTCCAATCCATTTGACCATGTCGAAATCAAATGCATTCTTGTAAAATGCTTCAATTTCATGCAATGCAACCTTCCCAGGGGCCATATTTTTCCTTCCACAACTTGGGCCGAACGGACTATGCCAGTGTGTCAAGGTGGGAAGGTTTTATAGGGGAGGTCTCTTTTCATGTGCCAAATGTCCCAGTCATTTGAGGTAGTAGACTACCGACAAAGTCACCTAAGATCCCTAAGAGAATAAAACTACCAAAATATGATGGAGCAGTTCTCAAAATTTGTGGCAACTAGGAATGTTATGTTTCAAGCTATAGGTGCACGTGGGGTTCGTACACAATGAAATCTCTTTTTTTTGGTCAAATCCCATTCATTTAATCGTGCCAAAATCAAATGCATTCTTGCAAAATGCTTCAATTTCATGCGGCGCAACCTTGGCAGGAGCCATATCTTTCATTTTGCAGCTTGTGGGGACAAACAGACTATGCCAACATGTTGGGTGGCTGGGTAAATGCTCAAGGAGATTTTATTTCATGTGCCAAGTGCCCCAATCATTCAGGGCAGCAGGCTACCAGCAAATTCACTTAAGATCCCAAAGAGCAAAAAACTACCAAACTATGATAGAGCAGTTCTCAGAATTCGTGGAAGCTAGGAATGTTCCGATCAGAACTACAAGTGTATGTGGGGTCCATCCATAATAACCTCTCTTAATTTTGGTCAACTCCATTCTGTTTGACCATGCCTAAATCAAATGCATTCTTACAAAATGCTTCAGTTTCGTGCAATGCAACCTTGCCAGGAGCCATACCTTTCATTCTGTAGCTCATGGGGCCAAATAGACTACACCAACCCATCGAGGTAGGCAGGTAAATGCTAGGGTAGGTCTCATTTCATGCGCTAAGTGTCCCAGTCTTTCCGGGCAGCAGGCTACTGGCAAAGTCACTTAAGATCCCTAAGAGTAAAAAACTGCCAAACTATGATGAAACAATTCTCAAAATTTGTGGTAGTTGCGAATGTTCTATTTGGACCTACAGGTACATGTGGGGTTTGTCCACAATAACCTCTCTTAGTTTTGGTCAACTCCATTTTGTTTGACCGTGCTAAAATCAAATGCATTCTTGTAAAATGCTTTAGTTTCATGTAGCACAACCTTTCTAGGAGCCATATTTTTCCTTCTGCAAATTGTGGGGCCAAACCAACTATGCCAATGCATTAGGGTGGGAAGGTAAATGTTGGGGGAAGTCTCTTTTTGTGTTCCAAGTGCCCCAGTCATTCCGGGTTGTAAGCTACTAGTAAATGACTTTACCGATAGCTTACAACTCAGAATGACTGGAACACTTGGCACATGAAACAAGACCTCCCCTAGTATTTACCCACCCACCCCAATGTGTTGGCATATTCAGTTTGGCCCCATGAACTATGGAATACAAATTTTCACTCCTAGCACCTTTCGACTTTATCAGTAGCTTACAGACCGTAATGACTGAGTCACTTGGTGCATGAAACAAGACCTCCCCTATAGTCATGATATTTCCATAGTCCGTGTTATTGAATTGTGGTGCTTCTAGATAAAATTATGTATTGCATTTACCCAGCTCCCCTAGCATTTACCCACCCACCCTGACATGTTGGTGTAATTGGTTGGTCCCATAAGCTGTGGAATGCAAAATTTTACTCCTAGCACCTTTTGACTTTGTTGGTAACCTGTTGTCCCGAACGACTGGGACACTCGGCACAAGAAATGAGACCTCCCCTAGAATTTACCCTTCCAATTTGACACATTGGCATAGTCAGTTCAATCCTATGATCTTTGGAATGCAAAATCTCACTCCTAGAACCTTTCCAATGCATGAAACTAAAGCATTTTGCAAGAATGCATTTGACTTCAGCATGGTCAAACAGATTGGAGTTGACCAAAACCAAGAGAGGTTGTTTTGGATAGACCCCATGTACACCTATAGGTCTAAATGGAACATTCCCAAATGCCACAAATTCTGAGAACTACTCCATCATAGTTTGGTAATTTTTTGCTCTTAGGGATCTTAAGTTACTTTGTTGGTAGCCTGTAGTCGAGAATGACTAAGGCACTTGGTACACAAAATGAGACCTCCCCTAGCATTTACCTACCCACCCCGACACATTAGCGTAGTCATTTTGGCCCCATGAGCTACAAAAATGAAAGATATGGCTCCTGGCAAGGTTGCACTGCATGAAACTAAAGTATTTTGGAAGAATGCATTTGATTTCAACACGGTCAAACGTATTGGACTTGATCAAAACTGAGAGAGGATATTATGAATAGATCTCATGCATACCTATAAGTCTAAATGGAACTTTCCCAATAGCCATGAATTCTAAGAACTGCTCCGTCATAGTTTGGCAGTTTTTTGCTCTTAGGGATCTTAAGTGACTTTATCAGTAGCCTGCTACCCTGAATGACTAGGATACTTGGCGTATTAAAAGAGACCTCCCCTAGCATTTAAATGCCCACCTTAATGCATTGGCATAGTCTATTTGGCCCCACGAGCTATAGAATGAAAGATATGGCTCCTAGCAAGGTTTCATTGTATGAAACTGAACCATTTTGTAAGAATGTAGTTGATTTTGGCACGATCAAACAAAATGGAGTTGATCAAAACTAAGAGAGGTTATTGTGGACAGACCCCACATGCACTTGTAGGCTTGAGTGAAACATTCTCAGCTGCCATGAATTCTAAAACTGCTCTGTCATAGTTTGGCAATTTTTTACTTTTAGGGATCTTAAGTGACTTTGACGGTAGCCTGCTGCCTCGAATGACTAGGGCACTTGGCACATGAAATGAGACCTCCTCTAGTATTTACTCACCCACCACAATCTATTGGCATAGTTGGTTCAGTCCCATGAGCTGTAGAACAAAAGATATGGCTCCTAGCAACGTTGCGCTACATGAAACTGAAGTATTTTGCAAGAATGCATTTGATTTTAGCACAGTCAAATAGAATGGAGTTGACCAAAACTGAGAGATGTTATTGTGTAAAGACCCCATGTACACCTATAGGTCTAAACAAAACATTCCCATCTACCATCAATTCTGAGAACTACTTCATCATAGTTTGGAAGTTTTTTGCTCTTAGGGATCTTAAGTAACTTTGTCAGTAGCCTATTGCCCCGAATGAAGGGGACACTTGGTACATGAAACAAGACCTCCCCTAGCATTCACCTACCCACCCCAATGCATTGGCATAGTTTGTTCAATCCCATAAGATGTAGAATGCAAAATCTCACTCCTAGCACCTTTCTATTCCATGAAATTGAAGCATTTTGCAAGAATGCATTTGACTTCAACATGGTCAAATGGATTGGAGTTGCCCAAAATTGAGAGGTTTTTTTGACAGACCCCACATGCACCTTAGGTATGAACCAAACATTCCCATCTGCCATTAATTTTAAGAACTACTCCATCATAGTTTCGCAATTTTTGCTCTTAGGGATCTTAAGTGACTTTGTCGGTAACCTATAGCTGGGAATGACTGAGACACTTGGTACACAAAATGAGACCTCCCCTAGTATTTACATGCCCACCCCAACATGTTGTTAGAGTCGTTCAGCCCCACAAGTTACAGAATGAAAGATATGGCTCCTCGCAAGGTTGCGCTTCATGAAACTAAAGCATTTTGCAAGAATGCATTTGATTTCAACACCATCAAATGGAATGGAGTTGACCAAAATTGAGAGAGGTTATTGTGGACAGACCCCATATGCATCTGTAGGTCCAAACATAACATTCCTAGCTACCATGAATTCTGAGAACTACTCTATCATAGTTTGGCAGTATTTTGCTCTTAGGGATCTGAGTGACTTTGTCAGTAGCCTCCTACCTCGAATGACTGGGACACTTAGTGCATGAAATGAGACCTCCCCTAGCATTTACTAACCTACCCTGACATGTTGGCATAGTCTGTTTGGCCCCGTGATCTTTCGAATGCAAAATCTCACTCCTAACACCTTTCCCCTACATGAAATTGAAGTATTTTGTAAGAATGCATTTGACTTTGGCATGGTCAAACGGATTAGAGTTAACCAAAAATGAGAGAAGTTATTGTGGATAGACCCTACGTGCACCTGTAGGTCTAAACAAAACATTCCCAGCTGCCATGAATTCCAAGAACTGTTATGTCATAGTTTGGCAGTATTTTGCTCTTAGGGATCTTAAGTGACTTTGTCAGTAGCCTATTGCCCCAAACAACTGGGACACTTGGCGCACAAAATGAGACCTCCTCTAGCATTTATCTATCCACCCCAATGCATTGGTGTAATCAATTTGGCCCCACAAGTTGTGGAAGGAAAATTTCACTCCTAGCACCTTTCCACTGCATGAAACTGAAGCATTTTGCAAGAATGCATTTGACTTTGTCATGGTCAAACAGATTGGAGTTGACCAAAACTAAGAGATTTTACTGTAGACGGACCCCACATGCACCTGTAGGTCTGAATGGAACATTCCCAGCTACCACAAATTTCAAGAACTTCTCCATCATAGTTTGATATTTTTTGCTCTTAGGGATCTTAAGTGACTTTGTCAATAGCCTGCTGCCCCGAATGACTATGACACTTGGCGCACAAAATGAGACCTCCTCTAGCATTTACTAGCCCACCTTGATGCATTGGTGTAGTCCATTTAGCCCCACAAGATATGGAAGAAAAAATTCACTCCTAGCGCCTTTCCACTGCATGAAACTGAAGCATTTTGCAAGAATGCATTTGATTTTGACACGGTCAAACGGATTGGAGTTGACCAAAACTAAGAGGGGTTATTGTGGAAAGACTGTATGTGTACCTATAGATATGAACATAACATTCCCAGCTACCACAAATTTTGAGAACTACTCCATCATAGTTTGGTAGTTTTTTCTCTTAGGATCTTAAGTGACTTTGCCTGTAGCCTGCTACCTCGAAGGACTGGGACACTTAGTGCATGAAATGAGACCCCCTTGGCATTTATCCACCTACCCCAATGTGTTGGCATAGTCCCTTCGGACTCACAAGCTAGGGAATCTAAAATCTCACTCCTAGTACCTTTCCACTACATGAAACTAAAGCATTTTTCAAGAATGCATTTGATTTTGGCACAGTCAAACAGATTGGAGTTGACCAAAAATGGGAGAGGCTATTGTGGATGGACCCCATGTCCACCTGTAGGTTCAAATAGAACATTTTCAACTACCACAAATTCTGAGAACTGCTCTATCATAGTTTGGCAATTTTTTTTCTTTTACGGATCTTAAGGGACTTTACCGGCAGCCTGTAGCTCGGATCGACTGGGACACTTGGCATACAAAATGAAACCCCTCTTGGCATATACCCACCCAATCTGATGTGTTGGTATAGTCCATTCATCCCAAGAGTTGTGGAATGCAAAATTTCTCTTCTAGCACCTTTCCACTGCATGAAATTCAAGCATGCAAAACTTCTCTCCTAGACATGTATGCAAAGTGGCAAGTGTAAAGCAAATGTAGAAAGGTAAAATGAGGATATCAAAAGCATGGAAACCATATAGAAGGTGAAATGGGGATATTTGAATCATGCCAAACTTGTCTCTCTTTTACTCTCTTCCTCATTTTGCAAGAGAAAGACAAATGCACAGTCAACGTAGGTAATGAGAAATTTGCATAAGATCTATAACAGAGTTGTTATCACATTTATTTACATAATTTCTATTGTGAATTGTATCTAACTTCACTCACTGATTGGTGACAACCTTCCAAGGATACATAAGGCTAAAAATAGAGGAAGTGACACTCGTAAGTTGTAAAGTTGAACTATTACAAATAGAATGTCAAAACTTGGTATGGGAGTGTTAATGTGAAATTAAAACTATAAACTCATTCCTCAAGGCTAGTTCAACCAAGTGTTTCTACATAAAATTTGAATTATGCAAGTTCAACAAAAGAAAAAGAAATGATCCATTGTTGGATTTAAATCTATAAATGTTAGTGGCATTTGATTTTCATATTAGTAAAATGGGTTTTTGAAAGGGCCTGAACCCTTTTACAAAGAAATGGAGATGTTGATCTTTTTATAATTGTCATTTGTACATCAGTTCTTAGCAATGGGAACTTGATGTGCCCAATCACAAGTGCTCCCTTCATGCCATGATGTCTGCTACTTGATGGATGCAAATTTGGCTGCAACAAGAAGTTAGACCACAAATTTCATTAGTTATTTCAATGGAAAATAAATAATTTAACCTAACAAGTAAATAATTTTCAACTAATAAACAAACATATGTTGGAGTATGGACAACACTAAGAGGTGGGGTGAATCAGTGTTGTATTAAGAAACAATTCAATCACTTCTCTTCCAATTTGTATACATGAAATAATGATGCTGACAACAACTAATCAATTTAGCAAGCTTTATCAAAGTAAGAATTCAAATAATAAATAACAATCAAGACTGAATACTCAAATATGAAGACCAAGTAAACCATACATCAAATGAGACCATAACACAATGAATTTCATGAGTGGAAAACCCTTGTAGGGATGAAAAACCACTCGAAAATGCCTCACTGGCTTAACCAAAAACCTCACTAGTTACATTCAAGCCTCACTAGCTACAAATAGATACATGCCTCACTGGCTACACAAGATGCCTCACTGGCAAGCGAATAGGCCTCACTGACCATGCAAGCCTCACTGGCTACAATGTGTCTCACTAAAAAATATGAACATTAGAAAGAAGAGAATCACTTCAGAGGGTTACTCTGATTCACTATAACACATTACACTTCACAAACATATATCTCCTTTTATCTACAACCAATCCTTATCAGTTTCTCAGACACCTATAAAAATTGACCAATCTAAATCTGTATTCTTCATTCATCTCTTAGATCCCTCCTTTTGATATGCCCTTACTCATGAAAAATCTGCCTTCTTAAAACATTATATCTCTTGCATACATATCATATCATAATCCAAGATAACATCATTTTGACATCATGCAGCAATAACTTGTGGTTACAATTATATCATCAATTCAATGGTTTGACAATTCAACTTATCAGCATAGACTCTACATTTGAATGAGTAGAGAACCATTCACATGAATATCTTCTTTACATGTACCTATATCATAGTCATATGTCTCAACCTACAAATGAACATATCCTATCTGCATAATAATCCCCTGATGTAATTTAAGACCTTTACATCATTTATCTTCTTCCCATAATCCACCCATCTCCTTGAATACATTAAGATCATTCTTCAAGTTTGACACATTCAAAAACTCTAATTCCTTGACCAAACTTCATAATCTACACATGAGTAGATAGATCTATCTTTCTATAACACATACTTCTAAGTCTCCTCACACACTCTGTCAAAATAGAGCAAGCAACTAAATTCTCTGGCCATCTTATACATTGGAGAACATGAATATGAATAGTTAGAATATCAACTTCTCAAACTACCCATCAAATTAATCTTTACAAAACTAACTATTGGCATTTGAAAAGATTTTAAACTTCTACCTTTGATTTTTTTTGCGCCTTTTTTATTTTTTAACTATGGCCTTTGATTTTCCTTTTAGCGCCCATCGTATATGATTGAACTAGGATGGTTGATTCCACTTGGTCAAGGGGGCAGTGGAAATATGAATATGATACCCTTAAAGACTTAACTTAAGTTGCTTTTACCTGTGATAGATAGTTAATGCTCGAATAAAACAAAAGGAACTTACCTTTTATGACGGGCACCTAAGATACATTTAGGTCATAGGAGCATGACAAGGTTAGGGTTTTAGATAATGTAGGTTTGAGAAAACAAAACACTAGATGTATCAATACCTTAGATCTGTCCAAGTTTTAAAGAGTATCATCAAAAGAAACCTTTATCATTGAAGAGTTTACTAGGACTTTAGATGTCTTTTAATCAACTCCATCTTGATTCATCAATATCAAACCAACATTCTACCTCTTTGTAGCAGTCTTCATTGCACTTCATATCATGAGACATTACTGTATGAAATCCTTCATCGCCTGATATGATAACTTCCTAAACATGAACAGCATGTTATGAAGCATGAAATATGATGAATGAAGATCCAACTCCTTTAAGAACCACTGCAAATTATAGAGGCTTCTATGAGTCAGAGAAACAATCAAATTCAAGACCTCTGATCACCTTGAATATAATGTGACAACCATTCAACCAAGGTGTTTTGCACATGTATACCACTGAGTAAGCAATTGCATCACCTATACCACTGAGTAAAGTACATGGCATCAACTCCTAAATAAACAAGCACCAACCAACAATGATATGAAGCAAGAAGTTAACATTGTACCACCAACACCATCAACCTACATCATATAGTGGAGCCAAACCATAGTAATACTGTGCAATGACCTGAATGAATGATTCTTCATGACCACTTATGAAACATTAAATGAACTCAACAATGAAGACATCAACATCAAACACAACCCACTATTATAACTTGACAACTTGTTCTAACCTTATTAGGCATGATGTGAACTACAACATGAGCATGATGAACACCCAGAGCTTGAATATCCATCCTGATCAATAGGAGCATATGTAGGAACATATCTTACCACATTTGAATATCTTACCACACTAAGCCCTTTGACATAAATGACAAAACACAACATATACCACCAATGAGGCCTCTACTATCAACTTGGAAGAAGATACTATGGACATTGTTGAATAGAGAACTCCTGTATGAAAATTGACCCGAATGCAAGACTATATGTACATAATGATAATAAATTTAGTTAATAATATGTAAGATTATATATACATAATCACAATTGGACCTAATTTGGATCAAATACAAGAAAAAGGAATTATGCATCAAGGCAAGCAAGGAATTATCTTAAATACATCTAGGACATGCAACTTGTCATGTCAAATAGAAGTGATAGAAGATGTAGTGGTTTAAGGTATGTGGTAGGCACAAAGAATGTGAAGAATGATAAGGTGTCTTTGATATGATTCATTTGAAGGAGTTTTCCATTGTGGACCTTGGATTTTGCCAATGTAAAGGAAAACATTGAAAATGGGAAACAAAAAGGTCTCAATTGCATATGTAGTGGTATGAGGTATGTGGTAGGCACAAAGCATGTGAAAAAAGATAAGGGAAGCATGGGGTATCTTTCTATGATTCATTTGAAGGATTTTTCCAATGTGGACCTTGGATTTTGAGAGAATTAGGGAGAAGTTCACAATATCTAGGAATGAAGGAATGAAAAAGATGGAGGGATATGCTAGAGTAGAATCTGATATTCAAACCATGGTACTAAAAGAAAGGGAGTAGAAGACATCCTAGATTAGTGCTCATCCTAGAATGATGTATGAAGTAAATATAACAAAAGGGAATAGATAAAAAGAGGTGGTATGAACTTTTATATGTCACCCCATAACCTAACCCCATTCAACTAGTAAGATGCAAGGGCTCATCATCAAATATTAGGTTAGGTAATTATAGCTTAGGTCAAAATCACCACCCAAAAGTATAGACATGAGCATGCTAAATGGTACTTGTGTCTAGGTGAAATGTGAAGGGAAAAGGATCCACTCATAAGGTTCTAAGGTTTACAATTAAGTTTTGAATATTAAGAATATAGAGGGGAAAGGAGTACACATGGACCTAATTATGATCATCATATATATAGCATAGGGTTAAAGGTTAATTTTAAATGGCATGTGTGAATGTGAATGTGGAAAGGGCTCAAATATCCAAAAGTACTTAGGGCTAGAAATTACAAACTTCTCATAGAAAGGTATTTTGTGAATGTGTATACACCTCCAATCACAAGTTCTCCCTTCATGCCATGATGTATGCTTTTGGATGAATGCAAATTTGACTGCAACGATAAGTCAATCCACAAATTTCATTATTTATTTCAATGGAAAATAAATAATTTAAACTACCAAGTAAAAACTTTTGAGCTAATAAACAAGTATATACCACAAATGAGGCCTCTACCATCGAATAGGAAGAAGATACTATGGATTGATGAATAGAGAACTCCCATAAGAAAATTGGCAAGAATGTAATCTACTATATATGTATATAATCATAATAATTTTAATAATGAACAATATAGTTACTTGATTTGTAATGCATACCTATTATTACACCAATTCAATCTAATGAACCATGTGGGTCGGCTCTAATCTATATAGTGTCAAGTATTGCTTTGTGGTCAGACTTGTGAACTTTCCATAAATTCTTATTGTGTGGTTGACCCTAATATTTGATCAATTGAAGATTTAATGCAACAAGGTTAGTGTAATGAAGAATCCTCCTATGTGTGTCAAAGTCCTCAAACAACCACACGTTGGACTTCTTCATCAGGTACTTTCTAAGCCATGTTCCAGTAACAATAATAGACCCTGTAGGATACTCAATATCCTCTCCATCAATGATTGTGGTAGTCAATTTCATTTTTTCCCTCTACTCAACAACACAAATAATAATTTCTTCCTTCATTATTCTCATCAGCAATAACTACACAAACATGACCTGCAATTAATTGTACGAATAAATTAATTCCACTAAATGATATAAAATACAATATAATGCTCAATTAAAATATTAATTTGGACTAATAAATAAATCTATAATACCTAGTTGCACTAGGTTTGATACATGGTCAAATTCAACCGATACTTCCATTAGGGTCAACTGTAGTGCTTGTGGAAGTGGATATGTGTCAATCGAAACTAAAGGTCTACAAGACCATTTGTCAACCCACTCTTTTGACTCACACTCTTCCCAAATAAAATCCATACATGAAGAACAAAAACATGCCATCTCTCTTGTATAAATAGTCCATGAACCTACATTTAAACTTTTAAACAAGTGGAGCTCACTCAATCCTACTATTGTACAACAATCTTCATAGTTTGCAATATTACATTATTCTACCAACCAAAAAAATCTACAAATTGTGGACTTACCTTCATTACCTGGTCCCATCATGGAGTCACACCATTGCATGATCGTTGTTGCATCTGTCAACTTAGCACCACCTTGGTACTTCAACTCTTCTCTTGCAAGGGCTCTTTTTACACATGCTCTTGCACCATCATGCTCCTATTTCAATGTCTAGCCTTAGTGAAATTCCAAATATATTGAACACCACTCGTCACATGCATCTTACTCAACCAATAGAACATCCTCGAATTCTCGAATTGTGATGTTCAGTTATCCGATCATATGATGTGCTGACTAAAAGTGATATTTCTATCACTTCAATTATCATAGAGAATTTGAAAGCAACCTTGTACAAACTCACTAGAATGAGTACGATTGTCACTCATGTAGAAGTGATACTCTCTTAATATCTTTTTGTCTTCCTCTGTGCTATTGGGTGCATGCATGAATGCTATATATACAAAAGTAATAACTTGAATAGAGTTGTAGTACTGAGATTGCACTTCATTTTGCGGTTGTAATGTATAATTATTAGCAAAATCTACAACAAAAATAATGGTACCAAGAGGAAATGTATCCTTACATAACTTGCATTTTTTATCCAACCATCGAGCTTTGTGTGTATGCATTGTATACCCATACACTATTTTCTCTTGAAATATTCTCATAAATTTAGCTATAGATATATATCTATACTCACTAACTCACATCTCTTTAACTCTTTGCCATCTTTTACTCCATATGTTACTAACATGTATTTTCCAAAACTAACTAGTTGTTTTCCAAATTCATTTGTGCTCTCCATATGTATACATTTTTGCAAATGTTGCAAACCACCACAACTAACACACGATCCTTTAAAACATGACTTCTTATAAAAATTTGTCCATCCACCATTTCACATAAGACACTTGAAATGAAATCTCTTGATGATTTAAGTGCGATTTGTATCATACATCCTTGCAAAACATCGTTACTATGCAAAGTAACACATATATGATGATAACTATCATAATTCATAGAAAAATCAATATGCATCCTACAACAACAAGTAGTGCATGCATGATTTATTTTAACATAAAAAGGTTTGACCATCTCAAAATACCTTTAGCTAATTCTTATTTGAGGATAACTCTCAATAAACTTTTGATAGAATTGTGTTTGCGTCATATCCAAAAAATGTTTAGGATGCGGTTCACAATTTTGAGATCCAATTCTCTTTCTTACAACATCTCTTTGATTGGGTGAAGCTATTGTGTTATCTTTTCAAAATTATTCAATTAATGCTCTTAAGGCAACAACAACAACCTTGTCTTTGTGCGGGAGTTTACCTGAGAATTCCCATATTGCATTATTATTGGGATCCTCAAATATTTCATGTCTCCCAACGCCTTTCAATACTGTTGATCTACTTATCTTTAGTAATCTACTTGTTTTTCTAATCAAATGAGATCTTTTGGTTTCATTGTTTACTACAGTTGATGTAAGAACACGTCGAGTCACATTACTATCTTTAGTGCATGAGGTTGTACCTATTACTTGGTATGCACTAATTAGATTTCTTACAATAGATTTCACCATAGGTATTGGATGATCTTAAATTGAGGATCTTCATAGTATCTCTAAAATTAATATTTTTTATCATTTCAACAAACAATTGGCACCTTCTTGTTTCACTTAAGCTTTTAAAAAAAAAATTCCATACTTTATTGACAATTCTTCTACAAGTGCATTTAGAAATTTTATTGGGCATTGGTTTCAAAATATTTTCATCGATTTCGATAAAATACTTTGGTCTTTTATGAGTTTATTGGCATGTGTTCTTGGTTTGCATTAGGTAAATTTGGTTCATCATTTCTTATTTCAATAGATGTTTTGGGACTTGTTTCTACATTCATGTCAATTGGTGTTGAAGACGTACCTTCAATTGGTGTTGATGTCATACCTTCTCCAACTTTTCTCATTTGACAAAGTCTTTTCATGCACACCCTTTGTTTTTGTTTCACTGCTTCAATTTCCTTAGGTGTTCCTCGTTTATTCCTTCCCACGATAATTGTCAATTGTTCCTAAATTTACAAAATTATCAATATATGTTAATTAAGATTTCAATTATAAAATAAAGGAACAAAACTATCACAAAAGATAACATATTCATCACAAATACACTCTTAAAATACTTTGCACGTGACTATTACTTACACCAATTAAAAAATCATCAAAAATATCTTAATAGACATCAAAATTGACAGCCAAAGTGTTAAACAATTAAAAAAATGCAATAATCATATATTTGTTGATTTCAATGCATTTGAATCATTTCAATTCATATAAAACAAAAGATTCTCCTCAAATGTCGTAGAAAATCACGCAGAAAGCATGTACAATAGCAGTGGGGCCTTCAAACACGAGTTGCATGTGATTTTCTGCCCATTTGCATACCTTTTTGTGCATAGAAGAAACATGCATGCGTTATAAAATGTGGGTGCACTTTGTAACGTGAGCATGTTACAAAACATGCTCACATTTTTTACACATAAAAATTTCCCACCCATTTTTCCTTGGAAGAGGCTTGGGCAACGAACCTAAAGGCTCAAAGCCTTATTTTATCTAGTTTTGACATGTTTTAACCTTCAGTAGAGTTTTTCAACTTCCACATCATTAGGTTTACACACTGGATGACAAAATTTCATTAAATTACCACCAAAATGTTGCACGTCTTTTTAGCTTTCTAACAATATAGTTTTTTTTTAATTTCAAAAAAATTAACATATTTATTGTCAATTTCTTTTACTAATGTTTCTATACTCTTCAGATACATATGTATTCATTTTTCTTTATAACTTTTGATCCGCTTATCGAAAAATGACAAAAAAATATATAGGATTGTTTTATACTTAATTTTTTACATATTAAAAAATATATATATTTTCAATTATTTTTGTGTAAGTTATGTGACGTGCACACTCAGTGATGTAGTTTCCAAGATGCGTCCACTTTCAAAAATCACCAAAAAAAATTCAATAAAAAATTACAAAAAATACACAACTTCTAGTACTCACTCTTAACTACATTTTTGCCACACGATTTTTAAAAATATTAAATGCAACAAAAAAATAGGGGGGTGCACACCAGACACTATGTTATATTTTAGTGTGAAAAACATGAACACTTTTGTGTGCATGAAACATTTCGCCCTCTTAATCTCAACATTTTTAAAAAACTTTAGTAGTTTAGAAACTAGATTTAGAGTATTACAATTCTTATTCTTTCTATATCTTCAAATTTTGAGTGCATGCATCTCAAATTACTCATCCAAGTTCAGGTTTAGCAGATTTCAAGAAAAATGTGGCCACTTTTGACCCCCTTTTTTTATACCATTTCCATGCATTTACCCCCATAAGAGAGAAGAAGAAGAGACAATATAGCCCCCCTTAATGTAGAGTCTCTTGTGCTAATGGTAGATGCTCGATAATGAATGCTTTAGATGATTTAAGATGGTCAAACAACATTTCTCCCCTAAGGAAGAAACAAAGCCAATGATGTATGCAGGATGTTTTCCCATTCCTGAAAGGAATATGAAGGAAGAAAGATCAAGATGAATGATGTCTTTGAACTCTTCTCAGTTGTCGCCATGTTGATGTTGAAAGATACCACAATACAATCAGGAGTCTCAGGTATCCATGAAGAAGGTGACAATTCAGAACCTAATGGAAATGGATGTAGAACATGATCCAAATATGAAGAAGAGGACTTTGAATGTTTCTCAAGGTTCTCCAACCCAATGCCAAATAGTGACAAGTGAAGAGGAGAAGAAAGAATAAGAGGGTATGAAGGTTCGCTCATCACATCCGAAGAACATGATGCAACTTCATGTGAGCTAACATCAAAGATGAGATGAATGTCCTTAATAGTGTCCTCCAAGTATACAAGATATGGATCAAAAAATAAACCTACAATGTATGTCAAGTACTCATTGCAAGCAGTTGTATCTAGAAGATGGCATATGCCCTATTGCACTGAATCAATAGAAACCATGGATGTAGCAACATTAGTAGAAGAAACAAGAGATGGTGAAGGAGATGGAATATCAGCACATGTCTCTAGAACCTCAATGGATGAAAGAACACCAAGATTCAAATGAGCATATTGTATCTCCTCAATAGTGTCCACATGAGTGCACGAACATCACTTGAAGGAATAAAAGGAGAAAAATGTGAGAAGCTCTACACTTAAGACTAATGATCTACCTCCCCAACTACAACAATATCTCTACTATGCAAATGTCAAATAATCATAGAATTAGGTGTGAAATCAGCACTCTTTCCCACTCCACCATGTGTCATTTGATAGATAGAAAGGATATCATTTGATAATGAAGGCACAAAAAGGACATCATTGAGTCATACTTTCGCCATGTCAATAGATCCTTTCCCATAAACACTCATTTATGTGTTCTTGGCCATCAGGATGTGTGGTGATGAAGAAATATCAAATCAAGAGAACATACTTTGTGATGAAGCCATAGATGTGAAGCTCCAAAATCAAGGACCCATCTCCCTGACTCAGAATCTACAACTGCAACAAGTGCTTGCCCCTTTTCTTTCTCTAAATTTGAAGGTGAATTGATTTGAACCTTTTTTAAAAGATGCTCCAATTCATCAATTTTCCTTATAATATAAGATTTATGTTCATCATGCCCTAGTTTATTGCATTATACACATTTGGGCTTGTCCTTCTTAGATGATTCCCCTATGGAGGGAGAGGATTTAGAATCTATGTGGCTTGTTCTTTTTCTTCTTTTTTTTTCTTTTCAAGATTCCCTAATTCTTTTTGTACCATAGGCTCAGTAACCACTAATTGTTGTGGCCTAGAAGACTTGAGGATTCCCATTTGAATAAAATTCACTTCCTCTTGGATTAGAAGATTTTAAAATGCATCAAAAGTATGCTCAACATATGTAACTCCCATAGAAACCTAATGAGTGTGAAAGCCAAAAACAAATACTGAATACTCAGGACCAGGCTTGGATAGCACATTTAGAATCAATTGGAAATCCTCCTTATTAATTTTGTAATCCTTTAGTTGTGTTCTCAATTGCTTAATCTTGGAGATATAATCTTGGATGTGGTCAAACTCTTTAGGATCAAGATTCGTCAAATCATTATCAATTTGATATCCCCTAATCTTATCAGTTTTACCATACAATTGTTCAAGAGTCTCTGAAGCCTCCTTAGGTGTTTTGCATGATTCAAGATGAAATGTAAATCATAAGAGACTAATGAATAAATGTGACCAACAGTTTTCTCACAATTCTATTGCAAGTATGTGCCTAATCAGTGTTTTCATTGATGTCAACATATTTATTTGTCATTAGTGTCAACTATGCTCTTACTTTGTTGAGGATATTGTGAAAATTAGCCTCTCCAATGATAACAATGTGTTGCAGAAGAAACAGTGCATTACAAGCAAAAGAATAGACCAGAAGAATGCTCTGCATTTCTTGTAGAATAAATATCTTTTCCTACAGATTGGAAGATATTAGAAGCTTGTCTAAAGATGTTATATTTTGAGTTTGAGCCTCCGATATGAAGAATTGAGTGAGATATGTTCACCAGAGTGAAAACAGCTTTTTCTGTGTTTAGTGGTGACAAGGAGAAAGTGTTTTGCTCTACATTCCTCTGCATTGAAGTATTTTGGTTTGTAGTTCTGGAAGTAAGCTTGTGATGATGTTAAATGCTTTCAATTGTAATGGTTCATGATTTGGTGGTCTACAATCTATCTTTTACTCATGACAGTGCCTGGCAATGTTGTTCTTGTGCTCTAGTTTGAAGAATCTTGTTGATAGAGTTGTTAGAGATCATGCGGTTGTTCCTAGTGATTATAATGTGCTTGTGGATGTCTCCTGATCATGCTCCTACATTCAGATTGGTCTGCAAGGTGTAATTCAGGTCGTGCATGAAGCATGTTCTTCAGGATATGTGTGTTAACAACAGTCTTGGCTGACTTGGTTGAATTTGTCACTTGCGAAGATGCATCGAAGATTGTGATAGCATGTTGTAGCATGGAAAATTGTGTTTGAGTCCCATCTAAGGCATGGCATGATCCACATACATTCTTACATCTTTTCCTTAGCTAAATTTGTATTAGGTCCAGACCTATTTTATGTATGTTTGTAATGCCGACCTTGGAGATTGTTCCAATGGTTGATGATTGTAATGCCAACCTTGATGATCATTCCAAGGTTGATGTAGTGTATAAATACTTGTAATTGAGTTGTGAAAATATTTTCAAGTGCGAAGATGAGAAGATAAAGTAAAGTAAGGTAGTAGAGCAGAGCAGAGGTGTTTTGTGCTTCAATGGAACTAAACCTTGGCATGGAGTAGATGATGTTATCTCAGTTCAACCTTTTGGCAGTGAGCCACCCTTCGGTAGTGAGCCTTCTTTTGTAGTGATCCCCATGGGCAGTGAGCCATGTAGGAATAGAGCCTCTGGTTTTTAGTATTGATATAACATATACATTTTTGTGGGCTAACACCCACTATGGGTTTTCCCTTTTAGGGTTTTCCACGTAAAAATTTGGTGTCTCCTATGTTGTTTATGCATTTGTATTGAGTTTCTCATTTGATCATTTCATGGTTATATCTAAATATAAGTAATTGATAAGTTGATAATCATATTTGGTTAAAAATTTTAGGACAATTGATTCACCCTCCCTCTCAGTTGTTCAGTACAGTTCAACAATTGGTATCAGAGCCAAGTTCCTCTGAAGAAAGACTAACAGCTTGAGGTAGATCTAGGATGTCTTATAAGAAGGAAGCTCTACATTTTGATGGGTCAAATTATGCTTTTTGGAAGGTATGAATGAAAAGCCATCTCCTCTGTATTGGTTATAAAGTATGGCTAGCTACATAATCACAATTTCTCATGCCTGGAGGTGGTTTGCAACATGAAGATGATATCAAAGAATATGAGTTAGATGTCAAAGCAAAGGATGCTCTATTGAGTTCCTTAAGTGACTCAATGTTGACAAAAGTTGTGGACTTTGAAACTGCAAATGAGGTATGGGAGAAGCTAAAAAATTTGTATGAGGGAGATGATTCTGTAAGAGAAGTCAAGCTACAAATCCTGAAAGTGAAATATGAGGATTTAAAGATGAATGAAGATGAAAACATAATTACCTTTATGCAAAGAGTTGATGAACTTGTCACTAGAATAAAAGGCATGGGAGGAACTCTCACTAATAAGGAAGTTGTGATGAAAAGTCTTAGGTCACTACCAAAATCCTATAGTCACAAGGTGGTTGCTATTGAAGAATTTATGATTGTGAAAACTATTGATAGAGATCAGTTACTTGGAAAGCTTATAGACTTGGAGTTGAGAGAATTTGGCGTTGCCCTTCCAAAAGTTGAATCATCTTTCAAAGCCATTACTTCAAAAAAGATTTCTAGAGCTAAGAAATATAAAGTGGATGATGACTTTGCAAAAATTGAAGCTAACTTTGTTGACAGGATGCAAAGAGGTTCTAGTAAGTTCAAAATTAAACTACCTTTCAAATGTTTCTCTTGTGGTAAGGTAGATGCTTCCAGATGTCCTGAAAGAATTGAAAGAAATAGGAAAAGATATGAGAGCAGACTTAGAGTTCCAAAGAAATGCTACTATGTCAGATATTTTGATGATGAAGGTGTGACTGATGATGAATCTGATGATGCTATTACTCTGATCCCACAATAGTGGGTTACACTTTTTTTCCAAGCTTGACATTGAAATCAACATTTTGAACTAAATCTTCACTTTTTGACACCTATAGCCGCTAAACCATTAGGAATTTGAAGATGATGCGAACTAGTGATTTGTGACATTTTGTTTGTAGATTCTAAAAAAAAATTAAAAAAAAATTGGAGTTAAATTGTAAAAAAATTTGCATCTCCTTTGATTACTAGTTTTTAATAGCAAACAACATTTGTTTGAAGTGATGTGTACTCCATAACACAACTTTTTTTCTACAAAGGATAAAATTCTGATTCTTTTGAATTTAGATTGGTAACACTGATATCTAGAGCATGCATTTGGTTTCATAATATTTTGTTAAATATTTTTTTAAAATTAAGTTTTGAACTTAGACCAATTATAATTTAGACATAGGTGTATTCCATAAAACATAACTTTTTATGTATGTATCAAAATTCAATATTTTTTTGTTGAAACAAGGACATCAATACCTAGGGCATACATATTTTTCAAAAAAAAAATTCACTAATTTACTAATTTTCCATGTGTGTAGAACAGAGAACTTGATGTTCAGTGAAAAACCTATGTTTAGTAAAACTAAAAAAAAACAATCACAATAAAATCAAAATATATCAAAACTATTCTCATTGGAAAGCTCATTTCGAGGATTGTGATCCTCCAATTTGGTTTGGCAAAGGTGAATCCATTTGGACGTTCAACTAGGCTTCGGAAGCCAAAATTTTGTAGAAGAAAAGGGAAGGGAAGGAGGGAAGGTGTCTAGTGGGGGCCTTCATTCGAAGACACTTGCGAACGAAGGTGGGTGACATCTTTCATTTGAAGTTTTCACACCTTCAAACAAAGGTCCAAAGATGGTGCATATATACCCATAGTAAACACCTTCGAATGAAGGTACCTTGCATTATAAATAGTGAGGGTCTTCGTTCGAAGGTGTCATTTTATTGTTTTAATTTGGCACCTAAAGACCTTCAAATGGAGAACACCTTCGAATGAAGGCCTCATTATTTTAAGATTTAAAAACCCCAATAGGACCTTTGAACGAAGAAATCACCTTCGAATGAAGGTGTTTTGCTATAGTTTTTTTTGACACCTTCAATTTTTCTTCGTCCACAAAAGTGTAACCCACTATTGTGGGATGACCCCTTCTACTTGCAAATGAATGTCTATTTATTTCTATTAAAGAAGATCCTATGTCTACTAACTCTGCTAGCTATATAAAGGAAGAAAAATGAGTGGAAGAGAGTGCTTTGGCTGTCCAGGTTGAGAAATATAAGAATGAATGGATTATTGATAGTGGATGCTCACATCACATAACCGGTGACAAAAGTAAGTTTGTACGTTTGGAAAAATATGATGGTGGATTGGTTAGGTTTGGGGATAATGCAGCTAGCAAGATTTGTGGAAAATGATCCATTTCATTTGATGGAAAGCATAATACTGACAATGTCATGTATGTAAAGGGTTTGAAGCATAATCTTTTGAGTGTTAGACAGATGTGTGACAAAGGATATGATATGAGATTCAAAGATAATGGGTGCTAGATCATGGAATGTTTCAGAACTGTGATTGCTACTAGTAAGAAGACAAAAGGTAACATCTATCAATTGAGAGGAACTAATGATTATTGTTTATTGGCTCAGGTAGATGAAAGTTGGTGATGGCATAGAAGGATGTGTCATATAAACTTTGATAGTTTGGTAAACATAAGCTCAAGTCAGGCTTTGAGAGTTTTACCAAAACTTGTGAAACCCTCCAACTCAATTTGTAAGGAATGTCAGCTAGGAAAGAAGATAATGACAAGTTTCAAGAGCAAAGAACAATTTTCTACCGGTTTGTTGAATCTAGTGCATACAGATCTCTGTGGTCCTACAAGGGTGAGAAGTCTACAAGGTGACAGGTACTTCATGTTGCTTATTGATGATTATTCTAGAATGACTTGGGTTACTTTTCTAAGAGATAAATCAGAAGCCCTAGAGAAGTTCAAATCTTTGAAGGTAATGGTTGAAAATGAAATAGATTTGAAGATCAAATGCTTAAGGTCTGATAGAGAAGGTGAGTTCACATCAAATGAATTCAATGTTTTCTATGAAAAGCATGGGATAAAGAGACAGTTGTCTGCACCTAGACCTCCTCAGTAGAATGGAGTTGTAGAAAGGAAAATAGGACAATTCAAGAGGCTGCTAGGACTATGATGAAGGAAGCAGATCTGGTGGAAGTATTTTGGAAAGAAGCTATTCATACTGTTATTTACATCTAAAAAAGAGTTCAAGTGAAAGGTAATGGTACTCAAACTCCTTATGAATTATGGTATGGAAAAATTCCTACAGTAAAATATTTCAAAGTCTTTGGAAGCAAATGCTATGTCAAGAGAGAGGAAGATCTAGGAAAGTTTGATGCAAGATGTGATGAAGGAATCTTCCTTGGATACTCTACCAAGAGTAAGGCTTACTGGTGCTACAACAAAAGTCTCAAGATATGTTACATCCCTAATTTTTGTCTTGCTATACTTTTACTTTTTACTTGGACATAAGTCAGTTTATTATGATGATTAGATTAATGACAAGGAAAAACATGGATTATATTGAATGTCATTTATGAAATTATGGGAATGATTATGTTATTATCGATTTAATATTCATATTATGAGATTTGATTTATTATTTGAATAATGATGCATTGATCATAATTTCTTTGGTAACAAGTTTGATATAGGTTGACAAGTTATCAAATGACTCAAAGAAGAGAGAGAGAGAGAGAGAGAGAGAGAGAGAGTATCTTTCCAGGAAAGAGATATAGACCTCAGGTTACGAGTGGTTTATTTGCCAAATCAAATATAAGTGTTTAACAAAAAATGTGAACCAATGTGTCATAAGAGGTAATCCTTGTCTTGTCAGTTTACTTCTTAACCTAATCGATAGGTAGTCGATATTATTTACAAATCTTTCTAGACGTAGTAAGTCATTTTAGTCGTTAATAACGTTAACGACATAGTTTGAGTTTGATTTGTGATTATTTACGTTAAACATAAATATTACGATGTTATTGTCATAAAATGATTGTCATATTATTACTAAGTCACTTGAGGTGTTTTAACCAATTCTTAACATTAAGACTTTATTATCAAGTTAAGATGACGTGTTTTTGTCAACAGATCATGATGGGGAGACTAGCTCAACCCAATCACGTTATCTGTAATCCTTGTTTTAGTATTATACTTTTATTGATTAAATCATAAAATCAAATAAAGATAATGATATGAAAATATTATTTGATTAAATCAAATATAATATTTATATATATGAGTCAAATGAGGTAATACCTCATGATAAATTATTATGGTTTTTAGTTGACCAGCCTTAGGCATCTATTGAGGAGTGCCTTAAATGTTAAAAACATGATGGATCAAATTACTCATTAAGAGTAATCGATTGCTCAAAGTTAGTTTAATGAGTTGGCAGCCTCTTATAACAGGAGTGGTGGATAACTTTGCTGCCATCACTGATCTCCTCAAATGATGCTTTCATCATCAACATTTGTCGATGTTTGCATATTTATAGCTGGTGTTTGGAGTTGAACCATAAAGAAAATACCATTGGAATTAAATGAGTTTTGAACTGCTAAGAGTGGAAGCGAATGGAGTGGACGACTCATTATGAGTCTGTTTGAGCTCTTAAAGCCACGACTTAGTTAGTCGATGGCGTATCTGTTTGGGGAAAATGTTTTGTTTGTTGAATTGGGGGTGATTAGAGGAAAAGAACTCGCAGTGGGAAGTAAGGAAAGAGGTTAAAGCAAAGTGGAGAACATGGTCATTTGGGACATACACAAAAGTTTTCTACCTACCCATACATTTACGTAAACCATCGTTGTCAAGTAAATAGTCCTATAAGATATGTTTTATGAGACAAAGATAATTTGAATGTATGCTTGTCTTGGACAATCATTTAACTCAGTTTGTTTATCCTTTTAGTATTTTGTGTAAACTATGTAAAGGGGATAAGCCGACTGTGTCACCTTGAATACTATCAATTTAACTTGATTGACCGAGTCGGCGGTGTATGTGTATGTTTTAGTATAACCGGAGAAGTGTCGACTAAGCATGAAAAGGATGATGCAAGCTTTTGCAATGATATCAATTTGAATTATCAATTTGGGTCGATATTACATCTGTAATAAAATCGATATGTAGACCCTTTTATTGTTCAGGAAATAAACAAACTTTTTTTGATGGAAATTGTTATAGTTTTCTAGTGTTTAGAAAACCAATCACTCTATTGAATGAGTAATCATTTTGAAATAAGTCGATTCTTTACCATAGCATAGATATGTATTAACTCTCGTCGAGATTAGTGTAAATGGTATTAGTTTTAAAAAACTTACCAACCAAGAGTAATACGAGATAAAGTATTAAGTGGTGTCATTACTATTTAGAAACTAATCTTGTTTTAGTTCCCATACATTGTCTAAATGATATATTATCCAAAGAACCTAGATTCTTGATAGTCTATGGTATAACCTATTGAATGGTAGAAGAACTAGGGATAGTTAGATAAACGGGATAAAATGTTAAAATATCTTCTCATGTCTCTACTAGTAATCTTGATGAATATAGCCTATAGTAAACCATTATGTAGTAATAGACTATGTCTATATAGAAACAACCTTGTATAAAATCATATATGAGTATATATGTAGTGATGATCAATGGCATCACGTAGAGTTTAATTGAAAAGGTATTCATATTCCTTTTGAATAGAAGTTAATATCTTAGCAAGATTTATTGTATACCTAACTATGGTTGAGTTAAACCAAAGGTCAATTATGAACCTTAGCTTTGCAGAAATGAGATATGATAAATATAGAAATATTGTAATATTGAAGGGTTGTCTTAAAACCTTAGTGTCGAATATGAACCAAATGAATGGTTATGTTATATAGACTTATTTAAGTCTAAAAGTATTATTATTATGACTCATAGATTAAACTATTACATGATAAGGATGGGTAAGAGTTTTAAAACTACGAGAATACGATAGTATCCAAGTCAAGTAGGGGTGGATGAACACAACGACTATGTTCATTATGAATGATATTGATATTAAAAACTTTGGCCAAAGTAATGCATTTTTTTTCTACATGCATTATCGATTCACTATATTCGGATTGCTCATCCTATCAAAAATCATACTTAGCTAGAGGGTATCTAGGGTTGTATGGTTGATAGAGTTGAGTAGAATACAACACAATGTACTCAAGAAAGGCAAATTACCACCGGTCACCTAAGGTCTATATTCCCCGTGAAGGGTACGGTTACTTCCTATGTGGAAGATGTGTGGGAGACCATCAGTCTGTGGTTGGAGGTAATCACTAGAAAGATGCTCCCTCTCTACAAGAAAGAAACATGCTAGGACTTGTGATAAAGATGTCAGATATTCAGATGCAGTATTCATTCCAATATTGTATATGTAATAGATTTACATTTGTAAACATTGTAAATAAGAAAAACAATATGGTTTATTGTATCTTGTAAAAAGAAATCTTGTAATTGTAGTTACTTGATTATTTGTTGAATAAAAGAAAAAATTTCTCTATCTCATTTTTACCTTGTTAATTTACTCTATCGTAAATTTATGGTTTTACAATGTTTTTAGAATGTGGATGTTACAATAAGATTGTTGAGAGTGCAAATGTGAAGGTAGATGAAGGAAAAGAAAGAATATCAGACCTAGTTGTTATGAACCAAATGAACCTGTGACTATAAGAATTGAAGAGAAAGATGAGCAAGGAGATAGTTAGGATGAAGAAGAGGCTCCAGAAAGTGTTGTCAAGACTCCCAAGTATGTAAGGATCAATCATTCTAAAGATCAGATTATAGGTGACAAGAACAAAGGTGTACTAACAAGAAGAAGAGTTGTAGAAGAACAAGTAAATTATTGTTTGCTTCCAAAAATGAACCAAAAACTGTGAATCAAGCATGCAATGATGAAAATTGGGTAAAGGCAATGGAGGAAGAACTACTACCGATAGAGAAGAATGAAACTTGGGAATTAGTTCCTAGACCTACTGATAAAAATGTTATTGGAACTAAATGGGTCTTTGGGAACAAGCTGAATGAAAATGGAGAAGTTATAAGGAATAAAGCAAGACTTGTATGCAAAGGATATTCTCAAATTGAAGGGATGGACTTTGAAGAGACCTTTGCCCCAGTAGCTTGGATCAAAGCAATCAGAATGTTTCTGGCATTTGCAGCTCACAAAGATTTTAAGGTATATCAGATGGATGTGATATCTGCCTTACTAAATGGTGAATTAGAAGAGGAAGTATACATTGAGCAACTAGATGGATTTCAATTGTCAAATCAAGGTGATATGGTATGCAGGTTGAAGAAAGCATTGTATGGACTAAAACAAGCTCCTAGAGCCTGGTATGCAAGGTTAGAGAGGTATTTATTACAATTGAGATTTAGTAAAGGTACTGCAAATAGTAATATATACTTCAAAATCAATGATGATAAGATCTTGATTGTTGAATTCTTTGTTGATGACATTATTTTTGGAGGAAATGGAGGTATGTGCATAAGGTTTGTCAATGAGATGAAAAGTGAATTTGAAATGTCCATGTTTGGTGAAATGAGTTTCTTTTTGGGTCTTCAAATTAATCAATCAGATAAAGGAATCTTCATATCTCAATCTAAGTATGTGAAAGAGTTATTAAAGAAGTTTGGGATGGAAGGCTCTAAACCAGTATGCACTCCCATGGTGACTGGTTGCAAGTTGATCAAAGTTGATGAATCACCTAAGGCTGATCAAAAAAAATATAGATACATGATTGGAGGATTACTTTATCTAACTCAAACCAAACCTGATATTATGCATGCAGTTTGTCTTGTTGCAAGTTTTCAAGCTAATCCAAGAGAATCACATGTGATGGCAGTTAAGAGAATTCTAAGGTATTTGAAAGGCACTACAAATTATGGTTTATGGTATCTAAAGGACAAAGATTTCACTCTTAGTGCTTATACAGATGCAAATTGGGTCAGAGATGTTGATGATAGAAAAAGTACAAGTGGAGGAACCTTCTTCTTGGGTAATAGATTGGTCTCATGGTTGAGCAAGAAACAAGATTCAATATCTTTGTCAATTGTAGAAGCAGAGTATATTGCAGTAGCATGTTGTTGCACTCAAGTATTAAGGATGAAGCAGACTTTGAAAGATATAAGAGTTGTGTATGAAGATCCAATTGCAATCTTTTGTGACAATACAAGTGCCATAAATATCTCAAAGAATCCAGTGATGCACTCAATAACAAAGCACATATCAATAAGGTATCACTTTTTGAGAGAGAAGGTGACAGAGAATGAAGTAAAGTTGTAATATGTGTCCACAAAGGAACAAATTGCAGACATTTTCACCAAGCCACTGCCTAAAGATACCTTTACGTATCTCAGAGAAAAGTTAGGGGTCATTACCCCTCCTGTCCTGAACTAAGATGCATAGGAATGCACCAATCCAGTGGAGCTCAAAGTGTCCTTTCTTGATCTGGATTGGTGTTCTGAAGGCTACCTCTCAAGGGGAGTAGCTAAGTGTTTTTGGTAAAGTAAATGGATTAGAGAAGTAGCATGCAAGCATGTGCCCTTTTCCATTGATATCAAAGGGGGAGAGAAATCATGTGAAAAACTCAGGGGGAGAAAGAATGCAGATGTGTAAAGAGAAAGGGGAAGAATCTTGACTTGATGGTCTTTTCAATTTTTCACATCATATGTTGCATCAATGACAAAGGGGGAGATTGTTGCAAGTATGTGCCTAATTGGCGTTGTCATTGATGTCAACATATCTGTGTTGTCATTAGTGTCATTTGTGCTCTTATTTTGTTGAGAATGCTGAGAAAATTAGCCTCTCCGATGATAACAATGTGTTATAGAAGAAACAGTGCATTACAAGCAAAAGAACAGACCAGAAGAATGCTCCGCATTTCTTGTAGAATAATTATCTTTGCCTGTAGATTGGAACATATTTAGAATCTTGTCTAAAGATGTTATATTCCAAGTTTGAGCTTTTGGTATGAAGAATTGAGTGAGATATGTTCATCAGAGTGAAAACAACTTTTTCTTTGTGTTTGGTGGTGATAGGGAGAAAGTGTTTTGCTCTATATTCCTTTGAAATCAAATATTTTGGTTTACAGTTCTAGAAGTAAGTCTGTGATGATTTTAAATGCCTTCAAGTGTAATGGTTCATGATTTGGTGGTCCGCAAGCTATCTTTTACTCATGACAGTGGCTGATAGTGTTCTTGTGCTCCGGTTTGAAGAATCTTGTTGATAGAGTTGTTAGAGATCGTGTGGTTGTTCCTATTGATTATAATGTGCTTGTGGATGTCTCTTGATCATGCTCCTGCATTCGGATTGGTCTGCGAGGTGTATTTCAGATCGTGCATGAAGCGTGTTCTTTAGGATACATGTGTTAACATCAATCTTGGCCGACCTGGTTGAATTCATCACTTGCAAAGATGCATCAAAGATTGTGATAGTGTGTTGTAGCGTGGAAGATTATGTTTGAGTCCCAGCTAAGGTGTGGCATGATCCACATACATTCTTACATCTTTTCCTTAGCTAAATTTGTATTAGGTCCAGACCTATTTTATGTATGTTGTAATGCCGACCTTGGAGATTGTTCCAATGGTTGATGATTGTAATGCTGATCTTGATCATTCCAAGGTTGATGTAGTGTATAAATACTTGGAATTGAGTCATGAAAATATATCCAAGTGCAAAGATGAGAAGATAAAGTAAAGTAAGGTAGAAGAACAGAGCAGAGGTGTTTTGTGATTCAATGGAACTGAGCCTTGACATGGAGTAGATGATGTTATCTTAGCTCAACCTTTTGGTAGTGAGCCTTCTTTTGGTAGTGAGCAATTTAGGTAGTGAGCCCCATGGGCAGTGAGCCATGTAGGCAGTGAGCCTCTGGTTTTTGGTATTGATATAACATATACATTTCTATGGGCTAACACCCACCGTGGTTTTTCCCTTTTAGGGTTTTCCATGTAAAAATTTCGTGTCTCCTATGTTGTTTATGCATTTGTGTTGAGTTTCTCATTTGTTGCTTTCATGGTTATAAATGAATATAAGTAATTGATAAGTTGATGATCATATTTGGTTAAAAAATTTACGACAACTGATTCACCCCCCCTCTCAATTATCCAGTGCAGCTCTACAAATTCATCTCTCATACTGCCCTTGCATTAACATGAGTAGGTTCAAGAATAGTTTCTTCTACATATCTATTACAACCTTTTTTCCTTAGATAATTCCATACTGATTATTTTCATGATGCATAATTATATGGAGTTAGGAGTTCAATTTGAGTTTTCTCCATTGTAGGAACACACAACAAAGAACTGAAAGCAATCAACCACCACAAGATTACCCCCCAAAATTCACTCAATCGATGATCCCCCCAGAAAATTATGATCTTGGTACTTTATATTTAGTGTGATTACAATTTCTACTAGCCAAAATAGTAATGTGGACTTTTGATTTTGGTACATCTAAATGCCAAATTTGGCCTTAAACTAAAAGTACAATTTTGGTACAAAATAAGATCAATATGATCACAGATCTGAGAAGTACTCAAAAAATTATGAACTTTAAAAAAAATCACCAAAAATGTTACCATATGAGCCCAAATGGAGCCCCGAAATTTCCCAAAAATGAGAAATACTCAGCAACATGTGTGAGAAACTACAATTTCTAGAAAAATCATACACCAAAATCAAAAACCATCTACACCACTATGAAGCCTATGAAATTTTGGCCCAAACAAAAAAAATTCTCAAAAAAAGGAGCCAAATTGACTGAGTTAAAGGTCTTTGAAGATCAAGTGTAAAATAAAAAATGCCAATGGAGAGATGGTCTTGCTGGGAGGAGGAGATTGACAATGATGTCATGCTGACATCATGATGACATCAGTGGGAGTTGATGGAGTTTTCTAACAATTTACAAAATATGCTCTACAAATTTCAAAACCGCTATTAGAATTTCATAAAATTTCCTATAGATTGGAAAACCAGCCATCTTTTTTCAAAAATCGCCAATCATACAATGAAAAACAGCTTGTCAATGATTACAAGTGGTTTTGTAGGAATTACTGATGCCGCTAAGATGTATTTTGGGTAGAAACTATTGGGCTATTTTGATCAGGAAAAAGAGATGTTTGTATTACTGTCAGTCGTTTTCTATAAATGTTGAATGTTTTTAATGTCAGGTGGTCATCGGACATTAGAAGCTACTAGAAAGGGGCCTTCCCACCATCTTAGGCTGTCAGCTAGGGCTTTGAACCTATCAGTAAAGGTATTGTCTGCTGGTATAGTAGGGACAGGGGTCCCACACCTGTAGGCACCCTATATGGGGTTTACAAGTGTCAGGTACCCTATGTTGCCCAATTAATCTTTGAGTTGTGGTTAACAAACTCCATAGAAAAATAATTAAAAATTTATCAAATAAAAAATAATAACCAGCAAACTTTTGTTTACCTAGTGGATAATTAACTATGGCTGAGATTCACTTTCACAAGCATTGCATTATGAATATTCTATAGAGATTCCAATTGCACAAGGAATATTCCCTGTGATCCATATGGCCAAGGAGGGAAAAAAATTTCTTGATGACTTGGGGCAAAAGTGTCCAAAATTTATGAATTAATAGTTGATATTTAGGTTCTTGGGCCTTTTGGACATGATGGAAGGGTCAGATTGGACCCTAAATGCTCCAAAACTGCAACTACCTCCCAGATCTGGCAACCACCTCCCAACTTCAAATACTTGTAGATCTTACCTCCAATGTCCAATTTCGACAAATAAAAAGGCTAAACTAATTTTCTTGGATACCCTGAACTCAATGGTGAGCTCAGATTTGTACCAACATGCTCCAAAATGAACCTGCAATACAAAGCCAAAAAAAGGAAACCTTCCCAAATCTTGTATTTCTATCAATTTTTCTGATTCTCTAGGTCATCATATGATGCAAGAGAAGAGTATACTCAAATCTTCAAGATCCAGCATAATCTGCAACCTAGATCTCTCAATAAAGACTGAAATAAAGCAATCCTACAAGCTCTGATACCATGTAAGAGTAGTATAATTGTTAATAAAATTTATATGTTGTTATAAAAATACATAGTATTCTCTAATCATATGGTGTTATGTTTTTATAGAAAGGAGTGACAACATTGATGTTTAGTGCATGAGCATTTGGTTATATGGATAGAGGGTGCACATAATGTAGATACAGGTAAGTGCAAAAAGATGGGGGGCCAAAAAGTGGCCAAATAGTTTTCAAAAAAAAAAAAAAAACATAACACGAGCGCGTTATAACCTATTATAATTTTTTTTTAAAAAGTCATCTCATTTCATTTCATTTCTATTTTTCTCCACTATTCTCATGGTCTGCAAAACCTAGGAAGCACACTCGTGTTTTGCATTCCTTAATTCAACACAAAAATCTTATCGATTTGTCGCTGAAATGTTGCCACGACATCGAGCACGCCAAAGGAGTGAGTTTATTTGTCTTTTTGTTTGAATTTGATTCTAATTAGGTAGGTTTGAGTTGTTTTTTGATGTATATTTCGTTAATTGTCAGGAAATGTCAATGCACCTCCTCCTCCTCCTCCTCCTCAAAATCCACAAAATCTTGCAAAACAACAACCTCCTCCATCCATTCCTTGACATGCCCCTGGAACACAAGAAAATACAATGGGGGAAATTGAAAACAACAAAAAAGAAATTAAAGATATAATTGCAAGGTTGAAAGATCCTTCCACTTCAACCTTGCATAGGTCCACGCTTGTTGAATCTCTTGAATCTATGTTATCAAATGTAGATTCAATTAGCAAGCTAATAACTAGTTGGACGGATAAGAGGAGAGAGTTTAGAGATTATTATGTAGACAATCTATCATACCAAGATGTGAAAAAATTACAAATTACAAAATTAGACTTGTGTTTGATTTTCACAAACCCACAAACAAATCAACCTCCACCCATTACATGCAAGAGGTTCCATATCCATTGGTGCAACAACCAAGCGATAAGGGACAATTTTGGGCAGAGGTGGTAGATGGTTTTTGACCATCCTCCATGCAATAATAATGAGGTCCTGCAATACTTTTTTAGGAAACTCTACTGCAAGTTTATCCTCAATAAAATGCCAAACTATTTTGATATGCGGGACTTCCAGGGTAGAGGTGGGGAGTCAGCACAAGATAGACCAGGGGCACGTGTTGACCCACAACAGGTAGTGAGATGAATAATCAGCAGACCAGCGCATGAGCATGTTTCTATCCCTTCCATTGTGAAGGAGAGTGTTGAGGTCGATACACTTCAGTAGTTTAGTGCCTTGACCCAGAGCATCATAGAGCATGCCAGTCCTGCAGCACAGAGTGGGTTGGCAGATAGTGCAAGGAGTAGGGTCCCACCCCATACTTGTCAAACTTGTGGGTTAGCCTGTGGTTATGACCCCATGGATAGTCAGGACACAGGTGCATAGGCTACATCTGCAGCTAAGTAGATGGTGATGACAGATACCCTTATGAGTGAGACTTTCGGCCTTGATACTAAGGTAAATATTAGCAAGTTTATTGAATTTAATTTATTAAATTTTATTTTTGAAATGCAAGATTAAATAATTTAGTATGATGATTTTAATGAAATTTCAGGGTCATAGTGTTGATGCAGTTTTCAGTGGTTCTCCACCTGCATATTACACTAGATCATCTACTATTGGGGTATGTAACTCGTAAACAATTATAAATATTACATGTGAATAGCATTGTTATATGAATGGTATTCCAATATCTGATTTTGAATGTTGAATAGGTTAATATTGGAGATTTCATGGCAACACCTGCCAGTGGTGGTGGACTTCAAAGTTTCACGAAGGTAATAGAATAAATAGTTTAATGAATGAATTGTACTTACTAGATTTTTGTATGTGACTTGTGTGCTTTATTGTGTGTACTTCCATGTTTAGATGAACGTGTCTGTATGTTAGGAGCCATGATTTACATCACTATTATAGTTTTTGTAATTGAGTAGTGTTGTTTTATTTCCAGTTGATGCAGACTGCGGAGACACCTCCCAATGTTCAGAGGGCAATGGAGCATGGTGTGACCTCTACAATTTATAGCTCCATGGCATTGATAGGCGTATGAGGCAGATTAGTAAATTTCAATTTACATTCATTGTTATAGTTGTTTATTTTGGAAAAATCAAAAGATTATTGATTTCAAGTTTAATTTCTATTTGGATGGTTTCTATAGGACATGACATCACCACGGCCTATTCCTGCTATTGAGGCAAGTGAGGACACAGATTATATGTGTAAGGATTTCCCTTATCTCTCTGGTGCGTATTGATTCATCTTATTAGTTCTAGATCAAATTATAAATGAGTTGATTATTATATGATATAAATGTATGATGGAAAGGAACCTAACTGGGTTATGCATCCTCATTGGTCATTATATGTTGCTTTGGCTATGATCTTCATGGATGGAGTTGATGTTTTGATTTGAGTGTGCAGGGCGTACCTATGCAGGTTTTGACCAATGGGTGGATGTGGAGGAGGAGACATGGGATCACTTAATCACTTGGCCATCACACCTCACTAGCTCAGGGGATAAGTTTTGACCATGTGTTCATATTGTATGTCAGTCGCTAAACCTATCCTGTTCGGCTGTGTTTGAAGGACTAGTTCCCTATGGGTGCCCATTCGTCTTAACCAAGATCCTTGTCGAGCTGGATGCCAGTGTTGTGTGTTAACTAGTAAGTGTTTGTGTCTCGACAGTAGAATGTTTTGCATGAGGTCTCCTTCTCATCTGTTATCTTCTTTTATGCTTTCTGTGAAGTGTCTCTCCTTTAACCTTCATGTCTTTCATGCCAGGTCGATATAGTTTAAATGACCATTGTGGGTTGGCCCTTACATTATTATTTTATGCTGTGACTTTTCAAGATGCTTGCGTCTTAAAATGGGGTATAAGTTTTGAGCAAGTAGTAGATTATTCTCGTATCTGGTGTTGATTTAAGTAAGTTGTGAAGTTCTTATTTCTTCATATTCATAATGTTCTCAGTTTGGTATATAGGGCTTAACTTTTATAGTAGACCGTGCTTGTCAAGCTACTCTTTTATGACAATTATATATGCACTCAACGGTGATCTTAATGATACTATGTCATTTCTTAATAAGAGTTTATAGATATGTATAATCCTAATCCCATAAAAATTTCATCAACTTGGCTATAATACCCTCCTTTCATAGAATACCATTAATTAGCTGATAGGCTTTTATATGTGAGCATATATTGCTCATGGTCATGGCTTAGATATAATGGTTGACCATTCTTGTTGGCTTGTTTTTGTATTATGATCATCCATTCAAAGGTGCCCTTAAAAATATTATGCCATGCCTTAGTAATAGAAGAATTATATATATACCTAATATATATATATATATATATATATATATATATATATATATATATATATATATATATATATATATATATATATATATATATATATATATATATAATGTTGTTGGTTGGCCCAAAATCTCTCCTTTCATCTGATTCAGTTTTCCTTTAATGTGTTGATTGTAATTTATATGATACATCCCTTTTTATATTTCGATTATATTTTATATGATTTATTCTTTTTAATATTCTAAATTTTATATGATACATTCAAATTATATTTCGATACCATTTCTTATGACACGGTCTCTTTAGTTGTTGGATTGTTTAGTCTCTTGTAAGATATAATAATATTTGGAGTTTTATTTGCATTAAATTAATTTCTTTATTTATTTTATTTTATTTTGAAAATAGGGGAGGGGGGTTGAGATGGTTTTTAGGTTTCACGGGGGGGAAACTGGGGGAACGTGGTTTTTGGGGGACCGTGGGGGGGAATATAGGGGGGCGATGGTTTGGGGAAGCAGAGCAGGGACGCGGCTATGAGTGGGCTTGCATCCTCTACCGACTGCATTTGCATGTAAGTTCCTTAAACCTTTTTAGTAGATCCATTTTGCACATGTACTGGAATCATTGCATTCGATGAGATAATATCTCTTTTAGACTTGCTGTAGAATAGTTTACAGGCCTTGTCTATGCTTCCACTTTTTGCATGCTTCTACCCGGGCAGACGCAACTACAATATCTGATGAGATTCCACTATCCTTTATGCTTCGATGGGAACCCATACCCTGTTCCTAAACTCCCATTTTGCACGAGCAAGGAGGATATTGGCAAGGGTTGTGGGAATTGGTTTTACACCCATCAGCGATCCTTGATTGGAGATTCCTAAAACCTTTTTAACAAATCCACCTCACACATATCTTGTAACCATTACATCCCACGAGATGGCTTCCTTGAGGCATTCTGTATATATAGCTCGTGTGCCTACTCTGTGCTTCCATTTTGGCATAGGCAGTGAGGACACAGGCAAAGAATGTGGAGTTTGGCTTTCTACCCGCCAGTTGCGATTGCATAAAAGTTTCTAAAGCCTTTTTAACAAATCCATTTTGTTTGTATCCTGCAAACATTGCAGTCCATGAGACTTTTTTTTTCTTCTTCAGACATTCTGTCAAATAGTTTACGTGTCTTCTCTATGCATCCGCATTTTGCCTATGGCTGCCAGGCCGCAAGGGCATTCTTTAAAATAGTCATGCCTCGTCTATGTTTTCACTGTTGGCATACATGTTCAATAGGGTGCTTGCAATTATAACATCTGACAGAAACTCCCCTTCTGTTACGCCTTGGAGGATATCCCTTCATCATTATTGGAGATCTACACTACTCATTTTTACAGTGCAAGCCTATTTTTCAGATTTCATCATTTAACATCACCAATAATCTCCAAAAGAACATTGTCTCTATTTAAATTGATGGAATTGGTTCACATCTCACAACAAACTCTCTGGTGAAAATCTTAGGGATAAATTTTGTTGTGGTGTGGCAATCAGCACATACTTGAAGGTTCTTAACAACTCTAATAGTTGTTCCATGGGGCATGTTCAACAAACCAAATGCAATTGCTAACTTTTCACCCTGGTGGCAGAGAAATAATTCTTTCTTAGGTTTTGAAGCTAGAAAATACCCTATTGCCTTCATCTTCCAAGCCAATGTCTCCATCCTTGCATAGATGTTGAGAGAAGAACATAAGTTGAATAGTATTTTTGTTGGACCCAAAGGAAAACAATGTCGTTGTATGTACTCCTAACTCCTAAGCCTTTATTCACATGTGATCTACAGGCAACAAAGAAACACATCCACACAATCACCTCAGTTTTAATCGGCATCTCAAGAATAAAGTGTTGGGTGCCCTCAAGATAGCCAACATTGTCAATAACTAACCAAATATATTCAACAAGGAATAAATCATATTATTATATTCATTTAATGAATAAGTAGGAATACTTAAATATAGGTTATATGTATTAAGGTATGATCTAACAAAGGATAAAAGGTATCATCTTCCTTATTGGCCACTTGCTTTTGAATTAAAGTTGAGGATAAGTGGGTAGTTATTAAGTATAGTTAAATGATATTATGGATTTCTTAATTTATATTTATTGATTAAAGTTTAGTTTTATTGTGTTTTGATATTGGTTTAGTTTGTTGGATAATTAATTTAGAATGACATTCCAATGTGGAGACTTACAAGGGGAAACATGTGGAATTTAGGTACCTTAGTAAGAAAGAAAATGAATCTATAGGTTTCATGAAATTATGTTCTAGATGAGAATCTCTTATGGAAATATTTTTATTGTAAAATTAAAGACTTTATCCTTTAGATTAATAATATAGATATAAAATATAATAGATGAGATTGGAAATTGATAAATTAAATAAGAGTTTATTGCTTTATTGATTAATCCTTTATGGTAACAAGGATAGGTAAGTAGTTGAAGTTATTGTTAGCCAGTTTAGAAAAAAAAAATGTGGTAGATAAATTTATACTTTTGTATTATGTGGCTTGGAATGAAATTAAGAGATTTTACCATTTAAATGACAGTTAGTTATCTTAATGTCATAACTAGGTGTTGTTTGAGACTCGGTTACTCAGGTGATTGGTTAGAATCTTTTATGTGGAAATGTTAAGAGTATATTTTATATTTAAGGTATCAATTATGTGGTATGAGAGTTAAACCTCCTCACTAATAGTGTACGAGGTGAGAAGATGAAAAAGTAACCAAGCATGTTTTGTACTTTGCATATTTTGTACTAATATCAAGGGTTCGTATCATGAAATTCGTTAGATTATATTGCTTCATGTGGTATACTAATGTGAGCTAAACTTCTTATTTTTGTTCAAACTTCATGGATAGTTAAGTAATTGATCAAAGGAGTTGAAGCCTTAGATCATGCTTGTTTTGTGTGATTTTTTTTTGGGAATGTTGTGGAATAGATGAACCCTCAACTTCTTCTATCCTAATGTATGGTCTCAAATGTGAATGGGAATCTTTGTTTGAGGAGGAGTCGATTTATTATGAATATTATTGTAAGAGTCTTGAATTGATTGATACCATCCTGTGGTTGAAAGATCAAGTTCCTGAACTACGAAGTCTTTGCGCTACGCATACGTAGGCAAGGCCGTCATGAGCCCCCGAGACATTAGGTTGGCCCCTTAGGGCCTTAGGCTTGCCATCGATGTAATTAAAATTTGAATTATGTAATTAATAAGGACTAATGTTTTATTAGATGTGCAGTTGAGATCTGTTGACATGCAGGATACGGGAGCTAAGGAGGCACCTTCTCTTTTGATGAATAGATGACTATCTGGTAGTATAGGTAACTGTGTATAAATGTGTATAAATTTAATTGAAAAGTGGTACCTTACATTTCATATTCAATGAGTATTGATATACACCGTTATGTAATATGATATTTACTAAGTGTAATCTTGTAAACTGTTTCTATTATTTCGTTGATTCTATTACGGTTAATCACTATGATTTTTCTGGGGTAGACATTACTACTTGTGCATGAGTGTATCCATCTTGTGCATTTGGATTTAGAACAAACAATGATTGTTAGATCATGTAATGTAGTCATATTTTGATTGAGTTATGTATGTTGTTGGTTATTGCTTAATTTCAATAATGCAATCATGTTATCCCTTGAGATGTAGTTAACTTGTTGTATCAGACTATGTTAAATTGGTTAATTCTGTTACAAAATATATATATATATATTTGCCTGTGTATTGTGTTAGTTGACTTATCTTTGGGGTTGCATGTTGGGGCATTACATAGGTATCAGAGCCCATGTTTCAACATTGGGAGCTCTGGGGTTTACGTGTTGATCGGGCCGACATGGAGTGGATTGAGGGTGGTTTGACCCTCGTCCTACTCCATGTAGTTGCGTAGGAGCAAGGTTTTGGTTTGTTGACTAGCCCTCACCTTGGAGGAATATCCATCCTCTTGTTTTGTCATCGTGGTGGCCTTGTCACACGATTTTTTAAGTCTTCCGCTTGCATTTTTGTGGTGGCTGTGTTCCTCCTTGTGAATTACCCTCTCAAGTCGGTTGGTCTAGGTTGTAGGACAGTTGTGTTGGACCTTTCCTTGCCCTTGTGTTTTTTGTGGGGTGTAGTGTAGTCTAATGCTTGTTTGAATAATTCCTACCTCATGAACTTTGCGTGTATATATCTTGTCATAAGAATGGCTTACCTTTTTGATTCTTAACCCTCTCATCATTAGAAATTGTATTGCCTTCTTTGGTTGTGGACTAGGAATACTTTCTCAAAATGGACCTTACCTTGACTCTTATGATTGCGAATCATTGCGTGTGTGATGTCACTTTATGCCTTGCTAAATAGTAGGAAAGAAAGAGGTGGAAAAAAAAGAGTTTTATGTATGGCAACTTGTAATTAATTAACGTATGTTTTTGAAATGTTTTAGGGGTACATTGTATGCTTGGTGACCCTTCCAATAAGTACTTTCATAATGGGAAAATTGCATTTTATAACCTTGTTCTTATGTGAATTCGGTATCAAGTTGCACATGCTTGTGTGGAGATAATGGTTGGGCATCTTTGGGTTAAATACTAAAGTAAGGACTTAAACTTCTACTTGGATTCTTCGAGGCCTCATAAAGGTTAATTTTAAATGAGGTTTTGTAGATTCCTTATATATCCTTATGGTAAATAATTATGTGACCTTGTGTATGAAAGTTGTTCTTCACTAGGTAATGAACAATAGAGGAAAACCTATGTTAAGTGTTACCTTGTGGATGTGAATACCTGTTATGAGCTTACTTTCTATGTGTTGTGATTATTCTTTACATGCTTAGTGTACTCATGAGCTTGCGATACTGGGTATCCATCTATGGGTTGAGTGTATTACTACAAGTATGGTGGAGTCATGCTTGTGTGGCTGCTTTTTGTACACCCTGTAAGGTCCAACCTTGGAGTTGGAGACCTTCCATGTGTGGAGTTAAGTAGAGGAGAGGAAGAACTTAGGAAGCTATGGTGACATGTTGTGGCATTGGTTTGGGATTACCCAACCAGCCATACCTTCCTATGCCAGAGTACCCCCTACTTCTCCTTAGTGAATGGACCTTTGAGAGGCCCATCGTGCTATCCTATCATGTTATATTCCCTGATGATACTACTTGACATTTGACTTGGGATCTTGATTATGGTTTGGTATGGGCATATGAATTGCTCGAGGCCATGTTACTTGGTGCAGGCATAATCTTATTTTGGTATCTTATTGGATGCATGGCATCCTAGTGACATTACATTATGATTACGTGTACCTTTGAGAAGGACACGATGTTATTTACTACTAATGTGCTACCTTTGAGAGGGGCATGATTCCACGTAAGAGTACGTGAAAGTGCATTTACCTACATAATGCTATTGCATTGGTTGTGTTTGCATAACATATGTAGTGACCGTGTTTCCCTCCGTCCTTATTGGTGACTTAATGTTAGTCACATAGTGATGTGATGTGCACTTTCTTGGATTGCGATCATTTCTTTTAGTTGTTTGGTGACCTTTCGTATCTTGTTTTGTGTGCACTAGCCATGTTGTTTTTGTCTGGAAGTAGCTTAGTCACAATGTTTGATCTTTCTTTTTTTTTCACGTAACTCCTATGGTTACATTGTTTTGATGTTGAAATTGCATGCATTTACTCATTTATTTATTTATTCTAATTTAGGTTTTGGAGACTTTTCCTCTTGGCTTTTCTGGATATTTGTGTTGGCTAAGCTAGGTGTTTTTTTCTGTTTTCTAGTGTTGGTCTAGTGTTGTGATGTTCTTCTCGCCATGTCGATGGAGCAACCTCTGGTGGAGTGTATATAAGGAAGCAGATGTGGGAAACTTTTGAGGATGGGGGTAGGTGTGGACTAGTATGGGCTGGTCATTATCCACCTACCTTCTTAGTGATCTTTGTTCTTTTGTTGGCTATCTCTTGGAGGCTAAACCCCTTATACAAACAAGAGGTAGGCCATTGTGGGAATGTATGGCGAGGCCCCCAGGCGCATGGCCCTGAGACCATCCTTTTGCCTGGTTCTTGGATCCTTGGTTACTTGGCCCTGGTTATTGGTTACTTGGATTCTATGAGGAGACTATGACTTTCCCCTAAACCTTTATCTGAACCTTGTGAAGATATATTTGTAATGTGGATGAATGAAATATGTCTTTTGATGTAAGATTTGTAATTGATGTATCTGCTTATGAGTTGACATTTTTCTTTATAAACATGTTGAACGATGTGTAGATTTCTATTTGCGTGGGTGGATATGTTTGATGATCATGGAATTTAATTGTGATGAGTGTCAATAAATAGAATGTGATTTGTGGAAGGAATTATGCCTTATGGCATTTAGTTAATATGTTCTATTTTCCTGTGAGAAGGTATTTCTTTGTGTATGTTATCTTTTGTGCTTACCTTGTCTGGTGCAAAGAAGTTTAGCAAAATGTTTCTAACCTCCTCTTGAAGACTTCCTGGAGTAAGTCACTTCCAAGGGGGGTAGTATGTAAGGATTTCCCTTATCTCTCTGGTACGTATTGATTCATCTTATTAGTTCTAGATCAAATTATAAATGAGTTGATTATTATATGATATAATTGTAAGATGGAAAGGAACCTAACTGGGTTATGCATCCTCATTGGTCATTATATGTTGCTTTGGCTATGATCTTCATGGATGGAGTTGATGTTTTGATTTGAGTGTGCAGGGCGTACCTATGTAGGTTTTGACCAATGGGTGGATGTGGAGGAGGAGACATGGGATCACTTAATCACTTGGCCATCACACCTCACTAGCTCAGGGGATAAGTTTTGACCATGTGTTCATATTGTATGTCAGTCGCTAAACCTATCCTGTTCGGCTGTGTTTGAAGGACTAGTTCCCTATGGGTGCCCGTTCGTCTTAACCAAGATCCTTGTTGAGCTGGATGCCTGTGTTGTGTGTTAACTAGTAAGTGTTTGTGTCTCGACAGTAGAATGTTTTGCATGAGGTCTCCTTCTCATCTGTTATCTTCTTTTATGCTTTCTGTGAAGTGTCTCTCCTTTATCCTTCATGTCTTTCATGCCAGGTCAATATAGTTTAAATGACCATTGTGGGTTGGCACTTAAATTATTATTTTATGCTGTGACTTTTCAAGATGCTTGCGTCTTAAAATGGGGTATGAGTTTTGAGCAAGTAGTAGATTATTCTCGTATCTGGTGTTGATTTAAGTAAGTTGTGAAGTTCTTATTTCTTCATATTCATAATGTTCTCAGTTTGGTATATAGGGCTTAACTTTTATAGTAGACCGTGCTTGTCAAGCTACTCTTTTATGACAATTATATATGCACTCAACGGTGATCTTAATGATACTATGTCATTTCTTAATAAGAGTTTATAGATATGTATAATCCTAATCCCATAAAAATTTCATCAACTTGGCTATAATACCCTCCTTTCATAGAATACCATTAATTAGCTGATAGGCTTTTATATGTGAGCATATATTGCTCATGGTCATGGCTTAGATATAATGGTTGACCATGCTTGTTGGCTTGTTTTTGTATTATGATCATCCATTCAAAGGTGCCCTTAAAAATATTATGCCATGCCTTAGTATTAGAAGAATTATATATATACCTAATATATATATATATATAATGTTGCCGGTTGGCCCAAAATCTCTCCTTTCATCTGATTTAGTTTTCCTTTAATGTGTTGATTGTAATTTATATGATACATCCCTTTTTATATTTCAATTATATTTTATATGATTTATTCTTTTTAATATTCTAAATTTTATATGATACATTCAAATTATATTTCGATACCATTTCTTATGACACGGTCTCTTTAGTTGTTGGATTGTTTAGTCTCTTGTATAATATAATAATATTTGGAGTTTTCTTTGCATTAAATTTATTTATTTATTTATTTATTTTATTTGAAAATAGGGGAGGGGGGGTTGAGATGGTTTTTAGGTTTCACGGGGGGGAAACTGGGGGAATGTGGTTTTTGGGGGACCGCGGGGGGGAATATAGGGGGGCGAGGGTTTGGGGAAGTAGAGTAGGGATGTGGCTGTGAGTGGGCTTGCATCCTCTACCAACTGCATTTGCATGTAAGTTCCTTAAACCTTTTTAGTAGATCCATTTTGTACATGTACTGGAATCATTGCATTCGATGAGATAATATCTCTTTTAGACTTGCTGTAGAATAGTTTACGGGCCTTGTCTATGCTTCCACTTTTTGCATGCTTCTACCTGGGCAGACGTAACTGTAATATCTGATGAGATTCCACTATCCTTTATGCTTCAATGGGAACCCATACCCTGTTTCTAAACTCCCATTTTGCACGGGCAAGGACGATATTGGCAAGGGTTGTGGGAATTGGTTTTACACCCGTCAGTGATCCTTGATTGGAGATTCCTAAAACCTTTTTAACAAATCCACCTCACACATATCCTGTAACCATTACATCCCACGAGATGGCTTCCTTGAGGTATTCTGTATATATAGCTCGTGTGCCTACTCTGTGCTTCCATTTTGGCATAGGCAGTGAGGACGCAAGCAAAGAATGTGGAGTCTGGCTTTCCACCCGCCAGTTGCGATTGCATAAAAGTTTCTAAAGCCTTTTTAACAAATCCATTTTGTTCGTATCCTGTAAACATTGTAGTCCATGAGACTTTTTTTTTTCTTCTTGAGACATTCTGTCAAACAGTTTACGTGTCTTGTCTATGCATCCACATTTTGCCTATAGCTGCCAGGCCGCGAGGGCATTCTTTAAAACAGTCATTCCTCATCTATGTTTTCACTGTTGGCATACATGTTCAACAGGGCGCTTGCAATTATAACATCTGACAGAAACTCCCCTTCTGTTACGCCTTGGAGGATATCCCTTCATCATTATTGGAGATCTGCACTACTCATTTTTACAGTGCAAGCCTATTTTTCAGATTTCGTCATTTAACATCACCAATAATCTCCAAAAGAATATTGTCTCTGTTTAAATCGATGGAATTGGTTCACATCTCACAACAAACTCTCTGGTGAAAATATTAGGGATAAATTTTATTGTGGTGTGGCAATTAGCACATACTTGAAGGTTCTTAACAACTCTAATAGTTGTTCCATGGGGCATGTTCAGCAAACCAAATGCAATTGCTAACTTTTCACCCTGGTGGTAGAGAAATAATTCTTTCTTAGGTTTGAAGATAGAAAATACCCTACTGCCTTCATCTTCCAAGCCAATGTCTCCATCCTTGCATAGATGTTGAGAGAAGAACATAAGTAAAATAGTATTTTTGTTGGACCCAAAGGAAAACAATGTCGCTATATGTACTCCTAACTCCTAAGCCTTTATTCACATGTGATCTACAAGCAGCAAGAAAACACACCCACACAATCACCTTAGTTTTAATCAGCATCTCAAGAATAAAGTGTTGGGTGCCCTCAAGATAGCCAACATTGTCAATAACTAACCAAATATATTCAACAAGGAATAAATCATATTATTATATTCATTTAATGAATAATTAGGAATACTTAAATATAGGTTATATGTATTAAGGTATGATCTAACAAAGGATAAAAGGTATCATCTTCCTTATTGGCCACTTGCTTTTGAATTAAAGTTGAGGATAAGTGGGTAGTTATTAAGTATAGTTAAATGATATTATGGATTTCTTAATTTATATTTATTGATTAAAGTTTAGTTTTATTGTGTTTTGATATTGGTTTAGTTTGTTGGATAATTAATTTAGAATGACATTCCAATGTGGAGACTTACAAGGGGAAACATGTGGAATTTAGGTACATTAGTAAGAAAGAAAATGAATCTATAGGTTTCATGAAATTATGTTTTAGATGAGAATCTCTTATGGAAATATTTTTATTGTAAAATTAAAGACTTTATCCTTTAGATTAATAATATAGATATAAAGTATAATAGATGAGATTGGAAATTGATAAATTAAATAAGAGTTCATTGCTTTATTGATTAATCCATTATGGTAACAATGATAGGTAGGTAGTTGAAGTTATTGTTAGCCAGTTTAGAAAAAAAAACATGTGGTAGATAAATTTATACTTTTGTATTATGTGGCTTGGAATGATATTAAGAGATTTTACCATTTAAATGACAGTTAGTAATCTTAATGTCATAACTAGGTGTTGTTTGAGACTCGGTTACTTAGGTGATTGGTTATAATCTTTTATGTGGAAATGTTAAGTGTATATTTTATATTTAAGGTATCAATTATGTGGTATGAGAATTAAACCTCCTCACTAATAGTGTACGAGGTGAGAAGATGAAAAAGCAACCAAGCATGTTTTGTACTTTGCATATTTTGTAATAATATCAAGGGTTGGTATCATGAAATTCGTTAGATTATATTGCTTCATGTGGTATACTAATGTGAGCTAAACTTGTTATTTTAGTTCAAACTTTGTGGATAGTTAAGTAATTGATCAAAGGAGTTGAAGCCTTAGATCATGCTTGTTTTGTGTGATTTTTTTTGGGAATGTTGTGGAATAGATGAACCCTCAACTTCTTCTATCCTAATGTATGGTCTCAAATATGAATGGGAATCTTTGTTTGAGGAGGAGTTGATTTATTATGAATATTATTGTAAGAGTCTTGAATTGATTGATACCATCCTGTGATTGAAAGATCAAGTTCCCAAACTACGAAGTCTCTGCGCTACGCGTATGTAGGCAAGGCTGTCATGAGCCCCCAAGACATTAGGTCGGCCCCTTAGGGCCTTAGGCTTGCCATCGATGTAATTAAAATTTGAATTATGTAATTAATAAGGACTAATGTTTTATTATATGTGCAGTTGAGATCTATTGACATGCAGGATACGGGAGCTAAGGAGGCACCTTCTCTTTTGATGAATAGATGACTATCTGGTAGTATAGGTAACTGTGTATAAATGTGTATAAATTTAATTGAAAAGTGGTACCTTACATTTCATATTCAATGAGTATTGATATACACTGTTATGTAATCTGATATTTACTAAGTGTAATCTTGTAAATTGTTTCTATTATTTCATTGATTCCATTACGGTTAATCACTATGATTTTTCTGGGGTAGAAATTACTACTTGTGCATGAGTGTATCCATCTTGTGCATTTGGATTTAGAACAAACAACGATTGTTAGATCATGTAATGTAATCATATTTTGATTGAGTTATATATGTTGTTGGTTATTGCTTAATTTCAATAATGCAATCATGTTATCCCTTGAGACGTAGTTAACTTGTTCTATCAGACTATGTTAAATTGGTTAATTCTGTTACAAAATATATATATATATATATATATATATATATATATATATATATATATATATATATATATATATATATATATATATATATATATATATATATCTGCCTTTGTATTGTGTTAGTTGAATTATCTTTGGGGTTGCATGTTGGGGCATTACAATATGTTAGCTGTAAGTGATTATTTTGTTAAATGTTTCATTTTTTATAACATGTAATTTCTATATATTAATGTCTATACTTTTTATTGTAACAGCTAAAGATGCAAAAAGAACTATATAGGAGTAGCCCTCGGGTTCGTAGTAGAGCACCCACATGCACGTCTCCATCCCCTAGAAGATCAAAGTCTGCTCGTGATCTATTCTCTTCACCAGCCAGAGGGGAATGACTTTTTATTATGTTCCTTTGTTGTATGCCTATATGGCATTTGTGGACATATATTTTGTATTTTATATAGTTGACATGGTATGCCTATATGGCATTCTTGTAAGTCTATATGGCTATTTTGTATATATGTTATACTTATATTGGCAGATATTGATGTATGCCTATATGGATATTTGGGTAATACAAATCTTTTTCATTGATGGCATCTATACTTGCATTATAAATCCACGTTTGAATGGATATTTATAGATGGCTACTTCAAATATTTAAAGTCCAATTGTATTACATAGGATGTTTGTTGATCCAATAAGCTAGCTATTGTTATTCAAGTATCACCTAAACCTCATTTTAGAACTAAAAGATAAAAGTTGTATTTAAAAAAAAATTGAATCATCATGTTGAACAGAAAATATTAATATTCTTTATGAGTAACATACAATGTCAACTATATGCAATACAAAAAAATAAATCATCATGTTATTCTTTATGTTTGAGATCTTGAAAATGACTAAGTCTAGTAGTCTGATATCCTGAAACACTAGGATGAATATCCAAGTCATTAGGATGATTGTGCCTTCAGAAAAGTCATTAAGATGAGTGCCTAAAGGAGACTTTCTTAAACATTCAAACATTAAGCAACAAGCATGAAGGGTTAAGGCGCAATTTGTAACTCATAAAGCGCACCTAACTTGGAGAGAGCATTCACTTAAGACAAGGCGCCCATTGACACCTGTTCCACCATAAAAGTGTGCCTAAGGTGGAAGGAGAACAAGCCTCGAGTAAGTGAAGCGCACCTATTGTCTAAACCACTTGATTATGGCACCCTAGCATGAAGAGGAGTATATAAGTCAACAGGAAATGGCTCCTAGAATACAAATGAAGGACTAAGTGGCATTTTCAATAAGCATCAATTCACCTTGAGCTTTCAATAAATACATCAAATTGAGCCCCATAAGCCTAGGCGCCCTTTGCCTTCAAAAGAACCTTGTATTGGTGCCTTGGAGGAAATCAACTTACAATGACAAGTCTTGGAGGTTTCTCATTTTGGATGATGTCTTTTGAGATTAACTACAATGATTGAAAGTTAAGATGAGTGGAATGAACCTATCTTGAACCTTAGGCTCCCTTCATGTAATTTCCCACCATCATGAGCACCTAGATCTAAGAAGAAGGAGTGAATGATCGATCTTAACATCAAGAAGCATGTTATCAATCAACTTGGAGAATTCTTTGACAATAATTATGATGAATTGAGTACATGGAAGTAAAGGAAGTACATATCAACTCCAAAGTGTGCCTAATGATCAATAAGAAATTCTTCCAAAGCAAAGGCACTCATTGTGAATTTTCCTACTAGTTTTGGTGCCTTGAAGTCTAAGTGCATGAAAATCAGGAGGATGAGTGCTTAGGGATGACATAGTCTTCATAAGAGTTTAAATAATAACACCATCAAAATGCGCCTTGGTAGAGAGACATGAGACTATCATCAAATATGCCAAAATATCTATTTCCAATCTAGGCACAAATTCTAGCTCCTCCCAACTCAAAAGAGCACCCAAGTTGAAGTCAACTTTCATCTATACAACCCTCAGATTGTGCCTTGATTGAGGAAGGGATTTGAACCTCAAAATTTAATCATCTCAAGACAAAAGCTTCCTTATACACTTGGCATTTGATTGAAATCATTGAGAATTAGAAAGAACCACCTAAGGATGTAAGGCGCACTTTTCACCCATACAAGCCTAAAATTGAGTCTAAGGGAAATAACTTGAATTCATATCAATAAGTGAGTGCCTTGAGAGAAAGGATCACTCTAGGTCATTTTCAATTGTTGAAAGCACATAATGATAAAGATAAAGGCAATTGGGTTAGGCACACTTTAGCCTCTAAGGACACCTCAATGAGCGCCTTGGGTGAAATTACATGAGATGACCTTTTGGAGTGAGCACTTGATAGATAGATGTCATTCTAAGACATGTCTCATCATTTATAATTGCAAAATTGCAAGTATAAAGACATGTAAATCTAGGCGCACTCTCCATCAGTCCAACCCATTCTGGTGCCTAAGGGAGAAATTGCATTGAAAGACACCTTTTGAATGAATCTCTTAAGGGAGATTGACCTCTTTAAGCCATTACAATTGTTTGAAATCATTTAAAGTGATAAATATGGACCAACTTGTGTTAGGTGCCCTTTGCTCTTCTTTTTACCTATATATGCGCCTAGATTTGTAGTAAGATTATTCCATGTTTAAACAGGATTCCTTTGTGTTATAAAATGTTTATCATGAGGATTGATGTGTGTTGTTCTCAAAATCAGCTACGCTCATTTTGTAGACAACCCCACGAAACTTGTCCGTTTCGTGAAACTACCCCAAGACAAAGATTGGAATTGAACTTGCTTTCTTGTATTGATGAATATTTGAATATTGATAGTTTTGTTCTTATGTCTTGCTATCATAATCTTAATTGATAATAATTGAAAGGTGGAGTTTGTTTCAAGTGATTGAAGAGCGCTCTAGATTTGATTCTGATAAACTTTGTGTTATCAAATCGGTTGTGGGTTATATGTTCATGTTTGTGAAAATACAACAGTTTGAAGACTTTGTGCTGCAAGTTGTTATATTTGAATCATTTTTATCATATTGAAGGAGAGTGAAGACTTTGGGCTGCATTTTGCTTCAAACAAGTTCTGGTTACAAGTAGTGGGTGAGGTAACAGAAAACTTTGTGTTTCTGTGATATTGTGATAATTTATAAGTTTTATATTGAGAGTTTGAAATATAAACATCTATTCTGAAAAAAGAGAATGAGATGAGATGGAACCACCCCAAACATAGTTTTTAGTGTACATAGATTTGATAAGTGTTTGATTTACAAAAGTTAAGCAATTAGAGGGAACCTCCCCTTGCTGAGAGGAGAGACTTTGTCTCATCATAGCTGTGGCTGATATACCCATTTTGCCGTTAGAGAGTTAACGACAAAATATTCACCCAACAGTTTTTTGGCGACTCTGCTGGGGAAGGAACGCGCAACTTGAAGCCTCACGCTTTGAGTTGAAGCATTTTTTTTAGTTCTTTTCCATTTTTCTTGCAAATATTGTGGTTAGTATAATACAGTCTGGCAGATTCCCGGTACACCAGAAGTAAGAGGGCTCAGGGTATTATTGATCCTGCATTTGAATTAATGCGGCAGAATAATTTTGGATTCTTAACTCCACGACCTCGTCTTCAGCGCACCAGGAGTTTTCCCCCTACAAACACCAGGTCTCCAATACCAAGTGAAGTTTCTATTGCCAGTACTAATAGAGTTTTGGCTGTTCATACACCACCAAGGTTTACCATACCACCTTTCAACCGGCATATCATGGCAGCCCAAGGCCCTTGGGGTAATACCTTTGGTCCTCTAAACTTGACCCCACCATTACATGAACTACCTCGTAGTTCAAGAAAGAATTTCCCCAAATTCTATGGTGACGGAAAAGTTCATCCTGATGAGCACATTGCGGCTTTCTGTATAGCTTGTGGTGTAATAGGTGTCGAGCACGAAGACGTGGCTGTGCGACTCTTTGTAGAAACACTACAAGGCGCTGCTGCAGACTGGTTCTATCACCTCCAAGCTCAGACCATAACAAACTGGGCTACTCTCAAAACTAAGTTCGAGGCCAGGTTCAAACCTGCGGAAGATGCTCATGCGTTGTTAGCACAGCTGACACAGATGAAAAAGGAACCTCAGGAACCAATGCGAGATTTCATCGCTAAGTTCAACAAATTGAGGAATAGGATTCCTGCTACTGCTGAGCCCACAGCGGAGAATCTCAAATGTTTCTTCATTAATACACAGCTTCCTGAGGTGAGTTTCCTATTGAGGCAAGCTGCTCCTACTGATCTTGCTGCGGCTCAGATTCTGGCAACAGAAGTAGAAGATGATCTTATCCTAGCGGGTAAGATAAGAAGGGATGCTAATAGAAACAAAAGCTCCTCTTCTACTGAAAACCATTCCACAAGCACCACGGATCCCATGGTGCAAAAGCTAGCGAATGAATTGCTGGCTCTCAAGAGACAAATGTCCCAAGGTGTATCTGCGTCTCCTTCTTACCGAGATATACCCAGGAGGACATTCCCAAACAATTCATATCAAGGCACTGCTGCTAGGAATCAAGGACAGCAAAACCGTCTTCCTCCTACTCAGGGGAAGCTTGCTATTGAGGCAACGCCGGTCAACTCTGCTGTTGGCTACTATGAAGCCGAGAATGAACTCTCTTTCCAACCTGAGTTGGAATATGAAAACGGTGCTAATCTCTTCACAGAAGGAGAAGAAGAGTTAGCCGGTGACTCTACCATCAGCTTTCTGAACTACCAGGACGAAGCTGAAAAGGGAGAAGTGAGTGAAGGAGTATATGCTGTTTTCACTAGGTCTCAAAATCAGTCAGCTCCTCAAGCGGATAAAGGGAAGGTGAGAGAAGAATCTCAACCGGCGATTTCAATCGCTAAACGGGGGACTCCACTACCTTTCCAGTCAAAAGACCCAGTGATAAATAAACAGGTAAGTGTTTCTAATGAATTTGCACCTTCCACTTCTAATTCTCAGACTAGTGCTGTTTCAACCAAAAATCAAAATGATGGTTTTTCTTCCTCCGTATCTAATTCTTTTCAGCAGTTTGACATAATAGACCATGCTAGGAGAACTAAGATACAAATGTCTGAAGTTGAATATTTACAGGCTAATCCTGAACAGTTTGATAGATTAGCCAAATATGTCAAAAATAAGACCGTTCCTGCAGGACAAGAGTTTCCCAAAGCTACCCATGACTCCTCTAAAAGTAAAACTACCCAAAACAATCTTGTTACTACTCCCCCTGAGGTTTCTGGAAAAATCGAGCCCTTCTATGTTTCCCTATTTGTAAATGGCCATAAATTGAGCAATTGCGTAATAGATTCTGGAGCCTCAGACAATGTAATGCCTGCTAAGGTAGCAAATGCCCTTGGCCTCACCTTAACCAAAACTTTTGGAAGGTGTTTCTCTATGGAGAATAAGCAAGTTCCACTTTTGGGTCAAATCAAAGACGCCCAATTTGCATTTGCGGCTTTTCCAGATAAGAGAATCAAGATGACAGTCTTGGTAGCTGATGTTCCAGCTTCATACGGCATTCTCCTTGGACGGAATTTCTGCAAAGATGTGGGTGGTGAGCTGAACATGGATTTGTCTGAAGCTAGGATACCCGTTAAAGGTGTCATGCAGAAATTGCTTCCTGAGAAGGAAGCGAAATATATTGTTACTCAAACATCAAACCCCAAAGCTCAAATTTTGTTTGAATCCTCGGGAATGGGTAACTATTTTCTATCTACTGAAGATTGTTCCGATTCATCAGATGAGGCTACATCGGGTGATAGCTCCGATATGTCAGATGGAGACTCAGAGGAGTTTTCAGACGAAAGTTCAGGTAAAGATATAGCAATTCCAGATTCTTCCCTCACCGATGAAGAGGAATCTTCTGATCAGAGGAAGTCCAAGAAATCAAATTCTGATGGAGTCTGGATTTTAGAATTTGATGGTAGCTGTTCTTCTACCGGTTCTGGAGCCGGAGTGGTTTTGATATCGCCACAAGGTGATATTTTGCCTTTTTCATACAAGCTACAATTTGACAATACCAATAACACCGCCGAATACGAGTCCTTGTTGCTCGGATTGGAAGCGGCGCGTGCCAGAGGTGTTAAGATCCTTCATGCTCAAGGGGACGCCGAATTGGTGGTTTGTCAAGTAAGAAATTTGTACCAAACAAAAAATGAAAGGTTGAGACACTATCGCAATCGCGTATGGGATTGCATTGAAGATTTCGATGCTTTCAATATTTTAGCTGTGCCAAGAGAGTTCAATGACCGTGCAGATTCATTGGCTGTTTCCGCCACTCTCATGGTGCCTCACAAGGATTTCAAAGGAAATAAGTACACTATTGAACTGGTCTTCCGACCAAGTGTACCTGATAACTCTGACCATTGGCAGGTGTTCAATGGTGACAATCAGATCATTGCTTTCCTGGAAAAGATGGATAGTTTTGATGAGCTTTACTTTGAAGGAAGTGAATCACCACCTCGTGAATATGTTTCTGAGGTAGATTCGCAGACTGGCGAAGAATTTCTACAGTTGAAAGGAAATAAAATCCCAAAAGGATTGGTTTCCCTTGAGAGGCTCTTTGATAAACACGACAGGTATATCAAGCAGCGGCAACAACAGCAGGATTCGAATTCCTCCATGGAATTTGAACAGGTCAATTTGGGTACAGAAACAGATCCTAAGATGGTCAACATCGGAAAATGTTGCACGGCTGATGAAAGATTCAAATTCATTACCCTCCTCCGCCATTACATTGATGTTTTGGCTTACTCCTATGATGATCTGAAGTCTTTCAGGCCTAAGGAGGTTCAACACGAAATTCCCCTCAAAGCTGGATCGTTGCCTTACAAACAGAAGCAGAGGCAATACAATCCAAAGATATCAGGTACGATTCTTTCTGAAATTCAGAAGATGCTGAATGCGAGGATTATCTTTCCAATTCATCATTCCACATGGATTTCAAACATAGTACCTGTAAGGAAGAAGAACGGAGAAATCCGTATCTGTGTTGATTTCAGAAATCTCAACCAGTCTTCTTTGAAAGATAACTACCCTTTGCCCATCATGGACCAAGTATTGCAAACAGTGACAGGTTCAGAAATGCTATCTATGTTAGATTGTTTTTCAGGGTACAATCAAGTGGAGGTAAATGAAGCTGATCAGTTCAAGACCGCCTTCACCACACCGCGGGGCACATTTGCATATCGCAGAATGCCTTTTGGACTGATCAACGCTGGCGCAACATTTCAGAGAGCGATGGATCTTGCTTTCAGAGATGAAATGGGTAAGTTCATCGTGGTGTATCTCGATGACTTGACTGTGTTCTCCAAAAACTGTCATGATCATGTACATCATTTGCGAGAAGTGCTGGAGCGCTGTCGGCAAAATGGTATTTCACTCAATCCCAAGAAGTTAGTTTTTGGGGTAACGGAAGGCAAGCTTCTCGGACACATTGTATCCCGAGAAGGTACTAAGATCGACCCGGAGAGGGTCAAATCTATTCAAAGTCTCACTCTGCCAGCAAGTAAGACTGCTGTTCATTCTTTCTTTGGAAAGGTGAATTTTCTGCGAAGGTTCATCCCTGAGTTTGCAGAAAAAACCCGTCACATTGTTAATATGATGAAGGGTAAAGCCACTTTCCATTGGACTGCGGAAGGTAAGGAAGCGTTCGAGGATATCAAGAGAGCTATTGCTCATGCTCCGGTTCTTGTCTGTCCTGACTACACTAAGGATTTCCTAGTCTATAGTTACGCTTCAGAACACACACTTTCAGCTATTCTGGTTCAGCAGAATGAGGAAGGCGTTGAATCCCCCATATCGTTTATGAGTTGTCCTCTCAAAGCTCATGAATTGAAGTATTCGAATATGGAGAAGCATGCCTACGCCGTAGTCAAAGCGGTTAAGCATTTCAGGTTCTATATTCTAAATTCACACACTGTTGTCATGGTGCCTGATACAACAGTCAAATCCATCCTAACTCAACAAGAGTTCGGAACGAAGAGAAGTAACTGGATCGCTAAAATTCAAGAATTCGATCTGGATATTAAGCCTACCAAGCTTGTGCGGGGTAAAGGTTTGTGTCAATTGATCGCAGACAACGTTCCAAAAGAGACAGGGGACGAAGAAGAAGAAGTTGTGGACACGCCAACTGTTCTTTTTGTTACTATGACTGACGAGTGGTATTCCAATATCGCTCATTTCCTTACCTATGGTGAGTGCCCTTCTCACTTGTCTTATAAGGAAAGGAGAACTGTCAAGTTAAAAGCTGCTAACTACGTCCTTTGGGACAATGGTTTGTACAAGAGAAGTCTTGACGGAGTATTTTTACGTTGCGTGGATAAAGCGCAACAAGGTAAGCTTTTGGAGTCTTTCCACAATTTGGCTTGTGGTGGACATTTTTCAGCACCTGTAACGGCTCACAAGATTTTGCGAGCTCGATACTATTGGCCCACACTATTCCAAGATGCGTATAATTGGGTACGCAGGTGTGAGTTATGTCAGCAGTTTGTTGGGAAACCAAAATTGGCAGCCTTACCTCTCAAACCAGTGGTGATTGAGGAGCCTTTTCAGCAATGGGGTATTGACTTCATTGGCGCAGTGAATCCATCATCAAGTGCCGGACACAACTATGTCCTCACAGCAACAGACTATTTTACCAAATGGGTGGAAGCTATTCCAGTCAAACACGCCACTTCAGAGGTGGTATGCAGTTTTCTTAAAGAAAACATTATTTCCAGGTTTGGAATCCCAAACAAGATTGTAGCAGACAATGCTACTTGTTTTTCCTCTTATGAGATCACTGAGTTTTGCTACGAGCATGGGATCACTCTTTCCCATTCTTCAGACTATTATCCGCAAGGGAATGGTCAAGCAGAATCAAGCAACAAGAATCTGGTCACTATCATCAGGAAGCTGGTTGATGAGAATCAGAGGACTTGGCATAAGGCGTTGTTCGATGCTTTATGGGCAGATAGAATTACACCTAAAAGGGCAATAGGCATGTCGCCATTTCAGCTTCTATATGGACTGAATGCGGAGATACCGATCACCTTGGAATTGCCAGCATTGAAGTTGGTAAAGGCATTGGAAGATAGAACTTTTGATAGTTCTATTGATAAAAGGATCATGTATTTGGCCGAACTTGAGGAGCAACGCACTGTTGTGGTGGACCGCATTGCTGAGCACCAAAATCAAGTAAAGAGACTCTTCGACAAGAAGGCAAAGGCTCGTGAGTTTCAGGTTGGAGATCAAGTCTTGTTGTGGGACAAGAGGAGAGAACCAAAAGGAATGCACGGAAAGTTTGATTCCTTGTGGAGAGGTCCATTCACCATTCATCAGTTCTGTGGTGAAAACAGTTTCTTGCTGGAGTATCAAGATGGAACGCCATTCTTGTTGCCCCACAGTGGACATCATCTGAAGCATTTCAATCCTTGAGGTTTCAGATAAGTTAAATTGTACATTTGTATAGTTTTTGTTTTATTTTTGTGTTTTCGTTTAGTCTTTGTGTCCTTTTCTTTTTAGCTTGACCCTATAGCCCAATGGCATGGATGAAGGCACTTAGAGACTGGATTCTACTCCCCTCAATCGTTTCAAAGTTTGATTGAAGGAAGTTCCCCAGTTAGAGCCAGCTGTTGTTCTCAAAATCAGCTACGCTCATTTTGTAGACAACCCCACGAAACTTGTCCGTTTCGTGAAACTACACTCTAAGATCGCAAATCGAGAAAAGATGTTCTTGTTCTCGTGCGAGGTCATTTGACGTTTTTACGACGCTCCCTTGAATTAATTTCTCAATGAAGGCGAGGAAAGTCCAAGTCGTAAATTGGTCAAGGTGTTAATTTTATTCTTTTTTAAGTTTGGTAAATTTTGACTCTTGATATGCAAGAGCGGCAAAATTTGCCGCTCTTACATATCCCTTGAGTATTTTTGTTTTTGATGTAAAGCGGTGGAATTCGCCGCTATTACATCGTTTTTAGTTAAAAGTGCGAAAGCGGCAAATTCCACCGCTCTCGCATATGTCGGGTGACTATTTCCTGCATCGGCGGCCTTTTTTGCCGACTTCGCATGTAAGTCAACGGCGATGTTGTAGCGTCCGAAATCGCCGCCCGAACGAGATCTTCGGGATTTTGGTGTGGGACGCCATTAATGGCCACTCGTGCCAGGGGTTTTCAACTCCAGCGTCGACCTTTAAAAAGCTTTTTCTTTCTTCCATTCTTCATTCCTTATCCACAAAACTCCTACGCGACTCGCTCGACGCTCGTCTGATCTCACCGTTCGCCGATTCACCGACCGAGCTATCCTTAGGGTTTCCTCTACAAGCACGGGTAAGTCTTCCTTCCACTCGTCGTTCAAACTCTTTCTTCAGGTTTATCATAGGTTTTTCGCGTTGAAGGTTTTGTTTCTTAGTTTTTGGTTTTTGTTTTCGTTTTTTTTGACAACCATAGGCTGCCCTAGGTTTTTCGCCTTCAAAATCTTTAAACCTACCTACTACCCCGAAAACCCTAGGGATTCCCTCGCCCTCGAAATCCCAAACCCTCAACACGAAATTCCTCTCACACGACATAGGTGAATTTTGCTGTGTTTACGTTGTTGGTTACCTGAGTGTCGGATCGGGTAACATCTCGGCGCTCAAAACTTGCGGAGGTTACCTTGCCATGCAACGTCGGCGAAATTCGCCGTTCGTGCATATGTAGAACCCAAATGCAGTGTCGGCACAAATCGCCGATGGAACGTCAAAGAGATGAAGTTTAGTTATCAAATGCAGTGACGGCGAAAATCGCCGCCCGAACACAAAAACCTTTCGTTCCTATTTCCTGCAAAAGCGGCGAAAATTGCCGCTCTTACCAAACGAACCTCGGTTTACCTATTTCCTGCATTGTCGGCAAATTTCGCCGCTCCAACCATCTCACAGTTTTTTCAAGCTGCACGGGCGGCGAAATTCGCCGCCGATGCACAAACATCAAACCCCTCACATGCAAGGGCGGCGAATTTTGCCGCCCGTGCAAAAAAAAAAAAAATATCCCAAATTTTCCTAACACTGGAAAATTTTCAATTTCATTTTCCCGAGCCCGCTTCTCCTCTGATTCTTGGCCAGCTCGCACTATAGCCCTTTTTCAAGCGCACTCCCATAGTCGTGATCGTCAACATGCAATTTTCCCAGATTGCCCATTTTTTCCCTGATTGCATGATCATGATTTCTGTTGCAGTTTCTTCTGCGGAGCTCCTTTCGACGTCAAATTTCTTCTCAGTGAAAGATCGTCCAAATGACTGATTTGTCTCCGAAGAAGGCTAAAGCAATGAAGTATAAATATCAAGGTGTTTTCCCAATCACCTCAGTCCACTCTAATGTTGAAGATATTAGAGATACAGAGATTGGCCATGTTGATATGGCCGAGTTTGTAGAAAGAACCAAGTCAAGCAACCCCAGTGCTATGATGAGGAAAAATAGTGGAAAGCAATATTCATCTGGTATCCTCCTTCCCAGTGGCGGCTCACAATACAGAATTTGTTCTTCAGTGTGCCCATTTCTACAACAAAGATATCAGAGCTGTGGTGGACGCCAGTGGTAATGTAATAATCAGGTTGGACCCTGAGTTTATTGACAAGGTGTTCATGTGTCCTCCTGCAACAGAGGTGTTGAAGCTTGATTTCACCGATGCTCAAAAGGAATATGATAAGAATCCAGAGAAGGCGAAGAAGGTAATCAACAACAAATGGTTGAAGATTGCGAGGTCAAGTTTGTCTAGATGGCCACGCAGCTTCCCTCGAAGTGATTTCGTGGAAGAAGTTGGTGACTTGATTACCCTTCTCAGCAGGATAAGAGGTTGGTCTTCCTCTTCACAATTTCAGGAATGGATGTATCCCTTCATTAAGGTCATATTCCAAGGCAAGCAGGTTATTTTCTGGGGAGAGCAAATTAGTAACGCTTTGCATGATCAGTTGACGAAGGTATCCACTACCTCCAAGTTCTTCATGACTTCCTATCTGGTATACATTGCAGCCTCCATGAGGATTTTTCCAGGGTTGTCGTCAGAAGGGGATAGAAGAGTAGTCCCAGTATACCAGTACTATTCTCAGCTAACATTGAAAGGCTCAATTCACCATTTCAGGAGAGTGAATGATGCATTCTTTGCTGTATTCTTGTGTCTCTTCAATCCCCAACTGGAGCAGAGAAGAATCTCAGATGAGGCATGGACAGTGGTTAATGGTTTTGGTTGTATGTTTTTGCAATTTCCATCTTTCTCCTACTTGAGGGTTGGCTTTTTCCAAGGTTACCCTTATATGCTTCCAAGGTTTCCTTCAGATAGATTGGTGTTGATGGAGTTGTGCAGGCAAATGATTGTCGTGCATAACAAGCAGATGGAACTCAAGAAGCCTGGCTTCAGATTTCCTGTAGAAATCGGCAGATACTCAGTATTGACTGCCGCAAAGGCAAGAGCTATGGAAACGGAGATGCAGCTGGTCACCATGAAGCAATTCAAGAGGAGACCAAAGTTTGATTACCGGGGTGTAAAGGATAAAATCAAGAGGAAAACACAGTTTCATGAACCCATGGTGGAAGATGTCTGGATAGACTTGAGAACAGAGGAAGACATCCGGAAACTGGACTATAGCAGGCTGTCTCTGGAGCAAATTGAATACCTTGGACTTGCTGATATTCCAGAGGACCTTGTAGATGATGGCGAATTGGTTGATGCCAATTATGAAGCAGAACAGATAGCTGGTACTCCTCTACCGCCAATTCAATGGTCCCAAAAGGAGCTGACTTCCCTGAGGAAGAGATTTGAACCCATATTGGCCAACACCAATAAGTGGCTGGAAGATAAAGGAATTACGCTGAAGGAATTCCTCACTGGTTCAGAAACTGAAGTTCAAGAGCAAACTGGTAAGAAGGTTGAAAATAGAACGAAGAATAAGAGTGATGCTCCATCATCCTCTAAAACACATAAACCTAAAATTAGATTTGTGACAAAGAAAGCAAAGGTGGTTGAGAAGGAATCTGAAGCGAAGGATATGGAGATTGAAGAGCCAGCGGCCGAAGATCCAGCAACTGAAGAGCCAGCTACAGAAGAGATGGATGTCGGAGACAAGGGGTCAGAGGAACAAGAAAAAGAGGCTTTGTCTCCACAAGACAATACACCTGTTGCACCCCCTGTGCCTGCTTCCCCCATTATCATTCCTTCTTCTGAATCCCCCTCTCCTCCTAAGATAATCTTTGATAATCCCCAGGGCACTTTTGAAAATGTTCTTCATTCTTCTGACTCCATTCCTAGTTTGTCTTCTTCGTCATTTGATATAGGAGATACTTCTATGTTTGATCATTTTGTGATGAATACTGAGCAAATTTCAAGTGCCAATGTAACAGGTGCGGTTTTTACCAACACCCCGCCTATTGTTACTACCACCAGCACAAGTACAGTCCCAGTAACACCAGTGGCAGGAATGGACTCCAATGTAAATACTTCTCTGCTGCCACCTTGGTTATCAGCTTACACGCCAAAGAGGAAAAAGCAAGTCATCTCTCCAGATGATTTTGATTTCACTAAGCTGACACCGGCAAAACCTAAGGCTCCGAAGAAACCAAAGATCCTGTCAAGGGTACTTGAAGAAAAAGGGCAGAAGGTTTTGGAGATAGCAAAACCCCCACAGGATGCAACTGTCGAAAATTTTGACATGAATGACTATTCTATTTCTAGGGTCGAATTGGGCAAAATCACCCATGAAAGCGCTAAAAATGATATGCAGTCAGCCATGGACATCCTGATCCAGAAATTCGACAGGGAAAAGAAAATGAAAGACTACTACAAGGCAAAGGCAGAACAGCTGACTGCAGTGGTAAGAAAGATCACGTTGAATTCAGAAGCAGTTACTCCGGAGGCCGTGTCTGTAGAAGACCCCGTCATCCTGAAAGCGGAAAAGACTCATCTCAGAGGAAAAGTACTTGAAGAGTACTTAGATAGGATGCGAGCTCAGGGAATCTCTTTGCTCAAGGAGGTATTTGAGAAAACGGATAAGATGAGGAAAGTAAGAGCAGAACTCAACGATCTCATCGATGCCATCTCTCATGATATTGAGCACACAGAGGATACTCATGATAAGTGGGTTGAAATGAGGAAGCTGAAAATGAGCACTTTAATATCCATTGGCGCCATTTCCAACAGGGATTCATATATAGAGACAAAGGAAGCTCTAACGTACAGGAGCAATGTGCTAAGAAATTTGATCAAGGATCTCGAAGCTGCCAAGGAAACCAGTGAAGAAAATGATGTTAACATTTTGCATAAGCTGGAGGAGTTGCCCTGTAAATTGGTATCACAGGATAACCAGTTTCTTTCTGCAGAAGAAATGGTCAAGGAATTTGAGGACATGTTTCAGCAGGAATTTGAAGACAAGGTATTCTCAATAACTTCTGTGGACAACATATTAGACAACCAGTTAACCTTGGACAATTTGAAAACCAGGTTAACCAATCACGCCAAGTCAATCACTACAGTAAGGGATGCCATAGTGAGGGCCAGGATGATTTTCAAGAACACATTCAAACCAGATAGCATTGAAATGCAGGCGACCTTCACTATGTATGATGACCACGTGAAAAAGGGTGGTGACACAAGTCGAAGCAGCTGATTTTTTCCCTTAGTTTATTTTCTGATTTCCATATGTACTTTCAAAACAGTTTTGGACATTTTTACATGTACATTTTTGATATGCAATTACATGTAAAAAATAGGAAGTCCCAAGTCAATAAGGACTCCTATTTTTGAATAAGTCAAAGTAGTTGTAGATTTCCTAGATTTTCTCAAGGTCTTTCCCTATAAATAAAGGAGACCTCTTTTGTAAATATTATCTTTTATCTATTGCAAGAAAACTCTGGCGAATTGAAAAGCAAATCAAGACTTTGTGCTTATTGTGAAAATCAATATTCAAATATTCATCAATACAAGAAAGCAAGTTCAATTCCAATCTTTGTCTTGGGATTATTTGTGTTGTGATAGTTTTGTTCTTATGTCTTGCTATCATAATCTTAATTGATAATAATTGAAAGGTGGAGTTTGTTTCAAGTGATTGAAGAGCGCTCTAGATTTGATTCTGATAAACTTTGTGTTATCAAATCGGTTGTGGGTTATATGTTCATGTTTGTGAAAATACAACAGTTTGAAGACTTTGTGCTGCAAGTTGTTATATTTGAATCATTTTTATCATATTGAAGGAGAGTGAAGACTTTGGGCTGCATTTTGCTTCAAACAAGTTCTGGTTACAAGTAGTGGGTGAGGTAACAGAAAACTTTGTGTTTCTGTGATATTGTGATAATTTATAAGTTTTATATTGAGAGTTTGAAATATAAACATCTATTCTGAAAAAAGAGAATGAGATGAGATGGAACCACCCCAAACATAGTTTTTAGTGTACATAGATTTGATAAGTGTTTGATTTACAAAAGTTAAGCAATTAGAGGGAACCTCCCCTTGCTGAGAGGAGAGACTTTGTCTCATCATAGCTGTGGCTGATATACCCATTTTGCCGTTAGAGAGTTAACGACAAAATATTCACCCAACAATGTGTTTCTTGGTTTGTATTGTAGGAAGATTGAAGGAAAAGGTAGGAGCAAGAGCTTGGAGTCACTTAGAGTCATCATGTAGTTGCTCCAAAGGAGCCTTTCACATTCATTCATGCTAGAGAGTTAAGATGGAAGTAATCACTGCCAAGGAAACACCACTTCAAGAGGTAGCTGCTCCAAGAGGTCACAACAAGATATATTTCAAGTCTTCTTCATCAACAACATCACCAGTTGCATCATGTTCAAAGACTTCCATCTATCACTTCAAGTTCCATTCATCTTCAAGTATCAACTAGATTCTTCATCAATCATCGCTTCAAGATCAGCATGTAGCTGCTCCAAAGGAACTTCTCATCATCATCAAGCATTCCAAAGACATCCATTCAATTTCAGGTCCCTCTAATACATTCAAGCCTCCTTGAGAAGTCATCTACTTCACCTATAAGGGAAAGTGTTATCATCAATATCTACACTTCAAAGGACCTTTCAAGTTGGAACACTTCTTCATCGAACATTCAAATACATCCATCCAAGCTTCAAGTTCTTTCACAATCTTCAAGTCCAGGAGAAATTGCATCTAGTGAACTCATTGATTGGCGCCTAGGAGGAAAAGACCTTAAACTTACATTATTGAGTTAACACTTTAGAAATTGAGCCATTCCTAGTCAATTGGAGTCATAAAATATCAAATACAAAGTCAAATTGGACTTAGGCACCCCTTCATGTAATTTCCCACCATCATGAGTGCCTTGATCTAGGAAGATCATCCAATTGCGCCTAGGAATAAGATACAAGTCCAAGACCTCAAATTTGAGCACCTAGAAGTGTGATGGATTGAAGAAGCTACATTAGCACCTAAGGGTAAGTTGTATCTAATGACATCACCTAATTGAGTGCCTAGGAGCTATAAAGCTTAACATTGACATGAGGACAAGCGCTTAGTAAAGGAGAGTTTCTCAAACATTTAAACATGTGAATGAAGTCATAGAAAATCACTAAGTCATCTAAGTGCCATTTTCCTCTTGTGTACCCTTACATTTGCACCTAAGAAGAAGTTGCTTCAGTTCATTAGAGTGTTTGAGTATTGAGGATTTCTTAGCAATGCTTTGCAACTTTACACTGCCTCCTTATGATGATTTTTGGGGATCAGAAAACCTTTCACCACGGGAAAACACCTCAGAGATATAAAAAACTGAGAGTGGTTATTGTAGAGGCACTCTACATGATTGTGTTGCCTCAGATGGAATGTTTCTAAGTGACACAGTTTTTGAGTAACATCTCGTCAAAGATTGCTGCCTTTTTGCACTTTGGACTCCTTAAGGATATCGTCGGTACAATTTAGCTCAAACTGTTTCAACATGTTTGGGTGAAAAATAGGACCATGCATAGCATAAATGTACCCATCCAGACATGTTGGAATAGTCATTTTGGTCACATCAGGAGTAGGATGAAAGTTACACCCCTTTGCAACTTTACACTGCCTCCTGACGATTTTTGGGGTAGCAGAAAACCTTTCACCACGGGCAAATGTCTCCAAGATATAAAAAACTGAGAAAGGTTATTATAGAGGCACTCTATGTGATCACGTTGCCTAAGAGGGAATTTCTAAGTGACATGGTTTTTGAGTAACATATCGTCAAAAATTGCTGCCTTTTTGTACTTTGGACTCTTCAGGGATATCATCAGTACAATGTAGCTCGGACTGTTTCGACATGTTAGGGTGAAAAATAGGACCATGCCTAACATAAATGTACCCATCCGGATGAGTTGGAATAGTCAATTTGGTCGCATCAGGAGCAGGATGAAAGTTACACCCCTTTGCAACTTTACACTGCCTCCTTCTGACGATTTTGGGGCAGTAGAAAACCTTTCACCACAGGCAAATGCCTCAGAGATTTAAAAAACTAAGAGAGGTTATTGTAGAGGCACTCTATGTGATCGCGTTACCTTAGACAGAATTTTTCTAAGTGACACAGTTTTTGAGTAACATCTCGTCAAAGATTGCTGCCATTTTGCACTTTGGACTCTTCATGGATATCGTCGATACAATGTAGCTCGGACTGTTTTGACATGTTTGGGTGAAAAATAGGACCATGCCTAGCGTAAATATACCCATCCAAACGCGTTGGAATAGTTAGTTTGGTTGCATCAGGAGCAGGATGAAAGTTACACCCCTTTGCAACTTTACACTACCTCCTTTTGACAATTTTTGGGCTAGCAGAAAACCTTTCACCACGGGAAAACACCTCAGAGATATAAAAAACTAAGAGTGGTTATTGTAGAGGCACTCTACATGATTATGTTTCCTTAGATGGAATGTTTCTAAGTGACACAGTTTTTGAGTAACATCTCGTCAAAGATTGCTGCCTTTTTGCACTTTGGACTCTTCAAGGATATCGTCGGTACAATTTAGCTCGGACTGTTTCAACATGTTTGGGTGAAAAATAGGACCATGCATAGCATAAATGTACCCATCCAGACATGTTGGAATAGTCATTTTGGTCACATCAGGAGTAGGATGAAAGTTACACCCCTTTGCAACTTTACACTGCCTCCTGACGATTTTTAGGGCAGCAGAAAACCTTTCACCACGGGCAAATGTCTCCAAGATATAAAAAACTGAGAAAGGTTATTATAGAGGCACTCTATGTGATCGCGTTGCCTAAGAGGGAATTTCTAAGTGACATGGTTTTTGAGTAACATATCGTCAAAAATTGCTGCCTTTTTGTACTTTGGACTCTTCAGGGATATCGTCAGTACAATGTAGCTCAGACTGTTTCGACATGTTTGGGTGAAAAATAGGACCATGCCTAACATAAATGTACCCATCTGGATGAGTTGGAATAGTCAATTTGGTCGCATCAGGAGCAGGATGAAAGTTACACCCCTTTGCAACTTTACACTGCCTCCTTCTGACGATTTTGGGGCAGTAAAAAACCTTTCACCACAGGCAAATGCCTCAGAGATTTAAAAAACTAAGAGAGGTTATTGTAGAGGCACTCTATGTGATCGCGTTACCTTAGACAGAATTTTTCTAAGTGACACAGTTTTTGAGTAACATCTCATCAAAGATTGCTGCCATTTTGCACTTTGGACTCTTCATGGATATCGTCGATACAATGTAGCTTGGACTGTTTTGACATGTTTGGGTGAAAAATAGGACCATGCCTAGCGTAAATATACCCATCCAAACGCGTTGGAGTAGTTAGTTTGGTTGCATCAGGAGCAGGATGAAAGTTACACCCCTTTGCAACTTTACACTACCTCCTTTTGACAATTTTTGGGCTAGCAGAAAACCTTTCACCATGGGCAAATGCCTCATAGATATAAAAAAATCAGAGAGGTTATTGTAGAGGAACTCTACATGATCACATTACCTTAGATAGAATGTTTCTAAGTGACATGGTTTTCAAGTAACATCTCGTCAAAGATTGCTGCCTTTTTGTATTTTGGACTCTTCGGGGATATCGTCAGTACAATGTAGCTTGGACTATTTCAACATGTTTGGGTGAAAAATAAGACTATGCCTAGTGTAAATGTACCCATCTGGAGGTGTTGGAATAGTCAATTTGGTTGCATCAGGAGTAGAATGAAAGTTACACCCATTTGCAACTTTACACTGCCTCCTTCTGACAATTTTTGTGACAGCAGAAAACCTTTCACCATGGGCAAATGCCTTAGAGATATAAAAAACTAAGAGAGGTTACTGTAGAGACACTCTATGTGATCACATTGCCTTAGATAGAATATTTCTAAGTGACACATTTTTTGAGTAACATCTCGTCAAAGATTGCTACCTTTTTACACTTTGGACTCTTCAGGGATATCGTCGGTACAATGTAGCTCGGATTATTTTGACATGTTTGGGTGGAAAACAAAATAATGCCTAGCCTAAATGTACCCATTCAGATGTGTTGGAACTATCAGTTTGGTCACATTAGGAGTAGGACACCAAAAATACATAACATGATGATGTAAAAATGTGTATATGTGTAAAAATGCAGCAGGAAATTAAAAAAGACAAACCTTACAAATTGATGTGCATACTTACAACTCAATGTAACATGACTTTACAAAATCAATGTGAATACTTACAAATTAATCCAATGAACCATCTGGGTCTGCTCTACTCTTTATTGTGTCAAGTATTGCTTCATGGTCAGACTCATGCACCTTCCACAAGATTTTGTTCAAAGGTCTACCCCGATTCTTTATCAAATGAACATTGGATGCCATGACAAGGTTTAAGTAATGAAGAATCTTCTAATGCGTGTCAAAGTCCTGAAACAGCCAAACATTAACACTCTTATGTGGGTACCTTTTAAGCCATGTTCCAGTAATAACCACTAAGCATGTAGGGTATTCGATGTTTTCTCCATCTGCAACAGGGGCCTCCAATTTCTTTTTGGACTCAACACAATGACATAAGTAATAATATGTTCCCTCTTCATTATCTTCATCTGTAATAACTGCATATACATGCCCTACATTGATGTGTAGCAAATTAGATGAAATTAGTCAACATTACAAAAACACTACAAAGTAAGATGACATTACCTGGTTGAACTAGATGAAATTAGATGCATATACATACCCTATATTACCTGGTTGAACTAAATCTGATATGTGGTCAAAGTCAACTGATGATTCCATCTATGTTAGTTCCAGTGCCATTGGCGGTTGATACGTGTCAAGTGGGCTAAGATAACTTAACTGCCATTCGTCAACCCACTCCTTTGACTTGCACTCATCCTAGACTTGAATTATATAGAAAGAACAAAATCATGACATCTTTCGCATATGGATACTCCATGAACCTGCAATTGAGCTTCTGAAAGAGTGCATCTTATTTGATCCTGTCAGTGTACAACAGTCCTCATATGGTGCAATATTAGTATCATCTATCAACCAAAAAAATCTACGAACTGAAGACTCACCTTCATTACCTGGACCCATGGAAGCATTACACCACTTGACAATCGATTTTGCATCTGTCAACTTTGCATTGTCTTTATACTTTAACTCTTCTCATGCTATGGCTCTTTTGATACATGCTTCTGCACCATCATGCTCCCCCTTTCCATGCACGGCCTCACAAAAGTTTCACATATGCTGAATACCTCTAAAATTATGCCTCCTACTCAACTAATAGAAATTCTGTGAGTTCTTGAATTATGACGCACAGTTATCTGACCATATGATATGTTGACTGAATGATATGCCCCTTCTAACCAAATCATTGTAGAACACCTGAAAGAAACCTTGCATGAACTCTGTAGAATGTGTGCGATCATCACTAATATAGAAATTGTACTCCCTTATGATCTTTCTGTCATCCTCTGTACTATCATTCGCATGAATGAATGTGATGTGCACAAATATAGAAACCTATGTGGAGTTATAATATTGTGATTACACCTCATGTTGTGGCTGTAGACTATAGTTCTCTACAAAGTCGATGACTGAAACAATGCTACCAACTGAAAATGTGTCCTTGCATAACTTGAATTGCAAGTCCAACCATCAAGCTCTATGGGCATGTCTTGCATACTCATACACTATGCTGTCACGAAATATAGGCATAAACTGATACACTAGAATCTTTTCACCCAATTCACACCTCTTTCCTTCTTTACCATCTTTTGTATTGTATGCCACTATTTTATACTTGCCAAACTATACTAGTTCATTTCCAACCGCATGTGCTCTATCCATATGTTCACATATTGGCAAATGTTGCAAGCCACCGCAATGATGACATGTGCCATCCAAGCATAATTTCTTGTAGAATATTTAACCTTCCTCTCTTTCACATAAAATTCTTGATATGAAGTCTCTTGAAGATATTGGTGGTGCACATATGCCACAACCCTGCAAAACATTGTTAGTACGCATATCTAAACATATAGACCTATAAGCATCAAAATGGTTAGAAAATTCAATATGTAATCTACAACAACAAGTAGTGCGTGTGTGATTTATCTTGACATAGAAAGGTTTTAACATTTCAAAATATCTTTGACAAATTTTAATTTGAGGATACTTCTCTAGAAATTTACCATAAAACTGTCTTTGAGTCTCATCCAAAAAATGCTTTGGATGTGGCTCATGGTTCTGACTACCGATTCTCCTTCTTACCACATCCCTTTGATTTGGAGATACCCTTGTGTAATTCTTCCAAAAGTCTTCAATTAGTGATCTCAATGCTTCAACAATTGGTTTATCTTTTCGTCATAGTCTCCCTGAGAACACCCATAATTCATTGGCATTAGTGTCCTCAATTCTTTGGCGTCTTCCAACGGTTCTTGATAAAGTTTTCCTATTAATTCTCAATTCTTGACTCATGTTTCTAATGAGACGAGCTTCCCTCGTTTGACTACTTACTATAGTCGATGTAATCACACACCGTGTTGCATTACTATCTGTTGTGCGTGAGGTGTTACCCACACTCTCATACGCACTCATTAGATTCTTGACAATAGATTTTTCACTTGAAGCCTCTGATGTTCTCAACCCAAGAATCTTCATGATGGACCTATACTTTATACTTCACATCATTTCAATGAATAGTTGACATCTTGCAGTCTCATTTAACTTTTCAAAGAACAATCTCCAAATCATATGAGCATATCTTCTACAAGTGCATTTTGAAATCTTACCTTCCATTGGCTACAAAATATTCTCATCAATTTCAATCAAATACTTTGGCTTTCTATGCAAAATTCTAGGTGGTGTTAAGTTAGGTAAATTCATCTCAACATTAGGAATTTCATCAATATTTAAATGAGATGGGCTAGATGGCATACCTTCGATCGAAGATGGAATAGATGACATACCTTGAGGTTGAGGTGCGAATGATGGCGTACCTCCTTCATCACATGTGAGTAATGATGTACTCTCAACTTGAGATGTGGTAGATGGTGTCCCTACATGTTGACTTGCAGTAGAGGACGTGTCTCCAACTATGGTATTCAAATCTCTCACAAATTTTTTGCATTCGTTCTCTTTGTGCTGCTAATACCATATCTCTTTGTGATGGTTGTAGTTCCTCTTCAATTGGTATGTCTTCATTTATCGTGTCCAATTTCCTCTTCTCACAAAGTTCCCTCATAGCCACTGCTTTCTTTGCATTCTTAGCTTCTATCTCTTCCTGTGTTAGTTTAATTCTTGATCGTTTCCTCGGCATGACAGAGAATTTGTCTGTAGCATGATAAAGAGACCAATATTACTTCCTAAGAAATGAATACAAGATAATAGTGGGATTGTATTTTTATTATGTTGTAAGGATTTATTCTTGTATAGTTTGATATCATGGTATGTTAAGGTCTGTTTATAACACATAATTATTAAAGAGCCCAAGTGTAGAAAATATACATGGCATCATGTGAGATTGTCGACTGCTTTCTTGATTGGGAATGTGCCTATTTGAAACATGTATGATAAAGCATGATAAAGTAATTCAATCCGAATTAAGGAAAATGTAAAGAACATGTATGTAAAGACTTGACATACTTAAAAAATGAAGATTCGAATGGAGAGAGTAGCCAATTATGTAGTGTTATTTTCTTCTTGCATCAAACTCCTCAACAATTTGAGTTTTTCACCACTTGCTTCCTTTTCAATGTTAAATTGAATAACACTCAAATATAATTTCTAACAATAATACTATTAACCAATCTATAATGTTAAATTCCTCAAATTGAATCACAATTAACATTGCAACACTACAAAAATTGAAACTTGAATAGATATATATCAAACTTGGTGTGAAAACTATGTTATTTCCTCCTTCTCAAGTTGGCAAAGAAGAAAAGGTGGTGGAAAGATCATGCAAAGGTGGTACAATGTGTCAAATGTGCATGTGAACTTCCCAACAGCATGAAAGCACTTCTTTTTTGTCGGAGCACGCGTAGAATTAGTATGAAAATAGAGCATGTGGTCCTGGATCACGGGGGTCAACACTTTTTTACCGTTTCTATAGCAGGACAAAACGTGAGCGCGTCATAACGCGCTCGCATTTTTTCCTACTATAGATTGATCACATCCTGTGCATTATCTTCCTTAACACAAGCAGGGATGACCACATCCTATGCTTCATCAACTGACACTTCCAAGCCTTACAATTCCTCTTAAATTTGGGAGGATCCATGACTGGAAGAGCCAAGCCACTTGGTCCCACATTGCTAAAGGATGACATTCTGGGGTAAGTGCAAGAAGATGGGGGGCCAAAAAGGGGTCTTAAGTGGCCACTTTTTTTTCTGAAATCAGGAAATACTGGCCTTGGATGAGAAATTGAGCATAGTTACACTCAAAATTTGGAGATGCAACCAAAACAATGTTCGTAGTGCTCCAAGTCTACTTTCTAAACTACTATTTTTTTTTTAAAATGGCATAGATTAAGGGGTTCAAAAGAGGGAGCCACAGAAATTGGTGTTGTTTCTGTCAAAAAAACATAACATAGCATGTTTTGTGGCTCCCTCAAAAGGTCAACTTTTTTTTGGTATTTTTAAAATTGCTTCAGTAAGAAATTAGCTAATAGCATTTAGTTTATGCCAGATTTTTTTGATAATTTTTTGATGAATATTTAATTTTTTACTAATTTTCAAAGTGGACACATCCTAAAAAATAGAATTTTGGTCGTGCTACCCCTATAAATTTTGAAAACTAATTGAAAATTATTTTTTTCTTTTTTAATATTTGTAGAATGGAGTCTAGTTTCTAAATATGTAATTTTTTTGAAATTTCAATGAATAGTTAATTTACAATGAAAAAAAGACCAAACAGTGGTTTTTGGCCAAAAACAGACACACAAACAAAAGCAAATAAAAATGAAAGGCTTAACATTGTTAAAATGTGAAAAAAATCAAATCGTCAAATAACTAAGAGAAAGCCTAACATTACCCAGGTGTTTGATTTGTTCGACCTTGAAACACGTGCAAATCTGAGGGTTAGCACAAACAAAATTATGTGAAATCTTGAAGAATATGGAAAAACACGTCTGTGACTGTTCAAAAGGCACTCCAAGCCTTTGGGTTGGAAATCTAAAGCAAATCCCAAGCCTAAGGCTTGGGATTCCCAAAGAAAAACATAACGTGAGCGCGTTATAATGCGCTCGCGTTATGTTTTGCTTTACATTTTTCCTTTTCCACAAAACTATATGTTGTTTGTCATGTTTGACATAACGCAAGCGCGTTATAACGTGCTCGCATTATGTTCCCCTTAATTTTTTTTATGTTCAAGGCTATCAATCATGTATGTATGTATGTATGCCTATATGTATGTATGTATGTATGTATGTATCTATCTATGTATGCCTATATGTATGTATGTATCTATGTATGTATCTATGTATGCCTATATGTATGTATGTATCTATGTATACCTATATGTCTGTATGTATAATGTCGAGGGCAGAGGAGGGTAGAGATGGGAGTGAGCCACATAGGGGAGGAGAGGGGTGGATAAGGATTGAGTGATTAAGGTTTAAAGTTGAGGGTTGAGCATTTAGGGATAGGATTTAGAGTTTAGGGATAAGGGATTAGAGTTTAGGACCTTGAGGGATTAGGGTTTAGGGTTAGGCTTTAGGGATAGCGTTTAGGGTTAAGGGTCGAGGGATTAGGTTTAAGGTAGAGTGTTGAGGGTAGAGGGATTAGGGATATGGTTTAGGGTTGAAAGTTTAGGGTTGAAGGATTAGGGTTTAAGGTATAGTTTAGTAGTTCTTGTGGATAGAGCCAGTAAACAATGGGAGATTATTTGCCTGTTTCATAACAATATACCTTCCCTAAGTGCAGGGTGGATAGCAAGAAACATAGATGTACCCCAATGCAAATCTTTTCTCATTATGATCATCATTCTGATTTCAACTATTAATTACTCACTTTGGATGTACCATATGCAAAGCTTTTCTCATAGGGTTTAAGGTATAGTGTTGAGGTTTGAGGGTTTATTGATAGTGTTTAGGGTTGAGGGTTGAGGGATTAGGTTTTAGAGTTGATGGATTAGGGTTTAAGGTATAGTGTTGAGGGTTTAGGGATAGGGTTTAGGGTTAACGGATTAGGGTTTAGGGTTGACAGATTAGTGTTTAATGTTGAGGTTAGGGTTATAATGTCGAGGGTAGAGGGATTAGGGATAGGGTCTAGGGTTGAAGGTTTAAGGATTGAGGGTTGAGGCTTTAGGGATGAGGGTTTAAGGCTTAAGATATAGTGTCAAGTGTTGAGGGTGTAGGGATAGGGTTTAAGTTTTAAGGGTTAAGGGTTGAGAGATAGGGATTAGGGTTTAAGGTATAGTGTTGGGGGTTGATGGTTTAGGGATAGGGTTTAGGTTTGAGGGATTAGGGTTGATGAATTAGGGTTTAATGTTGAGAGTTGAGAGTTGAAGGTTGAGGGTTGAGGTTGAGGGATAGAATGGTCAAGGGATTAGGGTTAAATATGTGTGTCGAGGATAGAGGGATTAGGGATAGGGTTTAGGGTTGAAGGTTTAATGATTTAGGGTTAAGGCTTTAGGGATGAGGGTTAAGGGATTAGGGTTTAATATATAGTGTCGAGTGTCGAGTGTGTAGTGATAGGTTTTAGGGTTCAAGTTTTAAGGGTTAAGGGTCGAGGGATCAGAGTTAAGGGTTGAGGGATTAGGGTTTGACATTGAGGGATGAGTACATTGAGGTTCGAGGGTTAAGGGTTTCGGGATAGGGTTGTGGGTCAAGGGATTAGGGTTAAGGGATAAGGTTGGAGGGTTTAGGGATAAGGGATTAGGGTTTAAGGTATAGTATCGAGCCCGTTGAGGGTCTAGGAATAGGGATAGCATTTAAGGTTTAGGGATGAGGGATTAGGGTTGAGGGTTGAGGGATTAGGGTTTAAGGATAAGGTTTAGGGTTGAGGGTTGAGGGATTAGGGTTTAAGGTATAGTGTTGAGGGTTTAGGGTTGAGCGATTAGAGTGAAGGGTTGAGGGATTAGGAGTTGACGTTGAGGGTTGAGTGTTTAGGATTTAGGGTTTAGGGATAGGGTTGAGGGTTGAGGGATCAGAGTTAAGGGTTGAGGGATTAGGGTTTGATGTTGAGGGTTGAGGGTTGAGGTTAGAGGGTCAAGGGTTTAGGGATAGGGTTGAGGGTTGAGGGATTAGGGTTAAAGTAGAGTGTGGAGGGTATAAAGATTAGGGATAGAGTTGGAGGGTTTAGGGATAAGGGATTAGGGTTTAAGGTATAGTATCGAGTCTATTGATGGTTTAGGGATGAGGGATTAGAGTTGAGGGATAACGGATTAGGGTTGAGGGTTGAGGGATTAGGGTTTAGGGATAAGGTTTAGGGTTGAGGGTTGAGGGATTAGGGTTTAAGGTATAGTGTTAAGGGTTTAGGGATAGGGTTTAGGGTTGAGGGATTAGGATTTGACGTTGAGGGTTGAGGTTTTAGGGTTTAGGGTTTAGGGATAGGGTTGAGGGTTGAGGGATCAGAGTTAAGTGTTGAGGGATTAGGGTTTGACATTGAGGGTTGAGGGTTGAGGTTCGAGGGTCAAAGGTTTAGGGATAGGGTTGAGGGTCGAGGGATTAGGGTTAAAGTAGAGTGTGGAGTGTATAAGGATTAGGGATAGGGTTGGAGGGTTTAGGGATAAGGGATTAGAGTTTAAGGTATAATATCGAGTATGTTGAGGGTTTATGAATAGGGATAGCATTTACAGTTTAGGGATGAGGGATTAGAGTTGAGGGATGACGGATTAGGGTTGAGGGTTGAGGGATTAGGGTTTAGGGATGAGGTTTAGGGTTGAGGGTTGAGGGATTAGGATTTAAGGTATAGTGTTGAGGGTTTAGGGATAGGGTTTAGGGTTGAGGGATTAGAGTGAAGGGTTGAGGGTTAGGATTTGATGTTGAGGGTTGAGGGTTGAGGCTTTAGGGATAGGGTTGAGGGTCTAGGGATCATAGTTAAGGGTTGAGGGATTAGGGTTTGACGTTGAGGGTTGAGAGTTGAGGGTTAAGGTTTGAGGGTCAAGGGTTTCGAGATAGGGTTAAGGGTCGAGGGATTAGGGTTAAAGTAGAGTGTGGAGGGTATAAGGATTAGGGATAGGGTTGGAGGGTTTAGGGATAAGTGATTAGGGTTTAAGGTATAGTATCGAGTCTATTGAGGGTTTAGGAATAGGGATAGCATTTATGGTTTAGGGATGAGGGATTAGAGTTGAGGGATCACAGATTAGGGTTGAGGGTTGAGGGATTAGGGTTTAGGGATAAGGTTTAGGGTTGAGGGTTGAGGGATTAGGGTTTAAGGTATAGTGTTGAGGGTTTAGGGATAGGGTTGAGGGTTGAGGGATTAGAGTGAAGGGTTGAGGGATTAGGATTTGACGTTGAGGATTGAGGGTTGAGGATTTAGGGTTTAGGATTTAGGGATAGGGTTGACGGTTGAGGGATCATAGTTAAGGGTTAAGCGATTAGGGTGTGACGTTGAGGGTTGAGGGTTGAGGTTTGAGGGTCAAGGGTTTAGGGATAGGGTTGAGGGTCGAGGGATTAGGGTTAAAGTAGAGTGTAGAGGGTATAAGGATTAGGGATAGGGTTGGAGGGTTTAGGAATAAGGGATTAGGGTTTAAGGTATAATATCGAGTCTCTTGAGGGTTTAGGAATAGGGATAGCATTTAGGGTTTACGGATGAGGGATTAGAGTTAAGGGATGACAGATTAGGGTTGAGGGTTGAGGGATTAGGGTTTTGAGATAAGGTTTAGGGTTGAGGGTTGCAGGATTAGGATTTAAGGTATAGTGTTAAGGGTTTAGGGATAGGGTTTAGGGTTGAGGGATTAGAGTGAAGGGTCAAGGGATTAGGATTCGACGTTGAGGGTTGAGGGTTGAGGGTTGAGGGTTTAGGGTTTAGGGATAGGGTTGAGGGTCGAGGGATCATAGTTAATGGTTGAGGGATTAGGGTTTGACATTGAGGGTTGAGGGTTGAGATTCGAGGGTCAAGGGTTGAGGGTCAAGGGATTAGGGTTAAAGTAGAGTGTGGAGGGTATAAGGATTAGGGATAGTGTTGGAGGGCTTAGGGATAAGGGATTAGGGTTTAAGGTATAGTATCAAGTTTGTTGAGGGTTTAGTAATAGGGATAGCATTTAGGGTTTATGGACAAGGGATTAGAGTTGAGGGATGACGGATTAGGGTTGAGGGTTGAGGGATTAGGGTTTAGGGATAAGGTTTAGGGTTGAGGGTTGAGGGATTAGAATTTAAGGTATAGTGTTGAGGGTTTAGGGATAGGGTTTAGGGTTGAAGGATTAGAGTGAAGGGTCGAGGGATTAGGATTTGACATTGAGGGTTGAGGGTTTAGGGTTTAGGGTTTAGGGATAGGATTAAGGGTTGAGGGATTAGGGTTAAAGTAGAGTATGGAGGGTATAAGAATTAGGGATAGGGTTGGAGGGTTTAGGTATAAGGGGTTAGGGTTTAAGGTATAGAATCGAGTCTGTTGAGGGTTTAGGAATAGGGATAGCATTTAGGGTTTAGGGATGAGGGATTAGAGTTTAGGGATGATGGATTAGGGTTGAGGGTTGAGGGATTAGGGTTTAGGGATAAGGTTTAGGGTTGAGGGTTGAGGGATTAGGATTTAAGGTATAGTGTTGAGGGTTTAGGGATAGGGTTTAGGGTTGAGGGATTAGAGTGAAGGGTTGAGGGTTGAGGGTTTAGGGTTTAGGGATAGGGTTGAGGGATTAGGGTTTGACATTGAGGGTTGAGGGTTGAGGTTTGAGGGTCAAGGGTTTAGGGATAGGGTTGAGGGTCGAGGGATTAGGGTTAAAGTAGAGTGTGGAGGGTATAAGGATTAGGGATAGGGTTGGAAGGTTTAGGGATAATGGATTAGGGTTTAAGGTATAGTATCGAGTATGTTGAGGGTTTAGGAATAGGGATAGCATTTAGGGTTTAGGGATGAGGGATTAGAGTTGAGGGATGATAGATTAGGGTTGAGGGTTGAGGGATTAGGATTTAAGGTATAGAGTTGAGGGTTTAGGGATAGGGTTTAGGGTTGAGGAATTAGAGTGAAGGGTTGAGGGATTAGGATTTGACATTGAGGGTTGAGGGTTGAGGGTTTAGGGTTTAGGGTTTAGGGATAGGGTTGAGGGTCGAGGGATCATAGTTAAGGGTTGAGGGATTAGGGTTTGACGTTGAGGGTTGAGGATTGAAGTTCGAGGGTCAAGGGTTTAGGGATAGGGTTGAGGGTCGAGGGATTAGGGTTAAAGTAGAGTATGGAGGGTATAACGATTAGGGATAGGGTTGGAGGGTTTAGGGATAAGGGATAGGTGTTTAAGGTATAGTATTGAGTCTGTTGAGGGTTTATGAATAGGGATAGCATTTAGGGTTTAGGGATGAGGGATTAGAGTTGAGGGCTGATGGACTAGGGTTGAGGGTTGAGGGATTAGGGTTTAAGGTAAGTGTTGAGGGTTTCTATCATCAAATGTAGATTTATGGCTTCGATTATATTGATTGCCTCTCTAGTTTTGGGGTGTGGATGCTTTGGAATCAATCAGGAAGTCTTCAGGAGACTTTGTGGAAGTGGATTGGTAATCGCTTGACAGAACCCCTGCAATTTATGCTTGGATAAAGATTTGTCACAAACTAGAACTTTTGCTTCTAAAGAAGATCTGTCTTTCTTCCTCGATGGGCATTTTCTATCAAGAACTTGATTATGAGGGCTTGCCCCTTCATTGTTATGCCTATCATATGGCAGAGTATCTGGCAAGCTCTTGCAGGAAACAGGCAAAGTTCTCCCTCAAAAACCTTGTGGTCATTCAAGTCTAAACGCGAAGGTTTGGAAAGAGAAATGCACAGGATGTGATCAATCTATAGCAGGACAAAACATGAGTGCATTATAACGCGCTCACATTTTTTCTTGCTATAGAAACGATAAAAAAGTGTTGACCCCCGTGATCTAGGCCCACATGCTCTATTTTCATACTGATTCTATGCATCCTCTGACAAAAAAAAAGTGCTTTCATCCTATTGGGAAGTTCACATGCACATTTGACACATTGTACCACCTTTGCATGATCTTTCCACCACCTTTTCTACTTTGCCAACTTGAGAAGGAGGAAATAACATGGTTTTCACACCAAGTTTGATATATATCTATTCAAGTTTCAATTTTTGTAGTGTTACAATGTTAATTGTGATTCAATTTTAGGAATTTAACATTATAGATTGGTTAATAGTATTGTTGTTAGTAATTATATTTGAGTGTTATTCAATTTAACATTGAAAAGGAAGCATGTGGTGAAAAACTCAAATTGTTGAGGAGTTTGATGCAAGAAGAAAAGAACACTACATAATTGGCTACTCTCTCCATTCGAATTTCCATTTTTTAGGTGTGTCAAGTCTTTACATGCATGTTCTTTACATTTTCCTTAATTCGGATTGAATTACTTTATCATGCTTTATCATACATGTTTAAAATAGACACATTCCCAATCAAGAAAGCAGCCTACAATCTCACATGATGCCATGTATATTTTCTGCACTTGGGCTATTTAATAATTATGTGTAATAAACAAACCTTAACATACCATGATGTCAAACTATACAAGAATAAATTCTTACAACATAATAAAAATACAGTCCCACTATTATCTTGTATTCATTTCTTAGGAAGTAATATTGGTCTCTTTATCATGCTACAGACAAATTCTCCGTCATGCCAAGGAAATGATCAAGAATTAAACCAACACAAGAAGAGATAGAAGCTAAGAATGCAAAGAAAGTAGTGGCTATGAGGGAACTTCGTGAGAAGACAAAATTAGACATGATAAATGAAGACATACCAATTGAAGAGGAACCACAACCATCACAAAGAGATATGGTATTGGCGGCACAAAGAGAACGAATGCAAAAACTTCATGCTACGAGAGATTTGAATACCACAGTTGGAGACACGTCCTCTACTGCGAGTCAACATGTAGGGACACCATCTACCACATCTCAAGTTGAGAGTACATCATCACTCACATGTGATGAAGGAGGTACGCCATTGTTCCCACCTCAACCTCAAGGATTGTCATCTATTCCATCTTCGATCGAAGGTACGCCATCTAGCCCATCTCATTTAAATATTGATGAAATTTCTAATGTTGAGATGAATTTACCTAACTTAACACCACCTAGAATTTTGCATAGAAAGCCAAAGTATTTGATTGAAATTGATGAGAATATTTTGCAGCCAATTGAAGGTAAGATTCCAAAACGCACTTGTAGAAGATATGCTCATAAGATTTGGAGATTGTTCTTTGAAAAGTTAAATGAGACTGCAAGATGTCAACTATTCATTGAAATGATGCAAAGTATAAAGTATAGGTCCATCATGAAGATTCTTGGGTTGAGAACATCAGAGGCTTCAAGTGAAAAATCTATTGTCAAGAATCTAATGAGTGTGTATGAGAGTGTGGGTAACACCTCCTGCACAAAAGATAGTAATGCAACACGGCATGTGATTACATCGACTATAGTAAGTATTCAAATGAGGAAATCTCGTCTCATTAGAAAGACGAGTCAAGAATTGAGAATTAATAGGAAAACTTTATCAAGAGCCATAGGAAGATGCCAAAGAATTTAGGACACTAATGCCAATGAATTATGGGTGTTCTCGGGGAGACTACCATGAAAAGATAAACCAATTGTTGAAGCATTGAGATCACTAATTGAAGACTTTTGGAAGAATTATACAAGGGTATCTCTTAATCAAAGGGATGTGGTAAGAAGGAGAATTGGTAGTCAAAACCATGAGCCACATCCAAAGCATTTTTTTGATGAGACTCAAACACAGTTTTATGGTAAATTTCTAGAGAAGTATCCTCAAATTAAAATTAGTCAAAGATATTTTGAAATGCTGAAACCTTTCTATGTCAAGATAAATCACACACACACTACTTGTTGTAGATTACATATTGAATTTTCTAAGCATTTTGATGCTTATAGGTCTATATGTTTAGATATGCATACTAACAATGTTTTGTAGGGTTGTGTCATATGTGCCCCACCAACATCTTCAAGAGACTTCGTATCAAGAATTTTATGTGAAAGAGAGGAAGGTCAAATATTCTACAAGAAATTATGCTTGGATGGCACATGTCATCGTTGCGGTGGCTTGAAACATTTGCCAATATGTGAACATATGGAAAGAAGACATGCGGTTGGAAACGAACTAGTAGAGTTTGGCAAGTATAAAGTAGTGGCATACAATACAAAAGATGGTAAAGAAGTAAAGAGGTGTGAATTGGTTATTGAAAATATTCCAGTGTATTAGTTTATGCCTATATTTCATGACAGCATAGTGTATGAGTATGCAAGACATGCCCATAGAGCTTGATGGTTGGACTTGCAATTCAAGTTATGCAAGGACACATTTCTGGTTGGTAGCATTGTTTCAATCTTTGACTTTGTAGAGAACTATAGTCTACAGCCACAGCGTGAGGTGCAATCACAATATTACAACTCCACACAGGTTTCTATATTTGTGCACATCGCATTCATTCATGCAAATGATAGTACAGAGGATGACAGAAAGATCATAAGGGAGTATAATTTCTATATTAGTGATGATCGCATGCATTCTATGGAGTTCATGCAAGGTTGCTTTCAAGTGTTCTACAATGATTTGGCTAGAAGGGGCATATCGTTCAGTTAGCATATCATATGGTCAGATAACTATGCATCAAAATTCAAGAACTCACGAAATTTCTATCTGCTAAGTAGGAGGCATAATTTTAGAGGTATTCAGCATATGTGGAACTTTTGTGAGGCCGTGCATGGAAAGGGGGAGCATGATGGTACAGGAGCATGTAGCAAAAGAGCCATAGCACGAGAAGATTTAAAGTATAAAGACAATGCAAAGTTGACAAATGCAAAATCGATTGTCGAGTGGTGTAATGCTTCCATGGGTCTAGATAATGAAGGTAACTCTTCAGTTCATAGATTTTTTTGGTTGATAGATGATACTAACATTGCACCATATGAGGACTATTGTATACTAACAGGATCAAATGAGATGCACTCTTTCAGAAGCTCAATTGCAGGTTCATGGAGTATCCATACGTGAAAGATGTCATGCTTTTGTTCTTCTTATAAAATTCAAGTCTGGGATGAATGCAAGTCAAAGGAGTGGGTTGACGAATGGCAGTTAAGTTATCTTAGCCCACTTGACACGTATCAAACCCCGACGGCACTGGAACTAACACAAATGGAATCATCAGTTGACTTTGACCACATATCAGATTTAGTTCAACTAGGTAATATAGGGCACGTATATGCATCTAATTTCATCTAGTTCAACCAGGTAATGTCATCTTACTTTGTAGTGTTTTTGGAATGTTGACTAATTTCATCTAATTTGCTACACATATCAATGCAGGGCACGTATATGCAGTTATTGCAGATGAAGATAATGAAGAGGGAATAGATTATTACTTATGTCATGTTGAGGCCAAAAATAAATTGGAGGCCCCTGTTACAAATAGAAAAAACATCGAATACCCTACAGGCTCAATGGTTATTACTGGAACATGGCTTAGAACGTACCCACATAAGAGTGTTAATGTTTGGCTTTTTCAGGACTTTGACAAGCATCGAAAGATTCTTCATTACTTGAACCTTGCCATGGCATTCAATGTTCATTTGATAAAGTATCAGGGTAGACCTTTGAACAAAATCTTGTGGAAGGTGCGTGAGTCTAACCATGAAGCAATACTTGACACAATAAAGAGTAGAGCAGACCTGGATGGTTCATTGGATTAATTTGTAAGTATCCACATTGATTTTGTAAAGTCATGTTACATTGAGTTGTATGTATTCACATTAATTTGTACGGTTTGTCTTTTTTAATTTCCTGATGCATTTTTACACATATACACATTTTTACATCATCATGTTATGCATTTTTGGTGTCATTCTCCTAATGCGACCAAACTAACTATCTCATTGCATCCGGATGGGTACATTTACGCTAGGCATGGTCTTGTTTTTCACTCAAACATGTCAAAACAGTCTGAGCTATATTGTACCGATGATATCCCTGAAGAGTCCAAAGTGCAAAAATGCAACAATCTTTGACAAGATGATACTCGAAAACCATGTCACTTAGAAACATTCCATATGAGGAAACATGATCACATAGAGTGCCTCTACAATAACCTCTCTCAAGTTTTTGTATCTCTAAGGCATTTGCCCGTGGTCAAAGGTTTTCTGCTACCCCAAAAATCATCAGAAGGAGGCAATGTAAAGTTACAAAGGGGTGTAACTTTTGTCCTACTCCTGATGCGACCAAACTAAAAATTCTAACGTGTCTGGATGGGTACATTTATGTTAGGCATGGTCCTATCTTTCACCTAAACATGTCAAAACAGTCTGAGTTACATTGTACCGACGATATCCCTGAAGAGTCTAAAGTGCAAAAAGGCAGCAATCTTTGACAAGATGTTACTTGAAAACCATGTCACTTAGAAACATTCCCTCTAAGACAACACAATCATGTTGAGTTCCTCTACATTAACTTCTCTCAGTTTTTTATATCTCTGAGGCATTTGCCTGTGGTGAATGGTTTTTGCTACCCCAAAAATCGTCAAAAGGAGGCAGTGTAAAGTTGCAAAGGGGTGTAACTTTCGTCCTGCTCCTGATGTGATAAAACTGACTGGTCCAACGCGTCTGGATGGGTAAATTTATGCTAGGCATGGTCCTGTTTTTCACCCAAACATGTTGAAATAGTTTGAGCTACATTGTACGAACGATATCCCTAAAGAGTCCAAAGTGCAAAAACGCAACAATCTTTGACGAGATGTTACTCAAAAACTGTGTCACTTAGAAACATTCTGTCTAAGGTAACGTGATCATGTAGAGTGCCTATACAATAACCTCTCTATGTTTTTTATATCTCTGAGGCATTTGCCCGTGGTGAAAGGTTTTCTGCTGCCCCAAAAATCGTCAGAAGGAGGCAGTGTAAATTTACAAAGGGGTGTAACTTTCGTCCTACTCCCAATGTAACCAAATTGATTGTTCCAACACATCCGAATGGGTACATTTACACTAGGCATGGTCCTATTTTTCACCCAAACATGTCGAAACAGTCCGAGCTACATTGTACCAACAATATCCCTGAAGAGTCCAAAGTGCAAAAAGGCAGCAATCTTTGACAAGATGTTACTTGAAAATCATGTCACTTAGAAACATTCCTCCTAAGGCAACGTGATCACGTAGAGTGCCTCTACAATAACCTCTCTCAGTTTTTTATATCTCTGAGGCATTTGCCGTGGTGAAAGGTTTTCTCCTGCCCCAAAAATCGTCAGAAGGAGGCAGTGTAAAGTTGCAAAGGGGTGTAACTTTCATCCTACTCCTGATGCAACCAAACTGACTATTCCAATGCATCCAGATGGGTACATTTATGCTAGGCATGGTCCTATTTTTCACCCAAACATGTCGAAACAGTTTGAGCTACATTGTACCGACGATATCCCTGAAGAGTCCAAAGTGCAAAAAGGCAGCAATCTTTGATGAGATGTTACTTGAAAACTGTGTCACTTAGAAATATCCCATCTAAGGCAACGTGATCACATAGAGTACCTCTACAATAACCTCTCTCAGTTTTTTATATCTCTAAGGCATTTGCCTATGGTGAAAGCTTTTCTGCTGTCCCAAAAATTGTCAAAAGGAGGCAGTGTAAAATTGCAAAGGGGTGTAACTTTCGTCCTGCTCCTGATGCGACCAAACTGACTATTCCAATGCATCTAGATGGGTACATTTATGCTAGGCATGGTCTTGTTTTTCACCCAAACAAGTCGAAACAGTCCGAGCTACATTGTACCAACGATATCCCTAAAGAGTCCAAAGTGCAAAAGGTAGCAATCTTTGATGAGATGTTACTTGAAAACTATGTCACTTAGAAATATTCTGTCTTAGGCAACGCGATCATGAAGAGTGCCTCTACAATAACCTCTCTCAGTTTTTAATATCTCTGAGGCATTTGCCCATGGTGAAAGGTTTTCTACTGCCCCAAAAATTGTCAGAAGGAGGCAGTGTAAAGTTGCAAAGGGGTGTAACTTTCATCATGCTCCTGATGCGACCAAATTGACTATTCCAATGCAACCGGATGGGTAGATTTACGCTAAGCATGGTCCTATTTTTCACCCAAACATGTCGAAACAGTCCGAGCTACATTTTTCCAATGATATCCCTGAAGAGTCCAAAGTGCAAAAAGGCAGCAATTTTTGACGAGATATTACTCAAAAACCATGTCACTTAGAAACATTCCATCTGAGGCACCGCAATCATGTAGAGTGCCTCTACAATAACCTCTCTTAGTTTTTTATATCTCTGAAGCATTTGCCCATGGTGAAAGGTTTTCTGCTACCCCAAAAATCATCAGGAGGCAGTGTAAAGTTGCAAAGGGGTGTAACTTTTATCCTGCTCCTGATGTTACCAAACTGACTATTCCAACATGTTTGGATGGGTACATTTACACTAGGCATGGTCATATTTTTCACCCGAACATGTCGAAACAGTCTGAGCTACATTGTACCAACGATATCCCTGAAGAGTCCAAAGTGCAAAAAGGCAGAAATCTTTGACGAAATGTTACTCAAAAATTGTGTCACTTAGAAACATTGCATTTAAGGAAACGCGATCACGTAGAGTGCCTCTACAATAACCTCTCTAATTTTTTAATATCTCTGAGGTGTTTGTCCATGGTGAAAGGTTTTCTGCTGCCCCAAAAATTATCAGGGGGCAGTGTAAAGTTGCAAAGCATTGCTAAGAAATCCTCAATACTCAAACACTCCAATGAACTGAAACAACTTCTTCTTAGGCATAAATGTAAGGGTACACAAGGGGAAAATGGCACCTAGATGACTTAGTGCATTTCTATGACTTCATTCACATGTTTAAATGTTTGAGAAACTCTCCTTTACTAAGCGCTTGTCCTCATGTCAACGTTAAGCTTTATACCTCCTAGGTGCACAATTAGGTGATGTTATTACATACAACTTACCCTTAGGCACCAATGTAGCTTCTTCAATCCATCACACTTCTAGGCACTCAAATTTGAGGTCTTGGACTTGTATCTTATTCCTAGGTGCAATTGGATGATCTTCCTAGATCTAGGAACTCATGATGGTGGGAAATTACATGAAGGGGCGCCTAAGTCCAATTTGACTTTGTATTTGATATTTTATGACTCCAATTGACTAGGAATGGCTCAATTTCTAAAGTGTTGACTCAACAATGTAAGTTTAAGGTCTTTTCCTCCTAAGCGCCAATTAATGAGTTCACTAGATGCAATTTCTCTTGGACTTGAAGATTGTGAAAGAACTTGAAGCTTGGATGGATGTCTTTGAATGTTTGATGAAGTAGTGTTCCAACTTGAAAGGTCCTTTGAAGTGTAGATATTGATGATAATAGTTTCCCTTATATGTGAAGTAGATGACTTCTCAAGGAGGCTTGAATGTATCAGAGGGACTTGAAATTGAATGGATGTCTTTGAAATTCTTGATGATGATGAGAAGTTCCTTTGGAGAGGCTTCATGCTGATCTTGAAGCGATGATTGATGAAGAATCTAGTTGATACTTGAAGATGAATGGAACTTGAAGTGATAGATGGAAGTCTTTGAACATGATGCAACTGGTGATGTTGTTGATGAAGAATACTTGAAATATATCTTGTTGTAACCTCTTGGAGCAGCTACCTCTTGAAGTGGTGTTTCCTTGGTAGTGATTACTTCCATCTTAACTCTCTGGCATGAATGAATCTGAAAGGCTCCTTTGAAGCAGCTACATGCTGACTCTAGGTGACTCCAAGCTCTTACTCCTACCTTTTCCTTCAATCTTCCTACAATACAAACCAAGAAACACATCAATCATCATGATAAACATTTTATAACACAAAGGAATCCTGTTTAAACATGGAATAATCTTACTACAAATCCAGGCGCATATATAGGTAAAAAGAAGAGCAAAGGGCGCCTTACACAAGTTGGTCCATATTTATCACTTTAAATGATTTCAAACAATTGTAATGGCTTAAAGAGGTCAATCTCCCTTAAGAGATTCATTCAAAAGGTGTCTATCATTGCAATTTCTCCCCTAGGCACCAGAATGGGTTTGTACTGATGGACAGTGTGCCTAGATTTAAATGTCTTTATACTTGCAATTTTACAATTCTAAATGATGAGACATGTCTTAGAATGAATTCTATCTTTCAAGCACTCACTCCAAAAGGTCATCTCATGCAATTTCACCCAAGGCGCTCATTGAGGTGTCCTTAGAGGCTAAAGTGCGCCTAACTCAATTGCCTTTATCTTTATCATTTTTGTGCTTTCAACAATTGAAAATGACCTAGAGTGATCCTTTCTCTCAAGGCACTCACCTATTGATATGAATTCAAGTTATTTCCCTTAGGCGCAATTTTAGCCTTGTATGGGTGAAAAGTGTGCCTTACATCCTTAGGTGGTTCTTTCTAATTCTGAATGATTTCAATCAAATGCCAAGTGTCTAAGGAAGCTTTTATCTTGAGATGATTAAATTTTGAGGTTCAAATCCCTTCCTCAATCAAGGCACAATCTTAGGGTTGTATAGATGAAAGTTGACTTCAACTTGGGTGCTCATTTGAGTTGGGAGGAGCTAGAATTTACACCTAGATTGGAGATAGATATTTTGGCTTATTTGATGATGGTCTCAAGTCTATCTACCAAGGTGCATTTTGATGATGTTCTTATTTAAACTCTTATGAAGACTATCTCATCCCTAAGCACTCATCCTCATGACTTTCATGCACCTAGACTTCAAGGCACCAAAACTAATAGGAAAATTCACAATGAGAACCTTTGTTTTGGAAGAATTTCTTATTGATCATTAGGCACACTTTGGAGTTGATATGTACTTCTTTTACTTCCATGTACTCAATTCATCATAATTATTGTCAAAGACCTCTCCAAGTTGACTGATAACATGCTTCTTGATGTTAAGATCCTTCATTCACTCCTTCTTAGATCTACGCACTCATGATGGTGGGAAATTACATGAAGGGAGCCTAAGGTTCAAGATAGGTTCTTTCCACTCATCTTAACTTTTAATCATTGTAGTTAATCTCAAAATACATCATCCAAAATGAGAAAACTCCAAGACTTGTCATTGTAAGTTGATTTCCTCCAAGGCACCAATACAAGGTTCTTTTGAAGGCAAAGGGCGCCTAGGCTTATGGGGCTCAATTTAATGTATTTATTGAAAGCTCAAGGTGAATTGATGCATATTGAAAATGCCACTTAGTCCTTCATTTACATTATAGGCACCATTTCCTATTGACTTATATACTCCTCCTCATGCTAGGGTGTCATAATGAAGTGGTTTAGACAATAGGTGCGCTTCATTTACTAGAGGCTTGTTCTCCTTCCACCTTAGGCACACTTTTATGGTGGAACAGGTGTCAATGGGCGCCTTGTCTTAAATGAATGCTCTCTCCAAGTTGGGCGCCCTTTTGAGGCTTTATGAGTTGCAAATTGCACCTTAACCCTTCATGCTTGTTGCTCAATGTTTGAATGTTTAAGAAAGTCTCCTTTAGGCACTCATCTTAATGACTTTTTCTCAAGGTCCAATCATCCTAATGACTTGGATATTCTTCCTAGTGTTTCAGGATATCAGGCTACCAGACTTAGTCATTTTCAGGATCTCAAACATAAAGAATAACATGATGATTCATTTTTTTGTATTGCATATAGTTGACATTGTATGCTACTCATAAACAATATTAATATTTTTTGTTCAACATGATGATTCATTTTTTTTTAATACAACTTTTATCTTTTAGTTCCAAAATGAGGTTAAGGTGATACTTGAATAACAATAGCTAGCTTATTGGATCAACAAACATCATATGTAATACAATTGGACTTTAAATATTTAAAGTAGCCATCTACAAATATCCATTCAAACATGGATTTATAATGCAAGTATGGATGCCATCAATAAAAAAGATTTGTATTAACCAAATATCCATATAGGCATACATCAATATCTGTCGATATAAGTATAACATATATAAAAAATAGCCATATAGGCTTACAAAAATGTCATATAGGCATACAATGTCAACTATATACAATACAAAATATATGTCAACAAATGCCATATAGGCATACAACAAAGGAACACAATAAAAAGTCATTCCCCTCTGGCTGGTGAAGAGAATAGATCACGGGCAGCCTTTGATCTTCTAGGGAATGGAGACATGCATGTGGGTGGTCTATTACGAACCTGAGGGCTACTCCTCCTATTTAGTTCTTCCTGCATCTTTAGTTGTTACAATAAAAAGTATAGACATTAATATATAGAAATTACATGTTATAAAAAATGAAACATTTAACAAAATAATCACTTACCACTAAAATATAATCTGTCTCCTCACTTGCCTCAATAGCAAGAATAGGCCCTGGTGATGTCATGTCCTATAGAAACCATCCAAATAGAAATTAAACTTCAAATCAATAATCTTTTGATTTTTCAAAAATAGACAACTATAATAATGAATGTAAATTGAAATTTACTAATCTGCCTCATACCCCTGTCAATGTCATGGAGCTATGAATCACAGAGGCCACACCATGCTCCATTTCCCTATGAACATGGGGAGGTGTCTCCGCAACCTGCATCATCTGGAAATAAAATAACATTATTCAATTACGAAAACTATAATAGTGATGCAAATCATGGCTCCTAACATACACACACATTCATCTAAACATAGAAGTACACACAATAAAGCACACAAGTCACATACAAAAATCTAGTAACTACAATTCATTCATTAAACTATTTATTTTATTACCTCCGTAAAGCTTTGAAGTCCACCACCACTGGCAGGTGTTGCCGCGAAATCTACAATATTAACCTATTCAACATCCAAAATCAGATATTAGAATACCATTCATATAACGATGCTGTTCACATGTAATATTTATAATTGTTTACTAGTTACATACCCCGACAGTAGATGATCTAGTGTAAAATGCAGGTGGAGAACCACTGAAAACTGCATTGACGCTGTGACCCTAAAATTTCATTAAAATCATCAATTTAAATTAGTTAATCTTGCATTTCAAAAATAAAATTTAATAAATTAAATTCAATAAACTTGCTAATATTTACCTGAGTATCAAAGCCGAAAGTCTCACTCAGGAGGGTATCTGTCATCACCATCTACTCAGCTGTAGATGTAGCCTGTGCACCTGCGTCCTGACTATCCATGGGGTCATAACCATAGGCTGACCCGCAAGCCTGACAAGCATGGGGTGGGACCCTACTCCTCGCAGTATTTCCCAACCCACTCTATGTTGCAGGACTGACATGCTCTATGATTCTCTGGGTCAAGGAGCTAATGGATTGAAGTGTATCGACCTCAGCACTCTCCTTCACAATGAACACAAGTCTAATTTTGTGATTTGTAATTTTTTCATATCTTGGTATGATAGCTTGTCTGCATAATAGTCTCTAAACTCTCTCCTCTTATCCGTCCAACTAGTTATTTGCTTGCTAATTGAATCTACATTTGATAACATAGATTCAAGAGATTCAGCAAGCGTGGACCTATATCTTCAACCTTGCAAGAAGTGGAAGGATCTTTCAACCTTGTAATTATATCTTCAATTTCTTTTTTCTTGTTTTCAATTTTCCCCATTATATTTTCTTGTGTTCTAGGGGAATGTCAAGGAATTGATGGAGGAGATTGTTGTTTTGTAGGTATTTCCTCCTCAGGATTTTGTAGATTTTGAGGAGGAGGAGGAGGAGGTGCATTAACGTTTCCTGACAATTAATGAAATATACTTCAAAAATCAAATCAAACCTACCTATTTAGAAACAAATTCAAACAAAAAAACAAGTATAACTCACTCCTCTGGCGTGCTCGACGTCGTGACGGCATTTTGGCGATGAATTGATAAGGTTTTTGTGTTGAATTAAGTTTTACAAAATGCGAACGCGCTTCCTAGGGTTTGCAGGTTGCAGGCATAGAGGAGAAGAAAGAAATGAAATGAGATAGAAACCTTTTTTTATTTATATCAAGTCAAAATGCGCTTGCGTTATAATGCGCTCACGTTATAATGCGAGCATGTTATAGCTTGGTTTTCATGAGCCTTTGGCTCGTCATTACCAAGCCATAATGCGAGCGTGTTATAACATGCTCGCGTTTTGTATTTTTTTTTTCAAAATAATTTGGCCACTTTTTGGCCCATCTTTTTTCACTTACCCACTGGGAGAATTAGGAGATTTTCCTTTGGAGATCATATAATATTTAAATGCTTTCCATCTTGGTGCATCCTCTGCATCAGAGAAAAACCACTGATGGTGTCTGAGAAATAAGAAATTCTTCATCTCTTTGGTGATCCATTTCTCTTTCCAAACCTTCCCCTTCAGACTTGAATGACCACAAGGTTTTTGAGGGAGAACTTTTCCTGTTTCCTGCAAGAGCTTGCCAGATGCTCTACCATATGATAGGCATAACAATGAAGGGGCAAGCCCTCATAATCAAGTTCTTGATAGAAAATGCCCATCGAGGAAGAAAGACAGATTTTCTTTGGAAGCAGAAGTTCTAGTTTGTGACAAATCCTTATCCAAGCATAAATAGCAGGGATTCTGTCAAGTGATTGCCAATCCACTTCCAAAAAGTCTCCTGAAGACTTCCTGATTGATTCCAAAACATCCACACCCCAAAACTGGGAGGCAATCAATATAATCGAACCCATAAATATGCATTTGACGACAGAAACTCTCTTCAGGCTAGATTAAGAGTCTAACATTTTAGCTCAAGTCTAAACCCATCAACATCTAAATAACCTGAATACAAAATCTCTATTTGCCTATATTTAGAACTTAACCCTCAACATCAAACCCTAATGACTCATCCCTAAACCCTCAACCCTATCCCTAATCCCTTACTATACTTGATACTATACCTTAAACCCTAATCCCTTAACCCTAAACCCTCCAACCCTATCTGTAATCCTTATACCCTCCACACTCTACTTTAACCCTAATCCCTCGACCCTCAACCCTATCCCTAAACCCTTGACCCCCGAACCTCAGCGCTCAACCCTCAACGTCAAACCCTAATCCCTCAACCCTTAACTATGATCCCTCGACCCTTAACCCAATCCCTAAACCCTAAACCCTAAAGCCTCAACCCTCAACCCTTAATGTCAAATCCTAATCCCTCGACCCTTCACTCTAATCCATCAACCCTAACCCTCAACACTATACCTTAAACCCTAATCCCTCAACCCTCAACCCTAAACCTTATCCCTAAACCCTAATCCCTCAACCCTCAACCCTAATCCATCATCCCTCATCCCTAAACCCTAAATGCTATCCCTATTCCTAAAACCTCAACAGACTTGATACTATACATTAAACCCTAATCCCTTATCCCTAAACCCTCAAATCCTATCCCTAATCCTTATACCCTCCACACTCTACTTTAACCCTAATCCCTCGACCCTCAACCCTATCCCTAAACCCTTGACCCTCGAACCTCAACCCTCAACCCTCAACATCAAACCCTAATCCCTCAACCCTTAACTCTGATCCCTTGACCCTCAACCCTATCCCTAAACCCTAAACCCTAAAGCCTCAACCCTCAACCCTCAATGTCAAATCCTAATCCCTCAACCCTTCACTCTAATCCCTCAGCCCTAAACCCTATCCCTAAACCATCAACACTATACCTTAAACCCTAATCGCTCAACCCTTAACCCTAAACCTTATCCCTAAACCTTAATCCCTCAACCCTCAACCCTAATCCATCATCCCTCAACTCTAATCCCTCATCCCTAAACCCTAAATGCTATCCCTATTCCTAAACCTTAAATGCTATCCCTATTCCTAAACCCTCAACAGACTTGATACTATACCTTAAACCCTAATCCCTTATCCCTAAACCCTCCAACCCTATCCCTAATCCTTATACTCTCCACACTCTACTTTAACCCTAATCCCTCAACCCTCAACCCTATCCCTAAACCCTTGACCCTTGAACCTCAACCCTCAACCCTTAATGTCAAACCCTAATCCCTCAACCCTTAACTCTGATCCCTCGACCCTCAACCCTATCCCTAAACCCTAAACCCTAAAGCATCAACCCTCAACCCTCAACATCAAATCTTAATCCCTCGACCCTTCACTCTAATCCCTCAACCCTAAACCCTATCCCTAAACCCTCAACAATATACCTTAAACCCTAATCCCTCAACCCTCAACCCTAAACCTTATCCCTAAACCCTAATCCCTCAACCCTCAACCCTAATCCATCATCCCTGAACTCTAATCCCTCATCCCTAAACCCTAAATGTCATCCCTATTCCTAAAACCTCAACAGGCGTGATACTATACCTTAAACCCTAATCCCTTATCCCTAAACTCTCCAACCCTATCCCTAATCCTTATACCCTCCACACTCTACTTTAACCCTAATCCCTTGACCCTCAACCCAATCCATAAACCCTTGACCCTCAAACCTCAACCCTGAACCCTCAATGTCAAACCCTAATCCCTCAACCCTTAAGTATGATCCTTCAACCCTCAGCCCTATCCCTAGACCCTAAACCCTAAAGCCTCAACCCTCAAGCCTCAACATCAAATGCCAATCCCTCGACCCTTCACTCTAATCCATCAACCCTAAACCCTATCCCTAAACCCTCAACACTATACCTTAAACCCTAATCCCTCAACCCTCAACCCTAAACCTCATCCCTAAACCCTAATCCCTCAACCCTCAACCCTAATCCATCATCCCTCAACTCTAATCCCTCATCCCTAAACCCTAAACGCTATCCCTATTCCTAGACCTTCAACGGGCTCGATACTATACCTTAAACCCTAATCCCTTATCCCTAAACCCTCCAACCCTATCCCTAATCCTTATACCCTCGACACTCTACTTTAACCCTAATCCCTCAACCCTCAACCCTATCACGAAACCCTTAACCCTTGAACCTCAATGTACTCAACCCTCAATGTCAAACCCTAATCCCTCAACCCTTAACTCTTATCCCTTGAGCCTTAACCCTTAAAACTTGAACCCTAAAACCTATCCCTACATGTTCGACACTTGACACTATATCTTAAACCCTAATCCCTTAACCCTCATCCCTAAAGCCTCAACCCTAAATCCTTAAACCTTCAACCCTAAACCCTATCCCTAATCCCTCTACCCTCGACACTCTTATTTAATCCCTTGACCATTAACCCTATCCCTCAACCTCAACCCTCAACCCTCAACTCTTAACATTAAACCCTAATTCATCAACCCTAATCCCTAATCCCTCAAACCTAAACCCTATCCCTAAACCATCAACCCTCGACACTATACCTTAAACCCTAATCCCTATCCCTCAACCCTTAACCCTTAAAACTTAAACCCTATCCCTACACCGTCAACACTTCACACCATATCTTAAGCCTTAAACCCTCATCCCTAAAGCCTCAACCCTCAATCCTTAAACCTTCAACCCTAAACCCTATCCCTAACCCCTCTACCCTCGACACTCTAACCCTAACCTTGACATTAAATGCTAATCCATCAACCCTAAACCCTAATCTGTCAACCCTAAACCCTCAACCCTCAACACTATACACTAAACCCTAATCCATCAACCGTAAAACCTAATCCCTCAACCCTCAACCCTAAACACCATTAATAAACCCTCAACCCTCGACACTATACCTTAAACCCTAATCCCTCAACCCTCAACCCTAATCCCTCATCCCTAAACCCTAAACGCTATCCCTATTCCTAAACCCTCAACCCTCGACACTATACCTTAAACCCTAATCCCTTATCCCTAAACCCTAAACCATATCCCTCAACCCTTAACCCTTAAAAATTAAACCATAAAACCTATCCATAAACCCTTGATGCTCAACACTATATTTTAAACCCTAATCCCTTAACCCTCAGCCCTAAAGCCTCAACCCTCAATCGTTAAACCTTCAACCCTAAACCCTATCCCTAATCACTCTACCCTCAACACTCTGCTTTAACCCTAATCCCTTGATCATCAACCCTATCCCTAAACTCTCGACCCTCAACCCTCAACTCTCAACATTAAACCCTAATCCGTCAACCCTAAACCCTAATTCGTCAACCCTAAACCCTAATCCCTCAACCCTAAACCCTATCCCTAAACCCTCAACCCTCAACACTATACCTTAAACCGTAATCCCTCAACCCTAAACCCTATTCCCTCAACCCTAAACCCTAAACCCAACAAAACTACTTTGCCTTATGTTAGGTTGTTAAACCCATCATTTTTGATACTCTTCTCTTAAAGATATTTGAGTTGCAAGAATATGTCAAAAAAATTGCTATGAACTTTTTTAATGTTAGTAATGTTATATGGCATGTTTTTCTAGCCCATCTGGGGTTCATTATGCTAATAGGTGTACACACTATGAGAAAAGCTTTGCATATGGTACATCCACAGTAAGTAATTAATAGTTCAAATCAGAAGGATGATCATTATGAGAAAAGATTTGCATTGGGGTACATCTATGTTTCTTGTTGTCCACCCTACACTTAGGGGAGGTATATTGTTATGAAACAGGCAAATAATCTCCCATTGTTTACTGGCTCTATCCACAAGAACTACTAAACTATACCTTAAACCCTAATCCCTCCACCCTAAACTTTTAACCCTAAACCATATCCCTAATCCCTCTACCCTCAACACTCGACCTTAACCCTCATCCCTCGACTCTTAACCTTAAACGCTATCCCTAAAGCCTCAACCCTAAACCCTAATCCCTCAAGGTCCTAAACTCTAATCCCTTATCCCTAAACTCTAAATCCTATCCCTAAAGGCTCAACCCTCAACCTTAAACCTTAATCACTCAATCCTTATCCACCCCTCTCCTCCCCTATTTGGCTCACTCCCATCTCTACCCTCCTTTTCCCTCAACACTATACATGCATATAGGCATACATAGATACATACATACATACATATAGGCATACATACATACATACATGATTAATAGCCTTGAACATAAAAAAAAATTAAGGGGAACATAACGCGAGCGCATTATAACATGCTCGCTCTATTTCAAACATGACAAACAACACAAACTTTTGCGGAAAAGGAAAAATGCAAAGCAAAACATAACGCGAGCGCGTTATAACGTGCTCGCGTTATAACGTGCTCACGTTATGTTTTGCTTTGGGAATCCCAAGCCTTGGGCTTGGGATTTTCTTTGGATTTCCAACCCAAAGGCTTGGAGTGCCTTTTGAACAGCCACAGACATGTTTTTCCATATTCTTCAAGATTTCACATAATTTCATTCATGCTAACCCTCAGATTTACATGTGTTTTCAGGTCGAACAAATCGAACACCTGGGTAATGTTAGGCTTTCTCTTAGCTATTTGACGATGTGATTTTTTTCACATTTTAACAATTTTTAGCCTTTCATCTTTAATTTCTTTTGTTTGTGTGTCTATTTTTGGGCAAAAACCACTGTTTGGTCTTTTTTTATTGTAAATTAACTATTCATTGAAATTTCAAAAAAATTACATATTTAGAAACTAGACTCCATTCTACAAATATTAAAAAAAAAAAATCAATTAGTTTTCAAAATTTATAGGGGTAGCACGATCAAAATTCTATTTTTTAGGATGTGTCCACTTTGAAAATTAGTAAAAAATCAAATATTCATCAAAAAATTATTAGAAAAATCAAGCATAAACTACATGCTATTAGCTAATTTCTCACTGAAGTGATTTTAAAAATACCAAAAAAAAGTTGACCTTTTAAGGGAGCCACAAAACATGCTATGTTATGTTTTTTTGACAAAAACAACACCAATTTCTGTGGCTCCCTCTTTTGAACCCCTTAATCTATGCCATTTTAAAAAAAATGGTAGTTTAGAAAGTAGACTCGGAGCACTACAAATATTGTTTTGGTTGCATCTCCAAATTTTGAGTGTAACTATGCTCAATTTCTCATCCAAGGCCAGTATTTCCTAATTTCAAAAAAATAAAATTAAAAATTAAAAAAAAAAAGTGGCCACTTAAGACCCCTTTTTTGCCCCCCATCTTCTTGCACTTACCCATACATTGGATTGGAATAATCCAAATGAGCTTCAAAAGGCAAAGGATTTCTATGACAAATTCATAAGTTCATGGAATCCTCTTGAAAAGAATGAAAGAAATTTTTTCATGCCACAATCTACAAAAGAAAATTCTTGTTTGATGGACACAACTAAAATTTTGGCTATAGATCAACTTGGAGATTACATAAATTTATTAAATCATGTTGAACACCATACCTAATGTAGCTTGGATACATGTCTACGAAAGATGGGTCAGATCAATGTTTGTCACTACAATACTCCTTGGTAATTGCAAAGTGAATCCAAATTATTCATGGATGATGGATATAAAAAATATGTACTAGCACAAAATGATGAGAGAGTGAATGTTTATAACCCATATATGCTTTCCATATGGAGGGGAAACATAGAATATCAAACAATATTGTCTCGTCATACAATTCTAAAATATATTACAAAATATGTGTCTAAAGAATAAAAGAGTTCAAAGAGTTATTATGACATGCTGACCAGGATGTCTAACACAAATAGCCTAAATTACCTTGTATTATGGGCATATAAAAGGTTCTTAATTGAAATAATTGTTGAACGTGATACAGGTGCACACGAAACATGGCATATGTTACTAAAACCACCCCTTATTGAGTGTACTATGTCCTTCATTCCTTTGAATGCTAGATGAATGGTGTTCCATTGTGTACATTTCAATCATGATGATGATCTATCTAAAACAAACTTCAACCATGCATATATGGAGCGCCTTGTACAATTAGATCATCTATGTATGGTAGAAGTTGCAAGATCTTGGTCATATTTTGCACATCGTGGATATCAAAAATGGAAGCCACGAGATATACTAGCAATTGCTAGAGTTTGGCCAAAATATCTTTCAATCCCAAAAAGTGACTCACTTGAATATGAGCTTTTTAGTTGGAGTGAGTTGTTATTGTATAAACCATTTTGCAACATTAGAGTTGATATTGGAGATGAAAAAGAAGTGATTATACAACATTGGGAGATAATTAAAATACATATCATGCATGGCATGTACAAGTTGCACACATGTTTCTGTAGAGACAGTTACTGAGGCTAATGATGTAGAGCTTGAAGATAATGTTCTTGATGACAATCTAGAAATGGAGGAGTGGCAGGTTTTGTCTAGTTTGGCTCCATGACAAGATCTTTAGTTATCTGATATTGAGCTTCTTGGTAGGCATGACTTTGACATAGAGTATGATTGGAACTAGTATCAATTGCCAAATGTTTTATATGAAACAACCATAGAATTCATGGAGTCAAGCCAACTAGGAAGTCCAATCCAAAAAGAATTCCATCATTAATTTAAGTGAAAAGCAACGAATTGCATTTGATGCAATCATGAGACATTATGAATTACTTGATAATGATGAACCTTTTAAGATGATCATCCAAGGAACTATTAGAACAGGGAAATATTACCTAATTAATTGTATTAGGCATGCAATGGATAGTAAGTTAATCAATGGAAAAAGCCCCTTGCTACTACTTGCACCAATAGGAGTTGTTGCTTTCAACATGTGTGCCACTACAATTCATGCATCCTTAAAAATTCCAGTTAAAAGTGCCAAGCCTTTGAGTGGTCAACCATTAGCTACTCTGCAAGAAGATGTCAAGCATATCTAATATATTCTCATTGATGAAATGAGTTTTATAGGCCCAAAATTATTTGTTGATATCAAAATGTGCTTGAAACAATTATTTCCGTCACATGGAAAAAAAATTGGTGGAAGACCAATTATCCTTGGTGATCTTTCCCAATTACCTCATGTGTGAGACATGCCACTATATGTAGGTGTCACTTATTGTATTACTATCCTTACTAAATTTTACTAGTGCAAATGTTTTTTTTCTTAATCTCTTTTGAAAAATTATACTTTCCATGTTTATAGGTAACACTTATGGTAAAGCATTGTGAACTACATTCCAAACAATTGTGACTTTGGACACAATTTTTCATCAACAAGGGCATGATCCAGAATAAGTTAGATTTAGAGAAATGCTAACAAACATTAGGAATGCAATTGCAAGATGTGATGATTGGAAAATCCTGATGGGTCAAACAAATGACTCAATAAGTGTTGAGGAGTGTCTAATATTTGATGCATCTATGCATTTATATGCCACATATAGTATGGTCAAGCTCCACAATAAGAACATGCTAAACTCACTCAACATGCCAATTGCATGTAGTGTCTCTACATATACCCGACGTATAGAATCACATGATGTTGATGATGATCATTTGGATAGGGTGGTTCTACTATGTGTTGGTCAATGTGTGATGTTGGTATGCAATTTTTGGGTAAATGTTGGATTAGATAATGGAGCACTTGGTACCATAAAAAATATAGTTTATCATCAAGGTACTTAACCATCAGAGTTGTCATTATGTGTAATTTTAGAATTTGATAAATATGTGGGTGTGCCTTGGGATGTTAACAACCCAAAGTTTGTCCCTCTTTCACCTATTACAAAAGGCAATCGTACAAAAATCCCCCTAAAAATAGCATGGGCTTTAACAATACACAAGTCACAAAGGTTAATATTGGAAAAAGAAACAATAAATATTGGTGATATAGAGAGAGCTAGTTTAACATTCACTGCTATCTCTGAGTTAAATCTCTCAAAACTTTGAGAATATCACCACCATGCTCATTTGAACGGTACATTAAGATAGAAAGTGCAAATTATGTTAAGGATAGGAAAAATGAAGAGCATCGATTGCAATTGTTGTCTCTAAATTGATCATTGAGATAACATCCAATAAATATTCAATTTATTTGTTATTCATTTACATAAATGAATATAGTTGTTAACAATAATGTTATGGTGTTTTTACTTGCAATAAAAATTTCTCTTTCAATTGTGTCCATGTAATTATAATTGTATAAAATAAAATATTTGATGCGATCTTATTTCATCTAGCTTACTATTTAATATGATATCCTAATGTGATTTATTAAAAGTTACATTCAAAATATTAATATATTTTCATGTTGTTATTATACATTTTTCTATTGTTATTTCAATGTCTTGATAACTCTAAAATTCTTATGCTATTAAATATTTTATGAGTTGTAGACATAGCATAATGAGGCAATCATAAAGGGGGAACAAGAGCTTTAGCCTACAAGATGAAAAAGATATTGACAATTACTAAATATATGATTTATTTATGATATAATTATCTAATGGTCCATTCATGATTTAGTTCATGTGGTTATTCATTTAATACCATTTCATTATTTTTATTTGCAAAAAAAAAAGAATTTGCTTTGTCCACCAACTACTACATTTAATGACTTTCTAGTAAAAATATAAATATATATTATTTAACAATAGGCCTATAAATATTTGTGTCTATTGGCCATTTGATAGCACCTTGGGTGCTTTTACTAGTATTTATTCTAACACTCTTGAGTATCTTTTGAGAAAATTAAAATACTTTCAAAATTACTTGCTTTTTATAAACTCGTCCAAAATCTTTTCAATTGTCACATTTGTAAAAATCTAAGACACTATAAACAACACTAAAATTACTATCAAATAATTGCTAACACAAATATTTATACTTCACCTAAACCATAGGGGAGAGGACCCAATAGTTGAGCGCCCTAACCTCACACATCTCACAATCATATGTGGCAATTTCAAATTACTCCAAAAAATTTACAGCAGCTTATTTGGCAAGGCCCTTGCTTATAACTAAGGTTTTAGGGCCACATCATAAAATATGATGCCACATCAGCACACTTTTTGTTGATGTGTCAAATAGTTCCAAAAAAAAGGGTGGACCAATAGGTGTGCATTAAGTCATGTTTTATTGTATGTTGATGTGGCATCACATGATTAGTTGCTTTTTAAATCTATTGAGCACATTTTACTCAATTATAAATACTTATAGTAACACTAACAACCTTAAAGTCACAACTACTAATGCTAAACTTTTAAAAATATTGGACAAATACTATCACACCTAAAACATGCTCAGCAATAGGGTCCTCTCCCCTACATATAATAGCGCCTAAATATAAATGTACAGTTCTTAGCTTAAAAACTATAAATATCTGAACCTTTCAACATTTTGATAACAGGTATAAAAATATAGAGAAAATCCACAGCAGTTTTAACATTGATATTTAAACAGCGAAACTCTTTTAGCTGCCAATATTCTCACCCATTCGTAAAGGAAAAATTTGCAAAATAATTCGCAGCCGTAAGATTTTTCAGTATTAAAAATCCAGGAAAACACGTTTAATGAATAATTGAATGAAAAAAATAAAAATAAACGAGTTTAGACGAGTGGCAAATACATGATCATGGGTGATGATGTGAAGGGAAAGAGTCACCAATTTTTCTAATTTCCCAAAATATTGCTATCGTTTACATCCCTTTTAATCTTACTGCAAGGTGGCTGGTGGGCCTCTGATTCAATTATCTGTCTGCCCCTCTTGTTGGATTCCACGTGACCACCACCTGAGACCGACTGAGCGTAGGTGGAGGCATTGAGGGGAAAGTTGAGCAGAGCCTTGGCCCCTCTCATCTTGAAAGCAGCGCGGTCATATGCGACAGCAGCGGCTTCCGCAGTGTCGAAAGTTCCGAGCCAAGTGCGGGCCCCATGCCTGGCAGAGTCCCTAATCTCCGCTGCGAATTTCCCCCACGGTCTGTGACGCACTCCTCTATAATTTCGTTCACACGGAAGTGGAACCAAAATATTAAGCGACGAACTAACAGTCTGTTTATTACCGCATTTCAATCCCTGTTCCGTATTGTCGTGCAAAAGATCTCCGTCAACGGATGCAATGACATTCTCTGTTAAGTTGGGATGTAGCAGAGGTGAGTGAGTAGTGGATATGGAATCGTCGCCGAGCAAATGTGATGCAATCTGTTGCAGAGACGAATAATTCTCTTCATTCGTCATTTTCAAAATTATCTTTACTTTACGGAAGATTTGATATGGAGTGGGTCTGGCGGATGTATTTGTAGTAGCTGCTTATATAGACGAAGGGGATTGGTTATGGAAAATGCGAGGAAGTAACAGGGTTTGTTCGTGGAAATATTTAAACAATTTCTGAGATGACTGCACGTGAATGATGACTAGATATATTCGGTTGTTGACGTAGTTTATTGAAGGGGTTATCAACTTATCTGTATAAATTATGAAATTCTAGTGCGTAAGCCTTTTTAGGAAGTATATCTTGGAAGTTGAGCGACCCATTCCATTATTTGAAAGAGAGATGACGTAACTCCATACCATATGGATGATGCTCATGCACCGTTTCCTCTCAATTAATATATTGCTCTTCTTACATGTGCAGCATTAATTTGGGTTTTTCTCCACAAAACTTCTAGATTAGCTTTTAGACGGTCTGATATTTGCAAGTAACATATAAAATTTAAAATTATATTTTATACGTTAATCAAGTTGGGAATGAAGATTTTTTTCCAAATAAAGTGTGTAAGACTCAATACATTTGCTTATCAAATATAATTATATAGATATATTTTTTTTCTTTTTATGAAAATGCCAATCTATCTATTATAGGTAAAAAAAAAACATCTTCACAAAAAATAGATGGGTGATAAAAAGGCACACCCTGAATGTCAAATTGGCCTAGCCCAGAAACTTCTAGAGTATCAAAGTATCAAAGCATAAAAGCATAATAGAATTAAACGAAAACAGATTTAAGTTGCCATAGCTACGCCTGTAGATGGCGGATACCTGTCATTCGGGTTCCCCCATATTGTTGCGGGGTCCGAGGTGACATCTAGAGGTGCCTAGCCATCATCATTCTCTTGGTTTTCATTCTGTGCATTTGGCTCCTCATGCTGAGGTGAGATAGCCAAATTTAACCGTGGAAAAACTTTTGTATTATCCCAACCAACGCTGGTTGGATTGAAAGGACCAGAAGCATTCCTACCTACATTATCACCTGAAGGCCAACCAACATTACCTCCAATAGACCAACCCGCATTATCCCCAGTAGCACTGGCAAGACGGCCAGAAGTCCATCCATGATGCCGTGGAGAGGCCGAGCATTAGCGAAGCTAAGCTCCACGACGCTGAGCAGGCTCGAAGCAGGGCCGAGAGTCTGTATCTGAACCACTTCTTCGTCTATGACCTTGCAGAGGTGAACATGATCTGACAGAGGAAGGAGAGGGAGGAACCCGTGCCACAGTACAAGGAGCATTCCCCCAATGATACAATAAATCTTGTAAGTGAGCCACTTCCAAGGCAACTTTATTAGCTTGCACTTGAATCTGTAGAAGAACATTAGAATAGATAATTGTTTTAATGTATAGAGAAACAAATGTTCCAATTTTGCTTTTTGAAAATAGACAAGAATTACGATCTTTCCATAATGTAAAAAGAATCTCCACCCTAAAAATATGCCAAATCTGAGTAAATCTTTCAAGAAACCTAGGAGAATCACCCAGAAGGATAATTTTCCATGATAAAGGCTCTGGTCTAAAGGGGCGAAAGAAATCATGAATTCATAGCCAGAATTGCTTGGCTCTGGTGCAATACCAGAAGAGATGTTGAATCGTCTTAGGTTTCCCACAAAAAGGACATCGGGGTGTTGCAAGTATGGGTTTAACCGGTGTTGTCATTGATATCAACATACTCATGTTACATTAATGAGAAGGATTGAATGAGCTGTGTGCTGAGGATATTGAGAAAATTAGTCTCAATCAGGAACAGTGAAGAACAGTAATGACATAAGGTAAAAGACAAAGATAGGATGAGGATCAGAGGATGCGGATTAAAGGGTTTGTAGATATGTGTCTTAAGATGTTGCAGTAGAGATTTCAGAGGTCCGAATGAAGATATGAAGAAGTTATGGCAGTTCGAGTGAAACTGGTTCCGGTAGATGTTAAGTAATGATAGAGTGATACAGATAGGTCCGGTGAGATCCAGAAATGTATTCTCTGGTTCTGCGGATTTGAGGAAGCGTTAGGGAAGTCTATGTAGTGTGTTAACTAGATTGGTTCGTGGTCTGAAGGTCCGCAAGTATCTATTCCTTTGTGACAGTAATGGCAGATGTGTTCTTGAGGTTCCGGATGAAGGAGAGAAGGATTTCAGTAAGTAGAGGAAGTGCGGATGTTCTTGGTGTTTCAAGCAAGTTTGTGGAGGTCCTTGGATCATGTTCAGTTCGTGTTGACAATCTGCATTAGAGTTGGAGCCCAGAATTGAAGAAATATTCCCGGATGAAGGTGTTCTTTCTATGACTGGCCGACTGGATGAATTATACATCTCGCGGATGTTTGCCGACTTAGATGTTTGTTCCTAAGTTGATGTCATGTATAAATAAGGGATTGCGAAGTCATTTCAAGGTGTGACTTGTGGAGATGAGTGTGTGGTAGCGAGGAAAAGAGCGAAAGGCAGAGTAGAAGGTTTGGGCTTAAATGGAACTGACTCAAGCATGGTGAAGATGCTATTTACCAGTTCAAGTATGTGATACTTATTCTTTTGTAGACAGTGTGTCTCTTGTAGGTAGTGAGCCTCTTGTGAGCAGTGTGCTCAGGCAGTGAGCCCTAATTAGCATGTGTCATTTTGTTCTTTCTATTCTTCTAACAGAGAATATTATCTTGGGTTAATCACCCCGTGGTTTTTCTCTTAACCGGGTTTTCCATGTCAAAAATCTTGGTGTTATGTGCGTTAATGTGTATCTGCTCTTAACTTGTTGCATTATGCTTTCATGATTGATTTACTATTATGCTTGTGTGGAGTTAAGTATTTGATTTGGAAGAAAGTTTTGGACAACTGATTCACCCCCCCTCTCAGTTGTCTACCCTAAGTCTAACAATTGGTATCAGAGCTAAGTTCCTTTGAAAGGAGCTTAACCGCTTGAGGAGATCCAGGATGTCGTCCCACAAGAAGGATAGTCCGAAGTTTGATGGAACTAACTTTGCTCTTTGGAAAGGTCACATGAAATGTCACTTGCAGTGTATGGGATTTGCATATTGGTCCATGGTTACAAAAGCTTATGTACCTCCACAGGGTGGTCCAACAACCCTAAATGAAATCATAGATGCTGAAAACAATCTGCGGACCAAAGAGGCTCTTTTAAGCGCATTATCTAACTCAAAACTCTCAAATGTTATTGATCTACCAACTGCCTTTGAGATTTGGAACAAACTGGAACTTTTGCATGAAGGAGGGGTATGTGCAGGATCATTGAGGGCCAAATAGTGGCAATAGGAAAAAAATCGTGTTTTTACTTAGCCAAATTCGTGACTTGGCAAAGTTTGACTTTGAAACGGATATCTGTTTTGGTTTGGATACCAAACCAAAATGGATATCCGTTTTCAAAAAAAATTTGGGAAAAAGGCTTTTTACTGGTAGTCATCAATTTTCCACAATCCATGATGTTGAGTTTGAAATGCTTCTGGATTTGACTGTGTATTATTATTTTCCTCAACATTTCGAATCACACACAGTGATCCATCATCAGGAGAAAGATAGCAAGAAAGAGAAGAGAGAACATGAATGACAGTATGCAAACTTAAGACCACTTAAAAGGAGTGAGAGATGTGAGGCGGAAACCAAGATCAATTAAGGGAGAAGGATAGCTGCCTATCAAACCTAGTGAAGTGAGGGACAAAGAGGAGTGGGGGACATCTAGGCACACTAAGACAAAACAAACAAACAAAGACTAACTAGGATGAGAGGAAGACCCAATAAAGAAAATTAAAAAAGCAAACAAAGGAGCAAGGCCACAAATTAGAAGGGAGCAAAAAGAGGAATAACTGTAATACAATCAACCATAAAGAACAAACCGAGGATGAAAGAGATAAGATAATTAAATAATTAAATAAATAATAAAAAACAGGGGGGGGACAACCGAAGAGGTTAAAATGTGAGGGATAGATTGGGAAAAGCTACACATAAAGAACAAGAGAGGGCTCCAAGTTAAAAGAGAGAGGGGTGAACTACGAAGGCAAAGGAGGGGGGGCTAACAAAAAAGAAAGGTAAGCCAATAACTATCCAAAGGAGGAAAGAAACTAACTGGGAGAAAGCATAAGAGAGAAGAGTAAATCATAAAAGGGAAGACAAGCTACAACGACCAAATAATATATATAACTATATATTCACAACAAACTCCAAGCCACAAACGGAGCACCAAGGGGCAACAAGAAACAAAGGATACAGTTAAAAACCTAGAAATTAAAGAGGAGGGAGAAGGGGGCAACGAGATCCAGAGGTTGGAGACGGGAGGTTAAGCTAGGGGACAAGAGTATGAGAAATAAAAAGGTGAGAATGGGCCAAGGAGGGTAAAGAGGAGGGAGGACAAGGAGCAAAGGGAAAGGGGGGAGAGGAGCCTAGGGGGGGAGAGGAAAAGGGGATAAGATGAGGGCAAAAGAGGAGGGGCAAAGACTCAATCCCACAAAAGGGGACAAGGAGGGGATAGAGGGGGAGCGGGGGCAAGAACCAGTAAAGAGGGGAAAAAAGGACAAATATAGGAGAAGGGAGAGGGGAGTTAACAAGATCAGGTCAGGAAAGAGAGGGGAGGGGTAAGAGGGGGGGATGGGGAAGAGAAATCGACTAAGAGTGAAGGAAATCATGATGGGGTAAGAGGGGAGGCTTTTTACTCTTTTTGAAAATACACCTCTTAAATCTTGGATCTCCCATCAATATATAAACCTCATTAAAGATCGTTTCTAGTGAAGGAGGAGGGCAAATTAACATTGGTAGCTTCTTTACACATTGATCCATAAGGATTTGTTAAACACTAAGAATCATCACTAATGAATTACTCAAATAATCAATAATAAAATATTCAATTTTGTTCATCAGGTGAAATAATCACTTTTCTAGACTATGTTCCAATATTTTGGGGATAGGAATGGTGGGGCAGCAGGGGCGTTTTGGATTTCATGCCCTAAATTGCTTTGCGTAATCCTTCATATGATTTGATTAATGATACATGGTTTGAGAAGGATACACATGATATACCCTTACCCTCTAGTGATAAAATTATGAATGATACTTTATGTGGTGAAGCTACACCTTCATTAATCCTTCATGACATTGTTATTCCTTGTGATGATGATGTCCTTCATGTGATATGTTAGGACATAATGCAAAGTTAACATGGCATGAACTCTCTTGGAAGGGTAAGCATGGACTATAAGAACATTGAACTAGTTGGATCTGTTAAGCTCACCATTTATGAAAGAACCTTTTAAAAGGTTAACCTTAATTAGGTAAGGTTATGTTTCAATGTGGTTGTTTGTGCAACAATGTGTAAATTAATGTTACTGAAGGATAAATCTAACTATAATATACTAACATTTTAATAACCATGAGAGCTGGGACTAACAATTAGACTAAAAACTTGACAAACAATACAACTTGGACACATGTAGGACTTGGAAAATGGAAAAGAATATAATTAAATGTGGAAAACAATGAAAAAGTGACATTAGTTGCACCTATATAGAGAAGTGGTTTAGAGGTTGGTTAGGGGAATTATTTAGGGTTTAGAGGTTTAGGGTTGCTCGGGTTTAGGGGTTTAGGGTTTATAGTTTAAAGAGAGATAGAGAGAGGGGACTAATAGAGTTTGGGAGAGATAGAGGAGACAAAGGGGAGAGATAGGAGATAGAGAGTGAGAGACATGTCCAAAGACAGAGAGAGAGATTGAGAGGTAGAGGGATGATAGAGATAGGGAGATAGAGGTTTAGGGTTGCTTGGGTTTAGGGGCATTATTTAGGGTTTGTGGTTTTGGGGTTAGGGGTTAAGGTTTAGAGGTTTAGGGTTTAGGGTTTAGAGAGGGATAAAGGACCAATAGGGAGATATAGAGGAGTCTGAGGGGAGAGATAGGGATATAAAGAGTGAGGGACATGGCAAGAGACATAGGGAGAGAGATTGAGAGGTAGAGGGACAAAGGTGATAGGGAGATAGGGGAGAGATAGGGAGATAGTGGTTTATGGTTACTTGGGTTTAGGGTTTAGGGGTTTGGGGTTTAGGGTTTCTCAAGTTTAGGGGTTAGGGGTTAGGTTTAGAGGTTTAGGGTTTTGGATTTAGGGTTTATAGAGAGAGAGGAATGATAGGGAGATATAAAGGAGTCTGAGGGGAGGGATAGGGAGATAGAGAGTGAGGGACATGGCTAGAGACATAGGGAGAGAGATTGAGAGGTAGAGGGACATGGGTGGTAGGGAGATAGGGGAGAGATAGGGAGATAGTGGTTTAGGGTTACTTGGGTTTAGGGTTTAGGGGTTTGGGGTTTAAGGTTTAGGGGTTTAGGGTTTCTCAGGTTTAGGGGTCAGGGGTTAGGGTTTAGGGGCATTATTTAGGGTTTAGGATTTAAATTGTTTAGGGGTTAGGGGTTAGGTTTAGAGGTTTAGGGTTTTGGATTTAGGGTTTATAGAGAGAGGAATTATAGGGAGATAGAGAGAGGTGATGGAGGAGAGAGATAAGGAGATAGAGAGTGAGGCACATGGCCAGGGACATAGGGAGAGAGATCAAGAGAGGTAGAGGGATGATAGAGATAGGGAGATATAGGTTTAGAGTTGATTGGATTTAGGGTGTACTTGGGTTTAGGGTTTCTCAGTTTTGGAGATAGCTAGATAGAAAGAGAGAGGAGACGGATAGGGAGAGATAGAGGTGACAAAGGGGAGAGATAGGGAGATAGAGAGTGAGTGATGTGTCTAGAGAAATAGGGACAAGGATTGAGAGGTAGAAGGACGATAGAGATAGGGAGATAAGGGAGAGATAGGAGATAGAGTTTAGGGTTGCTCACGTTTAGGGTTTAGGGATAAGGTTTAGAGGTTTAGGGTTTAGTGTTTAGAGAGAGAGGACCAATAGGGAGATATAGAGTGAGGGACATGGCTAAAGCATAGGGAGAGAGATTGAGAGGTAGAGGAATGATAATGATAGGGAGATAGTGAGATAGGGAGATAGAGAGATAGAGGTTTAGGGTTTCTTGGGTTTAGTGTTTAGGATTTAGGGGTTTATGGTTTCTCAAGTTTAGGGTTTAGGGGTTAGGAAATAGGGGTTAGGGGTTAGGGGTTAGGTTTAATCATGCATCCCAGTCATTCCCCTATCATTCCTATATATCATATCTCTCCCCTCTATCTTTCCCTCTCCCTTATCAACGAAGCAAATGGAAACAAGAAAACTAGGACTCCCTTTCTCAGGTTTAGGGTTTAGGGCTTAGGGGAATTATTTAGGGTTTATGGTTTAGGGGTTAGGGTTTAGTATTTGGAAGAATTATTTAGGGTTACTTGGGTTTAGGGTTTAGGGGCATTATTTAGGGTTTACAGTTGCATGTCAAAAGTAGTCTCTCTCTCTCTCAAAATCTGTAAACCCTAAATAATGGCCCTAATCCCTAACCCCTAACCCGCATCTACCTCTCTCCTGTATCTACCTCTCTCCTGTATCTATTCAAAAGTGCCTTTAAAATACTATGAGATACCTTAGTATAAGTAAATCATATAAAAATCAAATATATATATCATCATAATCCTATATAAATTTTGATAGTATTTTATAGCTAAAATGCCTAAATATCATCATAATCCTTTATAAATTTGCTTGTATTTTATAGCTAAAATGCCTAAATATCATCATAATCCTTTATAAATTTGCTTGTATTTTATAGCTAAAATGCCTAAATATAATCATAATCCTTTATAAATTTGCTTGTATTTTATAGCTAAAATGCCTAAATACTTAAAATGCTAAAAATGCTAAAATAATAAAATAAAAAACAATGAATACAATAGGGAAAAAGAAAACGGATATCCGTTTTGGAGATCATAAAAAGCAAAAGAAGACTACGTTTTTGCAAACCCGCGGCTTGCAAAATGCAGTCTCATTTTCAAAGAATGGATATCAAAGCTTGAGGAATGGATAACTGATCCAAAGAGGTAAGATTTCGGGCATTTTTTTTGTTTGTTTTGTATATTCAAGCAATTTTTTTGGTTTTTATGCTAAGTGGGTATGTTTTATAATTTAATTAGGTAAAATGGATGCACAAAATGAAAACCCAAACCCTCCACCACCAAACCCTCCCCCTCCAACAATAGAAGAGAATATTCAAAGAAATATTGATCATATAAGCAGGATCATAGAAATGTATCGCCGCCACCCTCGATTGTCTATAATGACATCGAATTTAGAGGGAATCATTAATCATATTCAAACCTTGTCAACCCAACATGAATCATTTCGGCAATGGCGAGAAGCCAAGAAGGCCGAATATGCTAATGGTTTGTCATATGAGGAAGTCAAAGATTTAGAGATTACAAAAACTATGTTAGCCCAACACTTTGTCAATCCTAAAACCGGATTGCATGTTGATGTCTGTAAGCCCAAATTTTTAATCAAATGGTGTATTCATGAGGGCATTAGTCAAAACTTTTGGGATCGTTGGTGGATGGTTTTTGATAAACCACCCAACAACAATTTAGATGTGCCTTTGTATTTCCTCTGTAAACTCTATGCAGAGTTCGTCATGGGTCAACATGTTAATTATTTTGATTTTAGAGAGTTTCAAGGAGTGGGCAGAGGAATGCCTCAAGATAGACCTGGGGCAATTAGACAAGTACAAGGTCCCTATATTCCTCCTCCTGCTATGCCTTCTCCACCCCCAATGCAGCACCCAGATGTTGTTGCAAATGCAACACAACAGGCCCTTAGTGCCATACACTCTTTGACCGAGCATTTGATTATACAGACATCTCAGTTTGCACAAGCACATGATGAAGGTGATGATATTGGATCACCTAGTACTACTAGACCATCGTCATCTAGACATGTATGTGTGCCCCATCATTGCATTTCTTGTAATCATTTATGCTTGGGTCCTATTATGGAGAGTAGTGAGCCACCGTTGAACACATCAAAGTATGATCTCCATTCACGAGATGAGGCAATGGGGTCCAAAACTCAAGCTGAGGGGTCAGGGACAAGAGTAGAAGCTACCGGATCAGTAAACATTAGAGAAGGAGAAATGCATGAGCAATCTTTTATGCAGGTAAAATTTAAAGTTAAATTTTATGGTCTATTCCATTTGAATATATAAGCAAATTTATTAGTACTAATGTATCTAAGTGGGATAACAGTTGATGATAGAGGAGGAGTTGACAGAAGTTCATCATGGAACTTTGTCTGCCATCCAATTTGGCTTGGACTTGCCGGTATAATTTGTTGTACACATTAACTTTTTTTTATGCATTTATTTCTTTGTGAGTAATTATATATTAATTTACATCTTGATGTTAATTTTATTTTATAGTCAATTGAAAATGTGAATGATGTGGCATCTTTGCCAATAGTCTTTTCTCGAACTCCTGATCGACCCAAGGGACTATCATTTGCAGAACAGCTTTCTCAACACCAACAAAGGGTGGAGGTAATTTGATTGAATTGTACTTTAATTGATAATTTAGAAAACTTAAATATTTGATTATAGTCATTTAGAGTCTTACATTCTTGTCCTTCTTAATTGATGCAGGAGGCCTCGATGGTGGTATGTGCTTATTTTCTAGTAGATAAGTTTTTGTGTAGTGCATTTCCTATTTTGTTTAATAATTATATATTAATTTATTTCAATGTTACTTTGCTTTTATGTAGTCTATTGAGAATGTGAGTGATGTGCCACCTTTGCCATCATGCTTCACTAGGACCCCTGATCGTCTTAAGAGAAAATCATTTGCAGAACGATTGTCCGAACAACAACATAGAGTCGAGGTAATTGAATTGAATTTTTCTAAATAATTGATAGTTTATCTAGCGGTCTTATAATTGATTGTAGTGATTTAGATGTATGTTAATAAATAAAAGTTCTTAATTGTAGTAGATAAGAATCTATTTACTAACTTTAACTTATTTTTATTTACCATTGAAGAGATTAATCAAATTTGTGTTTTGACTTGTTAATGCAGGAAACTTCACCTCCATCAATTACTAGACATTTTGGTACAAAGAGGACACTTTTTTAGGATCCATCATAGATTGAGGATCCATCACAAATTGAGGGTCAATTGGACTTGTAGTATTTGATGTAGCTATTTGGCATGTAGATTGTATATACATTTTGAGACATGGCATATGCCACATTTTGTAAAAAATATTTTGAGTTGGCATATTTGCCAAATTTTTGTATATGTCTACCATTATGGACTAGATTTTAATGTATATACACCTTGATATACAATATAATTTAAATTCCTTATGTGCAAGTCATGATACTTCCCATGATGCCATACATTATGATGATAGTTCTTTAGTCCATTGATGATATGTTTAGAATTGAGAATGGTTTTAGATCAAGAGAACGATTTTAGATCAATAGAATCAATAGAATCAATATGAAAAAATTCCTTATATATGCCCTAATCAAATAAGGTCATGATAAACCATTTCATCATGTATTTAGTCTTCATCTTGTCAAATTTTGTAAATATGTCAAAGTTGTCATATGAAAAATGTAAAAAAAATGCAAAAGTATGGAAGATGAATAGTCAAGTACTCAAGAGTCAGTTGGAGACTATTGGTTTCCCTCAAATCATGTATAAATATGCATAAACCTTCATGGAAAAGGCATTGGAGATGTATTGAAAACATTTTGAAGATGAATTGAAGACATGTTTGAATGAAATTAATGTCAAGAAACTATATGTCAAGGACACTGGGGGCACATTATAAACATAAAAAACTTACATCTTGGGGGGAGGTGCCAATAAGGCCAATAAGGATATTATTCAACTCTCGTTGATAGGAGGTTGGCTCTACAACTATTGCAATTTGTGTATGAAACCTAGATGCCTATGAGATCATATATGTATGTATGTATGTATGTATGTATGTAAATCCTACAAGACAGCCATTCATGAAATTACTATGCAAAGAGGGTTTATAAGTTGCATTAGGGTTTATGACTATCCTAAAACAACATCATGTATATGCTCATAAAAGCCATCAAACTCTGAGAATAAACTCATCATTAGATAAGGAGTGGAAGGCTAAAGTCACATTCCTAAAAACCTCTTAAAATCACATGTCTCCTCTTATGAAAACTAGGGTCTTTGCCGATACATTGTTCAATAAGAGCAAAGTCACTTAAGATCCTAAGAGCAAAAACCTTGCCAGGTGCCATATTTTTTGTTCTGCTCATTGTGGGGTCGGACGGACTGCCCCAACGCGTCGGGGTGGGCGGGTAAATGCTAGGGGAGGTCTCATTTTATGCGCCAAGCATCCCAGTCATTCCGGGCAAGAGGCTACTGGCAAAGTCCCTTAAGATCCCTGAGACCAAAAAACTGCCAAACTTTGACCGGGTAGTTCTCAGAATTTGTGATAGTTGGGAATGCTCCGTTTGGACCTACAGGTGCACGTGACATCCTTCCACAATAACCTCTCTCATTTTTGGTCAACTCCATTCCATTTGACCGTGCTGAAATCAAATGCATTGTTGCAAAATGCTTCAATTTGATGTAGTGGAAAGGTGCTAGGTGCGACATTTTCCATTCCATAGCTCGTGTGGTCGAACAGACTGTGCCAACGCATCGGGGTGGGTGGGTAAATGCTAGTGGAGGTCTCATTTTGTGCACCAAGCGTCCCAGTCATTCCGGGCAAGAGGCTACCAGCAAAGTCCCTTAAGATCCCTGAGACCAAAAAACTACCAAACTTTGACGGAGCAGTTCTCAGAATTTGTGATAGTTGGGATTGTTCTGTTTGGACCTACAAGTGCACATGGCATCTGTCCACAATAACCTCTCTCGTTTTTGGTCAACTCCATTCCGTTTGACCGTGCCAAAATCAAACGCATTGTTGCAAAATGCTTCAATTTGATGCAGTGGAAAGGTGCTAGGTGCGACATTTTTCATTCCATAGCTCGTGGGGTTGAACGGACTGAACCAACGCATCGGGGTGGGTGGGTAAATGCTAGTGGAGGTCTTGTTTTGTGCGCCAAGCATCCCAGTCATTCCAGGCAAGAGGCCACCGGCAAAGTCCCTTAAGATCCTTGAGACCAAAAAACTGCCAAACTTTGATAAGGCAGTTCTCAGAATTTGTGATAGTTGGGAATATTCTGTTTGGACCTACAGGTGCACGTGGCATCCATCCACAATAACCTCTCTCATTTTTGGTCAACTCCATTTCATTTGACCATGCCGAAATCAAACACATTGTTGCAAAATGCATCAATTTGATGCAGTGGAAAGGTGCTAGGTGCAACATTTTTCATTCCATAGCTCGTGGGGTTGAACGGACTGCGCCAACACGTCGGAGTGGGCGGGTAAATGCTACTAGAGGTCTCGTTTTGTGCGCCAAGCGGCCCAGTCATTCCAGGCAAGAGGCTACCGGCAAAGTCCCTTAAGATCCCTGAGACCAAAAAACTGCCAAACTTTGACAGGGCAGTTCTCAAAATTTGTGATAGTTGGGAATGTTCTGTTTGGACCTACAGGTGCACATGGCATCCTTCCATAATAACCCCTCTCATTTTTGGTCAACTCCATTCCATTTGACCGTGCCGAAATCAAACGCATTGTTGCAAAATGCTTCAATTTGATGCAGTGGAAAGGTGCTAGGTGCGACATTTTTCATTCCATAGCTCGTGGGGTCAAACGGACTGTGCCAACATGTCGGGGTGGGTGGGTAAATGCTAATGGAGGTCTCATTTTGTGCGCCAAGCATCCCAGTCGTTCCAAGCTGTAAGCTACCAACAAAGTCAAAAGTTGCTAGGATTGAAATTTTGCATTCCACAGGTCCAGGGGCTGAACGGTTCGCTCCAACACATCGGGGTGGGTGAGTAAATGCTAGGGGTTGTCTGGGTTTGTGTGCAAAGCATCCCAATCCTTTCGAGCTGTAAGCTACCAGCAAAGTCAAAAGTTGCTAGGATTAAAATTTTGCATTCCACAGGTCCTGGGGCCAAACGGTTTGCCCCAACACGTCGGGTTGGGTGAGTAAATGCTAGGGGAGGTCTCGTTTTATGTGCAAAGCATCCCAATCCTTCCGAGCTGTAAGCTACCGGCAAAGTGACACCCTAGAGTTGGTGTGCGGTCTTTATCACCAATTCTTAACTTTACAACATCTTTTGCATTCGGTGATACCCTATAGTTAGTGTGCCAAAATCGTTCAATTTCTTCCTTTGTGCTATCAATTAGCTTCTTGTCAACTCGTGGAAGCCTACCACTGAAAGCCCAAGTATCATTGGCAACAGGACTATCTAGCCTTGATCTTAATGCTAGTGCTTTTGACAATGTTTTACGATTCAATCTTAAGTCAACACAAGTTTGCCTCATTAATCGAGCATTTCTTAATTGTTTGCTTACTATTGAGGTTGTTATTACTCTACGGGCAGCTCTTTTATCTTTCTCCTTGCTAGTCTTTCCAATAGAATTGAGTGCATTGAAAAGGCTTCTTACAATAATTTTATTCCGATCGGACACTTTGTTTAACCAAATCTTTAATTTCTTTAGTAAAGGTCTCATTTTGTACATCTTTAATAATTGCACAAAAAGTTGGCATTGTTCGGTTAATGTTTTCTTCTCAAAGTATTCATTGAAGAGTTTTGTAGCCCACAACCGAACCGTTCGTGATGACCTCTTGCCTTCAAGTTTTTCCATTATGTTCTCATCAATTTCAAGTAACCATTTTGGGGTTTTGAGATGTTTTCCAATTTCATCACAGTTATTCTCTTCTTGACAAATGTCCTCTCTTCTTATAAAATTTGGAGATACATTGATTGTTCTTGTTTCATCCATGTTATCAACCTCATCAATTTTATCAACAAATGGATTATGGAGTGCAATTTCAACGTCATGATGTTCATATCCACTTTCTTCAAGTGCACGTCTTCATTTTTCTTCTTCTTCTTTGTCCATGGTATCGCTATTATGAATAGGTGTTTCATAACATTTTTCAATATTTTCATTTGCAATATCATGGTGAATTTCATTCTTATCTAACATTTCATTATAATCAAAATTAACATCTTCAATTTGCATGTCATTAGAAGGTAAAGAAGAAGATTCACCTTGATGAGCATCCACCAAACCCACCCTTCCAATCCTCTTCCTTTCCCTATCTTTTTTCCTAATTGCTTCAATTTCCTCCAATGTAACTTTCCTCCTCCTTTTTGCTTTACGACGATTGTTGCTCCCCATTAGGGGAACAAAAATATCACCCTTATGATTGTAACAAGAAAATTGTGTCTCCAAAAGTGCATAAAAATATTCCTTTCACTGTCATAGCCAGAAATCACGAGTATTTCGATAGCAGGTCTCTGGTTGCGGAAGTGAGGCCCAACAATATTCCTTTTGTCTTTTTTCTGCTTTTACAAAATGGATATCCATTTTGGAAAAGCCCAATTCTTTGCAACAGACACTTGCAACGTCCATATGGCTACTACAAAACAGATATCTATTTTATTATGTACATTTGGATTCTAGACTAGGGATTCATTGTATTATTCAATAAACTTGTGAATTACCATCTAATTTCAATGTTTACACACTAATCCACCTAGGTATCAACTTAATAAAGCTCTAGATATAAGCCATTATTTGATTTTAGGCTATCATCAAATGAGGAGCTTCTAAAGGCAAAAATGCTGTCCCAAAAGAAGGCTCAATGTTATTCGTAAAGACATTAGATTGTTAAAATACAAAGTCAAGGTTAGATATTCCTTGGGCTATTTTAGTATAGAGAAGCAAAATTGCAATATATGACTATCCTAGGAATTAGAATGGTTGATCATAGGATATTCATGGCATTTTGATATTAATGGATGGATTGATGGATGTTTAGGGAGTTTAAGTTTAAATGTAATGTATGAGAATTCTTATTTATGAAGGATCTAATATGTCTTATGTCTTATTTGCAGGCCATTCAAGAAAGAAATGAAAAGATACCAAGGACTATCATAACACCTATTATAATTAGGTGCATCAAAGGATTGTCATCTAGGACCTTACCAATATGGGAAGTTATCAAAACCATGTCCTGTTTAAAATTAAAGGCTTTATCACCTCTTTGTCCCTATAGGCCTATTAGAACAATAGGTCACATTTTATTCATATACCGGGGTTGAGAATAAACACTAAGCATTTGTAGTTATGGCAAGTGTAAATGGAAATAGATCACAACTTTAGACAATCTATCCTCTCCTAGATTGCACTGACTGAGTGGAAATTAAAAATTCCCTATTAAAGTCCTTTATATACTAAAGGTATGGGTGAGAAAGATAAACTTTGTATGTTGTAGACAAGTGATGCAGAGCAACACAGCAAAAGCTTACAAACAGGGTGTAAAATACCCATTAACCCACCAATTGCTCAAATAGCTTTTAAAATATCCTTCCCAAGGTCCAAACGAGACCGAAATACACTCTTTCTTTACTATCGGCAAGACATTTCTAATGTCTCATCGAACTATGCTTCACATGTTCTTCCTTTCTCTATTGTCGGCCAGACTTATCATTATCGGTAACCTTCAAATTTGTTAGCCCGATGTGGGACCTCTCACTGATGTGTAGAATCCATCGCTCAGGCTTATGCTGTCAGTGTGACTCCTCCGTTGTTCTCCGATATGTATAAGAGGATGGATCAAAGTAATTAGCATGCTCCCTTCAAAGTAAAGACATGAGAATAGAGCACTTGTGAGATGGTTATTGTAAAGGGACAAATCAAGTAGAGACATGCAGTTTCCTAGAGAATTTGGAACGCTTCCACTCAGGCGATTGTAGGACAAACAAAGATGTTCTAACTTCCCCATACCACCAAATTCTACAAGTATGCTCCCCTTCAAGTTGTTGTGTGAAATTCTTTTCCAGTGAAGTTGTGAGTAATTGGCAAGAGATTTGGGAATAGAACCCTCTAGTCCATTTCTTCTTAAGTCAAGTATCTTCAACACTTTCAACTGGTCAAACCAAGGTGGAATCCTTCCCTTGAAAGAACTAAAAGAGAGATTTAAAGTGCATAACAAGGAGAGACCTCCTTCGGATGGAAAAAGGGTACCTTTTAATTCCAATTAAGGGAGAATTATGGCCACCACTCTATTGGTATGTTTCTTGTACCAAACACTGGTCCAGAAGCACACATTTTCTGAATTGGTAGAAGTCTAGTTGGAGAAATGTGGTCTCCTTGACTACTATTATTGTAGGATATGCATAAACGGGTTTGTTGAAAAGGCTTTAGAAAATTTCAAGCAAATGCAATTGGCAAGTGTAAAGCTAGATTCTGCAACCTTTGTCAGCATCCTCTCTACCTCTACCAAAATGGGAGCTTTGGAATAGGGTATGGACATTCATCAAAGCATAATGGAAGTGGGATTTTTGTAGATATTCTAGTTGGAAATGCTCTGGTAGACATGTACGGAAAGTGTGGAAGCATAGACAAGACACATGAACTGTTTGAAAAAATGCCTCAAAGAAATGTGGTCTCATGGAATAAGATGATTGCAAGATATATACACACTTACTCCGATGTGAGATTCACCACCCTTGTCTATCAGTAAGACCAATAGCCTCGATGAGACTTTTTACTTGCATTCTGACGTTGTAACTCTCCCCGATGTGTTTACAGTCCATTAGTCATCGGTAAGACTTCTACATCAATCAGACATTCTCTTTGATTTCTGATATCGTATCTCACACCGAAACAATAAACACTGAACTACACCATCGGCCAAACCACCTCTATCGATGACACTTTTCTTCTCGCCTCCGAGAGTCCATCTCTTTCTGATGTTCCTTCTGTTGGTGTGACTCCCTCTCATCAGTGTAGTTCTCAACCGTTCTTCCGATGTGCCGATAAATAACCCATCGGTGACACTTAATGATTGTCACCCTGATATGACTTGATCAGTGAGATCAATGTTGTCGGCTCAATGGAACTTTATCTCTCTGATAACTATTGTCAGTTCAATGTCTTTGATTTAGCCTATACATAACATGACTTGTTATAACCAGTCAACTAACGTATCTTTTCCCAATTTTCCTGATATGGCCGATCAACCTTTGTATCCTTTGACATGTACATTCACCATTTACAACCACGATAAACGATAGCAGGATATACACAAAATGTCCACGCATACATAAATGATATACCCATGGATTGTATCTTCAGTGAAACAATACCAATGGTACAAAATATGTTGCTTCTCTTCATCCAAAACCAATGGTACAAAATTTTTCATAGATCAACGAAATAGATATCCATTTTGAGGTGCTTTTACTGAAGCAAAACTGATATCCGTTTTGATTGTTGACTTTTTATGGATTATAACGTGTTTTAATGTTTCAATCTCTTCTTCGAACTTCACCCTTCGTGCTGACGACCCTTTTTTTATGCAAAATTGATAAAACGAAAAGGGTTTATAGAAAAAATTGTTAGCTTTCTAAAAATATAAGATTTATTTGGTTATCATTTTATTAAATAATTATTAATAATTTTCAATATACCGTGTCTCTGAAATCCTGATGGACACACTAATTGAAAAACATCCATAACTTTCAAACCATTTCACCTTTTTGAGATCCTAAACCTGCGTCACACTCTATGCTTTTCTGGCTATAGGTTTAAAAAAATTTGAATTTTGATTTTTTTATCGAGTTAGGTTGGCTGGAAAATCACTTTTTATTTTTTTTAAAAAGTCACAATAAAAAAATCATAACTAATTATTTTATTAGAAGAAAATTTCCAATAAATATGCATCACATCCGGACATGAGTCCTCTACTTATTTTGAAAGTTTCAAAAATATATATATATTTTTACTCATAGTTAGGTTGGCTAGACAGACACCCACATTTTATTTTTTTCTGAAAAATTTAATAGCTATTCATTGAAATATTCAATTTTCACTAAGTAAATTTAGTTTTTAAAAAAAAAAAATTAGTAGCCTATAAACTAGATTCAATTCTCTACAAATTTCATTCTTACATCTTTTTCAAAATGTATAGATAATCCATTCAAAATTTCACATGAACTTGATAAAGTCTAATTTTTTGTATTTTCATTGCCACTTAGAGGTATAGTTTGGCCCATCATGATCCTGCACATGCCCGGAGACCAGTATGTTAAATGTGCAAAGTTACAAAGTCTAAAAGGGAAATTTGAAAAACTGAAAATGAGAGATGATGAAAATATTACCTCTTTTATGCCAAGAGTGAATGAGCTGGTTTGTGGAATTAGAAATGCAGGTGGAATCTTGAGTGAAGAAGAGATCATTGGCAAAGTTCTCAGATCCCTTCCTGCCTCTTATAAAATCAAGGCTTTTGCAATCAAAGAATTCAGAGCTCACACAACAGTCACAAGAGATCAATTGGTTGGTAAGTTGGTTGCTTTTGAAATGGCCGAGTTTGGAGATGATCCTCCAAAGACTAAATCTGCATTCAAAGTCAGTGCCTCTGTAAAAGGGAAACAAAGGTTTGATCCAGGAGAAAACTCTTCAAGGAACCTATCATGGTATGAAATAGCAAGAAAAGACTTGGAATAAGAAGAAGTTGAAACTGCTCATCTTGAAGCTCTTTGGTGCAGGAGCACCCCTTCACCAAGATAAAGATGCACAAGAGGGAGAAGAATAAGGTTTTAACAGATATTTGACATTTGATGTTACCTGGTAGCATTTGTATGTCATTAACTAATGTGACATTTTATGTTGGCATTTCCTGTCTGTAAACATCAAAATTTACATTTCTAACATTTTGGGTGTTGTGAAGGGTTAAACAAGGTGTCTTGTCATTAGGAGTTTTGTTGTCTTCTACAAAGCAGGTGTCATGAGATTAATTAGGGTTTTCTGCTAATAATCTTGGTTAAATCAAAATCCTGCAAACCGAGGAAGGGGTTAACAAAAACGAGGAGAGATGGTCGAGAAGGAGGCCCTTTCATTTTTTTCTTTTTTTCTGAAACTGTTAAAATGTAAGAAGCTGGAAGGAGAGAATAGAAAATTCTACAAATCATATTCTATAAATTTTGAATCCTGTGTGAAATTTTGGTGAACCGAATTGTCTTGTTTATTATCTATATAGAACTGTTGTATTTTTAATTTTAGTTATTCTGTTTGCCATGATATAGGTTTAAATCCATTCCACTGGTAGATTTCTATGAAATCAGTGGAATGGATTTGTAAAATATCTTTCCATTTTTGTTCCATTCTTTTGTTTGTTATACATGGCAGTCTAGAAATGGCAAGATCCGTTTCAGAGAGGGTTATCAGTAGAAAAATTTGGATATAAATTTCATGTATATATCACAAATGAATGTAGGTATTTGCTTTGTTTATATCGCTGTTGCATCTGAGTATCCATTAGTGTGTATATCGCCAGTGTACATTTTGTGTTAAACCTTGTGTATGTCAAGATTATCTGAGGAAATACATTTCCTATGTATATGTCCATGGTATGTCATAGATAGTGTATGTGTATATCGTTATTGTATATGATTGTCAATTTGTGTGTATACTACAATTTCATTTTGCTGTTGTATGTTGAAGATACAATGAAGACATACAATGTATTTGATACAAATGGTGACCGGCTGAAATGGTATCTAGTTTGTATGTTGGAAAGGTATATGGTCCGTAGATGCAAAGGATGACCGGTGATAGCAGGGAGGAGAACCAACTCATCAAGTCAACAAATGTTTAGTCAAAGATGATGAGTATCGGCATAAGGAGTGTCATCGAAAACAAATTTAGAAGTCACAGCGAACAATAGGGTCATGCCGATAGAAGGCATATCGGTGTGAGAAGCATGATCGGAACAGAAGAGTGAAGTCTGACTGAAGGTGAAAGTCTTGCTGACAAAGAGTATATCGGCCTAAGATATGCCATCGGTGGAGAAGTTAAAAGTGTCACCGATAGTCATAGTCTGGCCGATGGTGGAACCCGGCATTAGTAGTATCGGGGAGACAATAGAGATCGGTATGAGATGCTCATCGGCGTAAGGAGGTGTATCGGCGGAGTGGCTTAAAGTTGGACCAACGGTGAAGGTCTAGCTGACGAAGGAGTTGGCAAAGGGTTTTAGAGTGACAAGTGACATCGGCAAAGGGAATGATGTCTTCGCTGATAGTTATATGTCTAGGCGATAAGGATAAAGAAGCATATGTCAGTAAGACATTGAAAGTCTCTTGCCGATATTGACAAAAACAAACATTTTGCACGTTTCTGCTAAAGACCTCTACATCAAATTGGTAACAGAGCGAAGGAGTGTTCTTTGGGAAGAAGAAGAAGACAAGATGTCAGAAGGAGAAGGATCAGAAATGTACCCAACAAAGATGACCAACGTTGAGTTGATGGCCTTAGTAAAAAAGCACATGGTAGAGAGTAGAGCAGATAGAGCTCAGAATCAGGCATTGAAAGAAGAGTTAGAGAAGTTGAGGGACAGAGTAGAGAAGGGAGAGGAAAACTCTGGTGAACGAGAAGACATGGATGAAGAGGAGATCCCTAAGAAGGAAGAGATAGAGGTTCCTACAGACCAGAGACCCTTAGTCAATGCCCTCAAGTCCATGGAAAGAAGGACCATGGATGTGACAATAGACCTACCAGTGTTTGCAGGAAAAATGGAACCTGATTCAGTAATGGAGTGGATAGACTCCTTAAATAATTTCTTTGAGACTGAGGAGATACCAGAACACCAAAGAGTGAAGATGGCTCAGTCCAAAATGAAAGGAGCTGCACTGACTTGGTGGAACTTCATCCAAGATGACAGGGTGAAAGAGGGAAAGAACAGAGTTGCAACATGGAAGAGAACGATGGCTTTAGTGAAGGAAGCCTATGTTCCATTGGATTTACAATATCCAATTACATAAGAGGAAATAAAATTTGAAGCAGAAGGAGCTAGATGTCAGCTCATACACAGAAGAATTCATGAAACGGTGTGTAAAAACAAAGGTAAAGGAAGGTGAGGAAGAAAAAGTAGCAAGGTACCTCAATGGATTAAGGTTTAACATACAAGAAGATTTAAATCTGCATAATCCAAATACAGTTCAGAAATGCTACCAATTGGCACTCAAAGTGGAAGAAAAATTAAAGAGAAGGCATGAGCAGAACAATAGAGGTAGAGGAAGATAGCAAAGGGGAGGAAGAAGTCCTTTCAGAGGCAGAGGAAATGGATTTGGATACCAAGGTGAATCCAATCAAGAGAACAGCAGAGGAGACAACAGTCAGAACCAAGGGGGAAGCTACAATCAAAGGGGAAACTTTAGGGATAGAAGACCACCATTTAGAGGAAGATCTCAGGGCAGAGGGCCTATCAGATGTTACAATTGCAATCAAGAAGGCCATATAGCCAGCAGATGTCCAGCAAAGGCAACAAGTTCTAGGAGAAAAGAGGATCAATCTGATCCAAGAATTTGATTGTCAAAGTGTAGCAAGCTCAAGCACTAAACAAAGTGTGAATGCTCCCGACAGTTATGGGTATCCTGAGAATGGAGAATCTTTGATGATTAGGAGAGCAATGACCACCATGAATGTGCCTAGAAAAGAACCTCCACAAAGGAAGTCTCTCTTCAGAACTACTTGCAAGGCAGGAGGAAAGGTATGTAAAGTTCTGATTGACTCTGGATCTACTGAGAATTTTGTGTCCATTGAGATGGTAGAAAAGCTTAAGCTTAGGAGACTGCCACATCCTTGCCCATATAAAATTTCATGGCTCACCCAAGGTCAGCAAACAGTTGTGGAAGAACATGCTTGGGTAGAATTTCAAATTGGCCCATACAAGGATAGGTTATTGTTTGACATTGCCAAGATGGATGCTTGCCATCTCCTATTTGGAAGACCATGGCAGTATGACTTGAAAGCATACCATGATGGAGTTAGAAACAGCTATTCAATCACCAAGAATGGTAAGGTGATAGAATTACTACCATTAATTGAGAATGAGGTGGAATCAAAAGGAAAAGAAGTTAAGGTGATGATGGTAGAAGGCAAACAATTCATGAAGGGGATAGGAGAAGAAGGAGCAGTTGCATATGCTCTAATCCCTTGCCTAAAGGTAAACAAAGAACAACAGTAACAAGTCAAGGGAGAGCAGAGACAAAAATTCATAGACCCAGCTGTCCAAGAGTTATTGGGCAAGTACAAAGGCATTATCTCTGATGGAATGCCAAGATTCCTACCACCTATTAGGGACATCAGCCATTATATAGATCTAATTCCAGGATCTACACTTCCCAAAAAAGTAGCATACAAACTTACTCCAGATCAGAATGTAGAAGTAGCAAAGCAAATTGAGGAATTGTTGGAGACAGGCCTAATTGGCAAAAGTTTAAGCCCATGTGCAGTAACGGCTGTACTAGCACCAAAGAAGGAAGGCACTTGAAGACTTTGCACTGATTCAAGGGCTATCAACAAGATAACAATCAGGTATAGGTTTCCAATCCCTAGGATAGAAGATTTACTTGATTGTTTAGGAGATGCTAAATATTTCACAAAAATAGATTTGAAGAGTGGCTATCATCAAATTAGGATTAGACCTGGTGATGAGTGGAAAACTGCATTTAAGAGTAATGAGGGGTTATATGAGTGGAAGGTCATGCCTTTTGGTTTGTCCAACGCCCCTAGTACCTTTATGAGGTTGATGAATGAGGTCTTGAGGGAATTCATGGGAAAATTTGTCATAGTATATCTAGATGACATCCTAATTTTCAGTAATATGAGGGAAGAGCACCTCATCCATATAGACTTGGTTCTCAAAAGGTTATATGAAGAGCAGTGAATGATCAATTTAGCAAAGTGTCTGTTTATGCAGGAAGAGATCATCTACTTGGGATTTGTTATCTCACATAACAAACTGAAAATGGATCAAGAGAAGGTAAGTGCCATATTGTCTTGGCCAACACCCAAAACCTTGAATGATGTTAGAAGTTTCCATGGGTTAGCAACCTTTTATAGGAAGTTTATAAAGGGAATTAGTCATATTTGTGCACCCATGCTTGACACTATAAAGGGAGGACAGAAGTGCAAGTTTACATGGACAAAGGAGGCAAATAATTCCTTTGAAACATTGAAGAAGAAGGTGGCAGAGCAGCCAGTTCTTGCATTTCCTAACTTCAGCAAGATTTTTCAAGTAGAATGTGATGCAAGTCATATTGCAATTGGAGCAGTACTCAACCAAGAAGGTAGGCCTATTGCATTCTTCAGTGAGAAATTAAATAATGCCAAGAAGAGATACTCATCCTATGACTTGGAGATGTATGCTCTAGTCCAATCACTCAAGAAATGGAGGCACTACTTGATGCCCAAAGAATTCATAGTGTTCACAGACAATCAGGCCCTTAGTTTCATAAACAGTCAAGAGAAGCTGAACCATAGGCACATGAAGTGGGTGGAAACTTTGCAAGCTTTCACTTTCACACTCAAGCACAAGAAAGGGGTTAAGAACAAAGTGGCGGATGCTTTGAGCAGGAGAATTCTAACCATAAATCAGATCCAATTGGAGAGTGTTGGGATTGATTCTTTGAAGACAATGTATAATGATGATGAAGACTTTGGAGAGATCTACAAGGTATGTACTTCTTTTGGAGACAAATATCATGTTGAGTTTTCTAAATTTCTGATCCAAGATGGATTACTTTTCAAGGGTGGACAGTTATGTATTCCAAGATGTTCTATGAGACTGATTATTATTCAGGAGAAACATTGTGGGGCTATGGCAGGACATTTTGGTCTTGATAAAACTCTTGATCTTGTGAAGAGGCATTACTATTGGCCTAAGCTGCAGTCAGATGTGAGAAGATTTGTGGAAGCATGTGTAATATGTTAGAAAGCCAAAGGAAGATCCACAAATGCAGGTTTGTATCAGCCATTACTCATTCCTTCTAGGCCATGGGAGAGCATAAGCATGGATTTTGTACTAGGTTTGCCTAGGACAAGGAAAGGATATGATAGTGTTTTTGTGGTAGTAGACAGATTTAGTAAAATGGCACATTTCTTGCCATGCAAAACCACTTGTGATGCTTCGTATGTTGTAGACCTGTTTTTCAAGGAAATAGTGAGGATCCATGGATTGCCATTGAGCATAGTCTCACATAGAGATGTAAAATTTATTGGCCATTTTTGGAGGACTCTTTGGAAGAAGCTTGGAACCAATTTGTCCTTCTCATCAGCCTACCATCCTCAAACAGATGGGTAGACTGAAGTTGTTAACCATTCAATGGGTAATCTACTCAGGTGTTTAACCAGGCAGCATGGAGAGAAATGGGATAATATCCTCCCACAAGCAGAATTTTCCTATAATGACACCATTAATAGGAGTACAGGAAAATCACCTTTTCAGATAGTGTATGGAATTCATCCAAGGGGTATCCTAGAACTAAGAGATCTACCTACAGGAGAGCCTATTAGTGTAAATGGAGAAGCTTTTGCTTCAGCCATTAAAGAAGTGCATGACCAAGTGAAGAACCATTTCACCAAGCTACAATGAAGTACAAAACATATGCTGACAAAAAGAAAAGAGATTTATAGTTTGTGGTTGGAGATTTGGTGTGGGTAAATCTGAAGAAGGAGAGGTTTCCCAAAGGTAAGTATACCAAGCTAATGCAGAGGAAGATTGGACCATGTCAGATTTTAAAGAAGTGTGGGCAGAGCGCTTATGAGATCCAACTTCCTCCTGATCTTAGATTGTCACCCATTTTCAATGTATGTGATTTGACTCCATACAAGCCAAATGTAGATATAGAATAGGAACCATTGCAAGATGCAGCAGATGATGATATTCCTGAGCATGATCCACCAAAGTTGAAGCATATCCTAGCCTCAAGAGTGATAAAGAAGACAAGAAATAAAGAATGCCTGGAGTATTTGGTGACTTGGCACGGGCAACCTGACTCAGAGGCCGTTTGGATGACTGCAGATCAGATTACAAACCATGGTGCAGACCTCCCAACTCTGATCTCAAAGAGGCTTGAGATCTCTTCTCCCAGGGAGTATGGTGCAGGAGCACCCCTTCACCAAGATAAAGATGCACAAGAGGGAGAAGAATAAGGTTTTAACATATATTTTGACATTTCATGTTACCTGGTAGCATTTGTTTGTCATTAACTAATGTGACATTTTATGTTGGCATTTCCTATCTGTAAACATCAAAATTTACATTTTTGACATTTTGGGTGTTGTGAAGGGTTAAACAAGGTGTCTTGTCATTAGGAGTTTTGTTGTCTTCTACAAAGCAGGTGTCATGAGATTAATTAGGGTTTCCTGCTAATAATCTTGGTTAAATCAAAATCCCACAAACCGAGGAAGGGGTTAACAAAAACGGGGAGAGATGGTCGAGAAGGAGGCCCTTTCATTTTTTTCTTTTTTTCTGAAACTGTTAAAATGTAAGAAGCTGGAAGGAGAGAATAGAAAATTCTACAAATCATATTCTATAAATTTTGAATCCTGTGTGAAATTTTGGTGAACCGAATTGTCCTGTTTAGAACCGTTGGATTTTTAATTTTACTTATTATGTTTTCCATGATACAGGTTTAAATCCATTCCACTGGTGGATTTCTGTGAAATCAGTGGAATGGATTTGTAAACCATCTTTCCATTTTTGTTCCATTCTTTTGTTTGTTATACATGGCAGTCTAGAAATGGTAGGATCTGTTTCAGAGAGGGTTATCGGCGAAAAAATTCAGATATAAATTTTATGTATATATCACAAATGAATGTAGGTATTTGCTTTGTTTATATCGTTGTTGCGTCTGAGTATCCATTAGTGTGTATATCGCTAGTGTACATTCTGTGTTAAACCTTGTGTATGTCAACATTATCTGAGGAAATACATTTCCTATGTATATGTCCATGGTATGTCATAGACAGTGTATGTGTATATCGTTATTGTATATGATTGTAAATTTGTGTGTATACTACAATTTCATTTTGTTGTTGTATGTTGAAGATACAACGAAGACATACAATGTATTTGATACAAATGGTGACCGGCCGAAATGGTATCTAGATTGTATGTTGGAAAGGTATTTGGTTCGTAGATGCAAAGGATGACCGGTGATAGTAGGGAGGAGAACCAACTCATCAAGTCAACAAATGTTTAGTCGAAGATGAAGAGTATCAGCGTAAGGAGTGTTATCGGAACAAAATTTGGAAGTCACAGCGAACAACAAGGTCATGCCAATAGAAGGCATATTGGTGTGAGAAGCATGATCAGAAGAGAAGAGTGAAGTCCGACCAAAGGTGAAAGTCTTGCCGACAAAGAGTATATCAGTCTAAGATATGCCATTGGTGGAGAAATTAAAAGTGTCGCCGATAGTCATAGTCTGGCTGATGGTGGAACCTGGCATTAGTAGTATCAGGGAGACAATAGAGATCGGTATGAGATGCTCATCGGCGTAAGGAGGTGTATCGGTGGAGTGGCTTAAAGTTGGACTGACGGTGAAGGTCTGGCTGACAAAGGAGTTGGCAAAGGGTTTTGGAGTGACAAGTGACATCGACAGAGGGAATGATGTCTTCGCCGATAGTTATATGTCTTGGCGATAAGGATAAAGAAGCATATGTCGGTAAGACATTGAAAGTCTCTTGTCGATATTGACAAAAACAAACATTTTGCACGTTTCTGCTGAAGACCTCTACATCACTCTTATTACAAAAAGACTGCCAAGAGGATCTGGTAAGTATGAAGGGAAATTACCATTTAAGTGTTTTAACTGCAATAAAATTGGTCATTTTGCCTCAAGATGTCTGGAAAGATTTTCAAGACCAAATCCTAACAAACTGAGGTTTCAAAAGAATTGTTACAATGTTCATGAAGAAGATGATAATGAAGGAGTAATAGATGATGAATCAGAGACAGGAAACAAATCTGGTAATGAATGGGTGTTTATTGCCATCAAAAAAGAGGAACCAATATCCTCTGTATTTGTCAATCATAAAGTTGAAGAAAAAGCTCTAACTGCCCAAGTTGAAGCAAAGGATGATTGGGTCATTGACAGTGGATGCTCTCAACATATGACAGGTGACAAGAATAAGTTCTTAAATTTGGAAAAGTATGAAGGAGGAATTGTAAAGTTTGGAGATAATTCTGCTGGCAGAATCAAAGGTAGAGGAACTATTTCTCTTGATGGAAAGAACAAAACCGGTAATGTACTATATGTTGAAGGATTAAAGCACAATCTTCTCAGTGTTGGACAGCTGGTGGACAAAGGCTATGATCTCAGATTCAGGAATAGGAAATGCAAGATCTTTGAAAGTTCCAGAATAGAGATTGCATCCGGTACTCAAACTAAAGGTAATATCTTCCACTTGGTTGGTACTAGTAAAAGTTGCTTATTTTCTCAAATTGATCAGAGTTGGTTATGGAATAGGAGGATGTGTCATGTGAATTTTGATAATATCATCAAGAAAAGCAATACTCAAGCTGTAAGAGATCTTCCAAAATTAGTGAAACCTACTAATAGCTTATGCAAAGAATATTAGTTGGGCAAACTGAGCAGAGTCACATTCAAAAATAAGGAATTGTCTTGTACCGGACTGTTGGACTTAGTTCATACTGATCTTTGTGGTCCGGCAAGAGTTAGGAGTATCCAAGGTGATAGATACCTCATGTTGCTAATTGATGACTATTCCTGAATGATATGGTTAACCTTTTTGAAAGAAAAATCAAAAGCACTTGAGAAATTTAAAATATTCAAGGTCATGGTGGAGAATGAAACCAGATTAAAATTGAAATGTCCGAGGTCTGATAGAGGTGGAGAATTCACATCCGGTGAGTTCATAGACTTCTGTGAGAAACATGGAATAAAGAGACAGTTGTCTGCTCCTAGAACTCCACAGCAAAATGGAGTAGTTGAGAGAAAGAATCAGACCATCCAGGAAGCATCTAGGACCATGATGATGGAAGCAAATATTCCTCAGATCTATTGGAGAGAAGCTGTCAGCACTGCAATCTACACTCTCACTCGAGTTTAAATTAGAAACAATACCGGTAAGACTCCTTATGAAATCTAGTTTGGCATTACTCCCACTATGAGATACTTTAGAGTTTTTGGTAGCAGATGTTACATTAAAAGGGATGAAGATCTAAGAAAGTTTGATGCTAGAAGTGATGAAGGAATATTCTTGGGTTACTCTACTCAAAGCAAAGCATACCGGTGTTACAACAAGAGACTGAGAAAGATTGTAGAAAGTGTAAATGTGAAGGTTGATGAAGAAATTGAAAGACCCTCAAGAATTCATGAATATGATGAAGATGATCAGAATGGTGTTCAGATTCAAAGTATCCAAGCCTCATCTGAGAAACAAAGTCAAGTTGATCCGATAAGTCAGGAAGAAGAGATAAGTCTCAATGAGACTGATCAAGAGTTAGAGGTGCAAGAAACTCCCAAAGTTTCAATGTATGTAATTCTAAACCATTCTGAAGATTAGATCATAGGTGACAAAAGAAAAGGAGTGCAAACAAGGAGGAGAATTGCTCAAAATTTAGATGAGTATTGTCTAATTTCAAAGATTGAACCTAAGATAGTGAATGAAGCTTGCAATGATGAAAATTGGTTAAAAGCAATGGAGGAAGAACTAATGAAAATTGAGAAAAACCACACTTGGAATCTTGTTCCTAGACCTAGAAACAAGAATGTGATTGGGACCAAATGGATCTTCTGGAACAAACTGAATGAAGCTGGTGAAGTAATCAGAAATAAAGCTAGATTGGTCTGCAAGGGTTACTCTCAGATTGAAGGAGTTGATTTTGAAGAGACTTTTGCTCCGGTGGCAAGAATTGAAGCAGTCAGATTATTTCTTACATTTGCTGCCTTTAAGGACTTCAAGGTGTATCAGATGGATGTCAAATCTACCTTCCTAAATGGTAATTTGGAAGAAGTGTAGATTGAACAACCGAATGGATTTCAATTATCTGAGCATGATGATATGGTCTGCAAGTTGAACAAGGCACTGTATGGACTAAAGCAAGCCCCAAGAGCATGGTATGAAAGATTGGACAAACATCTTTTGAAGATTGGCTTCAACAAAGGTACTGCTAACAATAACTTATATTTCAAAATTGATCATGAAAACATTTTGATTGTTGAAGTATTTGTTGATGATATCATCTTTGGAGGAAGAGACAGTATATGTAAAACCTTTGCAAATCAAATGAAAAGTGAGTTTGAGATGTCAATGCTTGGAGAAATGAATTTCTTTTTGGGTCTACAAATTACTCAAACAAAGAAAGGAATCTTCATTTCTCAGTCAAAATATGTGAAAGAATTGTTGAGGAAATTTGGGATGGAAGACTCAAAGCCAATGAACACTCCAATGGCAACTGGATGCAAGTTGAGCAAAGATGATGACTCTCCCAAGGTTGATCAGACAAAATATAGGTCAATGATTGGAGGACTGTTGTATCTCATTCAAATTAGACCAGATATTATGCATGTTGTTGGTCTTGTTGCTAGATTCCAAGCTGATCCTAGAGAATCTCATGTTATGACAATCAAGAGGATTTTTAGATAGCTAAAGGGGACAATTGAGTATGGGTTGTGGTATCCTAGAGATCATGATTTCTCTCTTCATACATATACAGATGCAGATTGGGCAGGAGATGTGGATGACCGGAAGAGTACCAGTGGTGGAGCATTCTTTTTGGGAAAAAGATTGGTTTCTTGGCTAAGCAAGAATCAAGAGGCAATATCTCTGTCTACAACTGAAGCAGAATACATTGTAGCAGCAGGTAGTTGCACTCAAGTTTTGTGGATGAAGCAGATGCTAAGAGATATTAAAGTAGATATGAGGAGCCTATCACAATTTTCTGTGATAATTCAAGTGCAATAAATATTTCTAAGAATCCGGTGTTGCATTCTAAGACTAAGCATATATCTATCAAGTTTTACTTTCTGAGAGAGCAAGTGAATAAGGATGAAGTCAGACTGGAGTATGTGCCCTCCAAGGATCAGATTGTAGATATCTTTACTAAACCTCTTCCCAAGGACTCTTTTGAGTATCTCAGGGAGAAGTTAGGGGTTATTGCCCCTCCGATGATGAACTAGGATGCACTAATGTGCATCAGTCCGGTGGATATCACAGTCATATCCTGTGACCCAGATTGATGATGGGGAGTTGCTACTCAGGGGGAGCAGCAGGTGTGATTCTGGAGTTGCAAGTATGAGCCCTTTGCCATTGATGTCAAAGGGGGAGAGAAGACATGTGAAAAACAAGTGGTTGATGATCAAAGGGGGAGCAGTACAGGAAGAAAAGACATGTGAATAGTTGTTGATAGGGGGAGTTGTGATAGTAAGGAGAAGTTCTTGTCTTGATGGTTTTTCACATCATATGTTGCGATCAATGACAAAGGGGGAGATTGTTGCAAGTATGGGTTTAACTGGTGTTGTCATTGATGTCAACATACTCATGTTGCATTAATGAGAAGGATTGGATGAGCTGTGTGCTGAGGATATTGAGAAAATTAGTCTCAATCAGGAACAATGAAGAACAGTAATGACATAAGGTAAAAGACAAAGATAGGATGAGGATCAGAGGATGCAGATTAAAGGGTTTGTAGATATGTGTCTTAAGATGTTGTAGTAGAGATTTCAGAGGTCTGCATGAAGATATGAAGAACTTATGGCAGTTCAAGTGAAACCGGTTCTGACAGATGTTAAGTAATGATAGAGTGATATAGATAGGTCCAGTGAGATCTAGAAATGCATTCTCTGGTTCTGCAGATTTGAGGAAGCGTTGGGTAAGTCTGTGTGGTGTGTTAACTAGATTGGTTCGTGGTCTAAAGGTCCGCAAGTATCTATTCCTTCGTGACAGTAATGGCAGACTGCGTTCTTGAGGTTCTGGATGAAGGAGAGAAGGATTTCAGTAAGTAGATGAAGTGTGGATGTTCTTGGTGTTTTAGGCAAGTTTGTGGAGGTCCTTGGATCATGTTCAGTTTGTGTTGACAGTCTGCATTAGAGTTAGAGCCTAGAATTAAAGAAATATTTATGGATGAAGGTGTTCTTTCTGTGACTGGCCGACTAGATGAATTATACATCTCACGGATGTTCTTACGGATGTTTTCCGACTTAGATGTTTGTTCCTAAGTTGATGTCGTGTATAAATAAAGGATTGCGAAGTCATTTCAAGGTGTGACTTGTGGAGATGAGTGTGTGGTAGCGAGGAAAAGAGCGAAAGGCAGAGCAGAAGGTTTGGGCTTAAATGGAACTGACTCAAGCATGGTGAAGATGCTATTTACCAATTCAAGTATGTGATACTTATTCTTTTGTGACAGTGTGTCTCTTGTAGGAAGTGAGCCTCTTGTGAGCAGTGTGCTCAGGCAGTGACCCCTAATTGGCATGTGCCATTTTGTTCTTTCTATTCTTCTAACAGAGAATATTATCTTGGGTTATCACCCTGTGGTTTTTCCCTTAACCAGGTTTTCCACGTCAAAAATCTTGGTGTTGTGTGTTAATGTGTATCTGCTCTTAACTTGTTGCATTATGCTTTCATGATTGATTTACTATTATGCTTGTGTGGAGTTAAGTATTTGATTTGGAAGAAAGTTTTGGACAACTGATTCACCCCCCCCTCTCAGTTGTCTACCCTAAGTCTAACACAGGGATCCTGAACACCAAGATGAAACAACCTAGCTCTGACAGGTAGGCCTTGAAAAAGAATGCACCAGGCAAAATGAGCTAACTTAGGCTCAAGAATGGCAGACCAAACAGTTTGAAATCTGGTATGCCAAAGAACCATAGAGCTATGAATAAGCCATCACTTTATTAAGTGTGTAAACCATTGGAAAATGTGGTGAAAGCCACCTGTAAGCCATCCTTGGCTTGAAATGATGCATTGGTGTTTCTGGATACCATTTCCAGTCCTTCCACCATAGCTTGTTGGATTGAATTCCAACTTTGTGAAGCATTTTTGGTGGAATAGCAGTGATCTAACTCTATCATATGTAATCTGATCAATTCTTGAAAGGCCAAATTTAACTTGAAATGGTTCCCATGCCATGAGGCTCATTGTGAGCCAATGAAACATATTCTATAAGGTATGAATACCTTTTTATGAAATTTAAGAGCCTTTAAGCTAGGCAGTTTGGCCAAAGGTTGGCCTGTAGTGGCTAAGAGAGGTGACCACCAGATATTATGGTGATTGAAGGAAAGACCAGCACGAAACCTATCACCAAACCAACATAGCCAAGGTTTAACTTTCTCCTAGGCTTTCCAAATGCTTTTAACCACAAATGTGCCTGAGATCTGAGTTGGCTCTCTCATGACAAGGAGAGTAGAAAAGCCAATTCCTTTCCAAGAAGGATTGTGCAAAGAATGTCCCATTTCAATGTTGTGCTGGAGTAAAACTTTCCATGCCTCGTTGCCAGTGAGAGCATGAATGATCCACTTGATAGCCAAGGTAGTGCCTTGGCGTTGAGTAGAAAGGATACCAAGACCTCCAGAATCTCTGGGAAGGTAGCAAAACTCCCATACAACACAGTGAAAGCAATGGCAAGTCTTAGAAGAGGTCCAGAGAAAATCCCTCAAAAGTTTTTCCAGTTTGGCATATGAAGCTTTTGAAGGAGCCCAACAAGAAGAGTAATAAACATGGGTTGCAGCTAAGATCTTAGAACAAACCTAGAATTTACTAGCCAGAGAAAGTGGCTTAGTAATCCAGACTGCAAGCTTTTGTTCGACACAGGTAAGAACAACTTGCCAAAGAGTAGAAGAAGTGCCCTGGAAGGCAAAAGGAATACCAAGAAATCTAAAAATTTTACCATGGCCAACCTAGCGCCAACCATATTGCTGGAACCAATGAGGAATGGGAAGAATTGACTGCCTATAGCATAAAGTTTTATGCCACTGAATGGAAGAACCTAAGGCTAGGCAAAAGGTCTCTAGACAACCAAGAGCATTTATTACAGTATTTTCTTCTTCCAATAATGTTAAAAAAGAGTCATCAGCAAAATGACAATTAACCAGTTGGTTGGAAGAATTTGGCAGAGAAATTCTATGAACAAGCCTATTGGAAACTGAATGAGCAAGAAGGTATCCAAAACCTTTGGCTGCAAGAACATACAAGCTTAGAGCAAGAGGACATCCTTGCCAGATTAATTGAAAAAGGCCAAAAGTATGAGACTGGTGGCCATTGATAGTGATACATGTAGAGGCATCCGAGAAGAGCATGTTGACAGTTTGGATAAAAGAAGGGCCAAACCCTAATGCTGCTAGCATTGCAAAAATAAAGCATCATTCAATGCGATCATAGGCCTTTGCAAAATCTATTTTGAGAAAAATGGCCTTTTGATTTGATTTTCTTGCCCATTCCATTCCCTCCTAGACTACAACAACATTATCTAAAATATATCTAGTTTTAATAAAGCCAGTCTGTTCAGGGCAGACAATCAAAGGAAGCAAGTTGTGAAGTTTGAGTGAAAGGACTTTGGCAATGATTTTGTAGGAGACATTGAGGAGCGTAATGGGTCACTAGTTGCAAATATCCTTTGGATCGCCAGCTTTAGGTATGAACTTAATGTTTCCTTGATTTATAATATTTCCTAAAGAGTTTGAATGAAAAGCTTCAAGGTAAACATTATGCAAATCTTTTCCTAAATAATCCCAAAGGGATTTGTAAAACTCACAAGGAAAGCCATCAATTCCAGGAGCTTTTCCATCAGTCATAGAATAGACCGCTTCCTTAAGGTCTTCAATGGTCAATAATTGATCACAGAAGCGCATTTGGGCTAAGGAGAACTTTTTTGGGATATCTGCAAGACAATCTTGTAGAGCAGTCTATCGCTCAGGAGAATAATCTTGGGTTGTGAAAAATTTTTCATAATGTCTTACAAAAGCTTGGAGAATGTTTGGCAAATATGTATGTACAGTATTATCCTCTTTGATTTGCTTAATACCGTGTGAGGAATGTCTAGCTCAAAGAGCGAGAAAGAATTCCTTAGAAACACAGTCTCCAATCTTTAGCCAGTGTATCCTAGCTTTAAGTTGTGCTCCTCTGGCAGCATGACAATTAGCCATTTATTTTTGATGCCGTAAATTGGCAACATTGATTTGTATAGAAGGAGAAAAAGGGTTGGCTACCAAAGCCGCTGAGGCAGATTTCAAAGCACTAACAGTAGCCTCATAAGCCCATCTCTTGAAAGTGGCCAGCTGATGGCCATAGATGCGAAGAAACCTCGCAGTGCGAGTGATAGCATAATTCCACCACTTTATCCAACCAGTAGAATGCAAAGGATGACATTCTAAGTTCCATATAGTTGCAATGTGTGCCAGGATTGGTTGATGAGCTAGCAAGGTGTTCAGAAAAAATTGAGATTTCATGGTGCGTGGCTAAGTGAGTTGCCACTCAATGGCAAACTGAATTGGAAAGTGGTCTAACAACGTTACATCCACTAATGGCTGCACAGGAAGGGTGGATGATGTGGCAAAATTGAAAAAAGATTGAGCTGAGATCATGGCACAATCAAGGCATTTAAAGGACCTATCAGATCGAGTTTGAAAATTGCACCAAGTATGCCAAAAAGGACTGGAGTGACGGCAGCCAACATTAGGATCAAAAAGTCTCAATTTATTGCACATATGAAACCACGCCTCTCTTTTGCCAGCTGGCCAACAAAAAGGCAAAACACTATCTTTGTCATTAGCCATTTCAACCATATTAAAATCCTCACAAATAAGCCATGTGGCCACTAGCAATGAATTCATAATCCACCACCACAAAGCAGATCTTTTAGATGCATCATTGGGTGCATAGATATTAATAATCCCAAAGGAATGATTATTAATATTAAGAAGAGTCTAGACTAGACGGTTGGTGGGGTCCACCCCATGAGCCACCACCGAATCATGCCACTGAGGGGACAAAAGGGTAGCAACACCACCTTTTCCAACTTCATGGGCAGTGGAGAACAATTTACTAGCTGGCCAAATACAATGGCAAGCCGAAGATAAAAGAAAGCCTGTAATTTTAACTTCTTGCAGGCACAGGAAACATCAAGAGCAGCATAGTGATGGAGAGTATTGTGAACAAAATACTTTCTAGCGAGGTCAATTAGACCTCGAACATTCCAAGAGAGAAAATTTATTTAAAATCCTCCACCATCTCCCCAGAATCCAAGCTTTCAAAGGAAGCAAACCTATTCTGAAGAAAGTCAATGGGGTTTGACCCAAATTGGAGAGGAGGATTTTGCTAGTTTTTAACCTCTTGAACAATTTCACCCTCCTTGGGAACCTCTCAGATATGAGAGCGTTGTCAAGGCGATGAAGATGGATTGGCACGTGCTCATGCCCTGGGTAGAGACCTTTGCTACGAAGGTAGCAAAGTAGGACTCTTAATGTTGTCCTTCCTGCCATTCACAAAAAACTTTGAAACATCCTTAGTTGACTCAGCAGCTTTGAGAACATCCACAGAGGCTTTTGCTTTGTGTTTGCGATTGGTAACAGTGGCCCAAGTGTCCATTGGTTTGGAAACCACCGACTTAGACATAGTTTCCACTGGACATACCTGAACAGTCTCCTTGGGTGGAACCTAGGTTTGAGGCACAGCAAGAGGGCAGTCCTTAATTTTATGCTCAACTAACTGATAGTGATAACGAGTATTGGGCAAATTAAAATATGTGACTTTCTGAGTGTGCCGAAGGGGGCCAATTTGAATGTCAATAAATTACTTGAGGTCTTTCGAAAGATCCACGTCAACACAGATGCATTCTTAAGGGCACGCTTGAAAGAACCTGTCTAGTTCAACACAAATGACTCTTCCTAGAGAAGAAGTAATGTCATGCAAGAAATGCAAGCAGGGTAAAGGCAAGCCAGGAAATTCAATCCACACAAGAACCTGGTGTTTGGTTGTAATGTGCCATACCCGTTTGTATATTCTTAAAGATCTTTTAATGTGTTATTTTATTTTTATTTTTGTGTTCTTATAGACTAGATAGAAGAATGTAGAAGGGGTTTTCAGTTTGCTATAGATGTGTTGCCGGAGCATACAAAAATATAGCATATATTGCAAACCTAGAAAAAGTACAATAGATATGTAAAACCTAACAAATACCCAGATAGTAAAATAGCCAATTAACAATTACTATCACATACCCATGTTGAGATTCGCAACTTCATACAACTGTTGTAGCTAGACTAGCAAATGGGTATGGTTAAAAATGCTTCGAATCTCCATAAGACTGAAAGTATTGGTTAATACAATGAATTACAATGATATTAGAGTTCTAAATGCCTCCAATAGAGAAGAAACAAAGATGCAGCAAACAACAAATGAGTCACCAAAGACCCATGTCCTCCAAGGGCATTGTATGACTAGCTGCAAGTAAGATATGTAATAAAAACTACTGGAATCCCTTGAATCTAGTCTAAGAATGATCAGCAATGGTTCCCACAACAGGGTGACCAATATAGAGGAAGATATATGTCAAAATTCACACCAAATAGCTGTTAGAAATGGTGCAGCCATGCATAAGGGGGTACGGCCAGCAATGCAACAAATATCAGCTCCAAACCCTCAACAAAATATGCTCTAATAACCATGAAATCAATCATTCAAATCTGCATAGACAATCTTCTAAAAATGTACAAATGATATGAATAATGAATCCACAAATCTCATTACACGAACTCCATTCTGGCACAATGTGAATGCTGAATACATTCACCAACATAGGCACCGTTGGGTGGTATTGCACACCTGTAGAATGCCATTATTAGAGGGAGTTTTCATTCCCAATAGCCTCTAGTTCAAATTCTCTTCAAAACCTCTTAGGGAAAACCCTAGCAAAGCAAATAGCCAACAAAATCATATATTCAAGCATATCTCAAATGAGGCACTTTTCCCTCTTTTATAACTCACCAAAAGGGATGTTTTACTTTGGAGGGAAATATTTCTTTTAATTTCACTTTTAATATTTCCCAATGTGAGTGCTCCAAAAAATGACATAATTGACTTTTAAATATTTCATTTTTGTATCACTTAACCAATTGAACCCAAAGTCCAATATTAAATATTAATATTAATTTACGGACTTGAAACGGAGGCCCAAATGAACTCAGAATTCAGTAATCTATAGCTTGCCAGAAAGGTCTCGATGAGACACATCCAACCCCACTCTAAAAATCCTATTCTAGTGCCAATCCCAAAAATGGGGACATTACAGTCCGCCCTTCCCAAGGATTGCTTGTCCTCAAGCAATGCCAATACAACCTCCAAGCAATAGACTGAACCCAACTGAAACCAAAAATGATCCCAGGGTCCCAAGTTATTCCCAGCATAGAACCACCACATCGACGCTATGCTACTCTGATAAAACCTTCACCATGCAAAGAGTGGTGAAGCAACACCTCAGAATCCAAATGAACCGTCATGCCAAACCTATCACCACCTGGATCCCAACACATTAGAACCTCACATCCATCAATCATGAAGAGGAAATTAACCCTCGAAGTGTCCAAACCACAACATTCCCCTCCATCCTCTGCAAAACTCCTATGGATGTACTGACTACACAACATAGCTACTGGAAGATATGAAACTGCTCCTCTCAAAACGAGGGAATGAATAAACTCTCCTCCATCACCACTGTAAAGACTATATATGCCATCATGCTTACTAACACTGCAACCTCTCAAAAGCCATGTCTCCAATGGAAATTTAGGAGACCAAGAAGCTACAAACTCTGTCTGATACATATCACCATGATGGTAATCTGATCTCTGACTCTGCAAATAATCCTCTGAATGTGTCTAATTCAGCCACCTGCAATCTCTAGTTCCATCACCTATAGATGGCCACCTTTCACCCCACAAGGGATGATATAAATCCCGAGCCAATCCACACTTACGGATCATCAAGTCATCTATGTGTGGACTAAAGGAGAAATGATGAGCACTCCTCACTATGTAGTCAAGATAAAAAGCACCTGCCTGTGTCAAAGGTTGACCATCATAGTTATGAGGAACAACTCCTCATCACTTGAATCAGAAGATGGCTCATGTCTCTGATCCTGAATAGCTAATTGGGTAGATACTCTACAAGTCTTCTCCGCATACCCAATAGCTAAGTCCCAATATGAAAGCAATTGGAGGTACTCTGATTTAATCCATTCCGTGGCATGCTGGATAGTTCACAAATCAGATGTATATATGCCCACTACTACCCCTATCTACCTCTCCTCCAATTGTGTTGTCCAAAAGAGATCCTCCACAAACTTGTGGGTACTGTCAATACGAGTTAAGGCTCAAACAATCTTATCCTCGGAAACCCTTAGCTAATCTCTCCATCCTCGCGGCTCAATAAGTTGTCTATCACAATCAACTGCATAGGATGCAAACTTTGATTTGCTTCCTAGAGAGGGAAACAAATCAATGTGAGATTTGATCACACCACTGGGTGCTACCCTACATATCTCCTGTGAAAATGATGAAGTAGTGTGGTGATTTGTCACACAATTCACTGGAAATTTCACTACTACACCACAAGAGCCATCAATCATCTGCTCTGCATCACCTGAAATGGGACTAACCTCAGGAACACCTGGTGTGACATATTATTCCTTGCTATACTCATCCAAAACAATCGTCCCATCTATATTACCTGCACCAGTAATTGAAAGGGATGTAGCGACATCCTCCACATACTCATTACCACCATCCGTGGATGCATGCTCATCACCACTCGCTGCCATAGGTATCTGAATTGTTTCTATAGGTGATGAAGACTGTGCCAAGCTCAACTCCACAGTAAGCTCATATATCCATAGCTTTGACTCTTGAAGGGTTGTTTGAGTGCTCTTCAAAGAGTTTGTGGTAACCTCAAGCTCATAGGTGAGCTCAGCGACCTCCTCTTCCTTTCCCCTTAGAGAATCATGATAAATATTGTCAAGCTTGAGAAGATGATCTCTATCTGATAACAACTGTAGGTAATTATTCTTCATGATCTCAACTGCATCTCTAAGTGCCTAAAATTCAGCAAGGGAAAGTCCTCTATCATCATGTTCCTCCATCTCAAGAGTCCTCCAACCATAGGTTGCCAACATCTGTCTAGCAACATCAAAATGTTCCAAAGTTGTAGCAATCATATTGTCATTAACCTTCAATTGCCCAGTCAAATGATGATGCCCCTATGACGAACCATCTCCACACCAATCTTTCGATTTGCAATCTACACTATGGAAAGAGGTTGAATCATCATCACTCACCGATTGATAAGCATCCTTATGTGTGCTATTAGCCCTACACACTTCATCAACAAAGGTACTGCTGTTATGTACCTCATGAGATGGCTCCAAAGACATGATAGAAGCTACAGATTGGTTATAATCATCACACACTACTGCCTCCAATGTAGATACATGCTCAACCAAAGAGCTATCCTGGGACGCATCATCAACAAGTAAATTTTTTGATTTGTTGTCCTTTTCTAAGGTTTGATTTGCAAAATCAGACTTGCTATGGCTTGAACCTATATCACATCCAAGCTGAGTGTCCCGCTTTGTCTCAAATTTTGAATCTTCTCTCGAGTCCCACACCTGGTTATTTTTCCCAAGTGCAATGCTACAACTGAAAACAACTCTATCATCCAACTCCAAAGGTGGATTGTCATATGTCATATCACGACCCATCTCAAGTAATGGGTTAATAGTAGTCACAACAAATTTATTCTTGCAATTGGATTCATGCAAGGGAAATGAATTGTTGTTATGGCGAATACTAAAATCAAAACCTTCATACCTATCATCAATGACTCCAATGCTGTCCCAAATCACCTGTACCTCTTCCTTATCATCCTCAACAGTGAACTGTGAATCTAAATCAACAAGGCTACAAGGTCTCTGTTCAGGATCAGCTACATGCAATGTGAAATCAGATTTGTTCTCAAAATCAAGAACACCACCTATATCATCATTCCCTGTTTGATAAGCATCCTCATGGGTGCTATCAACTAACCCTTCTAAAAGTCACTTGGTTCTTCAAGTTGCAAGGGAAATGAATCATTTTCTTCATTACTCATGTCAAAGGTTAGGGCAACATCAAATTTGTCACCCATGGCTGATTTAAAATCTTTATCCACATACCTTTCACCTATGTCCTTTGAGGACTTAAAACTTTCAGCATCAATGCCCTCAGGCTTGCTTGCAAAGTCACCTTCTAGCAACCTATCAATCATTTTTAATTACTTCTCAGAAGTAGTAACTTCAATATTTTTATCAAAGCGAGGTCCATCTTCACAAATTTATGTTGTAATCTCCCCTAAATCAGCAAGTTCCTCTTTGCATGTCTCTTGATTAGTGATCTTGTTTTCACCATACAAAGGCTTAGACTCATTCTTTCCAGCTATCAGGTCTTCTTTGCTCTTATCAAGACTTGGCTGCAATAAACAAGTGGTAGGAGTTTCTATTTCACATTCCTTATTGTTCCCATGTCCATGGTTCCTGTCTCCATTATAGTTCCCTTTTTTGTCATTGTTGTTGTTGCTATCAATATCAGGTTTCCTGTGGTGAAAATTGGTTATCTCCTGATTCAATTGATTAGACTGTTGTTCCATCATCTATTTCAATTGATTAGAATGTTGTCGTATCATTCTTAGATCCTTTCTGAGTCCTTCTTGATCTTCATCATCCATTTCCTCCAAAATGTTGCATAGAACCCTCATTGACTACAAAAGGTGTTCAAGTTTCCTACTGGTACTGACCCTATCCATGTCTCTGAGTACTCATACAAGTGTGGATCACCCACATGCAAAGCTAAGCTGTATGTCTTATACTTTCATCTGCCTGTCTGAACCTGACCTCACAGGATGGCAAGATCTTTAGCTTTGATACCACTGTAATGTGCCATACCCGTTTTTAAATTCTTAAAGATCTTTTAATGTGTTATTTTATTTTTATTTTTGTGTTCTTATAGACTAGACAGAAGAATGCATAAGGGGTTTTTAGTTTGCTGCAGATGTGTTGCCAGAGCATACAAAAATATAGCATATATTGCAAACCCAAAAAAAGTACAATAGATATGTAAAACCTAACAGATACCCAGATAGTAAAATAGCCAATAAATAATTACTATCACATACCCATGTTGAGATTCACAACTTCATACAACTGCTGTAGCCAGACCAGCAAATGGGTATGGTTAAAAATGCTTCGAATCTCCATAACACTGAAAGTATTGGTTATTACAATGAATTACAATTATATTAGAGTTCTAAATGCCTCCAATAGAGAAGAAACAAAGCTACAGCAAATAACAAATGAGTCACCAAAGACCCACGTCCTCCAAGGGCATTGTATGACTGGATGCAAGTAAGATATGCAATAAAAACTATTGGAATCCCTTGAATCTGGTATAAGAATGATCAGCAATAGTTCCCACAACAGGGCGACCAATATAGAGGAAGATATATGTCAAAACTCACACCAAATAGCTTCTAGAAATGGTGTGACCATGCATAAGGGGGGTACGGCCAACAATGCAACAAATATCAGCTCCAAACCCTCAACAAAATATGATCTAAACAGCCATGAAATCAATCATTCAAATCTACATAGGCAATCTTCTGAAAATCTCCAAATGATATGAACAATGAATCCACAAATCTCATTACACGAACTCCATTTTGGCACAATATGAATGTTGAATACATTCACCAACATAGGCACCGTTGGGTGGTATTGCACACCTGTAGAATGTTGTTACTAGAGGGAGTTTTCGTTCCCAATAGCCTCTAGTTTGAATTCTCTTCAAACCCTCTCAAGGAAAACCCTAGCAGAGCAAATAGCCAACAAAATCATATATTCAAGCATATCTCAAATGAACAACTTTTCCCTCTTTTATAACTCACCAAAAGGGATGTTTTACTTTGGAGGGAAATATTTCTTTTAATTTCACTTTTAATATTTCCCAATGTGAGCACTCCAAAAAATGACATAAGTGACTTTTAAATATTTCATTTTTTCATCACTTAACCAATTAAACCCAAAGTCCAATATTAAATATTAATATTAATTTACGGACTTGAAACGGAGTCCCAAATGAACTCAGAATTCAGTGATCTATAGCTTGCTGGAAAGGTCTCGACAAGACGCATCCAACGCCACTCTGAAAATCCTATTCTGGTGCCAATCCCAAAAATGGGGACATTACATTGGTATCATATGAAGCCACAAAATCACGGGTCCACTATTGGAAAACTAATAGGGAAGACCAAACATACCAAGGACCATGGTTCAAAATTACCTGAACATGGCTAACTTCTGCAAAGAAGAAAAGTAAAATGCCTTTGGTCAGATTCTGGACCATATCAAGGCAGACCTCATGAGGGACCCAAGCCTTTTGGACCCATTCCTTGAGCATAGATTCAGGGGCAGTTCTCACTACAAAGTAACTAATGGGAGTATGTTCTAACCATAAACAAGTAGTATCAAATTCCTGCGATGGAAAAATAACATCAGCAGGTGAGACTGAGGGCTTACCTTGTGAAACACCTTTAGAACAAACTTCCAGGGATGCTTGGTTGGTGGAGGAGCCATTTTACAGAGTCGAGAAACTGCCAACACCAGCAACAAGTGCTGGGTTAGAAGCGGTAGGAAGCATTTAAATGGCCAAAAAGCTGCAATAAGTGTGACCATACAGAAATAAGGCTATATTTCTTGCATCTAGAGCGTGGTATGGCACCTAGAGAGAACAATGATGGACAGCTTTAGAGAAACCCTAGTAGAGCAAAAAAACATCCAAAAGAACTTTCACATTATATAGATATTAAATAAATATGACTTATTCTATTAGAAGATAATTTGAATTAAAATTATTAATTGATTTATTATTTCTTTATAAATTATTATATATATTTGCTTATCAAATATAATTATATAGATATTAAATAAATACAAAGTCTAAATAGTTAATAGAGGCCCAAGATAAAAATATAATATGATAGAAGCATAGAGATGAGTTGTAGCCTCAACTCTAGTATTTTTGATAAGATAAGCGGCATAAAAGGGTGCCGATCCTGGTACAAAATAGTAAAAAAAGCACACCAAAAACTATTACAGTTTAAGCAAAACCATCATAGTTTAAGTGAATGAAACATAAAGACAAAAAATAACAGGAAACCATAGACACAGCAGAAAGACAACAGACCAAGCCTCCAAAGGCTAACCAAACATCTTATCCCAGTCATCCACTAGGAACTGGAAAACACCCTAGTATTATTTCAGTTTTTTGTCCTTCCCTTGGCCCGTAAGCTCCTCTCCTTGAAGAACTACCAAAGTGGTGGTAGACCTGTGCACCACTTTAGCCGAGAACTTAGCCAGAATGTTGAACTTCCACTCTAGATCACTGATTCTAGTTGAAAGGGTTTTGATTTCTTTGTCTTTGCTGGCCTTCTTTCCACCCTTTTTTCTTTTTACCTGTTCCTTTTTTCCCCTTTTCAGAGCTGATGGAGTCTAAACCATGAACATTGAACTCGAGGAAATTGTTGGGACCCTCATCGTCAACCTCCATCTTATCATTTTTTGTTTTCTTTGTTCACCAAGAATTCTCCTCTCATTTGTTCTATTTCAGCCACCACTATATCCATCTTGTTGTTACCTTCCGAATCCACACCCTGGTGCTCAACAGAAACCATCTTATTTTTGTTCTCAGAACCTTTATCCCTCTATGGCTCTACCAAATACTCCTTGTTATTTCCTTCAGAGCATTCCTAAACCTATGGCTCAACTGTATCAACTTCCACCGCCAAGCCATCCCTCCTCTAGGGAGTAGAGGCAGGCTTGGCTGCGAATCTTATCGACCTCCTGGTCGATGACACCCTAGGTTTGCAATCAGTGATAGTATAGTCCTCATCACCAGCATTGTCCAAACCCTCATTACCCTCCTCTGAGCTAACTTGCTCCACCACCATAGTATCCTTAGTAGCCTTAATCCCACTGTCAGTGTCACTCTCTTCCTCAAGGTTACCCCTCTTCTTCTTCTGTGGAGTCGCCTAGGTAGGGTTGCCTTGTAAAAATTTTCTTTTAGCAGGGGTCGTCGCAGTAGATTTGGGAGTGATATCCTCTGTGGTGGGTTCATGGCTTTTGGCCACAGTAGACTTTTTCTTGCAAGTCTTAATGGAGGTGGCATAAGAAGCAAGGTGACTTTCGTTATGATAATCAATTTAACCTTCCCCTGGGTAGAATTAGGCGACTGAGGGGGTTCAACCCTAACAGGAGTGAGGGTTTTAGGAGGGTAAAGAGAGAGATGGAATTTGTAAAGTCTCACTATCAGCTCCTAGTTGAGCGGGATCTCAGGCTTGCTAGAATCCATAGCATGTTGTTCTTTAGCAATCATAATGGAAGTTTCTAGAGATGAGAGTAAATAAAAAGGAAAGCTTATGAGTTTGCTATGCCTAAAATGATTCAGCAGTGCGAAATGGTAATGGAAGAATCTCTTGAATCTTCTCTCTAAAGTAAAGTACTTCATTATCATATAACATACATCATTCCACAGTTGAGGTAGTTGCTATCTATTGAATCCCCCCCGAAGGCTATGCAAAACCTCCCCAGGCTTGAAAAAAGTCGTGATACCTTCAGCGTCAAACACTTTACTTTTCCTAGGGTGTTTAGTTCCATAAATGGACATTGTCGTCGCTAACCTAATAACTTCTTCTGAAATATCAAAACTCACAGCTCTGATCTTGACCTTCCTATCCTCGTAGGAATGTAGAAACTAGAGAGAAAGGCTCTCATCATGGCCTTGTAAACACTCCAAGTAAGAAGTAACTCCGCCCTCTTGGCAAATATGCCAAAGTGTCTGGTTTCTTTTGAATTCCTCACAAGTTTCCAGCTTTGTGCGCGACCTATCTCCCCCCATTTTACACTAGTGGCTCTGATTCGAAATAGCAATGTAGGAAGTAGAAAAGCACTTAGCAATGCAGACAATAGTTCTGAACTTAGCAATGAAGCTCAACTCCCTCTCTTTTCTAATAAATCTCAAATCAATGATAATCACGTCCCTTCTCACACTATAGGTAGCGTACTTATTAATATTCACCATGAGTGAACAATCTTTCTCTTTCTTGTCATAATAAATGAACCTAGAATGCTCATCATTATAATTCATGCAAGACAGCATCATGAAGGAGTCACACAAATTCATGTGCTTGGGTATGTGAGGCCCCTCCTTAGGCCTCCATCTTAGCATGGTACTAAAGCAACCTTTGTTACAGAGATGAAATCCCGTACTGATAATATTGATTTGGCCCACCAACCTCTTAGCACCCTAATCTCTGAGCCGCCAGTCCAGCTGGAAATTAATATAGAATTCCTACTAGCCATCCAAGCTCACTTTATGACGAAGACAAGTCCCTGACAAGAGTGATCTAGCAAAACAAATTCATGGCACCCCAATCTTTAGAATGTGGGTCCAGCTGGCAGTTGAAACAGGAACCCAGCTAGCCCCCCAAGCTCCCCCTAGGATACGGGTTTATAAATATGGGTGACTAAGGGTGAGACATAGCTCCTTGTCAATAAGGTTTTGAATCTATTGCAGAAGGTTATTCTTAGTTCTCCAGCAAGGCCAAGTGTCCATGTTTTGTCCCAAGTTAGCTAGACCATCCGCCGCTTTATTTCCTTTGCGGTACACATGCCTAACCTCCCTCTTTTGGAAACCAGACAATAAGTAGATAATATCTTTTGTAATGCTCTTCATTTTCCAACCACTAATAGACCTTCCAAGGGCCGCATCTATAATGATTTTTGAGTCCCCTTCCACTTGCAGATTGTCTATTCCCATAGAATGGGCAATTTTTAGGCCCTTTAATAGAGCCAGTCCCTCAACAACATTATTGGATTGGATACCTAAACCTCCCGCATAAGCTACAATGAAGGCTCCATGGAAGTCTTTGAAAATCCCACCACCACTAGCCAATGCGGTGTTTTTTTTTTCCGCACCATTGAAATTGAGTTTGATCCAATCTCTGGGGGGTTTCCAAAGAGTGTTGAGTCTATCCATCTTTTTGGAATTGTCCACCTTGTTCATGTCAACATTCAGTCACCAATTCTTGGCAATCTAGATTTCCACTGGGGTAGGGGGTTTCTCGGCCATGTGTAGAGTGCAGGAGGACAAGTTCTCAGCCACTGCCCTGCAAAAGGAGAAAAAAACCTCATTAGCCCATCAAGTTTTATCTCTAAAGATACGATTGTTTCTCTCCTTCCAAACACTCCACCCGAAGTTGGGAGGTATCTGTCTCCAGAGTTCCCTTATCCTGGGATGAGAGAAGGGGGAGCTCTAGGTTTGTGTGAAGTCCATTAAGTTTTCCTAGAATACCCATTCTAGGTTGAGATTCTCAAGAGTTATTCCCCATAATTCTTTACAAAACTCATAGTGGAAGAGAAGGTGTTGCATAGTCTCTTGTTCTTTAAGACACAGAACACATCTATTAACCAAGTGGAAGCCCCTTTTACTGAGATTATCAATGGATAGAACTTTATTGTGAGCCCCAGCCCACTAGAAGAAGTTGATTTTAGGTAACAATTTATTATTCCAGACACTCTTCCAGAACTGACTCTCCAAACCACTATTTGTCAGCAAGTGGTAAGCTGATTTTACCAAGAATTTTTCTTTTTGATCCTAACCCCATAGCATTTCATCCTCCCTTTGAAAAATTAGGATTCTATGCTTATCTAGCTTATTTTGTAGAATCTGAAACTCCAACTTCTCAACTTGGGAATTACAACAATCCAAGAGGTTCTTCCATCTTCTTTAGCTGTGGCAATGGCTAGAGATGTAGTTGTAGACTGAGCTGCCAAAAACACTAATCACTCTCTCCTTAGTGGTCTTGTTCTTCCCATCAGATAGAGAGCCATCCTTTAACCAGTTATCTTCCTAGAACCTAATTTTATCCCCCTTATCCAACTTCTATTTGATGCCTTGGGAAAGCATATTCCTGGTTTTGGTCATTTTGTTCCAAATGATAGAACCTTTGGGAAGGGTGTCTCTATCCAGAATACCTAGATTAGGGCCATTTTGTAGGTATTTAGCTTTCATAATATGAACCCAATCTTTCTCCTCCTTAAGGAAAGTCCATCCAATTTTGGTAAGTAAAGCTTTATTCATACCCTGAATTTTTTTGATACCCAATCCCCCTTGCATCTTGGGCAGATAGACTCTGTCCCAACCCACCAACGAAATCCTTTTCTTTTCCTCCACACTAGTCCATAGGAAGGTTCTCTGGATCCTTTCTAGTTTTTTCACCATGTATCTGGGAATTTTAAACAGGGAAAGAAAATAGGTGGGGATGCCTTGCAAGGAAGCCTTTAAAAGTTGATGCTTACCAGCTTGGCTAAGAAGTTTACCTTTCCACCCCTCCATTTTCTTTTTAATATGCTCCTAAAGAGTATTCCAATAGGTTGGGGTCACATCTTTAACTGTGAGGGGTAAACCCAAGTAAGTGGTCGAGAGGGCAGTCTGGTTGTACTAAAGAATATTTCTCACCTTAACTTGCAGATCCAACTTAGTGTTGAAGAAAAACACATTACTTTTTTCATAATTGATGCATTGCCCAGACACCTCTACATAAGTGTTTAGCAAGTTCTTCCATCTTGTGGCCTCCACCATCGAAGCCACCCCAAAAAGCATAGTATCGTCAATGAACTATTGGACAGCCAAAGGTCTTAAGGTGGACACCACTTTGACACTAGAGAGGGTGTGACTATCTAGGTGGGCAAGGATGTTTCTTCCCAGTACTTCAGCCAACATTATGAATAGATAGGGAGAAAGGGGGTCTCCCTGTCAGATACCCATACTAGCATCAAAAAACCCCCGAGGAGTACCATTCACTAAAATTGAATACTTGACAGTGGTGACACATTCTTTAACCAGGTTGAGCATTCTATCATTGAACCCAAACTTCCTAAGGACTTTGAGAAGGAAGTCCCAAGAGATTTTGTCATAGGCTTTGGATATGTCCAGTTTAAGAGCCATACTCAGACTGTTACTTCTTTCCATTGAGTGGATGATCTCATGGGTCGAGATAGCAGCATCCATAATCTGTCTTCCTAGGACAAAGCCTTTTTGGCAATCTGAGATGAGACTATCCAGTAGAGGTTGAAGTCTTAGGACCAAAGTTTTGGTGATGATTTTGTATATGGTGTTGCACAGGTTAATGGGGCGGAAATCAGCCATAGTTTCAGTGTTACTTTTCTTGGGAATCAACGTAATGAACATGGCATTGATCTGCTTGAGAATTTTACCAGTCTTAAAAAAGTCCTTGACAACAGTCATGACATCTTAGCCCACTCTCTCCCAGAATTCTTGGAAGAAGGCGGGGGGAACCTGTCAGGCCCTAGCACTTTGAAAGCCCCCATCAAGAACACAATCATCCTGACTTCCTCCTCAATGATAGGCTTCAGCAGCCCCTTGTTGTCTTCCTCTAAAAGGATAGAGGGAATACTGTCCAAAAGATTGTTTTCCTGTATACTATCAATTTTGTTTCTCTACTCTGCCAGGAAGTTACGAAAGTAATTGGATGCAAGATAACCCAATTCTCTATCATCATCAACTTCCCTATTATTTTCATCAAGCAACTTAGTTATTGTGTTCCTCTTTCTGTGTTTCATAGCCGACTGGTGAATAAATTCTGAGTTCCTATCTCCCTCCTTCAACCATTGCACCCTAGACTTGTGTTTCCATAAGATTTCTTCCTTACTAATAATGTCATTGAGGTTTTTGATTAACTTCTCTTTAGTGTTATACGTGTCTTCACTCCTATCTCCCTTAGCCATCTTATCTTGGACTTCCATGAGGCCTTTAGTGATGTGTTTTTTCTGGTGCAACACATTGCCAAAGCAAAATTTGTTCCAACCCTTAACTTTGTTTTTGACATAAATAAGTTTTTGGGTGAGTGTAAACATAGGAGATCCATAAACCAAGATTCTCCACCATTCCACAATGCAATTTTTAAAGTCAGGGTGAGAGGCCCACATTATTTCATACCTGAACAAGAAAGGACCCTTAGTGCCACCTTCAGTCCAGGAAAGGAGGGCATTATGATCAGAAATGGTGTGAGGAAGAGCTATGAGGGTAGAGTTTTGAACCAAATCCTAGTTAGGAGAAACCAGCATTCTATCAAGATTTACCTGAATTAGTTGATCTCCCCTTCTTCTATTGATCCAAGAATACGAATGGTTATTAACCTCTAGATCCATAAGTCCAATCTGCCTTAGGAAGTCCGCCAGGTCCACCTTGCTGTCAGAGTAGTCCATATTGCCCCCTGATTTTTCTAAGGGGTAAAGTGGGGTGTTGAAATCTCCCCCTAACATCCACAAAGTCTTCTCATCATTTATTTTGGAGCTCAGACCTTCCCATAGTTCCTTCTTGGCATTTCTAGTGTTGGGGGCATAAATGTTGATCAATTTCCAAGTTTTCTTGTTCATTGTGCATTTAATTTCCAAGCTATGCTTATTGTGCGAACAGTAACACCCCGACGAGTTGTATTTGTTCCACATGGTAACCAGACCTCCAGAAGCTCCTATAGAGGGACCAATAATGTAGTCAGCCAGAGGCTAGATATTACTGGCTATTTTTCTAAAGTTTTCCTTAGACATTTTAACTTCCTAAAGAAGAATGAAATCCACCTTATTGTCAAAGATACAACTCCTTATCATGAGCTGTTTATGGGGGCTATTGAGCCCTCTCACATTCCAGGTGATAATCTTCATTTGTGGGGTCTTCTAGAGATAGCCTCCGGGTGCTTTGTCTCCCATGGGTGATTTCCTTGATCACTTCCCTGGTTCTAGTTTCTTGTAGGGATAACCTCCCCACCTTTCCTTTAGTCCCCACATCAATAGATTTCTTATTGTGTCCTTTCCCTTTCTTCTTGGCTATGATCCATCCCTCTTGGTTACTAGCACTAGCCCTCGAGGAAAGAACCCTATCAAGTGATAGAATAGACTTCTCCATACCTCCCTGGACAACAATTTGAGTTCCTTATGTCCGCAAAGCCTCCAGACTAGCTGAGTGTCTCTGAGCATCCCTTGCTCCTCCAAACAAGGGAGGGGTTTTCTTGTTGGGGGTTATGATTTCTCCATCTTCGGTCTCGTCCGAGTCCAGGGGGAGTCCTTTAATTGCTCCTATGGTTCTACTTTGATATCCTGCTAAAACTCAGGCTGATAGGGCTCACTGGGGGGAGCAAGAGGGACTTCCACCAAGTCACCTAGTCCCTAGTTCCCATCCAAAACTGTAGTCCTGATGGGGGACTTAATAATTTCAATTAAGTCCTCTTTGAATGGGTAATCTTCCCCCGCATTCTCGTCTTCCATTCTATTTTTCTGAGGCCTTAGTTTTTTGCATTCATTAATAAGGTGCCCCTTTTTAGAGTAGTTTTGGCAGAAGGTAGTAGAGTTTTCATACATTAGCTATTGTTCCCAGCACCCATATTTAGACTTTAGCTTAATAGTATTAGGTAGAGTCTTATGAATGTCTACACTAACACAGAATCTAGCAAATACCAACCTGGTTTTATGTTTGGTGGTGTTGTCCAGAGTGATAAATCACCCAAAAGAGTTGCCAATCCAAGTAAAAATCTCCTCATCCCATAACTCTAGGGGAAGTCTAGGGAGTCTGACCCAAACTAGAGCCAACCTACTAAGCTTCATTGCCACATCAAAACCCAATTTCCAGCGCCGTAGGTAGAGGTTGTGTTTGTTGTACATCCATGGCCCTCCTGCCAATATAACGACTAAATCTTCTCTGGTCATGAACTTAAAGAGCAACAGGCCACCTGACATGGCACTAGTCAAGACACTACCTTTTAGGTGCCATCTAGTGGTCACCCAACATCTAACCATGTCGATGTTGGGCCTTAGAGCTTGGAGCTTACCAACCAGGGAGAGTTCCAAGGAGGAATTTATTTTGTCCATCATTCGGTTTGGGATCTGGAAATCTATTCAATTCTCAGGTTCTGACTGCATCAGGTCTTTAGAAGCTTCTACAGGCCTACTAGACTCCCCTAGCAGGCCATGTTCCCAAGCCTTGGGGTCTAAGCCCGAGGCTATGGAAATGGGCTCATTAGTATTGACCGAGGCAATACCGACATTAGCAGGAGTCTCCTGTGGGCCCAGAGGGGGGGCAGTGGCCCCCCTGGGCTAACGACCTCCATGAGCAAAGCAGGTTCAAACATTGTTTAGAGCGGAAAAGTTGCTAAAAACTTGTGCCATTAAAGGCCATCTATTTTGTGATGGGTTTGCAAGTAGATTATATTTTTTATCATACTAATGAAAAGATATATTATCTCAAAGTTGCATAGAGTTTTATGAGATTTAAAAAAGATAATTTTTATGACCTCATAGTAGGATAATAAAATATAATTTATGGTCACCTACAACCATTCTTGCAAACAAAAAGCAACTTGAATATAAAGTTATGTGCAACTACATTCATATGGTTGATTTGATTTTGGTAGAAAGAAATCTACACATTTACATACTTTCACATTTTCAAATTTGGTTATGATCTTTTGGAGCTTGCTTCAAGAGCTTGTTGCCCTATACATCTAGTAGAATGACAATTAAGGTTGTATAATGTTCTATTTCGATAGTATGATGCTTCCATGGTTATGTAAAATTTATATAAGGTTGTAATGTTAACATCTGGTGATTTAATAGCCCTGGTTGTGTATTTTTCTTTCAACTCTTTACAACTTTGAGTTAAATTTTTGCAATATCTGAACTTTATATATATATATATAGCAATTTTCTTTGAGTTGGAGGCCCCACATTCAAGTCATCTAATTTTCTTACTCAATATAAATTATCCTAAATCATTCTAGCCATGACTGCTATACATGCACAACACATTTTTCATGACATGTTAATCCTATGTGCATGATATATGTTAGTGACTTACATCTAGGTCTATTACCTCCATATGGTGATACATCTAGTGATGAGTTTAGAAATTATTACCTTACAATTTGTACATTTAAATATCCACTTGTCTTACTTATGATTATTTTGCTCACAACTAATTTATTGACTAAAACAATTGTTATTGTTAATCTTTTTGCATTCCTATCTTTAGATCAACTCGTTTTTCCAATAGAATCAATAGCATTAGCAACACTAGACATAACTTGTTCCATTGATTCATCCACCTTTCTGAGTTTTATAAATATGCCTAGAATTTTTCATTACTTTTCACATTATTGTTATTCTCATCAATTGCAATACAAGTTGACATTGAAATCCTCAAGTGTTTCTATAAAAAAATAGTTTATAAAATCTATTTGTATGGGTTTGAATTTGTCTCCAAGATATCTTATCATGAAGATTATCCAAAACATTACTTTCAAATTTTAAAAAAATATTTTCATTTTCACTCATACAAGGGTTTTCATTTTCATTTTTTGTTGTGTCATTTCTAATAGAAGTATTTATATCAACGAGTGATCCCACAATACTGTGTCCCACTTTTTGGCCAAAGTAGGACATTGGAATCAACATTTTTAACCAAATGTTCACTTTTTGACACATAGATAGCAACTAAACCATTAAGAATTCAAAGATGATGTGAACTAGTCATGTTTGAGATTTTGTGTGTAGATTCTAAATGTATTTTTAAAATATTTTTTAAAAAATGAGTTGTGAATTTTTTAAGTAACTTTTAATAACTTATTTTTTATAGTTAACAGTATATTTAAAAAGTGACATTTATACCATACAACTTAACTTTTTTTATAGCAAGGATAAAATTCTAAATTTTTAAATATAGATTCGTAACACCAATATCTAGTGCATGGATATTCTTTTATAATTTTTTGATGCATATTTTTTAATTAATTTTTGAAGTGAGATTAATTATAATTTAGACATAGGTTTATACCATACAACATAACGTTTTTTTGTATGTACCCAAATTTATTTTTTTCTTTTGTTGAAACAAGGACATCAATACGTAGTGCATAGATTTTTTTTTTTTAAATCTCTATTTTTCTATTTTTCCACATGTATTGAACAAAGACCTTCATGTTCGACGAAAAACCTATGTCCACTAGAAAATATAAAATAAATTATATATTCAATATTATACTTGTTGGAAACCTTACTCTGAGGGCTATGATCTTGCAAATCATCATGTCATGTTGACTCCATTTCCTAGTCCAACCCAAGGTTTGAAATAGAAAATTTTGAGGAAAATATGAGGACTAAGGTGCAAAGGTCATTTTTAGGTCCTTCATTTGAATGACCTTTGAATGAAGGTACCTTCATTCAAAGGTTTCCAAGGACCTTCGAATGAAGGTCCGTGAGGGAAAAAAATTTCCAAAAAAGGAATAAAAGGGACCTTAGAATGAAGGTCCCTTTTTATTCCTTTTATGGAGCAAATGACCTTTGTTCGAAGGTCCTGCACATAAAAACCTTCGAATGAAGGTTCACCTTCATTCGAAGGTGATTTTCAACTTACCTTTGAATGAAGGTACTTTCATTCAAAGAAATACCTTCGAATGAAGGTATCTTGTAATTTTTTTCTCCATCTGCATTCAAAAGTTTAGTGTCCTGGAAGTTTGGGACTCATTATTGTGGGTTTACTCAAAAAAATTTATATCCAACTTCCTTTAAACAACTAATCTCATTATCATTCAATGGATTTGAAGACATACTTGGATTTGTTTTTATAATCATATTTTTTATATTCTTGAACTCTTCCACATTTGCATATTCTACATTCATATCATCCATGTTGGTCTCTTCAATGTTCTCTTCAATAGTCATCAAATTGGATGCTTCAACATTTATTTCTCAAATCCTCTCTCTCCTCTCTCTCTCCTATCTCTTTGGCATTTTGCCTCTTTCTCTCAATGTGCTTCAATTTATTCATGTGTCACGACCTTCCTTTTTCTTTTTTGTTGACATTTCTTTGATCTCATGGTTATCAAAATATCTTGATAAAATTAACAAATGATATTTACTTTACTTAGAGTTGGATCAGACCTCCTTATAATTTTTTAAGTACAAGTAGATTTAGATCCTTTGTTCAATATATCACATGTGCTTGATTTCCCCAAAAAATAATTCATTTATTTGATCTCTTTAAAAAATGGTTCATACATATTTCATTCCATTTCAAAATGCTCTTTATGATTGAATTCTTGCAAAAATTGAATATAATATGACTTCTTGAGAGACTATAATGACACCTGCATACAAAAAATCACAGAAATAGTCGATATCAAGTCATACATACAAAAATAAAAGTTGCATAATTTAGTCGTACTACACTTTTATTTTAAAAAAACATAATGGATAAATAAGAAATGGTTAGCCATTTAGAAACAGACACATGTTCCTTTTTCTAACAATACACATTTATAATAGGTGTCCATTTCATTGAATCATTATAGGACGAGTGCCCATATCATTTTTGAATGGGTGCCCATTTTATTTTAGAATAGACACTTGTTTCTAAGTAGGTGCTCATTACTTCAAATCCAAATTTTGAAACCCATGGTTTTGCATTGGTTTTAGGCTTGGAAAAGACTTGGAAACCCAGTTCTTAGCCTTGGACCTACAAGTACAAGGCCATGTTAACAACAAAAGAAAAAATTGACTTCACCAATATGGCAAACAAGTTTTTTTTGAATTTTTTGACCAAATTAAAACCTATTACAGATCATACATTTGTTTAGTTTTCAAATATGCATTTTTTTACAATTGGACATAATTTTCTATTTACTAATTAATTTTTAAACAAAGAGACTCATAAACTTGAAATGACATACATTACTATTTTTTTAATAACTTTTGATTTTGAAAATTTTTTGAAAAAAATTATGTCTGACCAATCTAGGCATCATTCGCTACATGATGACAAAAAATTAATGTTATGCTTAGTTTAGTTCAAATCATGTTGGCCATACATGAGGGATTTTAAAAACACAAATTAAGGCTAGAAAAATTAATTAAAAAAATATTTATCAAAAAATTACAAAAAATATCCTGACCAAATTTCAACATCATATGCATCTTTCCACAAAAGTAATTATAAAAATATATTCATTTAGGTCAAATTATGTTGGTTGTATATGTGCATGCTTTGACCCAAAACAGGGGACTTTTAAAAAGCCACTTTTTGTGTATCCTATACAAAACTAACTTTTATCATCTAGGTATTAGAAAAAATTACAAAGTTAAAAATGAGAAACAAAATTTTACATTTCATATTTTTATATCATATTAATATTCTATGTTTAAGTGCTTCAATTTTTTACTTCAATTATGACAAAATTTGAAAAATAGGAAAAACACTTCCACTTTTTGGCCAAAAAGTGGACCCAACTTCTTGCACTCACCCCTGGTTCTATAATAATATGAATATGAATTGGATCTACCCAAAGGACTTGCATTAAATCTGATGAAGGGGGTAAATCACAAAACACACAATAATAGATATTGAACATAGCAAATAGAACTTTTTTCTTGAACTGGGCAACTCATTACATTACAAAAGCTCAATTATAATCAGAGGATGGATCCTCTACTGGCTGCAACACATTACAGCTCTCCCAACCTCAAGACTCTAGAATCTTCAGCCTTCTGGAACCCCAAATCAGCTAGGGTTTATGTTTTCCCACCTATTCTTGACTCTACACTGGCCCCGTTAACTATATTACTACCCAGGGTTCCCAAAATAGTCATAAATAGCACTTTTTGGTGGCCTCCAGCTAAATTTCAAATTTTGCAACTCCCTCCAAAAGTAGGTCAACTTCCAAGAAGCATAACTTTTGATCTGGGTGTCTGATTGACGAACCATTTTAAGCGCTGAAAAGCTTGCGATGTGAACTATCACGTCAGAAATTTGTAAACGGATTTTTGCCAACTTTTCAAGATGTTATGAGAAGTTTTAGTGCCTCATATCTCGTTCTAGAAATTTTCAGGGGCTTTTTGGAAAACAAAAACTTTAATATCTTTCAGCTCACAAATGATCTTTGCCTGATTCCTTTGCCAGAGGTCTTATATTTCTGTTATGTAACTTTCTGGAAGTTTTTGCTTCATTACGTGCCCAAATACAAACTTTCTAAAAATAGCAGGTACACTTTCTAAAAGAGGCAGGTCGCTATTTTTAGCAGTTTTGGAAAAACTAGAAGTCCTACATTATTATTCTAGATATTATGGAACCAAAAACACTAATTATGGGAAGAAATGAAAACAACTACAATAGTTTTGAATTAACTTCTTTTTAGGTGATGCAAGATTGCCCTTACACCTCTGGATGCTCCTGCATCAGACACCCAAGGTAATTTGAGAAGTGACCCTATCACGTCTCAGGTGCTTGTGTGAGGAAAACCCAAATGGTCAACCTCCGTCTTAGACAACTAAGAAGAATCTTCAATAGGCCTTCCTTTCCATTTCACTAGATATTCTTCATATTGCATGTTCTGAGTGCTCCTTCCCACATGGCTATCCAAGATCTCTTCTATCTCCATTGTTGAAGTAGATGCCGGAATACTCCACTGCACTTTTGTTGGTTCATCCTCTATTCCACCTTCATGATATTTTGATAAACCAGCAATGTTGAAAATAGTGGAAATATTGATCCCACTCGGCAGCTCTACCTGATATGCATTTCCTGAATCATGCTTCTTTAGGATTCTGCATGGTCCAAATTTCTTCATTTTCAGCTTAGTGTATGTTACAATTGGGAACCTTTCTTTTCTTAAGTGAACCATGACTTCATCTCCTACCTGGAATTCCTTATATCTCCTCTTTTGATCTGCCTTAGCCTTGTACTGAATATTCATCTTATTAATGTGCTTTTTCACCTCTTCATGCAAATTCTTCATGTGTTCTGCAAAGTCTTCAACCTTGGCACTTTTCTTTTCTTCTTGTCCAGGTTCCTTAACTCTGAAGCATTTTTTGGACTATTCTCATATACAATCTAGAATGGTGATTTACCAGTACTCCTATTGACAGAATTATTGTAAGTAAATTATGCCTGTGGTAAAATCAAATCCCATCCCTTGGGCTTATCTCCTACTAAGCATCGTAGCAGGTTACCCAAACTCCTATTCACCACTTCGGTCTATCCATCAGTCTATGGATGGTGTGCAGAACTATACTTCAAATCTATCTTCAACTTCTTCCACAATGTCCTCTAGAAATAACCAACAAACTTGGTATCTTGATCTGAAATAATGCTCTTTGGTAGACCGTGTAATCTCACCACCTCCCTGAGAAATAACTCTGCAATATAAATAGCATCATTGGTCTTCTTCCAAGGAATAAAATGTGCCATCTTTGAGAATTTGTCCACCACCACAAAAATAGAATCATGTCCTCTTTGTGTCCTTGGTAAACCAAGAACAAAATTAATATTGATATCATCCCATGGCTTCTCTAGTACAAGTAATGGCTGATATAGACCTATGTTCTGACTTGCTCCCTTTGTCATCTGACATACTCTGCAACTCTGGACAAATTTCCTCACATCCTACTGCAGCTATGGCCAATAATAATTTTTACCAACAATAGCAATGGTCTTATCTCGACCAAAGTGTCCAGCCAATCCTCCACTATGCTTCTCCTTAATCAGGTTCTCTCTCATGGAACTCCTTGGAATGTACAACTGGCTTCCTCTAAACAACATGCCATCTTGGATTATGAAAACCAACCTTTTTGTCCTATCCAAAGTAACAGGTTCCAAACAAGCTTTCCAAGCCTCTGCAAAATCTAGATCTTCAGGATACAAACTTTTGAGCTCATCGAACCCAACAACCTCTATCTTCATTTCTGTCAACAAATTTTGCCTTTTGCTCAAGGCATCTGCAACTCTGTTGGACTTCCCACTCCTGTGCTTCAAAACAAAAGTATAGCTCTGCAAAAACTCAACCCATTTTAAGTGCCTTTGGTTCAACTTTCCTTGACTATTAAGATACTGCAAAGCCTGATGATCAGTATATAAAACAAACTCCTTTGGCAACAAATAATGTCTCCATTTCTTCAAAGCCTGAACTATTGCATAAAATTCCTGATCATAAACAGAATACTTTTTCTTGGCATCATTAAGCTTCTCACTAAAATAGGCAATGGGCTTACCCTCTTGGCTCAAAACAGCTCCTATACCACTAGCACTAGCATCACAATCTACCTGCAATACCTTATTGAAATCTGGAAGTGCCAAAACAAGTTGCTCTATGACTTTCTGCTTCAATGTATCAAAGCTCTTGTCTGCTCCTTTAGTCCATCTAAACTCTTTTCTATCACCTCTCATTGTCTCAATTAGGGGTGCACAAATACTACTAAAATTCTTGATAAACTTTCTGTAAAACCTTGCCAAACCATGAAAAGATCTTACCTCTGTTGCACTCCTTAGTGTAGGCCATTCAATGATAGCCTTTACTTTTTTGGGGTCCATCTTTAGACCTTCCTCTGAGACAACAAATCCCAGGTATACCAACTCCTTCTTTGCAAAACTGCATTTCTTCAGATTAATCAGCAACTTCTCCTCCCTCAGCTTCTCTAAAACTCTTCTGATATGCATCAAATGCTCATCCCAAGTCTTACTAAAAATCAAAATATCATCCAAATAAATAATAACAAAACTCCTCAAAAATTCTTTCAGAACCTCGTTCATGAGCCGCATGAATATGCTCGGTGCATTGGTTATCCCAAACGGCATGACTAACCACTTATACAATCCTTCTTTGGTTTTGAAGACTGTCTTCCACTCATCTCCTTCTCTGATATGGATCTAGTGATACCCACTCTTTAGGTCAATCTTCGTGAAGTACTTGGCTCCACTCAAATAGTCCATTATGTCATCCATTCTGGGCAATAAAAATCTATACTTGATCATGGTCTTATTGATGGCTCGAGAGTCTGTACACATTCTCCACTCTCTATCTTTCTTTGGTGCTAGTACTATGGGTACCGCACAGGGACTTAGGCTCTCTCTTATCAATCCCTTCCTCAACAACTCCTGAACTTGTCTATTCAACTCTTCACTCTCAGCTGGAGTCATTCTAGGGCTTCCTTATTCGGCAAGCTAGCTCTTGGTATCAAATCCATTTGATGACTTATCTTCCTTACTAGTGCTAAACCTTTTGGTACATTATCAGAGATAATATCCTAAAATTCTTCCAATATATCTGAGACTTCTGCTGGTACATCTTCATATTTCTCTTGACTAATTTTAGGAATCAATGCAAAGCAATGATGCTCATGCTTCATACCCTCCAAAAATTTCCTACCATCTACCAAGCAAATTCTGGCAGTACTACATACCTTTTCTTCCACCTCCTTCAAGGGCTTCAATTTATGACGAACTCCATCTTTTGTTAGGGAATATGTGTTTGCACGACCATCATGGATAGTGCTCCTATCATACTGCCACGGCCTCCCCAACAACATATGACAAGCATCCATCGGTATGATATCACATAGCACCTCATCATGGTAGTCCCCAATCTTGAACTTCACTAAACACTGTTCATTGACCAAAGCTCTATGGTCTTTCTGCAACCATGCAATCCAATATGGATGCAGATGCTTTCTTCTTGTCAAATTCAACTTGTCAACCATCTTTGAAACAAGATTATCAGTGCTTCCACTATCAATAATAGGGTAAGTGCAAAAAGATGGGGGGCCAAAAAGTGGCCAAATTAATTTCAAAAAAATTTAAGTCATAATGCGAGCACGTTATAACGTGCTCGCGTTATGACTTGCTATAAATTTTAAAAAAAAGATTTCTAATGTCATTTCATTTCTTTCTTCTCCTCTATGCCCGCGGCCTACAAACCATAGAAAGTGCACTCACGTTTTGCAAAACTCCATTCAACACAAAAACCTTATCGATTCATCACCAAAATGCTGCCACGACGTCGAGCACGCCAAAGGAGTGAGTTATATTTGTTTTTTTGTTTGAATTTGTTTCTAAATAGGTAGGTTTTAGTTGATTTTTGATGTATATTTCATTAATTGTCAGGAAATGTTAATGTATCTCCTCCTCCTCAAAATCCACAAAATCCTGAGGAGGAAATACCTGCAGAACAACAACCTCCTCCATCCATTCCTCGACATGCCCCTGGAACACAAGAAAATATAATGGGGCAAATTGAAAACAACAAAAAAGAAATTGAAGATATAATTGCAAGGTTGGAAGATCCTTCCACTTCAACCTTGCATAGGTCCACACTTGCTGAATCTCTTGAATCTATGTTATCAAATGTAGATTCAATTAGCAAGCAAATAACTAGTTGGATAGATAAGAGGAGAGAGTTTAGAGATTATTATGCAGATAAGCTGTCATACCAAGATGTGAAAAAATTACAAATCACAAAATTAGACTTGTGTTCCATTTTCACAAACCCACAAACAAATCAACCTCCACCCATTACATGCAAGAGGTTCCCTATCCATTAGTGCAACAACCAAGCGATAAGGGACAATTTTGGGCAGAGGTGGTGGATGGTTTTTGACCATCCTCCATGCAATAATAATGAGGTCCTGCAATACTTTTTGAGGAAACTCTACTGCGAGTTTGTCCTCAATAAAGTGCCAAACTATATTGATATGCGGGACTTCTAGGGTAGAGGTGGGGGGTCAGTGCAAGATAGACAAGGGGTACGTCTTGACCCATAGCAGGTAGTGAGATGAGTAATCAGCAGACCAGCCCACGAGCATGTTTCCATCCCTTCCATTGTGAAGGAGAGTGTTGAGGTCGATACACTTCAGTCCATTAGTGCCTTGACCTAGAGCATCATAGAGCATGTTGGTCCTGCAACAAAGAGTGGGTTGGGAGATAGTGCAAAGAGCAGGATCCCACCCCATACTTGTCAAACTTGTGGGTCAGCCTATGGTTATGACCCCATGGATAGTCAGGATGTAGGTGCACAGGCTACATCTGCAGCTGAGCAGATGGTGATGACAGATATCCTCCTGAGTGAGACTTTCGGCCTTGATACTCAGGTAAATATTAGCAAGTTTATTGAATTTAATTTATTAAATTTTATTTTTGAAATGCAAGATTAACTAATTTAAATTGATGATTTTAATGAAATTTCAGGGTCATAGTGTCGATGCAGTTTTCAGTGGTTCTCCACCTACATTTTACACTAGATCATCTACTGTCGAGGTATGTAACTACTAAACAATTATAAATATTACATGTGAATAGCATCATTATATGAATGGTATTCTAATATCTGGTTTTGGATGTTGAATAGGTTAATACTGTAGATTTCATAGCAACACCTGCCAGCGGTGGTGGACTTCAAAGCTTTATGGAGGTAATAAAATAAATAGTTTAATGAATGAATTGTACTTACTAGATTTTTGTATGTGACTTGTGTGCTTTATTGTGTGTACTTCCATGTTTAGATGAACGTGTGTGTATGTTAGGAGCCATGATTTGCATCACTTTATAGTTTTTGTAATTGAATAATGTTGTTTTATTTTCAGATGATGCAGGTTGTGGAGACACCTCCCCATGTTCATAGGGCAATGGAGTAGGGTGTGGCCTCTACGATTCATAGCTCCATGGCATTGACAGGGGTATGAGGCAAATTAGTAAATTTCAATTTACATTCATTGTTATAGTTGTCTATTTTTGAAAAATCAAAAGATTATTGATTTGAAGTTTAATTTCTATCTGGATGGTTTTTATAGGACATGACATCACCACGACCTATTCCTGCTATTGAGGCAAGTGAGGAGACAAATTATATGTTAGCGGTAAGTGATTATTTTGTTAAATGTTTCATTTTTTATAACATGTAATTTCTATATATTAATGTCTATACTTTTTATTGTAACAGGTAAAGATGCAGGAAGAACTAAATAGGAGGAGCAGCCCTCGGGTTCGTAGTAGACCACCCACATGCGTGTCTCCATCCCCTAGAAGATCAAAGGCTGCCTATGATCTATTCTCTTCACCAGCCAAAGGGGAATGACTTTTTATTGTGTTCCTTTGTTGTATGCCTATATGGCATTTGTGGACATATATTTTGTATTGTATATAGTTGACATTGTATGCCTATATAGCATTCTTGTAAGCGTATATGGCTATTTTGTATATATGTTATACTTATATCGACAGATATTGATGTATGCCTATATGGATATTTGGTTAATACAAATCTTTTTTATTGATGGCGTCCATACTTGCATTATAAAGCTACATTTGAATGGATATTTGTAGATGGCTACTTCAAATATTTAAAGTCCAATTGTATTACATAGGATGTTTGTTGATCCAATAAGCTAGCTATTGTTATTCAAGTATCACCTAAACCTTATTTTGGAACTAAAAGATAAAAGTTGTATTTAAAAAAAAATGAATCATCATGTTGAATAGAAAATATTAATATTCTTTATGAGTAGCATAGAATGTCAACTATATGCAATACAAAAAAATGAATCATCATGTTATTCTTTATGTTTGAGATCCTGAAAATGACTAAGTCTGGTAGCCTGATATCCTGAAACACTAGGATGAATATCCAAGTCATTAGGATGATTGCGCCTTGAGAAAAAGTCATTAAGATGAGCACCTAAAGGAGACTTTCTTAAACATTCAAACATTGAGCAACAAGCATGAAGGGTTAAAGCGCAATTTGCAACTCATAAAGCCTCAAAAGGGCACCCAACTTAGAGAGAGCATTCATTTAAGACAAGGCACCCATTGACACCTGTTCCACCATAAAAGTGCACCTAAGGCGGAAGGAGAACAAGCCTCTAGTAAGTGAAGCGCACCTATTGTCTAAACCACTTCATTATAGCACCCTAGCATGAGGAGGAGTATATAAGTCAATAGGAAATGGCACCTATAATGCAATGAAGGGCTAAGTGGAGGAGTATCGACGTCAAGAGTTGGTCGTATCAGCGTATCGGCAGACCTTGGTTAGGCTTCGCCGATAGTGGTATGCCGACGAGTGTGGTTCGAAGTCGAAGACATCAGTGTATCAGAAGATAATCCCATCTGCGCATCGGAAGAGCAGTTGAGAGATTTGCCGATGAAGGGGGTCACACCGACAGTCAAAATCCATCGGTGTATCGGCCCAATGAGATTAGAGTTCATTGATGTTTGGAGTCTCACCAATGGGTGTGGTCTGAAGGTTGTCATTTGTGAGATCGGTGTGTCGGCAGAAGAGTTTTTGAGTGTGCCAATGGTATTAAGTCCTACCGATAGGTGAGGGGCTTAGAGTCTTGTATCGGAGTGACAAAGACATTGGTGTGAAAGGATATAAAGTCACCGATAGTGGTCTGTCTGACTGATAAGAGTTAATGATGGGATGTTTGTCAGAAGTGAAATCAAACGGAGTCATGGTCGCATCAGCCTATCGGCTAATGAAATTTTAAGCTCGCCGATGGTATGTTGTCTCGCCAATAGTGAGTTTGAAGGTTCAAAAGTTGATAATTCTATGCTTCCACTATGTGCTCTGCATTAGACACTCATCCCTACTACAATCTAGCATTCTCTAGTTGTGTTCTCCCCTTTGTTTTTGTGAACGTCTCTAGAAGTAATGTTGAGTTACTTGTGATGTCCTTATTGACTGGTGTTGTTTTGGATTCATGTGTAGTCCTTGTTCCTTACAGTCTATTGTCTACCTACCTGTTTGTTGTAACTTATTGAACCACTATGATTTTGAATATTTAGATTTAGAGGGCATTAGACACCAAAACTTCTTGACCTTTAACAACCCAACCTAGAATCAATAGATTTTTTCCCATCCCAACTATTCTAGTCAAGACAAAGTATGTTGATTCTTATTCAATCCAAAGTTCATTAATAGGATTATCTTATCATAATATTTAGGGAAATGACCACCTAGATGGACAATGATGTGATCTATCTATAAAGAAACTTGCAAGAAGTATAGGAGGCATGAGAATCCCTCCATGTTGTTTATCAAGTTGAATGATCTATGACACATCATGTATCATTAGAAAATATTCTCAAAGAGAAAGCAAGTGAAAATACTCAAAACAACCCATAACAAGGTGGAGAAGTTGAAAGGATGGAGGTTGCAACACTTTCCAACCTCATAGCCACACTAGTCCAATAAATCAGGATAATACTATCAAGCATCCACATAATAGTAGATAATCTTATCAAAAGTCACAGAGAAATTTCTAAGGACCAAAGTGTTATCCCTATGACTTGACACATACTACTTGTTTCATAAAGCAAAGGGACATGATATAAATATTGTTGTTATATGGAGCCTAATCAGACTTGGAGGTTAACTTTACCCAACTTTTATCAGCGTGGTTTCTCCCCAAATATTTTCCTACTAGTTTTGGCACCTTGAAGTCTAAGTGCATGAAAATTGAAGTCTAAGTGTTTTTCTTCAGGATCTAGATCCCAGTTGAAGGTTGTAGTTGCCAAGAAGAGCGCCTAGCAAGAGGAAGTCTTTTGGAGTCTCCAAAACACATCAAACACTTGACTAACAACAAGATAACTTTTTCCCAAGTTAGGCACTTCAAGAGGGAAGTTAAAACATGAATAAGCACCAATTTGTCTAGGCAAACTCAAGCTTGTTGAGGATACACATGGCGCCCAACATTCCTTGGTGATTTCATGAACTTCAAATGCTCAAAACTGTTCAAGGAATGCCCAATGCCCCTTCTTGATGATAGGCACCAAAGTGAGGGTGGAATTGCACCTTGATGGCATTAGGCTCTATCTAGAGTATGCTACTCCATGGAAATGCACCTTCTTGCTTAGAGTAATTCAAACACTCCAAGGTATTCAATGATCAATTTCCCAACTTATGAAATGTCCTCCTTCATTTTAAAACACATTGTAATGCTCCAGAGAGATGACTATACCTAGGCATCAATCTGGGTTAGAAATGCCTCCAAAGTGTGCCTTCTCTTTCAGAATGCAAAACAAGGTCCAAAGGTGCTAATAAACTGAAGCGCTTCTTTGGAAAAGTCCCGGAGGTTAAGATGCACCTTGTCTTAATGAGGTGCAACTCTTGGGTAAGAAAGCTTGTAAAGTGCGCCTAGCTTAGTGAAGAGGTTGATAACTTCTAAACCCTTACTGGAACTTAGATTGCTTTAATTGAACATCATCTTGCACCAATACATCACCAAACTTTCAATCACAAGATCAATTCAAACTTAGGCACTCATTAAGAGTCTTTCCAATGTTGGCGCATCTGAGAGGTTGAACTGGCAAGAGATGGCGCTTAACTTCCTAAACCTTGTTTCAATATGTTTGAGTTCCAAAGTTGACTCAATGGTATCAAGATGGTGCCATAGAGTCTTTGGACTAGTTCCTTAGAGTTTCAAAAACATTCTGGCTCCTTGAAAATTCCTCCTACATGCTTGGGCACCATTTCAAGGTCTTGGAACCATGATGTAGCACCTTATTGCTTTAGGCGCCCATTCATGATTGTGCAACTTGAGATTGGTGCCTAGAGTGAATAGGCTTTCATCCTGACTTAATACACTGCCTCCTTCTGACGATTTTTGGGACAGTAAAAAACCTTTCACCACGGGCAAATGTCTTAGAGCTATAAAAAACTAAGAGAGGTTATTGTAGAGGCACTCTACGTGATCGTGTTGCCTCAGACAGAATGTTTCTAAGTGACATGGTTTTTGAGTAACATCTTGTCAAAGATTGTTGCCTTTTTGCACTTTGGACTCTTCAAGGATATCATCGGTATAATGTAGCTCAGACTGTTTCGACATGTTTGGGTGAAAAATAGGACCATGCCTAGCGTAAATGTACCCATCCGAACATGTTGGAACAATCAGTTTGGTCGCATCAAGAGCAGGATGAAAGTTACACCCCTTTGCAACTTTACATTGCCTCCTAACGATTTTTGGGGCAGTAGAAAACCTTTCACCACGGGCAAATGCCTCAGAGATATAAAAAACTGAAACAGGTTATTGTAGAGGCACTCTACATGATCATGTTGCCTTAGATAGAATGTTTCTAAGTGACATGGTTTTCGAGTAACATTTCATCAAAGATTGCTGCCTTTTTGCACTTTGGACTCTTTAGGGGTATCGTGGGTACAATGTAGCACAGACTGTTTCAACATGTTTGGGTGAAAAATAGGATCATGCCTAGCATAAATGTACCCATCCAGACACGTTGGAAGAGTCATTTTAGTCACATCAGGAGCAGGACAAAAGTTACACCCCTTTTCAACTTTACACTGCCTCCTTCTGACGATTTTTGGCGCAGCAGAAAACCTTTCACCACGGGTAAATATCTCAGAGATATAAAAATTGAGAGAGGTTATTGTAGAGACACTCTACATGATCACGTTGCCTTAGATGGAATGTTTCTAAGTGACACAGTTTTTGAGTAACATCTCGTCAAATATTGTTGCCTTTTTGCACTTTGGACTCTTTAGGGATATCATGGGTACAATGTAGCTCAGACTGTTTCGACATGTTTGGATGAAAAATAGGACCATGCCTAGCGTAAATGTACCCATCTGGATGTGTTGGAATAGTTAGTTTGGTCGCATCAGGAGCAGGACGAAAGTTACACCCCTTTGCAACTTTACACTGCCTCCTTCTGACGATTTTTGGGGCAACAGAAAACCTTTCACCACGGGTAAATATCTCAAAGATATAAAAAACTGAGAGACATTATTGTAGAGGCACTCTACATGATCACGTTGCCTTAAACGTAATGTTTCTAAGTGACACAGTTTTCGAGTAACATCTCGTCAAAGATTGCTGCATTTTTGCAATTTGGACTCTTCAGGGATATCATCGGTACAATGTAGCTCAGACTATTTTGACATGTTTGGGTGAAAAATAGGACCATGCCTAGTGTAAATGTACCCATCTGGATGCGTTGGAATAGTCAGTTTGGTCACATCATGAGTAGGACACCAAAAATGCAAAGGTTGCTTTGTGTAACTTGACAACATTGACACTTTTTTGCAGCATGACTCAAAGACTCAAACTGACCCCAAATGACTCAAAGTGACTTAAAATCACCTTGATTTTGGTGCCCAATGTACATTATAGAGGTCTAGGTGTTCCTTATCATTCAAACATCTTAGATGAGCGCATAAGAAAAGAAAAATCTCTAATTTCATCATCATGAGCTCCTAATATCAAGAGACTTTAATGGCTCAAACCTTAGCATGGAGTCATAAGGCACATTTCATGTCTCCTTTCATCCATTTTGGTACCCTTATGTAGATTTTTAAACTTGATTTGGCGCCTTGTATGTGAAGGAAGATCTAAAGGCATGAAAGTGGATGTCGTTTTGCAAGAGTTTGGATCATCAAAATTGAAAGAAATAAGTCTATTAAGCTTGGGCGCCCTTGGTCTTCTTTTCATTCATTATGAGCACCTTGGGAGAATGGTATATAGGTCATCATCATGATTGGGTGCCCTGGATCTAGAGTGTTGGAGAGATCATCAAATGGTGTCTAGAGGAAGTAGGGTGAGTTATGAGTTTGGTCGCATGACGAGCAGGACACCAAAAATGCATAACATGATGTAAAAATGTGTATATATGTAAAAATGCAGGAGGAAATAAAAAAAAGACAAACCTTAATTGTTAGTGTACATACTTACAACTCAATGTAACATGACTTTACAAAATCAATGTGAATACTTACAAATTAATCCAATGAACCATCTGGGTCTGCTCTACTCTTTATTGTGTCAAGTATTGCTTCATGGTCAGACTCACGCACCTTCCACAAGATTTTGTTCAAAGGTCTACCCCGATACTTTAGCAAATAAACATTGGATGCCATGACAAGTTTCAAGTAATGAAGAATCTTCTGATGCGTGTCAAAGTCCTGAAATAGCTAAATATTAACACTCTTATGTGGGTACCTTCTAAGCCATGTTCCAATAATAACCACTAAGCCTGTAGGGTATTCGATGTTTTCTCCATCTATAATAGGGGCCCCCAATTTCTTTTTGGCCTCAACACAACGACATAAGTAATAATATATTCCCTCTTGATTATCTTCATCTACAATAATTGCATATACGTGCCCTACATTGATATGTGTAGCAAATTAGATGAAATTAGTCAACATTACAAAAACACTACAAAGTAAGATGACATTACCTAGTTGAACTAGATGAAATTAGATGCATATATGTGCCCTATATTACCTGGTTGAACTAAATCTGACATGTGGTCAAAGTTGACTGATGATTCCATCTGTGTTAGTTTTAGTGCCATCGAGGGTCGATACATGTCAAGTGGGCTAAGATATTCATCAACCCACTCCTTTGACTCGCACTCATCCTAGACTTGAATTGTACAGGAAGAACAAAAGCATGACATCTTTCATGTATGGATACTCCATGAACCTGCAATTGAGCTTCTAAAAGAGTGCATCTCATTTGATCCTGTCAGTGTACAACAGTCCTCATATGGTGCAATGTGAGTATCATCTATCAACCAAAAAAATCTATAAACTGAAGACTTACCTTCATTACCTAGACCCATGGAAGCATTACACCACTCGACAATCGATTTTGCATCTGTCAACTTTGCATTGTCTTTATACTTTAACTCTTCTCCTGCTATGGCTCTTTTGATACATGCTCCTGCACCATCATGCTCCCCCTTTCCATGCTCGGCCTCACAAAAGTTCCACATATGTTGAATACCTGTAAATTTATGCCTCCTACTCAGCCAATAGAAATTCTGCGAGTTCTTGAATTGTGACGCACAGTTATCTGACCATATGATATGCTGACTGAACAATATGCCCCTTCTAGCCAATCATTGTAGAACACCTGAAAGCAACCTTGCACGAACTCCGTAGAATGCATGCGATCATCACTAATATAGAAATTATACTCCCTTATGATCTTTCTATCATCCTCTATACTATCATTCGCATGAATGAATGCGATGTGCACAAATATAGAAACCTGTGTGGAGTTGTAATATGGTGATTGCACCTCACGCTGTGGTTGTAGACTGTAGTTCTCTGCAAAGTCAACGACTGAAACAATGCTACCAACCGAAAATGTGTCCTTGCATAACTTAAATTGCAAGTCCAACCATTGAGCTCTATGGGCATGTCTTGCATACTCATACACTATGCTGTCACGAAATATAGGCATAAATTGATACACTGGAATCTTTTCAATAATTAATTCACACCTCTTTGCTTCTTTACCATCTTTTCTATTGTATGCCACTATTTTATACTTGCCAAACTCTTCTAGTTAGTTTCCAACTGCATGTGTTCTTTCCATATGTTCACATATTGGCAAATGTTGCAAGCCACCGCAACGATGACATGTGCCATCCAAGCATAATTTCTTGTAGAATATTTGACCTTCCTCTCTTTCACATAAAATTCTTGATATGAAGTCTCTTGAAGATGTTGGTGGGGCACATATGGCACAACCCTACAAATCATTGTTAGTATGCATATCTAAACATATAGACCTATAAGCATCAAAATGGTTAGAAAATTCAATATGTAATCTACAACAACAAGTAGTGCATGTGTGATTTATCTTAACATAGAAAGGTTTTAGCATTTCAAAATATCTTTGACAAATTTTAATTTGAGGATACTTCTCTAGAAATTTATCATAAAACTGTGTTTGAGTCTCATCCAAAAAATGCTTTGGATGTGGGTCGCGATTCTGACTACCGATTCTCTTCTTACCACATCCCTTTGATTTGGAGATACCCTTGTGTAATTCTTCCAAAAGTCTTCAATTAGTGATCTCAATGCTTCAACAATTGGTTTATCTTTTCGTGGTAGTCTCCCTGAGAATGCCCATAATTCATTGGCATTAGTGTCATCAATTCTTTGGCATCTTCCAATGACTCTTGATAAAGTTTTCCTATTAATTCTCAATTCTTGACTTGTCTTTCTAATGAGATGAGCTTTCCTCATTTGACTACTTACTATAGTCGATGTAATCACACGCCGTGTTGTATTACTATCTTTTGTGCGTGAGGTGTTACCCACACTCTCATATGCACTCATTAGATTCTTGACAATAGATTTTTCACTTGAAGCCTCTGATGTTCTCAACCCAAGAATCTTCATGATAGACCTATACTTTATACTTCACATCATTTCAACGAATAGTTGACATCTCGTAGTCTTATTTAACTTTTCAAAGAACAATCTCCAAATCTTATTAGCATATCTTCTACAAGTGCATTTTGGAATCTTACCTTCCATTGGCTGCAAAATATTCTCATCAATATCAATCAAATACTTTGGCTTTCTATGCAAAATTCTAGGTGGTGTTAAGTTAGGTAAATTTATCTCAACATTAGGAATTTCATCAATATTTAAATGAGATGGGTTAGATGGCATACCTTCGATCGAAGATGGAATAGATGACATACCTTGAGGTTGAGGTGCGAACGATGGCGTACTTCCTTCATCACATGTGAGTGATGATGTACTCTCAACTTGAGATGTGGTAGATGGTGTCCCTACATGTTGACTTGCGGTAGACGATGTGTCTCCAACTATGGTATTCAAATCTCTCGTACCACGAAGTTTTTGCATTCGTTCTCTTTGTGCCACCAATACCATATCTCTCTGTGATGGTTGTGGTTCCTCTTCAATTGGTATGTCTTCATTTATCGTGTCGAATTTCCTCTTCTCACGAAGTTCCCTCATAGCCACTACTTTCTTTGCATTCTTAGCTTCTATCTCTTCCTGTGTTGGTTTAATGCTTGATCATTTCCTCGACATGACGGAGAATTTGTCTATAGCATGATAAAGAGACCAATATTAGTTCCTAAGAAATGAATACAAGATAATAGTGGGATTGTATTTTTTTATGTTGTAAGGATTTATTCTTGTATAGTTTGACATCGTGGTATGTTAAGGTTTGTTTATTACACATAATTATTAAAGAGCCCAAGTGTAGAAAATATACATGGCATCATGTGAGATTGTAGGCTACTTTCTTGATTGGGAATGTGTCTATTTTAAACATGTATGATAAAGTATGATAAAGTAATTCAATCCGAAATAAGGAAAATGTAAAGAACATGCATGTAAAGACTTGACATACCTAAAAAACAAAGATTTGAATGGAGAGAGTACCCAATTATGTAGTGTTTTTATCTTCTTGCATCAAACTCCTCAACAATTTGAGTTTTTCACCACTTGCTTCCTTTTCAATGTTAAATTGAATAACACTCAAATATAATTACTAACAATAATACTATTAACCAATCTATAATGTTAAATTCCTAAAATTGAATCACAATTAACATTGCAACACTACAAAAATTGAAACTTGAATAGATATATATCAAACTTGGTGTGAAAACTATGTTATTTCCTCCTTCTCAAGTTGGCAAAGTAGAAAAGGTGGTGGAAAGATCATGCAAAGGTGGTACGATGTGTCAAATGTGCATGTGAACTTCCCAACAGCATGAAAGCACTTCTTTTTTGTTGGATCACGCCCAGAATCAGTAAGAAAATAGAGCATGTGGGCCTAGATCACGGGGGTCAACACTTTTTTACCGTTTCAATAGCAAGACAAAACACGAGCGCGTTATAACGCGCTCGTGTTTTGTCCTACTATAGATTGATCACATCCTTTGCATTGATCACATCTCTTTCCAAACCTTCCCCTTCAAACTTGAATGACCACAAGGTTTTTGAGGGAGAACTTTTCCTATTTCCTGCAAGAGCTTGCCAGATGCTCCGCCATATGATAGGCATAACAATGAAGGGGCAAGCCCTCATAATCAAGTTCTTGATAGAAAATGCCCATCGAGGAAGAAAGACAGATCTTCTTTGGAAGTAGAAGTTCTAGTTTGTGACAAATCCTTATCCAAGCATAAATAGCAAGGGTTCACCCTTAAAACTTAAACCCTATCCGTACACCCTCAACACTTGACACTAAATCTTAAGCCTTAAACCCTCATCCCTAAAGCCTCAACCCTCAATCCTTAAACCTTCAACCCTAAACCCTATCCCTAATCCCTCTACCCTTGACACTCTAACCCTAACCTCAACATTAAATGCTAATCCATCAACCCTAAACCCTAATCCGTCAACCCTAAACCCTATCCCTAAACCCTCAACCCTCAACACTAAACCTTAAACCCTAATCCCTCAGCCCTCAACCCTAAACCCTAATCCTCAACCCTCAACCCTAATCCTTCATCCCTTAACCCTCAATCCTTAAACCTTCAACCCTAAACCCTATCCCTAATCCCTCTACCCTCGACACTCTAACCCTAACCTTGACATTAAATGCTAATCTGTCAACCCTAAACCCTAATCCGTCAACCCTAAACCCTATCCCTAAACCCTCAACCCTCAACACTATACCTTAAACTCTAATCCCTCAATCCTCAACCCTAAACCTTATCCCTAAACCCTAATCCCTCAACCCTCAACCCTAATCCATCACCCCTCAACTCTAATCCCTCATCCCTAAACCCTAAATGCTATCCCTATTCCTAAACCCTCAACAGACTCGATACTATACCTTAAACCCTAATCCCTTATCCTCGACACTCTTATTTAACCCTAATCCCTTGACCATTAACCCTATCCCTCAACCTCAACCCTCAACCCTCAACTCTCAACATTAAACCCTTAGCTCTGATCCCTCAACCCTGAACCCTATCCCTAAACCCTAAACCCTCAACCCTCAACCCTCAACGTCAAATCCTAATCCCTCAACCCTTCACTCTAATCCCTCAACCCTAAACCCTATCCCTAAACCCTCAACACTATACCTTATACCCTAATCCCTAAACCCTCAACACTATACCTTATACCCTAATCCCTCAACCCTAAACCTTATTCCTAAACCCTAATCCCTCAACCCTAATCCGTCATCCCTCAACTCTAATCCCTCATCCCTAAACCCTAAATGCTATCCCTATTCCTAAACCCTCAACAGACTTGATACTATACCTTAAACCCTAATCCCTCTACCCTCGACACTCTTATTTAACCCTAATCCCTTGACCATTAACCCTATCCCTCAACCTCAACCCTCAAGCCTCAGCCTCAACCCTCAACTCTCAATATTAAACCCTTAACTCTAATCCCTTAACCCTAAACCCTAAATCGTAAACCTTCAATGTCAAATCCTAATCCATCAACCCTTCACTCTAATCCCTCAACCCTAAACCCTATCCCTAAACCCTCAACACTATACGTTAAACCCTAATCCCTCAACCCTAACCTTAGACCTTATCCCTAAACCCTAATCCCTCAACCCTAATCCGTCATCCGTCATCCCTCAACTCTAATCCCTCATCCCTAAACCCTAAATGCTATCCCTATTCCTAGACCCTCAACGGGCTCGATACTATACCTTAAACCCTAATCCCATATCCCTAAACCCTCCAACCCTATCCCATAACCCTAATCCCTTGACCCTCAACCCTATCCCGAAACCCTTAACCCTCGAACCTCAATGTACTCAACCCTCAACCTCAAACCCTAATCCCTCAACCCTTAACTCTGATCTCTCGACCCTTAACCCTTAAAACTTGAACCCTAAAACCTATCCCTACACGCTTGACACTCGACACTATATCTTAAACCCTAATCCCTTAACCCTCATCCCTAAAACCTCAACCCTAAATCATTAAACCTTCAACCCTAAACCCTATCCCTAATCCCTCTACCCTCGACACTCTACCTTAAACCTAATCCCTCGACCCTTAACCCTAAACGCTATCCCTAAAGCCTCAACCCTAAATCCTAATCCCTAATCCCTCTACCCTCAACACTCTACCTTAAACCTAATCCCTCGACCCTTAACCCTAAACGCTATCCCTAAAGCCTCAACCCTAAACCCTAATCCCTCAAGGTCCTAAACTCTAATCCCTTATCCCTAAACTCTAAATTCTATCCCTAAACTCTAAATCCTATCCCTAAACACTCAACCCTCAACCTTAAACCTTAATCACTCAATCCTTATCCACCCCTCACCTCCCCTATCTGGCTCACTCCCATCTCTACCCTCCTCTGCCCTCGACACTATAAATACATACATATAGGCATACATAGATACATACATACATACATATTGGCATACATAGATACATACATACATATAGGCATACATACATACATATTGGCATAGATAGATACATACATACATACATATAGGCATGCATACATACATACATGATTAATAGCCTTGAACATAAAAAAACTTTAAGGGGAACATAACGTGAGTGCGTTATAATGTGCTCGCATTATGTCAAACATGACAAACAACAGACTTGCGAAAAAAGAAAAATGCAAAGCAAACCATAATGCAAGCGCGTTATAACGCTCTCATATTATGTCTTACTTTGGGAATCCCAAGCCTTGGGCTTGGGATTTGCTTTGGATTTCCAACCCAAAGGCTTGGAGTGCCTTTTGAACAGTCAGAGACGTGTTTTTCCAGATTTTTTAAGATTTCACATAATTTCGTTCGTACTAACCCTCAGATTTGCACGTGTTCCAACGTTGAACAAATTGAACACCTGGGTAATGTTAGGCTTTCTCTTAGCTATTTGACGATGTTATTTTTTTCACATTTTAACAATGTTAAGCCTTTCATCTTTAATTTCTTTTGTTTGTGTGTCCGTTTTTGGGCAAAAACCACTGTTTGGTCTTTTTTTAATTGTAAATTAACTATTCATTGAAATTTCAAAAAAATTACATATTTAGAAACTAGACTCCATTCTACAAATATTAAAAAAGAAAAAACTGATTTTCAATTAGTTTTCAAAATTTATAGGGGTAGCACGGCCAAAATTCTATTTTTTAGGATGTGTCCACTTTGAAAATTACTAAAAAATCAAATATTCATCAAAAAATTATCAGAAAAATCAGGCATAAACTACATGCTATTAGCTAATTTCTCACTGAAGCGATTTTTAAAATACTAGAAAAAACATTGAACTTTTGAGGGAGCCACAAAACATGCTATGTTATGTTTTTTTGATAGAAACAACACCAATTTCTGTGACTCCCTCTTTTGAACCCCTTAATCTATGCCATTTTCAAAAAAAATAGTAGTTTAGAAAGTAGACTCAGAGCACTACAAACATTGTTTTGGTTGCATCTCCAAATTTTGAGTGTAACTATGCTCAATTTCTCATCCAAGGCCAATATTTCCTGATTTCAGAAAAAAAGTGGCCACTTAAGACCCCTTTTTGGCCCCCCATCTTCTTGCACTTACCCAATAATATCACAACACTTACCTTCACATTTGCACCTTGTGCGGAATAAACTCTTCCTCTGATTTGGTTCTTTTTCCTCATTCAACAAGGCTCTTTTGACAACTAGGGTTTCTCCCCTTTCAGCATCTTCAGAACACTCAGACTGTACATCTTCATCTACATGTGCAACTCGTGCATTACCTTCAGGTCTTCTATTCATCCTTCCTTGATGTTGCGGACACTCATATGCTCGATGCCCTTCTTCTCCACATTGGAAATAGGTTCCTCTAAAACATCCTCTTCCAAGTCCTTGCCCAGGTTTGCCTCTTCCTCTTCCTCTTTGCTCACCATTGTTCTAGTCACGAGGGCGATAGGTGTTATCTCCTCTTTGATTTCAACTGGTGCCAGCTTCTTCACTTTTTTTTACTTCTTCATTTTGGCCCCCATAGGGTCTTCCACCAGTCCTTCCACCTTGACCTCTTCCCCTTTGCTTGTTGTCAAATCTTTTATTTAGCTTCTCTTCCACCTTCAAGGAAAACTGGTATGCATCTTCTATGGTGGTCATTCTGACCAAGCTCAGCTCCTCCTAAATACTCAGCCTCAACCCATTAATGTAATGGGCTACCTTCTCTTTGTTGGGCTCTGCATGGCCTGTCCTGATAGTAATCTTATAAAACTCTTCTGTATACTCCCTGACAGACTTGTTACCTTGCTTTAGTCCTTGCACTTCTTCAACAACTCCATCTCATAGTCCACATGAATGAACTGCTTCTTCAGTTTTGCCACCATCCAATCCCATCTGGTGATCTTTCCTTTTCCTCTTCTGTTCCTCTCTAATTGGACCTTCTTCCACCAAATACTGGAGTGGCCCTTCTGTTGCAAGTATGAAGGTGAACCAGTGTTGTCATTGATGTCAACATACTCATATTGTATTGACAAGAAGGATTGGATGAGCAGTGTGCTGAGGATATTGAGAAAATTAGCCTCAGTCAAAAACAGTGAAGAACAGTGATGAGAAGAAGGCAACTGTATTGTATAGGTTGAGAACCAGAGGATGCGGATCAAAGGGTTTGTAGATATGTGTCTTGAGATGTTTTAGTTAAGATTTCAGAGGTCCGCATGAAGATCTGAAGAAGTTATGGCTTTCTGTGTGGAACTGGTTCCGACAAGTGTTCAGAGGTGACAGAGGATCACAGAAAGGTCCGGTGAGGTCTGGAATTGTATAATCCTAATCTACGGATTGGAAGGTGTGTTTGGGATGTCCTTGCGATGTGTCATCTCGAGTTGTGTATGATTTTGAGGTCTGAAAGTACCCTTTACATTATGACAGTGACGACAGACTGTGTTCTTGAAGTTCCAGATGAGGAAGAGAAGAGATTCCAGTATGTAGAGAAAGTGCGGATGTACCTGGTCATTCAGGTAGGCTTGTGAAGGTTCTTGGATCATGTTGAGGTTGTGTTGTTGGTCCGCATTGATGGTAGAGCCCGGAATTGAAGATATTCTTCCGGATGAAGTTCTTGTTCCGACTAGCCGACCGGATGAGTTGTTCATCCTGCGAATGTTCTTATGGTGGCCGACCGGATGTGTGATTCATCTTGCGGATACTCTTATGGTTGATTACCAACTTAGATGATTGTTCCTAAGTCGATGTCTTGTATAAATAAAGGTTTGTGAGTTCATTTCAAAGTGTGGATTATGTGGATGAGTGGAGTATAGCAAAGAGAAGTGCGAAGGGCAGAGCAGAGACTTTTGGGCTTAAATGGAACTGATCCAGACATGGTAGAGATCTCATTCTCCAGTTCAAGATTGTGATTCTTATCACCTTGTAGACAGTGTGTCTCCTTGTAGGTAGTGGGCCTCTTTGTGAGCAGTGTGCTCGGGCAGTGAGCCCTAATTGGCAAGTGCCATTCTTTTTCTTATTCTTCTAATAGAGAATAATCCTTGGGTTAATCACCCCGTGGTTTTTCCCTTAACCGGGTTTTCCACGTCAAAATCTTGGTGTTCAATGTGTTGATGTTTATCTGCTCTTGTGTTTGTGCATTATGCTTTCATGGATGATTAATTGATATACTGTTAACTAACAAAGAAGAATCAAGTGTTTAAAGTAGAGCAGGTTTTTATACAACTGATTCACCCCCCCTCTCAGTTGTATGCCCTAGATCCAACAATTGGTATCAAAGCCAAGTTCCTCTGAAAGGAGCTTAACCGCTTGAGGAGATCCAGGATGCCGTCATACAAGAAGGATAGTCTGAAGTTCGATGGAACCAACTTCACTCTCTGGAAAGGTCGCATGAAATGTTACTTGGAAGGTATGGGAAAAGCATACTTGGCCATGGTCTCAAAACATATGTACCTCCACAAGGTGGTCTGACAACTCTGAATGAAATCACAGATGCTGAAAACAATCTGCGGACCAAGGAAGCTCTGCTAACCGCATTGAACGACTCAGATCTCTCAAATGTTATTGACCTACCAACTGCATATGAGATCCTGACTAAATTGGAACTTTTGTATGAAGGAGATGAGTTTGTCAAGAGTGCAAGGTTGCAAAGTCTGAAAAGGAAATTTGAAAGATTGAAGATGAGAGATGATGAAAACATCACTACCTTTATGCCAAGAGTGAATGAGCTGGTATGTGGAATTAGAAATGCTGGTGGAACTCTAAATGAAAATGAGATTGTTTGCAAAATCCTCAGATCCCTTCCTACTGCCTACAAAATCAAGGTTGCTGCCATTGATGAATTTAGAGCCCACACAACTGTCACAAGAGAACAATTGGCTGGCAAACTAGCTGCATTTGAAATGACCGAGTTTGGAGATGATCCTCCCAAGACTGAATCTGCTTTCAAAGCCAGTGCCTATGTAAAAGGCAAACAGAGATTTGATCCGAGTGAAAACTCTTCAAGGAAGATGTCATGGTATGATCAAGCAAGAAGAGACATGGAAGAAGAAGAAGCAGAAATAGCTCAACTTGAAGCCCTCATTGCAAAGAGACTGCCAAGAGGATCCAGTAAGTATGAAGGAAAACTACCCTTTAAGTGCTTCAACTACAATAAGATTGGTCATTTTGCTTCAAGATGTCTGGAAAGATCTGCAAGGTCTAATACTAACAGACAAAGGCTTCAAAAGAACTGCTATTATGTTCATGAAGAAGATGACAATGAAGGAGTAACAGATGATGAATCAGAACTAGGAAGCAAATCCAGAAATGAATGGGTGTTTATTGCCATCAAGGAAGAAGATTCAATATCCTCTGAATCTGTTAATCACAAGGTTGTGGAAAGAGCTTTGGCTGCTCAAGTGGAAGAAAAGGATGATTGGGTTATTGACAGTGGATGTTCTCACCATATGACTGGTGACAAGAATAAATTCTTAGATTTGGAAAGGTATGAAGGAGGAATGGTAAAGTTTGGTGACAATTCTGCTGGCAGAATCAGAGGTAGGGGAACTATTTCCTTTGATGGAAAGAGCAAAACAGGTAATGTACTATATGTTGAAGGATTGAAGCACAATCTTCTCAGTGTTGGTCAGTTAGTGGACAAAGGCTATGATCTCCGGTTCAAGAATAGAAAATGTAGAATCTTTACAAGCTCCAGAACTGAAATTGCATCCGGTACTCAAACAAAAGGTAATATCTTTCATCTGGTTGGTTCAAATAAAAGTTGTCTGTTTGTTCAAGTTGATCAGAGTTGGTTATGGCATAGAAGAATGTGTCATGTAAATTGATAACATCATCAAGATAAGTAATATTCAAGCTGTAAGAGATCTTCCAAAATTGATGAAACCTACAAATAGTTTGTGCAAAGAATGTCAGCTAGGTAAACAGAGCAGAGTCTCCTTCAAAAGCAAAGATTGGTCCTCTACTGGATTGTTGGAATTAGTACATACTGATCTCTGTGGTCTGACAAGAATCAAGAGTCTGCAAGGTGATAGATATTTCATGTTGCTAATTGATGATCATTCTCGGATGATATGGGTTACCTTCCTAAAGGAGAAATCAGAAGCCCTTGAGAAGTTCAAAATCTTCAAAGCTATGGTAGAGAATCAAACCAGATTGAAACTAAAGTGTCTAAGGTCTGATAGAGGTGGTGAATTTACATCTGGTGAGTTCATTGACTTTTGTGAGAAGCAGGGTATAAGGAGACAATTGTCTGCTCCTAGGACTCCACAGCAGAATGGAGTAGTTGAGAGAAAGAACCGGACCATCCAGGAAGCTGCCAGGACAATGATGTTGGAAGCAAATGTCCCTCAAATGTTTTGGAAAGAAGCTATCAGCACTGCAGTCTACACTCTCAATCGAGTTCAAATCAGAAACAACACTGGTAAGACCCCCTATGAATTCTGGTTTGGCATCACTCCTACTGTGAAGTATTTCAGAGTATTTGGTAGCAAGTGTTATATTAAAAGAGATGAAGATCTAGGAAAGTTTGATGCTAGAAGTGATGAAGGAATTTTCTTGGGTTACTCCACTCAAAGCAAAGCATACCGGTGTTACAATAAGAGATTGAGGAAGATGATAGAAAGCACTAATGTAAAATTTGATGAAGGAATTGAGAAGCCCTCAAGATTTTATGAGTTTGATGAAGATGATCAAGATGGTGTTCAGGTTCAAGGAACTCAAACCTCTCTGGTAAGTCAGAGTCAGCCTGATCCGGTAAATCAGGAAGAAGAGATAGGTCTGAGTGAGCCTGATCAAGAAGCAGTAGTATAGGATACTCCCAAAATTCTAAGGTATGTAAGACAGAACCACTCTGAAGATCAGATCATAGGTGACAAAAACAAAGGTGTGCAAACTAGAAGGAATGTTGCTCAAAATCAGGATGAATGTTGTCTAATTTCAAAGATTGAACCTAAAACAATAAAAGAAGCTTGCAATGATGAAAACTGGACCAAAGCAATGGAAGATGAATTGATGCAAATTGAGAAAAATCATACTTGGGATCTTGTTCCCAGACCAAGAGACAGGAATGTGATTGGAACCAAATGGGTCTTCTGGAACAAACTGAATGAAGCTGGTGAAGTAATTAGAAACAAAGCTAGATTGGTCTGCAAAGGCTACTCTCAAATAGAAGGAATTGATTTTGAAGAAACCTTTGCTCCGGTGGCAAGAATTGAAGCAGTTAGATTACTCCTTGCATTTGCTGCCTTCAAAGACTTCAAGGTATATCAGATGGATGTCAAGTCTGCCTTCCTAAATGGTGATCTGGAAGAAGAAGTTTACATTGAACAACCGGATGGATTTCAATTGTCTGATAATGATGATATGGTTTGCAAGTTGAAGAAAGCTTTGTATGGATTGAAGCAAGCCCCAAGAGCATGGTATGATAGGTTGGATAAGCATCTTGTGCAGATTGGATTCAACAAAGGTACTGCTGATAGTAACTTATATTTCAAAATTGATCATGAAAACATTTTGATTGTTGAAGTATTTGTGGATGATATCATTTTTGGAGGAAGAGATAGTATGTGCAAATTTTTTGCAAATCAGATGAAAAGTGAGTTTGAAATGTCTATGCTTGGTGAAATGAATTTCTTCTTGGGTCTGCAAATTACTCAAACAAAGAAAGGGATCTTCATTTCTCAGACCAAATATGTAAAAGAATTATTGAGGAAATTTGGTATGGAAGATTCAAAGCCAATGAACACTCCTATGGCAACCGGATGTAAGTTGAGCAAAGATGATGATTCTCCAAAGGTAGATCAGACAAAGTATAGATCAATGATTGGTGGATTGTTGTATCTCACTCAGACTAGACCAGATATAATGCAGGTTGTTGGTCTTGTGGCAAGATTCTAGGCTGATCCTAGAGAATCTCATGTTATGGCAATCAAAAGAATTTTTAGGTACTTGAAAGGAACAGTTGAGTATGGTCTATGGTACCCTAGAGATCTGGATTTCTCTCTTCATGCTTACACAGATGCAGATTGGGTAGGAGATGTGGATGACTGGAAGAGCACCAGTGGTGGAGCATTCTTTTTTGGGAAAGAGATTGGTTTATTGGCTAAGCAAGAAACAAGATGCAATATCTCTGTCTACAACTGAAGCAGAATACATTGCAGCAGCAGGTAGTTGCACTCAAATCTTATGGATGAAGCAGATGCTAAGAGACATTAAAGTTGAATATGAAGAGCCTATCACAATTTTCTGTGATAATTCAAGTGCAATTAATATTTCTAAGAATCCGGTATTGCATTCTAAGACTAAGCACATATCTATCAAGTTTCACTTTTTGGGAGAACAAGTGAACAAGGAAGAAGTTAGATTGGAGTATGTTCCCTCCAAGGATCAGATTGCAGATATCTTTACTAAACCTCTTCCCAAGGACTCTTTTGAATATCTCCAGGAGAAGTTAGGGGTCATGGCCCCTCCGGTAATGAACTAGGATGCACTGATGTGCATCGGTTCGGTGGATATCACAGTCATATCTTGTGATCCGGATTGATGATGGGAAGCTGCTACTAAGAGGGAACAGCTGGTATGATTCTGATGTGTAGAATTGCAAGTATGAGCCCTTTGCCATTGATGTCAAAGGGGGAGAGAAGACATGTAAAAAACAAGTGGCCGTTGATCAAAGGGGGAGTAGAAAATGAGGAGAAGACATGTTGTTGATAGGGGGAGCTGTGACAGAAAGGAGGAGTTCTTGTCTTGATGGTTTTTCACATAATATGTTGCCATCAATGACAAAGGGGGAGATTGTTGCAAGTATGAAGGTGAACCAATGTTGTCATTGATGTCAACATACTCATATTGCATTGACAAGAAGGATTGGATGAGCAGTGTGCTGAGGATATTGAGAAAATTAGCCTCAATCAGAAACAGTGAAGAACAGTGATGAGAAGAAGGCAAATGTATTGTATAGGTTGAGAACCGGAGGATGCGGATCAAAGGGTTTGTAGATATGTGTCCTGAGATGTTTCAGTTAAGATTTCAAAGGTCCGCATGAAGATCTGAAGAAGTTATGGTTGTCTGTGTGGAACCGGTTCCGACAAGTGTTCAGAGGTGACAGAGGATCACAGAAAGGTCCGGTGAGGTCTGAAATTGTATAATCCTAATCTACATATTGGAAGGTGTGTTTGGGATGTCCTTGTGATGTGTCATCTTGAGTTGTGTATGATTTTGAGGTCCGGAAGTACCCTTTGCATTATGATAGTGACGACAGACTGTGTTCTTGAAGTTCTAGATGAGGAAGAGAAGAGATTCCAGTATGTAGAGAAAGTGTGGATGTACCTGGTCATTCAGGCAGGCTTGTGAAGGTTCTTGGATCATGTTGAAGTTGTGTTGTTGGTCCGCATTGATGGTAGAGCCCGGAATTGAAGATATTCTTCCGGATGAAGTTCTTGTTCTGACTAGCCGACCGGATGAATTGTTCATCCTGCGAATGTTCTTATGGTGGCCGACCGGATGTGTGATTCATCTTGCGGATACTCTTATGGTTGATTACCGACTTAGATGATTGTTCCTAAGTTGATGTCTTGTATAAATAAAAGTTTGTGAGTTCATTTCAGAGTGTGGATTATGTGGATGAGTGGAGTATAGCAAAGAGAAGTGTGAAGGGCAGAGAAGAGACTTTTGGGCTTAAATGGAACTAATCTAGACATGGTAGAGATCTCATTCTCCAGTTCAAGATTGTGATTCTTATCACCTTGTAGACAGTGTGTCTCCTTGTAGGCAGTGGGCCTCTTTGTGAGTAGTGTGCTCGGGCAGTGAGCCCTAATTGGCAAGTGCCATTCTTTTTCTTATTCTTCTAACAGAGAATAATCCTTGGGTTAATCACCCCGTGGTTTTTACCTTAACCGGGTTTTCCACGTCAAAATCTTGGTGTTCAATGTGTTGATGTTTATCTGCTCTTGTGTTTGTGCATTATGCTTTCATGGATGATTAATTGATATACTGTTAACTAACAAAGAAGAATCAAGTGTTTAAAGTAGAGTAGGTTTTTATACAACTGATTCACCCCCCCTCTCAGTTGTATGCCCTAGATCCAACACCTTCAACTTTATTTTTGCAAACTTGACCCGATCTGGGTCCTCCACATCTTCATACTTGAAATACTCCTCCATGTCATTGATCCAATCAATGAGCTGTTCCAGATTCAAATCTCCAAAATATGTAGAAACTTCGATCCTGGGCCTCTTTCCGATCTTCAAAATGGCCCTCAACAACCTAACTTCTGCAGGATCTCCTGCAGCTTCTTGCTCTTCCTCAGATAGCTCTTCTTTAGCTTCATATTTGCTTTCTTCTCTTGTTCTCGGATCAAACCTCTTCGCAGCTCCTCTTGCAATGCATCGATTTGCCTTTGTAGGGCTCTAAAACCCTCTTTTGTCAAAGCATTCCTCCCAACACGATTTCTTCATGGAGGCATCTTGATCTCCGCAGCAAACCCACAACCTCAAGTCCTAGTGCAAACTGCCTCACAATCGATGATCTGTCTACACACTCAGGAACCCTTGCTCTGATACCACTTGATGAAGGGGTAAATCACAAAACACATAATAACAAATATTGAACACAACAAATAGAACTTTCTTTTCTTGAACTGGGCAACTCCTTACATTACAAAAGCTCAATTACAATCAGAGGATGGATCTGTCTACACACTCAGGAACCCTTGCTCAGATACCACTTGATGAAGGGGGTAAATCACAAAACACACAATAACAGATATTGAACACAACAAATAGAACTTTCTTTTCTTGAACTGGGCAACTCATTACATTACAAAAGCCCAATTACAATCAGAGGATGGATCCTCTACTTGCTGCAACACATTACAGCTCTCCCAACCTCAAGACTCTAGAATCTTCAGCCTTTTGGAACCCCAAATTAGCTAGGGTTTCTATTTTCCCACCTATTATTGACTCTACACTGGCCCCCTTAACTATATTACTGTCCAGGGTTCCCAAAATAGTCATAAATAGCACTTTTTGGCGGCCTCTAGCTAAATTTCAAATTTTGCAACTCCCTCCAAAAGTAGGTCAACTTCCAGGAAGCATAACTTTTGATCTGGGTGTCCGATTGACAAACTGTTTTAAGCGCGAGAAAGCTCGCGATGTGAACTATCATGCTGAAAATTTGTAAATAGATTTTCGTCAACTTTTTGAGATGTTATGAGAATTTTTAGTGCCTCATATCTCGTTCTAGAAATTTTCTGGGGCTTTTTGGAAAACAAAAACTTTAATATCTTTCAGCTCACAAATGATCTTTGCCTGATTCCTTCACCAAAGGTCTTATATTTCTGTTATGTAACTTTCTAGAAGTTTTTATTTCATTACGTGCCCAAACGCAAACTTTCAAAAAATAGTAGGTACACTTTCCAAAACAAGTAGGTCACTATTTTTAGCAGTTTTGGAAAAACTGGAAGTCCTACATTATTATTCTGGATATTATGGAACCAAAAACACTAATTATGGGAAGAAATGAAAACAACTACAATGGTTTTGAATTAACTTCTTTTTGGGTGATGCAAGATTGCTCTTACACCTCTGGATGCTCCTGCATCAAAATCTCTATTGCCTAAGAGAAGAGCAAAGGAAAATAAGTTTTTAAATATCTTTGGAGAATACCTCTAGCATTAATTCTCTAAAACTTATAGAAAGAAAGAAATAACAGAATCTTTACAAGCAAAGAATCAAGTTGTAAAACTTTCATTATGCTTCTAAAATCCAACATATGAGAGATCTTTTTGCATAAAGATCTAGAACCAAAAGAGTAAATTAAAAGTTGGGAAAGGTGCATTCTTATTAAATAGAATCTATTAAGGAATTCTTTGCAAGTCAACAAGAGACAAGTCCAAGATTCTATGAGGTGGAAGGCCCTAGAAAGGGGGTTTCACATATTAAATTTTGATGGAGTTGCCAAGGGAACCTGGATACTACTGGTACTAGGGACTGTTGTCTCTCAGTGGTGACTCTACTGGGGATTATCTACTGGTTTCAGCAGTTCAAGTGCTGGTATGATTTAGGTTTTAATCAGGAAAAGGTACATTGTTATGATTTTCCAGCTTTTTGAGTGATAGGCATGTCTATGTTTCATGGGAATATGCCTTATCACCCTCCATTTCATGAGAATGATGTTCATACCACTTTTTATCAGCCATACCAAGCAAAATATGCTGTTGGTTTTGTCCCAAATAACCCACCAACAGCGGATTATCATCATGCTTGCCACCCTCCCACCCCTGCTCAGCTTTCCTAGCAACCTATCCATGCCTATAGCCATTTGTAGGAAGTTCATTTTGCTCATGACCAGCATAACTACCCTCTGAATCAGCCTCGGGATGTTAACAACATCAGTATCAGGGAGGTAGCTTTAGACTTGCAAAGGGAATTCGAGGTTGTCACAATAGAGTAGGAGTATAGTATGCAGCAGGAGGAGCTTGCTTATCAAGCTCATATTCATTGGAAATAGGTGGAGGCAAAAATTTATAAAGAGGAATGCTTGAGTAGGCAGATTGCCACCAAGGAAGAGCAAATAAGGCAATTAATAGCTTAGGTTCGGGAGCCTAAGGTCCAAAGCCCTTCTCCTCTTCCTAATCTCATGCCAACCCGCACTATAGATCAAGCTAAGCCTACCAATGAACCTTCTCCAAGGTTTGAAATTCCAAGTTTCAGGCAACCTTCTACCTTTAAGGTTCCAAGTTGGAAGGGGCCATCTTTTTCACCTTGTGAGGACCCTCCACCAAACATACAAACAGGACCGTGCTCTAGCATCCAGCTAACAAAAGAAGAGCAAAAGAGTGTTTTGTTGGCTCCATTTCAAAGGTTGGAAACTCAATCAGCTATTTGTTTTCCAGATCCATTCTTTGAAGAAGAGGTTTCCAAGTTCAGAATACCAAGCTTCAAGTAAGGTGAGTCTCCTAAGTCTCCTAAATTCAATATTCCAAGTTTTAGAGGGTCTCATCCACTGAAAGAACCCATACTTGAACAAGAACAGTCTGTATGTCTGCAAGAGACCAAGCCAATTCCTCAGGTTTCCTTGTCGGATCAGCCTTCCTGCCCTTTTACTATCCGTCTTTGTCCAGGTGGACCTATTGTCTACCAAGATAGTTGGTTTAGTGGACAAAAGAATGAGTTACCCGAGATAAAAGAAGAACTTGCTATTCATGAACCTATATGTGTTAAAAAAGAGAAGAAATTAGACATCTTGCAAGAAGAAAAGGAACATGATCAGTCAGGGTAGCAGGTTAAGAAGCTTGAAAAAGGTATCAAAAGCAATGATTTCATGTATTTATTTGATGAACTCCCCTCTTTTATCGAGCTGAATGAACAGGAAGAGGTTAGACAATCTAATGAGTTGCTGACAGAAGATAATCAATGTGATAGTCAAGTCTTGGAGTAGCTAAAAGATGAAAGTGAACATGAGGATCCATTTTGGAATGATCTTGAATCCTTTCTGACAAATTTAGATGGCAGAAAAGATCAGGTTGCACATGTTTTGGAGAAGGAAATACATATTGAATCTCATGATTTAGCTGTTTTGTTTGAGGAATTGCCTGATTATGTAGATGAGAATAAAGATGGCATATGCATACTAATATCAGTGCTCGTTTTCGAACAGCAGAATGACAAGGCTCGTCTAGATTCAATGCAAAGTCATGAGCTAGATGAGAACATGTTTTCAAGGATCATTGAAATTTTTTGCTCTAACATCAATGATAGGCTAGTACCTTATGAGCCAGCAGCATGCAATCAGCCTGTTCAGATCAAAGAGGCAGGCATTCCTCCATTACATTCATGTAAACCAACTCTTCCACATCAGATTGAAATTGAGATAGAAGGTGAAACAACAGCTTTGGAGGAAGGAAATTTTACACTGCAAATGGGGCATTCCAATCAGTGAGATGAGGAATCAGTAATACATGAGATAGAAGCCAGCAAAGAAAGAGTGACATTCATCAGTTCAAACAGATGTCCTATCAGACATCTAGCTCAAGTCAGGCCTAACAAGGTGTTATCAGTCATGTTTGCACCTGAGGAGAAGATTGAACCCAAGGAGCAGCTTGTCCAATTTGCCTATATGCCTCAGAATAGTAGTAAGCATGATCAAAATTATGAGGTAGGTGGACTTGTTTTCCTTCTCCAAAGCTCATTTCAGTAGTTGGTAATACTTTTGTCAATTATTCTCCTCCTTGAGGCTGCTTATGAGCATGTGAGATATTGTAAGTTGTTGAGGATGGGTAGCTATTTTAAAGAACCAATGAATGGTCATGTTTGAGCAACACCTCTGTTGATTAGACGTAGAGTAGGTTAATTTTTTATGTTAAATAAGTGTTGTTGCACACTAGATTAGAGGCAGATTTTATTTCCCTAAGTACGGTTGCGCACAAGTTTGTTAGTTTTTTTTTTTTTCAGGTCTGGTTGTGCAAGGTTTGAAATTGTTACAGTGTACTACAGCTGTATAAATAGACAGCCATCATATGAAACAGTGAATACATGTACTCACTGTCACACATCATGCCTATCTCCCTCATAGAGCTGTCATAAAGCGCAACAGTTTGTTAAGGCGGTGTTCCTGTTGGTTATCCCCTTCTAACCATCAAGTAGATGCATATCATCAGTAACAGTGATTTGGTTCACTATCACCAACCATACCCATGCACTTGATGGTTTAGAAAAGATGGCAGTTGGAGGTCAGTTGCAGAAAGAAAGGAAGTTTTTCAAGATTTTATCAAGCATGTATGACTCTATGCCCAATGGCTAAGCTTCAGGCAACTGGTCTGATGTTTAGCAGGCAAACATATAGCAGATGTCGCCAAAGATGTTACCTAGATTTCACTACTAGCTCAATTAGGTAGAGTTTTTCAATTTTTGAAAGAGGAAAAGGTACATATATTTTTGTTGCGTTATACCCATGTACATTTGATACAAATTGAGATTAAATTGTATTGTTGCATTCAGATGTTTTTCAGAAACTTAAGAGATTGTACAAATCTTTTAAAAGATCAGCAATATATATTGAAAAAATAAGTGTATAAGTTCTCACACAAGCCGTGAGACTAACTATTTCATTGCAAAATGAAAAGACAAACTATACATTTATACATGAACTAAAAGATGAATATACATATAAGGTAGGGTGACTCGTCATTGCCTGAATGACGAGCCTTCATGTTGTTGCCGCGTCTTGTGTCATCCTAGATCGTCTGCGTGTCCCGCATCCAGTTGCTATCTCCTTGCTACCCCGTCATCTGCATAAAATTTTAGAAAATCTAATGTTAGAGCAATGACGAGGCATCATACATCATATGATATACATCTATAAATGTACAATTTGTGTTTTCAGATGCAGTAAACCAGTTAGTGTCACAGAAACTTTTGAAAAGACAAATCAAGTAGATCGACTACAAGTCCTTGTTTTTCTTAACATGTTTGCTTCATGTGCAAATACAGGAGTAATTATGTTTTTGTTTGATTCATTAATTACATTATGAGTGGAGGAAATGTGGCTCCCACAAGGGTTGAGCCTAGCTCATGGACCTTACAGAACATCTTAGATACAATGTACAAATGCAAAGGCACAGCTCAAGGAACACATTTAGAAGGTTGATCTCAGCTTTCAAGAGGTTTCAATCATGATAGGACAGCAAACAATCAGAGGAATCCAAGCAAAGCAGGACAACAAGACACAATGTGCCAGCAAAGATCATATGGAACAGCAGATTGTCATAATAAAGAGATAGCAATCATGTAGTATGAAAAAGTAGCAATATACAACAAGAAGACAGTCTTTTCATAAGCAATGAAGGCACCTAATGAAAGGTAGTGGTAGTCACTAATCACAAGGAGAAATAGTCATATAGCTATTATAAGAGGAGCAATCATACTAAAAGGAGCATGGTAGAGCTACAACTTAAAATGAAGTAGTAGACTGTTGAAGCACAGTGATCCTAAAAAGAGCCAAAGATCAGTCATATGGTTCAGTAACATTCATGAGGATAGGAGACCAATGAGAAGAGAATACGATGTCAATGATGCAGATGCTTTAAAGGAGATAACAGGTATATCTCAATTTCCATTTTCTCAATATCTAAGAGGTTGTCATTATTGTCTTCATTAAGAGCCCTATTACTATCATCAAAGACTCTTATAGTGTAACAGTGTCCAAAACAGTGAAAACATCATAAGAGACCTTGGCCCTATTCCAAGATAGTGTTGAGGATCATCATTCTTATAACTAGGTCTGCCCGCTGTCTGAGAGATCCAACATTCCAAGAAGATGCAAGAGGTTTATCACTAAGGTATGGATTTAAGATGCTACGAAGGTAGTCATTAAAGAGGCAGTGATCTTGAGGGCAAAGTGATGGTAGCATGACGAGGTCCAATTAACAAAGGAAGAAAGGTCTGCCAGCTAGTAAGATAGTCACAGGTCTCTCAGCCAGTAAGGAAACAGTGAATAGACTAAGAAAATGCAAATTTTTCAAGTTCAAATGCTACAAAACCCTCTGAAAATCACCGAAAAATGGAGTTTCAAGATCATGTACAGCCATCAGACTCATTAAATGTAGAGTTTCCAGAAAAATATGCTCATTTTTCTTCCAATTGTCTGCCACAGTAATGAAAGAAGAAATAGAATTTTTTCTAAGTTCAAATACACAGAACTTGCCAACAACAGAAAATGGAGTTTTTGAGCTCAGTTTGAACAGCAAAAAGAAAAATGCAGTTTCTCTACAGCTAATTAAAGAAATAGAATGGACAAGGATGTCATTCAAAAGGTTATAGTCATGGAGAACATCAAAAACAATGCCCAGCACAACAGAAAATACAGATTTTGAGAGCAGCAAGGCGTATATGTCATTTTTCCAAGTTTTTGTTAAGACTGGGGCTTGTTCACAGCCAAAAATGTAGATGTGTAGGAAAAATACAAACTTTCAACTCATTTCAAGCATTAATACTCAGCAAGTGTCCAAAATCATGCCATCTGGTAGCGAACAGCAAGAGGAAAGTGCATTTTTTTAAGTTCAATGCTACAGAACCCCTCAGAATCGGGCCTCTAGCAGCGGATTCAAGAGAAAATCTTAGAAAAAATTAGAAAGATGAACAACGAAAAAGGTTACCTCTGTAGTTTTCTATCTTTTGCTAGTAAAAGAATGTTTTCTTTGCCTCAGCAACCTTCTAAAACAGCCTCACATAGCCAAAAAAAATGCACAGCAGAGGATCGGCCAAGAGAAACAACATAGAATATATCAATGCACAGTCAATTCGTGGCCACAAGAGACTAAAATCGGCCTAAAATTGCCCCAAGATCGACAGAAAGGAGTGAAAAGCCTCTAAAGATGCAACTTACCTTACATTTTGCCTCAGAGTCGACCCAGAATGGATGAAAATCATCCATATGTTCCTTCAAACCCTCCATGGTGGTGGCGGCCAAGCAAAATAGCAGAGGCGAATGCAAACAAATGTTTTGTTTTTAGGTTTTCTTCCTTTTGGGGTCGAATGACCTATTTTTTGAGTATTTTGACCTTTTCATTTTTGAAACATCATTGCTATCCATTTGGTGATGTGGGGAGAAACTTCATTTGTTAAAACCTAGCAATGATTTAAAGGGGTCATGGCATTTCTTATGCCTTTTATTTCTTTTTTGAAAAACAAGCCAAATGTATTGTGGGAAATACAAGGCCAAAGACATATTTTGCCAAGGCATGTTGGCTAGGAGTCATAAGGTGGGTGAATAAAAATGTGTGTTAGGAGATACAAGGTGAATGAAGTATGGCCACAAGGCATGGTGGTATTTTTTGGGAGCCATAAGTTGATGTGATGCATGTAGGGCATGGTGAGGAGCTATGGAGGTATAAGGGTCATTTAAAATATATTGCTTCGAACCATGTATAGGCATGACACGAAGTATGTATGCATATAGGAATGGCTCGGGGTTATGAGACATTTTGACATGGCCTTGAGATGCGAGGTAGTGCAAGTCTATGATGAGTCATGTCATCTTGCCTAGGAGTCACAAACATTTTTTTTATGCATAATCTGGGAATCGGGGAATTAGATGATTATGTCATAATGCCATTTTTCTGCATAGGTTTGTGTATTTTGAATTGTAAAACATTTACTAAGGTGGTGTAATTATAAACCTCTTAGTTAAATGTTAATTAAATGCAAAAAATGTGTCATTATGTCATTTATTGGGATATTTTTCAGATATTTATGATGCTACAAGAGAATGATGACACAGATCTGACATATGTCAGAGGCTTTAGAGAGCACTTAAAGACATTCTCTGACATTTTTAAGTGCCTTTATGATAGTGGATGGCATGCCTCCACCATTTATGCATTAGGACCCCTTTTTGGAGGACTTTAGGGGGATATTTTTTAGATATTTATGAGATGCACGGGAATGGAGGTAGTGGAGTTAGTTCATCCTTATCTGTTTATAGCTATTTGGGAAGTATATAGTCTTCTTCCTTGTTCATTTTTAGAGGGTTCTGGCTATTCACTACTCTGTATATTGTAATTTTCTGAGTTCTTTTGTAGAAGTGAACAGTCTTGTAACCCATTTTCAGAGATATACAGTATTGTAACACCTTTTTGGCAGTAATAAGCTGTTTGTACCTTCCTATTTCTTTTGATATTGTGTGTCCTCAGTGTTAGTACAAATCTTGGTGATATTCTTTGTCCTTGGAGCTATCTTTCATGTTGGTGCCTTTATGCAGGGATTACATATTTTTGCAGGTTGTGAGATGTGCAAGGAATAACAATCAGTTTTGGGTAGTGAGAAAACCTCTTTCTCCTTTGCAGGACTATTGTTATTTAGCCTCCTTACAAAGTAATGATGCAAAGATTATGATTTGCTAGGTTGTGTAAGGATTCTTATTGTTACTGGTTCTGAACTGTGTCATTTCTATGTATTTTCTGATGATCTTTTGGTGCATCACCTTAGACAGTAGGTTTCATTTTCATGTAATCTTTCTTACCCTTTTCTCTGCAAAGACCTTTAGTATAAGTAGTTTAGGTGGAGTATCAACAGGGAGCCGGCCTTCTCCAGAGGTTCTTTCCATCACAGGTGACCCACAGACCTGGAAAGATCCCATGTTTCTCCAGATTGCCAAGTTCTACAACTCAGCAAGGGTGCAAATCTGAGAGACAATAGGGACATTCTAGGAAATTACAAAGGAGAGATGGTGCACATGGTAGTCACAAATATCCCTTTAGCCACCAACAATATTACTAAGTGTTGGGCCCTGGGAGAAGGTTTAAAGATGGCAATGCATTGTAAGGTTTAACGTTTAGATTTCAAAGATGATTCTCAAACCATTATCAATGGCATGCATAAGAAGTGCACTCAAAACTAGAATATCTATCACCTCCTAGGTGACATTTTATTCTTTTCTAGGCATTTTTAGAAGCTATCCTTCAAACACATCTTCAAGGAGATTAATAAGTTTGCCAATTTCCTTCCCAATGATAGTGCTTTAAGTCTCCAAAATGTGAATTCTCTAAGAAGTAATAATGTTACAGAATGTCTAGGGATTGAGGATCTTATAAAAATGATGTCTCAGGTTTTTAGACATTCAAGTCACCAAATTCCCCTGTAATCTTGGGGGCGATAAGTTCTAGATTTTTTTATGTCTTACAGTATGTTGTTGAGTGTTGTTGCTAATGTTTTTTCTATTTTAGTTATTGTGAAGTAACAAAAAAATTCAAGTTAAATATATTTTTTAATTTTTTAAAGAATTATTTATATCATTTTTTTTAAATCAATCATTTTTTTAATTTTTTATTGTTTTTTATTCAATGACATTTTTCCATAGTGCATAACTCTCACTATAAATAAAAGCCTTCCACAATTTCTTGAATTAGATCATTAACTCAAATGTTTAGCAACTGTGAACAAATATTTTTTGGTAATTTTTATCAAATATTTTATTTATTATTAGTTTTGAATTAGTACTAACAAAAATATCAAACATATATTTTTCCATAATACATTTCTCTTAGCATATATATCAAAATTATTTTTTTCTTTCTTAATTGAAACAAAGACATCCATGTATAGTGTAGTGCATTTTTTGAGGTTTTTTTAATGATGTTTGCTATTTTTTCTAGTGTCTTGAATAGATGTCATTTTTTTTGAAATGGACTTGTATGGACTTATATATATATATATATATATATATATATATATATATACACAACATAAAACATATTATAATTTTTGGAAAGCCGACACTAAAAGCTACATACTTACAAATGACTTTATTTGATCCCCCAAAAGGTGAAGCAAAATTATTTTTTTATCAACATTTTGACAAGTGCAGAAGTGAGAGTTTGATATAAGCCTAGTAAGGTTCTATCCAAAAGATTTTGATCTAACCCCTTTAGATAGAACCCCTTTATGCTTGAAGGTGCTTTCATAATAGTGTGTTTTATTTGTTGTGATTTTTGTCTTAAATCACATATTTTTTATAATATAGACTATCACTCTCTTTTATAGTGTATCCTTTTTGGGGGGTGAAGGCACAAAAAGGATAAATATATTAATTAAGAAACCAGAAAACAAAAAAAAATATAAGGACTTCTAGACAACAAAAACTATCACTAGAGCCCATGGAATAAAAATCCAAGAAAGTTTTCTACAATCCCACCACCTCCAAGACCCAAAAGAAACCACTAAACCATCAAAGCACAAAATACCAATAAAAAAGAGACCAAAACTATCAAGCCAAGTCATTATAAATGAGCTTCAGAAATTGCAAAGAATGAGTAGAAGACAGGGACTCCCATTCTATGGAATTCCAGTTGTGATCAACACCAAAAGCCTGTTTAACCAAACAACCAGTAACAACATTCCACTCTCTAAAAATATGAATAAAAAAAAAAACGGACTCAAAATTTCTTGAAAGACAGAAAAAATCTAATCCACAATAGTGTAACCTTGATTGATTGATTAATCATTCAGCCGAGATGTATGTATTGTCAGGGCTTAAATTTAACAATCAACCTTGCTTATCAAGCAATTTTTTATGGCAGTTATCTATTCAATGGTGCCTTTAAAATACTATGACATACTTTAGTATAAGTAAATTATATAAAAACCAAATATATATGTTATCATAATCCTATATAAATTTTGACAGTTTGTCCAAAATCTCTCCTTTCATATGCTACGGTCTTTTCAAAATTTCAGTTGTATTTTACAGCTAAAATGCCTAAATACAGCTATACAACTGTCAAATTTAAGCCAATTTGTCTTTATGGACCTTTGGCCCTTATTTAGCTGATTGGCTGTTCTGGCATCCTTGTCTGCTTTACCGTGGCAAGTTCTGAGAGCTTTCCATTATATAGTGGTAAGGGCCCTTCTCCTTTTTAATAATTTAAAATAAAACGAAAACTTCAGACATTGACGACTTCAGAAGGGACTGCCTATGATATTGGCTCGAAGGTTCAAAGGCACGTGGGCGATAACTGGTCCACGTTCAAATTAGTGCGCTTACGGCGACGGTCAATGTCAGATTTTTATATTGCAATTATCTGTTACTTGCCGTTCCTTCCTCGCATCTTCCCCGAGCAAACCCTCTTGTTCTATATAAGCAGGTAGTACAAATCCATCTGGCAGACCCTCTCAATATCAAACCCTCAGTAAAGATAAGATTATTCAACATCAGTGTGCTTTGAAAATGATGAGTGAAGAGTATTATTCAGCTCTGCAACAGATTGCATTGCATTTGCTCGGCGACGATTCCATATCCACTCCTCACTCCGCTGTGGTGGACTGCAACTTAACAGAGAATGTCATTGCGTCCGTTGACGGAGATCTTTCGGAACAGGGATTGAAATGCGGTAATAAACGGACTGTTAGTTCGTCGCTTAAGATTTCTGTTCCGTGTGAGCGGCATTACAGAGGAGTGCGTCGCAGACCGTGGGGGAAATTCGCAGCGGAGATTAGGGATTCTGCCAGGCATGGGGCCCGCATTTGGCTCGGAACTTTTGACACCGCAGAGGCTGCTGCTGTCGCATATGACCGTGCCGCTTTTAAAATGAGAGGAGCCAAGGCTCTGCTCAACTTTCCCCTCAACGCCGCTTCCTACTCTGAGTCGGTCTCAGGGGGTGGTCATGTGGAGTCCAAGAAGAGGAGCAGAAAGAGCGTTGATTGGGAGATCCAGCAGGCAGGTCGCAGTAAGATTAGAAGGGATGTAAAGTTAAACGATGATTATGAAGAGGAGGACGTTTTTGGGAAATTAGAAAAATTGGTGCCTCTTTCTCCGCTCCCTGTCTTCCCCTTCAAACCATCACCATCACCCATGGTCATGTAATCGCCAGCCTTGTAAATTCATTTATTTATTTTTTCATTCAATTATTCTTTGAACGTCTTCTCCTCGATTTTTAATACTGAAAAATCTTATAATACCTAAGCTAGCAATAAAATCGAATATACCAAATATTTTAGCCATTTCAAATAAAAGATTTTCTACTTAAAAATCAAAAGTAATTTTTGCAAAACAATATTTAGGGATTTGAGTGAAAGAATATGAATATAAGTAATATTTTTTTAATTATTTAATTTTGAAATTTTAGAAGATTAAAATAAATAGTTCCTATATTTATGAGATAGCATGTACACTTATTTTTTCTTTTTCTTTTTATTTTGAAAAATATGACTATCTATATAATTTTTTTAATAATTTCATATTTAAAATTCGGTATTTTAATTGTTTATTTAACATTTGAAATATATTTTCTAAATTAATAAATTACTTCAATTTTATTTGGTTTGTTTGCTTCAAAAGTTCTTTAATATAATAAATTATATTTGCAAATATCTTTATAGTTATATTTGTGTGAGCAAAATAAAGATATTATCTCTTAGAGTTGAGTGAAATTAAATTTAATTAAATAATCAAGCAATAAATAAACAAATTAAATCTAAATTAAAGAGTGGAAACTAAATAGCTAAAGAGTGTTTTAGGTGCTCATCTTTTTCTGAGGAGGTGGTGACTTTGACTTTGTGGTTGACTTGTTGATACATTATGATTGGTGATTAGTACCAGAAATTAGTATGTGAATAGTGATAAGGGAGGTGTAAGAACTTATCAAGGACATCAGTCATTGCGGACAATGCTATGCCATGTAACCTAGTCTTGGTCAAGTTTGTGTCATTCAACTTAGGCTGATTCCATTACTGATGTGACCCTGTAAGATCTATGTGCTTCATCTCTTGAGTTATTTCTTCAAAAGGGTTGAGCTGAAATCACATCGATGCTTGCTTTCAAGTGAAAGAAGTCCTAGGATTTTTTTGGTAGCAAATCAAGCCCTTAAATGATTATACAAGTTCACAATCATGTCATGCATGAGATGAAAATGTAAAAGTTCAATGTCCTAGTGTAGGAATGTAGAGATGTGACTTTAAAAGCTTTGTAATCAATTTATGCATTTACAGTGGTTCTTTTCAACACTTGATAATACTTGCCAATTGCTAATGACATAAGAATGTCTATAAACACATGCCCAGGTACTTAATTTGAACTTTTGCACTTGTAGACAGATAAGATAATGACTAGTTTCTAAGAAGGTCAGTTGAGGAGTGCAAGAAATTTGGATTTTGAATGAGGTGGATAAGCTAATGCCATGTAGCCTTGTCCATAGACTTAGGAAAAGGTTAGGAATAAGGGTTGGTCTAGAGCAAGGGGATTTCTATGATGGTTGGCTTGTGGGTTCTAAGGTAAGGGTCATTTTATGTGCCAAATAGATTAAATGAAGCACTATAATAGTATATTTACAACATATGTTCAAAGTGGTGTAAAATAAAATTTCTAAAACATAGGAATTGCACTTTTATCCCTTACAATTTGGTCATCGTATAGATATACATTACAGTAGAAAAAAAAGTAAAATGCAAATATGTTGTGGTCAATGTTTATGGCTAAGTACCTTGTACACAAATTAAATTAATGGTAATAGAAAGATTACAATATAATCTTAGAGATAAACCCTTCTTAGGAAATCTTTAGGCTTTTACTCATGAGACAATCCAACAAAATAACCTTGCATAAAATAGTAGTAGCGATCTTCTAAATACTGAAAGAATCTAGCATCTAGTCTTCACACTTCAAACCTATGATGCTCAAGATGCTTAAACCACTAACTCATGGCTTGTTATATAGGAAAGAGGCTAACCTATAAACCACTTGTAGTTAATTCAAAACCATGGGCTAACACATGACACCTCACTAGGTGGTTCCAAGGTGGTTCTAGGAGGCAACACAAATTCTAGCACCTCCTTGTCCTTATTCTAAGATATGTCTAAAATAAAAGTGCACACCACACCTACTATCTCAAATTATGTGATTTTACCTCAACCAATTTGTCATCAACTTAACCAATTTATCCTCATGTGAGTGTGACACCCCATTTGTCCTCTAGTGAGTTTTTATCATTTACACACCTAACTAATGTTTCATACAACATGACATGTGTCTTGGGAAAGGTTTTCCTATTCACCTTGGACATCCTATTCATGTTATGCCTAGGTTAATGTGCATATTTTATAGTTATTGCCTCACCAAATCAACTAGGATGTCTCTTAGCTCCTTAGGTAAACCACATAAATGAGTGACATTGTTATGCAAGGTGTAAAACACCTTCCCAACAAGGCCAACTTGGTTATAAATCCATGATTATTGCATCCAACATAATCCCCTTAGACTTCATTTGCTCACTTCCTACTCCCTAGTATCATGGAGGCCACACTAGATCCAACTCCATGGTAGACCCTGCCTACCCAAATCAACAAGTGAAATGGAAATGGTTTTAGAATGTGTGAGATTCAACCTTTAGGATATTTTCAAGGTGTACACTTATTTCTCTTCTTGTTTGTGTTGTAATATTTTAAGAGGATGTTTGAGCAAAAGATAAACAAATAATCCCAAGTAAAGTTCTTTAATATCATTTTCTTTGTACATCATTTTTTATGAATTCTAATAAAAATAGCAATGTCAAAGAGTTTAGGGGAGGAAGGAGAGAGTTGGTGCTAAGGGGAGATGAAGAGTCACCTCCATAGTTGTTCTTCCTTCTTCCTTGTTGGCCTTTCTTAGTGTTTTTGGTCTATCCACTTGTTAATAGTTTGGGAGTTTGGTTATGGTCATTATTATTTTTATTTTTTTTTACTTTATAATTTTGATCCCATCTCCGACGTAGATTATTTTCTAGGGTTTCTTTTGGTTTAGGCTATTGTTGAGCTTGGTAGAGAGTGTTGTTTGAGTATTTACCCTATGAGGCCTACTTAATAATAGTTTGGTGATCATCTATGTCCAATAAATAGGACGGCCTAGGTAATAGTGATGTAGGGTTTAAGAAAGGAAGTTGTGATGCAAGATCCTACAAAGTGACATTGGGTTTGGAGGAGTCTTCACTAGTTCTAGAAGGTGTGTAATTTTTTTTAAAATGGATGGGAGTAGCAAGGAGTTCATAAAAAAGGTAATGCTCCTACAAAAACCTTAAAATTATGACCCGATGTAAGGAAATGTTAAAATCCTTGATTAATGAAGAATGTAGATTGAAAAGTGTGACCATTTCCTTTTTTTTGTCTAAGCAAAGATAACTTACCTTCTAGGAAGTTTTTTGATGATTGGTTATTGGTCATTTGGGGAAAAAGGTTGGGTATTTATGTGTAGCATGTGTAGAATGGTTTAGAAATGAATTTTCCTTATTTGTTTTAAATCTACTAGTATGTAGAAAAGAGATTTGGAAAATAAATTTTGGAGTGTTGGAAAAACAATATTTAGGGCTTTGCCCCGGGACCTGTTTGTCCAACCTAAAGTTGTTTTTATTCTTCTCCTAGGTGGATTGATGTCTAGAATTTACCTCCTCATGTGTTCTTTCTTAGTTGCTCAAGTCCTTAGGTGAAGTCCTAAAATTGGAGGGAACCAATGTTTCCTTGCCTCATCTAAATGCAAGAGTGCTAATCTCATTAGACTTGGTTAGACAACTAAATAATATTGTCTTCCATTGCATAATAGAGAAGTTTCTTACAAGATTATTGGTTTGGGGAGCCTTGGGTCTTTTTTTATAAAAATGATAGGCATATGAGAACAAACTACCATAAACTAAGGATTAAGAAAAAATGCATAATGAGGAACTCCCTTCTAACAATGGGTTGATTAATAAGGACTTGGTTGGTGTAAAAAATAATTGTAGTTTGTCTAAACCTAAAATGTTGAATATGAAGTTAAAAAGGATTTTGTTCCTTTTGAGCCCATACTTAATAGCATCCCAAGAGATTTAAATATATTTGGCAGTAAGAAAGATATGAATATTGATGATTGTCTTAAGAGAAAGGCTTGTCCTAATCTTCCTTTGACTAGTTTGAATCTTTTGACCACTAGTAAGGTAGATAGTGTTTCCAAAAGGGGATTTGATAAGAGAGTTAGACCCAATATTGATTGTAACCCTAAAGAGGTAAGGAATATGGGTGATGGTGATAATATTGATCCTCTAGCTTTGGCCTGCAAAAAGTAGAATAGTAGAAAAGAGGTTAAGCTCCATCCTAGCTTTGACAATCTTTGTAGAGGAAAAGGAGGTTCTTATAGTTAACTCACCCCCTCCTTTTATTATTTACATGAAGATTGTAAGTTGGAATAGTAGAGATCTATAATCTTATGAAATAAGATTTGTTGTTAGAATATAATTTTGTAAAGCCAAATATGATCTGGATGCTTTGTTTTTACAAGAAGTAAAGTTTGTAGGCTATGCTTTGGATAATGCCCTAAAGTTTATTAAATGGCCTAAGTATATTTGCATAGATTCTAATCTTAATAAAGTTGGTTGGATATATTGTTGACAAGGGCTTCTCCTTGTGCTAGAATTGTTTGGGTCAAATTGAATATTAAGGATAAGGTATTTGGTTTGTGTTCAGCTTATGCTCCTAACAACTATAAAGATAGATCTAATCTATGGTTATGGATGTGCTCAAGTTTGCCTAGGATCCCTTGGGTCATTGGTGGTGATTTTAATATGATTAAAGTTGGAGAGAATAAATTGGGAGGATCAAAGTTTGCATGGAAAGGAAATGAACTATTCTTTTAGTCTAATATGAAGAGGAGATTTAATTTGTTTAACCTTGTGAGTGAAAATAAAAAAGACAGTTCTAATGTTTGGTATTCTTGGTCAAATATGCAAAAAGGAAATAGAAGAGTCTTTTGTATACTTGATAGATTTTATTATGATAAAAATTTCTTCAATTTCTCTTCCTCTAATGGCAATAATGTGGTGAATATATATCCTTATCCACTTTCTAACTATAGTCCTATGGTGTGTTGTTTTCATTTTGATTCTTCCTCTACTTAGATTAAACATTATTTTCAAGGACTTTTCAAGTTGAATGTTACTTGGTTATATGATGATTCATGCAATAAAGGTGTTGAGAGTTTGTAGAATATCTTTCATGATAAGGGTGCAAGATTGTCTTGTGTTTCCAATTGGACTAATATTGTTGAAGCTATTCAATTTTTTTAGATCCTACGATAAAATGTAGGTTAATAGGAGGGTGGAATGCTTTATAATGATTGAAGAGAGATTGTTTAATGTTGAGAAGGCCATAAGTCTACCATTTATTCTCTGTATATTTTTAAAAATATATAACATTTTTAATACACAAATGTATTTATTAGAAACTAAGTTAAATATAAAACTGAATCTCATGTTAAAATATTTTGTTTGTAGTGAAGAGTTTTAGTTTATGTCAAACTTAATGTGTCAACATATTTAGGAGTGGATCAAAGAATCGGTTTATAAAGAAGTTGAGAATCATACAATGAAGGAAACTGTTCTACAAAAGAAGGCAAGGGTTGAGGCTCTACTTCACCATCGGAGATGGGAAAGGGGAAAGGAATGAAGAACAAGTATTTTCTGACTTTCCAAATACATCCTTCTCCTCCTTTCCACTTTTAATCTTTCTGAAGGGCGGTTACGCGGCTTCCGCTTCCACTTCTGCTTCTTCTCTACTTCTTTTTTGGCCTCCACGTGACCACACCTGCCGTGGGAGGCGGCATCGAGGGGTAAGTTGAGCAGAGCTTTAGCCCCTCTCATCTTAAAAGCGGCACGGTCATATGCGGCAGCGGCAGCCTCCGCGGTGTCAAAACTAGCCAGCCAAGTACGGGCTCCCTGCCTGCTGGAGTCCCCGATCTCAATCGACGAACTAAAAGTCCGTCTATTACCGCGCTTCAATCCCTGTTCCGTATTGTCAGGCAAATGACCTCGGTCAACGCACGCAATTACAGTCTCTGATGGCAATAATGCGGTGAATATATGTCCTTTTCCACTTTCTGACCGTAGTCCTATGGTAAGTTGTTTTCATTTTAATTCTTCCTCTACTTACCGAGATTAAACATTCTATTCAAGGACTTTTGAAGTTGAATGGTACTTGGTTAAATTATGATTCATGCATTAAAGGCGTTTGGAGTTTGTAGAATATTTATCACAGTATTTGGTAAATAGTGATGCTAGTGTTCGTGAGGCTATTCGATTTTTTGTTTGATTCTATAGTAAATTGTAGGCTAATAGGAGGGTGAAACTTTATAATGATTCAAGAGAGATTGTTTGATGTTGAGGTAAGATTACAAAATGACTTTGTTAATGAGGAGATTCAAATTGAGATTACTAATTTTAAATATAAGTTAAGATGCGAGAATGTGTATCAGGTTAAAGGGGTTAAAATTAGATTTAGATTGAATTGGTTAAAAGATGGTGATAAAGGGTCTAAAATCTTCTTTAATTATTTGAAGTCCAAGTCTACGAGGGAAAAAAATCTTTGGCATAAATCTTAATGCTATCTTACTTAAAGATGAATCTCAAATTAGGGAAGAATTTGAAGACTTTTATAAGGATCTATTTACATCTTTTGTGTCTAACTCTATTATTGCTAAGACATTTAAACATCATTAGGAAAATTATTCCTAAGAAGGTGAAAGTAGTGGATGCTTTGAAACTTGAGGAACCTTCATTGTGGATGAGATTAACTTTGTCATTTACTCTTTTGTAAATGATAAAGCTCTTGGTGTTGATGGGTTATCTACTTAGTTTTATAAGTTCAATAAGGGTTGGTTTTCTCCTTATCTACTATAGCTTTATAATAAAGTTATTAAAGTTGGTTCTTTGGGTAAGGATATTAATAGAGGCATTGTCAAGCTATTACCTAAGGAAGGGGATCCTTCTCCCATTAAGAACTAGAGAAATATCACTTTGTTAAATGTTTCCTATAATATTTATGCTAGACTTTTAACTTTTAGACTCAAGGATATTCTCCCAAATGTTATATCTCCTAGTCAAATTGGCTTTGTTAAAGGAAGATATGATTTGGAGAATCTCTTTATCAATTGGGAAGGTAAGACTTGGGTCAAAGAGTCTAGATAAATTTTTTGCATGGCTTTAATTGATTTTAAAAAATCTTATGAAAAATTGAATGCTATTTTATTATTAATGTTATGAGAGCTTTGAGACTTGGTGATGAGTTTTGTAGATTTGTTAGTGTTCTTTTTCAAGATGCCATAGCTCAAGTTAGTGTAAATGGAGGTTTATCGTTTCCTTTTGAGCTACAAAAACCTATTAGTCAAGGATGTCCTTTGGCCCCCTCTTTATTTGTCATTATTGTTGAGGCTTTGCATCATGTGTTAAGACACTCTTCTCTTTGGTCTCCTCTTAAAGGTATTATTTTACCTAACAATGAGACTCTTTTAGAACATCAATTTGCAAATGATACTGCCCTTTCACCCATTCCAAAGAAAGATAACTTTGAGAATTTCATGCAAGGTTATTGTTATTATATTTCTTCTGGATCAAAAATTGTTGTTCAAAAGTCAATAATTTTGTGTTGGAAAGAAGAACCACCTAATTGGGTTGTAAGAGATGGCTCGGAGTGGGGTGGTCCTTCCAAATTGGTAAGATATTTGGGTATACCTTTTGTTATTTCACCTTCATTGAGAATAATGTGGCATTGGGTCATGGCTAAAGTTGTGAAGAAAATGGGAAAATTGCATTCTAACTATCTTTTAATGGAAAGCATATTTCAAGTTTGTCAAAAAAAAAATCCTCTTATTCTTTGTTCTTTTCCTTTACATGGTTAGTTTGCTCTTCTCATTTGAAGCAACTAGAAAAGCTTATTAAAGAACAAGAGTAAGAGAGGACATGTGTGCATAAAACAAGAGAGAATAGGAAAGAAGTAGAAGTAAGTGTAAATATATGTGAGAGATATCTAATCAGTATTCTAGAAGATAGACATAGAGATATATGTAGTCAAACACATGTACGTAATAGAGGAATGAAAGAAATTGTAAAAGAGTGAATTGCCTAAGCATATGTGGGGTGTGTGTGTGCGCGCATGCTTGTGGTATAAATGTAAGATGTTATGACATGAATGACATATGAAAGGTTGTATCTCACATGGTGTTGTGTGAATAAATGAGCATTTTATTTTGTTTATGTGTATAATCTACCACTCTTATTTTGATTTCCTTCTTATTATATCACATTGGGGTTAACTACAAGCACATATACAAATGTATTTTATGTCAATACACACCAATATGAGACTACTAGTGCACATAATATGAATGAATCACTCATAATCAAACACAGACGTGCATGTTCTAATCTTTTTTTACTTTGGTACACCTGAGTTTTTAGCCTCATCCGAACCCAGAGAGACCACTTACGTGGGGATCTCTTCCCATTGGCTTTATCACCGAAACCACTAGTCCTCAATGCATTATCACCTTGTTCAAACCCACAAGCTCAACAATCTAGTGAAGGCCTACCCTATGAGCACAACCACCCAATGAAGGCATACATTCAGCTAGCACGTCACCCAACGAAGACATAAGGCCTACGAGCTCAACAGTGCAGCGAGGGTTTGAACCTTGGTGACCGCCACAACCACCTTATGACTTGACCATTGCACTACGTCCTTATCAATATGCATATTCTAGTCTTTGATAAAATACAAAACCTAATCTTAACACAACAGTGTAGTCCACTTATGTTCTTCCTCTAATAAACCATATGACAACATAACTGAACATGTTTCTTATTCCCCTCTCTCTCTTACCTATTCTATGCCTCAATCTGAACCTTATATTCATTTATTTAAGTAAAATCTAAACTATTTTAAATACTTCCCTATTATAAATTAGATTATTAAATAAATTAACATATGTAGTAATTAAAGACTAAAAAACAAACAAACAAACAAACAAACCTTATTAGATGTTTTATTTTAATTACATTATTCAATCATTTTAATTATAGTCGTTATCTATTTAAGTTAGTTACACATGTCCAAAGCAAAGAATGCCTTTTTGTTTTTAAAAGATTATTGCACATGATGGGGTCACTTTGTTCATATCAATAACGCAAGTACCATATATTGTATAAATATGTAGTGGATTCATTACACCTATCTATGGTTGATCTTTATCCCATATATTAATTTAATAATTGCTGTTATTTTTATTTTTTTTAAAGAAAGCTCTAACATTGTGACCAGTTCCTGTTTATTTTTATATTATATTGTTGTTCATAAAATATTGTTATATATGCGCAAAAATCTTTGTTGAGAAGGCCACAACTATACCATTTATTCTCTCTATATATTTTTAAAATATTACTTTTTTTAATACACAAATGTATTTATTAGAAATTTAAGTTAAATATAAATACTGAATTTCATGTAAAAATATTTTGTTTGTAGTGAAGAATTTTATTTTATGTAAAACTTAATGTGTCCTAAAACATATTTAGAAGTGGATCAAAAAATCAGTTTATAATGAAGGTGAGAATCATACAATGAAGGAAACTGTTCTACAAAACAAGGGAAGGGCAGAGGCGCTACTTCACCATCGGAGATGGGAAAGGGGAAAGGAATGAAGAACAAGTATTTTCTGACTTTCCAAATACATCCTCCTCTTCCTTTCCACTTTTAATCTTTTTGTAGGGCGGTTGCGCCGCTTCCGCTTCTTCGCTACTTCTCTTTTCAGCCTCCACGTGACCACAGCTGGCGTAGGAGGCGGCATCGAGGGGGAAGTTGAGGAGAGCCTTAGCCCCTCTCATCTTAAAAGCGGCACGGTCATATGCGACAGCTGCAGCCTCCGCGGTGTGAAATGTACCCAGCCAAGTACGGGCTCCCTGCCTTTTGGAGTCCCTGATCTCTGCAGCATATTTCCCCCAAGGCCTGCGACGCACTCCTCTGTAATGTCGCTCACACGGAACTGAAATCTCAAGCGAGGAACTAAAAGTCCGTCTATTACCGCACTTCAATCCATCTTTCATGCTGTCAAGCAAATGTTTTCTGTCAATTACTTGCGGGTCTACTCTTGCAGAGGGAGTCGTGGGCGTGGAGTCATCGCCGAGCAAATGTAATGCGATTTGTTGCAGAGCTGCATTGAACTCTTCTTTTGATATCGTCAAAGCCATTTGTATTTCGCCTTGACTCGTGTTTTTTGGTATTGTTGGGTTTGAATTTGTAATTGTTATATAGAAAAAAGAGAAGATTTCTGAGCTTGTAATCCATTCAAGATAAGTGTTGAGTACACTGTCTCTGAACAACTTGGCAAGTGGCTTCTGAGCTGTCAGCTGCAACTTGCAATACGGTACACAAGCGGTGATGATAAACTTCACTTACATTATTGGTCGTTGACCCATCGTCAATAATTGCATACGCCCATTTAAGTCGGCGATGAGGAAAGGGACTGAAACAAGGCGTAGATTCATTCCAAGCATTGATGAGGAGGTTACAAATATCGATTCACATTAAAAATATAAACAACCCAACAAGGTATTTGTGATGGAGTAAATTGCATTTACATAAACTAGAATATTTATATTTAAAAAATATATCTAGCCCAACATATCTTCCAATTTGTTTTTTGGTTTTTGGTTTATAGTTTTGACATTTATAAATTATTCTAGGGAAAAATATTTGCATTTTGGTTTAAAATAGCAAAAGCATCTTTGAGAGTGGTGGTGGTGTATTTATTGGGGCATTTCATTATGGTCCACTACAACCATGCATTGAATTTGATTTGATTTGATTTGATTTATTTGTTATTTTTTTGGATTTTTTTACTGTTACAAAAATTTGAATCTTTCAGCGCTTGCTTTGAGTATAGAATGCCTCTCGGCATAATATTATAAGTTGATGTAAGTGATAACTGAATTGAATTAAATTAAATGTTAAGAGGTAGTTAGTTTTTAGAGTTAATAATGGAAAAATAATGTTGAAAGTGTACATAATTAATTTATCACTGTTTAGAAATTAATGTCTTTGGTCTTATGGTTGTCTTAGAATTTATGTTGTTTCAAAAAACTTTGTAGTTTGAATCTAACTGTTTGTATTATGCAGAAATGGAAAGTTATCAAGGATGTCTAGATTTTCTTGTAAGTCCTGCATCTCCCACCACACATCACTTGAACACATTTTTTTGTGGAAATGTGGACTTTTCATTCCTCTAAGGAAATGTCCCAAGTCCTTGTTTCTTTTTGCACCACACGTTTCTACAAGCTTATGCTTTGTGAAACTTTGGAGGACAACCACCTAACTTCCCAACTCCCTACCTCCTTTCAGTTTTTGCTTTTCCATGTAGTGTTGCTTGCAAGATTGCAGGCCTCATGACCATGCCAACTTTCCTATTCCTTACTTCCCTCCACATCTCCACAAGACTTTTATACCACTTTTGCAAAATTTACCAACCTATGTGCACGAGGCTTCCTTTCGCAAGGCACATCCTTGCAAATCCTAAAATGCATTAGTTACTTGTATGTGTGAACAAAACCTTTATAAAACCACTCCATTTTAACTTGTTTTCACATTTGCAAATATTTCTCAGCATCCTAAATGCTCCTCTACTTTTAGAACTCCAACCCTTGCAACAACCTTCTAGATTCTTGCATCCAAATTTACCATCAGTCAATCTTTTGTGTGCCTTGTTAGAGATTCCTTATCGACTAAACTATCCATTCAGGTATTCCACTATGATCTTCTAGTGTGTCCTTTGTAACTCATGATCAATTTCATTTGATCCATTCAGGTATTCCACTATGATCTTCCTATTGTAATTAAAGGTGTTAGAAATCCAAATCTATGTTAAACTATTTGCCTCATGAAATTTTTGTGCATTGCATCTAAGGTTTCACCATCTTTTGACATGAATGCATTAATTTTTAGATTCCTTAATATTGAGTCCTAGAATTTATTGTTGCACGCACAAAATCTATTGTCACATGTGCCCTAAAAATCATTACCACACATGTATTGGGGTCTAATTCTTACGTTGTAATTTTTTTTTCCACTTTCACTAAGCTTCTCTTACAGACTTGCGGAACCCTGACTCCCCTTCACCAAAAACTCCTAATTCCTCACTTCCCTCTAGTTCATGCATTCCCACAAGATTGTAATTGTCTAGAAACCAAACATATAAAGATTGCTTCTTTGGATATTTGAGCTCATCCTCTACTTTTTTGCTTTGCAAAGATCTCATATGACTTCACACAAGTTTAAAAATTCAAAGGAGTAGCTGGATCCCCTTCCAAGATTACCTCTACACTTAATTAAGTATCAGATATTGACTTAGGGCATGCAGACTTAGAAGAATTCTTGAGAAGGATGTTTGGGGATGATAAAACAACATGAGTAAGGTGTATTGCTAGTAGTCAGATTGTACAACCTACAAGTTTCCCTACCTTAGTTTAGTCTCCTACACTCATCATGACATGTGCCAAGTTTTATGATCCTCAAAGCAAAAGGATCATAGGTATTTCAAATGAAGTCTTTCTTGATCTTAGCCTTGATAACAATGTATAAACCTTCTAGATTCTTCATTATGAGGAGATGATAATGTTGGACATTGTTGATGGACTTGAATTTTACAACCTTGATCCAAATTTGTGTCTGAAAGCTTTGAACAAGAACTGGTTAATCAAAGCAAGGGTTGTTTCCTCAAAACCACCCAAGACACATTTGAGAAGTGATTTTCAATTGGAGATCAATGACTTAATCACTAGACCCCGAATAGAGTAATGGATTCTCCCAATGCTAGAGAATTTCAACCATGCATGTTTAGATTCATCAAAATCATTTTGGACAATTATAAAAGGATTGATTGGGCTACCATGCTCTTAGTGATAACCTCCACAAGATACTCACAAAGGTCCAAGACTTAAGTAAATTTTACATAACTTCTTATATTGTGTGTCTACTGGATAGGAGAAAAAATTTTCCTCAATTGAATAAAATTGGGACATTGGGTGCTGGAGAAGGACATAAAAAGGTATGAGTTCCACCCCCAATTAGAACTCAAAGAAAGTCAAAAGCACTTTAAAAGAGCCAATGATTCCTTTGTCTCCTTTCTCATTAGACAAATGGAAGATTATCGCAATAAAAGCATCTCTCTAGAAGCTACTAGCATTATGTGGGTTGGCCATAGACTACTATGACATTGATAATATGGAGAGCTAGATTCTTTAAACTTTAGTGACTTATAATGTGATGATTTCAATCTAGGGTCACAAAGACAATAGTCAAAAAATCTATAACTTTAGTATATCTAGAAGATTGAACAAAGAATGAATATAATCACCCAAAGGAAGAAGTTGAGTTTAGAAGTGAACATTCATTTATCCCAGTTATTAAGTCTTCAAGCTCGAAGGTTAAATAGATGACCCCTACTCTCACAGAACCTTCTACCCACACCATCGTAGAGATGCTAGGAAAGGTGTCTCAACCTTGCATCCTAATGTCTATATTTATTAATTATTTGTATAATCATTTTATCCTCACATGAGAAAAAGGGCATCCTACTTGGAGGTGGCAGGGTAAAAGCACAACCCTGTGTCACACTTTATAAAGGAATCGGCCAATAGCAAAAAAAATTCTGAACTTCGACCTCATAAAAGTGGCATTTATGTTTTGAATTTCAAAATGATGTAAACTAATGAAATGTAGATCTCTTGATGAATATTATTTATGCTTATAATTTTTTAAAAAATTAAAAAAATTATTTTAACAATGTTTTTATAAATTTAAGAGCAAATTTTGAATTGTTGAAAATTTCAGGAAAAAGTGACTTTGAGTCCACGTCACAAAAAAAAGAGCAAACAATCTTATTTTTCCCTAATTTTTCTTTTCCCAAATAGAGGAGTTCAATATCTAGTGCATGGAGAAAGAAAAACCAGTTTTCAATGCATATTTTCTTCGTAATATCATTTTAAAGTCAAACTTTACAGAATTTGATAGTTTTCATTCCACATCAACTTTTGTATAATTTTTTTTATCATTTTCACAAAACCAATTATACCCTTTTGGAGAGGACTCTTTCCTCTAGTGCACCATATAATTTTGAAAAAATTTGGATGTGTTTTGATATATATTTTTTAAATTTCTAATTAGTGTTATCTCTGATTTTAACAACCTACTTGCAATAATTTAAAAAAAATATATTAAAACTAATCAAAATATTAAAAAAAATCATATTTGGATTCTAGACTCTAAGCTCTACAAAGGGATATTTTTTTTATTTTTGAAATAATCCATTCTGATTGAAGAAATATTCAGTTTAAGTTGAGAATTTCAGAAAACCAGAGAAAATGAGGAGGTGGCTGCCATGTAAGATGCCACAGACAATTTCAGGCGAATCGATTTGGGGGCGAAATAATTTGGGAGCGAAATTGACTCGCCCAAAATTACCTAATTCCAGCAACCATCGGTCAGCAGTTTTTTTTTTTTTAACTTATATATATGGCTTCAATTTTTATGATTTTTCTCAATTCAAGCATCAAGGAGAAAATAGAAGAAGTAGAATTTTTCACAATAGAAGCTAAAAATTATTTTTTAAATTTTTTTCAAATCAAACATTTGGAGAAACCACACAAAAGGAGTTTTTTTGGCAAGAGAGGCTACAAATTTTCAAGGTATGTAACATGATTCTCAACTTATTTACTCATTTTACCATGTAGAAATTGAACTTCATGAGTTATTTATTATGATGTATATGTGTGTGTAGGTGAATTAAAACAAGCAATTTGTGATGGGGAATAAAAGAAATAGATTAAGGTTGTATGACTGAAAAAGAGTTGAAAAAACCCTAGGAACATCTAGTCAAAAACAACCCATTGAAATTATTGATGAATATGTTGAGGGGCCTGTCAATAAACAAGTACAAGATGAAATTGGTAGTAGTGATAGAAATATTTTTCATGGAATGGAAAATCTTATGGAGATGGATGAGGATCCTCTTTTCAAAAACATTTCACCTAAACATATTGATGCAGAGCATATGCCAGCTGAAGCGTATGAACCCTATTGAAGACCCTTTTGAGCTTACAAAACAGCAAATTTAGAATGTATCAGCAAGACTTTTGAATTGTCTCACCAAAACATACCCACTCTTGCCTATCGGCAAGACAGTCCACCGTCGGTCAGGTTCAATACTCCTTCGCCGACACCTTCACCTCTCACCGATAAGCCCTTGTCGGGCTGACAATGACTATCGGCACATCACAATGCCGCTCACTTCGATGTCTAGGTCACACCGACGTGGTCTTCATTGGATTTGCCTATCGGCATGACAATCCAACATCGGTCAAGATAGAAACTCCTGCGCCGATACCTATCTCTCACCGAAAAGCACACAACATGAACTTCTCCTTTGGTAGGACTAGCCCACTATCTACCCGATGAACAGGTTCAATCCGAAGGTTCAACAGATAGGTTCAACCAGCAGGTTCAAACTAGAGGTTCAATGGATAAGTTCGCCCGGAAGGTTCAACCTTCCCCTTCGGTGAGACTTCTGTCTATTGGTGAACTCTTTAAGTCTCCTACCGATGCTGTTGATTACACCGATGGACTTGCTGTCGGTAAAACACTAACTATCGGTGACACCTCTATTCCTTCCGCCGATGGCATAATTCACTCCGATGAGCTACCAAGACTCCTTATCGGCCAGACCGCTTCTCTCTCACGTCGACGGCAATGTTGAACCGGTTCAATTCGGAGGTTCAACGCCGAGGTTCAACTGAGAGGTTCAAACCTCACGCCGAAGCTTTCTCTGTCGGTGACACCCTCCAACGGTCTCCCCGATCGGTGTGGCTTCCAACTGTCGGCCCCAGATAATTTTCTTTCTCCGATGGCGATACTCACTCCGACGGTTACATACCAATGTTTACATCTGTAGGACTTGTTTCTTCGGCAAGACTTGCCTCCTGTTCTCCGATGGGCTATCTTACATCGATGGACTCTCCACCAACTCCTTTTCGGCCAGACTCCCTTCTTCCTCTCACCGATGATAGAACCATTGGTGAGACTTTCACTGTCGGACCCTCACAGTTTTCTTTCACCGATACCTTGTCTCCCCCCAACGGATTTAACTCATACCGTTGTCGGTGAGACTCACCTCCATCGGACTAGCACGATTCCTCCTTGCCGATGCCTGACTCTCACCGATGGATACGGCCAAGAGCACACTCGGTGAGATTTTCACCGTCGGGTGAGCCTAGTTTTGACACGCCGATATCATTTCTTATGCCGATGGCTTGAATGCGAAATACACCCGCAAGTTATCCCTTATAAACAACAGACACTCAAAACTGATGCTTGAAGTGGTTCTGCAATTCTAGCCTTCCATACCTAGAACGAATAAACAAAGTTGGGGAAATTAATCTACAAGTCCATTCCACTGATTTCCCCAGAAATCTGCCAGTGGAATGGATTTATCCAGTTAATTTGACCACAGAAGCTCAAAACTAATTTATATACAAACTCTACACAGAATGAACTTCTACACAAAGAATCTGCACATAATATTTACACAGGATATTTACACAGTATTCAGAATCTAGAAATGAAGTAAATTGCAGAACTTCTATTCTTTCTTCATGTTCAAAAATTACATTCGACTATTCAGAGACCAGACCCAAAAACTATCCCCCTCCTCTACAAAAGGTTTTCCCCTTTTTATCTTTCCCAATGCGAGGGACTGACATTCTCCTCTGTTTTTGGGATTTTTATCTTTTCAAAATTATAGGTGGAAACCCTTAATCTACTACGAATGACATCTGTTTTGCATAAGACAGCAAAACTCTTACAGCTAAGACACCTTGATTATCTTTCCCTTAATCCAAACTGTCAGAAACTTCATACAGAAAATGCTAACATTATATGTTACATTTGAAGGTGTTATAGATAACATGAAATGTCAAACTAATGTTAGTCTTCTTCTTCTTCTTGTGCATGTTGGTCCTTTTGAAGGGGTGCCCCTGCACCACATATGTTACCTAAAAGCGCAATAAAATTGCACTCTAAAAGAATTTGGGATGAATTTTTTGAAGATAAATCTCTAATTGGAAGAGCACCATTATGTGCAAAGTTATTTAGGCGAAAAGAAATGACCCCTATTTTGGAGTTGTTAGGAGTTGATAACAAGAAAAAATCTTCAAATTTAGTAAATCAGACAGTAATTGAAAACTTGTAAACAACATTAGATTCTATTCAAACCAAGAGTCGAAGTTCTGATTTAAGTGCTGCACGTAGAGCATTGATGACTGTAATTTCTAGTAAGAAATTATCACATAAAAGACAAGTTAAAGCAATTGCTCAATTAGTAAATGTATCTAGGAGAATTGTTCAAAGATATATCAAGAAGAGAAACATATTAGATGAAAACATTGAAAATAATTGGGTAAATATTTGTCGAGTCCCTCGGAGAGATAGAATTTTAGAATATGTAAAACAAAAAGTAATTGGATATTGGACCGATCACTCCCATGTTTCTTCCAATAGAAGGGACACTATACAAATAAAAGATGAAGATGGTAAAAAAATTGCTCATCCAAAGCATTTTATAGATACAACACAAAGTGAATTTTTTGAAGCATTCAAGCAAGAATTTTCACAAGTGAAGATTTCTTAAAGGATGTTTGAGAATTTACGACCAAGTTTTGTACGTATAAATAAAGTACATGAAACTTGTTGCTGTCGAAATCATGTTGAATTTCATCTACACCTATAGTCATAAAAATCTTATGACAATAGTTAATCCAAATGTAGCCATCCCTCGAAGTACAACATAATTTGGGAAGTCTATCTTATGTGAAAAATTAGAAGATTTAGATCAATTCAATGTACATTGTATAAGAAATATATGTGTAGATTGTGGAAATTTGACAAAATTTTTACCATTTGAGATTATTGATCATTCAATGTCATTTGTTTGGAAGAGATTTGAATATGAGAAATACTCAATGAAGTCAGGAGCTGAATCTAGAAAAATTGTTTTGAGAGAGAGTGAATTGCCCTGGAACGAGTTTATGAACAAATTTCGTAACATTATATACCCACATATCCAACATTGTCATGGCGCAAGATGGCAGGCTAAGCAATTTCGTGACTCAAAGGATTGTTTTCCACTGGGTTGTATTCTCTCTATTGTAGATTTTTCTAAAAATTATACATTTAGTCCCTAAACTAATATTCAAACTCAATATTATCATTCAAAGCAAGTTGCAATCTTTGTACAAGTTTGCTATAGACATGCTGAGTTATTTGTAGATGAGGTAGATAGTACCGAAGATGATCAAATTATCATCAAGGAGGTTCACTTTTATATCAGTGATGATACGGGTCATGATAGAAGCTATGTAGCACATTGCTTTCGAATGTTTTTTGAAGATTTGAAAGACTTGGCATTAATGCATCACAACACTGGATTTGGTCTGATGGATGTGATGGTAAGTGTTGATCTTATTATTATTTTTTTATTTTTTATTTTTAATTTAAAAATTTATAAACAATTTTAAGACTTGAATTTTTAACTAATTTTTGGTTTTCAAATCGTTGTTTATATATAACTATTTATACAGGACAATTTAAGTCTACAAAAGCATTTAATTGGTTAACGCAACAACATGCTAAATCTAGCATAAAGTTTTTGTGGAATTGTTTTGAGAGTGGACATGGAAAAGGAGAGCATGACGAAGCAGGAGCATGTGTAAAGCATGCACTTCGCTAATATGAACTTGCAGGTAATGTACTAGATACGAAATTTACAAAACTTAAAATTGTTGAATACAAGTCCTACAATGATTTATATAATTGGTCTACAATGATTTTTAAATTCTTACCTCTTACCTGGGCACTTCACCAACATGAAATTGTAGGTAACACCATACAAAATGTAATTCAAATTGTTGAATGGTGCAAAAGCCATTTTCGTGCCCGTGACTCAATATACAACAAATGCTATTTTTAGGAAGTTAAAGGTATGTTAATTGAATTTATGTTATTTGAAAACTTTAATATTTAAATTTAAACTTACACATGTGATTTAATTGAATTTTAGTTTTAATTGAGATGCTCAAGAATTTGTTCATACATGCATATATTGATCGGTCGAATCCATATAATTGTCAAGTAATTAATGGTGTTAAAAGTTTGCATCAAGTCATGACTACAGGACACAACAAGCCTCTTACTATTCAAGTGAGAGAAAAATCTTGTTTCTGTGTTGATTGCATTGAGAACAATGTAAATATTCTACAATGTCCAAATGTAAGGGATGGATATGTTTCACAATGGGAAATAAAACAAATAGTATCAATGCCTCCCTTTGAAGATAGTGACATTGTAGATGTATATGATCCTATATATTCAGCTAATTACGAACGTGTATCAAATTTAGTTATTATAGGTAAGTTGTACATAATTGATTTATATTACATAGATTGTAATAAAGTTTTGAACATTTGATTTACTTTGTTCAACTCAAATGTACAAACATGTTTACTTGTGGCACGTGTACATGAGATATTTTTGCTATGGTTGTAGATCCTGACAATACAGAAGGTGTAGATTACTATCTACTAAGATGCACACAAGCAAAATCAAAATTGTTAGAATCAATGACTGATAGTGATGGACAGTCATATCCCATTGGATCAGTTGTTATTGAAGGCACCTATTATCAACAAGTAAAGATAGATAAAAATGGTATTATATTTATTGATTATATGCCATGACAAAATGTTCTATAGTATAGTCACTTAGCTATAACAACAAGATTAAGTTTGGAAACTTTACAAAAAAGAGGACATGGCCAACAAAAGTGGTTGTTGTCTATTGAAGATCACAAAAGATTTTAGAGATAATAAAAGATAAAGAAGATCCAAATTATATGTACCAAGAGCTCTAACTACATTATTGAAGAGCGAGTTGAACCAATCAATACATGGTATGAAGGTACATATGCACACTTGAATTAAATCTATTGATTATTGATTTATTTTAAAACATGTACATGTGATTCTTGATAGTTCTTTCCTTTCAAATTTAATTTCAATGGTTCTTAGTTCAAATTTTATTATAATCAAACATGATCAAGCTACAAACGAGCTATAAATTTATTTACACAGATTTTTGTTTTTGCAATTATGTAGGTCTATGCCTATAAGGATTTCAAGTTAAATAAAATTGAACTTCATGTTGTTGAGGTATGATATCTATTAAACTATATATAGATAGTCTTAGATGTCTTAGGTGTCTAGAGGTGTCTTAGAGGTCTTACAGTTTCTTAGGTGTTTTAGGTCTTAGGTGTCGATGTGTCTTAAATATGTAGATTCTATACCTATCTTAGGTCTTACGCGTCTTAGATATATGTCTTAAGTGTCTTTAAGGTAGATTAGGCATCTTAGACCTTTCTTAGGTGTTTTAGGTGTCTTAGGTGTCTAGGTGTCTTAAATGTGTCTTCAGTAGATATGTCAAGTGTATTAAAGGTCTTAGGTATCAAGTACTGTATGTCTTAAGTTCCTTATGTGTCTTCTAGATATGTCTTAATTCTTAGGTGTTTTAGAGGTGTACTATGGTACATCAAGTATAGGTATTAGGTTTCTTATGTGTTTTAAGACTTAAAGGTGTCTAGGTGTCTTAAATGTGTCAAGTAGGTATGTCTTCTAAGTGTCTTAAAGGTCTTAGGTGTCTTAGTGTATGTCTTAAAAGTGTCTTAAAGGTCTTAGGTGTCTTAATGTATGTCTTAAGTGTCTTAAAGGTATATTCTAGGTCTTAGGTCTTAGGTTTTAGGTGTCTTAGGTCTTAGGTGTCTTAGGTCCTAGGTGACGCCACTAAGCTTCCACCTTCACGTGGTTGGCCTTGTCAGTACAAAATAAATATTTCTCAAAGCTAAGGGAAGCTCTTTTTTTGTAACCTTATCATGTAGGCACCTCTCAAACTTAACAAATAGGTACATGTATTTCAATCATTTTTCAATCATACTAAACTCTCTTTAAGTTGGTAAAGGTGGATGTTTCTAATGGCCCTCTTTCAAAATCAAAAGATACAGGTACAAAAGCAGGAGGCAAGCCAAAAGTTTCTCAAGAAGAAAAAAAAGACTTGCATTGGATACTAATTTGTCTAGAAAAGTATTCAAGTGATCTCTAAAGTTGATAAATAACCTTTGAAGGGGTTCAATTGAACAACAAAAAATTCCTAAAATTTCCTACCATTTTTTGCAAAAATTTTAGGTCCCTATGATGAAAATCAATTTCAGCACTGAGAAGATACACCAAGCACAAATGTTTGAGGCATGAATATCTCATCTCGAAATGTTGCAAAGATTTGCTTTTTGGCATGGACCACTACACCTTGGACTCTTCCTAGTAATCTTTCTCTATGCGTCAATTCAAATTTTGAATATGTAAAGGTCAGAAGCAAGACAAATCTCGCTTATCTCAGTTGCCATCAAAGAAAAAAAACAAGACTTGCATTGGATACTAATTCATATGAATTACTGGAGACATTTTAGGGCTCTGTTTTGGTTGGTAAAAAGTACCAGCCAATATTTGACTTCTTCTTGGAGCTCTCAGACGCTGCCTTCAGAGTTGTTGCAGACAATTATATGACAGATGACAGTGGTACTGGGGTAGTGCATTGTGCTCCTTTATTTAGAGAAGATGGTTATCATGTCTATTCAGAAGCAAGTATTATCAAAAAGGGTGTGGATCTTATAGTCCCAGTGGATGCAGATGGGTTACTGAAAAGATTGTTGATTTCAAAGGCCGATATGTAAAAATACAGGAGTTCAAGCAGCTTACAAAATAAAAATAAAAATGACAAATAAAAGACATTTGAGGCTCTATGTCAAGAAGAATAAAAATGAGGACAACAAGACATGGAGACCACTTGATGGTTTCTTGTTTTAAAATTTATGTATTGGAGGCATGAGATAGTGGACTTAAAGTACCTATAAATTATTATTTGAGAAAGAGGAATATGTTCATATGAGGAATATTGTATATTATTGTATGGAAAAGCAAATATATAAGTATGTTTACAAAAGGAACAATTATTTTTATGTTATTAAGTTCTTTTAAATGAAAGGTGGCTTGATATTGTTATTTAAATTTCATATAATCAATGGTCGATGTACTTCAAATTTACTACATGTAGAGGAGGTAAAACTTAATTTTGATTGATTAAGAGTTGGGTATGTGCTATGTAGCAATAAATGTAGATCGATCAAATTAGAAATTGAGATTGATCAAGTAGAACAAGTGTTATTGTTGCAATCGAAATTTGTTCTTTCCAAACATTTCATTACTATAGATTGCAAAACAAATTGGAAATTGAGATTGGTCTTAGAATTAGTGTTATTGTCACAATCAAAATCTCATTCTTTCCAAATATCTCATTGTTATAGATTGCAAAAGAAAGAGGCTGATTTTATGGCCAATCAAGGAGCCATTCAAGAGGATTTTACCTTGTTAGAAAACAAGGAGATTAAGAATTGTGATAATTTAGCCACTATCATTGATTTGGATAGGCTAACCAAGGAGGTTATTTAACGTGGTTTAATGTCATTATGAATGAATGGGTATGCCTTACGAATTAAAGGATGTTATTAAGGGAGAAGGCAACTTGCATGATGTAGTACATGATAGGAGATATGAAAGGTGGTAGGTAATAATGTTTGGTGGTGTCATGCTACGTATAGGTGCTTATTGTAGTGTAATTCTGATATGTGGCTAGATTTTATGGATTGGCTTGGGTGGTAGGCACAAGGCTTTGGTTGTTAGTTTGTTAGATTTTACATTTATCAATGGTGAAGGGCTAGTTGTCACGTGGGACTTTTAAGGTGAGGCTCCGTCTCAAACCATTATCTTAGCTAGATTCTTAATTGTGATGAGGTGATTCTTTTGTGGCTTGTGAAGGCTATTTTAGGTGAAGAGGGTTTTACTAATAATGGTTATTTTAGAACATGAGCTATGATTCTAGCAAAGTTTAAGGAGAATTTTGAAAAGGTTTGGTGGTAAATGTAGAAATTAGGGAGTTCTTAATGGAGCTATTTGTTTAGGTTGAGGGTAATAGGGATGCCAAGGAAGGTGAGATGTTTTCTAGAGAGCCTAAGCATGTGTTAGGCAAGCATAGACATCAATCCCCTAGTGTGGTGTTGGAAGTTTCAATAATGTAGTTGCAGGAGGATGTGCATGAATTGAGAGTAGATAACAAGATATTCGAGTTTTCTTGGGACTTAAAATAAATCCTTGCTACTACTATACTTTTTATTTATTGAGTTGTAATTTAAAGGAGGCAGTCAAAATGTTTACCTTCATTAGCCAATTTGAATTTTTTTGAAAGATAGACAACAACACTATCATTCTCAAAATGAAGATCATTAATGGAAAAACAACCTTGACTGAAGCCATATTGCTCACTTTTATAATTTAATATATCAGATAGTGGAATTTATATTTATTAATAGATATGTTTTGTTGGATTTACAGTTTTTTAAAATAATTTAAGTTTGTTAAATCTAGCAACTTTAGCCAAATTCTAGGTAGTTTCTAACTTTACTAGGTTTAAATATGTACTACTTCATTTGCTTATATATCTTCCTATATTCATTTTCTATTTCCCAACTTAATCTTATTTTAGATTAGTAATATAGCCTAATTAGGACACATTTAGAAATTTAGATAAACGAAAAAATAACACTAACTTATAAAGCATGTAAGTCATATTATAAATTTTGAAATGTAAATATAAAACATGTGACTTGAATAATAAGAACGCCTCTAACATATAAGCATATGTGACCCAAGTGCTATGCTGAGTTGTGGGTTGGGGTCTGCACATGAAACACCATAAAATTTTCAATATATACACGTACAAATATAATTTGTTTTGATTTTAAATAAATAAATAATACTTGACATTTAATATAAATTACCTAACATACACAGTCTGCATCATGTAGAGGAGTCTCAATAGAAGCATGACCTGATCCTGCAACCTATAAATGACATGTGTTCATACAATATATAAGCATATGTGTATTTAGTTAGAAAACTTGTACAATTGATGCCTATATGTAGAAAGTTAACTTGATATATATATATGTGTGTGTGTGTGTGTGTGTGTGTGTGTGTGTGTACACTTAAATCAAACTTATATGTACATGTGATATATAGACCTGGTTTCTAAATACCTCATGATGATGACTAGGATCGCCAACATGATGCAAATCTCCATATCTAGGTTGTAAAACAGTAGCTTGTGTCTAATACATATGTACATATAAGAGCACAATCAAGAGTCAGAGCTTCAATGTATGTGATTTTATTTAAAATTGAACTTATAATTTTTAAATATATAATTTATGAATTTAGATTATAATTTTTAAATAAATTGTACCTCAACTGCACCAACAAAGGCCCCCCCAATCCCACTGAGGTTAGAATCTTGGAGAGACAACGATACATGTGTAGATGGTGCAGTATCATTGCCGAAAAGAAGCCTGCTATACTCACCTCCCATAACATTATGTGCACTAACCTCAACCTCAGGACCAACTGGAACATCCTGATGTCCCACAAAACCCTATGAACCCGACTCACCATGGCTCCTCTGTCTACCAAAATATCGCTTGAGATGTGAGGATATAGTATCAAGTGGGATCCCATACTGATCGTTGATGAACTGGTATGAATCTAATAAATCACTGGCCAGGCATCTAGTCATATTTCACAAAGCACTCTCTCCACTAATATGTGCCACATCATGTGGCGATGGTATATCAGCACACATGTAACTGTAATAGCCTAAAATTGGCACAGGTTGAATTAAGTAAATATTCTGATATTTATCTTAATTCTTATTTTCTCTTGTCAATCAAATAAATATTCAAGGTTTATTTGATTGGTTCATTTAATTGAAATCCCTAAATTCTTCTAATGTCTCAAATCCTAAATCCACCTCACAAAATCCACCTCATCCCTTCCACTTCACCATGTTGCACATACAATTAAATATTCCTAATATTTAATTAGCTAATATCCTCCAAAATCCAAAATTGAATTCTTAATTCAATGTTCCCCATTATCCTCCACTTTGAATTTTCAATTCAATTGTCATAACCCATTGTCCCCCACTTTGAATTTTCAATTCAATTGTCATAATCCATTATCCTCCACTTTGAATTCTTAATTCAATTGTCATACCTCACTATCCTCCACTGAATTTTTAATTCATCCATTATGAATTAAAGATTCACAATTAATGAGTGCCATTGATCTCATCAGTTGATCCTCACCCTCTGTTCTATTTTCAGAAAATCTATAAATAGAACCCTCTTCTAAGCCAATTAGAGAGACTTCTGCTAGCATCCTTACTATGCCCAAATTCCTCCAAGGAATCATCTTCTTCTTCTCTTCTTCTCTTCTCCATACCGTTGTAATGCAGGAATCATATCACATAGCCATTTCCCCCTTGTCATCTTGAGGAATCGAAGCAAGGAAGTAAGCTCCCTGAGGGCCAACCTTCATCAGTCAAGATCGAGAGAGAATAGGCGACCAATGGAAGCCGCAGGGTAACAAGGTTATAAGTTTCATGCTTTAATTCATCTATGCTTGTTATTCGCACATTCTATTGTTGATTGGGTTAATTATCTTAATAGATTTATCTCATTTTCCCATTCACATTTTGGCACCCACCGTGATAAAGATTGCGCCAAAATGTGAGGGGGATAATGAGAGTTAGTTTCAAATGAATAAACACAAAAAAAAACCAAACATCAATAGAATGTGAAAGCCAATGGGGAATCAAACCAAACAAGTAGAAATACTTACAAAACCCATTTACTTATCATTTTCCATTGTTGCCTATCTTGCTTTGATCTTGATTGAAGCCCTGAGAAGCTCTTTCTTAGCTTGCTTGCTTGTTTGAAGATGCCAAAGTAAGAATGGCTATTGATACCTTATGTGTTTGAAGATGAGCTTCAAATACACAATAAGGGAGTTCATTATTGCATCAAATCTATACTCAAAATTCTCATACCATTCCACTCTAATATTTAATTAGCTAATATCCTCCAAAATCCAAAATTGAATTCTTAATTCAATGTTCCCCATTATCCTCCACTTTGAATTTTCAATTCAATTGTCATAACCCATTGTCCCCCACTCTGAATTTTCAATTCAATTGTCATAATCCATTATCCTCCACTTTGAATTCTTAATTCAATTGTCATACCTCACTATCCTCCACTCTGAATTTTTAATTCATCCATTCTGAATTAAAGATTCACAATTAATGAGGGCCATTGATCTCATCAGTCGATCCTCACCCTCCGTTCTATTTTCAGAAAATCTATAAATAGAACCCTCTTCTAAGCCAATTAGAGGGACTTCTGCTGGCATCCTTACTATGCCCAAATTCCTCCAAGGAATCATCTTCTTCTTCTCTTCTTCTCTTCTCCATACCGTTGTAATGCAGAAATCATATCACATAGCCATTTCCCCCTTGTCATCTTGAGGAATCGAAGCAAGGAAGCAAGCTCCCTGAGGGCCAACCTTCATCAATCAAGATCGAGAGAGAATAGTCGACCAATGGAAGCCGCAGGGTAACAAGGTTGTAAGTTTCATGCTTTAATTCATCTATGCTTGTTATTCGCACATTCTATTGTTGATTGGGTTAATTATCTTAATAGATTTATCTCATTTTCCCATTCACATTTTGGCGCCCACCGTGATCTAATCCACTTTGTTTGTGAAGTTTTGTCTAAGTTTTCTTGTTGCAGGATACAGGTTTTTCCAGAGCACATTTGAGCATCAACTTCCACAAACGTCCTCCTACGCACAAATTGAGCTCACCGTTGAGTCCAAAAGGCCTCGGAGGTAAGAAATCACCTATAATTCCTCTAGTGTTGTTACTTGAAAATTTTTGAAATTTTTTTTACTTTTTCGCGTATTTTTTGCAAAAAAAGAAAATAAAATAAATAAAATTAAAAAAAAAAAAATTGAAACAGAAATTTACTTTGAGTTTTATTTGCTTTTCATTTTTTGGTATATCCCATAAAAAAACAAAAAAAAAATCAAAAACAACTCAAAACACATTAGGTTTTCATCATTTTTTTTTTAACATTTGAATTAAAAAAACAAAAAAATACAAAAAATACAAAAAACAAAGCCACTCCCCAAACACCCCACCGCCAATCCCCATCCTCCCACCCGCCACCCCCCAGCGCCACCCCCCAGCAAAACCTCCCAACCCACCCCCCTCCAACCCCCTCGCAGGCTCTGCCTGCACCTTGCCCCCCCGGATCCCCAGGCCTTCGGCCCTCCCTCCCTCCCCCATCCCCCAACCCTTCCCCCACGCTGCCCCCGATCACCGCTCCCATAGCCCCGCTCACCACACGCCGCCCGCCCGATCCATCCGCCGCCCGCCCGATATTGCCGCCACCCGCCCGACCCAGCATCGCCGCCCACACCCTGCCTCCACCCTTGCCCACAACCCTCCTCTACCTGCGCTCTGGCCGCCCGCCCGCCACCTCCTCTCAGCCACCTCCGCCAGCCCACCACCTTCACACCTACACACACACACACACCATACAAAAAACAAAAAAAAAACAAAGGGGTTAAAGGGGTTAATTTTTTTTTTATATATTACAATTTAACTTAAATTTTATTGTTTTTTTTCCCAAGCTTTTAGCCCCTGGTCACATGGGTGACCAGGGGGCTGCTTTAACACTAACCGCCTAAATAGACCACCTGGGTGCAAACCATAGCATGTGACCAGTTATGTCTAACCGTCGGTGGTTAAATCAAACAATCAAGCCAACCTCCTAGTACCTTCTACACACCGAAGGAGGCTTTTTTTTCAAACTCACATAACTTGGTCATACGGAGGCAAAATCATGCAAACAAGGACTTGTTGGAAAGAGAATTCAGAGAACTCTGTAGTTGTGAGGTTTTTATCAGGTGATTGTACTTTTTTCTAGCTTTTTTTCGCAGTCAAAGTCAAACTTTCCTGAAAACTTTAAACACTCATATCTTTTGCATTTTGTATTGAATTTTCGCGAAAATTTTTTTCAAATAGTATAGAATTTCCTAAATTTTCTGTCCATACAATCCATTTTTCTGTATCAATTCATTTTTCATCAGATTTTATCAGATTATCAATTTTCACATAACAATCTTCTTGGAAGTCTACTTGCTTTGTTTTTGGTTTCGTGACTTGCAGGTGATCATTCAAGGTTGGAACAACATCTGGATCAACATCTACATCAGTTTGGATAGCAAAAACAATCCGGGTGCACTCATTCTATCTCTCATTTCTTCATAATCTTGTTTGCATACACACTTCGATTTGGGCTCATAAAACGAACATTGATTGATCACATATCATTGAATATTGGGCTTAAAATAAACTAGTGTCTTCCATTCACATCTTGATTTGGGCTACAAAGAATCATTGTTTGATGTATTTTTCATCACATTTCAATTTCTAAGGGGCAATTAATCAATTGCGAGTGTGAATCAAGTGGGTGTGTGTATGCTCTCCCCTCGCACCGCAAGGTGATCTTGGAGATCAAAAACACCTCACTTGATTCGCTTTTGTCAATCCCTTTCCTAGGAGGCCTGCTCGGGGATTTCATCACCCCTAGGGACGACCTCAATCGAGGCTGAATCGAAAGACACCCTCATTGAAATTGGAATCGTATCACTCTTGGCTAAGCCCCAAAGAAGTTTCTACCTTTGGGAAGTGAAGGTGAAGGGTGGGTTACCCCCTTCTCTCGGTTGTGTGATAGGATTTCACTTTCAATCCCTAGTCAACCTCGTGTAAACATTGACCAAACCTAATTGGCCATACCCTACATCAAACTAGGCATTAGGGCATGTTGATTTGTTTTGCAAGTGTGCTTGTTTAATCATTAGCATATTCTTCCAATTCAAAATTCAAAGTTGCTTGTGTCTTGTGTGAGTGCTTCTTGTTTATACATATGATCATTTGCTAAATATTGCCAAAATCAAGTTAAACACCAAACACATAAGACAAGTCATTCAACTCGTCCTTCCAAGCACACTTGTCTCGACTTGTGACGCATTTGCACTCTGGTCTGATGCATTTATTTTTGCACATACAAACTAGTAAGCTTTTCCAGCCTTGTGTCAATGGCAAACAAATTAGAATATCTTGATCAAAAACTTCAATATCTGATAATGCAAGTAAACTTAGGTCCCTCACCCCAAGAGTGTATAGCAATTCTTCAACAAATAGATGTCTTAAAACAAGAATTGACAAGCTTAAAAGCTGAACGGGCCAGTACTAGCTATGCCTCGTCCCAAAACCATACCTTCTTTTCCCGTCTTAATGATACTATTGACAAGGCAACCACCACTTCAAGAGGGAACTCATATATCATCCTGTCTACTAGTCCTCCTTCACCATACTCTAAGACACCTATCCCAAAGCATACCAGTTCTACAACAACACCACAATCTAGGTCCTCTAATTTTAAAGGGGCAACAAAAGAAGCCTCCGCTAAGTTTTGGGAACAATATTTTCTAGATTTACATAGCAAAAGAAAAGCTAGGGATAACTCTAAATCCACTCCTCCATTACCTCATTCATCTACACATACACCTACAAGGGATGTGATCCAAGGACTATTAGTTGAGAGTCAACCATGTCCTCCAAGTCTGGTCCTTGACCTTACCAAAGATTCTTCCAATACCATGTCAAATACCACAACCCCTTCATGTCATCCGCAACCCCTTGAGCTTCTCAATGAGCCTTCTAACATGCACCAGAGTCAAGGTCCGTCACACCCTCATGTTGTTGACCACGAGCCCGCCCAAGAGCCTTCCACTTCCATTCAAGAAGACCAGGAGATATGTCAAGAGCACACCTTAAAGCATGTGGAAACATCCACCCCTAGTCTAAGTCAAGCTCAAATCCCTTTCATGCAACCTATCCATAATATGTGCCTTTTCTATGCTCAAGATGATATCCATAATATTGAACCTCTCCATGAGCCACTTGATCCTATTCATCTCCTAACAACTATACAGGAGAAGAAAATCCAATTCCAACCCATCCATAACCTTTATTTGTTCTACGATCACGATATGCCCTATGAAGAGGATGTCCTTGAACAACTTGATCCCATACCCATCCATGAGCGAGAAACCTCCATTACTCCTATCCATATTCCACCTAGTCCCATTCGTGATCCAACAACTTCCACTTCCTATGATGAGACACTTGCCTCCCAAGTGCACATGGATGATCAACCCCATAACTGGGACCATAAAGAGCATAATGATGATCAAGATCCAAAGGATCCTTCACCATCCATTATTGACCAAGCTACAAATCCTCCACCATATATCCTTGGTCTTACTACCTTCATGCATGAATGTCCTTTCTTAGAACACCAACAACCACTATCCGCTATCTCGCCTTCCTCATCTAATAAGGAACTCGCTGCTAGTGCACCTATACATAATCCTGCTATCCACCGCATACTCCAGAATATGAAATATCAAGGTAAAGGCTTAGGCCTTCATGAACAAGGTATCTTGGAACCTATCCATGTCAATGTTCCTCCACCTTCATACGGCCTTGGATACATACCCCAAGGTAAGCAAACTCAAGATGTTGGTACTTCCCCCACTCCTCCTAAGCCTACCACTTTCCATCGCAAACCCTATCATATCCCCAAAACATATGTCGCCATCCCACCTCCCTTATCATACACATCCCAAAAGCATGTGACCATACACCTTCCACCATCCAAACTACCTCCGCTACTTCCAACTCCTAATATCCCACCATCTAATCTACCTCCGCTACTTCCAACTCCTAATATCCCCCCATGTCGTTTACCACCACTGATTCCAACACCTTATCCATCTATCTATAAATCCTTTAAATACCCCAATCATGGCCGACAAACGCACATATGGTCTAAACAAGGAGCTTTCACCAACCTCACTTCTACCATCCCACGGGGATTCAATGACAAGTATGTGGATGCCTCTACCTATAGAGTAAAAAATCCTAAGAGTCATCATGACCTAGGATATAAAAGACAAGAATCAAAGAAGTATCCATATCAAAAGCTACATACACCCATACACCTCAATGCCAAACTAAACAAGGTGTGGATCCCCAAGCAACAAATGATTACTCCAAAAGCTGCACAAAAGCTGCATACACCCAAACCCATACCTTCACAGGTACTACGTAAAAACAAAAAGGTTTGGGTACCCAAGCAAAAAGCCCTAAAGTTACATGAGGCATCCACCTCTCAAGAATCTCACCCATCCACTTTCTCCCATTCCATCCATAAGTCTAAAATTCTTCCATCCCACATGGCAAACAAAAATCAGGACAATACTCAGTCTATGTGGAACCCTACATGCCTACGTCATGCATCCACAAGAAAAAGTCTCCGTTGCTTCCTACACTACTTTCCCATCACTAGCTTCAATGTTTACCACGGTATGTGCAACCATTGGTCATGACCCCCTTCCTTCCACTATTATCCTACATATCTTCCTCATCCTATTCCTATGGTCCATACTTTTGCATAAGCCTTCCCTCCATATTCTGTATCATACTCCACTATCTACCTACGCCATATCACTTTCATGCAATCCCCTACCAACATCTGTGAGAACACTTGACATGGTCCATTCGATAGTATCTATCTAGCAGGACTATCCCCTTTCAAGGAACTATATGCTAATGTCTTTCCATATCCACCTTCTCCAATCTCACTATTCAAAAAACAAAAAAAAGAGAAAAAAAGAAAACAGTAAAGAAAAATCCCTTCATCCAATGGTGAAAACTTGGCAAACAGGTGCCTTGGATAAGTACCATGATGAAAACCTGGCAAATAGGTGTCATGTGTAAAGTTGATCTGCTATGTCACCTACACTTGGGGGCACCTTGTCTCATCGGCATATCACTCTTCTCCTACCAGTTTTCTTCCATTACATTTCCTATCCTATCCTCTATCTGTTGCATGCCTATCATGTATCGTCCATCCATCCAAACTTCCTTCCCTCTATTATTTGGTCATGATAAAGATTGGGGGCACAATGTTGACAAATATTTTGAAAGGCTCTTGACATACCTTATCCCTCCAACACATGCAAATCCTTCATCCTCCTATCATCATAAACATTGTCATGAAAAAACCTAAGTATTCTACCTACAATGGGGCACATTATTCTTATGCAACATAGACCTTGGAGATCACATCCTTGTTTCCTTCTATCCACTATTGCCCATCCTCATAACCATCTGTATCTACTATCTTCCATCCATCTACATATCCGTGGTGGTTCCTTGTCATAAGTCTTATCTGATCCATATCTGATCCATGTCGGTTCCATATCTGATCCATATCTATTCCATATCTATTCCATATCTGATCCTTATCAGTTCCATATTGCGTCTCATCTGATCCATATCTTAGGTCCCTTAGGGTTCTTGTCGAACTACGTCGCCTCTGAGCTATCACGTAGGCAAGGCCATTTTCAATGCACCCCCGAGGCTCTGCTTCCCTGTCTATCGCATATCTTGTCGTCTATCCTCTAGTCCATCCATGGTCCAAGCCCCGAACTACGTCGCCTCTGAGCTATCACGTAGGCAAGGCCATTATCTATGCGCCCCCCAGGCTCCACTGTCCCATCCACTCCATGTCTCGTCCTTCTATCTGTCTGGGTCCGTACCATTTCTACATCTTCACCGTCGCCTAGGTCTTAGGTACATCAGGGTTCACCCCGAACTACGCTGCCTCTGCGTTGTCATGTAGGCAAGGCCATTATCAATGCGCCCCCGAGGCTCCACTTTCCCTATTCATCCCGTGTCTAGTCCTTCTATCTGTCTGAGTCCGCTCCACTTCCCCATCCGTCCCATTTCTTGTCATCTTTCTTGTTGTCTTTCTTCTAGTCCATCCATGTCTTGTCATCCATCCCACCATTAAGGATTGTGATACCTTCTGCTAGACAAACAAGAGCAACAAAATCCGCTTCCAAACAAAAATCCCTTATCATCTTCAATTGATACACGGTTGTGCATCCAAAAACTCTCAAGTTAATTGAGCTACCATTTGTCGATGTCTTCCGAGACCTCTTTGATGTGCACCGTTCAAACATCAGATAAAGACCCAGAGGAAGCTAAAATGGACCTAGGAGGTTCTTTACCTTGAAAAAGATGCATACGAATCTCCTCATTTCTATATTCCAATTTACGCATAAATTCACAGCTTTCTCTGTCCTCTATGCACTCTTTACAGATCTCTGGTTGTGTTCTTAGAGTATGGATTTTACTCATCTTACACTCCTGATCATCAACATTTAAGTCCTCCTCTATTATTGGCACTCCCTTGCAGCTTCCATAAATATCATTTGCTTCAGAATTACATCCAAACAAAAATCTTGACGAAAAACATCAACCTGTCCAAGGCAAAACAGAGCACCATACTGAAACACTCAAGCTAAATCTCATATCAATTATGGCAAGAAACAAACACATCTAATGCCAGAACATTTTGTGTTGGTTAGATTAAGAGTCTTGATTTATGCTATCATGCCTTTCTATGCTACTCGAGGATGCCAAAAGCTAGAGATGCTAGGATGGGGGCATGATTATTTTCTTTGTCTACTGCTTGTGGATCAAACTTTAGTAATGTGATGACTTTTGTCTAACGACATGATCGACAAAAGATCGTCGAGGACTCCGAGGTCTAAACATGAAAAGGGGCAATCCTTGTCTGTTGAAAAATCCATGTAAGTAATACTTAGGTCATCTCGGTTCCATTATACCTAGATGCTTTTTATTTTCTTACAACATAATAAAGCCCAATGATGAAAGCGCTTCAAAATACTTTCTATCTCAAGATGACAAATATCCATATCCATATCACATCAAATTGCATCTCATATCCATATCACATCCAATTGCGTATCATATCCATATCCATACCGTATCCAATTGCAAGACTATCCTTAATCCATGTCAATCAAGTCAAGTCAATCTTGTCAAATGATCCAATCACAATCAGTGGTCTTGATCCTTGTCCGGTCGTAAACCAACTCGATCAGTTAATCAATCAATGGTCTTATACAGGATGTTGCATTGTCGAAATTAGACCAACACACGCGTCTTACACGACATGCTTCATTTCCTGAAACCAAACACTATCCTTTGTGTTGCTCTAAGGATATATCATTTCCCGCCATGACAACACTGTCATATCAAATGTCTTAGATAGGATGTTATATTGTCGAAACCAGACCCGGAGTCTTATACGACATATTTTATTCCTGAAACCAGACATCATCAACCCATATCATTGGTTTACCGCTTGACAGGGGCAATACCTTGCTTGTGCTTGTGTCATTTGTGCATACTTGCTTACTTGCTTGTGTGTGTTATCATTTTTATCTTGCATCCCATATCATTCATCCCTTTCTTCTGCATTCAACCATTTCATTCCAGTCAACATATATTATCGTGAGATTGTCCATCTCACGCCTTTCGTCTTCTCCCCATCTAATCTCCCGAGGGGGCATCCTATCATCATAACCTGTACCAGGGCCAAACTGGGGCATGCATCATTATCAGACTATTTATTCTTTGAAACAACGTGATAAAACACATTGCTTCAAAGAGGGGCAAAATGTAATAGCCTAAAATTGGCACAGGTCGAATTAAGTAATATTCTGATATTTATCTTAATTCTTATTTTCTCCTGTCAATCAAATAAATATTCAAGATTTATTTGATTGGTTCATTTAATTGAAATCCCTAAATTCTTCTAATGTCTCAAATCCTAAATCCACCTCACAAAATCCACCTCATCAATCCACCTCATCCTTCCACCTCATCCCTTCCACTTCACCATGTTGCACATACAATTAAATATTCCTAATATTTAATTAGCTAATATCCTCCAAAATCCAAAATTGAATTCTTAATTCAATGTTCCCCATTATCCTCCACTTTGAATTTTCAATTCAATTGTCATAACCCATTGTCCCCCACTCTGAATTTTCAATTCAATTGTCATAATCCATTATCCTCCACTTTGAATTCTTAATTCAATTGTCATACCTCACTATCCTCCACTCTGAATTTTTAATTCATCCATTCTGAATTAAAGATTCACAATTAATGAGGGCCATTGATCTCATCAGTTGATCCTCACCCTCCGTTCTATTTTCAGAAAATCTATAAATAGAACCCTTTTCTAAGCCAATTAGAGGGACTTCTGCTGGCATCCTTACTATGCCCAAATTCCTCCAAGGAATCATCTTCTTCTTCTCTTCTTCTCTTCTCCATACCGTTGTAATGCAGAAATCATATCACATAGCCATTTCCCCCTTGTCATCTTGAGGAATCGAAGCAAGGAAGCAAGCTCCCTGAGGGCCAACCTTCATCAATCAAGATCGAGAGAGAATAGTCGACCAATGGAAGCCGCAGGGTAACAAGGTTGTAAGTTTCATGCTTTAATTCATCTATGCTTGTTATTCGCACATTCTATTGTTGATTGGGTTAATTATCTTAATAGATTTATCTCATTTTCCCATTCACAGTAACGATCTGAATAGCTGGTCGATGTGGCCTCAGTAGGTGGAATGTCAATCCTCGGGCGTAACAAATACCTGCCAACACGATCAGATGACCATTGATCAACCTCAGTGGCAATAGTCGCCATGCTCTCAAAAAACTTGTGTCTTGAGGGGGTCAATGCTGGTTGGGCAGTAGTTGCTAGTTCTATATGTTTTGGAAGAACCAAAAGATTTGGGCCAACTAAGGACCTCTTATTCTAAAGAGGTGGCACATCTGCTCTTCTATACTTAGGTCTCTCTACAAACCTCCCTTTCCCCTGACTAGCATGTTTAGGGAAAGATGTATAATCGACAGATAAATCTAAATGGAACTCTACATATAATTGTTTGCAAAAATACAATGGCAACTCATCATTATTTGGCCATTGGTAATGAGCTGCCAAAAACCTAGGATAGATGAAAGGACCGACAACTACATCCACACACTTGGTGGGAGAATAGCCTCTCACTCTCTTTTCCCCTATAAGAAGGGAACATGTTGAGAACATTATCTACTGAAACCCGCCTAGAAATAGATAACCATTTCTCTTGGCCAACAACACTTTGAGAAAGCGAAGCATAGAACTTGTCAACACTAATTTCATCATAGGGATTGTATGATCGAACAACTTGGATCATAAGTGTGATCTCATCCCTAATCTTAACCAACCTGTCTCTACCTGACAGGTTTGGTGTATTGTGATTAGAACTATTTAGTTCATCCAAAGCTCTTTCAAACCTTTGAATGGTGTCAGCATATAATGTAGAATTATCACTATTGCCAGGTTGACCTAACTGATTTGATTGATGTGATGATTGATCATCCATGTGGACCTAAATTTATCTATAGTATGATAATTAAATTTTCTGTCAAACATATTGTATGTCACGATGTAAATAAACCTGCATATAAATTTTCCAACTACTACATAAATCTTTAAAAAATCCATGATATAAATGCACACGTGCTTCTCAAATAAACCTACACCTTAGATGCTTGCAAATACATAAATAATAGGCCTATCAACCAAATTTGAATCAACCATAAAACACAGAACTAGGAATGCATAGAAAATCCAAATTTAAAGTCACATGTAGCATGTAGCTCATATTGACATGACAACCAAATTTAGTATATATATATATATATATATATATATATATATATATATATATATAGTGTATGTTGTTTCCTTCTTTAACCATGTTATTCCCTAGCATTTGATGGGCAAATTTGAATGGATAACCTTAGGGTAAGTGCAAAAAGTTAGGGGGCCAAAAAGTGGCCAAATTGTTTTCAAAAAAATTTAATGCATAACACGAGCGCATTATGACTAGCTATAAATAAAAAAAGAGCATTTGTGCTCATTTTATTTCTTTGTTTTCCTCTATACCCGTGGCCCGCAAACCCTAAGAAGCGCGCTTGCATTTTGGAAAAGTTAATTCAACACCAAAATCTTACCGTTTCGTCGCCAAAATGCCGCCACGACGTCGAGCATGCCAAAGGAGTGAGTTTTACTTGTTTTTTTGTTTGAATTTGTTTCTAAATAGGTAGGTTTGAGTTAATTTTTGATGTAAATTTCATTAATTGCCAGGAAATGTTAATGCACCTCCTCCTCCTCAAAATCCACAAAATCCTTGGGAGGAAATACCTACAGAACAACAACCTCCTCCATATGCCCCTGGAACACAAGAAAATCTAATGGGGCAAATTGAAAATAATAAAAAATAAATTGAAGATATAATTGCAAGGTTGAAAGATCCTTCCACTTCAACCTTGCATGGCTCCATGCTTGCTGAATCTCTTAAATCTATGTTATCAAATGTAGATTCAATTAGCAAGCAAATATCTAGTTGGACGGATAAGAGGAGAGAGTTTAGAGACTATTATGCAGACAAGCTGTCATACCAAGATGTGAAAAAATTACAAATTACAAAATTAGACTTGTGTTCGATTTTCACAAACCCACAAACAAATCAACCTCCACCCATTACATGCAAGAGGTTCCCTATCCATTGGTGCAACAACCAAGCGATAAGGGACAATTTTGGGCAGAGGTGGTGGATGGTTTTTAACCATCCTCCATGTAATAATAATGAGGTCCTGCAATACTTTTTGAGGAAACTCTACTGCGAGTTTGTCCTCAATAAAGTGCCAAACTATTTTGATATGCGAGACTTCCAGGGTAGAGGTGGGGGGTCAGCACAAGATAGACTAGGGGCACGTGTTGACCCATAGTGGGCAGTGAGATGAGTAATCAACAGATCAGCCCATGAGCATGTTTCTATCCCTTCCATTGTGAAGGAGAGTATTCAGGTCGATACACTTCAGTCCATTAGTGCCTTGACCCAGAGCATCATAGAGCATGCCAGTCCTGCAGCATAGAGTGGGTTGGGAGATAGTGCAAGGAGTAGGGTCCCACCCCATGCTTGTCAGACTTGTGGGTCAGCCTGTGGTTATGACCCCATGGATAGTCAGGACGCAGGTGCACAGGCTACATCTATAGTTGAGCAGATGGTGATGACATATACCCTCCTGAGTGAGACTTTCAACCTTGATACTCAGGTAAATATTAACAAGTTTATTGAATTTAATTTATTAAATTTTATTTTTGAAATGCAAGATTAACTAATTTAGTTTGATGATTTTAATGAAATTTCAGGGTCATAGCGTTGATGCAGTTTTCAGTGGTTCTCCACCTGCATATTACACTAGATCATCTATTGTCGGGGTATGTAACTAGTAAACAATTATAAATATTACATGTGAATAGCATCGTTATATGAATGGTATTCTAATATCTAATTTTGGATGTTGAATAGGTTAATATTGGATATTTCACGGCAACACCTGCCAGTGGTGGTGGACTTCAAAGCTTCACGGAGGTAATAAAATAAATAATTTAATGAATGAATTGTACTTACTAGATTTTTGTATGTGACTTGTGTGCTTTATTGTGTGTACTTTCATGTTTAGATGAATGTGTGTGTATGTTAGGAGCCATGATTTGCATCACTATTATAGTTTTCGTAATTGAATAATGTTGTTTTATTTCTAGATGATGCAGGCTGCGAAGACACCTCCCGATGTTGATAGGGCAATGGAGCATGGTGTGACCTCTGTGATTCATAGCTCCATGCCATTGATAGAGGTATGACGTAGAATAGTAAATTTCAATTTACATTCATTGTTATAGTTGTTTTTTTTTTAAATTAAAAGATTATTGATTTGAAGTTTAATTTCTATCTGGATGGTTTCTATAGGACATGACATCACCACGGCCTATTCTTTCTACTGAGGCAAGTGAGGAGACAGATTATATGGTAGCGGTAAGTGATTATTTTGTTAAATATTTTATTTTTTATAACATGTAATTTCTATATATTAATGTCTATACTTTTTATTGTAACAACTAAAGATGCATGAAGAACTAAATAGGAGCAGCCCTCGGGTTCGTAGTAGACCACCCACATACGCGTCTCCATCCCCTAGAAGATCAAAGGCTACCCATGATCTATTCTCTTCACTAGCCAGAGGGGAATGGCTTTTTATTGTGTTCTTTTGTTGTATGCCTATATGGCATTCTTGTAAGCCTATATGGCTATATGTTATACTTATATCGATAGATATTGATGTATGCCTATATGGATATTTGGTTAATACAAATTTTTTTTATTGATGGTGTCCATACTTGCATTATAAATCCACGTTTGAATAGATATTTGTAGATGGCTACTTCAAATATTTAAAGTCCAATTGTATTACATAGGATGTTTGTTGATCCAATAAGCTAGCTATTGTTATTCAAGTATCACCTAAACCTCATTTTGGAACTAAAAGATAAAAGTTGTATTTAAAAAAAAAAATGAATCATCATGTTGAACAAAAAATATTAATATTCTTTATGAGTTGCTCAATTGAAAATATTCAAATGAGTATGCTGATCCATATTTTTTATGAGTTGGTCAATTGAAAATATTTCTTAATTTCTTGTTATTATACCATATTGGGATGCAAAGAGTATGTTTATTGTTTTGAATTTAAGATAGTCAAAATCATATGCTTATGAGCACCTGATGACCATTGTGGTTATTAAATGTAATTCCTCTTACATTTAAGGCGAGGTTATGAGATTACATTGAGTCTTACCTAATTTTAGTATGCAACATAACATTGGGGCTATAGGCTTCCATAAGTCATACCTCGGGGATTTTCAGTTTTAGGCACAAATTTGCTTTAAGACCTTAGGCACATTTCTCTACTTGCACAACCTTAAAACTCCGCCTAGAACTTAAGGCGCCTTTCATCATCTAAACAACCTCAAAATTGTGCCTTAATATTGAAAGGATGTTTCAAAGTATAAAGGAGGGCGCCTTAAGGGAGTCAATTCATCTTGATTATCAAAGTTGATCAATCACATCAAACTGAGCATCATACCTCTAGGCACATTTTTGCCTCTCTCTAAACTATCCATTTTGGCGCCTTGATGTAAAATAAAGTCTAAACTTAGTGAAGATTGTGCCTAGAAAGATATCACCTTGGATATGCACCTAGAGTCATCCTAGATCATCCATTTGCGCCTAAGGGTCAATATAACATAATATAACTTAGGAAGACTTTGAAAATCGTCAAAAGAAGCCTAGGCACCTTTTCTTGTCTCCACCATCCATTTTGGGTGCCCTGAGGAAAATGAACTTCAAATCACTTCCAACTGTAGCGCCTAGTGTTAGAACTTTCAAAATGACTAAATCTTACCAAAGGAAGTCTAGGCACCTATTGTCACTTGGATCATCATGAATGAGCGCCTAAGTGGAAGAAGAATAAGCATCTTGTATGGAGGCATACTTTTGTGTCTAAATAACCTCATTTTGGTGCTTTGAAGGAAGATGTTCTAAATCCTAAGATCTAGCGCCTAAGTGTAAAATGGTCTCCTATAGGTTTGAACAAGTGATTGAATCTATCAAATTGCCAAGAAATGAGCTAAGTATACTAAGGCACCTTTTCTTGTCTAAACTATCCATTTTGGCGCCTAGGAGGAAGGAGATTCAACATCATGAATCAAGGTGCCCTTTGCCATCAAAACAACCTCACATTGGTGCCTTGGAGGAAATCAACTTAAAACTACAAGTCTTGGAGTTTTTTCATGTTTTGATGATGTCTTTTGAGAACAATTATAATGATTGAAGGATGAGGTGGGTAAAAAGTCTTCATCTAGCTCGGACTATTTTGGCATGTTTGGGTGCAAAACAGGACCATGCCTAGCCTAAACGTACCCATTAAGATGCATTGGAACTGTTAGTTTGGCCACACGAGGAGAAGAACAAAAGTTACACCTCTTTGCAACTTTACACTGCTTCCTTCTGACGATTTTTGGGGCAGCAGAAAACTTTTCACCACGGGCAAACGCCTCAGAGATATAAAAAATGAGAGAGGTTATTGTAGAGGCACTCTACGTGATTGCATTACCTCAGACATAATGTTTCTAAGTGACATGGTTTTTGAGTAACATCTCATCAAAGATTGCTGCCTTTTTGCACTTTGGACTCTTCAGGGATATCATCAGTACAATATAGCTCGGACTATTTCGACATGTTTGGGTAAAAAATAGAACCATGCCTAGTGTAAATGTACCCATCCGGACACGTTAGAATAGTCAATTTGGTTGCATCAGGAGCAGGACAAAAGTTACACCCATTTACAACTTTACACTGCCTCCTGATGATTTTTGGGGCAGCAGAAAACCTTTCACCACGGGAAAATGCCTCAGAGATATAAAAAACTAAGAGAGTTTATTGTAGAGGCACTCTACATGATTGTGTTGCCCTAGAAAAAATATTTTTAAGTGACACGGTTTTCAAGTAACATCTTGTCAAAGATTGCTAACTTTTTGCACTTTGGACTCTTCAAGGATATTGTCGGTACAATGTAGCTCGGACTGTTTCGACATGTTTGGGTGAAAAATAGGACCATTCCTAGTGTAAATATACCCATCTGGACATGTTGGAATAGTCAGTTTGGTCACATCAAGAGCTGGATGAAAGTTACACCCCTTTGCAACTTTAAACTGCCTCCCGACGATTTTTGGGGCAGCAGAGAACCTTTCACCACGGGCAAATGTCTCAGAGATATAAAAAAATTAAGAGAGGTTATTATAGAGTCACTCTATGTGATCATGTTTCCTCAAATAGAATGTTTCTAAGTGACATAGTTTTTGAGTAACATATCATCAAAGATTGTTGTCTTTTTGCACTTTGGACTCTTCAGGGATATCGTCGGTACAATGTAGCTCGAACTGTTTCGACATGTTTGGGTGAAAAATAGGACCATGCCTAGCGTAAATGTACCCATCCGAACGCGTTGGAATAGTTAGTTTGGTTGCATCAGGAGCACGATGAAAGTTACACCCCTTTGCAACTTTACACTGCCTCCTTCTGACGATTTTTGGGGCAGCAAAAAACCTTTCACCATGGGAAAATACCTCAGAGATATAAAAAAAGAGAGAGGTTATTGTAGAAGCACTCTACGTGATCATGTTGCCTTAGACGGAATGTTTCTAAGTGACACAGTTTTAAATTAACATCTCGTCAAAGATTGCTACCTTTTTGTACATTGGACTCTTCAGGGATATCATCGGTACAATGTAGCTCGGACTGTTTCGACATGTTTGGGTAAAAAAAGAACCATACCTAGCCTAAACATACCCATATGGACGTGTTGGAACTGTCAGTTTGGTCGCATCAGGAGTAGGACACCAAAAATGCAAAAGTTGCTTTGTGTAACTTGACAACATTGACACTTTTTTGCAACAGGACTCAAAGACTCAAACTGACCCCATATGACTCAAAGTGACTTAAAAATAAATGAAATCATCTTAGAAGACCTTCTTAAATACAATTGACTCAATCAAAACAAAATTTTATTTTTTAACCCCTCTTGGAGGCATGACAACCTAGGTGCCCCTGCACCATTAGTGCAACTGAAGTCGATAAAGTTTTCCTATTAAGAAAAAGCACTTCCCTTAGCTTCAAGAAATATAAATATTCTATATTGACAAGGTGAACCACGTGAAGGTGGAAGCTCATGTGGCCTTACCTAAGACCTAAGACACATGCATTTTTTGGCCATTCCACTGATTTGATTCACTTTTGATCAGTAGAATGGGTTGTAGTAGGTCTGTTCTAGTATGCTATGATGATTTTTTGGTAGGAAATCTAAGGAGAAGAAGTTTTCTTTGAGGAAACCTAACAAAACCATGTGTTAGGTGATGTTTAGAGACATAGAGAAGGAACCATAGAGGCATTTTCGGGAACAATAGATTGTAGGAGGACAAAACCCAAAAAATTCATAGTTTTGGCATGAATACTAAGTACTGAAGTCATTGGTTGAGTTTTGTGTGTGAATTTAAGGGGGGTCTCTTTGTATTTTAGGCCTAATTGGGGCTCTAGGTTATTAAGAGGAGTTATAGGTTAGGGTATATCGTTCAAAACAATCTATACCCAGTTTTGGATATGTGATAGGGAGTCCAAATAGATATCTACTGATTGTCCAAGTTCTGTGTTTGAAATCTGTATCAAAAGTTATTAGGATTGTTCTCCTTTTTTAGGGCTACAAGCCATTTCTTAGGTTTGAGAAGGAAGTGTTAATCCTGAGTTTGGTCTGCCTTTGGCAATGATTGGAATGGGTCCCATAGCATCTGAAATCACCTTTTCCATGAAGAATTCAGAGACTCTAACTGTTGTTCCCACTTTTGTATAATGATCATGAAATTTGGGCTTTAGAGCACAAGGAAACCTTGTCTAGTTTGCCATCCTCCAACTATCCCATTGCCTCTACATCACAATTAGAGACACCTATTATCTAGTTAGAAACCAAGATACCTAGAGACACCTATATTTTATACATTACCTAGATTTTATACATTATTCTTAGGATCAACTTCATCCATCACTTAGGTCTAACCCCATGAAGTATAACATGATGATGTAAAAATGTGTATATGTGTAAAAGTGCAGCAGGAAATTAAAAAAAGACAAACCTTACAAATTAATGTGCATACTTACAACTCAATGTAACATGACTTTAAAGAATCAATGTGAATACTTAAAAATTAATCCAATGAACCATCTGGGTCTGCTCTACTCTTTATTGTGTCAAGTATTGCTTCATGGTCAGACTCACGCACCTTCCACAATATTTTGTTCAAAGGTCTACCCCGATACTGTATCAAATGAACATTGGATGCCACGACAAGGTTCAAGTAATGAAGAACCTTCCGATGCATGTCAAAGTCCTGAAACAGCCAAACATTAACACTCTTATGTGGGTACCTTCTAAGCCATGTTCTAGTAATAACCACTGAGCCTGTAGGGTATTTGATGTTTTCTCAATCTGTAACTGGGGCCTCCAATTTCTTTTTGGCCTCAACACAATGACATAACTAATAATCTATTCCCTCTTCATTATCTTCATCTGCAATAACTACATATACGTGCCCTACATTGATATGTGAAGCAAATTAGATGAATTTAGTCAACATTACAAAAACACTACAAAGTAAGATGACATTAGGAATTTCAAAACCTATGCAAATAGATATATTACTTGGTTGAACTAGATTTGATATGTCGTCAAAGTCAACTGATGATTCCATCTGTGTTAGTTCCAGTGCCGTCGGGGGTCAATACGTGTCAAGTGGGCTAAGATAACTTAACTGCCATTCGTCAACCCACTCCTTTGACTCGCACTCATCCCAGGCTTGAATTATACAGGAAGAACAAAAGCATGACATCTTTCGCGTATGGATACTCCATGAACCTACAATTGAGCTTCTGAAAGAGTGCATCTCACTTGATCCTGTCAACGTAGAATAGTCCTCATATGGTGCAATGTTAGTATCATCTATCAACCAAAACAATCTACGAACTAAAGACTTACCTTCATTACCTGGACCCATGGAAGCATTACACCACTCGACAATTGATTTTGCATCTATCAACTTTGCATTGTCTTTATACTTTAACTCTTCTCCTGCTATGGCTCTTTTGATACATGCTCCTGCACCATCATGCTACCCCTTTCCATGCCCGACCTCACAAAAGTTCCACATATGCTGAATACCTGTAAAATTATGCCTCCTACTTAGCCAATAGAAATTTTACAAGTTCTTGAATTGTGACGCACAGTTATCTGACCATATGATATGCTGACTGAACGATATACCCCTTCTAGCCAAATCATTGTAGAACACCTGAAAGCAACCTTGCACGAACTCCGTAGAATGCATGTGATCATCACTAATATAGAAATTGTACTCCCTTATGATCTTTCTATCATCCTCTGTACTATCATTCACATGAATGAATGCGATGTGCACAAATATAGAAACCTGTGTGGAGTTGTAATATTGTGATTAGACCTCACGCTATGGCTGTAGACTGTAGTTCTATGCAAAGTCGACGACTAAAACAATGCTACCAACCAGAAATGTGTCTTTGCATAATTTGAATTGCAAGTCCAACCATCGAGCTCTATGCGCATGTCTTGCATACTCATACACTATACTGTCATGAAATATAGGCATAAACTGATAAACTGGAATCTTTTCAATAACCAATTCACACCTCTTTGCTTCTTTACCATCTTTTGTATTGTATGCCACTGTTTTATACTTGCCAAACTCTACTAGTTCATTTCCAACCGCATGTGTTCTTTCCATATGTTCACATATTGGTAAATGTTGCAAGCCATTGCAATGATGACATGTGCCATCCAAGCATAATTTATTGTAGAATATTTGACCTTCCTCTCTTTCACATAAAATTCTTGATATGAAGTCTCTTGAAGATGTTGGTGGGGCACGTATGGTACAACCCTACAAAACATTATTAGTATGCATATCTAAACATGTAGACCTATAAACATCAAAATGGTTAGAAAATTCAATATGTAATCTACAACAACAAGTAGTGCATGTGTGATTTATCTTGACATAGAAAGGTTTTAGCATTTCAAAATATCTTTGATAAATTTTAATTTGAGGATACTTCTCTAGAAATTTACCATAAAACTGTGTTTGAGTCTCATCCAAAAAGTGCTTTGGATGTGGCTCACGGTTCTGACTACCAATTCTCCTTCTTACCACATCCCTTTAATTCAGAGATACCCTTGTGTAATTCTTCCAAAAGTCTTCAATTAGTGATCTCAATGCTTCAACAATTAGTTTATCTTTTCGTGGTAGTCTCCCCAAGAAAGCCCATAATTCATTGGCATTAGTGTCCTCAATTCTTTGGCGTCTTCCAACAACTCTTGATAAAGTTTTCCTATTAATTCTCAATTCTTGACCTATCTTTCTAATGAGACGAGCTTTCCTCGTTTGACTACTTACTATAGTTGATGTAATCACACTCCGTGTTGCATTACTATCTTTTGTTCGTGAGGTGTTAGCCACACTCTCATACGTACTCATTGGATTCTTGACAATAGATTTTTCACTTGAAGCCTCTGTTATTCTCAACCCAAGAATCTTCATGATGGACCTATACTTTATACTTCGCATCATTTTAAGGAATAGTTGACATCTTGCAGTCTCATTTAACTTTTCAAAGAACAATCTCCAAATCTTATGAGCATATCTTCTACAAGTGCGTTTTGGAATCTTACCTTCCATTGGCTGCAAAATATTCTCATCAATATCAATCAAATACTTTGGCTTTCTATGCAAAATTCTAGGTGGTGTTAAGTTAGATAAATTCATCTCAACATTAGTAATTTCATCAATATTTAAATTAGATAGGCTATATGGCATACCTTCAATCGAAGATGGAATAGATGACATACCTTGAAGTTGAGGTGGGAATGATGGTGTACCTCCTTCATCACATGTGAGTGATGATGTACTCTCAACTTGAGATGTGGTAGATGGTGTCCCTACATGTTGACTTGCAGTAGAGGACGTGTCTCCAACTATGGTATTGTTGGGTGAATATTTTGTCGTTAACTCACTAACGGCAAAATGGGTATATCAGCCACAGCTATGATGAGACAAAGTCTCTCCTCTCAGCAAGGGGAGGTTCCCTCTAATTACTTAACTTTTGTAAATCAAACAACTTATCAAATTTATGTACACTAAAAACTATGTTTGTGGTGGTTCCATCTCATCTCATTCTCTTTTTTCAGAATACATGTTTATATTTCAAACTCTTGATATAAGACTTATAAATTATCACAAAATCATAGAAACACAAAGTTTTTTGTTACCTCACTTACTCCTTGTAAATGGAACTATTTGAAGTAGAATGCAGCCCAAAGTCTTCACTCCTCTTCAAGATGATAAAAGTAAATCAAATATAACAACTTGCAGCACAAAGTCTCCAAACTATTGTATTCTTATAAACATGAACATATAACCCACAACTGATTTGATAACACAAAGTTTATCGGAATCAAATTAAGAGCGCTCTTCAATCGCTTGAAACAAACTCCACATTTCAATTATTATCAAATAAGATTATGATAGCAAGACGTAAGAACAATACTATCACAACACAAATAATCCCAAGATAAAGATTGGAATTGAACTTGCTTTCTTGTATTGATAAATATTTGAATATTGATTTTCACAAAAAGCACAAAGTCTTGATTTGCTTCTCAATTCGCCAGAGTTTTCTTGCAATAGACAAAAGATCATATTTACAAAAGAGGTCCCCTTTATTTACAGGGAAAGACCTTGAGAAAATCTAAGAAATCTACAACTACTTTGACTTATTCAACAAGAGAGTCCTATTTGACTTATGACTTCTCTTGTTTCACATGTAATTACATTTTAGAAAATTACATGTGTAGATGTCCAAAACAAAATTCCATTTACATAATATCTAAGAAAAATAAGCTAAGGCACTAGCTTCCTCCATCTTTTTTCCTCAGGAAATTCTGATATATGGTTTGAACAACTGACATCTCGCATGCATCTGGAATTGAATCTTTCACCGCCTTTACTGCCTTTTCATGCTTGTCTAAATTATCCTTCAGATTCTCCAGAGTCGAATGTTTATCATACAGGTTATCCATTGAGAGCATTGAGGGAGCTTCCTCTTCAAATTTCTTTTGTACCATTTCTTCAAAAGAACTTATCATTTCTTGTGCTGTGAGGAAACTATGATCTTCCCTTGTCAAGGTCCAAGGAAGTTCTTCCGGCTGGTGTAGGAGTGTGACATCACTATCTTCACTGGCTTCTCGAGCTTGACACAGATCTTCAAGTAGACTCTTTCTTATGAAAATACGATGAGCTAGAGTCTCTTTGGTCTTGAGATATGATTCCCTATTGGTGACAACCCCAATGGTGATTAGATTCTTTATCTTGATCTTCTTCATATCTATCCACTCTTCTAGGCTCTCTTCTTGATCTTATAGCTCTTGTGAAAGTAGATCTACCAGATTGTCCAGCTCAGCTTTACCTTTGTCTATTTTCTCCTTTCTTTCCATAGCAGTTTTCAATAGAACTCGTCCTTGAGCCAACAACCGCTCCACGACATCCCCCACTATCTTGCCTCTGGCTTGGGCTTTTTCAACCTTCTGTATCAAGGGATCTTCCATTATCACTACCATTGGTTCTACTATTTCTGATGACTTCACTATTTTCTGAAGGACAGCAGCCAGTTGTTCTGCTTTTGCTTTGTATTGCTCCTTCTCCCTCTTGGCTTCATCATACTTTTCAAGTAGGGTACTTGCAGTTGTCTGGAAATCTACTTTGACACCCTCATGAGTCACTTTACCAAGCTCAACCCTTGAAATGACATAACTGCTCATGTCAAAAGTATCAACCATGGCATCTTCATGAGGTTTGGCAATTTTGACATATCTGATTCCCTTTTTCAGTGACCAACCTAGAAACAGTCTTAGGCTTCTTCTTCTAGTTCTTTGCTTTCATGGGCAACAGCTTTTCAATGTCAATCTCATCAGGTGAGATGGCTTGCTTCTTCCTCTTTGGAGTATAGGCAGATAGCCATGGAGGAAGTATAGATGCATCAACAGCTGGAGGGGGATCCACTACTTGCTTGGCTGTATCTATATTTGTGCCAATGATAGTGACAATTGGACTTGTGTTGGTAAACACAACACCTATGTCAACAACCTTTTATGAAGCATCCAGAAGGTTCTCTAAAACAGTTTGTTCCCGAGTATCAAAAGATGGGGAAGATAAGCTTGGAATGGAACCAGAAGAATCAAAAATAGTTCCAAAGCTAGCTTTCATGGATGGAGGAGTATTGTCTGAAGAAACAACAAAAATTGGAGAAAGAGGAACATTTGAAATTACTGGCAAACCATCAGAAAATGGAACATGAGGAGGAGGTGTAAGAACTTGTGTCTTGGAAGGAAGGTCTTTCATAGGAGTCTGAGGGGAACCATCAAGTCGCTCTACCTCTGTATCTTCATCTTCACCTTGTTCAACTTCATCAGATACCTTTGTCTTAGACCTTTGAACATTTTGTTCTTCAGTCTCAACATCTTCAATTTCCATCTGATCATCATTGGTGTCTTCAACATCTGACTTAGTGGCATCAGAGGCCTCTGTGGTTTCCTTCTTCTTTCCTCCCTTGGATACAAATTTGATCTTTGGTTTGTGTACCTTAGAAGAGGAAGGGGTGTCACTCCTGTTCTTAGTTCAGTTTTCCACCTTCTTACATGTTTGCTCTTGTGTTCCCTCTTCGGACCCTGTAAGTAACTCTTTCAACTTAATTCCCTTACTTTCCAACCACAGATTGGTGTTTGCCAGTATTGGTTGAAATCTTTTCCTGATAGATGTCTCCTCCTTGACTGACCATTTCACCTCTAGGAGAGGTGAAGCCTCAACATTCTCTGCCTCATATTTGTGATCTAGGACATCCCCATCATCCTCCATTCCATCTGGAATATCAGCTAGTCCTAGTTCTTCAATTTGGCTCAGATGAAGCCTGCAGAAATCTAGTTTTCTGATCTCATTTTGAGTTATGAGATCTGCCCATATGTCTTCAACCATTGGCTCATGAAAATTTGACTTCCTCTTGATTTTATCTTGAACCCTTCTAAGGTCAAAATGATTTCTTTTCTTGTAGGTCTTCATAGTGACCAACTGCAACTCAGAGTCAATTATTTTTGCTTTGTTGGCAGACTGAATTGAATACCTCCCAATTTCAATGGGAAACTTTATCCCTGACCTCTTAAGCTCCATTTGTTTGTTGTGTACCACAATCAGTTGTTTGCAAAGCTCCATAAGAACAATGTGATCACTGGGATACCGTGGCAGCATGTAAGGGTAACCTGGATAGTATCCTACCTGAAGATAAGTGAAGGTGGGAAATTGCAAGAACAAGAAACCAAAAGAATTTACAACCTGCCATGCTTCATCAGAAACTCTTTTTTGAACCAGTTCACCATCCCACAAGCACATGAAAATTGAGAAGAATGCATCATTGACTCTTCTGAAATGATGAATTGACCCCTTCAAAGTGATTTGGGGGTAGTATTCATTTACTGGGACCAATCTCCTGTCCCCTACTTGAGTTAAACCTAGAAAGTTCCTCATGCTTGCAGCAGCATAGACAAGATAAGAGGTAATGTAAAATTTGAAGGTAGTATTGACCCTTATCAGTTGCTCGTGCAAAGCATTGCTGATCTGTTCACCCCAGAATATCTTCTGATTACCCCTTAGAATCACCTTGATGTAAGTGTACATCCAGTCCTGAAACTTAGAAGCAGAAGAGAGTCCTCTGATGCGACTCAAGAGAGTAATCAAATCACACACTTCCTCCACAAAATCACTCCTGTGAAGGTCTTTTGGCCAGCGGGTCAAAGTTGCCCTAGGAATCTTTAACCATTTGCTGTTTATGTGCCTCCTAGCAGATTCCAAATCATTGTCATAGTCTTGTTGACCCTGAGCAAAATCAATTTGCCTGACGTTTTCAATTGGTGGACACATGAAGATTTTGTCCATGAATTCTGCATCCAATCTCATGATAACATTTCCCTGTGAGTCCGTCATAGCTCTAGTGTCTCTATTGTAGTGGTTGGCCACTTGTAGAACAAATTCAGGATTATGTGCACTGACAGGAAATGATGCAACCAAATGAATACTGCTGTCAATGATTTTCTGCATATGCTTGGAGGGATTTGCTTGTTTAGTTCTATCTATGAACTCGGCCATGTCTATGTGCCCAATTTCTGTGTCTCTGATTTCATCAACGTTTGACTGCACTACCATTACCGGAAAGACACCCTGGTACTTGTACTTCATGGCTCTGGACTTTGACGGAGATGATTCTGACATGAGCCCTGGAGAAAACTGTGAATTTGAACACCACCACGAACACTGATTGAGAACTACAAAAGGCCATGATCTTGCAGTTATGGGAAAAATTAGATAAACTAGGTCAACTGCGTTTTGGCGATCATGGACGGGAAAGCATGTGTTTAAAGGGCTTGAGTGCGCAAATCAAGGTGAAGGTGAAAGCGGGCTTTTGGTTTTGAAAAATGAATTTTCCAGTGTTAGGGAAAAATCAAGAAAATGTGCTTGGGCGGGCAATTTGGCCGCCCTTGCAAGTTGGGAGAGACTTCAGGTGTAAAGGCGGTGAAAAACGCCGCTTCTGCATGTATTTTGGAAGTTTTTTGGTTAACATGTTCAAGCGGTTAAAATGACCACTATCGCAAGCGACAAGTTGAAAATCTCAACTGCTCGGGCGGGTGATTTGGCCGCTATTGCATATAATGGGTCTCACCACGAGCAAATGCTTGGATGGGTGTATCGGCTGCTCCAGCAGGGAAGTGAATGAGTTTTGGTGTAGGAGTGGTTGATTCGGCCGCTATTGCATTTGAATGAAAACTTGTGGTTGAACACTCGAGCGACGAGTCCTATCAACACCGCATGTGAGTGATCGGCTTTTGTAGTGTCCGGGCGGTTGAAAATGCCGCTTCTACATAGGGTTTTTTTGCAGTCTTCGGTGTAAGGATGGAAAAATCTGCCGTCATTGCACACAATGGGGGTTGCGAGGTTTGGAAGATTTAAGCGGTGAATTTGGCCGTTGTTGCACATTTCGAAGGCAAGGTTGGTACAGGGTGAAGGTTTTAACTGACGAAAGACACAGCGTCTTCAAAACGAAAACCCTAACGACAATCTATGTTGTATGGGTAAAAACATTCCAGACACAAATCATAAAGAATAGAAGAATAAAACCTAACAAAAATCTATAAACCAAAAATACAACAAACAATGAGTAAGGGGGAAGGGACACAAAAAGAAACTTACCCGTAAAAAGCTTGAAACCCTAGGTTCGACCTGCAACACAAAATCTGGTACAACTCAGGAGCATGCGATCAAACGGTCAAAGGGAGTGTTGGCGGATCGATTTAAAGGTTTTAGTATAAGAAATGACAAGCAACAATGGGTTTAATAACACATTTAAAAGGTTGAAACCAAAGCTTAAATGCATGGCACGAGTGGCCATTAATGGCACTCGACACCCAAAATCCCAGAGATCTCACTCGAGCGACGATTTCAGCCGCTACGGCACTACAATCAACAAATATGTAATGGCGGCGAAATTTACCGCCTTTACATATTTGATGGAAAACACATGTGATGGCGGTGAATTTCGCCGCCATTACATATTAAACTTTAAAAATGATGCAATAGTGGCGAAAAATGCCGTCATTGCATTAAACAAGAAAAAGTCAAAAAAATACTATGTAGGAGCAGCATTTTTCGCCGCTCTTGCATATCAAGAGTCAAAAAATTTACCAACTCCTAGAAATAACCAAAATGACATTTTTACTAGTTTACGACTTTAAATGATCCTCGCGAAAATCAAGAAATCAATTCAAGGGAATGTCACAGATGAGTTTAGAATGTCAAATGACTTCGCACGAGAATGAGGAAATCTTTTCTCGATTTGCGATCTTAGAGTGTAGATTCATGAAATGGACAAGTTTCGTGGGGTTGTCTACAAAAATGAGCGTAGCTGATTTTGAGAACAACAGCTGGCTCTAACTGGGGAAATTCCTTCAATCGAACTTTGAAACAATTAAAGGAAGTAGAATCCAGTCTCTAAGTGCCTTCATCCATGCCATTGGGCTATAGAGTCAAGCTAAAAAGAAAAAGACACAAAAGACTAAACGAAAACACAAGAATAAAACACAAAACTATACAAATGTAAAATTTAACTTATTTGAAACTTCAAGGATTGAAGTGCTTCAGATGTTGTCCACTGTGAGGCAACAAGAATGGTGTCCCATCCTGATACTCCAGCAAGAAACTATTTTCACCACAGAACTGATGAATGGTGAATGGACGTCTCCATAAGGAATCAAATTTCCCATGCATTCCTTTTGGTTCTCTCCTCTTGTCCCACAACAAGACTTGATCTCCAACTTGAAACTCACGAGCCTTTGTCTGCTTGTCGAAGAGTTTCTTTACTTGATTTTGGTGCTCAGCAATACGGTCCACCACCATAGTGCGCTACTCCTCAAGTTCAGTCAAATACATGATCCTTTTATCAATAGAACTATCAAAAGTTCTATTTTCCAATGCCTTTACCAACTTCAATGCTGGCAATTCCAAGGTAATCAGTATCTCTGCATTCAGACCATATAGAAGCTGAAATGGTGACATGCCTATCGCCCTTTTGGGGGTAATTCTATCTGCCCATAAAGCATCAAACAACGCCTTATGCCAAGTTCTCTGATTCTCATCTACCAGTTTCCTGATGATAGTGACCAGATTCTTATTGCTTGATTCTGCCTGACCATTCCCTTGCGGATAATAGTCTGAAGAATGGGAAAGAATGATCCCATGCTCGTAGCAAAATTTAGTGATCTCATGAGAGGAAAAGCAAGTAGCATTGTCTACTACAATCTTGTTTGGAACTCCAAACCTGGAAATAATGTTCTCCTTAAGAAAACTGCATACCACCTCTGAAGTAGCATGCTTGACTGGAATAGCTTCCACCCATTTGGTAAAATAGTCTATTGCAGTGAGAACATAGTTATGTCCTGCACTTGATGATGGGTTCACTGCGCCAATGAAGTCAATACCCCATTGCTGAAAAGGCTCCTCAATCACCACTGGTTTTAGAGGTAAGGCTGCCAATTTTGGTTTCCCAACAAACTGTTGGCATAACTCACACCTGCGTACCCAATTGTACGCATCTTGGAATAGTGTGGGCCAATAGTATCGAGCTCGCAGAATCTTGAGAGTCATTACAAATGCTAAAAAATGTCCTCCACAAGCCAAATTGTGGAAAGACTCCAAAAGTCTACTTTGTTGCACTTTATCCACGCAATGGAGAAATACACCGTCAAGACTTCTCTTGTACAAACCATTGTCCCAAAGGACATAGTTAGCAGCTTTTAACTTGACAGTTCTCTTTTCCTTATAAGACAAGTGAGAAGGGCACTCACCATAGGTAAGGAAATGAGTGATATTGGAATACCACTCGTCAGTTGTAGTAACAAAAAGGACAGTTGGCGTGTCCAAAACTTCTTCTTCTTCGTCCCCTGTCTCTTTTAGAATGTTATCTGCGATCAATTGACACAAACCTTTACCACGCACAAGCTTGGTAGGCTTGATATCCAGATCAAATTCTTGGATCTTAGCGATCCAATTACCTCTCTTTGATCCAAACTCCTGTTGAGTTAGGATAGATTTGACTGTTGTATCAGGCACCATGATAATAGTGTGTGAGTTTAGAATATAGAACTTGAAATGCTTAACTGCTTTGACTACAGCATAGGCATGCTTCTCCATATTTGAATACTTCAATTCATGAGCTTTGAGAGGACAACTCATAAATGATATGGGGGATTCAATGCCTTCTTCATTCTGCTGAACCAGAATAGCTGAAAGTGTGTGTTCTGAAGCGTAGCTATAGACTACGAAATCCTTAGTGTAGTCGGGACAAACAAGAACAGGAGCATGAGCAATTGCTCTCTTGATATCCTCGAACGCTTCCTTACCTTCCGCAGTCCAACGGAAAGTGGCCTTACCCTTCATCATATTAACAATGTGACGGGTTTTTTCTGCAAACTCGGGAATGAATCTTCGCAGAAAATTCACCTTTCTAAAGAAAGAGTGAACAACAGTCTTACTTGCGGGCAAAGTGAGACTTTGAATAGATTTAAATCTCTTTGAGTCAATCTTAGTACCTTTCCGGGATACAATATGTCCGAGAAGCTTGCCTTCCGTCAACCCAAAAACTGACTTCTTGGGATTGAGGGAAATGCCATTTTGCCGATAGCGCTCCAGCACTTGTCATAAGTGATGCGCATGATCTTGACAGTTTTTGGAGAAAATAGTCAAGTCATCGAGATATACCATGATGAACTTACCCATCTCATCTTTGAAAGCAAGATCCATTGCTCTCTAAAATGTTGCACCAGCATTGATCAGACCAAAAGGCATTCTGCGATACGCAAATGTGCCCCATGGTGTGGTGAAGGCAGTTTTGAACTGATCAGCTTCATTTACCTCCACTTGGTTATACCCTAAAAAACCATCTAACATAGATAGCATTTCTGAACCTGTCACTATTTGCAATACTTGGTCCATGATGGGCAAAGGGTAGTTATCTTTCAAGGAAGACTGGTTGAGATTCCTGAAATCAACACAGATACGGATTTCTCCGTTCTTCTTCCTTACAGGTACTATGTTTGCAATCCATGTGGAATGATGAATTGAAAAAATTATCCTTGCATTCAGCATCTTCTAAATTTCAGAAAGAATCATACCTGATATCTTTGGATTGTATTGCCTCTGCTTCTGTTTGTGAGGCAATGATCTGGCTTTGAGGGGAATTTCGTGTCGAACCTCCTTAGGCCTGAAAGACTTCAGGTCGTCACAGGAGTAAGCCAAAACATCAATGTAATGGTGGAGGAGGGTAATGAATTTGAATCTTTCATCAGCAGTGCAACATTTTCCAATGTTGACCATCTTAGGATCTGCTTCCGTACCCAAATTGACCTGCTCAAATTCCATAGAGGAACTTGAATCCTGTTGTTGTTGCCGCTGCTTGATATACCTGTCATGTTTATCAAAGAGTTTCTCAAGGGAAACCAAACCTTTTGGGATTTTATTTCCTTTCAATTGTAGAAATTCTTTGCCATTCTGCGAATCTACCTCAGAAACATATTCCCGCGGTGATGATTCGCTTCCTTCAAAGTAAAGCTCATCAAAACTATCTATCTTTTCTAGGAAAGCAATGATTTGATTATCACCATTGAACACCTGCCAATGGTCAGCGTTATCAGGTACACTTGGTCGGAAGACCAGCTCAATAGTGTACTTGTTTCCTTTGAAATCCTTGTGAGGCACCATGAGAGTGGCGAAAACAGCCAACGAATCTACACGATCATTGAACTCTCTTAGCACTGCTGAAATATTGAAAGCATCAAAACCTTCAATGCAATCCCATACGCGATTGCGATAGTGTCTCAGTCTTTCATTTTTAGTTTGGTACAAATTTCTTACTTGACAAACCACCAATTCGGCATCCCCTTGAGCATGAAGGATTTTAACACCTCTGGCACGCGCCGCTTCCAATCCGAGCAACAAGGACTCGTATTCGGCGGTGTTATTGGTATTGTCAAATTGTAACTTATATGAAAAAAGTAAAATATTACCTTGTGGCGATATCAAGACCACTCCAGCTCCAGAACCGGTAGAAGAACAGGTGCCATCAAATTCTAAAATCCAGACTCCATCAGAATTTGATTTCTTTGACTTTCTTTGGTCAGAAGATTCCTCTTCGTCAGTGAGGGAAGAATCTGGTATTGCTATACCCTCATCTGAAAACTCTTCTGAGTCTCCATCTGACATATCAGAGCTATCACCTAATGTACTCTCATTTGATGAATTGGAACAATCTTTAGTAGACAGAAAATAGTTACCCATTCCCGAGGATTCAAACAAAATTTGAGCTTTGGGGTTTGATGTTTGAGTATCAATGTATTTTGCCTCCTTCTCAGGAAGCAGCTTCTGCATGACACCTTTAACAGGTATCCTAGCTTTAGACAAATCCATGTTCAACTCTCCACCCACATCCTTGCAGAAATTACGTCCAAGAAGAATGCCGTATGAAGCTGGAACATCAGCTACCAAGACTGTCATCTTGATTCTATTATCTGGGAAAGCTGCAAATGCAAATTGGGCATCTTTGATTTGACCCAAAAGTGGAACTTGCTTATTCTTCATAGAGAAACACCTCCCAAAAGTTTTGGTTAAGGTGAGGCTGAGGGCATTTGCTACCTTAGCAGGCATAACATTGTCTGAGGCTCCAGAATCTATTACCCAATTGCTCAATTTATGACCATTTACTAATAGGGAAACATAGAAAGGTTTAATTTTTCCAGAGGCTTTAGGGGGAGTAGTAACAAGATTGTTTTGGGTAGGTTTACTTTTGGAGGAGTCATGAGTAGCTTTGGGAAACTCTTGTCCTGCAGGGATGGCCTTATTTTTGACATATTTGGCTAATCTATCAAATTGTTCAGGATTAGCCTGTAGATACTCAACTTTAGACATTTGTATCTTAGTTCTCCTAGCATGATCTATTATATCAAATTGTTGAAAAGAATTAGATACGGAGGAAGAAAAACCATCATTTTGATTTTTGGTAGAGACAGCACTAGTCTGAGGAGTAGAAGTGTAAGGTACAAATTCATTAGAGGCACTTACTTGTTTATTGACCACTGGATCTTTTGATTGGAAAGGTAGCGGAGTCCCCCGTTTAGCGATTGAAATCACCAGTTGAAATTAATCTCTCGCCTTCCCTTTATCAGCTTGAAGAGCTGACTGATTTTGAGACCTAGTGAAAACAACATATGCTCCTTCACACACTTCTCCTTTTTCAGCTTCATCCTGATAGTTCAGAAAGCTGATGGTAGAGTCACCAGCTACCTCTTCTTCTCCTTCTGTGAAGAGATTAGCACCATTTTCGTAATCCAACTCAGGTTGGAAAGAAAGTTCATTTTCAGCTTCATAGTAGCCAACAGCAGAGTTGACCGGCACTGCTTCGATGGAAAGCTTCCCTTGTGTAGGCAGAAGACGGTTGTGTTGTCCTTGATTCCTAGTAGCATTGCCTTGATATGAATTATTTGGAAATGTCCTCCTTGGTATATCTCGGTAAGAAGGAGGCGCAGATATACCTTGGGACATTTGTCTCTTCAGAGCTAGCAATTCATTTGCTAGCTTTTGCACCATGGGATCAGTGGTGCTTGTAGAAGCGTTCTCAGTAGAAGAGGATTTTTTATTTCTATTAGTATCCCTTCTTATCTTACCCGCAAGGATAAGATCATCTTCTACTTCAGTTGCCAGAATCTGAGCCGCAGCAAGATCAGTAGGAGCAGCTCGCCTCAATAGGAAACTCACCTCCGGAAGTTGCGTATTGATAAAGAAACATTTAAGGTTCTCTGCTGTGGGCTCAGCGGTGGTGGGAATCCTGTTTCTCAATTTGTTGAACTTAGCGATGAAATCTCACATTGGTTCATGAGGTTCCTTTTTCATCTGTGTTAGCTGTGCCAACAACGCATGAGCATCTTCCACAAGTTTGAACCTGGCTTCGAACTTGGTTTTGAGAGTAGCCCAGCTCGTTATGGTCTGAGCTTGAAGGTGGTAAAACCAGTATGCAGCAGCACCTTGTAGTGTTTCTACAAAGAGTCATACAGCCACATCTTCATGCTTGAAACCTATCACACCATAGGCTATACAGAAAGCCGTGATGTGCTCATCAGGATGAACTTTCCCGTCACCATAGAATTTGGGGAAATTCTTTCTTGAACTACGAGGTAGTTCATGCAATGGTGGGGTCAAATTTAGAGGACCGAAGGTATAACCCCAAGGGCCTTGAGCTGCCATGACGCGCTGATTGAAAGGTGGTATAACAAACCTTGGTGGTGTATGAACAGCCAAAACTCTTTTAGCACTAGCAATAGAAACTTCACCTGGTATTGGAGACCTGGTGTTTGTAGGGGGAAAACTCCTGGTGCACTGAAGAGGAGGTCATGGAGTTAAGAATCCAAAATTATTCTGCTGCATCAATTCAAATGCAAGATCAATAATACCTTGAGCCCTCTTACTTCTGGTGTACCAGGAATCTGCCAGACTGTATTATGCTAAACACAATTTTGCAAGAAAATGGAAAAGAACTGAAAATGCTTCAACTCAGAGCGTGAGGCTTCAAGTTGCGCGTTCGATCCCCAGTAGAGTCGCCAAAAAACTGTTGGGTGAATATTTTGTCATTAACTCACTAACGGCAAAATGGGTATATCAGCCACAGCTATGATGAGACAAAGTCTCTCCTCTTAGCAAGGGGAGGTTCCCTCTAATTACTTAACTTTTGCAAATCAAACAACTTATCAAATTTATGTACACTAAAAACTATGTTTGTGGTGGTTCCATCTCATCTCATTCTCTTTTTTCAGAATAGATGTTTATATTTCAAACTCTTGATATAAGACTTATAAATTATCACAAAATCACATAAACACAAAGTTTTCTGTTACCTCACTTACTACTTGTAAACGAAACTATTTGAAGTAGAATGCAGCTCAAAGTCTTCACTCCTCTTCAAGATGATAAAAGTAAATCGAATATAACAACTTGCAGCACAAAGTCTCCAAACTATTGTATTCTCACAAACATGAACATATAACCCACAACTGATTTGATAACACAAATTTTATCGGAATCAAATTAAGAGCACTCTTCAATCGCTTGAAACAAACTCCACATTTCAATTATTATCAAATAAGATTATGATAGCAAGACGTAAGAACAATACTATCACAACACAAATAATCCCAAGACAAAGATTGGAATTGAACTTGCTTTCTTGTATTGATAAATATTTGAATATTGATTTTCACAAAAAGCACAAAGTCTTGATTTGCTTCTCAATTCGCCAGAGTTTTCTTGCAATAGACAAAAGATCATATTTACAAAAGAGGTCCCCTTTATTTATAAGGAAAGACCTTGAGAAAATCTAGGAAATCTACAACTACTTTGACTTATTCAACAAGAGAGTCCTATTTGACATATGACTTCTCTTGTTTCACATGTAATTACATTTTGGAAAATTACATGTGTAGATGTCCAAAACAAAATTCCATTTACATAATATCTAAGAAAAACAAGCTAAGGCACTAGCTTCCTCCATCTTTTTTCCTCAGGAAATTCTGATACATGGTTTGAACAACTGACATCTCGCATGCATCTGGTTTTGCTATGTTTTCAGAGATGGTGCGAGCTCGGAGAATTGAATCTTTCACCGCCTTTATTGCCTTTTCATGCTTGTCTAAATTATCCTTCAGATTCTCCAGAGTCAAATGTTGATCATACAGGTTATCCATTGAGAGCATTGAGGGGCTTCCTCTTCAAATTTCTTTTGTACCATTTCTTCAAAAGAACTTATCATTTCTTGTGCTGTGAGGAAACTATGATCTTCCCTTGTCAAGGTGCAAGGAAGTTCTTCCAGCCGGTGTAGGAGTGTGACATCACTATCTTCGCTGGCTTCTCGAGCTTGACACAGATCTTCAAGTAGACTCTTTATTATGAAAATACGATGAGCTAGAGTCTCTTTGGTCTTGAGATATGATTCCCTGTTGGTGACAACCCCAATGGTGATCAGATTTTTTATCTTGATCTTCTTCATATCTATCCACTCTTCTAGGCTCTCTTCTTGATCTTACAGCTCTTGTGAAAGTAGATCTACCATATTGTCTAGCTCAGCTTTAGCTTTGTCCATTTTCTCCTTTCTTTCCACAGCGGTTTTCAACAAAACTCGTCCTTGAGCCAACAACCGCTCCACTACATCCCCCACTATCTTGCCTCTAGCTTGGGCTTTTTCAACCTTCTGTATCAGGGGATCTTCCACTGTCACTACCATTGCTTCTACTATTTCTGACGACTTCACTATTTTCTGAAGGACAGCAGCCAGTTGTTCTGCTTTTGCTTTGTATTGCTCCTTCTCCCTCCTGGCTTCATCATACTTTTCAAGTAGGGTACTGGCAGTTGTCTGGAAATCTACTTTGACACCCTCATGAGTCACTTTACCAAGCTCAACCCTTGAGATGACATAACTGCTCATGTCAAAAGTATCAACTGTGGCATCTTCAGGAGGTTTGGCAATTTTGGCATATCTGATTCCCTTTTCAGTGACCAGCCTAGAAATAGTCTTAGGCTTCTTCTTCTAGTTCTTTGCTTTCACGGGAAACAGCTTTTCAATGTCAATCTCATCAAGTGAGATGGCTTGCTTCTTCCTCTTTGGAGTATAGGCAGATAGCCATGGAGGAAGTATAGATGCATCAACAGCTGGAGGGGGATCCACTACTTGCTTGGCTGTATCTATATTCGTGCCAGTGATAGTGACAATTGGACTTGTGTTGGTAAACACAACACCTATGTCAACAACCTTTTGTGAAGCATCCAGAAGGTTCTCTAAGACAGTTTGTTCCCCAATATCAAAAGATGGGGAAGATAAGCTTGGAATGGAACCAGAAGAATCAAAAATAGTTCCAAAGCTAGCTTTCATGGATGGAGGAGTATTGTCTGAAGAAACAACAAAAATTGGAGAAAGAGGAACATTTGAAGTTGCTGGCAAACCATCAGAAAATAGAACATGAGGAGGAGGTGTAAGAACTCGTGTCTTGGAAGGAAGGTCTTTCACAGGAGTCTGAGGGGAACCATCAAGTCGCTCTACCTCTGTGTCTTCATCTTCACCTTGTTCAACTTCATCAGATACCTTTGTCTTAGACCTTTGAACATTTTGTTCTTCAGTCTCAACATCTTCAATTTCCATCTGATCATAATTGGTGTCTTCAACATCTGACTTAGTGGCATTAGAGGCCTCTGTGGTTTCCTTCTTCTTTCCTCCCTTGGATACAAATTTGATCTTTGGTTTGTGTACCTTAGAAGAGGAAGGGGTGTCACTCCTGTTCTTAGTTCGGTTTTCCACCTTCTTACCTGTTTGCTCCTGTGTTCCCTCTTCGGACCCTGTAAGGAACTCTTTCAACTTAATTCCCTTACTTTCCAACCATAGATTGGTGTTTGCCAGTATTGGTTGAAATCTTTTCCTGATAGATGTCTCCTCCTTGACTGACCATTTCACCTCTGGGAGAGGTGAAGCCTCAACATTCTCTGCCTCATATTTGTGATCTAGGACATCCCCATCATCCTCCATTCCATCTGGAATATCAGCTAGTCCTAGTTCTTCAATTTGGCTCAGATGAAGCCTGCAGAAATCTAGTTTTCTGATCTCATTTTGAGTTATGAGATCTGCCCATATGTCTTCGACCATTGGCTCATGAAAATTTGACTTCCTCTTGATTTTATCTTGAACCCTTCTGAAGTCAAAATGATTTCTTTTCTTGTAGGTATTCATAGTGACCAATTGCAACTCAGAGTCAATTATTTTTGCTTTGTTGGCAGATTGAACTGAATACCTCCCAATTTCAATGGGAAACTTTATCCCTGACCTCTTAAGCTCCATTTGTTTGTTGTGTACCACAATCAGTTGTCTACAAAGCTCCATAAGAACAATGCGATCACTGGGATACCGTGGCAGCATGTAAGGGTAACGTGGATAGTATCCTACCCGAAGATAAGTGAAGGTGGGAAATTGCAAGAACAAGTAACCAAAAGAATTTACAACCTGCCATGCTTCATCAGAAACTCTTTTTTGAACCAGTTCACCATCCCACAAGCACATGAAAACTGAGAAGAATGCATCATTGACTCTTCTGAAATGATGAATTGACCCCTTTAGAGTGATTTGGGGGTAGTATTCATATACTGGGACCAATCTCCTATCCCCTACTTGAGTTAAACCTGGAAAGTTCCTCATGCTTGCAGCAACATAGACAAGATAAGAGGTCATGTAAAATTTGAAGGTAGTATTGACCCTTATCAGTTGCTCATGCAAAGCATTGCTGATCTGTTCACCCCAGAATACTTCTGATTACCCTTTAGAATCACCTTGATGTAAGTGTACATCCAGTCCTGAAACTTAGAAGCAGAAGAGAGTCCTCTGATGCGACTCAAGAGAGTAATCAAATCACACACTTCCTCCACAAAATCACTCCTGTGAAGGTCTTTTGGCCATCGGGTCAAAGTTGCCCTAGGAATCTTTAACCATTTGTTGTTTATGTGCCTCCTAGCAGATTCCAAATCATTGTCATAGTCTTGTTGACCTTGAGCAAAATCAATTTGCTCGACGTTTTCAATTGGGGGACACATGAAGATTTTGTCCATGAATTCTGCATCCAATCTCATGATAACATTTTCCTGTGAGTCCGTCACAGCTCTAGTGTCTCTATTGTAGTGGTTGGCCACTTGTAGAACAAATTCAGGATTATGTGCACTGACAGGAAATGATGCAACCAAATGAATACTGCTGTCAATGATTTTCTGCATATGCTTGGAGGGATTTGCTTGTTTAGTTCTATCTATGAACTCGGCCATGTCTACGTGCCCAATTTCTGTGTCTCTGATTTCGTCAACGTTTGACTGCACTGCCGTTACCGGAAAGACACCCTGGTACTTGTACTTCATGGCTCTGGACTTTGACGGAGATGATTCTGACATGAGCCCTGGAGAAAACTGTGAATTTGAACACCACCACGAACGCTGATTGAGAACTGCAAAAGGCCATGATCTCGCAGTTATGGGAAAAATTGGATAAACTGGGCCAACTGCGTTTTGGCGATCATGGACGGGAAAGCATGCGTTTAAAGGGCTTGAGTGCGCAAATCAAGGTGAAGGCAAAAGTGGGCTTTTGGTTTTGAAAAATGAATTTTCCAATGTTAGGGAAAAATCAAGAAAATGTGCTTGGGCGAGTGATTTGGCCGCCCTTGCAAGTTGGGATAGACTTCAGGTGTAAAGGCGGTGAAAAATGCTACTTCTGCATGTATTTTGGAAGTTTTTTGGTTAACATGTTCGAGCAGTTAAAATGACTACTATCGCAAGCGACAAGTTGAAAATCTCAACTGCTCGGGTGGGTGATTTGGCCGCTATTGCATATAATGGGTCTCACCACGAGCAAATGCTTGGACGGGTGTATCAGCTGCTCCGGCAGGGAAGTGAATGAGTTTTGGTGTAGGAGCGATTGATTCGGCCGCTATTGCATTTGAATGAAAACTTGTGGTTGAACACTCGAGCGGTGAATCCCATCGACACCGCATGTGAGTGATCATCTTTTGTAGTGTTTGGGCAGTTGAAAATGCCACTTCTACATAGGGTTTTTTTGCAGTCTTCGGTGTAAGGACGGAAAAATCCGCCGTCATTGCACACAATGGGGGTTGCGAGGTTTGGAAGATTTAAGCGGCGAATTTGGCCCTTGTTGCACATTTCAAAGGCAAGGTTGGTACAGGGTGAAGGTTTTAACTGACGAAAGACACAGCATCTTCAAAACGAAAACCCTAACGACAATCTATGTTGTATGGGTAAAAACATTCCAGACACAAATCATAAACAACAGAAGAATAAAACCTAACAAAAATCTATAAACCAAAAATACAACAAACAATGAGTAAGGGGGAAGAGAAACAAAAAGAAACTTACCCATAAAAAGCTTGAAACCCTAGGTTTGATCTGCAACACGAAATCCATTACAACTCAGGAGCATGTGATCAAACGGTCGAAGGGAGTGTTGGCGGATCGATTTAAAGGTTTTAGTATAAGAAATGACAAGCAACAATGGGTTTAATAACACATTTAAAAGGTTGAAACCAAAGCTTAAATGCATGGCACGAGTGGCCATTAATGGCACTCGACACCCAAAATCCCAAAGATCTCGCTCGAGCGGCGGTTTCGGCCGCTACGGCACTACAATCAACAAATATGTAATAGCGGTGAAATTTACCGCCTTTACATATTTGATGGAAAACACATGTGATGGGGGTGAATTTCGCCGCCATTACATATTAAACTTTAAAAACGATGCAATAGCGGCGAAAAATGCCGTCATTGCATTAAATAAGAAAAAGTCAAAAAAAATAATATGTAGGAGCGGCATTTTTCACCGCTCTTGCATATCAAGAGTCAAAAAATTTACCAACTCCTAAAAATAACTAGAATGACATTTTTACTAGTTTACGACTCTAAATGATCCTCGTGAAAATCGAGAAATCAATTCAAGGGAATGTTGCAGACGAGTTTAGAATGTCAAATGACTTCGCACGAGAACAAGGAAATCTTTTCTTGATTTGCGATCTTAGAGTGTAGATTCACGAAACGGACAAGTTTCGTGGGGTTGTTTACAAAAATGAGCATAGCTGATTTTGAGAACAACAGGTATTCAAATCTCTCATAGCAAATTTTTTGCATTCGTTCTCTTTGTGCCGCCATTACCATATCTCTTTGTGATGGTTGTGGTTCCTCTTCAATTGGCATGTCTTCATTTATCGTGACAAATTTCCTCTTCTCATGAAGTTCCCTCATAGCCATTGCTTTCTTTGCATTTTTAGCTTCTATCTCTTCCTGTGTTGGTTTAATTCTTAATCGTGTCCTTGGCATGACGGAGAATTTGTCTGTAACATGATAAAGAGACCAATATTAATTCCTAAGAAATGAATACAAGATAATAGTGGGATTGTATTTTTATTATGTTGTAAGGATTTATTCTTGTATAGTTTGACATCATGGTATGTTAAGGTTTGTTTATTACACATAATTATTAAAGAGCCCAAGTGTAGAAAATATACATGGCATCATGTGAGATTGTAGGCTACTTTCTTGATTGGGAATGTGTCTATTTTAAACATATATGATAAATCATGATAAAGTAATTCAAATAGAATTAAGGAAAATGTAAAGAACATGCATGTAAAGACTTGACATACCTAAAAAATGAAGATTCGAATGGAGAGACTACCCAATTATGTAGTATTTTTTCTTCTTGCATCAAACTCCTCAACAATTTGAGTTTTTCACCACTTGCTTCCTTTTCAATGTTAAATTGAATAACACTCAAATATAATTACTAACAACAATACTATTAACCAATCTATAATGTTAAATTCTTAAAATTGAATCATAATTAACATTGCAACACTACAAAAATTGAAACTTGAATAAATATATATCAAACTTAGTGTGAAAACTATGTTATTTCCTCCTCGAGTTGGCAAAGCAGAAAAGGTGGTGGAAAGATCATGCAAAGGTGGTAGAATGCGTAAAATGTGCATGTGAACTTCCCAACAACATGAAAGAACTTCTTTTTTGTCAAAGCATGCACATAATCAACATGAAAACAAAGCATGTGGGCCTAGAACATAGGGGTCAACACTTTTTAACCATTTCTATAACAAGACAAAATGTGAGCGCGTTATAACATGCTCGCATTTTGTCCTACTATAGATTGATCCATAAATATTTGTGCCTATCTCACCTTCGATAGCACCTTTACAATATCTCACCTCTAGTTCCATTAGCTCATGTTCTATATCTCACTTATCTCTCCCCCTCACCTCTTTACCTCTCCCCTCTCTATGTCTCTTAGTCGCTCCTTGTCTACCTCAACCCTAAACCTTATCCCTAAACCCTAATCCCTCAACCCTCAACTCTAATCCCTCATCCCTAAACCCTAAACACTATCCATATTCCTAAACCCTCAATGAGCCTGATATTATACCTTAAACCCTAATCCCTTATCCCTAAACCCTCCTACCCTATCCCTAATCCTTATACCCTCAACACTCTACTTTAACCCTAATCCCTCAACCCTCGAACCTTAATGTACTCAACCCTCAAAATCAAACCCTAATCCCTCAACCCTTAACTCTGATCCCTCGACCCTCAACCCTATCCCTAAACCCTAAACCCTAAAGCCTCGACCCTCAACCCTCAACGTCAAATCCTAATCCCTCAACCCTTAACCCTAATCCCTCAACCCTAAACCCTATCACTAAACACTATCCCTATTCCTAAACCCTCAACGGGCTCGATACTATACCTTAAACCCTAAACCCTCCAACCCTATCCCTAATCATTATACCCTCGACACTCTACTTTAACCCTAATCCCTCGACCGTCAACCCTATCCCTAAACCCTCAACCCTCGAACCTCAACCCTCAACCCTTAACATCATACCCTAATCCCTCAACCCTTAACTCTGATCCCTCGACCCTCAACCCTCAACCCTATCCCTAAACCATAAACCCTAAAGCCTCAACCCTCAACCCTCAACGTCAAATCCTAATCCCTTAACCCTTAACTCTAATCCATCAACCCTAAACCCTATCCCTAAACCCTAAACACTATCCCTATTCCTAAACCCTCAACAGGCTCGATACTACACCTTAAACCCTAATCCCTTATCCCTAAACCCTCCAACCCTATCCCTAATCCTTATACCCTCGACACTCTACTTTAACCCTAAACCCTCAACCCTCGAACCTTAATGTACTCAATCCTCAATGTCAAACCCTAATCCCTCAACCCTTAACTATGATCCCTTGACCCTCAACCCTATCCCTAAACCCTAAAACCTCGACCCTCAACCCTCAACGTCAAATCCTAATCCCTCAACCCTTAACTCTAATCCCTCAACCCTAAACCCTATCCCTAAACCCTAAACACTATCCCTATTCCTAAACCCTCAATGGGCTCGATACTATACCTTAAACCCTAATCCCTTATCCCTAAACCCTCCAACCCTATCCCTAATCCTTATACCCTCGACACTCTACTTTAACCCTAATCCCTTGACCCTCAACCCTATCCCTAAACCCTCAACCCTCGAACCTCAACCCTCAACCCTCAATGTCAAACCCTAATCCCTCAACCCTTAACTCTGATCCCTTGACCCTCAACCCTATCCCTAAACCCTAAACCCTAAAGCCTCAATGCTCAACCCTCAACGTCAAATCCTAATCCTATAACCCTTAACTCTAATCCCTCAACCCTAAACCCTATCCCTAAACCCTAAACACTATCCCTATTCCTAAACCCTTAATGGGCTCGATACTATACCTTAAACTCTAATCCCTTATCCCTAAACCCTCCAACCCTATCCCTAATCCTTATACCCTCGACACTCTACTTTAAACCTAATCCCTCGACCCTCAACCCTATCCCTAAATCCTTGACCCTCGAACCTCAACCCTCAACCCTCAATGTCAAACCCTAATCCCTCAACCCTTAACTCTAATCCCTCGACCCTCAACCCTATCCCTAAACCCTAAACCCTAAAGACTCAACCCAAACCATTACAAAAACTAAGTTATTTTAACCCAATAAATAGTTGATTGCATTGATTTAATACTCTACGATATTAAAGCTTAGCATTCACACAAATGCAGATGTTCATATTATAGAAGACTGTATTATAATAGACTATTAGAGATCCCTCAGAAAAATGTAATAACAAAACTACTTTGCCTTATGTTAGCTTACAATTAAACCCATTCTTTTTGACACTCTTCTCTTAATAAAGTAAGAGTACTAAGAATAGAAGGCAGAGAATTTGATCTTACTAGTATGCATGGTTGGTTTACATTCCGTGACTTCATTTTCATTGAATAAAAAGGTAAATATCTGATTTGAAAGGTGGGGCAGTGTTCACTGTCATGTGCTTTTCTAGATGATAGGGTCCATAATGTCCAGGGTTCTTCAAAGAAAGGCTTGTAACATAATTAAGTTTTTGTTATACCAATCCTCTAGGTAAAGCTACAATTCAAATGTCTGCTTTGAAAGTTGAAATAAATTAAATTAAACTTACAATTTTGATTTTCTTCCATTGCTTCAACAACATCATTGTTTTCTTCATCAAAAACCAATTCAAGATCAGCAACTTGCTGCCCATTGGTTGACTTGAATTGCATCCTCTGTTAGAAGAAGGGCATTTTTATCTATATCAATGTTGGTATTCATAAGCTAAAGAGCATTGATATTTTTCACACACTCTGATCTTTGAAATATCTTAACCTTAAAATATGACTTGGATATGTACTTGAACACAACGAAATATTCAATCTCCAGCCCATGATGATTCACAAAATTTTCCCAACCCTGCCTAAATTCTAGTTTATTTATGGTAACCCTTAATTGTACATCCCACTCCTGTCCACCTGGGCCTTGAAGGAGGCACGCCCATTAAACCAACTCATTCAACAACTTGCTTCCCATCGGTTCACTTGAACTACATACTCTGTTAGAAGAAGGGCATCTTTTATCTGTATCAATGTTGGTATTCATAAGCCGAAGAGCATTGATGTTTTTCACACACCCTATTCTTTGAAATATCCTAACCTTAAATTATGACTTGGATATGTACTTGAACACAACAAAATCTCTAATCTCCAGCCCATGATGATTCACAAAATTTTCCCAACCCTTCCTAAATTCTAATTTATTTATGGTACCCCTTAATTGTACATCCCTAAACCCTAAATCCTAATCCCTTAACCCTAAACCCTAATCCCTATTCCCTAAACCCTAATCCCTAATTATAATTTATGGTACCCAAATCCCTAAACCATAAACCCTATCCCTAAATCCTCAACCCTCAACACTTAAACCTTAAATCCTAAACCCTATCCCTAAACCCTCAACCCTCAAAACTATACCTTAAACCCTAATCCCTCAACCCTAAACTTTCAACACTAAACCCTATCCCTAATCCCTCTACCCTCAACACTCTACCTTAACCCTAATCCCTCGACATTTAACCCTAAACGCTATCCCTAAAACCTCAACCCTAAACCCTAATCCCTCAAGGTCCTAAACTCTAATCCCTTATCCCTAAAATCTAAATCCTATCCCTAAACCCTCAACTTTAAACCTTAATCACTCAATCCTTATCCACCCCTCTCCTCCCCTATCTGGCTCACTCCCATCTCTACCCTCCTCTACTCTCGACACTATACATACATACATATAGGCATACATAGATACATACATACATATAGGCATACATACATACATGATTAATAACCTTGAACATAAAAAAATTTAAGGTGAACATAACGCGAGCGTGTTATAACGTGCTCACATTATTTCAAACATGGCAAACAACACAAACTTTTGTGGAAAAGAAAAAATGCAAAGCAAAAAATAACGCGAGCGCATTATAACACGCTCGCGTTATGTTTTGGTTTGGGAATCCCAAGCCTTAGGCTTGGGATTTGCTTTGGATTTCCAACCCAAAGGCTTGGAGTGCCTATTCAACATCCATAGATGTGTTTTTCCATATTCTTCAAGATTTCACATAATTTCATTCGTGCTAACCCTTAGATTTGTACATGTTTCAAGGTCGAACAAATCGAACACCTGGGTAATGTTAGGCTTTCTCTTAGCTATTTGACGATGTGATTTTTTTCACATTTTAACAATGTTAAGCCTTTCATCTTTAATTTCTTTTGTTTGTGTGTCCGTTTTTGGGCAAAAACCACTGTTTGGTCTTTTTTTGTTGTAAATTAACCATTCATTGAAATTTCAAAAAAATTACATATTTAGAAACTAGACTCCATTCTACACATATTAAAAAAAGAAAAAAATAATTTTCAATTAGTTTTCAAAATTTATAGGGGTAGCACGACCAAAAATCTATTTTTTAGGATGTGTCCACTTTGAAAATTAGTAAAAAATTAAATATTCATCAAAAAATTATCAGAAAAATCAGGCATAAACTACATGCTATTAGCTAATTTTTCACCAAAGAGATTTTAAAAATACCAAAAGAAAGTTGACTTTTTGAGGGAGCCACAAAACATGCTATGTTATGTTTTTTTTACAAAAACAACACCAATTTCTGTGGCTCCCTCTTTTGAACCCCTTAATCTATAACATTTTTTTTTTAAAATAATAGTTTAGAAAGTAGACTTGAAGCACTATGAACATTGTTTTGGTTGCATCCTAAATTTTGAGTGTAACTATGCTCAATTTCTCATCCAAGGCCAGCATTTCCTAATTTCAGAAAAAAAGTGGCCACTTAAGACCCCTTTTTGGCCCCCCATCTTTTTGCACTTACCCCTTACAAGGGATAAAAGTGCATGTCATGCATTGCTGTAGCACTTGATTTGACCTGTTTTATGTGTGAACTGACTCCCACCCAGCATCCATCAGCCACTTGCTACTTCTGATTACCACAACCTTTCCAATAACTTATGCACAAATTCTTTCTTGAATGGTTTCAAATTATGATTAATTTTCCATCACCACAACCTTGATAAAAACTTATGCACAAAATTCAATAAAGAAGAATTTATGCACAAATTCTCTGTGTGCAATGATTTCAAATTTTGATATATTTTTTAATGACAGTTATGTATTCAACGTTGCCTTTAAAATACTATGACATACCGTAGTATAAATAGATTATATAAAAATCAGATATATATATCAACATAATCCTATGTAAATTTTGACAGTTTGTCCAAAATCTTTCCTTTCATATGATACAGTCTTTTTAAAATTTTGATTGTATTTTACAACAAAAATGGATGAATACAACTATATACAATTGTCAAATAATTTTTATTGTAAAATACAATCAAAATCTTAAAAGATTGTATCATATGAAAGGAGAAATTTTGGACAAACTGTCAAAATTCATATGAAAGGAGAGATTTTGGACAAACTGTCAAAATTTATATGGGATTATGTTGATATGTATATTTGGTTATTTATATAATCTATTTATACTAAGGTATGTCATAGTATTTTAAAGGCTTCAGCTCATCCAGTACGAGGATAAGTTACAATGGTGAGGATTAGCGTTTTGACTGATGCTGTTAGGAGCATGTACAATGCAGAAAAATGTGGGAAGTGCCAGGTGATGATCAGGCCATCATCAAAAGTCATCATTAAGTTTCTCCAACTCATGCAAAAACATGGCTATATTGGAGAATAAATGAACTTGTTGATGATCATCGATCTGGAAAGATTGTTGTAGAGCTCAATGGAATGTGTAGATTAGAAATGCAAATAAGGTGAAAATACTTAACAAAATACAACCAACACAAAGCCATACCTTACAAGCAAAACCAATCCCCTCAAGGGAAGAAGAAGCCTTTGCACCCAAACAAGCCCCTAGACAAAGATAATCTCTAGACAAATGGATTCCAATGTGAAATGCTACCTAAATTGTGCAACTCACTATCCTAGCTCAAGAGTGATTTTGGCATGGTGACTTTGCATAAAATTGGATTATGAAAATGGCTTGGGAGAGGCCTATTTATAGACTTTTGGAGGGGATTTTGATCCAAGGGTGGAGATTGATTTGGGAGATCAATGGTGGAGGATAAAAGTGATGTGGAGGGCCTAGATTGAATCTTGAATGAATGGAGGGCTAGGAATAAAAGTGATTCTTTTATTCATTTTGGGAAAAAGGGATATTAAATAAGGTTGGGTGAGATGGATTATTTTTGAATTAAAGATTCATATGGGGGAATGAAAATGAATTAAAAATTTATTTGGGGAAGAGGAAAAATAAATGAGGTATGGGGGTGTAAGGAGAAATAAATGTGATGTGGGATGTTTTTAAATAAAAAATTGACTTATGTGGATTTAATTCAATTTTTTATTTGGAGGATGTGGGGAAGGGTGTTAAACAAGGTTTGACCACCCAAATGAAGGGGTTAGGATAAATTAAACAGAGGTTTTATTTAATTAATCATAGGGCTAGGATGAAGTAGGCTAAGGTAGGCAATTAAATAATAGCTATTTAATTGTCTAGGGTAGGGATAGGTCAATTATAGGCTGAATTAATTAGTTAACATGGTTTTTAACTAATTAATTGGATTTAGAGAAAAGGGAGAAATTGATTTAATAAATATTGCATATTTATTAAATTAATGGGCTAAGGTTTGAACTATTGAATTAATGAAATTAATTCAATTTTGGGGATGAAATGGTGTGAATTTGGAAAGCGAAAGGGGTAATTAATTAAATAAAAATTCAATTAATTGGTTAGAAGGGAAATTGGTATGTTTAGGGATGTCAGGAGTTAGTTTGGTGGTCGAGACATTTTTTGGTGTCTACAGAAGGCTCAATAAATGTGGTGTTATAAGTCCTCGATTTGATGTTGGGGTGAAAGAAATTGAATCATGGACTGCTAGATTGCTTCCATCTTAGCAGTTTGGTTTCATTGTCTTAACCACATCTGTTGGCATCATGGACCATGATGAGGCTAGGAGAAAGAACGTTGGTGGGAAAGTGTTGGGATTTTTTTACTAGATTTAACTCATATTGTTGACTTTGAGCCTGAGGTTGAGGACAAGGTGATTTTGGTAGTGAACTAGACCCTATCCAACACTGGAAGAAATTTGAGTCTGGTGTATTTGAATTGAGAATTTAATTTTATATTTTGCATTATGCTTTATCTAAAAATAGTATTTTAAAGGCAATATTGAATAGATAACTGTCATAGTATTTAAACCATGTTCCCTAGCATTTGATGGGCAAACTTGAATGGATAACCTTACAAGGGATAAAAGTGCACATCCTGCATTGTTGTAGTACTTGATTTGACCTATTTTATGTGTGAATTGACTCCCACCCAGTAGCCATCAGCCACTTTCTACTTCTGATCGTGCCACAACCTTTCCAATAACTTATGCACAAATTCTTTCTTGAATGGTTTCAAATTATGATTAATTTTCCATCACCACAACCTTGATAAAAACTTATGCACAAAATTCAATAAAGAAGAATTTATGCACAAATTCTCTCTAGAATGATTTCAAATTTTGATATATTTTTTTAATGAAATTTTACATACCCATTTTACTTGCATTTACAATCATATAAGGTGCGGGTTTATTTCAAACACTGAACTATACATTGTGCCATCAAAAATGTTTGACAAAAAATGCCAAGGCGAAGATCTAGATACATCGTGGCATACAAAATGTTTGACAAAAAATGCATGCCAAGGTGAAGATGGCATCCCTGGTTGACGAGATTGTTGCAAAAGGTGGCGGGGACATCCTTCGCGTGAAAAGATTTCAAACCTTAGGTCACTGTCAGTGTCGAAAAAAGGCTACCGTGAAATGTAGCAATTTCTTTTTTTTTTTTGTTTTTAACAGCATGATTTCGGGTGAAACTATCTCGCCCCCAGATTGACTCACCTGAAAATAGCTTGCCACATGCGCCATGCAGTGGCTACGTGTATTCGGGTGAAACTATCTCGCCCCCAAATTGACTCACCCAAAAATGACTCGCTCTAAATTGTTTTGTTGGCTGAAAGTGTGACACAACTTTGTGCTTTTACCTGACACTCTTTACCATGTGTTGGATATTTTGTAATGTGTGTAAAGTTGTAAGAGCATCTCATGACATTGCAAGAGGGAAGTTACTCATGACAAATTATATGACATGTATGAGCATGTAAGAAGGTCTTACATTAGAATCTTGACGAACATTATGGAAGTCTATAATGCATGTCATAAGGCATCTTTGAATGGGTTTGGATATGCCAAAATGGAACACCCAAATTGAGGAGTTACATATGACAGGTTATGATAGTTGTAAGAATGTATTCTATTTTTAGCCTTTAAAAAACCATGACCAAATTAGGCATTGGAATTCGGGCTAAATTACATGGTTTTGTAAAACCACGCATGGTTTGTGGTTTGGTATTTGCCTATTTATTGGATGCTAGAGGTGGAGGTTATATAATGAGTTTCTAGGTACTATTATACTGCTAGAATTGCTCCAAATCTACATGTTGGTGATACTATTATGAAGGCTTAGACTCTACAAGTGTATTGTAACCATGTTGATTAACAATTAATACATTAAGTTGCTTTAAGTGGGATTTGTCTCCCGAAAGCATTATCCCCATGTAGATAACTATCTTATGGTATAACTATTTTTTGTTCATTTTCTTGTAACTGCATGATCAAATTTAATTTTGCGCATACCTCCTCTCATAGATCAGTGTAGGAGGCATATTCCAAATCTTTTCTTACTTTCATTTGGTATCAGAGCTTGATCACCTTGAGTCTTGGCTCATCCTACAATAGTGTGTCCCACTTGTGAGATGGAGCAAGAAATTATCCTCACCTAAGAAAAATATCAACACCTTTGAATGACGTAAAAACTTTCAGAAGAAGGTTGCATTAGTGAAATCTTCATATGAATGAACCACCTTCCATTGAAGGTATTATTTTCTTCTTTTAATAAATAAAATAACCTTCGTTTAAATTTCTTTTTTGGGTAGGAAAGTGAAATATCATTTGTTTGTTTATAAATTGTAGCATACAATGCATAAATCTTGAGCATGTGACAACAACAGAGCTTGTGGTAGCTTTTGAATAGAGATCAAGGACTACTAACAGTCAAGAGCTCACAAGTAGCAAGTGTTTGGACTGCTCACAGTCTTCTCAATGCATCTTTTGGACTATTTCATGTTGCCTTTTGAACTTTTTTTTTAATATTAATTTGAAATGAATGAAAGATTTTAATAACGTCCACGAGGCCAAAGCAACCTATGGGACCCAGACCTGCACAGAACCCCAGCTTGAAAAAGAGGTCGTTAAACACTTTGCAACTCTTTCCCAAGCTCAGGTCTTCTGCTGTGGATTTTGATCAAAAAGTTAGCGGTTCTGCCAAGCCTATCCTTTTCAAATAGATTGCTTAAGCTCCTGCCTTTCAAGTTGTCTTCGTTCCCGGGTGTTCTCGTATGCTGAGCATTCCGTGATAAAATGCCATTCCGTCTCAACCACACCTTTGTTGCAAAAAAGGCATAATCTCCGTTCCCACTCCTCCTTGGGAATCACCCACCTGCCCATTTCACACCTAAGATGGTGCGAGCTAGTCCTTAATTGCGTAATCAACATTTTTTCTTTCCACTTGATATCCTCTCCTATGTAGGCTTTTTCTTCATGGTCCCACAATGGGTTGAACTCTTTGATATAATAGGCTTTTTTTTGACCCATTTGATTAGACCACATGGCATTCCTGCATAGTAATATCCCACTTCTTTAACCACTTATCATTCTGTTTCATCCACGTATTCTTTCTCCTATTCAGCTCTTCCTCCATAATTAGCCTAGGCCAATAGTGGTTTTCCATATTTTGAGTTTTCCTTATATAACTTAGTAGCCAAACCATCGTCGACGCCTCCAAAGGGTACATACCATATTCCGCCAATAGAATCTCGTATGGAACCAAATTCTTGATTTTGAGACTACTTATGATGATGTGCTTTTGGATTCTGTCAACTTGTCTCTATTTCTGCTTAAACATACCACTGCCCCAAATTTCACAGCGATATAGAATCACCGGGATAACAAGAAAACCAAAAAGCATTCTCTTTGTTTTCCAATCCCACAATTATGCATTCCTACATCTATTCTGAAGGGAGCAAAGTCCCTTCCAGCCCCCTTGAATTCTTTTTGCTCTGCAAGTTTCCTAGCTGAGTTTGTTTTGAAAATCTATCCCGAGGTACTTGTACTCATCTACCACTTCCAACGGGTTGCCTTCAAAAAGGAAGCTAACTTGCCTCTTTTTTCTTCTCAGTGAGAATATCATCACTTTGGTTTTGTTGGTGTTTACTTGCATCCCAACTTCCTGACAAAAGGATTCCAACGCTTGCAATTGTTCTCTCAAACCAAGAGTCGATTTAGCAATTAGAATGAGATCATCAGCGTATAAGAGCAGTTTTATCACGTACTTAGCCAACTAAACTCCCTCTCTGCTAGTCTTGTTAATCCACTCTTCTAACTTATCAATGTATAGCCCGAATAAGGTTGGGGAAAGTGGGTAGCCTTGCTTGATGCCAATATCACTGCCAAAGCACTCAGAAATCCCATCTTTGGTTCAAATTTTAGCCTTAACTAGCTCATAAAGTCTATGGACAACAACCCTATACAGATCCGGGACCCCAAGTTCCTCCATCTTTTTCCAAAGCTTGCTACGTGGCACTATGTCAAAAGCTTTCTTAAAGTCAACAAAGCAGCAAAAGGCTTCGTTACCTTGTGTATTCCAATTTTTTTCAATCATATACCGCAGGGTGACACCATGATCAATAGTGGAATGCTTTGCCCTGAAACCAACCTGCCCATTAGCTATTTTTCCTTCTTTTTCGACCGAGCTACTAATTCTACGCTCAACCATGCTGCCAAAAAGTTTGCCCAAGAGAGGGTTAATCATAATCTTGCGGTAATTTGAAGGATTATTGATATCTCTGCTTTTGTGTAGAGGAATAACCACACTAGTCATCCACTCTTCCAGAAAGCCCTCAAGGGTGACATTGTTGAAGATGCATTTGATACATGGTGCAAGGACCTCCATACCCCATTTTAAATGTTCCGCTTGCAGCCCATCAATATCCTAAGCTTTCCCTCCCGCCAACTTTTTAATGCCTTGTCTAATGTCTTCTTTGGTGAAAAGCTATTTATTAGCATTGATTACTGGTGGTTTGTGTTTATCTGTTCCCGCTCATACATCATCTTTGCATATTCCAGCGATTAATAGTCTTGGATATCATTTTCTGTTTGTGTTTTCTTTTGTTGTAGTTCCTTCCAGATTTTTTTGGGACTGTGTTTTCCCAAAGCGATCAACTCTAGTCTTCTCCTTTTCACATAGTTGTCTTTTTTAACTTGTAGCAGGGTTTTGTACTCCTTTTTCTTTACTTTGTCCATCTTATCTGTCCGCAGATCCCTCTTTGCCAATTTGCACTCTTCATCATACCAAGGGTTTGCAGGAAAGCCTTGTGAACACTTTTAAGAAAGTTCGCTTATTCTCTATATATTTTTAAAAACATTATACATATACACAAATGTATTTATTAGAAATTAAGTTAAATATAAAAACTAAATTTCATGTAAAAATAACTTGTTTGTAGTGAAGAATTTCATTTCTATGTAAAGCCTAAAATATATTAAGAGCGGATCAAGGAATCAGTTTATACCTAAAGAAGCTGAGAATCATACAATGAAGGAAAGTGTATTACGAAAGATGAGAACGGCGGGAGGCGTTACGATGGGAAAGGGGATAGGTATTAGGAATGAAGAACAATCCAAATACATCATCCTCCTCCTTTCCACTTTTAATCTTTGAGGAGGGCCAACAAGCAAATGTTTTCCACCAACGGAGTCAATGGAGTCATCGCCGAGCAAATGTAAGGCGAGCTGTTGCAGAGCTGCATTAAACTCTCTGTTATCGTGAAAGCCATTTGTACTTCGCCTTTACTATTGTTGTGTCTGAATTTCTACTTTTTATATAGTCCATTGATGATAAGTGTTGATTTCTGAGCTGTAATCCATTCATGATAAGTGTTGACTACAGACAGTGTATCTGAACAACTTGGCAAGTGGCTTCTGAGCTGTCAGCTGTCGGCTGCAACTTGCAACACGTCACACAAGTGGTGATGATAAACTTGACTGATATTATGGACCAATCTTGAATAATTAATTGCACACGTCCATTTATGTCGGGGTTGAGTAAAGGGTGTGAAATAATGTGCAGAATCGCAGATTCATTGTTTGAGCCTTTTTAGGAGCGACATTCTGGCACGTGTCAACTCCTTCGGTTAGATCAGATCTTCTTGGGCATTAATCAATTCGTTAAGAATTGACGAGAAGGTTACAAATATCAATTGACGTATATAATATAAACAACCCAACCAGATATTTGTAATGGACTAAATTGCATTACATAAATAATCAAACTTAACGTCAATTAAATTAAATTTGATAATTAAATGAATGGATAAGAGGTATTTAGTTTTAAAATTAATAATGGAAAATAATATTGAAGGTGTACACAATCAGTTTGTTACTTTTTAGAAATTAACGTTTTTGGTTTGATGGCTATTATAGAATCTATGTTAATTCAAAAAATCTCGAGTTTAAATCTGAATGTTAAGGTTTAATTTCAACTACTGCAAATCTGATCTACTATGTGTATTTGATTTGTATAATGTAGAAACGATCTATCAAAATGTATGTCTGCCTTTACCTTCTTGATATCTAAGTTTTTCAATGTGATGTCTAGAGACACCCCATTTAGGAGTTTGTTGATTGGATAGGTGGTCATGTTCTCTTAGGTCAAACCCCTTGGCACGCTGAATTAACAGTGATGAACAATATTGAAGACAACAATCATTAATATGTATATGCGAATTTTTTTGACTTTTGAGAAATTGAATTGTACTCTAACGATTCTCTTTTTCTACATTTGAATTAATTGCACATTGAATGTTTTTAAATACCATGATATAATAACATGCTCCACAAATGTGTGCCATGTTGGTTCATAATGGCTAGTAGAGGGGGATGGAAAAGTTGGAATTCAAATTAGAACATTTGAATGTTGTGGTCATTCCCACACACCTAAGAATTGAATTGAGTCAATCATAAGTAAGATGGAAATGAACTAGAAAGATAAGATAATGATCTTGAAGTGTCATCTTGCTTTTGCCATTTTTTGAAAACCTATCTCCCGCCTAGGATAACCTTGTTTTTTAATCTAAATTTGGTGTCAGATCTTGTGTTTTCCTTTATGGTCATTGAATTGGTCCACTTATATATTCAAAATGTTGCTTTTTGGAGGAAGAGAAGTTGCCTTTATATTTTCAAGGACCTTGGATCTTGCTCTTACAAACTGGGATGAAGAAAAAGTGTTGTTGAGATGTCACGCTTCATCCAAAGCTTCATTCCTTTAAAAAGTCATGACTAGTTGTAGAGGAACCATAGGGACCAAATCTTGAGGTGATGGTTATCTAGAAGTTCTCCTCGAGGAAGGAAGGAAGTTTCAATGCAAAGCCACCTAGGAATCTTTCTCTCACCTGAGACCTGGTTAGGATGTCTCTTGCAAGTGCACATGATTCGAGAGAATGGAGGGATAGAGTCACTAGATGAATGTACACTTCTTGGGAAGGAGAAGCTCTCTCAAACATCACTAGGACTAGAAAGGATAGTCAACGAAACCTGAAAAGCACAACTTGCACAAATAATATTTCAAATATCATAACCCATGAGAAGACTAAGTTGATTCCCATTAGGCGTGACAAAAAATATTAGTAGCAATGGATTATCAACCATGGATGTTGGGGGAAAATCCATCATAGAGAGGAGATAGACAAGGGTCCTTGTATGCTCATGGATGGGCGTGGACACCAATTCTCCTAGGTGTGTGATCCTTATGGCTACTACCACCGCTTCAGATCTAGAAAAAATATGAATTGCACTCATCAGTCTTGTTGGTAGATGAGAAGCACCAATAGAATGGGAAGCCATGCATCTACATTTTTTGAAAATCTGCATAGGAACCTCTAGATAAGGTTGAATTCCTCTTCTATTCTATAGCTACTACTAAACTAATAAAAAAAGTATGTTATCACTATAGAGAAATACAAATAGAATCCACTTTAATGACTAGCCTACCCTAAGCTAACTAGTAAAAGGAAAAGGGACTGAAGGAGCACAAGGTTAGAAGGAGATAGGGTTAGAGAAATAAAGAAAAATGGTGGATGAAAGAGCACCAAAGAAGGGTGATAAATCAACTTTTTTTATAACACAACCAACTCTCCTCTGCAAATAAGCATAACCCTGCGGTAGGGCTACCTCAACTTACATTACACAAACCTATTTGCATTCAAAACAACATTAACTAACATCCATAGCCAATGTGGATTTAAATGTATATGAATAATTTACTTCAATTTGGAGGCATAAGCAAATAAACATATACACATTCATATCATTGAACCAGGAGGCACTTTCTGAGATGAGTGGTAAGAAATACAAGAACTAAAATGCATTTTCATTCATTACAAGATAAAGTTGACTAGTGATCACTCAACTTTCTTTTTTTTTTAAAGCAAATTGTGGACAAGGGGTCCACTCGCATATATATTAAATCAGAAAAAATAATAAACTCGTAGGACCCAGAGGGATGTGTATTGAAATTACATCTATATCGGTTCATGTTTCCTTGATATCACCTTCACAGTCATATATTCTAACTCTGTATGAATAGTTCTTTGTTTCTCTTTGAAGCGCTTGAGCTACTCAAACTCTTCCTGCTGCATAGAAAGTTTCTGTAATATCTTGATCCAATCCTAGTGCAAGATCCTTCCATCAAGTGCATCATTGTTGCAGAGAGACGCTGTTTGTGGTAATACATCACTCAACTTTCTAGTACAAAAGCCAAAATTACATTTACATTAGGGTTGAGCCCCTATATATATACAATCATGTAAACCAACCCTTGTGTAATGGCAAACAAGGAGACCTTAGAGAATTAAAAAAAAATAGAGAATTTGAGAAGAGGGGATAGATGTGAAAAGGAGTGGATCATTTGTTTGATAAGATTTCAGTGGGCCAAGACCACTGAAATCTTCTTAGGGTGAGAGTGGTCGATCCAAGTGTTGAGTGATTAAAATAAGTACTAAGGTTATGATGTTAATCTGATTATGTGATTATGTTATCCAATTTGCTTTGTTAATGATTTACTTTAAAATTCTTATTAAATTATCACATGTAATATACCTTGTTTATTTACACATCATTTAATATTTATAATTAACTTAACTCTAATGTTAACTATAATAAATCCACTGCAATTAATTAAATAAGTCTAGGAAAAAGTTGCATTACACAAACCCCTAGCTATAATTATTAAATTTTGAGATAAAATCTCATATTAACACGTCAATAAACTTTTGATGTCAAGTATTAAATTTTTATAGATTACTTATGCTAGACTTCTCTATTGACTCAACGACTTTCAAACTTATAGGGCATTCTATATACAATATTTAACTCATTTGAATGATAAGTACACAACTCCAAATAATTATTTTTGCACCTAGTTTGGTGCAAGTAGGAATATATACAATATTTAACTCATTTGAATGATAAGTACACAAGTCCAAATAATTATTTTTGCACCTCATTTTGGTGCAAGTACTAATATATACAATATTTAACTCATTTGAATGATAAGTACACAAGTCCAAATAATTATTTTTGCAAGTTGAAATACTACTAGTATATACCCCCTACCCCTTATAAAATTCAACTTGTGACCTCTCTTTCAAGACGACAAATTTTTGACTAACAGACTAAACCAGTTCCATGAGAAAAGAAATATCATCCACAATTTGAAAAACAAAAGGTTAAAGCTGTGCCGAACATGAAAGCAAAGAAGAACCTAAGTAATTGACAAAAATATATACAAGAGGCGAACGTGAGGAGGCGTTACTTCGCCATCGGTAGTCGCACCAGTTTTTCCAAGTTTTCATACTCATCCTTCTTTTCCTCCCCTTGATCTTCTTCTCTTGTGTTTTTGGCCTCCACGTGACCACACCCTAAGCCCGATTCAGCGTAGTAGGAGCCGTCTCTGAGGGGAAAATTGAGCAGAGCCTTGGCTCCTCTCATTTTGAAAGCGGTGCGGTCATATGCAGCAGCAGCGGCCTCCCCGGTGAGAAAAGTACCGAGCCAAATGCGGGCTCCATGCCTGGCAGAGTCCCTAATCTCTGCAGCGAATTTTCCCCACGGCCTGCGACGCACTCCTCTGTAGTGCCTCTTACCCGGAACCGAAATCTTAAGTGACAGGAGATTTTTAATTCTAGTTAATTTATTTAATTAATTACTACTTGTATAGTAGCAGGTATTAGATTTTTATGTTGACAAGTGTCCTTTTAGTATACAATAAATATTAGATTTTTATGTTGAGATATATATAGATTGATGGTGGAGATTAAAAGGACTACTATAAAAAAACATATTGACCATACAATTTACAATCATTGTGACATGTGAAAAATATCTAAAATTCAATTTTGGAGAAGAAAATCAGATTTGATTTGGTATTTGGTCATAACTTAGCATTCCTTAGGAGAGGTCGAGGTAGTATAAGAAATTAAGCCTTTGAAAGAGCATTGGATGGGGTGTAATAATGTTGGGGCAATTAATGGATAGACATAGTGTCCATGGAGAGCCATGATAGTTCCAACTTTTGATCAAAAATTTTGTTTCGTAAACACTGCGCACTCTCGACCATCGTGGTCGTTCATCTTTGCTAAGTGCCCACCATTTAACACGTTTCCTTATTGAGGAGCACTAGATGAAATACATAGATTGACAGTCTAAATTAAAAGGACTACTATGAAATAGATCTCGACCATTGATTTTTCAAACAATGTCATAAATAATTTAAAAAAAAAATCACAATTATAACATATAAAAAATCTATTTATTTTTTCTTTCAATAATCTTATAATTGAGATATATGAAAAAAGATCTAATCATTATTCTTATCATTGATTAGAAAGTAAAGTAAAATAAAATTTTTGCTTTTGTAGTGATGACATATTTGATTTGATCCATTTGTAAAATTTATAACTAAATATGTTGCTCTTTGATTTGTTCGTCAGGCAACTTCCCTGGTTTCGACATACTATAATCTATCTGCAGTGACCAATTTTGAACGTGTTTTAATTTGATGGCCGTGTGCCCATATTTAAAGCGAGATCACAATCAAATTTAAATGTCTTTAAAGATATTATAAGAAATCTTGTTTACGAATATTCTCAAAAGAATAACATCTACTCTAGAACCTGTCTAGAGCAATAACCCTCGCCCAACTATTAGATGCTCGGTAGTGTCACAATTATGAAATGACAAGATGCTAGTGAAGACAAAAGGCTCTATCTGTTCTTCAGGGTGACTGCTCCTGTTTTGGTCTTGATTTTTTGACTTTGTTTCTGGATAGTTTATGGCTCCTTCATCTGTTATCTTGCTACAACCTTTATGGTTGGGGTTTTATAGTCAACATCCACATTGGCTATTATCTACTGGAGTTCTGTATACTGGTGGTTTCGTCTACAACTTTTATGGACAAGGCATTTGGTTTCTTTGTATACATTGGCTTGGTGTAGTACTGCTCTACTTAAACATCATCCATTTCAATGGTCAAACAATCAATAGAAAATTTACACTTCATCCATACTAAAAAGTGGTAATTATTTGTCCTATTTTTATTGGCCAAAATTGACATCTGACTGTTGAAGTGGATGATTTTTAAGAATAGCCATGCAGCACAGCTATGCTTTGAAGTTTCCCAGCCGTCTTGGTCTTTGTTGCTGATATATTCATCACTGGGATGACTGTTCTGTGAATGTTTTACTTGTTGTTCTGATCTCCATTGTATTGTGCAACTCCTAACATGCTTTTATGGAGATTTTTAGAGACTTATTTATTTATTTATTTATGGTTGGAGTTATTAGACAGGCTTTGATATTGCTTCTTCGTCCTGTCTCTGCTGTAGTTTGTTCCTTTTTCACAGTCTTTTGACTTCTTATTCACATTTTTTCAATTAAAAAAAATTCTCAAAAGAATATATATTTACTAGCCATGAATTATATTAGCTCTTTGAAGGGAAATGGTGAAGTGATAACCATTATAAAATTTTAAGTGATAGGCAATGTAATAGGTGGCATAAAAAACTAAAAAAGTGGGCATGCAGCAGTGAACATGACTGAAAACTGACATTTGCCCCTCGTTCAAAATGGGCTATATATTGAAGCAATGAGCTCTCCTTAATTTGACATGTTCGCGACAAAAGGCAATGAATGGCTTCTACAAATAGTAGATGCAACGCCCTTGTCCTACCATTCTCCTTTAATCAATTTTGACTTAGCCATATCCATGTATATGCTCCATGTTGTTCTGCCCAAGGTCAGACAGAGAGCAGTTGTTATGTCTGCTCCAACAAGATGATGTGCCTATGCTCATTCCATTGCAGTATCCATAAGACGCTACAACAAACACCCCTACTCTCACAATTTTGCCAGCTCATATTGCTAAAGTGATTCACTTTTTTGTTTTGTTTCTGTATGTAGTTTAAGCAGTGGATCTTCTTGTTTAGTAATGGAGATATATGGCCTTTAACATATGGATTTATTAAATGTTTTTTCTTTTTATTTTTGATGTTACAATAGATTTGGTTCCCAATTTTACATCATCACCCTATGCAAGGCACGCTTGCATTCAAATAGGGAAATTTAATGACCCTAGTAAATATAATTTCAAACAAGCCAGATCTCGTTTCCACTCTACCCCTTCTGGGTCTCAACTTGATAGCCCCCCCCATAGCCTCCATCCCCTACATTGAAGGCATCTCCAACAAAATCTCTAAGATTTTTCTTAAAAAGGGCCTTCATTGTGCCTTCAAACCCATTTCCACTCTCAGGAACCGCATCCCATCTCCTAAAGACCCTTTAGACATCCTCCTCAACTCAGGGGTCTATAAGGTAGTTTGTTCATGTGGAACCCCCTACATTGGGGAGACAGGTTGCTCCTTTAGCACTAGGATAAAAGAGCATTGTGCTGACATCAAGCATGAACGAACTCAAAAATTTGCCCTGGCCGAGCACTCCTCTAAAACCAAACACCACATTTGCTTAGAGGACACCCAAATTCTTGTCAAGGAAGACAACTTCTTCAAAAGGAAACTCAAAGAGGCTATAGAAATCGACAATCACCCCTCTAACCTCAATCGTGATGAGGGTTGGAGTCTTAGTTTCTCTTGGCACCCCTTGCTGACCCATCTCAGAAACCGCTCAATTCCCCGTCCCAATCTCCTTCCATTGTAGCCCTTCTCCCCTTTCCCTGTTCATCTCTCTTGTCTCCCTCCCTTTTCTTCTATGTACCCTTCTTTGTTCTCCCCTCCTCCCTTCTTTTCCATCTTATCGATAGTTGGGTGTCCCCTCTAAGAGCCCTCTCCGCTGAGTTCTCTTTCTCCTTCTTCCCCCGCTTCTCTCGCCCCCTCCTGTGGTCCCCAAGCTTGTCTCCATTCTCCTCAACCCCTGCTCACTCAGGGTCTCCAACCCTCTTTCTTCCTTTCCCTGTTGTTCTCCTCTTGCTTGGACTTCTCTCATCCTTCTCTCCTTGTCCTCTAACTGGGCTCTTTCCATGGTTCCTTTCTTATCTTTTTTACCCTTTTTTCTCCTCTTGGGTTTTTATTCTTTATATTTATAGTTATACTTACATTGTATCGGTTGTTCTCTTTGCTTTCTCTCTGTTACTCTATTTTCTTGTTTGTTGTGCTTTTACTCTTTTGCTTTCGCGTTTATTGTATATTCTTGTATTTATATAGTTATGTCCTATTTTTACATGTCTATTTTGTTGCCCTCTTTTTTGGGTCTCGTGTTTACTATATAATCTTGGATTGTATTTTATAGTAAAATTATGTTATACTTGCACGTCTATTGTGGTTCTCTTGTTTGCTTTTTGTTATTGTTTTGCTTTCGTTTCTTGAATTGTAATTTTAGTTTATACATATTCATATAGCAAATATATTGTATGTAGGTAGTTGTGCTATTATTATTTCTTTTGCCTTCTTGTATATTACACATATTTATGTTGTAAAAATATATACATAATTAACATACTATATATACTTATCTATTGTACTATTATATTTTTTAGCATTCGTGTTTATTATTTATAGTTGAGAGGTATTTTCGTGATATATATATATATATATATATATATATATATATAATTCTTGTATATTATTTATTTTGTTGTTCCATTGCTTTTCCCGTTCTTTTTTCCTTTATGTTTTTTGTTGAACTACTGATTATTTTCATTATTATTTATATGTCATATGTATTTATTTCTCTTTTTATCCTTCCTTCTTATTTTTAATTTTCTTTTTTTCCCTTCTCACTAGTTCCCTACTCTCATTATTCTTTTATTTTTGCTCCTTTGACTCTTGGAGTCCATGTAACCTCTCTCCTTCCCTCTTTTTATGTTGCTTTGGTCTGCAATCCATCATTTTCAATTCTACTCTCTTGCTCACATTCTCTTGATGATGGATCACTGTGTGTGATTCGAAACATTGAGGAAAAATAACTTACACAGTTTAATCCAGAAGCATTCATTACAACATCATGGACTGTGGAAAACTAATGAACTCCATAATTTCACCTGTCAACAACAAAATGAACCCAATTAGTACTGCACATCCTGTGCTGGTAGTTGGTAGTCTCATCAATAATAGACACCAAATTTCCACAATCCACTGTATTGCAATTTGAGTGTTTCAGGATTAAACTATATCTCCAAGATGCTTGGCCTCCTTTCTAATGATGGTAGCTCTATAAATCTTTACTCATAACCCCATCTCTAAAATTTTGAAAAAAGTTAAAACTGCCACCTCTCTTTCTTCTTTCGATGATGCCACCAAAAAACATCTTTTACCCTCCAAAGAGTCTAACCCCTGCATCTACGGTGTTCCAAAAATCCACAAGACCGGCATCCCTTTGCACCCAATTGTGGACACCATGGGCTCACCCATGCACAAGCTTGCTACCCACTTAGCTAAGCTTATCTCCCCCCTTGTGGGTAAGTCTAGTTCCTTCATCAAGAATTTGGCCCATTTTGTAGTATTCGTCAAGGACAAAAAGTTGGAAGAAAGTGACCTCTTGGTTAGCTTTGATGTTGTTTCCCTTTTCACTAAGGTCCCTATCCCTAACTCCATCGAAATAATTAGATGCAAGACTAACAATGAGATTGCCTCCTTAGTAGAGCTTTTCTTAAGATCCACTTTTTTCACCTTCCAAGGAGTGGTCTATGAACAGTTAGATGAAGTTGCCATGGGATTCCCTCTCTCGCCGATTGTTGCCAACCTTTACATGGAGCACTTCGAAGAAATCGCCCTCAACTCCTTTCCCCTCAAACCAAAATGGTGGAAATGCCATGTTGATGATACCAACATTTGTTGGCCTCATGGCCTTGAAAAATTTGAAGAATTCCACCTACACCTCAACAACATAGCTTAGTGCATCTGCTTTACCAAAGAGCTAGAAACTGATAACATATCCCTTTCCTCGACATTTTTCTCATCAAAAACTTGATGGCTCATTAGGTCATCGTGTCTTTCGTAAAGCCACCCACACTGACCTTTACCTTCACTCTTCCTCGCATCACCACCTTGCCCAAAAAGGTGGTATCCTTAAAACTCTGGCCACTAGGGCTTTTCGTATTTGTGATGTTGAAAACTTAGACCAAGAGCTTGCCCACCTCACCAAAGTGTTCCAATTAAATGGATACACGAGAAAACACATCTTGAAAGCATTCAATAAATCCAAGTTCCGCCACAACTCCAAGACCAAAGATGTTAACCCTTCTAACCTCCCTATTGCTACCCTCTCGTACATTAAAGACCTTTCTAACAAAATTTCTAAGATTCTACTTAAAAATGACATCCAATGTGCCTTGAAACCCATTTCCACTTTGAGAAACCGTATCCCCTTACCAAAAGACCATAGATACCTCCTTCTTAACTCTAGAGTATATAAAATTGTTTCATCGGTGAGACGGGGCATTCCTTTAGCATTAGGATTAAAGAGCATAGTGCAGACATCATGCATGAACATGTCCACAAATCTGCCCTAGCAGAGCACTCAACCAGTACCAAACACCACATCAGCTTAGAAGACACCCAAATCTTAGCTAGTGAAGACAACTACTTCAAGAGAAAAAGAGGCCATAGAGAATTTTAGCAATCACTCATCCAATCTCAACTGTGATGATGGATGGAGTTTGAGTTTCTCTTGGAATCCCCTATTAACCTGCCTTAGAAACTGCTCTCTCCTCCCCCCGTCATGACCTTTTGCCTCCTTCCTTTTGGATCTCTTCCTCTTATGCGTCATTCCCCCCTCTCCCTCCCCCCTTATACCTGCCACCCTTCACTCCTCTCTTTCTCCTCCTAACCTCCACCTCTTGGCCTCTGTCCCCCCTTTTTTCTCCCCTTTCCTTGTCTTCTTTATTCGACCATTTTGTTTCCCCCCTCCCTCCCCAGTTTTCATCAAGTGTCACCCCCAACCCCCTTGGTTTCCCTTTCTTCATCCTCTCTTTGGGGTTCTTCTTTGTTCGTATATATAGGTACACTTTTAAGTATCGTTGGTTGTTCGTTTACCTTGTTAGAACTTTTGTTTGTTCTCTTGTAGTCTTGCGTTCTCTATGGTTATGTGTTTTCTTATTCATATATGCGGTTTCTTTGTTCATTATATGTACATTGTAGTTTGTTCCAGTTTAGTCTTAGGTATCGATATACTTATATATATGTATACATTTATACACTGATCATACTCTTGTATATGTACATGTGTTTATGTGTGTGTGTGTGTGTATAATTGCACATTATTTTAAATTTTTTTGGTTTATTTAATCATTCTTCTTTTATTTGCTTTCTATTTACTTATTTTAGTGTTTAAATAGATATGACCTTATTTTTTAATCTTACAAAGTTGCATATTGTATCCTATTTATACTTATAGGTTTATTGGTATAAAACTATATTTTTCTGCATTTATTATTCTACAACTTTATGCATCATTTTAACGCATGCTAGTCCTTAATTAATTTTCATATATATATTGATGTGTTTTTTCATATATCTATATTCTACTTAGATAATTATGCAATGGTGTTTTTTCTGCTCTATTTATACTACTATATAAATTTATTTTATACTGATAATTATATTTCTTTCTATATATGTGCAACTCTTTTGCTTACATTGTTCTTGGCATTTTTCATCTTGAACTTTGTTTGGCTTGTGGTTGTGCATGTGCGAGTGTTCTTGTATGCCTATGGTTATGAATATGGGTACACATATTTGTAACCATTTTATTTCGCTTGCAGTCTCTTGGTTCCCGTGCCACCTCTCCTCCCCTTCCTGCTATTTAGCTTGGTAAGGTCTGCAAATTACCATTTTTTATTCTCTTCTCTTGCTCTCTACATCTTAATGATGGATCACATAGTGTAATCTGAAACGTTAAAATTTTGATGAAAAAACTACTACATAGTTTAATCTTGAAACACTCAAATTGCAATTCTCATCAAGTTAACTATGCCATGGGTTACATTAGGTAAAACTTTAATTTTTCTTTGATGCATAAGAGATATTTTTATATTAATATTGAAAACCATATAAATATGCATAAAATAATATTTATAAAAACCCCATTTAAAAGAGATGAATTATTATGTATGTTAATAATTATTAATGATAACCTTTGTGAAAGGGTGTGATGGTTTGGAAACCACCCCTTAAAAGTTTATGTAAGAAATTTATGTGAGACTTGTTAAGGGCATGGAGATCACTCAAGGAAGAAGAAGGTGGTTTTGGTGGGCTATATGCATTGAATAAGGGGCACATAATGTGTGTCCAACTCGGGGTACAGTGTACATCCGACATTGTCCTGGCCAGGGCTGATGCTTGGGAAGCATGTGTGTTGGTTCTAAATAAGAGCTGCTTCCTCCTAGAATGTGCCATAGCTATGAGAGCCAAGACTACTGAAATCTTCCTAGGGTGAGAGTGGTTGATCTAAGTGCTTAGTGATTCAGATAAGTACTGAACTTATTGCTAGTAAAAGATATTGAAATTATTATATACATGGGTTTTGATGTTAATCTGATTATGTGATTATGTTATCCAATTTGTTCTGTTAATGATTTACTTTAGAATTCTTATTAAATTATCACATGGTGTAATTTACCTTCTTTATTTACACATCATTTAATATTTATAATCAACTTAATTCTAGTGTTAACTATATAATAAATCCACTGCAATTAATTAAATAACTCTAGGAAAAAGTTGTATTACACAAACCCTAACTATAATTATTAAATTTTAAAACTTTATCTCATATTAACAAGTCAACACCTCGTTTAGTATTAGTATATACAATATTTAACTCATTTGAATGATAAGTACACAAGTCCAAATAATTATTTTTGCACCTCGTTTTGGTGCAAGTACTAATATATACAACATTTAACTCATTTGAATGATAAGTACACAAGTCCAAATAATTATTTTTGCACCTCGTTTTAGTGCAAGTACTAATATATACACTATTTAACTCATTTGAATGGTAAGTACACAAGGTAGAAATACTACTAGTATGCAAGTGCACTTTATTGTGCTTCTCAGGGTAGGCATGCATACCCTACCCCCTACCCTTGATAAGATTCAAACTTGTGACCTCTTTCAAGAAGACAAGTTTTTCACCAAGAAACTAACTAGTTTCATTAGGAAAAGAAATATCCTCCACAATTTGAAAAACAAAAGGGTAAAGCTGTGCCGAACATGAAAGCAAAGGAGAAACTAATTGACAAAAATATATACAAAGAGACGCGAACGTGAGGAGGCGTTACTTCGCTATCGGTGGTCGCACCAGTTTTTCCAAGTTTTCATACTCATCCTTGTTTTCCTCCCCTTCATCTTCTTCTCTTGTGTGTTTGGCCTCCACGTGACCACACCCTAAGCCCGATTCACCGTAGTAGGAGCCGGCTGTGAGGGGAAAATTGAGCAGAGCCTTGGCTCCTCTCATTTTGAAAGCGGCGCGGTCATATGCAGCAGCAGCAGCCTCCGCGGTGAGAAAAGTACCGAGCCAAGTGCGGGCTCCATGCCTGGCGGAGTCCCTAATCTCTGCAGCGAATTTTCCCCACGGCCTGCGACGCACTCCTCTGTAGTGCCTCTTACCCGGAACCGAAATCTTGAGCGACGAACTATAACCATCACTATGACTCGCTCTATTGCCGCCTTTCAGTCTCGCTTCCTTGTTTCCAGACAAATGTTCTCCGTCATCTGACGCCAATGCAGTCTCGCTAAACTCTTGCTCTGCTCCCTCAGAGGGAGTGGTCGCTGTGGAGGAGTCGCTGAACAAATGCAATGTGATCTGTTGCAGAGCTGCGTAGTACTCTACCGACATCATTCTGCAAGCCACTGGTTTTGATGTATCTACCTTTTGAGCCTGCTCCATGGAATGCGTTCCTACCTAACTAGGTTTCTACTTATAGGAAAAAGTGAATAAACAGGGCGTGCAGGCAGAAGATCTCGGGAAATTGTATTCGACATTGACGTCCATCTGATTTGAATGTGACAAGTGGTGTCCACCATGCGATCTAAATCGTAACTACCAACCCCACACTAAGTCTGCAGCTGGCTTTCTCTCCTCTAAAGATCACTTGTCTTTCCTGCAACTTGCAACACAATCAATGTTTGCTTTTTGGCCACGACATAATATTGCAAGAATGATTCGCTCCACATCCATTCATACTGAATTTCATACGTCTTTTCCATTGCCATGCGTGTAAGGGAAGGTATCACAGGAACATTCTGTACTGAGATCAGATCCTCTTCGCATTATTCAATGATTTATCACAAAGGCCAAGAAATGACAGCTGACATAAATCTAGACAATCACCTTAGATATTTTCAGGCCTGGAATTTCAAACTAATCGTGCCTGTCAATTAAAAATATGTTCGTATTGTCGGTTCTAAATTTTCATTCCGTCATTTGACCTTTTTGTTTAAATAAATGGAAGTAGACTTTTTTGACACTATCTAATGTCTCGTTTATGGACCTTTTTAATTCCAGTTAATTTATTTAATTAATTACTACTTGTATAGTAGCAGGTATTAGAGTTTTATGTTGACAAGTGTCCTTTTAGTATACAATAAGTATTAGATTTTTATGTGGACAAGTGTTCCTTTAATAAGGAGTACTAGATGAAATATATATAGATTGATGGTGGAGATTAAAAGGACTATCATAAAAAATATATTGACCATACAATTTACAATCATTGTGACATGTGAAAAATATCTAAATTCAATTTTGGAGAACAAAATCAGATTTGATTTGGGACTTGGTCATAACTTAGCATTCCTTAGGAGAGGTTGAGGCAGTATATGAAATTAAGCCTTTGAAAGAACGTTGGATGGGGTGTAATTATGTTGGGGCAATTAATGGATAGACATAGTGTCTGTGGAGAGCCATGATAGTTCCAACTTTTGGTCAAAAAATTTGTTTCGTAAACACTGCGCAACTCTCGACCATCGTGGTCGTTCATCTTCGCTAAGTGCCCACCATTTAACACGTATCCTTATTGAGGAGCACTAGATGAAATACATAGATTGACGGTCTAGATTAAAAAGACTACTATGAAATAAATCTCGACCATTGTTTTTTCAAACAATGTCATAAATAATAAAAAACAAAAAAATCACAATTATAACATATAAAAATATCTATTTATTTTTTCTTTCAATAATCTTATAATTGAGATATATGAAAAATGATCTAATCATTATTCTTATCATTGATTAGAAAGTAAAGTAAAATAAAATCTTTGATTTTGTAGTGATGACATATTTGATTTGATCCATTTGTAAAATTTATAACTAAATATGTTGCTCTTTGATTTGTTCGTCAGTCAACTTCCCTAGTTTTGACATACTATAATCTGTTTGCAGTGACCGACTTTGAACGTGTTTTAATTTGATGGCCGTGTGCCCATATTTAAAGCAAGATCACAATCAAATTTAAATGTCTTCAAAGATATTATAAAAAGAATAACATCTACTCTAGACCCTGTGTAGAGCAATAACCCACACCCAACTATTAGATGCTCAGCAATGTCACAATTACGAAATGACAAGATGCTAGTGAAGACAAAAGGCTCTAATTGTTCTTCAAGGTGACTGCTCCATTTTGGTCTTGATTTTTTGACTCTGTTTTTAGATAGTTTATGGCTCCTTCATCTGTTATCTTGCTCAACCTTTATGGTTGGGGTTTTATAGTCAACATCCACAGTGGCAATTATCTGTTGGAGTTCTGTTTACTGTTGGTTTCGTCTACAGCTTCTATGGACATGGCATTTGGTTTCTTTGTATACATTGGCTTGGTGCCGCACTGCTCTACTTAAACATCATCCATTTCAATGGTCAAGCAATCAATAGCAAATTTACACTTCATCCATACTAAAAAGTGGTAATTATTTGTCCTATTTTTATTGGCCAAAATTGACATCTGACTGTTCAACTGGATGATGTTTAAGAATAGCAGTGCAACACAGCTATGGCTTTGAAGTTTCCCAGCCATCTTGGTCTTTGTTGCTAATATATTCATCATTGGGATGACTGTTCTGCGAATGTTTTACTTGTTCTGATCTCCATTGTATTGTGCCACTCCTACCATGCTTTTATGGAGATTTTCAGAGAGTTTTTCTTTTTTTTTAATGGTTGGAGTTATTGGACAGGCTTTGCTGTTGCTTCTTTGTCTTGTCTCTGTTGTAGTTTTATCTTTTTTCGCAGTCTTTTGACTTCTTATTCGCATTTTTTCAATTAAAAAAAATTGTCAAAAGAATATATATTTACTAGCCATGAAGTATATTAGCTCTTTGAAGGGAAATGGTGAAGTGATAACCATTATAAAATTTTAAGTGATAGGCAACGTAACATGTGGCATAAAAAACCGAAAAAGTGGGCATGAAGCAGTGAACAGCTGAAAACTGACATTTGCCCCTCGTTCGAAATGGGCCATATATTGAAGCAATGAGCTCTCCTCGATTTAACACGTTCGCGACAAAAGGCAATGAATGGCTTCTACAAATAGTAGATGCAACACCCTTGTCCTACCATTCTCCTTTAATCAATTTTGACTTAGCCAGATCCATGTATATGCTCCATGTCATTCTGCCCAAGGTCAGACAGAGAGTGGTTGTTCTGTCTGTTCCAACAAGGATGATGTGCCTATGCTCATTCCATTGCAGTATCCATAAGATGCTACAACAAACACCCCTACTCTCACAATTTTGCCAGCTCATATTGCTAAAGTGATTCACTTTTTTGTTTTGTTTCTGTACGTAGTTTAAGCAGTGGATCTTCTTGTTTAGTGTAGAGTTAAAACTCTACATTTTGCTGTGTCTTTGTTTCCAGTGTTTCTGTTTATAAGCGACTGTGAAATCAACTAAGTATTAGTGTTTTATAAGTTTCAAGCCTGCGCGGATGCCACGTGTCATAACAACGGGTTTTCGAAGATGCGAAGGGGCAAAGAAACTCATAAGAAATGCGGAGTCACCACATGGCTAGGTCTGTGTCCGTGGAACGTGCCAAGTGTCATCATTCAGTTTAGCTACAGCATTCGAAGAGCCCCAAAGAAGATTACACATGTCTGCGCCCGCATGCCTTCTATTTTTTCCTTTTAAAGTTTCGTGTCTTGATAGATTGGGCCACGTGTCGGCATGATAGAGATTCAAGGAAAGCTTTTTGTGAAGGCATCTTAAAAGCCCACCTGTGTGCCGCGTGTCCTTTTTTATGAATGAAGGGGAGCTTGCCACATGTCTTTGTGTTTGGGCCCCTTTTGTTAAGTCTTTTGGGTCGTAAGGTGACGTGTGTCTATGACAGGACCCAAGCTTTAAGGTTAATACAAGTTGCAGATGACACCACGTGTTGGCATGGCAGATCTTTGAAGGAAAGGTTTTGGCGAAGCTTTTTGAAAGAGCGTGAAGGTGCCACGTGTCCTAGTTTGAAATAGGTGGAACCCGCCATGTGTCGTAGAGAAGCTAAGTCTTTTGTTAGGTATGGAAGCAACGGAAAGTGCCAAGTGTCAGCACGGTGTGCAATTAAGGGATTATTTGGAGAAAGCCTCTCTTGGAGAGTGCCGGAGTGCCACGTATGTATTTTGGATTCTTTTTGAAGACCGCAGGAGGCACCATCTGTCTCAATGGCACTGATAGAAGCACTGAGGGTTTGAGTCATATTTAATGTGCCTGTCGATCAATATGAATGCAAGGAATGAGCAGGAGAATATAGCATATTAGAAGACCCAGAGTGTCTGTTGTAACAAGAAGGGTTGAAGCAGAGATCCAGAATCCAAGGAAATCTTCAGCGTGTGGGCCACTAACGGTATCTCCAATTGATGCCAGTTTTGTTTTGCAGGCAATTAGAGTCTCAGCTGCCGCCATAGTCTAGAGCCTCATTTTTATGCTATAAATAGGGGAGTTTGTAATGAAGGAGATATATAGATATACGGAAGGAAATATATGCTAGGAGAATTTGTGATGTTAGACCAGATATATGTCATTAGCCTTTACAGTTATCTTTCAAGAAAGAGAAACATTGTGGATCTCTGCATATTCTTTGCCTTATGTACTTTTTTCGAGCTATTAATGAAAAGAAGCCTCTGTTTTGTGCATTTTATGATGTTTTCTGGGTCTTTCTTGCAAGTTCTTCAAGTTTAGCCTTTGAATATAAATCTATTACATATTCTATTTCTGTTAATCATGCATATTGCTCTTTAACTTGGCAGAGATTTTAAAGAATTTAGTCACTGTGCTTGTTTTGGAATCAAAACATATTATTGGCGCATCGCCTTAGGAAGTTATTTTGTATTGTATCTATAATCTTGTTTCTTTTTCTTCCCTTTTCCCACAAACCCTAGAGAAGAACTAGCTTCTTTAAAATCTAGAGGTTATTCTAAGAGTTAATCCCATGTTCTTAGAATCTCCCATTGTTGGTGATTATCTGCAAAAATAAACATCATCAGTTTTTGGCACGCCTGGTGGGACCATTTACAAGGTCTTGATTAGAATTGTATGAGCTAGCAGCCAGGAAGGAGTTAGAGTTGTCGACCAACAACCGGACCCTAGTCAGTTGCTAACCTAGGAATCTTATTACCTCTGTTAACAGCTACTCCAAGAAGAAGAGCAAATCAACTAGCAAGAGTACCAAGAATCATGGCAGCCCCTATTCCACCCCGAAACTTTGCAAATTGGAACAATGGGAGCCCACTTATTTTACCAACACCACCAAACACATGGGATCCAATTCCTACTAACGCCCTAAAAGCATTACCTAAGTTTACAAGAGAAGATTCTAAGACCCCAATGGAACATCTTCAAGATGTATCGAATGTGTGCACCATACACTTCATCACAGAACAAAATGTGGCTATGAGGCTGTTGACAGCTTCTTTCAAGGGGAAGGCTCTAGATTGGTATAAGTCCTTGACAACGAACTCTATTAGGACTTGGGATCAACTGGGAGACGCATTCTTTGCAAGATTTAGTGAAAAGGGTGATAGATCATCTTTGCTACAACAACTGATCACCATAAAGAGAGCACCCCAAGAAGCCCTAATAGACTTCAACACCCAGTTTTAGAAAACTTGTGATAGAATTCCTATAATAGCTAGGCTATCAGCAGGTATGACAATTGTTTTCTATCTTAAGGCCTTTAACTCTGATATTTTAGTTATGATTCAGTCCTTAGGAGGGCAGACCCTACCTGCTACGTATGAATTGGCTGTTAGAGCTGAGAATAGTCTAATAGATGCTGGGAAGTTGCCACCAAGACCTCCCATGCCTATGTTTCCAAAAATTTCTATCCCTCTCCCACAAGAAGTCCCTAATACTTCAACAGCTTCTGTGTCTATGTACACTTTTCCAACACCTCAAATTCCCACTACCTTAGCACCTTCTGCCCCCCATCTGAAATGGACAATGTTAAGAGTATTCTTAAAACCTTTTCCAATGAGATCATTAACCTTAAGAGACAACAAACTGCTTACCCAAAGCCTCCTTACCAGGGGTTTCAAGGGAATAGGCCTCCATATTAGTCCAATCAGTACCAAGGCCCCATAGAGACCAAGTTGTCCTTAGACATCCAATTAGCTAGTTCCAGTGCCTATACAATTACAAACTGTCCCAAGTAATTCATGTAGGGAAATGGTTCTTGGACAAAATAATATGGCAGAAGAAGCAAATGCTTGGTGTTTTCCTTGGAATAATGCACATATGCCCAAAGATTGCCCCATAGGTAATTTACAGTAGAAGATATCAAAGCAAAGAAGAATGGAAGGTCAAGATGCCTTGTCTTCAGAGTCTTTTCCATATCAATCACCTGGTGTTCAGAATGCAGCAATAGTATCCCAAATACAAAGGTTGTCAATGGAAAAGGAAGGAGAAATTGCCCCAGAACATGCCCTATTTTCATGGATTGAAGAAGAAGATTCAATGTTTGTCAATGAGGCATCAACCTCCAAGAAGCCCATGGTACAATTTGATTACTTCACTAGGTCAAAGAGAAGGATGGTTGATTAGCTTGAGGTAAACCCCAATGAAATGACTAGGGGGCCTTCATTCCAAGCTCAGTACACTCCCACTTCAAGACAAGAAGTATCTATGGCAACTCAAAATCAAGGAGTCTCCAATCCAGTGGTGGAAAGGGCAAGATATCCCTACTATCCTAAGACACCAACATTAGGGCCTATAAATGTGGTCAAACTGTTGAAGAAAGCTCTTGCTAATGTGTCAATATGGGACATGTTGGCTATTCTTGAACAGAAGTTGTTGTTTCAAGAAGCACTATAATCCCAGGTTGACCCAAAATCTGCTAATACAAAAGGAGGAGTCACAGACAAGGGAAAAGCTTAAATCAAAGATACTCCACCTCAAAGGACAACTGTTCTAGTAAACACCAAGGAAGAAGTAAGTAAATCTAAGCTAGATCCTTTTTATTTGACCCTAATAGTGGTAAAGAAACTGATACATAATTCCATGATAGACTCAAGGGCCAACACTACAGTCATGCCTAAGCAAATAGCAGATGCCTTGAAAATAAAGTATGAACCACTTGCCAAAGGAGTCATACAATTAGATGCGAAGTCAGTTCAGACCATAGGAATCATTAAGCAACTCCCATTACAGCTATATACTTGTCCAAATATAATCATCTCACAAGATGTAGTAGTCATTGAAATTCCCCTTGTCTTTGGGTCATGCCTATCTAGAGATTTTACTACTAAAATAGGAGGATACATGTCATTAGATTGGTCACACTTAATCTTGAGGACTAAGTATGGTACCAAGATGAAGGTGTTGTCTGAACCTTTGTCTAAAGAGCATATCATTGATGAACCAACACCAAAATTTGAAGCATCTCATAACATGATGAATAGTGAAGACAAAGCTTTTATGGAAGACATAGGCGAATGGACTACGCTTGATGAAAAGGAAGAGAACAATCAACTGATATCTATGATGCAATGTGACCCTTATGGAAACTATGACTCTATAGGTTTGGGAACATATGTCATCTTTGAGGAAGATCAAGAGATACCTGAAATAATGAGTCATGAAAGTGTTAAGAAGGCAGATTCTGATGAGGACTCTAAAATTTGGACCCTGAATTTTGATGGAGCTAGGAGTAAGAATGGTGCAAGAGTAGGTATTCACCTTACCTCACCAAAGGGAGAAACAATCCTCAAAGCATTACGCTTTCAGTTTTCTTGTACAAATAATGATGCTAAATACAAATCTTTGGTATATGGTCTAATCTTAGCTAAAAAGATAGGGATAAAGAACCTAAGAGTCAAAGGTGATTCAGAGCTAGTTGTAAAACAGATCAGAGAGAAAGTTATGGCAAAAATGTAAGAATGAGGTCATATTACCATAGAATTTGGGACTTGATTGACAGATTTGATGCTTTCAATATAGAGGTTGTACCTAAATCTTAGAACTTCGAAATAGACAGGATGACACATATTGGCTCTCAATTTGACCCAATGAGTGATTTGCTAGTCAATAACGAAGCAGTGAAGATTATTATCCATCCACCAATCCCTGACAATGACCAAAATTGACAGGTCTTTGACAGTGACATACATATTCTCTTATTTTTACAATAGTCTGGAGAATTTGCAAACTAGTTGTAGCCTAAGATTGAGGAAGCATATGGTGATCAAATAATCGAATTGAAATCCAATAAGCTTCCAAAGAGGTTGATAACTTTGGAAAATTTGTTTGACCCTGATGATGTGAGCTTGGACAGGAGGAAGTTCATAGCAAGCAAAAAAGACTATTATGAAATTGAGGTCAGCAAGGGAAAAAAGCTGAAAGTAGGTAATGTCACTACTCAGGAGGAAAAGGATAAGCTAATCTCTTTATGCAACAAATATGATAGGGTAATGGCCTGGACCTATGATGATCTCCATGGTTATAATAAAGACATTGTCCAACATACCATAGAACTCATTGAAGGGTCAAAGCTTGTTTTCCAGAAACAGAGACCAGTAAATCTTAAAATTGAAACCCTAATGGTGGATGAGTTACAGAAACTTCTAGAGTCTAAGATCATTTTCCCAATCAAGCACTCAACCTGGGTGTCTAATCTAGTGCTAGTAAGAAAGAAGAATGGAGACATTAGACTCTGTGTGGATTTCAGAGATCTCAATAGAGCTTCATTAAAGGATCATTACCCTCTTCCATCAATGGAACAAATCTTACAGACTGTAGCCGGATCAGAAAGGTTTTCTCTACTTAATGGTTTTTCAGGTTACAATCAAATCTGGCTGGCAAGTGAAGACCAATACAAGATGAAATTCACCACCAAATGGGGGACTTTTGCATATGCAAAAATGCCTTTTAGCCTTTCAAATGCTGGTGCAACCTTTCAGCGTGCTATGGATATAGCATTTAAGGGGCTGATAAATAGGATCATTCTAATTTATCTAGATGATCTCACTGTGTTTACAAAAAATGCCAAAGACCACTTTGAGCATTTAAAAGCTATTTTTCAAAAATGTCAAGAGTTTGGGATTTCTTTAAATCCTAAGAAATGTGTTTTTGGTGTACCTCAAGAGAAGCTACTGGGACATATTGTTTCAAAGGATGGAATTTCTATTGACCCAGTGAGAATAAAGGCCATAATGGACTTATCTTTACCTGTCAACAAAAAGGTAGTACCATCTTTTTTGGGAAAGATTAATTTTGTTAGTAGATTTATATTTGATTTTGTAGGCTTGATCAGGCCTATTACTCTGATGCTAAAGGAGGACCTAACTTTCAAATGGATAGCTAAAGGAAGGCATGCTTTCGAAGAAATCAAGAAGGCCATCTCAACTGCCCCAGTACTGTGAAATTCAGACTTCTCTAAGGACTTTATAATGTATGTGTATGGAGGAGAGTACAGTATTGCAGCTGTCCGATCCCAGAAAGAGTATGAACCCAATTAGTACTGCACATCCTGTCAACAACAAAATGAACCCAATTAGTACTGCACATCCTGTGCTGGTAGCTAGAATTCTCATCAATAATAGACATCAAATTTCCATAGTCCATTGTATTGCAATTTGAGTGTTTCAAGATTAAACTATATCTCCAAGATGCTTGGCCTCCTTTTTGATGATGGTAGCTCTATAAATCTTTACCCATAACCCCATCTCTAAAATTTTGAAAAAAGTTAAAACTACTACCTCTCTTTCTTCTTTCGATGATGCCACCAAAAAACATCTTTTACCCTCCAAAGAGTCTAACCCCCGCATCTACAGTGTTCTAAAAACCCACAAGACTGGCATCCCTTTGCACCCAATTGTGGACACCATGGGCTCACCCACGCATAAGATTGCTTCCCACTTAGCTAAGCTTATCTCCCCCCTTGTGGGTAAGTCTAGTTCCTTCATCAATAATTTGGCCCATTTTGTAGAATTCATCAAGGACAAAAGTTGGAAGAAAGTGACCTCTTGGTTAGCTTTGACGTTGTTTCCCTTTTCACTAATGTCCCTATCCCTAATTCCATCCAAATAATTAGATGCAAGACCAACAATGAGATTGCCTCCTTAGTAGTGCTTTTCCTAAGATCCACTTTTTTCACCTTCCAAGGAGTTGTCTATGAACAGTTAGATGAAGTTGCCATGGGATTCCCTCTCTCCCTAATTGTTGCCAACCTTTACATGGAGCACTTCGAAGAAATTGCTCTCAACTCCTTTCCCCTCAAACCAAAATGGTGGAAATGCCATGTTGATGATACAAACATCTATTAGCCTCATGGCCTTGAAAAAATTGAAGAATTCCACCTACACCTCAACAACATAGCTCAGTGCATCTGCTTTACCAAAGAGCTAGAAACTGATAACATACTCCCTTTCCTCGACATTTTTCTCATCAAAAACTTGATGGCTCCTTAGGTCATCATGTCTTTTGTAAAGCCACCCACACTGACCTTTACCTTCACTCTTCCTCGCATCACCACCTTGCCCAAAAAGATGGTATCCTTAAAACTCTAGCCACTAGGGCTTTTCGTATTTGTGATGTTGAAAACTTAGACCAAGAGCTTGCCCACCTCACCAAAGTGTTCCAATTAAATGGATACACAAGAAAACACATCTTGAAAGCATTCAAGAAATCCAAGTCCCACCACAACTCCAAGACCAAAGATGTTAACCCTTCTAACCTCCCTATTGCTACCCTCCTGTACATTGAAGACCTTTCTAACAAAATTTCAAAGATTCTACTTAAAAACAGCCTCCAATGTGCCTTGAAACCCATTTCCACTTTGAGAAACCATATCCCCTTACCAAAAGACCATAGAGACCTCCTTCTTAACTCCGAAGTATATAAAATTGTTTCATCAATGAGAAGGGGTGTTCCTTTAGCAGTAGGATTAAAGAGCATAGTGCAAACATCATGCATGAACGTGTCCACAAATCTACTCTAGCAGAGCACTCAACCAGTACCAAACACCACATCAGCTTAGAAGACACCCAAATCTTAGCCAGTGAAGACAACTACTTCAAGAGAAAAAGAGGCCATAGATAATTTAGCAATCACTCGTCCAATCTCAACCATGATGACATATGGAGTTTGAGTTTCTCTTGGAATCCCCTATTAACCTACCTTAGAAACTGCTCTCTCCTCCCCCCATCATGAACTTTTGCCTCCTTCCTTTTGGATCTCTTCCTCTTATGTGTCATTCCCCCCTCTCTCTCCCCCCTTATACCTGCCACCCTTCACTCCTCTCTTTCTCCTCCTAACTTCCACCTCTTGGCCTCTGTCCCCCCCTTTTTCTCCCCTTTCCTTTTGTTCTTTTTTTGACCATTTTGTTTCCCCCCTCCCTCCCCAATTTTCATCAAGTGTCACCCCCAACCCCCTTGGTCTCCCTTTCTTCATCCTCTCTTTGGAGTTCTTCTTTGTTTGTATATATAGGTACACTTTTAAGTATCGTTGGTTGTTCGTTTACCTTGTTAGAACATTTGTTTGTTCTCTTGTAGTCTTGCTTTCTCTATGGTTGTGTGTTTTCTTATTCATATATGCAGTATCTTTGTTCATTATATGTACATTGTAGTTTGTTCCAATTTAGTCTTAAGTATCGATATACTTATATATTATATATATATACATTTATACACTACTCATACTCTTGTATATGTACATGTGTGTGTGTGTGTAATTGCACATTTTTTTTTTTTGGTTTATTTAACCATTCTTCTTTTATTTGCTTTCTATTTACTTATTTCAGTGTTTAAATAGATATGACCTTATTTTTTAATCTTACAAAGTTGTATATTGTATCCTATTTAGACTTATAGGTTTATTGGTATAAAACTATATTTTTCTGCATTTATTATTCTACAACTTTATGCATCATTTTAACACATGCTAGTCCTTAATATATATATATATATATATATATATATATATTGATGTGTTTTTTCATATATCTATATTCTACTTAGATAATTATGCCATGGTGTTTTTTCTACTCTATTTATACTACTATATAAATTTATTTTATACTAATATTTATATTTCTTACTATATATGTGCAACTCTTTTGCTTACATTGTTCCTGGAATTTTACATCTTGAACTTTGTTTGGCTTGTGGTTGTGCATGTGCGAGTGTTCTTGTATGCCTATGGTTATGCATATGGGTACACATATTTGTAACCATTTTATTCGCTTGCGATCTCTTGGTTCCCGTGCCACCTCTCCTCACCTTCCTGCTATTTAGCTTGTTAATGTCTGCAAATTACCATTTTTTATTCTCTTCTCTTGCTCTCTACATCTTAATGATGGATCACAGAGTGTAATATGAAACGTTAAAATTTTGATGAAAAAACTACTACATAGTTTAATCTTGAAACACTCAAATTGCAATTCTCATCAAGTTAACTATGCCATGGGTTACATTAGGTAAAACTTTAATTTTTTTTTTATGCATAAGAGAGATTTTTATATTAATATTGAAAACCATACAGCTTATCTTTGTTAGTGTGACAAAGTCCCTTCTTCAGCCTGCTACTAGCTTGATTTCTAATGCTAACCAAAATGACCTCAGAGAGTCTTTTAAGCCATCAAAATACCACGCAGGGCTCATTGACAGATTACTATATCTTAACTATAAACAAATATACCTTGAAAACTAACAACTACTGACGGAGATTTAGAGAAAGACCAAAAAAAACATTAACACTTGGCCCGAAGAACTCACACCCTTACCCAACACCTTGCTCCAGCATGTAATCACAGAATTCAGGGATCCACGTGAAGTCCTCTATGACCTCAAACTGGAACATCTTGCTCAGGAATGCCCAACCCTTCCTCGCTCTTTCTCTGTGCTCTAGTAGAGTCGAGCCTTTCAGGTCCAGTAGAAATGGGTAGTAAGGAATGACACTCTCGTTCCTGTCCACCTTCTCTAGATCCTTTGGCCGTGGAATTCTTGCTCCAAATATCGCCTTTGCGAGGACATCCTCAAGGCCATCGAGTAGATGGTTTTTGAAGGCCAATCAAGTTGTAGTGCTAATCACGACCTTTTCCACGTTTAGATCAAGCAACAAGGCCACGAACCGGGATGCAATATCAGGGTTGACCATGTATCTTTCCCCATCCTCCATGAAGGCCCTGCCCAGTATCTACTTCACCACTCCTATCATGAATGCATCACCGTGTATTAGGACCCATTGGAAACGTTGGTCTATGATTCTTCCTCGAAAAGCCATTTGCCTGACCGAGTTGGCCAGGCAAATTGACGTTGCCATTCCCTCACACGCTAAAAACTTGCTCTGCAAATGATCTAGGGAGAGGAAAAAATCCAACCCTGGCAAACTATCCATAGTCCTGCTGACCAAAGGAAGAAAATATATATTTCTAACTTGACTGCCCATCCCTCATGCTATAAATGTGATGGGAAAGTTCTGGACTCTTGTGTAATGATGACTCGTGCCTAAAGAGCCACATCACCTTGCAAATCGGGATCGGTGTACGTTGGTAGACTCACTTGCTCGCACTCCTCACTAAATCATGATTAATGATATCGTGCTAGGCTTCCTTCATGACAGTTGTTCTTCCAATGATTTCTCCTTCTCCAAAGCATACCACCCTATGGCGACTTATTATCTTATGTTTTCAATTTTGGCCACCTTGCTTATCCATCCCTACAAATCTTATGATGTGTAGGGCCCCCTCCCTAAACTTTAATTATTTTAATCAACAAATGCCCAATTAGTTTGAATTTAGGGACAACAAAAATAAATTATAATGTACACATTCTCACGTATCTTGTCATACGTGACAAGAAAAAAGGTCTTTTGCTTTGGTATAGTGAAATAGGGCTGAAAAAAAGCAAAACTTTCTATGTTTAAGGTGGGAAGAGCTTAAAGCGCCCTTTAAGTTGTAGTCAATTTATTCATTGTTTACTTTCCAATTCATGTTTTGACTAGGCCCTCCCAAAAAAAATTACTACAAAATTATTATTAAATTTTGTTAAATTAGATAGTTTTAAATTCCAACCATATATTATGCTCTAATATTTAATTTCTTGATTTCTAAATTTTTCTTGTTTTCAAGGCATCTACTTCTCAAATCCCAATGGAAATGTGTTCAACAATTTGCAAGATAAGGGGTTTTACAAGCACTATGAAGCCCTCACCTTTAAGAATAATCATGCTGATGATGTCAATGAACTCTTTTACTTTAGATCCATCGATGGAGTAGCTCGCTTTTACCTTGGAGAAATACGTACTTTTCATCACCCCCAATAAAAACAAATATATATACTTTCAAATCTCCTTTAGCATGCAAACATGTAAATGGAGTTGTATTTTAGGAAGTACAACCTAATGGTTCATTCCTATATCTTTGGAAATTAAGTTAATAATTTTTAATACTTAATAAAAATAATGGTAATTAATGAATAAATGATTAACTTAATATTGTAAAGGACAAAAATGTTGAGTTGTTGGCATTATTTGTCATTGATGTCAAAGGTGGTAGGTTATGACTTGATTGGTTCTTGATATGGTCTTTACCTTGGAAAAACACTTCATACAGGTCACTTGTAGAGCACATTATCATGATGGTCAAAGCACTTCATACAGGTCACTTGATACTTGGTCACTTGCAGAGCATTTCATCATGGTGATTATTTCTTGATATCATCACGAATTGTCGTTCATCATAGTTGAGTTGTCATTGTTGATCAAGATGTTCCTCATGGTCATTTATATAGAGAGATATTCACATGATCATTCATGCAGAGAGTCAAATTGTTTAGTTGATCTTCATTATGAAAGAGATGACAAGGAATTTGTATGGTGTTCTCAATAGTTCATATCTGGTGGTGATTGTTCATAGAGTCACAGGGTGTTGGATGAGCCATGATAGGGTGTTGAGATATGAGATATGAGCCTAAAAAGAACCTAATTTACACTAAGTTCTTAAAACCCTATTTGCTCATCATATGCAACAAGTTACTTTTTATTATGTTTTAAGGTTGACTTCCTATCGCAGGTGAAGTCACTTAAGGTGACCTTTTGGAGGGTTTTAAAACATAAGTTTCCCCACCCCTCAACCTTGTATAACAGACTTCTTCGGTAACTCTCCAGACATCGGGCGCCCAAATTAAGATCGAAGGATATAATTTAAAAGTTAAAAAGTGGGAGAAAGAATATCGAAGGTCAAAATTTAAAGTCTTTTCAAATGCCAATGGTCCATCTTTAGTGATCAAATTTGACAGCTAGGAGTTGTAACTGCTTACAAATGGTTGTGTAACCAACTAGATGGGCCAATATAATTCATTGCTCGTTCTGTTTGATAGAATGATCAATGAAACATGGCGATTCGTGTTCTATAGAGACATACCTATAAACCTATGTGCAGATTGTTAACAATAGAGGTGTAAACTATGGTTTTGAATGGTTCAAAGTTGAAATGTGACTTCCAGTGTATGAGAGGGGTTGTTCATATTTTTTTAAGAATGAATTTTGTAAAGATAGATGAACATTTGTTTTGCATATGAAGAGACTCATGGACAAGGGGATGTATGCTATGGATTATGAGACAGAATGGACCTCAATGTGATAGGGCTCAAACTTGAAGTGCTATTTCAATATGTAAAATTACAGGTCTGATTATAATGTTGAAGAAGTAATGCTGAACTATTGATATGTGAATGGTTTTGATTGTAAGTTTACACAAGAGGTGATTGAGTTAAGATATGCAATAAAGTTTACTTGTAGAGAAATTATCATACTTGTATACAAGGAGAGATAAGGGTTTGTATGAGCATTGGGGAGGTTATAAATGATGTTGCATTGTAGAGAATCAAGGTAACACCCTGAATTAGCTTTTCTTTCTTATGTTCAATTTTTGCCAGTGAGGCACATCTTCCCAGTGAGGCACCTATTTGCCAGTGAGGCACCTATTTTCAAGTGCCAGTGAGGCTGTGTCAGTGAGACACTAATAGTACCTAGTGAAGGTTATTGATTTTTCCAGTGAGGCACAATAAAGTGGAAGAATTCAAGAGTGGTTTTTCATCCCTTTTAAGGGTTTTCCACTCATCAAAACATGTGTTATGGTTCATGTTTGTCTCTAGGTGTTTGTGTCCCCTAATGCTTTATGGTTGATTAAGGTCTTGTACATTCTACTCATCATTATATTTGTATGATTCTTTGGTGTCTATCTCATTTTCTACTTAGTGTGTTAAAAGGTGCAATCGACCCACTGATTCACCCCCCTCTCAGTGGTCATGTACTCCAACAAGTGGTATCAAAGCATAGGTTCCTTGTAGAAGTCTAATAGGCTTGGGTAGGTCCTGATAGTGGAGTACCATGGGAAAAGTAAAAGAAATAGAGAAAAGAAAGATGCCAAGCAAAAGATTGTAAAACAAGCCCCAGTCAAGTCAAGCAATGAGTTGTTGCATGAGTCATCCTTGAATATTGATACAAAGTATGATAAAGAGAATGGTCTTGCAGTTGAGAGTTTTGATAAAAAGAAAGACTTCATTATGAGTCTAGGTGGACAAGAAATTGATGAAAGTGAAGATTACTATGAATAGGAGTATGATGAACATGAGTGTGAGGTTGATTTAGAAGGTGAACTCTTTTGTGCTCTGGATACAATCAAGCAACTGATAAAAGAGAATCAGAGACTAGAAGACCAATTTCAACAAGAAAAAGATTACAAAGACAAGGTATGTTTAGATTTTGCAAAAGTTTCTTTTGATCTTGAAGAGGCAAAGGTACAAGTTGAAGAGTCTAACAAACTGATTATTAGTTTAAAAATTGAAGTTGAAGAAGCCAAAAGAGTACTTGATTGTACAAAATCTAATCTTGAAGTCAAATCTAATGAATGCCTAAAACTAGAGTTAGAAATAGTTTCTTTGAGAAAGGAATTGGAAAAGGCATCTTCTAAGTTGCACAAGAATTTGCAATTTGAAAAGAGTATTGAATGTTTAAATGACATGTTAAGCAAGCAAAAGCATCATAAGGACACTACTAGTCTAGGATATGAAGAAGGGCAGGCTTCTAAAATTAGAAATACACCAAGGAAGAAGATAGATTTGGGTCATCATGTTGCTGCTCCTGAAGAGAAAATAGAAGATAAATGTGTTGATAAAGGAAGAAGAACAAATAGGACCTCAAGGCCTCCATCTATCAGGCAATACCATTCAATAAGGTACAACTATTCTCAGTTTCACGGTTATTTCTATTCTTGTCATGTTATGGTCATAGAGCTAGAGATTGTAAAACTTATACAAGAAATAGTTTTGGATGGAATAAGGATAAAGGTACTTATAGCTTGTCAAATCAGGGTTATAATGATGTTTGTTATAATTGTAATAAAGTTGGTCATCTAGCAAGAAACTGTTGTTCTGCATGGAAGATTTATGATCTTAGAAGCACTTTTAGTATGTCAAAGAGATATGATTCCTTTACTCCTCTAATTGGTTATAATGTCACATGCTTTAAGTGTCATAATCTTGTGCATAAGGCATAGTTTTGTAGGAATAAATTAAAGACATCTAGAACTGACACCTTGAGCAAAGAAAAGAAAAAACCTATACAGGTTTGGAGAAGAAAACAAAATTAGGACAAGAAGGATCTTAAACTTGTGCATGTTGCACAAGACACTTCACCAGTTGCTTGAGAAGTGCTATGAAGTTGGGGGGAGTTGTCCAATATCCTATCTCTTACCCCCTAGGAGGTTCAGCAGGTTTGTTGATGGATATTTCTCATAATGAGTTCATTCTTGATTTGTTTGGCACATGAGTATTCAAAGGATATTAGGTATTTGTTGGTGACTAAGTGAATTAGGATAGTGAAAAGATTCATGGACCTCTATGGTTGTTAAGGTTAGTTTCTGCATCCTTAATCAATATTCTTATAACAAGTGCTTCAGTGAGTTACAAAAACAAAGTGCTTATGATATGACAATGCAGTTCATAGTGACAGGAAAAGTACACTAGGAGTTGATCATCATGCCATTGTTTGTGTTGATTAAGAGGAGAGTTTGATGTTGGTCTTTAAGATAAATATTGCACAAACTCTATCTCATGCAAGTGCAGGACAGAGGTAGACAACAACAAAGAGACTTGTCAAAGTATGCAATATCAATTCAAGGGCAGTAGTAATACTCATGGACAGTCCATAGTGTCAGTTTGAAAGTTTTATACAAGTATTTCATAGTGCTATGGATATTTGTCTTGATCACACTCATGTGTATATTCAAACAATACCTATGTACTTTGATAAGCTTTCTATCATGGCAGTTTGATAGGCTTTCCTTCTTCATTAAGCAACACAATAATGAATCTCAAGGCATTATCATTTCCAGTCATCCATTTCAAGGCTTTAACACTTCTTCATGACAACAGGAAAATATACAATGAAGTGCAGGCAGGTAAACATATAGTAAAGAGACAGTGAACAAATATACAATAGAGGGGCAGTAAAAAGTCTTAGAGATAGTGAAACATCATACTATTGAGACAGTGCAATGAAGTCTTTGATAGTAGTATATTTCTGAGCCTTGCAAATGATCATAAACAATATAATAGGACAGTGAGCTGCGCTTCTTCATGTATGGTGTTTGTGGTCTTGATTTTTTTGTTTGAAAATAGTGGCTATGAGGTAAATTTGTATGTCATGGTTAGTGAGCAGAGTATTGTGTTGTTGCAAAGAATACAATGTTGTAGAGTGGCATTGTTACAAGGTAAAAGAAGATGGATGACTATGTCTTAAGGTGAAATTTCTAAAGTTGTGATATTCATACCATGTTAGGTTTGTAACGGTTTGTTGAGTTGTCAATGTTTCTCTTTGTTCTTTGAAAATATGCATCAAGAGTGAGTTCTTGAGACTAGATGGCAACTGGGACTTAGCAGAGATATAAAGGGCCAGGTACATTTGATTGGAAATAGTTTTATTGATAATAATATCTCATGACATTTCAGTATTTCCAATAGCCTCCAGGGTTTGCAGGGCATGATGTTTGTTGAAAAAGGGTTTTGGAACTAACAAGAAAATGCAGTTGGGTGAAGTACCATGAGGACAGTCTTGTAATTCAGAATAACAGTTTTGTCTTTGTGACTATTACACAATTGTTATGCCTGAGACTGTGCCTTCATTTTTTACTCTTGTTTGGCCTTGGATAATATGATGCAGCTTGTTCTTGATAGTAATATTTTGCCTAAGTAGTAGTTTGGTGGTAGCCCCTGTATATTGACTGTTCTTATCATTAGAAGTGTGATGGATTTAATAAGTGGAGTGGTGAGCATTTGAGAGATTGAAAAGACTCATTGATTTCATCAGTTCTGATTGTCTTGCCCATCTTGGCAGTACTCTACTTCATATTCTATTTCTAGTAACAATGAATGTAACTCTATACTGCTTGCCAATGCATTCTCATCTTTGACAATATTCAGTGTTGTAGGGTTTCTATGATGTAGGTAGTTTGAGTTCATAGTGACAACTTGGAAATTCAACCATTTGCTCGAATTTGTGACCTTGCTTGTTGAGAATGATCTTGAGTATAATCTTGCAAGATACAATGATCTTGACTGTTTTGTTCATATTGCCATCTTAGACTAGTAGGATATTATGGAGTGGAGCACTTGGTATAAATTTGTTATGGTATAAGTTTGTTGTGGGAACTCAAGGTGACTATTTGCAGATGCCTATTTGATGATCTCAATGGACAACTTCAAAGTCAAGGGTGAATTTGCATGTTACAAATTTCATTGTTATTTATGGTGCGGATTCAGTAGATGCAATTTCAAATGATGTAAATTGATATAGAGACTTTGTTTCAGTGATAAGTGTTGGTTTCTAACTGTCCATATCAGTTTGTATGAGATTCTACATTAAGTTGTCCAAAGTGTTTACATCATTTCTTCAAAACACTTGCTTCATAAAAAATGTCAAAACATGATAAAGGTTCAAAATCTTTGACAGTTCATGTGTGGCAGTGCATGTTAATCTTGACAGGGGGAGAAGAGCAATCAGATACAATGTGCTTATTTTTAGGGGGAGCACTCACAATGATTCTTGGTGGCATGTGTGTTTTGATAGTTCTCTGCACTTTGGCAGTCATTATGACAGTGATTTGATTGTGTCTTATATATTATGGTCTAACAGTGCTTTGGTGTTAATCGTGACATCAGTTCATGAGGATTATTCATTGGTGTTTTGGTTCATAGCTCCTTTCCACAGGTTATCCAATGAGTTTTTACTATGACTAGTAACACATTGTTTTCATAGTTCCTTTATCTTCTACAGGTTCTTTGAAATTTGATAGATGACAATGTTCAGTGTTGAACAACATTGTAAAATGTGTTTTGACAATGAAGAACCAATGCTGTTCTGACTATACCCATGATTTGATTTTCTTCAATATAGCTCTTTTGCAAGGGGTGATGCTCCAAGAGCCCTTTGTCATTGTTGTCAAAGGGGGAGAACATTATTATAATAGTTGTAGACACCTAAAAATGTCTTCTACCATCAAATCGACTTCCGACATCCCTAAACACACCAATTTCCCTTCTAATCAATTAATTAAATTTTTATTTAATTAATTACCCCTTTCACTTTCCAGATTCACACCATTTTATCCCCAAAGTTGAATTAATTTCATTAATTCAATAGTCCAAACCTTAGCTAATTGATTTAATAAATATGCAATATTTATTAAATCAATTTCCCCTTTTCCACTAAATCTAATTAATTAGTTAAAACCATGATTAACTAATTAATTTAGCCTATAATTGACCTATCCCTACCCTAAACAATTAAATAGCTATTATTTAATTGCCTACCCTAGCCTACCTCATCCTAGCCCTAGGATCAATTAATGAAAAACCTCTGTTTGATTAGTCCTAACCTCTCATTTGGGTGGTCAAACCTAGTTTAACACCCTTCCCCACATCCCCCAAATTAAAAATTGAAATAAATCACACATCACATTTACTTCTCTTACAAACCCCTTACCTCACCCATCCTCATTCATTACCTCTTATCCCCAAATGAATTCTTAATTCATTTCCCATTCCCTAAATGAATTTTTAATTCATTTCACATTCTTTCACACCCATACCTCATTTATCACCCCTTTTCCCAAAATGAATAAAAGATTTACTTTTATTCCTAGCCCTTGATCTCATCTTTCAATCCTCACCCTCCATCCTCCTTTCAGAAAATCTATAAATGAGACCCTCTCCAAGACATTTGGAAGAGACTTCTTCATGCATCAAACCTTTGCCAAAGTCTCTCCACAACCTCCTCATCATGCCATCATAATGCCAAAATCACTCTAATCATGCCTCATTTCCATCTAATCTACAATCACTCATCCAACACTCATCTACATTGTGTTGAATGCACTTGAGCAATCCACATACATTTCAGTTATCATGGGTAAAATCTGAGGAGACTAATCGGGTGCAACTCCTTCCCTCTTGGATTTGTGAGTCATTATGAAGGTATAATCGTTGTATTTGCATTTGATTTACATTTTAAACTTCATTTTGATCTCATTAATCACAATAGTTTTGACGATGGAGAACAAGGATGTAAAGTATGCAAAGTTTTATATGTTGACATCAAAAGTTTTGTATGTTGACATCAATGCCAAAGAGGGAGTTTGTTGAGTTGTTGGCATTATTTGTCATTGATGTCAAAGGTGGTAGGTTATGACTTGATTGGTTCTTGATATGGTCTTTACCTTGGCAAAGCAATTCATACATGTCACTTGTAGAGCACATTATCATGATGGCCAAAGCACTTCATACATGTCACTTGATACTTGGTCACTTGCAGAGCATTTCATCATGGTGATTATTTCTTGATATCATTAGGAATTGTTGTTCATCATGGTTGAGTTGTCATTTTTGATCAGGATGTTCATCATGGTCATTTATACAGAGAGATATTCACATGATCATTCATGCAGAGAGTCAAATTGTTTAGTTGATCTTCATTATGAAAGAGATGACAAGGAGTTTGTATGGTGTTCTCAATAGTTCATATCTGGTGGTGATTGTTCATAGAGTCACAGGGTGTTGGATGAGCCATGATAGGGTGTTGAGATATGAGATATGAGCCTAAAAAGAACCTAATTTACACTAAGTCCTTAAAACCCTATTTGCCCATCATATGCAACAAGTTACTTTTTATTATGTTTTAAGGTTGACTTCCTATTGCAGGTGAAGTCACTTAAGGTGACCTTTTGGAGGGTTTTAAAACATAAGTTTCCTGACCCCTCAACCTTGTAGAACGGACTTCTCTGGTAGCTCTCCATACATTGGGCGCCCAAATTAAGATCGAAGGATATAATTTAAAAGTTAAAAAGCGGGAGAGAGAATATCGAAGGTCAAAATTTAAAGTCTTTTCAAATGCCAACGGTCCATCTTCAGTGATCAAATTTAATGGTCAGGAGTTGTAACTACTTGCAAATGGTTGAGAAACTAACCAGATGGGCCAGTATAATTCATTGCTCATTCTATTTGATAGAATGATTGATGAAACATGGTGATTCGTGTTCTATAGAGACATACCTATAAACCTATGTGCAGATTGTTAACAATAGAGGTGTAAACTGTGGTTTTGAATGGCTCAAAGTTGAAATGTGACTTCCAGTGTATGAGAGGGGTTGTTCATATTTTTTTAAAGAATGAATTTTGTAAAGATAGATGAACATTTGTTTTTTCGATGAAGAGACTCATGGACATGGGATGTATGCTATGGATTCTGAGACAGAATGGACCTCAAGGTGATAGGGCTTAAACTTGAAGTGCTATTTCAATATGTAAAAGTATAGGTCTAATTATAATGTTGAAGAAGTAATGTTAAACTGTTGATATGTGAATGGTTCTGATTGTAAGTTTACACAAGAGGTGAGTGAGTTAAGATATGTGATAGAGTTTGCTTGTAGAGAAATTATCAAACTTGTATACAAGGAGAGATAAGGGTTTGTATGAGCATTGGGGAGGTTATAAATGTTGTTGCATTGTAGAGAATCAGGGTAACCCCCTGAATTAACTTTTCTTTCTTATGTTCAATTTTTGCCAGTGAGGCACCTATTTGCCAGTGAGGCTGTATCAGTGAGACACTAATTGTACCTAGTGAAGGTTATTGGTTTTGCCAATGAGGCACAATAAAGTGGAAGAATTCAAGAGTGGTTTTTCATCCCTTTTAAGGATTTTCCACTCATCAAAACATTTTTTATGGTTCATGTTTGTCTCTATGTGTTTGTGTGCCCTAATGCTTTATGGTTGATTAAGGTCTTGTACATTCTACTCATCATTATACTTGTATGATTCTTTGGTGTCTATCTCATTTTCTACTCAGTGTGTTAAAAGGTGCAAATTTTTTTTAAGGTTTCTAGACCACTGAGTCACCCCCCCTTAGTGGTCCTATACTCCAACAAAAAAAACCTTTTCTTATATGAAATATTGTTATTATTTAGATTAATCAATTAATGCTAGTAAAAGTATAGATTAATTTAGACAATAGAGTTGTGGGCAATGGGTATTAGAAAATTGGAATGTTAAATTTTAAATTAAGTACTTGATATCTCATTATATACAATGATATATATATTATTTGATTCTTTCTAAAATCGGTCCTCCTTGTTGAATTTGAATGACACAAATTTTGTGAATACATAGCCTCTTAATTTTTTTTTCCATTGAACAAAGTGGAATAAATAAATACAAAGGGATCTTTGATAAAAAATAAAAATAAAAAACTTTTTACCAACTTCGATAAAAATAAAATGAAAACATTTTACTAGCTTTGATAAAAATATAAATAAAAAAACATTTTACTACCTTCAGTAAAAAAAAAAAAGACATTGTTCTTGCCAATCTAGTGTTTCTTTTTCTTTTATGGTAAAGATTACTTATGACCATTTGAGGCTGATTATTATTTCAATGATGCCATTATAAAATAGGATAAAATAAAATCTTTGATCAGATTCATAAGTGGCATATCTAGTTTGATTTAGCCAACTTCAACAATTTCGCCAGCTCCCACAATTTTGCGACATGAAATATAACTCCTATAAAAAAGACAAATCTTCACTTAGCCTCTTACTATCAACTAATATCTTCAACATGATTTGAAAGATTTATAGGTTGGACTTTAGCTTTCATGAAAGTTCATGGCCTTCCTAAAGTGTAGTTTTAACAAATAAGAAAGTCTTTGCCCCTTCAAGATCTGTATAAGAAATTGTTAGAATAAATATAAGGTTTACATATAGTTAAATTTACATTTAGTAAATAGGTTAGTTTATAGTTTACATAAATAAAAAAAATGTTAGTTTGTAAGAGTTAGTTTCCAGTAAGTTATTATGGTAGTTTCTACATGGGAATATATTGGCTTTATAAGCCATTGTAAATCAATGTAAGACAATCAGATGAAATCAATATATTATTTATTTTCTGTTATTTTATTTTCCATGATGGTTTAATCTGTTGTATTATGTTTTCTCACTAGTTCTCAATATGGTATTAGAGAAAAAGAGATGATGGGCTGCATAATAAGGAGGAGAAGTGTGATGAATATATATTCAATTTTTATGTTGTTCATGGTCATCCCTACTAGCCGGCTCCAAAGTATGGTAAGAGCACTATCAATTTTCAAGATACAGACATTTCTGTGCAAGTGTAGAGAGGCATGCCTGTGGTAGGAGGAACATGAATGTTTAAATTTGCATAGGGGTATGCACCTATTGAGAACACCGGTCTCAAAGCATAAAACACAGTCTTCAAATTTACAGTTTTCATGTAGTAATGTCTTCATCACATCTACACGCACAAGAACATTAATGGTTGGTTTCAAATATTGTTGTGGTTCAGAGTGCAGTTTCTAGAGAAAAGCTTTTGTCTTTAGTCGGTCCTCTCACCTCGATCCATACTGTAAATGCAAGAATCAAAGCAATAGAACCAAAGTAGAGCAACAACAAATCAAATGAATACTCAGAAAAAAAAAGATTATAAAACAACACACATACATAAGACCAAGGAGTTTAACGTGGTTCACCATTTCATGGCTACATCCACAACGAAGGGCATTCATTTATTTAGATAATACATCTCTCTCTCTCTCTATTTTCATACATCTGTGTATCACTATAGAACAACAGAAAAAATACCTTGCACCCTAAAAGACTCCTCTCTCCAAACTCCTACCAAACATCTTACATCTGGAATCATCAACCCAGAACAAAAGCAGTTACAAGCCAAGAATGGTAGTATGCAGTAGAACGGTTACAAGGAATAAAGGAGGATAGGAAGTTGGCCGTTACAATTGGGCTTCAACAGTCCACGTGCCCAACAATCTCACACTTGAAGACCAATGGGATCGGCAATGAAGTTGCTTTGAGAGAGATCCCCTTCATGAAAATTCAGTGTCACAGAGGAGCAAGACCAAGAGAAGATCTACAGAACTTGAACTTCTCTCGAGGAACAACCTTGGTTAATGCATCCGCCGGATTGATCTTTGTGTCAATTTTGGTGACCTACAACTTGCCTTCGTCAATGACATGGTGGATAAAGTGGTATCGAAGGTCAATGTGCTTGGTTCGATTGTGAAAAGCTAAATTCCTAGCCAAGTGAATAGCACTATTACTATCACAATACAATGGAAATACTAATTTCGGACAACCCAGTTCTGTCAACAAACGCTTGAGCCATATTATTTCTTTGGCTTCTTCTGTGAGTGCAATGTATTCAGCCTCTGTGGATGACAGAGCTACAACTTGTTGCAACTGAGAAACCCAGCTAATGGATGCCCCGGCAAAAGTAAATGCATAACTAGTGGTAGACCAACGTTTATCTAAATCTCTGGCCATATCTAAATCAACATAACCACGGAGCTGAATGTCAGTACCTCCAAAACATAAACAATAATGTGAAGTACCTTTCAAGTACCGTAGAATCCACTGAACTGCCTGCTAGTGTAATTTTCCCAGATGACTCATGAATTTGCTCACAACTGTAACTACTTGTGTAATGTCCGGACGAGTACATACCATTGCATACATTATACTACCAATTGTAGATGTATATGGAACGGACCTCATCTGTTCTTCTTCTTCCTAATTTTTCAAAGACATAGCTGAAGATAGGCGGAAATGATCAGCTAAAGGAGTAGATACCCGTTTAGCATGAGACATATTAAATCTGTCCAACACTTTGGCAATGTAGTTTGCTTGGGACAACCAAGTTCTCTTTTATTTCTGTTTCTAAATATGTACATCCCAAGTATTCTTTTGGTTGGTCTGAGGTCTTTCATGGCAAAACAAAGAGCCAACTGTTGCTTCAGTTGAGCAATAATCTTAACACTAGTACCAACAACTAACATATCGTCAACATAGAGCAAAAGGATGACAAACTCACCAGTATTGAGCTTTTTGTGGTAAACACAAGGATCTAATTCGCATCGAATAAAGTTGTTATCAATCATGAAGTGGTCAAATTTTAAATACCATTGTCTTGGAGCTTGCTTCAGCCCATACAAACTCCGCTTCAACTTGCAAAATAAATGCTCCTTACCTGGTTGAGCAAAGCCTTCAGGCTGCTCCATGTATAAATCATCATCAATGTCTCCATGTAGAAACGTTGTTTTCACATCGAGTTGCTCAAGTTCTAAATCCCAAACAACGACCAAACCCAACACAGCATAGATTGTGTCCATTCTGACAACTGGAGAAATTTTTTTAGTAAAATCAATACCTTTTTGCTAATCAAACCCCTTAATGACTAATTTCACCCTGTATCTTTTACTCCCTTCGTCTTTCTCTTTCAAACGATAAACCCATTTGTTCTTGAGAGGCTTTCGATTTGGCAGAAGATGACCAAATCTCAGGTGTGATTGACTCTCAATGATTCCATTTCTTCATTCATGGTTGCCATCCAATTGTGTTCATTTTCATGCTTGTAGGCTTGTTTATATGTTGCCGGCTCTGCATAATCAGAGAACAATAACTCATAGTCTGTTGAGTATATGTGTCTCAGATTTACAGGCATCAGCAAGAGTGGACCTTTATCTCAGCGATGACATTGTTCACAGTGGATTGTTCTTTGCATCGGCGAGACAGTGTGTTGTGTTACACTGATAGTTGGACATCGACGTGACAAACCTTATCGGCGTGCTGTGGATATCTCCTTCCGATGTGTTGGGTCACTCCGATGGAGGTTTGGCATCGGTGAGAGTCATTCTGACAATTGGCATGACAAGTGACATCGGCGTGGTTGGAAGATGTCTCTCCGGTACTTCATGTTACACCGATGAAGGTTTGACATCGGCGAGACATGTCACCTCGGTATGAGTCTCTCCGGCACTTCGGACTACTTCGATGAGGTCTTGGTATCAGCATGAGAAGCATTGTCGGTCTGAGGTTTGGAAATCCTTCTGATGTTAACTATCTCTCTGATGAAGGTTGGACATCGGCAAGAAAAGAACCATTGGCACTGTTTGGTGATATCACTCCGATTGCTTAAGTCACTCTGATGAAAGATATCAGCTAGAATCTTCCCGATGGATGGTGAATGTACACTGGTTGGTCATGTCAGCATAAGTGTTGACAGTTAACATTCTTGTGGTCATGTATATATACTACGGCTCGATGTCTAGTGAATGTGGGACTAATGAGTCCTCTTGAATGTGAACAGTCAGACGACAGTTTGGACGGTTGGACTGAGTGTAACTAAATCGATTGGTTGCTCGGATGGTTGAGTAAATTTGATTGCTAAAAGTAATGGAGACTTAGTGAGACAAGTTGAAGATTGACAGTCTTGGATCGATAGATTATGATTAAGAGATCAATCTAGTTAGCTCTGTATTCTTTTTCGGGGAAGTCCTATGCTGTATGTTGTACGCAACATGATAATAGTATGTGAAGGGACTGAATTGAGAAAAGGAGAAACAGAGGTTGAGAGAGAGCGAGGCTGATCTTGCCATGTTATTGTTGAGATTCTCTAGATGAAGAACAAGATGTAAAACTCTGTGAAGGCTTGAGAGTTTGATATTGTATTGTAACTGAGTATTTTTGTTGTTGATTAATACAATGATCTCTGGCTTTGGAGTGTGGGGTTTTTTACCTGGAAGGGTTTTCCCCACATAAATCTATGTGTTCTTATTATTGTTCTTTCATGGTTGTGATTCTGTAAGTTGAATCTATTGTCTGCTGTTGTTGAAACTGTAAAGTTGCATTAGTCTTTTCTCTGAAGGTTCAATGATGGGGAAATAAACTATGTCTGTTTCCGCCTTGTGGCATAGTAGATAGTGTTTTTGAGGCAACCCAATAAAATTTAAAGTTACTGAAGACACCATTAATCCTGGATGTACATTCTGGGATGACCTCTCATTTCCTTACAAGTGGTATCAGAGATTTCTTTCGAGACTGGTTTGGTTCTGGTGTTGTAGGTTCTGGATTCTTTCTGTGATGATTTCTTGGTCTTGGGGGCCTGAGGAAATCTGAAGGAATCATCTGATGTTTGATCCTTTGGTGAGTAAAAGTGTTTGCTCCTTTTGTTTCAGTTCCAAGTGACAACATGTAGCGTGAAGGATGATGAAGTTGGAGAAGAAGGAGTTGATCATGTTGAAATGATGTGGTCTAAGGCTTTTTTTTTATAGTAAGATGTTCCTATTGCATGGGGTAGAATTTTGCTTTGTGGTTGTGTTGCTGCAGTAACTTTCATATTAGGTGTCTGTGTGAGAGGTTCTCTGATGATATGAAGAAGTTTGTGTTGCTGCTCAGCCATGGAGTATTGTGCTTATGCTGGGATTAGTTCCTGGTATTGGAAGGTGCTGATTATGTGATGCCCCGGTTGCATTTTGGTTATGGAGTTGATCCTTTTGAGGTCTGGAAGCTTTTGATATAACCTAACTTTCTCTCTCGGATGCTTGTACATGATGGTGGTCTTGGAATTGGTATGAATTAGGCCTGCAGTTCCTAGATTTTCTTAATCCTTGTGGTTGTTTTGTACTTGCATCAGAAGGGTTTAATAGATTTTCCTTAAAATCTATGATGCTCATCTATGTTAATCTTTTTCTGGTTTGAACTATTATAGTGTTTTGGTTTCTGACTATAGAATCTACTAGATGTGAAGAAGATATGGATGTGCATGAACGGTTTTTGCAAGTTTTACACGGTCAAGAGAAAAACTTGTGGTTTTATGAAGCTGCAGTTAAGCTATTTCTAGACCCTAGCTTTTAGGGTGTTACTGGATGATATAGTTGCAGTTTTGTATGCATGCTCTGTGCATGGTGTGAGGAGGTGAAATGCTTTCTCTGCATGGGAGTGCTGGTATGTGATATGACACTCAGCATTTCTGTGGTAATGCTTCCAGTTTTCTAGACTATGGTGCTCAAGTTGTGGACATGTTTGGCGAATCAGGTTTGTAAGTAATCTAGTGCTTGAGTCATGTTGTCTACATTGTTATCTATTCCTTGAGATCTCAGTTTTGCAGTTTCCAGTGTGATAGTGAGCTTGCATGGTACATTGGTTGGATCTATGAGTTATATAGTTTTGTGGGTTGATCACCTATTAAGCTACAGTGAGATGACTCAGATGTGGACTACCTTTATCCACAAGATTACTTCAGTGTTTATGTAGATTTGTTAGCTGGCCTTGTCTGTGGTCACTTGTGCATTGGTGTGACTGCTTTAGGATGAGAGGATGGATGTTGTAAAAGTACCTGAATAGTCAGTTAAGGAGACCTATAGCATGTGTATTACGATGTCATGAATAGCTTGGATACACAGGTTTGTGTAAGCTACTGACAGTGATAGTGTATTTCCTTGGTTTGGAGATCTTGGTGCCATTTGGTTTTATTGTCACATGGACATGTTAATGTGTGGACCTGGAGGATTTTCAGATTAGGAGATGTTTGGTCATGATGCTTGAAAAGCTCAGTTGTTAAAGTTTAGTGGGAGCTTTAGCATTGACTGTGTGTTCATCACTTAGTGGTGAATGATCTTCTTTAGTGTTGCAGATGTTACTAGGAGGAGCTCTTTGATCCTGGTGCTGCAGAAGGGTTCTTTCATATTTGCAAGGGCACTATTTGAGGATGTGTAACATCTTGGAGTCATGGAGGATTCATGAAATCCTTGGCTGAGGTGTTGGTGGTGCTTGACAGGTGATGTTGGTTTAGAGTTTGGTTTGTTTCATGTCATGATATTTTCTTGATTTCTGCATTTGAGTTTTGGCATGATACATTGCTCTTAAGATCATAGTTATGTTCACCTAGAGCATGGAATCTCCAAAGGGGGATGGTAAGATCATGATGTCATGATAAGTTCCTATTTCAGATGATTGGAACTTTGACAATGGTCTGGTGATTCTCTGTGTGTTGGGTGCATTGATCTTTTGCTTGATTACTTCATGTTGGTGCAGTGATGCATTTAGAGTTTAGCATGAAATGATTATTTGTAGATGCTCATGGGTACATGGAGAATAAGGTGAGGCTGTAATTCTCTTGAGATGAGAGTAGTGTTGTTGATGGTTACTCTTGATCAGAGATTGTAGTAGGAAGTCCAAGGAGTCTTTACCTTGGTTGGACATGAGTTCAACAGAGACCAATGAGGAGATTGCTCTTGGAGAAGTCATGTAGACTTGGTTACCCTGGAGGAGCATTCTCCTTCCCCACTCTTGGTCTTCTCGGCAGATAATCATCTGAGAGGTATTGCCCATTATTTCTCTCAGGTGTTTTATGCTTTCTTTCATAGACATGAATCTTGAATTGCTGAGATATGGTTCTGGAGGATTCATTGTGAGAGATGGATAGCATGATTATCTCCTTGTGCATTTGAGTTTAAAGATATCATTCATTGATGAGGATTGTTAGGAGATGGTTTTATGGACTGATTTCCTAAAATGGGAAATGGAGTAGTTTGATCTTCTGAGAGAAGCTTACATCCATATTTTATAATTACATGTTATCTATGTTGTGTTTGATCTTGGAGATTGAATGGGTGGGTGTTGTTATGCTGTTCTCTTTGGGGTGTTTTGAAGAGGAGATCATACTTGACACAGTTGACACTTAGAGGTGTATGTAGAAGGATTTTCTACAGGTATATGATGTGCAGTGTTTCTCTCTTTGTTCTGGTTATCTTCCTGGATGTTTTGTTTCACACTACATTGGTTTGAGGTTTTATTAGAGCTGATTGTGATCACTAGCTTATGGTCATGTGTTTTCACTTATGTCCTTGGGTGATGACATGGAGGTTCTGTTATCTCTTTTCTTTGTTGGATGTGGAGAATTTGGGAGAGTTCTAGATTGGTGGGGAGAATTTTTGCAAGATAATTGTTTACAAGTTTTGCATATCATTGTGGATGATTCCTTGGCACTACATGATGTTTACACTTTCTATGTGATACTATTGGTAGACTTTGTATGCCATGATCTTTTTTAGATCTGCATTACCCATGTAATGGGAGTTCTTGGATGTGTTTGGTCTTCTTTGACTGGTTGACACATGGAGCTTGTATTTGCAGTTGATGGTTGTATATGTAGTTGGCATGAGTTTGCTGATATAAATACCTTCAAGGTATGGATGATTGGATGGATTAGAACTTGCTGTGTGTGCTATTTTCAGTCACGTGGGTTTTGTTCAGTTGGATGGGTGTAGTCAGTTTTCTGATTGTTGTTCTAGCTGATTTTCTATCTTGTTTCTAGAGGATGGTTTCATGGCTGTGTTCAGGATGAAGCTTTAAAGTTGATAATATTGATTCTTCTATATAACTTGTGAGCAAAGTGAAATGGAGGCAGTGTCTAAGATGACACAATGATTTCGAGTGTTGACGGAATCCTGTAAATCCCTCGTCAATTGGGAGAATGTTGAGTATATGTGTCTCAGATTTACATGTATCGGCAAGAGTGGACCTTTGTCTCAACGATCACATTTTTCACAGTGGATTGTTCTTTGCATTGGCAAGACGGTGTGTTGTGTTACTCCGACAGTTGGACATCAGTGTGACAAACCTTATCGGCGTGTTGTCGATATCTCCTTCCGATGTGTTGGGTCACTTCGATGGAGGTTTGGCATCGGTGAGAGTCATTCTGATGATTGGCGTGACAAGTGACATCGGCGTGGTTGGAAGATGTCTCTTCGGTACTTCATGTTACACCGACAAAGGTTTGACATCAGCGAGACATGTCACTTCAGTATGAGTCTCTTCGGCACTTTGGACTACTTCGATGAGGTCTTGGCATCGGTGTGAGAAGCATTGTCGGTCTGAGGTTTGGAAGTCCTTCTGATGTTAACTGTCTCTCCGATGAAGGTTGGACATCGGCAAGAAAAGAACCATCGGCGCTATTTGGTGATATCACTTCGATTGCTTAAGTCACTCCGATGAAAGATATCAGCCAGAGTCTTCTGGATGGACGGTGAATGGTAGACTAGTTGGTCATGTCGGCATAAGTGTCGACAGTTAACATTCTTGTGGTCATGTATATATACTACAGCTACGATCGATGTCTAGTGAATGTGGGACTAATGAGTCCTCTTGAATGTGAACAGTTAGATGGTAGTTTGGACAGTTGGACTGAGCGTAACTGAATCGATTGGTTGCTTGGATGGTTGAGTAAATTTGATTGCTAAAAGTAATGGAGATTTAGTGAGACAAGTTGAAGATTGACAGTCTTGGATCAATAGAGTCCGATTGAGAGATCAATCTAGTTAGCTCTGTATTCTTCTTTGGGGAAGTCCTATGTTGTATGTTGTATGCAACATGATAATAGTATGTGAAGGGATTGAATCAAGAAAAGGAGAAATAGAGGTCGAGAGAGAGTGAGGATGATCTTGCCATGTTACTGTTGAGATTCTCTATATGAAGAACAAGATGTAAAACTCTATGAAGGCTTGAGAGTCTGATATTGTATTGTAACTGAGTATTTTTGTTGCTGATTAATACAATGATCTCTAGCTTTTGGAGTGTGGGGTTTTTTACCCAGAAGGGTTTTCCCCACGTAAATCTATGTGTGTTCTTATTATTGTTCTTTCATGGTTGTGATTCTGTAAGTTGAATCTGTTGTCTGTTGTTGAAACTATAAAGTTGCATTAGTCTTTTCTTTGAAGGTTCAATGATGGGGAAATAAGCTATCTGTTTCTGCCTTTTTGAGGCAACCCAATAAAATTTAAAGTTACCGAAGACACTATTGATACTGGATGTACGTTCTAGGATGACCTCTCATTTCCTTACATAGTCATCATATTTTGCAGGTCTCCGCTTCTCACGGGTAGACCTCCTCAATGTCGGACCTTGCTCTGGCTGTATATGTGAGTCCAGATTTAGTCTCTGGAGTAAGTGTTGAACATCATCAACCTTTGATTGTAGAGGAACTTGAGGAAAACTCCCCTGTCTCTGTATTTGTGCACCTATAGTGTTGGACTCATTCACACTGCCCTGCCTTGAAGTTCCTGTCAGTATTGGAAAGTGACTTTTGAATTCCTGTGAAAAATGACGTTCTACAGGTTGGGGGACGGTAGTGCTTGGCAGCTCATGTATATTTTCAAGCTGCATTTTATTCAGGAGAGGTTGCATTGAGCAATCAATAGGCAGCGTAATGCTTGAGGAAGGCAACAGAATGCTTGGAAGTGGCAGCGTAAAGCCTTGTGAAGGTAGCATAGAGCGTGGGATGGAAGGCTACATTGAAGTTGTAGATAGAAGCGAATGACTAATTGATGGCTACATTGGACATAAGATAGGTAGCGGTTGACCAAACAAGTGCTGCAATGGGGAGTCAAAAGGCAGTGTATTGCTTTGGGAGGGCAGCGTTAGAGTGTTAGATGGCAGCGTTGAACACTGAATGGGCTGCGTATGACTTAACAAAGGCAACGTGGGATTCAAGGAGCCACTTAAAGGCTGCATACAAACCACAATTTCCTGTGTTTGACTTTGGTTTGGCAGCATTGAACAATCCACTTGCTGCATGGAAATAATGGAAGGCATCCAACCGATTGAAGGCTGTGGTGGAAATGTGCATCCAACCGAAGGTAAAATAGTTGAAGAAATAGGAGCTTTTGTGATGTAAGAATGTATAGATGTAACAAGTGGCTGAGAAAATGTAATGGTAGGTTGCTTTATCTTACCATTATCAAACAAATCCACATCAACATACTCTGTCGGAGATGAATTGCAAGGTTGCAAACCTAGAAAATGCTTCTCATTAAACACCACATTGCGGCTACGGATGATGGTCTTTGCAACGAGATCCCAAAGACGAAAGCCAAATTGATCTTCCCCATAGTCGAGAAAAACACACCTTTTTGACTTGAAGTCTAACTTAGTTCTCTGCTCTTTCAGAATGTGAACAAAAGCTGCACAGCCAAACACCCACAAATGATGATAGGAAATTTGTTTGCCAAGCCATGTCTCCTCAGGTATGTCAAAATCTAGCCTAGATGATGGAGCTCGATTGATGAGATGCACAACAGTATTACATGCCTCTGCCCAAAACTCTTTTCCCAATCCGGCATTGGAGAGCATGCATCTAGCTCTCTCAAGTATCATGTGATTGAGCCTCTCAGCTGCACCGTTCTCCTAAGACATATAAGGGATAATCTTTATCAGTTGAATAACATGGTCTGCACAAAATGAATCAAACTCTGAAGAGCAATATTCTCCACCATTGTCTGTTAGTAGGCAATTAATTTTATGCCCAATCTAATTTTCAACAACAGCCTTAAAAATCTTAAATTTTGAAAATACCTCAGATTTTCTGTTCAACATATAAATCCAAATTTTTTGAGTGTAGTCATCTAGAAAGGTTACAAAATAATTTGCTCCACTGAAAGAAGTTACCTGAGTCGAACTGAAAACGTCGGAATGAACAAGTTCCAACAGAGTAGTTTTCTTGTCATGCCTCGTTCTCAAGAAATTGGTCTGGCACTATTTGCCATAAAGGCAATGTTCACATAATTCTAAATCAATGGAGGTGAGGCCTGGAAGTTGATTACGTGGAAGTATAACTTGAAGATCTTTTTGGCTCATATGACCAAGCCTTTTGTGCCATATTTCAGACCCACTATCCATAGCTGGTAAGACAGCTTCCACTTCACCAAAACAATCCAGAATATAGAGATTACCTTGCTTCTTTCCTCTTGCCATTACTAAAAGCCCCTTTGTAATTTTCCATGAATCAAGAGAAAATTTAACATTGCATTCATTGCCTATAAGCTGAGTAATAGAAATTAAATTCCTTTTTAACATGGGTACATATCTAACATCTGTCAAAGTTAATTTGTCTCCATTTTTCAGATTCAATATTATATCACCTTTGCCTAAAATGTCACATTCTTTATTGTCACCAAGAAACACCTTACTGAATGTGCCTTCATGAAAATTTGTGAAAGCTTGACGGCATGAAGTGGCATGAAAAGAAGTGCCGAAATCAAGGACCCACGAATCTGTATTTGTGTCACTAGCTGATAGGACCAAAACACCATCACATGCAGTGTTTGCTTGATTATTTGTGCTCACTTTTCCTCGAGCTTTCTTGTAGTTCCAACAATTTTTCTTATTGTGTCTAGGTTTTCCACAAAACCAACACGCATCAGTTCTGCCCCTAGACTTTGATCGCGGACCAGATTGTGATCTTCTCTGGTTGTTATATCTACCTCTGTCTTGGCTTCTTCCCCTATTGCTTGTACTTACAGCTGTTAGAGCATCGCTGGATGAGGGTTCCTGATGTTTCCTTCTCATGTCTTCGCTGAGAAGAGTAGCTGCAACATCATAAAAAACTAATATACTCTTGGCTACTACAGAAGTGCTCACAGTCATGACAACACCTTCCCAACTATTTGGTAAGGAACACAACAGCAAAATTGCTTTAATCTCAGGATCTAACTTGATACCCACTGAAGTTAATTGAGTAACTAAGGTGTTAAATTCATTCAGATGATTGGACATAACCCCACCTTCTTTCATTTTCAGGTTATATAATTTCTTCATAATAAATACCTTATTCGAAGCCGAAGCAATCGCATACATGCTGGAGACCTTTTCCCAAAGCTCTTTCGTAGTACTCTCATTTGAGACATTAAATAATACATTACTGGACAATGAGAGAAAAATAGTTGCCTTCACTTTCATATCCAGCTTTTCCCAGTCTTCATCTTTCATAGAACCTTGTCCTTTGGCTTTCCCCAGTAAGGCGAGTGACAAGTCCTATTTGATAAGAAGAGACTCCATATGCACTTTTCAAAGACCAAATTTTTGGCCTGTAAATTTCTCTATTTTCCATTTTTCTGTATCATCCATTTTGATTGCTATATAGGTTCCAAAAAAAACTTCACAGGCTATCTCCTAGACTGAGCTTCACACAAAGCTCTGATACCAATTGTAAATGCAAGAATCAAAGCAACAGAACCAAAGCAGAGCAACAACAAATCAAATGAATACTCAAAAAAAAAAGATTATAAAACAACACACATACAGAAGACCAAGGAGTTTAACGTGGTTCACCATTTCATGGCTACATCCACAACGAAGGGCATTCATTTATTTAGATAATACATTTCTCTCTGTGTTTTCATACATTTGTGTATCACTGTAGAATAGCAGTAAAAATACCTTGCATCCTAAAAGACCCCTCTCTCCAAACTCCTACCAAACATCTTACATCTGGAATCATCGACCCAGAACAAAAGCAGTTACAAGCCAAGAATGGCAGTATGCAGTAGAACGGTTACAAGGAATAAAGGAGGACAGGAAGTTGGCTGTTACAATTGGGATTCAACAGTCCACATACCCAACACATGCCTGCATCAAGAGCTTCCTATGAATGCTTTCTCATTTTCAATATCATACTGTAGTTGTTTGTATTTTATGCAGATTCAAAATTTATTTGAAAGATATTATTATTGGAGCATAGAGTTTCATGAATGTGAGAGGTTATTGTTGGCAAATAGTGGCTCAATTCTCCAAGGCTTCCGCCATTTCACCAAGAGCAACAAATCCACTTGCACATTCTTCTAGAGTCCGTCGGACTACAAGAATATGATCTATGCATATCTTAAGATAAGAAGTGACAAAGTGATCACGCATAAAATGAACAATTCTAGGTAGCAATAACGGTCAACCATTTATTGTGGCAAACCAAACAATAAAGTAAGTGCTGTGATATTTTGAACGAACAGTATTTCATCTACTGCGTACAGCTGTTGTTGTGCAAGGAGAACGTGGAAGATTTTTGCCATGAATGATCCATGTTGTGCTGATCGAGACATCCAAAAGTCTTTCTAAAATTTGCAAGCATTGCATATAATGATTCAAATGGTTTTTGATGGGTGAGACTTATTGTTTAGAACCTAGAGGTAACGATTTGAAACTCTTAGGTCATGTTTTAGTTTTTAGTATCACAAAAATTATACTTAAAGGTAGTAAAATTGTTTAATCTTGGAGATATAAGGATTTATAGATGTGCAGATTATTTTTGGAGATATAAGTTTTTATCATATTGTATAAAGGTGTAATTTTGATGGAATCCAATTCCTTGTTCATTTTATTTTATCATGACTTTATCAAACATTGCTTGTGTTCTTGAAGCCATCCATACTATGCTTGAAAAAGATTTTTGGGACTCACATATGTGTACTATTGGAGAGAAAAATGAGACATCAAATGAACAGAGCGTAAGGATTACAAATTGGAGGCAGGAGGCATTGGAGACAGGAGGATCTTTCATCATCCCAAGATAACTTCTCACTCAGGGATGATTCATTGCATGAGGAGGTTTTCTATTTGTGTCCCTTCATGGAGCAAGGGGGGCTTAGCAGTTTGTGGCAGCATGTGTAGATAGTGTAACTTCTGAAATAGGTTAAGTTAGTGTATTTCCATTTACCCAGTTTGTGGATAGTGTAATCTCTGAAAAATGTGGGATTAGTGTATTCACAGTGGTTTTGTACAGCAGAGGAGGGATTGTCACAACACTAGAGGAGGGATATTGACACACTTGGAGGAGATGTGGACTCTCGGAGGAGAGTTGTTCTCTCATGTGCAACACTGGAGGAGGCATTTTGACACACTCGGAGGAGATGTGGACTTTCAGAGGAAAGTTGTTGTCTTATTATGTAAGGAGGTTGGGGACACTTTATGTTCTCTCATATTGTGTAGAGTTTTGTAGGTTCTACAGTTAGGAGATCCGCTAATGGCGTCAGTTTGGTGTTTCCTGAGTGAGCGAGGAGGATTGGTGAAGGTACTTCATCAAAGTCTCTAGAAGGGTTGCTGTGATCAACTCTTGTAGTGTTCCATCCTTTGTTCGAGTTAATGTAATAAGGGAGGGAATGTTGGTTTTATTACATGTAAATCTTAAGGGGGGTGTTAGAATAAATATAAGGTTTACATATAGTTAAATTTACATTTAGTAAATAGGTTAGTTTATAGTTTACATAAATAAAACAAATGTTAGTTTGTGGGAGGTAGTTTCCCATAAGTTATTATGGTAGTTTGTACTGGGAATATATTGGCTTTATAAGCCATTGCAAATCAATGTAAGACAATCTGATGAAATCAATATATTATTTTATTTTCCATAACGGTTTAATCTGTTGTATTATGTTTTCTCACCATTTCTCAATATAAATGATATCCTATTATTCCATTTCTCAAATAAATAATGATGTGCTAAATTAGCAAAAAATTCTTCCCCTTCCCTCAATGTCAATGTTTTGATTATCCCAGCCCATGGCTAGTTAATAACTCATTAAAAAAATTCAATCTTGGCTATTAATAAGAACTCATACTTAACAATTCAAAGTACTTGATCTCTGATTCCAATCACATAGTTCTAATATTTCATGAATAATGTATAATTGAATTTTTGTTAAAATGGATATTTTATTAGCCTAAACAGGTGATCTATTAGGCCACAAATAGTGTGTTTATCACAAAGCTATTTCCACAATCTTTTGACAAAATAAAATAAACAAAAAGTGTATTATTTATTTGATATACAATTAAGCTTGGGATGGGGACCAAAAAATATTTTGAGCTTACATTTATTTCTATTTTCAAATTAAAGTTTTTAGATGGAAATAAGAGCTCTATCTAGTCTTGGTCAATCCATCAAAATATATGCATAAATAAACATATTTCATTAGTTCTTTTGTCACAGTCTCTCATGATCGAGAAAATATGTGATACATCAAAATGTGTAAATGTTTGTGCTCTATGGATATCAACAATGAATTCAACCTTAATTAGTAGTGGTCAAGTAGGCAAAAGAGAGATCAAACAAAGGCCAATGCAGACAACATATAGCCAACAATAACAAAATAATCCAAACATCTTAAAACTCTACAAGATGCATCTAACAAATTCTACAATTTCTTCTAAAACTTATCATCATGCCCATTGAACAGGTATGAGTCCAATTGCTAGTTAATTAGTACTCGTATAGTAGGAACCTGTATTAGATTTTTATGTTGACAAGTGTGTTGCAAGTATGAGGTGAACCAGTGTTGTCATTGATGTCAACTTACTCATATTGCATTAGTAAGAAGGTTTGGATGAGTTGTGTGTTGTTGTTATTGAGGAAATCAGTCTCCATCCGGAATAGTGAAGAACAATGATGAGAAGAAGGCAAATGTACTGTATAGGTTAAGAACTAGAGGATGTAGATCAAAGGGTTTGTAGATATGAGTCATGAGATGCTTCAGCTAAGATTTCATAGGTCCGCATGAAGATTTGAAGAAGTTGTGGCTGTCTGTGTGGAACCAGTTTCGGCAAGTGTTCAGAGGTGACAGAGGATCACAGAAAGGTCCGGTGAGGTTTGGAATTGTATTATCCTAATCTGCGGATTGGAAGGAGTGTTTGGGATGTTCTTGTGATGTGTCATCTCGAGTTGTGTATGATTTTGAGGTCTGGAAGTACCTTTTGCATTGTGACAGTGGCGATAGACTGTGTTCTTGAAGTACCGGATGATGAAGAGAAGAATTCTGGTAAGCTGATGAAGTGCGGATGTTTTTGATGATTCAGGGAAGGTTATGATGATTATTGGATCATATCTAGTTTGTGTTGGCGGTCTGCATTGAAGTTAGAGTTGGATTTGATGTTATGGCTACCAGTTGTTGGTGTTCTTCCTGTAACAGGTTGACTGGATGTTCTACACGCCTTGTGAATGTTATTGTGATGTTTGCCGACTGAGATGATTGTTCCTAAGTTGATGTCTTGTATAAATAAGTGTTTGAGAATTCATTTTGATGTGTGGATTGTGGGGATGAGCGTGGCATAGCGAAGAGAAGTACAAAAGGCAGAGCAAGGATTTTTGGGCTTAAGTGGAACTGATCCGGACATGGTAGAGATGTCATTCTCCAATTCAAGATTGTGATTCTTATCACTTTGTAGACAGTGTGTCTCCTTGTAGGCAGTGTGCCTCTTTGTGAGTAGTGTGCTCGGGTAGTGAGCCCTAATTGGCATGTGCCATTCATTTTTCTTATTCTTCTAACAGAGAATAATCCTTGGGTTAATCACCCCGTGGTTTTTCCCTTAATTGGGTTTTCCACGTCAAAATCTTGGTGTTCAATGTGTTGATGTTTATCTGCTCTTGTGTTTATGTATTATGCTTTCATGGATGGTTAATTGATATGCTGTTAACTAACAACGAAGAATCAAGTGTTTGAAGTAAGAGCAAGTTTTTATACAACTGATTCACCCCCCCTCTCAGTTGTATGCCCTAGATCCAACAATTGGTATCAGAGCAAGGTTCCTCTGAAAGGAGCTTAACCGCTTGAGGAGATCCAGGATGTCATCATATAAGAAGGATAGTCCGAAGTTTGATGGAACCAACTTCACTCTCTAGAAAGGTCGCATGAAATGTCACTTGGAGTGTATGGGAAAAGCATACTTGGCCATGGCCTCAAAACCATATGTACCTCCATAGGGTGGTCCGACAACTCTGAATGAAATCATAGATGTTGAAAATAATCTGCAGACCAAGGAAGCTCTTCTAAGCACATTGAATGACTCAGATCTCTCAAATGTTATCGACCTACCAACTGCATATGAGATCTTGACTAAATTAGAACTTCTGTATGAAGGAGATGAGTTTGTCAAAAGTGCAAGGTTGCAAAGTCTAAAAGGGAAATTTGAAAGATTGAAGATGAGAGAAAATGAAAACATCACTACCTTTATGCCAAGAGTGAATGAGCTGGTATGTGGAATTAGAAATGCTGGTGGAACTCTGGATGAAAATGAGATTGTTTGCAAAATTCTTAGATCCCTTCCTGCTGCCTACAAAATCAAGGTTGCTGCCATTGATGAATTCAGAGCCCACACAACTGCCACAAGAGAACAATTGGCTGGCAAACTAGCTACATTTGAAATGACTGAGTTTCGAGATGATCCACCCAAGACTGAATCTGCTTTCAAAGCCAGTGCCTATGTGAAAGGCAAACAAAGATTTGATCCGGGAGAAAACTCTTCAAGGAAGATGTCATGGAATGATCAAGAAAGAAGAGACATGGAAGAAGAGGAAGCAGAATCAGCTCAACTTGAAGCCCTCATTGCAAAGAGACTGCCAAGAGGATCTGGTAAGTATGAAAGAAAACTACCCTTTAAGTGTTTCAATTGCAATAAGATTGGTCATTTTGCTTCAAGATGTCCGGAAAGATCTGCAAGGTCTAATACTGAAAAACAAAGGTTTCAAAAGAACTGCTATTATGTTCATGAAGAAGATGACAATGAAGGAGTAACAGATGATGAATCAGAACTAGGGAGCAAATCCAGAAATGAATGGGTGTTTATTGCCATCAAGGAAGAAGATTCAATATCCTATGAATCTGTCAATCACAAGGTTGTGGAAAGAGCTTTGGCTGCTCAGGTGGAAGAAAAGGATGATTGGGTTATTGACAGTGGATGCTCTCACCATATGACTGGTGACAAGAATAAGTTCTTAGATTTGGAAAGGTATGAAGGAGGAATGGTAAAGTTTGGTGACAATTCTGCTGGCAGAATCAGAGGTAGGGGAACTATTTCCTTTGATGGAAAGAGCAAAACAGGTAATGTACTATATGTTGAAGGATTGAAGCACAATCTTCTCAGTGTTGGTCAGTTAGTGGACAAAGGCTATGATCTCCGGTTCAAGAATGGAAAATACAGAATCTTTACAAGCTCCAGAACTGAAATTACATTTGGTACTCAAACAAAAGGTAATATCTTTCATCTGGTTGGTTCAAATAAAAGTTGTCTGTTTGTTCAAGTTGATCAGAGTTGGTTATGGCATAGAAGAATGTGTCATGTAAATTTTGATAACATCATCAAGATAAGCAATATTTAGGCTGTAAGAGATCTTCCAAAATTGATGAAACCTACAAATAGTTTGTGCAAAGAATGTCAGCTAGGTAAACAGAGTAGAGTCTCTTTCAAAAGCAAAGATCAGTCCTCTACTGGATTGTTGGAATTAGTACATACTGATCTCTATGGTCTGACAAGAATCAAGAGTCTGCAAGGTGATAGATATTTCATGTTGCTAATTGATGACCATTCCCAGATGATGTGGGTTACCTTCCTAAAAGAGAAGTCAGAAGCCCTTGAGAAGTTCAAAATCTTCAAAGCTATGGTAGAGAATCAAACCGGATTAAAACTGAAGTGTCTAAGGTCTGATAGAGGTGGTGAATTTACATCTGGTGAGTTCATTGACTTTTGTGAGAAACAGGGTATAAGGAGACAGTTGTCTGCTCCTAGGACTCCACAGCAGAATGGAGTAGTTGAGAGAAAGAACCGGACCATCCAGGAAGCTGCCAGGACAATGATGTTGGAAGCAAATGTTCCTTAGATGTTTTGGAAAGAAGCTATCAGCACTGCAGTCTACACTCTCAATTGAGTTCAAATTAGAAACAATACCGGTAAGATCCCCTATGAACTTTGGTTTGGCATCACTCCTACTGTGAGATATTTTAGAGTATTTGGCAGCAAGTGTTATATTAAAAGAGATGAAGATTTAGGAAAGTTTGATGCTAGAAGTGATGAAGGAATTTCCTTGGGATACTCCACTCAAAGCAAAGCATACCGGTGTTACAATAAGAGACTGAGGAAGATGATAGAAAGTACTAATGTAAAAGTTGATGAAGGAATTGAGAAGCCCTCAAGGTTCTATGAATGTGATGAAGATGATCAGAATGATCCTCTAGTGCAAGGAGCTCCTTCCTCCTCTGAGATTCAGATCCAGACTGATCCGGTAAATCAGGAAGAAGAAGTTTGTCTGAATGAGCCTGATCAAGAATTAGTAGTGCAAGAAACTCCCAAAGTTCCAAGGTATGTAACTCTAAATCACTTTGAAGATCAGATCATAGGTGACAAAAGTAAAGGGGTACAAACAAGAAGAAGAATTGCTCAAGATTCAAATGAATACTGTCTAATTTCAAAGATTGAACCTAAGACAGTAAATGAAGCTTGCAATGATGAAAACTGGACCAAAGCAATGGAGGAAGAATTGATGCAAATTGAGAAAAATCGTACTTGGGATCTTGTTCCCAGACCTATAGACAGGAATGTGATTGGAACCAAATGGGTCTTCCAGAACAAACTGAATGAAGCTGGTGAAGTAATCAGAAACAAAGCTAGATTGGTCTGCAAAGGCTACTCTCAAATAGAAGGAATTGATTTTGAAGAGACCTTTGCTCCTGTGGCAAGAATTGAAGCAGTCAGATTATTTCTTGCATTTGCTGCCTTCAAAGACTTCAAGGTATATCAGATGGATGTCAAGTCTACCTTCCTAAATGGTGATCTGGAAGAAGAAGTTTACATTGAACAACCAGATGGATTTCAATTGTCTAATAATGATGATATGGTCTGCAAGTTGAAGAAAGCATTGTATGGATTGAAGCAAGCCCCAAGAGCATGGTATGAAAGGTTGGATAAGCATCTTGTGTAGATTGGATTTAACAAAGGTACTGCTGACAGTAACTTATATTTCAAAATTGATTATGAAAACATTTTGATTGTTGAAGTGTTTGTGGATGATATCATTTTTGGAGGAAGAGACAATATGTGCAAAATTTTTGCAAATCAGATGAAAAGTGAGTTTGAAATGTCTATGCTTGGTGAAATGAATTTCTTCTTGGGTCTGCAAATTACTCAAACAAAGAAAGGGATCTTCATTTCTCAGACCAAATATGTGAAAGAATTGTTGAGGAAATTCGGTATGGAAGATTCAAAGCCAATGAACACTCCTATGGCAACCGGATGTAAGTTGAGCAAAGATGATGACTCTCCAAAGGCAGATCAGAAAAAGTATAGATCAATGATTGGTGGATTGTTGTATCTCACTCAGACTAGACCAGATATAATGCAGGCTGTTGGTCTTGTGGCAAGATTCCAGGCTAATCCTAGAGAATCTCATTTTATGGCAATCAAAAGAATTTTTAGGTACTTGAAAGGAACAGTTGAGTATGGTCTATGGTACCCTGGAGATCTGGATTTCTCTCTTCATACTTACACAGATGCAGATTGGGCAGGAGATGTGGATGATCGGAAGAGCACCAGTGGTGGAGCATTCTTTTTGGGGAAGAGATTGGTTTCTTGGCTAAGCAAGAAACAAGATGTAATATCTCTGTCTACAATTGAAGTAGAATACATTGCAGCAGCAGGTAGTTGCACTCAAATCTTATGGATGAAGCAGATGCTAAGAGACATTAAAATTGAATATGAGGAGCCTATCACAATTTTCTGTGATAATTCAAGTGCAATTAATATTTGTAAGAATCCGTTATTGCATTCTAAGACTAAGCACATATCTATCAAGTTTCACTTTTTGAGAGAACAAGTGAACAAGGAAGAAGTTAGATTGGAGTATGTACCCTCCAAGGATTAGATTGCAGATATCTTTACTAAACCCCTTCCCAAGGACTCTTTTGAGTTTCTCAGGGAAAAGTTAGGGGTAATGGCCCCTCCAGTGATGCATTAAGATGCACTGTTGTGCATCAGTCCGGTGGATATCACAGACATATCTTGTGATCCAGATTGATGTAGTGGAGCTATTTTTAAAGGGGGAGCAGCTGGTATGATTCTGATGTGTTAGAATTGCAAGTATGAGCCCTTTGCCATTGATGTCAAAGGGGGAGAGAAGACATGTGAAAAACAAGTAGCTGATGATCAAAGGGGGAGCAGTAAAGGAGGAGAAGACATGTTGCTGATAGGGGGAGCTGTGACAGAAAGGAGAAGTTCTTGTCTTGATGGTTTTTCACATCATATGTTGCCATCAATGACAAAGGGGGAGATTGTTGTAAGTATGAGGTGAACCAGTGTTGTCATTGATGTCAACTTACTCATGTTGCATTAGTAAGAAGGTTTGGATGAGTTGTGTGTTGTTGTTATTGAGGAAATCAGTTTCCATCTAGAATAGTGAAGAATAGTGATGAGAAGAAGGCAAATGTACTGTATAGGTTAAGAACCAGAGGATGCGGATCAAAGGGTTTGTAGATATGAGTCGTGAGATGCTTCAGCTAAGATTTCAGAGGTCCACATGAAGATCTGAAGAAGTTGTGGTTGTCTGTGTGGAACCGGTTCCGGTAAGTGTTCAGAGGTGACAGAGGATCACAGAAAGGTCCGGTGAGGTCCAGAATTGTATTGTCCTAATCTGCAGATTGGAAGGAGTGTTTGGGATGTTCTTGTGATGTGTCATCTCGAGTTGTGTATGATTTTGAGGTCTAGAAGTACGTTTTGCATTGTGACAGTGGCGACAGACTGTGTTCTTGAAGTACCGGATGATGAAGAGAAGAATTCTGGTAAGCTGATGAAGTGCGGATGTTTTTGATGATTCAGGGAAGGTTATGATGATCATTGGATCATATCTAGTTTGTGTTGGCGGTCCGTATTGAAGTTAGAGTTGGATTTGATGTTATGGCTACCAGTTGTTGGTGTTCTTCCTGTAACAGGCTGATCAGATGTTCTACACACCTTGCGAATGTTATTGTGATGTTTGCCGACTTAGATGATTGTTCCTAAGTCGATGTCTTGTATAAATAAGTGTTTGAGAATTCATTTTGATGTGTGGATTGTGGGGATGAGCGTGGCATAGCGAAGAGAAGTACGAAAGGCAGAGCAAGGATTTTTGGGCTTAAATGGAACTGATCCGGACATGGTAGAGATGTCATTCTCTAGTTCAAGATTGTGATTCTTATCACTTTGTAGACAGTGTGTCTCCTTGTAGGCAGTGTGCTCGGGCAGTGAGCCCTAATTGGCATGTGTCATTCATTTTTCTTATTCTTCTAACAGAGAATAATCCTTGGGTTAATCACCCCGTGGTTTTTCCCTTAACCAGGTTTTCCATGTCAAAATCTTGGTGTTCAATGTGTTGATGTTTATCTGCTCTTGTGTTTATGTATTATGCTTTCATGGATGGTTAATTGATATGCTGTTAACTAACAATGAAGAATCAAGTGTTTGAAGTAAGAGTAAGTTTTTATACAACTGATTCACCCCCCCCTCTCAGTTGTATGCCCTAGATCCAACAAAGTGTTCCTTTAGTAAAGAGCATTAGATGAAATATATAGATTAATGGTGGAGATTAAAAGTACTACCATCAAAAACATATTGACCATACAATTTACAATCATTATATGATTGTGACATGTAAAAAATATCTAAAATTCAATTTTGGGGAAGAAAATCAACTTTGATTTGGAACTTGGTCATAACTTAGCATTCCTTAGGAGAGGTTGAGGCATTGTAAGAAATTAAGCCTTTGAAAGAGTGTTGGATGGAGTGCAATTATGTTGGGGCAATTAACGGATAGACACATCATCGGTGGAGAGCCATGATAGTTCCAACTTCAGGTTGAAAAGTTTGTTTTGTAAACACAACATAACTCTCGACCATTGTGGTCATTCATCTTTGCTACTTGCGCCCACCATTTAACACACTTGATTGACACAAGCGACAAATTCCTAACAGAGATCCAACCCTTTGTGCCATGTCATAGGGGAATGTAGATGGTTGAATATCAACTATTGGATGAAGGAAAAGGAAGGGTTAGAGATGGTTATAGTCAAGGAAGCTTCTCTCCTATTTGCAAACAATGGAGGGCCATCTGATTTGGGAAACTAATGGACACGATCAATAGGTGTAGTGAAGGAGTTGGGGTTTGCCACCTTTGAGAAGAGGTTTCTTGTTGAGGCCTTGTGCTCATTACCTTGGAAGGCCACACATTTTGTCAAACAATTCATTGCAGGCCACTTCTAAGATTTTGTTTGTCAAAACAACATCTCTCCTTTGGATTTTTGTAGGTGGATTTGAATGCAATACACCTGCCTCCTAAATAAGACTTCAACATTAAAAGGTGTGTGGATTTTTAGAAATAAATGATTCCTAGGGTTTTGGATGGGTTTTTAAAACCATTCATAGTTATTTCATTACCCAATTTATTATTTAATGAGTTTACATGTTGTTAATGATTTGTACTAGTAAATTTGGATTTTTGAGAAAAATCTAACTTGATCAAAGTTAATAACCAATGAATAGATGGATATATTCATACACAGAGACATAAATTGTTCATTGGCTAAGTAGTATTGTATTATGCATATATTCATAATATTTTTATGGTTTTTAGCTATTTTTGAGACCTAGATTCAATACCAAGAGAACCAATAAGAACCAAAAGATCATATTCAAAGCTCAAATTACAAAATCGGGAACCCAATCATGACATCATGATCTAACCATCTCCTAAAATGAAGATCACATGCACACTAATGCATACATCCTATCTCAAGAGAACCTATAGCATGCCAACACTCTAATTCAAAATCAAGAGTAAATTATTACACAATACCAAAATCTTTAAACCAAGGAACAATATCTCCAAATCACATGAAGATAACCATATCCTACCAAAGCTCCCATTGAACCGTGATACTAAGCTATACATGACAACAAGATAAACATCAAACCATCACTATCAAATGCTCCCACTGAATCGTGTAACCAAGCTATCCATGGCATCGTGATAACCATCTCCTAAATGAAGATCATCTATGGCCCCAACACAATCAAAGAATCCCACTGTAATGACAACAACTTCCAAAAGGTCAAGTAAACCATAATCTCCAAACCAAGAATATGAACAACCACCTATAAGCCAAGAACCAATCCAAAACCACCAACAATGCACCTGCATAACAACCATGCCGTGCAAAAATCCCAACCAAACAAGGAACCTTCATAACACCATGATCACCACCCAAAGTACCCACACCAAACTCCCATAAAGTCTCACACAACTATACCATATAGTCAACAAGCATAGGTCCCATATCATGACTATACCAGGTAATACCATCTCTTTCTATGTCTCATAATGATAAGAAAACCAATGAAACACGTGACTAAACCAAGCCAGAAATCAAAATCTGCATCAACACTGAAATATCTATGGGCATAGACAACCCACATCTAAGTCATATATGTAACCTGTAAGCATATACAACCTACAACATTGCACAACATGTAGATCTCAAAATGTAGCATGAAAATTCAACAATAGATTTATAATTCTATCAAAAAATGATAATTAGAGATATACATGTGTAAGTATACATTGACTCAAACACCAAATCACCTCAGATTCAATTTTCCATCGACTCACAAAAGCACCATAAGTCAAAGGAACCAAAAATAAATCAAACTAAAACAAACTAAAAAAACCTTAGAATATCATCTCCAAACCTATTCTACTGCGTAGTGCTCAGAAATACCTTTCCAAGGCCTATAAGAGGTCCAAAATATGACTTCGTATGCATAAGTTATGCCCTGTCAAAGCTCAAAATGTACATCTAGCTTCCATCTAGTAAACTCTGGTCAAAATAGTGAAATCTAGAAAAAAATTTCACACAATTGCATTGTACATGGAGAGAGATTTTTGTCGACTATAAAAATTTGAAAATTCGACATCGTGGGACCAAGTTATGCCTCTCAGAAACAATGTCCAATTAGGCTATATAACTAGGCCCTGGATGCCCTCTAGTGGCTATTGGGTGGTTCAGGATGTCCTATTGGAAGCGACGACACCCGAGCAATGTGGAGGTGGCAGTCTAGTGGTGCTCGGTTGAGACAAGTTGCGGATTTGAAATTTGTTTTTAAAAAGATTTTAATTTTTGAAAATTTTAAAATTTTAAGGACTCCCCGGGCAATTTCCTGGCCACCAGGGGTTGTCTGGCCCTCCTGGTCGAGGGTTGGGGATTGAGGCTTTAAACCCCACTGGTCCCAGTTTCCCTGCCGATCAGGGGTGCCTCCTTGTAGGCGTCAGGGGTGGGTGCCTTCCCCCCCTGCCACATAATTTTTTTAAAAAAATTCCTTCTACAAACACCTTCCCAGCCATACAGTCGTACAACTAGGGCTAGGCCTCGACACAAAAAAGTTTTTTGCCTTTTTTCATAGTGGCAAAAATGGGCCAAATTTTATGTCAATTTTAGTCTCTCGGGCCTCCTGGATCCAATGACAAGGTCCATTTTATCCCAGGGGATCATATGTGAAACTTCCCCTTCTAAACCCTCATGGTGAACACCCAAAAAACACCATTTTTCTAGCTCAGATTCATAAACCCAGATCTACAAAAAATAACCACAAATATGCAATACCATAACCCTAAATTTGCAAAACAAAATGTACACAAAACCCTCATACCTTGCAATGTCTTCATTCTTTTCCTGCAAAGCCATGGGTTCAACTATACACAAAAAATCTATTCATAGCAAGGGTTATCAAACATGGATATCTCCTCCCACAACCAAACAACCATGGTTTTGATACCAAATGATGGAAATATGCAACCATATAGACAATTTCCTCATAACCCCATGAGAGATTAAAATTGAAACATAGTATTCAGAATCCATATGCAAAAGAAATGGACAACATACAATCAAAGGTGACACAATATATATACCCTGAGAAAAACCTCATTAAGGAAAAAACCTAGCTTCCAAAAACATTCATCTCTCATGTATTATTCAACAATAAAGATTACAATACATATGTAGAGTCTCCATGAATACCCCTGAAGCATCAAGCTCTCTACATGCACTCCATGTGAACAAGAATGTAACCAGACATCCCATGCCATGCTTCAAACCTTCACATGTGCAACCTACAAGAGATGCTCAAACAAGCCAAAATGGGCAGCCAACGACTCAATCAACCAACCTCAACAACTGCCTATGTGTTTGCTTTTATAGAGATAATCTCACACAAAAACTAGATGTAATATCATAAAACCATCTTCCCCAAAACCGTGAGCACTCTAAAACCATTGACCCCCACATTTAATTATTGGTACTAAGTTTTCCTTTTTCCCAATAATTAAATAATTACAAATAAATAATTAACTACTCTATGTGTCCCACTCACATAAAATAATTAACCCAATGTTACATACAACTTTTACAAGTGGCCCCTTATAAATATTTAATGTGGCTAAACACATCACATGGATGCACCACAAATAATATTTTTTAAATAAATAAAATAATCAATGTTATGCAAGGTGTACACCGCATCTATTCCAATAGTATAGTAATGTATACATGTTCTTAAATAGAAGAGTAAATAATTACTTGTGTTAGAAGGTTTATCTTGTTAGATGTATAGCTTTATAGGAAGATGAATTTCATGTAAATATTGAGAATGCAAAGAAGATCATTGATTATTCATTAGGTTAAAGAACTTGGAACTCATTTGGCTGAAGTATATATGAAAATTTCTCTTTCTAGAGAAAAGAGTTTTGAACATCATAAATCTACCCACCTAATCTCTGGGAGATTGCAAATTAATACTCTAATTGAAGGCTAGATATAATAATAAAGAAAAATATTTAGAAGTTAGGTCCTTGGAAAGAATGGGATTTTACTCTCCTAAAAATGAATTGTTGTTCTAAACCTTTTGAAAAATAACCCTTGACATTATATAGATGTCATCAAAACTCTTAATATGTTTTAACATTCACATTATGCATGATATATTTAAGATTGCCTTTTTTGTTTAAAAAGTGTGCTAGTAATCTAAAATGGAGGGAAGCATCCTAGCAACCTATAAGTTTAAAATGTGGAACTTAATATATCATCCCACTTTGATGTTTGGGTGACTCCCTTGAATGCATACTTCATCACATTCTAATAAAAAATCTTGTCTATGATTAAAATTATAATAATGATTGGCTAAGAGGGAAAGTAAACTACATATATAAATATTTTTAAGACCAAGTTTCTCATAAATTAAATTTATCATAAGATGATGTGCCTTGAAAATTATTTTTTTAATATAAAGTATATTACTTAGCTAGGAAATATTGAACTTATAATTTTATAGTTCCATACATTACTTTTAAGGGAAGAGTTGTATGGCCAAAAGGATAAAAGAAATTTCCAACTTTAATGTAGACTCTATAACGCGATGATGGCTTGCATCCTCCATATCTATGGAATGGTTTAAAAGTAAAATTGATTAGTGTGTGCAATGTGAAGTCTATATTGTCAAACTTAGCTTTACACCCACCAATTGCATTGTAATGTCCCCTATTGGAACAATACTAATTTTACCCTAAAAATTCAAATACCACAAGTTTAGGGTTAGGGTTTTAGAATTATCATGTAATGTCCACTTCTAGATTTGCCCTAGATTAAACCCTACAATCACAATTATAATAAATTAGGGTTAGGGAGATGACTTACAGGTAGTTATTTCTTCATTATGCTTTTGAATATAAATCCTACAATCATCATATAGAAAACATAATTGCATATAGATATATATATAAACTAATGTCATTGTTAGGGTTAGCTAAGCATATATTAAACTCAAAATACAACTTCAATATTATTATTACTTTCAAACACATTTAGAGCATAGGGATAGGGACATGATAGGTTTGACCCAGCCAACCCATACTAAGCCCAAGAGCAGAACTTTGGCCCTTCTGGCTTTGGTGGTAGGACTTAGACATCCACCAAAGTGGGGTACTTAGTAGAGTGCTTGTCTTGCTTCCCTATCCATGCCTTATCCCTTACAGTTAATAACTCATCATGGTAGGAAAGGTATGGGGATTGTAGTGGGGTTCTCAACTTATCCAATCTAAGCCCAAGAGTAGGACTTTGACCCTCTTGGCCTTGGTGGTAGGGCTTTGACATCCATCCAAGGTGGGGTACTTAGATGGAAACCTTATACCCTCTTATCTACGTCTCCTTCCTTGCCTCCATGATGATGTTCAATATTTATTCACATTTAAAATACATTAAAGACGATTATTCATTAATACATAATAAGTACTAACATTGTCTTATATGTTGTATTAGTACTAGCATTCCATATTCTATTTGTTCATATTTGTCCATTCTACATAAGTAATGCAATTGAAATAAATATCGGTTCTTTGACTGCATCTATATTATCATGATTACATGGCTATTTATATACTAGACATAGGGTTAGATACATCATACCAGGTAGAAAACTCTTGCCTTTGTATCCTTCAGAAATCTAAGATTGTACTCTTCTCTTTTAATGTTGACAACAGTCCAATAACTTCTTATTACTCTTATCTTGTTCTTAAATCAGAATATATATTGTTACTCTCTTCTTTGCTCATACAAATTCAGAAATATAAATCTTCTTTAAATGTCATTCTAATTAATTATCATTAACTACATTATGCAATATATACCAACTATTATTAATGCTGATGTACTTTATTCTATATTTCCCTTTGCTGACTGTAATTTACTGACTTAACTCTCTGCTGCTGTCCTTTTAATATTTGACTTTTCCTGATTGCTGACTTGTCCTTATGGAAGACATGAATTTAGAGTTGATATTCTTATTTCCTTCGATGCCTTTTCCTAGGCCTCATCATGCTTATTTTATATCTTAATATATGTGCCTTTTTGGAGTGGTTGTGCTCCTTTATGAATCGCACCCTTCTAGGTGCCCGTCTGCTACCTTATTTAGGATCAACACTCTATGCCTTCGTCACTAATAACTATAATATTAATTATTAATTGAATATATATATATATATATATATATATATATATTAATTGAATACTTATATCTATATTTGTAATAATAATATTTATTCAACCTCATTTATAATAATAATATTAGTGTTTATTCAATCACCTATATTTATAATAATAATAATATTTATTTAATCACTTATATTCATATTATGATTGAATACTTATATTTATATTAATATTTAATAATATTGAAGAGAATTAATGTCTCAAGTTACTACTTGGAACCTCGTTCATTCATTCATTGGTTTTCATCATCGTTCATCGGCAAAGGTTAAACTGTCGGTGAACTCTTGAACTTCGTTCGTCGGGTTCAATGGTTCAACCTTTATGCATTGGATACTTCGGTGAAGGTTTGAACTTCGCGAGTTGGGTTCATCGGGTTCAATGGTTCAACCGATATGCCTTGGATACTTCGGTGAAGGTTTGAACTTTGTCCGACAGGTTCTGTGGTTCAATGGTTCAACCATTGGTTCGATGGTTCCACAGGTTCAATGGTTCAACCGATGGAGATTGAAGGTTTGGACATCGGTAAGAAAATTATCATCAGCGATGTTTAGAGATATCTCTCTGACTACTAGTGTCTTTCCGATGGACGGCGAATGGTAAACTTGTTGGTCTAGTCAGCATATGTGTCGACAGTCAATGTTCTTTTGGGCATGTATATATATTACTGCTATGCCTGATGTCTAATGCATGTGGGACTAACGTTTCTCACGAATATGTGAACTGTCAGACGACAGTTACGCGACGGTTGGGATAGCGATGCTGAGTCAGTTGAAATGAGCAGTTAGGGCAGAAGTGAAAATAGTTTTTATTTGCTCTTGAAGGCTGTGGTTTTTATACAGATTTGGAGGGCTCGTCATGATTGATGAAACGATTCGATTATATAGTTTTTTCTGTAGATGTACAGATGTAAGAAAACTTTTTTTTGTATAATGGTAGAGAATCGATACCTGAGCAATTGAGCTGGGATCTTTATTGTAACTATTCAGTTTACTATAATAAAGATAGTCTCTCTTGTGGTGGTGGGTTGTTTTTACCCGAAAGGGTTTTCCCACGTAAATCTAGTGTCATTCTTTGTTGTCTGGAATGTTTATTCTATTTTTCTGGTGTGTTTATCTGTAGTTTTTAAATTGAAATTTACTTGTCTACATTATCCCCTTTGAATTAACATTAGGGAAGCTGTATTCCGCACTTCTACTTTCCTTACAAATATCACTATTATAATTACGACACTATCTATGACAATTATAATTATAATAAGATTGTAATTTTATATTTGACCTTTTTAATATTTATTCAATACTTCATTATTATGGGGCATGACAAAACTGATGACATAAAGGATACGATAAACACCATATTTCGAGAAAGGAACTTTATCGTTTATCGTGATGTTTAAATCTTTAATTTAAACAATGCCTCAATTTCGGGACATCACATGCATTTGCTTGAAAGTTTGTAAAGCCTTTTCAACAAAAGCTTCCTATATGCATATTTTGCAATCATGGCATTCCATGAGACAATATTTCTTTGGGGCATTTTGTCAAACAATATATGTGCCTTATCTATGCCTCCACGTTTTGCATACATATCTACTAGGGCAATTGCAAATATAATATCTGAAAAAATTCATCTATCATTTATGCTTTAATGGATGATGAAAAACCGATTAGGTAATGGCATACTAAAATTTTCAATTGACATTGCTTCAAATAAAGTAATGACCTATGGTTATTCATCTACATGACATTCTAACTTTTTTGCAACAAATTATGGGAAGGATGGTCCTAGTCTTATGGTTAAGCCATAGTAAGGTTGTAATTTCAAACCCTAGATAGGGTCTATGTACAAAATAACTAGGTGCAACTAGAGTTTGAAGATGGTTCCCCTCTAGTCCAAACAACACTATTGTATATATGTCCAAAAAAATAACAAGTGGACTATATTGATGCAAATGGGTTGTAGTTGGTAAGTTCTTTTTGCTCTTGCTAAGATCTTTCACAGTCAATAAGTTCTCATAGTTAATATTTATTTCCCTAATCTAGGCTTTGGCACTATTTTTTTGGTAGCCTAGCAAGTATCAACAATTTGACAAAAATGAAGATGATCAAACAAATATGACTTAAATGCCCTAGATAACATGGGTGGGGCTTAAAACACCTTTCAAGTTTCATATTGACACTTCTCCCTGTGATATAGTCTTGTCCAGGGGACATCTCGTATGTAATAGTTGATGGTTTGAATTTATTATTATTATTATTATTTTTTAATAATGTATCAACCTTTTTAAAACCTTGCCTTTTTGAAAATGTGTTCTGCATTTTACATGAAAGAGTTAAAAGTTCAAATATTCTTGATAAAACAAAAAAGATCAAATGGTTGTTACTTGAATGATCTAGATAACATGTACATGGCTTAACAACATTGTTTAAGCCCCGTGTTGACACTTATCCCTTTGGTATACCCTCCCCTCCCCTAGTTTACATCCAACGCAAATGGTCGGAGTTTATTATTTTTAATAATATACTTTTCCACATTAATAATAGATGTCTGTAATCACAATAGAATTAAACTACAGTCTAGAGTAGTAACCGCAAATACCCACTAACCATGAGTGATTGAAATCTATGGTGAAAGCTTTTAAAACATATTGTAATGTGTGCTTGTAGTTAAATTTTATTCATATATCCAACAACAAAAATTTAGAAGTATAAGAAAAGAAAATTTCCAACGAGAAGAATTTGACAAATCCATTGTGCGCTGCAGGGCAAAAACATGGTATACCAAGATTCATTTGTTTACGCTGGCCATATATTTGGGAGACTGACAGCTGTGAAAACCAGTCATTTCTGCAGTAACATACTGGTAAATGTGAGTTAGATTCCTATCTTAATTGAAAAGAGCTTAAATTGTCATATATTGGGGTGGTTCCCACTGTAAAGTGTTGTCATATTGAGCATAATATAACAACAGTACTTATAAGAGATATAGATAAATTTTTCTTTAATCATATTTGTACATCCATAATATTTCTATTGATTTAACCAAAAATATATATAATATATCTATTAAAAAACTGTTCCAAATTCATTTCTTACGTACAGCTTCAATCAACTTTCATTTTCAGCTGAGTTATTGATTCTATAAGTCTTCCCTTTTTTTCTTTTCATAATTAAGAGGGGTAGATTATTTTAAGTTTCGGTGAGAAGTAGTTATACAACCACTACAGTGTAGTCAACACATGTAATGGACAACAATCTCTGCCCCTCCTCCACCCCCTAAAAAGGAAGGAATATGATAAAAGTAAAAACTTCAAGATTAACCCATCTTCATTTTATACAGATGGGAAACAGTAACTTCATCATCTTAAGTGGAATACGGTTTGAGTCCATCTTTCTTGCTCTACCTTAAATGAAAGAGCTACCAGCTATGTATAACATACTAAACTTCACTGTGAAGCATTTTGCTATCGCTTATTTTACATTGTCAACAACTTGAAATGTATACTTTATTTTATCTCAGTTATGTTATTCGGCGCGCTTGCCAACATATCAAGACCCCACAGATGAGCGGAGACAGCGGCGTCCAGCGTGGGAATTTCCAATTATTTCCGCCTGTCAATTCAGAAAATATTGACGGTTAGTTCTTGCGGATTTAAAAAATAAAAACAGAAAATTTATTGTTAATGTCATTCATTGCGATTTTCTCTTTTATAATTATGATTTAAATTTAAAGAGTCTGTGTTGTAAAAAATATTCATAGGAAAAATCGTTAACAAAAAAAAATTGGACTTTGGGAAATTTTAAGGTGTCCCAATTTTGTAGGGTTTAAAAATAACTTACTTTAAAACTTTCTCTGTAAAATCAGGTTTAAAACAGGCTACATACTATTGAAACACATCATTGTAAATATTATCATATTTAAAAATAGAAATTAGAGAATCAAAATTGTTATTAAAATTTTGACATGTAAACAAAGAAATGTTTAAATTTGTGATCAAGGACTATTCTTAAATATCATCCACTTTAACAGTCAAAGGTCAATTTTGCCCAATAAAAATAGGACAAATATTTACCACTTTTTGTTGTGAATGAGGTGTAAAATTGCTATTGATTGTTTTCTTAAACATCATTCACTTGAATAAGTATATTTATCAGTATTTCTTAAACATCATCCACTTGAATATTTAAGGGTCAATTTTATTTAATAAAAATAAGACAAATATTACCACTTTTTAATTTGGATGAGGTGTAAATTTACTATTAATAGTGACATTTTACTTGTTGGTGTCTACTATTAACAACTAACAACAGCACCTATAGGTGCCAGCCCTGCTTAAAGCTCATTCGGTTTTAATTTTTTATTTGGTAAAAAGTTTTTGATTCAGGATCTGTTGCTCTCAGGAAATATAGTGATAAAAAATTAAGTGACAAAAAAAATTCTATCCACCATTCAAGGGGATGAACATTAAGAAAAACCATAGGTGTCATGATATTGGATGATAAGGCTGATGGGTAATATAGAGAAGTAAGAGCAGAAGATGAGCGTAAAAAGTGGGTATCTTGCGATGAACATGTTAACTATTTTAATTGTTGAAATGGATGATATTTAAGAATAGTCTAAAATCAAAATTCTAGAATTTTTCAATTCATAAACATAAACTTAAACATAATCACGGTGGTTTGCCTACCTTTTAATCTTTGTTTCGGGCGGGCGTTCTGCATCCACTTCCTTTTGTTGTGAAGCTCTCTTTTTGGGGCTCAGGTGATCACACCCTGAGCCTAACTCCCGGTAGGATGAAACATTGAGCGGAAAGTTTAGCAGAGCGTTTGCTCCTCTCATTCTCAAAGCGGCACGGTCATATGCAAGAGCAGCAGACTCCCCAGTGTCAAAAGTACCAAGCCAAATGCGGGCCCCTTGCTTTGAGGAGTCCCTGATCTCTGCAGCAAATTTCCCCCAAGGCCGGCGCCGCACTCCTATGTAATGTTTCTCATTTACACTCCCTCCGTTACCGCCTTTTTCCACATTGTGAGGCAATTGTTCTGCGCCAAGTGTCGCAGAGCTTATTTGTGGGTTTATTTGAGCAGAGGGGGTAGTCGGTGGGGAGGAGTCGCCCAGCAAATGTAATGCGATCTGTTGCAGAGCTGCGTTACACTCCTCACTCATCATCCTCAAACCACTTGGTTTTTATTACTTGTTGGGAGTTGGGCCTGAAGTGTGTAGGGAAGCAGGGATAAAGAGGCTTTCCAGGGAGTGCAAAATGAAGAAGAAAAAGAAAAAGTAGAGATAATTCCCACTCACACGGAGACAAGCTTTCCAATTACACAGACAAGTTTAGAGGTAGACAGGTGCCCGCTAAGATTGACTTGGAATTGTACTTAGTTGAAACGCAATTATCGTGAGCGCTATCCCGGGCATGATCCGAGAACCATTCCTCAATAATGTCACCTGTCTCCCTCCTTTTCTTGTTTGTCACGCAGGCATGTCGATCGAACGTTTCTTTCATAATTTGTTTGAAAGGAAAATTTTCGATCAAAATGTGACGTAGATGTGAAAGGTGTGTAGTTATTAAAATATCTTTTACTGAAAGGTAAATTTTGATTAATAAAATATTATTTTGATGAAGATGAGGTGTAAAATTATTATGGATTGTTTGACCATTACAATTTCACCGTATAATGTTTAAATAGGGTGTATCTTTCATAATCTTTATCTTTATCTATAAATCCCATAGAGATTTGATTGAGAGGTCAAAAGTTGTCATTTCTAATTAAGAAGAAGACATTGAAGATTTGATTGAAATCCCTTGTTTTAACAATTCAAAAGTTAATCCATTAGTCTTAAGTGATAAAGATTACTTTGCACGACTCAAATCCATCCACAAAAGTCATGAAGCAAAGAAAAGATAAAGACTTAGAGTATCTTTCAGTTGATTGTGAAACTGTCAGTTGAAGCAAGGGATGGATTCACAATTGTAGTGGTAGTTTCATAATTGCCTTTGCAGTTTCATAATCAACCTGAGATGGTTTTGTAAATGCTATTCTTAACTATCGAATGGTTCAACATTCAAAGGCAAATTATTATCAATAAAAATAACACAACTATTTACCACTTTTGTGAGTTGAGGTGTAAAATTGCCATCGCCTATTTGATCGTTGAATTGTTTTATGTTTAAATGGAGTATTTTGTAATTGCATATCCATTCATGGGAAGTTATTATATGCACCAAAATGGGCACACAACATTAAAGAGGGTATAGGTGGTTTCTTGGGGTCGTGCTAGAGAAAATTGTTGGGGATCACTTAATATCTCAAAAGAAAAGACTCAAGATTAGTGCTCGAAGGGTATGTAGGATAGAATTCAAGAATCGAGATCCTCTCAAGACTTGTTTGACCGAGAGATTTTTCTCAGTGACTTGACTGATTGAATATATTTTGGACAATAGGTTGACTATTTAAATGCAAATGTAGTAAGTTTTCTAGTTGAATGTTGATTTACTGTGTGTTGCAATTGTGATTTGACTTGTTTGTGTACTCTTGCGATGTTTATGATATTGGATCAATATATTGGATATATTTGCAAGATGGTTACATTAGTGTGCTATGCTTGAATTTTACTAAAGCAATAATGGTATATGGCGAGCAAAACTATAGATTGCCAATATGCTTGTAGTTGTCCTACAATTTTTATATTTGTAGATATGTTGAAATAATATCAAGATAGTATGTGAGATGTTTGCAAAAGATTATAACAATGTGAGGCAACATATATAAATGCCTTAGAAGGCTTGAAATGAAATATTTCATTATTTTTTTTATGTCTAAATGGTGAGTTGTACTTGAAAAGGACTGCATAATAAGATTAGGACAATATTTAAGAAACATTTTAGAGATCTCAGAAGTTTAGCAAATGTGCTCACTCAATGATTGTTCAATGTGTTTTAATGCTAACATTGAATTACAAATGTGAATAGGTTGTCTAATGAGGTGGGAATGATAGACAAGGCCTTATAAGGTTGTAAACATTGTTAAAATGAAGATTTACAAGTCCTAGAGGGATATTGGTTGATTCTATTATGAATTTCAATGTATAAATGTGAATGTCTAGATATTTCAGGTTATCCTTGAAAGTAGGGACACCAATAATGAAGCCTTGGAAGGCTCTCATGAACGTAACAAGATGACTCTAGACATGTTTGAGGCTGGTTATATGTTAGGATGACAAGTAAGCAAGCCTTAGAAGACTACATATGTCTTGTTCAATAGTTTCTATGTTTAGCAAATGAGTTGCAAGTGTAAAGAGGCCATCTTCCGTGCTGTCACAATAGTGTGTCCCACTTATGGCACATCTTGATTTTTGTCTAAAATCACATATTTTTTAGAAAAATTAATGATTTAAGCCTTAAGGGGTTCCATCTAAAGGGGTTTAATTGAAGGGTTCGATAAAACCCCATTAGAACAAATCCCCTTGGAAATAATCCCCCTAGTCTTAAATCAAACCCTCGATGGAGTCTCCTCTTCACCTATCAAAATACTGACAAAAATGAATTTTGCTTCACCTTTTGGGGGATCAAATGAAGTCATTTAGCAATTCTATTTTGTAAAAATGCAGCCCTTAGTATAAGCTTTCCAAAAAGTATGATTTTGAATATTGTTTATTTGATTTTATATTTATTTTCTATTTTCTAGTGAACGTAGGTTTTTCACCGAACATCAATGTCTTTATTCCACACACACGGAAAAATAAAAAAATAGAGAAAAATATTTTGAAAAATATTTGTGCACTAGGTATTGATGTCCTTGTTTCACCAAAAAAAAATGAATTTTGATAAATACACAAGTCATGCTTGACGACATACACCTATGTCCAAATTATAGTTACCCTAACTTAAAAAATTAATTAAAAAAATATGTAACAAAAAATTATGAAAAAATATCCATGCACTAGATATTGATGTTAGAAATCTATATTTTAAAAAATTAGAATTTTATCCTTTCTAGAAAAAAAGTTATGCTGGACGACATAAACCTTACTTTCTAAAAATGTTGTTTACTATTAAAAACAAGTTATTAAAAGAGATGTTGAAAGATTCATGATTTAAAAAAAAAAACAAAAAACTATATTTAGAATCTACACACAAATCACCACAAATCACCACAAATCACTAGTTTGTATCATCTTCAAATTCTTAATCGTTTAGCTGCTATAGGTCTTAGAAAGTGAAGATTTAGTTAAAAATGTTGATATCAATGTCCATCTTGGCCAAAAAGTGGGACTCATTATTGTGGGATTACTATCTTATGAGATGAGATAAGAATTAGGGGATGTATTTGAGACCTTGGAAGGTCAATAAATGTTTTATCTAATGGTTGTTCAATATTTAGTAATAGATTGAAAGAGGCTAGACACATATATTAGGAGAATGAGTAGTAGAGCCTTAGAAGCCTACACATGTGTTTTGCAATGGTGTTTTATGTTTAGAAATTGATTGTAGATGTGAAGAGGCTGCCTAATGTGATATAATAGTGTTTGGATTGCTTAATTGAGACCTTAGAAGGTCCAAAATGATGAAAAAGAGAGCCTTCTTGTACATAGAGGCTCAAGTATTTGGTTGTTTCTTTGATGATGGGAATAAAATGATGTATTCTAGTTAGAAAGGGGAATGCATAGAAAATTCCTTATATTGGTTTTGGGTTTTGACAATGAAAAACATAGTTTATTGAATTGATTTGTGTAGAAGGAATAAAACTAGTCTAACATACTAATTACCCTAATTACTATCCATATACATTTTGAAAATGCACATAAAGAAACAAACTAAACTATCTTAGCCTATTTCATGCATAATCAAATGCAACCTCATGATAGAACTAAATGAATACAAACATGAAAGGAAGCTAACTAAGTAACTACCATGAAAACCTTGACTTTTTGGATGTACTCTTGATGTGTGGATATATGTTGATTGCTCCTCACATTTGTAGCATAACCTTTCATAACATGGAGACTTGAAAATGGCTTGGTTGAGACTGAATTTATAGATTTTTGGGACGAGGATCAAGGATGGATAGGATTGATTTGGGAGATCAATGGTTGAGTATTGTTGAGAGGATTTGATTGATGAGAGGCCACCAAGTGGCATGATTGGATTGTAGGACAAGAGGAGTCCTTGGATCGAGGGGAAATCAATGGTGGAGGATGGTCTTGGATAAAGTGGATGGAGAAGATCAAAGGAGGACAAAAGGACCCTTTGTAAGAGATCCATGTGATCATGTATAAAATCCCATTCCTTTGTACATGTTGGAGGGTGTAAGGGGTTTGAATGGACAAATGATGGGTTAGGAATGTGCAAATGATGGATTAAGTTGATTAATTGATTTTAACCTTGACTTAATTGAAAGTGCACAAAACATGGAATTAAATTAATATAAAAACACTTACTTAATTTTTGGGTGCAGATGAGGGAATAAGGTAAATAAATATTTAGATTTATTTACCTGAGGTGGACTATAGAAGAATGATGATAAATGATTAATTAATCATTTTTCTGGGAATATGTATGAATGAATAGTACATGAATATTGATTAAAAAATAAAATATTATGTAATCACTATCATATGGGGATTTAGATAATTAATTGTCTAAATAGGGATTTATCCAATTAATTATAGAAGATGGTTTAGTGATGTCCTAATTAGGGTTGAATCAGTAGAATGATGAGTGGACAATTTCAAGTGTCTACATTTTTCCCCTCTTTGAGATAGTGTTACGAAGTAGCATCATTACAAAGAATGATAAAACATAGTGCTAGGTTGGATGAGAAGAAGATGGGGAGAGGATGGTTGTATTAGGGATGAAGATGCCCCAACCACTCAAAGTAAGAGTGATGAGGAGTAATGATGGTAGGGGTGATGCCCCCTCGAGAGGGTAGGCAGGTTTGAGGAATATCTAGGTGTGCTCTCAAAATGGATGAAAATAGATGAATTAGAAATATGAGAGTGGAATTTAAAGAAAATAGGTTGTGGGGATGTAATAGATTAGATGTAGGGAATTAGGGTGAAGGGGTGATGAAGGATAAATGATTGGATAGAGATGGTGAAAGGTGGGAGGGGATGGAAATGGATGAGGTGTAGTGATGTGTTATGCTATGATGCACTTTGAGCAATCTTATATGATATTTCACAAGATGTTATGCACCAAGGTATGATGAACCAAGGTGACAATGTGTCCCATGCATAGCAGACAAAAGGATGCCTCAACACAACACAATGCATTAGACGACCTTAGTGAATACTGTGATGAAGTAACCAATAAGGTTACAAGCAATCCTATGTCGTATAGCACCATGATATGGAAGACCATGATACTGCTATGCTAGATAGGCTACAAGGACTGATGCAAATGCAAGACAAAATGATAATACACATAAACAAGAAAGCAAACATGCACAAAATGATTCAAAGACAAACATAATGTTTTCCTTGGTTAAGTTGAAAATCTAAAGATTGATTGATTGATGATAAAGGATAGTGTTGTTGATAGTAAGAACAACACAAGGATTGGAAATGATGTATCTCGATGATGATGGAAATTTGATAAAGGCTTGCAACGAGGTTGGGAATAAGATTGAAGGATGTGATTGGATGATTTTGCATAGATTACTTGTCTTGATATGTGTGGATTAGGATTTTATTGTGATTTTTGGAACGCTAGGACATTTGGATATTTGGGAGATTTGGATCACTGGGAGGTTGCACTAGGTTGTATGTAGGTAGACTATAGCTAGATAACATTGACAAGGGAAAACTGAGTCTATAGACAAGGGAGTGTGGGGTGATAGGATGAGGTGATTGAGTGATTGTGTGAGAGACTAGGGAATGAAGTGCTCAGAACATACCCATAGATATCAAAACCATGTCTAAGTTGGGTAGGGGGGATACTATGGGGATTGGGATGGGTAGGGGGGATACTATGGGGATTGGGATAGGGGTTGGGGAGGGATAGAGGATTTATGATAGGTGGATTGGGGGGTTCAGATGTGATCTCTAAGGACTATGTTGTATAGGAATAAAATGCCCCACTCTACCTATGTCACTCAAGATGAAGCGTTGGGATGCATGGGTGGGTTTTTGTTGTAGGATATGTTGGAGATGAGTGTATATGCCAAGAGGTGTTCAAAGCATGTCTTAACATTTTCTCCCCTGTCCTTATTAGAATATGTTGGACCAAAATTTTAAAACCCTAAAATTTTGCCATTTCCCACCATAATTCCTAATAAGTTATTTCACTTAACTTGAAAAATACCACCATTCCATCATCAACCCTAAATTTCTTCACTTTCATTGTAAAATATTATATCAAAAATTATTATACTTTCAAATTTATAACTAATATCGACAAGATGATACTACATTGGGGAGACCCAATATCCAATCTCTTCGATGACCCGAAAGGCATAAAAGCACAAAAAGGAAGTTACACCAATCGAAGAAATAAAGAGATCGAAGAGACAAGGGATATCAGTGAGAGTCACTCAGCAGTCTTATTGATACCCTGAACACATCGAACAGACAAGGCATTTCGGTGTGACACTAAATGTGTCACGCCGATCAAACAAAAAATATCAAAAATAATTCGCAAAGGAAGTTCAGGATGTCAAGGTGACATGGTTTAGAGTCCCACCGATAAAAGGAGTCTCACCGATAAAAAAACAAAAAGGGCATTAATAGATGTTGAAATAACTCTACTATATCAAAGAGAAGGGTTTTTATTCTTTCGAAAAGGCAACATAAGAATAGTGACTGAATATCAATGGAACTTCTTGTTTGAAGAGACTTATGTTATCGATGTGACACCATTTGGGGTCACACTGACATCTCAAACAAGTATAAAAATATAATAAATGAGATCGCAAAACACATCATCGTGAGATAGAGTGACAAGACATGTGATGATCCAACGTCCTCTATGCAAAAAATTAAATATCCCTCTGACGATGTGAAAAATACAAGTGAGACGCCATTAATTGCACCAGAGTTAAGTTTATTGAATGCAACTTTTGAGGGTATTGCAAGGAGAGATCACATAGCACAGTGGGATAGTAATTTAGAACGAAAATGATTGATTAAGTAAGTACTTCTGACTAGCTTACGTATAGTGGTCCACATTCATAATTCACAAAGTTGGGATCCTTGCATAGTAATAGAACATGGAAGAAATAATTAAAAACCCTAAAAGTAAAAGGCAAAAAATGGGGGATAGGCAGTTGAACCAAGATTTATTAGACCAATGCCCTGGGTCGGGACAAAAATCTAGAAGGAATGGTCAATTGAACCCACATGCTGAAAAGTTAGATGACTTATAGAAGCAGATAGGGGACATATGGACACTAGTAGAAGGATATAATCTCTTTATTTACCATTATAGAAAGATGCAAATACATAAGCCCATTTCAAATCCTTAGAGGCTAAATATGGGTAAACTAACAGTGCCAAATGTGTTCGTAAATGTCTAGTTGTTAAAACTCTTTGCAGAAAAATACAACCCTAAAACTTTCTTGATTGAATTGGACAATGGGACTGGTTTCTTTCCCATTACCAAAGATTATATCGCAACAATGTTTCAATTAGACTCAAGTTTAGATAAGAAATTTAGAATCAAGGACTTATTGACTAAGTACCGTAATATGAACAATAATTATAAGAGATGGAAATTACCCTTGCATAGGCCTCGTGATGAAAATAACAAACTCATGGTATTTTCAGGGTTTGAGGATCCACCCTATTCGATTGAACTATTTGAAGATTATTTCAAAAACACATATTACTCTGTTTCCCAGATATTGGGATGGAAATTGCGCCCATGGTTTTAATTGTAGATACATAGAGTCATGATGCACGATATTTCAATTATGTTGAATATCTAACACATAACCTACAAAATGATCTGATATCTCTTAAGAAGGGAGGAAATAAGTTTAGACATTATTCTTTGTTTATGCATATGGTATTGTATGAAGGGCAAAATATGTGCTTGTGGGATAAGAGTCTAAAGGTAAGAGACCTGGACAACAATCGAGATATAAAACCTGTGCAAATGTGGACTGCTATCTGGGATAGCAGATGTGACAAATCCCATTATTTATACTTTGAAGAGTATTTTGTGAAACTTGTATACAAACTGCTAGGTCACCCCTGCAATCACAACTTATCAACATAAATACAGAAATTTCTAAGGTGAAAGGATAAATATGAGGAAGGGAAGTTCAGCCATAATTGGGGTGATTGGTATGTTTTTAGTGACTGCACCATGATAAGAGTGTTCAAATATGAAGGACCACCCTTCCTGCTACCAAAAACATGCCCAGATAGGGTTGCATACTTAGAAATTATCAGGCAATTGGCTTGCTCAGACTTCATGCATCTTAAGACTCACAACAAACAGTCATTCATGCCTGCAACTCTATGCTTTGGAGATTTCACAATTCTTTCTCATAAAGGTTTTCAATTAATTGACAAGAAATTAGAACAATTCAGATTACCTCTTGGAAATGTTAGAGAAAATTTTGATCTAGAACATTTTATAAATAGTGTAAAAGAAAAACAAAAGTTGAAGGCATATCATCATGTCCTATTCGTTGATGAAGATTTAATTAGGAATTGTGATGAAAACACAACAATAGAAAGGAGAAGTTTATACCATAAAGCAATAAATGTTAGCCGAGGCTTGGAGGGTAGCCAAAAACCCCAGTTACACCAAAGTTTTTCAAAATGTTGACGATCCTATTGAAATATTGGATATGATAATCACATATGCATCAGAGCTAATCATGAATGTTCCCCCCTATGTGTTTAACAAAGAAGGAAAACAACTTAAAGAGGCACAAGCTGAATATGAAATTCCCCTGGGTCACATGTCACCTCAACCCACACCAGACATGAGTTTCTCTACAGACACAAACATTACAGAAGGAGAGGAAGAATCTAAGGAAGGAGTGTAGAGCTATGACCCAACCATCAAGGGGTATGAACCTCCTGAAGATAGAGAAGTTGTCACCATGGAAGCACCAGATGACTTATCAAGAGACATAAGATGTATCTAGCCAACAACAAATTTATCTTAGATGATGATTTCATTAAAATGCCTAAATTTAAAGCTTTTCTATATGAGTAAAAGGGCAAGTAGGCTAGAGAAAAAATAAAAGATATCACTCCTAAAATATAGGATGAGGTATTATTGGAGCTTCAAAAGGAAATTGACAAAGAATTGGAGATAATGACTCCAGAAAGGGGAAGGACACTATTACAAGAAGCAAATGTAATATTGATTCCTGGATGGGATATGGCCTCAACCATTGTATTTGACACTTTCAATAGGAATCAGGACAAGAAGTTAAAACTCAACATAGAATCACTGGATGATATCAGAAGAGGATCAGGGTATGACCCTGACACGAGAGCATGGCTTATATGGGCATTATATCCTCCCAATAAAAGACTTCATATCATTGACGATCCAAATAAAGCATTTGGTCATCTTTTGATGTAAAGGATTGAGGATATTGATCCCATAGAAACTACTAATTTAAATGTTAATGTTGCAAGGTTCACTAAGGAAAAAATTGAGAAGTTGATTAAAGATAATGATACATATAAGAAAGAAATGCCATGTTGAGACAAGAGATTGCTACCTTCATCTAGTAGCTATTCACCATACCTAGAAGCTGGCCAGAGGGTTATGGAAGCCAAAGTAGATGCTAATTATTGGAATCTTAAAGTAGAGAAATTTCAAAAGAGAAGTGAAAAGTTGGAAACTGAATTGAAAACGGTTAAATACAATATGGCTTTTGAATTGATTCAAAGGAGATTTGACAAAATGATGGAAAATAGTGATAAAGTTTGGGATTTGCATAAGAGAACACATCATATGTATCAAGAACACAAAAGGCTGCACCTTAGGATCTTAGAAACAAAAGAGAAATTGAAGGCTAAATCTAATGTTGAAGAACAAGTGTTCAGGGAATATGAAGACTTGATCAGTGAACATGAGATATTAAATTGTATATTAACAAGAAGATTTGAATGATTTTGACCAACACCCTGACATGGTATTTCCATTTTTTTTCAATACTGAGGGTAATTTATGAGATAAGGGCAATTGAAAAGATGAACTGAATGCATTATTGCCATCACTTTTTGAAAATATAAATAATGAGGAGAAGGTGACAGGAAACACTTATGTATGTTTGGGAAAGATATTCTCCCTAGAGTTAATTATGAATAATCTAATTTCTATAGATACATGTGCAGATTAGGATTACATCGATCATATTGGCAGGATAAATTTATTCATATCCATTGTGGTATAAAAAAGTGGATGCAATATAGTTTTGTCATACAACAAGCCATGCAGACATATCAATCTATATCATGGAGAGGAGGACGATCTTTCCAGACCTATGGGTCATGGATCCGTCTATGGTGACTAATGGAGCCCAAAATTTGATCTCTAAGTATGCTTTTACTTGCTTTATGTTTCTTAATTATGCATTAGTTACTCGAAGAGATATAATTATGAAGACACAATGTTTAAAGGCCTAAAGCTTGTCTGCATCCTATAAAATAGGATACCAAGGCCATTTTGAAAATCATCGGATGCACTTAGATATCTACATGAAATATAAAGCAGTACTTGAACATATCTATTTGTATCTATTTATGTTTTCAAACCAGTATGAATTTTTGAATTAATAAAAGGAATCAGAGTTATTTGGTGGATTAAAAGAATTGATGTTCAATTGTTATGTTGATGTTAATGTTTAAGAGTTGCATGATTGTCTCCACAGTGGTTTCCCAAGTTGTTTAAATTAATATATCAAGGATATCATTAATTTATTAGTACACATTTGTTGTTTCTATATGGTCAATGTGATTGGTTTCTTTGGGAAGTTGATTTAAGTCCTGCTGAGTAGTCTATGTTTACTGGTATCTGCCCAAGGTTAAAATCCTTTAAACAAGTCATCTTGGTTGGTTTCCTTCCTATTAGAATTAAAATCCTTTCTCTTGGTCATAGCAATTTGGGGAAATATCATTGGGATCTGATAAGAAGAATCTTGCAACTCAACATTCTTGCACATCTGTACAAGATACAGACTTACACAAGTGCCTAACAATCTGAGTTAAGTCAATATAAAGATCCAATATACCACTGACTCTTGATCTCTTTGCCCAATAGATAAAGCATTGGTCTTACTCATTAGTAGTTTTTTATACCCTATTCACATTTTTAAATTGAAAACCTTAGCCTTAGAAATACTTTTAAACCCTACATTCTACTTCATGCCCATTTGCTATTGTGAAGGTCAAATCAAGTTTGCACTAATCCTTAAGGTATATCCACCTAGGTCTGGCAGAGCCTGAAGTGAAGGAGGTTTAGCCATATCTACCCCATGTCATTAGCCAAAAATGTTAAGAGAGCTTGGCAACCTCTCAGGGTTAACAACCTACATTTTTGTGACCTAACAAAAATGGCGACTCTACTGGGGACACACAAAAGGAAACCTGGTAGGAGACCATAACATTAGAGTTAGAAAGTTAAAAGGCATAACTTTGCTGGTCAAGGAAAACCCAGAAGATTAATTAGTCCTCTTAAAGTGAGGTGACGAATCTATACAAGATACAAATTGTTTTATGTCTTAAGTGTCATAATCTCTTAACATGGATGGTAGGAAATCTAAAACTAATGGTAAAAAACTGCAATCATCCCCACCTTTAAAAGCCCCTATCAGGAAAATTGGGATATCAAGTCAATCTCAACGTAGTACTAATAACCAAAATACCCAAGGAAATACCTCAGAATAGCCAATTATAACTCATAATAGCTTCACTCCCTTACATGAGTTAAATGAATTTCAATCCAAAGATTATCATGATCATGATAGATCTGATGATATCCTAGACAAATATAGACCTGACCCTCAGAAACATCTTGAATATGAGGCCCATGTTATGAGGGAAATAGAACAAAGTCAGGTAGAATATGATTACAGGATGTCATTACAACAGTGTGAAGAAGCTCAACAAGAGTTTATGGATTAGACAACCTCTGCACAAATTCATAATAGTCCACCAAAAGACATGAGGAATAAGGATGAAATGCAACAGGATTTGCTCAAACTACAGGAGGAACTTGAGCTAGCTAAGTTAAAAGAGGAAGAAGAGCGGTTGAAAAAAGAATTACAACAAGTAATGAATAGAACTAAAGCAACTAGCTCAAAGTATGTACCCCTCCCCCATAAGCAGGGAGGGTATGCTCTAACAAGCACCCAACAAAAGTCACATCAAAATGCGGGTAGTTCACAGGTACCACATGGAAGCCATGTTCAGCATAATGTTCCACCACAAAATACAAAGACATTAAATACTCATAATATATCTCATCATGTAGTTAACCCTTATCTACCCCCTGGTCATAATTGTATTCCACCGCGAAATCAAAACCCTTATCCGCCCCTTGGCCATAGGCATATTCTGCCTCAAAACCAAAATGTGAGCATGAACCCACATCCTAATGTACAACAACATCATTCCCATAATTAATATCAATCAAATTAGTAGCTTCATAATCAATACCAACCAAACCAATGATTACAAGGACCTCTTAACATCAATAGATACAGACAACTAGACTTATCTAGATATCAAGTATGTCCTGACTAGGTATTGATAATGATCTAAGGAATGCTCTCCCAAAATTTGTTGGGAACAATGCCATCTTTGCAGAAGAGCATATTAGAAGTTTTGAGACAGTCATGGATAATTTTGAAGTGCAATTTGAAGATGTTTTGATGAAATTATTCATGCTATCTCTCGTTGAAGATGCTAGGGATTGGTGCAAGAATCTCCTTGATGCATCAATTTATTCTTATGAAGATTTCAAGGACCAATTTAAAGAACAGTATGGGAGCCAGTTTGATCCAAATTTTTTTGTTCATGAATTGACAAGTATCCAGAAGAACTATAATGAATATGTGGTTGATTTCAACCCAAAATTTTCAAAGATCTATCATAAGATCCCATTTTAATTGAAGCCTCCAGATCGTATGGCCCTGGCTTTGTACTTAAATGCTTTTGATCCTAAAACTGGATATGAGCTTAGAAACAAAGCTCCTATGACGTTGGCAGAAGCTCAGAAGGCAACCATTCGTATTGAAAACAATAGGCGAGTAGCTGGGAAGCTTGGGAAAAGAGATAATCCGAAAATCCTACCCAATGCAAATAATAATCAAACAAAGCCAGTAAATTATTATAAGAATGAAAGGCCTAGACTGCATGGCATGCCTTATAATACAAATTGGAAAGATGGAAGGCCTCTGGACAACAAGAAGAAGAGTAATTTTAAAGCAACTCCTAACCCCCTAAAGAAACATGGGACACATGTAGCAAATAGCACTCCATGGTGTACTGCATGCAATCTTCCTCACTTACTAGAGTATTGTGTGGTATCTAAATCATTGCAGGAAAATGAAATACCCTATGATCAAAACAGAGATGGGCATACTATCAATATGGTTGGATTAAGCCTCACTCAATTGATGATGATTATTCATTTGATGAAGATGGGTTTGAGTATGATGTGAATAATCAGAGGTACAATATTAACGTGGGTGAACAAAAAGTTTTTTTTGATCAAGAAGATGACTATGAGGAAACCATCCCTATACCACATGTTACCCCGCATTTCCAATTAAGAACACCCACTGAAGAAGAAAAGAAAGCCCTTACAGTTGCCATTGTGGCTCAAGCCAGAAATAATTATAACTTGAGGAATAGGACTATGAATGCAGACCAAGGAACACCTAGAGGTCTGTTCGTCAAAGAAATAGATCACAAAAAGGGGACTGTGGGTGATCATAAGAAAGAAGAAAACCAGAAAGTTACATACAAGAAACCACCCAAAATTGAACAAAATAAGATCAAAGACAAGAATAAGCAAACTCAAGAAAAGGGTCCCAAATCGGAACAGGTTACTGCTACTCCTTCATTTGATATAACTCAGACATTGTCCCAAATTAAAATATCAGTACCACTAATGGAAATGATGAGAATTGATGAATATAGGGACAATGCCCTCAAGTTAATTTCTGTCATACCACATCAAAATAGAAATAAATATATAACAAATGAAAAGGTAAATAATCTTGGACAGGAAGTCATGAACCCCCCTAAAATCTATCTTGGTAATGCCATGATAAAGAACCCAACCCAGGTAGACCCATTTTATATAACATTATTGATAAACAATAAAATAGTAAGAAATTGTATGATTGATTCTGGGGCAGCAATAAATATTATGCCAATTGATGTCATGAAAGAGTTGGGTTTATGGGTTGATACAACATATGGCAAATGTTACACCATGGATAATATATCTATCCTTGTTGTTGGAGTAATGAAGGATGTGGAACTAAAGTTAGCTTCATGCTCTGAAGCTACCTACATAACTGATATTACTGTAATAGACACTCCTCCTTACTATGGGATGCTATTATCCAGACAATGGACTGTAGCAATGGGAGGGAATGTCTAGTTGGATCTATCATATGCAACCATACCAGTGAATGGTAAAGAGGTCAAAATATACAGAGAACCAAGGTATGAGAACATTATAGAATGTATTGACCCAAGTCAAATGAATTGGTTCTGTGATATTAACCTTGGGACATTTAGAATTGAGAAATCCCACCCAGAATTGGAAAATACTGATCAAATAAATAAAGAAGCCCAATTTGATAAACATGGTGTTTGGAGAATGTACTTTGATGGTGCTTGCAGCAAAAGTGGCAATGGAGCAGGGGTGTTGTTCATTTCACCGACTGGTAAAACTTTCAAATATTCATTCTTGTTGACATTTGAATGCACAAATAACATAGCAAAGTATAAGGCATTACTTATAGGCCTCAACATTGCTATAATACATAAAATAATACTTCTTGCTGTATATGGGGATTCGGAATTAATCATCTCTCAAATAAGGAATAAGTATTCATCAAAAAATAAGAGACTAAAATAGTATAGGAATGTTGTTTGGGATGATATTGAACTATTTGATGCATTCTACATAAGTTGGGTAGACAGATCTAAGAATATAATGGCAGATTTCTTGGCAAACATAGCTCTAAAAAAGGATGACATCACATTGGCAGGTATAACTGAAGTAGAATTCAAAACTAGACCCGTAATCCCTGACAATATTTATAACTGTCAAGTCTTTAATGATGATGAGGACCTAATGAAATTTCCCCAATGTGTGGACTGGTATGAATCCCAACAAATTGATTTTAATGCATTTGTGGAAAAGATTGATAAGGAAACCCTCTTTAGACAAGAAGTGGTACAACTGAAAACAAATAAGATACCCAACTATTTAGTAGCACTAGAAAGAGTGTTTGAAGCACATGACAGGTTCACCATGAAGAATGTTCCAGTAAAGAAAAATGATGTTGATGAAATAAATCTTGGAACACCAATGACTCCTAAGAATGTATATATTGGAAAAAGGCTAAATCCTAAAATTAGAAGCGTGCTCATTGCCCTGCTTAGAAAATACAAAATGTATTTGCCTAGTCTTATGATAATTTGAAATCATACTGAGAAGACCTATTTCAACATGAGATACCTCTGAAACCAGATGCTAAACCATTCAAGAAAAAACAAAGGCCCATAAACCCTACACTAGCCCCTAAAATGCAAGAGGAACTTACAAAACTCAGGGAAGGAGGAATCATTAAACCAATCAGACATTCCTCTTGGGTTTCAAACCTAGTCCCTATAAGAAAGAAAAATGGGGAAATAAGATTGTGTGTGAATTTTAGAAACCTGAATGTGTCTTGACTCAAAGATAATTATCCTCTTCCCAATATGGAAGCAATGCTGCAAAAAGTAACTGGATGTGAGTTATTATCCATGATGGATAGATTTTCAAGGTACAATTAGGTAAAAGTTAGAGTCAGAACAATTTAAGACTGCCTTCACCATACCATGGGGGACATATGTGTATGTAAGAATGTCATTTGGTCTCACAAATGCAAGAGCAACATTTAAGAGAGCTATGGATGTAGCTTTCACTGATTTGATAAATGTTATTATGGTGGTTTATCAAGATGACTTGACAACATATTCCAAGAAGGATGAGGACCATTGTACACACCTTGAAAAGATTTTCATCAAAGCTTTAGAGTATGGCATTTCATTAAATCCAAAGAAATGCCATTTTGCTGTAACAAAAGGTAAATTGCTTGGCCATATAGTTTCAAAGAATGGAGTAAGAATTGACCTTGAGAGAGTAGAAGCCATTGACAAAATCCCAATTCCAAACAATGTAAAAGCCACACAGTCCTTCTTTGGTGAGATTAATTTTGTTAGGAGATTTATACCAAACTTTGCAAAAATAGTTAAATCTATCTCCAAAATGTTGAAGAAAGTGAAAAAATGGACTGGGTAAGAGACGCTGTTGATGCATTTGGAGATATTAAAAAGGAAATTAAAGAAGCTCCAGTGCTGAAATCTCCAGAATTTGACAAACCATTTCATATATTTTCCCTTGCTTCATTTCACACTATGGCTGCAGTAATGTTACAAAAGAATAAAGAAGGATTTGAACAACCTATCTCATTTTTTAGAAAATCACTTCAAAGGGCAGAATTAAAATATGACATAACAGAGAAACAAGCTTATGCCCTAATGAAAGTAGTTAAAGCATTCAGGCCTTATTTGGTAGGAGCTCAAGTAATAGCCTATGTGCCAAATGCCACGGTAAAAGATGTATTTGTTCAAAATGAAGTTACTAGACGAAGATGTAGATGGATTAATAGAATCCAAGAGTTTGATATTGACATTCAAATAACCAAACTTGTTAGGGGATAGGGTCAAGCCAAATTAATGGTTGAGTCAAATCTGGAAGCAGCACAGATCTATAACATGAATGAAGAAAACAATGCTATTGCAAGCATTGAACATGCCTCTTGGTATACTTACATAATGTATTATTTAAAGAACATGAAGTGCCCTCCCAGCTTGAGTGATAATCAAAGAAGAACATTGAAGCTCCATGCCTTGAAATATGTTTTTTATGGATGGGGACTTGTATTGGAAGAACTGAGATGGTGTATTTATACTATGCTTGGATAAGGCACAGGTAGAGAAAATGCTGCAAGAAATGCATAAAGGTGTATGTGGAGGACATTTCTCAGCCAAAACCACTGCCCATAAAATATTAAGATCTAGATATTATTGGCCTGAAGTTTTTAAAGATGCTCACAACTGTGTAAGGAGGTGTGAATCTTGTCAAAGATTTTCTGGTAAACTCAACTATCAAGGAGCTTTACCACTCAAACCAATGCAAGTGTAAGCCCCATTTCACCAATGGGGACTTGATTTTATAGGAGAAATTGCAGAAAGGTTCAGTGGTGGACATAGGTGGATTTTGGTAGCCATTGATTACTTCAACAAATGAATATAAGCTATTCCAACAAAACAAGCTACTAGCAAAGTTATGATAAACTTTCTTTTGGAAAATATTATCACTAGATTTGGAGTAGTAGTAAAACTCATCACAGACAATGGCATGTGCTTTAGGTCAATAGAATTTAAGTCATTATGTGAGTCTTATGGTATAACAATCTCATATGCTTCACCATACCATCCCCAGGCCAATGGACACGCAGAGTGCAACAATAAAAGCATCATCAAAATAATAAAAAGAATATTGGAGAATAATAAGAAGGCCTGGGATTTAAAATTAAGACTGGTTTTGTGGGCAGATAAAATCACAGTAAAAAAGGCCACAGGGAAATCCCCATTCGAATTGGTGTATGGTACACAAGCTAGACTACCCATGCATAACCTTATACCGATATCTAAGTTTATTCTCCAAGAAGATTTGGATATCATTGAGCCCATGGAAGAAAGATTGGAACAATTAGCTAAACTATATGAAATCAGAGTAAAAGCTCAGAAACAAAATAAAAAATTGCAGTTACAGATGAAATATCTTTTTGATAAGAAAACCAAGGAAAGAAAATTCAAGGTAGATGATATGGTCCTCATGTGGAATGCCAGAGGACAAGATAAAGGGAAGCATAGTAGGTTTGAAGCATTGTGGATAGGCCCATTTGTCATCACCAGCAAATGTGGTGAAGATTCTTATTATGTAGAAAACATGAGTGGTGAAGAATAGGAGTTGCCAATGCATGGACAATTCCTGAAACATTTCTTCTCATAGAATAATTTTCCATGCACAGTACATTAAAGAAGAATAAGAAATTGCCAGTGCATGGATAATTCTTGAAAATCTTCTCTCATTAAGAAAAAAATTTCCATGCACAGTAGGCTAGGATTCCATTTCCCATACCCCCACTACCACTAGTCTGCATCCCAGAGAATCATTTTTTGGATTCTTGCAATGACTTCACGACCATTCATCCCCAGACAGAGCCATTGATGGACCAAAATTTTAAAACCCTAAAATGTTGCCATTTCCCACCATAATTCCTAATAAGTTATTTCACTTAACTTGAAAAATACCACCATTCCATCGTCAACCCTAAATTCCTTCACTTTCACCATAAAATATTATATAAAAAATCGTTATGCTTTCAAAGTTATAACTAATATCGGCAAGATGATACTACGTTGGGGAGACCCAATATCCAATCTCTTCGATGACCCGAAAGGCATAAAAGGACAAAAAGAAAGTTACACCAATCAAAGAAATAAGGAGATCAAAGAGACAAGGGATATCGGTGAGTCACTCAGCAGTCTTATTGATACACCGAACACAACAAACATACAAGGCATTTCAACGTGACACCAAAATGTGTCACGCTGATCAAACAAAAAATATCAAAAATAATTCGCAAAGGAAGTTCGGGATGTCAAGGTGATATGGTTTAGAGTCCCACTGATAAAAGGAGTCTCACTGATAAAAAACAAAAAGGGCATTAATAGATGTTGAAATAACTCTACTATATCGAAGAGAAGGGTTTTTAGTCTTTTGAAAAGGTGACATAAGAAGGGTGACTGAATATCAATGGAACTTCTTGCTTGAAGAGACTTATGTTATCGATGTGACACCATTTGGGGTCACACCGAAATCCCAAACAAGTATAAAAATATAATAAATGAGATCGCAAAACACATCATCACGAGATAGAGTGACAAGCCATAATGGCGGAGATCCAACGTCCTCTATGCAAAAAATTAAATATGCCTTCGACGATGTGAAAAATACAAGTGAGATGCCATTAATTGCACCAGAGTTAAGTTTATTGAATGCAAGTTTTGAGGGTATTGTAAAGAGCAATCATAGGGTGCAGTGGGATAGTAATTTAGAACCAGAATGATTGATCAAGTAAGTACTTTTGTCTGGCTTACGTATATTGGTCTGCATTCATAATTCATAGAGTTGGGATTCTTGCATAGTAATAGAACATGGAAGAAATAATTTAAAACCCTAAAAGTAAAAGGCAAAAAATGGGGGATAGGCAGTTGAACCAAGATTTATTAGACCAATGCCTGGGGTTGGTACAAAAATCCAGAAGGAATGCACAATTGAACCTGCATGCTAAAAATTTAGATGACTTATACAAGTAGATAGGGGACATATGGACACCAGTCAGAGGATATTATCTCTTTATTTACCATTATAGAAAGATGCACAGCCATAAGCCTGTTTCAAATCCTTGAAGGCTAAATTTGGGTAAACTAATAGTGCCAAATGTGTTTGTAAATGTCCAGTTGTTAAAAATCTTTGTAAAAAAATACCACCCTAAAACTTGCTTGATTAAATTGGACGACGGGACTGGTTTCTTTCCCATTACCAGAGATTATATTGCAACAGTGTTTCAATTAGACTCAAGTTTAGATAAGAAATTCAGAATCAAGGACTTATTGACTGAGTACCGTAATATGAGCAACAATTATAAGAGATGGAAATTACCCCTGCACAGGCCTCGTGATGAAAATAACAAACTTAGGGTATTTTTAGGGGTTGAGGATCCACCCTATTCGATTGAACTATTTGAAGATTATTTCAAAAACACATATTACTCTATTTTCCAAATATTGGGATGGAAATCGCGCCCATGGTTTTAACTATAGATATACAGAGTCATGATGCATGATATTTTGATTATGTTGAATATTTGGCACATAACCTACAAAATGATTTGATATCTCTTAAGAATGGAGGAAATAAGTTCAGACATTATTCTCTATTTATGCATATGGTATTGTATGAAGGACAAAATATGTGCCTATGGGATAAGAGTCTAAAGGTAAGAGACCCAGATAACAATGGAGATATAAAACCTGTACAAACATGGACTGCTATCTGGGATAGTAGATGTGACAAATCCCATTATTTATACTTTGAAGAGTTTTTTGTGAAACCTGTATACAAACTGCTAGGTTGCCCCTACAATCACAACTTATCAACATAAATACATAAATTTCTAAGGCCAAAGGATAAATATGAGGAGGGGAAGTTCAGCCATAATTGGGGTGATTGGTATGTTTTTAGTGATTGCACCATGATAAGAGTGTTTGGATATGAAGGACCACCCTTCCTACTACCAAAAACATGCCTAGATAGGGTTGCATACTTAGACATTGTTAGGCAATTGGCTTGCTCAAACTTCATGCATCTTAAGAATCACAACAAACAGTCATTCATGCCTGCAACTCTATGCTTTGGAGATTTCACAATTCTTTCTAATAAAGGTTATCAATTAATACAAGAAATTAGAACAATTTAGATTGCCTCCTAGAAATGTTAGACAAAATTTTGATCCAGAACATTTTATAAACAGTGTAAAAGAAAAACAAAAGTTGAAGGGATATCCTCATGTCCTATTCATTGATGAAGATTTAATCCAGAATTGCAATGAAAACACAGCAGTAGAAAGGAGAAGTTTATACCATAAAGCAATGCTAACTGAGGTTGGGAGGGTAGCCAAAAACCCCAATTACACCAGAGCTTTTCAAAATGTTGATGATCCTATTAAAAGATTGGATATGATAATCACACATGCATCAGAGCTCATCTTGAATGTTCCCCCCTATATGTTAACAAAGAAGGACAAAAACTTAAAGAGGCAAGCTGAATATGAAATTCCCCTGGGTCACCTGTCATCTCAGCCCACACCAGATATGAGTTTCTCTGCAGACATAAACATTGCAGAAGGAGAGGAAGAATCTGACGAAGGAGTGCAGAGCTATGACCCAACCATCAAGGGGTATGAACCTCCTGAAGATAGAGAAGTTGTCACCATGGAAGAACTAGATGACTTATTAGGAGACATAAGACATCTAGCCAACAACAAATTTATCTCAGATGATGATTTCATTAAAATGCCTAAATTTAAATCTTTTCTGTATGAGGACAAGGGCAAGTAGTCTAGAGAAAAAATGAAAGATATCACTCGTAAAATACGAGATGAGGTATTATTGGAGCTTTAGAAGGAAATTGACAAAGAATTGGAGATAATGACTCCAGAAAGGGGAAGTACACTATTACAAGTAGTAAATGTAATATTGATTCCTAGATGGGATATGACCTTAGCCATTGTATTTGACACTTTCAATAGGAATCAGGACAAGAAGTTAAAACTCAGCATAGAAGCATTGGATGATATCAGAAGAGGATCAGGGTATGACCTTGACAGGAGAGCATTTCTTATATGGGCATTTTATCCTCCCAATAAAAGACCTTATATCATTGATGATCCAAATAAAGCATTTGGTCATCTTTTGATACAAAGGATTGAGAATATTGATCCCATAGAAACTATTGATTTAAATGTTAATGTTGCAAGGTTCACTAAGGCACAAATTGAGAAATTGAGTAAAGATAATGATACATATAAGAAAGAAAATGCCATGTTGAGACAAGAGATTGCTACTTACATAGATAAATTGCCTTCATCTAGTAGCTATTCACCATACCTAGAAGCTAACTAGAGGGTTATGGAAGCCAAAGCAGATGCTAATTATTGGAAGCTTAAAGTAGAGAAATTTCAAAAGAGAAGTGAACAATTGGAAACTGAATTGAAAACAGTTAAATATAGTATGGATTTCAAATTGATTCAAAGGAGATTTGACAAAATGATGGAAAATAGTGATAAACTTTGGGATTTGCATAAGAGAACACATCAGATGTATCAAGAACACAAAAGTCTGTACCTTAGGATGTTGGAAACAAAAGATAAATTGAAGGCTAATTCTAATGTTGAAGAACAAGTGTTCAGGGAATATGAAGACTTGATCAGTGAACATGAGAGATTTAATGGTATATTAACAAAAGATTTGAATGATTTTGACCAATATCCTAACATGACATTTCCAAATTTTTTCAATACTAAGGGTAATTTGTGAGATAAGGGCAATTGGAAAGATGATCTGAATGCATTATTGCCATCACTTTTTGAAAATTTAAATAATGAGGAGAAGGTGGCAAGAAACACTTATGTATGTTTGGGAAAGATATTCTCCCTAGAGTTAATTATGAATAATCTAATTTCTACAGATACATGTGCGGATCAAGATTACATCAATCATATTGGCAAGATAAATTTATTCATATCCAGGGCGGTATAAAAAAGTGGATACAATATAGTTTTGTCATACAACAAGCAATGCAGACATATCAATTTGTAACATGGAGAGGAGGATGATCTTGCCAGACCTATGGGTCACAGATCCCTCTATGGTGACTAATGGAGCCCAGAATTTGATCTCTATGTATTCTTTTACTTTCTTTATGTTTCTTATTTATGCATTAATTACTTGAAGAGATGTAATTATGAATAGACACAATGTTTAAAGGCCTGGAGCTTGTCCGCATCCTATAAAATAGGATACCAAGGCCATTTTGAAAATCATTGGATGTACTTAGATATCTACATGCAATATAAAGCAGTACTTGAACATATCTATTTGTATCTATTTATGTTTTCAAACTAGTATGAATTTCTGAATTAATAAAAGGAATCAGAGTTATTTGGTGGATTAAAAGAATTGATGTTCAATTGTTATGTTGATGTTAATGTTTAAGAGTTGCATGATTGTCTCCAGAGTGGTTTCCCAAGTTGTTTAAAATAATATATCAATGATATCAGTACATATTTGTTGTTTCTTTATGCTCAATGTGATTGGTTTTGTTGGGAAGTTGATTTAAGTCATGCTGAGTAGTCTATGTTTACTGATCTCTACCTAGGGTTTAAATCATTTAAATAAGTCATCTTAAGGTTGGTTTCCTTCTTGTTAGAATTAAAATCCTTTCTCTTGGTCATAGAAATTTGGGGAAATATCATTGGGATCTGATAAGAAGAATCTTGCATCTCAACATTCTTGCACATCTGTACAAGATATAGACTTACACAAGTGCCTAACAATCTGAGTTAAGTCAATATAAAGATCCAATATACCATTGACTCTTGATCTCTTTGCACAATAGATAAAGCACTAGTCTTACTCATTAGCATTTTTTATACCCTATTCACATTTTCAAATTATAAACCTTAGCCTTAGAAATACTTTTAAACCCTACATTCTACTTCACGCCCATTTGCCATTGTGAATGTCAAATCAAGTCTGCACTAATACTTAAGGTATACCCACCTAGGTCTGGCAGAGCCTGAAGTGAAGGGGGTTTAGCCATATCTACCTCGTGTTGTTAGCCAAAAATGTTAAGAGAGCTTGGCAACCTCTCAGGGTTAACAACCTGCATTTTTTTAACCTAACAAGATCAAAAGTGAGAATGGAGGATGGGACAACAATAGGATAGATAGGGAGATATAGTGGGTGTAATGGATGGAAGATGATTCCAGATAAGTATGTATATACCATGGATGGGTGTGATAGGCTAGACAAGGCTTGATCCCAAGTGTAGGGTGCTCTTTGATAGCGGATTACACATGACACCCATGAGGGGTTTTCATCATGGTACTTGCCCAAGGCACCATAGAGATGGTTTTCACCATTGGATGATTTTTTCTCTTTACTTTTTTATTTTTTTATTATTTTTTTTGGGTTTTGCTAGATTTTTTATGTAATGGGGTTGAATGGACTTGAGTGTCTATTTCCAAGAGGAGGTGATAATAGCCCATGCTAGATGGTTTTTGTATATGGACCAAGTCAATTGTTGTTGTACTCATAGATGTTGGTAGATGGCTAAGTGGGCTTCTCTAAGGTGTAAATGAGGTGCCACTGTGGGTTTGATGGTAGAAGATGTTGCGAAGGGGGATGAAGTGGATAGTAGATTGGATGGGAAATGGATGGATTATGCGAAATCATGGATGAAAGGGATGTGATGGGAGAGATAGACGAGATAGCAGATATAGGATGGGGGGATGGGGGTATGAGGGAGTGTCATGGGGTTGAAGGGAACTAAGACCAATATCTGCACACACGATGGTGGATTTGGAAGCTTTTTCTATTGATGGGGAGTGGGGAGTAATGGGGATTTGGGATTTAGGAGGATGGTGTATTTGTGATTGTGGGATCAGGATGGGGGAGTTTGGGATTGCCGATTTGGGGATTTAGGGACCCAAATAAACTTAGGATTTTTATGATTTTTTTGATTGGATGTAGGATGAGGGATAGAGATTTGGGGATGGAATGGGATTTTGGAACTGTGGATTTGGATGCCCCATTGAGATTTACTTGTTCTTTTTTCTTGGGGACCCACATTGTTTTTTCTTTTGATTTTGGAGGTGTGGGCTTTTGTGTCCTTTTGGATGGATTTTTCTTGGATTGTGCATATTAATACCCTATGGCATGATAGTCCTAAGGCTTATTTAGATTTTGTGATGATATGTGGAGGCATCCAAAATACTTCCAAGGTTGATGGAGTGGTCCCATGGGGATGTAGTAAGTTCCAACCCCACGAGGTTTGTGATAGCTTCATCATTTTTGAATGAATCAAATGATGTGTGCAATTGTTGGTCTTGATTAGGGATTTTGGGAGATGGGGATTAGGGGATTTAGGGGTACAAGATTTGTGGACGGAGGGATTAGGGGATTTATGGATGGAGGGATTATGGGATTTGTGGATGGGGGACTAGTGGGTTTAGGGATGGGAGAATGAGTGGATTTAGGGATGTGGGAAAATTTGGGATAAGATGGAGGAGGGATAGTGACATACTTTTTAGATGTGTAGGATAAAGGAGGGGGGATGGTAGTGGATGTTTTGGAGGAGTGATGGGAGGTACCTATTTTTTGATTGGGAGAAGCTCTCTTAGGATTGATGAAGGTGGTACCAACATGTTTGGATTGTTTCCCTTGAGATATATAACCAAGGCCATGTGATTATGGATATATTTTGACATGGATGGGCTCCAATATTCCTTGTTCATGAAGGCCTAAGCATTTACCTTGATAGTTCACGTTTTGGAGCATGCGATGTGCGATGGGTTATTTTTTTGGAAACAAGATGTGAATCCATTATTAGATGGAGGGGGATGGGTGGTATATATAAGTTGTTCATCTCCTATGAGAGAACCACTATAGATAAAGGTGTTGGGACCAAGAGGAGAGGATGATGGATTTGGGATGGGATCGATAAGGGATGGTAGAGGGTCAATGGGAGATGGTATGGGATCAATAGGAAATGGTAGGGGGTTGGGAGAGGGAATAGATGGGATGTTTGTATCTTGATTCTAGGATGGGAATTGGATGTTTCAGCATGCTTTAGACTAGGCTCTTGACATAACTAAATTTTTTCAAATGATGTGATGGGGGAGGAGTGTTTAACTTCATTTGTCATTTGGATAGACTCCTCTAATTGGGTAGATGGAGAAATGAGAGATGTTTGGGGTAAGATTTTGGATAGGAAGGAGGGTAGGATGGTGTGATTTTGATGGGTGTTAGGTGGGTGATGGTGGACTAGTGGAGTAACATGACTCCACAACTTTATTTTTTAAATTTTTCTCAAGATCCTTAGGCTGGAGTCCTTGGAGAAAACTCAAGAAGGAGAATTTGGATTTAGTAGGAGAATTGGATGGTGGATAAGACAGTTGGGTTGGTTGATGATGGTGTGATGGATGTGGTTGATAAGGGGATGTAGGATTCAAATAGGAGGTGGAGGCAACCAGGACCTCATAGTGGTAATGGGATGAAAGGGTGGAGGTGGTGGGGACCTTGTATAATGATGGTTGTTGGGATATGTATGGGGAATAGAATGGTTTTCCCTTCTCAAGGATATCATAAGGATGACCATAGAATATGCAATTAAGCATGGATGGGTAGCTTGTGCTAGTTGATTCATGGTCAAAGGATGCTTGCATGTGTATAGATGGGTGAGGGTACTTTATGGAAAGCTTGCTTTCAATGATTTCATCAAGGCTGTCAATTTTTTCTTGATCAACAAGACTATCATCATCATTATAATTAGAAAACAAATTCATGATCAGACTTAGATTTTTGTTGATTTTGGGTGCGTGCAAGAAGTTGAGTCCACTTTTTGGCCAAAAAGTGGAAGTATTTTCTCTGATTGTTAGAATTTTCCACATTTGACCTAAAAATTTGAAGCACTTAAAGATTGAAATCTTAAAAAAAGTCAGTAATATTAAATGTAGTACTCAGAGTCTAGTTTCCAAATATGTAATTTATTTTAATACCCAGATGCTACAAATTCATTTTCAATAGACATGTCTAAAAACCATTGTTTAAAAGTCACTTTTTACCATACCACGCACATGTACGTGGGACACCCAGTTTTGTTTTCACCCTAAAAACTAAGTTTAACCAAAGGTAATAATTTTTTTTTAAAGTTTAAAACAGAAAAATAATTTATTTCTTATTTTAAAACCAAGTAGTTCATCCATCAACTAACAATAATCATGAAATTATAAATTATACAAAGGGATATATCCATCTACAACATTAAACATTATGTTGATAAAAGTTACTTAGAACATTTTCAAAATAGAAGCTTACCAAAGTCACTGCATCTCGATTGTTGACCATCCAAATTCAAGTCTCGGCAATCCTCAGGATTATAGAAGAGAAAGTATCTTCAAGGAGCTTAACCTCCAACCACAGACCGTCGGTCTCCCGCACTCCTTCCTATCTGGAAGTGGCCCTACCCTACTCAAAGAGGATAGACTTAGGATAACCAATGGTGTTTTCCATCTGAGTACTGGTGTTGTGACCTATGTAACTTGTTATCATGCAATCCCCTAGATACCCTCTAGTCAAGCATGACCAGTCCACAAGCTACGCCATCCAGTCATAGTGAACTATCAATGCACTTGAGGCACATGCATTACCTTGGCCAAAGGATTTGAATATAATTAGCATTGTTTCAACGCAAGTAATAAGTTCACCCACCCCAACTCGACTCGAATTAATCACAATCCTACAATAACTTATGAATAAGTTCAATATAACGACCTTGATAACCTCTAGGTGTTCCAAACTCATCATGCATTAACACATGGCAGTGAGGTTTACTTCCCTCTTCTTAGCTCATGGAGACATTTCCGTCCATATGTTAAAAGAATGGGTTCCTAGCATACCGATCAATCAGATAATGCTATAAGTTAATCAGTTGATCTCTAAGTTAGCCCAATGCTTTAAATTATCCACTCAAGAGTGGACACTAAACTTAACTATGTTGTTTCGGAAGGGTTTCACAATAAACCAATTTATAGAATTCATATACTCGAAGACCCTGAGTTAAAATTAAATACTCTTAAGAATCTTCATCGACCTATCGAATCTTCGACATAGCTTAATCTTTTGTCAAACTAAGAATTTAGAAATCCTTTCATGTTGTTTCTATTTGCAAGGAAAATGCATGCAAGTTTATATAACTATAAAGTCATTGTGTCGGCCCTAAAACTTCCTTATCTAACATGTTTGACAATTTAGACCAATAGTAACTCTATATCCTTCTTAACTCTATCTCTTCCTTAACTCTATATCCTCCTTCGAAGACAAAGTAGTTTGAATAATTTAAAGCAAAAAGAGCTATATATAATAATTAAATGGACTTTAACTAGTTATCATTTGCAGCAAGTATAGAATGCTCTCTATGGTCGACTAACCAACTAAAGATTCATAACTTGTGGGAGGCTGAGTAGTCTTACACACATTGACATACATTCCACACTAATGTTTTCTCATCTATCGACGATTAACACATTTTCAAGTCTTTTATGAAACAAGTTGTTTTTAAATATGACAAGGCCAACCGTAACTAGTCGGTAGGCTAGCTGAGGACACTTCCTACATTAACTTAGGTTAGACCACTGCGGTTTTGGAATGACTTAAAAGCTAGTTCGTCGACCAAAACACAGTCTACTTAAGTGCTCTCCACATATCAATATGTTTTAGAAGCTAAACAATACAATGACATAGTTTTAACCGACCATCAATAATGCTTTCGAGAAACAAATGTGTTTTAACTATGAGTTTAAAGACTGCGGTGTGATTCAAGAGCAAATAGCATTGTTTCCATTTAGAAAGAAATGACAACATATAGGTTTTAAAGTTGGTAAACAATCCATGTATTACATCATCAAGATAATTCTGAATTCCTTCGTATAATAAACTGGTGCCATTCCTAAATAAACATTCCTGTTTATCCATGACAGCGTAGAGGAGGAATGAAATAAAACCTGAAGAAAATCTCCAGTGACTGCTTCAAAGTTGGTCCAAGAGCTCGTTCTTGTCTTAGCCACTCACATTCACTTCCTACTCGGCCTCCTCTCCACTTCCTCTCTGCGTTCCCCTTCCAAAACTGACTCCTACTTCCTCTATATCTCGTTCTCCCTGCAAAGAAAAAAACTAAACTTCCCACTCACAAGACCACACCTAACAAAATGGGTAACTACCCTGCATGCTTAACCATCTCCTCCTTTCACGACCACTACCAGAAAATGGTTTTGTTTTCCCACTCAATTCGCGATTACTCTGCAAAGTGGAGCTCAACTCTACGCAAGGTGGCAGTTGATAGTTTGAACAAGCTATCACACTACTCATAACCGATTATGAGTGTAGATCAAATGCAAAACTTAAGAATAATGGCTAAGCCGACAACCATTTGTAAAGTTTAAAGCTCAAGGGTAAATAGATTGTTTTGAAATAAAAGACATCATAAATAAAGACTTGAGTGAGCCCCTTTCGAGCTACTGTCCAATTACCAACATCACAAAAGGATAAAGGAATTACCCCAAAAAGACTATTTAAATATAATTAATATAATTTTGTATATTCCAATACAATACGACCAAAGGTATTACACCCTACGGTCTCAAGATTTAAAACATTATTTAAACCTTTTATTATACAATAATAGCCCATAATAGAAACAATTCAACATCTGACGAATTTCACAAGTAGACATTTACATCATACGCTCGTAGAGCTTTACGATGATAATGGTGAATTGAGCGTAAACGAAAAACAAGGTTTGGGGTCGACTTACGCACAACTTTCAACTTTTGCGCCGAACCACTAAACAAGACACGACTTACAACTCGTTCTCAAGTGTATACATTTATATATATAACAATATATTGGTCGTCCATATTTGACGACATGATACCAAGTATTATGACATAGATGTCGATTTCCCATACTCAAAACGACAACTACAGAAAGAAGAAAGACCTATTCTTGCAAACCTCGACATCTCGTTTAAAATTGACTTAGCCCAAAATCAAATCTTAACTCAAGGCTACTAGGTTTATCTACCTGATATTCATTTTCAATGGCAAGCACCCATGGGTTATTCCAGAGTCTATTCTCTCTTTCTCAAAGATACTTTCTCTTCTTCTTTCTTCCTGGCGAACATGTTCCATCTATTCCTGTCATTGACAATCTCACATACAATTTGTGGTTAGAGTACCAATGTTCTGATCAAAACACATTTACATCAAATCATTTCATTTTTCATATTGAAAAGACATTTTAGTTCATAACATCATATTGATCATAATCAAGTAAAAATCCATGATTTCATAAAATTAACCTTTTCTAAACATATCATCATTTTCTATGATGTTAAAACATATCCACATGGCTGTATTATTTAAGAAAAAGTAAATAGTAATATTGAATCCAAAAAGGGGATGTAATAGTACATCAACCATATTTTGACCTAAATAATTGTATTTTTTTGAATCCTTTTGGAAAAGATTTGTAACACACTAAAGATTGTGCACGCTATTTTTTGTAATTTTTTTTGAATATTTTTTAAATTAATTTTTATTGGTTGTAATTGGTGTTTTAAAAATCCCTTGTGCACGTCATGCATTAGATGACCTAAAATTATAATTTTTTGATTTTTCTTCAAATTGAAAAGAATTGTCTGAAGATTATGCACGTATAATTTGTTTTTCAAAAAATCATTTTATTAAAAAGTTATTAAAATAATAAGAAAACTTGATATTTTAATTTTATGGATCAGTTTCATCAGAAATTATTTGAAAAATAGAAAAAATAATCCAATTGTAAAAAAAATTACATATTTGGAATCTACACAATCTCATCTATAATGGGTTTTAATTTTGTTAAAAAATTCTACAAAAAACGTCTTCAGACATATGTCCATAGTCACTCTTTTCTAGTGACATTGACATGACCTTCAAGTTGTGGGTCAAAGCAGGTCCAAAGCTCACGGTCAGGTCCCCAAGCCTTTTCCTAACCCTAAACCCATAGTAGAAACCACACGTACAATTCAAATTTTAAGAAACGAGATCCCACTTTATAAACAAGATCCTGTTTCCTAAATGAGACCCCGTTTGCTTTATTTATTACTTTGAATGAGCGAAAACAAAATAGGATCTTGTTTAGGATATGAGATCCCATTTTCTACAGGATCCTGTTTCAAATTTGACCATTTTTTAAATTTTTACTAATAAAAAATTGGTGTCAATTTTGCAACTTGACATCTTATGACAGTGTATGACCGACAATGACTAATTCTATAAATTTTTATCAAATCTTGTCTTCTACATGCTCTTGAACTTGTAATTTCATTTGAATTTTGGAAGAATGAAACATTGGGACAATTTTGGAGTGGAATTGTGTTCATTTTCTACTCATTTGAAGGAGGAATAAAAAGGAAATAATTTTACTATTGAAATTCATTTGTACTTCAAAATTTTGTAATCATGGGATCACAACGTTGTCAAAAGAGGAAAGATAGGAAGGTATTGACCCCTGAAGAAATTCAAGAAAAGAGAGAGGAGGAGGAAAAATGGCGAAGAGATAGAAGAATGAGGATTCAAGCAATGAATAATGTTGAAGCATCCGCTTCCATGACTATTGAAGATAAAAACATTGAAGAGACCATGGATGTAGATGATGCAAATTTGCAAGAGGTGAATGTGGAAGATAATTTGATTATAGAAACTAATCCTTGTATGTATTCAAATCCACCTTTCAATGCTATGGAGAATGTGACGATAGGCAGCCATCAAATCCACCTTTGAATGATATGGAAAATGTGATTCTAGATTATACTCGTATTGATGATTCAGAAGAAGCTAGATATAACAATGTTGAGATCGATTTTATTCATAGACAAGTTGTAGAAAAAAATATTGAAAATCAAATCCCTTGTGTTGGTCAAAATGAAAATCCTTTTGTTGTTGAAAATGAAAATCTTTGTGTTGGTGAAAATGAAATTCTTTTTGTTGTTGAAAATGAAAATCCTTGTGTTGTTGAAAATGAAAAATATATTTTTTTAAAAATTGAAAGTACTATTTTTGGATAATCTTCCTGGTAAGATTTCTTGGAGACAAGTAAGAAAACATGCCAATAGATTATACAAACAATTTTTTATAAAAAAAAAACTATCATTTCAATGTCAACTCATGATGCAATTGATGAGTATGTGGAGAATGAGAAAAGCAATGAAAAAGTTAGGCATTTTTGTGAAACCAAAAAGAAAAGATGATTCACTTAAACATGCTATATCTACTGTTGCTAGTGCCATTGAGTCTATTGGAAACAAGAGTCGATCTAAAGATAAGAATGCGGCACGATGAGCTATAACAATTGCTATAGTTAATAAAACGACTTTGGATAAAATAATGTTAAGCAACATTAGTGGAATTCTAAACATACATCCTAAAACATTGGTAAGAGTGACAAAGAGAAGAGAAAGTATAGAAAACAATCCAATCAACCAATGTTGGATTTTTAGTGGTTGACTCCCAAGGTCTGACATGAAATTGAATATTGAAATCAAATCTTTGGTTGAAAAATATTGGCATGATAATACTAGGGTATCATCTAATGCTAGAGATGTTAGGGTTAGCCAGCAGAAGATATCAATTAAATGCAAATAAAGATTAAATAGAGAAATGAAAATACATAGAAATAATAAAAACGAGAGACAAGTTTTAACGTGGTTCACCCAAACTCGGGCTACATCCACCAAACAGAGAGTCCAATGTTATTATCCAGTAAATCAAACCGATTACAATCAGCAATCCCTGCAACTCAATACTGCTGCAAAATGCTACAATACAATACCAAAACCCTAACCCTTAGCCACTTTTTATCAAGCTTTTTGTCAGTTACAAAAATAGGGTTTTCTTATGTCGGTCAATGAAAAAATTAACTCTCGGTGCTTTATAAAATAATAAAAAACCATGTGAGGTTTCGGGGGCATTGCCCCCGAGCCCCCACGGGGGCGCTGCCCCTCAACCTCACCCTGTATCGCGACAGGGAACGTGCTAGGGGCGCTGCCCCTGGACCCCGCAAGGGGCGCTGCCCCTTGACCCCGTCTTGGGGGCACTGCCCCCAAACTCCCACAAGGGGCACTGCCCCTTAACCCCGTAGGAATTTGGGGGGAAACCACACCGATAAAAGTGGGGTAAATATAACCTCCGAGTCTGATTAGGCTCCATATAACAACAAGAGATGTTTTGAAATTAAGAGTGGGGTCCAAAATTTGCGATCCTCATCCAAAACACCTATTAGACACAACTTAAACTGAATTTTATAGAAAATTTTAATATGATTCAGTGTTACCTGGAAATATTAGCATAAGTCAAAGATCATTTGAAAAATGTAAACCTTGGTATGTCAAAATTAATAAGCAACAAATCTCTTGTTGTAAAATGTGTGTACAATTTCATTATTATTATGATGTTTTTTGATATATATACGTTGTACTTTACATACTAATATGATTGTGCATGAATGTGGTATTAATATGCCACTTGAAACAATCAAGGAGTTTATTGCAGGTTTGTTTTGTGAAAGATCTAATGGGCATTTATTTTATTTAAGTTCTTGTATTTTTGGACAATGCACTAGTTGTGGCAATATTTCATTCTTAGGAGTTTGTATGCATGAAAGTGTTGAAAATAATTTTGGACAACAATTAGTGGATGTTAAAAGATTTAAGAATGTTGAGTATTCTATAAAGGATGGAAAAATTGGAAAGTGTTACGATTTAATCACAGAAAAATTAGTGTACATGCATTCATATCAGAATTTAAGAGTAAGATTGTAGAAAAATATGTCAAACACTCTCAACATGCTCAATGTCTTGATGGACAATTTCGCACATGCAGAAACACATTTCTAGTTGGAACTATACTATGATCAGTGGTTGATTTTGTAAAAAACTATACTCTTGCTCCACAAGAAGAAATCCAATCACAATATTACAATTTAGTGCAGGTGGCTATGTTTGTTCATACTGTATATAGGCATGCAGATGATAATACAGAGGATGATAGAAATATTTTAGGGAATATCATTTCTATTTGAGCGACAATTGGTTACACTCGTCAGATTTTGTTCAATATTGTTTCAATATATTTTATACAAATTTAAGAGAAAGAGAAATCCATATGACAAAACATCTCATATGGTCAGATAATTATATGGGACAATTCAAGAATGCTCAAATGTTTTATTGGTTAAGTAGGGTTCACAAGGAAAACAAATGTCCAACATATGTGGAGTTTTTTTGAAGTTGGACATGGTAAAGGAGAACATGATGGAGCTGGTGCATGTGTTAAAAGAATTCTTGTTAGAGAGCAATTGAAATTTGAGGATACAGTAAAATTTAAAGATGCACGTGTGATTGTTGATTGGTGCAATACAAAATTATCTACAGGATCAAGTGAGTACTCTACAGTTCAATGATTCTTTTGGTTGGTTGAAGAAGAGAACATTATACCTAGACTTGATTGTGAGATAATCAATGAATCTACAATGGCATTCATTAATTAAGAGTTTGAATGCAAGCACATGGACTATCTGGACAAGGGATCTTGCATGTTTTTGTCAGTTTTGTATTTCAGGAGATTGGGAGCATGTGAGAATATAGAATGGGTTGAAGAGTGGAAGCAAAGATCATTGACACCTGCACAAACACATGATCAATATGAAACAACACTTGAAGACAATGATCAAGTGTTTGCATCGGATGACTATGACCATGTTTTAGACCTTATGTAAGAAGGTAATGTAATTCAATTTATTTTATTTTATTTCACATTATTACTATTTTGTAATATATTTAATTATATATGAATGCATGTATGTAGATTGGTCAAATTATATGTCACACAAGTTATTGAATTAAATTTTGTTTGCAGGACATGTGTATGTTGTTGTTTCTCCTGAGGAGAATGAAGAGGAAACAAAATATTGGTTGGATTGATGTGTGGAGACTAAACATAAGTGAATAACACCTCGAGAAGATGATGATGGCTTTCATTATCCAATAGGTTCGGTGGTGATTGTTGGCACTTGGCTATGGAAATACCTAACAAGGAAGAATGGTTTTCCTGCATTCGAAGATTATGAAACACATAAGAAGATTATATGCTACTCACATTTGGTGGTGGAAACAAATATAAAACTAGTGAGGTATCATGTTTATGAATGGGATCCCGTTTGTTAAATAACGGGATCCTATTTTGTTTTTCCCGATTTTGGGTTTTTGGCTAAGTCTAAAACTTCCACAAGAAGTGAACTCAACTTCTTGCTTTTACCCTTTTGGATGATGTGATTTTTGGACTCAATGATTTTAATTTTCTAAGGTTTGGGACTTAAGATTTTCTTTAATATCATATAATGACCTTATATTTTGGATTAGTATGGGTTGATTGATGGATTATCTTGATTTTATTTGATTGATTCGATTGATTTTGGATTAATCAAGGTAAAAGATGTATGAAACTTGATACTTGGATGGATTTGGATTGATTGGGGTTGATTTTGTTTAGGCCTAAGGCCCTTTGATGGTTAGATTGGATTGGGTTTGATTAGGTCAAGAGCCCTTTGATGTTTGATTGGATGGATGGGGATGATTGGGCTTTTTTTATGAAGGCAACCCAAAAATTCTACAAGCACTTAAGTATTACAGAGGAACCTATGTATGGAGGCACTTATTTAAGTATAGAGGCACCCAAGTAGAAACTGAGGCACTTGTCTAGGACAAAGGTGCATGTATACCCTACAAAGGAACCTATTCTTACACATAGGTGCTTGTTTATGAAAATAGGCCTCAAACTTGATGTTAGGGATTGGGATTTGATGTTTTTTTATGGATTTGATGGAGATTGATTAGGGATGAAGTATAGGATCCTTGGATGATGAATGATGAATTGGATTAAGCTCAATGATGGGATGTCATGTCTCTTGATGATTGATTCCAAATAAAGATTGGAATAATATAATAATATCATCATGATATCATAATCAAGTCCAAAATAACAAAGGGAACACTCAATATGCCCATCGATATCCATAAATAGAATATTATCATTGCATGATCATTGAATGAGTAATATAGATATACATAAGAATTGCCTCATGTGTTTTGGCATCAATTCATAATGAAGATGCATTCCGTCGATTAGAAGGAGCAAGCAATAATAAAGATGACTTGCAAGAGATCGATCAAAGATCCTGTTATCTCTACAAGTTGCACCCTACCAATTTGTAGAAAATTGGTACTCTAGAGGAACATGGAAACACTCCTATGGTTGTGGGTTACCTAGAAACTAGAGTGAATCTCCAGAGAAGGCCGGATTCCTAAACTTTGTATCACCTAAGACTGACTACTTTATGGTATTGACAAGGAAAAGAGTGAGAAGGATATGCACTAAAACTAAAATTAACTCTAAAGGGTGATACACCTAACTTAATGAGGAACATGAAAATACAAGAGTCAAACACTTTTTCAAATGACTGGAAGATTTCTTACACAACCTATCACTTATACTTCTGCATAAATATTTCACAAGTAGGTTTGTATATGCAGAATTCTTAAGAGGAAAAGATGATTTCACACTTAAATATAAAACACACTTAAAACACAACTTAAAACCTGCATTAGTATTTCCTGTATAAAAGGCTCTAAATTCTGAGACAAAGGCTAAGAGGAAATAAAACTTACTTCACAGATAACTTTATCAAATTAGTTGATAAGCACAAAGATGCATAAGACAAGTAGGCACAATCTCCAATCAATGGCATTCAAGGTCTCCACTATATTCCATATCAAGTAAACTGGTAAAATGAGTTACAAATTGTCAAAATTTGAGCAAGGATTGCAAAATCACAAGTCTCCAAAAGTTGCATAATCAGAACTGAGTACTAATGAGTCACAAAAGTGACTATATCCATCAGCTTCCTCCTAAAATCCATCAAAAGAGGAACTAAAAATAGTTGGGGTCGGATACAACAGAATAGCCCCAAATCTAGCACCTAAATCTGCTCCAAAAGAGGTCACAATGAGTGAAAAAGTCCAACATGACTTAGTCTAACATAATGGCACATAAAGCTGTCCACAAAAGCCTCCTAATTGCCCTCCAAAGTCAATGAAATCTTCTCCTAAATCTCTTGCAAATGCTGGGCAACTCAAACAACTACCTCCTATAAGTTTGGCATGTGTCTATCCACCTTCTCCAATTCCCTATATGCTTGGCATCTTCCAAGGCATGAGAAGATCACTTAATACTTTGCATTTGTCTTTACCACCTCTTTGCATTTAAGGATAACAATAAAACCATCCATCATTTAAGTTTAAATGTTTTATAACTCCACCATTTAAGTTTAAATGTTTTACATTTGGTATTTATGCAAAAAGAAACAAAAAAGCCAAGCACCTACGTGCTGGTCCAAATGCATAAAGGATAAAGTAACACAAAAGTCTTAAAAGACTTATATGCCACATCATAGCATATCACAAGGAAATAAACACATACTAGGCACAAAATACCTTAAGCCTTGACCACGAACTACATTATGAAAAATGCAAAAGTTTTAAAATTGCAATAAAAACCCATCAGGTTTCTAGGGTACAAACCCTAAACAGACAAAAAGGCACATTTCAACTTTACTTTTCATTCTTGCATTTTTGCATTTCTGCTTGTCACCATGGAGGGTTTTTGAAGGCTTCCTGTAGATTTTCTGAGGAGTTTTAAAGGTATTTTTGACTGTATTCTTCACACACAGCCATGTGACCTGGTAAGCTTAGTCATGTTTGAGTGCTCTTTTATTGATCTTCTTTCATGTTCTGAGCAAAATAATATACATATTTCACCTTTTCAATACCCACAACCATATATACTGTATTGCATGCATGAAAGACTATATTTCTTGGTAAAAAGCTACAGAAGTAGAAATATTTGTTATTTCTATAAAAATGCTCCTCTATCTGGTATTACCATGATTTGAACACACACAATTGGCCTCTGCTGTTGGAAAAGACTGAGAAACAAGGGTTGTCTTCATTAGGGTTTTTTCATAAACAAACCCTATCATTGTATATGGCTCTTAAAATCACCATAGCTGTATGGGTACTTCATAGTCTTTGATAAACTGATAGAAATGCAAGAAAATGAAAAGTTGCATTATTGTTGTGCTTGACATTTCTTTTATTGTCACCTTTACAAGGGTTTTGTGCTACAAATCCTTTACTATGAATAGATTTTATGATCTTCTCCATGATATCACTGAACACGGGCTATATGGGTATTTCAAAATGCAAAATATTAAAAGCTTCATGGTTGATGTGCTATGGTTGACCCTGTTTACTGTTACATGAGCATTCAATGACTAAAACTAATGTTATGTTATTGCTCACTATCCTTGATGTTCATCATGACTGACCTTACTCATTTCACCATCTCTTTTGTCTTATTTAGCATGATTGAGATATTGTCTCTGACAGAAGATAAATGCCTGCTTATACTTGTTTGCTGGTTGTAGATACTCTTTATCTTTTATATTCTACTACTCAACACAAGAAATGACTGTTATGGTAGTCCTCAGATTGCATCACTATTCTTAACCTCATGCTGACTATGCAGGTGATAATGAGTTCAAGATCTCTGACAGATCCCTAAATGTCTCATAACCATGACTATGAGGACTATCTCCTTCATGTTATCTTCATTGATTGTTAACTGTCATCTATAGCATACTATGACAGTCATCATTATTACAATCAAGGTGAATACCTCTTCACTATTTCAAGACTGAGACCTCTACATCCATGTGTCTGAGCAGTGTTTGAGCTCTTTATGATGCTTCATTGTCTTCATTTACTATCATTGTCCTCACTTTCTTCTATGCAGGATTCAATAAGGTCTGACAGGCTTCTCAACTGTTAATAGATCATAGATATTTGGTAATACATTGTGCTCTTCATAACATCCAATAGAGTTATCTTAGGCTTCATTGCTTCTCCAATGGCTTCTTGGCTTGTTCTTTATTAACTGTCCTTCAACGTTTGGTGTAGGTGACTATCTTAACTGCATTCTTTGCCATTGATGTGACTGCTACTTTGAACTCTTCACTTCTTATTGTCACCCAACTAAGCTATTCACTATTCTTAGTATCTCTATCTCCATATAGGATCCTCTTGATGCTAACAGTCCTCTTTTTGCAATGATGTAGAGATCTCTAATGACTACTGCTTCTTATTCTTGAAGATATCTCAACCTCCCTTTTGTTATGACTGTTTAGTTCTTTGCTCATTACAACCTTATTTTCTTGATATCAAACTGATGTGACAACCATCTTTTATGACTATCCTTTGGTCATTCTATGAAGACTATCATTATTCAGATCTCTCACTACTTTTGCAAATCTTATATATAGTCACATATATGATCTATAGAAGGTTTAACTGATGGTATAAAGTGCTTTCACATGATGCATCTATCTCCTTTTGTATAAGAGAAATATATCATTCTTATCTTTTGATTTCTTCCAGTCCTTGACAGTAAAAAATCACTGTGTCCTTCTAGTGAATAAGAACATACTAATGCATTCTCATGGATAGTAACAGATTTGCTTAACATTTGGTCAATGAAGTTCTTTGTAGCCTAAGCATTTGTTTCTTAGCGACATTGGCTGTGGCATGTAATCATCATAGTGTGAAATCTCACTATGCCTTCATTTTATTTACTATCAATGCTTAGTTTGAGAAACAACTTCATGTTTTGATGGTGATCTCTATCCTTCAATGCTTCTTTTCCATCTAAATGTTGATGGACTGTTCATTGTTTTGAAAACAATATCATATTAACTATCACCACTCTTCATGATTGTTATGACAGTCACCCTGAGTTGAATGTCATAGTTAATTCCATGATCATTGTCCCTCAATAAACTATCAACTTGTTAATTGTGACTGTACTCACATAGTACTGACTTCATTCAGTGAGGACTGCAATGATTTGCATTGCATATCCTGTATCTCTTTCTTTTATACTATTTGAAAGCATTAATGATTCTCAATTAGACATGTTGGTCTCAACCCTCATGGGAGCCACATTTTCCCCACATGCTAAAATGAAATGAGTATTAAATGACACCTGTATATGCACATGAAACAAACATGTTAGGAAAATCATGGGCATGTGATTAATATTTCTTGATTATCTTGTTGCTTTCTTGAAGGTCCATGTGATATTAGCTGGTTTACTACATCTGAAAGTCAAATTGGATATTTGTTGATGTATATCATGTGATGTATGATGCCTCGTCATTGCTCTAACATCAGTTTTCAAAATTTTATGTAGGTAACTAGGGGCAGTAGAGAGACAGCAGCTGAGTGCATGACAAGTGGACAACACGGGATGACACCAGACATGACAAACAGGACCAAGACTTGTCATTCAGGCAATGACAAGTCACCCTATCTCATATGCATATTTATCTCTTTAGTTTTCTATAAATGTATAGTTTCTCTTTTCATTTGTAGTCAAACAGTTAGTCTCATGGTTTGTGTGAGACCTTATACATTTACTGTTCTCAATAAAGATTACTACCTTTTAAAAGATCAGTATAATCTCTTAAATCTAAAATGCATCTAAAATGCAACATTCAACTCTAATCTTAACTTGTATAATATATGCATATGGAAATGATCCAGCAGAAATAAAATGTACCTTTCTCTTCTTCAAAAACTAAAAAGCTCTACCCCATTTTGCTAGTAGTGAAATTAGGTAACATATTTGGTGGCATTTTCTATATGTTTGCCTGCTAAACATTAGACCAGTTGCCTAGACCTTATCCATTGGGCATGGGGTCACTCAAAGACTTCTAAAACACTTGGATAAATAGATTTCTGACTTCTGCAACTCAGTAGAACAAAGTGAAAGACACCTAAAAAACCTGAACAAAAGCAAAAATGCAACAAAGGCAACTATCTAATTGTGTTGGAGAGCACTTAGGGAAAAACAAAAAGCATATAAACTATGGTGATCAGCACTTATTGAAAGTAAGAAACCTAACCTACTATTCACAAAGGCATATCATACCTCAAAACACCTTTTTAGGTGTATCCCATTAACTGGAATAGGCAAATTTTCTCCATCCATGTTTGATAACTGGAATGCATTATCCTGCTTGCATTCAGTGATGATAAATGGGCCACTCCACATGCTATCAAACTTAGAGTGTTTACCTAGCTTGCCTTTTAGTTCATCCCATTTAAGAACAATGTCACCCTCTCTAAAAATTCTGGGAGTGGCTTTCTTATCAAATACCCTTTTTGTTTGAAGCTGATGATTCTCCATAGCTTTCATTATCTCTTACTTCTTCTAACTCCATGAGCTGAGCATATCTAACAGCCATTAGATCTTCCTCTTCAAACATTTCTAGTTAATTCATGACGTCAAGAGCTGGTAGCTCAACAGATTGAGGTAGCTCTGTATCTTTGCCATAAACTAGGATATATGGAGAGTTCCCAATAGACCTTTTGGGAGTTATTCTATCTGCCCATAGAGTAGATTTCAACTTGGTCTACTAGGTCCTCTGGTTATCTTTCATAGTTCTTTTGATAATCCTTATCAGGTTCTTGTTTGTGGATTCTGCCAAACCATTACCTTGAGGGTAATAGTTTGATGATGTGTTTAAATAAATGCCATTCTTTACAACCCAGTCTGTTACTCTAAGTCCAACAAAGGCTAAAGTATTGTTTGAAATGATAGATTCAGGAAGTCTAAATCTAGATACTAAATCATAATAAAAGTTTAAGACAACATTCTCATTGGCTTCTTTCAAAGCCACTGCTTCAGTCCATCTCGTGAAGTAATATGTTGCTGTAAGTACCCACCTATGATCTATACTGGATGGTGGGTTAATAGCACCTATCAAGTCAATGCCTCATCTCATAAAGGGTTGTTCCACTTGTATTGGCTGCAGAGGTAAAGCTGGCAGCCTCTCTTTGCCTACAAAAATGGCACATTTTACACATTTTCTAGCCCATGCATGGGCATCTCTGAATAAGTTGGGAATAGCCAGCTCTCATTATCTTCCAAGCAATTGTTCTTGGGGCAAAATGATCCCCAACTGTTCCCTCATGGAACTCATAAAGCACTTTGTCAACTTGGTCATTATCAATGCATCTTAAGAGTATATCATTCAGATCCTTTCTAAAAAGAACATTTTTGACCAAAACATAAGGAATAGACTGTAATCTAAAATACCTCCTTTTGGCTCTATCTAAACCCATTGGGCACTCACCAGTTTGCAGAAAATGAGTCATATCTTTAATCCAACTTGCTCCAACAGTTGTAGTATCATTTTGAGGCTCATCTTTAGTAACCAAAACTACTTCCTTTTCTGTTTCATTTTCAGGCCTAGTAGCAAGCTGTTCACTAAGTCCTCTTCCCTTGACAAGCTTAGTTATCTTTATATCCACATCATACTCCATGAATTTAGTAATTTACCCAGCCCTCTTTTCATTTACATCCTTGCTTAAGAGAAAATCTTTCACACAGGGTGAGCAACCATTAAATGCACTTTGTTGTTAGAAACAAGATGTCTAAACTTCTTTAAACTCTTAACAACTACAAGGACATGCTTTTCAATAAAAATGTACCTCTGTTCATAATCTTGTAAGCCTTGACTAAAGAAAGCAATGGGTTGTTCAAAACCTTTATTCTGTTGTTGTACCAGAATTGCAAAAATAGTGTCTATACTACCATAAGCATACAAAATGAAATCTTTTGAAAAATTAGGATTTACCAAAGTTAGGTGTTGTTGATAAGGCTTCTTTTATGGATTCAAAACTGAGCTTGGCTTATTTTGTCCAGCTGAAAACTACATTTTTCTTTGACATAGAAGTCAGTGGCTTCAACAAGTTTGCAATATCAGGTATAAATCTTCGCAGAAAATTAATTCTGCCTATAAAACTTTGCAGTCCTCTCTTGTGGTTGGGTAAGGGCAGCTCCAAAATAGCATTCACTCTTTCTATATCAATGGTAACCCCCTATTTTGACATATCATGTCCTAAAAGCTTACCCTCATGAACAACAAAAATGCATTTCTTGGGATTGAGGGATATACCAAATTCTCTACATCTCTCAAACACTTGTCTTAAATGTGATAAATGCTCATCTGCATTCTTGGATAATACTATGATGTCATCAAGGTACACAAGTACCAACTTATAAAGTAGACCCTTAAAGGCCATATCCATAGCCCTCTCAAAAGTGGAACCAACATTAGATAAGCCAAAAGGCATTCTTTTATATGCCATGGTACCCCACTTTGTAGTGAAAGAGGTCTTATGTTGGTCATCTTCTTTGACCAAAACCTGATTATAACTTGAATAACCATCAAGTAATAAAAATCTCTCTAAACCAGCTACTACTTGTAGGATTTGCTCCATTAAGGGCACTAGATAATGGTCTTTCAAGGATGCTCTATTGAGGTCTCTAAAATCCACACAGAGTCTAATTTCTCCATTCTTCTTCCTCACGGGAACAAGATTGGAGACCTAGGATGTGTGCTTGATTGGAAAAATGATATTTCCCTCAATTATCTTGGTTAACTCTTTAATCATTAGAGGCTCAAGTTTTGGGTTTAAAGGCCTCTGCTTCTGCCTAACAAGTTTTGCATTTCACTCCAATTCTATAGTATGTTGTGCAATGTGAGGATCAAACCCTTTTAAATCCAAATATTCCCAAGCAAAGACATCTTGAAATTCTTGACAAAGAGCAATAAAAGCTTTCTTATCTTCAGGTTAATAGATTTTACCACTTTTAAGGAGCTTACCTTTAAAAATTTCTAGCTCCACATAATGTTCCTCTTTGACCTACATGCTGGTTTTGCTCTTTTTAAATTGATCATCAGTGCTAAAGATAGATTCCAAGGTGACTAATCCCTTGGGCAATTTGTTAGTCTTCAAATGAACAATCTGCTCATTAGAATGTTTCTGAATCATGTCTTGATTCATCATTGAAAACTCATCCTCCTCTAGTAAAAATCTCAGTATCTGTTCATCACTCGCAAACACTTGCCAGTGAATGTTATTATCAGGAATAGAGGGTCTAATAACCACCTTAACATAATGCCAAGCCTTTTCCTTTTTTATATCATTAGGAATATCAAATTGAGCTCCTATTGCAGCTAACCTATCTGCATGATTATTTTGACTTCTTGGAATAGAAACTAGGTTAAAAGTACTAAACTTTTCAATCATATCACACAGTCTATGCTTGTAGGATTTTGAAACATTAGTTTTGGTAACATGCAGCCCTCTAACCTGATTTACAATGAGTTCACTATCCCCATATACCTACAAACAGTTGATTTTTCTCTTTCTGGCCCACTCCAATCCCTGAATCAAACCTTTATATTCAGCAGTATTGTTAGTGGATGAGAAAGAACAATAGAAAGTAGAATAATACTTGTCACCTTGTGGGGACACAAGCATTGTACCCCCACCAGCTTCATTTCTACTCCTAGAACCGTCAAAGTACATTTTCCGTAACTCATCCTACTGTTCCAACTATTGTTCTATACTTTTCTCAAGGTTTGGCATAACTGTTTCAGGTTCATGCAGCATATAAATACCCAAACCAGCTTCCTAAATGTAATAATTAGGGTTGTCATTAACATTTTCTGATGCCCACTCATTTAAAAGTACTTCTGGTACACTTTTAGCCTGCAATTCTTGAGCAGCAACAAGCTCACTATCATAAGAAATAGTGCAATTGGCATTAATTGCACTCGAAACATATGGCTCAATGTGATCCTTGGCAAGAATCTTAGATTTTATAGTCACCTTTGTTCCATATCTGGTCCTAAAAAACATGTGGGATGAATCTGAAGACAAATACCCTCCTATTTTGGTAGTGAACTCCCTTGACAAACACATGGCAAAATGAGGGGGTAAATTAATGATAAACACCTCCTGAGAGATTGAAACATTTGGACATGCATGCAATGTGATACCTAAGTCTTTAATCACACCTACAGTGTTGACAGATGTTCCATCTAATTGGAGTACTCCCTTTTCAAGAGGCTGGTATTTCAATCCTAAATGATCTGCAATCTGCTTCAGCATGACTGGACTACTTGCCTCACTATCCACCATACAGTTATGTACTAATTTGTCTCCTATTATCAATGAGACATAAAATGGGAGAGGTTTGACACCCTTATCTAGTTGTTTATTATTGTCCTGAGGTGAATTTGTAAGGATAGTCCTAGCTGGGTCAACTGTTGCATCACTAGACACTTTCAAATCAGATAAAGTAGATTATAACATGTCTTTTTGGCCTGGGATGGATAAGGAATCCCACATGGACATTGTCACATTCATTTTCTTCATATTTTCAATGATGTTGAAAGGTGAAGTGACGTTTACCTTTTGATGAGACTTTGCAGCAGCAGGATCTGCCTGTATGTGAGGCTGTTCCTTGGTAGCACTTTGGACATTTCTTTGTAAGATGTGAGGAATTTGAGATGTGGATGGTCCAGCAGCTTCTTTTCCTTTGTTTTCTAATTGATCCATCAAAACCCCTCTTTTTAGCTCTTGTATTTGCTGCAATCAGAAAATCATCCTTGTTTACTCCACAAAACTCTTCACCCTGCCAGTTGAGGAAGGCAGTATCATTTGGAGGCTGTTCTTGCTACTGGAAAGGCCCATCATTAGGTATGTTAGGCTAAGGTACTACAACATTTTGTACCATTAATGCCTGATTGATGACTCCATTTGAGTAGGTAGCTTGATTGTGTGGCTGATTGCAAGGAAAACAACATTCATACTTTGTTGCAAGGTTATTTTAAATAGGGACAAGATCTCTAACTGCATTAATTGGTGCAAGATTATAAGGCTAAAAAGGCCTTGGGTTTACATTCTACCTTGTACCTTGGTAATTTCCTTGGTATGGTGGTCTATTTGCTTGGTATGGCTGATATGGCTATCTATTCTGGGACTATTGCTTTATGTTCACCAGTGCATTTCTAAAAGTTTGAAGTATGTTTTCAATCTTTTGCTGGCTATTTTTAATCTCTTTTAGCTCTTGTGATGAGCTGGAAATAGCAGCCTCAGGATTGACAGCAGTTGGCACTGCTACAACAGTAGGTATAGAGGCAAAAGATGGAATCTGCAATGGCATAAAAGGCTAGATTTTAGGAAAAATATGCATTGGTGGCCTCGGTGCTATCTTACCAGCCTGAATCAGGCTATTTTCTTCTCTAATTGCTATTTCATAAGCATCTGGTAAACTAGTACCTCCCATTGATTGTATCATGATAGAAATGTCACTATTAAGAGCTTTTAAATAATACAAAAAAACATAATCTGATGAGGGTCTTACCCTGGCTGGGATTTTGTCCCATGTTTTCTAAAAATAGAAGTTGAAGTCCATCATTTTCTCTTGAGGAGCTCTATTTATTATGGTTAGCTATTCAACCAATGATAAGTGATCAGACTTATCTTGAAATTGTTTGTACAATTTATCACCCAAGTCATCACATGTTCTAATGGTGTTCACCGGTAGACTCCTGAACCACTGCAGGGCCTTTCCTTTCAATGAAGTAGCTAGCAACTTGATTGCTACATTTTCTTGGGTTACACGATGAACTCCACATAGGGAAGCCATGTCTCTGATGTGCTCAATCGGGGTAATTTGATCCTCCCCTGTGAAAAAAGGTATATTTTTCAAGGATGCCATGGGTATGTCATCATGTTGTGTTAAGTTCAATGGGCTTCCCCATCAAATGCCACAAACGACTGATTCCTTGCCATTGGAATAGCTGGAAGTGGATTTTCTTGTACTGGTATAGGAGATACAGGTACTACTAGTCTAAAACTTGGTGGAGTTGACTGAACTCTCTTTGAAATTGGGGTTCTTTTCACATTTCTGCTTTGTCTTCTAGGTGGAGACAATTGTAAATACTCAAAAGAACTTGAACTTCTGGTTTGTATCTTTTTCATAAAATTAAAACAACACTAGTTTACTTGTTCTATTCTTAGTGAGAGTCACCAGATATGTAGGAAAACACCTCTTAAAGGATGAAAGATGCTAGTTGCAAATCAAAACAAGCAAAGTTTAAAAACTGAAACTGTCTTGATTCGACAGTCCCACCGGGTGTGCCAAAAACTGTTATCTCTGAAAGTTGTACCCTACCAATTTGTAGAAAATTGGTACTCTAGAGGAACATGGAAACACTCCTATGGTTGTGGGTCACCTAAAAACTAGAGTGAATCTCCAGAGAAGGCCGGCTTCTTAAACTTTGTATCACCTAAGACTGACTACTCTATGTCATTGACAAGGAAAAGAGTGAGAAGGATATGCACTAAAACTAAAATTAACTCTAAAGGGTGATACACCTAACTTAATGAGGAACATGAAAATACTAGATTCAAACACTTGTTAAAATGATTGAAAGATTTCATGCACAACCTATCACTTATACTTCTGCATAAATATTTCACAAGTAGGTTTGTGTATGTAGAATTCTTAAGAGGAAAAGATGATTTCACACTTAAAGATAAAACACACTTAAAACACAACTTGCAACCTACATTAGTATTTCCTACATAAAAGGCTCTAAATCCTGAGACAAAAGCTAAGAGGAAATAAAACTTACTTCACAGATAACTCTATCAAATCAGTTGATAAGCACAAAGATGCATAAGACAAGTAGGCACAATTTCCAATCAATGGCATTCAAGGTCTCCACTATATTCCATATCAAGTAAACTGGTAAAATGAGTTACAAATTATCAAAATTTGAGCAAGGATTGCAAAATCACAAGTCTCCAAAAGTTGCATAATCAGAACTAAGTACAAATGAGTCACAAAATTGACTATATCCACCAGCTTCCTCCTAAAATCTATCAAAAGAGGAACTGAAAATAGTTGGGGTCGGATACAATAGAAAAGCCCCAAATCTAGCACCTAAATTTGCTCCAAAAGAGGTCACAATGAGTGAAAAAGTCCAACATGATTTAGTCTAACATAATGTCACATAAAGCTATCCACAAAAGGCTCCTAATTGCCCTCCAAGTCAATGAAATCTTCTCCTAAATCTCCTACAAATGTTGGGCAACTCAAACAACTACCTCCTATAAGTTTGGCATGTGTCTATCCACCTTCTCCAATCCCCTATATGCTTGGCATATTCCAAGGCATGAGAAGATCACTTAATACTTTGCATTTATCTTTACCACCTCTTTGCATTTAAGGATAACAATGAACTTTAAATGGTTTATAACTCCACCATTTAGGTATAAATGTTTTACATTTGGTATTTATGCAAAAAGAAACAAAAAACCAAGCACCTACGTGCTGGTCCAAATGTATAAAGGATAAAGTAACACAAAAGTCTTAAAAGACTTACATGCCACATCATAGCATATCACAAGGCAATAAACACATACTAGGCACACAATACCTTAAGTCTTGACCACGAACTACATTATGAAAAATGCAAAAGTTTTAAAATTGCAATAAAAACCCATCAGGTTTTTAGGGTACAAACCCTAAAAAGACAAAAAGGCACATTTCAACTTTACTTTTCATTCTTGCATTTTTGCATTTCTGCTTGTCACCATGGAGGGTTTTTGAATGCTTCCTGTAGATTTTCTGAGGAGTTTTTAAGGTATTTTTGATTGTATTCTTCACACATAGCCATGTGACCTAGTAAGCTTAGTCATATTTGAATGCTCTTTTATTGATCTTCTTTCATGTTCTGAGAAAAATAAGATACATATTTCACCTTTTCCATACCCATGGCCATATATACTAAATTGCATGCATGAAATACTATATTTCTTGGTAAAAAGCTACAGAAGTAGAAAGATTTGTTATTTCTGTAAAAATGCTCCTCTGTTTGGTATTACCATGATTTGAACACACACAGTCGGCCTCTACTATTGGAAAAGACTGAGAAACAGGGGTTGTCTTCATTAGGGTTTTTGCATAAACAAACCCTATCACTGTATATGGCTCTTAAAATCACCATAGTTGTATGGGTACTTCATACTCTTTGATAAACTGATAGAAATGCAAGAAAATGAAAAGTTGCATTATTGCTGTGCTTGACATTTCTTTTATTGTCACCTTTACAAGGGTTTTGTGCTACAAATCCTTTACTGTGAATAGCTTTTATGATCTTCTCCATGATATCACTGAACATAAGCTATATGGGTATTTCAAAATGCAAAATATGAAAAGCTTCATGGTTGTTGTGCTATGGTTGACCCTGTTTACTGTTACATGAGCATTCAATGACTAAAACTGATATTATGTTATTACTCACTATCCTTGATGTTCATCATGACTGACCTTACTCATTTCACCATCTCTTTTGTCTTATTCAGCATGATTGAGATATTGTCTCTGATAGAAGATAAATGCCTGCTTATACTTGTTTGTTGGCTATAGCTACTCTTTATCTTTTATATTCTACTACTCAACATGAGAAATGATTGTTATGGTAGTCCTCAGATTGCATCGCTATTCTTAACCTCATGCTGACTATGCAGGTGATAATGAGTTCAAGATCTCTGATAGATCCCTAAATGTCTCATAACCATGACTATGAGGACTACCTCCTTCATGTTATCTTCATTGATTGTTGACTATCATCTATAGCATGCTATGACAGTCATCATTATTGCAATCAAGGTGAATACCTCTTCACTGTTTCAAGACTGAGAACTCTGCATACATGTGCCTGAGTAGTGTTTGAGCTCTTTATGACACTTCATTGTCTTCATTTACTGTCATTGTCCTCACTTTCTTCTATGTAGGATTCAATAAGGTCTGACAGGATTCTCAATTGTTAATAGATCATAGATATTTGGCAAGATATTATGCTCTTCATAACATCCAATAGAGTTATCTTAGGCTTCATTGCTTCTCCAATGGCTTCTTGGCTTGTTCTTTATTGACTGTCCTTCAACCTCTGGTGTAGGTGACTGTCTTAACTGCATTCTTTGCCATTGATGTGATTGCTACTTTGAACTCTTCACTTCTTATTGTCACCCAACTAAGCTATTCATTGTTCTTAGTATCTCTATCTCCATATAGGATCCTCTTGATGCTGACAGTCCTCTTTTTGCAGTGATGTAGAGATCTCTAATGACTGTTGCTTCTTATTCTTGAAGATATCTTAGACTCCCTTTTGTTATGACTGTTTATTTCTTTGCTCATTACAACCTTCTTTTCTTGATATCAAACTGATGTGACAACCATCTTTTATGACTATCCTTTGGTCATTCTATGAAGATTGTCATCATTCAGATCTCTCACTACTTCTGCAAATCTTATATAGAGTCACATATATGATCTATAGAAGGTTTAACTGATGGTATAAAGTTCTTTCACATGATGCATCTATCTCCTTTTGTATAATAGAAATATATCATTCTTATCTTTTGATTTCTTCCAGTCCTTGACAATAAAAAATCACTGTGTCCTTCCAGTGAATAAGAACATACTAATGCATTCTTATGGATAGTAACAAATTTGCTTTACATTTGGTCAATGAAGTACTCTATAGCCTAAGCATTTGTTTCTTGGTGACATTGGTTGTGGTGTGTAATCATCATAGTGTGAAAGCTCATTGTGTCTTTGTTTTATTTACTGTATATGCTTAGTTTCAGAAACAACTTCATGTTTTGATGGTGATCTCTATCCTTCAATGCTTCTTTTCCATCTAAATCTTGATGGACTGTTCATTGTTTTGAAAGCAATGTCATATTAACTATCACTGCTCTTTATGATTGTTATGATAATCACCCTAAGCTGACTATCACAGTTAATTCCATGATCACTATCCCTCAGTAAACTGTCAACTTGTTAACTCTAACTGTACTCACATAGTACTGACTTCATTCAGTAAGGACTACAATGATTTGCATTGCATATGTTGTATCTCTTTCTTTTATACTATTTGAAAGCATTAATGATTCTCAATCAGACATGCTGGGCTCAACCCTCGTGGGAGTCACATTTTCCCCACATGCTAAAATGAAATGAGTATTAAATGACACCAGTATCTGCGCATGAAACAAACATGTTAGGAAAATCATGGGCATGTGATTAATATTTCTTGATTATCTTGTTTCTTTCTTGAAGGTCCAAGTGATATTAGCTGGTTTACTGCATTTGAAAGTCAAACTGTATATTTGTAGATGTATATCATATGATGTATGATGCCTCGTCATTGCTCTAACATTAGTTTTCAAAAATTTATGCAGGTAACTAGGGGCAACAGAGAGACAGTAGCTAAGTGCATGACAATTGACAACACGGGATGACACCAGACATGACAAATAGGACCAAGACTCGTCATTTAGGCAATGACGAGTCACCCTATCTCATATACATATTCATCTCTTTAGTTTTCTATAAATGTATAGTTTGTCTTTTCATTTGCAGTCAAACAGTTAGTCTCACCGCTTGTGTGAGACCGTATACATTTATTGTTTTCAATAAAGATTACTACCTTTTAAAAGATCAATACAATCTCTTAAATCTAAAATGCATTTAAAATGCAACATTGCACTGTAATCTTAACTTGTATAATATATGCACATGGAAATGAGACAGCAAAAGCAAAATGTACCTTTCTCTTCTTCAAAAATTCAAAAGCTCTACCTAATTGAGCTAGTAGTGAAATTAGGTAACAGATCCCACACATCATATTTCAGTCCGTAAAAAAGAAAAGACAAAGGTACATAAAGACTGTTAGATTTAGAATAGACAACTGAGAGGGGGGGTGAATTAGTTGTCCCAAAACTTTCTCATATTAATTACTTAAATCCTTTGTGTAATTCAATAAATCAATCATGGAAACATAATGCAACAATTCAAGAGCATAAACACATTAACACATATGACACCAGGATTTTAATGCGGAAAACCTGGTTAAGGGAAAAACCATTGGGTGACTAACCCCAGATTGTATTCTCTGTTAAAAGAATAAGAGGAACAAAATGGTACATGCCAATTAGGGTTCACTGCCTAAGCACACTACTCACAAGAGGCCCACTGCCTATAGGAGACACATTGTCTACAGAATAATAATAAATATTACATAGTTGAACTGAAGAATAGCATCTTCACCATTCTTGAGTCAGTTCCATTTAAGATCAATACTTTTTCTCTACCTTTCGCTCTACTCTTCTCTACCACACTCTCATCTCCTACAAGATGCCTTTGAAATGACTTCACAACTTCTTATTTATACAAGACATCGACTTTGGGATAATCATCCAAGTCGACATACTTTACAGAGCAAATACACAAATACAACTTGACTAAATTACAAAAGACTTCATGTGGATCACCACACTGTTAGCCACACAAAACTGAGACTTCAATCTTCTTTTAGGAACATGCCATGCTTCACAGAACATTTTCAAGATCATCTACAGGATATGTAACTTATCCAGTCAGCCAAGCTTAGGAAGAACGTCATCATTCGTAAGTAATTCTTCAATTACGAGATCAATCTTTAATGCAGACCACCAACAAGAACTGGACATAATCCAGAGACCCCTACAAGCTTGCCTGAATCACCAAGGGCATCCACACTACTATTTACTGAAATCATTCTCTCCTTCATTCAGAACCTCAAGAACACAATCTGTCGTCACTGTCATATTGGAATAGATGTTTGCGGACCTCTAGACCATGAACCAATTGAGTTGTCAATTCAAATTGACTTCCTAAACACTCCACCAAATCTGCAGAACAAGATATTGCATTTATGGATCTTACCAGACCTATTTGTGTCACTCTATCACCTCTGAACATCTGCCAAAACTAGTTTCACTTGAATGGCCATAACTTCTTCAAATCTTCATGCGGACCTCTCAAATCTTTACTGGATCACCTTTAAACACATATCTACAAACCCTTTGATGTGCATCCTCTGATCTTCATCTTAGCTGGGATCTTCACTTCACTGTCTTCACTGTTCTTCTTTGTTCCTAATAGGACTAATTTTCTCAATATCCTCAGCATACAACTCATCCAATCCTTGACATCAATGCAACAAGAGTATGTTAACATCAATGACAACACCGGTTAGGCCCATACTTGCAACAATCTCCCCCTTTGTCATTGATGGCAACATATGATGTGAAAAACTGTTTTAACCATCAAGACAAGAACTTATCCTTATTGACTGACATAACTCCCCCTATCAAAAACAACCATTCACATGTCTTCTCTTCCTTTACTGCTCCCCCTTTGATTTGCAACCACTTTTTGTTTTTCACATGTCTTCTCTCCCCCTTTAACATCAATGGCAAAGGGCACATAATTGCATGACTCAGAATCATACCAACTACTCCCTCTGAGTAGCAACTTCCCATCATCAATCCAGACCATAAGATATGGCTATGAGATCCACTGGAATAATGCACATCAGTGCACCTTAATTTAGAACCGGAGGGGTAATAACCCCTAACTTCTCCCTGAGATACTCAAAAGAGTCCTTGGGTAGAGGTTTAGTAAAAATGTCTGCAATCTGATCCTTGGAGGGCACAAACTCCAATCTGACTTCATTCTTGTTCACTTGCTCTCAAAAAGTGAAACTTGATGGATATATGTTTTGTCTTTGAATGCAACACTAGATTTTTTGATATATTTATTGCACTTGAATTATCATAGAAGATTGTGATAGGTTCCTCATACTCCACTCTGACGTCTCTTAGCATTTGCTTCATCCATAATACTTGAGTGCAACTACCTGTTGTTGCAATATATTCTGCTTCTGCAGTGAACAAAGATATTGCCTCTTGTTTCTTGCTTAGCCAAGAAACCAATCTTTTCCCCAAAAAGAATACTCCACCACTGGTACTCTTTCGGTCATCCACATCTCCTGCCCAATCTGCATCTGTATAAGCATGAAGAGAGAAATCATGATCTCTAGGATACCATAAACCATACTCAACTGTCCCTTTTAGATATCTGAGAATCCTCTTGATTGCCATGACATGAGATTCTCTAGGATCAGCTTGGAATCTAGCAACAAGACCAACAACATTCATAATGTCAGGTCTAGTTTGAGTAAAATACAATAGTCTTCCAATCATTGACCTATACTTTTTCTGATCAACCTTAGGAGAGTCATCATCTTTGCTCAATTTACATCCGGTTGCCATGGGAGTACTCATTGGTTTTGAGTCTTCCATCCCAAACTTCTTCAACAATTCTTTCACATATTTGGTCTATGAAATGAAGATTCCTTTGTTTGTTTGAATGATTTGTAGACCCAAGAAGAAATTCATTTCCCCAAACATGGACATCTCAAATTCACTTTTCATTTGATTTTTAAAAGTTTTGTACATACTATCTCTTCCTCCAAAAATGATATCATCAACAAATACTTCAACAATCAAGATATTTTCATGATCAATTTTGAAGTACAAGTTGTTGTTAGCAGTACCTTTGTTGAAACAAATCTTCATAAGATGCTTATCCAGTCTTTCATACTAGGCTCCTGGGGCTTGTTTGAGTCCATATAGCGCTTTCTTCAACTTGCAGACCATATCACCATGATCAGACAATTGAAATCCATTTGGTTGCTCAATGTAAACTTCTTCTTCTAAGTCACCATTTAGGAAGGCAGACTTGACATCCATCTGATATACTTTGAAGCCCTTGAAGGTAGCAAAAGCAAGAAATAATCTGACTACTTCAATTCTTGCCACCAAAGCAAAAGTTTCTTCAAAATCAACTCCTTCTTCTTGGGAATAACCCTTGTAGACTAATCTGGCTTTGTTTCTGACTACTTCACCATCTTCATTTAGTTTATTCCGGAAGACCCCTTTGGTTCCAATCACATTTTTGTTTCTTGGTCTAGGAACAAGATCCCTAGTGTGATTTTTCTCAATTTGCATCAGCTCTTCCTTCATTGCTTTAGTCCAGCTTTCATCATTGTATGCTTCATTCATTGTCTTTGGTTCAATCTTTGAAATCAGACAATACTTTTCTGAATCTTGAGCAATCTTTCTTCTTGTTTGAACACCTTTTCTTTTATCACCTATGATCTGATCTTTAGAGTGATTCAGTCTTACATACTTGGGAATTTTGGGAATTTCTTGTACTTCTATTTCTTGAACAGGTCCATTCAAACTTATCTCTTCTTGATTCTCCGGATTAGTCTGGATCTAAATTTCAGAAGGGGCTTGGACTTCTTGGACCAAAACATCATTCTGATGATCTTCATCATATTCATAAAACCTTAAGGGTTTTTCAATACCTTCATCAACCTTCACATTTGTACTTTCTATAATCTTTCTCAATCTCTTGTTATAACACTGGTATGCTTTGCTTTGAGTAGAATAACCCAAGAATATTCCTTCATCACTTCTAGCATCAAATTTTCTAAGGTCTTCATCTCTTTTAATATAATATTTGCTACCAAAGAATCTGAAATACTTCACAGTGGGAGTGATGCCAAACCAGAGTTCATAAGGGGTCTTACCAGTATTGCTTCTGATTTGTACTTGATTAAGAGTATAGACAGCAGTGCTTACAACTTCTCTCCAGTAGATTTGAGGAACATTTGCTTCCATTATCATGGTTCTAGATGCTTCCTGGATGGTCCGGTTCTTCTTTCCACTACTCCATTCTATTGTGGAGTTCTTGGAGTAGACAACTATCTTTTTATCCCATGTTTCTCACAGAATTCTATGAACTCTTCGGATGTGAATTCTCCACCTCTATCAGACCTAAGACATTTTATGTTTAATCCGGTTTCACTCTCTACCATAGATTTGAATATTTTGAATTTCTTAAGAGCCTCAGATTTCTCTTTCAGAAAAGTCACCCACATCATCCGAGAGTGGTCATCGATTAATAACATGAAGTATCTATCACCTTGCAAACTCTTGATTCTTGCCGGACCATATAGATCAGTATGTACCAAGTCCAACAATCCAGTAGAAGACTGTTCCTTACTTTTGAATGTGACTCTGCTCTTCTTACCCAATTGACATTCTTTGCACAAACTATTAGTACGTTTCACCAGTCTTGGAAGATCTCTTACAACCTGAGTGTTGCTTATCTTGATGATATTATCAAAATTCACATGACAAATTCTCCTATGCCACAACCAACTCTAATCAATTTGAACAAATAAACAACTTTTACCAGTACCAACCAAGTGGAAGATATTACCTTTTGTTTGAATATTGGATGCAATCTTTTTCCAGAACTTTCAAAGATCTTACATTTTCCATTTTTGAATCAGAGATCATAGCCTTTGTCCACCAACTGTCCAACATTGAGAAGATTGTGCTTTAGACCTTCAACATATAGTACATTACTGGTTTTGTTCTTTCCATCAAAAGAAATAGTTCCTCTACCTCTGATCTTGCCAGCAGAATTATCACCAAATTTTACAACTCCACCTTCATATCTTTCCAAATCTATAAACTTATTTTTGTCACTTGTCATATGGTGGGCACACCCACTGTCAATGACCCAATCATCCTTTTCTTCAACTTGGGCAGCCAAAGCTCTTTCTACCATTTTATGATTGACAGATTCAGAGGGCATTGGATCTTCTTCCTTGATGGCAATAAACACCCAGTCACTTCTAGATTTGTTTCTTGTCTCTGATTCATCATCTGTTACTCCTTCATCATCATCATCTTCATGAACATAGTAACATTTCTTTTGGAATCTTGATCTATTTGGATTAGCTCTTGAAAATCTTTTCGGACACCTTGAGGCAAAATGACTAATCTTATTATGGTTGAAACATTTGAAGGGCAATTTTCCTTCATACTTATCAGATCCTCTTGGCAATCTTTTTGCAATAAGGGCTTCAAGTTAAGCAGCTTCTGCTTCATCTTCTTCCAGATATTTTCTTGCTTTTTCATACCATGATAGTTTCTTTGAAGAGTTCTCTCTTGGATCAAACTTTTGTTTGCCTTTTACAAAGGCACTAGCTTTGAATGCAGATTTAGTCTTGGGGGTGCATCTCCAAACTCAGCCAATTCAAATGTAGCTAATTCCAACCAATTAATCTCTTGTGATATTTGAGAAAGATCTGAATTCTTCAATAGCAGCAACCTTGTATTTGTAAGAAGGAGGTAGGGATCTGAGAACTTTGGCAACAATCTCATCTTTATCCAAGATTCCACTAGCACATCTAATGCCACAAACAAGCTCATTTATTCTTGGTATAAATGTAGTGATATTCTCATCTTCATTCATCTTCAGGTTTTCAAAATTTCCTTTTAGACTCTGTAGCTTGGCACATTTAACATATTTGTCTCCTTCATGCAGAAGTTCTAGTTTTTTCCAAATCTCATATGCAGGTTTTAGATCTATAACTTTTGTCAGCTCTGAATCAGATAAGGCACTTAGTAGTGTTTCTTTAGCCCAAAAATTGTTTTTAGTATCTCTAATTTCATCTACAGTTCTCAGACCATTCTGAGGAGGAACATACTTCTTTGAAACCATGATCTAATATTACATTCCCATACATTGTAAGTGACATTCCATGCAGCTTTTCCAAAGAGTGAAATTGTTTCCATCAAACCTTGGACTATCCTTCTTGTAGGAAGACATCCTGGATCTCCTCAAGCGGTTAATCTCTTTTAGAGGAACTTAGCTTTGATACCAATTGTTAGATTCAGGATAGACAACTGAGAGGGGGGTGAATCAGTTGTCCCAAAATTTTCTCTTATTAATTACTTAAATCCTTCTTGTAATTCAATAAATCAATCATGGAAACATAATGGAACAATTCAAGAGTAGAAACACATTAACACATATGACACCAAGATTTTAATGTGGAAAACCTAGTTAAGGGAAAAACCATGGGGTGACTAACCCAAGATTGTATTCTCTGTTAAAAGAATAAGAGGAACAAAATGGCACATGCCAATTAGGGTTCACTGCCTGAGCACACTGCTCACAAGAGGCCCACTACCTACAGGAGACACACTATCTATAGAATAATAATAAATATTACATACTTGAACTGAAGAATAGCATCTTCACCATGCTTGAGTTGGTTCCATTTAAGCTCAATACTTCTTCTCTACCTTTCACTCTACTCTTCTCTACCACACTCTCATCTCCTACAAGATGCCTTTGAAATGACTTCACAACTTCTTATTTATACAAGACATTGACTTTGGGATAATCATCCAAGTCGGCATACTTTACAGAGAAAATACACAAATACAACTTGACTAAATTATAAAAGACTTCATGCGGATCACCACACTATCAGCCACACAGATCTAAGACTTCAATCTTCTTTTAGGAACACACCATGCTTCACAAAACATCTTCAAGATCATCTGCAAGATGTGCAACTTATCTGGTCGGCCAAGTTTAGGAAGAACATCATCATCTAGAAGTAATTCTTCAATTACGAGATCAATCTTTAATGCGGACCACCAACGCAAACTGGACATAATCTAGAGACCCCTACAAGCTTGCCTGAATCACCAAGAGCATCCACACTACTTCTATTTACTGAAATCATTCTCTCCTTCATCCGAAACCTCAAGAGCACAGTCTTTCATCACTATCATATTGGAATAGATGCTTGCAGACCTCCAAACCATGAACCAATTGAGTTGTCAATTCAAATTGACTTCCTAAACACTCCACCAAATCCACAGAACAAGATATTGCATTTCTAGATCTTCCCAGACCTATTTCTGTCACTCTATCACCTCTGAACATCTGCCAGAACTAGTTTCACTTGAATGGCCATAACTTCATCAAATCTTCATGCGGACCTCTCAAATCTTTACTGGATCACCTTTAGACACATATCTACAAACCCTTTGATGTGCATCCTCTAATCTTCATCTTAGCTGGGATCTTCACTTCATTGTCTTCACTATTCTCCTTTGTTCCTGATAGGACTAATTTTCTCAATATCCTCAACATACAACTCATCCAATCCTTGACATCAATGACAACACCGGTTAGGCCCATACTCGCAACAAAGACAAATCCGCAGAAGACAAATTTTCTAAAGACAAGGATATAACTATAATAATGGTTGTTAATCATATAAGCCAGCATCGATCCTTCCTTAAAGGGTTGTGCCTAGACGGAAGAGTTGTGGCTAATAAAAAATGATGATATTTAAAGAGGATCAATGGGACCTCATTGGGGGATCTCAGAAATCATACTCAGCACAAGAAACAAAGCATTCGATACATTGAAGCAACCAAAGAACAATGACAATCATTTGCATTTAGTGGAATCAGAAATCATCTTCAGCCCTTAGTTACAATAGCAAACATTACATATAATCACAGCCATCACCAAAGATGAATATTAAGAAGAATTTAGTAAGTAGTAGCACAATGTTACCAGTGATTCAGGAATAACAAAGGTATGATCTTGGTCCCTATCTCCCTATATCATAATATCATCTGCTATTCAAATTAGCAGAATATAGGATAAGAGTCTAGTAGTATCATAATGAGGATTAAATAAGATATAGTGCATATGAAAATTGGATTAACTAGGATTTGAAATTGAGTACCAAATGATAGATAGAAATCATAGCACTAATAAGATATGTCTTATAACCTTATAATGATGAATAAAAATACTAATCATAGACTTAGATGCTATGTTAAAATTAAAGCATAGAATATAGTGAAATTACTATCGTAGATTGGATATGCAACATATAAGAATAAGTTCTTAAGACAGTCATGACAGATAAGGGATGAGAGGTAAGGGCTCATGGTCAATCAAACAACACCCATATATCAAGACAAAGGGGTAAGGCTAAGCAATATGGTGTAATCATGTTTGATGCCCGAGTTGGTCAAGATCACCTTCTGGGATAAAGACCAATAAATCCTTATCTCAAGTTGGCCTAGAGTACCCCTCTATGATAAGTGCCCATTGTGTCATGTTCGTCAAAAGGACCCCACCTAGATAATGGATAGGGCCTTGTCTCGTGTTGGTCTAGAAGACCCCATCGGGACAAGGGATGGGCCTTCGACTCGAATTTGGTCTAGAGTACCCCTCCGGGTCAAGGAATGGAATATGGAACCCATGATTGCTCCCTTATAAGCCCTCTCTCATTAGGTAAGTGGTTTGATGAACATGTATACCCAAGTATATCTCTCCCAAGTGGAATCATGAAACATGTATAATGGATATTGTGAAAGATAGAATGCATCTAGATTATGATTATAAGGCTTGATTTAATACATCTTTATGTTAATATGATATAAAAGAAGAATTGAACACTAATGTTCTCTTTTGGTGAGTTGAAATGTTGTGCAAGGTTGTGAAAATTTTGGCTTTCTAGAAGGGGAGATTACATGGGATTATGATTATGATGCAGAGGTGACACAAGGGAAGCAACACACAAGAGTTTCCTCTACTGTCCTTTGCCCACTCACCCACTTCAAACAGCCTTCAACCAAGCAACCAAAGGCACATTCAAGGGTGTATGAAGGATTTGGTATCCTAGTGAAGGCTCCACCTTCTAGGCTTCTCCAACACCTTAGGATAGATTAACAAACACCTTCTATGCAGTTGGTTTAATCTCCAACTTTCCAAAACTCTTCAACCTATACCTTGACTAGTAAGGCTACTAGCCCTCCAACTAGGTTTTCTCAACAAAACTTGACAAAATCCCAAATGACTAGGAAAGCAAATGATGGTTTTAGATACCCTTTATGGGACCCTATCAAACTCCCAAGTCTCCTATTCCAACTCCACTCCAGCAATCCATAACACTCATTAGGTCTCTAGGCCTAATTGATCAGGTTAGGCTAGGTTACAAAGTAAGTGCTCAAAATTGGGTGCATAAGTCAGGGGTAGGAATTTGGAATGCTTCTACCTTGTCTCTACAACACAAATTCATCATTTATTTGCTCACCCTATTAGGATTCTATCATCTACAACCTCAAATAGCATGAATTTGGCCAAATACAATGAAATACTTGACCTAGGGCATCACCTTAAAAATTGAAAACGACATCTCCCAGAAAAATGCTTTTGGAATCCTATAATACACATCCCTAGCCTGCATTTCACCAGTTTTTGTGAATTTTCACTAGTGGGAATGCATTCTAGGGCCGGATTTCTATGGCTCCCCTAGAAAACAGGGTTTCTAGACCTGTTTTGAAAGAAAAATCAATAACTTTTGATCCCGACCACTTTAGGACCTCAAACTAGTTTCATTGGAACCCTGACTCCAAGCACTTTTAGAAAAATGACATTTACACACGTGAAAAGTCTGTACAGTCTATACACAATGAGAAAAGAAGGAAAATTTACTATTTTCTGTAGTTTCAATTCCCCAAAACTCCGTACCAGATGTCCTCTACTGTACAGGAGTGAGTTACCATGTTTTTACAACCATTCTAGTTAGTATCTAACTTCCAAAGGCAGATTCAACCACCCAAACTAAGTTTCAACCAGCCAATGTGTCAATGGCAACATTGGCAACAATAGACATTATGTAGTTTTTCCATTTTCCAAAGGATGGCGATTTGTTTTACTTGTCCAATGGAATCTAACCACCCTCATACTCCTTAGACCATGCTAAAACACTAAGACAACTCAAACAAACTCAAAAAGCCAATATTAGACCTTCTAGGCCTAAGTGGCACAACTAGGTCCAAGTGGACTAAGAAGGATATGAGGTTTATAAAGTTACCCCAGACCTCTTGACCACACAAGAATAGACCTTCCAACATGGCTATGAAAAGCCTTATTACAAAACACATCAAACAAAACTCAACTTATCAAAGATGCTAGCACAATGCTTGTAGAGGTCAAACTGCTCCTAGGTGCCCTGTACCATACACCCACTGTCAAACAGAACTCAAGTCTCTTGAGTTGGAATGGTGTCAAATGTGAAACCTACCTTCTCAATGTCTGCTATACTCATCCAAGTGGCATCCTCCTGAGGTTTGTTTAGCCACTTCACCAAATAGTCATGATAGGTGTGCCTTCTAGTTTGTTTTGCAATCCTCTTGTCCAAAATGCACTCAATCTGATCAGGAGATGAAGGAATGAGTTCCTGGAGTGTCTAATCAGTTTGATCTTCTTCAACAATAGTCTGAGGATTAGTTCTTTTATAGGGATAAAGGTCTGAAACATTAAAAATTGGAGACAAAGCAATATCCGGAAGTCTGATTTTATAGGCATTTTCTCCACATTTTTTTAGCACTTCACAAGGCCCAATCTTCTTCATGAGTAGCTTGGTATGGTTACCTACAAGGAGTCTCTCCTTCTTCAGATGGACCATTACCAAATCACCTTCCTTGAACTGCAAATCCCTTCTTTTCTTGTCAGCAAACTGTTTGTACTTCTGTGAAGTGGACAACAATTTCTATTGTACTTGTTCATGGACATCCTTCATGACTTGAACAAAGTCTTCAGCCAAGGCACTGCTATTTTCCAGTCCTTTAACCTCCCTTAGTTCCAAAATACCCCTTGGGTGAGTGCCATAAACAATTTGGAAAGGAGACATGCCGGTGCTTCTATTGACAGTGTCATTGTATGAGAACTCTGCCTGAGCCAAAATTGAATCCCAACTAGCACCCTACTCCTTTGTGAGGCATCTTAGGATGTTGCCAAGAGACCTATTAATCACCTCTGTTTGTCCATCAGACTGAGGGTGATAGGCAGATGATAAGGACAAGTTTGTACCTAGTCTCTTCCACAGTGTCCTCCAAAAGTGTTCTATGAACTTGGGGTCTCTGTCTGAGATGATTGACAAAGGTAAACCATGTAATTCCTTTGAGAAAATACCTGCTATGTGTGAGGCATCATTTGTGGTTTTACATGGGATGAAGTGAGCCATTTTTGAGAACCGATCTACAACTACAAAAATGTTGTCATGCCCATTCTTTGTCCTAGGCAAACCAAGTACAAAGTCCATGCTTATGGAATCCCAAGGCTTTGAAGGAATAGGTAGAGGAGTGTATAACCCTGCATTTGATGTATACCCCTTTGGTCTTTGGCAAATTTGACAAGTTTCAACAAACTTCCTTACATCAGGTGGTATACATTGTTGAAACTTGTCAAATTTGCAACAAACTTCCTTACCCTCTTGGGATACACAACATGCTACCCTTGAAAAGATATCCATCTTGTAACAAAAAATCAGAAAAATCAATATTATACCTTCCTGTCAAGACCTTGCAAGAAAGGTATGGTTCTTTGAAGTCCTCATCTGTTGTATACCGATCCTTGATGGCTTGAATACCTGTACTTTCCAACTGTATGGTCTGCACAACAAGATCTCTCCTACTTAAGGCATCAGCTACCTTATTGGCCACTCCTTTCTTGTGTTTTATGGAGAAGGTGTATGCTTGGATGTACTCCATCCACTTGCCATGTCTGTGATTCAACTTTTGCTGCCTGTTCAAGAAGCTTAATGCATGGTTATCAGTAAAAACTATAAATTCCTTTGGCAATAAGTAGTGTCTCCATTTCCTCAATGACTGAACCATGGCATATAACTCTAGATCATAGGTGGAGTAGTTTTGTTTTGCCTCATTTAACTTCTCACTAAAGAATGCTACAGGCCTCCCATCTTGACTTAGGACTCCCCCAACAGCCCTCTTACTTGCATCACACTCTACCACAAAGACCTTGTCAAAATTAGGTAGCACTAGGACTGGTTTTTTTGATATTTTTTTCTTTAATAGTTCAAAGGCTTGGTTGGCCTCATTTGTCCATACAAATACACATTTTCTGCCCCATTTTATGGTGTCAACAAGTGGAGCACAAATAGTGCTAAACCCCTTAATGAACTTTCTATAAAAGCTACACAAACCATGGAAACTCCTTACCTCCGAGGCTGTTGTAGGTGTTCACCAATTAAGAATGGCTTCCACTTTGCTTGGATCCATTTTTAGGCTGCCCTTGGAGATGACAAACCCCAAAAATATCAACTCTTCTTGTAGGAAGACACAATTGTCAAGATTGATTCTCAACTTCTCCTCTTGAAGCCTCCTGAGCACTTGATGGATATGCCTTATGTGATCTTCCTTGCTGTCACTAAAAATTAGTATATCATCCAAATACACAACAATAAACTTGTTAAGGAAAGGTTTTAGCACTTCATTCATCAATCTCATGAAGGTGCTTGGTGCATTTGACAAGCCAAAAGGCATGACAACCCATTCAAATAGTCCTTCATTGGTTTTGAAGGCGGTTTTCCACTCATCCCCTTCCCTTCCTAATTTGGTGATAACCATTTTTTAGATCTATCTTGGTAAAATACTTAGCCCTACCCAAGCAATCCATTAAATCTTCTATTCTAGGCATTGGAAATCTATACCTGATAGTAATCTTGTTGATGGCCCTGGAATTAGTGCATAGTCTCCATGTTCCTTCCTTCTTGGGTGCAAGTACTGCAGGTACTGCACATGGGCTAATACTCCTCCTGATAAGTCCTTCATCCAATAAGTCTTGGATTTGTCTTGCCACTTCAGCATTTTGCTCTGGAGTCAACTTGTAGGCTGCTTGGTTTGGTAGGGTGGATCCTGGGATGAGATCAATGCAATGACTAATCTCCCTCTTTGGTGGAAGAGCATCCTTACTCTCATCGGCTATCACATCATGAAACCTTTCCAACAATTCTTCCACTTCCTTTGGTCCAATCCTCCTAAGAGGTTGCTGCACTTTGACCTTCTTGGGATTCACATCCTTGGGCTTGATGACTACTACAAAACATGGCACTTTCTCTTCCTTGAGGTTAGCCAAAAACTCTTTTTCACCTACCAACATAACTGAACTAGAAATGACCTTCTCTTTGCAATCATCAATCAAAGGAGTCATTGTAAACTTTTCACCATTTTTGGACAAATAAATCACGTTTTGCTTACCATTATGTTGGGCACTTGTGTCATGTTGCCAAGGCCTTCCAAGAAGAAGGTGGCATGCATCCATATCCACTATCTCACAAAGAACCTTATCATGATATTCACCTATCTTGAATTCAACCCAACATTGCTCTTTTACTACAATTTGCTGCTCCTTGGTTAGCCAAAAGACTCTATAGGAGTTAGGATGAGGCATTCTTTCCAATCCTAACTTAGTCACCATTTCATTAGAAGCCAAATTTTTATAAGAACCTGAATCTACTATTACCTTGCAAACTTTTCCTTTCACCTTGCAAGTGGTTCTGAACAAGTTGTTTGTTTGGGGCTGCTCCTTGGTGGCTGGCATGATGAGTGACCTATTGAACATGATGCATTCTCCACTCTCAGGTGTTACAGACTTGGAAGAGGTTGTTTGGTAACTTGTGGTGCTTTGACAGTCCTCTTCTTGAAGGAGTTGTACTCTTCTTTCTTTCTGATTTGCAGCAATGTTTCCCATCTTCTCTGATGTCCAATCTGATTGCAAGAGAAACACCTTCTAGTAAACACATTGGGACCTCTGCCCCCACTTCTTCCTCTGCCATTACCTCTCCCTCTAAACTGACCCTAATTTGCACTGTTTTTATCAGCCTGCCCTTGGCTGCCTTCTTGTGATCCACCACCTTGGAGTCTAGAGAAATTATCTCTGTTTTGGAATCTACCTCTACCCCTAAAGTTCTGATTTCCTCTACCTCTGCTGCTGCTGTTTGAATCACTTCTCCTTCTTTGTTTATCCTCAATTCTCAATGCCATTTGAAAACACTTATGGACTATTTCTAGGTTAAATAGAGTTAGTTCATCTTGAATGGAGAACTTAAGGCCATTGAGATACCTTGCAAGCTTTTGTTTTTCATTCTCAAGCATCTTGGCTTTCAATGTCACCTTGTGGAACTCCTCTGTGTAGGTGCTCACATCCATGTCCTTCTGTCTCAAGTTGTGCAACTTCTTGTTCAAGTTGACTTCATAATCCTTAGGGACAAATTGCTTCTTGATTTCAAGTACCATCTTCCTCCATGTAGAGATAGGATTCCTATTATCTTCTATCCTTTCATTTTGAATAAAATTCCACCAACTCAAGGCTGGCCCTTTCATTCTTGATTTGGCAATCCTTACTTTCTAATTTTCTGCCACTTCTTCACATTCAAAATAGTTCTCCATTGCCTCAATCCAATCAAGGCACTCCTCTGGATTCATCTTACCAGGAAACATAGGTAAGTCTGCCTTAGTGTCCTTCCTACTCAACTTTCCAAGTGCATCTAGGAATTGTCTCTCTGACATGCCTCCTTGTGGCTCTTCCATAGGCACTTCTTCTTTCTCATCTTGATCCTCTTCATCTAAATCCAAGATGATCTCTGATTTCTTCTTGTCTTTGTCTTTCTTCAACTTTTCTATCTCAGCCTCCATCCTTTTGTTCTTGGCTGCATGCTCTCTCACTATCTTTGCCAATTTAGCATTCGTTACCTTTGAAGGAATTTCCCCCTCTTCTTCTCTATCTCCCATCTCTTTGATGGCTCTGATACCACCTGATGTAGAGGTGACACAAGGGAAGCAACACACAAGAGTTTTCTCTACTATCCTTTGCCCACTCACCCACTTCAAATAGCCTTCAACCAAGCAACCAAAGGCACATTCAAGGGTGTATGAAGGATTTGGTATCCTAGTGAAGGCTTCACCTTCTAGGCTTCTCTAACACCTTAGGATAGATCAACAAACACCTTCTATGTAGTTGGTTTGATCTCCAACTTTCCAAAACTCTTCAACCTATACCTTGACTAGTAAGGCTACTAGCCCTCCAACTAGGCTTTCTCAACAAAACTTGACAAAATACAAAATGACCAGGCAAGAAAATGTTAGATACCCTTTATGGGACCCTATCAAACTCCCAAGTCTCCTATTCCAACTCCACTCTAGCAATCCAGAACACTCATTAGTTCTCTAGGCCTAATTGATCAGGTTAGGCTAGGTTACAAAGTAAGTGCTCAAAATTGGGTACATAGGTCAGGGGTAGGAATTTGGAATTCTTCTACCATGTCCCTACAACACAAATCCATCATTTATTTGCTCACCCTATCAGGATTCTATCATCTACAACCTCAAATAGCATGAATTTGGCCAAATATAATGAAATACTTGACCTAGGGCATCACCTTAAAAATCGAAAACAACATCTCCCAGCAAAATGCTTTTGGAATCCTATAATACACATCCCTAGCCTATATTTCACTAGTTTTTGTGAATTTTCACTAGTGGGAATGCATTCTAGGGCCGGATTTCTATGGCTGCCCTAGAAAATAGGGTTTCTAGACCTGTTCTGAAAGAAAAATCAATAACTTTTGATACCGACCACTTCAAGACCTCAAACTAGTTTCATTGGAATCCTGACTCCAAGCACTTTTAGAAAAATTACATTTGCACACATGAAAAGTCCATACAGTCTGTACACAGTGAGAAAAGTAGGAAAATTTGCTATTTTCTGTAGTTTCAATGCCCCAAAACTCCGTACCTGATGTCCTCTATCGTACAGGAGTGAGTTACCATGTTTTTACAACCATTCCAGTTAGTATCTAACTTCCAAAGGCAGATTCAACCGCCCAAACTAAGTTTCAACTGGCCAATGTGTCATTGGCAACATTGGCAACAATAGACATTATGGAGTTTTTCCATTTTCCAAAGGATGGCAATTTGTTTTACTTGTCCAATGGAATCAAACCACCCTCATACTCCTTAGACCATGCTAAAACACTAAGACAACTCAAACAAACTTAAAAAGCCAATATTAGACCTTCTAGGCCTAAGTGGCACAACTAGGTCCAAGTGGACTAAGAAGGATATGAGGTTTATAAAGTTACCCCCAGACCTCTTGACCACACAAGAATAGACCTTCCAACATAGCTGTGAAAAGCCTTATTACAAAACACATCAAACAAAACTCAACTTATCAAAGATGCTAGCACAATGCTTGTAGAGGTCAAACTGTTCCTAGGTGCCCTGCACCAGACTATGATTTGATGTGGGACATGGAGAAGATTGAAAGTGGTCAACTCCTTAACCAATTTTGATTTTCAATGGACGATTTTTTATTAAGCATGAAAATTGGATGTTGATTGGGGATGGATGTGTGGATAATTGATTATGGTTTTATTAGGATTGGATTGAGATTTGTATGAAATGATTAGGATTAGGTGATAAAGGGGGTTTCATTAGGATGATAATGGATTGGATTAAGATGGATAGGATTTGGTTTAGGAAATAAGTGAATGATTAGAGGGATGGATTAGATGGATTAAGATAGGATTAAGGATGAATGGATAATAGATGAAAGCGAATTAAGTGGATAATGAATAGGATTAGGAATGGACAATGGATGAGTTGATTGTGATAATTGGATTGGATTAGGATGTGATTAGGGGATGGATGATAAAGCTCAATGATGGGATTGATTAAGGATAGTGATGGTGATTAGGAAGTGGATTAGGTGGATAAGGTGGGTTAGTATTAGGACTTTGATTATATTTGGAAAAATGATTAAGATTATGGTCCTTGATGATGGTTCAGGGATGGATGATTAGCTTAAGGATTAGGCTTAAACGCTGGACAATTGATTGGGATAATAATCCAATGCATTAAACGAGGTTAATGGATGATAAGAATGATTAGAAGATAATGAGGATGGTTAGGAGGAGGTGGATAATTAGGGTAAGTTGGATTTTGATGATTAGGATGGCTTGATGGATGCTTGACCTTAGGCAATTGTAAACAATAAATTTCACACAAAATGTACAAGTTTGTAAAAGGTTTTGATTTTAGATTTTGGATTAAGGGAGTGCACAAGTTTAAACAAATTAAAACATGTCAAGTACATTAACACCCTAGAATATTCAAGTGGGTGTGTCAATCCTCATGGGCCCACAAATGTATTATTTATCAAGTGATGGATGGTTGGGGAATGCAAGGTCATGTACCATCTATGCACCCCTTACCTTGGAGGCTAAATCCTTGCCCAAAGTTAGTTCTATCTCCCCAACTATGAAAGTATGATGTGAGTAACTTGTCAGGCCTAGTTGGTATTTTATGCACTACAAGGAAAGATGGCCGAAAGGTCTCAAACTAGGATGAATGTGGCTTCTAAGGTTGTCCCTGATATACGCAAGGTATGTGGGGCCAAAGTGATGCAGAGGCATCCACACTAAAAACCTGTCAGCATCATCATATTTTCTCTGCCGACCGATATCCTCCTACAGATAAACCTTCGACCTTTCACCTATCAGCAGCATCATCATATTCGACGGACACAATTATCCTCCTGACGATCACTATTCACCTTACCGCCAAACTCTATCTGCAACATCATGATGTTCGGCATCATCTACACCTTTTATCAGCAGGATATAAAATATCGGGTTCCGCCCATATATCTTGATGACGACAACCTCATGCACCTCTCCTCTAATGCTTACGTCACCCTGATATTCGACCTGCTTATACAACCAACATCAGGATATAAATTATTGGGTCATATTGAAACATCCTGATGACGATACTCAACTTTATGCACATGATGAATATTCTGCTGAATATTCCTTCTGCGATCCACTGATCTCCCCGATGTCCTCTGCTTATGCCAAAACACTTATCGTCAGTAGGATAAACCTTTATCGGGTGATATTTGGAATGTCCTGATGACGATGACGTCACATGAACTATTACTCTCTCCAATATCCTTGCTTATCGGCTGTTACCTTTTGAGTCGCCCTTGTTTATTTATGTATCGGTAATTTTTCTTAAGCGAGAGTCAGTTTACCGTATTATATTTTTGGTCATATCTTCGCTTTGTAAATCAACTCTTAGTCCTTCAAATTTTACCTGTGTATCGTCTTTGTATAAAAGGTTTGAACCTTTGAACCTGAACCATTCTCAAAGTTCAAGGTTCAATGGTTCAATATGTCTGAAGTGTCATATAAAGCAAGCTGTCTTGTTGTTTGTCTTAAGCGTCTTTGTACTTTCGGGTTGAACTTGAACCTTCTGCACGTACTCTATAGCGGGGTTCAAGGTTCAATGGTTCAATGGTCTTAAGGTTCAACACTCATTGTCTTCCTATGAGTCGGGTCACACAGTTTCCGTGTCTACTAATATATCGTTGAACATCCCGCTTGTACTGTGCTGCGGGGTTCAATGGTTCAAGGTTCAATAGTTCACTGTTTTATAATTGGTAACCTTTTACCGAAGCCGCGTAACTTTTTGTTGGTCCACATAACCCTTGCGTCATTGAACCTTTGTATTGAACCGCGTCTTCACAAGTTCAACGGTTCATAGGTCAAGTCCCTGTTTCGGTAAATCAATCTTTTGCCCACCTACAAAGTCCAGTTGACATGCTTGAACCATCACATTGAACCATTGCGTTGAACCATGTCCTAGAGGTTCAATGGTTCAATAAGTTTGAAGATTTGGCAATTTTGGTCCCATTTGCTCCCGCAACTTTCTAAGTCAAACGTAGCAGGAAAGTTGGAGGAAAATTTGTCAGAAACCCATCATGAAACCGAGAGCTCTAATTTAGCGGAGACTATGGATAATCATTGTACTTCGTGATGGCGCACGAACATTACTTGCTATTAATGAAGAAATCAGAGTTCATGTCTTTTCAAATATTTTTGGCACGTATTGTTCCAAGCGATGATTATTCACTCTGGTAAGCACCATTATTAACCAAGAACAAGCTAATTTTAGCAAGAAAATATACTGTGCAATGCGGAGAAGGATAGCGCTGGAAGTGTAAGGCTCTCGTTTTTCAAGTTTTCGTAGTGAATTCAAATATCCTGAAGGTGAGTCCTGTTTCCCCTGTGCTATTCTGAATTCTTATACTGGAAAGAAGAGCCTCTGGAATTTCTGTTATTTTCCAAATTCGAAGTGTTTTATTATAATCGTCCAAGTATGTCTTTGAAATCTACATGTTTGGGAGACGAACATGGCCCTGGTCTCACTTACTCTCACTCAGAATTTGGGGATACTGCATTAGTTCAATATGATTTAGAGGAATTCATAGGAAGAACTAGAAACCCTATCCAAACCCCCTCAATGAAGAAAATTGTGGACAGTGGTTTAGTTGAAGCCACAACCTTTCCTTAAGCTATATTCTGCCCAGAGTTGGTTCAAGAGTGTATAAACAGATACAATCCCCAACATAGGTGCGTCAGAAAAGCAAACGGGGATGTGTTATTCCATGTTGATAGACAAACCCTCATGTCTGTGATGAAGATACCGCCTAAGGAGGCGTATTCCAATCTTGACATTACTTCCTCCAATGGGTATTTCTCAGAAAAGAGACCAATTTACAGAAGTGTAATAGCAAGGAATTGGCTGCTAAAATTTCAAAAGGGCGGATCAAGGCTGCCCAGACCCCTTACTAGAGATCATTTAATACAGGAAGTAAGGGATATTGTAGTGTTGTTGCACAAACTGAGAGGCAATTGACATGCCTATTACTGGGAAGACTGGATGAACTTTTTCATACAAGTCATCCTTCAGGGTGAACAATATTTGGATTGGGCTGAGATAGTAGCTGATTGTCTACATCAGAGTTTAAATAATCGTCTGGGTAACAGGGATTTCTTTATGTCTTCATATCTGTTCTACTATTTAACATCCACAAGAGATTGGTTTGACTTGCCTCATGAGCCTTTAGATGAGAGCAGTAAGATTTACGAATATTATTCTTAGTTGAAAAGAAGAAATTGTTATGAAAATTATAAGAGGATTAATGATGTCTTCACTGGAAAAATGACCTATGAACTGGCAGGCAATCTAGGTAAGAGAATGACCAGTGAAGCAATGCAACTGATCAGTATCTACGGTAGCTTTTTCATCCAATTTTCTGAATTCACTTATATCAGAGTTGGAGGGTTTGATGGTGAACCCCTGAAGTTGCCTAGATATGTATTTGATCGTTTTGTATTGATGGAGGTATGTCGGCAATTGGCACATGTTGATAACAAATTCCCATCAAAAAGGGGTTGTGGTATTGCTTTTCCTATTGAACTTGGGCATTATTCATGCCATTCAAAATTTGATGCATTAAATCTGGAGGTGAACCTCAAAAGGTTCAATTTTCAATTTTTCACTGCCAAGGTTCAATTTGACAGTAAATGTTTTGTTAAAGATAACCTAGATTTCGGAACAGGGCACTCACATCTTCCTAAGCTGGAGGATTACTGGGAGGACTGCCCAGATAAATTCGAAGTTAGGAGAAGGTTATGGTGTAGATTTTCTTTGGGTTAAATAATTACCCTTAATTTAAACATGGACGTTTCTGGAATTTTTATTGATGATGAACAAGTGGTTGATCCACAATTTGAGAAAATAGAACACTTACCCATCCTAGAGGTGGACTGGAGCAAGAAAGAGGAGGATAGAATTGAAATTAAAACCCTTCTTGTGATAAAGAGGACTGAAAAATAGTTGAGAGAAAAAAGACAGGAAGGGCTTCAGAGTAAAACTGTCCAACAATTCTCTTCAGTGGCCGCATCATCGCTTCCCATGGTCTCTTCTAATCAACCCCTTGCTATCTGTGGTGCAGGTGCATCCAAGCCATCGACTGAGAAAATCCCTATCTCCAAGAGATCCAGAAGGGTCCTCACGAATATTCTGCCATCCTGTGTTACCAGATTGAGGACAAAAGGGAAAAGAAAGAAGCAGACTTCTGAGACAATAATTGTTGACTTAAATTCAGAGGAAGAAGCAGAAGAACCTATGGGGGACAAAGAGGCAAGCCCAAACAGAACAGAGACAGCTGACACTGGTTCACAGTCAGAGGCCTTTCTAGAGACCCCTGAGGTGTTAATGATTTTAAATGAACCCTCTGATGGAGAGAAGCCCAGGAAGATAGTCTTGGCCCCTGCACCGAAGTGGCTAGAGAGCTCTATATCTGACAAAAAGAAGGTGATTCCTTTTGTTCTCCCTCTGGAGGACATGGTAAGTAAATGTCTGGGGAAGACCCCCAAGTCCAAGAAACTCAAAACAATGTCCAGAATAAATGTTGACCCAAACACTGGTAACTGGAGTGCAGAAATAGCCAAGCCAGTGACCGAGGAAGAGGTTCAAGATCCTACAGTGCATGATTTCATTGTGGAGAGGATAGATCTCGATACTGCCTCCAGAGTTGTAGATGTGCATCATCTTGAAGCTTCCACTAAGAGAATGGTCAATCGAACAATGAAAGATGAGAAGGAGAAAAGAGAGTTGAAACAAGCTCTGTGTGCAATGGCAGAGTATATTGAGGCTATTAACAATCCTAACCCACAGCCGATCTCACAAGTCCCCTTGTCTTTCGACCCGAAGTCACCTGTCAATCAAAAAATGTTAGATCAAGTTCATAGAAGCAAAATGGTCTCAAAAACTTTTGACAGTTGGTTAGACAGCATCGAGCAAAAGGGAACTGAATATATTTATGAACCCAAATGCATATATGATCTGACTACCACTACTATTGAAGATCTTAAAACACAGGTTGCTGTCTGGGCTAAGGATGAAGGTAAGTGGACAAGTGTGATAAATCAAATAGAGGAAGTCTGGAAATATGGACTGGAAATGTTTTTGGCAGAAAAGAACTTGACTGGTGTGGATGAGGATTTGTTGTACGTGAACAAGAAGAATATCGAATGGAGGAACTCCATATCCCGACAAGGATGTTTTGAACTCTCAAAGCTAATTAAAGAAATAACAGAATTTACTTAATCACTACAACATGATTTGCAATGTATCGATGTAAAATACTTAAAGGATGATGGAAAGCCTGTGGAGGATGTTGAAGCAGTAGTCCAATCCTTCAGAGACAAAATCCACTTTATTAAAGAAAATGATAATATTCTGATTGAGGATTTCTCTAGGGTTTCTAAAGTCGAGTCTCTGCTCTATCTCTGCATCGATGCACTCCCTGAGCACAAGGAAAAATTTGGGAGAATGATGCAGAGGCATCCACACTAAAACCTTGACATACAGCATGGATGTCCGCAACCCTTCATCATCATCATATTTCTTGCTAACACTGTCAGCATCATCATATTTACTCTTGCCGACCGATATCCTCCTGCAGACAAGCCTTCGCCCTTTCGCATGTCAGCAGCATCATCATATCCGACTATCGGCAGCATCATCATGTTCGGCAAGCACAAACATCCTCCTGACGTTCACTGTTCACCTTACCGCCAAACGCTTTCTTCATCATCATGATGTTCAACATCATGTTCATCAGCAGGATAAAGAACATCCGGTTCCTCCCATATATCCTGATGATGATACTCAACTTCACGCACCTTCCCCTCGATGCTTACGTCACCCTGATATCCTGATGACGATTATCCTGATGACGATGACGTCACATGCAGCTCCTCAATATCTTGCTGCTCCGCAATATCCTGATGACGTATATCCTGATGATGATGACGTCATATCCTGCTGTTGGCCAAACTTAACTTTTTTCGGCCTGTGATCAACCTGATCTTCTACCTTATGCCGATACGCTCCTCCTCGGCTACTCCTGATGATGATCACCCCGACACACATTCACTTCATGCAATCGACTGCATCATGCTCTCCTCCCTTTACTCGGATGACGATGCCCGAAGCGACTGCAGGATATACACCGAAATATCCTGATGATGCCGTTGCGAAGGATTTTCCAACCTTAGCGAAATTCCAATTCGCCGATCCTCCTGGGATGACCCGATTTGTTTTCAGGGTGGTCTTCCAAACTCAAACTCTCAGTTCGACCTAGCACATACCCATGCTAGGGTTCTCAACATCTCTCGACGGCGATCCTGCACACCTGCATGCGAACAAACAAACTAAATCCTAACCTACTGCACATAACCATTCCACTGATTCGACGAATCAACCGGTGGAATGGATCAGTGAATCCATGAAACCACCAAAACAGCAGATCGATTACACAAAGGAGATCAAACAGAAGATGAACACAACAGGATCTCTTATTGATTTCAAAAGATGCAATTACAATGATCAGCCTCTCTCTCTGTCTCACTCTGTGCAACCTAACTTGATGCAATACTATATCTAAAGCCAACCGATCCTCATGCATATATAGGATCTCTGGCGAGTACTACTGACCCGACTCCAAGCGGCTGGGAAATCTCTCCAGGCGGCTGGGAGATCCAACCGGACCTACAGCATGACAACTGTCTTAACAAACTTCCTAAAAACAGTAAAGCATGGTCAACATGACCTTATTACATGCATTGGTCTTATCAGACCTTCTTGAAAACATTAACAAGACTCAAAACTAACTAACTGCCTCATGGAGGCCAGCTGTCAGGTAGGTGCTCCTGCACCAGAGAATGCGAAGAGAAAAGGAGGTCTGGAAATCAAGGATGAAACATATAGGTATACCAAACTTCCCTAAAATTCAGGAGTTCGTGGCTGCCTTTCAGAAGTGGAAAGCCCAACATACTTCCCAGGCTACCGACAGCAAATCAGGAGATGTTGATTCATCGCCCCAGTCATAACCTCGTCGGCTCGTTCTTTTTCTGTTCCTCAATTTATGTTATTTCCAGCAACTGTGATCTTTTATAATCAGTTGTTAAAAACTAAATCCCGTACGGGTCAGAGTTATGCTAACTCTAGGTTTAATTTGCTCAAGGACATGGTTAAGATAATCATATATATATATGTTTCTTTAGAGTTTTTAGAAATAGAAGTTAGAGAAAGAAAGGAGGAAGTGAATTTCAGAAAGACTGTGCTTAACTTTTACATTATGTGATGATTGTTTGAGTAAATTTTCATCTGTGAATGAGAAGAAGAACAATTGCTGCTTGTTTGGATCTGTGCGTCTGAATGTGTGGAATCAGATTTTCTGTGTGAAATCTCCTTTCACTTGGTAATTGCTCTTTATTTGGACAATTTATCATATGTGTTTAGTTCTTAATTGGTTTAGCAAGTTCGTATGAATGTATTCACGTATTCGAAGGTACCAAAGTAAAATCTGTATATTCTATCCTGTTGCTGTATAAATTCATCGCATTCATGACATGGCAATGTATGAATGTTAGTCTGCCTTAAGCATTTTCTGGTTAAAAATGCATTTGATTAATTGAATAGGTTAAATTCTTTGAAAATCATAAAGGGAGCTGTACCTAAATTCAGAGGGGAATTGATACAAAGGGTTCACCCATTTGTTGTTTAACTCATTTGTTCTTTTAAAGAGGGGTATAGAGTTAGAATAGATTATTTTTAGAATAAAGACAAATCTATTAACCAACATCGGCCAAACATAACATGGTCGGCCCATGATGGAAATGTCAACCCGATCTACTAACTCACGTCGATATGCTCTTCGTCGCCAACACCTTGCTATTGTCACCCCGATGCGCATTCACCTTATGTGATCCACTACATCATATTCACAAATATGCAGTTGATGCCTAATGTACCTACAAGATATACACAGAAATATCCTGATGATGCAGATACGACGAATACACCGATCTTAGTGGATTTTCACCGTTCTAATCCACTGAACTTCTTGGGGTGACCTGATTCGCTTCCTGGATGATCTCCTAGATTCTAACAACCTGCGTGACCTAGCACATACCCATGCTAGGGTTCTCAACACCTCTGAACTGCGATCCTGCAAACAAATAGAAAATGCAAATGAAAACCTAAACTACTGTACATAACCATTCCACCGAATCTACGAATCAATCGGTGGAATGGGATGAAGAACCCATTTGGCCAATCAAAATAACGATTCAATTACACAGTGAGATCAAATGATTTAAAACACCAATAGAATCTTGATTAGCTTTCAAAAGATGTAATTACAGTGCTCTATTTTCCAACAGCACAATGTAACTTCTCAGTATGTCTCTCTATGTCTAAAATGACCCGATCTGGGGTATTTATCTACTCATAGTAGTACTGTTTTGTTGCCTCCAAGCGGCTGGGAGACCCAACTAAACTAACAAACTAAATAGCTGTCCAAACAAACTATCTAAAAATAGTAAAGCATGGTCAACTCAGACCTTATTACATGCATTGATCTTATAAGACCTTCTTGGAAACATCAACAAGATTTAAAACTAACTAACTACCTCATGGAGACCTCTGTAAGGTAGGTGCTCCTGCACCACAAACTCCGTATGATGAGAGGCATGTTAAGGCATGGTTCGAGAGGGTAACCCACTCTCCTCTATTAGGAAAGGTGTCTCAACCTTGCAATTATAGAAAGTGTGGTTTTTCGGCTATAAAAAATAGAAAAACTTGATTTTGGGGCTATAGAGTTTGTTTTTGGCCAAAATAAAATTTTTGATGCCATCGGTGGTGTCTGGTATGTAGATATATATTTGATCTATTCAATTAGAAAAAGGGCCTATTCAGCCTCTCAGATCAAAAGTTATGGCCTCTGAAAGTTGTGCCTCTTGTATTTCAAAATGTAAAAACATGTTGGAGACAAAAAAGAGTTGTAAGTGGGAGTTACATGTGTTGATGTGTGTTTTGACACATCATAAGACATCTTTGATTGGAGATAATGAAACCCTAAGAATTTAGGCACCACTTTTGGGTGGTTTTAGCTCATGGTTTTGTAATTATTGTTTGTCGATTTCATGTATTCTATCTCCAATATATTAGGTTCCTAAGATATAGGTTGTATGTGAGAGTCTTATAGATGTTGAGTTTCCTCTTGATCTCTAGTTGGTGATACTTATGTGAAAGCTTTCTCTTCAAGTATATTGTAATCTTATTAAGATTTTTGAGTAATATATTGGGGCTCTTTTGGAGTGTGGGGTTTTTCTCCTGAAAGGGTTTTACCCACATAAATCACTGTGTTGTGATATGATTGTTATTTATGTTTATGTCTATATAATTTTTGCAACTATTGTAAAGATCTGAAAAGTTTTGCATAACCCTCCTCTCAATATTATTGTAGGAAGTTGTTCCTCTACCTTAGCTTCCTTAACAAGTGGTATCAAATCTTGATCACCTTTAGTTTTAGTTGTAGGTTGGGTTTTTGAACTAATGTTGGTCTAAGTGGGAGCTTGTGTAGAAGATACTTTGTGATCTTTTGCAAGAATTTTTGGATGACGAGCACATCAAGGAGAATAGAGATAGAGAAATTTTTGGGTAATAGTTTTGAGATGTGGAAGCTAAAGATGGAAGATATGTTAATTGATTGAGATATGTGGGATGTTGATGAGCATGTTTCGAGGCCTACAGATGTTATTTTGGCTACTTAATATGATGTTATGGACCATAAAACCAAGGGCCTATTTAGATTGTGTCTAGTAGACTCTATTTTAATTAATGTCCATGAAGAGTCCTCTATGAAGAAACTATGGAAGGAACTTGGTGATATATATCAAGCCAATCTTTAGTGAACAAGATTTTCTTGAGGAAGTTGTATTCCTTAAGAATGGAAGAGGGTGGACGAATTACAGATCACCTGGAAGCATTCAATATGTTGGTGGCTCAATTCACATCAGTTGGTGTAAAAATGGATGAGGAGGAGAGATGTCAGATCCTACTTTGTTCTTTGTCTAATTCATGGGATTATCTTGTTATGGATATTGGGAGTACTTACATGTTGTCTTGAAATTTAAAGATGTTGTGGGTTCTTTTATTTCTGAAGAGATGAGGAGGAAGGTATCCATCAATGCCAAAGAGGCCTTGAATGTTCATGAAAGACCTATAGAAAAGACAAGAGAGAAACATGACAAATCCACGTCCAAAGGGAGATCCAAACCTCTAAGAAAGTCGAAGGTTATTTTCTAGAATTGTGATAAGCCTAGACACTTTCATAAGGAGTCCAAAGAAGAAAAGAAGAATAAAAAGAAGAAATTTGATTCTAATTTTGAGTTTGAGAAGGAATATATGGTGATGCATTCATTGCAGCTTTGGAAACTCATGTAGGCAATGATGCATGGTTAATTGACGCAAGTGCATCTTTCCATATGACTCCTAATAGAGATTAGTTTTCTGAATATGAAGAATCTGATGGAGGTAAGGTGTACTTGGGTGATGAGTCTTATTTAAATATTGTTGGATGTGGAAAAGTTAAAATTAGATTTCATGATGGTAGAGTAAAAAACATTAATGGTGTGTTGCATATCCATGGGTTATCAGGAAATTTATTATCTGTGAGCAAACTAATAGATGTGGGTGTGAAGGTAGTCTTTTCTGATGCAATATGCAAAATGGTTAGAGGTGCTATGGTGATTTCTAGAGGTGTCAAATTTGGCACATTGTATAAGCTTGATGCATACACTATTGAATGCAATAGTACTTCTGTGAAAATAAAGTCTGTGACTACATCATTGGAAAAAGTGAGGGTTTCTTCTTCAATGGATGGTCATGGATTTTGGGTACTTAAGGGTGCTCTTTCTTCTAAATTTGAAGTTACCTATAAAGTGTTGGAGCAATCAAGATCAACTAGCAAGAACTAGAATCAATTTCATAAAGCTATAAGCATAAAATAAGCCTAATTGATATATTCACAAGATAATTAGAATGTACATAGATGCCTTGTATAAATAGGCATGAGAGAGGAGGTAGGATGGTCAAACATAAGGACTAACTAACCTTCCTAAGATGCAACACTTGTGAGCTCAAATGACAAGTGCTCATTGGTGCAGGAGCACCTACCTGACAGCTGGTCTTGATAAGGCAGTTAGTAGTTTTAGGTCTTGTTTATGTTTTCAAGAAGGTCTGTTAAGACCAAATGCATGTAATAAGGTCATGCTGATCGTGATAAGATCATGCTGACCAGGCTTTTACTATTTTTAGTTAAGTTTGTTAGAATAGCTGTCATGATGTATGATCGGTTGGATCTCCCAGCCGCCTGGAGAGTTCCCAGTCGCTTGGAGTCGGGTCAGTAGTACTCGTAGGAAAATCTATTTAAACATGAGGATCGGTCGATATTGCATACAGATAGATATCATCGATCGAGCTAGGTTGCAGAGAGTGAGACTGAGAGAGAGATTGATCATTGTATTGCATCTTTTGAAATCAAATAAAGAGATCCTGTTATTGTTCATCCTCTGTTGGATTCCATTGCTTGATCGATTTGCTGGTTTGGTGGCTGTATGGATTCACTGATCCATTCCACCGGTTGATTCATCTGATCGGTGGAATGGTCATGTACAGTAGGTTAGGTTGTAGTTTGTTTTCTGTTTGCATGCAGGTGTGCAGGATCGCGGTCGAGAGATGTTGAAGACCCTAGCATGGGTATGTGCTAGGTCGAGCTGAGAAAGTGTGGAAGATCACCCTAAGAGTGGATCGGGTCATCCCTGGAGGATCGGCGAAGTGAAATTTCGCTAAGTGAAGAAGTTCGTTAACACAGCATCATCAGGATATTTCTGCAAATATCCTGCAGTCAGTTTGGGTATCGTCATCCGGAGAAGTGGAGGAGAGCATGATGTTTTCGAGTGCATGAAGTGCAAGTGCGTCGGGGTGATCATCATCAGGAGTTGCCGAGGAGGAGCATATCGGCATCAGGTTGAAGATCAGGTTGATCAAGTTGATCGCGGGCCGAAAAAAACTAAGTTTGGCCAACAGCAGGATATGACGTCATCATCATCATGATATACATCATCAGGATATTTCGGAGCGGCAGGATATTGAGCAGCTGCGGGTGACGTCATCGTCATCAGGATCTACGTCATCAGGATATCGGGTGACGCAAGCATCGAGGAAAGGTGCGAGGAGTTAAGGTTTTGTCATCATTAGGATAAATGGAAGGAACCGGATGTTCTTTATCCTGTTGAATATCATGATGTTGAATATCATGATGCTGAAGGAAGAGAAGACGGAAGTTGTCGCTGAAGTGAACAATGGACGTCAGGAGGATGTTCGCGCTATTCGAACATGATGATGCTGCCGAACATGATGATGCTGTCGATAAACGAGTAAGGTGATGCTGTTGACAGGCGAAAGTGCGAAGGCTTGTCTGCAGGAGGATATCGGTTGGCAGGTGAAATATGATGATGATGCTGACAGTGAAGTCAAATATGATGATGATGAGGATGAATATGATGATGATGATGGGCTGCAGACGTCCATGCTGTATTGTAAGGTTATAGTGTGGATGCCTCTGCATCACTCATGCAAGTGGCAAGTAAACATGAAAAAGGTGTCTCAAAACCATGAGGACACATGTCTCCACCACATGAGGTGAGACAAAATATAAAATAGCCTAAGTAAACTTGACCTGCTCAAGTCATTTTTTTTTTCCTTCAGTAGGTCAAAGGCCTCCTGGCACTTTTCTAACCACTCATATCTCTTGCCCTTTCTTTGCAAGGAAGTTATAGGATATGCAAATTTTAGAAAAGTTATTCACAAATTTCCTGTAATTGAGCTTTTAGTTCCATTAGTTCTGTAGTGGTCATTCTATAGGGAATTTTAGATATAGGTTCTGCCCCTAGAATCATATCTATAGAAAAATCAAAAGCTCTTTTTAGGAGGTAATCTCGGTAGCTCATCTCAAAATATGTCCTCAAAATCTCTAAGAAAAGGGTAACTGTCCATATATGATCTCTCCTGATCTATGGACTCCCTCTTCTTAACTCAGAAAAGAAATGTTGGTATACCTAATGGTACAACATGGGTTCCATCATTTTTCCTAATTTGTAGCCAACCATGATGACCAACAAGCATCCCATAGTACTTGCGGTCATCACTCATGAGGGCTCAAGTGTGATAACACATAAAATCCATGGTTCGCATAAGCTCTTATCATTTTTCCCAATTCATAGCCAACTGTGATGACAAGCAACCATCCCATACTACTTGTTGTCAACACTGGCTAAGGACTAGGGTAAAAATGTACACATTCACAACCATCTATGATGACAAACAATCATCCCATACTACTTGTTGCCATCACTAGTTAAGGAATAGGATAACGACATACACATTCACAACCATCTCTGATGACAAGAAAGCATCCCATACTACTTTTTGCCATCACTGGTTAACAAAATAGGGTATCTATCACCTCCACAGTATGGTGACAACTAGCTAAACCACACCTGTATCATAACATGTTCCAAGTTAGACTTGTAGATCTCAAGCCTAACTCCATTTTCTTATCTAGCCTTAGAGTTATTATCTCCATGCTCACTTTGAGTGGTGTCATTACGACGTTCCTCATCATCACCCCCATCATAGGCATCCTGCCTAGGTCCTTGTGAACCCCTAACCTCCTGTTCGAGAGTTCCCACCCTTGTTCTTGTCTCTTTCAACAAGACCAAGATCTATTCAAGCTTAGATTCAGAGTGCCTTGAAGGATGGCCTTCATCTTGGCTATCTCCCATTCTAGTTCTTGTCTAAACTTTTACTGCAATCTACTTCTTCATGAATTTTGCAAATTAATCATGGATTAGTTTCTTATACCATTGAATCCATTCATAACATGAATCTATTCTCTTTCATGTAATCTTTAATAAGAAAGGAAATATTGTCAGAATTTTTCAAATGCATTATAATTTTCATTGGATTACACATAATCCATCAAAATTACAAAACTTTGTATACACCATGCCACTACAAGTCATTTTCAAGCTGGGATAGCTTCCCATATTAATTTCTCAACTTTGAGATTTATCAATTCAGTTTTAGGAGGTGGATGTACAAAAAGGTACTCATCTACAACCTCCCTGGTTACCTGATATCCCTAAGGATTGTTTTCCATAGTTGGTACTATGATAAGTGAAATCTGAATGAAGATTAGAACTAATCTAATGCATAAATACACGATTATACCTTCATGAAAACCTCACAAATCCATGCGGGAAGGAGATGCACCTGATTGATATCCTTAGATGTTTCCCATGATCATAATGACTAAATGTGGATTGCTTAATGCCTACAACACACTGTAAATGGGAGACAAGTGGCTTGATGCTTGATTTGGATGGAGGTTGGGAATGATTGGGGTGGTTTTGATAGAGGTTTGATGAGATGAAGAGATTGTGGAGAGATTCAGGTAGAAATCTGATGCATAGACTTGGCTTCCTAAAATGGCTTGGGAGAGGCTCTATTTATAGAGTTTTGGAGGGATTTTTGATCCAAGGGTGGAGATTGATTGGAAAGATCAATGGTGGAGGATGGAGATGATATGGAGGGCTCAGATTTAATCTAGCAAAATGGATGGCTATGAATAAAAGTGATTCTTTTATTCATTTTGGGGAAGAGGAAATTATTAAATAAGTTATGGAGGAAAATCCAAATGAATTAAAAATTCATTTGGAGGGAAATAGAGGCATAGGTATGGGAAAAATATTTATTTATTACAATGTGGGATTTTAGGTGGATTTATTCCCATTTCTTTATTTGGAGAATGTGGGAAAGTGGGTTAAATTAACTTAAGTCTAGGTTAATTAGATAATCAGGATTTATCTAATTAATTAGGGATTAAGGAAATGGATAAATCATTTAAATGAATATTATGAATATTCATTTAATTGATAGGATAGGGTTGTAAGGTTAAATGGATATTTAGGTGAATTAATTGATCACAAGGGACATGCAGATGGGGAGAATGGATAAGTGCGAGATATGGAAAATTGGTTTGCAGAGCAGTCCAATTTTAGGTGTCTACATTTGCCCCTCTTTAAGATGGTGTTGCGGCTAAGCAACATCATTTCAAAGAAGTTAAAACATAGAGATGGATTGGATAGAAAAAAGATTTTGGTTTGGAAGAATAAGGTAAGGTTTGGGGATAATTGGTAAGGGTGATGCCCCCTCGAGAGGATAGGCGGGTTGCGAGAACACGGTTGTGCTCTCGAAATGGATGGGACAGATTGGTAGATGTGGGCAGAGGATAAGTGGTGGGATGAAAGGATGATGATGTTTGGAGATGATTGGTGGATGATTAGTGTGTTGAAACTGAATTTGAGCAATCCTAGGTTTGATATAGCAAAGTGGATATGTTCACCAAGGTATAGAAGACCAGGGTGATGATGTTTATCCAACATTTGCATGGACTAGACATGTAGATAAAGGGATGATCTCATGCATGCCTAAGATAGTACAACCTTGTCTAGACGAGGGAAGGGGACTCATAGCATAAGCCCTTGGCACAAAAAAGGTATGATGAACCTTAGATGCATAAGGAGACCAATATGCTAGAACTAACCCTATGATCAATCAAGATATGAATACTATCTTGGAGTAATAAGACCAACCCACAAGCACAGCATACAAAAGTAAGACTATGCCCCATTCTAGATGTTTTTGCCACATACCATGATATAGTAAGATCAAGGTAGCTTTGATGTGATCTTCGAATAGGACAAAAGATAAAAATCAACAAAATCAAAAGACCAACAAACCAAACAAGTAACCATTGTATCTTTTGCCAAAATGGATGATGATGTGATAGATTCTACCTATCGTAGGAAAGATATATCCTAAGGTAGGAATTGATAGATAATTTGGTGATGTTGTAAAAGTGGCTCAAGATGTGATGGTGACAAGTTATGATTGATGCTGATTTGATAGTTGATCATTTTGATTAAGGACAATGCTTTGATAGGTGATGCGATGCCTGGATCTAGTGTAAGCTTATTGATGATAGATGTGATGATGATGTGGGAGTGTGATGGAGCAATTTTTATTTGTGTGATGGATAGATTATTTTTGGAATTTTGGTGTGTTTCTATTGTTTTGGGATTTTTTTGATTTTGTGATGTTTTTGATTTTTTCAATCTCCCCACATTATCACACTTTCATCTCACCTCTTATCCTCCAACCACATCTACCAATCTATTCCATCCATTTAGCGAGCACAATCGTGTTCTTGCAACCTGCCTATCCTCTCGAAGGGGCATCATCCTTACCAATTATCCCCAAACCTTACCTGATTCTTCTAAGACAAAATCTTTTTTCTATCCAATCCAACTCTATGTTTTAACTTCTTTGAAATGATGTTCCTTAGCCGCAACACCATCTCAAAGAGGGGCAAATGTAGACACCTAAAAATGTCTTCTACCATCGAACCAACTCCTGACATCCCTAAACATGTCAATTTCCCTCCTAACGAATTAATTAAATGTTTATTTAATTAATTATCCCTTCATTACCCTATTTTCCATCATATTATCCCCAAAATTGAATTAATTTCATTAATTCAATAGTCTAAAACCTTAGCCAATTGATTTAATAAATATGCAATATTTATTATTTCAATTTCCCTCTATCCTAAGTCCTAAATCCACCTCACAAAATCCACCTCATCAATCCACCTCATCTCTTCCACCTCACCATGTGGCACATATAATTAAATATTCTTAATATTTAATTAGCTAATATCCTCCATTATCCAAAAATGAATTTAAAATTTAATTGTCCCCCACTATCATCCACTAATTGAATTTTTAATTCAATGGTCATCCACTAATTAAATTTTTAATTCAATGGTCCTCTACTAATTGAATTTTTAATTCAATGGTCATCCACTAATTAAATTTTTAATTCAATGGTCCTCCACTAATTGAATTTTTAATTCAATGGTCCTCCCAAAAATGAATTTTAATTCATCCACTATCCTCCACTCTTCCCAAAAATAAATTTTTAATTCATCCACTATGAATAAAAGATTCACTTTTATTCATAGCCCTTGATCTCAACTCTTGATCCTCACCCTCCATTCCTTTTTCAAAAATCTATAAATGAAACCCTCACCCAAGCCATTCATAACAACTTCTTCTTGCATCAAAACCATGTCCCAATTTCTCTCAAATCTCTAATCTATCTATCCTCTAATCCTTCATCTACATTTGTGTTGAAAGCAAGAGCAATCCACATTTCAATCAAATAGGGAATATCATGTCTTAGGAGCTCTTGGGTGCAAGCTTCCTCCTCCCTTGATGAGATTGGGTCTTCATGTGAGGTATAATTTTGTGTTTTATGCATTTAGTTTATGTTTTCACTTCATTTTATTTTCCTACTCTACAGGTACTTTAGGTGTAGAGGGTTCTGCTGATGCATCATTAGAGTTAGGAGCAACAATCCTAATTGCTTTTCTCAACTCCTACTTGATGCGCTTAGCAGCATCAATGAAGGTCCCCTCATCAGTTAACCATGCTCCTACCAAGAAGCTAGTCTGTTAAAGTCTTTTCATTCTTGAGGCTTTCTCCCTCAAGACCATAAGGTAACATCCATTTCACATTACCTTCATTCTGGGGATTGTTCTTATTCTTACCATTCTGGAATAAGAACATCCAAGCATTAACAATCGTTAATGTTGGATAAAGGAAATCATTGTGTAGTGAGCTCATAGGTCCATGTGTTGAACCCGGTAGCTCTGATAGTATATGTAACATCACTATCCATAATGCTCAAGATTTAACATAACATCCATCTTAATCAAGAGATTAGTTAACAATATGATTATGCAAATCAAAGTTTAACCATAATGATTCATTATCATTTCATCAATTAAGCATGTTATTCTAAACAGAATATAACAAAGATTACAATATAATACTCATTTACATATATTTAATGAGTAACCATCACTATTCATGTAGAAGTTATGCCCAAGGCATCAAAATCAATTTATACATTACAATAGACCAACTGGTCATAAAATGCAAACATTGTATCTAGAACTAATGACATTTTTCTCCATAATCCTCGGCATGTCTCATGCTTGGGAAGGAGAGCATCATCTTGGTTCTTTTCTACCAACCATAGACCCGCGGTCCCCCACTCAACTTCCTAACTGGAAGTTGTCCTACCCTTCACAAAAAGGTTAGATATTAGGAACCATAAAGTTAGCCATCTGAGTATCTGGTGTTGTGTCCTTCCTAATGTCTCACGGTCACACAACTATAGATCCACTCTAACTATGTATGACACTACTGGAGACACTAGGTCATCTGGAGCATTGTGGACCAACAATGCATGCAAAGACAGATGCATTACTTTGGCCAAAGATTTACATACATATACATTTTGCAATGAATGTAGTCATATGTCCACCACCCTTACTCGACTTAGAAGTTGTCATGTCCTACAGTATGTTTAATGTGATCTCTTGGGGTCTAGAAAAATATGAATTTAGTTTAATTCATAGTCTTATACTAGAACAATTGACTCCTATCTAGGAGTTCATCAAATGTAATAGACTACTTTCGCACCAAGGAACCTGTGACTCCTCGTCACCCTGTTCCATTTTCCAAAATCTCAATAGTCAAAATAAGTTTTCTCACTTCTGACCTTCCTAGGTTCACAGTTTCATGTTGACCTATCCCAAGGTTTACATTCAAGATCACGACATTCGAGACTTATCTCATACTAGTCTAAAATGATGGTCTTACTAAAATGACTCTATCTCAAGCATCCTCATGGGTTTTAATATCTTATACCTCATTTGTAAAGTATGGCCATTCATAAAAGATGGCTTTCATTTATGTTGCAATACAAGAGTTTCATACTAATCTTCGTATTCATTCTCAAAAGTATATAACTATCTAGGAGAAATAGTACCTCCAACAAACCTAGTAGACACTTTTTGCTTCCCACAAGTCAATACAACTTACTTCTTATTCAGTTTCTCCTTCTTCAATCAAGAATCATAATATCTTTTAAATACATTAGAAACATCATAGTTATCATAAAACTATTCACTATTAGTCAAGTTCCATTATAGGGAATCTGTGACTCCATGTCACCTTATTCCACTTTCTAATCATGTGAAAAGTCAACCATATTCACCACCCTAGGTCTAATATGCATGGGATCAATTCAATTCATTGTCCATACTTGGGAAATCAACTCCCATCTTGGGTTTGTTTCGACCAATTAGGTTACCTCGTAGTGAGGAACTTGTGACTCCTTGCCACCTCCTATGACTCTAGGTTATTACACAATCAAACCACATTTATCATTTTAGGTCCATTGTGGTTCAAAACATCTAAAACAATTAACATATAAGATGTGTGATAGGTACAAAATCAGGTTAATAAGATCAAGCATAGCCATGAAAACCTAACCCTACCATCATCAAAGAATCTAATCCAAATAAAATCAACAGCATGCAATTCAAGAACAATATCACCTAGATTGTGTGATTCCTTGTTTATGATGTGGATTGCTTCTTCAACAATGAACAATTATGAAGATAAAAGCTGCCATGATGGATGGATGATAATGATGATAAGCTCAATGGATGCTATGAATACTCAAGGGCTCAATGTGCTTAGGATGATAATGTAGACGCTATATAAAATGTTGCATTCTCTATAGTATGGAATGAGAGGGTGTTTATATAGAACTCAACCAAAATCAATCAATGGTGGAGATTCGGTGGCTATGCGAATGTGAAGATGACAAGTGGAGGGAAGATAGGGCTTATGTGTGACCGTGTACATAAAAAGTACTACATGTGAAAGATATTAAATAAAAGATGTAGTACCATTTATCTTTTTTAAATGAAAGAGGCACAAATGTCAGCTCATGAGATAAATGATAAGAGAAATTAATTAAATAATTAAAATTTATTTAATTAATTGGAAAGTGGATTTGTGAAGGGAATTTTTAATTAAATAAATAAAATTTATCTAATTAAAAATAGAAGAATGAAGATAATTAAATAATTAAAGATTGTTTAATTATAGCTTAGAGGAAATAGAAGAAATAGCTAGTGAATTAATTAAATAAATATAAATTTATTTAATTAATAGAAGAAATAGATGTGTTAGGGATATTGCTCAAGTGTGTTAGACAAATGCAGATAATGGATAATGCGATATTTGAATGCTAATGATAATGAGTCAATTTTGGGTGTCTACATTTTGCCCCTCTTTGATACAATGCTCGTTAGAGCATTGTGTCAAAGAAGATATGATATTCATTTGATAAACAAGGTTATGCCCCAGTGTAACTGGCGGAGGATGCCCCCTCGAGAGGTAAGTCAGGCTAACTAGGAAGGGCTGGATTGGCTCGTGATAGAAGGAAAAGCTAGAAAATAAGGTGGACACGAGGAAAAAGGGGTTGGGTGGGAGAAAAGGGGATGATGCAGAAGAAAAGAAGCTTTGGCATAGAAGAATTAGGGTTTGGATAGGGGCTATAAGTAGGTTCCATAAGGGCAAATAGGCTCATTTATGCTCAGTTGTGTTCAGAAAGCTATAGAGATCTAGAGCTCCTTAGAGTTGGAGAGCTATCAAGATGGTGATTCCATGCAGAGATCATCGTGCCGAGTGAGTGATGACACATGGACGACCAGAGAGAGCAGGCATACCGGTATGTATCAAAACTTTTGCTAAAAGCATGATTTTGATAGGCTAGAAGCATCATAAATGCACACACATCACCATAAGCGACTAGGTCTTAGGATAGGCAATTTAGGTCGCTTAGGAAGAGAAATAAGTCACTTAACGTAGTGAAGGTCACTTAGGAAGAGAAACAAGTCGCTTAAGGTAGTGAAGGTTGCTTCTAGTCTGCTAGACAAACATTGGCAAAATGCGCATAGAGATAAGATCAAGTTGCTTATGAGCTAAAAGTAGGCACATATATAGGTTCAGCTCACTTGTAAAGAAAAGATGCTCGCTTGTAGGATAGAGATTGCTTATAAGAAAAAGGTATACACATATAGAAATATAGCTCACACTTGGTCAATAAGCAGTTGCATAGGTAAAATTAGGTCGCATACGGGAAAAAAATAGGTGCATGTAGAAAAATAGGTCACATTAGATCAGTAGATAAGCGCATATGGAAAAATGAGTCGCATACAGTAGACAGAAGCTGGTATAACAGTAAATGATGTAGTTTTATAGCAGTTATATGTAGCATAAGGGACTGACATGATGAGTGAAATGATGCAGGATATACTACTACCTTTGTTATCACAAGAGCCACATCTGAGGGATTTGTAGTTAGTGAGATTGCTGGATGCAGAGGAGTGGCTAGTGTTAGAGATCCTCAAGTTAGAGCATGTGTCTAGATTGGAGCCGGTACAGGCACATCAAGGATTGATGACGGCGATAGTGGAGCGAGGGATGAGTGAGCATAGTTCTTTCTTGTTGCCAATAGGAGAGGCTACGATCACACTAGAGGATGTGTTCCAGATTCTGCGGATTCCTATAGATGGGGACCAAGTAGATTATGATCTTGATATGGGTCCAGCTGCATTCAGGAGATTGTTTGGGACACCAAACATTGGAGTAGAGGGCTCAAAGATTCCTATGGCGAGGATGGAGGAGTTATGTGATAGACTGCAGCGAGTGGTAGTAGGTATTATCAGATGGCTAGTGGGAGACAGATGAGCGAGAGGGTTTCTGGTAGGATGGGGGACAGTGATGGAGGGGATGTTCTCCTATGGGATGAGATATGCATGGGTGGAGTGTGTGCTTGGATAGCTCTATCATTTCATGCATGATTGTGCATATATGTTCGGGGCTAGTATGTCTGCAAGAGTTACAATTTTGCATGTGTGGGCATATGAGCATATTCTAGTGATGAGACCAGAGAGATGGGTGGTTAGAGTAGTGGGAGAGCTATATGCTAGGATGTATAGAGGAGATTTGACATACCGGTAGCGCAGAGGACTCGTGTACTGGTAGAGGATGTTGGATGAGGTAGATATATTTATATGGAGACCATGGCTAGGATGTGAGAGATGGGATGAGGAGGATACTGAGCTTGTCTATGCTAGGCAGGCGAGATATATTTTTGGACGTGGGATATACATTATAGAGTGCTATTTGCCTGAGAGGGTTTTGAGATAGTTTGGGTTACCACAGACAGTACCAGTTGGTGATACCATTTTTGGGAGGACTAGACAAGAGGTTTTTGATTGGGGGCCAGAGGTTGTGGTTGACATGGTTTTGGCAGAGAGAGAGGGACTATAGCTAGTTGTATGGTAGTGGGGACAGGGTCCTATAGATCCAGGCACGCTACCAGATTATGATGCATACTGGGTGACAGCGAGACCAACACGGCTGACATGGGTTTGAGAGATAGGAGAGATAGGGATGGAGAGACCAGTTAGAAGGAGGCGACGATGGTCTCCACTAGTGTAGGTTGTTGTACCAGTAGCGCCAAGGATACAGGTATAGGGACAGGTGTAGGGACAGCCTTAGGGATAGATATTAGGAGGTGACAATGTTGGGATTTAGCAGTTGCAAAGGAGGATTAGAAAGGAGAGGAGATGGAGGCAGCAGGCTCAGATGAGATTGAGGAGAGTGGAGTTAGACAGACACCAGGTGGTGATTGGCTTACGGTATGCTAGGGCTGAAGCTCAGACATACCAGGCTTAGTTACAGGTGAGAGTGTAGGCTGGTGATGGGCAGGATGATGGTGCACTTGCTAGGGTGATAGGAGAGAGAGATGCAGCTAGGCAGAATGAGGAGATGATGAGGTTAGAGCAAGATACTACCATATAGCAGATGCAGACGATTAGGGCAGAGAGAGATGGTCTGCGGACAGAGAGGGATACAGCTGTGCAAAAGCTACATGGGATGACTAATGAGCAGGATAGAGCAATGACTGCATTGGGTACAGATGGAGCTACAATGTATTTGGCCACACAGTTGACATAGGTATAGGTAGAGCTACGAAGAGTATAGGGGTTTATACTATGGGGCAGTGCCAGCAGAGCAAAGGCAACCTAGCTTCAGGAGCAGATCAGGAGCTTCAGGTTCATGGAGGACAGGTGGATCTCGATCTGTAGCTTCAGTGATGGGGCCACCGAGAGATAGGGGACAGGTGCAAGACTCAGTGGTGGTGGTCAAGGTGAGGGAGCTGCCAGTAGTCATTAGGGGTACCTTGTTTATGTATATTATGTTGTATCATGATGAGGCCTAGAGCCGCTTGTATATACATTCTTTATGGCTTAGCTTGTATATGTAGACACTTGTATATTGACACATGTATATATATATATATATATATATGATGGCATATTGGTTATCTACATGATGTTGTAATGGATGCACTATTGGTATTATGATGGTTATGCATGTTGTATTTGTATTTTTCATGGATTATGGATGGATGTTTATGCAAATGAGATGAATGGAAATGTATGATAATGCAAATATGTAAATGATAATGATATGATATGTGATGGACCTCTATATACCTAACACACTTGTTTTATAGGATAAGAGATGTGGAAGAAGGACGATAGAAATGATTGATCTTGGTTGAGAACTATATAGATGAATATTGAGATGACTAGATGGTACAATGGGCAGCTTTAAAAGTAATTTCTCAAAGTGAAAAGAAATGCAATCCTTATGTTTGATATAGCATGTGGATGTTATGCACTAGGGTATAGAGGACCAAGGTGTCGAGATATCCAATGCAAAACTAACATGCTACAATCTTGTCTACATGCATGAGGTCAAGATGTTGAGCCAACATGCACAAGATATGAATAGCAACTAGTGTTTCAAGATGGACTTTGATGCTACAAGCAATGGTTTGAGCTTATCTCCACTACACATAGTGACTCCTTGCTGGTTATATGTATGGAGCTAGTCTTGACATAGAATAGTCTCACGTGCATAAGAGATTGTTTAGGTTCTTAGATGCTAGAGATATTGATATGTAAGATGCTAATCCCAACACGTACAAGATACCAATATGTTTAGGAAGAGAATAAGATCATCCCACAAACACGGCATACGAAAAGCAATAAGACCATGCCCCATTCTTTACTTCATCGCCACATACCAAGATATAGATAGATCAAGGTAGTCGTGATTAGGCATAGAAAAGGGACAAAAGATATTGTCATCATGTTCTCTTGCCAAATTTAGGTGCTCTTAAATGGATTTAAGAGAGGGCCTTGTTAAGAGGAAAGTTGCATCCTATTGAAGGCTAAAGATGTTGATAAAATGCTATAGCAAATGTTGGCTTAAGTCATGCGGACAAATAGCTTCTAGCTTATTCTTGATTGGTTAAAGTGCTGGAGTGTTCAGTGTGCACATAGGCTGCTTCCTGCTTGAGATGATCAAAGAGAAGAAGATGGAAGATGAGAGAAGATGAAGAAGATGGGGTGGATCATCAATGCTTGAGTACTAGAAACTTCCTTTTTATTCTAGACTACCTACATACCCTGTGTCCATGGGATCAAAGCACATTTACGATGATGATGAGATATGATGAATATGTAGTTATGGGTTTTATTGATGATGTGTTTGATGAAAAATAGAAGAATGTGAGATGAAAGAGTTAAGGATGATTAGAAGAAAGATGAAAGATGGATGATGAAAAAAAAAGGGCTATCATTTTTTCCTGAATCAGAGTGCTTCATTCACATCTCAGATTGCCTACATACCATGTATCCACAGGATCAAGGCTTTAATGATAGAGCTGGGATGTAGTTCTTTCTTATTACACTGGTTAGTGATGTTGAAAGAATTAACTTATTTCTTGGATGCTTATGTTGGTGATGTTTTTGCTATTTTTGGATGTTGGTTGAGTGTAAATTGATTGCAAAGATACGAATCCTGGTTGCAAGGGTTAGCCCTATTTGTCATTAGATGAACACTATGGTTGAAGTTGAAAGTTTGTTGTGTTGTGAGCTAAAGTGTTCGATGTGTTATGTGCTAGAGCTGGCAGTATCCACTTCCAAATAAGACTCAACAAATGCCCCCAGTGCGGGATGAGATTTATTATGAAGAAGTGACAATGGAGAGTGCATGCAGACAAGATGCTAAGGTGCCAAAAGATATAGTTATTGCAACAATGTCTCAAGTAGGATAGCTAGCATTGACAGAGGCAAAGATGGAAAAGCTATTTATTGCGATGACATGTGGATTATGATATGGATTATGTGGGATAAGATGACAGAGTATGCTAGGAAGAGTGGTGATCAAACAAACTAAGCAAATAATGGAGACTGATCACTACACATAGCACCTGTCTGCCAGGTTTTCACTATGGTACTTATCCAAGGCACTTGTTTACCAGGTTTTCACCAGAGGATGGATTATTTATCTTATACTATTTTTTTTTTTTGTTATCCAAAGCACCATAAAGTGGTTTTCACTATTGGATGGATTTTTTTTTTGGGGATAGCTGAGATTCAAGGATAAAACTTCTTGAGATGGATGATGTTGACTGGTTCATCCAATGAAATGCCTTCAGGTGTTGAGAGAGTATATGCACCTGATCCATAAACTACTTTGATGATGAAAGGACCAAGCCAATTTGGTTCAAACTTGCCCTGTTTCTCACGATGTTGTTGATTCCTTTGATTCTCTGTAAGGACAAGATCTCCAAATTGAAATCTGCGTTCTCTAATTTTTTTGTTGTAGCTACGACATAGACGGTTTTGATAGACTTGGAGATGGTTGAGTGCTGTGGATGCCGTTCATCTAGAAGCTCAAGATCATGGAGTTTGGATACTCGATATTATTCCTCTGAGATGGTATGTTGTAGGGATATTCGCAATGAGGGGATCTCAACCTCAATAGGTAAAATAGCTTCAATGTCATACACAAGAGCATAAGGTGTAGCTCCAGTAGGAGTTCTGATACTTGTTCTATATGCCCATAATGTAGGATGGAGTTGTAGATGCCAATCCTGACTAGCCTCATTGACTGTCTTTTTGAGAATCTTGATTATTTTGTTAGAAGCCTCAGCTTGGCCATTTCTCTGGGGATATTAAGGGGTAGAGAATGGATGTTGGATATGAAACTTTTTGCAAAGATCTCTAACCTCTTGGTTCTTGAAGGGGTGACCATTATCAGTGATAATAGCTTGAGGAACTCCATAATGGCAAATGATATAGTGTAGGATAAACTTGGATATTTGCTTGCCGGTGATATAAGTCATTGGTATGGCTTCCACCCACTTTGTGAAATATTCAGTGGTGGTGATAATGAACTTATGACCATTTGATGAAGTAGGATGGATTTTACCTATGAGGTCAAATCCCCATTACAAAAAAGGCCATGGAGTAATGATAGACTGAAGCTCATGTGCTGGTGCATGTATTAAATCTCGATGTTTCTGACATTGTAGACATCTCTGTGTGAATTATTGTGCATCTTTTTCCATGGTTAGCCAATAATATCCTTCTCATAGAAGTTTCTTAACAAGGCCAGGGCTAGCGGAATGCAAGTTGCAAACACCTTCATGTACATCATGTAAGGCCACTTTTGCTTCCTCAGAATCAAGACACCTAAGAAGGATACCATCAAGACTCTGACGATAAAGGGTGTCTCCCAAAATAGTGTAACGAGAGGCTCGACGGATAAAGGTTTTGCATTGGGTGTTAGATAATTGAAATGGAAAGGTGTGATTACGGAGATACTCATATAAATCCTCATACCATGATGAATTGGGACCAACAATTTCACATATAAGCTCAGACTATGGTACTTCAAATGCTGGAATCAAAAGTTGTTCAACCAGAAGCTCACATTTATGTGTATTAGATGGCATGTCTAGAAGAGGCCCAATCATAGCCATGGCATCTGCTACTCTATTCTATAGTCTTGGGATTTGTTCAAAGGTGATATTGTCAAAATACTTTTTAAAATCACCAACCATTACCTTGTATAGAAGAAGCTTCTCATCTTTTGTTTGATATTCATGTAAGACCTATTTAATAACTAGTTGTGAATCACCAAAGACTTGTAACTGTTTGATAGCCCATTGTACTGCCATGCGTAATCCTGTGATTAAAGCTTCATACTTTGCTATGTTATTGGTACACAGAAATGCAATTCTATATGATTTGGGTATACAATCTCCTTGAGGGGTAACAAACAATATCCCTGCTCCTGATCCATGTTGTGTGTAAGATCCATCAAAATATAGTTGCCACCATGTTGGGGAAGTTAAATTGAACAACCCTTCATTAGGGAACTCTAGATACATTGGGTGAATATCTGTAATGGGTACTGCAACTAATTGATCAGCGATGACTGGTCCTTTTATGGCTTTTTGATCCACATATTGTATGTCAAATTTACTTAAGATCATGACCCATTTTGCTAATCTTCCCATGAGGATTGCTTTAGAAAGAAGATATTTGAGTGGATCCACATTAGATATGAGCTTTGTCGTTTGGATCAACATATAGTGTCACAACTTTTGGGAAGCAAACACTAATGCTAAACATGCTTTTTCCATAGATGAATAATTAAGTTCATATCCCACAAGAGTTTTGTTGATGTAGTAGATGGCTTGTTCTTTTCCTGAATCATCATGTTGAGCTAGAAGGGCACCCAATGCTGTTGTTGTTGATGAAATGTAGAGCAATAATGGGCGGTCAGGCATAGGAGGTACTAACACAGTAGGTGTTGCCAAATATTCTTTTATTTTGTCAAAGGCTTGTTGACACTTTTCATCCCACTTAAAAGGTTCACCCTTATGAAGAAGATGTTGAAAAGGATGACATTGATGTGCTAGTTGTGAAATAAATCTGCAGATGGACTATAACCTTCCTTGTAGACTGCAGAGCTGCTTGAGATTTACTGGTAGAGGCATTTCCATGATAGCTTTTACTTTAGTTGGGTCCACTTCTATCCCTCATCGAGACACAATGTATCTCAACAGTTTTCCAGATGTTATGCCAAATACACATTTCTTTGGGTTCAGTTTGACTTGATACTTTTCTAATCAATCAAATATTTGTGCTAATACCTGTAGATGTCCTTATCTTGTCTTAGATTTTCCTAGGATGTCATCAACATAATCCTCCATGAAAGTGTCAAAAAGGTCATGAAAAATAACTGTCATGGCTCGTTGATAAGTAGCTCCAGCATACTTGAGACCAAAAGGCATTACAACCTAGCAGTATGTACCCCATGGACAAATAAATGATGTTTTATCTTGATCTTCCTCTGCTATTCTGATTTGGTTATACCCTAAAAATCCATCCATCAAAGATAGCATTTCATGTCCAGCCGTAAGATCTACAATGTTGTCTATGCTTGGTAATGGAAAATCATCCTTAGGACATGCTTTATTAAGATCTCTAAAGTCTGTGCAACAATGAACTCGTCCATCGGGTTTTACTACAGGTACCAGATTTGAAACCCATTTTGGATAATCAATAGGCTTTATAAACTTTGCTTCTAATAGTGTCTGAATCTCTTCCTTGACCAATAAAGCTACTTCCGGATGCATTTTGTGTAATTTTTGTTTAACCGGTTTTGCATTAGGAGATACTGCTAGATGATGTACCACAAGTGATGGATCTAGACCCGGCATGTCAGCATAAGTCCATGCAAAATTTATAGCTCTTTTCATAAAAAATGCTGTGAAGTCTCTTCTTTCTTGCTTTGACAGTGATGCTACCAAAAAAGTGATCTTTGGATTCTTCTTTGTACCCAAATTCATCTCTTGTGATTGTTCAACTAGCACGGTTGATTTCTCATGATAATCAGTGGCAACAGGAAGATCAAATCCCCCATCCTCAGGCACCTCAGAGAGTTTTTCACCTTCAGATATGTCCTTTATTTTTACTTTTTCACGATCAAGAGGTGCCTTGCAGTTTTCACCTAGTGACCTATTTTGTTTGATTTTGTTTATTTCACTTTTGTGACTGAAGGATTTGATACTTCTGCCAAAATATGCTAGTTTAGGTAGATCCATCATGAAACATGCTTTGTGATCACCCAATGGAATGCCTTGTCATAAGCCCATGAATTCTGCAATAGCTTCATCATTTTCAAATGTATCTAATTTCAGTGCCCCCTATTGGTCCCAATCGACGAGGTCAGGATATACAAGTGAAAGGGTAACGGAGGAATGGTTGTGGCTAGAGGAAGTTGTGGAAATCATGAAGATGGAGTTTTCTTGAAAAAGGTCAATAATATGAAGGGAGGAGTCATCGATGGTATCCAAACTAGAAGTCTCTCCTACTGAGGAGGGTCCAACGTCAATATCAAAAATACACTTAATGCCTTTGGGTCGCAGTACCTCCGGCTAATAGCCAAGGTCTTGCTTATTAAACTTCTTAGACACAATAATGGGTTCAATAGGTCCTTGTTCCTGTGATCCCAATCCACCATGTCCTTTGTATCCCATGTGCTTTATGATGCAAAACCCATTGTTATATCTCTCCACTTCCAATTGAACTTGGTCATTTTCATCAAAGAATATCCAAGAGTTGGTATCATCAGTGTCTTCATCATTTAGGAATCTACCTTTAATGAATACTATAGGTGGGGCTTTGATGACAGCTAGGGATGAAGTTGGCTTGGATGTAGAAGGTTTACCATGAGATTTGGGAGATAAAGGAAGGGTGCCAACACAACAAGATTCTTGCAATGTGTATTCACTAGGACCATGTTCAGTGTACTTGATATGGAGTTTGGAAGCGGCTTTGCTAGATGACGGCTTGAGTAGGTCAGATGGATCTATATAGGATGAAGATGGATATACCTCAGTGTTGATAGGAATGTGGTTCAGGCTCTAGTATTTAGCTTGAAAGGCATGACAAAATTCAAATGGATTGGGATCAGCATGGATAGTAATCTCAACACCGTTATGTGGAAATTTAAGACATTGATGGTATGTAGAAGGAACTACCTTGAGTGCATGTATCCATGGATGACCAAGGATGATGTTATAGGGAAGGTCAATATCAAGAACCTGATAACAGGTTTCAGTAGTGATTGGCCCAACTTGGATAGGCAAGTATATAATCCCTTCAATATCTCTCTCGGCATCATCATATGCTCTGATAGTAATTACCTTGGAGGTGTCAACATCTTTCTCAGAATATCCCAATTGTTTTATTAATTTCAAGGAACATATATTAAGACCAGCTCCACCATCTACCAAGATTCGTTTGATACGGCATTGTTTAACAAACACTTCAATGTGGAGGGCTTCGTTGTGGGAAGGGTGAATGGAGGGCTGAAGATCTTTGTCAGAAAAGGTTAAATGACAAGGGACTGCAATGCTAGCAACCATAGATTGGAATTGTGTGATATCAATATCGTTAGGCACTGAAGATTCGTGTAAGGCTTTGTCAAGGATAGCTTTGTGAGAAGGGGATATGCGAAGCAACTCAAGAATGGATATATGTGCAGGTGTTTTGCCAAGGTGATCCAGGATATTATAGTTAGAGAATGGTCGAGGAGGATAGACAGGTGCTCCTTGAATGGTAACTCGACCTCTACAAGTGGTTACAACATAGTTAGGTGCTTTGCCTTGGATAGTAATGGTGGAAATGCGAGCATGGTCAATGCGGCCAATAGTAGATGATTCATAGGTGTACTGAATGGCATTCCTAGTGTGAGGGTTACTTGATTTGTCATGAGATGGAAGTGGATTCTTGAAAGCATCTAGATCATAGTTTGATGTCGATTGTTGTGTAGGTTGAGTTGTTGAAGGTGTAATTTTGATTAAACCTTGATCGATGCAATCTTGGATAACATGCTTTAAGCGCATACAACTATTTGTTTTGTGTCCTTTAACTCTATGGTAATTTCAATACTCATTTTATTTGTACCAAGGAGCTTTGAAGAGTGGTTCACCATTGGGTGGTGCATCTGGTAACATAATATCACCCACTTGGAGAAGATTTTGAAAGACAACTTCCATAGGTTCTGCTAATGGTGTAAATTGTCAGCGAGGATTTGAAGTTTGTCGTTGTCGCATTCATTGAAAAGGTTGTGTTGTTGTAGAAGCAATTTGAATGTTAATGGGAGCTTTCATAGTTTGTATGTTCTTTGCACCCACAACACCATCGTTGACAACATTCTTATTTTTGTTCCAAAAGTGAGACTTATCATTGGAGTTTTGAGGATAGTCTTTGTTATCGCGAAAGATCTTGATGGTTCCTTTAGTAATTAAAGCTCATTCAATGATGGTTCCTTTGGAAACAAGTTCATCAAAGGTGCTAGCACTTTGCAATTGTAGTTGGAATGATAGCTCGGGATGAAGATTTTGAACAGAGATATCAAGTTGTTGCTTCTTAGGTATTTCCCATGATAGTTTGCTAGCCATATTATGCCATCGTTGAGTAAATGAAGAAAAGGTTTTACCATAGTGCTATTTATTGTTGACAAGGTCATTCATATTTACCTCATGTTTAATGTTAAAAGCAAAGTGTGATTGAAACTTATTTGCTAACTCCGCAAAAGACTTAAATCCCAGAGGTAAATGTGAGAACCATTTAAGAGCTTGTCCTGCTAAGCTTCGAGGAAATAGTCTCAAAAGATATGTATCATCATGAGCAACATCGAGACATGCCACAAAGAATGCTCTAAGATGGTCTTCCAGATTTCCTTTTCCTTTATACTTGTCAAATTGTGGAATTTCAAAGTGTGGCGGAAAAGGTGTCATATGAAGTGACTTGTCAAATGGATAAGTGCATATGTTTTCTAAGGAAAATATCTTCTTGCTTTGTCCTACCGCTTGGTTGATCATTTGTTGAACATCCGCTGGAGATAATTGCTATTGTTGCAAAGGGGGTGAAACATGGTATGATGTATATTGAGGTTGTTGTGGGATATATGAAGCCATGACCGTTTGTTGAGGTTGTGTACTCACAATGTATGTCAAAGGATTGGTATGTGACACATATGTGGTTGAGGATTGCTATCCTTGAGACACAAGCAGTGGTTGGGTATATTGTGACGAATTAGCACCAAGATTTTGCATCACATGAGAAGTGGAAGATGGGTTGACATTAGTTAATGGTTGTGAATTTGGAGTTGGGTTCATGACATGGTAAGTGATAGAAGGATTGGTGGATGCAAAAGAAGGATGGACACTTGGATTTGTATTTTGGACAGCATGAGGATTGGTATATGTCATGTGTTGGCTGACAATAGGAAAACCTTGGGTAGCATAAGATGGGTTGATGGTTTTTGAAGGATTGTAAGAAGATGCTGTAAGTTGCTCAACATAAGTGACCATAGTGCTAGGATTGGCTTGAGAAACAATAGGTGGGTCACTCATGTTAATAAGACTAACATTGGGATTGTATGATGTATTGGACGGATTAGTGGAGATAGTAGAGATCATATTAGCAGTAGGTATATGAGATGTGGTATCCACATGGGATGTAGTGGATTGCGATGGTTGTGAAGCTTGGACCCTTGGTATTGTTTGGACAGTTTGGGAAGCTTGCGCACTATGGGATATGGGAATAGCTTGTGATGATTGGGGCATTTGCACTTGGGCCACATGCATAACTTACATTACTTGAGGCATGGAAACGGTCATGGTAGGAGAAGGAGTGTGTTGAGGAACATGGAAAGGTGGAATGTTCAAATTTTGTGAAATGAAAGGGAGCACATTGGTTGGTGTTATCAAAGGTTCTAGAGTGTACTCCAAGTGTGGGGGATCAAATGAATTAACAATAGGCAGTGAAAGAGATGTGTTGGAAGATGGAGTTTGTGATATGATGTGGGATGGTGTGACTATAGTGGATGGTCCCTTTGCAACAATAGTGCGAGTGTTTGGATCATGCTCTCTAATAGTGGATATGTCAAAATCTCTTGGTAATTTAGCACCCATGCGAACAAGTTGCAAGAAATAGCGATTAGGTTCGGATAAGACAAGTCTTTCAACTTGATCCCATACATGTGTATCCTAAAATTCTGATAAGTCTTCCTGGGATTGTTCCTCATAAGTCTCCAAAAATGTTTGAGGTTGTACTTATTGTGAAGATGACTCTTCAATGGTATACTCATGGGGCATAAACATATGAGGAGGCATATCGGTCGTAAATTGAGTCATGTCTCTAAAAGGTGTTGATCTAGATTGGTGCATCTTAGCTTCCATCTCAGCTTGCAATTTAGCTTCCATTTTAGCTTGCAATTTGGCTTCCATTTCAGCTCTATATTGACTCCTAGTTTGAGGCATGATGAATGATGGTGAAAACTGAACTTTAGCTTGTCAAGGTTTTGAGACCCAAAAAGATGATGGTTTGCTAATTGTTTGGTTGCTAGTTGTTGGTTGACTATTTTGTTTGTTGTTGGGTTGCTTGGTTGCTTTGTTGTTGGTTGGACTTCCCTAAAGAATAGCTCACACACTCAAGGGAAAAGTTGTTTGCTAAGGTTGCTATGTTGTTGATGTTGCTAAAGCTAAAGCCAAGAGATGATGTTTTGTTGATCGATTGGATTGATTGATTTGATGTTTGGTTTGCTGGTTTGGGATCTCAAGAAGATGAAAAGCTCATTAAATTCAATTGGTTAGTAGACTCAAAGTAGGAGACAAAGTCCAGGTATCTGCTAATGATCAGAGATAGGTCTGAAAGCTAATACTGAGGCTGAGCAAGCTAGAATTACATCTGATTCAGCTGAGTCACTAAGAGTTATAGGTATTTGACCACAGGTGACAAGTAATAGCTCATATGTGGTTCAGAAAAGGCCAAAAGTGATTGGTAATAGCTTAAATGTGATTTTCCACAGGCTACATTGTTAACCAGAGGCGAGCTGATTTACCACAGGTGACGAGTATTGACTCATAAGCAATTTACTATTGATCAGAGGCGACATAGTTTAGACCAGAGGTGATTGACTGTTGTTTAAAAGTGATCTGGTTTAGGTAAAAGGTGACTGACTATTGTTTAAAAGTGATTTGGTTTAAGAAGAAAGTGACTAACTATTGTTTAAAGGTGATTCAGTTGTCTATATGCGAGCATTTTAAGCTAAAAAATGACTATGTCTGTCAGGAAATATGTCTGATTTATGTTTTTTTTAAAAAGAAAATAGTAATTGCAGTCACTCACACTCACAACAAATCACAAACTTGTACAACCTAGGCTAGGAAAGGACTGTATTTGTTGAGTCCCCTAGCTATGCTTATTCAAAGCAGATAGCTTCAGGATCTTGGTAGCACCGGCTCCTCTCCACGGCACACACTTCTCACACATACCAAGATCTGGGTTTCCCAAGGCTTGTCCCCCCACCAAACCTTAGGATTGTCCATGCTATCTCTTCTAAGAACCACGTGAATCAGGGTGGCTTCAAAGGTCCCACCTTTTGCGTCAACAAATAGAAGGTTTTTGGCTACTACACAAAAGTTGCTAATAAGAGCATCCATTCGGGTGGCTATATGTGCGGCATCGGTACTCTCCATTATGGAGTCTCCCAACCTTCAAGGGCTATGCCTTGGAGGTTTTTGGGGGAGGTTGGTTGTCGGTATAACACAACAACACCCATTGTTTGTGGCTTTCGACACAAACACTTTTCTTATATAGTGGTTTGGAAGGACTTGGCTTTAGCCCGTTACCGCTTGGGTCATATCCCTTCTCACACCGGGAGGGTAGGCCCTCTAAAGATAATAACAAGTTCTCATACACCCAAGATCTATTTAATAGGCAAGGGGAGAGGATACTTTTGTTATTAAATTTGGGTTACAATCAAGCACATGCAAGCAATCAAGAAATATAAATCAAGCACGGAGCAAGCAATGATTCGTTTTAAGCACCAAGCCCAAATGTTCCTAATTTAGTGAAAAACCACAAGTCTTGGATTGATTGAAGCTGCAATAGATATGTTAGTAGTTTGATAACCTCCTTTTCTTGGACAATCCATAAGATGCTGCACAAATACCCAATTAGTAGCCAAGAAAACCAAACTGCAAATGATAAGGACTGAAAATGACAGTTTACCAGAGGCGATCAACTGTTGATCAAAAGCAAACTGTATTCTACCACAGGAGAAATGTTACAGATTAGAAGTGATGCCGAGAATGCCAGATGCAGATTGATAAAGCTCACAAGTGACATGAAAAATCAAGAAGCGACTGGTTACAGGTCATAAGCAACTCAGATCTGCAAGAAAAATAGAATGCAACAAAAACCCTAGTTTTGCAATAAGCGATTCAATTAACTAAAGGTGATCACTGTCAAATTAAAAGTGATTCAAATAAAGGCATAAGCGACCACTGTTATCTTATAAGCGATGTAAAACAGATAGGAAGCAACTACTGTTTGCTCATAAGTGATCCAGAAATGCTAAGAGCGGTAGGTTTCAACTCAGAAGCGATACGTATATTCAAATATTGACTGGTTTTTGCTCAAAAGTGACTGGAACTTACTGTAAGCACTCAGAAAATCTGACCCTCACAAAAACAACTTCAAATAACAAAGTTAATCAAGGACATGAGTCCCACCAGGCGTGCCAAAATGTGATAGGTAAAAAATTAGGTTAATAAGATCAAGCATAGCCATAAAAGCCTAACCATACCATCATCAAAGAATCTAATCCAAATGAAATCAAAAGCATGCAATTCAAGCACAATATCACCTAGATTATGTGATTCCTTGTTTATGATGTGGATTGCTTCTTCAACAATGAACAATTATGAAGATAAAAGCTGCCATGATGGATGGATGATAATGATGATAAGCTCAATGGATGCTATGAATACTCAAGGGCTGAATGTGCTCAGGATGATAATGTAGACGCTATATGAAATGTTGCATTCTCTATAGTATGGAATGTGAGGGTGTTTATATAGAACTCAACCAAAATAAATCAACGGTAGAGATTTGGTGGCTATGTGAATGGCTAAGATTAAAAGATAGACATAGGTGAATGTGAAGATGACAAGTGGAGGGAAGATAGGGCTTATGTGTGACTGTGTACATAAAAAGTACTACATGTGAAAGATATTAAATAAAAGATGTAGTACCATTTATCTTTTTTAAATGAAAGAGGCACACATGTCGGCTCATGAGATAAATGATAAGAGAAATTAATTAAATAATTAAAATTTATTTAATTAATTGGAAAGTGGATTTGTGAAGGGAATTTTTAATTAAATAAATAAAATTTATCTAATTAAAAATAGAAGGATGAAGATAATTAAATAATTAAATATTGTTTAATTATAGCTAAGAGGAAATAAAAGAAATAGCTAATGAATTAATTAAATAAATATAAATTTATTTAATTAATAGAAGAAATAGATGTGTTAGATAATGGATTATGCGATATTTGAATGCTAATGATAATGAGTCAATTTTGGGTGTCTACAAGATGGAATCATATTCATACTATATTAGGCATCCCTTGCCTTGGTTAATTAGTGTGATTTTGCCATGAATGATGACTCTTATTACCCCTTTGAGCTTAGGTAGTATCTCTAATCTCACTTAATAAATAGAGGGTAGTTATCATAATAGATCAATTCATTTCCAATGTTAACTATACCAGTTTCTTATCCGAAGATAATAAGTATAAACTTGGGTAGTCTAGATACCCTTATTATACCACATTCAGTTTTTATGCAATTTGGGTCATCATTTGGTTTGAGTGCTTTAAGCAATGTATTATTTAAAGCCGTATCGGCCATCAATACTATCACAAAAGTTGTGTGCTATTTATGTAGGCCATAACCATCAATGAGTATTATACATCATTGCTCAGCACATCTTATGCCTTGAGCATCTCAAGCTTGACTCATTTTATGAGTCTTAACCCTATCTTTAACCATGCCATGTCATTATACGATGTATTTAGATGTTGGGGTTTATGCATGGGCTCGGCTATGATGGCCTCGAGCCACAGTTACATTATGGGTTTCAAAGAATGAAAGAAACAATTATCAAGCCCTTGCCATATAGGCAGCCAGAGTCCTTGTATGTAACTGAAAAGCACAGACTCATAGCTTGCTTATAAAGTAATGCTTACTGACTTAACATAATAAATGTATATACAGCCCTAAGGGCCTATATAGATAACTCCACAAGGTGGGTGGTATTGTACTCTATTCACAGCAATTGCTACGAAGCGACAAATTATTCATAACCTTGTCTATGGGAGTTTCATAGTTTAAACACATCAATGCAAATGAAGTATCATAATTAAAACATAACATTGAATTTGAAGTATCATAGATACTACGTAGCATTACTTACAATGTATCGATAACACAGTATTTCTTATGGTGTATCGCTTACACAGTATTGCTTATAGTGTATCGCATGCATGGTATTGCTTCTAGCCTCGAAGGCCTATATGGACATGACAGTGGCCAACTACCACCTCAAGTCAACACAACTAACCACATATAGATTGTAATAGAAAAATTACTATTAAGTTTCCTACCTGATAAGGTTTAATCACTAGAGTCGACCTGTCGAGGGTAAACTCTAGAAGATTCTAAGCTCTTGGATTCTCCCCACCTAGCTACTACTAAATCAATCTTCCTCGACATAAACCTCCTACCTTTTTCCCCTTGTTCTTGCTCTGGCCCCTGAGCATACTAAAAGAGCTCAAACAAAATGAAGCTCATCATTCAACCTATGTATAATCCTTCAAAGAGGAGTTGTGATCAATCCAACCTCTGTTTGATCTTACTCTGGATGTCTCCTTCCAGCGCAGAGCCTGCGCTCTTCTTTTTTTCCTAAAAACTATCTCATAATCATACTGATCTTCCAAGAAGACTTCTCTTCCTCTCTCTCTTGGAAATGACCAAAAAAAGACTCCCTTTCTTTTTCACCATTCCCTTACCAAGACACCCAAGATGGTGTCCATAACCAACTCGAGCATCATCTTTACATGCTCCAAAGCTGTGAGCTAGTGGGATCTTTGATCCACGCTGCCCACTCATCCAATCCTTCCTCCTTTCCCACTCCTCATGGGTATTAAGGATATCAGGGTGGCAAGAAGTAGATAAGATAGGATAACAATAAATATAGTCACAACTATGACATCGACCTCTAAAGAGGTTTGAATATATAAATCTATATATATGAACACCCTTAACTAATAATATGGTTTAAAGAACTTTTTATATTATTAAAGTTCATCATAGTAATGGAAAAAAAAGGTATAACATAAAATCTTAGGATGTTTGGGGTTGAGTAATACTCCCCCAACATCGACGATAAACCTTAGTCGAAAGACTAGAAAAAATAAGAGACAAGATCCCTATTTAAGAAGAAGATAGTAAGAGATCTCAAAGACTCATAATTCGACTATCATATGACTTGAGACATTATTCTAAGAATGTCATCTAGTCATTATAGCACCAACGTAAAATGAATCACAAGGATAGAATTACAAAAGAAGGTAGACATGACTCATGACAACTTACTAGGGTTTTGGAAGGACGTAGGAACCAATACTCAGATGGGTATTCAGCCTTGTTTCCCTGACATCTAACCATTCCTCTAGCATGATACCCTCCTTCCTTCTTCCAAGGTCATTAACTTTTCCCTGTTCACACTCAGGACCAGAATATCATGATCAGTGCATCATAATCATGTCTCATAATATAAATAATTAATATCAGTCATTAACCTCATAATCAAAGGTTAAATCAGATATTTCCACAATAACAAATCATCAAACTCTTAACTAATCCTCTGGATTACCAAGTAAGAGTAAGATTAAGCTAATCTCAAGTTAGGGATGTAACATACCTCGCCCCATAAGAATCATCATCCCCAATGATTTAATGTCTCAAAAGTTAATCATCATAAAAAGAAATATGTTTCAAGAGTATAATAAATAAGTTTTTTAGAAAAGATGAGGAAATTTACTCTTAAGAGAACTTTCTCTCCCACTATGAAATGCCTTTTGATGCACATAGCATCCACATAACTCTTTTTGTATATCATTAGCTTCCACTAGTCTTCTCTTGATCAGATGTACTTGCTCTTCCATTTCTAATAACATCTTTGGACCAAGGCTAAGCCTATCTTCCAGCTTGTCCCAGCTTATAGGGGTCCGGTACTTCTGTGTATATAATGCCTCAAATGAAGCCATCTTAATAGCTGAGTGATAGGAATTATTGTAGGTGAATTCCACCAGAGGAAGATAATCCTCCCGTTTGTACTGCTAATCCATGTTGTACATTCTCAATAAGTCCTCCAACACTTGGTTCACCCTTCCAGTTTATCCACCCATTCATGATGATAAGCAAAGATTATGTTCAACTTGGTACCAAGTGAAGAGAATAAGGTTTGACAAGTTCTTGATGTCATTTGTGCATCCCTATCTGAGATAATTTTCTCAGGAATGCCATGTAGTTTGAAAATCTCTTAAACAAATTTTCAAGCAATGATGAGTGTCCCATCCATCAAGTTTCCAGGTATAAAATAAGTGGTTTTGGTGAGTCTATCCATCACAACCAAGATAGTATTGTGCCTGTTCCTTGACATAGGGCACAAAATCCATACTTATAATTTGCCATTTCCACTCAAATTTCATGAGGGTATAAGAACCTTGCTGGGTGATGGTATTCCGCCTTCACTCTCTGGCATTCTATACATGTAGCTACAAAATTTGTAGCATCCCTATTTATTCCTTTCTAGAAATATAAGGGTTTCACATCAGCAAGTAAATTGGTTACTCCAGGATGCCCAGAATATGATGCAGAATGAACCTCCTTCCATATCGTATTCCTTAACTCTGCTAAATTAGATACATACATCCTTCCCTTAAACCTTAATAATCCATTTGGTTCAAGGTTGAATCCTTCATATCTCAGATTCTGGGAGTCTTCTTCAAGGGCTTGTTTTACCTGCTCATAAAACTCATCTCCCTTAGTTTTCTGTAAAACCTGATTCCTAAAATCAGAATGTATAGAGATCATGGAAGAGACGTGCCTTCTCCTACTCAAAGCATCTTCCACTCAGTTTTCTTTTCCCTGAATATATTTTATCTTGAAATCATAATCCGAGATGAATTCCAACCATCTTCTCTAACGAGCATTAAGATGGGGTTGAGTGAACAGATATTTGAGTCCCTGGTGATCTATTTTCAACTCAGAAGGTTTCCCAAGCAGGTAGTGTCTCCACATTTGAAGTGTGTGAATGATTGTTGCTAGTTCTAAATCATGTGGGGCATAATTTTGTTCATAATTTTTTAGTTTATGAGATTCATACATGATGAATTGTCCATCCTGGACTAGTACACCACCTAAGCCTTCTCCTGAGGCATTGGTAATTACTACAAATTGATCCTCTAGGTCATGTACTTTCAAAATTGGTGCTGAAGTCATTTTTTTCCTTCAATAGGTCAAAGGCCTCCTGGTACTTTTCTGACCACTCAAATATCTTGCCCTTTCTCTTCAAGGAAGTTATAGGATATGCAAATTTCAGAAAAGTGATTCACAAATTTCCTGTAATTGAGCTTTTAGTTCCATTAGTTCTGTAGTGGTCATTTTGTAGGGAGTTTTAGATATATGTTTTGCCCCTAGAATCATATCTATAGAAAAATCAAAAGCTCTTTTTAGGAGGTAATCCTGGTATCTCATCTGGAAATACGTCCTCAAAATCTCTAAGAAAAGGGTACTTGTCCATATCTAATCTCTCCTAATATATGGACTCCCTCTTGCTAACTCAGAAAAGAAATGTTGGTATACCTAATGGTACACCATGGGTTCCATCATTTTTCCTAATTTATAGCCAACCATGATGACCAACAAGCATCACATACTACTTGTGGTCATCACTCGTGAGGGCTCAAGTGTGATAACACATAAAATCCATGGTTCACATAAGCTCCTATCATTTTTCCCAGTTCATAGCCAAATGTGATGACAAGCAACCATCCCATACTACTTGTTGTCAACACTGGCTAAGGACTAGGGTAAAAATGTACACATTCACAACCAGCTATGATGACAAACAAGCATCCCATACTACTTGTTGCCATTGCTGGTTAAGGAATAGGATAACAACATACACATTCACAACCATTTGTGATGAAAAGCAAGCATCTCATACTACTTGTTACCATCACTAGTTAAGGAATAGGGTATCTGTCACCTCCACAGTACGGTGATAACTAGCTAAACCAAACCTATATCATAACTTGTTCCAAGTTAGACTTGTAGATCTCAAGCCTAACTCCATTTTCTTATCTAGCCTTGGAGTTATTTTCTCTCTGCTCACTTTGAGTGGTGTCATTACGACGTTCCTCATCATCACCCCCATCATAGGCATCCTACCTGGGTCCTTGTCAACCCTTGACCTCCTGTTCGAGAGTTCCTACCCTCATTCTTTTCTCTTTCAACAAGACTAGGATCTAGTCAAGCTTAGATTTAGAGTGCCTTGAGGGATGCCCTTCATCCTGGCTGTCTCCCATTCTAGTTTTTGTCTGAACTTTTACTACAATCTACTTCTTCCTGAAGTTTGCAGATTAATCATGGATTAGTTTCTTATACCAATGAATCCATTCATAACATGAATCTATTCTCTTTCATGTGATCTTTAATAAGAAAGGAAAGATATTTAGAATTTTTCAAATGCATTATAATTTTCATCGGATTACATATAATCCATCAAAATTACAAAACTTTGTATACACCTTGCCACTGCAAGTCATTTTCAAGTTGGGATAGCTTCCCATATTCATTTCTCAACTTTGAGATTTATCAATTCAGTTTTAGGAGGTGGATGTGCAAACATGTACTCATCCACAACCTCCCTGGTTACCTCATAACCCTTAGGATTGTTTTCCACAGTTGGTGCTTTAGGTGCAGAGGGTTCTGCTGATGCATCATTAGAGTTAGGAGCAAAAATCCTAATTGCTCTTCTCAACTTTTGCTTGATGTGCTTACTGGACTCAATAAAGGTCCCCTCATCAGTTAACCATGCTCTTACCAAGAAGCTAGTCTATTCAAGTCTTTTCATTCTTGAAGTTTGCTCCCTCAAGACCTTAAAGTAACGTCCATTTTCCATTACCTTCATTCTGGGTATTGTTCTTATTCTTACCATTCTGGCATAAGAACATCCAAAAATTAACAACCATTAATGTTGGATAAAGGAAATCATTGTGTAGTGAGCCCATAGGTCCATGTGTTGAATTCGGTAGCTCTGATACCATATGTGACATCACTATCCATAATGCTCAACATTTAACATAAAAATTCGTCTTAATCAAGAGATTAGTTAACAATATGATTATGCAAATCAAAGTTTAACCATAATGATTCATTATCATTTCATTAATTAAGCATGTTATTCTAAACAAAATATAACAAAGCTTACAATACACTAATCATTTGCATATCTTTAGTGAGTAACCATCACTTCTCATGTACAAGTTATGCCCGAGGCATCAAAATCAATTTATACATTACAATAGACCAACTGGTCATAAAATGCAAACACTGTATCTGAAACTACTGACATCTATCTCCATAAGCCTCGGCATGTCTCATGCTTGGGAAGGAGAGCATCATCCTGGTGCTTTTCCACCAACCACGGACCCGTGGTTCCCTGCCCAACTTCCTAATTGGAAGTGGCCCTACCCTTCATGGAAAGGTTAGATATTAGGAACCATAAGGTTAGCCATTTGAGTATCTAGTGTTGTCTCCTTCCTAATGTCTCACTGTCACACAACTATAGATCCACTCTAACTATGCATGACACTACTAGAGACACTAGGCCATCTGGAGCATTGTGGACTGACAATGCATGCAGATACAGATGCATTACTTTTGCTAAAGATTTACATACATATATGTTTTGTAATGAACGTAGTCATATGTCCACCACCCTTACTCAACTTAGATGTTGTTATGTCCTACAATATGTTTAATGCGACCTCTCAGGGTCTAGAAAAATATGAATTTAGTTCAATTCATAGTCCTATACTAGGACAATTGATTCCTATCTAGGAGTTCATCAAATGTAATAGATTACTTTCGTACCAAGGAATCTATGACTCCTCGTCACCCTGTTCCATTTTCCAACATGACAAAAGTTAAAACAAGTAGGTTGCTTTCACAACAAGGAACCTGTGACTCCTCGTCACCTTGTTCCATTTTCCAAAATCTCAATAGTCAAAACAAGTTTTCTAAATTCTCACCTTCCTAGGTTCACAGTTTCATGTTGGCCTATCCTAAGATTTACATTCAAGATCATGACATTTGAGACTTATCTCATATTAGTCTAAAATGATGGTCTTACTAAAAAGGCTATATCTCAAGCATTCTCATGGGTTTTAATATCTTATACCTCATTTGTGAAGTATGGCCATTCATAAAATATGGCTTCCATTTACGTTGCAATACAAGAGTTTCATACTAATCTTAGTATTCATTCTCAAAAGTATATAATTATCTAGGAGAAATAGTACCTCCAACAAACCCGGTAGGCACTTTCTGCTTCCCAAAAGGCAATACAACTTACTTCTTATTCAGTTTCTCCTTCTTCAATCAAGAATCATCATATCTTTTAAATACATTATAAGCATCATAGTTATCATAAAACTAGTCACTATTAGTCAAGTTCCATTATAGTGAATCTGTGACTGCATGTCACCTTATTCCACTTTCTAATCATGTAAAAAGTCAACCATATTCACCACCCTAGGTCCAGTATGCATGGGATCAATTCGATTCATTGTCCATACCTGGGCAATCGACTCCCATCTTGGGTTTGTTTCGAACAATTAGGTTACCTTGTAGCGAGGAACTTGTGACTCCTTGCCACCTCCTATGACTCTAGGTTATTACACAATTGAACCACATTTATCATTCTAGGTCCATCATGGTTCACAACATCAAAAACAATTAACATATAAGATGGAATCATATTGATACTATACTAGGCATTCCTTGCCTTAGTTAATCAGTGTGATTTTTCCATGAATGATGACTCTTATTACCCCTTTGAACTTAGGTAGTATCTCTAATCTCACTTAATAAATAGAGGGTAGTTATCATAATAGATCAATTCATTTCCAATGTCTTGGCTAGTATGCAAGCTACCACTTAAATAACCATAGTCTTTAATAACTATACTATTTTCTTATAAGAAGATAACAAGTACAAACTTGGGTAGTCTAAACACCCTTATTATACCACATTCAGTTTTTATGCAATTTGGGTCATCGTTTGGTTTGAGTGCTTTAAGCAATGTATTGTTTAAGGCAGTATCAACCATCAACACAGTCACAAAAGTTGTGTGCTATTTATGCAAGCCATAACCATTAATGAGTATTATACATCATTGCTCGCCACATATTATGCCTTGAGCATCTCAAGCTTGACTCATTTTATGAGTCTTAACCCTATCTTTAACCATGCCACATCATTATATGACATATTTAAATGTTGGGGTTTATGCATGGGCTTGGCTATGATGGCCTTGAGCCACAGTTACATTATGGGTTTCAAAGAATGGAAGAAACAGTTCTTAAGCCCTTGGCATACAGGCAGTCAGATTCCTTGTATGCAACTGAAAAGAACAGACTCGACCTTATGGCCTCAGCTAGCTTGCTTATAAGGCAATGCTTACTGACTTAACATAATAAATGTATATACGGCCTCGAGGGCCTATATAGATAACTCCACAAGGTGGGTGGTATTGTAGTCTATTCACAATAATGGCTACGAAGTGACAAATTAATCATAACCTTGTCTACGGGAGTTTCATAGTTTAAACACATCAATGCCAATGAATTATCATAATTAAAACATAACATTGAATTTGAAGTATCGTAGATAGTACACATCATTAATTACAGTGTATCGATAACATAGTATTTCTTACGATGTATCACTTACATAATATTGCTTATAGTGTATTGCATGCATGGTATTGCTTTTGGCCTCGAAGGCCTATATCGACATGACAGTGGTCAACTACCAACTCAAGTTGACATAACCAACCACATATAGATTGCAATACTAAAATTACTATTAAGTTTCATACCTGATAATTTTTAATCACTGGAGTTTGCCTGTCGAGGTTCAACTCTGGAATAGCCTTCAATGGCTCTATTCCAAGCTCTTGGATTCTCCCCACCTAGCTACTACTTAAGCAATCTTCCTCAATAGAAACCTCCTACCTTTTTCCCCTTATTCTTGGTCCGGCCCCCGAGCATACTAAAAGAGCTCAAATGAAATGAAGTTCATCATTCAACATGTTAGTGCAGGAGCACCTTGCTAGCTTTAAGCCTCCATGAGGCAAATTTTGGTTTTAATCTAATTTTGGTGTTTTAATGATGTAATAAGGTCATAAATTGACTATTGGAAATGTATTAGAGGCATTTGATTAGGTTCTAGTGGGATTTGAAGTTATTTTGTAAAGGATTGCAAAAAATTGTAAAATTGTCAATATTGCAAAAAATGCAAAAAAAAGGCAAACAAAAGATGAATATGAAGGGTCATAGGGAGTTTAAAAGGTATTTTATCATATTGGAGGAGTTCTATTTTATTATTGTTGTAATAAAGGTCTATTTAAGACCATTCTTATGTATTTAGAGGTCATTTGGTAGTGGAGCTTTAAGTTTGCTCAAGTTTAGTACTTTCTAAGTTGAGTAGTGTTGGTGGTTTGGCTATTTTTAGTCTCTTCTTTTTGTACGTAAAAGAGAGTGGAGTGATGGAAAAAGAAACATGGATGTAAATACAATATTTATGCCTTGAAATTCGTGCAAGAGGAGAGATGAAGGAGAGATGAAGTTTAGAGAAGAGAAATGAAATAAAAGCTTAATTTTCTGCATTTTTTTGACTATTTTTTGTTGTTCCCAAGGTTGGTACGGCCTTGTATGGAATAACAAATGGCATAAAATTATATTTTCTAGAAATATCTCGGAGTCTTCTTTCTTTTGGCATTGGTTACATCAATTTTTATTATGTTGTGTAAAAGTTATGATGATATTAGTGATGGACACTTCTAGTTTTGTTTACTGTAACTGTCATCTTGTTTGGAATGGTACAGATTTTACAAATCAAGTATAGGTCTAAAAACAATGGGAAAAGATGTATGCATGAGTCTAGTTTCATATTATTTTGGTTTGGGCAATTTTAATTAAGGATTAAGTGAGTTATGCTATTTTTGGTGAGGGCAGGTCTACAATCTACTAGGGTCTCCATCTCTATAACAGTCTATTTTTGAAGCATACTTTCAAAAATAACCTATGTTGCATGTGAGATATGTTGTGTAAGAGGATAATGGGTATCCAAATCAGTTTTTAGATCATGGGTTTGAGTTGTATTCTAAAAATTATGTTGAATTTACCTTATTTGCTGCTCTCATCAAAACATAGTTTTTGTTTGTGCAGGTTGAAAAGAGAACTTGGTTGCCAAAAGACTAGGTAGATGAAAAGAGAAGAGACCTAGGTGAGGCAAAGACAAGAAGAAGCAAGGTGAAAGAGACTTTCTTGAGGAAATATGGATTTGTTTGGAATGGTACGGATTTTACAGATCAAGTACAGGTCTGAAACCAATGGGAAAAGATGTATGCATGAGTCTAGTTTCATATTCTTTTTGTTTGGGCAATTTTCATTAATAATTAAGAGAGTTATGCCATTTTTGGTGAGGGTAGGTCTGCAATCTACTAGGGTCTCCATCTCTATAACAATCCATTTTTGAAGCATACTTTCTAAAACAACCTATGTTGCATGTGAGATATGTTGTGTAAGGGTAATGGGTATCCAAATCAGTTCTTAGATCATGGGTTTGAGTTGTATTCTGAAAATTATATCATTTTTACCTTATTTGTTGCTCTCATCAAAGCATAGTGAAAGTTTGTGAGTTTTGGGTGAATCCTCCATGCCTCTGCATCACATGTGTATAATCCTTCAAAGAGGATTTGTGATCAATCCAACCTCTGTTTGATCTTACTCTAGATGTCTCCTTCCAACGCAGAGCCTACACTCTTCTTTTTTTCCTAAAACCTATCTCATGATCATATTGATCTTCCAAGAAGACTTCTCTTCCTCTCTGTCTCTCAAAAATGACCAAAAAAAACATTCCCTTTCTTTTTCACCATTCCCTTACCAAGACACCCAAGATGGCATCCATAACCAACTTGAGCATCATATTTGCATGCTCTCAAAACCTGCCAGCTAGCGAGATCTTTGATCCATGCTACCCACTCAGCTGATCCTTCCTCCTTTCCCACTCCTTGTGAGTATTAAGGATATCAGGGTGGAAAGAAGTAGATAAGATAGGATAATAGTAAATATAGTCACAACTATGATGTCAACCTCTAAAGAGGTTCAAATATATAAATCTATATATATGAACACCCTTAACTAATAATATGGTTTAAAGAACTTTTTATATTATTAAAGTTCATCATAGTAATGGCAACAAAAGGTATCACATAAAAGCTTAGGATGTTTGGGGTTGAGTAATACTCCACCAACATCGACGATAAACCTTAGTCAAAAGACTAGAAAAAAATAAGAGACAAGATCCTATTTAAGAAGAAGATAATAAGAGATCTCAAAGACTCATAATTCAACTATCATACGACTTGAGACGTTATTCCCAAATGTCGTCTAGTCATTATAGCACCAATGTCAAAATGACTCACAAGGATAGAATTACAAAAGAATGTAGACATGACTCATGACAACTTACTAGGGTTTCGGAAGGACATGGGAACTAGTACTCAGAGGGCCATTCTGTTGATAACTAAGAGGGGGGGTGAATTAGTTATCTTAATTATTTCAGCTTTCTAAACTTTCTTAATAGTTAATGCAGCATCAATTCAAATAAGCAAACATAACCATGAAATAGAAATAACATCAATACACATGACACAATATTTTTGACATGGAAACCCTATTAAGGGAGAAAACCACGAGGTGATTAACCCAAGAATATATTCTCTGTTAGAAGAATAGAAATACAAAATGGCACTTGCCAATTAGGGCCCACTATCTGAGCACACTGCTCACAAAAGGCTTATTGCCTACAAGATACTCACTGTCTACAAGTTGTAATAAGAATAACAAGATCCTTGAAGTAATGAGAAGCATCCACATATGCTGAGGTTCAGTTCTGGTTAGGCTCAATACACTGATCTGCTGCACTTCATCCTTCCTCTTCTTTGGTGTTGTTTGACCTGTCACATACCGGACCTGTCTTACTGCTTTCACACTATTCTTCTTCTTTTCTTCGCACACCACAATACTCAACTTCATACCGAAATCAATCTGGTATATATATCTGCACCAAGGATTTCATCCACTTTCTAGTCGGCATCCAGAATAGTAAATATTTATCCAAACTCTGATCTGTCAGCTGAATCCTTACTTATCAAGTAATGCAGATCAAAGAGATGATTATAGAAGTCATCAATTATGTCGGTCAATCATGAATGATACCTTAAGAACCTTGATCACCATCAATATCTCATCCGGAATAAATCTGATGCTCTGTCGGTCAGTTCTTCCTCTGTCTACTTTGCCAAACTGGACCTCAATACTTAGATGCTCATATCTCTTTAGTCTTTCATCACCGGAGGCTCAATCCCTAGAATCTATTAGTCAAGGTGTTCCTCTTAATTTTCCCAAGTCCATACTTTACAAAGATATTTCCTCTAAGAGATCTGGACCTGACTGTCAGACCTTGCTGCATGCTCTATTCTTGTTTACCAAACCAAAGTATTCTTCAATCTGACTTCCGGTAAAGATACACCATGTCTAGCGGATGTGTGGAATGGTCTTTGTTGCCATCAATGACAACACCAATGAAGCCACACGGTGTCTCTTGCCAACAATCTCCCCCTTTGGCATTGATGGCAACACTTAGTGAAAAATAACTAAGTGTTATACTACACTCCCCCTTGGTTGATGCTCTGTTCTATTGTACATTTTACCGGAGCTCCCCCTTAGCTGGATTCCATATTTTTCACTGTTCCTCACTCCCCCTTTGACATCAATGGCAAAGGGTAGGGTCCATATACCAAAATTTCCACAAACAATCTATACTTAGCCGCATAAGTATATATACATGCTTATACTTACATATACTGAAGTATATCTGCAAAAGATGTCTTCAACTGGGCAAATTTTGTTGCCCAACTTAGCTTCATCCTATCCAAAATTGAGATGTGACCACTCAACAGGGATGCAAAAACTTCTGCCCTCTTGAGATCTGTCGGATCACTGGTTTGGGCTGTGGCTTGAGCATCAGTTAGGGCTTCATGCATGGCCTGTAACTTAGGGATAATCATCCCTCTAAGTTCACCCATTCTGCTTAATATGTTCTTCCTCTCCTTCTCAAGCTTCTTAATCTCATTCATGATTACAATAGTTTGACATTCCTGGCTTATTATGGATATAGTGAGAGGATCAAAATTCTGAGAGAGACTTGACAGTTTATCCTCTTGTTCTTTCACTTTCTTCTCAATATCCTTTGTTACTTTAGTCCAGGATATACAAAATTTATATACTTCTCCTCCATCCTTAAGAGAATTTTCTAAGCTCTTTATCGCAATATCCATATTTCTTCTATCATTGGTTATAAGCCCTTGTAACTCCGAGAATCTCTTATCCAAAAACTCTTTCTGGACTTTTACCTCAGCTGATTTCTCTAAAGACTCAAAATGAGTGCTAACACTATTTACTAGAGATTTGAGATTACCGGATGAAGAAACTGAGGGATCCTTCTGAAAAGATGGCATGATCTTCTCTAATATACTGGATGCAGTTTCTATGAGCTCACAGTCTTCAATGTGAGACTTCAGTATTTTTTTTTTTGCCTTAGCTTGAGTGAAGGAAGCTAGTTTCATGGTTTGGACCGAAGATAGGGAATCAAAATTGAATGGACCTTGAAGTAATTCCGGTTCATCAAATTCCATCATTTCTTTGGTCAAGAACTCTTTGACTGCTTCTGTTGTGTCTCTTACCGGAGATAGAATTTTCTCCTCTTCTGCAGCCTTACCACTATCATCTGTGGCCTTCTCTGTTGGAGTTTTCTCTCCTTCTACAGCCTTGCTACTGTTATCTTCTTTCTCTTTTGCTTCTTGACTGATCTTCTCTTGTACTCTTTCTTTTTCTTTGAATCCAGAGTCTGTAGGGGAAATTGAAGGAGAGATGTTTGCTTGATCATGGACCTCTTCTTCTGGAGTAGAGGAATCTAAGTCCTTACCTTTTTGTTCACCTGTCTCCGTAGATTCTTCTTTGTCATCCATGGCAGAGGGTTCATCACTTATGTCCTCTATGATAGGAATGTTGAATCTTTTGTAGGCATTCCAGAGGATTTCTTCAGTTTCTTTAGCTATTTTGTCAGTTTCTCCAAGCATAAGTTGATTCATTCTAGCTTTGCTCTGGAATTCATCCTTGCAATCTTTGAAAATCATGTTCATTTATTTCTGAGTGATTGAGGGATAGAGCTGAATAGCTATTTGTTTCCTGATTTCAAGGTCCTTGGCTTTGGCATTGTTCTTCCTGATTTCTAGTTCTTTCTCTAGGCTCTTTGGAATTAGAGATATAATCTCAATGAATGCTTTATTATAAATGTTAAGGTACATGACTGTGGCTTCTTGCAGGATCTTCTGATCAGCCTCACTGTAGTCGTCATAAAATTCAGTCATTAGTTTCAAGTTCCCATCCACAGTGACTGATTTGACTACATCATCAATGGACAGAGTGGGCCTTTCAACAAACTCTTCTACCATCTCTTCCTTGTCTTCACCGGTAGAGGGTTCACCAAATACTTTCTTCTTTTTCCTCATTTTCCTTACCTCCTCATCCGATTCTATCTCTTCTTCATCCTTTTGGCTTGTGTAAGACCTTGTTGCCTTTTTCTTGGTTCTCTTCTCTCCTTTTCCAGATGATTTTGCTTCTAGTTTTGATGCTTTTGAGCTCTTTGCAGTGGTGGGTGCAGAGGTCTTAGAGGATCTGGTCCGAGAGGGGACTTCCACCGGAGTACCTTCTTTTTCTGCTTTTTCTTTTTCTTTCTTTGCCCTTTCTGTCTTCTCTCTATTTGCATCATGTGCTTCTTTTGAAATTCCATGCCTCTTGGCAAACTCTTCTACTTCCCTCCTCACTTTTCTTTTTATTTCTGGTTGTCTTAACTCCACATGGATCTTCACACTTAATTCTTCAAAGGTTCCAAACCTTTCTGCCTTGGGATCCTTGGGCTGACTTAGCATGTGCTAAACATGCAGCTCCACAATTTTCTCATCCACTTCATACCCCATAGGCATGATCCACATTGTTCTTGGTTCCACTGCCTCTATTAGGCACTGATCAGTTTCTACCATAAAGCATATTGTGTCTTTATATTTTTCAACTAAAGATTGAGGGATTCTCTCTCTTGCTTGCATCATGCTTTGAATATTCTTGAAATAGCCCTAGAGAGTTGTATTTTGTGCCTTGGCTTCACCAAGCCCATGTATATAATCTCTGATTTGAATGGCTACTGGTCTATCATTCTGCCATACCCAGCCACTGGATTTGGGAAGCTCATTCATGTAATAAAAGAATAGGTAGAGTATCAAACCACTGTATTTGAAAGAGTTCTTCTTATCCTTATTTATCTTCTGCAGATTCTCCAAGAGTTGGTTCAGAAGGAGTTCACAAAGATCACAGTCTGCATTCTTCCTCAACATTTCATAAGTAGTATATATAGCAGTTCCAGATACTGAATTCTCCCTGCTGGAGTGATATATCTTATATCTAATTATCATTGATGCAAACTTGATATCCAGATCTGTGATATCCTCAATAGTCATTGCTCTTTTATCAAACTTCGATCCGGTAGCCTCACTGACAATTTGATTTTTGACAGATTTGAGTGTAGGCATTCCACTGATTGAGTGTAATCTGATTACTGCCCTAATGGCATCCTTAGTGATCTTAAACGGCCTGCTTAACCACATGAAGTTGTCATGCATTCTTCTCAAGATATACCAGACCCATTCATCTTCCGAAAAACAAGGGAACTGAATGCATTGTGCAAAATGTTTGTCCCAGATAGCTTTATACTAAATTTTGAGTTCGAATGAGTCATCTATCAAATGCTTGTGATAGATATCGACTAGCTTAGATTCCCCAAATTCTTCAATACTTGCATGAATATATGCCCTAACATCTTCTACATGCAGAACCCCATGCGGAATGCTTGAAAAGGCACCTAGGGGATCAACTTCTAGGGATTTATATGGATGCTTCTTAAATTTAGGGCATGGCCTATTAGAAATCTTCACCACATTTAGAGTAGCCATCTTTCAAAGATTTGTAGAGAGATATTTAAGAACGGAAAATACCTTTTACACTTCTAGGTTTTACGGAGTGATCTGGATCGATTGCTAGATGAATCAACTTCTACAGATGATCTTTGATGGGTTTGAGGAAATTTGTTGCAGAGCTCTTTTTCGCTTCTTCTTGAATGTAGAATGAACAAATGCTTAATAAGAAAAACCCTTATATTGCTCCGCAAACCCTAATACCAAGTTGCAATAAATGCTCAACTTAAGTCATTTCGGTTTGCCTTGTTTTCCTTATTTGGATGACTTGATGAACCGAAACGATCTTGTTCTAAACATCTTGCAGATCTTCCATATCTTAACCACAGTTTATTTAGATGTTTCTATGAGAATCCTTTAATCTGCAACTCTCCTTGTGCCAATTCCGGCACCAATTAACTGGCTAGGGGGAAAATGTTTTTCCTTGTGTCTCCCCCTGAGCCAAAGCTCATTTTTTAATTTTTGGAAGGAATATTAGCACCAGATTCTGGTGCAGATCCATCCCCTACATTTTCTATACTTCTCTTCACCCAAATCTTGTTCATCTCACTTTTAACTTCATCCGCATTTACTTTTCCTTTTCCTTTGTCTTGATTCTGATTATGATGCACCGGACCTCTTTTGTCCTGGTTCTTGCTTCTATAGAATTTGGCAATATGACCAGATCTATTGCAATTGTGGAAAACAACATTTCTTTGCATATTTGAATGATATCCTCTTGATCTGCATTAATTAGCCATATGTCCCATTCTATTGCATGCAAAGCATCTACCATTGAATGAATTGTTCATTTGCATATTTCTACATTCAAGAGATTTGTGACCATACCTTTTGTAGTTGAAACACTGTCTGGAGAAGGAAGTATTAGTCTAATTTATTCTCTTTCTGTACTAATTAGCTTTATGACCAAAGTTGTTGCAGTTGTGGTAGTATCCATTGAAGGATGGATATCTTTGAGCATTAGGTTGCCTTATCGGAGGTCTTCTAGGCCTGTTCCTTGGATTTTCTGATCCAAAATTCTTCTGACCAGATCCAGAGCTTTCACCTTTCTCATATCCCAAGCCATGCTTGTCATCTACCCTCTTTTGGCTTTCAAGAAGAACTTCAAGTTGAGTAGAACTTATCTTTAATTTTTCTTTGTATTCATTTGATGTTTGAAGATCCCTTTTAAGAGTGTCAATTTGATCCTCAAGTTTTTCTTCATTATCTCTAGCATCTTCAAGATCAGATTCTAGATGCCTGATTATTCTATCCATTTTGTGGTAGTCTTCTGACTTCTCCTTGAGAGATTGTCTTAGATCATCTTCAGTTTTTCTTTTCTCTTCAATTTCTTGGGTGAATTTCATAACTCCTGATTCCATTTCATGTCTTACCATAATGACCTCTTTTGATAACTTTTCACATTACTTGGTTTTCTCCTTCAGATCTTCATTTGTACCATTGTCTTCACTTTGACTTGCCAATTGTTGAAGTAGATCTTTTCTCTTTTTCATAGAGATACTCAGTTTCCCTTTTAGTTCATTTATGAAATCATCAACCTGTTTGAGTCTTTCCTTCAATTCACTGACTTCAGAGTTTGATGGCTCAAGGTCATCTAGGGTAGACTGAAGTTGCTCCGTCATACCATACACATCCATTTTAGTTCCCAGATCTTCCTCAAGCTGTTAGGCTCCTTTTGGAGGAAATTGGCTCTGATACCAATTGTTGATAATTGAGAGGGGGGGTGAATTAGTTATCTTAATTATTTTAGCTTTTTGAACTTTCTTAACAGTTAATGCAACATCAATTCAAATAAGCAAACATAACCATGAAATGGAAATAACATCAATACACATGACACAATATTTTTGACGTGGAAACCCTGTTAAGGGATAAAACCACGGGGTGATTAACCCAAGAATATATTCTCTGTTAGAAGAATAGAAATACAAAATGGCACTTGCCAATTAGGGCCCACTGTCCGAGCACACTGCTCACAAAAGGCTTACTGCCTACAAGAGACTCACTGTCTACAAGTTGTAAGAAGAATAACAAGATCCTTGAACTGATGCGAAGCATCCATATATGCTGAGGTTCAGTTCCGCTTAGGCTCAATATACTGATCTACTGCACTTCATCCTTCCTCTTCTTTGGTGTTGTTTGACCTATCACATACCGGACCTGTCTTATTACTTTCACATTGTTCTTCTGCTTTTCTTCGTACACCACAATACTCAACTTCATACCGAAATCAATCTGGTATATATATCTGTACCAAGGATTTCATCCACTTTGTAGTCGGCATCTAGAATAGTTAATTTTTATCCAAACTTTGATCTATCGGCTGAATCCTTACTTATCAAGTAATGCGGATCAAAGAGCTGATTATAGAAATCATCAATTATGTCGGTCAATCATGAATGATACTTTAAGAACCTTGATCACCATCAAATCTGATGCTCTATCGGTTAGTTCTTCCTCTGTCTACTTTGCCAAACTAGACCTCAATACTTAGATGCTCATATCTCTTTAGTCTTTCATCACCTGAGGCTCAATCCCTGGAATCTATTAGTCAAGGTGTTCCTCTTGACTTTCCCAAGTCCACACTTACAAAGATATTTCCTCTAAGAGATCCGGACCTGACTGTCGGACCTTGCTGGATGCTCTGTTCTGGCTTACCGGACCAAAGTATTCTTCAATCTGACTTCCGGTAAAGATACACCATGTCCTGCGGATGTGTGGAATGGTCTTTGTTTCCATCAATGACAACACCAATGAAGCCACACAGTGTCTCTTGCCAACACATTCAACCTTGTTTCCCCTACATCTAACCATTCCTCCAGGATGATACCCTCCTTCCTTCTTCAAAGGTCGTTATTTTTTTCCTATTCACACTCAGGACCACAATATCATGATCTATGCATCATAATCATGTCTCATAATATAAATAATTAATATTCATAACTAATTAACATCAGTCATTAACCTCATAATCAAAGGTTAAATTAGATATTTCCACAATATCAAATCATCAAACTCTTAACTAATCCTCCTGATTATCAAGTAAGATTAAGATTAAGCTAATATCAGGTTAGGGATGTAACAATATTCAAGTGACTCATCTAGGATGGATTCTTGTTTACAGGATTTTGATGAATGCAACAACTTATTTCATGAGATAAAAGACTTCCAAGCCATACCAACCAGAAAACAAGATGACTTGCCATTGGATGAGATTAACAAATTGTTTGACTTAATGGCCAAATTGAGTAAGGAGATGTCAACTCACGAGTGTACCATACACATATCAGACCTTGCATCTCATGATTCATGTAGAGTTCATCCTTTTGATTCACATCCGGAAGTAAGTTGTTCTAATTTCTTGTTAGCTTGGGAGATCGCCATGGTAGGTAAGGTTGATTTTGAGCATGCATTTTTGGGAGTTGAGCATGATGATTTTATTGATAATATTCATACTTCAAACCCTCCAAAAGATATGTTTATGACTGATTTTGTTAGTCCTAACGAGGTTATACATGTGAATTTGTTGACTAAGACTAATAATGATCACAACAAAGATGAGATACTTGATGTTTTACCTCTTGAAACTTGTTGTGATGATGTTGATGGCTATGATACATTACTAATGAATGTTGTTTCTCATTATGTGCATATACTTGAATGAAATGGAGTGGCATACCGTGGGATGAGACCTCTATAAGATGAAATCACATTGCATGAGCATATGCCTAGAGCTGGTCATTCGTCCAATCAGGTGATATATTTCCATTCTTCTTTAGATTTTTGTAATTTTTAGTTTGAATATAATGATTAGGGAATCAAAACATGCATGTGGATCAATTATGGCTATGGAGAGAACCCACAACTTCTGATTTTACATGACTTGTGTAGACACTTACAATTGACTCATTCCCAGATCAGGGTTTCATCTATCATAATTCACTTTAATTGAATAATTATTAATTTTTTGATTAAGTTTATCTATCGATCACCATCAATTTATCCTCCATGTTAATTAAATAATTCCAATTATCTAATTAAATAATTTTTATTCCTCTAAATTAATTAAATAATCCAAGTTATTTAATTAAATCATTATTCTTCTAATTTAAATAAAATCAAAATTATTTATTTTTCCTCCACTTTAAATAAATTAAAAATATTAATTTAAATAATCTATTTCCTCCAAATTGAATTAAAATTAATAATTCAATTATCCCATGTGCACATGAAATTAAATAATTATTGATTTAATTTCCCATTTATCCTCACCCACCATAAATTCCTCCAATCAAAATTAGTTAATAGATCAATCAAAAGAGCTGACTCATCAATCAATTTAGTCATCTATTCAATTAAATGAGTTAACAAATCAATCTAATTTGTTAACAGATTAATCAACCCAGTCATCTGATCAATCTATTCAATCAACTCTCCAATCAAATCTATTAACTCCCTTGATTTATGAAGGAGCTAGGACACTCGTCCTTCTCTGATTTGTGCACATTCTGGGTAAGTGCAAGAAGATGGGGGGCCCAAAAGTGGCCAAATTAATTTAAAAAAAAATTAGGTCAAAATGCGAGCACATTATAACGCGCTCACGTTATGGCTTGGTAATGACGAGCCTTAGGCTCGTCAAAACCAAGCCATAACACGAGCGTGTTATAACGAGAGCGCGTTATAACGCGCTCACGTTATTCTTTTCTTTGCATTTTTCCTTTTCTACAAAAGTTTGTGTTGTTTTTCATGTTTTAAATAACGCGAGCGCGTTATGTTTAACTTAAATTTTTTTATGTTTAAGGCTATTAATCATGTATGTATGTATGCCTATATGTATGTATGTATCTATGTATGCCTATATGTATGTATGTATAGTGTCGAGGGTAGAGGAGGGTAGAGATGGGAGTGAGCCAAATAGGGGAGGAGAGGAGTGGATAAGGATTGAGTGATTAAGGTTTAAGGTTAAGGGTTGAGCATTTAGGGATAGGATTTAGAGTTTAGGGATAAGGGATTAGAGTTTAGGACCTTGAAGGATTAGGGTTTAGGGTTGAGGCTTTAGGGATAGCGTTTAGGGTTAAGGGTCGAGGGATTAGGGTTAAGGTAGAGTGTTGAGGGTAGAGGGATTAGGGATAGGGTTTAGGGTTGAGGGATTAGGGTTTAAGGCATAGTTTAGTAGTTCTTGTGGATAGAGCCAGTAAACAATGGGAGATTATTTGCCTATTTCATAACAATATACCTCCCCCTTAAACCCTAAACCCTAATCCCTCAACCCTCAACCCTAATCCATCATCCCTCAACTCTAATCCCTCATCCCTAAACCCTAAATGCTATCCCTATTCCTAAACCCTCAACAGACTCGATACTATACCTTAAACCCTAATCCCTTATCCCTAAACCCTCCAACCCTATCCCTAATCCTTACACCCTCCACACTCTACTTGAACCCTAATCCCTTGAACCTCAACCCTATCCCTAAACCCTTGACCCTCGAACCTCAACCCTCAACCCTAACCCTAAACCCTAAACACTAAACCCTCAACCCTCAACGTCAAATCCTAATCCCTCAACCCTTCACTCTAATCCCTCAACCCTAAACCCTATCCCTAAACCCTCAACACTATACCTTAAACCCTAATCCCTCAACCCTAACCCTAAACCTTTTCCCTAAACCCTAATCCCTCAACCCTCAACCCTAATCTGTCATCTGTCATCCCTCAACTCTAATCCCTCATCCCTAAACCCTAAATGCTATCCCTATTCCTAGACCCTCAATAGGCTCGATACTATACCTTAAACCTTAATCCCTCTAACCTTGACACTCTTATTTAACCCTAATCCCTTGACCATTAACCCTATCCCTCAACTCTCAACATTAAACCCTAATTCATCAACCCTAAACCCTAATCCCTCAAACCTAAACCCTATCCCTAAACCATCAACCCTCAACAATATACCTTAAACCCTAATCCCTATCCCTCAACCCTTAACCCTTAAAACTTAAACCCTATCCCTCAACCCTCAACCCTTAATCCTTAAACCTTCAACCCTAAACCCTATCCCTAATCCCTCTACCCTCGACACTCTAACCCTAACCTCGACATTAAATGCTAATCCTAAACCCTCAACACTATACCTTAAACCCTAATCCCTCAACCCTCAACCCTAAACCTTATCCCTAAACCCTAATCCCTCAACCCTCAACCCTAATCCATCATCCCTCAACTCTAATCCCTCATCCCTAAACCCTAAATGCTATCCCTATTCCTAAACCCTCAACAGACTCGATACTATACCTTAAACCCTAATCCCTTATCCCTAAAGCCTCCAACCCTCCACACTCTACTTTAACCCTAATCCCTTGAACCTCAACCCTCAACCCTCGACGTCAAACCCTAATCCCTCAACCCTTAACTCTGATCCCTCAACTCTCAACCCTAACCCTAAACCCTCAACCCTCAACATCAAATCCTAATCCCTCAACCCTTCACTCTAATCCCTCAACCCTAAACCCTATCCCTAAACCCTCAACACTATGCCTTAAACCCTAATCCCTCAACCCTCAACCCTAATCCGTCATGCGTCATCCCTCAACTCTAATCCCTCATCCCTAAACCCTAAACACTATCCCTATTCCTAGACCCTCAACAGGCTCGATACTATACCTTAAACCCTAATCCCTCTACCCTCGACACTCTTATTTAACCCTAATCCCTTGACCATTAACCCTATCCCTCAACCTCAATCCTCAACCGTCAACCGTCAACCCTCAACTCTAAACATTAAACCCTAATTCATCAACTGTAAACCCTAATCCCTCAAACCTAAACCCTATCCCTAAACCATCAACCCTCAACACTATACCTTAAACCCTAATCCCTATCCCTTAACCCTTAAAACTTAAACCTTATCCCTATACCCTCAACACTTGACACTATATCTTAAGCCTTAAACCCTCATCCCTAAAGCCTCAACCCTCAATTCTTAAACCTTTAACCCTAAACCCTATCCCTAATCCCTCTACCCTCGACACTCTAACCATAACCTTGACATTAAACACTAATTTGTACCCTAAACCCTAATCTGTCAACCCTAAACCCTCAACCCTCAACACTATACCTTAAACCCTAATCCATCAACCCTAAAACCTAATCCATTAACCCTCAACCCTAAACACTATTAATAAACCCTCAATCCTTGACACTATATCTTAAACCTTAATCCCTCAACCCTCAACCCTAATACCTCAACCCTCAACCCTAATCCCTCATCCCTAAACCCTAAACTCTATCCCTATTCCTAAACCCTCAACCCTCGACACTACACCTTAAACCCTAATCCCTTATCCCTAAACCCTAAACACTATCCCTCAACCCTTAAACCTTAAAAATTAAACCCTAAAACCTATCCATAAACCCTTGACGCTCAACACTATATTTTAAACCCCAATCCCTTAACCCTCAACCGTAAAGCCTCAACCCTCAATCATTAAACCTTCAACCCTAAACCCTATCCCTAATCCCTCTACCCTCAACACTCTACTTTAACCCTAATCCCTTGACCATCAACCCTATCCCTAAACCCTCAACCCTCAACCCTCAACTCTCAACATTAAACCTTAATCTGTTAACCCTAAACCCTAATCCGTCAACCCTAAACCCTAATCTCTCAACCCTAAACCCTATCCCTAAACCCTCAACCCTCAACACTATACCTTAAACCATAATCCCTCAACCCTAAACCCTAATCCCTCAACCCTAAACCCTATCCCTAAACCCTCAACACTATACCTTAAACCCTAATCCCTCAACCCTAACCCTAAACCCTGTCCCTAAACCCTAATCCCTCAACCCTCAACCCTAATCTATCATCCATCATCCCTCAACTCTAATCCCTCATCCCTAAACCCTAAATGCTATCCCTATTCCTAGACCCTCAACAAGATCGATACTATACCTTAAACCCTAATCCCTCTACCCTTGACACTTTTATTTAACCCTAATCCCTTGACCATTAACCCTATCCCTCAACCCTCAACTCTAAACATTAAACCCTAATTCATCAACCGTAAACCCTAATCCCTCAAACCTAAACCCTATCCCTAAACCATCAACCCTCAACACTATACCTTAAACCCTAATCCCAATCCCTTAACCCTTAAAACTTAAACCCTATCCCTATACCCTCAACACTTGACACTATATCTTAAGACTTAAACCCTCATCCCTAAAGCCTCAACCCTCAATTCTTAAACCTTCAACCCTAAACCCTATCCCTAATCCCTCTACCCTCGACACTCTAACCCTAACCTTGACATTAAACACTAATCCGTCAACCCTAAACCCTAATCTATCAACCCTAAACCCTCAACCCTCAACACTATACCTTAAACCCTAATCCATCAACCCTAAAACCTAATCCATCAACCCTCAACCCTAAACACTATTAATAAACCCTCAACCCTTGACACTATACCTTAAACCCTAATCCCTCAACCCTCAACCCTAATCCCTCATCCCTAAACCCTAAACTCTATCCCTATTCCTAAACCCTCAACCCTCGACACTATACCTTAAACCCTAATCCCTTATCCCTAAACCCTAAACACTATCCCTCAACCCTTAACCCTTAAAAATTAAACCCTAAAACCTATCCATAAACCCTCGATGCTCAACACTATATTTTAAACCCCAATCCCTTAACCCTCAGCCCTAAAGCCTCAACCCTCAATCGTTAAACCTTCAACCCTAAACCCTATCCCTAATCCCTCTACCCTCAACACTCTACTTTAACCCTAATCCCTTGACCATCAACCCTATCCCTAAATCCTCAACCCTCAACCCTCAACTCTCAACATTAAACCCTAATCCATCAACCCTAAACCCTAATCCGTCAACCCTAAACCTTAATCCCTCAACCCTAAACCCTATCCCTAAACCCTCAATCCTCAACACTATACCTTAAACCATAATCCCTCAACCCTAAACCCTAAACCCTAGCCCTAAACCCAACAAAACTACTTTGCCTTATGTTAGGTTGTTAAACCCATCATTTTTGACACTCTTCTCTTAAAGATATTTGAGTTGCAAGAATATGTCAGAAAAATGGCTATGAACTTTTTTAAGGTTAGTAATGATATATGGCAAGTTTTTCTGGCCCATCTGGGGTTCATTATGCCAATAGGTGTACACACTATGAGAAAAGCTTTGCGTATGGTACATCCACAGTGAGTAATTAACAGTTGAAATCAGAAGGATGATCATTATGAGAAAAGCTTTGCATTGGGGTACATCTATGTTTCTTGCTGTCCACCCCGCACTTAGGGGAGGTATATTGTTATGAAACAGGCAAGTAATCTCCCATTGTTTACTGGCTTTATCCACAAGAACTACTAAACTATACCTTAAACCCTAATCCCTCAACCCTAAACTTTCAACCCTAAACCCTATCCCTAATCCCTCTACCCTCAACACTCTACCTTAACCCTAATCCCTCGACCCTTAACCCTAAACGCTATCCCTAAAGCCTCAACCCTAAACCCTAATCCCTCAAGGTCCTAAACTCTAATCCCTTATCCCTAAACTCTAAATCCTATCCCTAAATGCTCAACCCTTAACCTTAAACCTTAATCACTCAATCCTTATCCACCCCTCTCCTCCCCTATCTGGCTCACTCCCATCTCTACCCTCCTCTACCCTCAACACTATACATACATACATATACGCATACATAGATACATACATACATATAGGCATACATAGATACATACATACATATAGGCATACATACATACATGATTAATAGCCTTAAACATAAGAAAATTTAAGTTGAACATAACGCGCTCGCGTTATGTCTTGCTTTGGGAATCCCAAGCCTTGGGCTTGGGATTTACTTTGGATTTCCAACCCAAAGGCTTGGAGTGCCTTTTGAACAGTAATAGACATGTTTTTCAATATTCTTCAAGATTTTAGATAATTTCGTTCGTGCTAACCCTCAGATTTGCACGTGTTTCAAGGTCAAACAAATCGAACACCTGGGTAATGTTAGGCTTTCTCTTAGCTATCTGACGATGTAATTTTTTTCAGATTTTAACAATGTTAAGCCTTTCATCTTTAATTTCTTTTGTTTGTGTGTCTATTTTTGGGCAAAAACCACTGTTTGGTCTTTTTTTCATTGTAAATTAACTATTCATTGAAATTTCAAAAAAAATACATATTTAGAAACTAGACTCCATTCTACAAATATTAAAAAAAGAAAAAAATGATTTTCGATTAGTTTTCAAAATTTATAGGGGTAGCACGGCCAAAATTCTATTTTTTAGGATGTGTCCACTTTGAAAATTAGTAAAAAATCAAATATTCATCAAACAATTATCAGAAAAATTGGGCATAAACTACATGCTATTAGCTAATTTCTCACTAAAGCGATTTTAAAAATACCAAAAAAAGTTGACCTTTTGAGGGAGCCACAAAACATGCTATGTTATGTTTTTTTGACAGAAACAACACCAATTTCTGTGGCTCCCTCTTTTGAACCCCTTAATCTATGCCATTTTCAAAAAAAAATAGTAGTTTAGAAAGTAGACTCGGGCACTACGAACATTGTTTTGGTTGCATCTCCAAATTTTGAGTGTAACTATGCTCAATTTCTCATCCAAGGCCAGTATTTCGTAATTTCAGAAAAAAAGTTGCCACTTAAGACCCCTTTTGGCCCCCCATCTTCCTGCACTTACCCTTCTCTCAACCATCCTCAACGATTGATCTTTCTGTTCTTCCTCAATCGTAGATCTGCTACCTCACAGATCTATAAATTGAGCTTCATTCTCCATTTCTCATCATCTCTCATTTTAGTAAACTTATATTTTCATTCCTTGGGAGATCATAATTATGTTCTAGATATAGAGCAATCCACAATAATCAAAAAGTAAGGAGCAATCAATTGAGTTTGGGTGCAACTTTAATACACTCGATCAGTGTAGGTAATTTGTTTGTGCGAAGGGGAGGTAAATTGTACTTATTTAGTTTATCTTTCATTTATGTTTGCATTGCATTTTTCATCCATCACATTTTGGCACGTCCAGTACTCTCACTTTCACCATTAGCTGGTTTATGCATTCACTTGTTTATGCATTTTTATTTGTCGATCTAATATCATTTTTCTCAAGTTTCAGGGATCAAGTTTCATAGGTCACCTCCAACATGAAAATTGACTTCACTATTGAGTCCCAAAGGCCTCGTAGGTAAAAATTGACATATAACACCCCTAATTTTTGTTACTGAATTTTTTTTTAATTTTTTTAATTTTAGCCTAGTTTTAACAAATTAGACTTATACGTTAAAACAAAACAATTAAAAAGTATAACACAAGTTTTATTTTTTGTTGTTAATCAAAAATATAAACAAAAACAAATATATACTTTAGTTTTTTATTTAAGCACAACATAAAAAAAAAAACAACAAACAACAAAAAAACAAAAAAAAATTAGGGGCTTCGGCCCTGTGTGTTGGCTGCTCCCTCCCTGTAACCCTCCTTTGATCCCCAACCCTGTACACCCCCAGCTGCTCACCCTACCTCCTACACCTACCTCTCCCTCCCGCTCAACCCCTCCTCTGATTTGTGCCCGCCCACCTCACTCCTCCCGGCCACCTGCAGCCTCCCTCCCCCCCGAGTCCACTCCCTGTCTCCCTCCCAGTGCCCTCACACCCACCTCCTGCCTATCCACCACCACCCCTCCTGTCTTTGACCCCCGCTCACTTCTCCCCATGCTCTCCATGCCCCACCACCGCTGCGTCGACCTTCTCCCTCTGCCCCTGCACATAGACATCCTTCTCCCCTTGCGAAGCTCCTTTGCCACTCCCTGTACTCTCCCAACCCCGTAACCCTAACCTGCACCAGCACGCCAATCCTAAAACCACATAAAAAATATCAATACAAAAAAAACAAAAACAAAACAAATAAATAAAACAAAAAAAAAAACCCTAAAGTTCAACTTTAGTTTTTAGGTTTAAATTTTAATTATAAATTTTAAATTTTTTCTTTTTTTAGGCACTCAGCCTCTAGTTACATGAAGGACCGGAGGCCAGTTTAAAACCTTAACAATAAACTTAACCACAACCATTAAACTGCCCATGTGACCAAATTTGTCCTAACCACTAGAGGTTACCTGACTACCTTCTGTAAGAGTCAATGTGACTCAACAAGCTAGGATCACCTGCAATCAAGACAACCTTCCACACAAAGATAACAAAGAAGATGCTAAAACAATGGAGCTAGAATCTCTACAAAGATCATATGAAGCTGTATGAAATATAATGAGTGAGCCTTTCTTATAAAGGAAAGGTGAGAGCTAGAAGGTGGAGTGAAAGGTGGAGATATTCCTACAACATGTGTCAATTAGAGGATGATAACTAATTGCACATGTGGAGGATAAGATAACTCACTCCAACTATCAACAACTCAACACACAACTAGACTCAACTAGACATCTAGAAGACTCACTAAGTCAACTTAACATGTATGAATTATGTGTTCACACCAACACCCCCCCTTAAGTGCAACTTAGGGAGTAGTTGACTAAAACAAAGATGCAATGATGGATGGGTCCAGGCTACTAGGCCATGTTAGGTACCCATGTACAACAAATCTCAAGTGGAGAAAAGGAGAAAACCTCATGGGACAAAACTCCTCTCCAAAAGTGAGAATTATATTCTTACAACATGTGTCAATTAGAGGATGATAACTAATTGCATATGTGGAGGATAAGACAACTCACTCCAACTATCAACAACTCAACACACAACTAGACTCAACTAGACATCTAGAAGACTCACTAGTCAACTTAACATGTGTGAATTATGTGTTCACACCAACACCCCCCCTTAAATGCAACTTAGGGAGTAGTTGACTAAAACAAAGATGCAATGATGGATGGGTCCCGGCTACTAGGCAATGTTAGGTACCCATGTATAACAAATCTCAAGTGGAGAAAAGGAGAAAACCTCATGGGACAAAACTCCTCTCCAAAAATGAGAATGCAAAAAAACAAATGAAAGATGTGATGGAAGGAGGACTCAATACCCCCCAAGGACTACACCCAACACAGATATACAATCAAGTACCCCCATAGGAGAGCAAATGTGAGACTATAAGTCCCCCCCACAATGAAGTAGCACTTGTGCCGATGGTGAATGCCTGAAGATGAACACTGGACTCCATCTCAAGGTATGAGGGAAAAAGCTTCATGATGTATGATGTCTCTGAAAACTGCTCAAGTGTCCACATGTCATAACCAAAAGATGCCACATAATCAGGTGCTGCATGCGACAATCCAAGACAAGATGAAAACTCAAGATCATCAATCTCCAAAGACAAAGAATCCTCAGAATGATGCTCAAGATTCTCCAACTCAGTGCCAAACTGTGACAAGTGAAGAGGAGAAGATGATTCCTGCTCATTCGAAGTAGAAGATTCAACTCCTTCAAAGAGGAGATGAATGTCATCAATAATGTCCTCCAAGTCATCAAGATAGGACTCACAAAACAAGTCTGCAATACCTATCAATTACTCATCCAAAAACTTGTATCTGGAAGACAAACAATATCCTACTCAATTGAAGTGGATGAAGCTATGTCAATGCCAATCTCTGAAGAAGTAGGAGAAGGAGGAAGCTCAAAACTAGTCTCAAGAACCGAAGTAGATGCAAGAACACCAAGGTTCAAGTGACCAAACTTCTCCTTAGAAACATGATCCACACTTGATGCATGAGTGTGAATAGAAGACAATGGATCTTCATCATCATCAGAAACAAAATGGGAGAAAGTATACAAGCGAGATGCATGATTAGCCATCCCAACAGCAATGATATCTTTTCTCTGCAAGTCCTGTATGATCACATAATCAAGAGTGAACTCAACTGTCTTCCCTACACCACAATGAGTAATATGATAGATGGAAAGGAGATTGGTTGTCAAGGAAGGTACACACAACACATTTTTGAATGTATTTTGTCCAACATCAATCATTCCTTTTCTAGTTGCATGCATGTATTTATTGTTACCCATCAAAATAGGTGGTGAAGTACATGACTAAAATGAAGAGAACATCCCCTGTGAAGATGCCATATGGTGAGAAGATCCTGAATCAAGAAGCCATCTCTCTAACTGTAGACTTGTTGATGCAAAGAGTGCCTGTCCTTTTCCTTTGTCTATCCCATAGGCAATGCCTGCTATCCTTGTAGATGTAGATGATGATGGTGGCAAAGAAGAAGACTTGGGTAAAACTGTTGTTGATGGAGAATACTCAATGTTATGTTTTTGAAGAAGTTGTGACATCTCTTCAAACTTTTTCTCATAACATTTAGTTTCATCATGAACCAATTTCTTACAATAAGAACACTTTGGCTTCTTCTTATTATTGGACTCCTCTTTGGAAGAAGAGTTGGGGGTTTTCTTTCATTGTTTCTCTTGCACATTAGACTTTGAATCCTTGTGTTTATTTCCCTTATTATGTGAAGCCTTAGGATCTTTTTTGCTTTGTGTTGCAACTAGAGCCTATTTTCTAGGAGACTTCAATGTGCCCATGTGTAGTAGCTTAGCTTCTTCGCTTGTGAGTTATGCAGCAAACTCCTCAAGTGAAGGCATTTTAAACTCACTACCAAAGGCATCCATTGTAGCATAAAAGGTAGAAACATAAACTGAATATGCAGGACCCAATTTTGCAAGAATAGATAGAACCAATTGTTCATCTTCTTTCTCAAGACCACTTTATTTGAGTTGCAACCTGAGAGACTTAAACTTGGTGAAGAAGTCTTCGATTTGTTCAAAGTCTTGAGGATTAAGTGCATTTATCTCGTTCTCCAATTTGAACCTTCTTATTTTATCTTGCTTACCAAAGAGATTGTCTAGTGTTGTCCATATCTCATTTGGAGTAGTACAAGACTCAACATGAAATCTTAGATTTGGAGAAATAGAAAGACAAAGTGTGCCATAAGCCTCATCTCTTCTATCTAACCATTTCCTTCTCTCAGTAACACCTGTGGGTTTAGGATCTATGCCTAAATTTATTCTATGTAACTTTTGTTTATACAACACAAACTCCATGTTTTTCTTCCATTCAATATAATTATATGGAATTAAAAGTAGAAATTGAGGCACATCCATGATGAAAAAGAGAGACAACAAGACAACAACACCCCTTTACTATGTAAGAGAGCCCCCCCCCCCCCCAATTTGTTGTGGCACTTTATACTTAGTGCGATTTACAATTGTCCTCAAAGGACCAAGATGGGGAAAAACAACAAAATCTCTTAAAAGAGATCTGAGTGGAATTACAATCACTCACAATGATGTATTACAGCAAACAAATCCTCTCAAAACAAATTTCACCCTCTCAAGTATCAAAATGCCCAAGTTATCACTCAAATGTCAAAAAAATGGCAAATTGAATAAAATGCACCTAGAGAAACATCTAAGAAAAGTGCATGGATGGCTATGTAAAGCTCCTGAATACCTTTCTAATGCCGCTTGAATCGGGAAAATCAGAGTTCGTGGCAAAAAGTTATGAGCTCAGGAGCCAAAAAGAGAGATTTGTCTTCAACCTACAATAAATGTTGTCAAACAGAAAAATCTTTAAAATGACTAATACCACTGCAAAGTTCTCTCTGTCATCTTTCCAATGATATCTTGTTTGCCCAATTTTGATACTGTGGGCAAAAGTTGTGCAAAAAAGAAAAAAAGCCCTACTTTAGGGCTTTGAGGGGCAAAACAGGCCCCCTTGGATGGAATATTCTCTCTGGGCAGAATATTCTGCAGATAACCAAAAATAGCTTGTCTGTAGAAAAAACATAGTCAGGAAGAGAAAAACTACCTTGGAATAGTGAAATCACCCAAGTCAAAAAACTACCTATGACCATGGAAAAACCACTATCCGAGTCAAAGTCAAAATTGGATTCACCGGTCTAAGTTTAAACTCCTCCAGAAAACCACCGATTGTGTTTGAAATCGCCTTCAAAGGTCTAAAACCATGGGTTTTGAAGAGAAGACCACCTTGAAACTAGCAGGAAACAACAGATTTAAACACTAAAACCGCTGGTGGAGAAATGAGGTTTAGTGGTGGCGGAGCCACTAGAGGCTTTCACCACGAAAGATAAAATGCCACCTATGGTGGTGACACCAAGATCAGTGCCTACTTAGAGACCCCACCTCAACTTCCAATGAAAACTTTGAAGGCCCCGCTAATAAACAAATGCTTGTGTAGGTTTATTGTTTGCACCAAAGACTCTTTGATACCACTGGTTAAATGATATTGGTTGACGATTGTTATTTAGCCACCAAAACCATTGTCTTGACTGCTGAAATAACCCTGACTACCGGATATACAGAGTCCATCAGATTTGGTGGAGATCTGCGAATGTTATGTATAGCTGCCAGAAAATGACAAACGCCGAAGGTTTGAAGACCACGACTGCCAATGTTAAAAACCAAGATAACCATCGAGGGTTAAAAGAACAGTCGCCGATTGTTTAGTTTTCTGCCAATCACTGAAGAATTGTTTATGGTTGATGGAAAATCAAATGTAACCACTGAATTGCTGTAGAAGACCATCGATGGCTTTGAAAAAGCACTACGTACTTTCATTTGACCACTGGCAAAAAACAAAGATGCCAGGTCTGAGTTTTAGACTGCCACAGTTGGATCCAAAATGGCTGATGGGCAAAATAATAGCAATCAAAGTAGATTGCAAGGCCACTGGTTACAGTGTTATAAATGACTGTCAAAAACAAAAAAATGCCAACAAAATTTTAAAGACCGCTCACCGCGGATCAAAACAAATGACACTTGAAGATCTTGACCGCCACAAAATATGTTGCAGACCGCGAGAGATTACTTTGAATACTTTCAACGGTTTTAAAATTGCAACCCGTGGTTTAAATAGTCACTGCCGAGGAAACTTTTATCGACTGCTGTAGAAAATTTATAAAAAATTGCAGAATGAAACAATATCAAAGGCCAAAGCCCTGTAAAACAAGTTACATGATGAATGATTTGATGCCCAGATCTGACAATGATGCAGACATAGTACATCCCTGGCACAGAGGCAAAGATTCCTTCTGCATAGGGAATATTCCCTATCGTGGAGGGGCAGAGGCAAAAAAATTTTGCCTCTTTTTTTTATGAACAGTCGATCTATATAGATTTGGGCCTCCTGATCGCAACCATGATGTTAGATTTGCTCTAGGATGCTCCTATGACGCCGCTCCTAGCAAAACCTCTCCAAGGAGGGAAGGGAATTGCAGATCAAGCTCTGATACCATGTAAGAATCAATGTGACTCAACAAGCCAGGATCACCTGCAATCAAGACAACCTTCCACACAAAGATAACAGAGAAGATACTAAAACAATGGAGCTAGAATCTATACAAAGATCATATGAAGCTGTATGAAATACAATGAGTGAGCCTTTCTTATAAAGGAAAGGTGAGAGCTAGAAGGTGGAGTGAAAGGTGGAGATATTCCTACAACATGTGTCAATTAGAGGATGATAACTAATTGCACATGTGGAGGATAAGACAACTCACTCCAAGTATCAACAACTCAACACATAACTAGACTCAACTAGACATCTAGAAGACTCATTAAGTCAACTTAACATGTGTGAATTATGTGTTCACACCAACACCTTCAACTTGCCTAGCTTGCTCTTACTTGTCCAAATAGGCTATTTTTTTTTCTTTTTTTGCATAACTTTTTGCAGGTATATCAGATTTTTGCAAAATTGGTTGCGTTTGAAAGTTGGTTCACTCAAATTCGCAGCGGTATATGTATCTTTAGTCCATCTAGTCAAATTTATTAGGTATTATCAATCAAACCTCCCCTTTGTTTGGAAGCTTTAAATCGCTATAACTTTTGTATTTCTTAACAAAATTTTGTGATTTTCTTTTTTAAATTGCATAGAATTTCATATACAATCTAGTCATACTATATATTTTTCTATCATTAATCATATTTCTGAGAAATTTTTTAGATTACTCATTTTTTCACCTCATAACTGGGTTTGCAAGTTTCTTTATTCTTTTTTGTTTTGGTGGAATACAGGTGGACATCAGGAGTTACCTCTTATCATTTGATGAAGACCACACTTTTTCTTGCAAACTACTTAAAAACTGAGACTACTAATGTGATTTGATGTAGGACGTATGCCAAAGACAAATCTTGATTATCACTAAGTCTTAGGATTCACACTTCATTTTTCTTAAGGGAATTGACATGTGTTTGCCATGCTTAAAATTTCTTAAATGTATAATTTGGATTATCACTAAGTCGTAGGATTCACACTTCATTTTGCTTAAGGGAATTGACATGTGTTTACCGTGATTAAAATTGCTTAAATGTGTAATTTTGTTTATTACTAAATCTTAGCACACATTTCATTTGGCTTAAAGGAATTTACGTGTGTCTTCCATGTTTGGAATTTATTAAATGTGTATGCTCTTCCTTCGCATGACAACATGATCTTGGGAATAAAAAACATTTAAGTTATTCATTTTATTGCTTTCCATGTATGGTATCAGCCTTTAGAAGGGCATGCTTTTGGATTGTGCTTCATCCAAAATGGACGACCCTAAGCGGATCTTTCCTTCAGACTGCTATATAAATTGGTTGAGGTGAAATTCAAGACTTAACTAGCGTTAGCCTTGCCTTATAGTGTCAAACTGAAAAGAGGCATACCAACACTTTGTGAAAGCAATTTTGCATTCTGTGTGGTATATGAGACTCTTAGTAGAATTGGTTAAAGATTTTAGTAGCTTTCTAGATGCTCACAAGGCGTTGGTCCCTCGAAGTAGCTAGCAACCCTATAGTTAGTGTCCACCCAACTCACCTCCAAACGTTGCGGTAACTTTCAGTGCAAGGGTACAATGCCCCCAAGATTACTCACCATAAGGCTCCCTTGAGATGAGACAGAACTCCCTGGCATAGCATAAGCTACTTGTAACTTTCCAGTTTGGGTCATCCTTCCAGTCTTGGAGGTCCCTATTTGTCCTCTCTCGTAAAGATGAAAAAATGTACACACCCATACTAGGTGTGATGACATTTGAGTCGACAGAGATTCCAAGTTGTGAGATGATATTATCGCATTGAAGCCTTGTCTTTAGGGATAAAAAGTGTTTGATTTGTACTCAATTGCATTTATACTTGTGAAAACTTGGGCTTTTAGGAGCCTCGAACATACATACTTTTTGTTGAAAACTGTCATTGTGTCTTTTGCCTATTGTGTTTTTCTTGTCAAAAAGCAAATCCAAGAGTCCAAAATTCAAAATCAAAAAATCCAAAAAACATAGTGATTATACTTTCCATTATCACATTTTCCTTTTCAAAATAAAAAAATCCAAAAAACATAGTGATTAGACTTTCCCTTATCGCATTTTCCTTGTCAAAATAAAAAATCCAAAAACATAGTGTAAAACTTTCCCTTTTCGTATCTTCATTTTTGCCAAAAAAATCCAAATATCCCAAAAAACAAACATCACTCTATCTTCATCCACAATCATTTTCCAAATCCATCCCAAAAACACCAAATCATCCCATTAACTTGGTTATCAAATCCCAAAATCTAGATCATACAATCCCCTAATTTGTCTTTTAGACCAATTAGTATCAAACCAACTAGTGAACAAAACCTACATTCAAAAGGGGATTTCCTTTTAAAAATAGTTGAATTCAGTATAGCCTTATCTTGTCTAACTTCGAAATCATTAGTCTATTTTGGTGTAGATAATCCAAAATCCAAAAATTTGTTGATTTAGATTTTATAACTCTTAACCAAGCCCATCATTCATCCAAATCACATGCCTACCACCCGATCAAAACAAAATAAAATCATGGAGAAAAATCCAAATCCATCGCAAGGCAATCCTGAGGTACCTACCTCCAAAGTAACCATTGATGCATCAAAGTTTACCACGAGCATGGACTCTAGCGTCTTTGTTCCTAAAGGGTATATAGTAGGTGCTTCTTTATCCCAAAATCTCACTCAACAAACACATGAAGAATCTCCCGACTTAGATGATGACCTTCAAGACCCTGCTATCTTGGAGAAAATTAGTAAACTTTTGGAGCCAAATCCTGATCATTACTTCCATCTACTTGCTCGAAAAAGAGCTAAGTTGCCTTACAATTTTGACACTTCGTAAGTCCAAGAAAAAGACATATTTAACACCTCCATGACTTTTGCGGGTGGAAGTTATCCATCTTCATTACCCACAACATCTACCTTACCACCTTCTTTTCCAACTGATGATCTTCCATTTACAATCCACAAAACACTAATTAAACCACTCCTAAAACCATCATACATCGATGTCCAACACCAGTCTAACCCATCTTCTTCTATCCCATACAATCCCACTCCTAATCCACAACAACCATCTTCTTCTCTCCCACATAATACCTCTACTAACCCACAACAACCATCTTCTTCTATTCCCAACAAGACTTGTGTGAATCCTCCACAAGTATCTCACGCTCACTCTTCCACAACCAGCGTACCCATCAATCCATCCCAAAATAACACAAGCATTTCTAACACATCACAATAACCACCAAACTAACAATACAATTCCTCTTATCAGGGTCAACAACCTCCAAACCAAAAATACCAACAACCACCCTCTAAGTACCAACAACCACCATCTAACTACCAACAATCTCCAAACCAAAACTACCAACAACTACCATCCAATCACCAACAACATCCAAACCAAAGCTACCAACAACCACCATCTAACTATCAACAACCTCCAAACCAAAATTACCAACAACCTCAAAACCAAAATTACCAACAACCTCCAAACCATAACTATCAACTACCACCATCCAAACTATCAACAACCACCTTCTTCCACCTCTCAACAATATTATACACCACCGCCACCATCTGGGATGGAACTCACAATCCAAACAATGCAAAAACAACTTTCTGATTTTACACTCAGAAACATCAAAAAGACTTTCTCATTTGAGGAAGTTTGTCCTTATTCATTTGATTGAACTATCCCAATGCTCCCTTTTCCTCCACACTTCGAAATACCCAAATTTGATAAGTATAAAGGAAAAAGTGACCCATGTGAGCATTTGAGGGAATTCCATATGGCTTGTTTAGAGCTTGCCCATAATGATACTTATATCTTACGCCTCTTCCCTCGCAGTCTTGGAGGACAAGCCATGGATTGGTTTTCACGATTACCTCCAGGTATTAACTCCTTTAGTGATCTTGCCAAGATGTTTGTTAACCATTTCTTGTTTAACATTGAACAAGAAGTCTCCATGATAGACTTATGTAACAACAAACAAAGAAATGGAGAAACATTCATCTTGTTCTTGCAACGGTGGAGGAACATGGCTAGTAGGTTCCTTTGGAAAATACCTAAAAAACAAAAGGTCAACATATTTGTCCAAATCTTGAATCCCAAACTTGAGTTCCACTTACAAATACAATGTGCTGACACATTTGAAGAGATTATTTCCAAGTGTACGAACATAGAAAAATACCTTATCACTAAAGGACTTGTGAACATCTTCAAAGAGACAAAAGACAACACTCTTGCATCTAATGACAAGCCCCACTTTTGGGCTAAAAACAAAAATATTGTTGGAGATGGTGTTGTGGATGCCAAACACATTCAAATAGTCCAAACACCTCTTAACCTCCAAACACCACAAAAGAATAATCCTCCCCCTCAAAGGGATCAACCCAAACAATACTTTGCACCCAAACGTAGATTCACTCCCTTGGGAGAACCCATTGAATATATACTTAAGAAGCTTATCCAAAATGATTTAATCACATTGCCTGAAACAAGATAATATTATGAACCTACTTTTAAACCCGCGTGGTACAAAGACAATGAATAATGTGAATTCCACCGGGTCAAAGGACATAAAATGCCAAGGTGCATGAAGTTGAAAAACCTCATACAAAACCTCATTGATCGTGGAGAAGTCATCATCGATGGCACTCCTCAACCCACAAAAAATAAAGACCTTGGTATTTATGATGATCCATTCCCTCCTCACAAAAAAGGAAACAATGCCAACAATAAAGGTAAAGGTGTAAATAATTTGTCAGGGGTATATGACTTTGTTGGTGGTCATTTTAGTGAAAGTTTTGTATCCACTCTCACAATCAAGGGTAAAGCTCTTGATTGTGTAGTCACTACTCGTCGAGGTCGTTTTACCCTTCGTGGGTCAACCTCAAATAGTTAGCCCCATTCTAAGTATAATTTGTTAGATCATTTGGGCAAAACACCATCCCTCATCTCCATTCTTGATCTCCTTCACACTTCACCTAAGCGTAGGGACATCCTAGAAAAGGCCCTCAAAGAGTCAGCTATCCTTGACAACATTGATATTGTCCAATTCAAGGCCATGATAGGACATATTACCTTTCCACATCACTTGGTCTTTACAGAGAAAGATATCCCTTTCCAAAATTCATGTCATAATGAATCCTTACACATTGAAGTGTACATCCACCAGTGTAAAGTCAATAGAGTCCTTATAGATGGTGGTGCTAGTCTCAATATATGTTCTTTAAAGTTGTTAAAATAGTTGGGATATTCTGTTGATGCTATTGATTCTTCCACAACAATGACAATCAAGGCTTATGATGACGCTAAAATGGAATCCGAAGGGGTCATTCATTTACCTATCAAAGTGTGGCCTACCTTAGTGGAAACTCAATGTCAGGTACTGGACCTTGACCTCCTGTACAACATTATCCTTGGTTGCCCATGGATTCACACCAAGCAAGCCGTACCCTCCACCTATCACCAATGTTTGAAATTCCCCTACCATGGTACAAAAATTGCAATTTCTGGAGACATGAACCCTTTCAAATTCTGCCACACCATGCAAGGCAGATACCTAAGTTCAAGCCAAGTACCCAAAAATAAAGCTGCTCATCCATCATCCTCATATGTCAATCCCACCACATTATCTACCAAATTTCCTAAGAAAGACATACCCGAGGTCAAGGTTTAGTACAAGAACGTAGGATTTGGAGAATATGACTTGCAGAACTCTTGTTGTGTAGGGAACTTGCCCTTATCACTGAAGTCTTATGGAAAACCTCCTGTGGTGAAAGCAAAGAAAAAGAATGCCATCAAACCTATACCCCCAAAATTCTTCATACATGAGCGCAATCTAGAAGATGAACACATTGAAGACATATCCTCTTGGTTTTTCCAAGACGAGAAGGAACTGGTTATCCTACCTGTGGACAAGTACAACAATGGTCATTGCATTGTAAAAAATATGGGATATAAAGGACAAGGTGGACTTGGACTCCACGAGCAAGGAACTATAGAACCCATATCTGTCATGAGGAAACTTAATAAATATGATTTGGGATTCGGAAAGGAGGTATCCAGCTCCTCCGATATCTAGTTTATACTCGATGAAGTGGAAAAAGCTTGGTCCATAGAGGAGACTTCTATGGAGGATACCATTGACGATTCCCACCTTCACCTCACTAATTTATTTTAGGAATCATCTATCTTCATGATTTCATCTATTTCCCTTACCTCTACGAACAAAACACAAATTGTTTCCCTTGTATATCCATACCTAATTGATTGGGACCAACAAGGGCCTCTTGTCCTAGATAGTTTTTAGAACGATGAAGCGCTTGTAGAATTTATGGGACTTAGAGATGGTATACCCCATGATGACCATAAAGTAGATTTTTTCATAGATCTCTCTCCTATTGCATACTTTGGGGAGAATGTCAAATCTTTTAGTCATAAAAATATAAATAAAATAAATCGATCCTTAGGTGAAAACCACACTATGGCACCTTCTGATCTCAAAATAGTAAAAAGAAAGGACACATCCAATAGTGAAAACCTCCTTAAGGCACCTGAGGATGAAAGATTTGACCTTCCCCCACCATCAAAATATCAGGAGAAATCTTCTTTATTGGTAGCAAAAGCACAAGAAATGAATCTGGGCACGGTCTAAAATCTAAAGGTTACATTCTTAGAAACCTCTTTGTCTTAATAGGAGAATACGAACTTCACAAAGTTCTTTTAGAAAAGGGTAGTTAACTTTGCTTGGATTTATGCTAACATGCTAGGATTGGATCCTACATTAGTAGTCCATCATCTATCGATTTCATCGAGAGCTAAACCAATCAAACAGAAATTGCATAAGATGCACCCACAGATTGCTTTATTAGTCAAAGTTGAGCTTGAAAAGCTACTAGATGCCAAGTTCATCTATCCCATGGATTATACAGAGTGGGTATCAAACCTTGTGCCTGTTACCAAGCCAAATGGGGACATTCGCATATGTGAATACTTTAGAGACTTGAATAAGGCCTGTCCCAAAGATGATTTTCCACTCTTAAGGATCGACGCCATTGTGGATTTAATGGCAGTCCATGAATATGGATGATTTTTCAAGCTACAACCAGATCATGATTGCACCTAAGGACCAAGATAAAATGGATTTCACATGTCCTTGGGGCAACTACTATTGGCAGGTCATGCCTTTTTGCCTCAAAAATGCTAGTGTTACTTACCAAAGAGCGATGACGGTAATCTTTCATGATTTGTTTCATACTATTATGGAAGATTATGTCGATGACCTCCTTGGTAAATCTACAAGAGTAGATCACTTGAAAGTGTTGGATCAGATATTTGATTGGCTAGAGAATATCAACTAAGGCTAAATCCAAAGAAGTGTGTCTTCAGAGTCACATCTGGCAAGCTTTTGGAATATATTGTATCTTGACGAGGCATTGAGGTCGACCCTACAAAGGTCAAAGCTATTGTTGAAATGTCTCTTCCTAGTAACCTTAAATAGTTAAGAAGTCTTTAGGGAAAGCTTCAATCCATCCGGCGGTTCATCTCACAATTGGTGGACAAATGTCAACCCTTCTTGCACTTACTTCGTAAGGATGTCACATTCAAATGGGACAGTAAGTGCCAAGATGCCTTTGAATAGATAAAAGCTTATCTTGCTTCACCACCAGTGTTAGTGCATCCAGTAGCTAGAAAACCTCTTCTGCTTTATATATCCACTACATCAACAGCCTTGAGGGCACTTCTTGCACAAAATGATGACTTGGGTAAGGAACATACAATTTACTACATCAGTTGCACTCTAGTAGGATATTAGCTCAACTATACCCCTATGGAAAGAGCATGTTTAGTAGTAGTATTCACTTCTCAAAAGTTGTGGCACTATATGTTGAACCAACATACAAAGCTTATATCCAAGTTTGATCCTTTGAAATACTTGCTTTCCAAAGCAACTCTTACAAGACACCTCACAAAATGGGTAATGATTTTAGCTAAGTTTGACATTGAATATGTGGACAGAAAAGCTATAAAAAGGCAAGTGATTGCAGACCAACTAGCTGAGGCGCCATTAATAGATACACACCCCATGCTATCAGAGTTTCCAGATGAAGGTAACTTCAACATTTCTACATAAGTCAAGTGGAAACTATACTTTGACGGGTCATACACTCAACATGGTTCTGGGGTAGGGATTCTCTTCATCACCCCACAAGGTGATTGTATCCCTAAATCATATCGTCTTGCTTTCCCATGTACCAACAACATAGCTGAGTATGAAGTATTACTAAGAGGTCTCTGAATGGCTATCCAATGGAACATCATGTTGGTTGTTTTAAATTCCCAACCACATATCAAGGAAAAATGCACAGATCTATAGGATAGCCATTCTCTAATAACTGACCTACCTTGAGGGATTGGCCAACAAACAGGAAACGAGGCTTTTCAATCCCTCTTTCCTCTACACTTTAGGTCTGTTAAACCAAGGAGGGTGCTCCTATTCTTTGGATATCCTTCCCTATTGGGAAAAGAATGTTCTATTCAAATGGATGGGGGTTCATGAAATATATGCTTAATAACACTGCTCCAATGACATATATGTTCGTTTAAGACTGCTCAAAGAATGTCTGATAAAGTAAAGAGATGGGCTAATTCCTTAAGCTTTTATTCTGTTTCTTTGCAAAGGAACATGTAAAATAATCTTAACTTCTAACACTTATTGCTGGAAGGGAAAACATACTAATTTCTTTTAAAATAATGATGACGGTGATTAAAAGGATGTAAGCTCAACATAGTATTCAAGAATAGATCAGTGCCTAACTAAGTGCCATAGAGTCAAGAAACCTACAAAAACATCCAAAGAACTATGATATAATAAAACTTAGTTTACTGTTAAGGTGTAGTAATTCCTTACATTAAAACACTTTACTAGTCTTGAAGTTTACCATACTTAGTTATCCCTGTAAACCCGAAATACATTCTATATCCTCTGGTAGCCCATTATTTCACTACTTGAGTGAACACTACAAGAAAATATACAACACAGGAAAGACTGTGGCGATGAATAAACCTAATCCTCAATCAAATATATTCATAAATGTAAAATTGTATACATGAAGTAGGAGATAGTATACTCCGAAGACTTAATAGAATTTGTAAAGTAAACCATTCAACAAATTATAACATAGCCTTTGCAGATCTCTAAAGATATCTTGAAAATCATAAATGAGAACTTGGAAATGGACAATTGATTTGTTGCAGAAAATAAACTATTTACAATTCCTCCCTAACCAGATTGATCCCATATTTCAGACTAAGTCTGGAGCTATGACCTTGAAGCAATGTTTTTTAACAAGCCTTGAATTCTCTTTTATAAAGATAAGGGAGCAGACAAGCATCAGGCTTAAGTTAAAAGAAGTTACAACTGTTTGGCAACCAAAAGATGTAGTTGCGAGAAGAGGCTGGTGTAACCTCATCACAACTGTATGTTCAACTTCCATGGTATATGCTGAGGTACCCATAAGACTGCGTGTCCTCTCAATTTTGGTAGGGAAAATAGGCCATGATGCTGATAGGGGACTATTTGATAGATGTTTTTAGAGCTCACATACCCATCATATGCCACCTATTTGTTCAATAGGAGCATTCACCACCTGGATCACCCACCTCAATTCGGAATGACTGCAAGCAACAATATTAGAAGAAAACCCAATCAACTGGAGTTCTTCACTTTATGCCCATTGTCGTTTGCAAGGATGTGATTCCTCTTTCATAATTAAGTGGTGACCAACCAACTCAATCAGACAAAAACTAGACAAAATCACATCAAGCTAGATATGGCAACGCCATTCATCTAGCAAAGGGGCTAGCAATAGCATCAAAATGGGAGCACCTTGTCTTCATATGCTACATTTGTAGAGGAAACATTCCTACTACTAGAACTGATGCTTTGTTAGGAAAAGTAGAAGAGGGATGAAGGCAAAGAGAGAAATGATTTCCCTCTGCACTTGATACTAGTCTGCCTAATCACAGACATAAGGAACGACTGGAATCAAGATATTAGAATCTGAGGTCCCAATCTGGATGAAACAACAGGAAGAAGAAATGCTCATAGAGATTTGTAAAATGTTACCATTACCCCCTGATTTTCCTTGCACCACCTATTCCAAAGGAAGAAAACTCCAAGTATCCTAATTCTGTAAGGACAAGTTGATAACCATGAGAACAATGCAGAAAACCCAATAGAATAGGGGAGCAAACAAAACACACAGGAACATGGGAAAGCCATACTGTCAGCATGTTTCAAACAATATACAGGGTAACATCAGCACTTGTCTATTTATAGAAATTTCAGGATGCAGCATACATCTGCACATCTTATGTCCAATTAATTCTAGTCATTTCAAGGCATTTCAGTCATAAATGAAAATCTTGTGAAGATTACCACAAATGAATAAAAAGATTAGATTTCATAATTCCGCATAACTGGGAACATCACTTCTTACACTGAAACGTGCCAGGTCAGCTATCTTGGTTTCTTCAATTTTGCACTGTTATTATGTCAAATTTCATCACACAAGAGATGAAATGTCAATCCAGGTAGAAGCGTGGATTTCCAAAGGTCGAGCCTACATAAGCCAAATCTTTTTGTTAATAAATTCTTGTGTAGTGGTGGCGATGGAGACTCTACACACACCTGAGTAGTTAATGCTTGTAATGAAGCACTATCAGATCAGCACCAACATATTTCCCTTTCACACTTTTAAATTCTAGCCATTGATGCTGATCTTAGCTGGCTCAGTTTGAACGACACTAATTTGGTCCTTTATGAGGTAGGAGAGTAATGCTTTCTTTCCCTAATGATGACTTGCCACCTGGATAGTTCTCCTAACCACAATCCTAAGAAAATATCTCCCCTACAGTATAGTTAATACCACATTCTGCAGTTCCATAGGTGAGGGATACGGCCAGAGATGTGGGCCTGGCAGAATGGCAGACAACTATTGGATCAGCTGCACACAATTCAAGATAACTCTCCAAGTGGCCATGTCCATTGGGCAATGACATGTCATATTCTTGTTTTATTTAATGCACTAGTCCCAGCCTTTTGGAATGCGATGTGTCAAAATTTTCCACCATTTTGCGGATACTAGTCGGGGCTATGAATAATTCTTGGCAGAAAGGCGAAAACATTTAAAATTGTCTTTTACTCCAGATAGGACCCACCAACATTCCCTTTGCAATAATTGGAAATAGTTTTTTACGGGCTAGCACCTTATTCCATGATCATTCAGAAAGTCCTCTTGGTGAGTTATGGCAGAATGACAAAAATATAAAGAAATCATTTTGCTTCTTGTTCTGGGCCCACCATCTTGCCATCCTCAAGAGTCATCTACCAACTGTCACTCCTTCCGCAATTTTGTAGGCACTACTTTTGTCAATATTTTATAGTTGGCAGAATGGCAAAAATAAAACCATACACTGCCACCTGTCAAAAAAAAGAATTAGTAGGACCGGACCTTGGTGTCTAATAAAGATTTTTAGGGCATGGGCTAGAAAAGGTAATTACTTGGCGAGGGGCCAGTCAGACAATGTTTCAAGGGGGACATTAGGAGTGACTTAAAATATAAGCAATGTGAGATAGGCAGTCACTAAAGAAATATAATGATTTTGACCCTTACATTGTTCTTTGGCATGGGGGCTTAGGGTTTTGTGTTTCCTCGAGTATGCAAAGGACCCTAAGTATGGAAACCCATCAACCAAATGACATGAGCTTGAGGAAAAACACTAGAACCTATGAAGTATTTAATAAGGTTCCAATAGTGGCTCTAATTGGGGATGTTTGTTCAGCCTGAATAGAGCAAGATCATAGAAGAACTCTGGAGGAGTAGACCAAACACATAATAGCCCCAGGCCATTATGTAGAGAAGAAACAAAACTTGCCCCTGTCACAAATTTTATTCTCTAGTGACTTCATCAAGTTGCTTCTGATAATTATATTGAGATTCAATCCTTTTCTATCATAAACATTTGGATAACCTTGAGGATAGATATTGCCTTCAAACTTTCCCCCTCTACTTTGAATCATAGATGTTTGAAATACACTGTCAAAAAGAAAGTCAATATTTGGTTCAATTGTATCCAACCCCTTAAGATAACTATTTTCCTTTGATTTTTGCCTTTTGCATATATTTGGAAAATAAAAGCAATCATAATCTATTTCATAGTTGGTGACGAGGGAATTTTCAATCCTTATTGAGTCAATGTCAAACTTAAAACAATCAAACTCAATTTCTTTTTCAAAATCTAACACTATGTCTTTACTTTCCATCTCTTGGATTGGCCATTCATTTTGCTGGTGAATATGGGTTTTGGAAGCATCACTAGGATGAAGACTTGGGTCCTGATTTATTAATGAAGCTCTTGTTTACCCATATATTCTTGTGTGTTTGATTGATATGAATTCACTAGCCTTCTCTGAATTGTCTTCAAAGAGTGGATTATCTATGCATTCATATAACTCCATATCCTTTTTCACTGATAAGTTCATAGGTCCATCATAGAGTGGGTTATCTCTTATATGCATCATGTTTGCATACTCTTTATTATTACTTTCCTGATACCCTGCATCACTGTTTGACTCAAAGCTATCACAACTTTGTTGAGAGCACTCTACTATGTGCTCATTGTTCTTTGTATTATTGGTGAGGATCACTCCCCCTTGACATTTAAACTCAAGAGAAATTGTTTCTCTAGGAGATGAGACCTCATCACTTGATACAAGATACACATTATCATAAATAGGGGTCATATCCTCACAACTTGCTACACATTCACAAGATAGAGGAACCTCCATAACTGATATTTCTTTATCCATCTAGGGATTAGTTATCTCATAAGGTTCTAGGGATTTCCTTTTATTCTAAAAATAAGGGGAAGGATGAGCAATAGGTTTACATAGACTTTGAACTCTTTGGTTCTGGTCGCAATCCCAATCCCCTTCAATATGCTGACTCTTATGTACTGGCTTGGGCGCACTTGAACTGTCCAATTGGCCCCCTCTCTGGCAAATGGGGGGACAAATAAATTCATTTTTTCTTTTGTAACTATTTTCCACAAACTTACAACCCTTTATCTTTGTATGTTTCAAATTATTTTCTATTTTAATGGCCAAAGAATATGCTTGCATCATAGTAGTAGGGTTTCTATTTCTTAGTCGATAACTATCCTTTTCATTGAATGCACCTAGATATATGATTAAACACATAGCTTCATTAGGTCTGACATCTTCAAGAATATCCCTCACTATTTTGGCAAAACTTAGATTGAAAGCTGGGATTGATTCCTTATCTTCTTTCTCAATCTGCATTAGTTCTTTAATCAACATACCTACATCTATTCTTTCCCCAAACTATTCCATAAAAGCAAACTTTAAATCTTGCCATGAAAGAATATACTAATTGGGTAACCATGCAAACCAATCTCTGACTTCTCCTTTAAAAGTTTGAACAAACAATTTCATGACTACATCTTCATGATCTATTTCAAAATCTCCCATTAAATCACAAAAATCTTGCAAATGGCTACTATATGTTTTGGATCTGTCATTATTAAACTTTGTTATCTGACTCCTAACTTCATTTGGTATATGGTTTGGAAACCCACAAATATTACTAAAATCAATGGCCTTATACCTTTCCCTAACAAATTCACTTTGATAAAAGAAGTGTGATTGCTGAGTATACATCTTTTAAATTTCTAGGGAAATTTCTCTTAAGTCTTTGTAAAATACTTGGAGAGCACCTTTTTGCTACCGGTGCAATTTTTTTTTTGATTTTATGAAAAAAGCCAAGAACACTAGACTGCATTACCAGATCCCTTTCTCATAAAGCCGCCACCTCTACTTATAGAGGAATAAAACTTGAAAGCATATCACTTTCCTTTGGATCCAACCTCTAAATCATGTTTCACAGTAGAGTCATATAGAACATTCTGAGATATGAAACGTGATGCCTTTGTTTTGTATCTATCATAACTTTAAATGAAAAGAATATAGTAGAGTTGCCATCCTTCTTTTGCAAGGAACATGATAATCTAACCTCTGACTCTTCAACATCCAGGGGAAATTATTTAGCTAAGACCTTTAGGCGAGAACATGATTTCACTTTCATTTTTTCAATAGAGTCATAAAATTCTAAGTGGCTCAACTTAGACAAAAGCCTCTTGATCTTGAGCTTCAAGAATGTTGGTAATAAATAAGGGAATATATAACTCAGGATAAGACATAGTTCTTCTTTCGTCCCTAGTAGAGTTGCTAATCTGTTGGTGGCTCAACTGGGCTAAACTTCTTGATCCTGAGCTTAAAAAACTATTAGTAATTGTACATAAGGGAATACAATTTTTAGGATAAGAAACAGTTCTTATTTCATTCCCCAGTAGAGTCGCCAATCTGTTGGTGGCTCAACTGGACAAAAACTTCTTGATCCTGAGCTTAAAAAACTGTTGGTAATTGTAAAAATTTTTAGGATAAGACACAGTTCTTATTTCATTCCCCAGTAGAGTCTCCAATTTGTTGGTTGTTTTAAATTCCCAACCACATCTCAAGGAAAAATGCACAGATCTATAGGATAGCCATTCTTTAATAACTAACCTGCCTTGACGGATTTACCAACGAACAAGAAACAGGGGTTTTCAATCCCTCTTTCCTCTACATTTTAGGCTTTGTTAAACCAAGGAGGGTGCTCCTATTCTTTGGATATCCTTCCCTATTGGGAAGACAGTGTTCTATTCAAATGGATAGTGGTTCATGAAATATTTGCTTAATAACATTGCTCCAATGACAGATATGTTCCTTTAAGACTGCTCAAAGAATGCCTAATAAAGTAAAGAGATGGGCTAATTCCTTAAGCTTTTATTCTGTTTCTTTGCAGAGGAACGTGTGAAATAATTTTAACTTCTAACACCTATTACCGGAAGGGAAAATATGTTGATTTCTTTTAAAATAATGATGAGGGTGGTTAAAAGGATGTAAACTCAACATAGTATTTGAGAATAGATTAGTGCCTATCTAAGGGCCATAGAGTCAAGAAACCTATAGAAACATCCAAAGAACTGTGATATAATAAAACTTAGTTTACTGTAAAGGTGTAGTAATGCCTTACATTAAAACACTTTACTAGTCTTGAACTTTACCATACTTAGTTATCCCTGTAAACCTGAAATACATTCTATATCCTCTGGCAGTCCATTATTTCACTACTTGAGCGAACACTACAAGAAAAATATACAACACAGGAAAGACTGTGGCAATGAATAAACTTGATCCTCAATCAAATATATTCATAAATGTAAAACTGTATACATGAAGCAGGAGACAATATACTCTGAAGACTCAATAGAATTTGTAAAGTAAACCATTCAACAAATTATAACACAGCCTTTGCAAATCTATAAAGATATCTTGAAGCTCATAAATGAGAACTTGGAAATGGACAACTGATTTATTGCTGAAAACAAACTATTTACAATTCCTTCTTAACTAGATTGATCCCATATTTTAGACTAAGTCTGGAGCTATGACCTTGAACCAATGTTTTTTAACAAGCCCCAAATTCCCTTGTATAAGGATAAGGGAGCAGACAAGTTTTAGGCTTAAGTTAAAGGAAGTTACAACTATTTGGCGACCAAAAGATGTAGTTACGAGAATAGGCTGGTGTAACTAGATCACAACTATATGTTCATCTTCCATGGTATATGCTGAGGTACCCATAAGACTGCGTGTCCTCTCAATTTAGGTGGGGAAAACAAGCCATGATACTGATGGGGGATTGTTTGATAGATGTTTTTAGAGCTCACATACCCATCATATGCCACCTCTTTGTTCAATAGGAGCATTCACCGCCCGGATTACCCACCTCAATTTGAAACGACTGCAAGCGACAATATCAGAAGAAAACCCCATTGATTGGAGTTCTCCCCTTTACGCCCGTTGTCGTTTGCAAGGATGTGATTCCTCTTTCATAATTGAGTGGTCACCAACCAACTCAATTAGACAGAAACCAGACGAAATCACATCAGGCTAGATATGGCAATGCCATTCATCTAGCAAGGGGGGCAGCAACAACAACAAAATGGGAGCACCCTATCTTCATATGCTACATCCAGAAAGGGAAACATCCCTACTACTAGTATTGATTCTTTGTTAGGAAAAGTAGAAGAGGGATGAAGGCAAAGAGAGAAATGATTTCCCTCTGCACTTGATAATAGACTACCTAATCACAAACATAAGGAATGGCTGGAATCAGGATATTAGAATTTGAGGTCCCAATCTGGATGAAACAATAGGAAGAAGAAATGCTCATAGAGATTTGTAAAATGTTTCCATTGCCCCCTGATTTTTCCTACACCATCTATTCCAAAGGAAGAAAACTCCAAGTCTCCTAATTCTCTAAGGACAAGTTGATAACCATGAGAATAGTGAAGAAAACCCAATAGAAAATGGGAGCAAACAAAACACACATGAACAGGGGAAAGCCATACTGCCATCACGTTTCAAACAGTATACAGGGTAACATCAGTACTTGTCTATTTATAGAAATTTCAGGATACAGTATACATCCGCACATCTTATGTGCAATTAATTCCAGTCATTTCAAGGCATTTTAGTCATAAATGGAAATCTTGTGAAGATTACCACAAATGAATAAAAAGATTGGATTTCATAATTTTGCATAACTGGGAACATCACTTCTTACACTAAAACATGTCAGGTCAGCTATCTTGGTTTCCTCAATTTTGCACTATCATTTTGTCAAATTTCATCACATAGCAGATGAAATGTCAATCTAAATAGAAGCGTGGATTTCCAAAGGTCGAGCCTGCATAAGCCAAATCTTTCTGTTAATAAATTCCTATGTAGTGGCGATGATGGAGACTCTGCACATGCCTGAGCAATTAATGCTTATAATGAAGCACTATCAGATCAGCACCAACATATCTCCCCATCACACTTTTAAATTCTGGCTGTTGATCCTGATCTTAGTTGGCTTGGTTTGAACGGCACTGATTTGGTCCTTTATGAGGTAGGAGAGTAATGCTGCTTTCCCTAATGACGACTTGCCACCTGGATAGTTGATGAAGGGGGTAAATCATAAAACACACAACAACATAAATGACACATAGAAAATGGAATATTTCTTTATTGATTTGGATAGCTTATTACATTACAGAAGCTCAATTACAATAAGAGGAATCAATCCTCCATAGGCTGCAACACACTATAGCTACACATCACCAAGCTCTAGAATCTTCTGCCTTCTGTAACCCCAAATCAGCTAGGGTTTCTGTTTTCCCACCTATTCTTGACTCTAGACTTTCCCCCTTAACTCTACTACCACCCAGGGTTCCCAAAATAGTCATAAGTAGCACTTTTTGGTAGCTTCCAGCTAAATTTCAAAATTTGCAACTCCCTCCAAAAGTAGGTTGACTTCCAGGAAGCATAACTTTTGATCCAGGAGTCTGATTGATGAATTGTTTTAATCATTGGAAAGCTCGTGATGTGAACTATCATGCTGAAAATACATAAACAGATTTCTGTCAACTTTTCAGGATGTTATGGGATGTTTTAGTGCCTCATATCTCGTTTCAAAAATTTGTCAGGGGCTTTTCAGAAAACAAAAACTTTAATATCTTTTAGCTCACAAATGATGTTTGCCTGATCCCTTCCCTAAAGGTCTTATATTTCAGTTATGAATATTTCTGTAAGTTTTCACTTCAATCCGTGCCCAAATGCAAACTTTCCTAAAATAGTAGGTAAATTTTCCAAAATTGGCAGTTTACTATTTTAAGTAGTTTGAAAAAAAATTGAAAGTCCTACATCATTATTTAGGAGATTATGGAACCAAAAAAACTAATTATGGAAAGAAATGAAAACAACTGCAATGATTTTGAATCAACTTCTTTTTGGGTGATGCAAGATTTCCCTTACACCACTAAATGCTCCTGCATCAGACACCCAGGGTAATTTGAGAAGTGACCATGTTACGCCTCAGGTGTTTGTGTGAGAAAAACCCAAATGGTTAAACTCTTCCTTACACAACCAAGAATAATCTTCAATAGACCTTCCTTTCCATTTCACCAAATATTCTCATATGCCTATTCTGAGTACTTCTTCCCACACGACTATCCAAGATCTCTTCTATCTCCTCTATTGAAGTAGATGTTGGAATATGCATTTCCTAAATCATGCTTCTTCAGGATTATTCGTGGTCTAAATTTCTTCATTTTCAACTTATTATAAGTTCCAATTGGGAACCTTTCTTTTCTCAAGTGAACCATGACTTCATCTCCTACCTAGAACTCCTTATATCTCCTCTTCTGATCTGCATTATCCTTGTACTAAATATTCATCTTATTAATGTGCTTCCTCAACTCTTCATGCAAATTCTTCAGATGTTCTACAAAGTCTTCGGCTTTAGCACTTATCTTTTCTCCTTTGTCCATCTTCCTTAACTCAGAATCATTTCTTGGGCTATTGCCATATACAATCTGGAATGGTGATTTACCAGTACTCCTATTGACAAAATTGTTGTAAGCAAATTATACCTGTGGTAAAATCAAATCCCATCCCTTGGGCCTATCTCTTACTAAGCATCATAGTAGGTTACCCAAACTCTTATTCACCACTTCTGTCTGTCCATCAGTCTGTGGATGGTGTGTAGAACTAAACTTCAAATCCATCTTCAACTTCTTCCACAATGTCCTCCAGAAATAACCAACAAACTTGGTATCTCGATCTGAAACTATGCTCTTTGGTAGACCATATAATCTCACCACCTATCTAAAAAATAATTCAACAATATGAATAGTATCATTAGTCTTCTTGCAAGGAATGAAATGTGCCATCTTCGAGAATCTATCCACCACCACAAAAATGGAATAATGTCCTCTCTGTGTCCTTGGTAATCCAAGAATAAAATCCATACTAATATCATCCCATGGCTTCTTTGGTATAGGTAGTGGCTAATATAGACCTATATTCTAACTTGCTCCTTTCGCCATCTGACATACTTTGCAACTCTGCACAAATTTTCTCACATCCTGCTGCAACTATGGCCAATAATAATTTTCACCAACAATAGCAATGGTCTTATCTCGAACAAAGTGTCCAACTAATCCTCCACTATGCTTCTCTTTTATGAGGTTCTCTCTTATGGAACTCCTCAGAATGCACAACTAGCTTCCTCTAAACAACATGCCATCTTGGATGATGAAATCCAACCATTTTGTCCTATCCAAAGTAACAGGTTCTAGACAAGCTTTCCAAGCCTCTGCAGAATTTGGATCTTCAGGATACAAACTTTTGACCTCATCGAACCCAACAACCTCTATCTTCATTTATGTCAACAAATTTTTCCTTCTGCTCAAGGCATATGCAACTTTGTTGGACTTACCACTCATGTGCTTCAAAACAAAAGTATAACTCTACAAGAACTCAACCCATTTTAAGTGCCTCTGGCTCAACTTTCCTTGACTATTATGATACTGCAAATCCTGATGATCAGTATATAAAACAAACTCTTTTGGAAACAAATAATGTCTCTATTTCTTCAAAGCCTGAACTATTGCATGAAATTCTTGATCATAAATAAAATACTTTTTCTTGGCATCATTAAGATTCTCACTAAAATAGGAAATGGGCTTACCTTCTTGACTCAAAACAGCTCCTATAGCACTACCACTAGCATCCCAATCTACCTGAAACACCTTATTGAAATCTGGAAGTGCCAAAACAGGTTGCTCTATAACTTTCTACTTCAATATGTCAAAACTTTTGTCTACTCCTTTAGTCCATCTAAACTCTTTTCTATCCCCTTTCATTGTCTCAGTCAGAGGTGCACAAATGCTACTTAAATTTTTGATAAACTTTCTATAAAAGCTTGCCAAACCATGAAAATATCATACCTCCATAGCACTCCTTGGTGTAGGCCATTCAAGGATAGCTCACCTTCTCTAGGTCCATCTTAAGACCTTCCTTTGAGACAACAAATCCTAGGTATACCAACTCCTTCTTTGCAAAACTACATTTCTTCAAATTAATCAACAACTTCTCCTCTCTTAGCTTCTCTAGAATTCTTCTGATATGCATCAAATGCTCATCCCAAGTCTTACTGAAAATCAAAATACCATCCAAATAAAAAATAACAAAACTTCCCAAAAATCCTTTCAGTAACTTATTCATGAGTCGCATGAATGTGCTCGGTGCATTGGTTAGCCCAAATGGCATGACTAACCACTCATACAAACCCTTCTTTGTCTTGAAGGTTGTCTTCCATTCATCTCCTTCTCTGATTCAGATATGGTGATACCCACTCTTCAGGTCAATCTTTGTGAAGTACTTGGCTCCACTCAAACAATCCATTATGTCATCCATTCTTGGCAATGGAAACCTGTACTTGATCGTGATCTTATTTATGGCTCAAGAATCTATACACATTCTCCACTCTCCATCTTTCTTTGGTGCCAGTACTATAGGTACCGCACATGGACTCAGGCTCTCCCTTATCAGTCCCTTCCTTAACAACTCATGAACTTGTCTGTTCAACTCTTCATTCTCTATTGGAGTCATTCTATGGGCTGCCTTATTTGGCAAACTGGCTCCTAGTATCAAATCTATTTGATAACATATCTTCCTCACTGGGGGTAAACCTTCTAGTACATTATCAGAGATAATGTCCTGAAATTCTTCCAAGATATCTAAAACTTCTGCTAGTACATCTTCACATTTCTTTTGACTAATCTTAGGAATAAATGCAAAGCAATAACACTCATGCTTCATACCCTCCAAAAATTTTCTACCATCTACCAAGCAAATTCTGGCAGTACTACATACCTTTTCTTCCACCTCCTTCAAGGGCTTCAACTTGTGATGAACTCCATCCTTTGTTAGGGAATATGTGTTTGCACGGCCATCATGGACATCGCTCCTATCATACTACCACGGCCTCCCCAACAACATATGACATGCATCCATCAGTATGATATCACATAGTGTCATGCGCACATTTCCCATGCGGTCACGACATGCAACACATGTGTCATGTCCACATTTGTCATGTGGTCATGACACAAAATATCAAAAAAATTCTACACATCCCTAGAAACCCCCTCGCACGCGTCAGTGTGCTCGGTGGCAATACGCATAAGGCATCAACATATCAGTCAAATTTAGGGTAATGCAATCACACACACAATCCCCTGCATGATAATAGCTGACTAAGTGGGTCAATACCACACGAGAAGCGTTGCCATTAGGGTTATGATCGATTGATCAAAACCCTAAGTTTTCCTAAGTGAGTGAAGGGATTTCAACATGAGTCAAAATCAAAACCCTAATTCTAATTCCATTAAAAGATTAAATAACAACTTAATCAAAGCCACTAGCCTGCGGAGACATTAAAATATTACCAAACATAAGGATTAAATTACTAAGGAAAATTAACCCTAATTTTTAGAAAAATCTGGCAGCATAACGCCTCTAGGGCGTACATAGGAATTATTCTAATTAATAAATCATGCTCAAGATTTCTCTAAACTTACTAATGTTGATTAATTAAAAATAATTACACCAGGGAAATAAATTACCACACTAAGGTTCTCTAATTGATTAAATAGGTTAAATTAATTAAATTAATATTCTACTTCGATTGAACCTTATCGAATGATTAGATAAAAGAGTCGATTTTACTCAACAAGGTTGCATTACAAAAAAAATAAAATTAAATCCCCAAGCATAATTAAAATAAAACAATAGTCCCTCACAATTACAATTATAAATCTCTATGTGGCCCTAGCCAAATAATATTACAAAATAGACCCCTAACCCTTAAATAAAATAATTAACATTACACAACTCTAATTTATTTAGTAACCCACACTTAATTTAAACCTACCCCTTTACCCATGAAGTCAAAAGCACCCCAAATTAACATAAAATAATGAGAAATCCCTAAGCCAAAAGAGAGGGAAAAGAAAATAAAATCTAATTTAAATTCCTCTTGCCCTAAAAACTCTCCTATTAAAATATTATTATCTTTATGGAGAGAATACAAACCCTAACCCTATTCTCCTTTTCTCTATTATTTTCTTTCCTCACAAATTGGTTTCTCATTTCTTTCTCTTTTCTCTTGTGTTGCAGGTTTGAATGGAAGGGAAGCCATGGAAGTTTTTCCCACAAAGGTATATACATTTAATATATACATATTTAAGAAAGCCCTTTTTTATTGAGCATATATATACTGGTAATAAACTAGACATATTTTATTTGCTACATCTTTATGTATATACGCTGAAGGTGATGAAACTTTCAATGCGGGGGAGTTTGCAGATGGAAACATTATTGAAGGAGTGGCGCCCTGTCTGGGTATACTGCTTGAATTCTTGGTGGGATTCATTTCTCACCATTGGATGCTGCATTTCAAGATGCTGACCGTTGATCTCCTAGGATTTTTTGGGTGCCAGATTTAAAAAAAAACCTAGAGATATATATATTGAGCCCCTGTACTATACAAAAAAGGATGAGGAGGTCAATCATACAAAAAATAGACCTGTAATAGTTTTAGGAGAGATCAGATTACTGAGACTAGTGAGGACTGGATTGTTGAAATAATCAAGGTCCCTTCCTCAGATCATTGTAAATGTACCTGTTTTATGAGCATACTGTATGGAGATGAAGTTTCAGACTATACCCTGATTGTAAACCTTAAGTAGTCTTCAAGTTGATTTCTAGATATGTAGTGGTGAATGTTGTGTTCTATAGAAGCACTTTCATTTCATTGCATGTTGTTGTCAACTTTTCCCTTGAAGATTTGCACTGAATCATGTGGATTTGTGGACTGTCCTGGTGAAGTATGATTTTAGTTTTCTTCTCTCCATTGCTGTATGGGAACATGTATGTGGATCAATGATCTCAGTCAAGTAATTTTAGTAATCTCACTCTCTAACCCTTTTTCTCATTTTAATTTCATTGAAATCACTTTTATAACTGTACATCATGATAAATCAGAAGCAGATCAGAAAAATATGCTAACATCCCGAAGACAACTGAATATCATTAGCATATTTTGAGCTAAATGCATGTAGTATTGAAAATGTCATGTAGAGAATCACAAATAAGGGTAGAACTCATGCAAATATCAACTTAGACACATCATTTGGAGATATATGCTGTGTAGAGTAACTTCCCTATATAGCATAGTTGCAGAAACAAAATTTAATAATCTACGTAAGGCCCCAAAATGGAAAACAACAATACACATCAACCACAGAGTAATGTCAGTAGATTATGAACTAATCGACAGGGACTTGTGATCATGAATTCTTGGAATTCATCATATCTTTCAGGATAAACAAGGGTTGTTGTGTGACTTTTGTTTTATTTGCTTGGTTGTGACTAACATCACAAACCAATCAACAGGAAAATAGCACTAGAAGGAGGGCCTTGACAAAGGAAACCGTAGATTCTTGCATACATTGCTTAAACATCCTGGGAGTTTGAATTCTGGCGATAAACTCACCATTTTGCCTTAAAAACTTGAGAAATCCTGGCTTTTAGGCCAAATACCAGGTCCAGATCTAGTGGGCTCTTTGAAGAACTGCCTATTAGGGGATTTAGACCTAGGACTATGGATATTCATCACACTCCTGATTCTAGTGTGGCAGAAGCCTCACCAGAGCGTGCTCCTGTAACCCCTATTGGCTTTCAAATACCCACAGGACCACCTATCACAACTCAGGCCCAACCTTAGCCTGTCGTACCCCAGATCCAACCTCCATCGGTTGCGTTGTCATTTTTCACAGCAGAATCACCGTTGGCCTTCAATGCATATCATGCTTTGCCTAAAAATCTAGATAAAATTTGTCCTAGATACCATCCATATCAAGATGCTGATGATCATGTTAGGACCTTCAAGGAAGCTTGTTGTAGGGCTAGAATTGAGTATGAGGATGTGGTATGCAGATTGTTTCCATTCTCCTTAGGGGAAGAGACCTATAACTAGTATACCAGTCTAGGTCAGGGTTCAGTTCGTTCATGGGATGCCTTAGAGAAATCTTTCAAGGATAGGTTCAAGGTGCCTATAGATCCTTCAATGAACTATCATCTATTTGCCACCATCAAGAGGTGTGAAGGAGAACCCATTGCAAACTTCAACGCTAGATTCTAGAAGATGCTGTCTAAACTGGTTGCTCCCTACGCTGTAGCAGATGAGGCTGCTAGGAGTATTTATTATTTAGCTTTAGATCCCTTGCCCTCCATGTTTATCAGAAGGACACACCCTGGTGTAACAACTTTAGCATAGGCTTTTGAGGAAGCTATCAAAGTAAGTCAGCAATTGGCTCCTACTCCCACACCAAATATTGCTTTCCCTACACATCTTGGTTATCTTACATATCCTACCCACCAACAAACTAATGGAGCCATGATGCCTTCAGCTGTGATGCCAGCCCCTTTGCAAATACCACCACTCAGTGTCATGCCCCCACCAAGCGGGAGTAACCAGATGTTACCATATCAAACACAAGTGCCTCAGGGTGTAGAACAATCCAACAATAACAATGGGTCTTCCTTTTTCAAGCCCCAGACAGAGAATGTGATGGCCAAGGTTCAGGAAGAGAAGGAAGAAATCAAAGAAATATCAGCTCAGTTAAGAAAACTTACTACTGAGGTCACTCATCTAAGAAATTAGAATTTCTATTCTCAACCTAATCAAAACAAAGGTTATGCTAATGACAAACCTAATTATCCTGACAGGGGGTACAACAACAATTACAATAACAACAATGGTAGCAATAATCCTCCTAGACAGCCTAGAGTGTGGAACACTAGGCCTAACAATGGTTCCTTGCCATCACCCCTAGACAATCAGCCTCTTGGTGAACCTAGGCAGACCACCAGAGTAAACCTTGCAGAGGCAACACTTACGAACTGGTGCAGAATACATAACACCAACACCCATGCAAAGTTGGATTGTCCTCAATTCAAGATTGTTGCTAGCATATTCCAAGCTGAAGTGGCCAGTACCTCAGGTAACCCACCTTATGCAGAGGGAAATGAAATTGTCCCCTGTGAGTATGATTCTGCCCTAGTACTAGAAATCTTCATGCATTGTCCTTATCAGTAGACAATATCATCACATCAGGATTACACTTCAACATGTGAGGAATCAGCCATGGCTTTTGAGTCTAACTATGTTTTCCCCTTTGAGGATGAGAATGAGCCATCAATTGAGCATGAGGAAGTCAATGCTTATCAACAACAACCTCAAGTTAGGCATAACTACAACTTACGGAATAACTCAAACAGATCTGTTGATCCTTTGACTACCTCATTGCCTCCAAACAATTTCAATACTCCACCTGATCCCAAGGCAAGTAATAACCCTAGACTCCCCAAGGTCGATGCTCAATATCTGACACCACATAACATAGTATCAAAAGCTGCAAATCCACTTCCTAAATCTGACAAATTGGTTACATATCTGGCAGATGAAATGAAAAAAGTAAAGATCAGCCTGCCAATGTCAGAGTTGCTTAAAACCCTTGCTATCAAGAATGCTTTCATGAAATCATTGGACGGTTCTGCTCAAAAGGAAGATAGCCATACCCCGGGCCAATTTAGAAATAAAGATCATGCTGCCAAGGATGTTAACATCAAACCTAAAACCTCAGCTACTGTTCAAGTTGCAGATACCTCCCACATGACCCTATACAAAGACAAGAGTGAGTCACCTCCCTTCCTCCTTACCACAAGGATGTTTGGTAAAAATTTGCACAACTGCTTAGTAGACTCAGGGGCATCTACCAATGTAATGCCCCTATCCATATGCAATGCTTTAAGGTTACATCCTGCTAAATCATTGAAGAAGGTAACACAATTGGACAAAATAGAAGTAAGTGTGGTAGGAGAACTGACCCACATTCACATGCAGCTAGCATTGGATCCCAGAATCTAGCACTATATTGATATTCAGGTAGTAGATATACCTGATACATATGGAATGTTACTCAACAGAGACTGGTCAAAAACCCTCAATGGATACATGTCAACTGATTTCAGCCATATGTGGCTACCTTGGAAGGGTATACAAAATCAAATAAAGATCGAAGCTGAACCTCACATGAGACACATGATCACCGAATATAATAGAACCAATGAAATCATGTATGTGGATGTGGAACTTGGAGTTTACTCCATCAGACCTCAAACCGCCAGCATAGAAGAAATCCTAATGCTTGACATACATGATCATAATGGTGACCTTTGGAGTGATGAAATAAATTCAGAGCCTGATTGTAATCTTGGAAATAAAATAGAACTGGATTATTTCAAGAAATTTGAGATGCATTTGTTTAGACAGGTGAAACGATGTCAATTATTAAGTGTGCTTGTTCATAATATTTTGATTGATGGATGGTGCAGGTTGCATGATGAGGCTCATTCTGAAAAAACTTATGATGCCTATTTAGACATGTTGGAGTTGGAACAAGCATATGGCAAAGTATCTTCACCCATGGTGAGTTCCACAGATAACAATAGTGATACTGATTTGTGCCTGTCTCCTGCAGGAACAGGAGGATGCACATAGAAGGATGAAGGTTCTGTCCAGATGATAGAAGAGATACTGGTATGCAATGGGGGTAATGATAAGAACAAGAAGAAAATCACCCCTGGGAGTGATTGTTTAGTGGAGTCAGATTACGAGTTATCTGACGAGGATAGTGGCAGCAATCTGTCCAAGTTCGAGGAGTTTCTGTCAAAAGAAATCCAAAAGATGATGCAACAACATAGGCCTCCCCAGGATGCCTTGATTGAGAAGTGGTGCAGGTTGCATGAGGCACCTCACTTGGAGACATCTTGCTCATTATGCCTACATATCTTGAGAAGGCATACGCTACCTGGTCCAGAGAATGTTCCTCTTGGTGATAGGAGAATAGAGGAAGTATCAGCTCCCCAGAAAGCTGATGAGGTGGTGTCTGAGAAAACTAGGACACCAAAGCTAAAATGGATATCCAGTGGTATGGATGCCAAAGCCAAAAGAAAGAAGGAAGCACCAGACAAGCTTTTAGCTGAGGATGCGCCATGGATCCTCAGATTTGATGGATCCAAGTCAAAACAAGGAGCTAGAGTAGGAATAGACTTCATTGACCCATCTAGAAAATCCTATTTGGCAGCATACAGATTGTAGTTCCCATGTACAAATAATGTGACAGAATATGAAGCTCTAATTCATGGGGTACTGTTTGCTCTTAGGAAGAAGGTGAAAATTTTGCATGTCTATGGGGACTCAGAATTAGTTGTCAGACAGGTAAGAGGTATATACTCTTGCAATTGCAAGAGGTTGTCCAATTACAGACACAGGGTGTGGGACTTAATAGAAGAGTTTGATGCATTCAATATCACCCATGTACCCAGAGAGCAAAACCACAGAGCAGATGCTTTAGCCCAGGCTACCAGTACTCTAGAGACACTATCCATATCAAGTTTAAAAAGATTCTTAGTTGAATTAGTATCAGTACCTTTAGTACCTAATAATGTAACTAATCTCCAAGTATTTGAAGATGATCAACATATATTGGATTTTATTTCCAATAGAGATGTTTTTGAGGTATAGATCATTGATGAAAAGAATCTAGAAGATCATGTCTGGGAGGAAGAAGAAATCCTGGAGCTGCCAAGTAACAAAATCCCTAGGGGAATGATAGAGCTAGAGAGAGCATTTGATTTGGACAGCATGCTGAAACAAAGGGATCTTCAAAAGGCTGATGAGGGACAGTATTCGTAGGTCGACCTTGGGCAAGGTGATAAAAGAAGAAATGTTCTGATTGGGAAGGTCTCTACAGAAGAAGAGTTGAAAGGGATAACTCAGGCCCTCAAAGATTACATCCATGTCATTACTTGGATGTATGACGAATTGAAAACTTTTGATACATTAGTCATCATTTATACGATACCTATGAAGTCAGACGCCAAGCCTTTTCAGCAAAAGCAAAGACCTGTCAATGCTTTACTGGAGCCAATCATTTTTTAAGAAGTTAAAAGACTGCTCGATGCTAGGATCATATTTCTTGTGAGACGCTTTGTGTGGGTGGCAAACCTGGTCCCAGTGAGAAAGAAGAACGGTGACATCAGACTGTGTGTGGACTTCAGGAACTTGACTGAGCTTCTGAAAAGGATAATTATCCTTTGCCTTCTCTAGATGAAGTCCTGCAAATTGTGAATGGCGCCAAGATGATGTCCTTCTTGGATGGTTTCTCTGGATACAACCAGGTGATGGTGGATAGAATTGATAGATTGAAAATTGCATTTACCATGAAATGGGGGATCTTCACCTACAGGCACATGCCGTTTGGATTGATAAACGCTGGCGCCACATTTCAGTGAGCAATGGACATAGCCTTCAGAGGCTTGATTGGTAAGTGCATAGTAATATACATGGATGACTTAACGGCGTTCTCCAAAGATAGAGCAGACCATGTAGAGGACCTGAGAAAGGTGTTGAAGAAGTGCGAGCAGTATAGGATATCCTTGAATCCCAAGAAGTGCATATTTGGGATGACCACGGGGAAATTGCTAGGCCACTTGATAACTGAAGACGGGATCATCATTGATCCTGACAGAATAAAATCCATCATGAAGATACAACTTCCTGGAAGCAAGACGGAGCTCAAATCTTACTTTGGTAAGATTAATTTCGTTAGGAAATTTATCACTGGCTTTGCAGAGATAGTCAGGCCCTTGAACGCCATGCTCAAGAAGGACGCTAAAATTGAATGGACCCTAGAAGCTAGAGCAGCTTTTGAAGACATTAAAAAGGCCATATCAAATGCTCCAGTCCTGATCAGTCCAGATTACACCAAGGACTTCTACATCTACTCATTTGCTTTAGAACATACCTCTACAACAGTACTGACACAGAAAAATGAAGAAAAGGAAGAAAAGCCTATAGCCTTCATGAGCCGCCTTTTCAGAGATGCAGAGCTTAGGTATATGGACGTTGAAAGACAGGCGCTTGCTTTGGTCTGAGCAGTCAAGAAGTTCAAGCATTACATCCTGAGAAGTAAGGTGATTGCTGTTGTGCCCGATGCAACAATGAAAATGTTGCTAATGCAAAGTGAACCAGGTGAGAAAAAGGCTAAATGGATCACTGTCCTCTAGGAGTACGATATGGACATTACCCCTATGAAACTGGTAAGAGGGCAGGCATTAAGCCAGATGATCTCAAAGGTTGATCCCAATATCCTGAGCCAGCAGTACGTCGTAAATGCAAAAGATGATGGAGGATGGTACTCAGACATTAGGCACATCCTGACCACTGGGAGATGTCCCTCAAGACTACACAAGCCTCACAGAGGAGGGGCCTGAAGATAAGGTCGCTGAAATTTATGTTAAAAGGAGGAGTCCTTTTCAAGAAAACTATGAGGGGAAATACCTAAGATGCTTAGAAAGATCAGAAGCAGATAAGGTGCTAACAGAATTACATGATAAATTTGGGACTGCACATGGGTCGTCCTTAGCCACCACTCATGCTATCCTCAGGGCAGTGTATTATTGGCCCACAATTTTCAAGGATACAGTTGGACACATCAAATGCTGTCATATGTGTCAGGTTGCTACTAATAGAGAGAAATATGCTGCTCAACCTTTGCATCCAGTGATGGAGATGCACCCCTTTGCTCAATGGGGAATGGACTTCATAGGACCCATCAATCCTCCCTCATCCTTAGGCCACATGTATGTTTTAACTATTACTAATTACTATACCAGGTGGACTGAGGCTGTCAGCAGTAGGACATGCAATGCTGAGGATGTTATTAGGTTTTTGGAAACCAATAGAGTGACCAGGTATGGAGTTCCATATGCTCTAGTATGTGATAATGGGCCTGCTTTTGCTTCAATTAAATTGTCAAGTTGGGCTTTTGATCATGGGGTCATTTTAAAATTCTCCTCAAATTACAACCTTTAAGGGAATGGATTAGCAGAATCCACAAACAAGAACCTATTGAACATCATAAAAAAGCTGATAGATAAGAACCCAAGGGAATGGAACACTCTATTGAAATATGCCTTGTGGGTAGATAGAACCAAGAATAAAGCTGCATTAGGAAATTCACCTTTTCACTTAGTATATGGGGTGCATCCCATCCTCCCTGCAACTTAAAGATTCCTACGCTGTAGTTTGCACAAGAGTACCTAGGCATAGATAATAAACAGGAAGTTAGATTGCTACAACTAATGCACCTAGAGGAAAAAATAAGTGTAGCAATTGACCAATTTGTTAAACATCAGGTTGTTGTCAAGCACTGGTTTGACAAAAGGGCAAGAATCAAGGCTTTCAGGATCTCAGATCTGGTCCTGATGTGGGACAAAGCACATGAAAGGAAGGGTGATCATGGTAAATTTGACAAACTCTCGATAGGCCCCTTTCAAATTTATGAAATTCTAGGAGACAGCACCTACAGGCTCAAGTCCTTAACAGGTGAGGATGTTCCATTACCGGTTAATGGACAGTTCCTCAAACACTATTTTCAGGCCTGAGGATTGCATCATGACAGTCATGTGTATCATAGTGTACTTTCTTTGTATAGTGGCTTTGTTTTGCTTGTTTTGTTTTGGTTGCTTTGTTTCCTCAGTAGGGATATTTCTTTTGACTTAGAGTATTAAGGAACAAGCTAACAACCATTGAAAACAGTATAAAATTTAGAATATTCAGGTTAATTATTTACAATTTATATATAATTTGTTGTGACTGTCATGAATGTAGAGAGTTGTTTAGCTTATGAAATTTAGTATTCAATAATAGTGATTAAGAATTCAAGGAAGGTTTCTCACGATGACACACCTAAAATCCTTGGGTTTGTTGAACCTACCAGTGTAGCTATTAGGTTAAAAATTTGAGGTCACCCTTGCTACCGTTACAATTCTCAGCTTAATTTTAGTAAGTGTTCACTCCTTGCATCATGAAGTTACAATTGCAATATCTTGTGAAATCTCTTTCAAAAATCAGAAAATATAAAAATATATATATAAATAAAATGGATTATACTGAAAATCTAGATTAAGCCATCTAAGTAACTCTACTGGGGCTATAGACGCTTGCTAGCAGTGGGGCTCTACTTAGGAGAATTGTAACAATAACCTTGCCGGGGCTATGGACGCTCGCTGGCAGCAAGGCTCTATCCGGTTGGCTATGAGGGAATGTCCTCACCTACGTAGTCTAATATCAGTCACTGGTTTGTTCACTAATCTTCAAGATGAGGCTTATTAATCACGTGCACATACTTAAACTGAAAATGAAAATTCATGCACCCTTATTGAATACCTTAGGTCTCAAGTTGGATAATAATTTGCAGGAAAGATAGTTGGAAGTTATGGATTTATTTCACTTAGTTTCCTTAGTACTTTGAATTTAATTGTTTTGTTTGGTTCCTACTTGTTGTGATATTCACAACATGCTCCATTTTACTCCTTAGCAAAATGAGGACCCCTGCTGTGGCTTTACTTTTTTGCTTTTGTGTGTTTTATTTTGCTTGGTGGTAAAGGGAAAAGGGGGGTTAAAATTGCAAACTTTGTTAAAAATGGAGAAGAAATGCATTTTGGTACTAGTGCATAGTATGGTTGGATTCCTTGTCAAAAATGAGCTAGGGTTGCTTTTTGAACCATCTTAAAATTTGCCATATTTTGCAAGTTATGATCATTTTGGTAAAATGTACATTCAGGTTTGTGTATCGCTTTACATATACAGGGTTGTTTGTATATGCAAAGGGTTTTGTTTTTGTACTTAGTCTCTTTTACATTCAGGTTCATATACAAGGCCGCTTGTATGTCTTTTTCCTTGTATGCATTTTAATAAAGGTTTATGCACACATACAAGATGGACCCGAAGTGGTTTTAGGTTAAAATAAGTTGATGTTTTAAATCCGCTTTGTATCTCATGTTTGTATGTTTGGCAGGTAAAATATACAAGGCACTTCATACATGGCAGACCTGAAAAGGTTATTAAACGGTGTTAAATCGTTGTATCTTCGTAGGCTTGTATATTTCGGTGGTATGCATTTCAAATATACATCGCGCGGACTTGAAGTTTATTAAAAGTGGTTAATTCATTTCATGTATCCATGATGTATATATCTTACATACACTACCAAGATACAAACACTTTATGCATTCGGTGGACCCGAAGGGAGTTATGAAAATTGATTAATTCCTTGTACATTTTGGACTTGTATATTTAAACATTCAAAGCAAACATACATCGAAATATATAAGGGGTGGAATCGAAATGGCTATAGAATAACGTTAATTCATTGTATATTTGGTGCAATGTATATTTCATTCATACACTATGACATACAATGAAATATGCATTGCATGGAATCTAAGGGGTTACGAGAAGGAGTTAATTCACTGTATAGATTCCAGCTTGTAACATACTTCGCACACATACAAGCCGGAATCCAAAAGGAAAATCAAACCTGATTTAATGCTTGTATCGAGCTTGAAATGTATGTCTAAAGGATACAATGGAAATATACATACCACGGACGTGACGGAAAGTTAAAAGAGGTTAATTCATTATATGTTCGTGCTTTGTATATTTCAATATGTACAAGCCAAGATGCATCACAAAATGTACAAGCCACATAATTGAAAAGTTATGAAACGGAGATAAATGCTTGTATATTTTGCATTTGTATGTTGCAAACATACATCAAAATATACAAAGGAAGCATACAGGCCGTGGAATTAAAAAGATTGAAATCCGATTGAGCCAATGCATCACGTCCACAATGTATATCACAATATACATTGCTTAGCATACAACGCAATTATACATTGGGCGGACCCGACGGACTTATTAAAAAAAGAGAAAATCCTTGTATATGTTCCGGCTTGCATATTGGCGCACACAAGAATAATATACATGCAAGCGCGGATTTGAAAAGTTTTAAAGCAGAGTTAATTTAATGTATATCGGGCTTGTATATTCTTATATATAAGCTAATATACATTGTGCTTATACAAAGCGGAATCGAAGAGAAAGTCAAAACCGATTTAATCCTTGTATCAAACCCAAATGTATATCAGAAGATACAAGGGTTATATACAAGGGGCGGACTTGAAATGGTTATGCAATAACGAAAGGTCCTTGTATATTTCACGCCTTGCATATTATTACATTGCAAGGAGTATACAAGGCGGGTCTCAACGAAGGATTAAGTTTGGTTAATTCGTTGTATCACGTCTAGATTGTATATCGGATATACAAAGATTTAAACAAGGAAAATGAGCGGGAAATTGGAGCGATAGATTTTTGAGTCCATTTTTGGAGCCTGAATGCGTGTTTTTGGTCAACGATGGTTGACCCGATTGGTTTTAACGCTGTATAGGCACTTTGATGCACATTTTCCATGGTCTTTGGGCCTGATGGTTGTGTTTATGCATTTGGAGCCTGATTTAATGTAGATGTTCATTTTTCCTATTGATTTATTAAACGATGGTGCTAATTCATGCTTGTTTATTGCAGATTGTTGGAGTAGTTGGGAAGAAGCAGAGTTGCCGACATAGTAATGGTGTGCAGGTGAACGCAAAGGCGGGGTTTTAAATGATGATGACGTCCTAGGCGGCAGGCCAGATCGCGAGAGGCCAAACACACCAGAGGAAGGCGATGAAGCTTTCAATGTGGGGGAGTTTGCAGATGGAAACATTATTGAAGGAGCGGTGCCCTGTCTGGGTATGCTACTCGAATTCTTGGCAGGATTCATTTCTCACCGTTGGATGCTGCATTTCAAGATGCTGACTGTTGATCTCCTAGGGTTTTTTGGGTGCCTGATTTTAAAAAAAAAAAACCCAGAGATATATATATTGAGCCCCTGTACTGTACAAAAAAGGAGGAGGTCAATCATACAAAAAATCAGACCTGTAATAGTTTTAGGAGAGATCGGATTACTGAGACTAGTGAGGACTAGATTGTTGAAATAATCAAGGTCCCTTCCTCAGATCATTGTAAATGTACCTATTTTATGAACATACTGGAATGGAGATGAAGTTTCAGACTATACCCTGATTGTAAACCTTAAGTAGTCTTCAAGTTGATTTCTAGATATGTAGTGGTGAATGTTGTGTTCTATAGAAGTGCTTTCATTTCATTGCATGTTGTTGTCAACTTTTCCCCTGAAGATTTGCACTAAATCATGCGGATTTGTGGACTGTCTTGGCAAAGTATGATTTTAGTTTTCTTCTCTCGATTGCTGTATGGGAACATGTATGTGGATCAATGATCTCAGTCAAGTAATTTTAGGAATCTCACTCTCTAACCCTTTTTCTCATTTTAATTTCATTGAAATCACTTTCATAACTGCACATCATGATAAATCAGAAGCAGAACAGAAAAATATGCTGACATCCCGAAGACAACTGAATATCATTAGCATATTTTGAGCTAAATGCATGTAGTATTGAAAATGTCATGTAGAGAATCACAAATAAGGGTAGAACTCATGCAAATATCAACTTAGACACATCATTTGGAGATATATGCTGTGTAGAGTAACTTTCCTGTATAGCATAGTTGCAGAAACAGAATCTAATAATCTACGTAAGGCCCCAAAATGGAAAACAACAATACACATCAACCACAGAGTAACGTCGGTAGATTATGAACTAATCGACGGGGACTTAGGATCATGAATTCTTGGAATTCATCATATATTTTAGGATAAACAAGGGTTGTTGTGTGACTTTTGTTTTGTGTGCTTGGTTGTGACTAACATCACAAACCAATCAACAGTGGGCACTGCCCACAAAAGAGGGAGCGGTGGCATTGTGGTTGGTGGACGAGGGTCTGACAGACACCCACCATCAGCAGTTTTAAGATTTGTAGGGGGGTTAAACACCCCCCCATACCCCTGCACACATAAGGTATGGTGACCAACATAGCCCTTCATGCGTCATCCACAGCTCTAAGGCTACCGCGACTACCGTCATTCCAGTGGACTTAAAAAAAAAGAAAGATTTAGTTTGTTAAAATTCTCTTATTACATTGGCATAAAATACACACACACACACACACCCAGATGAAAGAAAATTACCCAATTTTATTATTTTATTCATTTTGTTTATTATTTACAATCTGATAATATATATATATATATATATCACAGTCAGACATTAAATTTTCAAGCAAGAAATAAATATAAATGTTTATATATATATATATATATATTACAAAAAGATAATACAGTGAAATATATTTATTTATATATATTTATGAATATATATAGTTATATGTCTTTGTAAATATTCAAATATATATATATATATATATATATATATATATATATATATATATATATATTAAAAAGAATTGCATAAACCCAAAAGTTCTTTTTTTTTTAACAATGAAAAAGAAGATTTAAATTTATGTTTTTTTTTTTTTAAGATTAAAATAGCAACTCATCTTTTTGAAGGAAAAATTAATACTAACAACAATATATTCAAAGCTTTTTTTTTTTATAACAACAAATAAAAAGTATTACATGCATTATTTTCTTTCATTGTAACATTTTAACAATCTCATAAAATAAATCCAGCAACTATATTTTTTATTTTCTTGAAAACATATGCAAATGGAAACCAAAATAAATATATTTTGACAACAATACATTAAGGAGATCAATACATTTTTGAAATTTTTAAAGTAGAATGTACACAAAATAAAATCATGTAAACTATACAAAATAAGAGAGTAATTTCCTCTCTCTTTTGACAAACTATACAAAGGCCAATCTTGGCTAAGGCTCACAATAGCCAAAATAGCAACAATGAAAAAAACTTTAAAATGCTCTTCCCCCAAGCTTCAAAACCAACATTAACACCTGCAAGAAAAATACAACACAGGAGGGGAAACCAAGCCACAAAAACTACCCTTCTCCCCACCATAGACTCACTAATGAGTCACCCCCGATCTTGGAGGTCATCCACACACATGGATTCTTCACTCCACAACACAACAATAAACAAACCAACAAAACATGAAGAATGCCCATAGGTTTAACACAACACAAAACTCATAAAAATGAGTTTGAAGGGTAGGGGAGTAGACATCGCTCTACTCAAGAGGCCACTCCAAAAATCTCAAATAGCTCAACACAAACAAGGCCTCAAGCCCAAATATTTATACCAAGAACTCATATATTCCTCCATGGCACTAATGCCATACAAAATGTTCATACTCATAATCTTGCCCTTAAGGCCAAAATACCAACACAAGGAGGTTGACCTCGAGGAGGTTCACTCCTCCCCCACCCCACACATGTTGAGTATTTTCTCCGAATGGAGAGGCTCTTACAAACACCCTCAAAATCCCACAACAACAAAACACAAAACATACACAATGCAAACACACAAGTAAAGTAAATACATAAGGAAAGGCATCAAGCCTTCAATCCTACCTTGATAAGCCCAACAATGGTAGGTAGTTGAAGTAGAGCCCTTCCAACTCCACCTCCAAGTCCTTCACCATATGTACCTCCAAAAACCCTCTAACTCTCTCCCCAATTTTAAATAAAATAGAAAATGTAAAGAAATCAACAACCCTCTCCCTCTCTTCAAGAGGGATTAAAATAGGCTCACTTCATGAGCCTTGAGGAATGAGAAGGTGACACATGTCACCTTCTCCTTCCTCCTCACATCCACTTGCAAGCTCCATGGAATGTGGGGGTGACACATGTCACCCTCCCATTCCACCAAGTCTTGCCCCCTCCACTTGTGCTCTCCCACACATTTGTGAGAGCTAAAAGGAAGCTAGGTGTGCGAAAAACACTTCCTACACTAATCTAATGAGGGGAGGAGAGTGCAAATTCAATTTTATCCTTACTATTACAGCAATGTTAAACCACTAACAAAAATATTGTAGCAAGCACATACACAAGAAAGTGAGACAGAAGAAGAGAGATACAAGATATACGTGGGGAAAACCCTTATCGGGTGTAAAACCCCACACTCCAAAACCTGCACAATGTATTATCAAAATTGAAATGGTTTACAATACACCTGCAATCTAATCTCTTAGGAGTTTTCGACACTTGTATCTGGAGACAAACTGGCAGCATAAAAATACATATAAAACTTATAGTATATCTCCTCTCAAAAGCACCCATTTATATAACAAATATAACGTAAATATGGCTCCACATAGGGATGGGCATCCAACATGGCCTCATGGCCCAAAACCCATGCCTATAGACACTTGTCCAACTCTGTAGGATGCTCCTGACACTTGTCAAGTCACCCCATCCCAAGGAGGTCTCCTATTTCTAAAATGGGCTATGACAGATACTCTTACAACTCTTACAACCGTCATAGAATCTGTCACAGCTGTCATAACTTAAAGTTGTAAGAGAATCTATCATACACAGGCTATAAATAGCATATGCTCTTACAACATGTCATAGTCCACCTTGGGGCACCCAAAGATAACTTTTTCAAAGATGCTCTTTGACACATGTCTTCACCTGTCATAGGATCTTCTATTTTTGACTCTTACATGTCATAACTTCATCATAGGAATCTGTCATGACCGTTACGGTCAATATTCCCTTACACAACATCTAAGATGCCAACGAATGGAAAAATATTCCTACCACTAAGTGGGACGCCTATCTCCTCATGTGAGGACAAAAATACATGTGGTCATATGCCATGTAGGATGACATATCACCGTACCAACTCCCACAATATGACAACATAGGATTTGCATCCAATTAATACAATAGGCAATTAATAAATAAATACAATGTAAAAATACAAGGAATTACCAAGGTTGAGACAACTCAATTCCCAACAAGAGCAAGGTGGAGCCCAAAAAGGATGAGGGTATGACAAGTGTCCCAATCCTACCCTCCCATGAAAATCCACAAAACCCCAAGGTACTCTCACCAATGTGAGAGAGCCTTAGAGTTGGGTCCTCCACAATTAGGGGTCTTGAAGACTCCCCAAGCCTTCAATGCAAGGTACCCTAATCTTGGAATGAGGTGTGGATAAGGTTGAGTGTTTGACCCAACCTTCCACACCTCCCCAAACTTCTATTTTCGTCACTTCACTTCAGGGTGAAGTTTAAGTGACCATATGGGAGTTATCCTAGGGTTAGATAAAATCAAATGGTCCCTAGACCCTAGGGGTACAACCTAGGGTCACTTTTAACCCAATTTGAGCACCATAGGATGTATAAAATCACATGAAAAGGGGTCACAAAAATTAAAATAAAAATAAAGTCAAATAAACATTACACATTCACAACACTTATAGTAAAATCAACTAAAAATAGGTAGAGCTAGTCCAAAAGACACCATATGCAAACATTATGAAAATTCATCAAGCATTTACATAGTTGATCTTGGTTCCTCTTGGAACTAGATTGGATCAACACGGGATTTCACAAAATGTGTGGGATGATTTCCAATTTTTCGTGGCTTGGGAAAATCTCCTATGCACTTAAACAAAAGATTAATCCAACATGTATATCATAGCCAAAGAAATGAAAAGCATACACTCACACCATTGCATAATCAATTAAAACATCATAAAAATCACATCATAATTAGATTCATAATTTATACATCTATAATCCATTTCAAGATAAAAATCACATATTAAATCCACAGTATAATCTCACAACTAGTATCTCTAATAGAATCAGAATGCATATCACATGTCTAATCATCATCAGTGAATCAAAATTAGGATCTAGTCTCATCACAACATACTAAACATAACTAACCAAAATAAAAGCATATAGTCTAGTAAATCTGCATATCAGGATCAATAGTCCCCAAATGTCTAAAATGTGTCTCCAATAGTAATATGAAACAAGTAAAAATAAGGGAGCAAAATAATAGGCCTCACATCCTCCCCCCTAAGACTAAACTTCCTCCTGGAAGTCATAAAAAAGGTGAGGATAAAGTGCCCTCAATCTAGTTGCATCCTCTCATGTTGTCATGACCTCATCGTACCTATTCCACTGAACTCTAACTTGGTCCAACTCTCAACCTGGAAGGCCCAGCGTCCGATGAGCCAATATGTGAATTGGCTCCAAAGCCAGTTGCCTATCTGCCTCTACCTATAGAGCACTCCAGTCCAATACATGAGATAAATTAGATATGTAACGTCGCAAAACAGATAAATGAAAAACATCGTGGATGCAAGACAGGCTAGGTGGCAAGGCTAGACTGTAGGCTACTGGTCCTATCGTCTTGAAGATCTCAAAAGGCCCAATAAACCATGGTGCGAGCTTAGAGCCTTTTCGATAACGGATTGGACTCTTGTGTGGCCGCACTCTCAAGAATACTCTGTCCTCGATTGAGAAGCTCCGATCTAATCTGTTAGCATTGACATACTTCTTCTGTCAATCCTGTGCCTCCTGAAGTCTCTGCCTAATCAAGGTCACTTGTTGCTCTATATCCTACACCAACTCTGGCCCAATCGCAACCCTGTCCTCAATACGGTCTCAACTACACTGTGTCCTACAAGGTCTGACGTACAAGACCTAAAAAAGAGGCATACCCAATGAGCTATGATGCCCATTATTGTAGGCAAACTCAACTAGATATAGATATTCCTCCCATCTAGACTGGTGAACCATAATGTACATACAGAGCATATCCTCTAAAACCTGATTCACCCTCTCCATCTGACCATCTATCTTGGGGTGATAAGCTGAATTGACTTTGAGCTGTGTGCCCAACGCCTGTTGTAATGCCCTCCAAAAGGTTGATGTGAACACTGAGTCCCTATCAGAAATGATACGGTGGGGTACTCCATGCAATCTAACAATCTCATCTAAGAATACTCTCACCACTGATGGTGCCTTATACATCGTGTATACAGGTGAGAAATGCGCCACCTTGGTCAACTTGTCAACCATCACCATGATGGCATCATAGCGGCGAGATGACATAGGAAGACCAACAATGAAATCCATGGAAATGGTGTCCCATTTCCACTCAGGTATCTCATGAGGGTATAAAAGACCTGCTAGATGCTGATGCTCAGCCTTGACTCTCTGACACTCTAACACTCAAGGCATCGAGAAACATACTCTACAATATCTCCTCTCATACCTGCCCAATGGTATAGCTGTTGCAAGTTGGCATACATCTTTTTCACTCCGGGTGTGCTGCATAAGGTGCTTTATGAGCCTCTAAAAGAGTTACTACATGTAGGTCACCTGTACGGAGTACATAGATGTACTGTTGATGTCTAAGTAACCTATCTGCCTCAAGGGAATATCCTACAAACTTGCCCACAAGGGCCCTCTATGACTGGATCTCCTACTGCACCTCAAGAAACCACTCATCTTCAGGTAGATGCTGAATGATGCACCCTCTCAAGTACACACTCAAGGTCAAGGTCAGGATCTCATGGTGCCGTTGACTCAATGCATCAACAACTGCGTTCTCCTTCCCTTTGATGTAGTGGACATCAAATTCGTACTTGCAAAGAAACTCCATCCAACGCCGCTGGCAGGTGTTCAGATTCAGCTGCGTGAATATGTACTATAAGCTGTGATGATCTGAATGAAGCTCAAAGAGATGACCTAATAGAAAGTGTCTCCAATGAACTAGAACATGAACCACTGCTGTAAGCTCTAAATCATGAGTGGGGTAGTTCAGTTTATGGGTCTTGAACTTTCGTAACTCATACGCGATTGCTCTACCACCCTGCATAAGCACGACTCCCAAACCCTCTAGTGACGCATCCGTACAAACCATAAAATCCATTGTTGGATTAGGAACCGCTAATATGGGAGTGTTGGTATGACGCTCCTTGAGGACCCCAAAGGCCCTCTCGTACTGCTCAGTCCAAGTGAAGCTCTTCCCTTTCCGCTGAAGGGAAGTGATGGGGTGCGCTATCTTGGAGAAGCCCTCTATGATTCTACAGTAATACTCTGCTAACCCCATGAAACTCTTAACCTCTGTCACATTGGTGGGTGCTGGCCAATCCATGATAGCCCTAATCTTTGATGGATCTATAGAGATACCATCACTAGACAAGATGTGCCCCAAATACTGCACCTTGAATCTGAAAAAGGTACACCTCACCAAGTTGCCAAAAATCTATTGCTATCTCAAGCACTATAAAACCTAATGTAAGTGCTCCTCATGCTCCTCCTTGGTCAATGAGTAGATCAAAATATCATCAAGGAAAATGATTACGAATTGATCCAAGTAAGTATGGAACACCCCATTCATGAGACTCATGAACACTGCAGGGGCATTCATCAAGCTAAAGGGTACCATAGTGAACTTATAGTGGCCATAACGAGTCCGGAAGGTAGTCTTATGGATGTCCACCTCTATGATATGCAACTGGTGGTAACCAGACTTTAGGTCTATCTTAGAGAACACTCTAGCTCCCTGCATCTGGTTGTAAAGATCATCAATCCTAGGCAGAGGATAACGGTTCTTCACCGTCACCTTATTAAGCTACCTATAGTCCATGCACAGATGAAGAGACCCATCCTTCTTTATGAAGATGACCAGTGCACCCCACGGTGAAACGCTAGGTCGGATGTGCCCCTTCTCAAGAACTCCTCTAACTGTAACTTGATCTTTGTGATCTCATGAGTGGTCATCCTGTAGGGTGCACGAGACATTGGATCGACACCAGGACTAGATCAATGTGGAAGTCTACCTCTTTGCAAGGTGGCATATCTGGTAACTCTGGTGGAAAGACATTAGCAAACTCCCTCAAGATAGGATTGTCATCCAAAGATGCCTCTGGCTCATCCTCTGATCTGTTGCTAACAGTGATGGCAAACAATTGGTTTCCCTTCTGCATGCAGTGCTTAAACTGCTGAGCAGATATCATACGAACTTCTGTGGGCTTCTAAATGCCCACTGCCTCGACTATCATGCCATGACCATCTAAGAAACTAATCGCCTTTCAGCGACAACCTAGCTTGGCTCTATGAGTCACAAGCCAATCCATGCCTAAAACTACACCATAGGATCCTAAGGGCATAACCCTAAGGCCGCATGTTGTAGTGAAGGCCCCCAAAGATATCTCACAATCCTGAACCAAAGCATCTACTGACATCTTGGCCCTAGTGGCCAACTGAACCTCCCACCTATCGCCCTGCCTAGAGGCCACTAGCCTGCAATGCTCCACTAACAATGGAGATATAAATGAATCAGTAGCACCAGAGTCAAATAGAATAGCAATGGGCACATCCCCAATCATACATGTTGTCTCGATCATTGAGGCCTAGAAGTCGGCCTGGCGGTTATCCACCTCTGCAAACATATGGTGGGATCTACCCACATCTCCAAGTCTCTACTCTGATCCTCCTACATGAGGCTGTCCCCCTGTCGTAAAGCCTTGTGGGCAGTCTCTGGCTAAATGTCCTGCTCCACCACAAACATAGCATGGGCCCCGAGCCTGTACCTACCCAATCTATGTCCTACTACTCTGCTGATGTCTAGTCTGACCCATGGACCCCTGAGAACCTCTGTATGACTACTGCAATCTAGTGGGTCCTGCAGGTGGTCCCTACTGTCATTGATCCCTACATGGGTCCTACTACTGCCAATCGTGATTATGACCTCCCTGTGCCCTTTGCTGGGGCCTGGACTTCTACTGATACTATTGCTACTGCTGTTGTGGACACCTAGGAGGTAACGGTGTAGAACTAAATCCTCCTCTCTATGGTGGTGGTGATTGATGGAAATTCTACTGCTGGCTACGATCCTGAAACTGGGGATGTGAACTCTGACCTCGTCCCTAAATATCCTCTACAATGTATGCCTTCTCGGCAGCCTCACTCATGGTTTGGGGGTCTACCATGCGCACTGGTCCTGATATCCCATGATTCAAACCTCTGATAAATTTGTGAACCAGAAGTTTTTCATCATGGAGGTACTCTGCATACTATGACAGCTTAATGAATCTACTCTCATACTGCGCTATAGTAGAATCTCGCTGCTGCAAGTTGTGGAACTCATCAATCTGACACTGCCTATAATGGTTTGACAGATAATGTGCATTAAAGCACTCAATGAAAGTGTCCCATGAAAGAGTATCCAAAGATAAGCGGCGCTTGCACTCCTTAGTGCGCCACTATGTCGTTGTTGTGTCTCTCAAAAGGTGAACTGCCACACATGCCTTTGTGTTTCCCTCGTAAGGACGCAACACAAAGTACCTATCTAAATTGATAAACTAAGCCTCAGCTCCCTCTGTGGTCCCTACAAAGGAGGGTGGATTCAGCCTAAGTAAATCTCTAATGGGGTCCCCTCAGTCTTTGTGTCCTATGATAGGCTCATCCACACCATAATCATAAGGTCCTTGAAAAACTTTCTCTATCCTCATAGCCTCCTCTCACCTCACATGATGCGGAGGGCTCCTGCTATGAGCTCTATAAGCTGAACTGACCTCCTCTATTGTGGTGACAAGTATCTCTACATAAGGCTCTACACGTGGAACCACACATGACTCAGCATGGGGCTCCTCTCACGGATCAACACGGGGCTCAATACGTAGCTCGATACGTGGTCGGTGGTAACCTATATAACACTGCCTATAATACCTATAAGATCTGGGCGCGAGTGGTGCCTGTGGTGCCGGCAGTCCTCGACCTTTGGCTGATGAGTCGCTATGTACCTCCACGGATGCAGTGGTGCATGAACGCACTCACCTCATCCTAGGTGGCATCCTACAAGAACAAAGTATTCACGAATCAGATGAATTTGTGGAATAACAATGTGCCCAAACAAGCCAAGTGTTTAAACTCGGGCTTTGATAACAAATGTCATGCCTACATTTCCCATGTGGTCACGACATGCAACACATGTGTCATGTCTACATTTGTCATGTGGTCATGACATGAAATATAAAAAAATTTCTACACATCCCTAGAAACCCCCTCACATGCATCAGCGTGCTTGGTGGCAATACGCATAAGGCATAAACATGTCAATCAAATTTAAGGTAATGCGATCACAAGCGCAATCCCCTACATGATGATATCTGACTAAAGGGGTCAATGCGACACGAGAAGCATCGCCATTAGGGTTATGATCGATTGATCGAAACCCTAAGTTTTCCTAAGTGAGTGAAGGGATTTCGACATGAGTCAAAATCAAAACCCTAATTCTAATTGCATTAAAAGATTAAATAACAACTTAATCAAAGCCACTAGCCTGCGGAGACATTAAAATATTACCAAACACAAGGATTAAATTGCTAAGGAAAATTAACCCTAATTTCTGGAAAAATCCGGCAACATAACACCTCTAGGGCGTACATAAGAATTATTCTAATTAATAAATCATGCTCAAGAGTTCTCTAAACTTACTAACATTGATTAATTAAAAATAATTACACCAGGGAAATAAATTACCACACTAAGGTTCTCTAATCGATTAACTACATTAAATTAATTAAATTAATATTCTACTTCGATTGAACCCTATCGAACGATTAGATAAAAGAGTCAATTTTACTCAACAAGGATCCATTACAAAAGAAAAATTACAAAAAAATAAAATTAAATCCCCAAGCATAATTAAAATAAAACAACAGTCCCTCACAATTACAATTATAAATCTCTATGTGGCCCTAGCCAAATAATATTACAAAATAGACCCATAACTCTTAAATAAAATAATTAACACTACACAACTCTAATTTATTTAATAACCCACACTTAATTTAAACTTACCCCTTTACCCATGAAGTCAAAAGCACCCCAAATTAACATAAAATAATGAGAAATCCCTAAGCCAAAAGGAGAGGGAAAAGAAAATAAAATCTAATTTAAATTCTTCTTACCCTAAAAACTCTCTTATTAAAATATTATTATCCTTATGGAGAGAATACAAACCCTAACCCTATTCTCCTTTTCTCTATTATTTTCTTTTCTCACAAATTGGTTTCTCATTTCTTTCTCTTTTCTCTTGTGTTGCAGGTTTCAATGGAAGGGTAGCCATGGAAGCTTTGCCCATGAAGGTATATACATTTAATATATATGTATTTAAGAAAGCCCTCTTTTCTTTAGCATATATATATATATACTGGTAATAAACTAGAGACATTTTATTTGCTGCATTTTATGTATATACGCCGAATAGACATACACATTATATATATAATTTTAAAACAAATTGCAGTGTTAAAGGGCTGAACGACCGCGGAACACAGAGGAGTGGTAGACATATGCAAGTTTCAACATTGGGTGGTGGGCAGTGTAGGGTGGGCACTGCCCACAAAAGAGGGAGCGGTGGTGGTGTAGCTGGTGGACGGGGGTCTGACAGACCCCCGCCACCGACGGTTTTAAGATTTGTGGGGGGCTTAAACACCTGCCCCCCATACCCCTGCACACAGAAGGTACGGTGGCCAACGCCGCCCTTCATGCGTCATCCACAGCTCTAAGGCTACCGCACCTATCGCCATTCTAGCAGACTTTAAAAAAAAACAAGATTTAGTTTGTTAAAATTTTCTCATTACATTGGCATAATATATATATATATATATATATTACAAAAAGATAATAGAGTGAAATATATTTATTTATATATATTTCTGAATATATACACTTATATGTCTTTGTATATATATATATATAATATTAAAGTATGCATATTAAATAGAATTGCATAAATCCAAAAGTTCTTTTTTTTTTCTTTTTACAATGACAAAGAAGATTTAAATTTCTGTTCTTTAAAAAAAAAGATTAAAATAAAAACCCATCTTTTTAAAGGAAAAATTAATACTAACAACAATATACCCAAAACCCTTTTTTTTTTACAACAACAAATAAAAAGTATTACATGCATTATTTTTTTTCATTGCAACATTTTCACAATCTCATAAAATAAATCCAGCAACCATATTTTTTTATTTTCTTGAAAACATATGCAAATGGAAACCAAAATAAATATATTTTGACAACAATACATTAAGGAGATTAATACATTTTTTAAACTTTTAAAGTAGAATGTACACAAAAAAATATCATCTAAACTATACAAAATAAGAGAGAGCAATTTCCTCTCACTCTTGATAAGCTATACAAAGGCCAATCTTGGCCAAGGCTCACAATAGCTAAAATAGCAACAATGAACAAAACTTTAAAATGCTCTTCCTCCAAGCTTTAAAACCAACATTAACATCTACAAGAAAAATACAACACGGAAGGGGAAACCAAGCCACAAAAACTACCCTCCTCCCTACAATAGACTCACTAATGAGTTACCCTCGAGTTTGCAGGTCATCCACACACAATGATTCTTCACTCTACAACACAACAATAAACAAACCAACAAAATATGAAGAACACCCATAGGTTTAACACAACACAAAACTCATAAAAATGAGTTTGAAGGGGTAGGGGAGTGGACATCACTCTACTTAAGAGGCCACTCCAAAAATCTCAAATAGCTCAACACAAACAAGGCCTCAAGCCCAAATATTTATACCAAGAACTCATATATTCCTCCATGGCACTCATGCCATACAAAATACTCATACTTATAATGTTGCCCTCAAGGCCAAAATACCAACACAAGGAGGGTGACCTCAAGGAGGTTCACTCCTCCCCCACCCCACACATGTTGAGCATTTTCTCTAAATGGAGAGGCTCTTACAAATGCCCTCAAAACCCCACAACAACAAAACACAAAACACACACAATGCAAACACACAAGTAAAGTAAATACATAAGGAAAGGCATCAAGCCTTGAATCCTACCTTGATAAGCCCAACAATGGTAGGTAGTTGAAGTAGAGCCCTTCCAAATCCACCTCCAAGTCCTCCAAATGTGCCTCCAAAAACCCTCTAACTCTCTCCCCAAATTCAAATAAAATAGAAAATATAATGAAATCAACAACCCTCTCCCTCTCTTCAAGAGGGATTAAAATAAGCTCACTTCATGAGCCTTGAGGAATGAGAAGGTGACACACCTTCTCCTTCCTCCTCACATCCACTTGCAAGCTCCATGGAATGTGGGGGTGACACATGTCACCCTCCCATTCCACCAAGTCTTGCCCCCTCCACTTGTGCTCTCCCACACACTTGTGAGAGCAAGGTAGAGCCCAAAAAGAATGAGGGTATGACAAGTGTCCCAATCCTACCCTCCCATGAAAGTCCACAAAACCCCAAGGTACTCTCACTAATGTGAGAGAGACTTGGAGTTGGATCCTCCACAATTAGGGGTCTTAAAGACTCCCCAAGCCTTCAATGTAAGGTACCCCAATGCTTCGAATGAGGTGTGGATAAGGTTGAGTGTTTGACCCAACCTTCCATTCCTCCCCAAACTTCCATTATCGTCACTTCACTTCACGGTGAAGTTTAAGTGACCATATGGGAGTTATCCTAGGTTTAGAGAAGCTCAAATGGTCCCTAGACCCTAGGGGTACAATGCAGGGTCACTTTTAACCCAATTTGAGCACCATAGGATGTATAAAATCACATGAAAAGGGGTCAAAAAAATTAAAACAAAAATAAAGTCAAATAAACATTACACATTCACAACACTTATAATAAAATCAACTGAAAATAGGTAGACCTAGCTCAAAAGACACCATATGCAAACATTACGAAAACTCATCAAGCATTTACATAGTTGATCTTGGTTTCTCTTGGAACTAGATCGGATCAACACGGGATTTCACAAAATGTGTGGGATGATCTCCAATTTTTCGTGGCTTGGGAAAATCTCCTAGGCACTTAAACAAAATATTAATCCAACATGTCTATCATAGCCAAAGCAAGGATAAACATACAATCACACCATCGCATAATCAATTAAAACATCATAAAAATCACATCATAATTAGATTCATAATTTGCACATCTATAATCCATCTCAAGATAAAAATCGCATATTAAATCCATAGTATAATCTCACAACTAGTATCTCTAATAGAATCTGAATACATATGACATGTCTAATCACCATCAGTGAATCAAAATTAGGATCTAGTCTCATCACAACACACTAAACATAACTAACCAAAATAAAAACATATAGTCTAATAAATCTGCATATCAGGATCAATAGTCCCTAAATGTCTAAAATGTGTCTCCAACAGTAATATGAAATGAGTAAAAATAAGGGAGTGGAAAAATAGGCCTCACACACAGCACCCCATCATGGTAGTCCCCAATCTTAAACTTCACTAAACACTTCTTATTGACCAAAGCTCTGTGGTCCTTCTGCAACCATACAATCCGATATGGATGTGGATGCTTTCTTCTTGTCAACCATCTCCTCTGAAACAAGATTGTTAGTGCTTCCACTGTCAATAATAATATCACAACACTTACCTTCACATTTGTACCTTGTGCGGAATAAACTCTTCCTTTGATTTGGTTCTTTCTCTTCATTCAATAGGGTTCTTTTGATAACCAGGGTTTCTCCCCTTTCAGCATCTTCAGAATGCTCAGAATGTGCATCTTCATCTACATGTGCAACTCACACATTACCTTCAGGTCTTCTATTTGTCCTTCCTTGATGTTGCAAACACTCATATGCTCAATGCCCTTCTTCTCCACATTAGAAACAGGTTCCTTTGAAACCTCCTCTTCTGGGTCCTTGCCCACGTCGGCCTCTTCCTCTTCCTCTTCCTCTTTGCTCACTATTGTTCTGGTCACAAGGGCAGTAGGCATTATCCCCTCTCTGATTTCAACTGGTGCTAGCTTCTTCACTTTTCTTTTGATCTTCATTGCAAGCTCTATAGGGTCTTCCACCAGTCCTTCCACCTTGACTTCTTCCCCTTTGCTTGCTATCGAATCTTTTATTGCTTCTCTTCCACCTTCATGGAAAACTGGTACGCATCTTCTATGGTAGTCATTCTGACCAGGATCAACTTCTCTTGAATACTTGGCCTCAACCCATTAATGTAATGGGCTACCTTCCCCTTATTGGCCTCTGCATGGCATGTTCTAATAGTAATCTTATAAAACTCTTCTGTATACTCCTTAACAGACTTGTTACCTTGCTTCAGTCCTTGCAGCTTCTTCAGCAACTCCATCTCATAGTCCATAGGAATGAACTGCTTCTTCAGTTTCTCCACCATCCGATCCCATCTAGTGATCTTTCCTTTTCCTCTTCTATTCCTCTCTAACTGGACCTCCTTCCACCAAATATTTGCATGGCCCTTCAACTTTGTTTTTGCAAACTTGACCTGATCTGGGTCCTCCACATCTTAATACTCAAAATACTCCTCCATGTCATTGATCCAATCAATAAGCTGTTCTAGATTCAAATCTGCAGAATATGTAGAAACTTCAATCCTGGACCTCTTTCTGATCTTAGAAATGGCCCTCAACAACCTAACTTCTGCAGGATCTCCTGCAGCTTCTTGTTCTTCCTCGGATAACTCTTCTTCAGCTTCATCCTCAATTTCTTCTCTTGTTCTCAAATCAAACCCTCTTCGCAGCTCCTCTTGCAATGCATCAATCTACCTTTGCAGGGCTCTAAAACCCTCTTCTGTCAAAGCATTCCTCCAAATACGATTTCTTCATGGAGGCATCTTGATCTCCGTAGCAAACCCACAACCTTAGGTCCTAGTGCAAACTGCCTCATGGTCAGCAATATGTCTACATACTTAGGAACCCTGGCTTTGATACCACTTGATGAAGGGGGTAAATCATAAAACACACAACAACAGAAATGGCACACAGAAAATAGAATATTTCTTTATTGATTTGGACAACTTATTATATTATAGAAGCTCAATTACAATTAGAGGAATCAATCCTCCACAAGCTGCAACACACTACAGCTACACATCACCAGGCTCTGGAATCCTCTGCCTTCTGTAACCCCAAATCAACTAGGGTTTCTATTTTTCTACCTATTCTTGACTCTACACTTTCCCACTTAACTCTACTACCGCCCAAGGTTCCCAAAATAGTCATAAATAGCACTTTTTGGCAGCTTCCAGCTAAATTTCAAAATTTGCAACTCCCTCCAAAAGTAGGTCAACTTCCGGGAAGCATAACTTTTGATCCAGGTGTCTAATTGACAAACTGTTTTAGGCATCACAAAGCTCGTGATGTGATCTATCATGCTAGAAATATGTAAACAAATTTTTGTAAACTTTTTAGGATGTTATGGGATGTTTTAGTGCCTCATATCTCATTTCAGAAATTTTTAGGGGCTTTTCAGAAAACAAAAACTTTAATATCTTTTAGCTCACAAATGATCTTTGCCCGATTCCTTTGCCAAAGTTCTTCTATTTCAGTTATGATTCTTTCTATAATTTTTCGCTTCAATCTGTGCCCAAATGCAAACTTTCCTAAAATAGCAGGTAAATTTTCCAAAACTAGCAGTTTGCTATTTTAAGCAGTTTGAAAAAAATAAAAGTCCTACATCATTATTCAGGAGATTATGGAACTAGAAAAACTAATTATGGAAAGAAATGAAAAAAACTACAATGATTTTGAATCAACTTCTTTTTGGGTGATGCAAGATTGCCCTTACACCACTGGATGCTCCTACATCAATAATTCTCCTAACCACAATCCTGAGAAAATATCTCCCCTACAATATAGTTAATACCACATTCCGCAGGCGAGGGATACAACCAAAGATGTGGGCCCAGAGGAATGGCGGACAACCATTGGATCAGTTGCACATAATTTAGGATAACTCTCCAAGTGGCCACATCGATTCGGCAATGACACGTCATATTCTTGTTTTATTTAATGCACTAGTCCCAGCCTTTTAGAATGCCATGTGTCAGAACTTTTTGCCATTCCACAGATACCAGCCAGGGCTATGAATAATGGTTGGCAGAAAGGTGAAAACATTTAAAATTGTCATTTACTCTAGACAGGACCCACCACCATTCCCTTTGCAATAATTGGAAGGATTTTTTTATGGGTTGGCGCCTTATTCCGCGATCATTCATAAAGTCTTCTTGGTGAGTTATGGCAGAACAACGAAAATATAAAGAAAACCTTTTGCTTCTTGTTTTGGGCCCACTATCCTACCATCCTCAAGAGTTATCTACCAACTGTCACTCCTTCCGTAATTTCCGCAGGCGCTTATTTTGGCAATATTTTATAGCCAGCGGAATGGCAGAAATAAAACCATACACTACCACCTATCAAAAAAAAGAATTAGTAGGACCGGACCTTGGTGTTTAATAAAGCTTTTTATGGCGCGGACTAGAAAAGGTAATTACTTGGTGAGGGACTAGTTAGACAATGTTTCAAGGGGGACATCGGGAGTGACTTAAAATATAAGCAATGGGAGATAGGCGGTCACTAAAGAAATATAACTATTTTGACCCTTACATTGTTCTTTGGCATGGGGGCTTAGGGTTTTGTGTTTCTTCAAGTATGCAAAGAACCCTAAGTATGGAAACCCATCAACCAAATGACATGAGCTTGAGGAAAAACACTAGAACTTGTGAAGAATTTAATAAGGTTCCAACACATGAAACAACTTCAGGTCTATGAAGATTCTCAACTTGTCATTCATCAAGTCACAGACGAATATCAAAGGATGACAAGTTGATGCCCTATACGAAGATGGTGGACAACTATAAACAACATTTTTGTAGACTTTCCTTTGATCAGATCCCAAGAGTTAACAATAAGGCTATTGATGCAATGGCAACTATTGGGTCTCTTCTAGACATGCCGACCAACATACAAAACTATGAGTTCTTGGTAGAACAACTACTAATACCGTCTGTTGATATTCTGCAAACCAAAATCATCTGTGAGCTTGTTGGTCCTAACTTGACCTGGTGTCAGGATATATATAACTACCTTCATAACAACACCCTCCCATCTGATCTAACATCAACACAAAAGAAAACCTTAATTGGCCAAGCCTCCCATTTCACCATCCTAGGAGATACACTATACCGACATAGTCTTCATGGTATCCTCCTTAGATGTTTAAACTCAGAAGAAGTTGACACCGCTTTAAGAGATATACATGAAGGTATATATGGAGTGCATTCCACCGGTCCCAACCTAGCAAAGAAGTTTCTCAGAACTGGATATTTTTGGCCCACAATGGAACAAGATGTCAACCAGTTTGCCAAAAAATGTCTTCAGTGTCAACAACATGGAGATTTGATTCATGCGCCTGCTCATCAATTGTAACAAGTGACCACTCTGTGACCATTTTCATAGTGGGGTCTTGACCTTGTAGGCAAGATACATCCCTCCTCTTCAAACGACCATAAGTTTATAATTACCACCACTGAGTATTTTACAAAGTGGGTGGAAGCTATTTCCATGACCTACATAACCGGAAAGAAAATTGCTAAATTTATCCTAAACTATATCATTTGCTGGTATGGAATCCCTATGGCTATAGTAACTGATAATTGTAAACCATTCAAAAACCAAGATGTCTGTGCCTTATGCATATAGTATCATATCCAACATCAGTTTTTTACACTGTACTATCCCCAAAGCAATGACCAGGCTGAGGCTTTGAACAAAACAATCCTTAAAATACTCAAAAAGACAGTCAAGGAAGCTGGTCATGATTGGCATCTCCAACTTAATCCTACCCTTTGGGCCTATAGAACAAGCATTTGAACCCCAACTGGAGTGACATCCTATGCTTTAATATATGGAACTGAAGCAATTTTGCCTATAGAGGTCGAGACCCCCTCTCTCCATGTCTCCATGCAACATCTGATTGATGGAGAGGAATATAGAATATCCAGGCTACATGAATTGGAGATCCTAGATGAAAGATGCCTTGCAAGATTAAACCATCTTCAGGATTATCAGAATCACCTATGCCATAGTTACAACAAAAGAATCAAAGAAAGGCGGCTCCAAGTAGGTGATCTAGTCCTAAAGAAAAATTAGAGAAACTTGCAAGATAGAGAAAAAAAGGTAAATTTGAACGTAACTAGTTGGAGCCTTTCATCATCATAGAAGCATATGGATCAGGGGCTTATACCCTAGCAACACCTGAAGGAATTCCTCTTAATTAACCCATCAATAGTGTTCATCTCAAGAAATTCTATGCCCGATCCTTGAGAATATCCTAGCAAAAAATAACCAAAAAAATCAAAAAATCAAAAATAACAAACAAAAAATTTTAAAAAATAGAAAAACACCAAAAAAATGTTCATCCTCTAGTGAAAACCTAGTAAATAGGCTCTATGTGTAGGAGTCAACACTACCATCTATTCAGTCTTCCCATCCCTTCATCTCATTTCAAAATAAGAACCCCATCCATCCATAATAAAACTTATTGACCCTTGCATTCCCATCTATCCATCTATCATGGCTTGGAAATTAGTTAGTGTCAAGTGTTGCATCCTTGTCTCACCCATAATTAGTCCATCTAGTTTCCCTCATCCATAGTCAGTCCATCCAATTCCACTCATTCCATTTCAATTTATCTAAATCATCCATGGTCAGTACACTTTTTCATAATAAAATCTTTTACTGGAATAGGGGCAAGTTTCCTTAACCTAAGGATGGGAATGGATCCTTGTTTACATTAGGGGCAGTTATCACAAATTCACCCATCTTTCGAATACATTATTCATCCATCAACACTCTCATTATCCATCCTCACTTTCATCACACCTCATCAATTGACACATTCATCACACCACCCAGAATTACATATCATCATCATCATCATCATGTCATCATAATGTGCCTTGATCCTATGGATACAGGGTATGTAAGTAGTTTGGAATATGAAGGAAGTATCTAGTACTTAGGCACATATGATTCACCCCCTCCTCCATCTCAACCCATAATAAATTCATCTTTGTCACTTCATCCATTTACTGCAATCTATCCTATCCATCTACCACCTTGACATGACTAACTCAAGCAACAACAAACTATGCATCTTTGTGGAAGCTAAAAGTGATTATCAAAATCTGAAACTAAAAAAAGACTACTCCTAAAACAACAATATGTCACCACATTCCATTTGCCTATATCTAGGTATATCCATACATCTTGGATCCAAAGCCTTTAACGAATACATCTTTACTACGAATCTTTCTAGAATACTTGCTTTTGGCAAGAAAACATGTTGGTTGTCTATTGGTTTTATCAGTTGTTTATTTTTGCTTTTTGATTTATCTTGTGTCCCTTTTTAAATGTACATTCAAAACTACCTTGATCTTTCTATAACTTGGTATGTCGCGATATTGTATAAATTGGGGCATAGTCACTGCTTTTGTATGTTGTGTTTGAGGGATGATTTTATTCTTCTATTAGGTCTAATATCTATCTTGTATGTGATGGGATTAGCATCTTGCATATCCCATCACATACAAGATAGATATTAGATAGATATTAGAGGAATGAAAATTATTTAATTAAATAATACAAAGATATTGATATGCAAGATGCTAATCCCATCACATACAAGATAGATGTATTGCATATTCCAATTACTTAATTAAATATTTTTTATTCCTCTAAATTAATTAAATAATCCAAGTTATTTAATTAAATCATTATTCTTCCAAATTTAAATAAAATCAAAATTATTTATTTTTCCTCCACTTTAAATAAATTCAAAATTTTTATTTAAATAATCTATTTCGTCCAAATTGAATTAAAATTAATAATTTAATTATCCCATGTGCACATGAAATTAAATAATTATTTATTTAATTTCCCATTTATCCTCACCCACCATATATTCCTCCAATCAAAATCAGTTAATAGATCAATCAAAAGAGCTGACTCATCAATCAATTTAGTCATCTATTCAATCAAATCAGTTAACAAAGCAATCTAATTTGTTAACAGATCAATCAACCCAGTCATTTGATCAATCTATTCAGTCAACTCTCCAAATATGTTAACTACCTTGATTCATGAAGGAGCCAGGACACTAGTGTCCTCTAATTTGCACACATTCTCTCAACCATCCTCAACCATTGATCTTTCTGGTCTTCCTCAACCGTAGATTTGCCGCCTCACTGATCTATAAATTGAGCTTCATTTTCCATTTCTCATCATCTCTCATTTTAGTAAACTTATGCTGTTATTTTCATTCCTTGGGAGATCGTAATTACGTTATAGCTATAGAACAATCTACAATAATAAAAAAGCAAGGAGCAATCAATTGAGTTTGGGTGCAACTTCAATATGCTTGATCAGTGTAGGCAATTGTTTTTTACGAAAGGGAGGCAAATTGTACTTATTTGGTTTATCTTTCATTTATGTTTGCATTGCATTTTTCACCTATCAATTATTTATTTTATCCTCATCATTTGACTATCAATCATGTGTTAATTATTTGTCCATCATAATTCTCTTTGTTAATCAATTGCTCCATTATTTTCATCATCACTTGATTATCTTTGTTTAGTTTAATTGATTGTTTCATCATAACTACTCATACACACATCATTCCATCATCTATCCTTTTATCTTCTCCATTTTTCTCTATGTTGTTCTCAATCATCTATCTCCTTATTTTCTTCATATCCATTCATTTCGAGAGCACACTCGTATTATTCCAATTCGTCTATCCTCTTGAGGGGGCATCTTTCAACCTATTAATTAATATACTAAGTACTTCTTCTACTCAACTGGGGCATCATCATTTCTAATCCAATCATATGGTTCTTCTAAACCCATATCTTCTTCTATCCAACATAGCACTATGTTTTAAATTTCTTTGAAATGATGTTACTTCGCAACACCATCTCAAAGAGGGGCAAAATGTAGACACCTAAAACTGACCCATTTCCAGATCATACATGCACCTGCCATACTTCAAATTAATCAAATAATTCATAAATGTTTGATTAAGTTCATCCATCATTTTATCCTCCATGTTAATTAAGTAATTCTATTTATTTAATCAAGTCAATTTTATCCTCCATGTTAATTAAGTAATTCTAATTATTTAATTAAATCAATTTATCCTCCACATTAATTAAATAATTTCATTTGTTTAATTAAACCAATTTATCCTCCATATTTGATTAAATAGTTATGATTATTTAATTAAGTCAATTTCCCTCCAATTTAAATAAATAAATTCAAATTATTTATTTAATTAGTCTTTTTCCTCCAAAATGAATTAAAATTAATATTTAATTTATTTATCACACGTGCTTATGAAATTAAATAAATTATTTATTTAATTTCCTATTATTCCCTCTCATCCATAATTCACTCTTAATCAATTTAGATAACTAATCAATCAAATTAGTTAACAGGTTAGTCAATCTAGTTAACCAATCAATCAATTTAGTTGACCAGTCAATCAATTGAGTTCACTAAGCAATCAACTCAGTCAACTACCCAATCAATTCAGTCATCTGATCAATCAATTCAATCAACTCCTTAATCAGATCTGTTAACTCCCTTAATGCATGAGAGGACAAGGACATTTGTCCTTCTCTCATTCGTGCACATTCTCTCAACCATCCACATCCATTGATATTTCTGATCATCCTCAATCGTAGATCTATTTTGTCTCATGTGTCTATAAAAAGGACCTCTTTCTCCATTTCTTGGTATCTCTCATTTTAGTAAACTTATGTTGTTAGTTTCATTCCTTGGGAGATCATAATTACGTTATAGCTATAGAGCAATCCACAATAATCAAAAAGTAAGGAGCAATCAATTGAGTTTGGGTGCAACTTCAATACGCTCGATCAGTGTAGGCAATTTGTGTGTGTGAAAGGGAGGTAAATTGTACTTATTTGGTTTATCTTTCATTTAAGTTTGCATTGCATTTTTCACCCATCACAACTTGTATCTACAATTTGAGCTTACTATGCCTAAACCTTATTTTTCTAAGTACAAAGATGAGTTTCCATTCCTTAGAACCATATGGGGTGGGTTATTACTATTGTATGTAAGGAAAAATCAATTATGAGGTAGCCCTTATGCTTGTTGTTCTGAGTTTTGTGTACACAGTCTGAGTTGTGTTTAGTTACATAGGTGTTTAGTTAATTAGTTTTCATTTGAGTTTTGGTAGCTAGTTTTGATTTTGATCTATTTTTCCTTATTCTTTGGTTTGCTGATGTCATTAGCTTATCGTTTTGAGTTGCTTGTAGTCCATTTGGTTTGATTTGGAGTTTAGTTTTGGCTTACTGTTGTTTTGCCTTCACACCCTAGGTCCTAGAGCTTTATTTTTCTAATCAGGTGCATATTTTGGTTGGCAAAAGGGTTTTTTGTGTGCGTTTAATAGTGCAACCATTGCCAGAGGAATGTTTTCAATCATTTTTAGGTCATGAAATCAATCTTTCTCATAGGATTCTAGTTTTTCCTTTCATATCAGTTGTGGGTTTGCTGGTCTAACTAGGGGTTTAGGTGAGTTTTACACTTAGGATGATGTTTTCTCAAAATCTTACATATACTTACACACTAATGCTTCTTTCAGTATGCTGGTATGAGTCATTACAGCTAGAGATTGGGTGAAAATCTAATGATCTTGTCTTTCTAGGTCACCACCACTAGTTTAACCTAAAAGTGATTTGCTCCTTATAGGTTAGCCTTGACCCGCAACCCAGTAGCAAGCTTTATTTCTTGTAGGTTGAGAAGGTTTAAAAAAAAAAAGAGTGACAAAAAAAAGAGAGTGAAAGAGATATAAGAGAGAATGATTCAATTGTTTGGGTGATCCGGGCAAACTCTACTAGGGCTATGGATGCCTAGATGGCAATAGAGCAAGGCCTTGGGTGGGGTCAGTGATATCTCTGTCAGGGCTATAGACTCCTATTGGTAGTAGAGCTATGTTTAGGTGACCATCTAAAAGATAGATTTACTATACCTAACCCAAATTTTGGTTTGTGATTGATGAGTTCTTGCATGCTTAAGGAAGGGGAATGAATCACATGCACACACTTGGATTTTAGATGCATTTGATCTTTTGCTTGGTCATTCTTTCTTTTGGTTGGGCTCAATATTCATACTTCTACTATGGTTGATGGAATTGGGGTTCTAGGTCTCTGGTTGATTGTCCCACCTTGAAATACTCTGGAGCATTTTTCTATTTTGTTGGCATTTGTTGTGCCCTACACAACACACTCCATTTTACCTCAAAATGTGGACCCCCTTCTTTGCTTACTATGAGCATTCTAGGATTTTATAATTCATTGGATTTATTTGGTGACCTTCGAGTTCATGGTTAGTGAGTTGATTTGGTCTCCCTATGCTTTGGTGCCTTCATATGCTTTGATGTGGTTTACCTAGAATCAGTGAGTTTTTGATTTAATCCATTTGATTGTTGGCTTTTTCATTAGTTTTTTTAGTGACTTTATGCTTTTTGGAGTTTTGGCCTTTGTCATTTTGACATGCTAGAAGGGACATGCCTAAAACCCCACCCTTTACCTTCATATATCCTATTAGTGTTTCAAGCTTTGAGGTTTCTCCTGACCCCGACTCCTGGTGACTTCACACTTAAGTATCTCCATAGTCGCGGTGTCGGGCCTTCTCCTTTCACCTTTCCATTATGGAAGGTGGTGGATATATCTCCTGACTCCTAGTGAATTCACACTTAGGTATCACCAGAGTCACGACGTCGGGCCTTCTCCTTTCACCTTTCCATTTTGGAAGGTGGAAGAGATCTCTTTCGACCCTCGACCCCCAACGGCTTCATACTTTTGTATTTTTGTAGTCATTACGTTGGGCCTTCTCCTTTCACCTTTCCATTGTGGAAGGCGGTGGAGGTGTCTCCCAACCCTCGACTCCTAAAAAATTTCTTAATTTTGTTTGTCGGAGACACAGAGTCAGGTTTTCTCACTTCACCCTTCCATTTTGGAAGGTGATAAGGGTTACTCCCCAACTCTCGATCTTCAATTCCTCCCTTGAGTCGAGCTCTTTCAAGTTTCCATAGGCCTTGGCTTGGCTTAGATAGTCATATGCTGCCACTTAAGGTCTCATGGGCTCATTCTAGGGGCTTGTTGGTACATTGATCATATTGACATATTTAAGTTTGGGAGCCTTGATTTGAAAGGTGTGTCATTGCTTCATTAGCTTTCCAGGTTTACAAGTGTACAATGTCGAGACTTAGTTTCAGTGAACCTAATGAAGTTTTTGTGTGCTTACAGGGGATTTGGTATTGCATTGACTTCATTCTTTTCTTAAAAGGAGCTTTAGTGGTTTGATATGATTTTACCTTAGGAACTAGTGTCTCCTTTCTTGGATCAATTGTAGGCTTAAACTGGAAAGATAGGACTTTGACATCTCAAGTCTAAAATCGCCATTCCAATTGTGACTGAGGTTGTTGCTTTCTAGATAGGATTGGTTTTAGGTTACATAGATAAGGGGAGCATAAATGACTTATTTTGCATATATTTTTTATAGAACCCTAGGGCTGATGCCACATGGTTGTCATAAAGAATGTTATTTACAACCATGAGATCTTGAGGGTTAAAACTATAGCTTGTGTGGAAGATTTTATTGACCTATTTCATAGGGTCCTACTAAAAATGATGTATCATAAGGTCTATTGATGATTTTTAGATTTGTTTATGAGGATTTTGATGTTGTTTTATTTTCTTACAGGTCCAAGGAGCTGAAAGCATTGAGTACATGTGCTAAAACATAATGGAGATGATATACATTTGGAGAAACCTACCTTGACATTAGATAGGTAAAATAACTACAAGATGAAGAGGATTATGATTTGAGAGGCAAGTCATCCATATTATATACAAACAGGGTTTAGCCAACCCATAGTGTAGCCTTAGATTTGTAACTTGTTTCTATTTTGTGGACCAACCAAACCATGAAAAATATGTAGCTTATAATCCATAATGCAATTCAACTTAGGCAAGATGTAGAATGTAAATGCAAGGTGACCTCTATAAAAAGAGGAAGGTTATTTTTCATTTGACAGATGAAGTAGGACATGGAGACTAAGGTTAAGCACACAAATATAAAATGACAACGATGGTGTGAGAATTCTACTAAGTTGTCACATGCAAGTTAGTTCTCTAAGAGGCATAGCTAGGGAAAACTAATATACATCTAGAGTGTGGAATTTCTACCCATTTGTAACCTACCAATCTATTGCGAATTGTAATTGGTGATGTATTTTGTATTTTCTATTCTAAAACTTGGTTCATTTGATGAAACTCAATAAAGTGTTGATTGTTTAGAAAGGATTGTATAATACATGTTCATGTAATATGGTGGTTTATGCAATTACTTTGTTATTTTCATGAAATTACTTAGAGTCTTGCACTATGATGTTAATAATTGTGTGAAATACTGGTTATTAGATCATTAGGTTAATGGTTTCATTAGATCCTCCAAGGCATAGGACAATAAATCAAAATGCAAAGCTGATCCACTTCATTTTGATTTTCATTTGCTTTCTAAAACCCTTACCCTTTTTGTCATTTTCTCAAATCTGGTTAGTTTAGGAGTAGGTTAGGATTATAGTAGGAATATATTATTCATTACTTTCTAATATAAATTAGATTTATCACATTTGTAAGTTGCCCTATTGCTGATATAGTATTGTAAATATTCATTTCTCAGCAATAGGTGACTGGAGCAGCCTTTTTGTGCCTTGTTTATGTAATTTGCTGATCTCTTTGTGCAAATAACCCTATGTTTACTCAATTACCAACAACCCCTTGAACAAGTACATCTACATATACCACTGATCTATCCATCACAGTCAAGACCTAGCATAATAGTAACCTTGGGGTTATCAACCTCTTGAGGTTGGCTTCCTTTCAAGAGAGGTGGTTCATTTGTTGTTCTACCTCCTTATTGTTGAGTGTGTCAAAACACCCCTCAACATAGCGGAAAGGAGAAAACCTAATGGGAAATAAAACTCTTCACCAAAAGAGAAATGATACATGATAAAATTGTACAAGTGCCGAAGAAGAAAAGGACTCAACATGACCCCCCAAGGACTACTTCTAATGTTACTAATGTACAATATATATTCCCCCATTTGAGAAAAAAGATGAGAAAGTCTATGCGACTCCCCAAAAAATATGAAGGAATGAACTCCATATGAAGAGATGGATCCTCCCAAAACTGATATGAGAAGACTAAACATGCATCCTCCCCTTAAAATACCTCATGTAGTGCTGGTAGATGCTTGAAAATGGATGTTGAAGATGATCCAAGAATGTTGAACCACATTTCTCCCCTTAGGAATAAAAAGAACCGCATAAGTGTGCAAGTGATCTTCCCATTCCAGATAGGAACATGAAGGAAGAAAGATGAAAGTCTCTAAATTTTGCACATGATTCAAAGATGCAAATGATTCCCATGATGTATTTTTAGGATGCTCAAGTATCTCCAAGCCAATGCTAACATGTGACAAATGCTGATAACACGAATCAGGTACCATAAAAGATTTAGGAATAGGGACCATAGGGACCATAGATGTATGGTGATAACTAGACCAATGAGAATCTAATACTACCATAGAGGATGTCAAATCAATGATGACTGAGTCAAATATGTGGACTCATGAATATCTAGACAGAATCTGTCACTATAGAAGTTGATGTAGGCAAAGCAAGAACAATAATATTTGAAGAAGACAATGGTGATGAAAATTCATCGAAGTTGTCATCAAATAGAAGACAAATTTCCTCAATGGTGGCTTCCAAATCTACAATGTGAGACTCTACAAACAAAGATAATATGTCTAGTAGATATGCATCCCAATATGGTAGATTTGGAACAACAATAACAATATCCTGATGCATAGAATCATTGGAAGCTATACATGATTCAACTTTGGATTAGGATGTAGCATCAGGTGATGGTGGAGAGAGAGGAGAAGCAAGAGGATATGTCTCTATGTTATCAACACATTCAAGGCTTTCCCAATAAGTTCCTCTTCAGTATCATCATCATACAAAGGATCATCAATATCATCAAGGGGAAGAAGTACAGATCCATAACTGGATCATCTGGGAATGGAGGTTCATTGGGATCTCCATACATTTCCCATAGTGTGGTCCAGAGAGTGCAAGGGAACTCAATGTGTGATAGAGCCCATGATGTGTGGTTCCCAATACTTAAACCAATTAATCCTAAGACATGATCATTTTTATTTCCCCATATAGTTTTTTGCCAAAATCTACTTGGTTCAGAATAAACCCATACAAATGTGGTAATACATGAATCCATCGGCAGTGCTTTAGGATGCCATCATGCTAGGACTTGTAGTTTCCTTTTTTTAAAAGTAATGACATATGGATGATTTGTTATCCCCATTTTTATTGACTTAGATAGATTATCCCCTAATATTATTTTTCTATTTTAGAAGGCCGCCTAGAAAAAATGCAAGAAAAAATACTTGTGTTAAGATTGGATGCCACATCGATCATTTATAATGCATGGTGATTTTTACAAAATGGGCTATCCAAATCTTAAAATTGATTACAAATTTGAAATCCTTGCATTTTTCTGATCAATTTCAAACAAAAGTTTGCAAATTTTTGATAACTAGGGTGAAAGATTTGCCCCATCAAAATTTGCTTACAACATTTGACTTTAGAGCTAAAAAACAATTAAAAAACAACAAAATTTATAAAACATCTTGATGCCACTTTGAAGTGGATTGAAATACCTTTCTGTAGATTGCAATTTTGTGAAAAACTAACTCTGTAGGAGGAAGTTATCTCTAGATTGATGGAGGCTACCTCTCAGGGGGATAAGGTGTTAAGAAGTTGAGAAGGATGACAAGGATTGATCATTCAGAGAGAGATAAAAGAAGATCAGTTCAGAAGAAGACCACTAGCCCTTTGTCCTTCATGTCAAAGGGGGAGAAATTTATATATCAGGTTAAGTGTTGCCATCAATGCTAAAGGGGGAGATTATTGCATTTGTGTTGTCATTGATGTCAACAGTGCTGAAGGTTGGAAGTGATGATCAATGATGTTTAGAGATACCAAAGGATAGTGATAACTAAAGGGAGATTGTTGTAGATTGTTGACAGAGAAGCAAGGTGATGAGTATATATTGAGGTGATCAGAGAAGAAGACAAAGGAGATAGTTCAGAGAAGTTGTGAAGAGAAGGGTGAGATGCTAGAAGTCTGTACTATGTATATTGATTGGATCAGTATCATCTATACATAGGTGTACCCTATCTTCTGAAGTTTATGTAGAAGTGAAAGTTTTGAGCAGAAGAATGTGAAAACATAAAGATTCTTGTTGTATTGAAAAGAGTTGTGATTGTTGTGTATGATGTTGAGAATGAAGTCTCTAATGTGGTGAATATTGTAATCTTTGTTTCATGAGGAAAGACATTTCTTTAGTCTTGAAAGAAAGATTTAGGAGGTCTAAGGTACTGGAGTTTGTACTGAGGCAACTCAAGAGAATGCTCTACATTCCTCTGCATTTGAAGGTATGATGTTGCAGTTTGGGAGTTAGTCAGAGACAAATGTGAAGTTTGTATGTTCCTAATTTCAGAGCTTGGAAGTTACCACATAAGATTCTAAGAGCTAGTAGAGTGAAGACAGAGGCTCACAATGGTTGTAGTCAGGATGTGTCAGAAAAGTGCTCTGCATTTCTCCACTTTTGAAGATGAGGTCATGTAGTTTGAAGGATGGTCAGATACAATTGATAAGATTGTTATATTCAAGTTTTAGTTGATAAGTTGTACCATAGAGGTCCTTTGGAGTCAGCAGAACAAAGACATATCATGTTACTGATTAGGGTTGTCTGAAGGAGAAAGCAAAAGCCACCACATTTCACCATAGTTCATCTTTTGGCTTTGATGTTTGGAGGATGAGTTCAAATATTTAGTATGATTGTTCTTTTTAGGTTTCAAGTGTTGAAGTGCACCGCAAGTTGGTTTTTCAATGCTATATCTCAAGACTGTGTTCAACGTTTGTAAGTGATGCTAGGTTTTGTATCTGTTTGTTTGCGCCAAATATATATATATATATTTCAAAGGAAGGAATGTTTTAGAAGGTTTGTGCAAGTCTTATGTTGCTTGAGAAGTGATCCGCATGATGCTAATTGGTCTCTCCTATATCACTTTAGGTCTGGAACTATTTTGTGGAAGCATAAGTGTTTGTTGGGCTGACATGATGTGTTTTGATGATCTCGCCAGGTGTTTGGATGTACGCGCCAGCTTGGAAGAATGTGTTAAGGAAGAATAGGTCTTGGTTATCACTTAGTTTGAACCACATTGGATTTATACACCTTTTGGATACCAACTTGATGTGGCCGTTGTACGCTTCATGTTTACACATTTCATCTTGGATGACGTAGGAGAAAGATTTTGTTGTTTGTAGAATGTATAAATAAAAGAACTTGTTTATTGTGGATAGTGTGATGGTGTGAGGAGGTGCGAGGTTATGTGAGTGTGAAAGTGAGTGAGTGTGAGTGTGAAGATGTGTTGAATGCAACAGTGTTTGCTGTGCAGAGGAAGTGAAGATTTAAGTCAAAGTGATGTGTGTCATTTTCAGAGGTTGTAGCCTCATTCTACAAATGTTGTAGTATTTTATTTCAAGGAGTTGCAACTTCCTTTGAGTTGTAGCCTATAACTAATATTGTAATCTTTTTTTTATTTGTGAGGCTAGATTTGGACAATAGATCCAAGTAGCTTGCTCATTGTGGATTTTCCCTTCTAGGGTTTTCCACGAAAATATGATGTTATGGATCTGTGCTCATGTGTTGTGCTCTAATTTTCTTAATTTTCTTCATCACCTGTTTAAGGTAGTAAGAAGATTTGGTTGATAAAGTTAATTTGAAATAAGTTTTGGTATATACTGATTCAGCCCCCTCTCAGTATATCATTGTGTTCTAACAATTCTTCATTGTTATTTTTGTGTATTGTAATATTTATATAATTGGTAATGTGTATTTCTTTGTGTTGGTTCTCAAAAATGCATGTTTTTAGAGCACAAGAGGGTGCCAGTCTCTTGATACATTTTTGGTCAACAAGACAGGGTTTATGTAATTGGACAGCCCCTACTCTTTAGGTTCTACTAGACCTAGGCGGGTGTACCTAAATGATAAGGCAGATTTAAAATCTAAGTGGATTCTAACTTGGGCAATTTTACTCACTATGGCACACATATGTGAGATAATTACAAAGCTTACTGACTAACTCCTAATAAAAGCTTGAAATATTAAGGATGTGGATTAAATTTGTATAAAGAGTTCTAAAATGGATCAGTGTCTAATCTACTGGGTGGATAGAGTCAGTGGATAAATGATGATTATGGAGACAGATGCATAGGATTGGTTGGTTTACTTCTCAGCTTAACTCTAACTGTTGGGCATATTTTATGTGTCTGCACCTTATGCAGACGTGCAAGTTTGTAGGTTACTATACTCTTCTTACCAAATCCCAGTGATATTCCCCTAAACTATTGTGAGAAACTAAAAGGAATTTTAATCTTGATAGGAAGGAAACCTTAACCAATACAGGTTGTTTAAAGGTTTTTAACTCCAGGCAAAGACCAATGAACATAAACTTACTTGGGAGGACTTAAATCAAATTCTCTTTAGAAACCAACCAAATTGACCACACACCAATAGCAAATGTGCTGTGACAAATTATATGAATTTGAATAATTTAGAAGAACCACTTTAGAGATAGTATAGCAGCATATAATCATGAAACTTAATCACAAAAATTGAACACTAAAAATAGATCACCATGTAAGAACAATCTGCTCCATTATATTTATCTTTGAATACTATCCATTACAATAGTTTTTGATATGAGATGGATGGGCGAGATGGATGAACCTATCTACTACTGGTGATGATGATTTAACCTACTCCTAATGATGATGATGCTCCATTATATTTCATCTGGCATATATACTGCATATTTTTAGGGTTGTGACCCTTCGGTTGCCATCCCATGCAGCTCCTCACCAAATAAGTTGTCTTCAATTAATTATTTTAACTCCTTTGATAAAATGCTTCTCAATACTTTATTCTTTTTATTGGTTTTATCTACCCGCTCATTTTTACTTTTGTTGGAAATAATCTTCCTTTTAATCATATTCCCTTCTTATATAGTTGAAATATTCTCTTATCCTTTCCGCTAGTGAAAATATTTTACATCTGTATAAAATTTTCACTTTGCATATTTATTTTATAATTTCATTTGGGGCATATAGATTATATTCCTCCAAATCTTTATCATTTTCCCTTACTTTAATTAAATAAATCTTCATCTGACATTTTATATATTACCCAAATAATTTCTTCATGGGGAAAAATTTGCCACAATATCAATCTCTTTTGATAACATTGTATGTAATCTTACTCATAAAACAACTACCCACCTTATATTTTTAGGGTAAAAAATATGCAATTTGCATTTCTTATACCTCATTTGATCTTTTACTTGCAATTTTTGTCTCCATTTAAAAAAAAAACCCTTTTCTATACTTTGTTTTATACTTTATTGGGCTGACAAGTACCATCATTAAGAAAATAAAATGCCCTCCCGATATGTTGAGTCTCCCTGATGAAGTACCCATTGACACAACATATGAGGTCAGTGTGATCTGAGATTTTCATTCCGACTTTATTTCTTTTGTCGATGAATAGTGTTTTGTTGTTTTTTTAGGGTTTCTGCAGAGTTTTCAATCTTTGTTCCTTTATTTGTTCCAATGCTCATGTTTCAGCACTGGTATAGAAGATGCTGGCATAAATTACGGATGAGAGACTTGTTAATCGCATTCAGTGAAAACCAAATTTCAAGAAACACAGTGCATGTATAAGATGGAATTCAATCTTCAAAGAATGCTTAAGTTCCTTAATCTTCTATTGTGTCATCTCCCCTCTTAATTATTTCTAATATTAATCTTCCTACCCTTGATATTCTTGTGAAGATTTATTATCTCTCCTTTACTTGCAAGATTCATACTCATATTCACGTTTGTTGGAAAACTATAGGCATTCTACATGTTTGAAATATTTTAAGTAAAATAATTGCCCCTTTAAGTGATTCTTCTGGGAAAAGATTTCACTTTCAAAAAATAGTTTAATAATTTCCCACCTCCTCATTAATATTTATTTACACCTTTTACTAATGTTCATGCTAGTTTCGGGCATAATAAATATAGTATTTTCAATAATATTCATTATAGTTCACTTCATTAGCAAGTCGGGAGGACTCAAAAATTGCCCACCGATAAGCTTATGTTTGGCCGATATTAGGTTTTCAATACTTTTCATGCCTTTCCACATGGCATAAAACTGCTCCTTTTGGAAAGCAATAATAATGATGAATTATCCAAAGTGTGCCATTGGTGCCATGAGGTGACGTGTTGGTCTTCCATTCATCTCAACTAATAACTTATATTTGCTCCCCCAAAGTGCGGCTATCGTTGGATATGTTTTGCATTGGCGGTGGCTATAGATCTTCACACTACCTATCTTCTTTAACTAGAAACTTAAAACTTGCATTCCATTTTGATATGATGCCATGCTTCTTATGCGGCTAAATCATCTTGTACTTTATTACATTCTCCATTCTATGTTGCATCTCTCATATTGAACAGCTAATGCTTTGACTTTCTATGTCATGTTGTTGTATGTATCTCACCATTTGCTCAAAGTTGTGCCATAATCTTCCCATGGCTGGTTTCCATTTCACTATCAAGCCTTTTCTTCAGGAAACCACTCCATTCATAATTTATGGCGTGCACTGATTCTGAACGCCAATTTTTATTGGTAGCGTGAACCTCTTTCTTTGATGAAACCATACTTCATGGCTCTTGGCACGAGTGTCTTTATGAACTAGCAATGCTATGCATCTAGTTTGACTAAGGCTGCGTGATATTTCTAGGCCAAACTTTGTCATTTGATGGCGCATTTGAAACTTTTGAATGTCTGAGTGTTTTGTTATGCTAAGCATCTTTATAATATGCAACACCCTCTACATTTGGCTTGTGTTATGGTTTAGTGCTGCATCATACATTTTCATGTTGTGCCATCTTTAATTGAAATATGCTTGTACTATACCTTTTGATAGCGCCATGTTTCATTGAAATAGCTCCATTTGATGCTGGTTTTTTTAATCTTAAAACTAATGTCATTTGATTTTTAAGCCACGCTACTTTCATTTAAACGCTCATGCATTGCCAAAGTTTATCCCACCAGGAAAAGGTAGCCAATGTTGGTAGTTCTGGAGCATATGCTAACACATTTTTAGTGTTATCCTCTTAGTTGCCAATTTAATATCATTTCTCTAGTTTGCAATGCTTCCCGAAGGTAAATAATAAATGTCACCTCTTAAGAATTAAAATATTAAAAACCCACACTTTTAATATTTCACTTTAGAATGTTTTGGTCATAGTGAAACCATTTACAATTTGTGTGAATTCACTTCCTTCATAAAACTTGCCATTGAAATATTATTCACAAATGTTTAATCTTTTTTGCATTTCTATTTCACCTTTTTGTGAACACCTTTTTCACCTTGTTTCAATTGCAAAATATGCTGCTCATATTTTGTCTTCGGCAAAGATTTAATCTTCCTTTATCTTGACATCCCATGCAAATGAATTTTAATGATAATTATTATCCGTCCTTTTGCTGGCTATTTCACTTCATATTTATTAGTATGTATTTTTACCCTAAAATGTTTTTTGGGCAAAATAACTACCTACCCCAAAAAATTTATGCTCTCTTAATTTTTGGGGTAAAAATGTTTTACTTCTCGGGAAACATTTGCAATTGTATTATTAAAATAATACCTCCCAAAGTACCATTAAATTCACCTTGATTATTTCTTCTTTGCACTTTATGCAATTCACGCATTCTCCATTTTTGTTCTATCGAAGAGACTGATTTTGGGGTCTTCCCGATATTCATTATTCCTCCCGATAGATTTTATTTAATATTCACCTGCATCAATATTCACTTGCATTGGTGGGGAGGTATTGTGTCGGAGGGACTCGTCATTTTTTTTTGTTGATATTATTTTCTCTCCTTGATAAATTTTTTAATTAAATGATTTACCCTTTGGGATCACTTCAACCATGTTTCTGAGGTGAAAAATTAAACTGGGTATTCATCAATAATCCTCTTTTTGGCATTTTGTTATTGTGAGTAAAACAGGCCAAGTAGCCTTCAGAATCAATATGGGAAACTGATCAAAACTTCTCCCAGAGCCACAAAAATGCACCAATATGTTGAGTTATGATAGGGGAGTATGGTTGCGGAATGGTTTGGCATGTAGTTATTAGGATTAAAAGCCACTCGCAATCAAATTAGCTCATTCAACATGTTTTTGTGCCTATTAAATTCATCTAAAACTTGCCAACTTGGCTCTTTGAAAAAATATCAAAGCTATTTTTGAGGAGCTTCCATCCTGGAGATTAGTTCATTTATGTCAAATGAACATGTGTGAAAAAGGATTTTTCATCATTCCTCTTCCTTCATAAGATATCAGGTGTCAAAGTTGACCTTTCTAAAGCTGCCTGGGAATTGCAGTTACAAAACTGTGTAAAATCCATTAGGTTTTGAATTTGAAAAAATATCAACTAAAGAGATGAGATTTTGAGAATTGGCATGAAAGTACATTAATATGGGAAGAATCCAGGACATCAATTGATTTTTTATGAACATCACCCAACTGCTAGATATTAGCCTCCAAAGTAACCTTCTTGAAAACTGCACCTGTCAAAACTTGATTAGAGCTCACCAACTTGCAATTTTGAAAAACCATCAAATCTCTTCCTGGGAAGTTGTAACTAGAAGATTCAGTTCATTTAGGCTTGATGAGAGCGTGTGCAAGGGATTTTATCACCAATCATCTTTGATAACAAAATACTGAGGGTCAAAGTTGACCTCTCTGTAAATTCAATTTGTGAAATCAAGATAAATTGCATTTGCTTTTGGTTTTGAAAAAATAGCAAACTATGTGATGGGACCTTGAAACCAAACATAGAAGTAGATTTTGATAAGGTGAATTAGGAAAAACAATCAGTTCATCATGAACATTATCCATCTGCAAGATATTAGCCTCCCAAGTTGGCCTCCCGAACTAATTTTACATTGTGCAAACAACAAAACTTTTCCAAAACCCTTCAACTTGACTCCTCAAAACTCAGTCAAATCTCGTCATAGGAAGCTGAAATTATACATGTACACTCACATATGATAGGAAAGTATGCTTGAAAAGTGATTTTGCATAAAATTGAGTAGGTTTCTAATTATAATGCTTCAAAGTAGGCCACTTGAGCATCTTGTGTAGGTCCATTTTTGAGTACTGAAATTGATTTTTTCACCATGGGATCCTGAAATTTCTACAAAAATTGGTAGAAAATTTTAGGTCCCAACAATGGCTCTATCTGGGGATGTATGCCCCTTGCGGGCATAACAAGATCCCAGATCTTTAGGGAGTAGACCAGTGCCTACTCCATTGGGCAACAGAGTCCAAACATCAATTTTGGACTATGGTGATATGGTTAAAAAACCATACCTGTATTTTCCTCTATCAAAAATCTGGTTCTCATCATGTAATAATATCACATGTCTGGAAACACTATTGTCATTTGCCAAGGAATACCCATTTTCAATGCTATGATTCGTTGTCCTATCATATTTCTTATCAGTCCACATTCTGTTATCAGGCATCACTTTAGAGACATAACACATGATTGTCCCATTTAAAACACAACCATGTTGGATGCAACACTTTTCATTAGCAGGCTTCACAATTTTTTTTATCTTTTGCAGTATCTTCATCAAACTTAGCATTATGAAGTAAGGATAAGTGTGATATATCAGCTTCAACTTCATCACTACTTTCATTATAAACTGATGCATTGTACTTCCCATCTGAAAATGATCTTTCCTCATGAGTTGATACAACACTTTGACTGTCTAAAAATGCTTCATCCTCATGATAACATGGGTTTGAGAACATTTGAAATTCCTTTTCCAGCATGCCTTGGCAGAATGTCATTTCACTATCCTCTGTTATGTCATTATATAAGGGGTTGGAATAGATCTGAAAATCATTTTTAGATATGCACACTTCCTCTTCATCAAGAGTTTGTCCTCTTTGTTGAAAATAATCATCCTCTTCCTCCCAAAACTGCTAATTCATATAGTGTGGTGGGTGGGCTGGGACAACAAAAGGATTTTTATTTTGAAGATTGCTCTCATCTCTTGATATAGCATATGCTATTTCATTAGTTGTTGGAATATGTTGTGGCTCCAAGTGTGGTGTAAAAATATTTTGTTGCGTATGATATCCATATGGGGGTTGATGGTAAGCACTTTGTTGGGTGGGTTGATGAGAGTACACATTCTTATGTGACATATGCTGGTGGTGATATTGTGGGGCATACCGTTGTCCTGGTGGTGGATAGTATTGGGGAATGTTACTTGCACTTATAGGCTGGGGCCTTTATGGTGGCATATTATGTTGGATAGGGTTACGATATGCACTGTGAGGTATTCTTGAGGTACATGGAGGATATGTATTCCGAGAGGGCTCATGTGAATTGATATTACCACCTTGTTGAGGGACATATTTTGGTGGTTTTGATGCCTGGATGTCTAATTGTACTAATTGTCTATTCAATTCTTGGCTTTCTCGTATTAACTGTAGTCTCTTGAGCTATTGTCTTTGCCATTCTAGATGCACTTCAATCTCTTGGTTAGTCATACTATCAAAATCAATGACAGTGTGATCAACAAACCCCTCCTGATTTTCTTCCATCCGTTCCTCCAATTCATTTGCCTTTTGAGGTTCTTTTCCATAAGGAGATCCATGCTTATCTGTCCACCTTTTCTTAGGACTCTCTTGGAACAGAGATCTTCTTCCATTCATTGTTGGATAATATTAAAATCTTTTTAGAGTCACCACCTACTGTTCATTAGTAGGAAAATGATTATGTCTTTCCGAGTCCATACCAGCAGAGTTACCAAGTTGTGTTAGAATTCAAAATGTATTGACTCTGTGATGAGATGGTCTTTAACCAGATTCTGAATTAGTTCCCCAGTAGAGTCACCAGTTTGTTGGTGTAGACTCGGATGGGGAGTGTAGATTTCATAATTATGAATCTCTGTTTGAAGACCTGATTTGAAAGTTTTAATGACTCTATAAGGCAAGATGGTCTGCTACTAGATTTTCTCAAGTTTTCCCCAGTAGAGTCGCTAATTTGTTGGTTCTCAAAAATGCAAGTTTTTAGACCACAAGAGGGTGCCAGTCTCTTGATACATTTTTAGTTAACAAGATAGGGTTTATGTAATTGGAAACCCCCTACTCTTTAGGTTTTGCTAGACCTAGGCAGGTGTACCTAAATGATAAGGCAGATTTAAAATCTAAGTGGATTCTGACCTAGGCAATTTTACTCACTATGGCACATAGATGTGAGATAATTACATAGATTACTGATTAACTCCTAATAAAATCTTGAAATATTAAGGATGTGGATTCAATTTGTATAAAGAGTTCTAAAATGGATCATTGCCTAATCTATTAGGTGGATAGAGTTAGTGGATAAATGATGATTATGGAGACAGATGCATAGGATTGTTTGGTTTACTTCTCAGCTTAACTCTAATTATTGGGCACCTTTTATGTGTTTGCACCTTATGCAGACGTGCAAGTTTGTAGGTTACTATACTCTTCTTACCAAATCCCAGTGATATTCCCCTAAACTATTGTGAGCAACTGAAAGGAATTTTAATCTTGATAGGAAGGAAACCTTAACCAAGACAGTTTGTTTAAAGGTTTTTAACTCTAGGCAGAGACCAATGAACATAAACTTACTTGGGAGGACTTAAATCAACTTCTCTTCAAAAACCAACCAAATTGACCACACACCAACAGTAAATGTGTTGTGACAAATTATATGAATTTAAATAATTTTAATGAACCACTTTGGAGACAGTATAGTAGCATATAATCATTAAAATTAATTACAAGAGTTGAACACTAAAAATAGATCACCATGTAAGAACAATATGCTCCATTATATTTATCTTTGAATATTGTGCATTATAATAGTTTCTGATATGAGATGGATGGGTGAGATGGATGAACCTATATACTACTGGTGGTGATGATTTAACCTACTCCTAATGATGATGATGCTCCATTTTATTTCATCTGGCATATATACTGCATATTTTTAGGGTTGTGACCCTTCGCTTGCCATCCTGTGTAGCTCCTCACCAAATAAGTTGTCTTCAATTAATTATTTTAACTCCTTTGATAAAATGCTTCTCAATACTTTATTCTTTATTCTTTCTATTGGTTTTATCTCCCCTCTCATTTTTACCTTAGTTGGAAATAATCTTCCTTTTAATCATATTCCCTTCTTATATAGTTGAAATATTCTCTTATCCTTTCCCTTAGTGAAAATCTTTTACATTTGTATAAATATTCCACTTTGCATATTTATTTTATAATTTCATTCGGGGCATATAGATTACAATCCTCCAAATCTTTATCATTTTTCCTTACTCATTTTAATTAAATAAATCTTCATTTGACGTTTTATATATTAACCAAATAATTTCTTCATGGGGAATAATTTTGCCATAGTATCAATCTCTTCTGGTAAGATTGTATGTGATCTTGCTTGTAAAACAACTACCCACCTTATATTTTTAGGGTAAAAAATATTCAATTTGCATTTATTATACCTCATTTGATCTTTTACTTGCAATTTTTGTCTCCATTTTTTGAAAAAACCTTTTTTCTGTACTTTGTTTTATGCTTTATCGGGCTGACATGTACCATCATTAAGAAAATAAAATTCCCTCCTGATATGTTTAGTCTCCCCGATGAAGTACCCATCGGCACAACATATGAGGTCGGTGTGATATGAGATTTTCATTCTGACTTTATTTCTTTTATTGATGAATAGTGTTTCATGGTTTTCTAGGGTTTCTACAGAGTTTTCAATCTATGTTCCTTTATTTGTTCTGATGCTCATGTTTCGGCACTGGTATAGAAGATGCTAGCAGAAATTGCAGATGAGAGACTTGTTCATCACATTTGGTGAAAACCAAATTTCAAGAAACACAGTGCATGTATAAGCTAGAATTCAATCTTTAAAGAATACTTAAGTTCCTTAATCTTCTGCTGTGTCATCTCCCCTCTTAATTATTTCCAATATTAATCTTCCTGCCCTTGATATTCTTGTGAAGATTTATTATCTCTCCTTTACTTGCAAGATTCATACTCATATTCACGTATGTTAGAAAACTGTTGGCATTCTACATGTTTGAAATATTTAAGTAAAATAATTGCCCCTTCAAGTGATTCTTCTGGGAAGATATTTCACTTTCGAAAAATATTTTTAATAATTTCCAACCTCCTCATTAATATTTGTTTACACCTTTTGCTAATGTTCATGCTAGTTTCGAGCATAATAAATATAGTATTTTCAATAATATTCATTATAGTTCACTTCATCAACAAGTCGGGAGGACTCAAAAATTGCCCACTGATAAGCTTATGTCTGGCTGATATTAGGTTTTCAATACTTTTCATGCCTTCCCACATGGCATAAAACCATTCATTTTGGAAAGCAATAATAATGATGAATCATCCAAAGTGTGCCATTGGTGCCATGCGGTGACGTGTTGGTCTCCCGTTCATCTTAAATAATAACTTATATTTGCTCCCCCAAAGTGCGGCTATCATCGGATCTGTTATGCATTAGCAGTGGTTGTAGATCTTCACACTGCCTATCTTTTTTTAATTGGAAACTTAAAACCTACATTCCATTTTGATATGATGCCATGCTTCTTATGTGGCTGAATCACCTTGTATTTATTTACCTTCTCCATTCTATGTTGCATCTCTCATATTGAACGGCTAATGCTTTGACTTTCTATGTCGTGCCTTTGTATGTATCTCACCATTTGCTCAAACCTGTGCCATAATCTTCCCATGGCTGCATTTTCATTTCACTATCAAGCCTTTGCTTCAAGAAACCACTCCATTCATAATTTATGGCATGCACTGATTATGAACACTAATTTTTATTGTTAGCATGAACCTCTTTCTTTGATGAAACCATACTTCATGGCTCTTGGCACGGGTGTCTTTATGAACTGGCAATGCTATGCATCTAGTTTGACTAAGGCTGCATGATATTTTTGGGCTGAACTTTGTTATTTGATGGCACATTTGAAACTTTTGAATGTCTGAGTGTTTTGTTATGTTGAGCATCTTTCTAATATGCAACAACCTCTACATTTGGCTTGTGTTATGGTTTAGTGCTACATCATACATTTTCATGCTGTGCCATCTTTAATTGAAATATGCTTGTACTATACCTTTTGACAGTGCCATGTTTCATTGAAATACTTCCGTGTGATGCTGGTTTTTTTTTAATCTTAAAACTAATGTCATTTGATTTCTAAGCCACACTACTTTCATTTAAATGCTCATGCATTGCGAAAGTTTATCCCACCAGGAAAAGGTGGCCAATGTTGGTAGTTCTGGAGGATATGCTAACTCATTTTCAGTGTTATCCTCTTAGTTACCAATTTAATATCATTTCTCTAGTTTACAATGCTTCACGAAGGTAAATAATAAATGTCACCTCTTAAGAATTAAAATATTAAAAACCCACACTTTTAATATTTCACTTTAGAACTTTTTACTCACAGTGAATCCATTTATTATTTGTGTGAATTCACTTCTTTCATAAAACTCACCTTTGAAATATTATTCACAAATGTTTAATCTTTTTTGCATTTCTATTTCATCTTTTCATGAACACCTTTTTCACCTTGTTTCAATTGCAAAATATTTGACATATTTTCCCATGCAAAATATGCTGCTCATATTTTGTGTTTGGCAAAGATTTAATCTTCCTTTATCTTGACATCTCGTGCAAATAAATTTTAATGATAATTATTATCTGTCCTTTTGCTAGCTATTTCACTTCATATTTATTAGTATGTATTTTTACCCTAAAATGTTCTTTGGGCAAAATAACTACCTACCCCTAAATTTTTATGCTCTCTTAATTTCTAGGGTAAAAATGTTTTACTTCTCGGGAAACATTTACAATTGTATTATTAAAATAATACCTCCCAAAGTAACATTAAATTCACCTTGATTATTTCTTCTTTGCACTTTATGCAATTCACGCATTCTCCATTTTTGTTCTATTGAAGAGATTGATTTTAGGGTCTTCTTGATATTCATTATTCCTCTTGATAGATTTTTTTTTAATATTCACTTGCATTTATATTCACTTGCATTAATATTCACTTGCATTGGCAGGGAGGTATTGTGTCGGAGGGACTCGTCATTTTGTTTTTCTGATATTATTTTCTCTCCTTGATAAATTTTTAATTAAATGATTTACCCTTTGGGATCACTTCAACCATGTTTCTGAGGTGAAAAATTGAACTGGGTATTCATCAATAATCCTCTTTTTGGCATTTTGTTATTATCAGTAAAATAGGCCAAGGAGCCTTCGGAATCAGTTTGGGAAACTGATCAAAACTTCTCCCAGAGCCACGAAAATGCACCAGTATGTTGAGTTATGATAAGGGAGTATGGTTGTGGAATGGTTTGGCATGTAGTTATTAGGATTAAAATTTGCTTGCAATCAAATTAGCTCATTCAACATGTTTTTGTGCCTGTTAAACTCAACTGAAACTTGCCAACCTGCCTCTTTGAAAAAATATCAAAGTTGTTTTTGAGGAGCTGCCATCCTAGAGATTAGTTCACTTAGGTCAAATGAACATGTGTTCAAAAGGATTTTTTATCATTCCTCTTCCTTCATAAGATATTAGGTGTCAAAGTTGACCTTTCTGAAGCTGCCTGGGAATTACAGTTACAAAATTGTGTAAAATCCATTTGGTTTTGATTTTGAAAAAATATCAACTAAAGAGCTAGGATTTTGAGAATTGGCATGAAAGCACATTAATATGGGAAGAATCTAGGAAATCAATTGATTTGTTATGAACATCACCCAACTGCTAGATATTAGCCTCCAAAGTAACCTTCTTGAAAACTACACCTGTCAAAACCTGATTAGAGCTCACCAACTTGCAATTTTGAAATACCATCAAATCTCTTCCCGGGAAGTTGTAACTAGAAGATTTAGTTCATTTAGGCTTGATGAGAGCATGTGCAAGGGATTTTCTCACGAATCATCTCTGATCACAAAATACTGAGTGTCAAAGTTGACCTATCTGTAAATGCAATTTGTGAAATCAGGATAAATTGTATTTGCTTTTGGTTTTGAAAAAATAGCAAACGATGTGCTGGGACTTGAAACTGAACATAGAAGTAGATTTTGATAAGGTGAATCAGGAACACCAATCAGTTCATCACATCTACAAGATATTAGCCTCCCAAGTTGGCCTCCCGGACTGATTTTACATTGTGCAAATAGCAAAACTTTTCCAAAACCCTTCAACTTGACTCCTCCAAAATCAATCAAATCTCATCTTAGGAAGCTGAAATCAGACATGTGCACTCACATATGATAGGAAAGTATTCTTACAAAGTGATTTTGCATAAAACTGAGTAGGTTTCAAATTATAATGCTTCAGAGTAGGCCACTTGAGCATCTTGTGTAGGTGCATTTCTGAGTACTGAAATTGATTTTTTCATCATGGGATCCTAAAATTTCTGCAAAAATTGGTAGAAAATTTTAGGTCCCAACACTTTGGTCTACCTAACATAATCCTCATAACTGGTATCAGAGTCATGTGATTTCGGTTAATTCATAGGAAATTTCAGATTTTAGTGGGAGCAATGGAAGAAGGTAAATTCAAGGTCAAGAAGTTCAATGGCCAGAATTATCAATTATGGAAGATGGAGATGGAAGATTACTTGTATCAGAAAGATCTGTGGTGGCCATTGCAAGGAAGAGCGAAGAAGCCAACCGTGATGCAAGATGAAGAATGGGAGATACTGGACAAAAAGGCACTAGGAACCATTTAGTTGTGCCTGACACCATCCGTGGCATCTAACATATCAAAAACATCAACTACTGATGGATTGATGACAATGTTCGAACAATTGTATGAAAAACTCTCAGCCTCAAATAAGCTATTTCTTATGAAGCATTTGTTTAACATGAAAATGAGTGAAGGAGGATCTGTTATAGATCATTTAAATCAATTCAATATAGTCAATAGCCAATTAAATTCTGTAAAGGTGAATTTTGATGAAGAGGTCAGGGCTCTCTTGATATTATGTTCTTTTCCAGAAAGTTGGAATAGCTTGGTCATGGTTGTAAGTAACTCTGTCTCTAGTTCAAATACAATAAAGTTTAATGATGTTGTAAGGTAATGTCTTGAATGTAGAGAATAGGGGAATATCAAAGGAGAGAGGAAAAATCCTTGCAAATCATGGGAAGTCACAAGGGAAGAAGGGCAGATCTCAATCCAAAGGAAGGAAGGATTGTTGTCACTATGGAAAGCCAAGACACCTGGAAAAGGATTGCTGGTCTCAGAAAAACAAATAAGGAGACAGATGACAAGATGATAGTGTTGACGCCTGAATTGACTGGTAGTTTTTTGAAAAATTTTCATTCAGGCACTCTCCCTAAGTATCCAAAAAATGCTCTAAGTAACGGACCTCCTCAGTATTTTTCAGCTGCATCATCATATTTTCTTGAGGAGGAGGTCATCATCATCATGTTTGTTTCCATGAGGGTCAGCATCATCATGTTCTCCTTCGACCGGTTTCTCATCGTCATCATCATATTTCACTGTCGGGTGATGTTCGGGTTTTATCCTGATGATGCTGACGAGCTACAGTGCGCCCTTATCTGCTTGCGAGGGTGATTCTTCAAAGTCTCCGGTGATCTTCCATTTATCACCTTGCGCAGGCATGATGATGATGTTGCTTATTCTTTGAGTTGCTCGACCTAACTTGTTTTATCCTAAGGGTCGTCATCATCATCATTTTTTCAGTTGTCATCCTGCTGCTTGTGGAGGTCATCATATTTTCTGCCTTCATGATATTTCGCCGGGGTGATATTTCTATCATTGGGTGATCTTGGTTATGATCATCCTGATGATGATGTTGAAGAGTTTTAAGTGCGACCCGATATTCACTAGGGTCATCATATTTTGAACGTCAGGATGATCTTAGTCAATATCATCCTGATGATGTTGTATCACTTCCTTTTCTTTGTTTCTCATCCTGATGATGCTGACGTCATTCGTATATCAGGGTGATATTTTTCTTTCTGCCTAACTGCATCATGATATTCCGAAGGAAGGGGTGATATTTTCATATCACCCGGATATATGTTTGCTCGAGCATCATGATGATGCTGATATTAAGGAGATATCCGCCTGCTGGCTTCGCGCATTATCTACTGGGGGTGATCTTTTCAAGCAGCATCATCATATTCAGTTTTCGCCCTGATCTCATAGAGGAGCTATAGTGCAACCTGATATTTGAACATCAGGAGGATATTTCCAAATATCCGGTTGTCTTCCGAATATCATGATGATGTTAATATGATGATGACGTCATCAAGATCCGGGGGTCATATTTCCAAACACTGATCATTTTAAAGAGACCTCCTGATATTTGCAAACATGATGATGACGTCATCCGGATATGAGGAGGTGTGCAGTAGGCAGATATGATGATGACGTCAGCAGGATATGATGATGACGTCATCAGGATGTTCATCGGCCAGACTTTTGTTATAAGCTCAGCAGGAGGATGTTCCTCCAATGGATCAGGTTGTGCCGATTATCATGAAGGCTATGTTTCAAATATCATGATGACGTCAGGGTGATATTTCGAACAACAGGATATCATGCTGCTGGAGGATGATGATGATGAAGTCTATACTAGTGTCGTCAGGAGCAAAAGCGCCGACATGATATATGCTCATGACCTAGTATATAAGGTGCAAAGGAGGTTGCTGTGGGGTGCATGTGGGATAATTGTATCCTGCATTTTTGAAATATCATGATGATGAATCTCGGCGGGAAGCGGTTGCGACTGTCTATTTGATGCTCTTCCCGAGGCCGCGGGTTGGTGCGCCATCAATGGCGATTGTTGCAGAGGTATGGGCGATGGCGTGGACGAATGTTGTACCTGATTGAAGATCTGAATCCCTAGGCGGCGGCGCAAGGCTCGAGAAATCTTCCTGTCTCCTCCCCTACCTGCTGCATTCAAGTTTGAGCGCCATTTCTATGGTACTGTATATCTGGCGGGAATTTTGGTCAACCTGGTAGTTGATGCTGAAGACACCCTCCTGCTATATAAGGCAGATGGTGTTATTCTTTTAAGGTTGTTGAAAGTTGTAGAATTTTGGCTCTGTAATCCATAACCAGCTGATCTGGTTGCTCTGTACAGTTATCTTGTGAGTTTATGTATCTCCTGTTGTAGGACTTGGCATGAATCCACTGGTTTCATGGTTGATCTTATATGAGTAATGCTGTTTAGCATGTGTTGTGTTAATTCTGTCTCCAGTATTGCATGTATCCTTCTTCTGGATCTGGATGTTTGCTTATGTTCAGATTCTAGAGCATAGAATTCCTATGTTGAATGTCTGATCTTTTAACCTCTGCTCAAGGGGCAGATTAAACTGTTTTCAGGTTGAACATTGGGAAGGGTATACTGCAGTAGGGATACCATAAGTAGAGATAGCTCAACACTCTATATTGGGAGATGTCTGTAAGGCAGATATCATGTTTGTCCCTCTGAAATCCAGTTCTAGCTATTCATGCTGATCATTCACAGGTGTATGTCTACCGACTCCAAGCCCTGGATAGGCACCAATCATGCTGTGTTCTTGTGTTATACACCATGTCCAGCTTTGCATCCAAATTCATATCAAACCATTTCACACCTCCACCTGTTAGTTGTAGGAGTAGGATTAGGAACCCCTTGCATGCTCTCATACCCAACCAGACATCATGTCCAAGAATGTTGCCAGCCTTGTGATCTATCATGCAGATCTTGGTCCATACATGAGAGTATTCTGCCTGTTGCTGTCAAGTTAGATCTTTCTATCTTTGAGCTAGTCAAGGTTACATCTTGAGTTATAGGGATACCCCCCTTGGTGCGGCAGAACCAGAAGTGAAGGGGAGGAGCTCACGCAACCTCCTGTATTCAGTTGGCCTGAATCTGCCTGTGCATTAGAAGTGGCAAACCCTAATGCTGATTCAGAAGGAAAGTCAACAGATAGTAAGGAAGCTAATGTTGCAAGTAATAAATTACAAGATATTTTAATTCAATGTTTAGATAATGCAAATGATTCTTGGGTAATAGATTCGGGGGCATCATTTCATGCCACACCCCATAGGAAATATTTCCTAGATTATGTTTAACATGATTTTGGATAGGTATATTTGGGTGATGATGAACCCTGTCAGATTGTTAGGAAAGGGAAGATAAAAGTCAAATTACAGAATGGAAATCAATAGTTGATGCAAGAGGTAAGGCATGTTCCAAATTTTAGAAGGAATATAATTTCTGCAGGACAACTGGGTAGTGAAGGTTGCATAGTTACTTTTTCAGACAAAGTTTGGAAGGTCACTAAAGGTGCACTAGTAGTAGCTAAAGGTGAGACAGTAGGCACATTCTATTTGTCTACTAGGAATAATTATTCTACTCTTACTACTATAGAAATAACTGCTACAAGAATAGCTACAGAAATAGTTGATGTAGGGACAACGAAGACACTTAAAACGTTACTGCAGGAATATATGCAGAACTGTGGCATCATAGACTTGGGCACATGAGTGAGAAAGGGATGAAGATCCTCAACTCTAGAAATTTTCTATTAGGACTAAAATAGATTGACTTACACTTATGTGAAAATTGTGTCTCTGGGAAACAGAAAAGAGTCAAAATTCTCAACGTTGGGAAAGAGAAGAAGAGTGAGAAGTTAGAACTTGTGTATTCAGATGTATGGGGACCATCTCAAGTATCATATCTTGGTGGCTCTTATTATTATGTTACTTTTATTGATGATGTTGTAACATCAGAAAATATCCCCTTGGGGGCTTTTCCCTCATAAGGTTTAGCTCCTAGGTCTTTAGCATGCATTCAGGACATCTTAGTTCATATTTTGGCATCCCGATGGAATGAGACCTAGATTCCATGGTAAATTAGACCTAAGTGGACCCCTTGAGCTGTACCCTATCCAAAATAGAGGGAGGACTTGGGCAGCTGCGCCCTAGTCTTGCCCTATTTTGGGGTAACCTTAATTTTTGGGTGTCAGTTTGTGACTGTTATTTAGTCCTTTTACCGACATGGTAAGTTTTAATTTTTAAAATCTTGGCGGGAGTGCTTGTAGTTGCATATATAAGCATGTTTAGGCATTTATTTGTAAACTAGATGGCAATTATGATGTTCAAGTATTCTCAAGGTGATTCAAGGCTTTCATTGTGTTGCAAGAGCAGACTTGTGGTTTATGTGTTTGTTTGTAGATTTGAGCATCAATTTCCTCATGGAATGAAGAGCATCTTTCTCCCATGAGAGCTTCACTACAAGGTGACATTATATTGTGTTTTCATTTTCAATTCCTTTGGTTTTTGCCTCTACCTCACAAGGGCACACACTCTCTATTTGACAACGGTGTTTGGAGACTTAAGTGTCCTCTGGGGCTTGACTAAGGCAAGCCTCTAAACACCACAACCTCCAAACCAAGTCTTGTGATTGTAGGTTACAGGTGTCACATTTGGGAAAAGTGAAGTTGCAGGAAGGAGTGGCAAGCATCAAGGATTCAAGATTTGAAGAGAAGAAGGACACTAGAGCATTTCCAAGACTTGGATGCTCGCTCTAGTGTCCTCTGCAGCTGAGTTCCTAGAAACAAAAGTTACAGGGCTGATCAGTGTCAGAAGGAGGCCCAGATCCTGCAAAGAAACTAGTACCTTCGACTTGGGTGCCTACTCCAGTGTCCCCAAATGTTCCGCCTTGGAACCCTTAAAACAACTATTCTATGATTTGCCATTTCACTTCCGTTTGCAAGAGCATTTTCTGTTATTCATCAGTTTATTGCCGTATTTGCATAATTAGGGTTTTAATGGTCAATTAAGCATAAGAGAAGAGAAATTGATAATTAAAATCCCTAATCCAAGTTTCCCTACATCTCACAAGCGATCTAGGGTATGATAGTGCTCACCACTTGACCCTAGATCCTTGAATATAAAGTGGAGAGGAGGATTTAAACATCAAAACACTAAAACATTAACAAATCCAATTTTCCCCTAAACATTTTGGTGAACCCATATTTTTTGGACTTAAATTGCAACTTTTTGAGTGTGTGACATCAGATTTGTATTGATTTCATTCATTCATATAGTCATTCATTTTATTGCATTGAGAAAAATTCAAAAAAAAATTGAAAATTTTGGAAAATACAAAAAATTTGCATTGTTTGGCTTACTAAATTGCATCAATTCTTTCTAAATTTTCCTAATTCATGATTTTGCATCAGATCTGATATAAACTATAGAAAAATCTAAAAATTCAAAAATTTGCATTGCATTTTTATCATTTAATTGCTAAGGTTTTGTGGAAATTTTGACAATTTTGATATAACCTAGTAATTCCAAAATCTAGGGTTAGTAGGCAAAATCTTTTCTCATATTTTTCTACTGATTTTAGAGGATCATTCAAATTTTCATTTGGATATAGTCTTGCATTTTAATGTAAATTTTTATTTAGATTTAAAATATTTGCATTTTTGCATAGAAAATTTTAACAAAAACTAGCAATTTTCATGCATTTTCATTAGATTTGCATTGGCATTTTGCATGTTCAAGATTGAAAATCATTTTTATATATGAGAGTATTTAATTCTCATCATAAATCAGACTTCAAAACATTCACATAGTATTTTGCGTCAAGATCTCAAACCTAGGGCTTCAAAAACAATGATTTTCGCTAAATTTGGCCTTATCGACTCTCTAAACTTGCACCATAGGTGTGTTGTGAAAAGTATTTTTGCATTAATTTTGTTTTATCAGGCTAATAATTTTCTTCCCCTCCTAAAAATCTTCACAACACCCTTTTATCAGGCTCTTGTAGTGAAAATTTTGCAAAAAACTACATATTTTGGCTATTTTTGCCCTAGGGTTTGACCTAGTTTGCACTCCAAGCGTGTTGTGACAAATTTTATGGATTGAGGTGACTGATATTATTGATATTATTTTCTGTACCTCTTGAAATTCATTACAACACCCCTTTTTCTAGGTCTTGGAATTGAAAAACCGTGAAAAATAGCCTATTTTTTTACTATATTTTGACTAGGGCTTTACCTTAAGTGGCACTAAAAGCATGTTGTGTTGGGCATTTTTGCATCAAGTGGCTGTCATTACTGATATTATTTGCTTTCTATCATCATTTTCCTCACAACACCCTTTGTTATTCTCTTTTGCATTGAGTTTTGGTAAAAAAAGAAGTGCCTATTTTGACATATTTTCACTATATTTCGACTTGGCATTAATTTGAAAGCGCATCAAGAGTGTGTTGAAAGGATACTTTTGCTGTTTTGGACTAATATCAGACATATAACTTGCTTCCCTTGACTGAAATCCTTACAACACCCTTTTTTTCATTCATTTGCATTGAAAAAGTATGAAAAATCAAGCATTTTAGGCTATTTTTGATTATAGTTTCGCACTTGTCTTTTGTACCAATTTTGAAAAGCTTTCAAAATATGATTTTGCATCTCATTATGGAATCTTCATGTTATTCATCTATGAAATCTTTGCATAAGTATATCTTAGATCTTGAAAATTTCTCTAATTTCACTAATTAGAATCCTCATGTTCTAGAGCACATAGCCTCTGTAAGTGGTATTGATGCTTCTATATGTTCTACATATGAATTGCAATTACTTTGTTATCCACATAATTTTAACAGCTTCACACTATTCATAGGATCATATCCATTGATCTTAGAAGATTTAACTAAATTCATCTCTAGGAACACTCATGAAAACGTTGATAATGATTCCATAGAGCATTCAAGAACCTTAGATGAGAAGACTAGGGATAGCTTTAGTAATTCCACTGCTCTCCCTGGCCAAGATGAAGCATTAGTGAATGAAGAGCTCCCTTTAATAACAAAGAACATTCCATGGGTAGAAAATGAGCATGCATCTAACAATAATCAAATTCCTACCTCTGTGGATCATCCACCAACCTTCTTCCTTTAGTTGATTGTTCACATACCTTGGATTTCACTAAGGAAGAGAAGACCTTTAATGTCTCTCCTTTGTTTGTCTTTGAATCTGGTCTTGGTGGTACTCGATTCAGAGAGCTTCGTGATATAGCCCCACGATTATCCTCGAGCTCTGAATTTGTTGTATAACCTTGGCTCTTTGTGTGGTTAATCATATGCATTGATGTTGTTTTTTATCATGATTTTGTAGACACTAACATGTTTCTTGTAGGGATGTATTTGTAGGAACCTTTGGCGATCGTAAAGTACATGTCACCTCCGGGGGGCATGGGCTTTGTGAAAGTCGGTGTTCCCTTTGTTTGTTTTCTTCCTACCTTAACATGCTTGATATCGATAATTGATATCAACCACCTTAAGGTGGGGGCATATATAAGGTAAGCTGTCTGTTGTAGATGTTAGCAATGTGCTTGTCCTCAGGTGTAGGCTAGTACGATGAGTACTTCCTCCTTCCTGAGTTTGTTTGCAATCAATCAATCTATCTATTGCGTATACCTCCTTTTCATCATAAGGCATCTCAGTGATGTAGGTAGGGTTGTATACTTTTGAGCTCATACCTCCTTTTCACTGTAAGGCATCTCCGTGACATGGGTGGGGTGGTATGCCATGCTTCCTTTTCACTGTAAGGCATCTCCGTGACATGGGTGGGGTTGCATTTTCAAAAGTCCTATGTGGAGGCGGGGAGTGGTTCTGTGACTAACTCAACCCTTAAGTGTGTTTTCAGCGATTGTTGTGGCAAAGCCCAATCGTCGGTGTGTGCCTGTGATGTGCTTGAGATGGTGATGAGCCTAGAAATAGGAAACACACCATCGCTTGTCTATCATGTTTTCTTTGCGTCTTCAAGTGTGTGTGTTTTGGCATGCTTGTTTTGTTCGGAGTGTTTGTTGCCCCATATGTGGTATGCATTTTGGGAGGTTTTGCATGTCTTGTGTGTGTGTTGCCCCATATATTCAGAGACCTGCACCTTAGGGTAGTGCATCTTGTATTATGGGAGGTTTCTTTACTTTCTAGTACTTGCATTTGCATTTCATATATATGAGAAAAAGAAAAGAAAATATATCATTTCTATCTTCCATGCATTAATGTGTCTTCTATGCATTGACGGTCTTCTCCATGTTCTACATGGTTGTAACTGTCTTCTCCATGTTTTGCGTGCCTGTTATTGTTTTCTATGTGATTGGTGTGTCTTCTCCATGCTTGGTGTGTTTGGTGTGTTTGTGACCTTACTTTAATGCATGTATTGGCCTCATGTTTATACATACATTAAAGTGGGGGCTAAATGTAACGTCAAACAATGTCCCCTTGGGGGCTTTTCCCTTATAAGGTTTAGCTCTTGGGTCTTTAGCATGCATTTAGGACATCTTAGTTCATATTTTGGCATCCCGATGGAATGAGACCTACGTTCCATGGCAAATTGGACCTAAGTGGACCCCTTGAGCTATACCATACCCAAAATAGGGGGGAGGACTTGGGCGCCTGCACCCTAGTCCTACACTATTTTGGGGTAGCCCTAATTTTTAGGTGTTGGTTTGTGACCGTTATTTGGTTCTTTTGCTAACACGGTAAGTTTTGATTTTTAAAATCTTAGCGGGAGTGCTTGTAGTTGCATATATAAGCATGTTTAGGCATTCATTTCTAAACTAGATGACAATTGTGATGTTCAAGTATTCTCAAGGTGATTTAAGGCTTTCATTGTGTTGCAAGAGTAGACTTGTGTAGTTTATGTGTTTGTTTGCAGATTTGAGCATCAATTTCCTCATGGAATGAAGAGCATCTTCCTCCCATGAGAGCTTCACTACAAGGTGACATTATATTGTGTTTTCATTTTCAATTCCTTTGGTTTTTGCCTCTACCTCACAAGGGCATGCACTCTCTATCTGACAATGGTGTTCAGAGACTTAAGTGTCCTCTGGGGCTTGACTGAGGCAAGCCTCTAAACACCACAACCCCCAAACCAAGTCTTGTGATTACAGGTTACAGGTGTCGCATTTGGGAAAAGTGAAGTTGCAAGGAGTGACAGGCATCAAGGATTTAGGATCTGAAGAGAAGCAGGACACTGGAGCATTTCTAGGACTTGGGCACTCGTTCTAGTGTCCTCCGCAGCTGAGTTCCCAGAAATAGAAGTTACAGGGTTGATCAGTGTCGGAAGGAGGCCTAGATCCCGCAAAGAAATTGGTACCTTGGACTTGGACGCCTGCTCCAGTGTCCCCGACCATTCCACCTTGAAACCCCAAAAATAGGTATTCTGTGATTTTTCATTCACTTCTGTCTACAAGAGCATTTTTCGTTATTCGTCAGTTTATTGCCGTATTTGCATAATTAGGGTTTTAATGGTCAATTGAGCATAAGAGAAGAGAAATTGATAATTAAAATCCCTAATCCAAGATTCCCTACATCTCACAAGAGATCTAGGGTATGATAGTGCGTGCCACTCGACCCTAGATCCTTGAATGTAAAGTAGAGAGGAGGATTTAAACATCAAAACACTAAAACATTAACAAATTCAATTTTCCCCTAAACAGATGCAACTAGGATAACATGAGTGTTTTTCATACAAAGAAAATCAAATGTGTTTGAAACATTCAAAAAGTGGAAATCTTTGGTTGAGAATGAGACCAACAAAAAGTTGAAGTGTCTCAGATTTGATAATGGAGGTGAGTATTGTAGTAGAGAGTTTTAGAAATATTGCTCATACAATGGATCCGTAGGCAGAAAATAGTTTCAGGGACCCCACAAGTGAGAAGATGAATAGGACAATGATGGAGCATGCAAGAAGCATGAGGTTGCATGTTGGACTGCCTTTACATTTTTGGGAAGATGTTGTACATACTACTATTTATTTAATAAATAGAGGACCCTCAAATCCTTTGGATAGTGGTATTCTAGAGGAGGCATGGACAAGTAAGAAGGTAAACTAATCTTTTCTAAAAAACTTTTGTCTATGAAGCTTTTGTCCATGTTGATATTGAAAACAAAACCAAGCTTGAGGCTAAATCTCTTAAATGTACCTTCATTGGATATGAAATAGATGAATTTGTTTATCAGTTATGGGATTATAAAAATTAGAAAATTATTAGGAGCAAAGATGTTATAATCAATGAGAAGGTCATTTATAAAGATCAACTACATGAAAAGAAGCATGAACATTCAAGAAAGCAATATGTGGTGCTGGATGAAATTCCAGAAAATAAATTTCCATTGGTACCTAATGCTCAACAACAACAAGATATGCCACAAACTCTTGCAAGTGTTAGACGTTCTACAAGGTTAAGTAGACCTCTGGAAATATTTTCTCGTTCTTTATATTCTATTTTATTAACTGATTCTCGTGAATCTAAAGTTTATGAAGAAGCAATGTATGTAGATGCCTAATAGTAGTGGGAGTAAGGCATGAAAGAGGAAATGGATTCTTTGCTATAGAATTAGACTTCAGACTTAGTCCACTTACCTACAGGTAAAAGAGCACTGCCAAAAAATTGGGTTTATAGGTTCAAGGACGAGGAAGGAGGCAAGAAAATATATAAGGCCAGACTTGTAGTAAAAGGTTTTGCATAGAAAAAGGTATAGAATTTGATGAAATATTTTCTCCAGTTGTAAAAATGACTTCAATTAGGACTATTCTAAGTCTTGTGGCTATGGAAGACTTGCATCTTGAACAACTAGATGTGAAAACAACTTTTCTCCATGGGAATTTGGAAGAAGAGATCTATATCCAACAACCACATGGATATGAGGTCAAAGGTAATGAGGATTTAGTGTGCAGGTCAAAGAAGAGTCTATATGGCCTAAAGCAAGCACCCTAACAATGGTATTTAAAATTTGATAAGTTTATTGTTGAACAAGGTTACAACAAATGTCATTTTGATTATTGTGTTTACTTTAAAGGATTGGAGAATGGTAGCTATATTATCTTGTTACTTTATGTTGATGACATGCTTGTTGCTAGGTCTAATATGCAGCATATTAGTGAGCTTAAGTAGAAATTAGCAAAGACATTTTCTATGAAGGATTTGGGTGTAGCAAAACAAATCCTTGGTATAAGGATCTCACGGGACAGGAAAAAAAGAAAATTATTTTTGTCACAAAGTGAGTATATAGAGAAGGTGTTGAAAAGATTTAACATGCTGAATGCAAAAGTAATTAGTACACCTTTGCTTAGTAATTTTAAATTGACTAAGGAGATGTGTCAAAAGACACAAGAAGAGGAAGAAAAAATGTCTAAGATACCATATGCATCAGTGGTTGGCAACTTGATGCATGCAATGGTATGTACAAGGCCAGATATTGCACATGTTGTTGGAGTTGTGAGTAGGTATATGAGCAATCCAGGAATGGAACATTGGACTGCGGTAAAATGGATTCTCAGGTATTTGAGAGGAACTGCTACAAAGTAAATTTGTTTTGGAGGAACAAACTCTACTATAAGAGGATATGTTGATTCTGATCTGGTAGGTGATATAGACAATAGGAGGAACACTACATGGTATGTTTTTACTTTATTAGCCATGACTTCCCCCCAAAATAATTAACAAGGGAGTATAGGGGGGAAGAGCCCCTCCTTCAGGGGCCGGGACCTTATCTCGTTGGTGGGAGCTCGAGGGTGGAGCCCACAATGTGGGTCTAGGGGCAACATCCCCAATGGGGGTTGCTGGGGGTAATGCCCCCGAAGAAAAATTGCCTATATTTAATAAAGGTGTCAGCAGTTAGTTGTTTATTAGCTGACATGTAAAACCCCACTTTTGTTAACCGCCAAACAGGCTTGATAAATAGTGGCTGGAGAAGGCGAAAACCCAAGAGTCATTGTTGAGATTGTAATGCATTTCATGTAGCATAGGAGTGGTATTGAGAAGTGAAGATTACTAGTTGTAATTGGTTTTTTTTTGTTGGATAATGAAATACTAGATGATTGTTTTGTGGATGTAGCCCACATTGGGTGAACCATGTTAAATCTCTATGTTCATTTGTGTTATTCTTCATTGTTATTTTTATGTATTGTAATCTGCATATAATTGGTAATCTGTACTACTCCAGTCTACCTAACATAATCCTAACAACTAGTATTAGAGCTGTGTGATTTCAGTTATTTGGAAGGAAATTTTGAATTTGAGTGGGAGCAATGGAAGAAGGTAAATTCAAGGTCTAGAAGTTCAACAGCCAAAAATATCAATTTTCGAAGATGTAGATGGAAGATTACTTGTATCAAAAAGATCTGTGGTGTCCATTCCAAGGAAATGCAAAGAAGCCAGCTGTAATGCCAAATGAAGAATGTGAGATATTGGACATAAAGGCACAGGGAACAATTTGGTTGTGCCTGGCATCATCCGTAACATTTAACATATCAAAATCATCGACTACTAATGGATTCATGACAGTGTTGGAGCAATCGTATGAAAAACCCTCAGCCTCAAATAAGGTATTTCTTATGAAGCATTTGTGTAACATGAAAATGAGTGAAGGAGGATCTGTAACAAATCATTTATATCAATTCAATATAGTCACTAGCCAATTAAATTCTGTAAAGGTGAATTTTGATGAAGATGACAGTAAGGAAATATTTCCTAGATTATGTTCAAGGTGATTTTGGATAGATATATTTGGGTGATGATGAACCCTGTTAGATTGTTAGAAAATGGAAGATAAAAATCAAATTACAGAATAGAAATCATTGGTTGCTACAGAAGGTAAGGCATGTTCCAAATTTGAAAAGAATTTAATTTTTGTAGGACAACTAGGTAGTGAAGGCTGCATAGTTACCTTTTTAGACAAAGTCTGGAAGGTCACTAAAGGTGCACTAGTAGTATCTAAAGGTGAGAAGGTGGGCACATTGTATTTATGTACTAGAAATACTTATTCTACCCTTGCTTCTACAAAAACAGTTGTAGGAACAACTATAGAAACAATTGATGCAGGGACAACAAAGACAATTACAGTAGTTGCTACAGGAATAGATGTAGAATTGTGGCATCATAGACTTAGGCACATGAGTGAGAAAGGGATGAAGATCCTTCACTCCAAAAAGTTGCTGCCAGGGCTGAAGCAAATTGACTTAGAGTTCTATGAAAATTATGTCTATGGGAAACAAAAAAGAGTCATATTTCTCAAGGTTGGGAAAGAAAAGAAGAGTGAGAAGTTATCTAGATTGTGCATGTAGATGTATGGGGACCATCTCAAGTATCATCTCTTGGTGGCTCTTGTTATTATGTTACTTTTATTGATGATGCAACTAGGAAAACATGGTTGTATTTCAAACAAAGAAAGTTAGATGTGTTTGAAACATTTAAAAAGTGGAAGCTTTGGTTGAGAATGAGAGACTACGAAAAAGGTGAAGTGTCTCAGATTTGATAATGGAGGTGAGTATTGCAGCAGAGAGTTTGAGAAATACTATTCATACAATGGAATCTATAGGAGGAAAATAGTTCCAAGGACCCCACAAGAAAATGGTGTGTCTGAGAGGATGAATAGGACAATCATGGAGCATGCAAGGAGCATGAGGTTGCATGTTGGATAGCCTTTACATTTCTGGGTAGATACTACTACATACTAATATTTATTTAATAAATAGAGTGTTGCAAAGATGGTTGTCATTGCACCAAAAGATTGACCTATTAATGCCCGATACAACTGCCAGAGTTAATGAATCCATGGGAGGCAATTAAGCCTCGTCACAAACCCAAGAACTATGTTGCACAACATAAGGAGACCAAGGGTACACACCTTGCAACAATCCCCCCATCACAAGCGAGGGGTTCGAACCCATGACCTATGATTTGTTACGAATTGTTGCAAAGATAGTTTTTGTTGCACCAAAAGATCAGCCTATTAATGCCCAATACAACTGTTAGAGTTAATGAATCCATGGGAGATAGTTAAGCCTTGTCATCAACCCAAGCACTGCGCTGCATAGCACAAGGAGGCCAAGGGCACAGACCTTGCAACATAGAGGACCTTCAAATCCTTTGAATGGTTATATTCTAGAGGAGGCATGTACATGTAAGAAGGTAAACTATTGTTTTCTAAAAAATTTAGGCTGTGAAGCTTTTTTCCATGTTGACATTGAAAATAGAACCAAGATTGAGGCTAAATCTTTTAAATGTACCTTCATTGGATATGGAATTGATGAATTTGGTTATTGGTTATGGGATTATAAAAATCATAAAATTACTAGGAGTAGAGATATTATATTCAATGAGAAGGCCATGTATAAAGATTAGCTACAAGAAAAGAAGCATGAACATGCAAGAAAGGAATATGTGGTGCTGGATGAAATTCTAGAAAATAAATTGCCATTGGTACCTAACGTACAACAACAACAAGATATCCCATAAACTCCTACAAGTGTTAGATGTTCTACAAGGTTAAGTAGACCTCCAAAAAGATTTTCTCCTTCTTTATATTCTATTTTATTAACTGATTCTGGTGAACCTAAAGGTTATGAAGAAGCAATGTACGTAGATGCCTAGCAACAGTGGGAGTAAGGCATGAAAGAGGAAATGGATTCCTTGTTGACGAATCAGACTTAGGGCTAAATCCACTTACCTGCAGGTAAAAACACATTGCCAAACAAATGGGTTTACAGGTTGAAGGAAGAGGAAGGAGGCAAGAAAAGATATAAGGCCAGACTTGTAGTAAAAGGTTTTGCACAAAAAAAAGGTATAGACTTTGATGAAATATTTTCTCCAGTTGCAAAAATGACTTCAATTAGGACTATTCTAAGTCTTGTGGCTGTGGAAGACTTGCATCTTGAACAACTAGATCTGAAAACAACTTTTCTCCATGGGGATTTGGAAGAATAGATATATATGCAACAACCACAAGGATATCAAGTCAAAGGTAAGGAGGATTTAGTGTGCAAGTTAAAGAAGAGTTTGTATGGCCTAAAGCAAGCACCCTGACAATGGTATTTGAAATTTGATAAGTTTATGGTTGAACAAGCTTACAACAGATGTCATTTTGATTACTATGTTTACTTTAAAATATTGGATAATGGCAGCTATATTATCATTGTTGCAAGTATGTGCCTAATCGTTGTTGTCATTGATGTCAAGGTCCGAAAGGCAGAGCAGAGAAGAGTAGAGGTAGAACATAATAGAGAATGCATGGGCATGATACAAATATGCGAATAACAGAGCAGTGACACAAATTAGTGAGTATGAAGAGTTGGGATTCAGAAACAAGATGAATGAGAATGGTGAAGTGGTAAGAAACAAAGCAAGGTTGGTATGCAAGGATAAGTTCTCAAGAAAGGTTGTGTTTAATAGGCACTTACAAGTGGAAAATGTTGCTCTGGTGGCACAAATGGAGATTATTAAGTTGTTTCTAGCTTTTGTATTACATAAGGACTTCAAATCAGATGTCAAGACTACCTGCTTGAATGTCGAGTTGGAGAAGACATTTTTTCAACTAGACTGATGATAAGGGAAGCTTGTAGAAGAAAACTTGTAGACAGAGTCAAGTCTGAAGCCTTGAGAAGACAAGATATGTTACTCCATAAGTGATAGCATGTGAAGGTTCTAATATGAGCTAGATAGGGTCTGATGTGTACTCTTAAGGGGGAGTAGTCAGAGCAATAAAAGGAAAAGGTATAGCAGTACATGTAGTAATCAGAGATGGTTGTTGAAGTCAAGAGGATTATGAAGTTACCTCTCAAGGGAAGCAGATAGATGATGCTGATATGAGTGTCTGATAAAGAGCAGCAAATATTGCAGTGCTACTGACAGAGGAAACAGTGCAGTAGCAGCAAGATCCTAAGGTGAGAATTGACAACCAAGAAGGAGAGAACTTCACATGAAGATCCAAAGTTGTAGTCAAGCAAAGCATCAAGTAAGGGGGAGCACTCAGTTGAAGAAAATTTAGAATAGAGATTGGATCAGAGCAGAAGAGTGCAAGTATGTGCCCTTTGCCATTGATGTCAAAGGGGGAGAGAAGTCATGTGAAAAACTTAGAGTGCAGATGTGTAAGAGAAAGGGGAAGAATTTTAGAGAAAGGAAGAGTGCAGGTGTGTAAAGAGAAAGGGGGATAATCTTGTCTTGATGGCTGTTGCAAATTTTCACATCATATGTTGCCATCAATGACAAAGGGGGAGATTGTTGCAAGAATGTGCCTAATCAGTGTTGTCATTGATGTCAACATATCCTTGTTGTTATTGGTGTCAACTATATATTATTCTATTACTTGTTTAGAAGACTTGTATGTTGAGGATATTGAGAAAATTAGCCTCTCCAGAAGGAACAAGTGAGTTACAGAGAAGTGCAGTACAAACAGTGAGTTGTATGTTGAAGAACAGTCCAGTAAACTGCTCTGCATTTATTTCTACCTGAAGATCATGGTCTATAGATTGGAAGTAAGTTAGAGGTATGACTAAGGATGCTACATTCTGGGCTTAAGCCCTTTGCATGAAGATCTGAGTGAGTTGTGTTCACTAGAGCGAAACCTACTTTTTCTATAAGTTTAGTTGGGACAGGAAGAAAGTATTCTGCTCCGCATTCCTATGTAATAAAGTATTTTGTTCTATAGTTCTAGAAGGAAGTCTAGGATGATGATAAGTGCCTACAGTTGTAATGGTTCATGGTTTGGCAGTCTGTAAGCTATTTTTCTTTTATAACAGTTGAAGACAGTGAAGTTCATGTGTTCTGGTGAGAAGATTCCTATGGATAAAGTGGTTAAGGTTTGTGTGGTTTCTCTTGATGATTATAGTGTGCTTGTGGATGTCTCCTAATCATGTTCCTATCTAGACTTTGGTCCGTGTTAAGAAATTGAGATAGTGTGTGAAGATTGTTCCCAGATAATGTAGCGTGTAACAAGTCTTGGCTGACCTGGTTGATCCTAGTGATTGTGGAGATCTCTAGAATATTGTGGGAGCGTGTTGAGGCATGTAAGATCATGTTTGAGTACCAGCTAAGGCATGGTGTGATCTGCATTTCATTTCCTTTGCACTTTGTTCTAATAGGTCATGACCTATTTTATAAATGCTTGTAATATCGACCTTGGAGATTGTTCCAATGGTTGATGATTGTGATGCCGACCTTGATGATCATTCCATGGTTAATGTAATGTATAAATACTTGTAGTTGAGTCGTGGAAAAGGTGTCCTTGAGCAAAGATGAAAAGATAAGAAGAAAGGTCTGAAAGGCAGAGCAAAGAAGAGGCAGAGAAGAGTAGAGGTAGAACAGAATAGAGAATGCATGGGCATGATGCGAATATGCAAATAATAGAGCAGTGACACAAATCAATGAGTATGAAGAGTTGGGATTCAAAATTCAATTGCTAAATGATTGCACCCTGGCATAGTGATAGATGCTTAAATAGTATTCAATTATCATGCGTGATATGATTGGAAGCAAGTTTTTATCATCAAGGCAGTAAGCCGATAATGAGCCTTTAGTAGGGTTTAACAACCCTCATTATAGTCTTGCTAGGTTTAGGGTTGAGGCAGTGAGCCTGCTAAATCTAGTTGTACTTCATGGCAGTAAGCCAACATGTTCTAGGCCCGTGGAGTGACCAAGCCTGAACATCATTTTTGTAAAGATTACAATATATATATATATGAGAGCTAATCCTCTCTGTGGTTTTTCACTCTTTGGGTTTTCCACGTAAAATCTTGGTGTTATGTGTCATGCTTTTGTGGATGTTGTTCAGTTGTATATTTTGCTTCTATTGGATTATTCTTTGAAATGGTTAAAAGTAAAACTACATGAAAAGATTTATAGAACATTGATTCACCCCCCCTCTTAGTGTTCCTGATAATCAACAATCATGTTACTTTATGTTGATGACATTCTTGTTGTTGGGTCTAATATGTAGCATATGTTAGTTGCCATTGTACCAAAAGATCGACCTGTTAATGCTCGATACAACCACTTGACTTAACAAGAACGGGAGGCAGTTAAGCCCTTGTCGCAAACCACCGCAATGCTGCACTGAACAAGGAGACCAAGGGCCACACCTTGCAACAATCTCCCCCAGCACAAGCGCAGGGTTTAAACCCATGACCTCAGCTCTGATACCAATTGTTAGCTACTGTTGCACCAAAAGATCGACCTATTAATGCTCGATACAACCACTTGACTTAACAAGCACAGGAGGTAGTTATGCCCTTGTCGCAAACCACCGTAGCGTTGTGCTGAACAAGGAGACCAAGGGCCACACCTTACAACAGCATATTAGTGAGCTTAAGCAAAAATTAGCAAAGACATTTTCTATGAAGGATTTGGGTGCAACAAAACAAATCCTTGGTATGAGGATCTCACGGGACAGGAAAAATAGAAAATTATTTTTGTCACAAAATGAGTACATAGAGAAGGTGTTGAAAATCTATTTAACATTCTAAATGCAAAAGTAGTTAGTACACCTTTGCATAGTCATTTTAAATTGACTAAGGAGATGTGTCCAAAGACACAAGAGGAGGAAGAAAAAATGTTTAAGATACCATATGTATTAGTGTTTGACAACTTGATGTATGCAATGCTATGCACCAGGCTAGATATTGAACATGTTGTTGGAGTTGTGAGTAGGTATATGAGCAATCCAGGAATGGAACATTGGACTTTGGTAAAATGGATTCTCAGGTATTTGAGAGGAACTACTAAAAAGCAACTTTTTTTTGGAGGAACAAACTCTACTCTAAGAGGATATGTTGATTCTAATCTAGCAGGTGATATAGATAGTAGGAGGAGCACTACAGGGTATGTTTTTACTGTAGGAGGTACAAGAGTTAGTTAGATTTCTAGACTGCAAAAGGTTGTTGTGATTTCAACCACTGAAGATGAGTATGTAGCTTCTACTGAAGCTAGCAAGAAGATGATTTGGCTATAACATTTTCTGGAGGAATTAGGCCAGTAGTAGGAAGATAGCCCATTGTATACTAATAATGAGAGTGTCATTCATCTTACAACTAATTAAGCTCTTCATTTGAAGACTAAGCACATTTAGCTCAAGTACCACTTCATCTGGTCAGCTTTGGAGGATGGACAATTGAAGCTTGAGAAGATTCACACAAGTGAAAATCCTGCATATATGTTCACGAAGGAAGTCACACAGGAGAAACTAATTTCCTTATTAGTTTCCATTGGCCTTGACTAATAATGGTGGAAATGAGGAACCAACTAAACTAGGCATGATATCCAGTGGGAACTACAGGTGTAGCAGTGATGCTACAAGATCAATCTATAAGTGGGAGGTTGTTTGATGTCGATCCTAATCAGTCCCCAAGTGGGAGATTGTTAGTATGTGATGACTAATCATACTGCAAGGGCTACGGGTACCCACAATAAGGTAAATTTTGGTGACTCTATCAGCCATGGTTTCCTCCTAGAATAATTAATGGGGGAGTGTAGGGGGGCAGAACCCCTCCTACAGGGCCCGAGGGAAAAGCCCACAGTGGAAGTCTAGAGGCAGGACCCCTGAAGCAAAAATTGTCTATATTTAATAAAGGCATCGATAATTAGTTTGTTATTGGCCGACATGTAAAAACCCACTTTTGTTAACTGCCAAAGAGGCTTGATAAATAGCAGCTCAAGAGGGCAAAAATCCAAGAGTCATTTTTAAGATTGTAATGTATTTCATGTAGCATAGCAGCAATATTGAGCCACAATGATTGATTAGCTGGTTATAATCAATTTTGTTTTGCTCAATAATGAAATACTGGATAGTTGTTTTGTGGATATAGCCCACATTGGGTGAACCATGTTAAATCTCTATGTCCATTTGTGTTATTCTTCATTGTTATTTTCATGTATTTTAATCTGCATATAATTGGTATGTGTATTTCTCTAGTCTGTCTAACATAATCCTAACAACTGGTATCGAAGTTGTGTGTTTTCGGTTAATTGGTAGGAAATTTTAGATTTGAGTGGGAGCAATGGAAGAAGATAAATTCAAGGTCAAGAAGTTCAACAACCAAAATTATACATTATGGAAGATACAAATGGAAGATTACTTGTATCAAAAAAATCTATGGAGGCCATTGCAAGGAAAAAAAGCTAGCTGCGATGCCAGATGAAGAATGGGAGATACTAGATAGAAAGGCATTGGGAACCATTCGGTTCTGCCTGGCACCATTCATGGTGTCTAATATATCAAAAGCATCAACTACTAATGGATTGATGACAACGTTGGAGCAACTATATGAAAACCCTCATCCTTAAATAAGGTATTTGTTATGAAGTGTTTGTTTGACATGAAAATGAGTGAAGGAGGATTTGTAACAAATCATTTAAATCAATTCAATACAGTCACTAGCCAATTAAATTTTGTAAAGGTGAATTTTGATGAAGAGGTGATGGCTCTCTTGATATTATGTTCTTTTCTAGAAAGCTAGAATTGCTTGGTCATGGCTATAAGTAACTCTATATCTGGTTCAAACACATTAAAGTTTGATGATGTTGTTGGTGTTATCCTTAGCAAGGAAATGCGATGGAAAAGCACAGTTGAGAGTTCAACATAAAGGTCATGTCTTGAATGTAGAGAATAGGGGAAGATCAAAGGAGATAGAGAAAACCCATGCAAATCATGGGAAGTTACAAGGGAAGAAGGGTAGATCTCAATCCAGATGAAGAAAGGATTGCTGGCACTATGGAAAGCCAGGACACTTGAAAAAGGATTGCTCTTCTTAAAAAAACAAACAAGGAGATGGACAACAAGATGACAGTAAGGAAACTAATGTTGCAAGTAATAAATTACAAGATGTTTTAATTCTATGTTTAGATAATTCAAATGATTCTTCAGTAATAGATTCAGGGGCTTTGCTTCATGCCACACCCCATAGGAAATATTTCCTAGATTACGTTTAAGGTAATTTTGGATAGGTATATTTGGGTGATGATGAACCCTATCAGATTGTACGAAAAGGGAAGATAAAAATCAAATTATAGAATAGAAATCAATGGTTTCTGTAGGAGGTAAGACATGTTCCAAATTTGAGAAGGAATTTAATTTCTGCAGGACAACTGGGTAGTCAAGCCTGCATAGTTACTTTTTCAGACAAAGTCAGGAAGGTCACTAAAGGTGCACTAGTAGTATCTAAAGGTGAGAAGGTAGGCACATTGTATTTGTGTACTAGGAATACTTATTCTACCCTTGCTGCTATAGAAATAACAACTATAGGAACAACTACAGAAGCAACTGATGCAAGGACAACAAAGAAACTTACAGTAGTTGCTACAAGAACAGATACAAAACTGTGGCATCATAGACTTGGGCACATGAGTGAGAAAGCGACGAAGATCCTTCACTCCAAAAAGTTGCTACCAGGACTGAAGTAGATTGACTTAGAGTTATGAGAGAATTGTGTCTACGGGAAACAAAAAAAAGTCTAATTTCTCAAGGTTGGGAAAGAGAAGAAGAGTGAGAAGTTAGAGCTTGTGCATTCAGATGTATAGGGACCAAATCATGAATTATCTCTTGGTGGATCTTGTTATTATGTTACTTTTATTGATGATGCAACTAGGAAAACATTGGTCTATTTCATAAAAAGAAAATCAGATGTGCTTGAAACATTCAAAAAGTGGAAAGCTTTGGTTGAGATTGAGACTAGGAAAAAGGTGAAGTGTCTCAGATTTGATAATGGAGGTGAGTATTGCAGTAGAGAGTTTGAGAAATACTATTCATACAATGGAATCCATAGGTAGAAATCAGTTCTGGGGACCCCACAATAAAATGGCTTGTCTAAGAGGATGAATAGGACAATCATGGAGCCTGTAAGGAGCATGAGGCTGCATGTTGGACTGCCTTTACATTTCTGGGCAGATGTTGTACATACTATTGTTTATTTAATAGATGAAGGACCTTCAAATCCCTTGGATGGTGGTATTCCAAAGGAGGCATGGACATGTAAGAATGTAAACTATTCTTTTATGAAAAAATTTGGTTGTGAAGCTTTTGTCCATGTTGACATTAAAAAGAGAACCAAGCTTGAGGCTAAATCTCTTAAATGTACCTTTAATGGATATGGAATAGATGACTTTGGTTATTGGATATGGGATTATAAAAATTAGAATATTATTAGGAGCAGAGATGTGTTATTAAATGAGAAGGTCGTGTATAAGGATCAACTATAGGAAAAGAAGCATGGACATGCAATAAAGAAATATGTGGTACTAGATGAAATTCGAGAAAATAAATTGTCATTGGTACCTAATGCTTAGCAACAACAAGATATCCCACAAACTCCCGCAAGTGTTAGATTCTCTACAAGGATAAGTAGACCTCTAGAAAGATTTTCTTCTTCTTTATATTCTATTTTATTAACTGGTTATGGTGAACCTAAAGTTTATGAAGAAGCAATGCAGGTAGATGCCTAACAGTAGTGGGAGTAAGGCATTAAAGAGGAAATGGATTCATTGTTGTAGAATTAAACTTGGGACACATTCAACTTATCTACAGGTAAAAGAGCATTACCAAATAAATGGGTTTCCAGGTTGAAGGAAGAGGAAGGAGGCAAGAAAAGATATAAGGCCAGACTTGTAGTAAAAGGCTTTGCACAGAAAAAAGGTATAGACATTGGTGAAATATTTTCTCCAGTTGTAAAAATAATGACTTCAATTAGGACTATTCTAAGTCTTGTGGCTATGGAAGACTTGCATCTTGAACAACTAGATGTGAAAACAACTTTTCTCCATGGGTATTTGGAAGAAGAGATATATATGCAACAACCATAGGGATATGAGGTCAAAGTTAAGGAGGATTTAGTGCACATGTTAAAGAAGAGTCTATATGGCCTAAAGAAAGCACCCTGACAGTGGTATTGAAAATTTGATAAGTTTATTGCTAAACAAGGTTACAACAAATGTGACTTTGATTATTGTGTTTACTTTAAAAGATTGGATAATAGTAGCTATATTATCCTATTACTTTATGTTGATGACATGCTTGTTGCCGGGTCTAATATGCAACATATTAGTAAAATTAAGTAGAAATTAGTAAAGACATTTGTTGTGAACGATTTAGGTGAATCAAAACAAATCCTTGGTATAAGGATCTCATGGGATAGGAAAAATAGAATATTGTTTTTTTCACAAAGTGTGTATATATAGGTGTTGAAAAGATTTAACATGCTGAATGCAAAAGCAGTTAGTACACCTTTACCTAGTCATTTTAAATTCACTAAGGAGATGCGTCTAAAGACATAAGAGGAGGAAGACAAAATGTCTAAGATACCATATGCATCAGCGGTTGGTAGCTTGATGTATGTAATGGTATTCACAAGGCCAGATATTGCATATGCTATTGAAGTTGTGAGAAGGTATATGAGCAATCTGGGAATGGAACATTGGACTGTGGTAAAATGGATTCTCACGTATTTGAGAGGAACTACTACAAAGCAACTCTGTAAATTGGAGGAACAAACTCTACTCTAAGAGGTTATATTGATTCTGATTTGGCAGGTGATATAGACAGCATGAGGAGCACTACAGGGTATATTTTTACTATTGGAGGTACAAAATCCAATTGGATTTCTAAACTGCAAAAGGTTGTTGCACTTTCAACCACTGAAGCTGAGTATGTAGTTGCTACCAAAGCTAGCAAGGAGATGATTTGGTTGCAACATTTTCTAGAGGAATTGGGCCAGCAACAAGAAGATAGTCCATTGTATACTAATATCCAGAGTGCCATTCATCTTCCAAAGAATCCATCTCTTCATTCGAAGACTAAGCACATCCAGGTTAGGTACCGCTTCATCCGTTTAGTTTTGGAGGATGTGCAGTTGAAGCTTGAGAAGATTCACACAAGTGAAAATTTTACATATATTTTCATGAAGGTAGTCACATGGAAGAAACTGAGTTCCTCATTAGTTTTCATTGGCCTTCTTGACTAATAATGGTGGAAATGAGGAAACAACTAATCTAGGCATGAAATCCAGTGGGAGCTATTGGTGTAGTGGTGATGCTCGAGGATCAGTCTCCAAGTGGGAGGTTGTTTAGTGTGGGGCCTAATCATTCCCCAAGTGGGAGATTGTTATTATGTGGTGATTGATCATGCTATAAGGGCTGCGGGTACCTACAACAAGGTAAATTTTGGTGACTTTGTTAGCTACGATTTCCCCCCAAAATAATTAACAATGGAATGTGGGAGGCAAAGCCCCTCCTATGAGGCCCGAGGGGCTTATCCTACCAGTGAAGTCCCAGAGCTGAAGCCCATGGTGGGAGTCTAGGGACAACACCCCCATCAGGAGTTCTAGGGGGTAGCACCCCTGAAGCAAAAATGGCCTATATTTAATAAAGGCATTGACAAATAGTTTTTTTATTGGACATATAAGAACCCATTTTTATTAACCACCAAAGAGGCTTAATAAATAGTAGCTGGAGAAGGTGAAAAGCCAAGAGTCATGGTTGAGATTGTAATGCATTTCATGTAGCATAGCATCAGTATTTGGAGCAATTGTATGAAAAACCCTCAGCCTCAAATAAGGTATTTCTTATGAAGCATTTGTTTAACATGAAAATGAGTGAAGGAGGATATGTAACATATCATTTAAATCAATTCAATATAGTCACTAGCCAATTAAATTCTACAAAGGTGAATTTTGATGAAGAGGTGAGGGCTCTCTTGATATTATGTTCTTTGTCAGAAAGATTGAATAGCTTTGTCATGGTTGTAAGTAACTCTGTCTCTAGTTCAAACACATTAGAGTTTGATGATGTTGTCCTTAGTGAGGAAATGTGATGGAAAAGTGTAGGTGAGACTTAAACATTGGGTAATGTCTTGAATGTAGATAACAAGGGAAGATTAAAGGAGAGAGGAAAAAGCCCTGCAAATCATGGGAAGTCACAAGGGAAGAAGGGTAGATCTTAATCCAGAGGAAGGAAGGATTGTTGGCACTGTGGAAAGCCAAGACACTTGAAAAAGGATTGTTGATCTTAGAAAAACAAATAATGAGATGAAAAACAAGATGACAGTAAGGAAGCTAATGTTGCAAGTAATAAATTACAAGATGCTTTAATTCTATGTTTAGATAATGCAAGTGATTCTTAGGTAATAGATTCAAGGACTACATTTCATACCACACCCCATAGGAAATATTTCCTAGATTATGTTCAATGTAATTTTGGATAGGTATATTTGGGTGATGATGAACTTTGTTAGATTGTTGGAAAAGGGAAGATAAAAATTAAATTTTATAGAATGGAAATCAATGGCTTCTATAGGAGGTAAGGCATGTTCCAAATTTGAGAAGGAATTTAATTTCTGCAAGACAACTAGGTAGTCAAGCCTGCATAGTTACCTTTTCAAACAAAGTATGGAAGGTCACTAAAGGTGCACTAGTAGTAGCTAAAGGTGAGAAGGTAGGCACATTGTATTTGTGTACTGGAAATACTTATTCTACCCTTTCTGCTACAGAAAGAGCTTTTAAAGGAGCAACTACAGAAACATTTGATGTAGGGACAACAAAGACACTTACAACAGTTGTTGCAAGAATAGATGTAGAACTGTGGTATCATAGACTTGGGCACATGAGTGAGAAAGGGATGAAGATCCTTCACTCGAGAAATTTTTTGCTAGGACTAGAGTAGATTGACTTAGATTTCTGTGAAAACTATTTCAATGGGAAATAGAAAATAGTCAGATTTCTCAAGGTTGGGAAAGAGAAGAAGAGTGCAAAGTTAGATCTTGTGCATTTAGATGTATGGGGACCAACTCAGGTATCATCTCTTGGTGGCTCTTGTTATTATGTTACTCTTATTGATGATGCAACTAGGAAAACATGGGTGTATTTCATAAAAAGAAAACTAGATGTGTTTGAAACATTCAAAAAGTGGAATGCTTTGGTTGAGAATGAGACCGGGAAAAAGATGAAGTGTTTCATATTTGATAATGGAGATGAGTATTGTAGTAGAGTTTGAGAAATTCTATTCATATAATGGATTCCGTAGGAAGAAAATAGTTCCGAGGACCCCACAAGAAAATGGTGTGTCTAAGAGGATGAATAGGACAATCATGGAGTGTTCAAGGAGCATGATGTTGCATGATGACTGCCTTTACATTTCTGGATAGATGTTGTACATATTGATGTTTATTTAATAAATAGAGGACCTTCAAATCCTTTGGATGGTGGTATTCTAGAGGAGGCATGGATAGGTAAGAAGGTAAACTATTCTTCTTTGAAAACTTTTGGCTGTGAATCTTTTGTCCATGTTGACATTGAAAATAGAACCAAGCTTGAGGCTAAATCTCTTATATGTACCTTCATTGGATATGGAATAGATGACTTTGGTTATTGGTTATGAGATTATAAAAATCAGAAAATTATTAGGAGAGATGTTATATTCAATGAGAAGGTCATGTATAAAGATAAACTAGAGGAAAAGAAGAATGAATAAACAATAATGGAATATGTGGTGCTGGATGAAATTCCAGATAATAAATTGCCATTGGTACCTGATGCTTAGCAAAAAAAGATATCCCACAAACTCTTGCAAGTGTTAGACATTCTACAAGGTTAAGTAGACCTCATTAGTTTCCATTGGCCTTCTTAATTGATAATGGTGGAAATGAGGAACCAACTAATCTAGGCATGAAATCTAGTGGGAGCAATAGGTGCAGCGGTTATGCTCTAGGGTCAGTCTCCAAGTGGGAGGTTGTTTGGTGTTGAGCCTGATCAGTCCCCAAGTGGGAGATTTTTAGTATGTGGTGATTGATCATGCTGGAGGGGCTGAGGGTACCTGCAACAAGGTAAATTTTGGTGACTTTGTCAGCCATGGTTTCTCTCCAGAATAATTAACGGGGGAGTGTATGGGGCAGAGCCCCTCTTGCAGGGCTCAGGGGCTTATCCTGCTAGTGAGGGTCTGGGGGCAAAGCCCATAGTCATGGTCTAGGGGCATCACCTACCATGATGATCACTAATGGAGAGACAAAAGAAATTCCAATGCTTTGTTAGAGAAACTGTTTAATTGTCTACTACTATGAATCAATGAATGATTTTTCTACTTGCAGTTGCAACAAGGTCTAAAAGGTAGGTGCATTTACTAGAATAATGTGATACCCAACAATTTGAAATAGGAATAATAAGTAGTAGTTTTCCATAGTCCATATTTGTTATTTGTAAATATTTTTTTGCTAAAACTATGTAGAGATTTTTAAATCAACATTGTAGATCACACTCTATAGTCCATCATCAAGATGTGATGTATTATCAGTATAAGATAGGCAAACAATCTCATCCTAGTTGTGGATTACAAAGTGTGATCTAAAACATTAATGTTAAAGTCTCTACTTAATAGAATTATTGAGCTGTGAAGATTGTTGGTTGTAATCAGTTTTCTTTTGCTGGATAATGAAATATTGGATGGCTATTTTGTGGATGTAGCCCACATTGGGTGAACCACGTTAAATCTCTGTGTTCATTTGTTTTATTATTCATTGTTATTCCATGTATTGTAATCTGCATAAAATTGGTAATGTGTATTTCTTTAGTCTGCCTAACATAATCCTAACAACAAGGCATATGTGCATGTTCCAAAGGACATGCAAACAAAGTTGGAAAACAAGGTTGTGAAATGTATCTTCAATGAGTATAATTATGCTGTGAAAGGATACAAGATTTGGGATCCTATTACACAAAATTGTGACTTTTAGAGAAACTAAGCCTTCTTTTGTTACATTGCAACTAGAACAAAGTGAATAGAAATATATTATTTGACTTCCTTCTACACCTAAGAAAGTTCAATTGAGCCCCCTAGATAGACAAGAAGTTGAGGAGAGTTCTGAAAGGAAGCTAGGTGTGCGGAAATTGCTTCCTACACTAATCTAATGAGGAGAGGACTATGAAAATTTAATTTAATCCTTATCACTACAGCAATACACAAGAACCAGAAAGAAGACTGAAGAAGAGAGACAAAGATTTACGGTGGAGAAAACCCTTATCGGGTGAAAAACCCCATACTTAGAAAATTGCACAAAGTATTAACAAATCTGAAAGTTGTTTACAATACACTTGTAATGCAAGCTTTAATGGTCTTTGACACTCATGTCTAGAGTCAATCTAGTAGCATAACAGTACCTATAAACCTGTGTTGCAACTCCATTTCCAAGCACCTGTTTATATAGAAAATACAAGCCAATATTGGACCTCTCTTGGGATGGGTGTCCAACTTGGCCTCATGGCCCTAAACCCACACCTAAGGACACTTGGTCAACATTGTAGAATGTGCCAGACACTTATCCACATCTCCCATCCCAAAGAGGTCACCTATTTCCAAAATGGGCTATGACAGATGCTCTTACGACCGTCATAGAATCTTTCATAGTGGTTACAACTTACAACTGTAAGAGAATTTGTCATACATAGGCTATAAATAGCATATTCTCTTACAACATGTCATAGTCCACCTTGGGGCACCCAAATATGCCTTTTTCAAAGATGCTTCATGACACATGTCTTCACATGTCTTACATGCTTCTATTTCTGACTCTTACATGTCATAGATTCGTCATAGGAATCCGTCATAACTATTTCAGTCAAACATTCCCTTATACAACATGAAAGATGTTGACACATGGTAAAATGCTCCTATCACAAAGTGGGATGCCTATCTCCTCATGTGAGGACAAAATTACAAGTTGTCATCATCCATGTAGGATGACACATCACCGTGCCATATCCCACATGACAATATGGAATTTATAATTTATTTACAACATAGGAAATTAATTAATACATACAAACATAAATAATGCAAGGAATTACCAAGGTTGAGACACCTTAATTCCCAACATTCTCCCACTTGTCGAACACCTTGTAAGAGCCATTAGAATAATAGGATTTAACTGCTATAGGCCGAGAGGCCCATAGACTCCGAACACCATCTGAACTTTTCTGTGCTCACTAGTTTCATCAATGAATCTAGAACATTCTTCAAAGTATCTACCTTCTCCAAATTTACCTTTCCATCCTCAACCATGTCTCGCATGAAGTGAAACTCAACATCAATGTGCTTTGTTCTAGCATGGAAAGTTGGATTCTTCACAAGGCAAATTGCACTCTGACTGTCACAACTGATCATGATCTGACCTACATCAACACCAATATTTGAACACAATCTCTTAAGCCAAATAGCTTCCTTACAAGCATGATTTGCTGCCATATACTCAGCTTTTGTCATGGACAAAGCAACAATAGGTTGTCACTTACTCATCCAACTAATAGCACCACCAAACAGTGTAAACACATAAGCACTAGTGGATCTCTTGCTATCAATGTCACCTGCCCAATCTGAATCCACAAATGTCAATGGAATGCAAAGGTCTTGTAACATTACCATGATAGCATATGGAATACTCAGAAGTACCCCTCAAATATATGAACACTCGCTTAACTGTATCCTAATGAACCCATCTAGGATTAGCCATAAATCGACTAAGGACTCCCACTGCTTTGCAATGTCTAGTCTTGTGTAGACCATAGCATACATCAAACTAACAACACTAGCATAAGGTACTTTGCTCATGTCCTCCACCTCACTAGGAGATTTTGGATAATCCTCAATAGACAACTTTGTCCCCAAAGAAACGGGAACACACAAATTGGTCTACAATCTTCCATGCTGAACCTTTCCAACACGATCTTCACATACTTACTTTGGCTTAACCAAAGTTTTCTATTGGTTCTATCTCTTCTGATTTCCATTCCTAGAATGTACCTAGCTGCCCCTAAATCTTTCATTTCATACTGTACTGATAGCTGAGATTTAAAATTAGAAATTATATTCTTACCCTTCCCAATGAGCAACATATAATCAACATACAATGCAACAATCAGAATACGATCACCATCAAACTTCAAGTACACATAGTGATCTGATTTCAATCTCACAAATCTAGTTGACAACTCAAAGGCATCAAACTTCAAGTACCATCTCCTAGGGGATTGCTTCAAACCATACAAAGACTTCTTAAGTTTGCAAAACAAATTTTCTTTACCTTTCACCATGTAATGATATAGCTGTGACATGTAGATTTCTTCCTCCAAATCACCATGAAGGAAAGTTGTCTTCACATCCATCTATTCTACCTCTAAGTCATAAGCTACTGCAAGAGACAATAGGAATTGAATGGATGTCATCTTTGCAACAAGAGACAAGATCTCACCATAATCTATACCCTCCACTTGTGAATACCCCTTCGCAACCAATCTGGCCTTATACTTCTCAACACTGCCATCTACACTAAATTTCTTCTTGAACACCCATTTGCATCCAACGGGTTTCCATCTATGAGGCAAAGGCACCAAGCCCCATGTTTGATTCTTTTCCAAAGAAGCCATTTCATCCTCCATGGCCTCCTTCCACGAGCTTGTATCTTTCATGTCCATAGCCTCTGATATAGTTCTATGTTCATCACTGTTAGCAAGCAAAGCAAAAGCACAACTAGAATCAAGCAATATAAAACCAAACCTTTTAGGTTGCTTTCTTATCCATGTAGACCTCCTCAAGAGCTGAGGTTGAGGTTCAACTTCTTCATCTAATCTTTCAGAGCTACTAGAGCTCTCCTCATCATCAGGTCCAACATTGTCTTTCTGTTTAGTCTTCTTAGGGGTAGTAGGAAACTGAACAACATCCTCTTTCTTTTCCTTTTCTTCTAGCTGTAAAACAACAGAAGAAGGTGTAAGCTCTCTGAAGATGATACTACTACTATACAACACTTTTTCAGCCACAGGGTCTCAAATCTTTTATCCTTTCACATCGACACCATAGCCAATGAAGATACACTTCACAGCCTTGTTCTCCAACTTTGACCACTTCTCCCTAGACACATGTGCATATGCCTCACAACCAAAAACATGAAGATGCCTTACTATGTAAGGAAATGAGGACATCTCAGAACGTATTTCTAAGAAAAGTGGTGTCTTCGACAAATTTCAATTCTTTCCAAATGCTTCAAAAACACGCACAACTATGCCTTTAAAGCGGAAACAGACATAGAACATTTCCTATATTGACCCTTAGAGGAAAGCACAAGTGAACAATATCTAGTTTCAACAGTAGAGACATTAAACATGAAAGACAGAACAAGAACACAGATTTACGTGGGGAAAACCCTTACAGGTAAAAAACCCCACACTCCAAAAGCCCAGATCACCATTGTATTATTCAGCAACAAAAAAATAGTTACAATACAAAACTGGCAATAAGCCTTTCATGAAGACTTACATCTTGTTCCTTCAGAAGAATAACTGACAGTAACCCTGCACAAAGTTCTCCAGCACTTGGTTGGTTCTTCATACTGTGATCATGCCACAAACAGCACACAGTACAGAACTACATCTTCTCAGCCAGAACAATTTCATTTGAACTCTGTTTTCATCCTCTTCTCAGTCCCTTCACATGCTGTTCACATGCTGCATACAGCATACAGCATAAGACTTCACAGAAGAAGAAAACCAAAGGTCTCTCTCGAGAAGAACTCTCTCACACTTCTGACTCGATTACACACTTGCTTTTTAGCAATCTAATCGATTCTCATGCAAACGACAGTTCATTCTAGCTGCCCAGTATCGCTGACATCCAACTGTCCAAACCGTTCGCATAACTATCTAACCGTTCACATTCTCATAGGAAACTTTAGTCCCACATGCACAAGTTCTAGTTGGACATCTGGGTTTAAATGCCTGAACACACGTAAGATAATTGTCGGTGCTTTTGCCGCCGACGACTCCAGACTAAGTCTCATCGGAGTAACCAACATCATCAGTGAACACTTCAACACTCACTCCGACAGTTCCTTGTCTCACCGACGCCAACACAACGCCAACTCTTCATCGGAGTGACAATTCAAGGCTAGGCCGATAGAAGTTCTCACGCCGACGCCAATCACCAACTTCCATCGGGGTGACCAATGCCCATCGGAGAAACTTCCAAATGTCAGCCCAACAAGGATTGTCAAGCTGATGACCGTTCCATCGGAGAGACACCAACAATCGTCAAGACTAAACCAAACTTCACTGAAGACCAATGTCTCACCGATGCCAAAGCCAATGTCGTCCATCAGAGAGAGAACTCAAGGCTTGGCTGACAGTGATTCTCATGCCGACGCCAACCCTTCATCGGTATAACATGAAGTAACGGGGAGACTTCTTCCAGCTACGCCGATAACACTACTCACTCCGATGATCTTTCATCAGAGTGACTCATGCCGACAAGATCGCTAACCCTTCATCCATCGTCTGTGTGACCCAACACTATCGGAGCTCCTACCACCAAATTTACCGATGGTCAACCTCATGCCGATGTCCCACTAGCATCGGTAAGACCTTGGAGATCGGCATAAGACACTGAACTCCTGCCGATAGTAAACCTCATGCCGATAGCTAGCCCTCCATCGGTGTAACCTAGCAGATCGGCCAAAGACCTCTTACTCCCATCGATACAAGGAGTCAAGCTGATAACAAAGGATAACCAAGGAACCAATGAACTTGTAATTTGAGTCACTAGTACTCAACATTCTCCCACTTGACGAAGGAATTACAGGAAACCATCAATGCTCTATATCACAAAACCAAAGCTGATACTGCCACCACTCCACTATGCTCACATGCTCCACAGAAGTTTTAACAAAAACAACTTCAAAGCTTCCAGAACACAGCCATGAGAAACATCCTCCAGAAACAAGATAAACCATCAGCTAGAACAACAATCAGTAAGCTGACTGTACCCATCCAACTGAACATAAAACCCACATGATTGAAAATAGCACACACAGCCAGTGCTAAAACATCCAATCACTCATACCTTAAAGGTATGAACATCAGTAGACTCATGCCACCTACATATACACCCATCAACTGCAAATACAAGCTCCATATGTCAACTAGTCAAAGAAGACCAGACACATAAAGAACTCCACTGCATGGATAATGCAGATCTGAAAAAGATCATGGCATACAAAATCCACCAATAGCATTACATAGAAAGTGTAAATATCATGTAGTACCAAGGAAACATCCACCATGATATGCAAATCAATAACCTGCAAGAACAACACCTCACAACCAGTCCAAAGTTCTCCAATTTCTCCACATCCAACAAAAGAAAGAGATAACAGGACAGAACCTTCATGCTGTCACCCAACAACATAAGTGAAAGCACATGACCACAAACTAGTGACCATCAACTCCAACCAAATCTCAAAACAATGTAGTGTGAAACACACCATCAAAGAAACTAACTGAGACCAAGAGGAACACTGCACATCATATACCTGTAGACAATCCTTTTACATACACCTTTGAATGCCAACTGTGTCAAGTATGATCTCCTTCAAAACACCCCAAAGAAGAACATCATAACAACATCCAAACAAACATTCAATCTCCAAGATCAACTAACATGGATGTAAGCTTCACAAACCAAAGAAGATCAAACTAATTCATTTCCCATTTCAGGAAATCAGCCCATTAACCATCTCCTAACAGTCCTCATCAATGAATGATATCTCTAAACTCAAATGCAAAAGGAGATAAACATGCTATCCATCTCTCACAATGAATCCTCTAGAACCATATCTATGAAAGAAAGCATAAAACACCTAAGAGAAACAATGGGCTATACCTCTCAAGTGAAACTTGTCGAGTAGACCAAGAGTGGGGAAAGAGAATGTTCTTCCAAGATACCCAAGTCCCAATGACTTTCTCCAAGAACAATCTCCTCTAGATCTTTTGTTGAATTCACATTGAACCAAGGTAAAGACTCCTCAAACTTCCAGCTGTAAACTCTGATTTAGCACAACATATATAGTCTCACCTTATTCTCCATGTATCCATGAGTACCTTTGAACAATCACCTCATGCTGAACTCCAACTGCATCACTACAACACTATGAAGTAATCAAGAAAAAGGTAAATGTACCCAAACATAGAGAAGTAACCAGACCACTGTCAAAACTCCAATCATCTGAATCAGGAACTTATCATGACATCATGATCTTACCATCTCCATTAGGAGATTCCATGCTCTAGGTGAACATAACCATGGTCTCTAGATCAATGTATCATACCAAAATTCAAAAGTAGAAATCATGATATGAAACAAACCAAAATTCTAAACCAACATCACCTGTCAAGCACCACCAACACCTCAGCCAAGAATTTCATGAATCCTCCATGACTCCAAGATGTTACTCATCCTCAAATAGTGCCCCTGCAAATGCGAAAGAACCCTTCTGCAGCAACAGGATCAAAGAGCTCCTCCTAGTAGCATCTGCAACACTAAAGAAGATCATTCACCACTAAGTGATGAAACACACAGTCAATGCTAAAGCTCCCACTGAACTGTAACAACAGAGCTTTCCAAGCATCCTGACCAAACATCTCCTAATCTGAAAATCTTCCAGGTCCACAAATTAATATGTCCATGTGACTATAAAACCAAGTGACACCAAGATCTCCAAACCAAGGAAATAAACTATCACTGTCAATAGCTTACACAAACCTGTGTATTCAAGCTATACATGACATCATGATACACTTACTACAAGTCTCCATAACCAACTATTCAGATACTCTACAACATCCATCCTCTCATCCCAAAACAGTCACACCAATGCCAAAGTGACCACAGACAAGGCCAGCTAACAAATCTGCATAAACACTGAAACAACCTTGTGGATAAAGACAGTCCACATCTGAGTCATCTCACTATAGCTTAATAGGTGATCAGCCCACAAAACTACATAACTCGTAGATCCAACCAATGTATCATGCAAACTCACTATCACACTGGAAACTGCAAAACTAAGATTTCAAGGAATAAATAACAATGTAGACAATAAGACTCAAGCATCATAAAACTTACTTTTCACTGATTCACCCAACATGTCCACAACCAGAGCACCATAGTCAAGAAACTAGAAGCATTACCATAGAAATGCTGAGTGTCATATCACATACCAGCACTCCCATGCAGAGAAAGCATTTCACCTCCTCACACCATGCACAGAGCATGCATGCAAAACTGCAACTATATCATCCAATAACATCCCAAAAGCCAGGGTCTAGAAATAGCTTAACTGCAGCTTCACAAAACCACAAGTTTTTCTTTTGACCGTGTAAAACCTGCAAAACCACCGTGTTTGAAACACACCCATGCACATCCATATCCACTTCACATCTGGAAAACCCAAAAGTTTGCAGCACAAACTCCATAACAGTTAAACCAAAATAATGTATCATCATGAATATGCATAACCATAGATTTTAAGGAAAAACTATAAAACGCCTCAAATCCAATAATCATGAATCTGAGTCATGCAAGTACAAAATATCCATTTAAGGAAACAATAGTTCAAGAGCTTCAGGCCCACTTGTAGACCAATCTCTCAAACCACCAACATGCACATGCATCTGAGAGAATCAGGCTATTACAGAAGCTCTCAGATCATCCAATGATCAACTCCAAAGCCTGCATGCAATCAGGGTAACAAAAAATTATGCCTTCCAATACCAGGAACAAAACACCCAGCATAAGCACAATACTCCATGGCTGAACAGTAACACAAACTTCTCCATATCATCAGAGAGCCTCTCACACAGACACCCAATATGAAAGTTACTGCAGCAACACAGCCTCAAAGCAAACCCCATGCAACAAGATTACATACTGTCAATTAAGAGCCTCAGGCCACATCATGACCAGCTCTAGTCTCTTCACCATCCTTCAAGCACTGCTGAAACAGAAACACAAGATCAACTGCCAGACTTTCACTCAAACAAGGATCAAACTAATAGACATTTCCTTCAGATTTCCTCAAGCCTGCCACACTAAGAAATCACCACAGAAGGAATACACCAGGAACTCGTACATGCAAACACATGCAGCACACAAATGTACATATGTGAGCAACAAAGCATATCCTAGAAGAAGGCTCTGATACCACATGTAAGGAAATGAGGACATCTCAGAACGTATTTCTAAGAAAAGTGGTGTCTTCGACAAATTTCAATTCTTTCCAAATGCTTCAAAAACACGCACAACTATGCCTTTAAAGCAGAAACAGACATAGAACATTTCCTATATTGACCCTTAGAGGAAAGCACAAGCGAACAATATCTAGTTTTAACAGCAGAGACATTAAACATGAAAGACAGAACAAGAACACAGATTTATGTGGGGAAAACCCTTACGGGTAAAAAACCCCACACTCCAAAAGCCCAGATCACCATTGTATTATTCAGCAACAGAAAAATAGTTACAATACAAAACTGGCAATAAGCCTTTCATGAAGATTTACATCTTGTTCCTTCAGAAGAATAACTGACAGTAACCCTGCACAAAGTTCTCCAGCACTTGGTTGGTTCTTCATACTGTGATCATGCCACAAATAGCACACAGTACAGAACTACATCTTCTCAGCCAGAACAATTTCATTTGAACTCTGTTTTCATCCTCTTCTCAGTCCCTTCACATGCTGTTCACATGCTGCATACAGCATACAACATAAGACTTCACAGAAGAAGAAAACCAAAGGTCTCTCTCGAGAAGAACTCTCTCACACTTCTGACTCGATTACACACTTGCTTTTTAGCAATCTAATCGATTCTCATGCAAACGACAGTTCATTCTAGCTGCCCAGTATCGCTGACATCCAACTGTCCAAACCGTTCGCATAACTATCTAACCGTTCACATTCTCATAGGAAACTTTAGTCCCACATGCACAAGTTCTAGTTGGACATCCAGGTTTAAATGCCCGAACACACGTAAGATAATTGTCGATGCTTTTGCCGCCGACGACTCCAGACTAAGTCTCATCGGTGAACACTTCAACACTCACTCCGACAGTTCCTCGTCTCACCGACGCCAACACAACGCCAACTCTTCATCGGAGTGACTTCTGCCATCGGAGTGACAATTCAAGGCTAGGCCAATAGAAGTTCTCACGCCGACGCCAATCACCAACTTCCATCGGGGTGACCAATGCCCATCGGAGAAACTTCCAAACATTAGCCCGACAAGGATTGTCAAGCCGATGACCGTTCCATCGGAGAGACACCAACAATCGTCAAGACTAAACCAAACTTCGCTGAAGACCAATGTCTCACCGATGCCAAAGCCAATGTCGTCCATCAGAGAGAACTCAAGGCTTGGCCGACAGTGATTCTCACGCCGACGCCAACCCTTCATCGGTATAACATGAAGTAACGGGGAGACTTCTTCCAGCTACGCCGATAACACTACTCACTCCGATGATCTTTCATCGGAGTGACTCACGCCGACAAGATCGCTAACCCTTCATCCATCATCGGTGTGACCCAACACTATCGGAGCTCCTACCACCAGCTTTACCGACGGTCAACCTCATGCCGATGTCCCACTACCATCGGTAAGACCTTGGAGATTGGCATAAGACACTGAACTCCTGCCAATAGTAAACCTCATGCCGATAGCTAGCCCTCCGTCGGTGTAACCTAGCAGATCGGCCAAAGACCTCTTACTCCCACTGATACAAGGAGTCAAGCCGATAACAAAGGATAACCAAGGAACCAATGAACCTGTAATTTGAGTCACTAGTACTCAACATACTAAAGGTTTTCTACCAGACCACACCTCCATGGGTGTCTTTCCAACAAGAGATGATGTAGGAGATCTATTTACCAGATAGCAAGCAGTGGCAATAGCTTCAGCCAAAAAATTTTGTTCTAGGCCAGCTCCACTAAGCATACTCCTAACCTTCTCCATCAGTGTCCTGTTCATCCTTTCTGCAACTCCATTTTGTTGTGGGGTGTATGGAATTGTCTTATGTCTTTCAATTCCAAGTGTTTTACAATATTTATCAAATTCTGTAGAACAGAACTCACCACTGTTGTCAGTTCTCAAACACTTAATCTTTTTACCAGTCTGATTTTTAGCAAAGGGCTTAAACTCCTTAAACTTACTATAGACTTTAGATTTGCTCCTGAGAAAAAATATCCATTTCCTTCTACTGTAATCATCTATGAAAGATACAAAATATACAAATTTTGATAATGAAGGAACATTAACAGAACCAAATACATCAGAATGAACAAGGTCCAACACACCAGAAGACTTATGAGAACTTGAATAAAACTAAACATGGTTTTTCTTTCCATAAATGCAATGTTCACAAAATTCAAACTCAAGATTACAATCATCTAACCCTGCAACGAGGTTCTTTTTTTTAGGGTATGCAAACCCTTCTCACCAATGTGGCCAAATATCTTATGCCATAACATTTTCTTTTCAGTAGGAAGTTTAACTTCCAAGGCATGATTACAAACATCAGAACTAGAAACAATAGATCTCTTAACTGCTCATTCAGATGGTGGGGATGAAGTGACTGCTTCCCTCTTCCTTGAATCATAAGAACTATTGCATTGTGAAATGCATGCCTCTAGCTGAAATAGAGTACCTCTCCTAGTACCCTTAGAAAGAACCATATCTCCTCTAGTCATCTTACATCCTTCTTTCGAAAAGACAACCTGCACACCTACATAATTCAAACTACTTACAAAAAGTAGGTTCTGTGCTAATCTTGGGATATGCATAACCCCAGAGATCCCCTTCACTCAACCATCAGGGAATTGGATAGAGACTCTTCCATGACCAACAATCTTCAGATGAGAGTCATCACCCAAGTACACCTTTCCACCATCAAAATCCTCATAATTAGTCAACCAGTCTCAATGCGAGGTCATGTGGAATGATGTACCAGAGTCAATCAGCCACACATCATCAGATGCATGGGTTGCCAAGGCTGCAATGAAAGCATCACCATCATCTTATGATTTGTTGAAATCTGAATCTGGGGTTTTCTTCTTCTTTTTCTTTTCTTCTTTGCATTCCTTTCAGAAATGCCCAAATTTACCATAGTGCCAACAGATAGCCTTGGACTTTCCAAGAGATTTGGATCTACCCTTCTTAGCTTTCTTGTCCTTCTTTTTCCCTTTCTCCTTGGGTCTTCCACGAACTGTAAGAGCCTCTTTAGCTGCATCAGAAGACTTTCTTCGCATCTCTTCGAATAATAGCAAAGAAACCATTTCATCCATTTTGAATGTGAATGTGGTGCTTCCAATAGCCATGATAAGGTGATCCCATGAGTCTGGCAAAGAACAAAGCAGGGTCATACACTGATCCTCGTCCATTTTCACACCAATAGATGTCAATTGTGCAACCAGCATGTTAAAAGCATTCATATATTTAGCAATGGATCCTCCATCCTCCATTTGAAGAGAATACAACTTCTTTCTCAGAAAAAAAATTATTAACCAAGGATTTGGCTTGATACACATCTCCCAACTTCTTCCAAAGCAAGGTTGCAATTTTATCCTCATGGACATTTAACAACACAGAATCAGCAAGACTAAGTCTTACGAGACCCTTAGCCTTCTGATCCTTGAGGTCCCACTCATCTTGTGAAATTGCAGCTGGTTTAGTTCCATTAACACTTTCCCAAAGGTCTTAGTCAACAAGCATGTCTTCCATCTTGAGCTTCCACAGCTCAAAATTAGTGCCATTAAATTTTTCCAATTCAAATTTTCTGGATGTACTTACCATCTCCTTGCTGCAATAGAATTTAGAATACTCTGCATAGACTCCCACTCAACTTAAGATTAGCTCAAAAAACCCCTACCCAACAGCTAAGACCAAAATTGACCAGGCTTTGATACCAACTAAAAGGAAGCTAGGTGTGCAGAAATTGCTTCCTACACTAATATAATGAGGAGAGGGCTATGCAAATTCAATTTAATCCTTATCACTACAGCAACATATTACATCTAACAGAGATATTACAGCAATACACAAGAACCAAAAAGAAGACAGAAGAAGAGAGACAAAGATTTACGGTGGGGAAAACCCTTATCAGGTGAAAAACCCCACACTCAGAAACCTGCACAATGTATTAACAAAACTGAAAGTTGTTTACAATACACTTGCAATGCAAGATTCAATGGTCTTTGAAACTTATGTCTAGAGTCAATCCGGTAGCATAACAGTAATTGTAAACCTGTGTTGCAACTCCATCTCCAAGCACCTATTTATATAGAAAATACAAGGCAATATTGGACCTATATTGGGATGGGCGTCCAACTTGGCCTCATGGCCCAAAACCCATGCCTAAGGACACTTGGTCAACATTGTAGAATGTGCCTGACACTTGTCCATAGCTCCCATCCCAAAGAGGTCACCTATTTCCAAAATGGGCTATGATAGATGCTCTTATGACACTTACGACCGTCATAGAATCTGTCATAGCGGTTACAACTTACAGCTGTAAGAGATTATGTCATACATAGGCTATAAATAGCATATTCTCTTACAACATGTCATAGTCCACTTGGGGTGCCCAAATATGGGTTTTTCAAAGATGCTTCATGACACATGTCTTCACCTGTCTTACATGCTTCTATTTCTGACTCTTACATGTCATAGATTCGTCATAAGAATTTGTCATAACCATTTCGGTCAAACATTCCCTTACACAACATAAAAGATGCTGACACATGGTAAAATGCTCCTACCACAAAGTTGAACACCTATCTCCTCATGTGAGGACAAAATTACAAGTTGTCATCATCCATGTAGGATGACACATCACCATGCCACATCCCACAACATGACAATATGGAATTTACAATTTATTTACAACATAGGCATTTAATTAATATATACAAACATAAATAATACAAGGAATTACCAAGGTTGAGACACTTTAATTCCCAACAAGCTCATCTAGCTCTAAATCTTCAGAAGAGGAGGAAGAACCTCCAACTCAACTAGTTCAAAGGTATACAAGGCATAAAAACCACATGAAAGGTATTCGCTTGATGATTGGAGATGTATTTTTTCTTTGAATACTAACATGGATGAACCAAGATCTATAGAAAAGGCATTAGGTATGAATGATGCAGAGTCTTGGAAGATCACCATGGATGAAGAAATGGTAGCTTTGAGAAAAAATGATACATAGGATCTAGTACCATTGCTTGAAGAACAAAAACCTTTTGGTTGCAATGCGTGTTCAAGAAAAAGATTGGTTTTGTAGACGTCTAAAAATGGTCACAACCGCTTTCATCCACCTACTCAATCCAAACCTATTTCATCTGCATCATTCTATCCAATCCAAATATTAATTAAATAATTTTTAATTATTTAATTAATTTATTCTGCACCTTTTTCCTTTCATAAAAATCAAATTCCTCTACTATAGTTTAAAAATTAAATATTTTTTACTGTAGCTCATAAATCATATTCCAAAAAATTAAATAAATAACCATATTTATTTGATTTCTATTTTGTTCACTTTTGATTATTTTTTGTAATCATCATTATCTTCTTCTAATACATGTGCACATGAATTAATTTTAATTAATTAATCATTACAAACCCCCATGTTTCTAGAAGTCCATTTGTCATCCCATGTACATGACAAGTGGTACTTTGGAAGCATGGCCAAATCTTCCAAAGTATGTACATTTGTCCTCTTCCTTCCACCCCACTCCATGTGTCACTATTCATACAAATTTAAAATTACATGTGGCAATATTTGGATACTATTCATCTAATTTTTAATTCCACTTGTTCTCTCCATGGAATTTAAAATTCCTCACTAAATCCAAGCCTTACCTTTTCATAAATGAGGCCTTACATGTCATACACCTACCCAATCCTTGTCATCCATCCATTCAAACTTGCAATCTCATCCATTGATTATCCCTTGAATCTTGGATCAAAATTCTCATCCAATCCTATCTTGCCATTTGTCTAATTCTCCTTGCTTGAGGATCCTTAAGCAATATCAACCATTGATCTTAGCCCTCCAATTCCATCCCCAAAAATCTATAAATTGAGGCCTCCACATCCATTTTTCATAAGCCATCATATGCAAAGACATGCTACCAAATTGAGTGCTCACATCCATCTAGCTTAGTGCAATTACAAGTAGCATAGTATAGTTTCATGTTCGTATAGAGAAATCATCATTAGTATGCTTAGATAGGGTGGATTAGGTGTTTAGAAGCATATTAGTGATTTAGCTCAATCTTGAGGTCCCTTGGGCTTGGGATCGGGTGTAATTTAGGATAGTTTGCATGCAATTTAGGATCCTATCTGTTAGGTAGGAATTCTTGGCACGCCTAGTGGGACCCCCACCACATTTAAGACTAACAATTGCATCTTTATTTGCATGTTCTTTTGTGACAGGTCAGATTAGCGCTGATTTTCTTCAAAGTAGCGCCTAGCCAGGATTTTAGTGCCCATTCCTGCATAAGGTAAAAAGCTTTATTTTCATGAGTTTTTGTCAATTCCAGTTCTATATACTTGTATAGGGTCTTAAATGCATTCCTACTAACATTTTGTGCATGTTAGCTCTCTATTTTGGAGGAAAAATCAATTTCACAAGGGGGAGGTGCTGATTGTCCCAGATCACACCTGGTTCAACGAATCAATGCCCATTTCCCAGAATGGCGCCTAGTCTGCATATTAGTTCCCATCTTTATTTAGCACAAAAATAACTTTTGTTTACATGTTTGGCTAACCCAGGTGTCTAACAGAGGTTTTTAGGCTTCTAATCATCCTTGTCTGCAGATTGTGCTCTCTAATTTGTAGGAAAAGTCCATTTTACAAGGGGAAACTCTGCCAAAAGCAGATCAATGCCCAATCTAGTATATTAGCGCCCATCCAGTATATCAACGCCTAGGCTAGTATATCAGCACCCACCTTCAAGTATAGAAAACTCTAAAAAGTAGTGCCAATTTCTTATGGGGGTGCTTGTTTTTCTGAATTAGTGCATAGTTTCCTATATTGGGACCTAGTTACTGTGTTAGCATAAAGCTGATTTTCTTCATTTTGTCTTGGACTAACATCTATCTTGTAGCCTCATTCGATTGTCCAAGGAAAAAATTAAACTACTAACACGTTTCATTGCAAGGTTCCTTTTGTATGTGTGTGCATGTTTACATAGGAACACTTGGTTTGGTACATCTAAAATGAACATTTGTGTTTAAAGTACGAACATTTTCAACTTGGTGCTCTAAAGAGAACAAGTGTTTGTTGTGTTTGGTGCACTTGCACATTTTTGTGATAGTAGATCCTAAGGTAGAGCAAAAGTATCCTCTCCCCTCACCTTTCAAAGGATCTTGGGTGTAAGAGAAATTGTTCTATCTTCTTTTACTTTTTAGGAGGGCCTGCCTTGGTGGGAAAAGAGGTACTCACCCCAAGGGATGACTCTAGGCAGTGCTTTCAATTTGGTCCACTATATAAATAGTTTAGGCAAAAACCAAAGACTTCTTGGTGAAGTATTCTTATTCCGATAGTTCCCCAGTATCCATTCACTTATGTGTGTGATACGTCAACCCCATTCTTTCCTTGCAAAAGGATTGATGTAAGTGGCTGGAATAGTCCCTTAAGTGAGTCACATGTGCATGAATAAGCGTCAAGTCCCCGAATTTCCACTAGACACCTTAAGTTAGAAGCCTACCCTATTGACTTATTGGTGTCTTGTTCAATGCAAGGGTACAACACCCCCAAGATTACTCACCATATGGCTCCCCTGAGATGAGACAAAAATCCTAGGCTTAGCATAAGCTACTCGTAAGCTTTTTGAGGAGAGGGTGATTGGATCATCCTTCCAATCGTAGAGGCCCCTACCTGTCCTCTCTTGCAAGTTGACGGAGATTCCAAGTTGTGGGCTTGAACAAGTTGCCATTCGCCATTGACCTTAGGTAGACTAAGCTTTGTTTTCAATTGTATTTGATTGTGTCTAGACCTGTGGAAATATGGCCTTGAGGGGCTATTGGACATACACATAACGATTATACTTCTTACCAAACATTTGGCCATTATGTTCTCTTCTGTGATTTTTGTCTACTTGCCAAGGAATTTCATCGACATTATCCACAACCTTTTGAATCATTTGAAAAATCAAACCATCGCATGAACTGACTTCAAAATCACAAGAAACCATCACTATCTTGAATCAGTGCCCACTGCATAAAACAACACCCATTTCCCACAAAACAGCACCCATTTTTAAATCCATTAAAGTCAAAATTTTATCCTTTTGGTTGTCAAAGATCCCCATTGCCACCCCTTGACATTACATGCCACCTCATCCATATCCATGTCCATTTGTCTGTCTTAAGCTTGTGATCCCACCTTAATCATTGACCATTATCCTTTTCATCATCCTCATTAGTTTATAGATTGTCCAAGTCATCCATAGTTAATTAGCCCTAGCCCATCATTAGCCTCATAATCCATTGCCTAATCATCCTTCTTAATCATCACCCTTCACTAACCATTATCCTTAATCCGTAGTTTGTCCTAATATTTGATTGTTCATCCTTGACTAATCCATAATGAAGTCCTTAATCAATCCAACCTTTATCATCCATAATCATCATCCTTAGACAATATTCTAGCATTATCCTTGTAATAATCAATCATTATTCTTAAACCATCCTTAGTCAAATATTTGTTTGTCATCCATTATCATCTTTAATCGATTCAACCATCCTTAATCAATCCCTATCAATCCATAATCAATCATTATCCTCATAATCCAATCCCTATCCAATCATATCATCCCTGTCCATAATCAATCCAAATCACATCCAAATCCTAAGGTTATAATCTAGATTAAAATCATCCTTTTGTTTATTTTAATCTTAAGACTTTGTCTATCTTAAGTTTAGTATAAACTAAACATCATCAACCCTCTTGGCTAAATTATCTTGGGAATTTAGACAACTCCTAATTTAGTTGATTTTAAGAAATCCCATTTTGCTTGGTGTGTCTTATCTACCCCAAGTAAGATAATCCTATTTTCCTTTTGCTTAGGCTCTTTGTCCACCCTAAGTACATAGGATAATCCTTGATCTTCAATCATTTTTCTCTAGATTATAAACTTTGAGTCAAATCCCCATTCATCATCATTGGTACCTCATCATCCAAATCCTACCCAAGTTCACCTTTTATGCCTCCCATCATGCAATCACAAGCTAAGAAGAAAATGGATGCACGTTACCAGCCTCTCTCTCCTCATGACTCTACCATGAGTAATATGGATGGATATGTCAACCAACCCAAAGTGGATGAAACATCCACTCATCATCACCCATATTCCCCCACCTTTGTCAATTTTCTCAATGAAAAGGAACTACAGGACAAATTTGACCAATTCATTAACAACCATAAGGATGAATTCCTTGAATGTCTCATTGAATATGGCACATGCCTTCCATACTCATTCGACCATGATAAACTTAAAAACATTTTCCATGACAAACCACCATCACCCATTCAAGATCAACCATGGGGACATGTCCCTAATCCCAACAAACCCATTTATGACAACCCATGGGCTAGTTATGCATCCAACACCAACGTTGTCCACACCCTTGATCAAAACATAGGGCACAATATTGTATCACAACTACAAGTATCGGAGCAACCCTATGGAATGCCTTCTCATATGATACCTGATTCCAACATGCCCCTCAATCCAAAAATTGTCATTCCACAAAATACGACCAACATCCATTGAGACCCATCCAATACCAATCTCGTTCCACAACCCCTTCCTCCTTTGAATATCCCTCAAAGGTCAATAATCACTCAAATGGTGCTACCACCCATGACACAAGTGCCTATCCAAAATCCACTCAATCAGACACAAAATCCTTTGATGAGCTATAACAACCTCACTCACACATATCAATCCTCTACACATCAACAACCTCCCCATGGGTCCTCGATGTAAAATACATATATCACTCAACAACAACCCCTACTCCAAAACCAACAAAACATTCCATATGGGTCCCATGTTTATACGCAAACTATGGGTCTACCTCCATACATACAACAACAACAATACATATATCCCCAACATCAACCATTGTCATCACAACAACCCCCACACATGCCACAACCTCCTCTTGCTAATCCTTTCGACCAAGAATGGTAAGAGATGAAAAACACACTAAAAAATATCCAACTAGGGATACAAAAGAAACATTATAAGTTTGAAGACTTATGTCCCTATCCATTTGATAGAAACATCACCATCACACCTTTTCCCCAACATTTTGAAATGCCAAAATTTGATAAGTACAAGGGAAAGGAGACCCTCGTGACCACATCAAGGAATTCTTCATGGCATACCAAGAAGTAGCCTATGATGACCAATTCTTCCTTCATCTTTTTCCATGAAGCCTAGGAGGACAATCTCTTGAATGGTTTATGCACTTGCCTTATGGCTCCATCTCAAATTTTGCTGATCTTTTGGAGAAATTTGTCATCCACTTCTCATTTAATGTAGAGCATTAAATCACTATGCTCGTCCTTTGCAACACCAAACAAGAAAGTGGCGAGAGTTTCACTGCTTATCTACAAATATGGAGAGCCCTTGCTAGTAGGCTACCTTGGACAACCCCCCAAAAACAACTCGCCAAAATCTCAACCAAGAGATGGCCTTCCACTTGCAAGTACATTGTAAATCAACCTTTGATGAAATCATTGAAAAAGGGGTTACCATTGAAAAATCCCTTATCATGAAGGGTTTGGTCAAAATCTACAACAAGAATGATAATGATAAATCCTCCAATGACAAACCTAAATTTTGAGCTAAAAACAAGAACACCATAGGAGATGTTGCTACCAATTCCAAGTTCATTCAAATCACCGCTCCAAAACCAAAAGAGACAAATGTAGTCCAAAATGTTTCAAACAATGTATCAGTCCCATCTGCTCCTTCAAAGCGGAATCCCTCTAACAATCCAAAATGCAAGTATACTCCTTTGGGTGAACCACTCAAGATTGTGTTCCAAAAGTTAGTCCAAGCCAACATGGTTGAGTTCCCCATGATGAAACCATTTGATGGAAACCAACCTAAACCTTCATGGTATAAAGAAAATGAATATTGTAACTATCATTACATAAAGGGCCATGCTACAAGCAAATGCATGAAATTAAAAAACTATATCCAAGACCTCGTCGATCGCAGTGACATCCAAATAGAAGGAAACAACAACACATCACCCAATGACGGCCTAGGCATCTACCAAGACCCTCTTCCCCACCACAACAATAATCAAACTGCATCCAAACCATCATCCTCTAACACCAATCCCAACAATCAAGGCAACAACATCAACTACAACAATGTTCCACCTCCTTATGACAATGTAGTAGGATGAATTGATTTTGATTCTACTCATGTCACCACCATCAAGCTCAAAAATACCACCCCCGAATGTGCCATTACCACCCATCCTGGGCGTGTAACCATAAAGGGACCATCCCCATCCTCCACTACTACCACTTCTGAATACAACCTCCTCAACCATCTTGGGAAGACCCCCACACAAATCTCCATCTTAGAACTCAAAACATCCACCATCCATCGTGAAATCCTTGACAAGGCTCTCCAAGAGTCTCATGTCCCCACCAACATACCTCCTGCTCAATTCCAAAATCTAGTGGCTCAACTATCTTCATCCTACCACCTAAGTTTTAGCCATGTCGACATGCCACCCATCGATCCCACACATAATAAAGCACTCCACATCGAATTCCAAATTGCCAACCACAAGATCAAGTGGGTCCTCTTGGATAATGGATCTAGTTTGAATATATGTACCTTAAAATTTATAAAACTCATGGGGTATTGAGCGGCTGACTTAGAGTCTTTGGTCATCTCCATCAAGGCATATGACAACACAGAAAGAGAGTTTGAAGGAACCATATACCTCCCTATCAAGGTGGGTCTACTCACCATGCCCCCTCTATGTCATGTGATTGATCTTGACCTTCCATATAATCTCCTCCTAGGCCAACCATAGTTACATGCCATGCAAGCCATTCCATCCACCTACCATCAATGTCTTAAGTTCCCTCATAATGGTGTGGAGGTCACTATTCCCACTGATCAACAACCTTTCAAATATTGTAAAGCTTTAGAGGTTGTTTATGATAGACAATTTCATTGTCCAAGCACCTATGGGGACCATGTTAAGAACCCTCATCCACTTCATCCACGTCATCACCCACACCACAAGTCAACACCGACCCATCACATGCTTCCATCTCATTTTCCACCATTGCACCTCAAAAGGTAAAGCTCATAGACAAAGGGTGTGGTGCTTCATAATTCATTCCACATGGGACAATTACCATTGTCTCCCCACTCCCATAGTCATCATCTTCAGAAGAAGGAATGAGAACAACAGTGTAGGATCAATGATAAAATTCCCTTTGTACCAACACAAGTCTCTAGAGAAGAGAAAGTAGAAGAAACAACTTTGAGTGATTGGTTATACCATGATGAAACCCCTCCCAAACCTATAAATATGGAATACTTCAAAGAGAAATATCCTGTACCATTTCAAATTTGTACCAAAATGCCTTACCTTGGAACAAGACTTGGTGCCAACGTACAAGGTGTTACAGAACCCATCCTAGTTCATCCTACATCTCCAAAGAAATATGCTCAATACTTCAGTTTAGGATATGCTCGACGAACTATGATAATTTGTGGACCCACTAAAACTTTAGCAACGGTAATGGAATCCTCTTCTAGCATTGAAAACATCACCCCGAGTGTCATCATAGCTTCATGAGAAGATCTAGATCTTTCATGCATCTTCCCTAACAACACCATCTTCATTATTGACCTCCCCCTCATTCATCCAAAACTCATTGCTTGGGATTATCAAGGACCCCCTCCTCTTGACATGTTTCCACACGATGAGGCTCTCTCCACATTCCTAGAACTCCACGACACCTCACAGTATGACATATGCTTGCACGCTCATGCCTACTTTGGGGAAGAGGAGATTCTTAGTCCAGAAAAGCAAAAATAAAAAAATAAAAAATCATCCCATGGTGAAAACCTCTCTAAGGCACTTTTGGACACAAAAAAGAAAAATAAAGATGTATCTCCTAGTGAAAACCTTCCTGACGTGCCATAAGATGAGGATCTCCATCTTCCCTCCATACCATCTTATTGGCAAGAGCGTTCCAATATTCTAATTGAAGGTACCCAAGGAATCAACCTCAGTACGCAAGAAGTACCCAAGCTTACACACCTAGCAGAAAGTCTCGGTATTGAAGAAAAATCCAACCTCTCCATCATGCTTCATGAAGCACTTGATGTGTTTGCTTGGTCCTTTACCGATATGCCAGGGTTGGATATGTCATTGGTTATTTACATCCTTGAGAAAGACCTATTAAACAAAAACTCCGAAAGATGCACCCTTAAGTTGCCTTGATTGCCAAAGAAGAACTACAAAAACTATTAGATGTCAGCTTCATCCACCCTATTGACTATCTAGAATGGGTCTCCAACATTGTCCTAGTAGCTAAGAAACCTAGGGGCATCCAATTTTGCATAGATTTCTGAAACCTTAACAAAGCATGTCCAAAGGATGACTTTCCGCTCCCCAATATTGACATAATTGTAGATCTCACAGCAGGACATGAGATGCTCTCCCTCATGGATGGCTTCTCTGGGTACAAACAAATCAGAATCACTCCTGAACATCAGCACAAAACCGCTTTTACCTATCCTTGTGGTACATATTTCTGGCAAGTCATGCCCTTTGGTCTAAAGAACGCTAGGGCAACCTATCAACGTGCAATGAATACCTTCTTCCATGACATGCTACACAAAATACTAGAGGACTATGTGGATGATCTCCTAGGAAAATCTAGAACAAGAGAAGAACACCTTGAGATCTTACGATAGATATTTGCACATCTTTGAGAATACAAACTTTTCCTCAATCCCAAGAAATGTGTCTTTGGTGTAACATCAGGAAAACTCTTGGGGTTTATAGTTTCCTATAGAGGAATTAAGGTGGATCCCACTAAAGTTGTTAGGAATTACATGTAGAATATATCAATTAAATGCAAATAAAGATTAAATAGAGGAATGAAAATACATAGAAATAATAATAGTGAGAGACAAGTTTTAACGTGGTTCACCCAAACTCGGGCTACATCCACCAATAGAGAGTCCAATATTATTATCCAGCAAATCAAATAGATTACAACTAGCAATCCTTGCAACACAATACCACTACAAATGCTACAACACAATATCAACAGAAACCCAACCCTTAGCCTTTTTTATCAAGACTTAAAATAGCATTTTTTATTTCAGCCAATAGAAAAATAACTCTCGACGCCTTTATAAAAAATAGGCAATTTTTGCTTCGGGGGTACTACTCGCGAGCCCCCAGCAGCCCCTGCTAGGGGTGTTGCCCCCAAAATCCCACCATGGGCTCTACGCTCGGGCCCCACAGGAGGAGCTCTACCCCCTTGCACTCCCCCGTTAAATAATTTGGGGGCAAACTGCGCTGATAAAAGTGGGGAAAATTTAACCTCCAAGTCTGATTAGGCTCCATAAAACAACAATCTCCCACTTGGAGACTAATTAGACTCCACAACATATCATCTCCCACTTAGAGACTGATCATAACACCACTGACCCTTTAGCTCCCACTGGAAATAAGCACCCTAGACCCTGTTGTTCTAATTTTATTATTTTCAGTCTTGGAGACCAACAGAAGCTGAAGAGGAGCTTAGCTTCTCCCTTGTCACTACCTTTGTAAACATATCCCTTGGATTTTCATCTGTATGCATCTTTTTCAACCTTAACTATCCATCATCCAACACCGATCGAATGAAGTGATACCTCAATTGTATGTGTTTGGTCTTTGAATGCAAGGCAAAATTCTTTGCAATATGTATGGCACTCTGGCTGTCTGTAAACAAATAACTGTTAGTCTATTGTTTGCCCAATTCTTCCATGAAATATTGCAGCTATACCATCTCCTTGCTTGCCTCTATTGCAGCTACATATTCTACCTCTGAAGTGGACAAAGTAACCACCTTTTGCAACCTTGAGATCCAACTCACCACTATCCCACTTATAGTAAAGACATAACCTGTAGTACTCCACCTAGTATCAATATCCCTTACCAAATCTAAGTCCACATAGCCTACTAAATCAGTATTAGAGCCCCCAAAACATAAGTGTTTAGTGGATGTACCTCTTAAATATCTGAGAATCTATTTTACTGTATTCCAATGCTCCAATCCGAGATTACTCATATACCAGCTTATGACTCCTACAACATGTGCATTATCCAGTCTCGTGCATACCATGGAGTACATTAAACATCCTACAACTGAAGCATATGGTACCTTGGACATTTTTTCTTCCTCCTCTTGTGTCTTAGGACACATCTCCTTAGTCAATTTCAAATGACTAGGCAAAGGTGTGCTGATAGCTTTTGCATTCTCCATATGGAATCTCTGCAACACCTCTTCAACATAATCAGCTTGAGATAGAGTCAATTTTTTATTCTTCCTATCTTTGCAAATTTTCATACCAAGGATTTGTTTTGCTGCCCCCTAATCCTTCATAGCAAATGATTGTGCTAATTGTTGTTTTAATTCTCTTATGTGATCCATGTTAGACCCTGCTACAAGCATGTCATCAACATATAAACATAAAATAATCTAGCTGTCATTATCCAACCTCTTAAAATAAACACAATGGTTAGAATTACACCAATTGTAGCCTTGCTCAGCCATAAAAATATCAATTTTAAATACCATTGCCGAGGTGCTTGTTTCAATCCATATAAACTCTTCTTCAATTTGCACAACAATTTCTTCTTACCTTTGACCTCAAATCCATGTGGTTGTTCCATATATATCTCCTCCTCCAAATCACCATGGAGAAAGGCAGTTTTCACATCTAGCTGTTCCAAATGTAAATCTTCAGCAACCACAATACCTAAAACAGTACGAATAGAAGTCATCTTAACAACCGAAGAAAAAATCTCATCAAAATCAATACCTTTTTTATGTTCAAATCCTTTTACAACTAACCTGGATTTAAATCTTTTCTTACCTCCATCTTCCTCTTTCAGCCTATAAACCCATTTGTTTGGTAAAGCCTTTTTACCTGTAGGTAACTTAATAATTCCTAAGTCTAATTTTTCAGCAAGGAGTCCATTTCTTCTTTCATTGTAAGCTCCCACTGAACCTTTGTATCCACCTGCATAGCTTCATCATACCCTTCTAGTTCACCAGCATCCATTAAAAAAATAGAATACAAAGAAGGAGAAAACCTTTTAGGAGGTCTACTTAGCCTTGTTCACCATCTAACATTGACTGGAGTTTGTGGTATTTCTTGTTGCTGTTGCAAAGCATGAGGAACCACTGGAACATCATTATCTAGAGTATCATCTAACACCACATAATCTTTTTCTTTCTTCTCATGCTGCTACAACTGATCTTTTTACAACACTTTCTCATTGAATACAATATCCCTTCTTCTCACAATTTTTAGATTTTCAACATCCTAAAGCCTATAACCAAATTCATCAGTGCCATATCTAACGAAGATACACTTTTTTGATTTTGCATCTAGCTTGGTTCTATTTTTAGAATCTACATGTACAAATTCTTCACATCCAAAGGTTTTGAGAAAAAGAATAACTCATCTTCTTACCTATCCATGCTTCCTCTAGAATACCACAGGCTAAAGGAACTGAAGGACCTCTATTAATTAAATATACAACAGTATTGACAACCTCTTCCCACATGTTTAAAGGCAGCCCAACATCCAATCTCATGCTCCTTACATGCTCCATTATTGTCCTATTCATGCGCTCAGCCACTTGATTTTCTTGTGGAGTCCCTGGAACCATTTTCTACCTACAAATTTCATTAAAGGAACAATAATCCTCAAATTCTTTGCTACAATACTCACCACCATTATCAGATCTGAGACATTTTAATCTTTTACCTGTCTCATTCTCAACCAAGCTTCTCCAATTCTTAAATGTTTCAAGTACATTAGATTTCTGCCTAAGGAAATAAATCCAAACCTTCTTAGTTGCATCATCTATGAATGTAACATAATACAGAGAGCCACCGAGAGAAGATACCTGAGCCGGTCCCCATACATCTGTATGCACAAGCTCCAACTTTTCATCTTTTTTTTTCTTCCCATCCTTGAGAAAACTAACTCTCTTTTGTTTGCCATACACACAACTTTCACATATATCCATATCAATACATTTCAGACCTGGTAAAACTTTCTTAGAATGAAGTACCTTCATACCTTTTTCACTCATATGCCCAAGTCTATTATGCCACAATGTTGTCTCAGAACCTGCAACAACTAAAGTAGAAGGAACAATATGACCTGTACAAACATATAAGGTGCCTACTTTCACACCTTTTACTACTATTAAGGCACCTCTTGGAGCCTTCCAATTTTTATCAGTGAAAGTAACTATGCAACCTTCATCAACTAGCTACCCTGCTGAAATTAAATTCCTACTTATCCTTGGAATGTGCCTTACCTCTTGTAGTAGCCAATGATTCCCATTCTGTAACTTAATCTTGATTCTTCCCTTTCCAACAATCTGACAAGGTTCATTATCTCCCAAATAAACCAGCCCGAAATCCCCTTAGACATAATCAAGAAAATAACTTCTATGGGATGTAGCATGAAATGAGGCACCTGAATCTAAAACCCATGAATCATTAGCATTATCTAGGGAAATAATCAAAGCATCATCTTCAAATTTATTACTTACCACATTTGCCTCCTTATTGCCTTCTTGTTTGTCTCCTTCTTTATTCTTTAGAGACCAACAATCTTTCTTTATATGACCTAGTTTCCCATAGTACCAACAATCCTTCTGTCCTCTGGATTGGGACCTATTGTCCTTTGATTTTCCTCATGATTTCCCATGACCTCTAGAACCTTTTCCTCTCTCCTTTGATCTGCCCCTGCTTTCTACATTCAAAACACTACCTGATGTGGACCCTCCTAAGCTTTTCCATTGCATTTCCTCACTAAGGATAACACCAACAATATCATCAAATTTCAAAGTATTTGAACCAGAGATAAAGTTACTTATAACCATTACCAAGCTATTCTAGCTTTCTGGCAAAGAACATAAAACCAAGAGAGCCCTCACCTCTTCATCAAATTTCACTTTTACAGAAGTTAACTAACTGGTAATCGTATTAAACTCATTTAAATGATTTGTCATAGATCCACCTTCAATCATTTTCAGATTAAACAAACGCTTCATGAGAAATACCTTATTTGAAGCTGAGGGTTTTTCACACAATTTAGTCAAAGCTTTCATCAGTTCATCTGTTGTCTTTGCTTCTATTATATTGAACACCACAGATAGTGCCAGGCACAACCTAATGGTTCCCAATGCCTTTCTATCCAGAAGATTCTAATCATCATCTGTCATTGTTGCCAGTTTCTTGGCTATTCCTTCCAACGACCTCCATAAATTCTTCTGATAGAGATAATCCTCCATATGCATCTTCCATAACTAATAGTTCTACCCATTGAATTTATCTACCTTCAATTTACCCTCATCTGCCATTGCTCCCACTTAACCATGAGACTCCCACTCAACCGTGAGACCTTCCTGCAGATGATAATAGAACACAACCCGCTCTGATACCACTTGTTAGGACTTGCATGCAAAAGATATCAATTAAATGCAAATAAATATTAAACAAAGGAATGAAAATACACAGAAATAATAATAGTGAGAGACAAGTTTTAACGTGGTTCATGCAAAGTCGGGCTACATCCACCAACAGAGAGTCTAGTATTTTTATCTAGCAAATCAAACCGATTACAACCAGCAATCCTTGCAACACAATACCACTGCAAATGCTACAATACAATATCAATAGAAACCCCAACCCTTAGCCATTTTTATCAAAACTTAAAATAGGGTTTTTATGTCGGCCAATAGAAAACAACTGGGGGTATGAAATGCACAAGAGATATTTCTCTGCAAATCTCTACTGCCCTGAGGTACCCAGTGTTGATGAAAGGTGTAATCTAACTATTAAAAATGAACGCCAGAGTACTTACATCCCTGCTATCCCAATTTATGCATCAGCCCAATATGATTATATCAGAGGTATGGCATCTCAAAATGCAGATAGCTATTGTCCTATTGAGAAAAATTAGAACATGATGCACACAACTGAAGAAAGTGTGTTAGAAAATCAAGATCCATCTTGTGTCAGTAAGGATAGTGAATGTAATCAGCCCATAAGCAACATGTATGTAGACCAATATATCAGTAATGAAAATAAACGTGCATGGCATACTGACAAAATAGGTATATATGAAATTTCTTCCTGTGACGTCTCAGACGATGAAGAGGTAAAAGAGATGTAGGATGTCTATCCTCGTTATGTTTCAATCAGTGATAGCAGTGCAAGTGTTGGAAATACTTCCCTACAAATTAGTGTTCATGATTTTGAGAGTGAAATTTTAAGAATTCCTCCTAAAGATTCTGAGCATAGTTTATGTAATCGTAAATTCTCTTATGATGAGGATCATGATGACAACAAGTCTGATTATTTTTTTGTGGATTATGAATGCTTCTATGAGGATGTTGATGTGCATAACACTAGAAAATGTGTTGGTTCGGATTTATATGTAAAGCCTCTAGCTCATGAAATTAACGTTGAGATGGAATATGCTTTCTTCTTTGTAGATACATAAATGTTTCCATTCAATCAAGGGTGCAATACTATTGGTGAACAAAAAACATGCTATGATGAATCCTTTGAATATCTAAATTTTAATGATAGAAATGACAACCGTGTGGATTTTGATTTGCAACCAAGTGATGCTTGCAACACTTATGGAGAGTAAGAGGAAGAAGCATTAGAAGATGATGAAGAGCAATCAGAGATTGAAACAAGCAGTAGTGCTGAGTATGATTGTTCTTTTATTAATTATGATTTTGTTCATGACACATGTTGGGTCTCAAAAATGCAAGTTACAAATCCTAAGAGGATGCCAGGCTCTATGATCAGACTTGCAACATTTTTGAACCAACATAGTTAACCTAAATGATCGATGACTCCTTGCACTTCAGGCTCTGCTAAACCTAGGCAGGTGTACCTTGAGAGCTAAAGCAGATTGAATGGATATGTTTGAGTTGATGGATCTATCCATAGTGGCAAAGGGTGTGAAATAGATGGGAGCTTACTAATTACTTCTATTTGAATGGGATCTTATAGAATTCTAAAAAGGAATTGGTATACTTCTAATTTGGTATAAATTGTATAAGCAATATCAAGGTAAATTGAGTGAATGTGTTCAACTTAGTGAAATGAATAAGACCAGTGCCTAAATCTATTGGGCTAATGTAGTCGATGGATAATGGATGGATAATGGATACAGATATGTATGATTGGTTAACTCACTCCTCAGCTTAACTCTAACAGTTGGGCACTTGAGGTGTCTGCACCTTGTGCAAACATGCAAATTTGTTAGTTACAGTACTCTTCTTACTAATCCTAGTGCTATTCTCCAATATTACTGTGACATCATGAAAGGATATTTAATTCTTAACTTTGAGAGAAACCAATCAAAATAATCATCTCAAAAGGATTTTAATCTCATGGAACCAATTAAGTCAAATTACTTGAAAGGAATTTAATTCACTCGAAGTATGAAACTAATCAAAAAATCCCACAGCAACAGCAAATGTGTTCTAACAAATTATATATTCGAATAATAAAGGGAAACCACTCTGGAGATAGTACAATAACCTTTAAGATTTGATTTAAACACAACAGTTGAACACTGGAAGTAAAATTACCACATGAAAATATTCTGCTCCATTATATTTCAAATAATATGCATTACAATATTTTCTTAGATGGAATGGATGGGTGAATGGATGCAATCTATCCTCTACTGGTGATCATGTCTTCTATCCTACTACTACTGATTGATTCCTCTGATGATGGGTTTTTTTTTTTTTCATTTGGCATATATACTTTGCGATTTTTAGGGTTATGACCTTTTACACACCCCTTCATTGCTCCTTTTCATTTAATTAATTATCTCGGCAAAAATAAAAACTTCATCTTAACATCTCCATGATGATGATAATAACAATTATTTTCCTTTGCAACTTTCATTTTGGTATTTATTTCTTGCGGAGGCACTTCACTAATAATTGCCTCGGTTAATTCTTTTTGAGATTTTTCATCTCCAAATGAAAATATTTGACTATGATTATATATTTCACTCAGTAGGATAAAATAATCAGCCATCTTTAGATGTTCTTCGTGAAATTTATTTTATTCCATTTCATCTGGGTAATATTTCCAAAAAATATTCTACATATTTCTTTGTGCTTCTATATCCCCATTTCCATTGTTTTACCTCATTACTTATTTTATGTAATACTTGGGCCCACAATATCGACATATCAGGGGAATTCATTTTAATGACCCACTGATATAATGCAGTCCTGCCGATTTTAAGGTTTATGCTTAGGACACGCTAACTGGGCTACAATGCAGCTCTCATTGTTGTATTTGATCAAAAAGCACCAAAGTTTCATGTGCCCTTCTAGATTGCCTATTTGATAAAGGTTCATAGCATCCCAAAATCTTAGCATTAACTCCATCACTAACAATGTGATTCTATTCCTTCCACTTGAGCTAATCCACATGAGAAAACTTTGTGAAGCCCCATTTTCTGCTGACAATAATCTTTTGTCTCCCAGGAAACTTGAACTTAGCCCAACGCAAAGCTTCCTATGCATGATTTCCATTATTATCTTTGTAGCACACAGATAAGAGAACCTGCCTAATGTTTACTCTGGCACATGTCCTATGAGGCTTTCTGAAGGTACCCCTCATTCTAGTCTGAAGCCTATCAACTCCAGCACATGAAAGCATCTTGTTGATACGTAATACATGGAATGGATGAACCCTAACATGAAGATGAAAGGCATCCTTTCCAGCAGCCTTTGTCATGTATTTGTTGCAAACAATTCAGGTAGCCTCAAGTGCTTCACTGCTTACATTTTTTTCTCCCAACTCACCAAGTGAACACAGAATGGAAATTCATCAACACCTTTCCTTTTCATGCCAACATCATAAATCCCGATCTTTGGATCAGGCACACCATGGCAATACTGTGATTTGGGATATGGCTTGTTTTTAATTTGACAATAACATCTTGTAGGTCTTCGGCCCATGGTGGCTATCAATCTTCCTTAAATCACTCTAAGAACTGCCTTCAGTAAAGTAATCAGAATTCCTCTTAAGAGTTATTTATGAGATGTACAAAGGATGTTCCTCAGCCCCTTCTAGTCAAGTTTTTAGAGTTTTGGTAGATGAATTTCATTATTTATTATTATTATGGGTAAGGCTTGAGAACTTGCATTTCCTTATGCAAACCATAGTGAACAAGAAAAGCATGTGTCATTCGTATCCGGTGAGCCTTTATAGGATGACCTTGTCCATAGTAATAGTTTCCAACATCTGGGTCATAAAAATATGACACTTTTCTCTTAGTCCCATCTATTTCAGAAGTAAGGGAATTGCCTCTGGTCTCCATTGGAGAGTCTTTGTATTTATACAACTTCTGTCATCATGTATTTCTTCAGATAATGACATTTTTTATTTGAAAACCCTAATCACCTCCAGAAATTCTTTTTAAAAAATTTTGGCTATATAATCTTTATTGGGTGGGGGCCATAGTGGCCCATATCATCAGCATATCGGGGAAACTCTTATTACCAATATACCGATAATCTTTTACCTTTGTCATGAGAATAAAAGCTTTCCCTTTATGCCATTTAAATAATCTATTAAAAGCCTTTCAAATAAGGATTTCAAATCCTTTATCATGAGTTTGGAAAACATATGAAACAATTTAACTCTTCTCCTTTTCTGCTTAAAACTTGACATTTTTGACTTCCTTCTATGTATTGCACAAGTTGTTGTTTTTGTTTTCATCTCACGGTTGAAGTTTCTGTGATTGGGATTTCATAATGCTTGCACTATGGTCTATGCATTGTGATCTTGAATTGGGTAGATGTCAATCCTTTATTTCAATTTTTTTGCCTTCACCAACAATGATAATCATGCGATATATGTCAGGTCCGATATGGGCCTAGCTAAAAAAAGTTTTCTCTTAAAAGCAAATTTTTATCCTTCATTTGATCTGGGACTGCCTTGACATGTTTTTGAGATGAAAATTTGAAATGGGTAATAGTCAAAATCTGCTTTCTAGCATTTTTTCATAGTGAGCAAAACAGGCCCAGTATCCCTCAGAATTAGCTTGGAAAAGTGGTCATATGATCTCCTGGAGAAATGAAAACATGCATACAAGTAGACTTCTGACCCAAGAACTGAATGCAATAGATGGTTTGGCCAAATCTATCTCGAGGCATAAGATATAATTGTGCAAAATAGCCCACTTGGCTCTTTCCACAACAGTACTTGTGAAAACCCTATTAGGGTTCATGAACTTGCAATTTTATAACACCATCAGATCTATTCCTGGGAAGCTTCAATTGGAGGATTTAGCTCATTTAAGCTTCATGAGAGAGTATACAAGAGGATTCTTCACTAACTATATTCCTTCTCAAAATACTAAAGGCTAGAGTTGACCTCTCTGGAGGTGAGAACTATGAAATCAGGCTAAACTACTTTTGGTTTTATTTTTGAAAAGATATCAATCTACATGCCGAGACCTCGAAACTGGACATGGAAGTGGACTTTGATAATGTGAATTAGGAATGTCAATCATTTTTTCATGAACATCATTCAGTCTACAAGATATTAGCCTCCAAAGTTGGCGTCCAGACTGATTTTGCACTATGCAAACAACAAATTTTTACCAAAACCCTTCAACTCGACCCCTCAAAACTTAGTCAAATCTCATCATAGGAAGCTGAAATTGGACAGGTCTATTCACATATAATAGGTAAGCATGCTTCCAAAGTGATTTTACATGAAAATCAGCAGGCTTTAAAATATAACTCTTCAAAGTAGGGCACTGGAGCATATTGTATAGGTGTATTTTTGAGTGTCGAAACTGATTCTTTCATATGAAAACCTGAGATTTTGCAAAAAACTATTGGAAATTTCTAGTTCCAATAGTGGCTCTTTCTAGGGATGTATGCCTTTTGTGGGCATACAAAGATCCCAAATCTTTGGGGAGTAGACTAGTACCTACTCTAGTGGGCGTTAAAATGCAACCTTCTTATTTGCCCTAAACTGTATGGTTGGGGGAACCACACCATAACTGATGGCACAAGGCCACCAAAAAAGAGAGATTTATATTTTCCTCTATTATACACTTTATTTTGATCTAATTTTGTTAAACTCCACTTGAAAACATTATGAAATCTTCATTTCAGTTACTGCCATATATTGTGGAATTATTTCCTAGCTGGGCTAAAAACTGAGAACACTCTCTATCTATCATGTAGCAAAGATCATCAAGTATTATTTTAAAAGTTTGTATAAAGAATCTGCAACAATCATAGGCCTTTTGATATAAATTGGGCAAAAGACAGTCATAATTATCCATGTTCATTCCATCATCTGATTTTCTTTTATTCATAGGGTCGTCATTATGCATATCAGCATATTCATTTTCTTCATGAATTGGTGCATCACTCTGATTGTCTAAAAATGTTTCATCTTCAAGATAGCATGGACTTGAGAAGATAAGAAATTCTTGTTCCGGCATACCTTGGCAAAGTATCACCTCATCTTCCTCTGCTATGCCATCATACAATGGGTTTGAATAAATCTGAAAATCATTTTTTGATGTGCACACTTCCTTTTCCTCAAATTGTTGATTTAGATATTGATATGGGTGGGCTGGAACAAAAGGAACATCCATATTTTGAAGACTACTCTCATTTTCAGGTATATGCTGGGGCTCCAAGTCTTGTGCAAAATCATATGTCTCATCTACTGGCTACATTGTTTAATCAGTCTCTTCATATTTGTCCATGCCATTATTTGTGTTGGTAGATTTAACATTGCCAGTATGCTCATACCTGATTTTCTCTACAAAACCAATCATTTCATATACTTGGTCAATAGTAATTGGTTTCTGTGATTTAGGCCATTGATATGAATTAGGCACATATATTTTCATGAATGTTTCAATGCATATGGATTTATCAGGTCTAACATTAACTGGTATTTGCATATAGATATGCAACATTCTTTTGAACAAAGAATAGGCAGATTCCACTATTCTTTTGAATAGAGAAAATCTAGATTCTCCAAATCTTCTTTGACTTCCCTTTTGAAAATACTCATCATTTTTCTCTTTAAACTGGCACATGAATTTATTTACAAGTTCATTCCATGAAGTTATGCAAAGCGTAGGAAGGCTATAAAACCAATCTTTAGTAGAATTTTCTAATGTTTTCACAAAAAGCTTCATGATAATGTCTTCTCCACTGATTTGCCAATTCATCACTAAATTAATGAATTGTTGTAGGTGCATATTTGTTGATTCTGATTTACATCCATTAAATTTTGGCAAATAATTTATAACATTCAAAGGGGGAGGAAAATTTCGGTAGCCCTGAATGTCTCTAAAATCAATTGGTTTGTGTGTTTCAAGATCTATTACCCTTTGTTGGAAAAGTAGTTGCTTCCATCTTACTTCTTCTTGTAAACTTTGATTGACATGAGGGCTAACATTACTTTGTAGATTTTGATATGGAATTTGATATTGATAATACCCAACATGCTGGTTATATTCATGGTCTTGGTAACTCACAAATCTTTGACCATGTGAGACAGGATAGGCATTAATTTGATTTGGGGCTTGTGGTATAAAAATGTCTTGTTGTGCATAATGTGTACTGCTTTCATTCCCAGGATTCCCAATTGTACCATAATGTGTACAAGGCAAAGAAAATTTGTCATACATGCTTCAGCTTGGAAATATTGTAGTTTCAAGATGTCTTTTGCATTTTTTCATCAATTTTATTTTTAGAGTCACCACCCCTAGTCAAAAGGAGAAATGATTTAATTTCTTCCATGTCCTTGCCACCAGAGTTACCAATCTGTATTTGAATTTAAAACTTCACTGACTCTGTAATGAGATGATCTTTAACTGGATTCTAGATTACTCCCAAGCAGAGTCGCAATTTTGTTGGGTCTCAAAAATGCAGGTTACAAATCCTAAGAGGATGCCAGGCTCTATGATCAGACTTGCAACATTTTTGAACCAATTAATAGAGTTAACCTAAATGATTGATGACTCCCTGCACTTCAGGCTATGCTAAACCTAGGTAGGTGTACCTTGAGAGCTAAAGCAGATTGAATGGATATGTTTGAGTTGATGGATCTATCCATAGTGGCAAAGGGTGTGAAATAGATGAGAGCTTCCTAATTACTTCTATTTGAATGGGATCTTATGGAATTCTAAAAAGGAATTGGTATACTTCTAATTTGGTATAAATTGTATAAGCAATATCAAGGTAAATTGAGTGAATATGTTCAACTTAGTGAAATGAAAAAGACCAGTGCCTAAATCTATTGGGCTAATGGAGTCGATGGATAATGGATGGATAATGGATACAGATATGTATGATTGGTTAACTCACTCCTCAACTTAACTCTAACAGTTGGGCACTTGAGGTGTCTGTACCTTGTGCAAATGTGCAAATTTGTCAGTTACAATACTCTTCTTACTAATCCTAGTGCTATTCTCCAATATTACTGTGACTTCATGAAAGGATATTTAATTCTTAACTTTGAGAGAAACTAATCAAAATAATCATCTCAAAAGGATTTTAATCTCATGGAACCAATTAAGTCAAATTACTTGAAAGGAATTCAATTCACTTGAAGTATGAAACCAATCACAAAATCCCACAGCAACAGCAAATGTGTTCTAACGAATTATATATTCAAATAATAAAGGAAAACCACTTTGGAGATAGTACAATAACCTTTAAGATTTGATTTAAACACAACAGTTGAACACTGGTAGTAAAATTACCACATGAAAATATTCTGCTCCATTATATTTCAAATAATATGCATTACAATATTTTTTGAGATGGAATGGATGGGTGAATGGATGCAATCTATCCTCTACTAGTGATCATGTCTTCTATCCTACTACTACTGATTGATTCCTTTGATGATGGTTTTTTTTTTTTTCATTTGGCATATATACTTTGTGATTTTTAGGGTTATGACCTTTTGCACACCCCTTCATTGCTCCTTTTCATTTAATTAATTATCTCGGCAACAATAAAAACTTCATCTTATCATCTCCGTGATGATGATAATAACAATTATTTTCCTTGGCAACTTTCATTTTCGTATTTATTTCTTGCGGAGGCACTTCACTAATAACTACCTCGGTTAATTCTTTTTGAGAGTTTTCATCTCCAAATGAAAATATTTGACTATGATTATATATTTCACTCAGCAGGATAAAATAATCAACCATCTTTAGATGTTCTTCGTGAAATTTATTTTATTCCATTTCATCTGGGTAATATTTCCAAAAAATATTCTAAATATTTCTCCATGCTTCTATATCCCCATTTCCTTTGTTTTACCTCATTACTTATTTTATGTAATACTTGGGCCCACAATATCGGCATATCGGGGGAATTCATTTTAATGACCCACCGATATAATGTAGTCCTTCTGATTTTAGGTTTTATGCTTAGGACACGTTAACTGGGCTACAATACAGCTCTCATTGCTGTATTTGATTAAAAAACACCAAAGTTTCATGAGCCCTTCTAGATTGCCTATTTGATAAAGGTTCATAGCATCCCAAAAGATTAGCATTAACTCCATCACTAATAATGTGATTATCTTCCTTCCACTTGAGGTAATCCACATGAGAAAACTTCGTGAAGCCCCATTTTCTGCTGACAATAATCTTTGTCTCCCAGGAAACTTGAACTTATCTTGGCACAAAGCTTCCTGTACATGATTTCCATTATTATCTTTGCAGCGCACAGATAAGAGAACCTACCCAATGTCTACTCTAGCACACATCCTTTGAGGCTTTCTGAAGGTACCCCTCATTCTAGTCTGAAGCCTATCAACTCTAGCACACGAAAGCATCTTGTTGATATGTAATACATGGAATGGATGAACCCTAACATGAAGATGAAAGGCATCCTTTGCAGTAGCCTTTGTCATGTATTTGTTGGAAACAATTTGGGTAGCCTCAAGTGCTTCACTGCTTACATTTTTTTTCTCTCAACTCACCAAGTGAGCACATAATGGAAATTCATCAACACCTTTCCTTTTCATGCCAACATCATAAATCTTGGTCTTTGGATCAGGGACACCATGGCAATACTATGATTTGGGATATGGCTTATTTTTAATTTGACGATAACATCTTGCAGGTCTTCGGCCCATGGTGGCTATCAATCTTCCTTAAATTGCTCTACGAACTGCCTTCAGTAAAGTAATCAGAATTCCTCTTAAGATTTATTTACAAGATGTACAAAGGACGTTCCTCAGCCCCTTCTAGTCAATTCTTTAGGGTTTTGGTAGATGAATTTCATTATTTATTATTATTATGGGTAAGGCTTGAGAACTTGCATTTCCTTATGCAAACCATAGTGAACAAGAAGAGAATGTGACATTCGTATCCGGTGAGGCTTTATAGGATGTCCTTGTCCATAGTAATAGTTTCCAACATTTGGCTCATAAAAATATGACACTTTTCTCTTAGTCCCATCTGTTTCAGAAGTAAGGGAATTGCCTCCAGTTTCCATTGGAGAGTCTCTGTATTTATACAGCTTCTGTCATCATGTATTTCTTCAGATAATGACATTTTTTATTTGAAAACCCTAATCACCTCCATAAATTCTTTTTAAAAAATTCTGGCTATATAATCTTTATTGGGTGGGGGCCATAGTGGCCCATATCATCGGCATATCAGGGAAATTCTTATTAATGTCCCACCGATATACCGATAACATTTTTACTTTGTCGTGAGAATAAAAGATTTCCCTTTATGTCATTTAAATAATCTATTAAAAGCCTTTCAAATAAAGATTTTAAATCCCTTATCACAAGTTTGGAAAACATATGAAACAATTTAACTCTTCTCCTTTTTTGCTTAAAACTTGACATTTTTTACTTCCTTCTATGTATTGCACAAGTTGTTTTTGTTTTCATCTCACGGTTGAAGTTTTTATGATTGGGATTTCATAATGCTTGCACTATGGTTTGTGTATTGTGATCTTGAATTGGCTAGATGTCAATCCTATATTTCAATTGGTTTTGCCTTCACCAATGATGATAATCTTGCGATATATGTCGGGTCCGATATGGGCCCGACTAAAATTTTTTTTTTCTTAAAAACAATTTTTTATCCTTCATTTGATCTGGGACTGCCTTGACATGTTTTTGAGATGAAAATTTGAAATGGGTAATAGTCAAAATCTGCTTTCTAGCATTTTTTCACAGTGAGCAAAACAAGCCCAGTATCCCTTGGAATCAGCTTGGAAAAGTGGTCATATGATCTCCTGGAGCCATGAAAACACGCATAGAAGTAGACTTCTAACTCAAGAACTGAATGCAATAGATGGTTTGGACAAATCTATCCCAAGGCATAAGATATAATTGTGCAAAGTAGCCCACTTGGCTCTTTCCGCAACTGTTCCTGTGAAAACCCTATTAGGGTTCATCAACTTGCAATTTTGTAACACCATCAGATCTATTCCTGGGAAGTTGCAATTAGATGATTTAGCTCATTTAAGCTTCATGAGAGAGTGTGCAAGAGTATTCTTCACCAACTATATTCCTTCTCAAAATACTGAAGGCTAGAGTTGACCTCTCTAGAGGTGAGAACTGTGAAATCAGGCTAAATTGCTTTTGCTTTTAATTTTGAAAAGATAGCAATCTACATGCTGATACCTTGAAATTGAACATGGAAGTGGACTTTGATAATGTGAATCAGGAATATCAATCATTTTGTCATGAACATCATTCAGTTTGCAAGATATTAGCCTCCAAAGTTGGCCTCCCAGACTGATTTTGCACTGTGCAAACAACAATTTTTTACCAGAACCCTTCAACTTGACCCCTCAAAACTCAGTCAAATCTCGTCATAGGAAGATGAAATCAGACAGGTGTATTCACATATAATAGGTAAGCATGCTTGCAAAGTGATTTTGCATGAAAATGAGCAGGCTTCAAAATATAACTCCTCAAAGTAGGTCACCAGAGCATATTGCATAGGTGTATTTTTGAGTGTCGAAACTGATTCTTTCATATGAAAACCTGAGATTTTGCAAAAAACTATTGGAAATTTCCAGTTCCAACAACACACAAGTTGGTACTCCTTCACACAAGGGATTCATTGGTGTATGTGGCAATAGAGATGCATGTTCAATTGTCCATGAACCAATAGCATACTATAATGAATCTGAGACACTTGGATCGGCCCTGTTCCAAGTAGATGACACATATGATTATGAGGACTTGGTTGAGTATGATGAAAATCAAAGCATTATTGTTGATGAGGAATCCAAACTTTATACTGATGAAAGAGAGACCAACATATATCATGAAGTTCATTGCAGAGATGGTCAAGTTTTGAGCAGCTCATTTGATGACAATTATGATGGAGTATATTCAGACTTGTCTGAGCCTTCTTGTGAAAATGTATACATAGACATGAGGAAAGATTTTGAAGTTAATTTAGACAAGTTTGCTGATTTGTGGAGTATCCATGACATAGATGAGTGTTGTTTCCAAGATATTAAAGGATATTATGGAGAAGTTGAGTTGAGATTCTTAGATGTATGCTCTTATTAGCATAACAATGTCCAATTCAGAGAGGTGCCAAAGTATGAACCTTTTCTATTTGGTGCAGTTGAAGGTTGTTTGCATGAGGTGCATGAAAATGAATATGATAGTTTCCTCTTTGATATACAAACTTATGATGACACAAGACCTAATGATCCTAGCTCTATGGTGGACTATGAGTGCTTTCAGTTTTCAATTCAGCTAAGAGATCGTCTTATAATGCATAAGAGTGACATAGATGATGAGAAATGTTGTGTGCCATATAAGAATGCATTGTTTGATGAATATGACATTCATATATTACCTGATGCTGAAGGATATGATAATATGTGTAGATCTGTGCCTGATTTTAAAGTGCAGATTGACAGAGGTAATATTGACAAGGGCATGCTCAGTGATATGGTTAGGCATGGCAGTGCCAGGGTTAGTTTATGGGTAGTTTATGGTAGTACTTTTAGACTTGACCCAATGAAATTAGATGAAAACATGATATTTGATAAAGGAGGCTTCTGGTTTTTCATTTTTGGGGGCCCAGGGCCACCAAATAAAATTGAAGATATGATTTTTAATGCAAGATGGAGTATTGACTCATTAGCCAAATGGAGTAGGCTCCTGGCCTACATCCCAGATATAACTAGAATCTCGCAATACCTGCAAGAGGCATGCATCCTTGAGCAAGAGCCACTGGTGGCACCCTCAAATTTTGCAAATTTGATGTGCAAATATTCTTACGAGGTGTCGACAAAGGCTAGGTCGACAAGCTGCTCAATCTACCCCGGAGGCTACCTTCGGTGATTAAAATTTTTCAACTCAGGGGTCATATTGTGAATTTGATTGGTGGAAGGTTTCTTGACATATATGAGAACATGCCTGCTCAGTTTCATGCTCCTGAGATGAAGTTTGATAGGGTATTTAATTATTTTCTGACTGCAACCGGGCTAGATTTTGTTAGAATCTGAAAAGATTAATAACCCAGAAAACTAGTGCAAAGAATAGATATTAAAACTATGAATGCAAATGATACGAAATCAAAATAGCAACACAGAGTTAGTCTCCAAGAGAGTAATGCAAATGCTAGAAGCAAAATAGCATTAAGAGGATGCAAAAGCAAAAGATGCAAAATACAAGCCAAGTAGCATGCTTATATAGACTAGGAAGAGAGAGGAGGTGGCAACACCGACCAATGAGGAGCAACCATCTATCGGACTAAAGATAGCAAAGTATCTTCCCAAGATAGCTAATGGATGCTCACATGTAGGAAGGTGACACCTCGCAACTACTCACCTAATAAGACATGCTTTATTAACCTAAGCAAGATTAATAGAAGTGTAGGAAAAACCTAGGAATATAGGAAAAATAAATAATCCATCTAGGAAATAAAAACCTACACTAACAGATTTGGCATTCTAAAAAGTTTCAAATCTTGCAATTCTGAGGACGACCCATTTCTCTCTTTGGTCTCAAACCTATCCAATTTCAATTTCATCAAAATCAGAGACCATTTGATGTGGAATTTTAATGAATTTTGATTGTGGCAGACTCATCTGGTGGGTCAGTTTACAAAGTAGGTGTTTGAATTTGGTCGGTGAAGTGAATTCCAAGGAGATGGGTTTTCTTAAAATAATTGATTATGCCCTTGTGCAAGTTTTCACGGGCATTGGATGCCCGGTTTGCCTGCGGTGAAAATGCGCCAAACGCTTGGAGGAGGAAATTCAAATTTTGTAGAAAGTCTTAAGTTTTAAAAAATGCAAGATATTAAAAATGAAATATTAAAAAGGGCATTTAAAAAAGGTTTCAGCGTGACATTGAAAAGTCAAATATTATGAGGAAGGGTTTATTAAGTTTTATAAAGGTTTAATAAATGTTTGTGATGGGAAAAGAGAGGGTGTGTTGGTGCTTATTACACCATCACAGCCCTCACTGCAGCCTCCTCTCAACCCCCTGTGATGGTGCAAAATGCCCATCACAGGGAATTTTTTAATCTTCCTCTCCATCTACAGGTTAAACGAATACATTTCCTTCATTTATGTGGCGATTTGATGAGTTTTTGGCTGCTCTAGGTGGGTTTTAGTGTTGGCAATCACGTTTTTTTAGTCTCAGGCACTTTTTTGAAATCATTTAATGGCCCAAAATTGTTTTTCGAGGATGCAAAATTGCCTTATGACCATTCCCCATGCATTGGTGAATAGTTTTTGGCCGTTTGTAATGATTTCAGAGTGCCAGGATGGCCAAAAATGCCCCTCCTCTGTCAAAAATGACCCAGAGATGTTTGGTTTGGGCAAAGATTAGAATTCGATGTTGTTGTGATGGTCTTTCTATGGAAAAATGCTATGAAGACGCTGAAGAATGAGATCCAGGGTTCATGCTGAAAGGAAGCTAGGTGTGCGGAAATCGCTTCCTACACTAATCTAATGAGGGGAGAGCTATGCAAATTCAATTTATTCCTTATCACTACAGCAACATACAATATCTAACAGAGTTATTACAGCAATACACAAGAACTGGAAAGAAGATAGAAGAAGAGACAAAGATTTACGATGGGGAAAACCCTTATTGGGTGAAAAACCCCACACTCAAAAACCTGCACAATGTATTAACAAATCTGAAAGTTGTTTACAATACACTTTCAATGCAAGCTTCAATAGTCTTTGACACTCATGTCTGGAGTCAATCTGGCAGCATAACAGTACTTGTAAACTTGTGATGCAAACTCCATCTCCAAGCACCTATTTATATAGGAAATACAAGGCAATATTGGACCTATCTTGGAATGGGTGTCCAACATGGCTTCATGGACCAAAACCCATGCCTAAGGACACTTGGTCAACATTGTAGAATGTGCCTAACACTTTTCCATAGCTCCCATCCCAAAAAGGTCACCTATTTACAAAATGGGCTATGACAGATGCTCTTACAACACTTACGATCGTCATAGAATCTGTTATAGCGGTTACAACTTACAGTTGTAAGAGAATCTATCATACACATGCTATAAATAGCATATTCTCTTACAACATGTCATATTCCACCTTGGGGCACCCAAATGCACCTTATTCAAAGATGCTTCGTGACACATGTCATTACCTGTTTTACAGACTTCTATTTCCAAATCTTACATGTCATAGATTCGTCATAGAAATCCGTCCTAACCATTTCGGTCAAACATTCCCTTACACAACATGGAAGATGCTGACACATGGCAAAATTCTCCTACCACTAAGTGGGATGCCTATCTCCTCATGTGAGGACAAAATTACAAGTTGTCATAGTCCATGTAGGATCGACACATCACCGTGCCACATCTCACAATATGACAATATGAAATTTACAAGTATTTACAACATAGGCAATTAAATAATAAATGAAAACATTACAAATGTAAGGAATTACCAAGGTTGAGACACCTTAATTCCCAACACTCTCCCACTTGTCGAACATCTTGTAAGAGCCAATGGAAAAACATGATTTAATTGTTATAGGCCGAGAGGCCCATAGACTCTGAACACCATCTGAACTTCTCTGTGCTCACTGGCTTCATCAATGCATCTACAACATTCTTCAAAGTATCTACCTTCTCCAAATTTACCTTTCCATCCTCAACCATGTCTCACACGAAGTGAAACTGAACATCAATGTGCTTTGTTCTAGCATGGAAAGTTACATTCTTCGCAAGGCAAATTACACTCTGACTGTCACAACTGATTGTGATCTGACTTGCATCAATACCAATATCTGAACACAACCTCTTAAGCCAAATGGCTTCCCTACAAGCATGAGTTGCTACTATATACTCAACTTCTGTTGTGGACAAAGCAACAACAGGTTTTCACTTACTCATCCAAGTAATAGCACCACCAAATAGTGTAAACACATAAGCACTGGTGGATCTCCTGCTGTCAATGTCACCTGCCCAATCTGAATCCACAAATCCACGAATGCCAACAGAATGTAGAGGTCCTATAACATTACCATGATAGCAAATGGAATACTCAGAAGTACCCATCAAATGTCTAAACACTCACTTAACTGCATCCCAATGAACTTGTCCAGGATTAGCCATAAATTGACTAAGGACTCCCACTGCTTGGGCAATGTCTGGTCTTGTGCAGACCATAGCATAGATCAAACTACCAACAGCACTAGCATAAGGTACTCTGCTCATGTCCTCCACCTCATTAGGAGATTTTGGACAATCCTCAATAGACAACTTTGTCCCCAAAGAAACAGGAACACACAACAGTCTACAATCTCTCATGTTGAAGCTGACCAACACGGTCTTCACATACTTACTCTGGCTTAACCAAAGTTTTATATTGGTTCTGTCTCTTCTGATTTCCATTCGTAGAATGTATCTGGCTGCCCCTAAATCTTTCATTTCAAGTTGTGCTAACAACTGAGATTTAAAATCAGAAATCATATTCTTACCCTTCCCAATGAGTAACATATCATCAACATATAGTGCAACAATGAGAATACGATCACCATCAAATTTATAATACACATAGTGATTTGATTTCAATCTCACAAATCCAATTGACAACACAAAGGCATCAAACTTCAAGTACCATCTCCTAGGGGATTGCTTCAAACCATACAAAGACTTTTTAAGTTTGCAAACCAAATTTTCTTTAGCTTTCACCATGTAATGCTCTGGCTATGACATGTAGATTTCTTCCTCCAAATCACCATAAAGGAAAGTTGTCTTCACATCCATCTGTTCTACCTCCAAGTCATAAGCTGCTACAAGAGACAACAGGAATTGAATGGATATCATCTTTGCAAGGAGAGAGAAGATCTCACCATAATCTATACCCTCCACTTGTGAATACCCCTTTGCAACCAATCTAAACTTATACTTCTCAGCACTGCCATCTGCACCAAATTTCTTCTTGAACACCCATTTGCATCCAATGAGTTTCTGTCTAGGAGGCAAAGGCACCAAGTCCTAAGTTTGATTCTTTTCCAAAGAAGCCATTTCATCTCCCATGGCCTCCTTCTAGGAACCTACATCTTTCATGTCCATAGCCTCTAATATAGTTCTAGGTTCATCACTGTTAGTAACCAAAGCATAAGCACAACTAGAATCAAGCATTGTAAAACCAGACCTTTCAGGTTGCTTTCTTATCCGTGTAGACCTTCTGAAGGGATGAGGTTGAGGTTCAGCTTCTTCATCTAACCTTTCAGAGCTGCTAGAGCTCTCCTCATCATCAGGTCCAACATTGTCTTTCTGTTCAGTCTTCTCAGGGGTGAGAGGAAACAGAACAACATCCTCTTTCTTCTCTGTTTTTTTTTTCTGGCTGCAAAACAGTGGAAGAAGGTGTAAGCTCTCTGAAGATAACACTTCTGCTATACAACACTTTTTCAGCCATGGGGTCCCCAATCTTGTATCCTTTCACACTGACACCATAGCCAATGAAGATACACTTAATAGCCTTGTTCTCCAACTTTGACCACTTCTCCCTAGGCACATGTGCATATGCCTCACAACCAAAAACATGAAGATGCCTTATTGAAGGCTTTCTACCAGACCACACCTCCATGGGTGTCTTTCCAACAAGAGTTGATGTAGGAGATCTATTTACGAGATAGCAAGTAGTGGCAATAGCTTTAGCCCAAAACTTTTTTTCTAGGCCAGGTCCACTAAGCATACTCCTAGCCTTCTCCATCAGTGTCCTGTTCATCCTCTCTACAACTCCATTTTGCTGTGGGGTGTACAGAGTTGTCTTATGTCTTTCAATCCCAAGTTCCTTGCAATACTTATCGAATTCTATAGAATAGAACTCACCACCATTGTCAGTTCTCAAACATTTAATCTTTTTACCAGTCTGATTTTCAACAAAGGCTTTAAACCCCTTAAACTTGCTATAGACTTCAGATTTGCTTTTGAGAAAATAAATCCATGTCCTACTGTAGTCATCTATAAAAGATACAAAGTATACAGATTTTGATAATGAAGGAACATTAACAGGACCAAACACATTAGAATGAATAAGCTCCAACACACCAGAAGACTTATGAGAACTTGAGTAAAATTGAACATGATTTTGTTTTCGATAAATGCAATATTCGCAAAAGTTGAACTCAAAATTACAATCATCTAACCCCTCAACGAAGTTCTTATTTTTCAGGGTACGTAGACCCTTCTCACCAATATGGCCAAATCTCTTATGCCATAACATTGTCTTTTCAGCAGGAAGTTTAACTTCCACTGCGCGATTACAACCATCAAGACTAGAAACAACAGATTTATACACTGCTTGTTTAGATGGTAGGGATGAAGTGATTGCTGCCCTCTTCCTTGAATCGGAAGAACTATTGCATTGTGAAATGCATGCCTCCAGGTGAAATACAGTACCTCTCCAGTACCCTTAGCAAGCACCATAGCTCCTCTAGTCATCTTACATCCTTCTTTCGAAAAGACAACCTACACACCTGCATCATTCAAACTACTTCCAGAAAGCAGGTTCCGTGCTAAGCCTGGGATGTGTATAACCCTAGAGATCCCCTTCACTCGACCATCAGGGAATCAGATAGAGACTCTTCCATGACCAACAATCTTCAGATGAGAGTCGTCACCCAGATACACCTTTCCACCATCAAACTCCTCATACTTAATGAACCAGTCTCGATGCGAGGTCATGTGGAATGATGCACTGAGTCAATCAGCCACACATCATCAGATGCATGGGTTGCCAGGGCTACGATGAAAGCATCACCATCATCTTGTGACTTGTCAAAATCTGAATCAGGAGTTTTCTTCTTCTTCTTCTTCTCCTCTTTGCATTCCTTTCAGAAATGCCTAGTTTTACCACAGTTCCAACAAAGAGCCTCGGACTTTCCAGGAGATTTGGATCTCCCACGGGATTTGGATCTACCCTTCTCAGCTTTTGCGTCTTTCTTCTTCCCTTTCTCTTTAGGTCTTCCATGGACTACAAGGGCCTCTTTGGCTACCTCAGAAGACTTTCTCAGCATCTCTTTAGATAACAACGAAGAACCCACTTCTTCCATTTTGAATGTGGATGTGGTGTTTCTGATTTCCATGACAAGATGATCCCATGAGTCTGACAGAGAACAAAGCAGGGTCATACACCGATCCTCCTCCATCTTTACACCAATAGATGTCAATTGTGCAACCAACATGTTAAAAGCATTCATATGTTCAGCAACGGATCCTCCATCTTCCATTCGAAGAGAATACAACTCTTTCTTAGGAAAAGTTTATTAACTAGGGATTTTGCTTGATACACATCTCCCAACTTCTTCCAAAGTAGTTTTGCAGTAGTCTCCTCATGGACATTTAACAACATAGAATTAGCAAGACTAAGTCTTATGAGACCCTTAGCCTTCCGATCCTTGAGATCCCTATCATCTTGTGACATTACAGCTAGTTTAGTTCCATTCACACTTTCCCAAAGGTCTCGGTCAACTAGCATGTCTTCCATCTTGAGCTTCCATAGCTCAAAATTACTGCCATTGAACTTCTCCACTTCAAACCTTCCTGATGTGCTTGCCATCTCCTTGCTATAATAGAAATCAGAATACATTGTACAGACTCCCACTCAACTTAAGATTAGCTCAAAAAACCCCTTCCCAACAACTAAGACCAAAACTGGACAGGCTCTGATACCAACTGAAAGGAAGCTAGGTGTGCAGAAATCGCTTCCTACACTAATCTAATGAGGGGAGAGCTATACAAATTCAATTTATTCCTTATCACTATAGAAACATACAACATCTAACAAAGTTATTACAGCAATACACAAGAACCATAAAGAAGATAGAAGAAGAGAGACAAAGATTTATGCTGGAGAAAACCCTTATAGGGTGAAAAACCCCACACTCAGAATCCTGCACAATGTATTAACAAATTTGAAAGTTGTTTACAATACACTTTCAATGCAAGCTTCAATTGTCTTTGATACTTGTGTCTGGAGTCAATCTGGCAGCATAACAGTACCTGTAAACCTGTGATACAAACTCCATCTCTAAGCACCTATTTATATAGGAAATACAAAGCAATATTGGACCTATCTTGGAATGGGCGTCCAACATGGCTTCATGGACCAAAACCTACACCTAAGGACACTTGGTCAACATTGTATAATGTGCCTAACACTTGTCCACAACTCCCATCCCAAAGAGGTCTCCTATTTCTAAAATGGGCTATGACAGATGCTCTTACGACACTTACGATCGTCATAGAATTTGTCATAGCAGTTACAACTTACAACTGTAAGAGAATCTATCATACACATGCTATAAATAGCATATTCTCTTACAACATGTCATATTCCACCTTGGGGTGCCCAAATATGCCTTATTCAAAGATGTTTCATGACACATGTCATTACCTGTCTTACAAATTTCTATTTCTGACTCTTACATGTCATAGATTCGTCATAGGAATCCGTCATAACTGTTTCGGTCAAACATTCCCTTACACAACATGGAAGATGCACACACATGGCAAAATTCTTCTACCACTAAGTGGGGCACCTATCTCCTCATGTGAGGACAAAATTACAAGTTGTCATAATCCATGTAGGATCGACACATCACCGTGCCACATCCCACAATATGACAATATGGAATTTACAAGTATTTACAACATAGGCAATTAAATAATAAATAAAAACATTACAAATGTAAGGAATTACCAAGGTTGAGACACTTTAATTCCCAACACATGCTGTATTTGTGCAGAGGAATGAAGTCTCTAGCTGTTGCCGTTCAAATTGGGAAAAAATAAATAATGTAAAAATTAAAAGGGGAAATTAAGACATATTTTATTCATTTTTCCTCTCCTCTTTTAATGTGTTAATATTTTATTCCCAATGTCATTTTGGAGGCAAAATGTAATAAATAAATATCTCACCTACCTCCAAAATAAGTAAATTTTTAGGGCAACATACTTTGAGCATAAAAGAAACTGTTGGGCTGTCATTTTGTTGGTTGAAGATTGGAGAGTTTGAGGAGTAAATAAAATACAGGTTTTACTGGGTTACTTCATTTCTTGTCTTGTAAGTCAATGTATTATGTGTTGAATGCATTTCTATATAAAAGTTATTCAGTTTCATGTTGATGTATATGAAAAATGCTAAATGCATGTGTTTAGTTAATTGTCTCCATGGTTGTGTGCATTTATTCATTTGAATCAGATAACTAAGGGTTATTTAAGATTTTGGAATACAGATTTACTATATTGCATGCTTAATGTTCTACTTCTATTCAAAGAATAAATTAAATGTTCTAGGTTAAGTATGGGGAAGAATGTATTGCAGAAGGGATGTAAGTAGAGTTAACTAAATACTCTATCTTGGGTGGTGTTTGTAAGGCAGATGCTAACTAAACCCTTTGAAACTTGAATGTTGTATTGAGTTTATGAGAAGCAGTCACACATATATGTTAGTTTGACTCCATTGCCCTGAGATAAGCCCCAACCAGAGTTTGTATTGAGTTTATAAGTCAAAACCCAAGTCTTTCATCCAAGCATAAAATAAAACACAAAAATAACAATTATCAATATTTTAGGTTTTAGGAGTAGGGTTTTAGTTGCATGTTCTCATATTCAACCAGTGGGATAGTCTAAGAATGTTGCTAGTCTAGGTTTATCTTATAAATCTTGGTGCACACATGATAGCATTATGCCTGAGTTAGTCAAAGATAAATCTTTTTGTTGTGAATGAGGGATACTCTCCTAGGTGCAGTAGAACCTGAAGTGCAGGGGAGACAAGTGCAAACAATCTCCCATCTTTGTTGGCCAAGTCTCACATTAAATCTAATCATAAGAAGTGGCAAATCTTTAGGGTTTATTGTTTGCTGATTTGGAAACCAACAAATCCCTAAACCCTCAACCATTAGTGCACCTTCAGTATGCCCTAAGCCCTCAAACCTTCCCTCCGGCCGGGTATCCCTCCACCCAGCTGGGCCCCCTTCTCTCTGGCCAAGTGCCTCTCCACTCAGTCAGGTGCCCTTCCCCTAGTCAGGTGCCCTTCCACTGGGCTGGGTACCCCTTGGCCTGGCCGGGCACCCTTCCACTGAGCTTGGCGCCCCTCAGCCCGGTTGGGTGCCCCTCAGCCTAGCTAGGCACCCCTTCGCCAGTCCTGTGCCCTAGCCTGGGCTGGTACCCATGTGCCAGCCCCATCCCCTAACTCCCAGGTCGAGCACCCTATGCCCGGCCCCATGCCTCCATCCCGAGTCGACACCCTTGTGTGAACCCCATGCCCTAACTCAGGTCGGGCGCCCCTCGGCATGGCCCCATGCTCTAACCCAGGTCGGCGCCCCTGCACCAGCCCCGCGCCCATCCCTCAGGTTGGTGCCCCTATGCTAACCCATGCCTTAGCCCTCCCAGGTCGGGTAACTCATGCCCTGCTCCCAACCATGCGGCCCACCCTGTCAAGCACTGCTTGGTGTCATCAGGCATAGTTTGCCTCCCCACTAGGGGCCGCTAGGCACTGGTGGGTGTAGGCTAGCCCCCCGCCAGGTACCGCTCGACGCCGATGGGCACCCCATCCCCTCATCTAACAAGCGCCACTCTGCCCTGGCGTGCATCTGCTCACCCACACCACTCCTAGCGCCATTCTAACCAACACTCCCAGCATTGTTTCGCCCCTAGCACAAAACCCTAGTCACGGCAATTTTTTACATGCTCACCCCTAGGAAACTATTTCGCCTTGCCCTACCCAAAAATTAAAAAAACACAAAAAAATCACAAAGAGGGCAAGATGCACTTACCAGCTTACCTACCACCACAAGTCGCAAGTACTCCCTCACCTGCTCCACTCGGTGCTCCTCTCGTGGAATGCCCTCCATTGCTTCACTCTCCTTTGGCTCTCCTCCAGTCACACCTCCAAATAACAAAAGCTAAATGAGCTTTATGAGCTCCTTTTCACATATATATCCCCCATACCCTAATTTTATTTTTCCTCACTCCATTTCTTTTTCTTTCCACCCCTTTTTTTCTTTGTTTTCTTCCCCAATCACCCCACTTTTCTTGCTCCCTATCACATCTTTTTCCATGTTCTTCAGTCTCGAGACCCCTTTCCCCTTGCTTTCATCACTTTTTCACCTTTTTTGAGAGATCGTCGAGAAAAATTATTTTTTCTGTCGATCTCTCGAGGGGCATCACCTGGTCACCCATTTCCCTTCTATTCACCCACCGGAGCATATTTATCAAAAAATTTATATTCTTTGATATCTTGCCAACCGCAACAACTATGACGCCATATCAAAGTGGGGCAAAATGTAGACGTCTGAAAATGGTCACAACCACTTTCATCCACCTATGCAATCCAAACCTATTTCACCTGCATCATTCTATCCAATCCAAATATTAATTAAATAATTTTTTAATTATTTAATTAATTTATTTTATACCTTTTCCCTTTCATAAAAATCAAATTCCTCTACTATAGTTTAAAAATTAAATATTTTTTACTATAACTCATAAATCATATTTTAAAAAATTAAATAAATAACCATATTTATTTAATTTCTATTTTGTTCACTTTTGATTACTTTTTGTAATCATCATTATCTTCTTCTAATCCATGTACACATGAATTAATTTTATTTAATTCATCATTACAAACCCCCATGTTTCTAGAAGTCCACTTGTCATCCCATGTACATGCATGTACATGACAAGTGGTACTTTGGAAGCATGTCCAAATCTTCCAAAATGTGTACATTTGTCTTCTTTCTTCCATCTCACTTGATGTGTCACTATTCATACAAATTTAAAATTACATGTGGCACTATTTAGACACTATTCATCTAATTTTTAATTCAACTTGTCCTCTCCATGGAATTTAAAATTCCTCACTAAATCCAAGCCTTACCTTTTCATAAATGAGGCCTTAGATGCCATACACTTACCCAATCCTAGCCATCCGTCCATTCAAACTTGCAATCTCATCCATTGATCATCCCTTGAATCTTGGAGCAAAATTCTCATCCAATCCTAGCTTGCCATTTGTCTAATTCTCCTTGCTTGAGGATCCTCAAGCAATCTCAATCATTGATCTTCCAAATTGATCCTAGCCCTCCAATTCCATACCCAAAAATCTATAAATTGAGGCCTCCACCTCCATTTTTCATAAGCCATTATATGCAAAGACATGCTATCAAATTGAGTGCTCACATCCATCTAGCTTAGTGCAATTACAAGTAGCATAGTATAGTTTCATGTTCATATGGAGCAAATCATCATTAGTGTGCTTAGATAGGGTGCATTATGTGTTTAGAAGCATATTAGTTATTTAGCTCAATCTTGAGGTCTCTAGGGCTTGGGATTTGATGTAATTTAAGATAGTTTGCATGCAATTTAAGATCCCATCTTTTAGGTAGACAGGTTCAAATAGAGATATTGAGAAGTACAAAGCACAGTTGGTTGCAAAAGATTACTCTCAGGTTGAGGGTGTTGATTATGGTGAGATATTTTCTCCTATTGCTATTATCACTGGGAATTGCCTCTGTATGCAAAGGCTGGCTAAAGCACTACAATTCTGTGTAACATGGGACTAATTTAAGGTTGTCTACCATGTGATGAAACTAGACCTCCAAATTGTGGGTTGGTTCCCTTCAAATGTTCTATTGAGATGTATATTTTTACTTTTTGGGAAAAGGGAAGAAAGAAACTAATTGAATATAAAAGATAAAATGGTGATGCACCTGATTTGGGTAGAAATAATGCAATTTGATCCACAATGTTTGCTTAGAAAACTGACTTTTACACAATCCAAACTTGGCATAAATACCACAAAAATGATTCTAAGGAAGGTTTGAAAATAAGTTTTCTGAAGGAAATGGTTTTTTCACAGCATAAAAAGACTATTTCTGGTTAACACAACCTAAGATTTGCGATGAATATATGCTTTAATGCTGGAAACAAGGAAGTGAGACAATAATTTTGATGGTTTAATAATAAAACATAACAAAATTTCAACAAATCACTTCAACATTCAGCACAAAAAGGAAAGGTAATTCAATTGATCTAAAATAAACAAAGGAAAGCTTTGCAAATAACACAAAGATAACCTGTAACCTGCCGATCTCTTAATAAAACTATAAAAGTGAGATACAAGAATTCTGCAATCTGTCTAAATTAGAATGAGAATCAAGAACTAGCAAAAACAAACTTTTTCTTTACAATAAATAGGTTTGCTCTCTCTAAGAGGCATGCAAAAATATGGACTTGCAAATAACTGCCTCTAAAAATACTCATTCCTGAGCAACCTCCAAAATCCTCAAAATTAAGGCCTAAGGCAGCCACAAATTGAGCAAAAATAGATTCAATTTGGGTCTCTCCATATGTTTGACCAAAAAAGTTGACCAAGGACCCTAAAACTACTCCTAAAAGTCATGCAAAACCTCCTAGGTGACCTAGTTAACTCCACTAATCAACTTGCATGATTTTGCATGAGCAAAATTGATTGTGAGTAAATAATAAAGTAATAGAATATTACTTTATTATTGGTTACAATTTGTTCTATTTTAAATTTTACAACTTGTGAAAAATAATAAAGTAATTTATAGAATATTACTTTATTATTTATTTACAATTGATTTTGTATGTAAAATCGTGCATGATTAGAAGAAAAATAACACTCCTTATCACTCCAAATACATTTGCCTAATTTGCATGATATGAGCAAAAAATAGGACTTAGGAGAAAAAGAAAACTCCTTATACCTCCATGTGGGAAAAATAACCCCATTCTGCAAGATTTGAATATACATTAAGGAAAAAATATCCTTATCACTCCACATGCACTAAGGGGTAAAATAACATCACCCTTATATCTCCATCAAGGAATATTACAACTCCATAATGCAAAAAAAAACTCCATGCATCAAAATGCTCCATTATATCTGCATCATTATACTATCACCATGCATAACCAGTTACCTTGGAAAAATCTATCTCAGTCTCATGCATGCCATGTTTGACAACACACCCTCATGGCTTTGTTAGCCACTATGCATAATGGAGGTATCTTTACCTTATAATGTTTCGAATTGAGACAAAGAACCCCAAGCATGTGTATCATTGTTTATTCCATGCAATAACCAACCACCAAGGAATCCTTAAAATATTTATAAGGCATTGAGCCTTTCCCTCACATCACATTGGCCCTCTTGACTTCATAAAATTAAGCACTAATCTTTGCTTGTCAGCGACTCCATGTTATGATGGCTAGGATATTCAAGACAAAAGGTCTTGACCACGACACTCCTTTGGATAATGTAATTATTTGTTTTTACAAGTCAAAAACACACTTGGTAAAAGAACCTTCGAAGAAAAGTAAGGAAACAACCCTAATTTTGTTCATTCTTCATTTGGTTTTCTTTCCTCAGAGCTCTGCAACTGCACTATGCCGGCCTTAGGGTTTGAAACTCTCCATCATGGCTTTGGTCTTTCTCCCTTCAACGGCTCTTCCTGACTTCAACCATGGAACTCTGCATCATAAGGAAAGGGTAACATTGTTTGAGCTTTATCTGAGGATTTTATTTAATCCGTAGCTTTCTTCTTCTTGGCTACGGTGTTCTTCATCTATGTCTCTCCATTACCTGTGCATTTTTTAATACTTTCCCTCCTTGTTTCTGTGTGCTTTTTTCTTCATGGCCTTCCTCTGCTCTTGAAAGTTTAAGGCCATTGTGAGGCCGTGGAAAGATTCTCTCTGTCAGCAAAAAGAGGTAAGGACTTGGTCATCTTCATCTTTGTAGCTACATTTTGTCTTTGGTTTTACTCTTTACAGCATGACAGGTCCATTGTTTGACATGGGTATTGCATTTTATAGCAAAAAAATGCTATATCACTATTGGCTATGACTATATCTACCTTCCTTTTGCCCTGATCTGTTTGTATCATGCAGAAACTCGAAGGGTTTAAAGTTTTGAAATGAGGGTTTTGACTTGTTATCTCCATTTTTCAAAACTTCACTTGTTATGGTCATGCTCCTCTAAAGATAGGCATAAAATAGTGCAACTGTTGAGGTTTTGGTGAACTTTGAAGTTAGGGTTTCAACCCTTCTTACACTGTATCTCTTCATAATGTCACGGCCATGCATGGTCTTTACTGTTATTTTTTTGTTTTTTGACTTATAAAGGAACAAAGGTTGAACCCTCTATCAAGGGTTTGCTCATTTTACACATTCATAGTTTCAAACTATTATGGTCATGACTGTATCATCTTTCTCTTTGAAACTGTGTGACTGTGTTTGCAAAAAATCTCACTAGGGTTTGATAACTTGACATGGGTATACCTGATATCATGAGAAACCTTTCTCTTTTGTCATGGCTATGACTGTATCTTTCTTTTTCTCAACACTCTTGACTGTGGGTGCAAAAATGAATATTAGATTTTGATATCTTGATTAGAGAATACGTATTAGCATGAGTCATGCTTCATTTTGTATATTATTTTTTGAAATATGGGCTTTTCCTATAGGCAACAACATTAAGAGTTTGAGGTGTTAATAGATGGAGTTTCTTTCTTTGCTTTCATAACACCTTCTGACTGTCATGTCATTAATGATGATGATACACCTCTATTGTCTATCTCACTATAGCTACTTGGCATGAGCAAGTCTTTATATTCTATTATGACAACAAATCATTTAATATTCTATAGCATACATTGTTATCATCTAATATTCTATAGCATACATTGGCACCTCTGTGAGACTCTTCTATAGCATAGATGGTCTCTTTATTTGTTTGCGTATGATAACTTGTAATCTTGCAAACTGTATATGGTGGACCCTTGTCATATGGTATTTATCTTTGACTGTGGGTTGTCCTTCTTCTCTTTGACTATATTCTATCATGGCATAGATCAGGCTACCTTCTTTTGTGACTATGTTTGCACCTGTAGCTGTGATTACATGTCCTTATCTCTCTTTGATGCTTCTCCTTCATCATTGGTTTACTCCTGTAGATGGATATGGTAATTGTCATATGCTCTGACTGTCTCTTGCTTATATAAGCCACTTTGCTAATCATTGTCTTGACTGTCTATAGTGGAGATGATTGTATCTGTATTTTGCTTGCAATGTATCTTTCTTGATGGCCTTCTGTTGACTATGTCATGGCATCACTGTAGCTTAGGCACGTGAGATAAATCTTGTTAGGTCAAAATAGTTGATAAGATGCATTGAAACCACCTTATTATCATTGGACTGTAGTATTCTTAACACTCCACTGTACTTATTGTATTTAAATCCTTCTTTTCTCTAGACATGACTATCTCTTGCTTTGGACTTTGTATCTAACTGTCATGTCAGTGGTGATACATGTGTGTTGCTCTTGTTTTGTTCTTCTTTTAAGATCTTTGGTACTAAGTGACAATCTTTATCATTTGGATGAATACTCTTCAGAGAGCATGTTGTATGTATCTATTATTTGCATCTTTGCCTCCAACATGTGACTTCTATACTCATCTCATATCCTCTTGTTATGTCTTGTCTTGTCTTGGATTCTGTCTCATCTGCTATTCCATGTAGCATCTTGTTTGACTATCTCTATGACACACTTGCAACTTGAATGTGATATAATTGTTAAACTCTAAACATCTTTGACAATATGAGGTAATATGGGAAATACCTAGTGTAGAGTGTTGCCTCATCTTTGAAAACTAAGTCCTATTTGCTCCAGTTTGAATTGTTTCACTGTATATCCATGTATCTTGATGGTTTTGAAGCTTCAAGGCATTGATGACTGCTTAGCTATTGGTCCAAGACAATGATATATTCATGACTACATTTTCACACTGCCATATATCAGCCTAGAGCTAATAATGCTTTGCTATTTTGAATTGTCTCTTTAAAGGCATAACTTGTATCTTTCTCTATGCTATATTTCATCTCTTTATCAGGCACATTAATCTGAAAACTTGTATCATATCCTTGTACTATGAATGCGCTCTTTCAGTTGCTCTTTATTAGCTGTGATGAAATAAATACATGCATTCATAATGATACTGTACCTTAGATGGCTCCTATAGCCTAGATGACTGTAATCTGATTTGCTCTAATCAACTGTAATAATGTCATGATGACATATCCTTTCTGCAAGTTGATTAGATGATGCATCCTATCTTTTCTGATACTATTTTCAAAAAATGAAAAGAAACATGTTGGGCTCAAACCCTTGTGGAAGCCATGTTTAATCCACATGTTTATTTGTCTTTAGATCAGCATCAAAATTTGTCCTATACCTGCATAGTGAACAAACAAGTTAGCATAAAAAAGTACCTGATAGCATTGATTGATTGGTGCAGGAGCACCTAGAAAATCCTATTTTCTTTTGTAATAAGGTCTATTTGACCAATGCATTTTCATTTCAGTTTGTCTCTAGGTCCTTCAGGACCTAGAACCCATTTTTGTAAGTCCTAAGTAACTTAAAACACACTTTTGTCATATTGTATTCACATAGTGCCAAAACAGGGCAGTAGGACAGTTTGAGGCAGTTGGATTGATTGGTCTCCCAACTGTTTGCATCAGTTGGTTTTCCAACTACTGGCAGGTTGAGTTGATAAAAACCAAAGGAACTACCAAAAAAAAATGAAGAAGAAGAAGAAGTGTGAATGTAATTGTGCATTGTTCTGAGGAGAAATAAAACCATTATGTTCTGTCAATTTGATTTCCGTTCCCTATAACTGAAATTCGCATAACTATAGATTTCTATTCTTTTTGCGTGCTTTCCATTGTTGCAGTATGTCGATGTGAAGCATTCCACTGGTACGATTTCTGTCAAAATTAGTGGAATGGATTCATTATACAAGTATTTGTTTTTGTTTCTTGTTTTGATTTTGTGTTCGATGGTGCATAAGATCTAGACAGAGTGTTTTGAATAGTAGGTCGACCTAGCATCTCCATGTGCTAGGGTTCAGTTGAAGAGGGAGAAAGTAAATTGTGCATCAGTGTATCCCTGGGACTCAAATCAAGTTCATCAAAAGTTCAAGTCACGTTGAAGAGTGGTTGGTCCATTAGCATATAGGCGGAGCAAATTCTAACATGGGCAATAGTAATTGTCTTGCAGACAGGAAAAGAGTGTTGAACCTCACATCGGAGTGACTAAGACTTCGGAGAGATAAGTTGTAAAGTGTTGCTGAAAATAAAAGGTTCAAAGGTTCAAACGTTCAAAGAGCTGTTCGATGAGACTAGAAACGGTTCAAAAGGTTCAAGAGTTCAAAAGTTCAAATTTTTGATCAATTGTTCATTCCGCTGTGCACTCCTCATCATATTGGTATTAGAGCAAGTTTTGAAGATCACTTGGGTGGTGTGGTCTTGGTGTATGTCAGACAATGAAAGTGAGGCAGAGGCTGACATGATGCCTCCTAAAAGCATGTCACAAGATGCAATGAAGAAATTGATCGAAAAGATATTTGAGTCCAAGCTCGAGGAATTGAAAAGAACCAAGGGTAAGGATAGGGAAGATGAAAGTGACAGTGATGAAGGAGATACAGAAATTGATGGAACCAATAAGAGGACAGAGGAGATACCAGTAGACCAGAGGGAATTTGTAGATGCTTTGTAGTCAATCAATAGGGACACCATAGATGGGTTACCCATGTATAGTGGAAGTGTGGAAGCTGAAGAGGTGATTGATTGGATTGAGGCATTTGAACAATCATTTCGAATACAAAGAAGTCCCTGATGATAAGAGGGTTAAATTGGCAAAGGCAAGGTTGAAGGGGTCTGCTCTTGAATGGTGGAATTATGAGCAAGGAGAGAGAATCAAGGAGGGGAAGAATATGATAACCTCCTGGGAAAGGATGAAGACCAAAATCAAGGCACAATTCTTACATCCGGACAATAACGTGTAGATGTATAAGAAATTGCAGAACCTTAGACAAAGAGACCTTGATGTGAATGCATACACACAAGAGTTTCATAAACATAGTCTCAGATCAAAGAGACAAGAAGAAGAGTCAGAGAAGGTGGCAAGGTATCTAAATGGCCTAAGGATGAACATCTAAGATGAGATCAGCATCTTAGCACTAGAAACAGTGAACAAGTGTTTCCAAATGGCCTTAAGGGCTGAAGAGAAGATAAAGATAAAGAGTGAGCAGAATAATAGAGGTAGAGGAGGAAGAAGTTTCAGAGGCAGAGGTAGTTTTGGAGGAAGAAGTCCTAACCAGAGGCCTAGTGGTGAGTCTAACCAAGAAGAGCAAGTTGGAGACTCAAGTAGCAGAGGAGGCTACCGAGGAGGAAGGCCTAATGGAAGAGGTGGACAAATGGATCAGGTAGAGGATCCAAGTTCTCCAATATAAGATGTTATAACTACAATCAAATAGGGAACCCAACATACAAGTGTCCAGAGAAGGCCTCAACTTCTCATGGTGGTGAGAAGAGAACCACTTTGATTCAAGAAGATGCAAAGAGTGTGACATCTCCTGAAGTGAATCTAGCATTAGAAATGGGAGAAAAATCTGATGATCAAGAGGACGCTGCTCAAGGAACCAGTGCAGACTGAACCATCTCAAAGAAGGGATTTGTTTAGAATCAACTGCAAGATCCAAGGTAAGGTTTGTAAAGTTATTATTGACTCTAGTTCTACTGATAATATCATATCTTTGGAAGCATTGAATAAGTTGAAGTTAGAAAGGTACCCCATAGCAATCCATATAAAGTCAATTGGTTGAATAAGGGATAGCACATACTCATCAATGAACAAGCATGGGTAGAATTTAGTATTGGGAGGTATAGAGATAAAATATTGTGTGACATCCTTCCAATGGATGTTTGCCATCTTTTGTTAGGCAAACCATGGCAGTTTGACAGAAAGGCTCATCATGATGGAGAAAAGAATGCTTACTCATTCCAAAAGGATGGCGTAACTTATAGGATATAGTCATTGGTAGAAGGGGATCCACAGCCTATAGGATCTAGTGTAATCCTGGTAGGAGAAAAAGAATTCATGGATACACTAAAGGAAGGTGGTGGAGTAGGTTTTTCTTTGATTGTGAAGCCTAAGGGGGAAAAGAAGGAAAATGTGAGAGAAGTAGGGCCTAGGGAGGTCAGAGATTTGTTTGAGAGTTACAAAGGAGTGATTGCAAAAGATATACCTGATTCCCTACCACCTGTTAGAGACATTAGCCATCAGATAGACCTCATACCTGGAGCAGTACTCCCTAATAAGGCAGCATATAAAATGACCCCTCAGTAGAATGAAGAGATAGCAAATTAGATTCAAGAACTCCTAAACAAAGGGCTTATAAGGAAGACCCTTAGCCCGTGTGCAGTACCTACTATTTTAGCCCTAAAGAAGGATGGGAAATGGAGGATTTGCACTAATTCTAGAGCCATCAATAGGATAACCATCAGATATAGGTTTCCTATTCCTAGAATAGAAGATCTAATGGATTATTTGGGAGGGGCCACTTATTTCTCCAAGATAGACTTAAAGAGTGGGTATCACCAGATAAGGATAAGAGAGGGGGATGAGTGGAAGATAGCATTCAAAACCAATGAAGGGTTGTATGAGTGGCTTGTGATGCCTTTTGGTCTTTTAAATGCCCCGAGCACCTTTATGAGGCTAATGAATGAGGTGTTACAGGAATTCATAGGGAAATTTGTGGTAGTCTACCTTGATGATATCTTGGTGTTTAGTAAGAGCAAGGAAGAACACTTGAAACTTTGGAGATAGTCTTGAAGAGGCTACAAGATCAGCAGCTAATGATAAACTTGGAAAAGTGTGACTTCATGAAACAAGAATTGGGTGTACCTAGGTTTTGTCATCTCTAAGGGTGATTTAAAAATGGATCCTTCCAAGGTAGAAGCTATTTTGAATTGGCCTACACCTAGGACAGCAGGAGAGGTCAGAAGTTTTGATGTCTTGGCCACATTTTACAAAAAATTTATTAAGAACTATAGTGATATTTGTGCACCTATGTTGGAGTCCATCAAAGGTGGTGGTAAGGTGAAATTTGTGTGGACAAAAGAGGCAAACCAGAGTTTTGAAAGTTTGAAGCAGAAAGTTGCCAAGTATCCTATCTTAGTACTTCTTGATTTCAATAAGGTTTTTACCATTGAATGTGATGCAAGTGGGATGGCCATAGGGGTAGTGTTCAATCAAGAAGGCAGACCAGTGGCCTTTTTCAGTGAAAAATTGAATGAAGCTAAGAGGAAGTACTCCTCTTATGACTTAGAGTTGTATGCCATGGTACAAGCTCTAAAAAAATGGAGGCACTACTTGCTTCCTAAAGAATTTATTGTATACACTGACAATCATGCTCTCAGTTTTTTGAATGGACAGGAAAAGCTCAGTCATAGAGACATGAAGTGGGTGGAAAGTCTTCAAGCATACACATTCATCATCAAACATAAGAAGGGGATAACCAATAAGGTTGCTGATGCTTTAAGTAAAAGGGTACTGACAGTACAAGAAGTGCAGCTACAAAGCATGGGTGTTGAGGCACTCAAAGGATTGTATGAAGAGGACCAAGATTTCAAGGAGATTTACAAGGTATGCAGTGAGTTTCCCAATGCTTTCCATAGTGAATTTTTAGATTATACATTGCAAGATGGACTTTTGTTTAAAGGGAGTCAACTATGTATCCCTAAGTGTTCAATGAGGGATAATATAGTGAAGGAGAAACATAGTGGTGGTTTAGGAGGACATTTTGGGCTTAATAAGACCTTAGATCTAGTAAGAAGATTTTACTTTTGGCCAAAGATGCAATCTGATATCAGAAGGTTTGTTGAGAGTTGCATGGTATGTCAGAGAGCAAAGGGGGTCTCAACCAATGCAAGACTGTACCAACCTTTTCCCATACCAGACAGACCTTGGGAAAGTTTGAGTATGGATTTTGTGATGGGATTTCCCAAGACAAGGACAGGTTGTGACAGTGTGTTTGTTGTGGTAGATAGATTTAGTAAAATGGCACATTTTATTCCTTGTAAAACAACCAATGATGCTAGCTACATTGCACATTTGTTCTTTAAAGATATTGTCAGGATTCATGGATTGCCTTTGAGTATTGTATCTGACAGAGATAGCAAATTTGTGGGACATTTTTGGAGAACCTTGTGGAAAAGATTGGGTACAAATTTGTCCTTTAGTTCAGCCTATCATCCTCAGACTGATGGCCAAACTGAGGTTGTGAATAGGTCATTAGGCAATCTGCTGAGATGTTTGACAAGAGAACATGGAGGTAGTTGGGATGTGGTACTCCCACAAGCTGAATATGCCTATAATGATTCTACAAACAGAAGTACAGGTCTAAGTCCTTTTGAAGTTGTCTATGATAGTCATCCTAGAGGAATTTTTGAATTGAGAGATGTTCAAGGGTTGGACAAAAGGAGTGGACATGTTGATACATTTGCAGAGGCTATGAAAGAGATCCATCAACAAGTCAGAGATACTCTACACAAGAATAATCAAAAGATGAAGGCTAGAGTGGATCAAAGGAGAAGGGATGTGCAGTACCAAATAGGAGATATGGTCATGGTTCATCTCAATAAGAACAGACTACCCAAGGGAAGCCACAACAAGTTGATGATGAGAAAAAATGGACCTTGTAAGATTTTAGAGAAATATGGTCCTAATGCTTACAAAATTGAACTCCCTGATGATATTGATATTCCACCTATATTCAATGTTTCTGATCTAACATTATATAGGAGTCTTGATATAGGTGAAGGTACAACAGATTCTATCCAAGACAATGCAGAGTGGGTGCAGCATCTACCACCTAAGGAACCACCTAAGATGGAGTCCATCTTGGATAGCAGGACAGCCAAAAAGACAAGAAATCAGACCTATTTTGAGAACTTAGTCAAATGGAAAGAACTTCCAGACTCAAAATCCACATGGATGTTGGAAGAAGACATCAAAAAGTAGGGTGGTGATTTGCAGTAGTTAGTCTCTAAGAGGACTTGAGACAATTTTTACCCAGGGAGTATGGTACAGGAGCACCTAGAAAATCCTATTTTCTTTTGTAATAAGGTCTATTTGACCAATGCATTTTCATTTCAGTTTGTCTCTAGGTCCTTCAGGACCTAGAACCCATTTTTGTAAGTCCTAAGTAACTTAAAACACACTTTTGTCATATTGTATTCATGTAGTGCCAAAACAGGGCAGTAGGATAGTTTGAGGCAGTTGGATCGGTTGGTCTCCCAACTATTTGCATTGGTTGGTTTTCCAACTACTCACAGGTTGAGTTGATAAAAACCAAAGGAAGGAACTACCAAAAAAAAATGAAGAAGAAGAAGTGTGAATGTAATTGTGCATTGTTCTAAGGAGAAATAAAACCGTTATGTTCTGTCAATTTGATTTCCATTCCCTGTAGCTGAAATTCGCATAACTATAGATTTCTATTCTTTTGGCATGCTTTCCATTGTTGTAGTATGTCGATGTGAAGCATTCCACTGGTACAATTTCTATCAAAATCAATGGAATGGCTTCATTGTACAAGTATTTGTTTTTGTTTCTTGTTTTGTTTTTGTGTTCAACGGTGCAGAAGATCCAGACAGAGTGTTTTGCACAGTAGGTCGACCTAGCATCTCCATGTGCTAGGGTTCAGTTGAAGAGGGAGAAAGTAAACTATGCATCAACATATCGCTAGGACTCAAATCAATTTCACCAAAAGTTGAAGTCACGCCGAAGAGTGGTTGGTCCATCGGCGTATCGGCGAAGCAAATTCTAACATGGCTGATAGTAATTGTCTTGCCGATAGGCAAAGAGTGTTGAACCTCACATCAGAGTGACTAAGACTTCGGAGAGATAAGTTGTAAAGTGTTTCTGAAAACAAAAGGTTCAAAAGGTTCAAAGGGTCAAAGGTTCAAAGATCTGTTCGCCGAGACTAGAAATGATTCAAAAGGTTTAAGAGTTGAAAAGTTCAAATTTTTGATCAATTGTCCATTCCGCTGTGCGTTCCTCATCATTGATCTCCTTCATGATTTCTTCCTGATTTGTGTCATATATCTAATCTGATCTCTTATCTGAATGCATGATATGATAAGTAGATGTCTCTGTTTGATAAAAGCATGTGATAACTGTAAACATCTAGAGCACTAATAGGGTTGTCCCCAAAATTTTGCAGGTTTCAACTTGATGATGGCTTGGAGTGAAGAATGAAGATTGAAGACTTGAAGGCCAGCTTCAACAACAACCTCCATCATCAGGCAATGATGGATGCTTAGATTTATCATATGTTCATTTCTCTTTTCTTTTATCAAACAGATACATAGCTTGCATGTCTGCAGTTGCTCAATCTAGTTACTCCCACGGCTTGTGTGGGACACATTTGAACACTTCTTTTAAACATGATCAGTTAGTTTCTCTGATGCATATGATGTATATGTATTTCCTTTTCAATCAATGCATGAGATAAAGTAATAGATATTGGGATGTATGTTCAAAACCTGACATGAAATAACAGTGTAATACAATATCTTTCTCTTTTTTATTGAAAACTGATTAACTGAATAATCAATTTAACTTATAACTCCTAAAAGATCAAACTATGTAGAACAACTATATTTCTTGAATCTTTGATTTCTTGACAACCAATTTTCTTGTCATGATAACTTATCAGTCCTGATTGGATTGATGGGTTATCCTGACAACTGGTTATCATTCTCTATGTTGTCAAGGCATCAACTAATCAATGAATGCATAACTTTGAAGTTTTCTATTATTCCTTTTGAATTATTACATTTAGGTCCAAATAATTTTAAATGTGAACAAAAAATAGTAACATTTCTGGTGACCTCTCAGCGGTGTTTGCCTGCTAATCAATTTGGAACCAATAGCCTTGCCTTCTCATTGGGCATAGAGTCATTTCTGCCCTGATCTTAGAGAAATTCTGCAACTCACAGTAACTGAAAACAACAGCAGTAACTAACTAAAAACTGAACTAAAACTGATTTACCTAAAACAAAACCAGAAACATGTGCAAAAGCACTTCTTGGAAACAAAACAACAAAATTGAAACTAACTGTGCAAAAGCACTTATCTGCAACATACGGCTGCCTTAGTAACATATCTTGAGGTAAATCCCATTAACTGGGATTGGCAATACCTCACCATCTAACTTAGCAAGTTGAAATGCATTGTGTTGCTTGCATTCTATGATTATATATGGTCCATCCCACATTGCATCAAACTTTGTATGCTGTCCTGGTCTACTTTTCAATTCATTCCACTTGAAAACTAGATCTCCTTCTTTATAAACTCTTGGTACTACTCTTTTATCAAAAGTCCTTTTCATTTGGGCATGGTGTACCTCCAATGTTTTTAAGCCCTCTTTTCTGATCTCTTCAAGTTCAATTAGCTATGCAAGCCTGATTTCCATTGGTTGTTCTTCAAGTAACTCAAGCTCTTTTATATAGCTAAGTGTTGGCAACTCCACTTTTATTAGTAACTTGGCTTCTTTTCCATATGTAAGCACATAGGGTGAATTACCTGTTGATCTTTTAGGCGTAACCCTATCAGCCCACAATGCTAACTTTAACTTATCATGCCAAGATCTCTGATTCTCATCAACTGTTTTCTTTATGATCTTAATCAGATTTTTGTTAATTGATTCAGCCTATCCATTACCTTGAGGGTAATAATTTGATGAAGTATTTAGGAATATGTTGTTTTTGACAAACCAATTAGACATTCTTGATCCAATAAAGGCTAAAGCATTATCTGAAATAATTGAGTCAGGAGTTCCAAACCTAGACACTAGATCTTGGTAAACATTCAGGACTAATGTTTTATTAGCATCTTTCAAAGCAACTGCTTCAATCCACTTAGTGAAATAATCAGTAGCAGTCAAAATCCACTTGTGTCCTTTTCTTGAAGGTGGGTTGATAGGACCAATGAAGTCCAATCCCCACTTGCCAAATGGTTTTTCCACTTGAATTGGATGCAAGGGCATTACTGTCAACCTTTGTCTACCTACAAAAACTAAACATTTTAGACATTTCTTTACCCATTCATGAGCATCTTTGAACATGTCAGGCCAATAGTAACTAGCTCTCATAATTTTCAAAGTTGTTGTTCTAGCTACAAAATGACCTCCAGCCAGTCCATCATGAAATTCTTCTAGAATCCTTTGAGTCTGATCTGGCTATACACATCTCAGTATAACATTGTTAAAATCTCTCTTGTACAAAATTCCATCAATTATAGCATAAGGGATTTCTTGTAATCTATAATATCTTCTTTTAGATCTATCCACGCCTTGTGGACAATCACTAGTGTGTAGATAATGAATCATATCATGCACCCAACTTGCAGGGGGGTCTGGGACAGCAGTTGTTTCATTGTTTTGAAGCACTATCTTAGTCTCTCCTTCAAGTTCATTGTTGTATCCTTCATTTTCTGCAAGCTGTTCGCACAGTCCTTTGCCTCAGACCAGCTTTGTTATCTTAATTTGTATGTCATATTCCATGACCTTTGTTATCCACCCTGCTCTCTTATCATTTAAATCTTTTCTGAGTAAAAATTCTTTCACTGTTGTGTAAGCAACCATTAACTAAATTCTATTATTTGAAAGCATATGTTTGAATTTCTTTAAGCTCCTGATAACAGCTAATACATGCTTTTCAACAAAAGAATATCTTACCTCGTAGTCATGCAAAACCTGGCTGAAAAATGCCACAGGTTGTTCCATTCCTTCATTGTTTTGCTGACAAAGCATAGCTGATATAGTATCCACACTACCAAATGCATATAGAATGAAATCTTTATCAAAATTTAGATTTATCAGAGTTGGAGCAGCAGCAAGTGCCTCCTTTATCTCTTCAAAACTCTGCTTTCCTTCGTTGGTCCAATTGAAGGGAATATTCTTCTTCAGCATTGTTGTAAGAGGTTGTAAAAGTGCTGCTATGTTTGGAATAAACCTTATTACAAAGTTAATTCTTCCCAGAAAGCTCTATAAGCCTTTCTTATGTGCAGGAAGAGGTAATGCCAATATTGTAGTAATTCTTTCAGGATCAATTGATATTCCATCCTTAGACACAATGTGTCCCAATAGTTTGCCTTCATGAACAGAGAAAATACTCTTATTTGGGTTTAATGATACCCCAAATTCTCTACATCTTTCAAAGATTAGTCTTAAATGATGAAAATGATCTTCAGCTTTTTTAGAAAAAATAGTCACATCATCTAAGTATACAAGTACAATTTTATTAATCAGGCTTTGAAAAGCCATGTCCATTTCTCTCTGAAATGTTGCACTTGCATTTGATAAGCCAAATGGCATCTTTCTGTATGCTAGTGTGCCCCACTTTGTGGTAAAAGTTGTCTTGTATTGATCTTCCTCTTTAACAAGAATTTGGTTATAACCTCAATAACCATCCAATAAAAAAAATCTCTCTAATCTAGAAACAACCTACAATATTTGTTCCATAGATGGTAAAAGATAATGATCCTTTAAAGATTCTCTATTTAAATCACGGAAATCAACACATAATCTGATTTCTACATTTTTTTTTCTGACAGGAATCAAGTTAGAAACCCATGAAGTATGTTTGATAGGAAAAATGATATTACCTTTAATGAGTTTATTGAGTTCTATCTTCATGAGCACTTCCAGTTTGGGATTCAATGGCCTCTGCTTCTGTCTGATAGGTTTAGCTTTGGGTTCCAGCTCTATTGTGTGTTGAGCTAACTCAGGGTTTTGAAACCTTTCAGATCTCCATATTCCCATGCAAAATTTTTACTAAACTCTTGACAAAGCTGGATGAATGCTTGTTGTTCTTGTTTTGTACATATCTTTCCCAACTTGAGCAACTTTCCTTTAAAGATCTCAATAGGTTCATAATGTTCTTGCTTTATTGAGAAGTTGGCCTTGTCTTTTCTTACTTGATCATCAGTATTAAAGATAGATTCCAAGGTCACTAAGCCTTGGGAAGCTTGTTTGATCTTAACTGAAGTATTTGGTCATTATATTGTTGTGCAAATTTCTATTGATTTCCTGCAGAAAATTTAGCTTCTTCCATTAAGAAATTTACAATTTGTTCATCACTGTCAAACACTTGCCAACTGACATTATTATCTGGAACTGATGGTTAACGGCAACTTTGACATATAAAGGAGAGTGAATATTCTTCATTTCAATAGGAATATCATACTTAGCTCCTATAGTAGCTAGTTTGTCAGCTTGCTTGTTATCAGTTCAAGGTATAGATATAAAAGATTAAATGCATTAAACTCTTCTATCATGTCCCAAACTCTATGTTTGTATAATTTCAGTAAGTCATTTTTTTAGTAGCAAGGTCTCTAACTTGTTTGACCAGTAACTCATTGTCTCCAAAAACTTTTAAACATCTGATTTTCCTTTTTCTTTCCCATTCTAGTCCATTAATTAAAGCCTCATATTCAGCTGAGTTTTTAGAATAGCTGAAAGCAAATCTGAAAGATCAATAATATTTCTCACCTATGGGAGAAACTAAAACAACACCTCCTCCGGCTCCTACTTTGCTTCTAGAACCATCAAAATATAGTTCCCAAACATTATTTTCAGACTCTACAGTTTGCTATTTTTCCTCTTTAATCAGATTTGGAATAACTGTATTATTTTCTTGAATCATGTACACACCAAGGCCAATCTCATCCATTTGCTCAAATGGATCTGTTTCATGATTTTCTGCTGCCCATTGGTCTAAAACCATATCTAGAATTCCTTCTAAAGGTGTGTTTGGATCTTAGATAGGATTCAGATCCTTGATCAAAAATGTGAAGATTTGCATTTATAGAACTGGGTGTGTAAGGTTCCAAATGATATTTTGCTAGTGGTTCAGACTTTATTGTAACCTTGGTTCCATATCTAGTTCTAAAGAATAAATGTGTCCAATCAGATGATAAATACCTACCTAACCTTGATGTAAAATCTTTGGATAAGCAAATGGCAAAGGTAGGTGGCAGATCAATGACATAAATGTCCTGGTATATAACAAAGTTTGGACAAGCATGCAAAGTAAGGCCTAAAATTTTAAACATTCCAACTATACTTAGTTCAGTTCCATCCATTTGTAGAACACCTCTAACAACAGGTTCATTTTTCAGACCTAACTTATCAGCTAACTGGTGCAGGGGCACCCCTTCAAAAGGACCAACATGCAGAAGAAGAAGAAGAAGACTAACATTAGTTTGACATTTCATGTTATCTATAACACCTTCAAATGTAACATATAATGTTAGCATTTTCTGTATGAAGTTCTGACAGTTTGGATTAAGGGAAATATAATCAAGGAGTCTTAGCTATAAGAGTTTTGCTGTCTCATGCAAAACAGATGTCATTTGTAGTAGATTAAGGGTTTCCACCTATAATTTTGAAAAGATAAAAAATCCCAGAAACAGAGGAGAATGTCAGTCCCTCGCATTGGGAAAGATAAAAAGGGGAAAACCTTTTGTAGAGGAGGGGGATAGTTTTCTGGGTCTGGTCTCTGAATAGTCGAATGTAATTTCTGAACATGAAGAAAGAATAGAAGTTCTGCAATTTACTTCCTTTCTAGATTCTGAATACTGTGTAAATATCCTGTGTAAATATTCTGTGCAGATTCTTTGTGTAGAAGTTCATTCTGTGTAGAGTTTGTATATAAATTAGTTTTGAGCTTCTGTGGTCAAATTAACTGGATAAATCCATTCCACTGGCAGATTTCTGGGGAAATCAGTGGAATGGACTTGTAGATTAATTTCCCCAACTTTGTTTATTCGTTCTAGGTATGGAAGGCTAGAATTGCAGAACCACTTCAAGCATCAGTTCTGAGTGTCTGTTGTTTATAAGGGATAACCTACGGGTGTATTTCACATTCAAGCCATCGGCGTAAGAAATGATATCGGCGTGTCAAAACTAGGCTCACCTGACGGTGAAAATCTCACCGAGTATGGTCTTGGCCGTATCCATCGGCGAGAGTCAGGCATCGGCAAGGAGGAATCATGCTAGTCCGATGGAGGTGAGTCTCACCGACAATGGTATGAGTTAAATCCGTCGGGGGGAGACAAGGTATCAGTGAAAGAAAACTGTGAGGGTCCGACAGTGAAAGTCTCACCGATGGTTCTATCATCGGTGAGAGGAAGAAGGGAGTCTGGCCGAAAAGGAGTTGGCGGAGAGTCCATCGGCGTAAGATAGCCCATCAGAGAACAGGAGGCAAGTCTTGCTGAAGAAACAAGTCCTACCGATGTAAACATTGGTATGTGATCGTCAGAGTGAGTATCGCCATCGGAGAAAGAAAATTATCTGGGGCCGACAGTTGGAAGCCACACCGATCAGGGAGACCGTTGGAAGGTGTCACTGACAGAGAAAGCTTCAGCGTGAGGTTTGAACCTCTCAGTTGAACCTCAGCATTGAACCTCCGAATTGAACCGGTTCAACGTTGCCGTCGACGTGAGAGAGAAGTGGTCTGGCTGATAAGGAGCCTTGGTAGCTCATCGGAGTGAATTATGCCATTGGCGGAAGGAATAGAGGTGTCGCCGATAGTTAGTGTTTTACCGACAGCAAGTCCATCGGTGTAATCAATAGCATCGGCAGGAGACTTAAAGAGTTCGCCGACAGACGGAAGTCTCGCCGAAGGGGAAGGTTGAACTTGTCCATTGAACCTTCCGGGCGAACTTATCCATTGAACCTCCAGTTTGAACCTGCCAGTTGAACCTATCCGTTGAACCTCTGGATTGAACCTATTCATCAGGTAGATAGTGGGCTAGTCCTACCGAAGGAGAAGTTCATGTTGTGTGCTTTTCGGTGAGAGATAGGTATCGGCGCAGGAGTTTCTATCTTGACCGATGTTAGATTGTCAAGCCGATAGACAAATCCAACGAAGACCACGTCGGTGTGACCTGGACATCAGAGTGAGTGGCATTGTGATGTGCTGATAGTCATTGTCAACCCAACAAGGGCTTATCGATGAGAGGTGAAGGTGTCGGCGAAGGAGTATTGAACCTAACTGACGGTGGACTGTCTTGCCGATAGGCAAGAGTGGGTATGTTTCGGTGAGACAATTCAAAGGTCTTGCTGATATAGTTTCTTTTGGCTGTCTTGTGGGATCCAAGAGGTTTTTGAACTGGTTCACACGCTTCAGTTGGCACGTGCTCAGCATCAGGTGGTATCAGAGCTAGAGAAAGCTTTGGGAAAGGTTAGTGTGTAAATTTCATTTCTGAAGGCATTTGTCCCATTTAGTAGTAGAAGGAGAAAGCAAAATGTTGGAAGGAGAAGCATCAGACACTCTTCTAGCAAAAATGACCAATGCTGAATTAATAGCCTTGGTGAAGAAGCAAATAACAGAAAGTAGAGCTGATAGAGCTCAGAATCAGGAATTGAAGGAAGAACTAGAGAAGCTGAAGGAAAGAGTGGAGAAAGGGAAGAAAACTCTGGTGAACATGAAGATGGGGATGAAGAGGAGACCCCAAAGTAGGAAGAGCTAGTGGTTCCTGCAGACTAGACACCCTTACTCAATGCCCTCAAGTCCATGGAAAGAAGGACCATGGATGTGAAAATAGACCTGCCTGTGTTTGCAGGAAAAATGGAACCTGATTCAGTAATGGAGTGGATAGACTGCTTGAATAATTTCTTTGAGAGAGAAGAGATACCAGAACACCAACGAGTGAAGATGGCTCAGTCCAAAATGAAAGAAACTGCACTGACTTGGTGGAATTTCATCCAAGATGACAGGGTGAAAGAGGGAAAGAACAGAGTTACAACATGGAAGAGAATGATGGTATTGGTGAAAGAGGCCTATGTTCCATTAGATTACAATATCCAATTACATAAGAGAAAACATAATTTGAAGCAGAAGGAGCTAGATGTCAGCTCATACACAGAAGAATTCATGAAGTTGTGTGTAAAAACAAAGGTAAGGGAAGATGAGGAAGAGAAGGTAGCAAGATACCTCAATGGATTGAGACTTAACATCCAGGAAGACTTAAATTTGCATAATCCAGATACAATTCAAAAGTGCTATCAGTTAGCACTCAAAGTGGAAGAAAAACTAAAGAGAAGGCATGAGCAGAATCATAGAGGTAGAGGCAAGCAGCAGAGAGGAGGAAGAAGTCCTTTTAGAGGCAGAGGATTTGGATACCAGAATGAATCCAACCAAGAGACCAGCAAAGGAGATAACAGTCAGAACCAAGGAGGAAGCTACAATCCAAGGGGAAACTTCAGGGGCAGAAGACCACCTTTTAGAGGAAGATCTCAGGGCAGAGGACCTATCAGATGTTACAATTGCAACCAAGAAGGCCATATAGCCAGCAGATGTCCAGCAAAGGCAACAAGCTCAATAGGAGAAAAGAGGATCAATCTGATCCACGAATCTGATTGTCAGAGTGTAGCAAGCTCAAGCACTATTCAAAGTGTGAATGCTCCTAGCAGTTATGGGTATCCTAAGAATGGAGAATCTTTGATGATTAGGAGAGCAATGACTACCATGAAAGTGCCTGGAAAAGAACCTCCACAAAGGAAGTCTCTCTTCAGAACTACTTGCAAGGCAGGAGGAAAGGTATGCAAAGTTTTGATTGACTCTGGATTTATTGAGAATTTTGTATCCATTGAGATGGTAGAAAAACTTAAGCTTAGGAGACTGCCACGTCCTTGCCCTTATAAAATTTCATGGCTTACCCAAGGACAGCAAACAGTTGTAGAAGAACAGGCTTGGGTAGAATTTCAAATTGGCCCATACAAGGATAAGCTATTGTTTGACATTGCCAAGATGGATGCTTGCCATCTCCTGTTTGGAAGACCATGGTAGTATGATTTAAAAGCATACCATGATGGTGTTAGGAACACCTACTCCATTACCAAGAATGGTAAGGTGATAGAATTCATACCATTAATGGAGAAAGAGGTGGAGACAAAAGGAAAAGAGGTTAAAGTGATGATGGTAGAAAGAAGACAATTCATGAAAGAGATAAGAGAAGAAGGAGCAGATGCATATGCTCTAATTCCTTGCCTAAAGGTAAACAAGGAACATCAGAAAGAAGTCAAGGGAGAAAAGAGACAAAAATCCATAGAACCAGCTGTCCAAGAGCTGTTGGACAAGTACAAAGGCATTAGTTCTGATGGGATGCCAAGTTCCTTACCACCTATAAGAGAAATCAGCCATTGTATAGATCTGATCCCAGGATCTACACTTCCCAACAAAGTAGCATATAAGCTCACTCCAGATCAGAATACAGAGGTAGCAAGACAAATTGAAGAATTGTTGTAGACAGGCCTAATTGGTAAAAGTTTAAGCCCATGTGCAGTACTGGCTATACTAGCACCAAAGAAGGAAGGCACTTGGAGACTTTGCACTGATTCAAGGGCTATCAACAAAATAACAATCAGGTACAGGTTTCCAATCCCTAGGATAGAAGATTTACTTGATTGTTTAGGAGGTGCTAAATACTTCACCAAAATAGATTTAAAGATTGGTTATAATCAGATTAGGATTAGACCTGGTGATGAGTGCAAAACAACATTCGAGACAAATGAGAGGTTATATGAGTGGAAGGTCATGCCTTTTGGTTTATCCAACGCTCCTAGTACCTTTATGAGATTGATGAATGAGGTCTTGAGAGAGTTCATAGGTAAATTTGTCATAGTATATCTAGATGACATCCTGATTTTCAGCAATCTGAGGGAAGAACACCTCATCCATATAGACTTGGTTCTCAAAAGGTTACATGAAGAACAGCTAATGATAAATTTAGCAAAGTGTCTGTTTTTGCAAGAAGAAATCATCTACTTAGGATTTGTTATCTCACATAACAAACTGCGAATGGATCCAGAAAAGGTCAATGCCATACTGTCTTGGCCAACACCCAAAACTGTGCATGATGTTAGGAGTTTTCATGGATTAGCAACTTTTTATAGGAAGTTTATAAAGGGATTTAGTCATATCTGTGCACCCATGCTTGACACTATAAAGGGAGGACAGAAGTGCAAGTTTACATGGACAAAGGAGGCAAATAATTCTTATGAAATGTTAAAGAAGAAGATAGCAGAACAACCAGTTCTTGCATTTCCTGATTTCAGCAAGATTTTTCAAGTAGAATGTGATGCAAGTCATATTGCTATTGGAGCAGTACTCAGCCAAGAAGGTAGGCCTATTGCATTCTTCAGTGAAAAATTAAATGATGCCAAGAAGAGATACTCATCCTATGATTTGGAGATGTATGCTCTAGTCCAGTCACTTAAGAAATGGAGGCATTACTTGATGCCCAAAGAATTCATAGTGTTCACAGATAATCAAGCCCTCAGTTTCTTAAACAGTCAAGAGAAACTGAATCATCGACACATGAAATGGGTGGAAACTTTGCAAGCTTTCACTTTCACACTCAAGCACAAGAAAGGGGTTAAGAACAAAGTAGCAGATGCTTTGAGCAGGAGAGTTCTGACCATAAATCAGATTCAATTGGAGAGTGTTGGGATTGATTCATTGAAGACAATGTATGCAGATGATGAAGACTTTGGAGAGATCTATAAGGTATGTACTTCTTTTGGAGACAAATATCATGTTGAGTTTTCTGAATTTTTGATCCAAGATGGATTACTTTTCAAAGGTGGACAACTATGTATTCCCAGATGCTCTATGAGACTAAATATTATTCAGGAAAAACATTGTGGGGCTCTGTTAGGACATTTTGGTCTTGATAAAACTCTTGATCTGGTAAAAAGACATTACTATTGGCCTAAGTTATAGTCAGATGTGAGAAAATTTGTGGAAGCATGTGTAATATGTTAGAAAGCCAAAGGAAGATCCATAAATGCAGGTTTGTATCAGCCATTACCCATTCCTTCTAGGCCATGGGAGAGCTTAAGCATGGATTTTGTACTAGGTTTGCCTAGGACAAGGAAAGGATATGATAGTGTTTTTGTGGTAGTAGACAGATTCAGTAAAATGGCACATTTCTTGCCATGTAAAACCACTTGTGATGCTTCATATGTCGCTGATTTGTTTTTCAAAGAGATAGTGAGAATACATGGTTTACCATTAAACATAGTATCAGACAGAGATGTGAAGTTTATTGGCCACTTCTGGAGAACTCTTTGGAAAAAGCTGGGAACAAATTTGTCTTTCTCATCAGCCTACCATCCTCAAACAGATGGGCAGACTGAAGTTGTTAACCATTCATTGGGTAACCTACTCAGGTGTTTAACCAGAAAGCATGGAGAGAAATGGGATAATATCCTCCCACAAGCAGAATTTTCTTATAATGACACCATCAATAGGAGTACAGGAAAGTCACCTTTTCAGATAGTGTATGGAATTCATCCAAGAGGTATTCTGGAGTTGAGAGATCTACCTGTAGGAGAGCCTATTAGTGCAAATGGTGAAACTTTTGCTTTAGCTATTAAAGAAGTGCATGATCAGGTCAAGCATCAACTCCAATAGGCTACAACAAAGTACAAAACATATGCTGACCAGAAGAAAAGAGATTTACAGTTTGAAATTGGAGATTTGGTCTGGGTAAATCTGAAAAAGAAAAGGCTCCCCAAAGGTAAGTATACCAAGCTAATGCAGAGGAAGATTGGACCATGTCAAATTTTAAAGAAGTGTGGATAGAATGCATATGAGATCCAACTTCCTCCAGATCTTGGATTGTCCCCAATTTTTAATGTCTGTGATTTGACTCCATACAAACCAAATGCAGATGTAGAACAGGAACCATTGCAGGCAGCAGCTGATGGCATTCCGAAGCATGATCCACCAAAGTTGAATCACATCTTAGACTCACGAGTGCTCAAGAAGACCAGAAACAACGAATACTTGGAGTATTTGGTGGCCTGGCAAGGACAACCAGATTTAGAGGAAGTTTGGATGACTGCTGACCAGATTTCAAATCATGGTACAGACCTACAAACTCTGATCTCAAAGGGGCTTGAGATCTCTTCTCCCGAGGAGTATGGTGCAGGGGCACCCCTTCAAAAGGACCAACATGCACAAGAAGAAGAAGAAGACTAACATTAGTTTGACATTTCATGTTATCTATAACACCTTCAAATGTAACATATAATGTTAGCATTTTCTGTATGAAGTTCTGACAGTTTGGATTAAGGGAAAGATAATCAAGGAGTCTTAGCTATAAGAGTTTTGTTGTCTCATGCAAAACAGATGTCATTTGTAGTAGATTAAGGGTTTCCACCATTAATTTTGAAAAGATAAAAATCCCAGAAACAGAGGAGAATGTCAGTCCCTCGCATTGGGAAAGATAAAAAGGGGAAAACCTTTTATAGAGGAGGGGGATAGTTTTCTGGGTCTGGTCTCTGAATAGTCGAATGTAATTTCTGAACATGAAGAAAGAATAGAAGTTCTGCAATTTACTTCCTTTCCAGATTCTGAATACTGTGTAAATATCCTGTGTAAATATTCTGTGTAGATTCTTTGTGTAGAAGTTCATTCTGTGTAGAGTTTGTATATAAATTAGTTTTGAGCTTCTGTGGTCAAATTAACTGGATAAATCCATTCCACTGGCAGATTTCTGGGGAAATCAGTGGAATGGACTTGTAGATTAATTTCCCCAACTTTGTTTATTCATTCTAGGTATGGAAGGCTAGAATTGCAAAACCACTTCAAGCATCAGTTCTGAGTGTCTGTTGTTTATAAGGGATAACCTGCAGGTGTATTTCACATTCAAGCTATCGGCGTAAGAAATGATATCAGCGTGTCAAAACTAGGCTCACCCGACGATGAAAATCTCACCGAGTATGGTCTTGGCCATATCCATTGGTGAGAGTCAGGCATCGGCAAGGAGGAATCATGCTGGTCCGATGGAGGTGAGTCTCACCGACAATGGTATGAGTTAAATCCGTCAGGGGAAGACAAGGTATCGGTGAAAGAAAACTGTGAGGGTCTGAGAGTGAAAGTCTCACCGATGGTTCTATCATCGGTGAGAGGAAGAAGGGAGTTTGGCCAAAAAGGAGTTGGTGGAGAGTCCACCGGTGTAAGATAGCCCATCGGAGAACAGGAGGCAAGTCTTGCCGAAGAAATAAGTCCTACCGATGTAAACATTGGTATGTGACTGTCGGAGTGAGTATCGCCATCGGAGAAAGAAAATTATCTGGGGTCGACAGTTGGAAGCCACACCGATCGGGGAGACCGTTGGAAGGTGTCATCGATAGAGAAAGCTTCGGCGTGAGGTTTGAACCTCGGCGTTGAACCTTGGTGTTGAACCTCCGAATTGAACCAGTTCAATGTTGCCGTCGACGTGAGAGAGAAGCGGTCTAGCCGATAAGGAGTCTTGGTAGCTCATTGGAGTGAATTATGCCATCGGCGGAAGGAATAGAGGTGTCACTGATAGTTAGTGTTTTACCAATAGCAAGTCCATTGGTGTAATCAACAGCATCGGCAAGAGACTTAAAGAGTTCGCCGACAAACGAAAGTCTCACCGAAGGGGAAGGTTGAACCTATCCATTGAACCTTCCGGGTGAACTTATCCATTGAACCTCTAGTTTGAACCTGCCGGTTGAACCTATCTGTTGAACCTCTGGATTGAACCTGTTCATCGGGTAGATAGTGGGCTAGTCCTACCGAAGGAGAAGTTCATGTTGTGTGCTTTTCGGTGAGAGATAGGTATCGGCGTAGGAATTTCTATCTTGACCGATGTTGGATTGTCAAGCCGATAGACAAATCCAACGAAGACCACGTCGGTGTGACCTGGACATCGGAGTGAGCGGCATTGTGATGTGCCGATAGTCATTGTCAGCCCGACAAGGGCTTATCGGTGAGAGGTGAAGGTGTCGGTGAAGGAGTATTGAACCTGACCGACGGTGGACTATCTTGCCGATAGGCAAGAGTGGGTATGTTTCGGTGAGACAATTCAAAGGTCTTGCTGATATAGTTTCTTTTGGCTGTCTTGTGGGATCCAAGAGGTTTTTGAACTGGTTCACACGCTTCAGTTGGCACGTGCTCTGCATCACTAACTGTTTTGGCATAACTGAACTACTGGCTCCTGAATATATCATGCAATTATGTACTAAATAGTCACCTACAATCAAAGTGACATAAAATGGTGGAGGTTTGCCTATTGGTTTAGGCTGTTCTATTCTTTTTTCTATCTTATTTACAATCATAATCTAAGGTTGATGTGATTTTTGTACTTCATTTGACAAAGGCAAGTGAGATAAAGCATTTTGTAACGAATCCTTTTGTCCTGGAATGTGTAAAGCATCTAAAATAGACATGCTTACTGTTGTCTTTTTCATATGATCTAAAATATTAAAAACAGGGCCACTAACCTTTTGTTGTACTTTTGGGACAGCAACCTCTGGTTGGTCTTTTGTTGGCTGTTTATTTTCTGTAGTTGGATGTCTTAACAAAATGTGCAAATCCTTTGATGTAAAGGCTTGATTCTATGCATTCTCAGATGTAGAAACTATATTTTTTCCTTTATCAGCTTGCTGTGATACATTTCCAGCTTATTATTTACTAGTTTCAGCTTGCTGATTTGTATTTCTAGACTGTTGTTGCAAGTCAACAGCTCTCTTTTTTTATCTTGTGTTTGCTGCAATATTAGTAAAAGATTGATTTTGACCTGGCAACTGATTTACACCACAAAATTTATTAGCCTACCAATTCATTAAAGCTACATTAGAATTAACATACTGAGTCTAAATGTCCAGCTGGTTGTTTACATCACTTACTGAATTTTTAGTAGCAACATAGTTATTTTGTACCATCAAAGCTTGATTTACTATTCCATTTGGGCAAGTGACCTGATTATGAGGCTGATTACAGGGATAACACCATGCATAATCTTGAACCATGTTGTTCTATATAGGCACTATTTCTTTTGATGTACTAACAGCATTTGGATTGTACTGCTGATTTGGCCTATTGTTGTAATTTCTCCTTTGACCCTGATAATGTGCCTGATAACCAGGTCTATTTGCTTGATAAGGGGCTACTTGGTAAGGTTTGTTATTCTGATTTGTTTGAATTTTTAGACTCGCTAAGTCATTACTCACAGTTTGCAGTATTTTTGCTATACTTTGCTGGTTTTCTTTGAACTCTTGAAATTCAGAATGAATGGGATCTGTACTATTTTATGTATTTGCTGAATAGCCAAAAGATGGTATTGCTAAAATATGTGGGGCTAAAATTGGTATTAAAGGCTGTATATCTAGAAAGATTGGCATCGGGGGCCTAGGTGCTATCTTACCAGCTTGTATTAAATTATTTTTTGCTCTTATTGCAATATCAAAAGCAGTTAGTAAAGTTACCACTCCCATGGATTATATCATAACAGCAATATCAAAATTTAATGCCCTTAAATAATACAAAAAAATATGCTCTGGTGATGATTTCACTATTTCAAGGATTCTATTCCATGTTTTTTGAAATCTAAAATTAAAATATGTTATTTTCTCTTGTGGAGCCCTCTTAATAGTAGTCTTTTGTTCAACTAATGATAAATGATCATATTTGTCTTGAAATTGCCTATTCAAAGAAGAACCTAATTCATCCCAAGATCTAATTGAATTAACTACTAAACCTCTAAACCATTGAAGAGCTTTACCTTTGAATGATGCTGCCAACAACCTGATTGCAATGCTTTCTTCGGCGATGTGATGAACATAACACAAAAAAACCACATCTCTGATATGTTCAATGGGTGTAGTCCCATCTTCTCCTATAAAACTTGGTAAACTTTTCAATGCACCATAGGTATGCCATCATGCCGATTTAGATTCAAAGGGATGCCTCCATTAAATGACACAAAAGGCTAATTTTGAGGTGGTGGTGGATTTCTTCCATCTCCTCCACCTCCTCTATGTGGTGGTAACACTCCTCCACCTCCTCCACCAGGAGGTGGTAATACTCCTCCTCCTCCTCCTAGTAAAGACATTGGAGTAAGTAGAACTTGAGCTGGTGTTTGGACTGAAACTACTTGGAATATTTGTTGTAATACAGGTTCCTCTACAGTAAACTCAAGGAGAAGTGGTTTCTCTTAGAAAATAGGAGTCTACTCTCTTGGGCTTATTGGTGGAGAACTAAATTTTTTTGATGATGTACTTGCAAATAATGGATTCTGATGTGAAGCAAACTCAGGATGTGTACTAGGCAGATCTGTAACAACTGATAAATCTATTGTATTGGACTCTTTATCTGCTTTTATTCTCCTCTTTGGTGGAGATAACTGATTATGCTTCTTCTCAAAAATTTTACTTGACCTTGTTTGGTATTTTTTCATAGGCTACAAGATTCGATCTAAAAAAAACCAAAGTATTAGAGTCTCCAGGTACTTGATAGTGAACGTCTAAAAGGCTAAAATTCTGTTGCTCATACCAAAAACAACAAAAAGAAATGTCCTTTTGAACTAAAAATTAGTTCAATGTCCCATCAGGCGTCCCAAAAACTGTTATCACTGGGAATTGCACCCATATGCAAGGCTAGTTAAAGCACTGCAATTTCCTGTAACATGGGACTAATTTTAGGTTGTGGGTGCCCTATGGCAAAACTAGACTCCAGATTGTGGGCTAGTTCCCTTCAAATGTTCTATTGAGATGTATATTTTTACTTTTTGGGAAAAGGGAATAAAGAAACTAATTGAATATAAAAGATAAAATGGTGATGCACATGATTTAGGTAGAAATAATGCAATCTGATCCATAATGTTTGCTTAGAAAATTGACTTTTACACAATCCAGACTTGGCATAAATACCACAAAAATGATTCTAAGGAAGGTTTGAAAATAGGTTTTATGAAGGAAATAGTTTTTTAACAGCATAAAAAGACTATTTCTAGTTAACACAACCTACGATTTGTGATGAATATATGCTTTAATATTGCAAACAAGGAAGTGAGACAATAATTTTAGAGGTTTAATAATAAAACATAGCAAAATTTTATCAAATCACTTCAACATTTAGCACAAAAAAGAAAGGTAATTCAACTGATCTGAAATAAACAAAGGAAAGATTTGCAAATAAGACAAAAAGATAACATGTAACCTGTTGATCTCTCAATAAAACTGTAAAAGTGAGATACAAGAATTCTGCAATCTGTCTGAATCAGAATGAGAATCAAGAACTATCAAAAACAAATATTTTCTTTACAATAAATAGGTTTTCTCTCTCTAAGAGGCATGCAAAAAATATGGACTTGTAAATAACTGCCTCTAAAAATACTCATTCCCGAGAAACCTCCAAAATCCTCAAAATTAGGGCCTAAGACAACCACAAATTGAGCAAAAATAGCTTCAATTTGGGTCTCTCCATATGTTTGACCAAAAAAGTTGACCAAGGACCCTAAAAATACTTAAAAGTCATGCAAAACCTCCTAGGTGACCTAGTTAACTCCACTAATCAACTTGCATAATTTTGCATGAGTAAAATTGATTGTGAGTAAATAATAAAGTAATAGAATATTACTTTATTATTGGTTACAATTTGTTCTATTTTAAATTTTACAACTTGTGAAAAATAATAAAGTAATTTATAGAATATTACTTTATTATTTATTTACAATTGATTTTGTATGTAAAATCATGCATGATTAGAAGAAAAATAACACTCCTTATCACTCCAAATACATTTGCCTAATTTGCATGATATGAGCAAAAAATAGGACTTAGGAGAAAAAGAAAACTCCTTATACCTCCATGTGGGAAAAATAACCCCATTCTGCAAGATTTGAATATACATTAAGGAAAAAATATCCTTATCACTCCACATGCATTAAGGGGTAAAATAACATCACCCTTATATCTCCATCAAGGAATATTACAACTCCATAATGCAAAAAAAAACTCCATGCATCAAAATGCTCCATTATATCTGAATCATTATACTGTCACCATGCATAATCAATTACCTTGGAAAAATCTATCTCCATCTCATGCATGCCATGTCTGACAACACACCCTCATGGCTTTGTTAGCCACTATGCATAATGGAGGTATCTTTATCTTATAATGTTTTGAATTGAGACAAGGAACCCCAAGCATGTGTATCATTGTTTATTCCATGCAATAACCGACCACCAAGGAATCCTTAAAATATTTATAAGGCATTGAGCCTTTCCCTCACATCACATCGGCCCTCTTGACTTCATAAAATTAAGCACTAATCTTTGCTTGTCAGCCACTCCATGTTATGATGGCTAGGATATTCAAGACAAAAGGTCTTGACCATGACACTCCTTTGGATAATGTAATTATTTGTTTTTACAAGTCAAAAACACACTTGGTAAAAGAACCTTCGAAGAAAAGTAAGGAAACAACCCTAATTTTGTTCATTCTTCATTTGGTTTTCTTTCCTCAGAGCTCTGCAACTACACTATGTCGGCCTTAGGGTTTGAAACTCTCCATCATGGCTTTGGTCTTTCTCCCTTTAATGGCTCTTCTTGACTACAACCATGGAACTCTGCATTATAAGGAAAAGGTAACACTGTTTGAGCTTTATCTGAGGATTTTATTTAATCCATAGCTTTCTTCTTCTTGGCTACGACCTTCTTCATCTATGTCTCTCCATTAGCTGTGCAATTTTTAATACTTTCCCTCCTTATTTCTATGTGCTTTTTTCTTCATGGTCTTCCTCTGCTCTTGAAAGTTTAAGGCCACTGTGAGGCCATGGAAAGATTCTCTCTGTCAGCAAAAAGAGGTAATGACTTGGTCATCTTCATCTTTGTAGCTGCATTTTGTCTTTGGTTTTACTCTTTGCAACATGACAAGTCCATTTTTTGACATGGGTATTGCATTTTATAGAAAAAAAATGCTGTCACTGTCGGCCATGACTATATCTACCTTCCTTTTGCCCTGAACTGTTTGTATCATGCAGAAACTCAGAGGGTTTAAAGTTTTGAAATGAGGGTTTTGACATTTTTTCTCCATTTTTCAAAACTTCACCTGTTATGGTCATGCTCCTCTGAAGATAGGCATCAAATAGTGCAACTGTTGAGGTTTTGGTGAACTTTGAAGATAGGGTTTCAACCCTTCTTGCACTGTATCTCTTCATAATGTCACGGCCATGCATGGTCTTTACTATTATTTCTTTGTTTTCTGACTTGTAAAGGAACAAAGGTTGAACCCTCTGTCAAGGGTTTGCTTATTTTACACCTTCATAGTTTCAAACTGTTATGGTTGTGACTATCATCTTTCTCTTTGAAACTATGTGACTGTGTTTGCAAAAAATCTCAATAGGGTTTGATATCTTGACATGGGTATACCTAATATCATGAGAAACCTTGCTCTTTTGTCATGGCTAAGACTGTATCTTTCTTTTTCTCAACTCTCTTGACTGTGGGTGCAAAAATTATATTAGAGTTTGATATCTTGATCAGAGAATACGTTTTAGCATGAGTCATGCTTCTTTTTGTATATTATCTTCTGGAATATGGGCTTTTCCTATAGGTAACAACATTAAGAGTTTGAGGTGTTAATAGATGGAGTTTCTTTCTTTGCTTTCATCACACCTTCTCACAGTCATGTCATTAATGAAGATGATACACCTCTGTTGTCTATCTCACTGTAGCTACTTGGCATAAGCAAGTCTTTATATTCTGTTATGACAACAAATCATTTAATATTCTGTAGCATACATTGTTATCATCTAATATTTTGTAGAATACATTGGCACCTCTGTGAGACTCTCCTATAGCATAGATGGTCTCTTTATTTGTTTGCATATGATAACTTGTAATCTTGCAAACTATATATGGTGGACCATTGTCATATGGTATTTATCTTTGACTGTGGGTTGTCCTTCTCTTTTACTGTATTCTATCATGGCATAGATCATTCTACCTTCTTTTGTGACTGTGTTTGGAAAAATGCACCTGTAGCTGTGATTACATGTCCTTATCTCTCCTTGATGCTTCTCCTTCATCATTGGCTTACTCCTGTAGATGGATATGGTAACTGTCATATGCTCTGACTGTCTCTTGCTTATATAAGCCACTTTGTTGATCATTGTCTTGACTATCTATAGTGGAGATGACTGTATCTATATTTTGCTTGCAATGTATCTTTCTTGATGGCCTTCTATTGACTGTGTCATGGTATCACTGTAGCTTAGGCACGTGAGATAAAGCTTGTTAGATCAAAATAGTTGGTAAGATGCATTGAAACCACCTTATTATCTTTGGACTGTAGCACTCTTAACACTCCACTATGCTTACTATATTTAAATCCTTCTTTACTCTAGACATGATTGTCTCTTACTTTGGACTTTGTATCTAACTGTCATGTCAGTGGTGATACATGTGTGCTGCTCCTGTTTTGTTCTTCTTTTAAGATCTCTGGTACTAAGTGACAATCTTTATCATTTGGATGAATACTCTTCAGAGAGAATGTTGTATGTATCTGTTATTTGCATCTTTGCCTCCAACATGTGACTACTATACTCATCTCATATACTCTTGTTATGTCTTGTCTTGGATGTTGTCTCATCTGCTATTCCATGTAGCATCTTGTTTGACTGTCTCTAGTACACACTTGTAACTTGAATGTGATATAGCTGTTAAACTCTGAACATCTTTGACAATATGAGGTAATATGGGAAATACCTGGTGTAGAGTGTTGCCTCATCTTTGAAAACTCAGTCCTATCTGCTCTAGTTTGAATTGTTTCACTGTATATCCATATATCCTAATGGTTTTGAAGCTTCAAGGCATTGATGACTGCTTAGCTATTGGTCCAAGACAATGATATATTCATGACTGCATTTTCACACTGCCATATATCAGCCTAGAGCTAATAATGCCTTGTTGTTTTGATTTGTCTCTTTAAAGGCATAACTTGTATCTTTCTCTATGTTGTCTTTCATCTCTTTATCAAGCACATTAATCTAAAAACTTTTATCATATCCTTGTACTATGAATGCACTATGTCAGTTGCTCTTTATTAGCTATGATGAAATAAATACATGCATTCATAATGATACTGTACCTTAGATGGTTCCTGTAGCCTGGATGACTGTAATATGATTTTTTACATTCAGTCATGTTAATATGATTTGCTCTAATCAACTTTAATAATGCCATGATGACATATCCTTTCTGCAAGTTGATTAGATGATGTATGATATAGCTCAGAATGATGCATCCTATCTTTTTTGATACTCTTTTCAAAAAATGAAAAGAAACATGCTGGGCTCAAACCCTTGTGGGAGCCACATTTAATCCACATGTTTATTTGGCTTCAAATCATCAACAAAATTTGTCCTATACCTGCACAGTGAACAAACAAGTTAGCATAAAAAAGTACCTGATAGCATTGATTGATCTCCTTCATGATTTCTTCCTGATTTGTGTCATATATTTGATCTAATCTCTTATCTAAATACATGATATAATAAGTAAGTGTCCCTGTTTGATAAAAGCATGTGATATCTGTAAACATCTGGAGCACTAATAGGGTTGTCCCCAAAATTTTGCAAGTTTCAACTTGATGATGGCTTGGAGTGAAGAATGAAGACTGAAGACTTGAAGGCCAGCTTCAACAACAACCTCCATCATCAGGCAATGATGGATGTTTAGATTTCTCTTTTCTTTTATCAAACAGATACATAGATTGCATGTCTACAATTGCTCAGTCTAGTTACTCCCATGGCTTGTGTGGGATACATTTGAACACTTCTTTTAAACATGATCAATTTAGTTTCTCTGATGCATATGATGTATATGTATTTCCTTTTCAATCAATGCATGAGATAAAGTAACAAATACTTGCATGTATGTTCAAAACTTGAAATGAAATAATAGTGTAATACAATATCTTTCTCTCTTTTATTCAAAATTGATTAACTGAATAATCAATTTAACTTATAATTCCTAAAAGATCAAACTGTGTAGAACAACTATATTTCTTGAATCTTTGATTTCTTGACAATCAATTTTCTTGTCATGATAACTTATCAGTCTTGATTGGATTGATGGGTTATCTTGACGATTGGATATCAGTCTCTGCTTTGTCAAGGCATCAACTATTCAATGAATGCATAACTTTGAAGTTTTCTGTTATTCCTTCTAAACAATTACACTTAGGTCCAACTAATTTTATGTGTGAAAAAAAAATAGTAACAGTTACTAAAATGACATCCATTAGATTCTTTCTTTCTATTGTTGCTTCTTATGATCTAGAGGTTGAGCAAATGGATATGAAAATGACATTCCTTCAAGGTGATTTGGAGGAGGATATTTATATGACAAGACCAGAACACTACACAGTGAAAGGTAAAATTAATTTGGTTTGTAAATTGAAGAAATCTTTGTATGGCCTCAAATAGAATCCTAGGATGTGGTACTAGAAATTTGATACATATGTGTTGAGTTTGGGATTTGAACATTCTAAATTAGATCACTATGTTTATTACAAGTTTGATGGTGATCATTTCCTATTTATTGCATTATATGTTAATGATATATTATTTATTGGTAAAGATAAATGAATGATTTCAGAACTAAAGTCTCAACTTGTAACTAAATTTGAAATAAAAGATCTTGGTGTAGCTTAACACATTCTTGGGATGGAAATCAAAAGAGATAGAGTAAACAAAAAACTATGGCTTGGCTAGAGTAAGCATGTAAATTCAATTTTATAGAGGTTTAACATGCAAGATTATAGACCATTGTGTGTTCCTCTTATAGTTGGAATGAAGTTATCTACTTCACAGTGTCCAGCATCCCCATCAAAGATGGAATACATGAGTAGAGTGTCTTACCAGAGTGCAGTTGGAATTTTGATGTATGCTATGGTCTGTACTAGACCAGACATTGCCCAAGCAGTGGGAGTTCTATTTAGATATATCTAATCTTGGTAGAATTCATTCAGATGCAATTAAAAGATTCTTTAGATATTTGTGGTGTACCTTAGAGTATTCCTTGTTTTATCATGGTAATTTGATAAGAGATGAGCATTCCCTTGATATTCATGGTTATGTGGATTCAAACTAGGTAGGTGATGTTGATAGCAGAAGATCCACCAATGCTTATGTGTTTACTTTATTTGGTAATGAAATTAGTTTGATGAGTAAGTGACATGTTGTGGTTGCTTTATCTACTACTGAAGTTAAGTATATGGCAGCTACTCATGCTTGTAAAGAAGCCATTTGGCTTAAGAGATTGTGTTCAGAGATTGGAATAAAATAAGGTGTAGTGACAATTTATTGTGACAGTCAAAGTGTGATCTTCCTAGCTAAGAACCCAACATTTCATGCTAGGACCAAGCACATTGATGTACAATATCATTTTTTCAAAGATGTGGTTGATAATGGTAGGGTGAAGAGCTAGTTAAGGTAGAGACTTTGATGAATGTTGTAGATTCATTAGCTAATCTTGTGAGCAGAAAGATGTTGAGATGGAGTCTATGGACCTCTTGGTCCCTAGAAATTAAATCATGGTTTTGATACTCCCTTTGCTCTTGCAAGGTTTTTGACAAGTGGGAGAATTTTAGGAAAGGTGTCTCAACCTTGAAATTACAGAAAGTGCAATTTTCAGTTATAAAAAATAGAAAAACTCAATTTCTGGGTTATATAATTGGTTTTTTGCCAAAATATTTTTTTTGGGTTGTCTACACCACCATTAGGGGTGCTCAATGCATAGATCTATTTGAGGTCTTCAATTTAAAAAATAGGCCCAATCAGCCTCCCAGATCAAAATTTATGGCCTTCAAAAATTGGGCCTCCCGTATTGGAAAATGTAAAAATGTGTTGGACACAAAAAAGATCTATAAGGGGGAGTTACACATGTTTATGTGTGTTTTGACACATCATAAGAAATCTTTGATTGGAGATAATAAAACCCTAAGAATTTGTGTGTCACTTTTGGGTGGTTTTAGCTCTTGGTTTTGTAATTACCATTTGATGGTTTCATGTATTGTATATCCTCTATATATTAGGTGCTTGAGATGGAGGTTGTGTGAGTCTTATAGATGTTGAGTTGCCTCCAGATCTTTGGTTAGTGATACTCCTATGAAATCTTTCTCTGCAAGTATATTGTAATCTTGTTAAGATTTTTGAATAATATATTGGGCCACTTTTGGAGTGTGGGGTTTTTCTCCCAAACACTAGTAGAATTTAGCAAATAAATGACTACGTGACTAAAAATTTTAGTCATGACAACTAAAAATAACTAAATTCTACTAATTTTTTGCAACAAAACTATAAATGACTAATTTGATCGTCAGGTAAAAAATACAACAAAATAATTAGTCACACAAATAAAAATTAGATTTTGAATTGGGAAATTATTGGCGGGAGTGGGTTGTATTGAGCGTAGGGTTAATAGCAAGTTTTTTGTTTTCGCAGGCAGGTAACTATTTTCTAAGATTTTCTAGGTGTCATCATTAAGAATTCTCTGAATCTTGAAAACCACTTTGAGAATTTGGTCTCTACTGGGCAAGATCGATCAGAGAGTGTGGGTTCTCTTAGTGAAGGAGAATATAAAAGACCAGTAACCCATAAAATGAATCATGTGCATTGTGTAGAAGATGAGAGTCCATTGGTGTGTTAAAGGATGCCTAAGAATTTGATGGACAACTACTCCAGTTTAGAAATTGGGGCAAAAGGAATGGCTCTAGTTTGTACTGAGAGAGGTTGAAGACATGCCTATGTATGTGAAACAAAGAGCATAACCTAAGGCATTGACAATGGAGATGTCAGTGTCAGAGTTACTCGTACTAGAGGTGAAGGAAGCAGTTCTTCAATGGATTCCATCAACACAGATGTGTATTACCAAAAGATGTTGGAAGCAAATTCTGAGAGTCCACTTCTGTTGAAAAACTATGCCAAATTTTTACATGAGGTAAACATTAATTCCATGCTTTGTGAGTTTGTGAAGAATCTTAGTTTTGGTGGGGATTGTTGTTGTTTTTATGTTTCAAAAACCAAAGGATTAAAGAGTTTAGGAAACTGGCAATAGAATATGGGCATATACAACTTCATATATGTACCTATATTTGTTACTGACCAGATGTTGTAAATACAGACACCAAAATGTAATTCAATCTATTGACTATTAATACTCAAGCAATACCCCACTCTTATTAGGGATGCACGAAGTTTAAATCTCAGTTGTGAAGGATCAGGGTTTCACCTAATTGTAGAAGAACTACCTCAACCTTGCAAACTTTTTAAAAAGAAAACAACAAATAATCTTATATTGCTTAATACCCATTTCAGTTTCTTCCAGCCCTATCATAGTTTAGTCCCCTAAATAGTCATTATTATGTTGAAGTATTGGTTATTAATACTAGTGTTGGTGTGTTATGAAGAGTATTCAATATGCTCTGTTGTTAAAATGGGGTTTGATTTTTCTTAATTGGGGTCATCTTAGGTGGTTCAGCTTGGCTTAAAATGCCCAAGTGATAAGCTTTTAGATCAATCTAGGGTTTCTATCTTTTTTCTATGATATGGAAGTCACCCTTTTGGATGTTTCTCTCCCTGATGATCATTTAACTAAAATGTCCTTTAGTGTGATAATTTTCCTCTCATGGGAAAAATCATGGGAAGAAGACTAGATGACATAAAACTCTATGGATGGATATGGAATCTATGAGGCTAGATATAGAGTTAAATTCTTCCTTTTAAGGATTTCTTTCTTCTTCAAGTCAGCCGAGGATAGAGAGTTTTCTCAAACAAGGGTCCTGATATTTTTGGCAAATCTGGGTTGTTTTTATGTCATTTGGCAACCATTTTTAGAAATAGATCATCTCTTTTTCAAAGGTTTCCTTTTGGATCCCACTTCTACAACCTCTGGTTTGTAGAGCAGTGAAGACAGTTCAGCTGCTTGCAAAAATATATACCTCTAGACCATGCTAGTCAAAAGTTGCATAGTGCATCATAATGATTGCCTTACACCCTATGTAGTTGTTAGTAGCTAGACGACAAAACCAATTTTAATCATCAATATCAACACTGTAAAATTATATGCTTCTGTGCACCATGCAAATGATACTCATGCTTCCTAACACTCAAAAGCACTCATTGGCACATGTTTACTTGCATTCAGCACATCTAAAAAACTAAACAAAAAATAAAGGGCACTTGATAGCAAGGTTTCCCTTCAAAGTTAACTACAAAACCCAACATACAATTCAACAAAATTACCCCTCAGATTTCAGCTCTATTATCCAATTAATTTACCCTCAAAATTATCAAGCCTAACAATTTAGCAATATGACCTCTCAAATTTCAACTCTAAAATCTATCAATTTACTGTGCAAGATAACAATTCTTTGGGTTCTCAAGTCTTTATCTTTCTACTTCCTTTCATTTAGAATCATATGGTCATTGGCTTCTTAGGTCTTTATCTTTCTACTTTATCACATACTTGCATTATCATGTCATAAGATCTCTAACACAATACCATGGAAGCATCAATGCATCTCGTATAAAGACAAATAGTTTAGAAAAAAACAACAATGTAAGAAACATACTCAGCAAAAGTGATGACAAATTGGCACATTATCTTCTCATTTTTTTGTACAGTTGAGAACATTCCAAATGTTTTCAAATGTCAAATTATTTGATACATCAAATGACTCCTCCAAATTATTACTTTTTTTTAAATAGAAAGTTCATAGTTTATAATACTAAGAAATCATCAATCTTTTTGCCATTGCTATGATCTGAAAGCAAATAACAAGCACTCAAGAAAGAATCAAAAATAACAAAGTCAATTACTATGGCAACCTAAAATAAGCCTCAAACAATACAAGGAAACAAGGATTACAACTTAGTTTGAAGTCTTTCCAAAAATTTTGAATCAAGAGTAAACCACTAATGATAAGAAACAATAATAGGAAACATGGTTTACAACATGGTCCCCATAAATTGTCGACACAAAGCAACCTAAAGAAAAAGAAACTAAAAGACAACATTTTTAAATAATCAGATCTCTATAATTGTTTACTTATGATTAAGTGCGTGTGCATGCTAAGCCTTCTTTGTCTTTACAGCTACTATTGCAACTTGTCCACATAGACGACCAATTCTCCTAGCAGTAATGAGACCAAATTTTTTCCCTGGGGGAGGATCACAATGCATATTACAATTGGCATGCTCAATATGTTGATGATTACCACCACCACGAGGATGCTCAACAAGATTCATTGCCACACCACGAACCTTGGGCCAACAGTTTCTTTTGACCCTATATTTGTGATATGCATTGCCAGCTTTGAGCATTGGCTTTTCTATCCTTCCACCACTAGTAACTTGACCAATCATGGCTTTGCAACTACTTGGCACAATCGTCTTAGCTCCAGATGGAAGCTTTACCTTGTAAATTGAAACCAATTTCCAAGACTCATCAAACAAGGCTATTAAAAATCTGCAAAATTAAAAATTACACAAATCTAAACATTAAGAGAGAACTTAGATAATTGTTCCAAAATTATTTCCACTTCCTTTGGAATAATTACATTTATCAGCTCACTGTAACCTTGGAAAATAAATTAAGCATAGAAATATGCCATAAGTCTCCATAAGGTGTACACCTAGAACTCAAAATAGTTTGAAAATAATTTGGAAAAAGCCACCATCCATAGGACATCACAACAGATGCATCACATATTTGTTGCTAGCCAAAAAGCAAGATGATAAACAAAAATGATAATGAGTCAAGGGGAACATCAAGATACAGTACATTCAAATTAAATTTCAACCAGCTGCTAAACGAGCACAACCCACTTTGACTTGTCATAAGTTCAAAATATTAGAACAGGTAAAATTTAATGTTTGTAAAGGTGACAACAATCCAACAATGGATCAAATGTTTCAGATTAAAATGTAATAGAAATGGATTGCAAATGACAGCAATCAAATTTGAAATTACTTGGCTCATAAAAGAATAGTGAAGAAAAGGCAGAAAAAGTGTTCTTTGATTTGATCAGGCCAATGAGAAATATTGTCTCAAAAATTCAACTATATCACCATGACCTGTTCCCTACCATTGTACCACAAACTATTTCTTTGACCATCGCAAGACCGCGGTATACTAAACATCACTTAAAGCCTTTCACCGTACTATTGTACTCCTTCATCAAAACTATTGTGAGGCCACGGTATTCAACACTTAATAACTTAAACTCCTTATATCGCCATACCGCAAGCCTCACTTGAGGCTACCGTGGGGGTGTGGTGTACTATTTTCCTCTGCTCCTTCTTACCGCATTACCACCAGTTATTCTCTTGACTATCGCAGGACTATGGTGAAGTATCATATGCCACTTAAATTTATACCACCAGCCCACCACTTCATTTTGAGACTGCTGCGGGGCTATGGTAATCAATCTCTACATACCATGATGCCATAAGTGCATTCTCTTCATGCTATAGGATAGCAATAACTGCTCCCTTGTTATCCTTGGTTCCTGCACACCTGCCAAGACCTTTTGAGCAACATGTGGGACTGCGGTGAGAGACAAAAACACATCAATGGTCAAAAATACAAATATCTTTCACATAAACTTGGTATGGGGTGCTTATGAATGACTCCTAGAATAATTTTAAAAGAAATATGTATCCCTAAGATGGATTTATGGAAGAAAATTTGCATGAAACCAAGTGGGACTATGATAATTTTGAATGGTCCTAATAAATGACTACAAACCTTTCTATTCTTGTCTTGGCTAGGCCATGTACATGCCTGTTATGGGTTCCATAGGGTTTCTAGAAGTCTATCTATATAGACCTTACAAATGTCTCATAAACCCTTAGAAAACTTCATAGACCCTTAAAAATTCTGTGCATACCTTTAATGACTTGATAGAGTTCCTAATGATCATGCAAAATTTCTCATGGTTTATGCAAGGTCCTCCACTAGCAAGACTTAGTCCTGCTTTAGGACCTCTTAATGGCCATTGGACATCACCTTCACAACCACCAGTTCCTTATCCAGTTGCTGCTCCAGGTAAATAATCTCCTTGTTGATGGTGAACTTTTAGTTGTATTTCACCTATTATGAAACCATACATACTTAAGTTTGTCATGTTATTCAAAGGTAAAATTTTAAATCCTAAATGAAACATTATGGGCTGATCTATAACTTATATAATTATTGAAAGATTGGAGTTAAATATAAGGCCTTAGTTTCTTTTGGTTGAATAAGTATCCAACAAAAGCAGTGCATGCTTGTTGAAGTAATGAAGTATTTTTCAAAATTTAGGCTGTTTCTTTTGGGTTGAGTGCTTTTGTAGAGTTTGTAGCCTAGGGCCCGAGCTAAAAGCTTGAATTTGGGAAAATCAAATCAAAATCTTATGGATTTGATTATTGGGTTGGGGGTTGTATATATGTAGCTAAATCTAAGTCTTAGTGATAGTTTTTGATGTCTGCAGCTAGAACTCTGTGAGGTATCAGTCCTTGAATGTTCCTTTATCAAATGTATGTATAGATGGGTATCACTTGTAGAACATTGTAGGAGAATCATTGTAGAAGATGAATTGAATCCACATGCTTATTAACTAACCCTATTCATTTCATGAATACCTGAACCTTCTCAAATGGATAAGCCATCTTTCCATAAGAAATACATTCTTCTTGTTTCCAAGAAACATTGTTGAGACTTTGCTGGGTGACAACTTCAAATGGATGTGAGTTGATCTTCCAAATGCCCATATTCAGATCTAGTAGTCTTTTTTATTTTAATTTAAATATTTATTATAGATTATTTTCCCTATATCATTTATTCTTGGTTTGAACTCCTTCATTTTGTGGTTTTTTGTTAGGCCCTGGAGCTTTCATATGCAGGACCACCTACAAGGCACCAAAGGAGTCATCTGGATCATGACTTAGGAGCTAGTTAGTATTCATTGAGTGGGATAATGGTGGTTGAACTGTCCTAGTCTATACAACTAAGAGATGTACTTGTGTGCTTTGTAGTTTGTTTGTTTAATTTTTTGATGCTTAGAAAAACATCATAAATAGATCCTGATATTAAGGAAGTTGCTAAACAATTAATATATATCATTTGTTGTTTGCGAAGGAGAATCCTGTGAGATCCAATATGGCAATGGATCAATATCTAGTTTCTTAAGTAAATATGATGTCACAGTTGGGAAACATCAGGTTAGTAATTTTTGGATGTTAAGGCTTCCCAGTTGGATATCAAAGATCTTTTCTCATCAACTTCATTTGGCATTTATGTATAAATGGATTCTTTCATGGTGTAGGTCTTTACTTAGACAACACATGAACCAGGGTTGACATTTTTGTTGTCTAAGTCTGATGGCATTCTTGGGCTTGGTTTCTAGGAAATTTTTGTTGATAATGTTGTTCCAGTTTAGTTAGTGTTGATAGCCTTCATTCTATAATGTCAACTTCATTCTATAATCTGAGTGTATAACTTTTCTTAAAATTTGAACAATGTTCTAAAATCAAGGGTTCAATATGCATATTTTAAGCCTATGTTGAATACTCTATTTAAGGCATTTGTTGACAAGGCTACAATATTTTAATTGATTTATCTTTCTGCTATGTTTGGAGTTAGTTTTGTAAACTTGCAATATACAATGCACTTTTATTCTTTCTGAATTGAGACTAATAGTAATTTTGTTGGTTGTATTGAGGCACAACTTCATTCATGGTAGAAAAGTCAGCACCCTGTTGCTCATATCAAATGGCACATTGCATATAAAGGAGGAAAGAATCTAGGGTTATTATTAGCTGCATTGAAGGAGAGAGCTTCATATATGGGACATGATCAACACTCTCCTTCTTGGATTCTACACATTACAGCTTCCTCCAGGAAGATTGTCCACATTGCAGAAGTTTTAAGAGATGAAAGATGCATGTGCTTGCATTAAAGGGCTTCAAGCATATGTTTCCACACTAGTAACAATCTAGCAGATGACATAGAGTGCATACCTAGGTAACAGTAGTAGTGATGATCTATTTTCAAGGAATTTGGAAAAGATACAGTGATGTCAAAGGTAGTCAAGGCATTCAATAGAGGGGCAGTGTTCTACATTGATGGGAGGCAGAGTACAAGTGAAAGCATGCTAGAATAATGAGCTAGGTAGTGGTTGTCATGAGGCATTGTTATTTTATAAAGGGAAAATGCATGACACTAGGTTGACAAGTTATTGGAAAATGCATTTCAAGAAGCTATAAGTTTGATTAGGACAATGCATAACCTAGTCATAAGGCAATGTTAAATAACAGTCCATGACAATTGACGCATCCTACCAAAGATGACAGTCATCAGAGGCATAATCATCAAAGATAAGGACAGTTTATTGCTACAGGTAACAATTAACAGTGGCATCTTATGAACTAGAGCAAGTTGGGTGCATGAGACAAGATCTCCACAGAGATGATAGTGTGATCTTGAACTAGGACAGTGAGCTTCATGGGACAATCATGGATTTGTGAAGAAGACAACTATGAATGTCTTTGTGCTTCTATGCTTAGTGATACTCAGAAAATTAGTTTCTTGCTCATTCTTTGAGCTATGTAAATTGTAACCATGAAGGTTTTTTAGCAAAGAGAAAGCATTGTAACTTATTTTTAGATCTGTATGCTATTTGTAAGCATTTTTTTATCAATAAAACAAGTTGTTTTTACCTTCTCAAAGTTGTTTCATTGTGCAAGCTTCAAAATATACTACTAAATATACTAATGACTAAATGCAAGCTTCAAAATGACTAAATATACTACTAATTGACATCAATTAATAATTAAATTGACTAAATATACTACCAATTGATAGAAATCAGTGAATAATGAATAAATATGACTAAATATATGACTAGTGTTAAATCAGTGAATAAAAATGACTACATATACTACCAAATTGTTCAAAATAATGATTAAAATTAATGACTAAATACACTACCAATGGACAAAAATCAGTGAATAAAAATGACTAAATAAGTGACTAGTTAACAACAATCAATGACTAAATTAACGACTAAATATATCAGTGAATAAAAAATGACTAAATAAGTGACCAAATTACAACAATCAATGACTAAATCAATGAATAAATATACTACTAAATCGATCAATCGAAACAACCTATAAATGACTAAAAATGGTTGTCATCAATTTGGTCTCTTTATAAAGGACTGGCAATAAACTACTAATGGTCATGTGACAATGTTTGGTCATTTATAAGCAATTTTTAGTAGTTTTTTTCAGTCATATATTGTTGTTTATGTATTAGTGAAAAGGGTTTCCCCCACATAAATCACTATGTTGTGGTATGATTGTTATTTATGTTTACTTCTGCATAATTTCTATAACTATTGTAAAGATCTAAAATTTTTTGCATAACGCTCCTCTCAAGATTAGTGTAGGAAGTTTTTTTGCCATCTTAGCTTCCTTACACCCTCCTTCACTTGCAAGGTATAAATTTCTTGCAAGCTATCCCAAACAACAATGTCCCCCAATGGGAGAGTCTTTTGCTTCTCTTCCAAATTTGTATACCCCATTGGAACACATAGATTTGGGTCATCCCCTAATGTGATTAAATCATTGGGCATTCCTACTATAGGAAAGAAGCCTAGGTGCTTTTGATCCCTTAGATCACCTTTTGACATGAAGGGAGAGCATACACACACTAGGTTCTTGAGATTAACAATGATAAACAAATCAATCAGGCCAAAGATTTTGATCTCCAAGGCCATAAAATGGCATGAGGAGAAAGCATACACTTATGACTTGATCACAATCAAAGAACAGAATGATTAATTCCCCTTAGAAATGAAATTTTCTTAAGATTAGTGCAAAAAGATGAGGTCTTTGAAAAACATGATACAAAACACAAGTTAGTAGTTGGATTTTGTTGTCTTGGACCAACGATAGTTGCAAAAAATGATGCTAGATGACTAGGCACATGCACCAAATTATTAATTTTAGGGGTTAGAAAAATTTAATCCCAATAAATAATGCTATATTTTTAACTAGATATAAAGGTACCTCAGTATGCAAATAAGCACAAAAACATGATATTTTGATGAAAATATGATAAAATAGAGGGGTTAGAGTTGGATTTTTGTTAATTTTGGCATTATGAACCCTTGTAAAAGTGTCCCCCTATCCAAAAATGAGAGTTAGATTAGCCAAATTTTATGAAAATGATTTTTATACCTCCTAGAAATAAAGGTGTTCATCCATGTTACACATACGCTTATCCATGATCAGGTCCAGAAAAATGAGATTTCAAGCTATAAAAAGGATGGTTAGGGGTTAAAATCAAGGGTTAGGATGCCATATAACATGTTAGCATGACAAAAAATTACAAAAACTATTGATTAGACCCCAAAAATGATGATTTTTAGGCCCAGGAAGAAAGATTGAAAATTTGAAGTGTCAGCTCCCATGCTTAAAATAAAGATGCTCAAACAGGTCATAGAGGCATTCGTCTACCATAGAAATGCTCATTCTAGACTTGCAAGCTAGAAGAGGTTTCAACCCACTAAAAGGATGTTAGATAAGGACCAAGGGGTCCCACTAGGCATGCCAAAATGTATACATTTTGAAAATGCACATAAAGAAACTGTTATATATGAAAAAGAAGACTAGCTCACGCACACTAGATCAAACCCTCTTCCACAATAACATTCAAGGACAAGACCAAGCCAAATCGCTAACAAGTGAAGGTGGAATCAACTATAGATCTTGTACTCTGGATTGCCATTGAAAGGTCTAATTTAATCAAGCCTTTTTATCAAACCCTAGGTGAATCAAGCATAAAACCCTAGTTCTATAAAGATCTAATTATAAAAGAAATGTACAGCCAATATCCAGAAACTAATTGCATAAGAGTGATAAGGAGAATGATAGAACCTATGTCCTGAAAGTAGGAGTGTCAAAGGACTATTTCAAGCGTACCCAAGTCTTGCAAGTTGGAATCTTCAAAAACTACAAACTAGAGAAATGCTACAAAGACTACCCTAATGCCAGATCTAAAGTCTGTTAAGGCAGAAGAACTATTTCAAAAGTGCCCAAGTCCTATACAAAGGAATATTTTCAAAATGCTATCAAATCTCGAAACCCTTATCCTTGCTCAATCTTCCTATACCTTCATTTCCTGAATTTCACACCTGTAACCTACACACAAGAGGAAGAGAAGGGGTTTGGGGGTTATGGTGTTTAGGGACTTGCCTCAATCAAATCCTGAGATAGCATTCAAGCTTCCCAACACCTTTGTTTGATAAAGAGAGCATACCTTGTAGGGCAGAGGCTAAACACAAATCAATGAGATGAAATCAAATGATGATGAACAACAATGATATCACTTATGTGATGAAACCCTTAGGAGGATGAATGCTCTTCAACTCATAAGGAGAGATAGTTGATAACTTCAAATCTGCAACAACACACAGAATGACAATACAAATCTTCTCTAGAATCACAATGAATGATTTGAATGCTCTTTACTCCAATTCTTCAAGTTGGCTATCTCTATCTTGGTTCATAATGAATTCAAAAACACACTTATATATGTTTTCCTGCTAACATTCGTCAAATTAATCAAAAGAGCCGACAAGGAGAAACCCTTTTAAAGGTCTTATGCCGACATGCAATTAAATTTTCCCTAACCAATCAAGGAAGACTTGGGCACGAGTGCCCAAGTCTCAAGGCTCCTTTTTGGTCTGGGGTAAGAAAGAATATGGGCCCCTTGTTCCCAATTTATATTGGTTTTTTGGAATTTTGCATTGGGATGAATATTTAGAGTGTATAATGTAATCACGGGGACCTAGGAGCTAAACAAGGAAGTAAAAAGACACATGTCCACTTTTTATTCCATAACATTTAGCCCCCACTTTAATGTGTGTATGATCTTATGATCAGTACATGCATTAAAGTACGGTCTAAGCACATCAAACACATCAAACACTAGAGTTAAGACACACCCTATGTTTGGAAGACCAATTCTAGCCCCCAAGCTTAGGCAAACATAAGAAAACACTTATTAGTGATGCAAAACCTGGTGAATACAGTAAGGAAGAATGCAATACATGAAGAAGATAGTGAAAGGCACATAATACACAGAGAAGACATGAACAGAGTCACACAATACACAAGGTATACATGAAGAGAGTACATGATTAAACAATTATATAACCCTAACTAGGCAATGGGGGGAGCTCATTGCTACATGTTGCCATCAAAAGCACAATAAACACACAAAAGCATGCAAGACACACGGCATGGGGGGAGCTCATCGCTATGCGCCGCCACTAGAACATGTAAGACACATAAGGAAGGCAAATGGAAAACACACAAAATACACAAGCATCGTAGAATATGTCATCAACACACTATACATCTTAAACACAGTAGACACGGGTGATAGGGAGGAGCTCATCACTACGCTCCACTATCTAAGACACACAAAACACACCTGACGGTTGAGCTATGCTACCACAACTACCAAAGACACACTTAAGGGTGAATAAATCAAGATTGACCAACCACACCTCTGCAGAGGACTTTCAAAAGGATGTGCAACCGCTCAAGGGAAGACACAATCCCTCCTTCTGTAGAAGGATTTCAAAATGCAACCCCACCTACATCATGTAGACCCCTTATGGTGAAAAGGAAGCACATACTCAAAGTATACAACCCCACATGCATCATGGAGATGCCTTACAGTGAAAAGGAGGTATACGCAGAATAAAAATAAAGTACGCAACCCCACCTACATCATGGAGACAACTTATGGTGGAAAGGAAGCATACACAAACACACTTCATCAATAATGTCTAAGAGATCTAAGCATTTACCACAATATATACTACCACCTTAAAGTGGTTGATCCTACTTGCCAATATCAAACACATTTAAGGTAAGGTTGAAAAAATGCAAGGGAACAAGAGATTTTGCAAAGCCTATGCCCCCAAGGTGACATGTGCTTATGATCGCCAAATGCTCCCAACAAGCACACATGTTAGTAAGACAAAAGCAATTCAAAGTGCATAGAAGTAGATTTAGAGTATTGCAAAGGCTTGTTACAACAATTTCACAATATGATACATGATCACATTACAACACAAAGTGATTCTAATAGTCAATCGTCAGTTCACAAATTACCCCCATATTCATATATGGACCAGGTCCATTTTTATTCTTGTTGTAGGGACACACGGTCCTTATCAGTTTTTATTTGTTATTGTCATTCATTGACTAGTAGAGCCACAGAAGAATGAAATCATGAAATATGAGAGAGGAGACAAAAGTGACTTAGGTTTACAACATGGGAAGATGCCCCCAAGACATCCTCCACAACATTATGCCCCCAAGGCACCACACACAACAATTGCAATAAGAGAGAGGGGAATAGAAGAAGTATCACAATAGAGGTGGTATCTTTTTATCCTTAACCTTACAAGCATATCAAGGGTCATCTAAGGAGACATAAACAAACATTTAGCACAATATGGGAGAACACAACACAACACATAAGAGTCCAGGCCACTCTTTAGAGAAACTTGAAGAGGTGCTACATCAAGTGTGGCTAAATGGATGAGAAATACTTACCTACTATCCTTTATCCTTAATCAAATCATTTTCTTCATCATTGTCTGCCATCAAGGGTCCATGAGTATCCACGTTCTTTGGCATTTGTGAAGAGGAAGTAGAAAATTGATTTTATGATTTTGCAATGGATAGCTTTACTCTTGAAGGTTATCTCTCGATCCTTGTAAGGATGGCGAAGGAGGAACCTCAGTAAAATTTTCTTCTCCTTTTAGTCGAGGTGGTGTTTGAGTACCTTGAACCATGATTACTGGTTCAAAGCGAGGAGGCACATTAGGTGCCTCATACACAAATATTTTATGAACATTAGTACACTTATCCACTATCCCCTTAGGGGATGGAATAAGTCTATTAATGATGATTGAATTAACTTTGTTTTCACTTTGATTAAGCTCAACATCCATCCCCAAAGGAAATTTAATGTGAGAGACCTTTCTTCATTCATCAATGCTTCACCTTTTGAAGGGAGAGCATTGGAATGAAGGGAAGGTAAAGTGTTGTTAAGAGAATTGTTGATGATTGTATCTTTAGTGACGTCCAAGGGGTTTGAATATGTAACCAAAGGAGAACTATCTATTGAATGCACAAGACAACTAAGAGGGAGGGGGTGAAACAGTTGTAACTTAAAATTTCAAAGCCCTCATACACACTTAGATTCACATTAATCCAATTTATCCTTAAGCTTGTTATGATGATTAAGCATGACATGTAAATAATAGAAACTGAATCATAACAACACCATACACAAGACAACACCAGATTTTACATGGAAAACCCAAGACAAAAAAAACCACAGTGAGGATTAGCTCACAATATATATCAATAAGATAATTAGTTAAGGTTGATACAATTGGTGGACTTACTATCCAAGAATGCTCACTGCCAAAGGACTCACTGTTCTAAAAGAAAGAGATAGAGAAGGTGGCTCACTGCTAGGATTAAATTGTTATAGTTGCATCTAACACATGCATGGAGTACAGTTCCAATGAAGCTCAATATTCACCGCAACATCAACATCATCTCCTCAACACCAATGAAAGATAGTAGACACCTTCTACTCACTGCATCCAGTAATCTAACACATGAAGGCCTGTACTGCTCCACTCACTCAACCACTTTATTACTCACATCATATCCATCATGCACACAGACAATCACAACCTCTTGACATTTATTTATACTGTCTTCAACCTTGAGAACATTCTCCAAGGTCGCTAAATCACTTTAACTAAACTAGTAGAAAAACATAAATAAATGACTAAATAAACTACCAAAAATTGGTCATGTGACCATTAGTTTGGTCACGTGACCATTGGTAGTTTATTGCTAGTCATTTATCTCACGACCAAATTTATGACTAAACAAATTTTAGTCATTAATTTGGTAGTATATTTGGTAATTTGGTAGTATATTTAGTCATTTATTTATTTATTTAGTATATTTATTTATTTATTTAGTCATTGTGACCAAATTTAAATGCACAAACACAGATCAATGTATCTAAGGTATTTTAGTGCCATATCATTCTTTAACTCAAAGACGATGGTTTCCACAAGGCTGGTGATTTAGCAAAAAAGTGACTGTAATGACCAAAACAAAAGGCCACTCAATTTTCTTAAGAAGAGTTGTATGGTTGCACCTCAATTATTTGGATTACGATGGTTATACCCTAGTACAAACCCTACTGCTATAAGAAATAATTATTTGAGTCTTTTGCATCAAATTACTCTCTGAAACCAAAAATTAGCCCAAGGTAACTGACACCAATCCTCATCATCCCAACGCAGACACAGTCATATTTAAGATTTGAATGAATACAATGATAGATGAGAAATACCAGGTGTCCTCATAAAACCACCGCATTAATAGTATTGCTTGGAGAACAAGCAAGATTAGGGAAAAATAAAAAATATATATATGTAATTTAATGGTTCCTAGTTTGAAAAAGAAACCAAATAAAAGCCCAAAGCGTTACTCTGAGAATTGGGCAATGGAATGCAAATATAGTATATGAGGGTTTTAGAAGGGTTTATATCAGAAGAGGAAGGAGAAGTGGTAGTATTTTGAAGGGTATCAGTATCTGTAATGTTTGCAAAAAAAACATTGACGAGGTTGGTGACAACAACCATTATCATAGGTGCAGGATTGAGCCTTCTCAACACCTTGTTCTACACCCCGTTCTACACCAAAATAGGCTTCAAAGGTCACTGAGAGTAGCCCTGATGCAAAGAGATCTCTTGTGATGGAATGGGAAACAAAGGTGGAATGGCCTATAATTATGGGTGATGAGGAAGTATGAGTTGTCGGTTGCAACAACTAATGCCAAGCAAATATAGAGATCTCGGCCTTGTTCAAAGAGAATTGCGGGATCAACTGGAGTTTGAAAAAGTTGACCAGCCTTGGAATTTTGAAGACTGCTGAAGCTTCAAATGCAAAATGAGATCACAGGCTTGCTAATGGTAATAAGAGATGCAACTTCGACCAAGAAACCAGGAAGAATGTTGAGAGGGAGCCCTTGATTTGATGAAGAAGCCAAGAACCGTTTGTTTGAAGCCGACAAAACAAACAACAATGGGCCAGTGTGGTGCTTGCAATGGAAATGGATGCCCAAACTAGATGCCAAAGAAACACAAAGGGAGTCGTTGAGGAGATGACAAGACTCTTGTAGAAACGCCACAATCGATCCAACAATATGCAATAATCTTTGCAAAATGCCAATACAATGATAAATGGGCACACAACTACTACAAACACATGAATTGTTTGATAGGTTCAGAGGCATCCTCTACCAGAGCATGGGTGAAGGCACACATTTCCTAGTGCTGGTGCTACAGGAGCCCTTTGTGTTCTAGATTTGAATGAAACCCTAAACCATTAGTATGGTGATGGGCACCAAGGATCTCCAGATGGTAAACATTTCCTTAATCATAGTGAGTTCAACAAAACCTGTCAGCACCAAAACAAGTCACACAATCTAACAATTCAACCCTAAACCCTAACCACTCCATTCCAAATTTGTCCTACAACAAATCAAGGAGGCCCAAATAAGACATTTTCCCCAATCATAATATAACACCAAATAATTTCATTTAAAATCTAAACGCTTAGAAAAATCATTGCCTACCAGTACCAAAAAAATCTACAAGATGAAAAATCACATGGAAGAAAATGATATTCGTTTTACCCAAATCCACCACCTCTCATAATAAAAACTACCGCATACAAAAAAAAGAAAAATCTTGATTATTCATCACATCTCTTACCATTTCTCTGCGTCTTCCCCCTTAATTGGGACCATTTTCCTTCCTCATTCTTCCCTCTATCATGTGCTATATCTTAAGTTCAGTTTGTAATTTGGGTATTTGCCCGCCCATTATGCCTGCTTATTTTTGCCCGCTAAAATATTTCAAAATGGAATTGAAATTAAATAAATTAAGATATATAAATCTCTATATTATATTATTATAATATAATATAAATATAATATTATATTATATAATATTATATTATAATATTATAATATAATATTATAATATTATAATATAATATAAATATAATATAATATTAAATATATTATATTATAATATAATATTATATTATATTATAAATATTATATTATATTATTATATAATATTATATATATTATATATTTAATAATAATATCTATCCAGTTTGTTTGACCAATTATTTAGTTGTGTTTTTTGCCCGATGACCAAATTAGTCATTTATTTAGTCATTTATAGTTGTGTTGCAAAAAAATTTGGTCACGTGACTAAAAGTTTTAGTCACCTAGTCATTTATTTTCCATATTTCTACTAGTGCTAGAAGATTCAAGTTAGGTGAGTTTGTACCTAAACATTCCCGCAGTGGAAAGGAATGAAGGAAAACCTCAACACACCTTAGATTGGACCTAAATTCATCCAAGCATGCTACACCACACTTTCATAATCACCAAAGCAGCTCCACAAATAGTACAAACATACAAGGTTAGCCAAACCTGTGTAATACATTAAACTTTTAAGTACATGCTTCCTCAAGGAAAGATATGGCTCACGGACCATACACAATGATTGCACACAATCTAGAATCTTCCATAAACATCTCGAAGCAACCTGAAAACAAAAAACTATTCCGCAACAGCTTCCACCTGAAGAAAGTTCACACCGGAGCACTCAACTAACTCTGTCATAAACTGCCACTCAAGAAATCAACTTGAGGACCACCAAACCATGAACAACTTCAAATGGAGAAAGATATGAACTTTATAAGCACAATTCCATAACAACAAGACCTAAAAATTATTTGCAGAGAAATGCGGAGCAAAGACATTTCTTCCATAAATCTCTACAACACTCAGAAACATAGTCCACATTCTGGTGAACACAAATTCCTCTGCACAATGAACCAGAGCACAATATTTAGAATATAACATCTTTGAACATCTCTTAAGAATATATCCAAACCGCAAAGATAGATCTTCAAGATAGAGGAAATGCAGAGCAAAAACAGAACACTACTCACTAAGCCAAAAAGCCACTTCACAACACTATTTCCTTTATTAATTAAATTTTCTCAAAAGCACTTGGAAACTAACCATCAGAAACATATTCCTAGCATCTTTAGTACTTCCTCAAGGAAACCAAATCATCTTCAACAAAGAAACTCAATCAAACAACAACAACCTCATCAGTAGACACAGTTGACACCAATGACAACACAAGCTTCTTGACATCAATGACAACATCGATAGTACATACCGGCAACACTATCCATGGTCTTCACATCCTTGGTGATATCCAAGCTACTTGAACATTTAACTAAAGTAGGAATATCAATAAGATGATCCATAGAAGCTTCATGTAGTATGGTAGGGATAGAAGATTTAATATTGTTAAATGAATGCCCATTTTCTATCCATGGATGGTCCTTCGTGAGAGGAGGTTCTTCATTCACTAATGCTGCATCCTTTGAGGGGAGAGTATTAAAATAAAGGGAGGGTATGGAATGTTCAAGGATGCATCAATGATTTCATACTCTTTTGCCAAAATTTCCTCATAAGTGGGAACAATTTTGGGAGAGGGATCCAAATCATAGGGTGAAATAGACAAAGCTAGTTTACCATCACATGTATTAGAGAGTAGATCCATACGAGTGAACATGGCATTATCATGATTTGTAATAGAAGTAGAAGATTTATCACCATCACCTTTCTCATGACAATTCATGGAAATGAACTCAGTGAGCTCCTCTAATATCGAAGGGTATATACTCATGAGAGTTGTGAAGCTATCAAAATTAGATAGATAACAAAGGATTTCATATATAGAACATGTAGAAATGTCAATATCATATATATGTATGCTATGTGATTTAAGATATGAGGATGCATATTAGTGAATTTGGAGAAATTTTCAAAATTTATGATATATGCATACAAAGATTCCCAAGAGTAATCCATGATGAGATGACTTGTTCACTGTATGTAAATCAAATTTATTCACTTATCAAGTACCATCAATTGTGAGAGACTTTTGTACACCACAACACTAGTTTGAGGAAACTAGGTTTTTGTAGAAGTTTTTCAAAGATCAAAAACACACTAGTGTCACTACAAATGGAGTGACCAAGATGTTAAAAGTTCTGCGCAAAAGGTAATAGACAATTTTAAGATTTATTGCAAAGAAATGTTAAAGAGATGTCAAATTTCTTATGTTGAAATACACAATGTGTAATTACAAACCTATGAATTTTCAAACCAAGATATGAAATGATGTAAAATTTTCAAATGAACAAAATGAAAATATGCTATAAATTATGCTAGATCGAAACTAAATTTTTTTATGATGGTAGCAAAATCTGAAACAAGATTTTGACTACAAACCCTAGATTTTAAACTTGTCTAGGTTTACAAAAATGTAACTTTTCAAACAAAACTCTAGCAAATGAAAGCTTCAAATGTGAGATGCAACATCATGAAATGATTATCTTCTATAATATGAATCAGATCTGATGCAAAAATTAGATATTTAAATCTTTCTATGATTATTTATAACATATACAATGAAACAGTGCAGCACCATGCCTTTTTGCAAGCCTAAAATGCTTGATTTTTTCACCTTTTCCAATGGAAATATGAAAAAATAATGTCTTACAATAGAAAGGATGAGAATGTATAGTAACCTGAAATCCTTTAATAAATCCAATAATGCAACAAGATTTACCATAACATGCCAATCTTGAAACCCTAGGTTGAAGATTAACTATATTTCCTAAAAATGCAAGGATTTTTGAAACCCTAACAATGAAATTAAGCTAATATGTAACTATGAAAAATGATAAATGAATGGAATTTAATCAGATCTAGGGTAGAAAATAGCTCATATCTAATGCAAGAAGGATGTCAAAGTGTAAGCTACTACGGGTTCACCAAAATGTTATATATGAAAAAGAGAATGAAGAAGACTAGCATATACACTAGATCAAACCCTCTTCCACAATAACATTCAAGGACGAGACCAAGCCAAATCACTACCAAGTGATGGTGGAATAGCTACATTTCTTGTATTCATAAGTGATATGGAAAGATCTTATTTAATCAAGCCTTTTTATCAAACCCTAGGTCAATGAAGCATAAAACCCTAGTTCTATAAAGATATGATTATAATAGAAGATGTAAAACCGATATCCAAAAAACTAATTGCACAAGAGTGATCAGGAGAATGCTAGAACCTATGTCTTGAATGGAGTGTCAGAGGACTATTTCAAGGGTGCCCAAGTCCTGCAAATTGGAGTCTTCAAAAACTGCAAACTAGAGAAATGCTACAGAGATTGCCCTGATGCTAGATCTAAAGTCTGTTAAGGCAAAGGGACTATTTCAAAAGCATCCCAGTCATGTATGGAGGAATATTCTTGAAATGCTATCAGATCCTGAAACTCTTATCCTTTCTTAGTCTTCCTATACCTTCATTTCCTAAATTTCACACCTGTAACCTGTACACAAGAGGAAGAGAAGGGGTTTGGGGGTTATCATGTTTAGGGACTTGCCTCAGTCAAATCTTGGGATAGCATTCAAGCTTCCCAACACCTTTGTTTGATAAAGAGAGCGCTCCCTTGCAGGGAAAAGGCTAAACACAAATCAATGAGATGATATCAAATGATGATGAAGAAACATGATATCACCTATGTGATGAAACCCTTAGGAGGATGAATGCTCTTCAACTCAAATCTACAACAACACACACAATAACAATACAAATCTAGTCTAAAATCATAATGAATGCTTTGAATGCTCTTTTCTCCAATGCTTCAAGTTGGCTATCACTATCTTGGTTCATAATGAATTCAAAAACACACTTATATATGCTTTCCCGCTAACATTCGTCAAATTAACCAAAAGAGATGACAAGAAGAAACCCTTTTAAAGGTCTTATGTCAACATGTAATTAAATTTTCCCTGATCAATCAGGAAAGACTTGGGCACAAGTGCCAAAGTCCCAAGGCTCCTTTTTAGTCTAGGGTAAGATAGAATATGGGCCTCTTGTTCCCAATTTGTATTGGTTTCGAGGAATTTTGCATTGGGATGAATATTTAGAATGTATAATGTAATCACAAGGACCTAGGAGCTAAACAAAGAGGTAAAAAGACATGTACCCGCTTTTTACTCCATAACAGAAACAAACTAAACTATATTAGCTTATTTCATGTATAATCAAATGCAACCTCATGATAGAGCTAAAGGAATGTAAACATGAAAGGAAGCTAAATAAGTAACTACCATGAAAACCTTGATCTTTGGATGTTCTATTGATGTTGGATATATATATTGATTGCTCCTCAAATTTGTAGCATAACCTTACATAACATGGGACTTGAAAATGGCTTGGTTGAGGCTAAATTTATAGTTTTTTGGGATGAGGATTGGATGGATAGGATTTATTAGGAGATTAGTGGTTGAAGATTATTGAGAGGATTGGATTGGAGGACAAGAGGAGTCCTGAGATTGAGGGGAAATCAATGGTGGAGAACAGTCTTGGATAAAGTGGATGGAGAGGATCAAAGGAGGACAAGAGGATCCTTTATACAAAGGACTTGCCCATCCATTTGTAAGAGACCCATGTGATCATGTACAAAAGCCTATTCCTTTGTACATGTGGGAGGATGTGAGGGGTTTGAATGGATTAATGATGGGTTAGGAATGTGCAAGTGAAGGATTAAGTTGATTAATTAATTTTAGTCAATTTAATCAAAAGTGCACAAAATAGGTAATTAAATAAATATGAAAATATTTACTTCATTTTTGGATGAGGGTGAGGGACTTAGGTAAATAAATATTTAGATTTATTTACCTAAGTTGGACTATAGAAGAATGATGATAAGTGATTAATTAATCATTTTTGCTAGGAATAGGTACAAATGACCAGTACATTAATAGTGATTTAAAAATAAAATATAATTTAATCACTGAGGAGAATTGGATAATTAATTGTCTAAATAGGGATTTATCTAATTTATTATAGAAGAAGATGGTTTAGTGATGTTCTGATTACGGTTGAATTGGTAGAACAGTGAGTGGACAATTTTAGGTATCTACACTAACAATCTACCAATCTAACAAGGAAATCAAATAAACTACTCTAAGAACTAAAATCAAACTAGATTAGTTCTAACTACTAAATGTATACACCTAAAAATGGCTCAAGTTGAATTAAATAAATATTTTAATATTTATTTTATTCCTATTCTTCTATCAATGAATAAATATACTAATTTATTTATCTGATTCACATTCATCTTAATCTTCCAAAAATTAAATAAAAATCAATTTATTTAATTAAGTCATCCAAATTCCTCTAAATCATCCTTAATTGAATAATTCCAAATTATTTAATTAATCATCTATCCTAAAGTATTAATTCTATAAATCCACATCATTTCCACCTCACTTTACACTTCATCATGTTGCACACATAATTGAATATTTTTAATATTTAATTATAGGGTAAGTGCAAGAAGATGGGGGGCCAAAAAGGGGTCTTAAGTGGCCACTTTTTTTTCTGAAATCAGGAAATACTGGCCTTGGATGAGAAATTGAGCATAGTTACACTCAAAATTTGGAGATGCAACCAAAACAATGTTCGTAGTGCTCCGAGTCTACTTTCTAAACTACTATTTTGTTTTGAAAATGGCATAGATTAAGGGGTTCAAAAGAGGGAGCCACAAAAATTGGTGTTGTTTCTGTCAAAAAAACATAACATAGCATGTTTTGTGGCTCCCTCAAAAGGTCAACTTTTTTTTGGTATTTTTAAAATCGCTTTAGTGAGAAATTAGCTAATAGCATGTAGTTTATGCTCGATTTTTCTGATAATTTTTTGATGAATATTTGATTTTTTACTAATTTTTAAAGTGGACACATCCTAAAAACAGAATTTTGGTCGTGCTACCCCTATAAATTTTGAAAACTAATTGAAAATCATTTTTTTATTTTTTTAATATTTGTAGAATGGAGTCTAGTTTCTAAATATGTAATTTTTTTGAAATTTGAATGAATAGTTATTTTACAATGAAAAAAAGACCAAACAGTGGTTTTTGCATAAAAACGGACACACAAACAAAAGAAATTAAAGATGAAAGGCTTAACATTGTTAAAATGTGAAAAAAATCACATCATCAAATAGCTAAGAGAAAGCCTAACATTACCCATGTGTTCGATTTGTTCAACCTTGAAACACGTGCAAATCTGAGGGTTAGCACGAACGAAATTATGTGAAATTTTGAAGAATATAGAAAAACACGTTTGTGACTGTTCATAAGACACTCCAAGCCTTTGGGTTGGAAATCCAAAGCAAATCCCAAGCCCAAGGCTTGGGATTCCCAAAGCAAGAAATAACGCGATCGCGTTATGTTTTGCCTTACATTTTTTCCCGCAAGTCTGTCTTTTGCCATGTTTGACATAACGCGAGCGCGTTATAACGCGCTCGCGTTATGTCCCACTCAAATTTTTTTACATTCAAGGCTATTAATCATGAGGGTTAAGGCATAAGGGATAGAGTTGGAAGGTTTATGGATAAGGGATTAGCGTTTAAGGTATAGTATCGAGCCCGTTGAGGGTCTAGGAATAGGGAGGGCGTTTAAGGTTTAGGGATGAGGGATGACAGATTAGGGTTGAGGGTCGAGGGATCAAAGTTAAGGGTTGAGGGATTAGGGTTTGACATTAAGGGTTGAGGGTTGAGGTTCAAGGGTCAAGGGTTTAGGGATAGGGTTTAGGGTCGAGGGATTAGGGTTAAAGTAGAGTGTGGAGGGTGTAAGGATTAGGGATAGGGTTGGAGGGTTTAGGGATAAGGGATTAGGGTTTAAGGTATAGTATCAAGTCTGTTGAGAGTTTAGGAATAGGGATAGCATTTAGGGATTAGGGATGAGGGATGATGGATTAGGGTTGAGGGTTGAGGGATTAGGGTTTAGGGATAAGGTTTAGGGTTGAGGGTTGAGGGATTAGGGTTTAAGGTATAGTGTTGAGGGTTGAGGGTTGAGGGTTTAGGATTAGGGTTTAGGGTTGACAGATTAGCATTTAATGTCGAGGTTAGGGTTAGAGTGTTGAGGGTAGAGGGATTAGGGATAGGGTTTAGGGTTTAAGGTTTAAGGATTGAGGGTTGAGGCTTTAGGGATGAGGGTTTAAGGCTTAAGATATAATGTCAAGTGTTGAGGGTGTAGGGATAGGGTTTAAGTTTTAAGGGTTAAGGGTTGAGGGATATGGATTAGGGTTTAAGGTATAGTGTTGAGGGTTGAGGGATCAGAGTTAAGGGTTGAGGGATTAGGGTTTGACGTTGAGGGTTGAGGGTTGAGGTTCGAGGGTCAAGGGTTTAGGGATAGGGTTGAGGGTCGAGGAATTAGGGTTAAAGTAGAGTGTGGATGGTATAAGGATTAGGGATAGGGTTGGAGGGTTTAGGGATAAGGGATTAGGGTTTAAGGTATAGTATCGATTCTGTTGAGGGTGTAGGAATAGGGATAGCATTTAGGGTTTAGGGATGAAGGATTAGAGTTGGGGGATGATAGATTAAGGTTGAGGGTTGAGGGATTAGGGTTTAGGGATAAGGTTTAGGGTTGAGGGCTAAGGGATTAGGGTTTAAGGTATAGTGTTGAGGGTTTAGGGTTGAGGGATTAGGATTTGACGTTGAGGGTTGAGGGTTTAGGGTTGAGAGATGAGGGATCAGAGTTAAGGGTTGAGGGAATAGGGTTTGACGTCGAGGGTTGAGGGTTGAGGTTCGAGGGTCAAGGGTTTAGGGATAGGGTTGAGGTTGAAGGGATTAGGGTTAAAGTAGAGTGTGGAGGGTGTAAGGATTAGGGATAGGGTTGGAGGGTTTAGGGATAAGGGATTAGAGTTTAAGGTATAGTATCGAGTCTGTTGAGGGTTTAGGAATAGGGATAGCATTTAGGGTTTAGGGATGAGGGATTAGAGTTGAGGGATGAGGGATTAGAGTTGAGGGATGAGGGATTAGGGTTGAGGGTTGAGGGATTAGGGTTTAGGGATAAGGTTTAGGGTTGAGGGTTGAGGGATTAGGGTTTAAGGTATAGTGTTGAGGGTTGATGGTTTAGGGATATGGTTTAGGTTTGAGGGATTAGGGTTTAGGGTTGATGAATTAGGGTTTAATGTTGAGAGTTGAGCATTGAGGGTTGAGGGTTGAGGTTGAGGGATAGGGTTAATGGTCAAGGGATTAGGGTTAAATAAGAGTGTCGATGGTAGAGGGATTAGGGTTTAAGGTATAGTATCGAGCCTGTTGAGGGTCTAGGAATAGGGATAGCGTTTAGGGTTTAGGAATGAGGGATTAGAGTTGAGGGATGACGGATGACAGATTAGGGTTGAGGGTTGAGGGATTAGGGTTTAGGGACAAGGTTTAGGGTTAGGGTTTAGGGATAGGGTTTAGGGTTGAGGGATTAGAGTGAAGGGTTGAGGGATTAGAATTTGGCGTTGAGGGTTCAGGGTTTAGGATCAGGGTTGAAGGTCGAGGGATCAGAGTTAAGGGTTGAGGGATTAGGGTTTCATGTTGAGGGTTGAGGGTTGAGGTTCGAGGGTCAAGGGTTTAGGGATAGGGTTGAGGGTCGAGGAATTAGGGTTACAGTAGAGTGTGGAGGGTATAAGGATTAGGGATAGGGTTGGAGGGTTTAGGGATAAGGGATTAGAGTTTAAGGTATAGTATCGAGTCTGTTGAGGGTTTAGGAATAGGGATAGCATTTAGGGTTTAGGGATGAGGGATTAGAGTTGAGGGATGAGGGATTAGGGTTGAGGGTTGAGGGATTAGGGTTTAGGGATAAGGTTTAGGGTTGAGGGATGAGGGATTAGGGTTTAAGGTATAGTGTTGAGGGTTGATGGTTTAGGGATAGGGTTTAGGTTTGAGGGATTAGGGTTTAGGGTTGATGAATTAGGGTTTAATGTTGAGAGTTGAGGGTTGAGGTTGAGGGATAGGGTTAATGGTCAAGGGATTACGGTTAAATAAGAGTGTCGATGGTAGAGGGATTAGGGTTTAAGGTATAGTATCGAGCTTGTTGAGGGTCTAGGAATAGGGATAGCATTTAGGGTTTAGGAATGAGGGATTAGAGTTGAGGGATGACGGATGACAGATTAGGGTTGAGGGTTGAGGGATTAGGGTTTAGGGACAAGGTTTAGGGTTAGGGTTTAAGGTATAGTGTTGAGGGTTTAGGGATAGGGTTTAGGGTTGAGGGATTAGAGTGAAGGGTTGAGGGATTAGAATTTGGTGTTGAGGGTTTAGGGTTTAGGATCAGGGTTGAAGGTCGAGGGATTAGAGTTAAGGGTTGAGGGATTAGGGTTTGATGTTGAGGGTTGAGGGTTGAGGTTCGAGGGTCAAGGGTTTAGTGATAGGGTTGAGGGTCAAGGAATTAGGGTTAAAGTAGAGTGTGGAGGGATGACGGATGATAGATTAGGGTTGAGGGTTGAGGGATTAGGGTTTGATGTTGAGGGTTGAGGGTTTAGAGTTAGGGTTGAGAGATGAGGGATCAGAGTTAAGGGTTGAGGGATTAGGGTTTGACGTCGAGGGCTGAGGTTCGAGGGTCAAGGGTTTAGGGATAGGGTTGAGGTTGAAGGGATTAGGGTTTAGGGACAAGGTTTAGGGTTTAAGGTATAGTGTTGAGGGTTTAGGGATAGGGTTTAGGGTTGAGGGATTAGAGTGAAGGGTTGAGGGATTAGAATTTGGCGTTGAGGGTTTAGGGTTTAGGATCAAGGTTGAAGGTCGAGGGATTAGAGTTAAGGGTTGAGGGATTAGGGTTTGATGTTGAGGGTTGAGGGTTGAGGTTCGAGGGTCAAGGGTTTAGGGATAGGGTTGAGGGTCGAGGAATTAGTGTTAAAGTAGAGTGTGGAGGGATGACGGATGATAGATTAGGGTTGAGGGTTGAGAGATTAGGGTTTGATGTTGAGGGTTGAGGGTTTAGGGTTAGGGTTGAGAGATGAGGGATCAGAGTTAAGGGTTGAGGGATTAGGGTTTGACGTTGAGGGCTGAGGTTCGAGGGTCAAGGGTTTAGGGATAGGGTTGAGGTTGAAGGGATTAGGGTTTAGGGACAAGGTTTAGGGTTAGGGTTGAGGGATTAGGGTTTAAGGTATAGTGTTGAGGGTTTAGGGATAGGGTTTAGGGTTGAGGGATTAGAGTGAAGGGTTGAGGGATTAGAATTTGGCGTTGAGGGTTTAGGGTTTAGGATCAAGGTTGAAGGTCAAGGGATTAGAGTTAAGGGTTGAGGGATTAGGGTTTGATGTTGAGGGTTGAGGGTTGAGGTTCGAAGGTCAAGGGTTTAGGGATAGGGTTGAGGGTCGAGGAATTAGGGTTAAAGTAGAGTGTGGAGGGATGACAGATGATAGATTAGGGTTGAGGGTTGAGGGATTAGAGTTTGATGTTGAGGGTTGAGGGTTTAGGGTTAGGGTTGAGAGATGAGGGATCAGAGTTAAGGGTTGAGGGATTAGGGTTTGACGTCGAGGGCTAAGGTTCGAGGGTTAAGGGTTTAGGGATAGGGTTGAGGTTGAAGGGATTAGGGTTTAGGGACAAGGTTTAGGGTTAGGGTTGAGGGATTAGGGTTTAAGGTATAGTGTTGAGGGTTTAGGGTTGAGGGATTAGGGTTGAGGGATTAGAGTGAAGGGTTGAGGGATTAGAATTTGGCGTTGAGGGTTTAGGGTTTAGGATCAGGGTTGAAGGTCGAGGGATTAGAGTTAAGGGTTGAGGGATTAGGGTTTGATGTTGAGGGTTGAGGGTTGAGGTTCGAGGGTCAAGGGTTTAGGGATAGGGTTGAGGGTCGAGGAATTAGGGTTAAAGTAGAGTGTGGAGGGATGACGGATGATAGATTAGGGTTGAGGGTTGAGGGATTAGGGTTTGATGTTGAGGGTTGAGGGTTCAGGGTTAGGGTTGAGAGATGAGGGATCAGAGTTAAGGGTTGAGGGATTAGGGTTTGACGTCGAGGGCTGAGGTTCGAGGGTCAAGGGTTTAGGGATAGGGTTGAGGTTGAAGGGATTAGGGTTTAGGGACAAGGTTTAGGGTTAGGGTTGAGGGATTAGGGTTTAAGGTATAGTGTTGAGGGTTTAGGGTTGAGGGATTAGAGTGAAGGGTTGAGGGATTAGAATTTGGCATTGAGGGTTTAGGGTTTAGGATCAGGGTTGAAGGTCGAGGGATTAGAGTTAAGGGTTGAGGGATTAGGGTTTGATATTGAGGGTTGAGGGTTGAGGTTCGAGGGTCAAGGGTTTAGGGATAGGGTTGAGGGTCGAGGAATTAGGGTTAAAGTAGAGTGTGGAGGGATGACGGATGATAGATTAGGGTTGAGGGTTGAGGGTTGAGGGTTTAGGGTTAGGGTTGAGAGATGAGGGATCAGAGTTAAGGGTTGAGGGATTAGGGTTTGACGTCGAGGGCTGAGGTTCGAGGGTCAAGGGTTTAGGGATAGGGTTGAGGTTGAAGGGATTAGGGTTTAGGGACAAGGTTTAGGGTTAGGGTTGAGGGATTAGGGTTTAAGGTATAGTGTTGAGGGTTTAGGGATAGGGTTTAGGGTTGAGGGATTAGAGTGAAGGGTTGAGGGATTAGAGTTTGGCGTTGAGGGTTTAGGGTTTAGGATCAGGGTTGACGGTCAAGGGATTAGAGTTAAGGGTTGAGGGATTAGGGTTTGATGTTGAGGGTTGAGGGTTGAGGTTCGAGGGTCAAGGGTCGAGGAATTAGTGTTAAAGTAGAGTGTGGAGGGATGACGGATGACAGATTAGGGTTGAGGGTTGAGGGATTAGGGTTTGATGTTGAGGGTTGAGGGTTGAGGGTTAGGGTTGAGAGATGAGGGATCAGAGTTAAGGGTTGAGGGATTAGGGTTTGACGTCGAGGGCTGAGGTTCAAGGGTCAAGGGTTTAGGGATAGGGTTGAGGTTGAAGGGATTAGGGTTTAAGGTATAGTGTTGAGGGTTGATGGATCAGAGTTAAGGGTTGAGGGTTGTAAGGATTAGGGATAGGGTTGGAGGGTTGACGGATTAGGATTTGACATTGAGGGATTAGGATTTGACGTTGAGGGTTGAGGGTTTAGGATTTGACATTGAGGGTTGAGGGTTTAGGGATAGGGTTGAGGGATTAGGATTTGACATTGAGGGTTGAGGGTCAAGGGATCAGAGTTGAGGGTTTAGGGATTAGGGATCTATAGCAGGACAAAACGCGAGCGCGTTATAGCGTGAGCGCGTTATAACGCGCTCGCGTTATAACACGCTCGCGTTTTGTATTTCTACTAAAACGGTAAAAAAGTGGTTACCCCCGTGATCCAGGCCCACATGCTCTGTTTTCTTACTGATTCTGCACGTGCTCCAACAAAAAAGAAGTGCTTTCATGCTATTGGGAAGTTCACATGCACATTTGACACATTGTACCACCTTTGCATGATCTTTCCACCACCTTTTCTGCTTTGCCAACTTGAGAAGGAGGAAATAACATAGTTTTCAAACCAAATTTGATATATATCTATACAAGTTTCAATTTTTGTATTATTGCAATGTTAATTTTGATTCAATTTTAAGAATTTAACATTGAAAAGGAAGCAAGTGGTGAAAAACTCAAATTGTTGAGGAGTTTGATGCAAGAAGATAAAAACACTACATAATTGGGTACTCTCTCCATTCAAATCTTCATTTTTTAGGTATGTCAAGTCTTTACATGCATGTTCTTTACATTTTCCTTATTTCGGATTGAATTACTTTATCATGCTTTATCATACATGTTTAAAATAGACACATTCCCAATCAAGAAAGCAACCTACAATCTCACATGATGCCATGTATATTTTCTACACTTGGGCTCTTTAATAATTATGTGTAATAAACAAACCTTAGTTCATACCATGATGTCAAACTATACAAGAATAAATCCTTACAACATAAAAAAAATACAATCCCACTATTATCATGTATTCATTTCTTAGGAACTAATATTGGTCTCTTTATCATGCTACAGACAAATTCTCCATCATGCCGAGGAAACGATCAAGAATTAAACCAACACAGGAAGAGATAGAAGCTAAGAATGCAAAGAAAGCAATGGCTATGAGGGAACTTCGTGAGAAGAGAAAATTGGACACGATAAATGAAGACATACCAATTGAAAAGGAACCACAACCATCACAAAGAGATATGGTATTGGCGGCACAAAGAGAACGAATGCAAAAACTTCGTGGTACGAGAGATTTGAATGCCATAGTTGGAGACACATCCTTTACCGCAAGACAACATGTAGGGACACCATCTACCACATCTCAAGTTGAGAGTACATCATCACTCACATGTGATGAAGGAGGTACGCCATCATTCCCACCTCAACCTCAAGGTATGTCATCTATTCCATCTTCGATCGAAGGTATGCCATCTAACCCATCTCATTTAAATATTGATGAAATTCCTAATGTTGAGATGAATTTACCTAACTTGACACCACCTAGAATTTTGCATAGAAAGCCAAAGTATTTGATTGATATTGATGAGAATATTTTGCAGCCAATGGAAGGTAAGATTCCAAAATGCACTTGTAGAAGATATGCTAATAAGATTTGGAGATTGTTCTTTGAAAAGTTAAATGAGACTACAAGATGTCAACTATTCGTTGAAATGATGCGAAGTATAAAGTATAGGTCTATCATGAAGATTCTTGGGTTGAGAACATCAGAGGCTTCAAGTGAAAAATCTATTGTCAAGAATCTAATGAGTGCGTATGAGAGTGTGGGTAACACCTCACGCACAAAAGATAGTAATGCAACACGACGTGTGATTACATCGACTATAGTAAGTAGTCAAACGAGGAAAGCTCGTCTCATTAGAAAGACAAGTCAAAAATTGAGAATTAATAGGAAAACTTTATCAAGAGCCGTTGGAAGATGCCAAAGAATTGAGGACACTAATGCCAATGAATTATGGGCGTTCTCGGGGAGACTACCACGAAAGGATAAACCAATTGTTGAAGCATTGAGATCACTAATTCAAGACTTTTGGAAGAATTACACAAGGGTATCTTCAAATCAAAGGGATGTGGTAAGAAGGAGAATTGGTAGTCAGAACCGCGAGCCACATCCAAAGCATTTTTTGGATGAGACTCAAACACAGTTTTATGGTAAATTTCTAGAGAAGTATCCTCAAATTAAAATTTGTCAAAGATATTTTGAAATGCTAAAACCTTTCTATGTTAAGATAAATCACACACGCACTACTTGTTGTTGTAGATTACATATTAAATTTTCTAACCATTTTGATGCTTATAGGTCTATATGTTTAGATATGCATACTAACAATGATTTGCAGGGTTGTGCCATATGTGCCCCACCAACATGTTCAAGAGACTTCATATCATGAATTTTATGTGAAAGAGAGGAAGGTCAAATATTCTACAAGAAATTATGCTTGGATGGCACATGTCATCGTTGCGGTGGCTTGCAACATTTGCCAATATGTGAACATATGGAAATAACACATGCGGTTGGAAATGAACTAGTAGAGTTTGGCAAGTATAAAACAGTGGCATACAATACAAAAGATGGTAAAGAAGCAAAAAGGTGTGAATTAGTTATTGAAAAGATTCCAGTGTATCAGTTTATGCCTATATTTCGTGATAGCATAGTGTATGAGTATGCAAGACATGCCCATAGAGCTCAATGGTTGGAATTGCAATTCAAGTTATGCAAGGACACATTTCCGGTTGGTAGCATTGTTTCAGTCGTCGACTTTGCAAAGAACTACAGTCTACAGCCACAGCGTGAGGTGCAATCACAATATTACAACTCCACACAGGTTTCTATATTTGTGCACATCGCATTCATTCATGCAAATGATAGTACAGAGGATGACAAAAAGATCATAAGCGAGTATCATTTCTATATTAGTGATGATCGCACGCATTCTATGGAGTTCGTGCAAGGTTGCTTTCAGGTGTTCTACAATGATTTGGCTAGAAGGGGCATATCGTTCAGTCAGCATATCATATGGTCGGATAATTGTGCATCACAATTCAAGAACTCGCGAAATTTCTATTAGCTGAGTAGGAGGCATAATTTTACAGGTATTCAACATATGTGGAACTTTTGTGAGGCCGGGCATGGAAAGGGGGAGCATGATGGTGCAGGAGCATGTATCAAAAGAGCCATAGCACGAGAAGAGTTAAAGTATAAAGACAATGCAAAGTTGACAGATGCAAAATCGATTGTCGAGTGGTGTAATGCTTCCATGGGTCCAGGTAATGAAGGTAAGTCTTTAGTTCGTAGATTTTTTTGGTTGATAGATGATACTAACATTGCACCATATGAGGATTGTTGTACACTGACAGGATCAAATGAGATGCACTCTTTCAGAAGCTCAATTGCAGGTTTATGGAGTATCCATACACGAAAGATGTCATGCTTTTGTTCTTCCTGTACAATTCAAGTCTAGGATGAGTGCGAGTCAAAGGAGTGGGTTGACGAATGGCAGTTAAGTTATCTTAGCCCACTTGACATGTATCGACCCCCGACGGCACTGGAACTAACACAGATGGAATCGTCAGTTGACTTTGACCACATATCAGATTTAGTTCAACCATGTAATAGAGGGCACATATATGCATCTAATTTCATCTAGTTCAACCAGGTAATGTCATCTTACTTTGTAGTGTTTTTGTAATGTTGACTAATTTCATCTAATTTGCTACACATATCAATGTAGGACACGTATATGCAGTTATTGCAGATGAAGATAATGAAGAGGGAACAGATTATTACTTACGTCGTTGTGTTGAGGCCAAAAAGAAATTGGAGGCCCCTGTTACAGATGGAGAAAACATCGAATACCCTACAGGATCAGTGGTTATTACTGGAACATGGCTTAGAAGGTACCCACATAAGAGTGTTAATATTTGGCTATTTCAGGACTTTGACATGCATCGAAAGATTCTTCATTACTCGAACCTTGTCGTGGCATCCAATGTTCATTTGATAAAGTATCGGGGTAGACCTTTGAACAAAATATTGTGGAAGGTGCGTGAGTCTGACCATGAAGCAATACTTGACACAATAAAGAGTAGAGCAGATCCAGATGGTTCATTGGATTAATTTGTAAGTATTCACATTGATTTTGTAAAGCTATGTTACATTGAGTTGTAAGTATGCACATTAATTTGTAAGGTTTGTCTTTTTTTATTTCCTCCTGCATTTTTACACATATGTACACATTTTTACATCATCATGTTATGCATTTTTCGTGTCCTGCTCCTGATGCGACCAAACTCATAACTCACCCTACTAGACACCATTTGATGATCTCTCCAACACTCTGGATCCAGGGCGCCCAATCATGATGATGACCTATATACCATTCTCCCAAGGTGCTCATAATGAATGAATGATAAGGAGCGCCTCGACCTCTATAATCAAGGTGATTTTAAGTCACTTTGAGTCATTTGGGGTCAGTTTGAGTCTTTGAGTCATGTTGCAAAAAAGTGTCAATGTTGTCAAGTTGCACAAAGCAACTTTTGCATTTTTGGTGTCCTGCTCGTGATGTGACCAAACTGACTATTCCAAAGCATTTGGATGGGTACATTTACGCTAGGCATGGTCCTGTTTTTCACCCAAACATGTTGAAACAGTCTGAGCTACATTGTACCAACGATATCCCTGAAGAGTCCAAAGTGCAAAAAGGCTGTAATCTTTGACGAGATGTTACTCAAAAACCGTGTCACTTAGAAACATTCTGTCTAAGGTAACGCTATCATGTAGAGTGCCTCTACAATAACCTCTCTCAATTTTTTATAGCTCTGAGGCATTTACCCTTGGTGAAAGGTTTTCTGCTGCCCCAAAAATCGTCAGAAGGAGGCAGTGTAAAGTTGCAAAGGGGTGTAACTTTTGTCCTGCTCCTGATGCAACCAAACTGACTATTCCAACGCATCCGAATGGGTACATTTATGCTAGGCATGGTCCTATTTCTCACCCAAACATGTCGAAACAGTCGGAGCTACATTGTACCGACGATATCCCTGAAGAGTCCAAAGTGCAAAAAGGCAGCAATCTTTGACGAGATGTTACTCAAAAATCATGTCACTTAGAAACATTCTGTCTGAGGCAATGGGATCACATAGAGTGCCTCTACAATAACCTCTCTCAGTTTTTTATAGCTCTAAGGCATATGCCCGTGGTGAAAGGTTTTCTGTTGCCCCAAAAATCATTAGAAGGAGGTAGTGTAAAGTTACAAAGGGGTGTAACTTTCGTCTTGCTCCTGATGTGACCAAACTGACTGTTCCAACGCGTTCGAATGGGTACATTTATGCTAGGCATGGTCCTATTTTTCACCCAAACATGTTGAAACAGTCGGAGCTACATTGTACCAATGATATCCCTGAAGAGTCCAAAGTGCAAAAAGGCAGCAATCTTTGACGAGATGTTACTCGAAAGCTGTGTCACTTAGAAACATTCCATCTGAGGCAACAGGATCACGTAGAGTGCCTCTACAATAACCTCTCTCAGTTTTTTATAGCTCTTAGGCATTTGCCCATGGTGAAAGGTTTTCTGTTGCCCCAAAAATCGTCAGAAGGAGGCAGTGTAAAGTTGCAAAGGGGTGTAACTTTTGTCCTGCTCCTGATGCAACCAAAATGACTATTCCAACGCGTCTAAATGGGTACATTTATGCTAGGTATGGTCCTATTTCTCACCCAAACATGTCGAAACAGTCGAAGCTACATTGTACCGACGATATCCCTGAAGAGTCCAAAGTGCAAAAAGGTAGCAATCTTTGACGAGATGTTACTCGAAAATCGTGTCACTTAGAAACATTCCGTCTGAGGCAACAGGATCATGTAGAGTGCCTCTACAATAACCTCTCTCGGTTTTTTATAGCTCTGAGGCATTTGCCTGTGGTGAAAGGTTTTTTGTTGCCCCAAAAATCGTCAGAAGGAGGCAGTGTAAAGTTGCAAAGGGGTGTAACTTTCGTCCTGCTCCTGATGCGACCAAACTGACTGTTCCAATACATCTGAATGGGTACATTTATGCTAGGCATGGTCCTATTTCTCACCCAAACATGTCGAAACAGTCGGAGCTACATTGTACCGACGATATCCCTGAAGAGTCCAAAGTGCAAAAAGGCAGCAATCTTTGACGAGATGTTACTCAAAAACCATGTCACTTAGAAACATTTTGTCTAAGGAAATGGGATCATGTAGAGTGCCTCTACAATAACCTCTCTCAGTTTTTTATAGCTCTGAGGCATTTGCCCGTGGTGAAAGGTTTTCTGTTGCCCCAAAAATTGTCAGAAGGAGGTAGTGTAAAGTTGCAAAGGGGTGTAACTTTCGTCCTGCTCCTGATGCGACCAAACTGACTGTTCCAATGCATCTGAATGGGTACATTTATGCTAGGCATGGTCCTATTTCTCACCCAAACATGTCGAAACAGTCGGAGCTACATTGTACTGACGATATCCCTGAAGAGTCCAAAGTGCAAAAAGGCAGCAATCTTTGATGAGATGTTACTCAAAAATTGTGTCACTTAGAAACATTCTGTCTGAGGCAACGGGATCATGTAGAGTGCCTCTACAATAACCTCTCTCAGTTTTTTATAGCTCTGAGGCATTTGCCCGTGGTGTCAGGTTTTCTGTTGCCCCAAAAATCATCAGAAGGAGGCAGTGTAAAGTTGCAAAGGGGTGTAACTTTCATCCTGCTCCTGATGCAACCAAACTGACTGTTCCAACGCGTCCGAATGGGTACATTTATGCTAGGCATGGTCCTATTTTTCACCCAAACATGTCGAAACAGTCGGAGCTACATTGTACCGACGATATCCCTGAAGAGTCCAAAGTGCAAAAAGGCAGCAATCTTTGACGAGATGTTACTCAAAAATTGTGTCACTTAAAAACATTCTGTCTGAGGCAACGGGATCACGTAGAGTGCCTCTACAATAACCTCTCTCAATTTTTTATAGCTCTGAGGTATTTGCCCGTGGTGAAAGGTTTTCTGCTGCCCCAAAAATCGTCAGAAGGAGGTAGTGTATTAAGTCAGGATGAAAGCCTATTCACTCTAGGCACCTGTTTTTGACCAAATCACACATGCGCCTTGAACAACTCTGTCTTCAAGGTGCTTTTCTCTAATCTCTGTAACTCTCCAAATCCACTAAGGCGCAAATTTTACCTCTTGGGCTCAAGATATAGGTTCTTCATCCAAGGCGCCAGAATGGTCCAAAGGCGCATTTCACCTCTAACCTCACCTCTGACCTTACTTGGAGGCGCTAAACCTTTTGACATTTCAAGTAACTTCAAGAGAACTATTTTACCTTAAGGTGGTTCACTCCTTGCAATTGGATGTATGGTACTTGTAACTCATTTGATTGACTTTGTAATGTTTCTTCTTCTTGCAAAGTAGATAAGGATGATATAAGCTTACTTCATGAATCAGAGTAGAAATCTCTCTTGGACTTGCTAGGTGAAAGGACTTGAACTTGAAGGACTTGAAGTTGATGAAGTGATCCTTCATGATGGCCTTTGACATTACCTTCTCGGAGTGTAGATGATAACACCTTCCTTGGATAAAGTGGATAACCTCTGACCTAAACTTTGAAGCTTGATGAATCTTGAAGATTGGGTTTCCTCCTACTCCCCTTCTGGGCTCCACTCCATCAAAGGCATATTTAGTTGTCCAAGGCGCCAACATTCACTCAGGGGCGCCCAAAGAGAAAGTTTACAACTCTAGGGTGCTAAACTCTTATGCAAAAATGGTCATCATCAAAGGCGCAAAAATGGGTCTCTGGGCACCAATCTCTACAAGACATTCCATCTCATTGCTCTCCTCCATTACAAGTGCTCACTTACCTCAATCTTGGGTGCATACCAACATCCCAACATCCAAATCACCTAGGCGCTCAAAACCTTCAAGACTCAAGGTGCATTTTATGATCAAACAAGGTATCTTCTGAACAAGGCGCTCATAGTCTCATCAGGGTGTTAATCATCATCATGAGCGCTCATATTGTTCTAGGCGCATAGTTATCTCTGGAATGCTCAAGGCGCTCAAGGCGCACATACCCTTCTCTAGGCTAGTTTACACTTATTCAAGGTGCTCATTCCAAACTTACATGAAATCCTCATTACAAGACGCACAAACTAGATGATCCTAGGGCATAAGGGCACTCATAGGAGTTGTTATGTGTCATTTTGGCCAAGGTTTTCCGGAGCAGTGAAGACATTAGGAAGGGGATGATCGTTTGGATAGTTTTGAATACTTTATTTCTCCTTGTTTAAACTAGGCGCTCACTGAGGATTGGAGTAGCCTTTGCACCCTCACATCACGTTAATCAGCGTTTCAGAGGCAATCATAGTATAGGAAGATTTGCGCCTTGAAGAAGAAAGTTATCTGGTGAGCGCTTAGGAGTTCTGGCGCCTAGGGGAAAGGTCTAGGTAGAGCGCCTTCAGACTTTGACAGTGAAGTGCCTTAAGGAGTTGGATGATGTTTTTGCCTCGAGTGGAGATGATGTTTTTAGCACCTTAAGGATGATGATGGAGCGCCTTGGAGTCAGGTTAGTCTGGAGCACCTTAAGAAGGTAAAGCACTTCAAATGTAAACATAAGTGTTTTGAGCGCCCTAATGAGAAGTTGTCTTGGCACCATAAGTTGTTCAAATGAATATATGCGCCTTGGATAGTTGCAAAGACCTAATTTAGCACCCAAGGTTGGAAGACTCTTTGTGAGCACCCAGTGTTTGAAAGCTCTTTGTGTTTGGTGCATTAAAATGAATTTGGCACCTAAGTAGTATTGAAACACTCAACTGAGCGCCTAAAGCCCATGAGAGAAGTGATATGTGCCTTGATAGAAATATCATGGAACATGAGTTTACTGAATGGCGCCTTGAATGACTTGGTTGATTAAGTGTTTTAGTGCCTAGATATGGGATGAATCATTGAGCGCCTTTGGTTGAGATGATGTCAGCACCTTTGAGATTATAACACCTTGGAGTCAAGTTCGAAGGAGCACATTGAGAAGGTAAAACACTTCAAATATTTTCAAGGAATTGGAGAAGTCACTTAGTGCCTAGAAGGAATTCCAGAGCAAGAGGGTTGGAGCGCCTTGAGCTTCAAGTCAGATATGCGCCTAGACCTCTACCCTTTAGCAAGTTGAAGCCCTCTGAGCCTTGACAATGTGAGAATGCCTTATAGTGAATATGCGCCTTGGGCAAGGTTGAATACAAAGTTGAGGAGTATATCATAATGAGTAAGTGCACTGTAGGGTTAGATGATAAAGACTAGTGCCTTGAGTGTCTTGGTCAAAATTTTGACGTGAGAAGTCTTGCAAGATCAAACCCTGGAGTGCGCCTTAGAGAGAACCTATTGATCCTTTGCTTTGACAAGATTTGGGTGCCAGAATGATCCTTAATAAATGGAATGTATCTACACCAATTTTGCGCCTTTAGGGAAGTGATGGTGGCCAAAATGATCCTTAATCTCATGTTTGTGCGCCTAGGTCTAGAAGCAAGATTTGAGCGCCTTAGGATAGGGTTTTTTGCACCTTGTCTTGGAGAGTGAATTTGCGCCTTGGATGATGTTGAAGCGCCTTGGGATGAAATGCGCCCAAACTTACAGAGGGCCTTCAGTGAGGGAGTTGAAGAGAGTGCTTAGAGGAAGGATAGCCTTAAGATCAAACTAAGTACTTAGAAACCTAAGATTAGCGCCTTATTTGAAGTTATACACCTATTCTGGCGCCAGAGAGTGAGTTTGAGTGTGAAGAAGTGAATGTCTGTGCCTTGAAGGGGATACAAAGGGAAGATGATGCACCTTGATGGGTTGATGATGGAAATTTGCGTTTTGGAGCTAAATGTGTGCCTTGAATCTAAATGATATTTGAGTGCTTAGAGGTAAATAGGGGCACCTTTGAGAATTCTTTGTGCTTTAAGGAATGGATTGTGGCACTTTGGACTAAGGTAAGTCCTGAGCACTTCTAATGATTTTGAGGAGTGCCTTGAAGGAGATAGTGCATAGAGGTACAATGAATCTTCCGGAGAACATGGATAGACAACTAAGTCTCCAACTTGAGTCTTCTAAGTGAATTGGATGATGAAGAGAGTCTAGTCATTTTGGGCACTAGTATCAGGATGAATCATCCAAAATGGGTGCCTAGAACTAGAAGGCGCCAATGCATGAGTTCAAGGATCCTCCATTGGAGTGCCTAGCCCAGATGGCTATAGATTGAAAGTTTTAAAGCTAAGTGATGTCTCTTAGGTGAATTCCTAGCCCAGGTGCATGTGTTGGGAAAAACTCTTTAGCTCTGGCGCCTAGAATTGGGAGCTTTGTAAGATGCACCAATTGATGAAACATTTCCATTTTGCGCCTAGAATAGAACTCTCTCACATAGTTGAAATTGACTTGATAGAAGGAGATAAGTCTTAAGGACTAGTTTGGCGCCTCACTTGCCTATCTCACCTTTGAAATGCGCTTTGGTTGATGATCATCATTGATGGCGCCTAGTGAAATGTAAAGCTATTTGCATCTCCAGAGGATCAAAATTGGATTAGGAGATCATCCTTGCAGTTGAGATTGACAGAGAAGTGTTAAAGGAATCACTTCAAATGGGCGCCTAAGCTAGTTGAGGCGCATATCAATTCCACTGTAACTCCAGACTGACGCTTAGGATCCAGTCATCTCCTAAGGTGCAGTTCCATTCACCCATGACCTCGCTTGGTGTCTAAAACTTGGAAACTCCTTTGGAAAGCTCCTGTTGCGCCTAGAAGATGAGTTTGGGATATCAACTTGCAAAAGGCTTAGAAACTCTTCAAAGATGTTAGGCACAATCCCATGGCACTGGAGCTCAGTTTTGGCGCCTTCAAGGAATAGCACATGAAGGAACTTGGGAGGTCAGGTGCTTGTAAAAGGGAACACCTTGGAACATCTTCCAGGGGTTGAAGTAGTAAGAAAACATCAAGTGAGTCTAGGCGCACTCCCTTGTGTGAACAGTTTAGCTCTAGCGCCTAGCCACAGAGTGAGCCAGAAGAAGTAGTTTGGACATTAGAAGATAGGCGCTCATTCTACAATGAAGCATTCCACCTTCCTAATCAACAAAGACTTGCAAGAATTGACAAAGGAAGCTAAGGCGCACCTTCTACTTGTTTCCACCTCCAGAATGTGCCTAACCTTGAAAGGGGGTTCAAAGATGTTTGTTAGACCTTTTCACTCAAGGCGCTCACCTTAGGCGCACTTTCTAAGTCCTTGTCACCTCAAGGAAACACCTAGTTTGGAAGGCGCTTGCCCTGTTCTCCACTCCTTTCAATTGGCTCCTAGAACACAGAATGCATGAAAGGAGCGCCTAGACTCCAGAGGGCTCATTTGGGCGCCTAGCATTTAAAACACTTTCATAATGATGATGTTTTGGCGCCTACTCTTGGAAACAATCCAGAGCATCCATAAACTCTAATTGGCACCTAATGTTGACAAGGCGCAACTTCAGGAGGAGGTCACCTCAACTTGGCGCCCAAGTCAGAAAAACCTGTAAATCCTTCAAATATGCACCTACCTTGTGAGGTGATGAGTTGAACATTCCAAATCTTCAAATGTTGCTCAAGTAAGGAAGACATTGTAACATCAAGGCTTTAAGGCCTGTCCTTGTATTTCCATTGAATGAGTTGTACTTCATGCTATTGAAAGCATTTTCCATGTAATAAGACATTGCAAGTTGATTGAATCAAGTAACAAGACAAGTACCCAAATCTAATGTTGTTTCATTCAAATAGTTATCTTGATGTATATCTTTATGTTATTGAAGTAGTTGATGAATTGTTAGCAAGTAAAAGTGTTTAAGTAAGGAAAATTTTTCATAGAACTAGTTGGGTATCTTACACTTACACCATGCCTATCCATCAAACATCACAATGCAATCAAAATCCTAACAACATGCCCATGATCCAAGATCAAGTGCAATCATGCAAAGATATTATCAATCACAATCCTATTAAGAATGAACTAGAGTCTTCTAGTACCATACTTTTCCATCAAACACCATCATGTAATCCATGGCCTATCAAGCTTATCAAAGAAAATGCAAACATCCTATGTAATACAATTAGACTTTAAATATTTGAAGTAGCTATCTACAAATATCCATTCAAAAGTGGATTTATAATGCAAGTATGGACGCCATCAATAAAAAAGATTTGTATTAACCAAATATCCATATACGCATACATCAATATCTGTCGATATAAGTATAACATATATATATAATAGCCATATAGGCTTACAAGAATGCCATATAGGCATACAATGTCAACTATGTACAATACAAAATATATGTCCACAAATGCCATATAGGCATACAACAGAGGAACACAATAAAAAGTCATTCCCCTCTAGCTGGTGAAGAGAATAAATCATGAGCAGCCTTTGATCTTCTAGGGGATGGAGACATGCATGTGGGTGGTCTACTACGAACCTGAGGGCTACTCCTCCTATTTAGTTCTTCCTGCACCTTTACCTGTTACAAAAAAAAGTATAGATATTAATATATAGAAATTACATGTTATAAAAAATTGAAACATTTAAAAAAATAATCACTTACCACTAACATATAATCTATCTCCTCGCTTGCCTCAGTAGCAGGAATAGGCCCTGGTGATGTCATGTCCTATAGAAACCATCCAGATAGAAATTAAACTTCAAATCAATAATCTTTTGATTTTTCAAAAATAGACAACTATAACAATGAATGTAAATTGAAATTTACTAATCTGCCTCATACCCCTGTCAATGCCATAGAGCTATGAATCGTAGAGGCCACACCCTGCTCCATTGCCCTATGAACATGGGGAGGTGTATCCGCATCCTGCATCATCTGGAAATAAAACAACATTATTCAATTACGAAAACTATAATAGTGATGCAAATCATGGCTCCTAACATACACACACGCTCATCTAAACATGGAAGTACACACAATAAAACACACAAATCACATACAAAAATTTAGTAAGTACAATTCATTCATTAAACTATTTATTTTATTACCTCCGTAAAGCTTTGAAGTCCACCACCGCTGGCAGGTGTTGCCATGAAATCTACAGTGTTAACCTATTCAACATCCAAAATCAGAAATTAGAATACCATTCATATAACGATGCTATTCACATGTAATATTTATAATTGTTTACTAGTTACATACCTCGACAGTAGATGATCTAGTGAAAAATGTAGGTTGAGAACCACTGAAAACTGCATCGACGCTATGACCCTGAAATTTCATTAAAATCATCAATTTAAATTAGTTAATCTTGTATTTCAAAAATAAAATTTAATAAATTAAATTCAATAAACTTGCTAATATTTACCTGAGTATCAAGGCTGAAAGTCTCACTCAGGAGGGTATCTGTCATCACCATCTGCTCAGCTGCAGATGTAGCCTGTGCACCTGCATCCTGACTGTCCATGGGGTCATAACCACAGGTTGACCTGCAAGCCTGGCAAGTATGCGGTGGGACCCTACTCCTCGCACTATCTCCCAACCCACTCTGTGTTGCAGGATCGGCATGCTCTATGATGCTCTGGGTCAAGGCACTAATTGACCTCAGTGTATCGACCTCAACACTCTCCTTCACAATGGAAGGGATAGAAACATGCTCATGGGCTGGTCTACTGATTACTCGTCTCACTACCCGCTGTGGGTCAAGACGTGCCCCTGGTCTATCCTGTGCTGAGCCCCCACCTCTACCCTGGAAGTCCTGCATATCAAAATAGTTTGGCACTTTATTGAGGACAAACTCAGAGTAGAGTTTCCTCAAAAAGTATTGCGGGACCTCATTGTTATTGCATGGAGGATGGTCAAAAACCATCCACCACCTCTGCTTGAAATTGTCCCTTATCGCTTGGTTGTTGCACCAATGGATAGGGAACCTCTTGCATGTAATGGGTGGAGGTTGATTTGTTTTTGGGTTTGTGAAAATTGAACACAAGTCTACTTTTGTAATTTGTAATTTTTTGACATCTTGGTATCACAATTTATCTGCATAGTAATCTCTAAACTCTCTCTTTTTATCGGTCCAACTAGTTATTTGCTTGCTAATTGAATTTACATTTGATAACATAGACTCAAGAGATTCGGCAAGCGTGGACCTATGCAAGGTTGAAGTGGAAGGATCTTTCAACCTTGCAATTATATCTTCAATTTGTTTTTTGTTGTTTTCAATTTCCCCCATTATATTATCTTGTGTTCCAGGGGCATGTCGAGGAATGAATGGAGGAGGTTGTTGTTCTGCAGGTATTTCTTCCTCAAGACTTTGTGGATTTTGAGGAGGAGGAGGAGGTGCATTAACATTTCCTACAATTAATAAAATATACATAAAAAATCAACAAAAACCTACCTATTTAGGAAGAAATTCAAACAAAAAAACAAAGATAACTCACCCCTTTGGCGTGCTCGATGTCGCGGCGGCATTTCGGTGATGAATCGACAAATCTTTTGTGTTGAATGGCGTTTTGTAGAATGCGAGTGCGTTTTTGGAAGGGTTTTATGCCGCGGGCGGAGGAAAAACTCATTGAAATGAAATGAAATGATAGCGGGTTTTTTTTTTATAAATAGCAATTTATAACGCGAGTGCGTTATAACGCGCTCGCATTTTGCCTTAAATTTTTTTGAAAATTTTTTGGCCACTTTTTGGCCCCCCATCTTTTTGCACTTCCCCTATATAATTATCCTCACCCACATGTCCTATTTATCCTCTAACCATCCCTATTCTTAAGAGCTTGGTCTTTCCATGTCATCATAGTCAAAGGACACTTAGAGACACATGTCTCATAGTTCCTAGATTCTTTCCAACAACCCTACAAAGAAGGACTCCTTCTTTGGCCCATGTCTTTTGGTCTTTGAGAGCATTGTGACAAGTGGCCTCTTGCTCACACCTTTCTCTCCACTTTGTCATTGTAGGAGGAACATCTCCCCCTTTTATCTCTCTCATCCTAGCTAATCAAATCTCTATCGTACACATCACAAGACTCATTCCTCCACCATGGATCTTTTGACACTTGGATTTGAGCCTTCTTTTCCTATAAAAGCAAGTTCCTCATCTCCATTTTGCATCACAAGAGCTTTAGTAAGTATATCCTGTAGAAATTCCATCAAGTAATCAAGAGTGCCTTTGGCCCCCTCATTTGCATTAGTGTCATAATCTTTAGTTGCACAATCATTGAGCTGCATATTATCATCTAGTTTCATATCAATATCCATAGAATTATCAATGGCTTCATATGAATCATATCATCATTATCTTAGCTTTGCATTGTAGGCTTGTCACATTGCATTTTCATCCACAAATCCATTCCTCTCTTTGTCAAATTGGAAAGCAAGGAAGTACACTTCTGAGAGCAATATCATCATCTACAAGATCATTGAGAAGATAGGAAACAATGGAACACACGGGATAATCAGTTTGCAAAGGTATAATCCATGTTTACTGCATTTTTCTTAGTTTCATTGATGTATTGAATTTGAGTAGGAATTCTAGAGTATTTGTGGCATCTTAGTAGGTTTTTACATTAGTTTCAAATTATCAATCAGATTTTGGTACCCACCGTGGGGCCTTGCCCCATTTTTAACTTCCAAATTTGAGTTTTGGTCTCCTTACAATTGTAACAGGTCATTCCTGTGCATTTGATTTCCAGTTCTATGCATCTGTAAAGAAAATACCAGTCCTACACATTTAAAACTTCTTTTTGCACATCTGATACTTCTTTCTATGCATTTGTCTTTCTGCGCATATAACCCATCTTTTTGCACATTTGTCTTTCTATGCATATAACTCATATTTCAGTGCATTTGATACATCTTTCTGCGCATCTGTATTTCTGCACATATAACTCATCTTTCTGTGCATCTGATACTTATTTCTACACATTTATCTTTCTGTGCATATAACTCATCTTTCTGCACATCTGATACTTCTTTCTGTGCATATGAAATTTTTTAGTTTTTAGCATATCTTTATGATAATTTTTTATGCTAACACTTGTTGTAGGTATCATCGATCGTCAAAGAAATATATTCAAACTACTGACAATGGGTTTTTTGCAGGTTTTAGGGCTTGGTTTAGGCATCATCATACAACTTGCATATAATCTTCACATAGTTTCTAATTAGGAGGAGTAATCATAATCATGTTGCATACATGTTGCATACAATTTCCACTTAGTTTCTAATTAGGAGGAGTAATCATAATCATGTTGCATACATCTTACATACATATCTTCACCTAGTTTCTAATTAGGTGGAGTAATCATAATCATTTTGCATACAACTTGCATACAATATTCATCTAGTTTAAACTAGGAGGATAAATGTATAATCTTGCATTTCAATCTTGCATACAAATCCTTCACTTAGTCTAACTAGGGGGTTTAAATTGGACAAATCTTGCATAACAAACTTGTATACAATCCAAACTTAGCATAAATAGGGGGAAGTAATTTGATTATCTTTCCTTTATTGTTATCATGCAAATATGGCAATTTGTGTTGTTAGTTTAGTCACATTTAGCTTAATCTAGGTGGTAAATAAACAAGCATTTGACGTGCTTGCAAAAGTGATAGGAATATGCTCTCCCCTTGCAACATCTTAGGTGATCAAAAAGCTAGACTCACTTCCCCATTTCTTGTTTACCCTTAGCAAGGCCTGCTCTTGGATTGTGATTCATTCAAGAGGGATGACCTTAAGCGGAGCTTTCCTTTGACCCACTATATAAATGGGATAAGGTGAAAGCCAAGTTCTAACTGACATTAGCCTTGCCTTTCGGTGCCAAACTGAAAAGAGGTGTACTAGCACTTTGTGGAAATTATTTTCGCATTGTGTGAAGTATTTGAAACTCTTAGTAGGATTGTTCAAAGCTTTTAGTAGCTTTCCGCATGCTTGCAAGGCATTGGTCCCTCAAAGTTATTAAGAACCATTGTTTTAGAGACCAAAATCCTTTTACTTGTTGATGCAAGAGGTCAGAATATAGACCTTTGAAGTTGCCCAACATTTTCACTAATCATGTGTAGAGACATAAAATTCAACTCTATGAGGAATGAAACTTGGTATGCCCAAGAAGCATGTACTGTGTAAGGGGAAGCCAATGCTACCAAGTTTCTAGCTATCCACCTTGATTTAAGTGGCTGGAAAAATCCAAGTTGGGATTCGACAAGTAGTATCTTTTCTTGCCTAGGATTGTACTTGTCTTCAAATTTTTTTTAAACACCAAATGTCACAAACAAACATCAAAATGTTCTGCTTGTTATGTTTTCTTGCCTAAAAATAGACAAATCACCAGCAAAACCACTTAGGTTGCATAGAAAAATGTGCCTCAAACAAGAAAACTTGATCAGACACTGCAAAAACATAGAACTATGCATTTGAACATTATTGTTGCGCATCTGACTCATCTTTCAGCATATTCACTTTTTGTTGCAAATATAATCCATTATGTTGCACATTTAAACATTATTGCTATGAAATCATCTTTAAATGCATATAAACCACAGAGCTATGCATCTAGAATAGTGCGTACAATGCACATAATTGCGCATTCAAAACCTGTTTCAGCGCATATAAACTTGCGCATCTATAACAGTGACCTGTTCTCAAGATTTTGAGAGAAAAGCAAAACCCATTTTGGATACCCATTTCTTCCTAGAAACATTTGAGAAATCATTAAAACCATTTAGAGTCATCCAATACCCATTTTTAGACATTTCACTCACATACCATACTTAGCCTTTCCCAAAATCAAGCAAAACCAAATTTTCCCAAAGGTGCCATTGAGATCTTCTATTTTCAAAACAAGACAATTTGTTTAGTTTCTCCTATCAAGATCAACCATCCTCTATCTAGAGACTACACTAAACAACTTAACAAGGTTCGTCTATAATAATAGTGACTCCTATCATCTCTATTTGACTCACCTTGGATCAACACTTTGATTGCTATACATCATAGCTCAAGACCATTGTTTGAACAAAAGATAAAAAACAAGCCTTTAGAAAAACCTTCTTACCATCATCTCATTCAAGTCCAATCCTATCATCCCTCCATCACCATCTAATAGAATGCCTATACCAAAGTCCTACACCAACACCACCATCAAACACTCCAAGTTCTAATCCATCAACCAATGAATCCTTGAACGATTTTCTCCAAAGAAAAGGTATGGAGAAATCCAAATCCACTCATCCAATTTCATCCCCATCTAGCATAAGCAATCCTAACCTTAATCATAAGCCTATGCCATCTACCATTATTCTCCATCCATTATATTGTCCATCCACCCATATACTCATAAAGGATGTGATCCAATGGCTATTAGCAAGGAGTAAACCACTCTCATGACATCAAATCCATATCCTTGAAACTATCCAAGAACCTTCAAATGTCATGCCTATTTCTCCAATCCCATCATGAAGTTCACAATCCATTGAACCTATTGAAGAATCTCCAACCATGAGTCTAAGTCAAGATATATTATACTCTCATATTATTGAGCATCTAGAGCCTCTCAAACCTATCCAAGAGTATCTAACTTCCACTTCCATTCAAAACCAAGAGCTATGTCAAGGGTCTAATCTAAAGCATGTAGAAACATCAACCCTTTATCCAAATCAAGATCAAATTCCTTTCATTCCACTCATCCATAAAATTTATCTTTTCCATGATCAAGATATTACCCATGAAGAAGCTATCCATGAGAAACTTGATCCTATACATATCCACAAGCAAGAAATTCAAATCCAACACATCTGTAACATATATCTTTTTCATGATCAAGATGTTATCCATGATGAAGAAATTATCCATGAAAACCTTGATCCTATTCATACCCCCACAACCATCCATAAACAAGATACCCAAGACCTACATACTCCATTTAATAAAAATCTTGTTGACCTACTTGAGTATTCACCCCATTTCATGGCCTTCCTTCAAAGCAAAGAAACTTATTCTTCATCTAGCCCTACCCATGATCCACAAACATTCATTCCTCTCGATGAGACACTTGGCTCCCAAGTACACATGTATGATCAAACGAATGCCAAGATCCTAATGATCCTAGTGAGCATAATGATAACCAAGATCCTAATGATCCCCCCTCACCCATTATCGATCATGTTGCAAATCCCCCATCATATCCCCTTAGTCTCACAACCTTCATGCATGAATGTTCTTCCTTGGGAGAGTGACAACCACTATCCATCACCTCACCTTCTCCATCAAATAAAGAGCTCAAGTCTAGTGTCCAAAACACACATAGTCCCATTATCCACCGCATACTCCAAAAAATGAACTATCAAGGAAAAGGCTTAGGCCTTTATGAACAAGGTATTTTGGAGCCGATCCATGTCAAAGTCCATCCATGCTCATATGGCCTTGGATATACACCCCAAGGTAAACAATCTCAAGATGTTGGTACTTCCTCCATGCCTCCTAAATCCACCTCTTTTCATCCCAAATCCCATGCATCCCATCATGTACCAAAGACATGTTTCCATTCCATCTCCATTATCATGTAAATCCCAAAAGCATGTGACCATACACTTTCCACCGTCCAATTTACCTCTGCTACTTCCAACTCCTAATATCCCACCATCCACTTTACCACCACTTCTCCCAATATTTAATGTCCCTAGATCATCCAATCCCCTTATCCATTTATCCATAAATTCTCCATTCATAAATACCCTCAATTAATTCCCAATCATTATCAACAAATGCACACATCATCTAATCAAGAATCTTCCACTAAATCCATGGGATTAAAAAGTAAAAATTTGGATGCCTCCTTTCATAAAGCTAAAAATCCTAAGGATCCTCATGCCTCAGAACATCAACATAAAGAGTCGAAGCAAAATCCATCCACAAAGCTACCCAAGCCCATACCTCCACAAGAAAAGTCCAAAACTAAAAAGGTTTGGGTACCTAAGAAAAAAGAAAGAAATTCAAATGAAGCATCCACATCTCAAAAATCCCAACAATCCTCTTCCATCCAAAATTCCCATTCCATTCAAAAATTCCAAAAATCCCACATGCAAAACAAAAATAATAAAAATACTAAGTCTATGTGGGTACCTAAGTTACTACATCACCCATCTCCTAAGCCAACATTGCCATTGCTTCCTACACCACCTCCACATCAAAAGGTTCAATGTTTATCATGGTGTGTGCAACCGTTGGTCTTGATTCCTTTCCATTCCACAACATTCCCACATACCTCCATCTCCCCACCTTTCATCCACTATCCTACATATCTTCCTCATCACTTTCCTATGGTCCATGCTTTACCATAAACCTCATAATCCACTAGCCTATTCTACCATAAACCTCATAATCCACTAGCCTATCCTACCATAAACCTCATAATCCACTATCCTTCCATACATAACCCACATCAAAATCCACTATCTCCCATCCATCCTTGCATGAACCTTTCATAATGCACTATCTACCTTATCCATCTCCCTCTCATGAAACCCCTTACAACCATCTATGAGCATGATGAGACTTGTGATGCAGAGCATCTAGGACAGCATAAGCATACTTCAAAACTTCACATGCAATAACTCACAAAGTTCACTATTTTATGACATAAATCAGACTTCTAACAATGAAGACTTTAACACAACCCTATACATGTTCATGACATAGAGAGAGGGGACTTTAAGACTCATCTTCCAAGACACTTAACTCCATCTAAGATCCTATCCAACCCACTATGTAGGGTCTGCAGGATAGCAGTCTTCAATAATGTCTACTAAAGACAGTCACACAATATCTCTACTTCACAGTCACAGCATCCTCCTGGGGATGATCTCCATTAAGACAAAATCAAACTCATACAACATGCCAACTCTGTAACACACCAACACCTAATGTCTTCCTCATAGCATGACAAACAAATCTATTACCTTCTTTGTAGTGGCAGTCTCCAAGAGGACTGACAGAGTCAGCAATCAACAGGCAGAGAGGATTGATTCCTCAGAGGATCTCTCCATATTTCTTTTCATAGGATCATTGCTAGATCTAGGGGCATATTGCACCATTACTAAAGACTGTAATTTCACAAGGAGTCCACTCCCACAGTCACTGATCACCGTCCTTATGCTGTTGTCCTTCTCTAACTTCTAACACAAGGATTTGCAGAGTCATCAACATGACAAACTCATCCTAAACCATCCTCCTGCCTCCCAAACCTTCACAAGCACTAGCATTGAACACTATACAACCCATTCCACTGATCAAAAATAGAAAAGATCAGTGGAATGAGGAGAAATCCATCGGGTTACTCAAAAAAACCCTAACCTAGGTTTTCAAACCCACTTGCAGTGAAAGGAGGAATACAAAGATATAAATGAATGTCAAAAGCCCAAACCAATTGCAAATGGAAGGTCACTCACCAACCTAACTCTCCATCATAAACCCCAGTCACCACTCGGCCGTACAGGTACGAAGTATGCAGAAGAATAGTGAATTCTTTGACTGTAACAGCAGGTTTAAAAGCAGTTTAATGTTCTATAGTCATAACATTCTTCCCATTCAATATCAAGAGTCCAAACTTGTTTTAATGGACAGTTAACTCATCAACCTTCACTCCCAAGTATCCAACATCCCACAACAGGGCCGTACTGTACAGTAGTACGGGCTCAAATACAAATAAACTCAAAAAAAAGTAGAAAAGGTAGGAAAACAGAGATTTTGTTGTTATTTCTTGCAAACCACTAGATGTCTCTCCACAATACACCTTGGCAGGCTTCAAATAAGCCTCTTACATTTGAATTCATAAGTTTAGGAGTGGTTGGGGTCGATGAAACAACCCCAACCATCGAACTTCTTCTTGATTTCTAACTGCAGCACTAAATGACTATTTTAGTAACTGTCCTCTACACAGACTATTTTATGTTTGATACTGCTTTCCAACATTTGGAGAACCTTGGACAATGTTCTAACACACCTTTTCACCCTTTACATGCTAACAAACAATAAGATTGCCCCCTACACACATTAGGAGGGCTACAAACTTAAGGAGACTGCCTTTTACAATATGATTGTCCTCCTTTACAATATGAGAGTAGATTTTAGGTATTTGGACATAGTCCTATTACTAGCATGGCTTCAAGCCTTATTACAACAAGGAGATGGTCTCAAGGACCTTATTAAACAAAACAAACTACTAGAAGATCAAACAAAACCTAGATGTCTTGGTGCTCCTGCACCATACTCCCCAACATGATGAAAACTCTTGTCCCAAGAGTTATGGCTTCTTCTCCGAACGTTCTTCAATCTTGTTGGAATGTTCCTCTGACTAGGAAACATGAACTCTCCAAGAGTTATCTTCCTCCTTCTCCAACTTGCATGACTCCTGTAAATAGTGTTAGTACCATAAAACCTGTTTTGATGTCCTTGCCTAGGACCCTGCTGCTGCAATGCTTCTGTTCTTCCCAACTTGAGGTTTTGATTTATTCATCTCTGTACTATCTGTTGTTTGCCTTCCTTCTTCTGCCTCTTTATAGGGCAATCAATGTCCCCAATCTTGGCATAACTCAAGTCCCAAACCTGTTGTTCTTTAGGACTGTCATCCACCTTCTTCTGCTGCAACTGTTCCAGCTGTTTGCAATCATCCTTAACCTGCACATTCAACTTCAATTTCTCTCCAAAACAGATAGTAACATGTTCCTTCATGTCTTCACAAGGTAAAGGCACTAGTTTGAACTTTCTACCATCTTTGTGAACCAAATGGTTATTAGTATAACCATCATGATTTGTCCTTCTCGAATGTTGCCATGGTCTACCCAAAATGATATGCCCACATGTCATTGAAATGACATCACACAAAACATAATCCTAATATGGACTAATGGAAAAATCAACATATGCCTTCTTATTAACCATTACTTGTTGTTCTTGACTGACCCAAGTGACATTGTAAGGACTAGGATGATCAAATGTTTTCAATCCCAACTTATGCACCATTTCCCAAGAAACTAAATTATCATGGGAACCTGAATCTATAATCAACTTGCATATTTTTCCATGGCTTAAACAATTAGTTTTAAAAATAGATACCTGTGGTGTTTGCTACATTTTGCCTTTTTCCACCATGAGCATTTCTCTAACCATTACTGGAGAGGCTGATAACATTTCTTGTTCTTTTGGCTTCTCCTCCTCTTGTGCCAAGTGAACTCTTCTATCCTTGCTCTTGTCAACGTCATCCTTCTTAGGACATTTGAAAGATGTGTGTCCCACTTCATTGCAATGATAACATCTACCTGTGAATACTCCTCTTCCTAATCCAAACCTACCTCCACCTCTATATCCACCTCTCTGATCTGCAGAAAACTCCCTACCTTTCTCATTGTTGTTCTGTACTTCATTAGTAGGTCTGCACCTACCTCTATATCCTCTTCCACTACCTCCTTGCCTTTCTTGCTTCCTGTTCACCCTCTCTTCAGCCCTGATGGCTAATTGAAAACATTCTCCAAGTGATTTTGGTACTGTCAAACCAATCTCATCCTACAAGTTATACCTAAGCCCATTAAGGTATCTTGCCACTTTCTCTTATTCATCTTCCAATCCTCCTCTAATACTAAGCTTATGAAATTGTTCAGTATAGGACATAACATCCATGTCCTTTTGCTTCAAATTCTACCTCATCCTCTTTGTTTGAATGGAGTAATCAGATGGAAGAAACTAATCCTTCATCATATCCTTCATCCTACCCCAAGAAGTGATTCGTGTTCCACCTCTAGCCACTCTTTCTATTTGCACACTACTCCACCATGTGAGTGTTGTTCCTCTCAGTTTTGTTTTTGCAAATTTGATCTTCTTCTCATCACTCATTTCCTCATACTCAAAGAAATTTTCCAGGGCATCTATCCACCCTAATACCTCTTCACTATCCATCTTCCCTTGATAGATAGGTAACTCTATGTTTGCCTTTGTTTGACTACCTTGAACTGCCTTCAGCAATCTCACAAATTTCTTCTCTTCAGGATCCAATTCATCCTCAGGAGGATTCTCATCCACCTCCTCATCTCCTTCTTGATCATCTTGCTCATCCCTTCTAGGATTCTTCTCCAATGCTTCCAATCTTACTAAGATTGATGCATTCTTTCTTCTCACTTGCCTCAACTCTCTTTCCCTTGCAACATCCTGCTCTCTTCTATCCCTCAACTCCTTTTCTTTAGCATCTAAGGCTTCTCTCAACTCGTTGTTCTCCCTAGCCATCTGATTCTTAGGAGGCATCCTTACAACTCTCACAAACCCTTACTATTTCACAAGACCCTGCTACACCCTCAAGGATCTACTTGCTTGCTCTGATACCACAAATGATGCAGAGCATCTAGGACAGCAGAAGCATACTTCAAAACTTCACATGCAATAACTCACAAAGTTCACTATTTTCTGACAGAAATCAGACTTCTAACAATGAAAGAATTTAACACAACCCTATACATGTTCATGACATAGAGAGAGGGGACTTTAAGGCTCATCTTCCAGGACACTTAACTCCATCTAAGATCCTATCCAACCCACTATGCAGGGTCTACAGGATAGCAATCTTCAACAATGTCTACTAAAGACAGTCACACAATATCTCTACTTCACAGTCACAGCATCCTCCTTGGGATGATCTCCATTAAGACAAAATCAAACTCATACAACATGCCAACTTTGTAACACACCAACACCTAATGTCTTCCTCAATAGCATGACAAACAAATCTATTACCTTCTTTGTAGTGGCAGTCTCTTAGAGGATCTCTCCATATTTCTTTTCATAGGATCATTACTAGATCTAGGGGCATCTTGCACCATTACTAAAGACTAGAATTTCACAAGGAGTCTACTCCCACAGTCACTGATCACCGTCCTTATGTCGTTGTCCTTCTCTAACTTCTAACACAAGGATTTGCAGAGTCATCAACATGACAAACTCATCCTAAACCATCCTCTTGCCTCCCAAACCTTCACAAGCCCTAGCATTGAACACTATACAACCCATTCCATTGATTAGAAACAGAAAAGATAAGTGGAATGAGGAGAAATCCATCAGGTTACTCAAAAAAACCCTAACCTAGGTTTTCAAACCCACTTGTAGAGAAAGGAGGAATATAGAGATATAAATGAATGTCAAAAGCCCAAACCACTTGCAAATGGAAGGTCACTCACCAACCTAACTCTCCATCATAAACACCAGTCACCACTCGACAATACAAGTACGGAGTATGCAGAAGAACAGTGAATTCTTTGACTGTAACAGCAGGTTTAAAAGTAGTTTAATGTTCTATAGTCATAACATTCTTCCCACTCAATATCAAGAGTCCAAACTTGTTTTAATGGACAGTTAAATCATCAACCTTCACTCCCAAGCATCCAACATCCCACAACAGGGTTGTACTGTACAATAGTATGGGCTCAAATACACATGAACTCAGAAAAATGCAGAAAAGGTAGGAAAACAGAGATTTTGTTGTTATTTCTTGCAAACCACTGGATGTCTCTCCACAATACACCTTGGCAAGCTTCAAATAAGCCTCTTACATTTGAATTCATAAGTTTGGGAGTGGTTGGGGTCAATGAAACTACCCCAACCATCAAACTTCTTCTTGATTTCTAATTGCAGCACTAAATGACTATTTTAGTAACTGTCCTCTACACCAACTCTTTTATGTTTGATACTGCTTTCCAACATTTGGAGAACCTTGGACAATGTTCTAACACACCTTTTAACCCTTTACATGCTAACAAACAATAAGATTGCCCCCTACACACATTAGGAGGGCTACAAACTTAAGGAGACTGCCTTTTACAATATGACTGTCCTCCTTTACAATATGAGAGTAGATTTTAGGTATTTGGACATAGTCCTATTACTAGCATGGCTTCAAGCCTTATTACAACAAGGAGATGGTCTCAAGGACCTTATTAAACAAAACAAACTACTAGAAGATCAAACTAAACCTAGATGTCTTGGTGCTCCTGCACCAACTTGACATGGTCTATGTGTGATGACATCCCTCTCTATTGGGACAATATCACTTTTCATGGCACTAGACACTTGAGTCCCTCTTGTCCATATCCACCTATCCCATCCAAATATCCCATATAAAAAAAAGAGTAAAAAAAAATCTCTTTGTCCAACGGTGAAAACCACCCTTGGTGGCACCTTGGATAAACACCATCATGAAAACCTGGTAAACATGCATCATGTGTAGGTTGATCTTCGGTGTCACTTACCCTTGGAAACACATTGTCTCATAGACCCTATCATTTTCCATACTATCTTACCATACCATCCTATTATTCTTATCCTACATATACCTATCATATTGTTATCCTTTCATCCTCTCTTCCTCCTTTTGATCCTGATAAAAATCGGGGGCACAATGTTGACACATGTTTTGGATATCTCTTGACATACTTCATCCCTTTCCAACCAATCCTATCATCCTCCTTCGTCATAAGCTTTGTCAATGTCAAATCCCAAGCCTTACACCTAGAATGGGGTAAGTTATTCCTATACGACATAGTCTTTGGAGATCACATCCAGCCTATCTTACACATACATTGATTCCATCCCTTATTACCCATCCTCTTATCCATCCAATCCCACCTACTTCCTTGCACCTAGACTTGATTCCCCCTTGTCATTGGTATCTAGCATAAAGGCTATTCAAATTTTCATCCAATGTCATCTCAAAAGTAAAAACAAATAAAAAAATAAAAAATCATGCAATAAAAGAAAGTGGCGAAAACCTAGAAATAGGCGCTATTTGTGATAAACCTCTTCCTTCATCTTGTAGGATTTTAGTTTTTTTATACATGTCCTTACTTCCACATCCATCAAAACCCACCAAGATACTTATCATGGCTTGTTGTTTGCTCACCCTTATCACCTTGTCAAATCAGGCTATCGATCCAATCCTTTATCCATCTTGTCATCTATCACAAAGCCCATCATCAGTGTCATTGTCAAACTACATTTCCTCTGAGCTATCACGTAGGCAAGGCCATCATAGATGATCCCCCAAGGCTTCCCATCCATCCATACCTCTTGTCCTACCATAACAAGTACAATCCATTCATTCATCTATCATTAGTATCAACCTACCATTGTCGAACTACATCGCCTTTGATCTATCACATAGGCAAGGCCTGGTGCAGGAGCACCTACCTGACAGCTGGCCTCCATGAGGTAGTTAGTTAGTTATAGGTCTTGTTAATGTTTCCAAGAAGGTCTTATAAGACCAATGCATGTAATAAGGTCCAAGTTGACCGTGCTTTTCTATTTTAGGTAGTTTGTTATGACAGCTGATGACAGCTGTATAGTTTGTTAGTTCGGTTGGATCCTCCCAGCCGCTTGGAAGCTCCCAGCCGCTGGGAATCGAGTGGTAGTACTCGCAAGCAGTTCCTATTTATGCATGCGGTTTGGTTGAGATTGGATAGGATCGATCAGACATTGCACAGAGTGAGACAGAGAGAGAGAGACAAAATATTGTATTTGCATCTTTTGAAATCAATAAAGAGATCCTGTTTGTGTCCATTCTCTGTTTTGAATTCCATTGTGTAATTGAGTTGCTGTTCTGGTGGTTGCATGGATTCGCTGATCCATTCCACCGGTTGATTCGTCGAATCGGTGGAATGGCTATGTACGATAGTTTAGGTTTTAGTTTGCATTTTCTGTTTGTTCACATGTATGTTTGCAGGATCGCAGTCGAGATGTGTTGAGAACCCTAGCATGGGCATGTGCTAGGTCGTGTTGGTTGTTAGAGTCTGGAAAGTTGTCCAGGAAGCGGATCGGGACACCTCAGGAGGTTCGGCGGATTGAAATTTGCTAAGGTTGGAAAATCCATCGCAACGGCATCATCAGGATATTTCTGTGTATATCCTGCAGTTACTTCGGGTGTCATCCGAGTAGATGGAGGTGAGCATGATGCAATCGTTTGCATAAGGTGAATGCATTTCAGGGTGATCATCATCAGGTGTTGCCAAGGAAGAGTAAATCAGCGTAAGTTAGTCGATCGGGTTGATAAAATCATCGCGGGCCGATAATGTTAAGTTTGGCCGATAGCAGGATATTGAAGGAACTGCATATGACGTCATCGTCATCAGGATAATCGTCATCAGGACATTCTGAAATATCACCTGATAAAGTCGGATATCGGGGTGACGTAAGCATCGAAGGAAAGGTGCGTGAAGTGTCGTCATCAGGATATATGGAGGGAACCGGATATTTTATATCCTGCTGATGAAGATGATGTCGAACATCATGATGCTGCAGATAGAGGTTGGCCGTAAGATGAACAGTGAACATCAGGAGGATGTTTGCGCTTGCCAAATATGATGATTCTGCCGATAGCCGGATATGATGATGCTGCTGACAGGTGAAAGGTCGAAGGTTTGTCTGCAGGAGGATATCAGTCGGCAAGAGAAAATATGATGATGCTAACAATGTTAACAGAAAATATGATGATGATGATGGGTTGTAGACATACATGCTGTATGTCAAGGTTTTAGTGTGGATGCCTCTGCATCATAGTGGTATCAGAGCTCAGCAAAAGGTCTGGGCTGTTGTGTGTTGATTCTGTCACTGAAAGGACAGAGGTAGAGGAGTGAGAGGTTGACAAAATGCCTCTGAAAGGTAATGGTACTGCAAGGGAGTTGCAGGAGATGAAGGAAAAACATGCCAGAGAGATGAGGAAGATGAAGGAGCTTGCTGAAGCACTTCAAGCCAGGCTTGTAGCCTTGGAGAAGAATAAAAAGAGGGAAGTGGAAGACAGTGAGTTTGAAGAAGATGAAGATGCTATTGAAGAGTATGAAGAGGTAGCTGAAGGTCTGGATGCTGAAGACCAGAGATTTGCAAAACTGTTAAAGGCAGTGCAGAGTGATAAACCTAAGGTAAAGGTTGATGTTTCCAAGTATAATGGAAGTTTGAATGAAGATGAGTTACTGGATTGGATTGCTGCACTTGATAATCACTTTGAATGTGAAGATGTTGCTGAGGATCAGAAGGTAAAGATTGCAAAGACCAAGTTAGGAGGTCATGCTTTGGTATGGTGGGATTATGTACAATCCGAGAGAAGGAAACAAGGAAAGTCAAAGATCACTTCATGGGATAAAATGGTAGCAAGGATAAAAGGTAAATTCTTGCCCAAGGATTATGAAATTCAGATGTTTAAGAAGCTGCAATTTTTAAGGCAGAAGGAAATGGATGTGAAGGCATATACTGAGGAGTTTTATAAATTGAGTATGAGATCTGGTCATCATGAGAATGAGGTAGAAAAGGTGGCTAGGTACTTGGCTGGTTTGAGATTGAACATACAGGATGAGTTAGTTTTAGCTAACCCTAAGAGTGTGGAGGATTGTTACCAAATGGCAATCAGGATTGAAGAAAAGATGAATAGAAGACAAGATAAGTCCATGAGAGGAAGAGGAAGCAATATGAGGGGAAGAGGAGCAGCCCCTACAACAAGGCAAACCAATGAGGGTCAAGAAGACACTGGTAAAGGACAGGGACAGTCTGATTTCAGAGGTGGATGGAAAGGTAATAGAGGCAGATTTGGAAGTGGTAGAGGTTCTACTACATTTTCAGGAAAGTGTTACACCTGTGGTGAGTTTGGTCATCCATTTTTCAAATGTCCAGAAAGCAAAGGTTCATCATCCAGAAATGATAGAACGAATGACAAGAGAGTACAACTTGTGCAAGAAGAGAAAGTAGAGCAAAGTGTGCAAAGTTTAAACACTTATCAAGATAGAGTTCCTGACAATTATGGGTATCCTGAGGAGGGAGAAGCATTGCTACTAAGGAGAATTAGTTTACAGGCATCAAAGGATATGATGCAAAGAAGAGCTCTTTTCAAGACCACATGCAAGAGCAAAGGTAAAGTATGTAAGGTTGTCATTGATACTGGTTCAACAGACAACATGGTATCTCAGGAAATGGTGGATAAACTGCATTTGGAAAGGATTCCACATCAACACCCTTACAAGGCATCTTGGGTGAGTGACAGTCAATCACTTTTTGTATATGAACAGGCATATGTGGATTTTCAGATTGGAGCATATCATGATAGAGTTTTGTGTGACATTTTGCCCATGGAATGTTGTCACCTACTGTTGGGTAGGCCATGGCAATTTGATAGGAGGGTACTGTATGATGGGTATGCTAATACCTACACCATCAAGAAAGATGGGAAAACTATTATGTTGATGCCATTGCAGGAAGATGCTGCAGCACAGGGGGCAGCCAAAATCATTTTAGTGGGAAAGAAGGAATTTGTGCATATGCCTATAGTCGCAGGCATAAAGGCAGTTGAGGACACTGTAGGGAAAGGAGTTGTTAAGGACAACAGTTTGAAGACAGTTTCAGTTTTGACTGACAGAGGTCAGCAGTAGGTTCAGAAACAGGTTTGCAAACAGCAACCAGTTGAGAGAAATGACAAGGATGTTGTCATAGTTGGGACTATTGTTTGTCCTATAAAAGTTGAAAGAAAGACAGAGTTGAACATTATAGAAGTTCAAGAGGCAGTTCAGACAGAGGTTCTGGTCAGACAACCTGACAAACACAAGGTATGTGAGAGAAGGGCCTACATTGACAGGCATGAGGATTTACTTGCAAGAAAACAAGTTACAGTTCAGAAGTCTTGGAGCAGCCGAGAGTCAGTAGAGGACAAAGCTAGAACAGGTCAAGACACTGCAAAGGCAAAGTGTAAAGGTGGAGGACTTCCACAACCTAACTCATGGGACATGAGTTCTTTTCTGTTGGGGAGTATGGTGCAGGAGCACCTACCTGACAGCTAGCCTCCATGAGGCAGTTAGTTAGTTATAGGTCTTGTTAATGTTTCCAAGAAGGTCTTATAAGACCAATGCATGTAATAAGGTCCAAGTTGACCGTGCTTTTCTATTTTTAGGTAGTTTGTTATGACAGCTGATGACAGCTGTATAGTTTGTTAGTTCGGTTGGATCCTCCCAGCCGCTTGGAAGCTCCCAGCCGCTAGGAATCGAGTGGTAGTACTCGCAAGCAGTTCCTATTTATGCATGCGGTTTGGTTGAGATTGGATAGGATCGATCAGACATTGCACAGAGTGAGACAGAGAGAGAGACATAATATTGTATTTGCATCTTTTGAAATCAATAAAGAGATCCTGTTTGTGTCCATTCTCTGTTTTGAATTCCATTGTGTAATCGAGTTGTTGTTCTGGTGGTTGCATGGATTCGCTGATCCATTCCACCGGTTGATTCGTCGAATCAGTGGAATGGCTATGTACGATAGTTTAGGTTTTAGTTTGCATTTTCTGTTTGTTCACATGTATGTTTGCAGGATCGCAGTCGAGATGTGTTGAGAACCCTAGCATGGGCATGTGCTAGGTCGTGCTGGTTGTTAGAGTCTGGAAAGTTGTCCAGGAAGCAGATCGGGACACCTCAGGAGGTTCGGCAGATTGAAATTTGCTAAGGTTGGAAAATCCATCGCAACGGCATCATCAGGATATTTCTGTGTATATCCTACAGTTACTTCGGGCGTCATCCGAGTAGATGGAGGTGAGCATGATGCAATCATTTGCATAAGGTGAATGCGTTTCGGGGTGATCATCATCAGGTGTTGCCGAGGAAGAGTAAATCGGCATAAGTTAGTCGATCGGGTTGATAAAATCATCGCGGGCCGATAATGTCAAGTTTGGCCAACAGCAGGATATTGAAGGAACTGCATATGACGTCATCGTCATCAGGATAATCGTCATCAGGACATTCTGAAATATCACCTGATAAAGTCAGATATCAGGGTGACGTAAGCATCGAAGGAAAGGTGCGTGAAGTGTCGTCATCAGGATATATGGAGGGAACCAGATATTTTATATCCTGCTGATGAAGATGATGTCAAACATCATGATGCTGCAGATAGAGGTTGGCAGAAAGATGAACAGTGAACATCAGGAGGATGTTTGCGCTTGCCGAATATGATGATGCTGCCGATAGCCGGATATGATGATGCTGCTGACAGGTGAAAGGTCGAAGGTTTGTCTGCAGGAGGATATTGGTCGGCAAGAGAAAATATGATGATGCTGACAATGTTAACAGAAAATATGATGATGATGATGGGTTGTAGACATACATGCTGTATGTCAAGGTTTTAGTGTGGATGCCTCTGCATCAAGGCCATCATAGATGAACCCCTGAGGCTTCCCACCACCTAGGTCTTACATCCACATAGTCCACACTGTTGAATTATGTTACCTCTGCGTTGTCACATAGGTAAGGCCATCATCGATGAGCCCCCAAGGCACTAGGTCAATCCCTTAGGGCCCATCATATCAAGTTTCCCATCATTTCATCCACATGTTTCATCCATAATAAATCGATCCTTTACTTGACTAGAGGAAAAATCCTCGACATAGTTGTGAATTGGATTCTTGAATGTCACAAAATCTCAGAGGATAACAAACCAAATCGTGATACTATCTCTAGATAACATGCAACACTACAAACAAACTTTTTCAACAAAAAGCTTGACACAAGACATTAACCTATATCAGATATAAATGAGCCTAAACTATCAAGATGATTATATCTATTATCATGGAAAGCAAACATGTCTATGGCAAGAAAATTTGATGGTTATTATAGGTTTAAGTCTTAGATCTTGAAATTTGTTCTCATGTTTCCTATGCTACTCGAGGATGTTCAAGACTAGAGGAGCTTTGATGGCGCATGATTATTTTCATTTGTTTGTTGTTTGTGGATTAATCTTTAGTAATGTGATGATCTTTCTAACAACATGATTGGTAAAATGATCATCGAGGATGTTATAGGTCTAAGCATGAAAGGGTGCAATCCTTGTTTGTTGATACATGCAAGCAATACTTAGGTCATCTTGGTTCAATTTTGCCTAGATGCTTGTATTAACTTGCTAAATAAAAATCCATGTAAGAGATACTCAGGTCATCATGGTTTAATTATACCTAGATGCTTGTATTTTCTTACAACATTTTAAAAGCTCAATGATGAAAAAACTACTTCAAATACTTGTATACAAGATTACAAAGCCTCATTTGTGCATATTAGGGTTGCATTCCATTTTATTTATAAGCATTCTATAATAACCATTTTTCCAAGTGGCTTAAGATCCAAGTCCTTTCTTTATCTACATCTCTTTATCTACTCACCCTTTTCTCTCTTTTCATTTTGAGAGCACACCAATTGTCATCTCGAGGGGGCATCATCATCATTCATCTTATTTGTTAACTTACCATTATATTTCCTTGTCACCCTCACTCTTGAGTGACTAGAGCATCACCAATCATCAAATCAATCCATCATATAAATCCAATCATCAAATCCATTCAATCAAATCAAATAGTAATCCAAATGCAAGTCATCCTTAATCCAATCATCAAATCAAGAAATGATCCAAATGCAAGTCATCCTTAATCCATACCAATCGAGTAAATCAATCTTGTCAAATTATCCAACCGCAATCAATAATCTCGATCCTAATCTTGTCGTAAAACAAGTCAATCAATCAATCATCATCAATGGGATATATCATTCCCACATCCTTGTGTTGATCTAGGGATATATCATTCCCCGCAATGACAACACTATCCCCATCAATCATTAGCAATTAATCATTGGTTTACAGCTTGACAGGGGCAATACCTTGTTTATTTTTGTATCATTTGTGCATGCTTTCTTACTTGCTTGTGTGTTATCATTTTATCTTGCATAATGTATCATTCAACTCTTTCATCCATCCCTTACCTTGCATCCTCCATTTTCTTAAGCATCCTTTATCATTCTTGTTCATCATGAGATCGTTCATCATGCTTTTGGCAAATTCAACTCGACCAATCTCCCAAGGGTGCATCCTAGCGGTATTAAACCTATACAAGGGGAAAACAGGGGCATGTATCATACTCAAAAAAATTTATTCTTTTAAACAACGTGATAAAACACATTGTCTCAAAGAGGGGAAAAATGTATACACCTAAAAATGGTTCAAGCGAATTAAATAAATATTTTAATATTTATTTTATTCCTATTCTCCTATCAATGAATAAATATACTAATTCATTTATCTGATTCACATTCATCTTAATCTTCCAAAAAATAAATAAAAATCAATTTATTTAATTAAGTCATCCAAATTCCTCTAAATCATCCTTAATTGAATAATTCCAAATTATTTAATTAATCATCTATCCTAAAGTCTTAATTCTATAAATCCACATCATTTCCACCTCACTTTACACCTCATCATGTTGCACACATAATTGAATATTTTTAATAATTAATTATATAATTATCCTCACCCACATGTCTTATTTATCCTCTAACCATCCCTATTCTTAAGAGCTTGGTCTTTCCATGTCATCATAGTCAAAGGACACTTAGAGACACATGTCTCATAGTTCCTAGATTCTTTCCAACAACCCTACAAAGAAGGACTCCTTATTTGACCCATGTCTTTTGGTCTTTGAGAGCATTGTGACAAGTGGCCTCTTGCTCACACCTTTCTCTCCACCTTGTCATAGTAGGAGGAACATCTCCCCCTTGTATCTCTCTCATCCCAACTAATCAAATCTCTGTCGTACACATCACAAGAATCATTCATCCACCATGGATCTTTTGACACTTGGATTTGAGCCTTCTATTCCTATAAAAGAAAGTTCCTCATCTCCATTTTGCATCACAAGAGCTTTAGTAAGTATATGTTGTAGAAATTCCATCAAGCAATCAAGCATGCCTTTGGCCCCCTCATTTGCATTAGTGTCATAATCTTCATAGTTGCAAAATCATTTAGCTACATATTATCATCTAGTTTCATATCAATATCCATAGCATTATCAATGGCTTCATATCAATCGTATCATCATTATCTTAGCTTTGCATTGTAGGCTTGTCACATTGCATTTTCATCCACAAATCCATTCCTCTCTTTGTTATATTGGAAAGCAAGGAAGTACACTTCTGGGAGCAATATCATCATCTACAAGATCATTGAGAAGATAGGAAACAATGGAACGCATGCGATAATTAGTTTGCAAAGGTATAATCCATGTTTACTGCATTTTTCTTAGTTTCATTGATGTATTGAATTTGAGTAGGAATTCTAGAGTATTTGTGGTATCTTAGTAGGTTCTTACATTAGTTTCAAATTATCAATCACACTGAATAAACAAGAATCTTGATCTTTTTCCTTAGTGTCATAGACCACCGAGAGTGAGCTGAAGCAAAACCAAAGATGTAATGAAAATTTTGAAGTTAATGTTGAAGTTATCCTAAGCAAGAAATAGTGTTCATGTATGTTGTTGATTTTGACAAGATGATCATAATGGAAATATTAGGAAAAAGGGAGTAGGGATGAATGTTTTTAAAGGTAGAAGAATAAGACAAGGGTAGTGATAGATCACTAAAATGCAAGGTATAGGCTGCAATATGAAGATGAAATTCAATATAGATGGCTAGGATTGATCACTAGACAAATTTAATGGTAATGTAGAAATAAGCCTATTGGGCTATGAGATGCAAAAGGTAGAGTAATAGGTACTCTTCTCAAAGGATGAAGAATGGATTGCTAAAAATGACTCCATCTCCCTAAAGTAGTTTGCCAAGCCTCAATATATAGAAAAGGGTACACGAACATGCTCAAAGAAAGCATATGAAATGCTAGGATCCAAAGGTTCCCAAAAATTTGTGATGAATGATGCTTAAAATTCATATTTGTAAAATTGGGTGAAACCATCAGTTTTTGCAAATATGTAGCGGTTATGAAACTACCAGGGAACTCTTAAAACTACTAGTGTTAAGGAAAAAACCATGGTGGCAGTCACAAAATTGATGCAATAATTTTTTAATTGCCACCTATAAAAAAGTGGTTTCTCATGGCTTAGAAATCAAAGATAAAAGGAGGATCATCATGTAATGTTCCCAACAAAGAAATATCAATTAAACTTGCAATACTATGAATTTTCACAAAATGGCAATTCATCAAACACTTGGTATGCAATATTCCCAAATCTGAATTCAAATGATTTTATGTTGTGTGCAGCATCAAATGCAAAAAATATAAATGGATCTATGACTCCAATAAACTCTCACAACAAATATACAACATTAGCTTCACAACATGAAGACAAACAATGCACTGTTTCCAATAGAATTGTACCAAAATGTCCAACAACTCCACAAATCTGATTTTAATTAATTTTATGATGTAACAATAGTATGAAAGTGCCTGATACAAATAATATCCACAATAGAAAACTTTTGTAGCAAATGCACAAAATAAATCTAACAAACAATGTCAATCTATGCAAATAAACACTGCCAACAACAACCAGAATTGCATATTTGATACACAACTTCACAACACTTGTACCCAAGGTACAAAGGTTCCTAGAATGATGTAGAAGTAACACAACCTATAGAGAACTCACTCACAACAAAAACAAATCCAAACAGCACACCCATTACTCACAATCACACCTGCAAACCCCAATATTGAGAACTATTGAAATAAACAACTCCTGCAACTCAATGGCAACCTCTGTATGAGATTGCACTGTGTAATCCTTAAGCTCCCACTCTTATATCACCTATAGCTCCAATGATTTCCCTGTCCATGGAGTAAAACACCAAAAGCAAAGCTTCTTGTAAGAAATGTAAAAGATGCAATAATCATCAAAATGGAATGTTTTGCCTTTTCATACACAATAACCCCCAAAGGAGGAACCCAAATCTCAATGCACATGCATGAGGAATATTCAACATGCATTATTTTCCATAATATCCTTTCCATAGATTCCCCAATCACATTTGTTAGTTACCCGATTTGCAATAATGACAAGATTCTTCGGTATGCCAATCAAATCTTTGAAAATCTTGAAGATCTCCAAAATCCCATGCCTCACATGAGAAATTTAATATTTAGAAGCTTTATATTTTAATATTTATTTGTTGGAAATATAGAAATTGTATCCAAACTAATAAGATATTAAAAAAATATTATTTTCCTCAAATGCAGTCCTGTGATCCTAACTTACTATTTTTGGACAACCACACCTCACTTGTGCTGGCACCACTAAAATATTTATTAATTTAATATTTATTTTTCCAAGGGATGAATATTGCACCTGAACAATATAAATATTAAATAATAATATTTTTTGAAGTTGTCCCGTTACCTTTGACTTATTATTTTGAGACAGTGAGGACTTACTATTTTTAGTAAATGCTATTTTTGGAAAAAGGGACATGTCAAGTCCTCCCTTCCCAAAATTTCTTGTCCTCAAGCAATTGCAACCATAATTCTCTAGAATCCTTATGTCAAAATGATAAATCATGTCAAACTGCATATCAAGCCCTAATTCCGTACTTGTGAGATATTGCATCTTTTGCCAAAGAACATTGTGCCAACCCAAAGAATCAGATTTATTTATGGCAATACCATGTGCTAAACAACAATATACATGGAATCTAATCCCTTTGATATGTGGATGGTTGAGGGCTTCTCTCTTATTCCCAATCTAAACTACATCCTCCCACAAAAAAATTGTAAACTTGCCAAATACAGTTTTGTCCATCTTCCCTCCTAGCATCTTGGTAAATAGATGAGAAGTGTACCTATGCTATGTGATATTGTTACAAAAATATTTGATGTACAACCAAATATTCCATATTACCTTTGGGTTTGTAGTATGTCTTGCATCTTCCCCAATCAACAACCTCTTTCTTTTAGCTTGTCCTTCCCAAAGTGTATGTGCACCGTCACAAGACAAGTTAAACCAAAAACTCCTACAACCTATTACAATGATATAAATTTGATTTTTACAATGTATAGGACTGTTATAACAATCCATGCATCCTCCATAATAGAAAACACATATTTTTGAAACAATTATCTCTTTTACCTTTGAATTGTGAAGATACACCTTGAAATCATCACTAATTGTTTCATACTTTGCCTCATCTTGAAGGATGTTAAATGCAACTTTAGGATATGATCTAGAAAAACAATAGTAATATTGAATAACAGAAATTAACATCATATAACAGCAGCAAATACTCCACCATTTCCCAAAAAATGAATCTGCAAGCAACAATTCATTTGGGTAGAAGACTGTGCACCTTTTGTGTCCATTCACTAGCATATACTGATCACCCAACACACTTTCCAAAATGATAGTGGAAAGTACATAATTATCATAACCTATCATTTGAAAATTGCTCCACCCCTTATCCACAAGTGCCTTCCAAGTCACTCTTAAGTACATGTATGAGTTTCTGTGGTGACTAGTTAGTAAGACAACATTAATGATAAATAGTTGTTTGGTAGACTTCCAAGAAATCTTCTGCTAATTATTATTGATATCTAATAGGAAACAAAGACAAAGGGTTCTACTACAACATAAAACCACCACCACAAACTTTTGTAACAAAATCAGAAATATCTGCATACAAACTAGACAAAACTGTCGAATAACAGTGTATTTTCTTCCCTGCATAGTCAAATTTTAGCAATAGAAAAAAGTACCCATACTAAAAAGATATAGTTTCCAATGATTGGAATAGATAAGGAACATAAACACCATAGTAACACATAGCAACAATACCGCACAACACTCCTGTATAAAATTTGTTTATTGAAGTAACATAACCATGCTCATACTTTGGCTTCCTGATATGTATGATGACTCCTTCAAAGATAGGAGGATACTCAACACAACTCCTTAACTCACAATAGTGGTGGTATTTACTACTTATTGAAAAAATCAGATATGTGAGTATAAACACCATACACGACCTTGATGCAACACAAAGAAAACTCCATCATGAAAATATACCTTAACTAGTTCCAAAATATTGCATACCTTGATCTCAATCCATGAGTCATCCATAAGTCGAGTCTTCATAGAATTAGGAATGATAAAGCCTCCATGCATCACCAGATTCGATGTGGAGATCTCACCTTCAACCACATTAGTACACTCTTCATCAGGTGGTCTACCAAGAAAATTACCAACAAGAAGCTTGCTACACTTTTCCACATTATTTTGTACCTTCTCACGTAAACATATAAGCCATCTATGATGGAAACCCCTTTCCCTAACTTTACATCATTTTTTCTCTTTCCAAGTGCCATCTATATGTTGCAATCTTGTCAGAACACAATGATATACTAAGAGGGGGGGTGAATCAGTATATCCCAAAACTTTATTCCAAATTAACTTTATCAACCAAATCTTCTTACTCCCTTAAACAAATGATAAAGAAAATTAAACAAATCAAAGCACAAAACATGAGCACACAACCACAACACCAGATTTACATGGAAAACCCTAGAAGAGAAAAACCACAATGAGCAAGTTACTTGGATCTACTATCCAAATCTAGCCTCACAAATAAAGATAAAATAGATTACAACAAGTTTTAGGGTTACAACCCAAGGGAGGACACAATCCATTAAATACAATGCAACAACACTTATAGAATGAGGCTACAACCTCTAAACATCCCACTCAACATATCTCACTGATCAATATCCTCTGCAACATCAATACACTTAACTCTGACTCAAATCTTCACTTCCTCTACACAACTATCACTGTTGTATTCAACACATCTTCACATACACACTCACTCACTTTCACACTCACTCACATAACTTCCTACCCTCTCACTCAATCACACAATCCACAACAAACAAGTTCTTTTATTTACACCTTCCGCAAACAAAAAAAACTTTCTCCTACGTCGGCCAAGATGAAACGTGGAATGGCCATACCAAGTCAACATTCAAAAGATGTAGAAATCCAATGTGGTTCAAGCCAAGTGATAACCATGACCTATTCTTCATTAACACATTCTTCCAAGCTGGTGCATAATTCAAAACATCTTGGTAGGATCATCAAAATACTTGAGGAAGGCTTAGAAAATACTTTTCCTTCCACAAAATAGCTCCAGACCAAAAGTGGTACCAAAGAGACCAATTAGCATCATGCGAATCATTTCACAAGCAACATAAGACTTCCACAAACCTTCTCAAACATTCCTTCCTCTAAAATATATGTTTTCTTTTTGGCGCAAACAAACAGATACTAAACCTAGTATCACCCACAAACACTGAACACACAGTCTTGAGATAGAACATTGAAAAACTAACTTGCGGTGCATTTTAGCACCTGAAACCTGAAATGAACAAACATACAGACTATCTAAACACCTACTCTATACATCAAAGGCAAAAGATGAAATGCAGTGAAATATAGTGGAATTTGCTTTCTCCTCCAAACAACCCTAATCAACAATAAGATATGTCTTTGGTTTTTTGACTTTGGAGAACCTTTGTGGTACACCTTTATCATCTAAAACTTGGATATATCATTCTTTTCATCTATATATGACTATTCTTCAAACCACAACATCATAACTTCTAATGCGAAGAAATGCATAGCATTTATCTAACCTTTCTATCTGTATCAACACAGGAACAATGTCTTCACTGTACGAGCTCTAGAATCTTCCGTGGTAACTTTCAAGCTCTGAAATTAGGAATATACAACCTTCACACTTGTCTCTATCTAAATCCCAAACCGTGAGACCATACCTTCAAAGGTGGAGGAATACAAAGCATTCTCCCATGCTTCTTCAGTGCAGCTTCTAGTGTCTTAGACTTCCTGAATCTTTCTCTCAAGATTTAAGCAATACTTTTTAATGAATACAACATTCACCATACCAAAGGCTTCATTCACAACATCAACAAAAACTCCTTCCAACAAAACAAGAATCTTCATGTTAGCACATTGTTTTGCTCACAACTTTCATCTCTGCATGAACTTCACAAGATAAGGTACAACTATGTACAGATGATATTGATCCAATCAGTATACATAGTACATGGCATTCATCATCTTACCCTTTACTTCACAATTTCTCTAATCCATCTCTTTATTACTCCTTTGTCTTCTTCTCTTATCACCTCAGCATATACTCATCACTTTGCTTCTCTATCTCACAACATTCTACAAAAATTTCTCTTAGTCATCACTATTCTTTGGCATCTTATCAATTAATCATCACTTACACTTCCAACCTTCAGCACTATTGACAAATATGCAATCCTATCCATCATTAAACATCACACTGTTAACATCAATGACAACACATATGCAACACTTCTATCTAGTAATAATCCTAGGAACATATTTCTAATCATTAGGAACTAAAATAGAGATAGGCATCAATAGTGGGGGAGGGGTCTCCTTCCTAACATTAGCAGGAGGCTCAGAAGCCTCTGAGATAGAATCAGAATCATCATTAACAACATCCACCGTAAGGTGTTCTTGTAGGGCATTCTTCCACCAAGATGAAGAATGAGAGACCTTCAAGCAAGGGCATTCTGACGCCAAATGGCTCGTATCAAAGCACCACCAGCAATGGAATGGGATACCTTCATAATCCAAGGGTTGGCACCAACAGCAATCAGCAACTTGCAAAACAACCTCTGCCAGGAGAGGCATAGACAAATCCAATTCCACTAATATACGAGCATAGGTGGTGTGAGAGAAGAAAGTAGTGGCTTGATCCACCATGATAAAATGACCCACCAAGTTACCAATGCCTTTATAACAAGATTTACACTAGAAATGAAGAGACAAATTTGGTAGACGAATCCAAACTGGTAGCTGATTGAAAGATTCAGTAAGAGGGTTAAAAGTACAAACCCAAGGCTTTAGTAGTAGTGCATGTTGTCCCCAAAACTAAGAGCGACCAACAAAAATAGCATTTTGATCAGAGACTGAATCGAAAGTGACTACAAATGATCCTTTAGCACATGGGTAAATTTTAATTTTCTCATTTGTAAGAGGGTACCACTGCTCAAAAATCTAGATGTTTAGATCATGAAGTCATGGCCAGAGTCTGTCGAATCTACATATCAAGACCTTCTGAGAAAAAAATCCCCTATTTTTAACACTTCATCCCCTAAAATCACAATAGGAGGAGGTAGAGTAGAAGGTTTCACCTTACTCCTAGTCATAGGAGTAACATGAACAATAGTAGGGACAACCCTCTTCTGAGGAGAAGAGACTCAAGTGCGAACACCATTAGCAAAAGAGTCAATCTCTGGATCTACAAAAGTGGAACCCAAAATAGTAGAATGCACCACAGTAGTAACAGAATTGGGTAACCATGTCTTAGACAATGCACCAACAATAGAAAAAGCCCCCGTTGTAGATGGCACACCAACAACAACAACAACATAACTAGCTAACAATGTCACATATGGTGCACCAGCAATAGGAAAAACTCCTGTCATGGATGGCACAACATCAATAGTATCCCTAGTTGTAAATGGCACACCAACAATAGCAACCCTAGTCGTAGATGGTGTACCATCAGTAGAAAAACTCGCAGATGGTGCACCAACAACAGAAAAACCCTCTGTCATGGATGACGCACCAATAATAGCAACAACAGAGGAGGTCCCTACAATAGACAACAGCCTAATAGTAGACGAACCATGCAAACCTATAACAAATGGGCTCATGGGTGGTAAGAGGAGCGGGAGACATTTTGAAAATCTTATATAATACATTATTAAATATAAATATAAATATATAATTAATATTTTTAATATAATACTATTTAAATTAACTTATAAGACACCTAACACTTAATTGACCTTCCATGAGTAAGGAGAGAGATGGAGAGAGAGAGAGAGAGGAGGGAGAAACAATTAGAGAGTTGAAATTAATAGTATAGAACATTGTTGTCTACGATGTGGAAGGTGATGAATAGTACATTTTTCATTAATTGTAGTGTCAATATACTTAAATAAAGAATCCTTTCTTCAAAGTCATACACATGTTAAATAACTTTGTTATAGTATTCTTGTTACTAAGTGTTGGCATTTATTATTATTTATATACGTTATTAATAGATTATATAATTAATGGCTTCATTTACTTTCTTTTGTTTACCATGATCATTTTAGCTTTTGTGTTAATCCTCAAATTTGAGTAGGTGATTGTCATGAAAAAAATGCTTGATAGGTAGGGTTGGTCATCAAATTTAGGGCTTGGGTGGGAGCCAACAAATTTTGAAGTGACCATGTTCTACATAGTACTATGCATAGTGAGCACTCTTAATAGGGTATGCACATCACCCCTACGTTAAGGATCTAGGTCTAGAAATAATCAACCTCAACTAAAGGATCTCTAACCCATAACTAATAGATAGAGAGAGAGAGAGAGAGAGAGAGAGAGAGAGAGAGAGAGAGAGAGAGAGAGAGAGAGAGAGAGAGAGAGAGAGAGAGAGAGAGAGAGAGAGAGAGAGAGAGAGAGAGAGAGAGAGAGAGAGAGAGGAAGTGTGTGAGAGAGAAGGGGGAGGGAGATAGAAATAGAGAGATAAAGCGAAATAGAGAGCTAGAGAGGGAAAAAGAGACAAAGAGCTCGAGCTAGAGGAAGAGAGAGGGGGGAATATATATATATATATATATATATATATATATATATATATATATATATATATATATATATATATATATATATATATATATATATATATATATATATATATATATATATATATATATATATAAAGAAATAGAGAACTAGAGAGAGAGAGGAAGAAAAAGGGGGAGACAGATAGTGATAAAGAAATATATATGATTAAATAACAATTATAAAGCAATATATATTAATTATTATATATATTTATTAGTTTTAATTGTGTCCAATATAACTTTAGTGTACCCATTACACACTAAAGTGTAGCTTTCTCTAACAATAGCAACATCTTATCTCCAAGCTTCATTAATTCATACATGGCATGGCCAATACAATTGGAAACAATGCCACTTATTGAAGTGACTTAAAAATGGACATTTGTAGCATCTCAAAAGTCCACCAAGTGGAAAGAATGCTCAACACCGGATATTATTTGAGTCTCCCCTCATTTGACCACCATCCTAGTAGCAAATGATCAATATTTTCAAGCATGCTATTCCAACCATTTAAAAATATTCACAATGATATTGGTTCATTAGAGCAATATATTACAACCCATTAGGAAATAATTTCAAACAACTACCATCCATGGAATTTGCACCGTACATCTCTAGATCCATTGACAGAGAATAATGATGAAACTCCTTCTGATTGGGGACATGCAATGCAAGAAGATAGCTTGATGTATATACGTAGGCTTGCCATTTCAACTGAATGGGCTCAACATGCTTGGGAAACAAGAAAAGGACTGAAACAAAAAAAGAAAAAAAAAGCTTTACGTGCATACCAACTTTTACCAACTACTATTCAAAGCAACTTTACTTGCATGCATGTCAACAGATTTATTTTACTCTATTTCTTTTATAGTGCAAGACAACAACACATATCACTACAATCTTTCAATGTTCAAATGATGGATGGGCAACAAACAACAACAACACACATCATTGCATGGTTTCAACAAACCAAAATGCACCAAAAAAATAATGCTAATATTCTGTATACTCTCTTTTTGCGAATATTAATATTAGAAACAAATAATAAATTTCGCTTTACTACCCTTACAAATATGCTCCCTTATTAATTGTTCTTAGCAAATCAATTTTACAAACTATGTATACCTTAAATTTCCCATATGCCAAATAATGTTCGGTTTTATCGAGAGAGCTTCTTTCCACATCCATTCCCGACATACCCATTACACACTAAGTTGCGATTGCTAGTATATATCAATGATTGTGGGAAGGAAGTCATTCAATAAGCCATATATCCCACCTCTCACTCGCCGAGTCATTCCATTAAAGAGATTCCATTCTGGAATGGCAGGAATCGTATAAATGAATGGTTTTTATCTTATAAAAGTCAATAGATAAATTATTAATTACACCAATAGGTGTTCCTACATTCACAATAGGGATGGAGAACAAGAGTTGAAAGATTCATTAACAGATTCAAATTCTATGAAATTTTATAAGATTCTAAAAAAATAATAAATATAAAAGAAGAGAAGGTGAAATGAATTAAAGAAAAAATAAAAAAATAAAGTGCAAGTGGGATGGAAAGGAAGGTGGATGGCAGTTTCAAAGAAGCCATCACTATCCACTAAGATCAAAGAATGACATATCAAAAGACGCACATTAAATAAAACTGAATGCATGGCCGCGGTGGCATGTGAGAATAAATAAAGTAAAAAAATAAAAAAATAAAAAAAAATTGACTGAATGGCTGTGAATTACAAATCAAATAAAATAAAATAAATCCAAGGATGACCCACAAAATATTTCTCTATTTTTTAATCAATTTACTATACATAAGTGGAAATAGGTGATATCTCTGGTGTACATTAGATATATTTTTAGTTCCTGCCTTCGGCAGGTATAACTAATGCATCGGCTAGATGCAATTTCTCAAATTATTCGTCCAATCATGTGAAAGAACTAAAAATTTGCAACCACAATGCTATAGTTCATTATTTTTTTTTTAATTTAATCATTTAAAAAATACCATTTATCTATTGTCTGATTGGTCTATGGTGTGAACAGTAAGGGTAAAAAATGAAATAATGATTTAAAAAAATACAGTTAAGTACAGGTCGTGCAAAGTGACGGCGCTGCTGAGCTTGTTGAATTTATTTTGTTTGCAATGTTAATTAATGATTTTTATTTCATTTGCAATGTTAATTAATGATTTTTAATCATCCTTACAAGATGACAGGTCATGTCTTGATCGGAGGTTTTCAATTTGTATGCGCTTTGGATTGTTGTTTCTCAATTTGTTTGCACTCAGAGAGCAGTGAAGGTGGGCATTCGGAGGCCTATGAAGCTGCATCTGTGGTAAGCCTCTATATGGACTTCTATTTCGTAATCCGTGTAGAAAACCAGTGCTACTGTTCACAGAAATTTCAAGATTTCAGATATTATATGAGTTTTAGATTGTAGAGCACTCTCAGTTATAGAAATTTTACATTTTTCTCAAATTTCTGTTAGAGTTCAGATATCTCTTTCTAGAACTTAAGTTTTCTATTTTCTATTTTAGAAACTGGGATATCAATTATAGAATTCCCAGACATTGAGGTATGAATTGCCAAGTTTCAATATATTGACAAATTCATGATTTGGGAGCATAAAAGTAGCTGTGCGACTGTGTCACTAAATAACAAAGAAGGTTGCAGGAAGAACTAACTATACAAGTGCTCATGCTGTATGCAGTATTACTTGTTTTATTTCCAGATACATTGTATATATTCAAGCTGTAAAGCATCTACTTATATTCTGTTGCAACTTTCTACTCTGCAATTTCTTTGGTACAACTTACAGTTGCTTTTAAGTGATTTCATGCATGTGTTCACTGTTTAATTTACGTTTGAATGATTGAGGCTCAGAGTTCGCTCAGTACCCATCATATAATATGCTGGAATTTCATGGCGACGGTGCTATAGACCTTACTTATACATAGCAAGGGTGTGAATTTCATACCTTGAAGCAGAGAGTATTAACGAATTTAGGTAATTTGCTAGTAATCCCAATTTGGAACAGAGGCTCGCCCTCTTGTTTGGTCCTGTACCAAATATTCTGTTTTGAAAGAAAGAGTAAGGATATGTTATCGTGTCCCTGTAATGTTCAATGGCACAGATTATGGTCAGAGAAGGAAAATACCCACAAAAAAAGTGCTCCAATCTTGTGAAGGAAAATGCAAATTTATATGTGAAAGAGAATTCATGACAGAAGAACATTAGTTGGTACCCTTCTCCACACATTGGAATACTATTTTGTGAAATTCTGTAGAAGAGGTTAATGCTGCACATGAAGAGTTAAAATAAAATAGACTGTTTCCATCTGAATATCTAAACAACAATACCCAAATATATTCCAAATGAGGGGCGTTGCTACAAAATTAAATTATAAGCAAGAAAACACTGAGGTAAAATTGGGGAAAGAAGGGAGAGGTCAATGTAGGTTAATAACAAAGACAGTTCTGCTAATCAGAACAAAAAATTGCCAATTTTTGTTTGCAAGGCACAAATGAAATAAAAACGAATCTTAACAACTGGCATTAGCAAAATCCTGATCATCATCATCGTCACATTTTTCCTTCAACAGGTTATTTTTCAAGCAGGATCTGGTTCGCGAAATATGATGATGACGTCTTATTCTAAGTTCGACGAAGAAGCAAATATCCCGATGCTCATCATCATCCTGATCTTTCGAGAGGGTTGCCTTGGGCGCAAAGGGGTCATATTACATTCATCATCCTGATCATGCTCCTTAGGTGACCATGCATAACTTTCATATTTAGAAAGAGCTTGAAATTCCATGCAGGTTTGCCTTTTACTTCACTCGAAAATTCTTCCATATGTGAAAGTTATGCATGGTCAAAGTTTTGGTCAAACCTGATATTCGCAGGAGGGTCATCATATTTTTATATCCTGAGTCATGTTGTCAAGATCATCATGATCTTGGTCTATCAGCCGATAAAAATCATGCAGTCCCAATATGCGGACGTCAATCTTAGGTGGTAGTGCCCTTTACCCGTCAAATGGCCTTAGCCGCATTGTCAGCATCATGATTTCTTTTAGGAGGGTCATATGTTATAAACTCGGTTTTGGTTACATGAAGATGATCATCATCATCATATTTGAACCCCCCCCGATAATATCCTGAGGTTCAAATATCATGATGATATCAACTTTAGGTCAGGGTAAGTTTCCCCATCGAGCGGTCTTTGTATAGCGAGCATCATCATGATATTTCAACATTACCTAATCTTATCATATCATGGTGATCACCCTTAGAAAATCCACCTTCGGCATATTTGCATGCACATGTTATAATCCTATTGCAAGGTCATCATCATGATATTTGCTGAAGTTCGAAATATGATGATAACTTCATATCCTCCTGATCTCCTTTTGCATAATTATGATCATCATCCTGATCTTTCACGAGGGTCATTCACTGTAATTTGCAAGTGATGGAGACATCATCATCATAAATCCATAAAGGGGATCATCATCTTCATATCCTCCTGATCGCCTTTTTTGCAATATCATGATGATCACCCGGGAGCATAAAAGTAGCTATGCAACTGTGTCACTAAATAACAAACAAGGTTGCAGGAAGAACTAACTATACAAGTGCTCATGCTATATGCAGTATTGCTTGTTTCATTTCCAGATACATTGTATATATTCAAGCTGTAAAGCATCTACTTATATTCTGTTGCAACTTTCTACTCTGCAATTTCTTTGGTACAACTTACAGTTCCTTTTAAGTGATTTCATGCATGTGTTCACTGTTTAATTTACGTTTGAATGATTGAGGCTCGGCGTTTGCTTAGTACCCATCATATAATATGCTGGAATTTTATGGGGACGGTGCTATAGACCTTACTTATACATAGCAAGGGTGTGAATTTCATACCTTGAAGCAGAGAGTATTAACGAATTTAGGTAATTTGCTAGTAATCCCAATTTGGAACAGAGGCTCACCCTCTTGTTTGGTCCTCTAGCAAATATTCTGTTTTGAAAGAAAGAATAAGGATATGTTATCGTGTCCCTGTAATGTTCAATGGCACAGATTATGGTCAGACAAGGAAAATACCCACAAAAAAGGTGCTCCAATCTTCTGAAGGAAAATGCAAATTTATATGTGAAAGAGAATTCATGACAGAAGAACATTGGTTGGTACCCTTCTCCAGACATTGGAATACTATTTTGTGAAATTCTGTAGAAGAGGTTAATGCTGGACATGAAGAGTTAAAATAAAATAGACTGTTTCCATCTGAATATCTAAACAACAATACCCAAATATATTCCAAATGAGGGGCGTTGCTACAAAATTAAATTATAAGCAAGAAAACACTGAGGTAAAATTGGGGAAAGAAGGGAGAGGTCGATGTAGGTTAATAACAAAGACAGTTCTGCTAATCAGAACAAAAAATTGCCAATTTTTGTTTGCAAGACACAAATGAAATAAAAACGAATCTTAACAACTGGCATTAGCAAAATCATTAGAAAGGAGGTGAAGACGGTGAACCCATGCAACCAATTAGTTGGATCTCGACTTACAAAGCTAAAAAAAAATTGGACATGGCACAGTATAGAACCAGAGTTCCTCAATGTAGACATGAATGTACAGAGCACAATCTGCAAGATTCCATCTTCTATGGTAGCTTTTATAAACTTTATGTACTTTGAGCAAAGCTGCTTCCTCTTTAAACCTGTCTCATCTCAATGAGGAAGTCTAAAAATCCATTTTCTTAGAACTGTTTGATCTCAACGATGCCAATTCCAAATCACCAGCTCTGCGACTAATTATTTCCTGGGTAAGAGTTAATAAATCTTGGCCTTTAAAACTGATGCACCTCTCTGAAGCTGTTTCTATGTGGTTGCATTTGAAGATCGTCTGAAAGCTACTAACCTCCGTTCCACATTTGAGAACTTAAAAGATGCATGTGTTGATAAAATTGTTAGGGCTACACGTGTGCACCTCTGAGACAGGTGGCGATTGTGTTTGCAGGTGGCGATTGCATTTGCTTTTGTCAGGATTTAGATTTTAGGCCACTTTAATTTTAGTTTCAAGGGTAAAGGAACCCTAGCATTATTGTTTTCCTGTGCACTGACTTTTTAGTTTATTTTAAAATTTAAAAGACAATTTCAGATCCGCATTTATACGATCTGGTCTTTAAATTTCATCTCGTGGCTGACAGTGCATAAGTTTCATATTTAGAAAGAGCTTGAAATTCCATGCAGGTTTGCCTTTTACTTCACTCGAAAATTCTTCCATATGTGAAAGTTATGCACGGTCAAAGTTTTGGTCAAACCTGATATTCGCAGGAGGATCATCATATTTTTATATCCTGAGTCATGTTGTCAAGATCATCATGATCTTGGTCTATCAGCCGATAAAAATCATGCAGTCCCAATATGCGGACGTCAATCTTAGGTGGTAGTGCCCTTTACCCGTCAAATGGCCTTAGCCGCATTGTCAGCATCATGATTTCTTTTAGGAGGGTCATATGTTATAAACTCAGTTTTGGTTACATGAAGATGATCATCATCATCATATTTGAACCCCCCCCGATAATATCCTGAGGTTCAAATATCATGATGATATGAACTTTAGGTCAGGGTAAGTTTCCCCGTCAAGCGGTCTTTGTATGGCGAGCATCATCATGATATTTCAACATTACCTAATCTTATCATATCATGGTGATCACCCTTAGAAAATACACCTTTGGCATATTTGCATGCACATGTTATAATCCTATCGCAAGGTCATCATCATGATATTTGCTGAAGTTCGAAATATGATGATAACTTCATATCCTCCTGATCTCCTTTTGCATAATTATGATCATCATCCTGATCTTTCACGAGGGTCATTCGCAGAAATTTGCAAGTGATGGAGACATCATCATCATAAATCCATAAAGGGGATCATCATCTTCATATCCTCCTGATCGCCTTTTTTGCAATATCATGATGATCACCCTATCTATTCAGAAGAAGGCGATATTTCATTCCTTAAACAGCATGATCATTTTTTTACAATATCGCCCTAGCGCAATATCATGATGACCTCAACTCATCCTTGTGCTTCGCAGACAAAATATCGTGATGACGTCATCATGATAGTTCGATGAGGAGTTCGGCATATTTGCATGCACATGTTATAATCCTATCGCAAGGTCATCATCATGATATTTGCTGAAGTTCGAAATATGATGATAACTTCATATCCTCCTGATCTCCTTTTGCATAATTATGATCATCATCCTGATCTTTCACGAGGGTCATTCACAGAAATTTGCAAGTGATGGAGACATCATCATGATCAATCCATAAAGGGGATCATCATCTTCATATCCTCCTGATCGCCTTTTTTGCAATATCATGATGATCACCCTATCTATTCAAAAGAAGGCGCTATTTCATTCCTTAAACAGCATGATCATTTTTTTACAATATCGCCCTAGCGCAATATCATGATGACCTCAACTCATCCTTGTGCTTCGCAGACAAAATATCATGATGACGTCATCATGATAGTTCGATGAGGAGGGTCATCATCATATTGTTTTATCCTGTCATGTTGTCAAGATCATCATGATCTTGTTTGTTCGCCCGATATTTCGTAAAGTCGTCCTGCTCATGAAATACAACCTTTCAAAAATATCCTAATGATCATCATCGTCACATTTTCCCTTCGGCAGGATATTTCCCAAACATGATCCGGTTGGTGAAATATCGTGATGGCGTCATGTTCTAAGTTTAACAAAGGCTCCGAATATCATGATGACGTCATCCCGATCCAATGATCGAAGAAGCAAATATCCTGATCATCATCATCATCACATTTTTCCTTCAATAGCTTATTTTTCAAGCACGATCTGGTTCGCGAAATATGATGATGACGTCTTATTCTAAGTTCGACGAAGAAGCAAATATCCCGATGCTCATCATCATCCTGATCTTTCGAGAGGGTTGCCTTGGGCGCAAAGGGGTCACATTACATTCATCATCCTGATCATGCTCCTTAGGTGACCCGATATTACATTTATACCCTGATCTTAACGAAAATGACGATGACATCATCCTTGGCATTTCAATGAAGCCCGAATATCATGATGACGTTACCATCATTTTCGTTTCCTCGGCAACATGATCATATTCCATATCCTCCTTTTCTTCTTCAACAATATGATGATGATGATATTGTTCTTTTCCCCAATATGCAGAAGTGAAATATCATGATGATGAAGTGAATATTGACCAACATGTTTTTTTTGACACGCCGATGGCGATGATCATGCTGATGGGCGGGAAATGAAGCGGTGGAATTTTAAAGTGTTTTTTTTTTTAGAATAACAAATGATTCCAACATGAAATCATCATAAATAGATGCAGCCATCTCTTTGATGTTCTAGAGAACTATGTAAGTTGTAATAACACTGATGTGGGCAGTTATTTGCAATTTGTGAAAAAAACTATACACTTTTGCATGTCACTTATATTTTATGTATTGGTCTTACTGTAGTTCTTTGGTGCTAGTTAGCTATTATTGAGTATGAATGCAAAGACATATAGCAATAGTAAATTGTAAAAAGTGCTTCTAATAGTTTTCAATATTTTTTTGTCTAGATTTCTATAAGACTTGATAACAACAAAACTAATATTGGAATTATATTCCCGTGATAGTTATATGATTTGCAAGATTCAACAACTAGTTATAATATCTTTTTTTGTGTATAGGCCAGCATTGAAGAAATCTTGATGTTACATGTTTGGTGTCCTAGCTTTGGATCTTGTTACAGTCTATCCATGTCTACTGTATTTGTTATTTTTACGTGTTATAGTTAAATTCAATATCAAAATATAAATAGATAACACAGTTTGCAAGTTGTAAGTAGCAAAATTCTATTAATGATTATATAAGTGACAAAACCACTTGAACGCATATACTGTTTAACAATGCACAATACCTTTTCACTTTGTAAAGAAATTAACACAATCCCATCAATATAATGTTGCAATTGCAACTAGTTTACAATCCTTTAGACTTTTGCAGATCATTCTAATCCTTCACCTGCATGTACAATCAAAGCACAAGCTTATCAAAAGGTACTAAAACCTTTATTTCCAAGTCATAGTCAACTCTAGAAAATGTTATTGTCATCTATTCAAGTTCATTTGCTCCTTCATATCTCTTGTTTGTTTGTTTCTTCCATTGTTTAATTTATACATTCAATATATTATTCATATATGCAAATTGCTAATTATTTGAAGCCTATGGCTCAGAGAATATGTGATGTCATTAGAGTTGTCCAAGGATTGTTCCTACACTATTTACACAACTACATAACAATTATTTTTGCAATATTTAAACAATGGCTTGGCTATTTAGTATTTTAACACTGTATTTATTTATTTTTAAATTTAAACCTCTGATTTGAAATATCAAAACCGAGTACAAAATGAATTTCAAAGTCACAGGTCTACATTGTTTTCAAATCAAAACTTGCTTCTTATTTTGAATTTTAATAAACCTTTTGTGGCTATCAATGATTAGAACTATCTACCAAATGGTGATTTCTATTTCTTTATTTTCTGAAGAAAATAATGCAGGTGAATGGATCTGACATTGCCATTGCCACTAGTTTTAAATCATTCAAAATTCTCTTCTTCATTATAATGCCTTATTTTCTTGCACAATCCAAAAATAAGAATTATTTTCATTACATTTAAAGAATGCCTTGACTACTTAGAATTTTAGCATTGAATTTATTTGTGATTTGAAATAAGGAAACCAAATACTAAATGCATTTCAAAATTGCATATCGACATTGCTTTTAGGAAACAGCCTGCTTCTAATTTCCATTTGTAATATGCCTTTTGTAATTATCAATCATCAAAACTATCTAACCAATGGTTATGAATATATTACAGGTACACCATTTTTTTGATATTCTGGGATCAACAAAATTGTCCTTGTTTCAAAAAAAATTAAGAGAACAAGAGTGCCAGTAGTTGATAAACAAAAACAGATCATAGATGTAGAGAAATACAAAATAGCAATTCAGACTGAAATTCTAAACATTGACTATGCATTGAGAAATGAAGGATTGTGTAGAATTCAAGTATTTAAATACAATGTAGGGGATTGCTTATTTGACTCATTGGAGTTACTTCTTCATTCTCAATACACATCAAGTCAGTTACGGAATGGAGCTATAGACCACTTCTTGAGTTGCCTCACACAAGGTGATCCAGAAGCAATCACCTCATATAATTATGAACTGGATAGTCGTACATTGCATGAATTGCACGGTGTACAAAATGTTGAAGAGTACTTGCGTAGAATGCGTATTTCTGTAATGCATTCTACAAATAATAATGAAGTTGGCCTATGGGGTGACTTGTTTTGCATCCGTTGGTTGTCAAAGTGGCTAGACATACAAATATGCCTTTGGTCAACTACTTCAGGAAAAAAATACTTACACTTCAATCCGTCATCTCAAGGACAATCGTATTCTATCTTATTTCATGATACAAATCCCATCCAAGGACATTTTGAGCCGCTTGTGCCTTATCTAGTACAAGCAAACAATGCAAGCCCATGTATCACATCTAGACAACTAAAACAATTTCAAAGCAGTAATCAACAACATCATGATGGTGATTTTATTAGAAAACAAAAAATTGCAAATAGCAACACTACATCACTTCGCAAGATCAAACAACAAATACGTGCTAATAATCAAATGGAAAATACAACCAAGAAAACTAGACACTCAGCATCACCAATAGAATTATTTCAAAAAAAAATTCAAGATACACCGATACATTCTTGTGCAATTTGTCAGACATTGCATTTTAAGAAAAACATTATCGCTTTTAGAGAGAAAGAAAAGCAAACATATTATAAACTGACAAATCAAAATAACAATGTATTGATGAATTGTATTTGTCGCATATGCCATGAAACATTGAAACAATGCAAGCTTCCAAAATATGCAACACCACACCATATTCGAATGAATATAGCTTTACAATACGTAAAAATGCTTACGCAACTAGAAGAGCGCCTTGTTTCACTGAGAATTGCATTCGCACAAATATGGGAATTAGGTTACAAAAGACCCCAAATTGGATTGACTGGGTCTATCATTAATGTCCCAGTCAACATGAACATTGTACAAAATGCATTGCCACGCTCTGCCGATGAAACATACACTATTGCAGTTGCGCTAAAAAGACGGCTACAATATAAAAATGCATATCAGAAGGGGATGGTGCGATCGACTATTATAATGAAAGCTTTGAACCAATTGAGTGAAACAACTCTATACAAAAATGAGAAATTCCAATTAAATAAGCACTGGAGACAATCTCTTGAAATAGATGATGAAAGTGGCATAGTAGACGACCCTTGCACAAATGAAACAGGTTCAGAATCTGATACAGATGAGCAAAATCCTTCTGAGACCTTGGTCCATGGATACACAGAATCTAAATGTATACATGAAATGCAAGACAAAATCATAGAAGTTGCACCAGCAGAAAACCATTATCCTATTGGAATCTTTAAAGACAAATATGCAGAAGAAATGAACTTTCCCACACTATTCTTTGGAAACCCACGTAATGACGACATTGTCAAGAATTTTTCCTATCAAAAAATTGCACAATGGGAACTACTTCATTCCAATAGACAATTTGCATATCATACAACTAATCTATTTTTCAAAACAGTCAAGATATTGATACATCAAGTTTTATCTACAATATGGATAAGAGTACGAAAAGGTCAGTTAAAAGGAAGAAAACTAATAGCAAAAGATGTCAAATGCAAACCTAACCTAGAGAAGATTCTCAAATCAGACATTGGATATGTTGACTTTAAAAGAATAAGAATATCTCCGGATTATTTACATCAATTAAAAAAAAATGTCTTTGCAATGATTCGGCAACTTGGACCGCCTACATTTTTCCTTACATTTACTAGTGCTGAACAACATTGGGAACACCTTTCAAAAGCACTTGAAGCCTTGCATAATACATATTGTGCATCTTCACAACAAAAATACGACATACAAAATGAGAAAAATATTTTCTACCTCATAAAAAAAGATCCTGTAACATGTGTACGCTATTATAAACATAGAATCAATGCACTAAAACAATTGATATTTACAGATAGCTCTTTCTTCGGAGAGCTCTTGGATTATTTCTCTGTAACTGAATTCCAAAATCGTGGCAATGAACATGACCACTTTCTTTTATGGATTAAAGATGCTCCAATTTATGGAAAAGATGAACTTGCAAATATTGAACAATTTATTGACAAATACATCACTTGCAACACTGATGATTTGACTCCTCAAATAGCTATCCTACATAGGCACCATCATACAAAACGATGCAGAAAATCAAAACAGCACTGTTGTAAATACAATTTCCCATTTCCACCAATGAAAAAAACTATGGTTCTCGAACCGCTGAAAGACAATAATGAAATTATTGTTCCAATGGCAACAAAAATCTTTTCCATATTAGAACAATCTAATTATGACCAATTATTCTCCTTTCAAATGTTTCTACAAGACATCAACTTGAATGAGCATGATTACATCACAGCTATAAAATCAACAATCCATAGGCCTACAATTTTCTTAAAACGAAACCCTTCGCATATATGGAATAACAGCTTTTCAAAAAAAATACCAGAGCTATGGAAAGCAAATACAGATGCACAATTTGTGCTTAATGCATATGCTGCAGCAATGTATTGCAGCTCTTACATGACAAAAGTGGATAAAACAATGACAAATGCATTTAAAAGAATTCGTAGGGACCATCAACAAAATAATATCGATGCTATAAAAATGATAAGTAGACTTGGAAATGCATTGCTAAATCTACAACAAATGTCTACACAACAGGCTGTTCACATCGTACTATCACTTCCACTAAACTATAGTTCAAGAAAGTGTATATTCATTGATACAAGAGCTGATAGTGATCGAACTTTTGTTCTAAAGTCTGCAAAACAATTGAACAGTGAACCAGATGAATCAGAAAATGTGGCCTGTAGATCTTTAATAGATTACTATTTAGCACGACCTGAAACACTCACACATATTTGCCTTGCACAATTCATATCAGAATATAGAAAAGATGGGAAACCAATGCACCGTAAAGCTAAACCAAATATTATACGTTTTACCAATTTTAACAAACATGTTGACTTGGAAAATTATTGCAGAGAGCATTTATTGCTTTATGTACCCTTCAGAATAAATGAAAAAACATTGAGGCATGGTTTCCATTCATGGCATGATGCCTATTCATATCATGAAAACACAATTAATACTAATCGTATCAAATACAATTACCACATAAACTCTAAATGGGGCGATATTGACAAAGCTATAGATGAAATCTATTCTGAAAATAGTCACATACCAAATGAATTGATCATTTCAAATCAAAATCCACAGAAAGAAACATACAACATAGAAGACGATATTCAAACACTAAAGCATAACAAATCAAAAACTCAATTCTCTAATGCATTTGAAATTGGAAAACATCCACATATTATGGACAATGTTGAATACTTCAATTTGAGACGAATGTTAAACAGTGAACAACAAGCAATTGTAAAGGACATTGTGTTGAAGAAATTAAAAAATATCAAAACTCCACTACACTTGTTTCTAACAGGTGGAGCAGGCACTGGCAAAACTTTTACTGCAAAAGCAATATTTCAATCTCTCCTTCGCATATATAATAACTCCATTGATAGTGATCCGGACAAACCAAAAGGCCTACTAGTTGCTTATACAGGAAAAGCAGCTTACAATATAGGTGGAGTAACATTACACTCAGCATTTCGAATACCTTTTAACAAATCAGAATTCATTCCATTGAATACTGAAATCTTAGATACAATGTCAAAGCATTATCAGCAGCTGCGTGTGCTATTAGTAGATGAGATTTCATTGGTAGGTGCAACATTTTTACGGTGCATCGACAAGCGATTAAGAGATATAATGCAAATGCCAACCACATACTTTGGAAATCTTGATACAATTTTTTGTGGTGATTTATATCAAGCACAACCTGTACTAGATTCAATTGTATTTGATAATACACCAACACTGACTGAATTAATGCCATACAACTTTTGGAAACACAACATAAAATACTATGAGCTACAATCAACTATGCGGCAAACAGATGAGGAGTTTATTGCAATACTCAATAGAATACGTGTAGGTTCACAAACAGATAATGATATACAGTACTTGAATCAAACTTGTTTACGCTCACCACCCATAGACCCAACATTCCCCTATCTATTTTACAGAAGGAAAGATGTTAATGCACATAATCAAAATATGTTGTCAATAGTTCCAGGAGAGCTAATTGTACTGAATGCAATTGATGAAAATGACGAAAACTACAATGAAATACATCTGTATAATCACACAATGTCTTTACCATCTCAAATACTTTTGAAACCAAACATGCTTGTAGAAATTTATGCTGGTAATTATGATACGCAAGACGGTCTAGTCAATGGGTCAGATGGAACATTTAAAGCATATACCATATCCAATGCTTTTGACATTGTTTGGATAGAATTCAATGACCCAAACATTGGCCACCATCAACGTGTTAAATTAACACAATGTTATAACAATGACATTGATAAACAATGGACACCTGTACTTCGCACCACAAGGCCAATACAAAAAATCTCAAACAACAAGAAAATAACTATTAGAAAACAATTTCCAATTCAACTTGCTTGTGCTAGAACAATACATAGATCTCAAGGACTCACAATGCAAGGCTTGGCATTTGATCCTACGGCCATAAGGCAACATGGATTAACATATACAGCACTTTCGCGGACAAAAACAATCCAGACATTGTTCTTGTTAAAGCCTCTTACCAAGCAAAATTTCAAAATAAAAGAAAAAATAGTCCTTGAAATGTCTCGTCTAAAATCAACAGCACACTGGCAATTTGAAAATGGAGATATCAAACATAAGACTAATTCAGAACTACTATTGTGCACATTAAACACTCGCAATCTACACCTACATATTGAAGACATGATTAATGACACTGATATCATGGCATCTGATATCTTATGCCTTCAAGAAACATATATCCAAGACTACCATACAAATAATTTTTTCAAAGATTTCAATTGTTACTCAACATACCATATACATGGACTAATGTCTATAACCAAGAAAAACATATTAGTCTATAAAACAATGCAACATTCAACATCATATACAGAAGCAATAACATTAACAATAAGCTCTATGAACAATGAAATTAACATATGTAACTTATATGCCAAGCCCAATGCTCCATTTGCAGATATTATAGCAATCACCAGGCAAGTATTCTCATGTATTGATGGAAATAAAACCTTGTACCTAGTGGGAGATTTCAACATTGACATGTGTACAGAAAACTACAAAAAAAAACAGCTCCTGAATCATATGCAAAACCACAATATGCATTTCTTATTAAGTAGGTGTCATGCTCTATCTAGACCATTGATCGATCATCTATGGACCAATGCACTAACAAAAAAAATTGAAGTTTACAAATCGGAAGCATATTGGAGTGACCATCTTGCTACTTTTTTAAGATTTCAACCCTCTCAGAACACTCAATGTTCTTAAATATCTCAACTGTTTTTCTTCAATAACATCCAAATCAACAAAAAACATATTTTGACAAATCCAATCTATATACAAACTACTGTTCAATTATGTATCATCCAATTTACTAACACAAAAAAACCAAATTTACAAATAAAAAGCATATTACAGCAACAACCCCACTGATTTTCCCTAATTTTAATCCTTTCACAAAACTAAATATTCTTAAATATGCCATTTGTTTTAGTTCAAAAGCATCTAAACGAACACCCTCAAAATCTTGTGAATCAAATCAATAAATAAAACAATCCCTAATGTCCATGAAGAAAACACATATGTATTACATAGCTTCATCATTTCAATACAATTTCATTTTCTTCTGTCTACAAATTGTCTTATTCTTTTATTCCATAGCACCAATTCTACATATTCTGATATAACATTAGAACAACAACATATTATCATTTTGCCTGCAGAAATTTATGCAAATGACAAATTGATAAAAAAATACAGGTTACAATGGACAATGCCAAAAGAGCAGAAGAACAAATGGACACTATTAACCAACAACAATTGAAAAGGTAAACAATATTCTTAGGTTACATGTACACTGTACCTTGTCAAGATTCTAGATTTCAACTAATTTTGTTTTGTTTTTTCCAGATCAAAAGTAAAGAGTCAAAATCAAGTTTCAATTGAAGACTTGAATGCACGTAAAGCAGGCAACATTTTCCAAGGCGATGTCATTGTGAAGTATAAAGCTATACTGGATAAGACAAACAAGACACGTGAAGTACTACGCGCAGACCTCACAGACACAAAAGGTGAAATGACTATTACGCTAAATGTAACTGCTGATCTCATTGCTCACTATGAAGACAAAATAATTCCAGGTTCGGGACTATCCATATCCAACTTCCAGATTGCACCTAGAACAGATTATGATCATGGAGATTGCGACTGCATACTGGTTCTAACAAAGTCCTCAATAGTGGAAATCATTCCACGACTTTGTATTGACTATAAATTCATCCCCAGCACAGCCATAAAACAATTGTTGGCAAGTACCGAACAATATGCTACAGGCACCATAGGTGTATTGGTCACAAGAGCAAAAAAAATAGGTCTGCAATATATTGTTGATGTGCAAGATGGAGATTCAGAGTTCGACAAAGCCCAGGTACACTTTTCAAGGTTCCACATACTAGTTTTAACTTTAAATCATTTTGAAAATTTTATTTTATATGGTAACTGCACTATATTTTAACATGCTTATCTCTTCCAACTCTTTATCATATCTTCCCAGCTCGAACAAAACAATGTTTCAGTTAACATGAGACCACAACCCCTCATGATCCGCTGTATAAGTTCTCTCAAAAGTCTGCCTGCATGCTACACTGTAATAATATTCATTTTTCTCCTCTCATTATTTGCAAACAATGGTTATCTAAAGTTAAACTTTAAGCCCTTTTGGGTTCTTGTAATTTCTTGTGATTTCTTGCAACCCTGATGTGCAAAATGGATCAAATTGTAAAGACTCTCCAAGTCTGAGCATGAGCCTTTGATTATTAAAAAATAGAGAAATAGAGCCGTCATTTGCAGGTCAACTGCCCCATTTTGGAGTGGCCCGGTATATTGCTACATTCTTGGGAAAACAATTGCCTGCACTAACTTATTTTCGTGCACCCATGTTGTGGAGTCCAGACCTCTCTAGTGCAAAAGAAATTGTAATGACTTCTGCAGTGATTTCATGCTGAGATTGAAAACATAAGTGTCTATCCAATCCACATTATTGTATAATTACTTCAGAAATATATGTTCCCTCTATACTTTTAAAAAGCACCGTAATAATGTCAGCTTGCAACCGACATCTAGCCAATGTCACTTCGAGTGGTCAAGTCCATTGTTGCTGAATTTTAGCCAAACTTTTCTTACTCACCCCAAGTCATATGGTGTATCTGTATTGAATAATCTCGGTCTGTCTCATACATAACAGTTGAATTGACTTAATTACTATAGTTTCAAACTCAAACAGGAAACTTAAGTGCCTCTCCAATCAACATTAATGTATAGCTACTTGAGATAAATAAATGCTCTCTAAAATACTTTTAGAAGACACTGTAATAATGTAAGCTTCCACCCAATATCTCATCGCTGTAGGGCAAACCCTGTTTGACATTTTACTGTCAACAATAGCAATAACAATTGCTAAGCTCTTCTATGAAGATTCCACCAACTGAATAGAGGTTTTGACATAAAAGCTCCAACTAGTTACGAATTGGAGAAAAACCCTATGGCAGCTCATCTAGAACATCCAAGATTCGAACTCAGACTGCTAATAAGCAGACACTTGTCTTTCAACCTTGAGCCTCACCAGTTCAAAATTAAGCATCCAGATTCAGTCCCATTGCTATTAGATTACTGTTTGATCATTATTGATTAAAGACTCAAGTAAGTATTATTTTAATCTGCTTTCCATGTGAAATACAGTGTGCCCCTCTTCTCCTTAGATACTTGGTCTGGACTCTGCAGTGATTCAGATTTCAGGAGCAATCCAGGAAAAAAAAGTAAACACTAAATCACTTGATCTAAAGTGTTATCAACAAGTATGAATCTACTGACAACAATGACAGTACAGAAAGGAAATGTAAAACCAACCACATACACAACAATAAAACAATATTGACAATAAGAACTGACAGTACGAGATACATATAACAGCTTTGTAAAAAATAAAAGTCCGAGAAATGCATATAAGCCACAAAAAACAGCAACTAAATTCACAGAAATGCATTCAAGCCTCAACACAGAGCTGCTATCTGCAGGAATGAACAACGGTCTGATGTCACATCTCTAAGTAAAATTCTAAACATTTTATAACACCGGTAAATTGCACATAAGTCAACAATTCACTCAGTTTGATACTTTTTAGAACATAGAGTAATGTATCTCTTCATAAATAGGCGACTACTTCAAATCAATTTTTTCATCAAATACAAATGCAAAAGTAAAAGCTGTTTGTCTCAGTAAAGCTTCAAAATAAAGCAAAAATTAGGAATTTAAAGTGGACAACATGTTCCAAATGCAAGAGGCGCATGTACTTGTTTATGCTTTGACTATCTCCTTTCTTGTTTAAATTGTTTCTAGTTCTTGAACCTAGTTTTCAATTAACATACATTACTGTTTTGCAGTTTCATTTCTTACTTACACTATTTACACCTACAGCTGCAGATGCACCGGAATTTTGAGGACCATTTTGTAAAAATCGAACAACAGCTCCGAAGCAATGAATTTCCACTTATCCTTTTCAAAAATATTGTCAAACGGATCAATGCAAAAGACAACATGCTTCACACTTGCCAGTCAACATATATTGATGTATTAAATGACAAAAGGACCTTGGATCACTTAAACAGTTTGCTGCACTCAACATTTGAGGTAACAACTCTTGAAATCTCCAATCTTCTCCCTAGCAAATCTAAAACAAAATTAACAAAAAAAAAATCTTCCTAACCAAACAATACTTTCATATGTATTGCAGGTACAAGGAACATTGAAAATAGCTAATGCATTTTCCAGTCCTTTCCACGCATTTTGCTCAAAATGCAATTATAAATTTGATACCTATGGAGCACTTGACAATGAAACTGCCCACTGTGATAGATGCAAGGAACAGATCGCCTATATCTACTCGCACTATCTCAAGACTATTTTGACAACAGACAACAAACAGACAATACATTGCTCATGCGCCAACAATATCATCCAAATGCTACTACCAGACCTGCAACAAATCAGCTATGACGAATACCTCAAGGATAAATCAGCAGTCATCTTCATGTTACGAGACTTCAGCAGAAAAGGGCAATTTGCATTGAATAAGTCCAATGTCATCATTGATGCATGTTGTCCTAAAGAATGAACACAAAGCATACGAAACTACATTTTTGTTACATATATCTTATACACGATACCTCTTTAATACTCTCTTTACTCTCTAAACTACACATTACTTTATAATTTTACCTAATTTTATATGTAACTCGTATTTTTGAGTACAAAATCAAACCCCTTAATCAAATATGTCTTGAATTTTCTTTTCGTTATAAGCAAATATTGGAAAGCTTCTTAAATTCTCTCAACCAAAATAAGAATGCTGTAAACTTCTCTCTCATTATGCATACTATGATAATCTGCACTAAAATCGTCTTCAACTTTCTTGCTTCATTGATTTACCTCACGAAGGCATCAACTTTCGTGTCTGGTTTTGCATGATCTTACTGGTAGTGGCAGTTGTATATATATGATGACACATTGTTAAAAAATATTCATTTCTCTCTCTGGTATCTATAAAATCTAATTCTATATATGCAAGTGTCTAAACACTATAAAGCATTGATTCTATTTAAGCAACAACTATTTAGTCGTTGAGAAGAATCCATTCACGTGTCAACCAACCGTGTACTAAACTGTCAAAGAGAATGACTACTCACATTTCACCAAGTTGTCTCGACTTTTATACACTTTTAAAAGTGTGAATAACTGTTATCATACATATGGTTTATGTTGTCTGTTTTCTAGACATAAATTTTCAAATTTTTTTTGTTGTGATGGTTTTAACATTCATGGTACAGCTGACTTCTAAAATTGATACATATTAACATAGACATGGTACAAATTTTATAAAAGTTCAACAATGGTTTTAGGATTTTAAAGTGTTTTTTATTTTTTTACAAGTTTAGGCATTTACATCTGGAACAGGACACCATTAGATGGAACACAACACTCCATAAATGGAACCGTTGCTGTTCCATGGCCACTGCATTACCATTCAAAATGAAATAACATATTTTCCATCTACAACAGTTGTTCAGCATTGCAGATGGGTTTTCTAATAAAAGCCAAAAAGTAGAGAGTTGCTTGCATTTCTTGCAACATAGCATTGTTGTCAATTGACTGGATATTAATGTTGCAAACGTAATGAACAAATCAACACATCCACTCAAGATATCTTGCACATGAATGTAAATGTTGCACATAGAATTCTAGCCTACCTAATTAAAGTCTTTTCCTTACCTTACCTCTTTCAGGACCTTAGCATTTTGATGTATCATATTCTCTATACCTTTCACTGACTGGACCTATACATGACACAATGCTAGACATGATTGGAGCCAGTGTATCTTTGATTTTCTTCTCAAAATAAAAGAGTTCTTCTCAGACCTCCAATGGGCCGCAGCTTCACAAAAATACCAATTGAACTGTTTATGACAAAATGGCCATCGTGCAGTATAATTTTTGGTCTGAAGAAGTGCACTAGGGTAAATACAATAGAAAACTAATTAACTACAACTAAGGGCCAGTCAAACACTTCATAGTGTTGTAAAAAGTCTCTTAGCTTTATTAAGATCTGAAAAATGGTCATAAGTCCAATCTATTTCGATTGCTGGACTGTTAAAAGCCATATTTTTCTCCCAGTTGTCAAAATTGTTAAACAATCAGCATCTTTTAGTTATGCGCTTTACTATACCTTGATTTAGTAAATACTGTACTACCAATACTGTTTAGTAGTCACACTATGTTATTAACTGTTTTCTAAGTCACAGTCACAGTCTATCAAATTAACTATTTTTTAAGTAATTTGATAGACTGTGACTGTCCATGCACATTTTGGCTGTAAATATGTAACCTGTAGCTTTGATCCAATATGTATATAGAAAAGCACTATGACTGTGCATGCACATTTTGAAAAGAACATCATCATCATCATATTGTTGAAGAAGAAAAGGAGGATATGGAATATGATCATGTTGCCGAGGAAAGGAAAATCATGGAAACGTCATCATGATATTCGGGCTTCATTGAAATGCTGAGGATGACGTCATCGTCATCTTCGTTAAAACAAGGGGATAAATGTAATATCGGGTCGCCTAAGCACCATGATCAGGATGATGAATGTAATATGACCCCTTTGCGCCCAAGGCAACCCTCTCGAAAGATCAGGATGATGATGAGCATCGGGATATTTGCTTCTTCGTCGAACTTAGAATAAGACGTCATCATCATATTTCGCGAACCAGATCGTGCTTGAAAAATATCCTGTTCAAGGAAAAATGTGATGATGATGATGATCAGAATATTTGCTTCTTCGTTTATTGGATCGGCATGATGTCATCATGATATTCCGAGCCTTTGTTAAACTTAGAACATGACATCATCATGATATTTCGCCAACCGGATCATGTTTGCAAAATATCCTGCCAAAGCGAAAATGTGACGATGATGATCATCAGGATATTTTCAAAAGGTAGTATTTCATCGGCAGGAGGACTTTACGAAATATCGGGTGAACAAACAACATCATGATGATCTTCACAACATAACAGCATAAAACAATATGGTGATGACCCTCCTCATCGAATTATCATGATGGCGTCATCATGATATTTTGTCTTCGAACCACAAGGATGACTTGAGGTCATCATCATATTGCGCTACGGTGATATTGTAAAAAAATGATCATGCTGTTTAAGGAATGAAATATCGCCCTCTTCTGAATACATAGGCTGTTCATCATGATATTGCAAAAAATGTGATCAGGAGGATATGAACATGATGATCCCCTTTATCGATTTATGATGATGACGTCTCCATCACTTAGCAAATTTCAGCGAATGACCCTCCTGAAAGATCAGCATGATGATCATAGTTATGCAAAAGGAGATCAAGACAATATGAAGTTGTCATCATCATATTTCGAACTTCAGTAAATATCATGATGATGGCCTTGCGATACGATTATAACATGCGCATGCAAATATGCCAAAGGTGGATTTTCTAGGGTTGATGCGCATGATATGATAACATTAGGTAATGCTCAAATATCATCATAATGCTCGCTATACAAACACCGCTCCACAGGGAAACTTACCCTGGCCTAAAGTTGATATCATCATGATATTTGAACCTCAGGATATTATCGGGGGGGGGGGGGGGGGGGGGTTCAAATATGATGATGATGATCATCTTCATGTAACCAAAACCGCGTTTATAACATACGACCCTCCTAAAAGAAATCATGATGCTGCAAATGCACATAAGGCCATTTGACAGGTAAACGGCACTACCACCTAAGATTGACGTCCAGATATTACGACTACATCATTTTTATCAGGTGATAGACCAAGATCATGATAATCTTGACAACATGTTCATGATGCACCTGACCTTTCACATATGCAAGAATTTTCAAGTGAAGTAAAAGCCAAACCTGCATAGAATTTCAAGCTCTTTCTAAATATGAGGTCATAGAAACAAAATACGAACTTTGACAACCGACCTCATGATAATGACCTACCTTATCCAATATCATGATGATGATGCACCTGACCTTCATTTTTACCAAACCGCCAGAAAATAGAAAAAACACAAGCAAAACCAAAAAACAAACATCAGCAGCGGTCCCCATTTTGCTAACCAGCATAATGGGGCGTGTTGTGAACATCACAACAACTAGCAACCAAAACAAAACAATTAAATTCAAAGTGTTCAAGGAAACTAGATGAAATGAACTGATAACTTCCAACTATGTTTTCCTGCAAATTACTATTCAGCTCGAGACTTAAAGTATTCAATTAAGATGCATGAATTTCCATCTTTAGTTTACTTGTGTGCACGTGATTCATTATCCTCATCTTGAAGATCGATTGAACAAACCAATGACTAACATTAGCCTACGTAGGTGAGGATATTCCCTCATAGCCGACCGGATAGACCCTTGCTGCCAGCGAGCATCTATAACCCTGGCAAAGTTATCATTACAATTCTCCCAAGTAGAGCCCCACTGCCAGCAAGCATCCATAGCCCCGATAGAGTTACTTAGACAACTTAATCTGGATTTCCAGTATAATCCGCTTTATTTATTTATTTATTTATTATTATTACTATTTTTTTATTTTCTTTATTTTCTAATTTTGAAAGATTTCATAAGATATACAATTTGTAACTTCATGATGCAAGGAGTAGACACTTGCTAAAATTAAGCTAAGAATTGTAATACTAGCAAGGGTGACCTCTGATTTTTCACCTAACATCTACACTGGTATGTTCAACAAACCCAAGGATTTTAGGTGTGTCATCATGAGAAACCTGGTTCAAATCCTCAATCACATTTATTGCATACAAAACTTCAGAACATGAACAACTCTCTGCATTCATGGCAATGACAGCTTATGTGTAAATTGCAAATGGTTAACCTGAATATCCTAAATTATATACTGTTTTGAATAGTTGCTAGTTTTGCTCCTTAATACTCTACAGTAAAATAAAGATCCCTACTGAAGAAACAACAAACAAACCAAACAAACAGGCTGTACAAACAGAAACAAAAAGCAAAAACAAACAGAAGACAAGCTATACAAATAACTAACCTAAAAGCAAAACAGTATAACAAGAACACAAAAACAAAAGCAACTACCCTACCAAACTATATACAAGCCTCTGTGAGTCATCTGGTGAACAATTCTTGAAAAAAGAGGATATAGAGGATCATGGAGCTATTGTACACAATCAGACATTCAGTGAACAGTCTAATTTTATTGACCTACAACAATCTTGATTTTGATCATTTAATTTAAAGAACTCGGTCATAACACTAGGATTTTCTTTCTTTTCTATCACTTCACTACTTTCTACAGTAGGGATCTTATCAGTTTTAGTGCATTTTAATTTTGCCGATACTTGTTTACACTTCTTTGCCAAATCATATTCATTAAAACTTTTCAGGTCAGACCCAGAGGTTTCCTCTTGACAAATATTCCTTACTAATTCCATATATTTATCAAATATATCAAGACAAACCTCACTTTCCTTTTCTTTTTCATTAAATCCTTTTTGCTTATTATCCAAAAAAGGCGCATGAGCTATGATCTCTCCTCTACATTTTTTAGGATATTTATACTTTTCACAAACCCTAATCACAACTGGATCCTAATGAAAAGACAAATTTTTTTTCTTACCATCACATGATTCCTGGACAGAGATCTTACTATCCTTTATTCTTACAATTAGTTCCATCTTTGTATCCTCTGCACATTTGACAACCGTAGATGCTACATCCTCCTGTCGCTCAATAATCTCCTCGTTTTCCTGCCAAATTTCAGCCTTATACACATCTGACAAACAGATTAGTCCTTTCAAATATAAATCTAATTTTGTGACAAAAGATATACAATTAAGCTCACGATGCTCTGCGGACTAATGTATCCTACACCTTCCAAATAAACCATAGCTATATAGATTTTTAGGATAAAGCTGCTTATTCAAAACTTTCTAAACTCAAGCAATGTCAACTTGAAAACTATCCCTATGTAAGTCCATTGAAAATGGGACCTTCTTTCAACCCTTTAAGCCTTTCAAATTTTATGACATCTAACATATCTCAGAATACAACATTCAAAACTCAAAATTTTGACCCTAAACCAAATCAGGCCCTCCTTCTACCACCAAAAATTGTTCCTAATTACAAAATACAGTGTTCTAGCCCTCCCTCTACCACCAGAAAACTATTGATGATTACACTATACAACCTTTCGGCCCTCCTTCTAACACCAGAAAACTGCTAATGACTGTTTTGATGCAATCATAACAATAAGTTAAAATTCACATATAATAAACTGAAACTATACTTCAAAGATAACAAGGAATCATTTGAGATTCAACTAATCCCAAGTCTACAATGGTTCAGTTGGTCAAGTTCAGTTGGTCAATGTGAAGCCATAATGTTCAAGGGGCCTTGCATAGTTTAGGTTTGTTTTGTGGTTTACTGGCCTAAGAATATGCAAAAAGGTCATAGATTTCAACAAGTATTCTGTTCATTTGCATAAAGATGATACTGTGCTGCAAGTTTCAAAGGGTTTTCTTGGATTTTTTGCAGCTTTCTTTTTTATCTGTCTATGAAGACTATCTACTTATAGCTCTATTGTACATGCTTCTTCAAATTTCAGACAATTTCCTTTGGATTTCTACGTTTTCAACTAAATATTTCAGATGGGTTGGGAAAAGTTACAAAGATCTACTCAATACCTCATTTAATCTACCAAAGGATCTAATAGTTTCTATCATGAACTATGTAAATACCACAGTAATTTGATCAAATCCACAGTAAAAACCCTAAATGTAAGTTCTAGGCATTTTCACAAACATACATTTAAAATTCCAAGCTCTCAGAGAAGATATTTCAAAATACAAAGAAGGGCAAGAGAACACTCAAAAGACAGATGCAGAACTCCAGATTCTATTGTTTTAGAAACGAATAGTCATACATGATGTACAATGCAGGAATGACTCTTAGTTTCATTGATCATACTACAAAGAACTTACAACCTTTACAGATACAATAAGGCAACCAGACATTCCACGCGCACCTTACTGCAGACAAACAAGCGACCTCCTTCTTCTACTTCTAAACTATGCTAACCTAACTTGCTATGTTTTCCTAGAATCCTTGTGTGTACACCCTAAAAATCCCTGTTGTCAAGTATTACAATCTAGAGACGCACAATATAAAGACAACACAAGCAATAAGTATTTCATTTATCACATAAACAACAGGAAATTAAAATAATCGTTTAAATCCACGTAACTATCCAAAATCGTGGAAATCAGATCCAAAATACTCTCAAACACGCCCAATATCCATTCAAACCACTCAAAATTCACTGGGTCAACCATCACTAACCGGGAAAATGCCACAGGCACCCAAAAAAAAAACACTTTAAAATTCCACCGCTTCATTTCCCACCCATCGACATGATCATCGCCATCAGCATGTCAAAAAAAACATGTTGGTCAATATTTACTTCATCATCATGGTATTTCGCTTCTACATATTGCGGAAAAGAACAACATCATCATAATCATATTGTTGAACAACAAAAGGAGGATATGGAATATGATCATGTTGCCGAGGAAAGGAAAATGATGCTAACGTCATCATGATATTCAGGCTTCATTGAAATGCTAAAGATGACGTAAACGTCATCTTCGTTAAGATCAAGCGATAAATGTAATATTGGGTCGCCTAAGGAGCATAATCAGCATGGTGAATGTAATATGGCCCCATTGCAGCCAAGGCAAACCTCACACAAGATCAGAATGATGATGAGCATCGGGATATATGCTTCTTCATCCAACTTACAATAAGACATCATCATCATATTTCGCGAACCAGATCCTGCTTCAAAAATATCCTGTTAAAGGAAAAATGTGATGATGATGATGATCAGGATATTTGCTTCTTCGCTTATGACATCGGGCTGACGTCATCATGATATTTCCAGCCTTTGTTAAACTTAGAACATGACGTCATCATGATATTTCGCCAACCGAATCATCTCTGGGAAATATCCTGCCCAATGGAAAATGTAACGATAATGGCCATCAGGATATTTTCAAAACATTGTATTTCATTGACAAGAGGACTTTACGAAATATCGGGTGAACAAACAACATCATGATAATCTTCACAACATGACAGCATAAAACAATATGATGATGACCCTCCTCATCGAATTATCATGATGACGTCATCATGATATTTTGTCTTCGAACAACAAGCATGACTTGAGGTCATCATGATATTGCGCTAGGGTGATATTGTAAAAAAATGATCATGCTGTTTAAGGAATGAAATATCACCTTCTTCTGAATACATGGGCTGATCATCATGATATTGCAAAAAACGCGATCAGGAGGATATGAAGATGATGATCCCCTTTATCGATTTATGATGATGATGTCTCCATCGCTTAGCAAATTTCAGCGAATGACCCTCGTGAAAGATCAGGATGATGATCATAATTATGCAAAAGGAGATCAGGAGGATATCAACTTGTCATCATCATATTTCGAACTTCGGCAAATATCATGATGATGACCTATCATCATGGTATTGCAAAAAAGCCGATCAGGAGGATATGAAGATGATGACCCCTTTATCGATTTATAATGATGATGTCTCCATCGCTCAGCAAATTTCAGCGAATGACCCTCGTGAAAGATCAGGATGATGATCATAATTATGCAAAAGGAGATCAGGAGGATATCAGGTTGTCATCATCATATTTCGAACTTCAGCAAATATCATGATGATGACCTATCATCATGGTATTGCAAAAAAGGCGATCAGGAGGATATGAACATGATGATCCCCTTTATCCATTTATGATAATGATGTCTCCATCACTCAGCGAATTTCAGCGAATAACCCTCGTGAAAGACCAGGATGATGATCATAATTATGCAAAAGCAGATCAGGAGGATATAAAGTTGTCATCATCATATTTCCAACTTCAGCAAATATCATGATGATGACCTTGCGATAGGATTATAACATGCGCATGCAAATATCCCGACAGTGGATTTTCTAAGCGTGATCAGCATGATATGATAAGATTACGTAATGTTGAAATATCATAATGATGCTCACTATACAAAGACCACTCAACAAGGAAACTTACCCTGACCTAAACTTGATATCATCATGATTTTTGAACCTCAGGATATTATCGACGGAAGGTTCAAATATGATAATGATGATCATCTTCATGTAACCAAAACTGAGTTTATAACATATGATCATCCTAAAAGAAATCATGATGCTAACAATGCACCTAAGGCCATTTGATGACTAAAGACCACTACCACCTAAGATTGACGTCCGAACATTGCGACTGCATGATTCTTATCAGCTGATAGACTAGAGTAAAATGCAAACCTGCATCAAATTTCAAGCTCTTTCTAAATATGAGGTCATAGAAACAAAATATGAAATTTGACAAACTGACCTCATGATAATGACCTACCTTATCCAATATCATCATGATGGTGCACCTGACCTTCATTTTTACCAAACCGCCAGAAAACAAAAAAAAACACAAGCAAAAGCAAAAAGCAAACATCAACAAGGGTCCCCATTTTGCTAAACAGGATAATGGGGCGTGTTGTGAACATCACAACAGCTTCTTAACATATACTTGACCAATATATGTTTACTTTCAGCGAAAATTGATTTTAAAAAAATGGGAATTAAAGGCACAATATATACATTTATTTTACAATAATCATTAGTACTGCTATAGCAATCCTAAACAATTTCCATTGCTTTAATTATCAAGACAATCTGGACACACGAAGTACTTAGAAAAAAGAACTATGGTCCTTAATACACAATGAAATAATCTGTTCAGACTATCTTGTATCCAAGATTTCATTGCACATTTTTCATCTAATACTTTTTCCTCTATTCTCAATCTTCTATTTGGTGGTCTCAAGACTAAATTTGACATATCAAATCATTACTCACACGACCTTTTCTCATCCCATCAACTTTTCATTTCTCACCACATACTACACCAACATTAAATGCATAAAGGCAGGAACATGACGCATTGCGTCTCTTGTTTAAATATAGGTATACTAGTATTATGAACACAGACCAAACTTATACACCAACCATATGTAAATACTATATATATTTATCTTTGGCATGAACAAAATTAACATAAACCAACATTACACATTTTTGTTCAATTAATTACACAAATTTTCTCAAATAATTTATATAGCGGCGACAATTTTAATATTCTTTTTCACTTTCATTGTATCCGCGACAGACAAAGCAAAAGATGAGAAAAAGAATTCACAGTCCGAATGTTCTACCAACGATTTCTCAGTAATAGCCAACCGTTGACAAAAAACTTATTTTCCTTAGTTAACGAGCTGTTCAAAGGAGAGAGGAGAGATGGGAGAGAAGTGAACGAATTTTTCCCATTGTACGCCTACCTCATCCACTGTTGGCCTTGTGAAAGCCCTTGCAGACTGAGAAAGCAAATCTTCCATGGCTTCTCTTTGTCTCTTTTTCGATGGAGTAGCCACTGCTACAGATTCTCCTTTTCCTTTTGCGTGGAGGAGAGGAAAGTTGAGCAGTGCTTTCGATCCACGTATTCTGAAAGCAGCACGGTCATATGCGAGCGCCGCGGCCTCCGCGGTGGCGAAGGTGCCGAGCCATACTCGGGCGCCTTGCTTAGCAGGATCTCGTATTTCTGCTGCAAATTTTCCCCACGGCCGCTGCCTCACTCCCCTATAGTGTGGCGTCGGCCTCCTCTCTGAAGAAACAACCATCTCTTTCACATGCTTGGGATTATGATTATGATTATGAGTTGCAGGCTGCGGTGTAAGGGGAAGCCAGTCATTGTTTGCAGCTTCTTTCAGCAGGCTATAAAGCAACATATCGTCCGAGTCGTTTTCGTTGAGAGGAAGTTTATCCCACACACCGCTACCCAAAACGGGACTCACAATATCCCTACAAATACTTTTGTATGATGATGTCGTTTCCCATGGCGGAGGGACCGACACAACAAGAGATGGATGCCTTTTTCCTGCAAAATTACTACTTGTTTCGTCCAATGAATTCCCCTCCGTCTGAACCAAAGAGCTGTATATCATTTCATTCTCTCTGTCATTATTATTATAATAAGTGGCTGTCTCTGAATCAAAATTGAGATTCACCATATTAGGGAAATCACTAAATGAAAGTGTATCGTGGTGGCGGATGATGAGAACATCCATGCTTTGCCTATGATTTTCTTCTTGTCAAAATGGAGATTTTAAAGGCGTCCGAGGCAGCCGGTCAAAATCTGGTTGTTAGTTGGAAGGTGAGCAAGGTTCGTTATATTGTCCATATCCATTGCGCACGTGTACAGCAGACATCCACTTGTATTTTTAGGGGATGCACAATGGACGCAAAACGACAACAAGATTCCCTGGGTGGCCGTCAGTGACGTCATAACCTCTTGTCACCAATCTCTACGTAATTTGACGGTGGGGGACCTGTTTTTCCTTGGTTGGAAGGTGAGTAGGATTTGATATCGTGTCCATATCCATTGGGCACGTGTTACATAGCCGGGCGTGGTCATTGTATTTTTAGATGTCCAATGGACGCAAAACGACAGCAAGACTCATGTGGTCCCGTTAGTGACGTCATAAAACCTTGTCCCCACTCTGTACGTCATCTCAAAACCAGGGAATCTGACGGGAGGGGGGCCTGTATTTGCTTGTAGGTGTGAATTAGGTAGCGGTTCTATGAAGGAGGTTATTGTAAAGAATTTTTCTGAAGTAGCCGTTCTATGGAGGGATTTATTGTAAAGAATTTTAGTAGTGGGTAGGTTTAAAAGTTTAAGTTCAAAAATTTTAAGTAGTTGGTTGTCTTATGATTTCTTTTAGCACAATAACATTGAACGTTCAAAATCCTAGATTCATGATATGTGGTTAAAAAATCTCTTAAGTTGGTGGGAGGAATTTCTAGCTTCACCCTAAAGGCCCCTGTTAGAAATTTGAAGATTCACCTATATTGCATAAATGATTGTGAATTTATTTCTATATTTTACTACGAAGCTAAATGGGCATTAAATAAATCTGTAGTCCAAATTTTAGATTTTGGTGATCAATATTGAGTGAGTCATTGTAATTTTAGGTTTTTTTGTAAATTCGTTCTACAGGCTAATTTTTCAGAGCATTTTAGATTTGTTTATATTTTTGTAAAGATTGAAAAAATTTAGTATGGGTCTACTCTTTAAAATTTTGATTTTGGGGGTGACATAATTCTAAAATCATCTGGCCAAAGTTGAGTCACAAATGAAAATCAATTTTTGCACTTGTAATATAAAAATTAAGCTATGTTAAACTTTATATTACATTAATGAGCTAGGAAATGAAAATGGGAAATACTGGAAATAGAAAAATAAATTGCAAAAATGAGTTTCAGAATAGTGAAATAGAAGAATTAAGGAACTTGGAAAATGCTTAAGATAGCTCTTTGACATAGATGCTAGTGCATTGCGCTATCATCCCATTTATGTGATATCATCTAAGTCGTGCACTATCATTTCATAACAACAAAAAACTCAAGTTCCCAACTTGGACCTACTTTGTTTGTACAGAAGGAAGCAAAGACAAAACAAAAAGTGAACATAAATGCACAAAAAAGCAATAAACTAATCTAGAGTGCTTTAAATCAAATAAAATGACAAAATAAAAAAAAAACTAAATGCAAACCTCCATGCGAGATAGCCTCCAAGAAACATGTAGCTAGGAGAGAAAACATATTTGGGATTGCTTAGGAGCTTGCCTTCAAGTCAAGCCCCTAATTTGGTCTTATGACCTCCATGGGCAGTTAATGGAACAAGGGAAAATAGGAAGTAGTATGTGCTTTTAAACCCTCTATGTACCTAGAATTTAGGAACAACAAAATAGTAATAATTTGTAAGTGTTAAATATCTAGTCTACAAAGAACAAAAACCTAGCATGTGTGTATTTGCTTTATCTTGTACCAACAATGAGCCTAGATATTTGAAGGAACCTCTTTATTTAGAGGAGCATGAGTTGATTTCCATAGATAAATGTAAGACTTGGGATCTAGTTGTGCTACTCGATGGAAGAAGATTCATGTTCCTTACAAATGGGTGTTTAAGAAGAAATGTCTAAAGTAGATGGGTAGTTGGAAAGGTATGTAAGGCAACGCTAATGGAAAAAGGTTACTCCTAGGTTGAGGGAGTTAATTTTAGTGAAATCATTTCTCCTATTACAAAACTAACTTCTATTAAATTCCTACTTTCTAAATTGTTCTTGCTTATGGTTTAGAAGTAGAGAAAATTGATGTTAAAACTACTTTATTACATGGGGATCTTGAGGAAGAAATTTATATTAAGACTAGTTGTCTCATTCACCTTACAAGTCCTATCTTATAAATTTTAATTTAATATGTAGACAATAAATAATTTATGGTCTCCAAACATGTTGGAGTGGACAAAATGGGATGCCCATGTGTGTGTGCAAACATTAGTTATTCTCCAATATAGTTTAGATATTGCATAAGAAGAAATTAAATAGGGATGTTACATTAAAAAGGTCATAATTGGGACTTACAAAGCATCTTCCTGATTTGGTGGATATGACATAAATATTGAATGCCCTCATGTGGTGCACCAAGGATTGAGATCTTGGTCAATTCGATCATTATCATAGAATCTATGACATCTATGATGCATAAGAGGGATGTAAGAGGTCTAAGAGGAGTTACATACTATTTTGAGATGCTTGACCATGACAATAAGAGTGTTGGATTTTTTCCATGGCTCATGGTTTTGACTCATAGATTTAGATACCACTTGATGATTCACCTCCACATAGCCATATTCATTTTGAACATTTAGGGAAGCATTTTGTAAATCCTAATTAATTAAATTAGTGACCTTATCCAGACATATATGAAAATAAGAGCCCTCAAAACCCATGCTTGCATTGTCTTCTTGTTTGATAACCACCTCAAGGAGTCAAAGATAAATTCAAAAGCCTCAAACTCACAAGACTAAAAGAAGCAAAATTGATTATAATTTTGATCTACACATAAATTTTCCTCATGCACATAAAAGAATTCTCAAGTTTGTACATGTTCTCAAGGTGAATTGCATCATGCTAGTTTTCAAATTCATTCAAACACTATAGCTCATTGTCTTCCATATATGTATTAAGGTCCTAAACAAAATACTCAAGGCCAAGTACAACACCATCATCTTTAGTACTAGAAACTTGGCCTCTACTAAAGTGAAAGGTCTTATATGTTGATAACTGAGAGGGGGGGGGGGTGAATCAGTTATCCTAATTATTTCTGCTTTCTGAACTTTATTAGTAATCAATGTAACATTAATCCAAATGAACAAACATAATCATGAAATGGAAATACACATGACATAATATTTTTGATGTGGAAACCCTGTTAAGGGAAAAAACCATGGGGTGATTAACCCAAGATTGTATTCTCTGTTAGAAGAATGGAAATACAAAATGGCACTTGCCAATTAGGGCTCACTACTCGAGCACATTGCTCACAAGGAGGCACACTGCCTGCAAGAGACACACTGTCTACAAAAAGAGTGTTATACAATACTTGAACTGATTGGAAGCATCTACATATGCTGGAGTTCAGTTCCGGTTAGGCTCAGGATACTAATCTGCTGCACTTCATCTTTCCTCTTCTCTTATGCTGCTTTCCTTTCACATACCAGACCTTCCTTACTGCTTCTGTTCTACTCTTCTACTTTTATTCGCACATTATCAACAACCACAACACTTCTCATAACCAAATCCATCTTGTATATATATTCGCAAAAGTGATTTCATCACCTTTCTAGTCGGCACTCAGAATAGTCAATCTTTTCACAAACTCTGATCTGTCAGCTAAATCCTTGCACACCAAGTAATGTGGATCAAGGATATACTTGTGGAAATCATTAATTATGTCGGCCAAACATAATTCATGCCTTCATAACCTTTACCAACATCAGTAACACATCTGGAATAATGTCTGATGTTCTGCCAGTCAGTTCTTCCTCTGTCCATGCTGCCAATTGGGAACCCGGTACTTAAGCATTCATATCTCTTTATCCTTTCCACACCGAAGGCTCAAACCTTGGAATCTATTAGTCAAGATAGTCCTCTTGACTTCCCCAAATTTGTTCTTCACCAAGATACTTCCTCTAATAGATCCAGACCTGTCTATCGGACCTCGCCACATGCTCTGTTCTTGTTTACCGGACCACAACATTCTTCACTCTGACTTCCGGTAGAGACACACCATGTCCTGCGGATATGTGGAATGGACTTTGTTGCCATCAATGACAACAATCATGAATCCATATAGTGTCTCTTGCCAACATTATACTCACTTGTGATTACACCACAAACTAAGATAGTTGGTGGATCTTCATCATGAAACTTGTTGTATTCATCCATACTTGAACCACTTACAAATGACCCATGTCATCATTTGAAACATTAGTAAAGAAATTAAAATTTTAAGGCACCTCATTTGAAGAACAAAGTTCTTCTAGTTGTCTCTTTGTTATACACCTTTCATTGTAATTTATAGACTAAAAATCACTGCTAAAATTAGGCTCACTAAAAGTCACTTCCTCATCTCCATCCTATAACTTGATTATAGAACATTATACATAAGTAAGATTCCATTCCTCATATCAAATAAATAAACTATCATATCAAATAAATAAACTATCATATGCATCAATTTGATCACTAGCATCACCATCTTTAATACAAAATCCCTTATATTAGAATTTACATCCATATTTTCATCATAATTTACATTTTGGTATGTAGGACCTATTGGAACTTGAAAAATTTACCTGATTCTGCCAGTTTTATAAACCTTAAACCTAAAACCCATTGTAAAGGGTCTTAATCCTTTTTCCATTCATATCCTAAAGTCAAAAAACCTTTGCTAATGCCCTCATTGGGTCATTTCCCATCACACCTATGTTGCATGCTTGTATTTCCATCTTGACATGTATATGGGTCAAATACCACATCCCCACGGAGGTTTATAGTCACCCCTAATAGTCCTTAGCATGTTTGCAAGAGCTTGAGGTGTAGTAAAAGTGTTCACCGCAATACCGCATCAGTCAGTGGGGGTATGTGCGAGATAGCGGTAAGAAATTAACTAAACATAAAGTAACCTGCAACCCTACAATAGGTGTGCCATGACGTCAAAGGTGGTGTACGATATAGTGGAGTGGACTAAAATATGAAAAGTATGTGCTCCCACTATCTCGCGGGGGGTTTTGATCCATTGTGGTGGGACTACGGTACAGGTTGGCATTGCATTTACTACAAATATAGAATTAATTATATGAAGAACTCTGGACCATTCGATCTTCTTAGATCAAGGATGCACATTTAAACTCACACAATATGATCGACCATTACATCTTTCAGCACGAGTTAGCATTAATGGTGAAGTGACTGAGTTCAAGAGTTGATATATTTAGAATTTGGTGCAATTTCGATCATTCACAGTAGCTCGGTGTGTTCGGAGGCGAAGGGATTTGAGGCTTGGTGTGGGCTCTACAATTGTTGTATGAATGGGTAAGTGCATCTATGCCTCTCTTCTATCAGACCCATAGGTGTTTTCAATTACTGGTTTCAAATAACTCTGTGAACAAAAGTTTCAAACCCTGGTTAAGTATAATTTACATAATGCCTCTTAAGAAAAGTGAGCCTGTGAGTAAAAAGGGAGAGTCCTTAGCTCCTAAAGAAAAGAAGAGACCACTTCAGCAATCAATCTTGGATATATTGCTGAAATCTGTTGATAAGGGTTATAAGAAGGTGTTCAATGATGAAGCACATGGATGTAAAGATGTTGTTATTCCCCTTTCAAGGTGGAACTTCTTTTGGTACTTCTGTGACGAGGAATGCTCAAGCCCTGGTTTCAAACCCTTGGACTCTTGACTTGGCAAAGCTAATTTTCCCTAATATTTTTGTGGATGTTAAGTTCATCAAATTATTGGCACGACATTATCATGGGGTAACAAGGACTGTAAGGATGCTTGATGGGTCACCATTGGTAGTATTTAATGAAAGTAGATTGTCATTGATGTCAAAAAGGTTTATCAAGGATCCATTTGATCAGGATATCTTCATGGATACTCATGTTCTTGGTGTTTGGTGTTCATATTGGTTCATATTTGATCATAATGTTTATGACAAGTCCTTGAAGTTCTCAGTTTTGTTTTATGATGTTGATCATACAGTTATCATGTTGATCATGGTGTTATGATGTTGAGTTGATATTGGTTTGATTCATGTGAGTTACAATGGTCCTTGATGTCTTCAAAGGCACAAAATGGTTAGAGTTGTAGTTGATCAAAACTTTGGTGCTTTATCTCCTTATTTGTGGTCATCAAGTTAAGTCAAAGACATCATGTTGAGTTTGATAGTAAGGCATCATTATGAGATTGATAATGTTAAGAATGTTGCATGCATCATGATAAGATTGTCAAAAAGGATGTGTGTGCTTCATTATGACCTTCATGGTAACTTGTTGATGGCATTGATTTGATGCTCTCAAGTTGAAGAAGTTGAAGGCACTAATTTTACTTAAGGATCTCACAATGGTAGTATTGAATAATGAGTCTACTTGCTTAAAGTGTAAAGCTTCATTACATGCATTACATGTGCAGTGAAAGGCATGAGCTTCAAGTCTTGATGAATTGCCTCCTTGTCATTGATATTGGTTTTTAGGTGTATCTCTGCAATGAAGGAATCTTTACAATAAGAGCCTGTTGTTTCTAATTTCTTAAAGTTCTAAGAATGATCTCTATTTCAAGCCTCTAAGAGTTCTTAAATTAGATTTAAATCCTAAAAGAACACATTACAAAAAAATCCTAAGTGAAAGCAATTTATGCATATCATTCTATACTCCAAGCTACCCGTCATCATTGGAAAGCACTTTATGTTCTAATTTCGAAGTGACTTATTATTGTAGGTTATGTCACTTAATGTGACTTGTTCAAGGGGTGTTAATACATATGTTTCACTAACCCCTTTACCTTTTTGACCAATCTTCTTTTATATGCAATGAGCACCAAAAAGACATCAAAGGCTATATTTAAATGTGTGTTGGGCGCGAATTTGTTAATCAGTGGCTACCATTTAAACCTTGACTATCTACCATGTGCTCGAACATTGACGGCCCTTGGAATGTCATCTATGTAAACTGCAGTTTTCTTTTTCTTTTTAAATGATATTTTTAGCATTCTTTCAAGGCAGATTTTTGTGGAAGATTTCTTCTATTTCTTAAGACTGCATCAGTGAGTATCCCATGGAGATAAAAGACAAAAATATGAGAGTTTCTAAGAAGGGAAAATCTCTTTTGTGAGATATTATTTTTAAGAAGTTATTTTTTGAGGAGAGATTTTTTATTGGCTTTCTTATGAGAAGACTAAGATGATTTTCTTGGGAGAATATTTTTTTGTCTTTTTTGCAGATGGAGATCCGAGTATGAAAAATATTTTCTTTTTCTCTAAGAGTAGATTGAATAGAAGAAATTTTAATGTGATGGAAGAGATTAAGAGAGATTGAAGAGTTAGTCTGAGATAATGAATTATTATCAAAGTAGATTGATTAAAATCTTTGAAGACTTTATTTGCAGATAATATTCTTGCAAATTGAGGAAATTGATTTTTGCAGAGAAGAGGAAAATGCAGAGAAAATTTTCAAATTGGAGTTTATTGATGATTTTATTTAATGACATATGATGAATATTATTCATGGTTTTTATTGAGAAGATGAAAGGGTTTTTATTTTTAAATCAGAGGAATGAAGAATATGAATGGTTATGCAAAGTAGAGGAATTTAATCTTATTCTTTGTAGGTTCCTTATTGATAAAAAAAAGATATACAAAAAAAAAGTAATGTTTTGATGATTTGATGTAGAGAGGAGAAGAATGTGAAAGGACATTCAGATTTCTATATAATGGTTTTGCAGATACATTGATGGAGGATTTTGTGTGGGTGGTATAATATGCAGTGAAGACAATTTTTGAAGAATTTTTTTTAAAAGAAAATACAAATGTTTTTGCAGGAATGAATTAAACAAGGATGAAGACATTATGCAAAGAACTCACAAATTGAACCATCTCAAACATAAAGACATTATGCAATTGATTGTGCATCAGGTGAATTAATTGTACAAAGATCATGAGACTGATATTTAGATTGGATTGAGTATGATTTCAAAGGTATATGCAAACTCAGAGAAGACAAGTTATGTAATGGTGCAAATCAGATTGACTTGCAATCATTTCTTACACACTAAGCAGTATGTTTTGATAATGGTGATTGTATTTTCTAGTGAGGCTTTATGTGCCAGTGAGGCTTGTATGGTCAGTGAGACCTCTTTGTAGCAAGTGAGGCATGTATGGTCAGTGAGACCTGTATGTAACCAGTGAGGTTCTTGATTAAGCTAGTGAAGCATTTTAGAGTGGTTTTTCTTCCCCTAGAGGGTTTTCCACTCATCAAAACTTGTGTCATGTGTTTTCTTTGTGATTATTTATGTTGCATCTATTTGATTATCTTTATTTAAGTTTTCCATATCATAATGATTATGTTCTTCAGTGAACTCCTTTGTACAAGCTTTTTGAATCAAGTTTTGAAATGTTAAAAATTATACAACACTGATTCACCCCTCTCTCAATGTTGTATTGTACTCTAACAAGTGGTATCAGAGCATAGGTTCCCTATAGAAGTCTAATCATCTTGGGTAGGTCTTGAGTGTGGAGTACCATGGGTAAGTGCAAAAGAAATAGAGAAAAGAAAAATGTCAAGTCTCCTACTGATCAAAAGAAACCATCTATACCAAATTCAGATGTTGATATAAAATCAGTTGATAGAAATGTCTCAAAAGGTGAGTCAAGGGTTCCTTTCTTTAATGGTTTAGACTTTTCTGTTTGGTGTATTAGAATGCAAATCTATCTATCCTCTTTAGGGTATGGTGTTTGGATGTCTATTGAAAATGGGTTTTTTTGTTTCCTCTCAATCACCTATTACTATAGATAACAAAGAGGCTTATGAATGTAATCATATAGCAAAGAAGGCCATTTTATCTAGATTATCTAATGGAGTTTCTTGCAAAGTTATGTATTGTGAAACAACTCAGGATATGGGAAGGAGTTGATTAGGATTTATCAAAGTGATGCACTTGAAGGGGAAGACAACTTGGTGTTTGAAAAGAGTGACAATGAAATGAGACATTCACATGAAGAAGATCTTTTTGTGGGTGAAGATGGACATGAGTTTGATGAAGATGCTTGTGAGTTTGATATTGAAGGAGAGCTCATATGTGCTCTGAGTATGATCAAGAAATACAAAAAGGAGAACCATAAATCAGAGTTGTAACTACAATAGGAAAAAGAATCCAAAGACAAAGTTATTTTAGATTTTGAAAGAATATCTTCTGACCTTGAAGATGCTAGAAATCTAATTATAGATTTGAGAAATCAAGTTGGTGAATCAGATAAATTAATTATCAATCTGAAGATAGAGGTTGAGGAAGATAAAAAGATAACTGATGTAACAAAGTCTGAGTTGGAAGTTAAATAGTTGAGTGTCAAAAGCTTGAAGGAGAAATAGTTTCTTTAAGAAAAGATCTTGAGGATGAACTAGAAAGCAGTTGGAAAAGAATCTAAAGTTTGAAGAGAGCTCAAATTAGTTGCATGAGATGTTGGGCAAACAGAAGCATCATAAGAACACAACAGGTTTAGGATATGAAGAAGGAGAGTGTTTCAAAGCTAGAGAAACTCCAAGAAGGAAAACTGATTTAAGTCATCATGTTGCTACCCCTGAAGGTAAAAAGAAGTGTGAAGTTGAGGAGAAAACTAAAGCTGAGTTTGTTAAAATGCACAATCAAAGAAGAAATGTCAGAAGAACTACTCTTGTAAGACAAGCATATATGTACAGGTATAATTATGCATTTTTTGGTTATTGTTATATCTATAATCATTTTGGACACAAAGTAGTTGATTGCAAAAGGAATACTAATCTTGTATCTTACAAGTGCAATAATGTTGGTCACATACAAAGAAACTGTAAAATGCATAAAAGGTATGATCCTGCATGGAAGCATAACATAAATGCTCAAGGGATGTCAAAAATGTATTATCAATCATTTGATTATGATTACAATATAGTTTGTAATATATGCAACTCTCTTAGTCATAAAGCACATAGTTGCAAAAAAGCATCACCTAATTTGAAAAGGTGGAAAAGGAAAGAAGCTGAAAAAGTTTGGAGGAAGAAAGAACCTATGAAATTTTGGAAGCAGAAACAAAGTCAAGAGAAGACAAATCCTAAACTTGTGCATTTTACACAAGTTACATCATCAGTTGCATAACAAATAGCATGAAGTAAGGGGGAGTTGTTCATGTCCTATCAGTTATCCCCAAGAAGTTTCAAGAAAAAAATCATTTGATGCTTTTCAATATGATGATCTTGTCTTGTTTATCATTCTATTGGATTCTTGCCTATTAATTTTTGAAATGAAGTCCATGATGGTGTTGATAACTATGTTGTTCTTCAGTGTATGTCAGTGATGCAGGTGATCAGTGGTTCATGATAATGCAAATAATATGTTGAGGAAATGTTCTTGATATGTTAGTGAAAATATGAAGTATTGATCATTATGTGTTTTGATCATATGTTTTTGAGCTATGTGTCCTACATGAGAATTGGAGCTTTCAGGTGGATTGGAGAAAGTATCAAAAGAAAATGGTGGACTAGAGATGTTAATTCATGATAATTTGGAAGAGTTTTTGGTATGATAGTTTGACTTGTTTCCTTGATGGGTTTCTTCTTTAATAAGATTTAGGAAGGTATGTGCAAATTGTGTGCTTCTAGTTATGAAGTAGTATCAGGTATGTGCTTCAAGCTATGACAACCTAGAGATGCTTGTGACATTGATGGTGGTGCCTTGCATTTCATTAAGTTCTTCAATTAATTAGGATTGCAGAATCTTTTGTATATAGTGCTAAGAATAGTGTTTTTGGTGTAAGTGTTTTTACTGCTGCAATGATGTTGTTAATATCATTCATAGAGGTAGTTAAAGGTGAGTCTTGAATCCTAAAGAGTAGTGGTACATGATAATCAGGAGTTGGTGTAGTGTCTACTCTATTTTTTTACAGGATTGATTGTCCATTAAGATGTCATTATCATGAAAGTCTTGGCAAGGTCATCTCTAAAGTGGTCATCATGTCATCATGAGTTGTGTGATGAGTAGTTTTCATATTGGTAAGAAGTGGTATTGTGTTGATAATAGGTATTTTATCATAGTGGTTTGACGCTTTGTTTGTTGTGCCTCACATAATGTTGCTCTCAGGTTTTGTGCTTCAGGATGTATATTTTCAGGTATTGCCAACATGGTTTGTTATATGTTTTCTTTAGGATTGTTATTTTTTGTCATCATAGATCATCACATGTTTAAAAGGAAAGTCAACAAGTTTAACAAGGGAAGTTAATTCAGCCTTTGTCATCCGATGTCAAAAAGGGGGAGAAAGAGAAAATGCATCATGTAGTTTTGTTTTATGATGTTGATCATAGGGTTATCATGTTGATCATGGTGTTATGATGTTGAGTTGATATTGGTCTGATTCATGTGAGTTATAATGGTCCTTGATGTCTTCAGAGGCACAAAATGGTTAGAGTTGCAGTTGATTAGAACTTTGGTGCTTTATCTCCTTGTTTGTGGTCATCAGGTTAAGTCAAAGACATCATGTTGAGTTTGACAGTAAGGCATCATAATGAGATTGATAATGTTAAGAATGTTGCATGCATCATGATAAGATTGTCAAAAAGGATGTGTGTGCTTCATTATGACCTTCACGGTAACTTGTTGATGGCACTGATTTTATGCCCTCAAGTTGAAGGCACTAATTTTACTTAAGGAGCTCACAATGGCAATATTGAATAATGAGTCTACTTGCTTAAAGTGTAAAGCTTCATTACATGCATTACATGTGTAGTGCAAGGCATGAGCTTCAAGTCTTGATGAATTTCCTCCCCTTCATTGATATTGGTTTTTAGGTGTATCTCTGCAATGAAGGAATCTTTACAATAAGAGCCTGTTGTTTCTAATTTATTAAAGTTCTAAGAATGATCTTTGTTTCGAGCCTCTAAGAGTTCTTAAATTAGATTTAAATCCTAAAAGAACATATTACAAAAAAATTCTAAGTGAAAGCAATTTATGCATATCATTCTATACTCCAAGCTACTCGTCATCATTGGAAAGCACTTTATGTTCTAATTTCGAAGTGACTTATTATTACAGGTTATGTCACTTAATGTGACTTGTTCAAGGGGTGTTAATACATATGTTCAACCAACCCCTTTACCTTTTTGACTGATCTCCTTTTATATGCGATGAGTGCCAAAAAGACATCAAAGGCTATATTTAAATGTGTGTTGGGCGTGAATTTGTTAATCTGTGGCTACCATTTAAACCTTGACCATCTACCATGTGCTCGAACATTGACGTCCCTTGGAATGTCATCTATGTAAACTATAGTTTTCTTTTTCTTTTTAAATTCTATTTTTAGCATTCTTTCAAGGCTGATTTTTGTGGAAGATTTCCTTCTATTTTTAAGACTGCATCAGTGAGTATCCTATGGAGATAGAAGACAAAAAGAAGAGAGTTTCTAAGAAGGGAAAATCTCTTTTGTGAGATATTATTTTTAAGAAGTTATTTTTTGAAGAGAGATTTTTTATTGGCTTTCTTATGAGAAGACTAAGATGATTTTCTTGGGAGAATATTTTTTTGTCTTTTTGTAGATGGAGATCCGAGTATGAAAAAGATTTTATTTTTCTCTAAGGGCAGATTGAATAGAATAAATTTTAATGTGATGGAAGAGATTAAGAGAGATTCAAGAGTTGGTCTAAGATAATGAATTATTATCAACGTAGATTGATTAAAATCTTTGAAGACTTTATTTGCAGATGATATTCTTGCAAATTGAGGAAATTGATTTTTGTAGAGAAGATTTTCAAATTGGAGTTTATTGATCATTTTATTCAATGACATATGATGAATATTATTCATGGTTTTTATTGAGAAGATGAAAGGGTTTTTTTTTTGAATCAGAGGAATGAAGAATATGAATGGTTATGCAAAGTAAAGGAATTTAATCTTATTCTTTGCAAGTTCCTTATTGATAAAAAAAGATATACAAAAAAAAGTAATGTTTTGATGATTTGATGCAGAGAGGAGAATAATGTGAAAGGACATTCAGATTTCTATATAATGGTTTTGTAGATACATTGATGGGGGATTCTGTGTGGGTGGTATAATATGCAGTGAAGACAATTTTTGAAGATTTTTTTAAAAAAAGAAAATACAAATGTTTTTGCAAGAATGAATCAAACAGGGATGAAGACATTATGTAGAGAACTCACAGATTGAACCATGTCAAATATGAAGACAATATGTAATTGATTGTGGGTTAGGTGAATTAATTGTGCAGAGATCATGAGACTGATATTCAGATTGGATTGAGTATGATTTCAAAGGTATATGCAAACTCAGAGAAGATAGGTTATTTAATGGTGCAAATTAGATTGACTTGCAATTATTTCTTGCACACTAAGCAGTATGTTTTGATAATGGTGATTGTATTTTCCAGTGAGGCTTTATGTGCCAATGAGGCTTGTATGGTTAGTGAGACCTCTTTGTAGCTAGTGAGGCTTGTATGGTTAGTGAGACCTGTATGTAACCAGTGAGGTTCTTGATTAAGCTAGTGAAGCATTTCAGAGTGGTTTTTCTTCCCCTAGAGGGTTTCCCACTCATCAAAACCTGTGTCATGTGTTTTCTTTATGATTGTTTATGTTGCATCTATTTGATTATCTTTATTTAAGTTTTGTATATCATGATGATTATGTTCTTCAGTGAACTCCTTTGCATAACTTTTTTGAATAAAGTTTTGAAATGTTAAAAATTATACAACACTGATTCACCCCACCCTCTTAGTGTTGTATTGTACTCCAATAATATTAACCAAATCTGCTATCATAGAGTGTTTCATGCTAAACAAACAAGATCTCACAAAAATTGATCTTCAAAAGAGTGAGGAGGACTATAGCAGATTGAGGAAAACTTATCAGAGTGATGAGCTTCCAAAGTATATGAGGAAGGGTTTCAATAACAAAAGGATACCTATCTCCCCATCTTGTGGTGAACCATTTTTAGTAGATGATTTTGCAGTATACTTCAAGAGGACATACTTTTCCTTGTGTCAAGTGTTGGGAATAGATGCACAGGATAGGATGCTAGTCAGTCTTATGATGATGGCCATGAGGATTCAAAATCTAGAGGTGAATATTGAGTTTGATTTTGCTTCAGTGATTGAAAAAGGATTACATGAGGAATTTCTTCAAATAAGAGAAAATAAGGTTCCCATTACCTTTAGGCATTACTCCTTATTGTGCCACTTAATCTTGTATCAAAATAGAAATTGGTGCACCCAAAGAATGAACATAAGAATGCTTGATCAATAGGGCAAAAGAATGCTAGTACAATGTTGGTGTTATTTTTGGGACAGCGGGTGCAAGAATAGTAACTGTAATTTTTCATGATGACTTTGTAATCAAAATTATGACCACTCTTGGTAGTATTTCACCATGGCTACTTGCTGAAATAAGGGAGTTTTTAAAAACCTTTGTCATTAAAACCGGAAAAGGGACACACACATAACTTTGGTGATTGGTTTTTCTTGCCTGATCATACAGTAATAAGGATTTATGGATGCCCTCACCCTCCCCACATTTTGCCCAAATTTGTTCCTCCTTGTTTGACATTTTTAGAATTCATGTGGCAGATGTTGTGGATAGAAAGGGATGTTATGAAAAAATAGAAGAAGGGTACATTTTTACCTGACTTGACTGTGTATGGAGGGCTCTCCATTGGTTCAGATACCCTTGAAGAGTTGTAGGATTACTTGAAGGGCAGGTATTCTTTGAGATCTAAAGTGGAAAGGGTCTTTGACCCTGAGGGACATATGAATTTTGTAAGGCAAGTGATTCTCACCAAGATAGGGATCACCCATGAGGTGGATAATAATGAAGATGTGATAAGGAATTGTGTCACTCCTCAAGAAGTGTTTCAAAGAAAGAGGTAATGGGAGATTTTGATGAAATTAGAGGAAGAAAGGAAGAAAGAGGACCCTAATTTCCTAGGATTCTTTATGGAAGAGGGAAATTCTCTTAAGAGAAATGATTTGATGATTGATAACTTTGAAAAGTTATATGATAAGTCAACTAGAAGATTTGAGAGCCATCCCACAAAGATTACTAAGCTTCCTATTAAGAAACCAAGAGAAGCTGTGATCTTTGAGCCTCCCCTTGATGCATTTTCAGTACAACAATTTTCACCAATTTCACCTCTAGAGAAACCAAGCTCTAAGAGACAGAAAATTGATGATTTAACTCCCCTAGTTGTTGAAAACAAGGTAGATAACTAAGAGGGGGGGTGGATCAGTTATCTCAAAATTTCCTTAATTTTGTTATCTCAATATTCAGTGTTATATCAAAACATGAAAGCATATGTAATCATAAGAACATAAATAAAATCAATACATATAACACAAAGATTTTTACATGGAAACCCTATTAAGGGAAAAACCATGGGGTGACTAACGCAAGATTGTGTTCTCTGTTAAAAGAATAAAGGAGTACAAAATGGCACTTGCCAATTAGGGCTCACTGTCCGAGCACACTACTCACAAGAGGCACACTGCCTACAAGAGACTCATTGTCTACAGAACTTATAGAAGATAGTCAAGTGTTTGAACCGATGAGAAGCATCTACAAATGCAAGAGTTCGGTTCTGGTTAGGCACAATATACTGATCTGACGCACGTCATTCTTCCTCTTTTCAATGTTGTTATTCAGTCACATACCAGACTTGAATTGATGTTCTCACACTTATCCCTGCTTTCCTTCACACCTTATTTCTTCACATCTTCAACACACACACTTACATGCTAGAATCCATCTGTATATATATTTGCATCAAGGATTTTCATCAGCTTTCTAGTCGGCAATAAGAACACTCAAGATATTTGCAAGTTATTGATCTGTCAGCTGAATCCATGCTTGATTTGTGATGCGTATCAAAAATATAGGCATAGAAGTCATAAATCATGTTGGATAACAATGTATAATATCACAAATTGCTTGATCAGGACCTTTTACACATCCGGATTGAAGTCTGATACTCTGCCAGTCAGTTCTTCCTCTGTCTGCTCTGCCTGATTGGAACCCAACACTCAGATCTTCATATCTTTTTCTTGCTTTATCACCGGAGGTTAAATCTTTGGATTACACTAGTCATGATACCCCTCTTGACTTGTCCAAGTCCACAACTTACTGAGTTACACCATCTAAGAGATCCGGACCTGATTATCGAACCTTGTTACATACTCTGTTCTTGTTCACTGGACCAAAATAATCTTCAATCTGACTTCTGGTATAGGAATACTATGTACTGCAGATGTGTGGGATAGACTTTGTTTCCATCAATGACAACACTTATGAAGCCACACAGTGTCTCTTGCCAACAATCTCCCCCTTTGGCATTGATGGCAACACTTAGTGAAAAATGGCTAAGTGTCATAGTAACTGCCCCTTGGCTAATGCTCTATCTTTTGCACTATTTTACCGGAGCTCCCCCTTAGTTGGGCTCCACATTTTTCACTACTCTTCACTCCCCCTTTGACATCAATGGCAAAGGGCGGAATCCGCATACCAAAATTTGGCAAAAATTATTATATACATGGCCGCATATGTACATACAAATCATAAGATAAACTTACATATACTTGAGTATGTCTACAAAAGTAGTCTTTAGCTATACAAACTCTGTGGCCTAGCTCCTCTTCATCCTATCCAAAATGGAGATGTGACCACTCAACAAAAATGCATATGCTTCTGTCCTTCTTAAGTCTGCTGGATCACTGGTCCGGGCTGTGGTTTGAGCTTCTGTTAAAGCCTCATGCATTGCCTCTAACTTAGGGATAATTATCCCTCTGAGTTCACCCATTCTGTTCATTATGTTTTTCTTTTCTTTGCCTAACTTCTTTATTTCATTTATAATAACAATAGCCTGGCATTCTTGATTCATTAGAGAGGAAGAAAGAGGGTCAAAATTCTGAACTAGGCTTGACAGTTTTTTTTCTTGTTCTTTTACTTTCTCCTCAATGTCTTTTGTCACTTTAGGCCAAGTCAGACAGAATTTGAATAGGTCCCCACCATCTTTGAGAGCATTTTCAAGGCTCTTTATTTCAATATCTAGAGTCCTCCTATCATTTGCAATAAGTCCTTATACCTCAATGAATCTTTTCCCAGAAACTCCTTCCAGACCTTTGCTTCTGCTGATTTCTCTAGAGATTCAAAATGAGTGTTAACAGAATTCACTAAGTTTTTCAAGTTATCGGATGGTGAGGCTAAAGGATCCTTTTGATAGGATGGCATGATCTTCTCTAGCATCCTGGATACAATCTCCAATAGTTCACAGTCCTCCATGTAAGATTTCAAGAGTTTTTCTTTTGCTTTGGCTTGAGCAAAAGATGTTATTTTCATTGTCTGAACCGGGGAGAGAGAGTCAAAATTTAGTGGTCCTTGAAATAGCTCAGGTTCATCCAGCTCCATCATTTCTCTATCTAAGAAGTTCTTCACTATCTTTACAGTGTCTCTTGCTGGTGATTGAGTCTTCTTTTCTTTTGGAATATCAGAACAGTCATCATTAGTCTTTTTCGCTTGTTCTTCTTCTTTTCCCTTAACCTCTTCTTCTTGAATCTTCTTCTCCTCTCTTCTACCTTCTCCTTCAGCTTCAGAGTCTGGAATGTTTTTCATAGATGTAGTGGGATCCAGAGGAGAGATGTCACCTATGTTTTCTGCTTCATGAACTTCCTCTTCCATAACTAAGGAGTCTAAGTTCTCAGAGATTTCTTCATTTATTTTCTTTAATTCTTCGACATCATTGTCAGAAAATTCTTCATTGATTACATTTAATCTTTCAACATCCATGGTAGAAGGTTCTTCATCTGTTTCATCTACAATAGGAAGATTGAATCTCTTCAAGGCATTCCAGAGGATATCTTTTGTTTCACTTGCTACTTGGTCTGTTTCTCCAAGCATGAGTTTATTTATTCTCGCCTTACTCTGGAACTCATCCTTACAATCCTTGAAAATAATTTCCATTTGTTTTGGAGTGATAGAAGGGTAAAGCTGTATCATTATTTTCTCCTAGATTTCTAAGTCTTTAACCTTTGCATTCTCTTTTCTCATCTCAAGTACCTTTTCTAGGCTCTTAGGAATCAATGATATAATTTCAATGAAAGCTTTATTGTAAATGTTCAAGTACTTGACAGTAGCCTCTTCAAGAATTCTCTTGTCAGCATCACTGTATGCATCATAGAACTCAGTCACTGGTTGCAGGTTCCCATCCATAGTAACTTCCTTGATGATGTCATCAATGGAAAGAGTGGGCTTTTCAACAAATTCCTTTGCCTTCTCTTCCTCATTTTTGCTAGCAGAGAACTTCCCAGATGTTCTCTTCTTCTTTATTTCCCTAATTTTCTTCATCTGATTTTGTTGCCTCATCATCTTTATGGCTTGTATATGTCCTTGAGGCTTTGGTCTTCATCCTCTTTTCTCCTTTTTCGGATGTCTTGACTTCTGTTTTGGTAGACTTTGAGCTTTTGGAAGTGACAGGAGTAGAGCTCTTGGAGGATTTAGTCCTAGAGGAGGTTTGTGCAAGGGCACTTTCTTTCTTTTCTTCTTGTCTTTCTTTCTGTACCTTCTCCATTTCTCTCTGTTAGCATCTAGAGCCTCCTTTGATATGCCAAATCTTTTGGCAAATTCTTCAACTTCCTTTCTTACTTTTCTCTTTATCTTCAGTTGTCTTAACTCAACATGTATTTTCATACTTAGCTCTTCAAAGGTGCCAAACCTTTCTGCTTCAGTGTCCTTAGGATGGCTTAGCAGGTGTTGAACATGTAGCTCCAAGATTTTTTCATCGACCTCATATCACATAGGCATTATCCATACAGTTCTTGGCTCAACTGCCTCCATTAGGCATTGATCAGTGTCAACCATGAAGTAGACAATATCCTTGTATTTGTCAACTATCGATTGTGGTATTCTTTCTCTAGTTTACATCATGCTTTGGAAATTCTTAAAGTAACCCCAGAGAGCTGTGTTTTGGGCTTGAGCATCACCAAGTCCATACATGTAATCTTTGATCTGAATTGCAATAGGTTTATCATTTTGCCAGACCTAACCATTTGATCCGGGTAGCTCATTCATATAATAGAAAAACAGACATAGTATTAGACTACCATATTTAAAGGAATTTTTCTTATCCTTTTTAATCTTTTGCAAATTCTCCAACAACTGATTTAGAAGAAGCTCACATAGATCATAATCTGCATCTTCCCTCAACATCTGATATGTAGCATAGATTGTTGTTCCAGACACAAAATTTTCCCTACTCGAATGATAGATTTTGTAGCTGATTATCATTGAGGCAAACTTGACATCCAGATCTGTGATGTCATCTATGGTCATTGCTCTTTTGTCAAATTTTGATCTGGTGGCTTTAGTTACCATTTGGTTCTTCACAGATTTGAGTGTGGGTAACCCACTGGCTGAATGTAGTCTAGTCACTACCCTGATGGCATCTTTAGTTAACTTGAATGGGGTCATTAGCCACATAAAATTGTCATGCATCCTACTTAGAACATACCGGACCCAATCATCCTCTGTAAAACATGGAAAATGTATGCAATGTCCAAAGTGTTTATCCCGGAGAGCCTTGAATTTAGGTTTGAGTTCAAAATTATCATCTATTAGTTGTTTGTGATAAATGTCCATCAATTTTGAGTCTCCAAATTCTTCAATATTTGCATGGATATAAACCCTAACATCTTCTACATGCAAGACTCCATGCAGAATGCTAGAAAATGCACCCAAGGGATCAACTTCTAGAGATTTGTAAGGGTTTTTATTGAATTTAGGTCTCAGCCTATCAGAAATATTGACAACCATTGGAGTAGCCATTTTGCAAGAGATTCAGAGAGAGATTTTTAGAATGAAAGTACCTTTTCATGCTTTAGGGTTTGAAGCAGGAGCCGGAATGAATCACTAGTTGAATTCAATTTTCAGTTGAACTTGAGTGAATTGTAGAATCTTCTTCGCAGATCTCTTCTTTTCTTCTTTGTGAGTGCAAGTGTGTAAATAATGAGTGAAAGAACCCTTTTATCCTTGCGCAAACCCTAATTTCCTTTTGTGATAAATGCACAACTTAAGTTATTTGGTTGCCTTGTTTTGAGAGAGATTTTCTTGAATCACTGCACGAAACTTAGAATCATTGTCTGTGAGGATTGACAACGAATCTTCTTTTCTTCAATCATGTCATGGGTCTACAGATCAAAGCATTTCAATTTTGAATCATACTGGATCTGTCTGTGAAATTCTGCTTTACCGGATAGCTATTATAATTGGATTAACTTGAGTGGTTACAAATCTTGCAAAACTCCATGTGGTCCTTTCACATTTTGATTGAAGGTTATTTGGAGGTTTTTCTGAGAACCCTTTAATCCGTAGCGTCAGATGTTTACTCAATGTACCAAATTTAGGCACTAGCTAACTGGCTGGGGGAAATTGTTTTTCTTTGTGACTCCCTCTGAGCTAGAGCTCACCTTTTTAGTTTCCAAAAGGAATATCAGCACCAGATTTCGGTGCAGATCCATTCCCAATATTCATTATACTCCTTTTTATCCAAATCTTGCTTATCTCCTTTTGAACTTCATCCACATTCACTTTACCTTTGCCCTTATCTTGTTTCTGATTATGTTCCACCAGACCTTTTTTATCCTGATTTCTACTTCTACAGAATTTGGCAATATGACCGGATCTATTGCAATTGTAACATACAACATTTCTTTGCTTATTTGATTGATATCCTCTTGATCTGCATTGATTGGCCATATGTCCCATTCTATTGCATGCAAAGCATCTACCATTGAATGAATTGTTTATTTACATATTTTTGCATTCATGAGATTTGTGACCATACCTTTTGAAATTAAAACATTATCTGGAGAAGGATGGAGTATTCTAGTTCATTCTCCTCTTGCACTGAGTTGCTTTATGACCAAAATTGTTACAATTGAAGAAGTATCCATTGAAGGATGAATATCTTTGAGCATTTGGTTACCGGAGGTCTTCTAGGCCTGTTTCTTTGATTTCCTAATCCAAAGTTCTTCTAACTGGATCCAGAGCTTTCACCTTTCTCATATCCCAAGCCATACTTATCATCTACCCTCTTTTGGATTTCAAGAAGAACTTCAAGTTGGGCTGAGCTTATATTGAATTTTTCTTTGTATTCATTTGCAGTTTGAAGATCTTGTTTAAGAGTGTCTATCTGATTCTCAAGTTGTTTTTCATTGTCTCTAGCTTCTTCAAGATTAGATTCAAGATGCTTGATTATTCTGTCCATTTTGTGACAGTCCTCTATTTTTTTCCTTGAGGGATTGTTTTAGATTATCTTCAATCTTTCTTTTTTCTTCAATTTCTTGGGTGAATCTCATAACCCCTGATTCCATTTCATGCCTTACCATAATGACTTCTTTTGACAGCTTCTCACATACTTATTTTTCTCATTCAGATCTTCATTAATATCATTGACTTCACTTTGATTGGCTAATTTTTGAAGTAGTTCTTTTCTCTTTTTCACAGAGATACTAAGTTTTTCTTTTAGCTCATTTATGAAATCATCAGCTTGTTTGAGTCTGGTGGTACCTACATAAGCAATCAGGTTTTAAGCATTTAAATATGCAGGCCCCTTCCCAAAAATCCAAAAAGTTCTATCTCTTTTGACCTCTGCAATGCTAAAAAATGCAAAAAATTAGTCATATGCATGTGTCTTTGTATATACAAAGGTGTTCGTATATACATACAGGTCAAAATGTGCATTGGAGGGTCAAAAATCTCTATCGCCCTTTGAAAAATTGAGTTAGGTGCATTTCTGATTGTATATCGGGCTCTAAAAGGTGCATATACAAAGGGGGAATCTTTCACAGATTCTGGGGAATATTCTTGCTTTGTATATCGGGTTATATACAAAGCAAAATATACAAGGAGGTGCAAATATACATTTGCTACAGTGGCGAGGTAGAGATGCATGTGGTGGGGCTCGTGGATATACAAGGTGGAATGTATATGCAATATACATTTGAGCGCACATACAATGGTTAGATACATTGCAGGAATATTCTGGAGAAGATTCCTTGTTTGGAGATGCAAAGGAAGACATACAATTCATACCTGATGAAGATTTCAATTTGCTTCATAAACATTTGGGGTCCGTGGCATGCATGTATATGGCATTTGCACATGCCGATATACAAAGGGGATATGCGAGGAAAGATGATGCAAAGTGGACCCGATGGTTGATTTTCAATTTGTTCTATGATGTTTTGGGGTACGCCTTGTATAAAGGTGCTTGTATATGTATTTTGCATATACAAAGGGTTTTTGAGGGGTGAAAATGGCAAAATGAAGAAAGGAAAAGTCAGCGATAGGAGCATGAAGTGCCTATGTGGCATGTTTTCACTGGTAGGTGACTTTTCAGGGTGTTTTGAGCCATTTATCACAGTGATGGATTTTGGATCGACGGTCAGGTTTTGAACCTTCGATGATGGCTTTTTTCCTTGCGTCTACGGTCATTTTTTGAGTGGAAATTTTCCATGGGTGCACTGTTACTGTTTCTGGGAGGATCTACCGGTGGTTGAGCCATTATGGCAAGATTGCGGATAGGCATGGGCCAGTGGTTGAATGGTCAAGTACCTGATTTATGACGGGGAGTCTTCCAGGAGCAACACAGGGCTCGAGCTCAACCATTCCTCACCCTTCTCTTGCTTCTTCCTATTTTGTCTCCTACTGCATTTATTATTTTGAGTGCCAATCTAGTCATGCATTGTATCTGGCGAAGTTTTGACTTGCAATGTAATTAATTTGATGAGTACACAATCTTGGTATAAAAGCCAAACTGTGTTACTCATTGGAGTGGTTGAAGACTTGGGCATTTTGGTGTAAATAATGAAGAACAGGGCATGATCCTAGGTTGTTTTATCTCATTCTGGAGTTTATGAGTTGCATCATGAATGTATTTTGCACGTATGTTCAGTTTCATGTTGATATAGATGAAAAATGCTCTTATGCATGTGTTTATCTGTTTGTCTCCTTTACTGCATGCATTTCCTTTTTTTGAATCTGGCTGCTAAGGGTTTCTCAGATTCTAGGGTATAAGTTTTTGTATCACATGCTTCATCTCTGACTTCCATTCAAGGAGTGGATTAAATTGTTTTAGGTTAAGCATGGAGAAGGTTGTTTGTCAGCAGGGATATCTGTAAGTAGAGACAGCTAAATACCCATTCTTGGGTGATGTTTGTAAGGCAAGCATCAATCCAGCCCCTTGAAACTTGAATGCTAGTTGTAAACCATCTGTTGCACACGTCTAGTTGACTCCTTGCCCTGAGATAGGCACCGATCTGCTCCTGGGTTAGTAGTCATGACCCAAAACCCCTTGTCTTGCATCCAAATCATCATATCGACCTTTTCATAACTTCCACCTGTTAGTTGTAGGAGTAGGATTAGGAACCCCCTGCATACTCTCATCCATAACCAGACACATATGTCCAAGAATGTTGCCAACCTTGTGATCTATCATGTAGATCTTGGTCCACACATGAGAGTATTCTGCCTATTGCTGCCAAGCTAAATCTTTTTGTCATTGAGCTAGTCAATGTTACACATTTATTAATAGGGATACCCCCTTGGTGTGGCAGAACCAGAAGTGAAGGGGAGGTAGCTCACACAACCTCCCGTATCTATTGGCCGAATCAGCCTATGCATAGGAACTGGCAAACCCTCTACCAATTCGAAGAAAATAACCAACAGAATTGGCGACTCTGCTCGGGACAATTTGATGAAAACAGAATTTATTTTTATCCATCCGAGTCATCAATAGATTTTGGTGACTCCGCTGGGGATTGATATCCAGATCTTTCATGTGAATGATGGTGCTCTGCTGGATGAATGAACTCAGAAACATATTTGATGAGCTTTTAGTTGTTTGAAAATTTTGTCCTCTCTGGAGAGGTGGTGACTCTGCATAAGATTTAAGTGCACATGAAAGGTTGATGTATGTTGTTGTGATAAAAGAATGTTCTGTTCAGATTGTAGCATCTGGATGAGACAAGGTACTTGGTTTCCTCCCACTTGTATTTGTTGTTTTATTGCATAAGTTAGATGCTAGGGGAAGCCTTAGGTCTTAGGCAGACAAAGGATGTCTAAGAGTAAGATTTTTATAAATCCAAATATGTATTCACCCATACTCAGTCAAGAGGGGGATGAAATGTTGAATAAAAGAATAGAAGAGATAAAAAATAGGTTGATATTCTTAGAGGCTAGGAAGGCCCAGTTAAATAGCAGTAACCCTATTGTGTTTGCCAGTCAGAATGGTAACCCTCTTGTTAGCCCTTTTGATCCTCTGTGTGACAAATTAGATTTGTCATGGGTTGATTATCAAGTTGAAAGTATGCCTACTAAAATTTACAATTAGATGCCCAAATTTAATGGACACAGTGTGTGTGATGGGGGTGCACATATCCAAAAATTTTACAGTTTTATGGAAAGACATTCGTTTAGAGATGAGGATATGTGGATGAGGTTTTTTGTTAGATCCTTTGATGCAAAAGCTAAAGATTGGTATTTGAGCTTTCCAAAGAGATCCTTTTCCTATTGGGATGAACTTGCTGACTGTTTCAAAGAAGAATTTGGAAGAGAACCTGCTGATCTTGTTGCAAGATTAATAGAAATTAGGAAACAAGATAAAGAGCCCTGTATTGATTTCAGTCATAGATTTGCAGTAGCCCTTTCACAAATCCCTAAAAACTTCAGACCTGATATTTCAGCCTGTGTTGGCATATATTTTGAAGCTTTTGAGGAGGGCTCTAGTGCATTGTTGAGGGAATTCAAGATAACAAGTATGCAGATGGCATACAAGTTTGTAGAAAATATAGAAAAAATGAGAAATGAGTACATGCAGAATTCCGTGTCCACAAGCTTTGGTGTGAATAATAGTTGTATGGCTGCAAATGACCAAGTGATTATGGCATCATGTGAAGGTAAAAATGAGAATGAAAATACATCAGTTGAGCATGCCAGTAGAAGGATCAATGATAACCCCCGTTGCAAGGTTGAGGTGTCTGGTTCTGAAAATAATGATGAGGTTATGGACAAAAATGAACATTTGTTTGAATGGATTTGTGGAGATGATTGTGAATATTGTGCTCAGGATAGAGAAGAAATAAGCAGACAGAGCAGTAGTTCCATGTGTGAATCAATGCCTTCTTTTCAGACACATGGAGATGATGAAGAGTAGTCAAAAATTGAAACAAGTGCTAGTGTTAAGCATGATTGTTCTTCATTTGATTATAGTTTTGCTTATGCCATACAGGCTGATACTCCTCCATAGGGTGAATCCATTGGTAATGAAGATGCATGTTCTGCTGCCCATGAACCAGCGGCATACCATGATGAAGTTGAAACACTTGGATCACCCATTTTTGACAAATATGATGATGAGGATCTTTTTTGAGTATGGTGAAAGTCTAGGTACTGTTGTTGATACGGATTCTATTTTTCATCCTGATGAAAGAGAGACCAACATACATCATGAAGGTTATTGTAGAGAGGTGCCAGAGCCCGATTCTTTCCAGCTTGGTGCAGCTGATAGTTGTGTGCACAAAGTGCACAAATATGGATTTGAGAGCTTCTTTCTTGTTATGCCAGCTTATGATTCAATGAGGCCTGATGCTCCTCGTTATATGGTGGACTATGAATGTTTTTAGTTTTTAGTCCAGCTAAGAGATCATTTTACAATGCATGTTGTTGATACAAATGATGACAAGTGCTATATGCCATATAAATATGCATTGTTTCATAAATATAACATTCAGATGTTGCTTGATGCTGATGGTTGTTTGCATAAGGTTGACAGGAGCAAGCTAAATGAGATGTTTGAATATGCAAATGACAAGGGTTGTTTGTGGGTAAATCATGGCAGCATCTTCAGGCTTGACCCAGTGAGATCAGAAGAAAATCAAAGTGTTTGACAGAGGAAAACTCTAGTTTTTCCTTTTTGGTGGCCCTGGGCCACCAAGTAATTTTTAATAAATGTGATTGATGATGCAGGTCAGTGTAACTTCATGACTCTGCGTCCAATGGATATGGGACTGGTCTGCATCCTAGAGATCTGAGGTTCTCGCCATGCCTACAAGAGGCATGCGTCCCTAGACAGAGCCACTGGTGGTGCTTGCATAAGCAATTAGGTTTTAAGCATTTAAATATGCAGGCCCCTTCCCAAAAATCCAAAAAGTTCTATCTCTTTTGACATCTACAGTGCTAAAAAATGCAAAAAATTAGTCATATGCATGTGTCTTTGTATATACAAAGGTGTTTGTATATACATATAGGTCAAAATGTGCATTGGCAGGTCAAAAATCTCTATCGCCCTTTGAAAAATTGAGTTAGGTGCATTTTTGATTGTATATCGGGCTCTAAAAGGTGCATATACAAAGGGGGAATCTTTTGCAGATTCTGGGGAATATACATTTGCTACAGTGGCGAGACAGAGATGGATGTGGTGGGGCCCGTGGATATACAAGGTAGAATGTATATGCAATATACATTCGGGTGCACATACAATGGTTAGATACATTGCAGGAATATTTTGGAGAAGATTCCTTGTTTGGAGGTGCAAAGGAAGACATACAATCCGGACTCGATGAAGATTTCAAGTTGCTTCATAAACATTTGGGGTCCATGGCGTGCATGTATATGGCGTTTGTACATGCCAATATACAAATGGGATATGCGAGGAAAGATGATACAAAGCGGACCTGATGGTTGATTTTCAATTTGTTCTATGATGTTTTGGGGTCCGCCTTGTATAAAAGTGCTTGTATTTGTATTTTGCATATACAAAGGGTTTGTGAGGGGTGAAAATGGCAAAATGAAGAAAGGAAAAGTCAGCGATAGGAGCATGAAGTTCCTACGTGGCATGTTTTCACTGGTAGGCGACTTTTCAGGGTGTTTTGAGCCATTTATCATAGCGATGGATTTTGGATCGACAGTCAGGTTTTGAACCTTCGGCGATGGCTTTTTTCCTTGTGTCTGCGGTCATTTTTTGAGCGGGGATTTTCCATGGGTGCACTGTTACTGTTTCTGGGAGGAGCTGCCAGTGGTTGAGCCATTATGGCAGGATTGTGGATAGGCATGGGCCAGTGGTTGAACGATCAAGTACCTAATTTATGATGGGGAGTCTTCCAGCGGTGGCACAAGGCTCGAGCTCAACCATTCCTAGCCCTTCTCTTACTTCTTCCCATTTTGTCTCCTGCTGCATTTATTATTTTGAGCACCAATCTGATCATGCATTGTATCTGGCGAAGTTTTGACTTGCCATGTAATTAATTTGATGAGTACACAGTCTTGGTATAAAAGCCAAACTGTGTTACTCATTGGAGTGGTTGAAGACTTGGGCATTTTGTTGTAAATAATGAAGAACAGGGCATGATCCTAGGTTGTTTTATCTCACTCTGGAGTTTATGAGTTGCATCATGAATGTATTTTGCACATGTGTTCAGTTTCATGTTGATATAGATGAAAAATGCTCTAATGCATGTGTTTATCTGTTTGTCTCCTTCGCTGCATGCATTTCCTTCTTTTGAATCTAGCTGCTAAGGGTTTCTCAGATTCTAGGGTATAAGTTTCTGTATCACATGCTTCATCTCTGATTTCCATTCAAGGAGTGGATTAAATTGTTTTAGGTAAACATGGAGAAGGTTGTTTGTCAGCAGGGATATCTGTAAGTAGAGATAGCTAAATACCCATTCTTGGGTGATGTTTGTAAGGCAAGCATCAATCCAACCCCTTGAAACTTGAATGCTAGTTGTAAACCATCTGTTGCATATGTCTAGTTGACTCCTTGCCCTGAGATAGGCACCGGTCTGCTCCTGGGTTAGTAGTCATGACCCAAAACCCCTTGTCTTGTATCTAAATCATCATATCCACCTTTTCATAACTTCCACCTGTTAGTTGTAGGAGTAGGATTAGGAACCCCCTGCATACTCTCATCCATAACTAGACACATATGTCTAAGAATGTTGCCAACCTTGTGATCTATCATGCAGATCTTGGTCCACACATGAGAGTATTTTGCCTGTTGCTGTCAAGCTAAATCTTTTTGTCATTGAGCTAGTCAATGTTACACCTTTAGTAATAGGGATACCCCCCTTGGTGTGGCAGAACCAGAAGTGAAGGGGAGGTAGCTCATGCAACCTCCCGTATCTGTTGGCCGAATCAGCCTGTGCATAGGAACTGGCAAACCCTCTGCCAATTTAGAGAAAATAACCAACAGAGTCTTTCTCTCAAATTATTGACTTCAAAGTGGGATTGTTCAAGATCATCTAGGGTAGACTGAAGTTGTTCCTTCATACCATATGCATCCATTAAGATTCCTAGATCTTCCTCAAGCTGTTAGCCTATGCTAAGAGGAACCTTGCTCTAATACCAATTGTTGAAAACAAGTTAGATAACTGATAGGGGGGGTGAATTAGTTATCTCAAAATTTCCTTAATTTTGTTATCTCAATATTCAATGTTATATAAAAACATGAAAGCATATGTAATCATAAGAATAGAAATAAAATCAATACACATAACACAAGGATTTTTATGTGGAAACCCTGTTAAGGGAAAAACCACGAGGTGACTATCCCAAGATTGTATTCTCTATTAAAAGAATAAATGAGTACAAAATGGCACTTGCCAATTAGGGCTCACTACCTGAGCACACTTCTCAGAAGAGGCACACTGCCTACAAGAGACTCACTGTCTACAGAACTTACAGAAGATAGTCAGGTGTTTGAACTGATGAGAAGCATCTACAAATGCAAGAGTACAGTTTCAGTTAGGCACAATATACTGATTTGATGCACTTCATTCGTCATCTGTTCAATGTTGTTATTTAGTCACATACTGGACTTGAATTGTTGTTCTCACACTTATCCTTAGTTTTCTTCGTACCTTATTTCTTCACATCTTCAACACACACACTTACATGCTAGAATCCATCTAGTATATATATCCGCATCAAGGATTTTCATCAACTTTCTAGTCGGCAACAAGAACACTCAAGATATTTGCAAGTTATTGATCTGTCAGCTGAATCCATGCTTGATTTGTGATGCGTATCAAAAATATAGGCATAGAAGTCATAAATCATGTCAGCTAACAATGTATAATATCATAGATTGCTTGATTGGGACCTTTTACACATCTGGATTGAAGTCTGATACTTTGCCAATCAGTTCTTCCTTTGTCTGATTTGCCTGATTGGAACCCAACACTCAAATCCTCATATATTTTTCTTACTTTATCACTAGAGGCTAAATCTTTGGATTACAGTAGTCATGATACCCCTCTTGACTTGTCCAAGTCCACAACTTACTGAGTTACACCATCTGATAGATCTGGACCTGATTGTTAGACCTTGTTACATACTCTGTTCTTGTTCACCGGACCAAAATAATCTTCAATCTGACTTCTAGTATAGGCATACTATGTACTGTAGATGTGTGGGATAGACTTTGTTGCCATCAATGACAACACTTATGAAGCCACACAGTGTCTCTTGCCAACAGTAGTATCATATGAAATGATAGAGGAAGTGGGGGATATAGTGGAGGTTGCTAGTGTACTAAGGCACATGAAGGATGATACTGAGGTTGATCAACAACTTCTTGAACATGAGACTAAGGGTCATAAGCCTTATGCAAGGCTAGATATGCAAGTACAAGGTGAATAGGAGTTGCATGAAGATGAAAGAGCAATAGCCTCTCTTAGGTTTATGGAGGATGATGAGTTTGTGAGGACTTCTGAGTTCAAAGATTTTTGGATCAAGATGAAAATGAAGGAGTTTGAAGAAAGAGTTCAGATAAATAAAATGGGAACTAATGAATCCCAACATGATCAAATTGTGGCTCAAACCTTGAAGGAGCTCAGGATAAATGAAGTGAATGTTAGTCAACAAGAAGCTAGAGAAATGGTGTTGAAGAGCAATATGTTAATCATCCTAGGGATGGAATTGAAGAAAATGTTTTTTCTTGACCAAGTAAGAAATCAGGAAGATTCCATGTTAATTGCAAAATTTGATTAAGAAGAAGGCATGAGTGGCAGTAGGTATAAACCTAAGATTGAGACTTTGGCAGGTTTTGGGCAAAACAAAAGAATATAGAGAAGCCAAGGTTATTGGATGTAATGCAAGAAATGAGGGGAGCCGCTATGGTTAAAACAATCAAGGACACTTCTGCACTAGAGGAAGCCACTATGACATTGCATTCATCCATGTTTACTCAAGCTGCTATTAGGAATATGGAACTCAAATTGGTGGAATATGAGAAGGCCCAAATTGTTATGAGTGAAGAAGTAAATAGATTGTTTTTGGAGAATGTAAAACTAAAACAACAATTGAAAGGAGTTGATTCCTCTCAAGGCAATGAGATTGTGATTTATCAGCCTTTCACATCTCATGAATTTGGTGCTGACACATTTCCTATAGATCAAGTAAATGCATTAAAGCAAGGTTGGGAAAAGGAGATTGAAGACTTGAAAAAACTCAATGAAGTCACTAAAGAGGGAGTGAGATGTCAAATCTTTGGTGTATTGGAAAAGGTTTTAGAGCATAGGGTCAAGCTTGTTATGGATAAGATAGAAGATGTGCACGATTGTTGTGTTGCTTTTTCACAAGCTTTAGAACAGATGAAAGCTCATGTCCCAATTTTAGATCCTTTGTTTAAGAAATGACAACCTATTCATCACACTTTGGTAACATTGTGTAAAGTTTTACAAAGAAGTATGGATGCTCCACCAACTCTGAAACCCATTGAGAAGATGGTGAAGATGGTTATTGATGAATTTCAGTATATATCTAAGGAGAGTCAGAAAATTAGAACAAAAATGGAATCCTTTCATATAATCATGTATCAATTTATACCAGAGATTCTAGGGAAAAGTGCTCATCTCAAAGGTCTTGATGATTGGAAGAAGGAATTCAATTAGATGTTCCCAATGTAATCACTCATTTGCAAAAGATCAAGAAGTGAATGTTCATAGTTTCAATCTAATCTGCATGGAATAATTGCATTGGATTTAGGCTATTCCAAGTTTTTCATAGAAGTCATAGGATTGTTGAATAAAAGGTAGAAGGATCATTTGGAAAATGTACCACAAATTTAAGAATATAAATGTCCAAATGATTATACAGTATTTTAGTGGGAATATGAATATTTGGCTTCTCCTGAAGATTAGTCTTGTCCTAGAGTATTGTGAAATGATCAAGTCTTGTGAAGAAGAAACCCTGCTAGATCCTTGGATGTGCCTCAGTTCTATTTTTGGCCTTTTATGATGTTTTATTTTCATAATAATTCTCCTACATCAAAGGTATTAATGTAGCATTTTAGTCAGTGTAATTAAATATAAAACAAAAGATAATCAATGTAATTAAAAGTTGCATCCAGGTGGGTGGTTGAAGGGTTGTAACAATTTGAAGCTTGTCACTTCCTTCATCTACCTATAAGAAGGAAACCATGATTGATTGTTAAAAAAGGGGGGATTGATTTTTGGGAATAAAACTATACATTGTAAAAACCTTCTGAAGCAAAGTAATGGAGAAAGGGAAATAACTTGGTGCCTAAATTCTGGTTTCAATTGTTGTGTTGAGGTTATTGGTAACAATTATCTGGTTGTCTCCAATTTGAATTTTTCCTTGTTACTTAAATTAGTGTATCAAGTATATATCTGGTTTATCAAAGCAAATTCATGTTTTCTGTGGTTTATTTGATTGGTTTCTTCAAGTAAGAATTAAATTCATTTGAATAAGTCATAGTAACCTGGAAGATTCATTTGGATTAAGAAAAGAAGAGATCAGTAATTAATTTTCTTGCATGTTTATGCAGGTCATAAACATCAGAGTGCCAAAAATTTTGAGTTATGACAGGTAGGAGAACACATATCAATCTATATTTTGACTCTGTTACCTAGTGGAAGAAAGGCACCAATCATTTTTTCTCCAAAACAATTCCTTGTAAAAATATTTTCTTGTAAAAATCTTTTCGATACATTTAGTTTTCAGTTGTAGGAGTAGGAGTAGTAGTTAGTTTTGTATTTTTATTTTCTATTTCAAACCCTCATGCCAGTGTGAAATAGATTGTTAGATGATGATTTAATTGAAAAAATTGTGATCACACAAACTCGACAAATTTGTATGATGTTTTTAATCTACTTAATTATCATCAGTTAATCCCAGAAAGTTAACAATCACTGGTGATAAAGGTACACCCACCTAGGCATAGTAGAGCCTAAAGAGCAGGGAATTCTAACCATCTTGGTTGATTCCATTCATTGGCCAAATCACTTGTTGAACCTGATCATAAAGCTTGGCATAATTTTAGGGTTTAATAATCTACTGATTTGGGACCCAACATATTGGCGACTATGCTGGGGAGTTGCTTAGGATTTGAATCTGATCCCAAAACTCTATGAAATTGAAATTATTTAAGTTTTTCCTCTTTTTCAAAAAAGGAGGTGGCGACTCTGGTCAAAAATCTCTATGAAATTGTTGTATGAGTGATCAATTGAATCAGAGAGGTTAAGTTTTAGACATTAGAGCATTACAGTTTCTCCTAACATGGATGGTAGAAGATCCTTACACCACAGAAACCTAAATAATTTAGTAAATAAAGATTGAAATAAAAAAATGGTCAAAAAATAATAAGGATGGTTTGAAGCCCCCTCCCACTTAAAATGCATTTATTAATGATGAAGGAGCTTCTGCAGATGCACCTGTAATTATTGAATTATATGAGAATCTTCAAAATGAACAAGGGAATGCCTCAGAACATCCTTTTAACATATATAACAATCCTTTGTCTAGGAGTGGATTACATAGCAATGAAAAGTTTCCACCAAGAGGTTCTCACAATCTTCCTAAACAAGATAGCCTATACAGATCTGTATTCCAATTTAAACTTGATCTCCAAAAGATGAAATAATTTGAGGATTGTATGGATGAAGAAATGAGATAGGCTGAAGTGAGAAGAGATCATGAGGAAAGAATGACCCAGCAATATGTTGAAAATTCACAACATAGGCTTGGGGAGCAAACACTTCAAATGGTACACTTTACTAATGCCCATGTTTCTACTTCAACAAGAGAATTGACTGATCAGGAGTTAAAGCAAGACATAGAACAAATGCTAGCAAAAGTTGAAAGGCTTAAGTTAATAAGGCAAAAGGAAATATTGGCTCAAGAGTTGCTCGAGTTGAGTGTCCAACCTATTTAAAATGTGTCACAATATAGACCTATCTGTAATCAAGTTGGATATGTGAATACAAGTGGTTCCTTGATCCCACAAGTGCCCCATAATGTAGTTGGAAATCTTGGCAATACAGGTAATGCTCATCATACACAACAAAATGTTTCTACACCACAAGCTTCAAATCCAATGAGTAGTCCAATGACTTCTCAGCCTATGGGGAATGCTTATCCTTTTCCTCCTAGTCAAGGAGGAGTGAGCTATCAAAACCATGGATATAATTAGCATGTGGGGCAGTATCAATATCAATATCACCCTCCACATCAAAATGTGCAGGTCAATATGAACCCTCCAGGAGGATTTAACCAAAATGTGTAGCAAGGCGTGTATCAACAATATCAATAGTAGAGACCTCAACACCAGCAATATTAGCCTAATAAAAGAAAAAATCCATTTGCAAGGGGACCTATGAATATAGACAGATTTAGATAGCTTGATTTCTTTGGTATTCAAGGATACCCAAATGCAATTGACAATAAGGTAAGAAAAGTAGTCCCAAAGTTCTTTGGAAACAATGTTGTCTTAGGGGAAGATCACGTAAGGGAATTTGAAATAGTCATGGACAATTTTGATATACAACACGAGGATGTTTATATGGAGTTGTTCATGCAGTCATTAAATGATGATGTAAGAGATTGGTACAAAAACTTGCTTGATGCCTCAATTAGTTCTTGGGCCGAGTTCAAAAGACTATTCAAGGAGCAGTATGGGGATCATTCTGACTCAAAGTTTTCTATACATGAGTTAACAAATATTCAAAAGAGTTACAATGAATCAGTTGTAGATTTTAACACTAGACTCATGAAGTTGTTTAATAGGATACCACCTCATTTGAAGCCTACAGATCCTATGTGCCTAGTGTTTTACCTGGATGCATTTGATCCAAAAACTAGTTATGAACTCAAAACAAGGAATCATCCTATCCTTACTAAGGCATTTAGAGCTACCCTAAATATAGAAAATAATAGAAAGTCCTCAAAAAAGATTGGTAAAAGAGATGAGGTTAAAATATTGCAAAACCTTAAGGCCCAGCAAAATAAGTAGCTAAGAGAAGATAAGCTTGATAAGTTTGGAATGCTATGAAAGATTTATCATATAAAGTAGCAAGGAATGAAAAGGGGATATCTTATGATAAATCTAACTATCATAGGAATGAAAGGCCGAGATTGAATGACATGCATTACAAAACAAACTGGAAAGATGGGAGGCCCTTAGATAGTGATCAGAAGCAGAATTCCAATAAAGATACGGGCCTGATCCATTGAAGAGGCATGGAGCTAATATGGTGGAAGATAATCCATGGTGTGTGCCTTGTAACTTGCCTCATTCTCCTAAGTATTGTGTAGTTGCACAATCAATTCAAGAAAGTGAAGCATAATATGATCAGGAAAGGGATGACCATACTATCAATATGCTGGCAGTCCAACCTTATGGGCTAAATAAATAATATTCATCTTCATAGGAAGATGGATTTGAGTATGATGTAAATCACCAGAGGCATAACATTCATGTTGGTCAGCAGGAAGTGTTCTCTAATCAAGAGGATGGTAGTATAGGAGATCCTCTAATTTGTGCTACAAAATCACAATTAATTCAAATCCTATTGAGAAGACCAACTGAGGAAGGAATAAAAGCAATCATAGTTGCTGCTGTAGCACAAGCTAGAAACAACTATAATCTCAGAAATAGAACTGTGAATTCAGATCAAGGGACACCTAGGGGTTTGTTTGTGAAGGATCAACAAGGTGATAAAAAAACTAACTCAGAATTTTAGAAGAATGATGAAAATGGAAAGCTTTAGAAGATAACTCAAAAGTATGTGCCTAAAGAGGCATCAAGATGTGATCAGAACAGAATAAGAAATGATCATAAGCAGCAGGTGATGGAAGAGAAAAAATCTGCCAAAATAGAGGTGAGCAAAATAGAATTGGTAACAAGTATGCCTTCCTTTGACATAGCACAGACTTTATCTTAGATTAAGATATCAATTCCTTTGTTGGAAATGATGAAAGATGATGAGTATAGAAATAGTGCAATGAAGTTAATTTCAAATGTGTCGAATAAGCCTGAAGGTCAAAACAAGAATAAAGATGAATTAGAAAAGAATGAGAGGCATGTCAATAATGTCAAAGGAGAGATTATGAAGATTCCTGAGATCTACTTAGGAAATACTTTGACAAAGAATCCATCTCAGGTTGATCCTTTCTAAACCACATTATTGATAAATAACAAGTTGGTAAAAAAATGTATGATAGATTCAGGAGCAGCAATAAACATTATGCCCATGGAAATCATGAAAGAATTGGGCTTGTGGGTTGATGCCACATATGGAAAGTGTTATTCCATGGACAATAGATCTGTCCTTGTCATTGTGGTCATATGGGATGTGGAGTTAAAGTTGGCTTCTTACCATGAGGCTACATATAAAACTAACATTACCATGGTTGATATTCCTCCATACTATGGCATGTTGCTATCCAGATAGTGGACTGTTGCAGTTGGAGGGAATGTTCAATTAGATTTATCATATGTAACTATACCTGTTAATGGAAAAGATGTTAATCTGTACAGAGATCCATAGTCTAAACAAGTGGTAGAACATATTGATCCTAACTAGATGAATTTCTTCTGTGATGTAGATTTGGGAAGTTTCAAGATTGAGCATTCACAACCTCAGTTATAGAATAGTGATCTAATCAGCAATGAAGTTCAATTAGATAAATCTAGTATTTGGCAAATGTACTTTGATGGCACCTGCAACAAAGAAGGTAATGGAGTAGGTGTGGTTTTCATTGCACCCAGCAGTAGGACATTTAAGTACTCATTCCTGTTATCATTTGAGTGTACTAATAACATAGCAGTGTATGAGATATTGTTGCTAGGCCTTAATATCGCCATTAAATATGGAATCAAGTTACTATCTGTATATGGAGATTCTGAACTGGTTGTTTCACAAGTCAGATCTAGGTATGCCTCAAAGAATAAAAGGCTCAAATAGTATAAACATGCTATATGGGATACTGTGGAGATTTTTGATGCATTTTCCATTGATTGGATAGAGAGGTCAAAGAACCCAATGGCATATTTTCTTGTAAATGTTGCTTTGAAAAGGGATGATCTTACATTGGAAGGCATCTCAGAAGTAGAATTCAAAACTAGACCTTTTGTCTCTGACAATGTGTATAGCTGGCAAGTGTTTAATGATGATGATGATTTGATAAAATTTCTTTAGTGTATAGACTAGTATGAATCCCAAGAGATAGATTTTAATGCTTTTGTTAAAGAAGTAGATGGTAAAGACATTGTCTTTGGTCGAGAGGTCATACAACTAAAAATAAACAAAATCCCAAAAGGCTTAATAGCTCTAAAGCAAGTCTTTGATGGGAATGACAGGTTTATCTTAAAGCAGGCATCAGTCAATTGAGAAGATCTTGAGGAAGTAAATCTTGGAACGAAGATTCTCCAAAGAAGGTATACATAGGCAAGAAAATTAGCCCAAAAGTTAGGGAGATGCTCATAACTCTACTGAGGAAGTATAAACATGTATTTGCATGGTCATATGATGACCTAAAATCTTATAGAGAAGATTTGTTTTAGCATGACATTCCATTAAAACCAAATGCTAAACCCTTCAGGAAAAAGTAGAGACCTATAAACCCTATGCTGGCACCAAAAATGCAAGAGGAACTAATGAAGCTTAGGGAGGCTGGCATAATCAAACCTATCAGACATTCATTTTGGGTTTCAAACTTGGTACTAATGAGGAAGAATAATGGTGACATAAGGTTGTGTGTAGACTTTTGTTACTTGAATATTTCATCATTGAAGGATAATTATCCACTTCCCAGTTACATGGAGGTGATGTTGCAAAGAGTAACCGAATGTGAGTTGCTATCCATGATGGATGCATTTTCTAGTTATAATCAGGTCAAGGTCAAAGAATTAGAGAAATATAAGACTTCGTTTACTACACCATGGGGTACTTATGTATATGTAAGAATGCCTTTTGGTCTTACAAATGTTGGTGCTACTTTCCAAAGGGCTATGGACTTGGCTTTTGTAGATCTAATCAACATCATAATGGTTGTCTACCAAGATGATCTAACTACATACTCAAAGAAGGTAGAAGATCACTCCATGCACTTAGAGAAGGTATTTGTCAAAGCACTTGAGTATGGTATATCTTTAAACCCTAAAAAATGTCACTTTGCTGTAACTGAAGATAAATTACTAGGGCACATAGTTTCTAAAGAAGGGGTAAGAATTGATCTGGAGAGAGTTGCAGCCTTGATAGGATCCCTATTCCCAAAATAATGAAGGCTATTCAATCCTTTTTTGGGAAAATAAACTTTGTTAGAAGATTTATCTCTAACTTTGTTGAGATTGTGAAACCTATTGCAAAAATGCTAAAGAAGGGATCAAAGATTGATTGGACATCTAAGGCCATTGAAGCATTTGTATCAATAAGAAGGGCAATCAAGGAAGTTCCTATTTTGAAATCTCCAGATTTTAGAAAACCATTTCAGATTTTCTCTTTTGCATCTTTCCATACTATTGCTGCTCTTATGTTGCAAAAGAATGAAGAAGGGTACGAGCAACCAATTTTTTTTTTCAGTAAATCACTCCAGGGAAATGAATTGAAATATGATGCTACTAAAAAACAAGCTTATGCACTTGTGAAAGTAGTAAAGGCATTTAGGCCCTACTTATTAGGAGCACAAGTGATTGCTTATGTACTGAATGCAGTAGTTAAGGATGTCTTTGTGTAAACAGAGGTCATGGGAAGATGTAGATGGATAAATAGAATTTAGGAGTTCAATATTGATATCTAGATCACAAAACTTGTAAGAGGACATGGATTGGCAAGGTTAATGGCTAAATCTAATCTAGAAATTGTACAAGTGTGTGATGTTGAGGTAGAAGAGGGTTTGATATCTAGTATTGAACACACACCTTGGTATACAAATGTGGTTCATTACCTCAAACACATGAAATGCCCTGATGGTATGAATGATAATCAAAAGAGGACATTAAAGCTCTAGGCATCAAGGTATGTCTTTGTGAATGGTGATTAATTTTGGAAGGACAAGGATGGTATTCTATTGTTATGTTTGGATGAAGGACAGGTGGAAAAGACTTTGAAGATGATGTGTGAAGGTGTATGTGGAGGGCATTTTTCAGCCAAAACTACTGCGCATAAAGTACTAAGAGCAGGTCACTATTGGCCAAAGATTTTTCTAATGCCCACAAGTATGTAATAAAATGTGAGGCATGCCAAAAGTTCTCTAGTAAATTGATGTATCAAGGAGCCCTACCTTTGAGGCCTATGCAGATTGAAGCACCCTTTTATCAATGGGGTATTGACTTCATAAGTGAAATAATAGAAAAATTCAAGTGAAGGACATAGGTGGATTCTTGTTGCCATAGACTACTTCACTAAATGGATTGAAGCAATCCCAACCAAACAGGATACTAGTAAAGTACTGATCAATTTCTTGTTGGTAAATATCATTACTAGGTTTGGGGTTCTTGTCAAGATAATCACGGATAATGGGATGTGTTTCAGGTCTAATGATTTTAAGAAATTCTATAAGTCTTATGGCATAGTGATCTCATATGCTTCTCCATATCACCCTCAAGCTAATGATCAAGTTGAATCTAGTAATAAGAGTATTATTAAAAAATCAAAAGAATGCTTGACAACAACAAAAAGGCTTGGGATTCAAAACTGAAGTTAGCATTATGGGCAGACATGATCACGGTGAAGAAGGCTATTGGGAAATCTCCTTTTGAACTAGTTTATGGAGCTCAAGCCAAGATACCAATGCATAACCTTCTTCCAGTTTACAAATTCATTTTGCAAGAAGACATGGACATACCTGAGCCTATGGAGGAAAGGATGGAACAATTAGCAGAGTTAGATGAGATTAGAACCCAGGAACAAAAAAAAAATGAGAAAATGCCGCTACAAATGAAATATTTGTTTGACAAGAAGGCCAAGGATAGAAATTTTTAGATTGATGACATGGTTCTCATGTGGAATGCTCGGAGTCAAGATAAAGGAAAACATGGCAAGTTTGAAGATCTATAGTTGGGTCAATTTGTCATTATAGAAAAATGTGGAGAAGACTAATATTATTTGCAGAATATTGTAGGTGAAGATCAGGAATTGCCAGTGCATGGATATTTTCTGAAACACTTCTTTTCTTGAAAAAGATCATTTCCATGCACAGTACTTTAGGTCTTTCCTAGTTTGGTTCCCTTTATGTGACCAATTTGATTTTCTTTGTCTTTTTGGTTTTTATGTTCTTGGTCTACGTCCCAGAGATTATTTCTCAATTCTTGCAATGTCTGATAGCCATTCATCTCAACTGGAGCCACTGTTGGAACTTGTAAAATTTACCTAATTCTGCTAGTTTTATAAACCTTAAACCTAAAACCCACTTTAAAGGGTCTTGTAGACACTTTAAAATGACCAAGTCGCCGCACCACTGGCTTTTCGTAATCTGTCAAATCACCTGCATTTCACACATTAATTAAATAATCTAATTATTTAATTAATTTCACCCAATTCTTCTAAATCACAAAATTGCGACATTAATTAAATGAATCCTTTTTATTTAATTAATTAAATTAAATTTCTCTATTATTCTTCCACAATTAAATAATTTATATTATTTAATTAAATCATTATCCTCTTTTCAAAATTCAATTCCACATTAAATATATCCCATTATTTAATTAATTCATCACAAATTCTATCTTATCCAAACAATTAAATAATTCCCAATTATTTAATTAAATCAAATTCATTCTTCCAAATTTAAATAAATCAAATCAAATTTATTTAAATCCTCTCAATCTTCAAAAATAAAATAAATCAAATATTTTATTTATTCTTCCAAATCATGCACAACAATTAAATAAATTTATTTATTTAATTTGCTTTCTTATCTACAAATATCTTTCAAATCTTCTAAAATTAAGTCTTCTTCTCCATGCACACAAAATTAAATAATTTATTATTTAATTTCTCTCAAATCATGCAAAAGCAAATCTTAAGTTGAGTTATCTATTCACTCAACCTTGTTTTTATCAATTTCTCTTAAATTAGAAAAAATCTTTCTAATTTATGAAAAGCATGTCTTATCTTTAGAAAAGAAAGTGTTTAACTCAAATAAAACAACATTTGTGTGACACTTGTCTTCTTCTTATTCGTTGCACATTCCTCAACTGTTCTCCTCCGTTGATTCTTCTAAATTATCTGGACCATTGATCGATCTCTGTTGAAACCTATATAAACCCCCCTCATCTCCTTCATTACCTCTCTCTTTGATCGTATTCTCAGGCACACTTAACAGAGCTTTGAGCATACAAAAACGCGTCGATTGACCAACCTTACGATCTTTTGACATTGATCTTTAAGCACATTGAGCACAGTACTTGCTTGATGCAACTATAGTTTCGCAACTTGATTGAGCAATCCACACATCTCCAAAGGGAACAACACAAATTTTGGTAATAGCTTTCATTTGTCTTTGATTTTATGACATTGGCTTTTACTTAGATTGGTTCGCTTTATGTGATTGGTTATTGATTTGTTTCATTTTATTAAATCAATTTTTCCTCATACACATTCTGGCACGTCCGGTGGGACCCATTGGTCCTGATTTAATATCAAATTTGTGGAATTTTTAGTTTGATTTCACAGGTTTTTAACACTTTTTTGGAGAGATCCGAAAAGTTTTTTTTAAAGGAAGCTTGCTGGGCAAAAATGGACATCACGGTTGCATTTGGAACGATCGAGAGGCAAAGAGAAACATATAATTTGGCTATTTCGGTGAAGGTGATTTTTTTACCTCAAGCACGCAACCCGAGGCCGTACAATCATTGTGAGGTACAGTTAAAAATATATATTTTTTATTTTTTAAAAAAAAAGTTTTCTTTTTTTTAGAATCCAAAAATAAAAAAACAAAACTAAAAATCAAAAAGCAAAATCAAAAAACAAAAAAAAAACAAAAAAAAGCAAAAAAAAGCAAAACACAAAATTCCAAAAAAAAACACAAAAGCCAAAAAAAAAGAAAGAGTACTACTGCGCAGTACCCTGCGCAGGCAGTACGTACCTGCTAAGAGGTATGTCCTCTTCAAAGAGGACAGGCCTCTTTTATTTTAGTTGTCTCATGAAAAGATTTTTTTGTGTTAAGTTTAAAGTTTTTTTTTTTTTAAATGAAATCTTAAAAAAACTTTTAAAACAAAGAAACTTTTAGGAAATTAATTTTAGTTTTCTAAAAATAAAAAATAAAAAATAAAAGTTTTTTTTAGCCCTCCAACCTAGCAGCAGGTCACATCAGTGACCAGGACCCAGTCACCAGGGGTTAAGATAGACCCCTCTTCAATGAGATTTTTAAACTAATAGGCGATTTTCAAACCTCATTATCTTGGTCATACGGACACGTATTTCAGTGCTTTTTTTTTGCAATAGGCTAGAATTTTGTGATCTACATCGTGGTGAAATTGGTTTTTTCTCAAGATTCTCTAATTTTTTAGAAAATTGATTTTCTCACTGCTGTCTCTGTCTTGTCACAGTTTTTAGACCTTCCAAGCTGCATAACTTTCACAAACGGACTCGGATTCAGGTGATGTTTTTTTTGAAAGTTGATATTTTGCTGTCCTCTACACAGTGGTAATATTTTTTAAGGATTTTCTAAGATTTATTTTTTAAGACCACTCATTGGCCTATACTCAATCTACGACTTCAAGCACTTGCTAACTTTTGAGTTTGTGTGGACCTAAGATCACTTGTTGCAGCTTCTTATCACTCAAACAGAGAAAATGGGTTTCTCTAACATATTCATGCAGGATGAGCATTGAAGAAATCTTGATTTATTGCACTAAGTCTTAGAAACATTTTGCCTTCTTAAGGGACAATTGAACAAATCATTTCAGCAATCTAAGTCTTAAGAACATACTATTTTTCTTAAGGGACAATGGACATGTATGCGAAAACACTTCAATTTTCTAAGGGACAATGGACATGAATGCCAAACACTTCAATTTCATAAGGGACAATTGACAACTATAAAAGTGTGTGTGCCTAAATTCGTTGCACCTTATTTTTCTTATAACGGGACAATTGAACCTTTGCTTGACATGCTTGCTCTTACATTTCTGTACTTCCTTTAGAAGGGCCTACTTTTGGATTGCGCTTCATCCAAAAGGGATGACCCTAAGCGGAGTTTTCCTTTGAACCGCTATATAAGAGGGATAAGGCGAAAGCCAAGTCCTAACTGACCTCAGCCTTACCTTGTGGTGCCAAACTAAAAAGAGGTGTACTAGCTCTTTGTGGAAATGATTTTCACATTGAGCGAAGTGTTTGATACTCTTAGTAGGATTGGTTAAAGCTTTTAGTAGCTTGTCGCATTGCTCATAAGGCGTTGGTCCTTCAAAGTTACTAAGAACCATTCTAGATAGAGACTACTCGACCTACCTCTGAACATTGCGGTAATCATCAGTGCAAGGGGAATCAATTTAAGCCCTTAAGATACTCACCATTGGCTCCCTTGAGAAGAGATAGTATTCCCTTGGCCATAAAGCTCTTGTGACCTACTTGAGCTTTCCAAGGGGAGGGTGAGATATCCCTACCTATCGTCTCTCGCAAAGATACTAAATATCCGACACCTTTATGGAATGATATTTTTATTGACGGAATATTAAGCTGTGAGCTGATCTACTGCAATGAAACCTTGTCTCTAGGGATAAAAAGTGCTTGTTATTGATTGCAATTGTCTTATACCTGTGGAAACATTAGGCTTGTTTGGAGCCTCGAACATACACTATCTGTTGTGTCAGTCCCTTGTTTGTGCCAACATTGTTTGCTGTGTTTTCTCTTGCCAAACAAATCCAATCAGAAACAGAAACAAATCTATCAAAATTTTTGCCTTTTAGAAGCATCAGACACTACTTCAGTGGCCCCTGGTATTATAGCAGCTTGCCTTTGGTAGTACAGTAGATCGCTTTTGGCATAGCAGTAACTCGCCTCTGGTAAAACTCTACTTCAGCACCCTTGGTATAACAGTAGCTCACTTTTGGTCACTGTAGCTCACCTTTGGCATAGCAGTAACTCGCTTCTGGTAGCTTAGTCCATCACCTTTGGTGTCACAATAGCACGCTTTTGGTTGCACAGTCCAGCACCTTTGGTCAAACAGTATAGCACCTTTGGTCTAGTACATTGTGAATCAGAGTTTTGTCCGTTTCTCAAAGCACCTCACAGAATCTCAGCATTACCTTTTGTCCTAGTGTATCCCATAGTAACCACTAGGCTCCAACAAACTATGAAGTCCAAGCAAGTTGTCCCTAAGAAGCGCAAGTCGCCTTCTCACACACTGCAATCGGGACATCTCAACATTACTCCCAAGGTTACTCCTAGTACACCCGTGGCAAAACCAATCAGCTCTCCGAGCATGCCGCACATTGACGAACCAAGCAATCCTCAAGAGGGTAGGGTCCCTTTGGTAAGTACACATCAATACACCACCAGCTTGCCTCCAGATTTTGTCCCACAAGGTTATACTGTAGATCTATCCCCATCTCAAGAAGAGCAACACTTTGAAATAGGTCAATCCTCTCAAGCAGATGAGCAAGATCTTGACGAATTCATACAAGAGCCTAGAGTCGTGGCCACCTTTAACAAAATCCTTAGTGAGAACCAAGATCATTTCTTTCGCTTACTTGCAAAGCAAGGAGCCAAGTTACCTCAGGATTTTGATTTATCCTCTCTCAAGGAGACAAACAACACCCAAGATACCATACAAGCAGTTCAAACTATGTCCACGGTGACTACGCCCTTACCTGCACAAGGCTCGCAGTATAGGAATCCCCTTTTTCAAACCCAACAGAAGAGAGGGCCGTATCACCGCTTCTAACTCCTATGGAGATCTATAACAACCAACAAGAAACTCTCCAACATCAAGCAAAGTTAGCTAAGCAAGCCACCTTAGCTCGATCGAATATGCAACCACCTCCTAAAGTGTCCACACCAATCGTAAGTGGAATCTTGGTTACCCCATCATGGATAGGTTTCCCACCAAATTACAATCCGGGGAACAATTATGTAGCCATGCAACAAGGGTCTCAACAAATGCCACCTCCTATATCATCACACCTTCATGTCTCTAAACCAATTAGAGTCATGCAACCCCAACCACAACATTCTTCTACTCTCGTCCTTAATCAACCCCAACCACAACATTCTTCTACTCTCATCCTCAATCAACCCCAACTGTTGCAAATCACTTCTACCTATGCCCCTCCTCCACAACGTTCATCCTCGCTCAACTTCTTTCACACATTGCCTAGCCACTCTCAACATTCACAACATCAAGTTTCCCAAAGCTATGTGTCGCCATCACATCCTAATCAAACACACTTTAGCTTTCCTCCACCCAACTCTTTTCTTCAACCATCACAAAGCCAACATTCTTACCTAGCGCCACCTCCACCTCTGCCAAATCAAAACCTCCAATTCCAACCCAATCTGAACCAAACGTACAACCCGTATGATCCCAATCAATCTTATGACCCTTATAACACCAGTGTGCATGGCTTACATTATAATCTTCCATATGGGCAACACCAACCACTTTTTGGACAATAGGAGATGTTACCAAACCCTCCCACAGCGATGGAGCTCAAGATCGCAGAAGTTCAACAGTAGCTATCTGATCTTACATTTGGCCACACCAAAAAGACCTTCTCTTTAGAGGAAGTGTGTCCTTATCTTTTTGATCGGTCATTACCAATGATCCCTTTTCCTCAAAATTTCACTATTCCCAAGTTCAATAAATACAAAGGAAAAGGTGACCCAAAAGACCATCTTAGGGAATTCTATCTTGCTTGCTTTGAGGTCTCACATAACGACACATATCTTATGTGTCTCTTTCCTCACAGTCTTGGAGGTCAAGCAATAGAATGGTTCTCACACTTACCCACGGGTATCAAGTCTTTCAACGAGCTAGCAGAGAAGTTTGCCACCCACTTTTCTTACAACACAGAGCATGAGATTTCCATGACTGATCTATGCAACAATAAACAGAAAAATGGGGAAACTTTCATTTCTTTCCTTCAATGATGGAGACAAATGGCTAGCAAATTCCCTTTCAAGATTTTAGAGAAATAGCTTGTTAGCATATTTGTGCAGAACCTCAACCAAGAGTTAGGTTTCTATTTGCAAATTCTTAGTGCTACAACCTTCGATGAAATCACATACAAGGGAATCAATATTGAGAAGGCCCTCATTGCTAAGGGTGTGGTCAAAATCTTTAAAGAAATGAAAGATAGCGCTCCTCATCAACAATCGAACGATAAACCCAAATATTGGAACAAAAATAAAAATGTGGTCAACGATGGGGTGGTCAATACTAAACATGTCCAAACGTTGCAAACACCGCTGTAGCTCTCCAAACCAAGTCAAGCTCCACCTCAACAACAGCAGCAACAAAGGTAGCCTTATCAAAACCAACAGCAACGACAACAAGAGCGGCCCCAATAAGATTACCCTCCGCGACGTCAATTCACTCCCTTGGGAGTACCCATCAAATCAGTCCTACAGCAAGCTTTGCAAAAAGGGCTCATCACCTTACCTGATGCTCCCCCATATGGCGAGCCTGTTTACAAAACTGCACGTTACAGAGACAATGAATATTGTGAGTTCCATAGGAGCAAAGGGCATCGAACCGCATCTTGCATGAAACTTAAGCACCTCATCCAAAACCTCATTGACGGTAATCAAATCACTTTTGAGAATGAATCACCAGTTCAACACATGAACAAGGATCTCGACATGTACAAGGAACCATTTTGTCATCATGGTCCACCTCCTCCTCAGGATAGAGGTAAAGGTATCAATCATGCTTCCACATCCTTCGATTCCATTGTAGGTCATTTTGAAGAGAGTCAAGTGTCTACCCTCACAATCAAAGGCAAATCTACGAATTGTGCTGTTACTACTCGTCGTGGTCATGTCACCATTCGTGCTCCTACACCTAGGCTTCCAGTTCAATCTGATTATAATCTTGTCGAACATCTAGGGAGAACACTAGCATAGATCTCTATTTTGGACCTTCTATGGTCATCACCTGCACATAGAGTAGTGCTAGAAAAAGCCCTCCAAGAGTCTTCAGTTCCTAACAACATAGCGGTCACAGATTTCCAAGCTATAGTAGGTAACATTGGTTCACCCTACAATGTGGTCTTCTCAGAGAAAGATCTCCCATCCCACGATCCTTGTCACAATGATGCCCTTCATATTGAAGTGCTTATCCATAAGTGCAAAATCAAACGCATCCTCATAGATGGTGGTGCTAGTCTCAACATCTGTTCGTTAAAGTTACTTAAGCAATTGGGATACTTTGAGGATCATGTCAACTTTGATCATAGTATTACAATCAAGGGGTATGATGATGCTGAACGCCACTCAGAAGGTGTTATTCACTTGCCTATACAACTGGGCCTTGTCATGCTTGAAACCAGATGTCAAGTCCTTGATATTGAGCCACCTTACAACATTATCCTTGGCCGCCCATGGATCCATGCAATGAAAGCTGTTCCCTCCACGTACCATCAGTCTCTCAAGTTCCTATACAATAGTATGGAGATAACTATCCCAGGAGACCCCAATCCTTTCAAATTTTGCCGTGTCTTGCAAGGCAGCTATAAAAATTGCAACCAAGTGCCTAAAAATGACAAAGCCCTTGAATCCCCACTATATGTTGACCCTGAAACTCTGACGCAAGTCTCTACAAGTGAATCTACACCCCTCCCCAAAATCACAGCTCGCATCTGAGATATAGGCTTTGGCACTTACGATATCTCAGAATCTTGTTGTGTAGGGCGGATGCCTTTATCTCCAAAATCTTACGGCAAACCACCCATTGCCAAAGTAACCAAAAAAGCAGCTATTCCTCCCCCAACATTCCTAACCCAATTCCAACATGGACGGTTATTGGAAGAGGAAACTATTGAGGACATTTCTTCTTGGCTCTATAAGGAGAAAGAACCAGTCACAATACCAGTCAAGCAATATGGCAATGTCTTAAGGATAGTAAAAAACATGGGCTATAAAGGCAAAGGTGGCCTTGGGAAACAAAATTGAGGAAATATGGAACCCATTGTTGTGACAAAGAAGCTAGACAAGAAGGGATTAGGATTTGGTAAGAAGGTACCATGCACCTTGGACATCGAGTATATCCTCGACGAGGTAGCCGACACTTTTACCGCCGATTCGACGTCTATAGAGGATATCATCGATGAGTCTTCCCTCCATATGACCAACCTCTTCGCAGAATCCTCCATTTTTACACTATCCTCCATATCCTTAACCTCCACCACAAACACCCAGAATGTAACACTTGTCTACCCTGAACTTATCGATTGGGACCAACAAGGGTCCCCCGTTATAGATGTATTTCAGAATGATGAAGCTTTGGCTGAGTTCATGGGACTTCGGGAAGGTATCCCTCTTGGCAATCATAAAGCAAGTTTTGTAATGGAACTAGAGCCAACGACTTATTTTGGTGAGAATGCCAAATCCTCCAGTCGCAAAAGTACAAATAAAGAAAGATCTCTAGGTGAAAACCACACTATGGCACCTCCTGATCACAAAATAGTAAAAACAAAGGACATATCCAAAGGTGAAAACCCAACTGTGGCACCTGAGGATGGAGGATTTGACCTTCCCCTACCATCTAAGTACCAAGAGAAGTCAGCTCTCCTAGTGGAAGATTCTACAGAGATAAACCTTGGCACAGAACAAAATCCAAAGACCACATTCCTAGCAGCATCATTATCTGAAACAGAGCAAAGGAATTTTAACACCTTCTTCTTGCAAAGAACCATCAACTTTGCATGGACCTATGCGGATATGCCAGGGCTAGACCCTAAGCTAGTAGTCCATTATCTCATAGTTGATCCCAAAGTGAAACCAGTCAAACAGAAGTTGAGAAAAATGCACCCTCAGATAGCTCTCTTGGTAAAAGTGGAAATACAAAAGTTGTTAGATGCAAAGTTTATACGACCAATTGACTATTCAGATTGGGTCTCAAACATCGTACCTGTGTCTAAACCCAATGGGTGCATCCACATGTGTAATGATTTCAGAGATCTCAACAAGGCATGTCCCAAAGATGACTTTCCACTACCAAACATTGACATTATAGTGGACTTGACAGTAGGTCATGATGTGCTTTCTCTCATGGACGGATTCTCAGGCTACAATCAGATAAGGATAGCAGAGGAAGATCAACATAGAACAACCTTTACTTGTCCTTGGGGCAATTACTATTGGTGCGTCATGCCGTTTGGTCTGAAGAATGCAAGAGCAACCTATCAGAGAGCAATGACAGTGATCTTCCACGATCTCTTCCATCACATCATGGAAAACTATGTGGATGATATATTGGCTAAATCTTCTAGGGCAGATCACATACAGGTTCTAGGACAAATCTTCGACAGACTTGAAAAATACCAAGTAAGACTCAATCCAAAGAAGTGTGTATTCGGTGTAACATCAAGGAAGTTGTTGGGATACATAGTATCTCGTAGAGGCATCAAAGTGGATCCAGCAAAAGTAAAAGCTATAGTGGAGATGCCTCCACCCAAGAACCTTAAAGCACTAAGGAGCCTTCAGGGAAGGTTGCAGTCCATTCGGCATTTCATATCACAGCTAGTAGATAAATGTAAACCCTTTCAACACTTGCTCCGAAAGGATGTCTCATTTCGATGGGACAAGTGTCAGGCAGCGTTTGATCAACTTAAAGAGTATCTAGCTACACCTCCTATATTGGTTCCACCAGTTGCTGACAAACCTTTGATATTATACATCTCCACTACAAATTCGGCCCTAGGGGCCCTGCTAGCACAAAATGATGACACAGGAAAGGAGCATGCAATTTATTACATTAGTAGAACCTTGGTGGGATATGAGCTCAATTATTCACCAATGGAAAGTGTTTGTTTAGCAGTAGTGTTCGCCTCCCAAAAGTTGCGGCATTACATGCTGAACCAACATACAAATCTGATAGCAAAGATTGATCCCTTGAAATATCTACTAGCAAAAGCAGCTCTCAAAGCAGACTAGCTAAGTGGGTCATGATCCTTAGTGAGTTTGACATTGAGTACACGGATTGTAAAGCCATCAAAGGACAAGCTCTCGCCGATCAACTAGCAGAAGCACCCATGAGAGATACACATCCTATGGTAGCAGACTTTCCTGATAAGAATCTCTTCACTCTTACTAACTCCATAATGTGGAAGCTATACTTTGATGGTTCTTATACTCAGCATGGATCAACAGCCGGCATATTATTTGTCACACCTCAAAATGACTATATTCCAAAGTCATATCGGCTTGCATTCCCTTGCACCAATAACATAGCTGAGTATGAAGCACTCCTTATAGGTCTCAATACAACAGTTCAATGGGACATCACAGAATTACAAGTATATGGAGACTCACAGCTAGTCATTCGCCAAGTCACAGATGAGTACCAAACAAAGGATGAAAAGTTGGTCCCCTACAAGCAACTAGTGGATGCCTACAAACCACACTTTTCTAGCATCACATTTGAGCAAATTCCAAGAGAGCATAATAAAGCTGCGGATTCTATGGCTTCTGTAGGGTCACTGATCGACATGCCTACTAATACACAGAAGTGTGAATTTTTGATCGAGCAATTGTTGATACCAGCCGTCGACGTTCCAGTTACTGAAATCATCTATGAACTTGTTGGTCCCAATTCCCCATGGTAGGAAGATATCTATGAATACCTTAAGAATGAAACCTTTCCCCCTGACCTATCATCCACCCAACACAAAACCTTTATCCGTCGATCCTTCCGTTACATCATTCTGGGTGGTACACTATATCGCCGAAGTCTCGATGGTATCCTCTTATGATGTCTTAATGTGAAAGAAGCTGAAGCTACCTTACAAGACATACACGAAGGTGTTTGTGGCGCACATTCTACCGGTCCTAATCTTGCTAAGAAGATACTTAGAACAGGTTATTACTGGCCTACAATAGAGCAAGATGCTGCACAATTTGCTAAGAAGTGTCTACAATGTCAGCAGCATGGAGATTTGATTCACGTACCAGCTCATGAATTACAGCCTTTGACAACTCCATGGCCTTTTTCTCAATGGGGTCTCGACCTCGTAGGACAAATCCACCCTTCCTCCTCCAATGGCCACAAGTTTATCATTACCGCCACTGAGTATTTCATGAAGTGGGTGGAAGCCATTCCTATGACCTATATCACCGGTAAGCAAATAGCCAAGTTTATCCTAAACTACCTCATATGCCGGTATGGTATTCCCCAAGCCATTGTCACTGATAATGGGAGACCATTCAAGAGTCAAGATGTCCGTGCCTTGTGCACACAATACAATATCCAACATCACTTTTCAACCCCCTACTATCCGCAGAGTAATGGCCAAGCTGAGGCTTCCAATAAAACCATTCTCAAAATCCTCAAGAAAATAGTCAATGAAGCTGGTCGTGATTGGCACTTGCAACTCAATCCCGCCCTATGGGCCTACCGCACTAGTATCAGAACACCAACAGGTGCCACACCCTATGCCTTGGTCTTTGGCTCTGAAGCCATCCTACCTATAGAGGTCGAGATCCCATCCCTCAGAGTTTCCATGCAAGACCTGATCGATGGAGAGGAGTATCGTACTTCCAGATTAGCTGAGCTTGAACTACTAGATGAGAGGTGCCTTACCACACTTAATCATCTCCATGTCTATCAAAATCGCCTCTGGCATAATTACAATAAAAAGATCAAAGAAAGACGGTTTCAAGTTGGTGATCTTGTATTAAAAGAAAATTAGAGAAATCAAGCAGATCGAGAGAAGAAGGGCAAGTTTGAGCCTAACTGGTTAGGTCCCTTCATTGTCACCGCAGCATATGGATCAAGAGCTTATACTTTAGCCACACCTGACGACATTCCTCTAGATGAGCCACTTAACAATGTCCATCTCAAGAAGTTCTATGCCTGATCCTCAGAGTATTCCAAAAAAAAAAAAAAAAATCCATCCTCTGGTGAAAACCTAGCAAACAAGCGCCTTGGATAAGTACCATAGTGAAAACCTGGCAAATAGGCGCTATGTGTAGAGTCAGTATCCATCATCTATCGAGTCCTATCCACTCCATGTCCAGTGCACAGAGCATGCCTTTTTATCCACCCATAATAAAACCATTGACCTTGTTTGCATTTCCATCTCCCTATCTAGTATAGCTTGGAAATTTGTCAATGTCCATCGTCGTCTCCCCATGTCTTGATCTGTGTCTACAGTTAACACTGTCTTGTCCTTGGTCAAAGGCTTTCGGTGTCTTCTTCGGCAGTCACCCATACAGTTTCCTCTACTAGAATGGGGGCAACTCTTTCCTTAACTTAGGTCTAGGGGAGGTTCCTTGTTCGTGGTTCGTAGCGCATACTTCAATCTTTTCTCATTTCCACAGGTAACACCCTTTAAATAGACACATCGCTCCTACGATAAGGCTGTTATCTTCTCAAAACACTCTTTCCCATATCATCATACCAACTAGAACTACATATCATCTCTTCTCAATCTTAAGGTACCTTGATCCCATGGATATGGGTATGTAGGCAGTCTAGAATACAAAGGAAGTATCTAGTACTTAGGTACATAAGATCCCCCCTTTTTCACTTTTCCTACATCATCGTACCAACCAGAACTACATATCATCTCTTCTCAATCTTAAGGTACCTTGATCCCATGGATATGGGTATGTAGGCAGTCTGGAATACGAAGGAAGTTTCCAGTACTCAGGTACATAAGATTCCCTCTTCTTCATCTTGACCCATCTCATCACTCTATCTAGAACTACATATTTATCGCGTTCATCTTCCATCGTAGTGTGCCTTGATCCCATGGATATAGGGTATGTAGGTAGTCTAGAATACGAAGGGTGTATCCAGTACTCAGGCACACACAATCCATCATTCTCCACCCACCCCAATCCATCGACGTGTCACCTTTCTAGTCTTCCGTTTATCAAAATCCACTCGCCTCAACTTGACTAACTCAAGTAGCAAACTAGTGCATCCTTTCAAAGCAAAAATACTTAACAAACCTGAAGCAAAGAAGCTTCCTTCCAGAGTCTTCTACTATCCTGCATACCGATTGCCAACATCAGCTAAGTACCGCTTAACCAAGCCCTAGATCAACAAGCTTGTCTTCTACGAAGTGTTCCATTGTCGAGACTAACACACGCGTCTTCTGTGACATGTGGCATTTCCTGCAGCAAGATATTGTCTTTTTAGGTAGATAGCACCCTTTAACGGATACAGAGTTCCTACGATAAGGCTATTATCTTTCCTATCCAATCTATCCTGAGAAACCTCTTTGGCAAGAGAATATGTTGGCTGTATGTTTACTTTGTAAGTTAGTCAATTTTGTGATATGGTTTATCTTTTGTTCCTTATCCAATACCTACTCAAGACTACCTTGATTTATATATAATCTTGGTATGTTGCGATACAGTACGGATTGGGGGCATAGTCATTTGCTTTTGTGTGCCATGTTTGAGGAATGATCTTTAGCATCTTTCTTAGCATTCTATTTATCTTGTGTGTGTTACAACCTAGCATCTTACATATTTAATACTCTTCTTGCATTTACATGTATTGAAGTTTATTTTATGTTCAAGACTATGGCGCATTCACATGTACCAACAAGGTTATATTATGTCTAAGGGATCTAAGTTCAAACCGCTTGCTTGTAGAGTCAACGTCCATGCACTCGGATATCACAGCACCTTGGTCTTTTATACCTTGGTAGCAAACTATCCACGTGCTATATCAAAAATAAGGATTGCTCTTTATATACAACTGTGAAACCATTGCAACAAGCTCATCCATTTACACCATCCATTCGTCCATGGCCTTATATAGTTTTCCAGCAAAGATCAGTCAACAGTCTTTCTCTCATGTTCTCTCCTATCTCCTTTCTTCTATCTATCATCAACCCAACCTTGTTTGTCTCCAACAAAATCTTCTAGTCGAGTGTCAACACAGTTCTTCTGTCACTTCCATGTCTTTCCTCTCAAGGGGACACCCTATGCCAGCTATGCTGGGGCAACTACAGACATTGGGGCATCAAAATTGTATCATGTCTTCAACAATTATTTTCTTTGACGCAACGCTACAAGTTGCATTGCATCAAAGAGGGGCAAAATGTAGACACTCTAAAATGACCAAGTCGCCACACCACTGGCTTTTGGTAATCTGTCAAATCACCTACATTTCACACATTAATTAAATAATCTAATTATTTAATTAATTTCACCCAATTCTTCTAAATCACAAAATTGCGACATTAATTAAATAAATCCTCTTTATTTAATTAATTAAATTAAATTTCTCTGTTATTCTTCCACAATTAAATAATTTATATTATTTAATTAAATCATTATCCTCTTTCCAAAATTCAATTCCACATTAAATATATCCCATTATTTAATTAATTCATCACAAATTCTATCTTATCCAAACAATTAAATAATTCCCAATTATTTAATTAAATCAAATTCATTCTTCCAAATTTAAATAAATCAAATCAAATTTATTTAAATCCTCTCAATCTTCAAAAATAAAATAAATCAAATATTTTATTTATTCTTCCAAATCATGCACAACAATTAAATAAATTTATTTATTTAATTTGCTTTCTTATCTACAAATATCTTTCAAATCTTCTAAAATTAAGTCTTCTTCTCCATGCACACAAAATTAAATAATTTATTATTTAATTTCTCTCAAATCATGCAAAAGCAAATCTTAAGTTGAGTTATCTATTCACTCAACCTTGTTTTTATCAATTTCTCTTAAATTAGAAAAAATCTTTCTAATTTATGAAAAGCATGTCTTATCTTTAGAAAAGAAAGTGTTTAACTCAAATAAAACAGTGTTTGTGTGACACTTGTCTTCTTCTTATTCATTGCACATTCCTCAATTGTTCTCCTTCGTTGATTCTTCTGAATTATCTAGACCATTGATCGATCTCTGTTGAAACCTATATAAACCCCCCTCATCTCCTTCATTACCTCTCTCTTCAATCGTATTCTCAGGCACACTTAACAAAGCTTTGAGCATACAAAAACGCATCGATTGAGCAACCTTACGATCTTTTGACATTGATCTTTGAGCACATTGAGCACACTACTTGCTTGTTGCAACTATGGTTTCACAACTTGATTGAGCAATCCACACATCTCCAAAGGGAACAACACAAATTTTGGTAATAGCTTTCATTTGTCTTTGATTTTATGATATTGGCTTTTACTTAGATTGGTTCACTTTATGTGATTGGTTATTGATTAGCTGATATATTTGGAATTTGGTGCCATTTCGATCATTCATAGTAGCTTGGTGTCTTCGAAGATGAAGGGATTTGAGGCCTGGTGTGGGCTCTGCAACTATTGTATGAACAGGTAAGTGCATCTGTGCCTCTCTTCTATCAGACCCATAGGTGTTTTCAATTACTGGTTTCAAATAACTCTATGAATATAAGTTTCAAACCCTAGTTAAGTATAATTTACATAATTCCTCCTAAGAAAAGTGAGTCTGTGAGTAAAAAGGGAGTCCTCAGCTCCTAAAGAAAAGAAGAGACCACTTCAATAATCAATCTTAGATGAATTGCTGAAATTCATTGATAAGGGTTATAAGAAGGTATTCAGGGATGAGGCACATCGATGTAGGGATGTTGTTATCTTGATTTTAGGGTGGAACTTATTTTGGTACTTCTATGACAAGAGGAATGCTTAGGCCCCAGTTTCAAGCTCCTTGACTCTTGACTTGGAAAAGCTAGTTGTCCCTAGTGTTTTTGTGGATGTTGAGTTCATCAAATTGTTGGCACAACATTATCATGGGGTAACAAGGACCGTAAGGATGCTGGATGGGTCACCATTGGTAGTATTAACCAAATTTGCTATCATAGAGTGTTTCATACTAAACAAACAAGCTCTCACCAAAATTGATCTTCAAAAGAGTGAAGAGGACTATAGCAGATTGAGGAAAACTTATCAGGGTGATGAGATTCCAATGTATATGAGGAAGGGTGCCAATAACAAAAGGATTTATATCTCCCCATCTTGTGGAGAACCATTTTCAGTAGATGATTTTGTAGTATACTTCAAGAGGACATACTTTGTCTTGTGTCAAGTGTTGGGAATAGATGCATAAGATAGGATGCCAGTCAGTCTTATGATGATGGCCATGAGGATTCAAAATCCAGAGGTGAATATTGAGGTTTATTTTGCTTTAGTAATTGAAAAAGGATTACATGAGGGATTTCTTCAAATAAGAGAAAACAAGGCTCCCATTACCTTTAGGCATTACTCCTTATTATGCCACTTAATATTGTATCAAAATAGAAATCAATGGACCCAAAGAATGAACATAAGAATGCTTGATCAACAAGGAAAAAGAATGCTAGTACAATGTTGGTGTTATAATTGGGACAACTTGTGCAAGAATAGTGACTATGTAATTTTTCATGACTTTGTAATCAGAATTATGGCCACTCTTGGTAGTATTTCACCAAGGCTACCTGCTGAAATAAGAGAGTTATTAAGACCTTTGGTATTAAAATAGGAAAAGGGACATACAAATAACTTTGGTGATTGCTTTTTCTTGCCTGATCATATAGTAATAAGGATTTATGGATGCCCTCACCCGCCCCACATTTTTCCCAAATTTGTTCCTCCTTGTTTGGCATTTTTAGAATTCATGTGGCAGATGTTGTGGATGGAAAGAGATGTTATAAAAAAATAGAAGAAGGGTACATATTTACCCAACTTGACTATGTATGGAGGGTTCTCCATTGGTTCAGATACACTTGAAGAGTTACAGGATTACTTGAAGGGTAGGTATTTTTTGAGATCTAAAGTGGAAAGGGTCTTTGACCCTGAGGGACATGAATTTTCTAAGGAAATTGATTCTCACCAAGACAGGGATCACCCATGAGGTGGATTACGATGAAGATGTGATAAGGAATTATGTCACTCCTCAAGAAGTGTTTCAAACAAAGAGGAAATGCAATATTTTGATGAAATTAGAGGAAGAAAGGAAGAAAGAGGACCCTGATTTCCTAGAATTCTTTATGGAAGAGGGAAATTCTCTTAAGAGAATTGATTTGATGATTGATAACTTTGAAAATTTATATGATAAGTCAACCAGAAGACCTGAGAGCCAGCCTACAAAGTTTACTAAGCTTCCTATTAAGAAACTAGAAGAAGTTGTGATCTTTGAGCCTCCTCCTAATGTAGTTTCAGTACAACAATTTTCACCAATTTCACCTCCAGAACAACTAAGCTCTAAGAGATAGAAAATTGATGATTTAACTCCCCTAGTATCATATGAAATGACAGAGGAAGTGGGGGATACAAAGGAGGTTTCTAGTGTACTAAGACACATGAAGGATGATACTGAGGTTGATCAACCACTTGTTGAACATGAGACTGAGGCTCATAAGCCCGATAAAAGGCTAGATATGCAGGTACATGGTGAACAGGAGTTGCATGAAGATGAAAGAGTAATAGCCTCTCTTAGGTTTATGGAGGATGATGAGTTTGTGAAGACTCCTGAGTTTAAAGACTTTTGTATCAAGATGAAAATCAAGGAGTTTGAAGAAAGAGTTCAGATAAATAAAATGGGAACTATGAATCCCAACATGACCAAATTGTGGCTTAGACCTTCAAGGAGCTCAGGACAAATGAAGTGAATGTTAGTCCACAAGAAGCTAGAGAAATGGTGTTGAAGAGCAATATGTTAATCATCCTAGGGATGGAATTGAAGAAAATGTTTTTTCTTGACCAAGTAATAAATTAGGAAGATTTCATGTTAATTGCAGAATTTGATTCAGAAGAAGGCATGACTGGCATTGGGTATAACCCTAAGATTGAGACTTTGGCCTTTTGGGAAAAAATAGAAGAATATAGAGAAGCTAAGGTTATTGGATGTAGTGCAAGAAATGAGGGGAGACGCTATGGTTAAAACACTCAAGGACACTTCTGCACTAGAGGCAGCCACCATGACAATGTATTCAACCATGTTTACTCAAGCTACTGTTAGGAATATGGAACTCAAATTGGTGGAATATGAGAAGGCCCAAATTGATATGAAAAAGTTGTTTTTGGAGAATGTAAAACTAAAACAACAATTGAAAGGAGTTGATTCCTCTCAAGCAACGATATTGTGATTTATCAACCTTTCACATCTCATGAATTTGGTGCTAACACATTTCCTATAAATCAAGTAAATGCATTAAAGCAGGGTTGGGAAAAGGAGATTGAAGACTTGTAAAAACTCAATGAAGTCACTAAAGAGGGAGTGAGATGTCAAATCTCTGGTGTATTGGAAAAGGTTTTAGAGCATAGGGTCAAGCTTGTTATGGATAAGATAGAAGATGTGCATGAGTGCTATGTTGCTTTGTCACAAGAATTAGAATAGATGAAGGCTCATGTCCCAATTTTAGATCCTCTGTTAAAGAAATGGAAACCTATTCATCACACTTTGGTAACATTATGTAAAGTTTTATAGAGAATTCTAGATACTCCAATAGCTTTGAAGCCCACTGAGAAGATGGTGAAGATGATTATTGATGAATTTTAGTATATATCTGGGGAGATTTAGAAAATTAGAACAAAAATGGAATCCTTTCATACAATCAAGCATTAGTTTATACTAGAGATTCTAGGGAAAAGTGCTAATCTCAAAGGTCATGATGATTGGAAGAAAGAATTCAATCAGATAGTTCCCAATGTAATCACTCATTTACAAAAAAATCAAGAAGTGAATGTTCATAGTTTCAATCTAATTCTGGATGGAATAATTACATTGGATTCAGGCTATTCCAATTTGTCGTAGAAGTCAGAGGATTGTTGAATAAAAGGTGGAAGGATCATTTGGAAAAAGTGCCACAAATTCAAGAATATAAATGGCCAAATGATTATATAGTGTTTCAGTGGGAACAAGAATATTTGGCTTCTCCTGAAGATTAGTCTTTTCCCAGAGTATTGTGAAATGATCAAGTCTTGTGAAGAAGAAACCCTGCTAGATCCTTGGATGTGCCTTAGTTCTATTTTCAGCCTTTTATGATGTTTTATTTTCATAATAATTCTCCTACATCAATTGTTTTAGTGTAATATTTTAGTCGGTGCAATTAGATATAAAACAAAAGATAATCAATGTAATGAAAAGTTGCAACCGGGTGGGTAGTTGAAGGGTTGTAACAGTTTGAAGCTTGTCACTTCCTTCATCTGCCTATAAGAAGGAAACCATGACCGATTGTTAAGAAAGGGGGGATTAATTTTTGGGAAAAAAGCTATACATTGTAAAAACCTTCTGAAGCAAAGTAATGGAAAAAAAGCAATAACTTGGTGCCTGAATTCTGGTTTCAATTGTTGTGTTCAGGTTATTAGTAACAATTATCTTGTTGTCTCCAATTTGAAGTTTTCCTTGTTATTTAAATCAGTGTATCAAGTATATATCTGGTTTATCAAAGCAAATTCATGTTTTGTGTGGTTTATTTGATTGGTTTCTTCAAGTAATAATTAAATTCATTTGAATAAGTCACAGTATCCTGGAAGATTCATTTGGATTAAAAAGAAGAGCTTGTTAATTAATTTCCTTGCACATTTATGCAAGTCATAAACATTAGAGTGCTAAACAATTTGAGTTATGACCAGTAGGAGGACACATATCAATCTATATTTTGACTCCATTACCCAGTGGAAGAAAGGCACCGATCATTTTATCTCCAAAACAATTCCTTGTAAAAATAGTTTCTTGTAAAACTCTTTTCCATACATTTTAATTTTCAGTTGTAGGAGTAGGAGTAGCAGTTAGTTTTGTATTTTTATTGTTTATTTCAAACTCTTATGCTAGTGTGAAATAGATTGTTAGAGGATGATTTAATTGACAAAATTGTGGTCACACATACTCTATAAATTTGTATGAGGTTTTTAATCTGCTTAATTATCATCAGTTAATCCTGGAAAGTTAACAATAACTAGTGATAAAGGTACACCCACCTAGGCATAGCAAAGCCTAAAGAGCAGGGAATTTTAACCATCCTGGTTGATTCTGTTTGTTGGCCAGATCACTTGTTGAACTTGATCATAAAGCTTGGCATACTTTTAGGGTTTAACAATCTGTTGATTTGGGAACCAATAGGACCATCCAACTTTTCTTCCCTTGAGCATACACTTGAAACATCCTCTAAATGAGCACCACCATTAGCAAGTTCTCCCTTAAACTAACCATCCAAATCAATTGACTTATTACCATCAACACTTGTAGGCATAAATATTAAAACCATTGATGCCTCTCTAATTTCCTTAATAAGTCCACCCTAATGATAGGCTTGGTGCAATCTTGTAGGCTTCAACTCCTTTAGAAGAAAGATCAACCCAAGGTCAAGTGCCTCACAATACAAGTTCACACATTTAAATAAATCAAGCCTCTCTTCTGTAGGGATATGTAAAATAAAAACAACAAATATCTTATTAGAAGTAGAGATAGAATCTCCTTCATGCCTTTGGATATTGACTAGATCTTGGATAAACAAACTAGATTCTACTTCACATGTATACTAATCACTAAAAATACAATAAGATCATCCTAAAGAGAAGAATAATGGTTGGGAAAACCATTTAACCACTCTTTTATTTACCCACTTAAGGATTTGATTAAAAACCTCAACCATACAACCTCATACTCAATCTCAAAAGAATTCATTAAATTAGAAAGCACTTGTATGTGGACATCTCTTTGTGTTGCATCCATCAAACTTGGGTAGATGATTGTAAACATCTTTTGGTATATGATTAAGACAACCAAAAATCCAAGATAGGTCTATCTATTTATACTCATCAATACCAAATGGAACTTTAGGAGGTTGAAACTTTGTGATACGTGGGATAGAAAACAAAATTTTGGACTATATTAGATCATGCTCAATAATATTAATTTGGTTCATAAGGTCAACAACATCTTGTGTAGATACAAATAGCCTTTGATAAGGATATGAGGACTTACAACTACTTGCATTACAAGACATGGCCTCACTAGAGCACTCTTGAGCCTCATACTCATCATAATAACTTGGGTTACGAGTATAGGATAAAGTATAGTATGGAGAATGCCTAGAGTAATCCTCACACCCTGAACCCATACCTTTATAACTTTACCATATGCTTAAAGGATAAAGTCTTGCACTCATACAATTCAATATCTTTTACAAGAAGAGGAAAATGTCTATAAAGACAAAGGAAGAAAAATGTTGTCTTAATCATAGTGGCTACTACAATTAGACCTACAATACCTCAACTAAATGAATAGAGATAGGTTTACACATGCAACTAAAGATTAAACAAATTTTTTATCTAGGTATGTGCATGCAAAAAGTAGGTTAAAAGTGGCATCTTTTTGCTTGAAATCAACAAAAGTTAAACTTTGAACAATGAGTAATTTGACATATTTATGCTCAAAATTTGATGATGCAATAAGAATAATAATACTAGTGCTAAGAATACATATAGTTTCTGAACTACTATTTTTTTAAAAGAATGGTGGAGATTAAGAGGGTCAGATTTTGAGAGCACACAAAATGTTCCTATTTTTGACCCAAAAAATAACATAGTGTCATGTTTTCTCTCCCCCATTTTATTAGTTCCACTAATTATTTTACAAATCGATTTGGTGAAAATTTAGCTAAAATCTCATATTAGTATAGCTTTTTTTTTCATTTTTAATGAGTATATTATTTTTTAACTAATTTGTGGACACATCTTGAAAAATAGAAAACTGAGTGTGTTCCCCCTAATTTTGAGAAAAAATAATTAAAAAAGCAACTTTTATTTCAATGTGTGTAGAATGAAACATAGAATGTGATTTTTAAAAAAAATTAGACAAGCTAATAAAAAATTGCATAGAAAAACAATATATGTGTTTTTGGGAAAAATGAACACAATACTAAAACTAATTAGATATCAAGACCTTAATATATTCAAAAATTTAAGAATAACACATGGTTATAAAGATAAGATAGAGCTTTATGTGGTAGTAGTGTTTTTTTGGAATTTTATCTTAAAATACACAAACTTGATAAAAAAAAGTGCACTTGACATTTGTTTATTTTTTGTATGCCTTTTGTAAAAAAGATTTTTGACATCCAAATTGAATGCTCAACCCTTAGGATTGGTAAATTCAAACTTTTTTCAAGCCAAAGGGTGATATTTGATTGCTTAAAATGTAACACATGCATGTTATAATGTGCACATGTTAAGAAAAACATGTACAAGCCATAACATGTGTGTGTTATAATGAGCATGTGTTATGTTGTTCAAAATGCAAACATGTTTTGAAGAATTATGAAAGTTTGGCTACTTCCCCCCCCCCCCCCCCCCACAACTTTCTACACTTACCCATCCCTTTACATGAATCCCATTATGCTTTTCTTTCACATGTGCAAGTTGTAGACTACACTAGCATGATTCTCTATTAGTTTATTTGTTTGCGCTTACTAAGGATCTAACATAAGTATAGAGATAAATCATGAAAGATGATAGATCCCAATCTACAACTACTCTATGAATGAACAAAGAGATGTAATTTGAAATTAATGTGTTTGGTCTCTCATCACTCTTAGGCTAGTGCCTATCTATTGGGCAATAAGGCCAAAATATGAAAGCTAAGAGGAAGACTTGCATGAACTAGCTAATGAGCCATGGAACTAGAAATGTACATTTGCACATATCAAAAATACATGAGGCATCATACATGAATCTTCTTTAAATATACATTTCCAATCAAATTTCTCCCATTTGCATTAGGAAAAAGATTTCTACAAAGCCTTTGAAGTATTTTACAACATTGTCATTCTAACTTATTCCCAATCCAACAATGTGACTTTAGGATCCCTATGGCATAGTCAAACAACCCCCTAAAATATTTCAACTAGTTGTGGAGATGTCCAATATTAGAGAGGTCTCTACATGCTTACACCTTCTTATGTTTCATACAAAACATCCCTACCCTTACAAGACTATGAATTGCTTCAATTAATACCCTATACACAAACTAAGGTATCCTTGTATAAAGATGGATCAATGACCAACCTCTTTTACATCTTACAATTCAACATATATATTTCTTTTCTCATCTCTAAGGGTGTGGGAACTTATGAAAAATTATATTGGTTCTATTTAAACATTTGTTCGATCAACACATAATTGCACAATAGGATAAATTTTTTTATTTATAAGCAAGGGACATGAATTACCAGACTCATGTGTAAGAAATCTAGTTCAATTTTAGGCCTACAAGATAACTAGTACTAGGTTTGGATTGCTTCCCATTCATAATTTTAGTTATTCTATCCCTATTTAATTCTTGAAACATGTTTCAGGAGTATCCCTAATGTGTATAAAAATAGAATGTAGTATGAGATTAGGGGAAAGAAACAACTATAAATTTTGAAAATGTGAAATACATGTGCCTAAGGAAGATGGTAAGTTCTCATAATCTAGATTTGCAATATTATACCTTATCCCACATATGGTCTTAAGACATTGGTAGACCTACACATAGCTCCACATAACTCAAAAAATCCTACATGGACACCCATGGTCACCTATAAGATTATCAAAATCTCAACCAGTCACCATTAATCTTGACCATGTTTCAAATGACCAATAAAATGGATCTGTGAGCTCATAATTTCTCTATTGCTACCTAAAAATAGGGTATTGGGGCATAGCTAGTTTGTATATATATAAATGATCTAATAACTATATGCAATACTACCCATGGCTTGGGAATAACCATAGGGCACTAGAAAGTTAGCACTAGTACCAAATACCTACTTTTATCCTTGCCTTAGCCACCACACTTCAATTGGGCTTAAAAACCTTAAAATAATGGCATGTGGCATTCATTTTTTTCTTAGGTGTGGCTGAACATTGCACAAACAAATTGATCTAGAGAGAGATCAACAATCATTATGGAGTGCCTTGGAGATCATGTGATCTACGTGAATCAACTAATGCCAAACTACATAAGAAAACTCACCTGATGGACATGGTTTACCTACCATACAATAAGAGAAATCCATATTTCTTCCCTTCTATAACAAAGCACATGCCCATGTTGAATGTTGAGCTTGTTGACTGAAAGCATCAGGCCTTACATATCACCAATTGTGTACCATGTGGTACACATTAATTTACCACTCAACCATGGAATCTTGCTAACAAATAGAATTGGTTGCATAGACCAATGGAAGTTTGCCACATGTGCAGGCAAAAATCTTACAAAGTAAAGGCACCTACAAACAAAATATAATATGAACCATTACCAATGGCCCATGTATATCACCCAAGACTAAACAATCTATCCTCATACTTTTGGCCCTATAAAACTAAGGTAGATTGACAACAAATACATTGTTGGTAAACAGGTCAGCCCACAATATTGTGTCCCACTTTTTGGCCAAAGTGGGACATTGAAATCAATATTTTTAACCAAATCTTCACTTTGTGACACCTGTAGCAGCTAAACCATTAAGAATTTGAAGATGATGCAAACTAGTGATTTGTGAGATTTTGTGTGTAGATTCTAAATATATATATTTTAAAAAATTTAGAAATAAATTGTGATTTTTTAATGTAATTTTTAATAACTTGTTTTTATAGTAAACATCATTTTTAAAAAGTGACATTTATGTCATAATGCATAACTTTTTTATAGAAAGGATAAAATTCTAATTTTTAAAATATAGATTGTTAACACCAATATCTAGGGCATGGATTTTTTCATAATTTTTTCTGTATATTTTTTTAATTAATTTTTTAAGTGAGATTAATTATAATTTGGACACATGTTTATGTTGTAACGCATAACTTGTTTTGTATGTATCAATTTTTTTATTTTATTTTTTTGTTGAAACAAGGACATCAATACCTAGCCTGACACATATATTTTTTTGGAATTTTTTCTCTATTTTTTTATTTTTCCACTTGTGTGGAATAGAGACCTTGTTGTGCAGTGAAAAACTTATGTTCACTAGAAAATAGAACATAAATATAATAATCAAATTAAATTATTCAAAATTATACTTTTTGGTTCAAGTGTATACAAAGGGCTACATAATTAAAAAATATAATTTATAAATTACTTCATTTGACCCCCCAAAAAGGTGAAGCAAAGTTCGTTTTATCAGCATTTTGATAGGTGCAGAGGATACTCCATCGAGGGTTTAATTTAAGACTAGGAGGGTTCTATCCAAGGGGGTTTGATCTAAGGGGGTTTTATATAGCTCCTTTCAATTTTAAACCCCTTTAGATGGAACCCCTCAAGGCTTAAATCATTAATTTTTCTAAAAATATGTGATTTCAAGAAAAAATCAGGATGTCCCATAAGTGGGACACAGTATTGTGGGACAACCCAAACATCAACTTCAATTATCTTATTAAAGCATATTCAAATATTTGATGGCACATATTAAAGAACTTGGAGATCAAACACACATTGTGCATCAACCCAACAAAATTGAAAGAGTATTAATAGGCCAATGTGGTTGAAGTTGTTAATATAATAGCATTTGAATTCATGGATTCCATAATGGTAGAACACATAAAAAATAACACTTAGTAAGCTATACATCAAGGATGAGCTAGGGCACAAGGCACAAAGGAAAAGAAAAGTGCATGTCAATTAAGTTGTAAGTGGTGTAGGTGATAGCAGGTCAACAAAGAATTATAATAAGGAGCAAATAAAGGCAAGGCACAATATAAGTCAATGGTGAAAGGAAAGAAATAAACAAATATAATGACTAGTTAAATAGGATTAGTCACTGTGAGGATTTTTCCCATTGACTGGGTAGGTGAGCATGAATGAAGTGGGTGCATTGATTTAAATATGAGTGAGCTACAAAAGGTCACCATTTGAATATAGCAAAGGGGTGGACTCTAGCATATATTTTCTGGCGCCTAGGGAAATATGAACAAGGGCCAAGCATAGGTATAAAAATTAGGGCTTTTGCCAATAGGGTTTCCATGAGAGCACATAATGCATGAACCAAGGACATAATTAGAGCACACATGTAGAATCAAATAGGCCACCAAGAATATAGATAGGGTGATAATAATAAGAATGCAACAAGCTCTAGGCATAGTGTAGCTAATCAACATGGGTCTGAAGACTTAATCTAGTGGGATTCATTATATTGTCAGACCAATAGAATTTAAGAGCTAATGTAAATAAAACTAAAATTACAACCATGAGAGAAAAACTAATTTTTCATGACCAAACAAAGTGCACTAAATACAAACCCTAACCCTACAAAATAAAACCCTAATGTAGTTCTTTGATTGGTTATAATTGCAAGGATAAATATATCCCTAGGGAAAACATTTCTATATAAATTTATATTTTTAGGGAATAGACAACAATGCACATGCTCAATGATTAGTTCTAATTCCAAAAGTCACAAATAATATATTCAATAAAAAACATATAACTTGTAATACATACTCTTACCTATCATCCCAAAATTCAATTTTAACAAATACTTAGCTAAACAAAAAAATGGGGGGTGCACAATGGAAACTATGTTTTATTTTAGTGATTAAATGAGATCAATTTTGTGTGCACTTAGCATTTGAGCCTCTTAATCATAATCATTTTAAAAATCCTTAGTAGTTTAGGAACTACATTTAGAGAACTACAATTCTTATTCTTATCATATATCTTCAAATTTTGAGTGTAGGCATCTTGGATTATTTGTGTAAGTTCAAGTTTTTATGATTTCAAGAAAAAAGCAGTCATTTTTTACCACCATTTGGTCCCCCATTTCCATGCAATTACTCGTACCATTTTTTAATGAATACTCTCATTTGGACCCATTCATACTTATACGTATAACATATATTTGAGTAGTTGTGGTATACCTCCTCCTAAATCCTATCTTACACATGATTTAGATATACCTAAGGTTGAGGAATAACATGACAACTTTTTATAGTTATTACTTGGTATATGTGAGGATAATGTTCCATTAGTTGTTGTTACATCTTTTGTACCCTCCACAACTATTACATATGAAATGAGACATATGGATGTATGGTTATGGGACATGCTAAGAATGATATTCCCCCTTATTTGGAGTACCTCATTAGTGAGATTCAATATTTTAAAAGTGCATTGATGATTAATAGAAAAAATCTAAATAGAAAAATCTTATTAAGCCAATATTACATATTACTTTGGCAAATTATATTTTAACTTATACCATGCAAGGGTATAATTTAATAAATGACATCTTCAAAATTCTATAGAAACCCTAGAAAATCCACTATAAAGAAAATATAATATCCTATATATGCAATTTTTTCATAATGGAAATCAATTTATAGAGTGGATGGCAATATTTTTTCCTTGTACCAATTTTTTGCAATTCAATGACTAAATTTTTCTATTAATATATAACTTTTATGGTAATTAAATTCATATATTTTCTATCAATATACAACTTTTAAACAAATATGTTGAAATGGGGTAAGTATTAAATATTAAAAGTAGCTCCTAATAAACTAGGGAGATTAGCACCCAACTTTTTATATACAATAACATGACATGTGTCTGTCTTAAAGAATTAAAATTTCTAACTTGAGGTGATTTTTTTGAGATAAAGGAAAATATATCAAATATGGGTAAATTCAAAATTTTTGAAGAACCTAAAAATACTTAAATCTAGGAGATAGAAATGCCAAAATAGCCAAACGGTGACATATAGCCACTAAAAAATCCTTGTTTTACACTCACCCAACTAGTCCACTTGACTTTGCACTTGAGCAACAAGGTGAGCAATGAGTATTGGACTTGAAGGTAATAAAAGAAACAAAATTCATTGAGAAGATATATGAGATCCAACTCAAGGTGACATGCAACTAGAGAAGACTTGTTGAAGTATAAGGACGGACATGGTCATCATTGTGTGGAACACGGTCTCAAGGTTGGAAACAAGGCATAGTTTCTCCTAAGTAAAGAATGGATGTAAGGACAAGCTAAGAAAACTAAACCTTTAAGGCACATTCCAGTTTTTATCTTAGAGGTAGTTGGAGAGAACCAGTTCAAGTTGGATCTCCCTCCTTTCATGAAAATCCACTCCAATCAATTATGAATATCTCTAGTTGTATGAACCATTCATGTTAGATAAAGGAAAAGATGAATTGGGGTTACCTTTGGTAGAATACTTGGTTTATGATAAGAAAGCAGCAATTTCTAAGGATGTGTTACTTCAAAGGAAGTAGAGAGAGAGGGGGGGTTTTTTTAGTCTTGACGAGTGATATTCAAGGGATAAACCATTGATCAAGCCTATTGGTACTCCAAAGAGAGGATGGGGACAGTGTTTCCTCATCCACTTTACTAATAAGATTTTGAGGGACCAAAAGCCTCTTTATGAAGGGAGGTATGATTTGAAAAGGATCTAGAAGGTCTACATAGCATAATTTTTTATTCAAATTTTGGATAGGTTTAGGTATTTGATGTTATACAAGAAAAAAAAATTGTTGATTCTCTTAGGGGGGATTTTGAAAATGATGGTCCAGATGAAAATATAACCATAGATGTAGTTTCATAATTGATGTAGAAATTCTATAATTTAGCAATATACATGAAATCATCCATGTAGTCACAAATGCATCAAGGTAGTTTTGTAAGTGACAATAGGTGGTTTCGGTCATGACTAATAGTTTCATAACATGTGAACTCAAAAAATAAAAGGAATAGAAATTCCATGACTCTTCAAGTTATCAAGATGGTTGGGCTACTCTAGTACATGAGAGTAAAGGCCAAAAGTTAATGGAGAATTCAAAAAATTAGTTGTTGGAAGAGTGGGAAACACATAGCACTGGTCACAAACAAAAAAAAAACTCTTTGTTTAATTTATGAGAAAATATGACCTTGATAGGAATAATAATTACATTGTAATCCTTCTTGTGTAGATTGAATAATAATAGATAGAACTGCTATTTGACACCTATCAAGCTAGTTTTTCCTCCCAAATTAGGAGTTTCCTAGGTGAAATCCATGTGTATTATGTTCACTATGTTTTGTTTTCCTTGTCTGGTTATTTTGAGATTAGGTTCATTTCCATATTTCATTAGAACATTCTAGTAGAGTGGTTTTTGGTAGTTAAGTGATTTCATAGCCATAAATCTCAACACATTCGTAGTGATTACAAATCAACTAGTGTAGAACTTCTATTAAGAATATACATATTTGTAGTTATTTCTTCTACCCAAAATTCATTTTCCAAGAATTTTTCTTGTAACATAAACCTTGCCATTTCAACAATGGTTCTATTTTCCACTTAGCAACACCAATTGTTGTGGTGTGTATGTTGTTGTAAGCTATCTTTTTATTCTATTTACAATAGAATAACTATTAACCTCTTTTAAGATGACTCTCCTCCATGATCAATCCTTAATAATTTAATTGAATGATCACATTCTTTTTTTACTAGTGATTTAAAATTAATAAAAAATTATGTGCTTCATCCTTATGCATAAAAAATAAACCCGTCTTCTTGGAAAAATCATCTATAAATGTTAAGAAATAATGAAACTTACTCAAACTTGGTATTTGCATAGGGATACAAATATAAGAACGAACAAGTTGTAATGGTTCTGAAGCCTACCATGATTTATAAAATAGGAAATCCATCCCTATGATGCTTCCCAAGTACATAACTAGAGAAAACTTCTTCCCTTACTTTGATCTTGGGTAGGCCTTATACCATTCTCTTAATAAGTAATAAATTTAACCCCTTAAATCTCAAGTGACCATACTAACTATGCCATGGCCATTTTTTATCCTCAAGAGTTAACTTTAAAGAATCTATTTTTCTAAACTTGTTTGCAATGGAAAAATTCTATTTCCTCTCATGGAAACCTTTTCTACAACTTGTTCATAGTGATTTCTATCAAAACATTTACAAGTGCCATCATAAAGCAACACTTTATAGTTGTTCTTAATAAGATAACCTACACTTAATGAATTATGCTTAAGACCATCAATTAATAAAGTATCTTGAATGTTTTTACCTCATCTTGGTTGGTGTGAACAACCAGTGTGCCTTTTCCAACAAGTTCTATTGCTTTATTGTCTTCAAGTTTTACTTAACCCTTTTAATGTTGTTTTATTGACTTGTACAAATAAATCTTCATTTCCTATAATATTGTTTGAAAAACCAAAATCAAGAAACCAAATATTATCTTTAGGTTTATCTTTTGCATGACAAGAGGAAAAAAATATTGGAGTTGAGATGCTCTCCTTCATTTAAGGTGAAATTTTCTTTCTTATTTTGCATTTGACTCTATTACTATGAGCTCTTCCTCTTACATTCAAACAATTTATTGTCTCCCATTTTATTTCTTGAAAATTGTTGGAGTTGTTGATTCCTTATCCAATTTTGTTCTTTGTTGTAAAAGCCTTCTCCAAGTTTTATGTACTTCTATTCAATCTACTTTCATGAGATAAGAATGGTAAATGGTAAAGAGTTGTCTTATTTTTATTTACATCTTATTTACTTTTAATTATTAAATTGTTTAATGTTTAAAAATAATTTAGTATTCCCTTCATTCATGGGGCTTCTGAGGTCCATCCAAAATAAAAAATCAAGGCAGATGCAAGGCGGGTTACTCCTAACTCAAGATGGAAGATGTTGAACTTTGATGGGGCCTCTAGGGGAAACCTTGGCGAGGCAAGTGTAGAGTGCATTATCAGAGATCAGGAGGGGAAACTAATTAGGGCGGCTTGCAAGAAATTGAGACTATCCAAAAATAATGAAGCAAAATTTTAGGTGATAATTCTGGGTATTCAAACCTACATCTCCTTGGGAATTGAGAGGATACATAATGAAGGGGACTCTTCAATTGTAATTAATGTCATTCAATCCAGAAAGACCTCTAATTAGAAACTCAACATGTTAAAAAGTAGCTTAAAACTTCTGGACAATTTTGAAGATTTCATGATCAACCATGTATATATCAAGAAGCCAACAAAGTGGCAAATAGGTTGCCAATATTTCTTCTGATTTGGAAGAAGATACCTTCATTAGAAATTCCTCTACAATTGGATCATAATAACTTTAGATTTATCTAGGCTTATTATTATGGAAGGTAAAGATCTTAGCTCCAATGAGACCGAAGGCTAGGATCCCCATCCCTCATCATCTTGGTAATTTTGAAATTTCAAGAAAGTATCAATATCAATGAGATGTCACTTTAGTGATTGGTGTAAATGCCATCTGGACAATACTTTTTGTTAGTGTAGGTTTTTATTTTCCTAGTGGGTTAGTTATTTTCCCTATTTCCTAGGTTTTTCCTACACTTTTATTAATCTTGCTTAGGTTAAATAAAGTGAGTTTAATTAAGTGAGTGGGTCATTTAAGGTGTCACCATCCTATGAGGGAGTTGCATTTACTATGTTTAGACTACTTTGTGGTCTCTCCCTATTGGTCAATTTTGCCACCTCCACTCCTCTCCCTGGTCTATATAAACTCACTACCTACCTTGTATTTTTCATCTATTTTGCATCTTGTATGACAATTCTGTCAGTCTAGGTGTAGCTTCTTTTGAGCTCTTAATACAATTATGTCATTATATAACATTTGCATATCTCTGAGTCACTAGTTTGCATTGTTTATACTTTTTCCAGTATATGTAGCTTAGAATTTCTATTATAAAGTTCCTGGGTTATTAATCTATTCCAAATTTCTAACATGGTATCAGAGATTGGTTTTGATAATTCTGAGTTCATAGATTCCTAATTGAGAGTTTGAGCTTATTTTATGAGATCTTGTAAAATCATGTATGCTCTTCTCTTGTGTTCATTTAACGATCTGGAGAATCAGAAAGGATTTATGAAGATCTAATAATCTCTTATTTTTGTATGCATGTTTTGTGAGATCTTGGTGACTGTATCTATTCTGGTTATTGAAAGGAAGCTAGGTGTGCGGAAAACGCTTCCTACACTAATCTAATAAGGAGAGGGCTATGCAAATTTAACTTTATCCTAACTATTACAGCAATGTTAAACCATTAACATGAGATATTGCAACAAAACACAAGAACCAGAAAGAAGACAGAAGAGAGAGACAAGATATACATGGGGAAAACCCTTATGGGTGAAAAACCCCACACTCCAAAACATAGCTCAAATGTATTACAGTAAACAATAGCAAATTACAATACAGTTTCAGAGCCAATGCTCTTTCAAGAGTCTTCAAATGTTGAATTTGGAGATATTCTGGTAGCATAACAGTACTTGTACCAAAGTTATCTATCTCCCATCCAAGCACCTGTTTATATAGAGTTTACAAGGCAAATATGGAACCTTCCAGAGATAGCCATCCATCTTCGACTCATGCCCCAAAACCCACGCCTAAGGACACTTGTCCAACATCCCATCCTGAAGTGGGTGCCTGGTCCCAAGATAGGTTACGACAGATGCTCTTACGCACCTTACAACTATCATAGAATCTGTCATACACTGACTAAAAATATCATATTCCTCTTACATGTCATAACCTCCCTTGACCGCCCAAAGATGCCTTTCTCTCATGCAAAGATACTCACCAACACTTGTATCAATTCAAGTGGGAAATTGCGGTTATCAAAGTCACCAAAATTTACCCTGCTACATATACACAAGGTGCTGACTATGCCAACTCAACATGGGATAAATAAATACAACATTAAGAATTTGCAAAGGTTGAGACACCTTAATTCCCAATAGTTATATTGGTAGTATTTCTAGTTGTTCCGACATGTCGAGGAGGCTCGAGAAAGTCAAGATTGGCTTTTATTTCATCTAATTTGGAGATCATTTGACAAATTTGCAAAACATGGGTTTGAAGCTTAGATCTAGAGGTCAACTTTTTTTAGAGCATTTTGAGGCCAAAAGGACCTTTCCATTGCATTCCAAAGGCCAAACATTTTGACATACAATTTGCCCAGTTTCGGTGTTAAGAGCATCCAAGGCAAAAAAACATTTGTCGGAAGGCCATTTTGGCCCCCCAGCTCCATTTTTTGAGCAATTTTTTTTTAATTGAGGCTAATTTTTCATACTCTACACACTGGTGCAAACAATTTCTGATTCCAGTGCATGGATTTTCTAAAAATTGTAGATCCTCATAGGTGACACTACATAGTTCTCGTATTGGGAACTTCAAAGATTCATAAATTTCACATACAACCTTGGATCGAGGCAATTATTTTTTTGAAAGTACATGACTTTTCAAGTACTTCTCAGTGGTGATATTTGTTTCACTTGGTTTTATTCCAAGATTATACTTTTAGCATATACTCATTTGCTGAGAACTTTCTAAAGCATTGAGATCAAATCCACTTAGCATTTCTTGTTTGTGGTAATTGTAATCACACTAAATATAAAGTGCCAAATTATATTGCCTCGGGAGGGTTTTTGATTGAGTGAAAAAGGGGGGGTGTCTTGTATGCTCTCTTTGAGTTCTTCATTCTCATTTCTGTACAATAACAACAAACTCAATCTTCTTTTCTACATTAAAATGGATCAAGTAATAGAACCAATACTCACACCCTATAACTAATTTGATTGGAAGTCAAAAATGACAATCTATCTAAAGAAGAAAGGGTTGTATAGGGTAATAATAGGCTAGAAAATAAACCAACTTTAATTGTAGAAAAACCAATGGTTTAATAAGTTGGATAAGGCTTTTGGAACCTTATGTATGTCTGTATCTCCAAATTTTCTTTTTCATATTGAATCTGTTTCTACAGAAAATGATGTATGGACCACTTTGGAAAATCTCTTTGGTACACAAGATGAAATTAGAGGACATCTACTAGAGAATGAGCTATGAAAGGAAGAAAGGTATGCAGAATAGCTTGCTACACTGAACTAATGAGGGGAGAGATAGGCAAATTTATAATCCTTACAGTAATAGAGAAGATACACAACATAAAACATAAATGAGCAATACCATAACACAAGATGTACGTGGGGAAAACCTTTTCAGGTAAAAAACCCCACACTCCAAAGCACAACCCAATGTATCATTCATATACAATTATAGAGCGAAGCTCTTCCAGAAGTTCACCAACATGTAGTATCTAGAGTAATTCCAATAACATAAAATCACCTGCAAATCAACCATACAAACTACTCCAACAAGCACCTTATTTATAGAGAGATAAAAGCATGAAGGAAGCTTCTAGAGCAAGTAACAAGAGATGGGCATCCAAATCTATGTGGCACACTTTCCCAACACATGTTTGACTTCTATGACACTTTTACAATATTACCTTACACCTCTTACAACCCTCCACACTTGGGTGCCCCAAATTTGCCCAAAATAGGTATGATAGATGCTCTTACATCATCATAAACTTTGTCATGTATGAAAACACTTATAGTTGTAAGAGAATATGTCATCACTGACTATTAATATACTATTCTCTTGCAACTTGTCATATCCCAACTTTGGGTGCCCAATTTCCCATGCAAAGATGCTTAGTGACACTTGTCATACCTGTCATAAGAATATCGATTTCTGGCTCTTACAATGTCATAAAATCTATCATACTCTTACAACCTGTCATATCCCAAACTTAGTTGCCCACTTTCCCATGCAAAGATGCTTAGTGACACCTATCATACATGTCATAAGAACCTCTATTTCTGGCTCTTGCAACATCATAGAATTTATCATACTCTTATGCGTCATAAACTATCATAAAACATCTTACAACACAAGAGAGATGGCAGCACATGGAAAAATATTCCTACCACAAAATGGAATGCCTACTTCCTCATATGAGGACAAATGTCATCTAGCCATCTTCCATGTAGGATGATACATCACCGTGTCAATTCCCACAAAGTGGTATAATAAAATATACATGAATAATTACAAATGTAGGCAAATAATAATAATTAAATAAATAACAATGCTAGTAATTTACAAAGGTTGAGACACCTTAATTCCCAACATTCTCCCACTTGTCAAACACCTTTCAAGAGCTAATAGAATGACAAGATTTAACTGCTAGGGGCCGAGAGGCCCATAGACTCTGAGCACCATCTTAACTTCTCCATTCTCACATGCTTTGTCAAGGAATCTACAACATTCGGTAAAGTTTTAATTTTCTCCAAATTTACCTTCCCTCCTCTACCATGTCACGAACAAAATGGTACTGGACATCAATGTGCTTTTTTCTTGTGTGGAAAGTAAGATTCTTCTCCAAACATATGGCACTCTAACTGTCACAACAAATAGTGATCATCCTTGCATCAAAAACAATGTCAGGACACAATCTCTTAAGACAAATGGCTTCCTTACAAGCATGAGTTGCTACCATGTACTCTGCTTCTATAGTGGACAAAGTGATAACAACTTGTTGCTTACTCATCCAGCTAATTACACTACCAAACATAGTAAAAACATAACCACTGGTGCATCTTCTGTTGTCAATATCTCCAACCCAATTTGAATCCACAAATCCATGAATACTCATAGAATTCGGAGGTCCTATAGGATAATTGTGATAACATAGGGAATACTTAGAAGTACCCCACAAATATTTTAACACTCTCTTCACTGCATCCCATAAATCGACTAAGGACTCCCACAGTTTGGGCAATGTCTAGTCTTGTACATACCATAACATAAATCAATCTACTAATAACACTGGCATAAAGCACTCTCGTCATGTCCTCCACCTTAGTAGGAGATTTTGGACAATCCAAAATAGATAACTTCATCCCCAACATCAGAGGAATAGTCAACGGTCTATAAGATTCCATGTTGAATCTCTCCAACACAGAATTCATATACTTACTCTGGTTCAACCAAAAAAAATTATTTTCCCTGTCTCTTCTGATCTCCATCCCAGAATGTACTGAGATGCCCCTAGATTTGTCATCTCAAAATGTGTTGAAAGCTGAGACTTCAAATCAGAAATTAAATTCTTTCCATTCCTAAAAAACAACATATCATCAAAATATAATGCAATAATTAGAATGTGATCATTATCCATCTTATAATAAACACACTGATCTAATTTCAATCTCAGAAATCCCAAACTCAACATGAATAAATCAAACTTCTGGTACGACATCCTAGGAGATTGTTTCAAACCATACAATGACTTTTTTAACCTGAAAACTAGATTTTCATTACCTTCAACAATGTAGTGCTCAGGTTGTAACATATAAATCTCCTCCTTCAAATCACCATGAAGGAAAGTTGTCTTCACATCCATATGTTCAACTTCAAGATCATACGCTATTACAAGAGATAACAAGAATCTAATGGATGTCATCTTTGCAACGGGAGAGAAAATCTCACCATAATCTATTCCCTCAACCTGGGAATACCCCTTCACAACCAATCTAGCCTTATACTTCTAAACATTGCCATCTAAAACAAATTTTTTATGAACACCCATTTGCATCCAATGGGTTTTCGTCCTTCAGAAAAAGGTACCAGGTCCCAAGTATTATTCTTCTCCAAAGTAGCCATCTCTTCTTCCATGGCCTCTTTCCAGTAACCTACATATTTCATACCCATAGCCTCTTTCACAATTCTAGGCTCATCAGTGTTAGAAATCAAGGCAAAAATACAACTATAATCAAGAAATGAATAACCAAACCTCTCAGGTTTGCCTCCTAATCCATATAGACCTCCTCAAAAGATGAGGTTGAGGTTCTTCTTCTTCTAAACTTTCAGAGCTACTTGATCTCTCCTCATTACTAGGTCTAATAGGAGCTTTCAATTCAGTCTTCTTAGGGGTAGAAGAAAACTGAATCATATCCTCTTTTTTTTCTTCCTCTTATGGCTACAGAACAATAGGAGAAGGTCTCACTTCTCTAAAGATAACACTTTTTCTATACAAGACTTTTTAGCCACGGGATCCCAGAGCTTGTACCCTTTCACACCGACACATTAGCCAATGAAGATACACTTAACCGCCTTGTTCTCCAATTTTGACTTCTTTGTAGAGGAAAACTAATGCGTTGTAGACTTAGCATAATTCAGGGGTAAACCTATCTGAAGAGTCCACTCTATCATTGCATTCCTACATTAAATTATCAACCAAGGAGCGTAACCTTATGATGGCACTTGCATTGTATGTGCCTTCAAGACTCATATTTATCCTAAACTATCTTATCCAAACCTAGCTAGAGTATTCTACTTGTCTGGAATTCTCAGAAATACAAAAATAGTAAAAACAACTATAGAACCCAATGGCTACGGGTACCTGCAACATAAGATGTAGATAACTGTATTCAACAAGTAATTACATAATTAATTCAAAATATCTAGAATGATAAAAGAAATTAACACTAACCTTCGGAGGACTTACAGTAAACAAAGCATGCACTCATTCATGAATCACAACTACTGGAAATAGTAATCAGAATATTTTACTGAACTCACAATACAAGTTATGAAATATCAAAGAAACAATTTTAACTAGAAATGCATAAATAAATAAGGAAATAGATGAAGTGAGGACTAGTACCTTGAGTGGCCAGCTCAGGGGACTATCTCACTTAACTAGAAATCAAATCTACTTCAGATTCTCACACATTCTTATAACACATAGTTGTATTCAATTCATATCATAAACATGATCTTCTCAGATTGTATTCAATAAAACATGTCTGGATCTTCCAACATAGAAAAACATAATAATAATTAGGAAAATATAAAATGAGTAACTTGGAAAGAACTAACTTGACATCAAACTCATCCCTCCTAACTTATACAAAAATGGGAGAGTGTTATGTAACTACCAACTAACTTTGATCATCAATCCATCCCCTAGATATCAGGGTACAGGTTTGAGATCAATTTATTATTCTAACTAAACAGAGGAAGTAGAGTCCTATTCAAATAGAAATTCCTATACAACAGTTCATATATGAAACACACGAGCTCCAATTAGAATCCTAGTGTAAAGGGTGGAATTTGGATATTTGGTTTTTGGTAGTTTTGTGTATGTATCCTCCTTTCACCCTTTCATTCAAGGACCTAGGGTTGAGTTGAAATGTACTATCATACCCTAGGTCACTATGAGATGTAGGGAAAGTTGGATTTGTATGATTTGATTGTCAATTATGCTCACTTATGCTCAATTATGCAAATACGACAGCAAACAAATACCCTAATTATGCAAATACGACAGCAAACAAATGAATATCAGAAAATGCTACTACAGAAAGATGTAAAATGACAAATAACTGTGCACCTGTTTTTAGGGTTTTGAAGCATAACAGTCAAGGACTAATGAGCGGGTGTCCAAATCCAAGGCCTAGGTTTTTGCTAGGATCTGGAAGATTAGTCTGCAACTTGTTCCTGCTACATCAGAGATTTTTCCATCACAGAATCCAGAGGACTAAAGAGTGGGTGCCCAAGTCTAGGGTGTTTTTTTCAACTCTGATCTGTAAATCTAACACTTTGTAATACCCTCCTGCAACTCCACTTTTCCTATATTTCAACCTCTAACCTGCAATCACAGAAAGATTGGGAGGGGGTTGTGGTGTTTAGAGGCTTGCCTCAATCAAGCCCCGGAGAGACATTCAAGTCTTTCGAACACCGTTGTCAGATAGAGAGTGTGTGCCCTTGAGAGGCAGAGGTAAAAACCAAATGACGAATGCTCAAAAACACATCTGATGTCACCTTGTAGTGAAGATCTCATGGAAGGAAGAAGCTCTTCATGCCATGAGGAGATGATTGCTCAAATATGCAAATACAAACACATAGACAACACAAATCTGCTCTTGCTACACAATGAAAGCCTTGAATTACCTTTAGAATGTCAAAAGATCACAATAATCATCTAATGTCCATCTAGTTTACAAATGAATACCTAAACATGATTATATATGCAACTACAAACACTCCTGCTAAGAATTTCATAATTTAAACTTACCATGTTGGCATAGGACCCAAATAACGGTCACAAGATGACACTCAAAATTTAGGACTGACCTAAAATAGGGTAGGACTAGGGTGCAGGTGCCCAAGTCCTCCCCCCTATTTTGGTTAGGGTTAGGTTCAAGGGATCCCCCTAGGTCCCATTTGTCATGAAACTTATGGATCATTTCATTGGGATGTCAAAATATGATGTAAGATGTCCTAAATGCAGCTAAAAGACCTAGGATCTAAACTATATGAGGGAAAAGCCCCCAAGGGGACATTTTTTGATGTTACATTTAGCCCCCACTTTAATGTATGTATAAATGCAAGGCCAATGCATACATTAAAGTATGGTCAACAACCACAGTAAACACACCAACCACGGAGAAGACACGCCAGACACATTGAAGATAATGACAAGCATGCAAAACATGGAGAAGACAGTTACAGTCGCGTAAAACATGGAGAATACAACAGATGCAAAGAAGATAATTGATGCAAAGAAGACAAAGATGATTTCTTTTCTTTTCTTTTTCTCATATATATGAAATGTAGATGCAAGTACAAGGAAAGTAAACACACCTCCCATAATGCAGGAAGCACTCATCACGCTGGTCTTTAAACTACATAAATGGGGCAACACACACGTAAGACATGCCAAAACTCCCAAAATGCAAGAAACACTCATTGTACTGGTTTTTAGACTGCATATGGGGCAACAAACATGCCAAACACACACAGTTTGAAGACATGGAGAAAACACAGTAGACAAACAATGAAGTGTTCCTATTTCTAGTCTCATCACCATCTCAGGCACATTACATGCACACACCGATGATTGGGCTTCACCACAATAATCGCCGAAGACACACTTAAGGGTTGAGTTAGTCACTGAACCTCTCCCCGCCTCCCAATGAGGACTTTTTGAAAATGACAGGATGTTGTAATCTGCTTCAAGAAGTACACCATCCCCACCTCTGCAGAGGGCTTAAGATGATTGATTGATTGATTTATTGATTGCAAAAAAACTCAGAGTGGAGAAGGGACTCATCACCACCAGTCTTTAAACTGCACCTGAGGACAAGCACATTTCTAACATCTACAATAGATAGCTTACCTTATATATGCCCCCACCTAAAGGTGGTTGATATCACGCATCGATATCAAGCACATTAAGGTAGGAAGAAAACACACAAGGGAACACAGACTTTTGCAAAGCCCATGCCCCCGGAGGTGACATGTACTTTACGATCATCAAATGTTCCCACAAACACATCCCTACAAGAAACATGTTAGTGTCTACATAATCATGATAAATAACAACATTAATGCATATGATTAATCACATAAAGAGCTAAGGTTATACTACGAATTCAGAGATCGAGGATAACTGTGGGGCTATATCACGAAAATCTCATAACCGAGTGTCACCAAGGCAAGATGAACAAAGACAGGTAAAGTGCACAGAGCAGTAGTATTGTTAAGGTTTGTAAGTGAGATAAAGATCATCAAAATCACTACATAGAAATCATAGAGTGCTTCTACTAGCCAAGCGTCGGATAAGATATACAACTCCATCGTCATATTAGGAACTAAGTCTAATTTTTGATTTCTCACTAAAGGGATGCTAGGTCCGCATCAGTATAAATGTTTTTTTCGTCATCCGCTTGCTAGCTATAAACACTAGAGGAAGGGAAACAATAAATAAGAGAGGAGAAACAAGTGTCTTAGGGATAGTCACGTAGGAAGGTGCCCCCAAGTCACCAACCACAACGCTATGTCCGTAAGACACAACACACAACAGTGAAATCAGAGAGAGAGGCAATATAGAAGAATGATGATATAAATAGAAGAAGGTCACAACAGAGGTGGTCTCTTGGTATCCTAGACCTTACAAGAGAATCAGGGGTCATCCCAGGAGGCCTAAATAACACAACACATCAAGGGGGAAACACATCATGAAAGATAAAGGGTTAGAGATACTTACCTGTGGAGAGGCTCATGCTAGGTTTTATTAAGAATCAAATCATCCTCTTCCCAATCCTAAATGATAGAGGAGAGAGGTGTGTAAGGTACCATAGCCCAATTTTTGTTCTTGTTTTCATGTTGTTCAGTGTTAAGCTCTTCTTGGTGAGGTTGAATGTTTTCTTGTTGAATTGTATGCATTATGCTCTTGAGAGATAGAAGAAGGAATTTTGTTTGAGTGATCTCAGTATCTATCCAAGAAAGTTTTAATGTAAGAGACCTTTTCTCATCCACTAGTGCTACATCTTTTGAAGAAAGGGCATAGGAATGAGAGAAAGGTAATGTGTTGTGAGGAGAGGTAGTCGATGTTTTTAAATCCTTAGTGATGTTCAAATGACTTGCATATTCAGTCAAAAGAGGGAGATTAAGAGTCTTCACCTCCTTAGTGATATCCAAGGTGTGTGAACAATCAACTAAAGGAAGAAGGTCAATGGGATGATCCATAGAGGTTTCATGCATTATGATAAGGACATTGTTAGATAAAAGCTCATTATCTACCCATTCTTTGGTGAGGGGAGTTCCTCATTCACTAATGCTTCCTCTTGTCCAGGTAGAGCATTGGAATGACAAAGTGGTGGTGGCTCTTCATTTGCTAATGCCTCATCTTGGCCAGAGTGAGCATTAGAATGAAGATTTGGTGGTATGATATTAAGATATGTGTTAATGAAATCATCCTCTTGCATCAAAGTGTCCTCATGAGGAGGAACAACTTTGGGAGAGGGATCATAAGGTAACCCAAAATTATCATCACATGTGTTAGCAATAGGTGTCGTAGTGGAGTGTTCCAAAAAGTCATCTAAGGCTTTATCTAACATTTTGAGGTCATCACTAGTATATATAATATTGATCATGAATTTAGTGAGATAATCTAATATCCAAGGATATATTCTCATGAGGTTTGTGAAGCTATCAAAATCAGATATATAACAAAGGGTTTCATATGTGGAGCACATAGAGAGATCAACATCATGTATGTATGCTATATGTTCTAGAACTTGAGGATGTTTATCAGTGAATTTAGAGAAATGATCAATGTCTACAATGTATGCAAACAAAGCTTCCAAATAAGTAGCCATGATATATATTTTCAAATTAATGTAAGATCAGATTTTAAAAGTTTTCAAAAGTATGCCAAAGACAAGTGCAAAAATATATGCAAAAGTGACCTAAAATGCTTGACTTTTTGTACTTTTTCAATGCAAATATATGAAAGAAAAGGTGTTGTAAAGATTTTTATCAGGGGCAGAAAATAATGTGTCTAATATCAGTCCAATACAGTAGTAATATCTGTCACAACACACTCTTGATGCAAATCTACGATGATGACTAGTCCAAAACCTAGTGAAAATACACTAAAATATGCGATTTTTTTTTACCAAATCTCAATGCAAAAGAGCATGACAAAGGGTGTTGTGAGTAAAATGATGATGGAAATAAAATTATATCAGTAATAACAGCCACCTAATGCCAAAAAATCTGTCACAACACACTTATAGTGCCATTCAAGGTCAAACCCTAATGAAAATATAGCAAAAATATGCAATTTTTCACGATTTTTCAACTCCAAGGCCTAGAAAAAGGGGTGTTGTAAAGAATTTTAGGAGGTACAAAAAATAATAGCAATGATATCAGTCACCTCAATCCATAAAATTTGTCACAGCATGCTTGGAGTGTAATCTAGGTCAAACCCTAGGGCAAATGTAGCAAAAATGTGCAATTTTTTGCCAAATTTTCAATACAAGAGCCCAATAAAAAGGTGTTGTGAAGATTTTTAGGAGGGTCCAAATATAAATACCCTCATAATAGACAATTAGTGCAAAAATAATCTTCACAACACACCTATGGTGCAAAATTAGAGAGTCAATAAGGCTAAATTTAGGGAAAATCAAGGTTTTTCAAGCCCTAGGTTTGAGATCTTGATGCAAAATGCTATATGAATGTCTTGTAGTCTGATTTATGATGAACATTAAATGAACTCAGATCTGAAAATGATTTCCAAGTCCTAATATGCAAAATGCAAGTGCAGATCTAGTGAAAAATCAATGAAAATGCTAGTTTTTTTGTTGAAATTTTTTATGTAAAAATGCAAATTTTTGAGATCCAAATCCAAGTTTACACTAAAATCAAACACTACAGACAAATGCAAATGTAAATGATTTTCTAAGATCAGTAGAAAAATCCAAAACAAGATTTTGCCTACAATCCCTAGATTTTGGAATTACTAGGTTATACAAAAAATTCACAATTTTCAACAAAACCCTAGCAATTTTATGATGAAAATGCAATCCAAGATATTGAATTTTTTGTAATTTTCTGCAATTTATCTCAGATCTAATGCAAAAATAAGAAATTTTATGAAATTCACATTAATTGTTGCAAAATAGAAACCTTAACATGCAATTTTTTTCAATTTTTCTAATTTTCAAATTTTTTGTAAGTTTTCCAATGCAATAAGATGAATGACTATATGAATGAATTGAATCACTGAAAATCTGAAGCAAAACACTCAGTAAGTTGTAAACAAGTCCAACAACATGGGTTCACCAAAATGTAAAGGGTGGAATTTGGATGTTTGGTTTTTGGAAGTTTTGTGTATGTATCCTCCTTTCACCCTTTCATTCAAGGATCTAGGGTCGAGTTGCAATGTACTATCATACCCTAGGTGACTATGAGATGTAGGGAAATTTGGATTTGTATGATTTGATTGTCAATTATGCTCACTTATGCTTAATTATACATCAAAACCCTAATTTTGCAAATACGACAGTAAACAGACAAATATTAGAAAATGCTGCTATAGAAAGATGTAAAATGACAAATAATTATGCACCTATTTTCAAGGTTCCATAGCAGAACAATCAAGGACTAATGAGTGGGCACCCAAGTCCAAGGCCTAGGTTTTTGTCAGGATTTGGAAGCTCAGTCTACAACCTGTTCCTGCTGCATCAGAGATTTTCTTGTCACGGAATCCGAAGGACTAAAGAGCAGGCGCCCAAGTCCAGGGTGCTGTTTTCAACTCTAATATGCAAATCTGACACTTTGTAATGCCCTCCTGCAACTCCAATTTTCATGTATCTTCAACCTGTAACCTGTAATCATAGAAACTTTGGGAGGCGGTTTTGGTGTTTAGAGGCTTTCCTCAGTCAATCCCCAGAGAGACATTCAAGTCTTCCTAACACCGTTGTCAGATAGAGAGTGCATGCCCTTGAGAGGCAGAGGCAAAAACCAAATGATAAATGCTCAAAAATAGAAATGATGTCACCTTGTATTAAAGATCTCATGGAAGGAAGAAGCTCTTCATGCCATGAGGAGATGATTTCTCAAATCTGTAAATACAAACACATAGACAACACAAATCTACTCTTGCTACACAATGAAAGCCTTGAATCACCTTTAGTATGCCAAAAGATCACAATAATCATCTAATGTCCATATAGTTTACAAATGAATGCCTAAACATGCTTATATATGCAACTACAAACACTCCCGCCAATAATTTTGTAATTCAAACTTACTGTGTCGGCATAGGACCCAAATAATGGTCACAAGCTGACACTCAAAATTTGGGACTTACCCAAAATAGGCCAAGACTAGGGCTCGGGCACCCAAGTTCTCCCCCCTATTTTGGTCAGGTTTAGGTTCAACGGATCCCCCTAGGTCCCATTTGTCATGAAACTTAGGGATCATTTCATCGGGATGTCAAAATATGATGTAAGATGTCCTAAATGCAGCTAAAAGACCTGGGAGCTAAACCTTATCCCCAAGGGGACATTTTTTGACGTTACACCTAGAACAAGTATTCTTCTTCTATATTTATTCTTCCATAATGATCATGTTCATCTTCAGTTGGCATTTGACTGTGACTTCCTTTAATGCCCTGTTTTGCAATGTGTTGTAAATTCTCCTCTCCTTGATGCCACATACTCACTACTGCACAAGGGTTAATCCATAGAACATATGCATGTAAATAACCTTCATAATTAAACTATAAAATCTCATCTATATCCATACATACTTATGTCTAACTCATTCAATTGACAAATATTTTCACCATGTTTCATATTGACGGAATAGGTTCAAGGTTTGCAGAATGTATAAAAAACAACATATTATGATGGTAATGTCTTGGAAAAGTATCTGGAATGTCATAGACATAAAGTTTGAAAGCATATTAAAATAACATAAAAGAAGCCAATATTTGAACCCATCATTTCCCCCCAACTAGACTTTTGCTTGACCTCAAGCAAAAACACTTAAGTAAACACCTAGGGGAAAAGATTATAATGCAAAGTAATTTTCCTAAGGTCAAATTCTTCTTTGACACCCTATCCCTGCTTGAGATAAAAACCATTATAGCATGCAAGTCTATCCATCCTGATTGACTCTACACTCCTGCACTCATCACCTTTTCCTCCTGCCCAGTATGGTATTGGATAAAGGAGAATAGGAGGGTGATAAGTAAGAGGTAGCCATGCCACTCCTCTTTGCTCCGAGATCTGGATGTACCTGCGTAATCTCTCAAACATATTCATGAAATTATGGAAAGAATGAAGCTCTTTCTTCTACAATTCTAGGGTCAGACTGTCCCATCTACTATGCACATGCCTCTGGCAGTTCTGAATAATAGACACTGCTACATGCTATATCCTTCTATAATCCCTGAGTCTCAAATCCATAATTACTTTACCTGGACCCTTATGAGAGAGGAGTGTTAACCATTGGGTCATGATCACATTGGGATTTAAGGATTCTTTCCTAATCTGCAGTGGCACTTTCTTTTCTTGCTTCTCATACCTATCCATTAGTTCTCCTCTAAGCTGCTCATTCTTGAAGTAAGATAACATTGCTTTAACTTGAAGATCACTAACATAAATCAAGGGATTCCACTCTGTATCTTCTTCCATCAAGTAATTGTGCAAACAATATTCACACAACTGATCTTGTTCCTCCAAACTAACTTCTTGAAATAAATAGAAAAAATGATGCCTTGAATAAATAGAAATAGATTGATCATTAATGAATCTATTAAACTGAAAACTCATAAATTTTTCTTTAAGAAATAGTTCATAAACTCTCGGTGGGGGTCTACATTCAATGATTTGAATTGCTCTATCAATTACCTCTGTCAACTTCCCTTCCACCCTTTTCAATTCAACATTTTTACTTTCTAATGATGCATAAGAATTTGTTTCTCTTTCTCCCAGTTTTCCTTTTCTTTCTTGAATTCATTATTGAACTTTATCAATTCAAAAACCAAAGATAGAAGAACGAGGCATGTTGGAGGTCTTACTATAGGAGGCTGCAAAATGGGTGCTTCTCTTCCCTCATTTTCCATTTTACTCTCAACCACCTATGCCAATAGATCCATATTGGTTCCATGACCATAAGTATGAATTTTCTCCTCCAACTCTTGTATTCTTATCTCTTTTTCCCTATTCTTTTCCTCATACTATTTCACTTGTTCTTCTAATTTTTTTATCCTATCCAGGGCTTCTTCAAGTTCTTGTCTTATATTTCTATCTTCCAACAACTCTTTTTCTTTTCCACAATCAAAACTTTCATCCTTATTTCCAGTAAGATTAAAAAATTCTTGAGAAGGGCTACTGGGAATTGATTTTCCCATCTTCTTTGCAATGAAAATGTCTTCTGACTCAGAACTAGAGGATGAAGAAACATAACTTCTTCATTTAGCAGGTATAGTGGCATCAGTGGGAGCATTCTCAGGGGGATTTTCTTCCTTTTCTGAAGCTATGTCCACCAATGTTGGATCTTGCTGCTGCTGTGCTTCTTCCTTTCTTACTTCCCCTTGTTCCTCATCAACTCCTTTTCCCACATCCTGCCTCTTCAGCCTTCCTGAATGCCTAGGTGTGACAGTTTCTAGCTTATCTTCACTTTTTCTCTTTTTCCTCTCCTTTCTCTCCTTTCTCTCCCCTGGACCCTTTTCTTTCTCAACACCCTTATGCTTCTTCACATTCTTCTTACTCTTCTTCTTCTTAGAAGAAGTAGAAGCATCACTTCTCATAGCTCCTCTCATAGGTTTAGGGTTAGGAGGTAAGGGTTCTACTATTACCAACCTAGTTTCTAGAGGAATTTCCTCTTGTGGCTCTTCCTATTTGGGTTCAACTTGAGGTTCTACTTCAGGTTCAACATCAGGTTCTTGTTGGGGTTCATCTACTTCCAATAATTCTAAAATATCCTTGCATTGTTTAAAAGCATCCCAATTAACTTGTGGGTACTGATTTCTCAAACTCCTTTTAGCCAATAGAACTATCAAACAATGATGAGACAATGTAGTCTCTGTTTTCCTTTTCTGATACTCAAATGTCATTCTTTTCAACATATTATAAAGATAATTGGGAACATTAACCAGTTTTTCATGATGCAAGTGATTCAACAACTTAAAGTGTGCAGCATACAACAAATTATGTTGACCATCACAGGTAATATATTTGATAATATATGAAGCACACTTCCCCCAAAAGAATGGAAGGGATAATCTCTTTGTACCTTGTGTGGTCAAGTCCAGGTTCTCACCACGCTCATAAAATTCTTCCCTCATCATAGTTGCATCAGCATAGGTTCGATACTCAGACCCTATACGTGGCAAACCGGTGACCTGGGTAATGGCTGTTTCAGAGGCATCCATGACCAGTCCCCTGACTGTGGCTTCATCATACTGCAACGTTGCTGCAAAATCCCTTGCCATTTCATTATCATACTCTGTTAATTTTAGAAAATAGTCTAACCACCCCACTCTGCTAAAGAGTGGTAGAACTAATACATCCTCCAATATCTCCTTATGCACCGATGGCTCTCTTCTGATGACATCACCCCCCATTGCACTTGTATTCTGCACTCTTATCAATTCTTAATTTAGCCTAATTTCAATTTTACCATCTTTAGAAGACTTCTGATGCAGGAGCATCCCTGGTTCAAGAGTAATCTTGCATCAACCAAAAACATTTACATTTCAGTTTGTTTGCAGTTTAGTTCAGGTAATTCAGTCAGAAGCAATTTTTGTATTTTGGTCTAGTTGCATTTTAGACCTTGCAGAGCTAGACTTAGCGTCTACATTCATTCATCTACATCATATCCAGAATTTAGAGATCCACACATCATTACCGGAAAGATATCGCTACCAGAAGATTGACTATTTTCTCATAACAGAGCATCCTGATAATCACAGACAACCAGCTGAAGGAGAGACCTACGGAAGCATTTCCTGATTTGTGAAGCCTAATGACACATCATTCAATGAACTTTGGTTCATGGCTGACCTTCTTTGAAGATCCGCACATCATTCCATTCATTTTCCAGAGGAGTTCTATGCAATTAGACCCAACCTATCTGTATACACACATTACAGCTTTTCATTGGAGTTTGTAATCTTTCTTGGCTAATGCAGAGGAATCTTATGATCCGAATATGATATATATTGATGTAATAGATCTTTAGGAGAGTAGTGATTCACATAGTAGTATTTGATACTATAGATTTCTTTGAGGAGCTTCAAAGCTTTATCTTGCGCATGTATGTAATCAGGCCTATGAGCCCTAATTGTAAGCCAACATGTTGCCGGTTGATCTCTATTTGAATTCTATGATATACTGAATGACTAAATCTGCATTTGTCCCATTTCTTTAAGTTTTTTCCATTGTGTTTACTTTTGTTGTATGGTCTGGATAGTTCATTCTGTGAACCCTCCTACCATGACTGCACCAAGTGGTATCAGAGTGAAAGTTCAAATCTTTGGGAGCGAATTGAGAGAAATTAGCAAAGGAATTCCGTAAGATCTTATTGTGGACAGATCTCTGAATTGAGGCAGGTTACTTTTGTTGCAATCGATCACTGATTGTGAGACAGTTGTCACCTTGTAGCCTGATCACTGAACCTGAGGCAATTTACACTTGATCCTAGGAAGAATGCTACTGCAGAGAGTTGCTGTTGTTGGAACAATGGCGGGAAGAATGGATGAGATGATGAAAACAATGTGAATTTGATTGGATGTTGTTGAAGAAGATAAGCGAAGAGGGTTGACACCGAGACCTAATGTTGAAAGTGAGGATGAAGAAGAATCTCAATCTGTTGAACAAATTGGTGAAACCCTAGGAGGTGATGAAGAAGAAGAATCAGATCAAGTGAAGATGTTGTGAGCTATTTCAAAGATTGGAAAAATACCTAGAGTTGATGTGCCAAACTATACTAGTAATTTGAACCCTGAAGAATTAATTGACTGGATAAATGACATGGAAGAATACTTTAAATATGAGGAAATTGAAGATTCAGAGAAGGTGAAATTTGCAAAGACAAAGTTGAAAGGACATGTTGCTATATGGTGGAAAGAAGTTCAGTTGGAAAGAAATAGAAGAGGAAAAGAAAAGATTACAAAATGGGATAGGATGGTGACAAAGTTGAAGAATCAGTTTATACCTACTGACTATGAGTTGGAGCTGTTGAAGAGATTACAAAACCTGAGGTAAAAGGAGAAATCTGTGAAGGAGTACACTGAACAATTCCATAAAATGATCATAAAGACAGGACATAGTGAAACAAGCAAGGAGAAAGTGGCTAGATATATCAATGGATTGAGAGTGAACATTCAAGAGGAACTAAGCTTGGTGAGGATGATATCTTTGGAGGAAGCATATTAGTTTGCCTTGAAAGTTGAAGAGAAAATTAATAAAAGACATGATCAGAGACAAAGAGGTAGAGGAGGTAAATTTCAGAGAGGTAGGACTTATTCTGGAGGAGACATATCACATCCGGAGCAGAACAAGTTTGACAGCCCATTTAAGAAGGATGACAGAGATACTAATGCAGATTGAAAAGATGACAGAAATTATTACCGGAGAGGAAACCCTAGTGCATACCAGAATGAAGGATACAAAAGAGAAGGAAAAGGATTAGATAAGAGAACATTCATATGTACTTGTTTCAAGTGTGGAGGTGAAGGACATAGAGCATTTGAATGTAATTAGGATAGCACAAGCAAGAGGACAAAAAATAGTGGAAGAGCAGCCTATGTGGATGAAGAACATGTTGAACTAGATGACCCCTGTTCTGTTGGTAAACCAAAGAAAGGAAAATCATTGGTGATGAGGAGAGCACTAATTCAAATAGAGACAAATGAGGAACCACCATAGAGGAAAAATTTGTTCATGACAAGATGCAAATAAGGAGGTAAGTGTTGTAAAGTTGTAATTGATAGTGGTAGTTCTGCTAACTTAGTTTTAGAAGAGATGTGTTGCAAATATGTGTCTAATTGGTGTTGTCATTGATGCCAACATATCCTTGTTGTCATTGGTGCCAATTGTATGCCATTCTAGAAGACTTGTATGTTGAGGATATTGAGAAAATTAGCCTCTCTGGAAGAGACAAGTGAGTTACATACCTCTCTATAAGAAATAGTGAAGAGAATGTAGTTCAGTGAAGTAGATTGCTCTTATTCCCAGTAAGATGAAGATTAGAGTCTGCGGACCAAATTTTGTTGTAAAGGATTGTTTGAAGTTGCTCTAGTTAAGATTTGAGGGATCCACATGAAGAATTTGGGAAGTTATGGCCATCTGAGTAGAACTAGGTTTTGAAGGTATTCAGAGGTGACATAGTGACAGGAATTTGGTCTGGATTGATCTGCATTGAAATATTATGATCTACGGATCTAGAGGAGTGTTTGGGAGGTCAGTTTCTATCCTCAACTCAAGTGGTTCATGGTTTGGAGGTCCGCAAGCAATCTTTCCAGTATGACAGTCATAACAGTTGGTGTTCTTGAGTTCCCGGATGAAGGTGCAAGTGTTTCTAGTGATCTGAGGTGGTGTGGTTGTTCCTGTTGATTTCATTGTGCTTGTGGTAGTCTCTAGATCATGTAACTACTGTGTTGGTGGTCCACATTAAGGATTGAGCTCATGATTGAAGATTTGTCCTTGGGTGTTTGCTGTTCTTTCTAGTCTTGGCCGAGCGGATGCTTTGTACATGTTGTGGATGATCTAGGAGAGGTTCTATGAAGTGTGGCGTGTTGTTCAAAGAAGATTTGGGTCCCAACTATGTTTGGCCAACATCATAGTTATTTGCATTAAGTCAGATGTTTGTAGTGCTGACCTTGATGTTTATTCCAAGGTTGATGAAGCTTATAAATATGTGTGGTTGAGTTGTGGAAATGCATCCTTTTGCAAAAATGATAAAATCATAAGAAAGGAAGAAGAGCAGAGGAGAGAAGAGGAAGAGTAGAAGAGGAAGAGCAATAAAGGATGAGGAGATAGCGAAGAAGTGTTTGAGGGCAGACAGAAGTGTTATGCGCATCAATGGAACTAACCTTAGCATGAAGAAGATGCTCTTTTCCAGTTCAATCTTTTTGTGATAAACTTATAAATATTTCTGTAGGCAGTGAGCCTCCTTGAGCAGTGAGCTCTGGGTAGTGCACCCTGAAGGCATGTGCCTTCCCCATTTTCTATTCTTTTAATAGAGAATAAATCTTGTGGGTTAACCCCCACTGTGGTTTTTCCCTTAACTAGGTTTCCACATAAAAATCTTGGTGTTATGTGTGTTGATTTTGTTTTTGCTCATGTGTTGTTGATTCATGCTTTCATGATTATATCATTCATCTATTAATAAGTGGTAAAGAAGTTTAAGTTGTAGCAAAGGATACAAATTTTGTGACAACTGATTCACCCCCCCTCTCAGTTGTCTGCCCTAATTTCAACAAGATGGTGACTAAGCTAAAGTTGGAAAGATTGAAACACCCTAAGCCCTATCAGATAGCATGGATTCAGGATGATCATAAGGTACTGGTGAGTGAACAATGTTTGGTGAAATTTTATATTGGATCTTATCATGATGAAGTTGTGTATGAGGAAAAATTGATTAAATCAAAACTAATAAAACCAAAAACCAATAACATAAAGAGAACCGATCTAAATAAAAGCCATTAATAATAATCAATGAAACATGAAAGCTTGTACCAAGATTTGTATTGTTCCCTTTGGATTGAATGTGGATTGCTCAATATTGCTGCGAAACCATGGTTGCAACAAGCAAGTGTAGTGCTCAAAAGATCAATGTTAAGAGATCATAAAGGTGTTCAATCGATGCGATGTATGCTCAAAGCGCTGTTAAGTATGCCCAAGAATAAGATCGAAGAGAGAGAGCTTAATAAAGGAGATGAGGGGGGTTTATATAGGTTTCAACAAAGATCGATCAACGGTCCAGATAATTCAGAAGAATCAATGGGGGAGAACAATTGAGGAACGTGCAACAAATAAGAAAAAGACAAGTGTCACACAAACGCTATTTTATTTGAGTTAAACACTTTCTTTTCTAAAGATAAGACATGCTTTTCATAAATTAGAAAGTTTTTTTCTAATTTAAGAGAAATTGATAAAAACAAGGTTGAGTGAATAGATAACTCAACTTTAGATTTACTTTTGCATGATTTGAGAGAAATTAAATAATAAATTATTTAATTGTGTGTGCATGGAGAAGAAGACTTAATTTTAGAAGATTTGAAAGATATTTGTAGATAAGAAAGCAAATTAAATAAATAAATTTATTTAATTGTTGTGCATGATTTTGGAAAAATAATAAAATATTTGATTGTATTTTATTTTTGGAGAATGAGAGAATTTTAAATAAATTTGATTTGATTTATTCAAATTTGGAAGAATGAATTTGATTTAATTAAATAATTGAGAATTATTTAATTGTAGATAAGAGGGAATTTGTGATGAATTAATTAAATAATTGAATTTTTTTAATTAATGGAGACTTGAGATTTGGAAAGAAGATAATGATTTAATTAAATAATATAAATTATTTAATAGAGACTTGAAATTTGAAAGAGGATAATGATTTAATTAAATAATATAAATTATTTAATTGTGGAAGAATAATAGAGGAATTTGATTTAATTAATTAAATAAAGAGGATTTATTCAATAAATGTCGAAAGTATGTGATTTAGAAGAACTTGGTGAAATTAATTAAATAATTAGATTATTTAATTAATGTTGAATGCAGGTGATGCTCTAGATTAGATGAAATGCAAGTCGTGTGATGACTTGGTCATTTTAGGGTGTCTACATTTTGCCCCTCTTTGATGCAATGCAGTTTGTAGTGTTGCGTCAAAGAAAATAATTGTTGAAGACATGATACAATTTACTGATGCCCCAGTGTAGCTAGTTGCCCCAGCATATGCCCCCTTGAGAGGAAAGACGGGGAAGCGACAGAGGAACTGTGTTGATGCTCGACTAGAAGATTTGTTGGAGATAGGCAAGGTTGAATAGAAGAAAGTGGAGATAGACTGTTGATTGATCATTACTGATGAAAGTGATATAAAGGATGTCGTGAATGGATGGGTGAATGAATGAGCTTGTTGCAATGGTTTCACAATTGTATATAAAGAGAAATCTTTATTTTTGATATGGCATGTCGATAGTTTGCTACCAAGGTATAAAAGACCAAGGTGCTATAATATCCGAGTGTGTGGACGTTGACTCTGCAAGCAAGCGGTTTGAACTTAGATCCCTTAGACATAATATGACCTTGTTGGAATATGTGAATGAGCCATAGTCTTAAACATAGAATAAACTTTAATACATGTAAATGCAAGAAGAATTATTAATATGTAAGATGCTAGGTCGTAACACACACAAGATAAATAGAATGCTAAGAAAGATGCTAAAGATCATTCCTCAAACATGGCACACAAAAAAAAAACAATGACTATGCCCCCAATCCATACTGCATCGCAACATACCAAGATTATAAATAAATCAAGGTAGCCTTGAATAGGTAATGGACAAAGGAACAAAAGATAAACCATAAAGCAAATTGAGTGACTTACAAAGTAAACATACAACCGACATATTCTCTTCCCAAAGAGGTTGTTCAGGATAGATTGGATAGGAAAGATAACAGCCTTATCGTAGGAACTCTGTGTCCATTAAAGGGGGCTATCTACCTAAAAAGACAATGTCTCGCTGCAAGAAATGCCACATGTCGCAGGAGACGTGTGTTGGTCTCGACAATGGAACACTGTGCACAAGACAAGCTTGTTGATCTAGGGCTTTGGTTAAGCAGTACTTAGCTGATGCTGGCAATCGGTATGCAGGACAGTAGAAGACTCTAGAAGGAAGCTGCTTTGCTTCAGGTTTGTTAAGGACTTTTGCTTTGAAAGGATGCGCTAGCTTGCTGCTTGAGTTAGTCAAGTCGAGGTGAATGGATTTTGATAAATGGAAGACCAGAAAGGTGACAGTGCTAATGAATTGGGGTGGGTGGAGAATGATGGATCATGTGTACCTGAGTACTAGATACATCCTTCGTATTCCAGACTGCCTACATACCTTGTATCCACGGGATCAAGGCACATTACGAGGAAAGATGAAAATGATAAATATGTAGTTCTGGATAAAGTGATGAAATGGGTCAAGGTGGAAGGGGGAGATCTTATGTACCTGAGTACTGGAAACTTCCTTCGTATTCCAGACTGCCTACATACCCATATCCATGGGATCAAGGTACCTTAAGATTGAGAAGAGATACTATGTAGTTCTGGTTGGAGTGATGATGTGGGAAAAGTGTTGAGAAGATAACAACCTTATCATAGGAGCGATGTGTCCGTTAAAGGGTGTTACCTGTGAACAATGAGAAAGAGATTGAAGTGTATGTTGCAAACCACGAACAAGGAACCAATCCTAGACCTAAGTTAAGGAAAGAGTTGCCCCCATTCTGGTAGAGGAAATTGTATGGGTGACTGCCAAAGAAGACACATAAAGCTTTGACCTAGGACAAGACAGTGTTAACTATAGACATAGATCAAGACATGGGGAGACGATGATGGACATTGACAAATTTCCAAGCTATACTAGATAGGGAGATGGAAATGCAAACAAGGTCAATGGTTTTATTATGGATGAATGGGAAGTGTGCTGCGAACTGGACATGGAGTGGACAAGACTAGATAGACAATGGGTGCTAACTCTACACATAGCGCCTGTTTGCCAGGTTTTCACTATGGTACTTATCCAAGGCGCCTGTTTGCCAGGTTTTCACCAGAGGATGGATTTTTTTTGATTTTTTTTTTTTTGATTTTTTTTTTTTGGAATACACTGAGGATCAAGCATAGAACTTCTTGAGATGGATGCTGTTAAGTGGCTCATCTAGAGGAATGCCGTCAGGTGTAGCTAAAGTATAAGCTCCTGATCCATATGCTGTTGTCACAATAAAGGGGCCTAACTAGTTAGGCTCAAACTTGCCCTTTTTTTCTCGATCTACTTGATTTCGCTGATTCTCTTTAAGTACAAGATCACCAACTTGAAACCGTATTTCTTTGATCTTTTTGTTGTAATTATGCTGGAGGTAGTTTTGATAGACATGGAGATGATTAAGTGCGGCAAGGCACCTCTCATCTAGTAGTTCAAGCTCAGCTAATCTAGAAGTGCGATACTCGTCTCCGCCGATCAGGTCCTGCATGGATACTCTGAGGGATGGGATCTCGACCTCTATAGGTAGGATGGCTTCAGAGCCATAGACCAAGGCATAGGGTGTGGCACTAGTTGGTGTTCTAATATTAGTGCGGTAGGCCCATAGGGCGGGATTGAGTTGTAAGTGCCAATCACGACCAACTTCATTGACTGTTTTCTTGAGGATTTTGAGAATGGTTTTATTGGAAGCCTTAGCTTGGCCGTTACTCTGCGGATAGTAGGGAGTTGAAAAGCGATGTTGGATATTGTATTGTGTGCACAAGGCACAGACATCTTGATTCTTGAATGGTCTCCCATTATCAATGACAATGGCTTGGGGAATACCATACCGGCATATGAGATAGTTAAGGATAAACTTGGCTATTTGCTTATCGGTGATATAGGTCATAGGAATGGCTTCCACCCACTTCGTGAAATACTCAGTGGCGGTAATGATAAACTTGTGGCCATTGGAGGAGGAATGGTGGATTTGTCCTACGAGGTCGAGACCCCATTGAGAAAAAGGCCATGGAGTTGTCACAGGTTGTAATTCATGAGCTGGTGCGTGAATCAAATCTCCATGCTGCTAACATTTAGACACTTCTTAGCAAACTGTGCAGCATCTTGCTCTATTGTAGGCCAGTAATAACCTGTTCTGAGTATCTTCTTAGAAAGATTAGGACCGGTAGAATGTGCGCCATAGACACCTTCGTGTATGTCTCGTAAGGTAGCCTTGGCTTCTTATGCGTTAAGACATCGTAAGAGGATACCATCGAGACTCCGACGATATAGTGTATCACCCAGAATGATGTAACGGGAGGATCGACGGATAAAGGTTTTGCGTTGGGTGGATGATAGGTCAGGGGGAAAGGTTTTGTTCTTGAGGTATTCATAGATATCTTCTTACCATGGGGAATTGGGACCAACAAGTTCGCAGATGATTTCAGTAACAGGAACATTGATGGCTAGTATCAACAATTGCTCGATCAAGAATTCACACTTCTGTGTATTTGCAGGCATGTCAATCAGTGACCCTACAGAAGCCATAGAATCCGCAGCTTTGTTATGCTCTCTTGGAATTTGCTCAAATGTGATGCTAGAAAAATGTGGTTTGTAGGCATCCACTAGTTGCTTGTAGGGGACCAACTTTTCATCTTTTGTTTGGTACTCATCTGTGACTTGGCGAATGACTAACTGTGAGTCTCCATATACTTGTAATTCTGTGATGTCCCATTGAACTGCTGTATTAAGACCTATGAGGAGTGCTTCATACTCGGCGATGTTGTTGGTGCAAGGGAATGCAAGCCAATATGACTTTGGAATGTAGTCATTTTGAGGTGTGATGAACAAGATGCCGGCCCCTGATCCATGCTGTGTGTAGGAACCATCAAAGTACAACTTCCACATTATGGAGTTGGAAAGAGTGAATAGATTTTCATCCAGAAAGTCTGCTACCATCGGGTGTGTATCTTGCATGGGTGCTTCTACTAGTTGATCTGCTAGAGCTTGTCCTTTGATTGCTTTACGATCCACATATTCAATGTCAAACTCACTAAGGATCATGACCCATTTAGCTAGTCTGCTTGTAAGAGCTGCTTTTGCTAATAGATACTTCAAGGGATCAATTTTAGCTATAAGAATTGTGTGTTGGTTCAACATGTAATGCCGCAACTTTTGAGAAGTAAACACTACTGCTAAACAACCTCTTTCCATTGGTGAATAATTGAGTTCATATCCCACCAAGGTTCTACTGATATAGTAAATTGCATGCTCTTTTCATGTTTCATCATGTTGTGCTGGCAAGGCCCCTAGGGCCGAAGTTGTAGTTGAGATGTATAATATCAAAGGTTTATTAGCAACTGGTGGAACCAATACAGGAGGTGTAGCTAGATACTCTTTGAGCTAATCAAATACTGCTTAACACTTATAATTCCATTGAAATGAAACATCCTTTTGGAGAAAGTATTGAAATGGTTGACATTTATCTGCTAACTGTGAGATAAAACGCCTGATGGATTGCAACCTTCGTTGGAGGCTCCTTAATGCTTTAAGGTTCTTTGGTGGAGGCATCTCTACTATAGCCTTTACTTTTGCTGGATCTACTTTGATACCTCGACGAGATACAATGTATCCCAGTAGCTTCCCTGATGTTACATTGAAGACACACTTCTTTGGATTGAGGTGCACTTTATATTTCTCGATCTTGTCAAAGATCTATCCTAGCACTTGTATGTGATCTGCCCTAGAAGATTTAGCTAGTATGTCATCCACATAGTCCTCCATGATGTGATGAAAGAGGTCATGGAATATCACTGTCATTGCTCTCTGATAGGTTGCTCCTACATTCTTTAGACCAAACAGCATGACACACCAACAATAGTTACCCCATAGACAAGTAAAGGTTGTTTTATGCTAGTCTTCCTCTGCTATCCATATCTGATTGTAGCCAGAGAATCTGTGCATGAGGGAAAGCATCTCATGGCCTGCTATCAAGTCTACTATAATGTCAATGTTCGGTAGTGGGAAGTCATCTTTGGGACATGCTTTGTTGAGATCTCTAAAATCATTACACATGCAGATGCACCCATTGGGTTTAGACACAGGTACAATGTTTGAAACCCAATCTGAATAGTCAATAGGTTGTATGAACTTTGCATCTAACAACTTCTGTATTTCCACTTTCACTAAGAGAGCTATCTATGGGTGCATCTTCCTCAACTTTTGCTTGACTGGTTTAACTTTTGGATCAACAGTGAGATAGTGAACAACTAGCTTGGGGTCTAACCATAGCATATCAGCATAGGTCCACGCAAAGTTGATGGTTTTCTGTAAGAAGAATGTGTTAAGATTCCTGTGCTCTATTTCTGATAATGATGCTGCTAGGAATGTGGTCTGTGGATTTTGTTCTGTGCCAAGGTTTATCTCTATAGAATCTTCTACTAGGAGAGCTGACTTCCCTTGATACTTAGATGGTAGGGGAAGGTCAAATCCTCCATCCTCAGGTGCCACAGTTGGGTTTTCACCTTTGGATACATCCTTTATTTTTACTATTTTGTGATTAGGAGGTGCCACAGTGTGGTTTTCACCTAGAGATCTTTCTTTATTTTTACTTTTGCGACTGGAGGATTTGGCATTCTCACCAAAATAAGTTGTTGGCTCTAGTTCCATTACAAACCCTGCTTTGTGATCGCCAAGGGGGATACCTTCCTGAAGTCCCATGAACTCAGCTAAAGCTTTGTCATTCTGAAATACATCTATAACGGGGGTCCCTTGTTGGTCCCAATTAATAAGTTCAGGGTAGACAAGTGTTACGTTCTAGGTGCTAGTGGTGGAGGTTAAGGATACGGAGGATAGCGTAAAAATGGAGGATTCTGTGAATAGGTTGGTCATGTGGAGGGAAGAGTCATTGATGATATCCTCTGTAGATGTCGAATCGGCGGGAAAAGTGTCAGCTACCTCGTCGAGGATATACTCGATGTCCAAGGCATGTGGTACCTTCTTACCAAATCCTAATCCCTTCTTGTCAAGTTTCTTTGTCACAACAATGGGTTCCATAGTTCCTTGATTCTGTTTCCCAAGGCCATCTTTGCCTTTATAGCCCATGTTTTTTACTATTCTTAAGCCATTGCCATATTGCTTGACTGGTATTGTGACTGGTTGTTTCTCCTTATAGAGCCAAGAAGAAATATCCTTAATAGTTTCCTCTTCCAATAGCCGTCCATGTTGGAATTGGGTTAGGAATGTTGGGGGAGGAATAGCTTCTTTTTTGGTTACTTTGGCAATGGGTGGTTTGCTGTAAGATTTTGGAGATAAAGGCATCCGCCCTACACAACAAGATTTTGAGATATTATAAGATCCAAAGCCTATATCACGGATGTGAGCCTTGATCTCAGGTAGAGGATTTGGGTTACTTGTAGAGGCTTGGGTCAGAGTTTCAGGATCGACATATAGTGGGGATTCAAGGGCTTTTTCATTTTTGGGCACCTGGTTGCAATTCTTATAACTGCCTTGCAAGACACGACAGAATTCAAAAGGATTGGGGTCTCCTAGGATAGTTATCTCCGTACCATTGTATGGGAACTTTAGAGATTGGTGATACTTGGAGGGAACAGCCTTCATTGCATGGATCCATGGGCGGCCTAGGATAATGTTGTAAGGTAGTTCAATATCAAGGACTTGACACCTGGTTTCAAGCATGACAAGGCCCAGTTGTATAGGCAAGTGGATAACACCTTCTAAATGGCGTTCTGCATCATCATATCCCTTGATTGTAATACTTTGATCATTGTTGACATGATCCTCAGAGTATCCCAATTGCTTAAGTAACTTTAAAGAACAGATGTTGAGACTAGCACCACCATCTATGAGTATACATTTGATTTTACGCTTATGGATGAGCACTTCAATATGAAGGGCATCATTGTGACATGGATCATGGGATGGGAGGTCCTTCTTTGAAAACACAACATTGTAGGGTGAAGCAATGTTACCTACTATAGCTTGGAAATCCATGACTGCTATGTTGTTGGGAACTGAAGACTCTTGGAGGGCTTTTTCTAGCACTACTCTATGTGTAGGTGATGACCGTAGAAGGTCCAAAATAGAGATCTATGCTGGCGTTTTCCCTAGATGTTCGACAAGATTATAATCAGAATGAGCCGGAAGACTGGGTGTAGGACCACGAATGGTGACACGACCATGATGAGTAGTAACAATGCAATCCATAGATTTGCCCTTGATTGTGAGGGTAAACACTCGACTCTCTTAAAAATGACCTACAATGGAATCAAAGGAAGAGGAAGCATGATTGATACCTTTACCTCTATCCTGAGAAGGAGGTGGACCATGATGAGGGAATGGTTCCTTGTACATGTCGAGATCTTTGTTCATGTGTTGAGCTGGTGATTCATTCTCAAAAGTGATTTGATTGCCATCGATGAGATTTTGGATTAGGTGCTTGAGTTTCATGCACAACACGGTTCTATGCCCTTTGCTCCTATGGAACTCACAATATTCATTATCTCTATAATGTGCAGTTTTGTAGATAGGTTCTCCATATGGGGGAGCATCAGGTAAGGTGATGAGCCCTTTTTGCAAAATTTGTTGTAAGACCAATTCGATGGGCACTCCCAAGGGAGTGAATTGACGTTGCGGCGGGAAATCTTATGGAGGTCGCTCCTGTTGTCATTGTGGCTGGTGTTGATAAGGTTGCCTTTGTTGTTGCTGCTATTGAGGTGGAGCTTGACTTGGTTTGGAGAGCTGCAATGGTGTTTGCAACATTTGGACATGTTTACAATCGACCACCCCATCGTTGACCACATTTTTGTTCTTGTTCCAAAACTTGGGTTTATCGTTCGATTGTTGATGAGGAGCGCTGTCTTTCGTTTCTTTGAAGATTTTGACCACACCCTTAGCAATGAGGGCTTTTTCAATGTTGATTCCCTTGTATGTGATTTCATCGAAGGTTGTAGCACTAAGAATTTGCAAATGAAAACCTAACTCTTGGTTGAGGTTCTGCACAAATATGCTAACAAGTTGTTTCTCTAGAATCTTGAAAGGGAATTTGCTAGCCATTTGTTTCCATCTTTGAAGGAAAGAAATGAAAGTTTCACCATTTTTCTGTTTGTTATTGCATAGATCAGTCATGGAAATCTCATGCTCTGCATTGTAAGAAAAATGGGTGGCAAATTTCTCTGCTAGCTCGTTGAAAGACTTGATACTCGTAGGTAAGTGTGAGAACCATTCTATAGCTTGACCTCCAAGACTGTGAGGAAAGAGATGCATAAGATACGTGTTGTTATGTGAGACCTCGAAGCAAGCAAGATAGAATTCCCTGAGATGGTCCTTTGGGTCACCTTTTCCTTTGTATTTATCGAACTTGGGAATAGTGAAATTTTGAGGAAAAGGGATCATTGGTAATGACCGATCAAAAGGATAAGGACACACTTCTTCTAACGAGAAGGTCTTCTTGGTGTGTCCAAACATAAGATCAGATAGCTGTTGTTGCACTTCCATAATTTTTAACTCCATCGCTGTGGGAGGAGTTGGAAGTATCTCCTGTTGTCCAAGAAGCAGTTGTTGATGCCCATATGGAAGATTGTAGTGTAAGCCATGAACATTGGTGTTATAAGGGTCGTAAGATTGGTTGGGGTCATATGCGTTGTACGTTGGGTTGAGATTGGGTTGGAATTGGATGCTTTGATGAGGAGGAGGTGGGGGTGGCACTAGGTAAGAATGTTGGCTTTGTAATGGTTGGAGAAAAGAATTGGGGGGAGGAAAGCTAAAGTGTGTTTGATTAGGTTGCGATGGCAGCACATAGCTTTGGGAAACTTGATGTTGGGAATGTTGAGGGTGGCTAGGCAATGTGTGAAAGAAATTTAGCGAAGATGAACGTAACAGAGGAGGGACATAGGTAGAAGTGATTTGTGATGGTTGAGGTTGATTGAGGATGAGAGTAGAAGTATTTTGTGGGGGGGGGGGGGCTGCATGACTCTAATTGGTTGAGAGACATGGAGGTTTAATGATATGGGAGGTGGTATGTGTTGAGACCCTTGTTGCATGGATACATAGTTGTTCCCTGGATTGTAATTTGGTGGGAAACCTATTCGTGATGGGGTAACCAAGATTCCACTTGCGATTGGTGTGGACACTTTAAGAGGTGGTTGCATATTCAATCGAGCTAAGGTGGCTTGCTTAGCTAACTCTGCTTGACGTTGGAGAGTTTCTTGTTGGTTTTTGAAGATCTCCATAGGAGTCAGAAGCGATGATACAACCCTCTCTCCTGTTGGGTTTTGAAAAAGGGGATTCCTATACTGCGAGGTATGTTCAAGTAAGGGCGTGGTCACAGTCGACATGGTTTGGATCGCCTGTATGGTGTTTTTGCTAGGCTTGCTAAGATTGGATAGATCAAAATCTTTGGGTAATTTAGCTCCTTGCTCTGCTAGTAAGCGAAAGAAATGATCTTGGTTCTCGCTAAGGATTTTTTGAATTGCGGCTATGGCCCAAGGATCTTGCATGAATTCATCAAGATCTTGCTCATCTTCTTGAGAGGATTGACCTATTTCAAAGTGTCGCTCTTCTTGAGATGGGGCTAGATCTACAGTATAACCTTGTGGGACAAAATCGGGAGGCAAGCCGGTGGTGTATTGGGGTGTACTTATCAAAGGGACCCTACCTTCTTGGGGATTGCTTGGTTGGTTGACGTGCGGCATGCTAAGAGAATTGGTAGTTCTTTCCGCGGGCGTTCTAGGAGTGACCTTGGGAGTAATGCTGAGACGACCCAATTGCGATGTGTGAGGAGGCGACTTGCGCTTCCTAGGGACAACTTGCTTGGACTTCATAGTTTGCTGGAGCCTAGTGGTTACCATGGAATACACTAGGACAAAAGGTAATGCTGGGATTCTATGAGGTGCTTTGAGAAAAAAGACAAACTCTGATGCACAATGTACTAGACCAAAGGCGCTATACTGTTTGATCAGAGGCGTAGGACTGTGCAACCAAAAGCGTGCTACTATGTGCCAAAGGCGATGGACTGAGCTACTAGAGGTGAGTTACTGCTATGCCAAAGGCGAGCTAAGGTTACCAAAAGTGAGCTACTGATATACCAAAGGTGCTGAAGTAGAGTTTTGCCAGAGGTGAGGTACTGCTATACCAAATGCAATCTACTGTACTACCAAAGGTGAGCTGCTATAATACCATGGGCGCTGAAGTAGTGTCTGATGTTTTAAAAGGCAAATTTTGAGAGATTTGGTTATGGCTCTGATTCAATTTGTTTTTGGCAAGAGAAAACACAGCAAACAAGTGGCAAAAAGGACTGACACAACAGATAGTGTATGTTCAAGGCTCACCAAAAAAAGCCCAATGTTTCCACAGGTATAAGACAATTGCAATCAAATAACAAGCACTTTTTATCCCTAGAGACAAGGTTTCATTGCAGTAGATCAGCTCACAGCTTAATACTCTGTCGATAAAAATATCATTCTATAAAGGTGTCAGATATTTAGTATCTTGGCAAGAGACGATAGGTAGGGATATCTCACCCTCCCCTTGGAAAGCTCAAGTAAGTCACAAGAGCTTTATGGCCAAGGGAATACTCTCTTCTCAAGGGAGCCAATGGTGAGTGTCTTAAGGGCTTAAATCGATTCCCCTTGCACTGATGATTACCGCAATGTTCGGAGGTAGGTCAGGTAGTCACTATCTAAAATGGTTCTTAGTAACTTTGAGGGACCAATGCCTTACGAGCAATGCGATAAGCTACTAAAATCTTTAACCAATCCTACTAAGAGTATCAAACACTTCACTCGATGTGAAAATCATTTCCACAAAGAGCTAGTACACCTCTTTTCAGTTTGGCACCACAAGGTAAGGCTGGCGTCGGTTAGGACTTGGCTTTCGCCTTATCCCTCTTATATAGCGGTTTAAAGGAAAACTCTGCTTAGGGTCATCCCTTTTGGATGAAGCACAATCCAAAAGCAGGCCCTTCTAAAGGAAGTACTGAAATGTAAGAGCAAGCACGTCAAACAAAAGTTCAATTATCCCGTTATAAGAAAAATAAGGTGCAACTAAATTAGGCACATGCACGTTTGTAGTTGTCAATTGTCCCTTTATGAAATTGAAGTGTTTTTGGCATTCATGTCCATTGTCCCTTAGAAAATTGAGGTGTTTTTCACATACATGTCCATTGTCCCTTAAGAAAAGCAGTATGTTCCTAAGACTTAAATTGCCAAAAGTGATTTGTTCAATTGTCCCTTAAGAAGGCAATATGTTTCTAAGACTTAATAAATCAAGATTTCTTCAATGCTCATCCTACATGAACATGTTAGAAAAACCAATTTTCTCTGTTTGAGTGATAAGAAGCTGCAACAGATGATATTAGGTCCACACAAACTCAAAAGTTAGCAAGTGCTTGAAGTCATAGATTGAGTATAGGCCAATGAGTGGTCTTAAAAAATAAATCTTAGAAAATCTTTGAAAAAATATTACCACTACGTAGAGGATAGAAAAATATTAACTTTCAAAAAAAACATCACCTGAATCCAAGTCCGTTTGTGAAAGTTATGCAGCTTGGAAGGTCTAAAAACTGTGACGAGACAGAGACAGCAGTGAGAAAATCAATTTTCAGAAAAAAATAGAGCATCTTGAGAAAAAATCAATTTCACCACGATGTAGATCACAAAATTCTAGCCTATTTTAAAAAAAAAATCACTAAAATACGTGTTCATATGACCAAGATATTAGTATGTGAAGTTGACCCTCCAAAACTAAAACGCAAATGGAGAAGGGTCCAATTTTAACCCTCTGTGATTAGCTCCTAAACGTTGATGTGACCTACTACTAAGCTAAAGGAAAATCTTAAAAAAAATAAAAAATAAAATAAAATCTACTCACATAGATTTATTTTATTTTATTTAAAAAAAAACTAACTTAAAAGCTTTCATATTCTCAAAAAGATACATTTTCATTAAAAATGTAAGAATATAAAATGGAAGTGGTACGTTGGAAGAAAGAGTACCTGCAAAAAGGTACAAGGTACTTGTCACGCCTATGCAGGTATGTACCTTTTTTTGTTTTTTTTACTTTGCTTGTTTTGACTTTGTTTTTTTTTTTGGTTTTTGTTTTTGCTTTTTTAAATTTATGAGTTGCTTTTTTATTTTTGTCTCTTTTTTTTTTTTGAAAACCAAAAAAAACTTTTTTGCAAATTTGTTTTATTTTTTTTAATTTTTTTTTTACCTTTGTACCTGCGTAATGACTGTACTGCCTCGGGTTGCGTGCGTGAGAAATTTTTTTACCAGATTTTTACCTTCACCGAAATAGGCCAAATTATATGTTTTTCTTCACCTCTTGACTTTTTCGGATGCAACCGTGACCTCCGTTTTTGCCCAGCAAGCTTCCTTTAAAAATTCCTTTTCGGATCTCTCCTAAAAAAAGCATTAAAAACCTATGAAATCAAACTAAAAATTCCACAAATTTTATATTAGATCAGGACCAATGGGTCCCACTAGGCGTGCGAGAATGTGTATGAGGAAAAATTAATTAAATTAAACTAAACAAATCAAAAACCCAATAACATAAAGAGAACCGATCTAAATAAAAGCCATTGCAAATAAATCAATAAAACATGAAAGCTTTTACCGAGATTTGTATTGTTCCCTTTGGATGAATGTGGATTGCTCAATAGTGCTGCGAAACCATGGTTGCAACAAGCAAGTGTAGTGCTCAACGATCAATGTCAAAAGATCGTAAAGGTGCTCAAAGATCAATGTCAAAAGATCGTAAAGGTGCTCAAAGATCAATGTCAAGAGATCGTGAGGTTGCTCAATCGACGCGTTTGTATGCTCAAAGCGCTGTTAAGTATGCCCAAGAATAAGATCGAAGAGAGAGAGCTTAATGAAGGAGATGAGGGGGGTTTATATAGGTTTCAACAAAGATAGATCAATGGTCCAGATAATTAAGAAGAATCAATGGGGGAGAACAGTTGAGAAACGTGCAACAAATAAGAAGAAGACAAGTGTCACACAAACGCTATTTTATTTGAGTTAAACACTTTCTTTTCTAAAGATAAGACATGCTTTTCATAAATTAGAAAGTTTTTTTCTAATTTAAAATAAATTGATAAAAACAAGGTTGAGTGAATAGATAACTCAACTTTAGATTTGCTTTTGCATGATTTGAGAGAAATTAAATAATAAATTATTTGATTGTGTGTGCATGGAGAAGAAGACTTAATTTTAGAAGATTTGAAAGATATTTGTAGATAAGAAAGCAAATTAAATAAATAAATTTATTTAATTGTTGTGCATGATTTTGAAAAAATAATAAAATATTTGGTTGTATTTTATTTTTGGAGAATGAGAGAATTTTAAATAAATTTGATTTGATTTATTCAAATTTGGAAGAATGAATTTGATTTAATTAAATAATTGAGAATTATTTAATTGTAGATAAGAGGGAATTTGTGATGAATTAATTAAATAATTGAATTTATTTAATTAATGGAGACTTGAGATTTGGAAAGAAGATAATGATTTAATTAAATAATATAAATTATTTAATGGAGACTTAAAATTTGAAATAGGATAACGATTTAATTAAATAATATAAATTATTTAATTATGGAAGAATAATAGAGGAATTTGATTTAATTAATTAAATAAAAAGGATTTATTCAATAAATGTCGAAAGTATGTGATTTAAAAGAATTTGGTGAAATTAATTAAATAACTAGATTATTTAATTAATGTTGAATGCAGGTGATGCTCTAGATTAGATGAAATGCAAGTCGTGTGATGACTTGGTCATTTTAGGGTGTCTACAGAAGTCTTGTGTGATATTATGTCTATGGATGTATGTCATATCTTGTTGGGTAGACCTTGGCAGTATGATAGAAAAGCTATACATGATGGGAGAAAGAATACATATACTATAACATCAAATGGAAAGAAAATTACTTTGATTCCTTTGGAGGATGATCCTAAGAGTGAAGTATGTGGGAATGCTAGAATTTGTTTGGTAGATGGAAGGAAATTTCTGGATGGTTTGAGACATGAGAATGTGAGTTATGCCTTGATTCCTAAGAAACCTGAAGCATTGAAGAAAGAGACTGAAGAATCACAATCAGAGGAGATAAGAGAGTTGCTGACAGAATATGAAGACATCATATTAGATAATGTACCTGAAGGATTTCCACCTATAAGGAGTATCAGTCGTCACATGGATTTTATATGGAGCAAGTTTGCCTAACAAAGCAGCACACTGGATGACACTGGCAAAGAATGAAGAATTAAATAGACAGATACAAGAGTTGTTGAGAAAAGGTTTGATTAGAGAAAGCTTGAGTCCTTGTGTAGTACATGCAGTGTTAGCACCTAAGAAAGATCAAGAATGGAAAATGTGTACTAATTCTAGAGAAATAAACAAGATTACAGTTAAGTATAGATTTCCTTTACCTAGAATGGATGATATCATGGATTGTTTGAGTGGAGAAAGATATTTCACAAAGATAGATTTGAAGAGTGGATACCATCAGATCAGAATTAGAGAAGGAGACGAATGGAAGATTGCTTTTAAGACAAATGAAGGATTGTATGAGTGGTTAGTGATGCCCTTTAGATTGACAAATGCACCGAGTACTTTCATGAGATTGATGATTGAAGTCTTGAAGAAATTCTTGGGTAAGTTTGTGATTGTATACTTGGATGATATTCTGATTTTCAGTAAGACAAAAGAGGAACATTTGTGGCATATTAGACAAGTTTTGCAGAGGTTGAGAGAAGAGAATTTGCTGATAAACATCAAGCAATGTAGTTTCATGAAGGAAGAACTAGTATATTTGGGATTTGTGATTTCAATGAAAGGATTGAAGATGGACCCTGAGAAAGTAAGAGAAACTATTGAATGGACTACACTAGAGAGCATTGGAGAAGTTAAATCATTTCATGGATTGGCCAGTTTCTATTGGAAGTTCATCAGAAATTTCAGTTCAGTTTGTAACCCTATGACAAAGACAATGAGAGGTGATAGAAAACATTTCAAGTGGACATCTAGAGCAGATAAAAGTTTTAAACTATTGAAGCAGAAGGTGACAGAGCAACCTATTTTGGCATTACTAGATTTCAATAAGGTTTTCCAAGTTGATTGTGATGCAGGTGGAAATGCAATCGGAGCAGTATTAAGTCAAGAAGGTAGACCTATAGCTTACTTCAGTGAGAATTTGAATGATGCAAGGAGAAGATATTTAGTTTATGATCAGGAATTTTATGCCATAATTCAAGCCTTGAAGAAGTAGAGACATTACTTGTTGCCTAAGGAGTTTGTGTTGTATATAGATCATCAAGCTTTGCAATATTTGAACAGTCAAGGTAAGTTGAATCAGAGACATATGAGATGGGTAGAGTTCATGCAGAGTTATACATTTGTGTTGAAGAATAGGTGTGGAAAATCAAACAAAGTTGTTGATGCATTAAGTAGGAGAAGAAACTTATTGACAGAGATGAGAGTTGAAGTGTTGGGTTTTGATGAATTGAAGAACATGTATGAGGGAGACACTAATTTTGTAGAACCTTGGAAAGCATGTAGAGAGCCTATTGTGATAGATAGGAGTAAGTGGTTGGACTATTTCATTCAAGAAGATATGTTGTTCAAAAGAAATTAGTTGTGCATACCTAAGAGTTCAATGAGAGATAATTTAATCAAGGAGAAACACAGTGGCAGATTGGCATGACATTTTGGCATTGGTGAGTGAAAACTACTTTTGGCCTCAGATACATAAGGATGTTAGAAAATTTGTGCAGAGTTGTAGAGTTTGTCAAGTTGCAAAAGGGAGTAGTCAGAATACTGGATTGTATAAACCTTTGATAGTACCGGAGAGACCTTGGGAAGACATAAGCATGGATTTTGTGATGGGATTGCCTAAGACACAGAGAGGACATGATTCAATATTTGTAGTGGTTGAAAGATTTTCAAAGATGGCTCATTTCATACCTTGTAAGAAGACAACTAATGCAGTGCATGTAGCTGACCTATTTTTCAAGGAGATTGTGAGATTACATGGATTACCTAAGAGCATAGTTTCAGACAGAGATACAAAGTTTGTTGGATACTTCTAGAGGACACTATGGAAGCAGATGAAGACATTTTTGAAGTTCAGTATAACTTTTCATCCATAGACCAATGGATAGACAGAGGTTGTGAATAGGAGTTTAGGAAACTTGTTGAGATGTTTGGTTGGAGAGAAAGCCAAAAGTTGGGATTTGATTCTTTCACAAGCTGAGTTTGCATACAATAATTTAGTGAACAAGAGTACCAGAAGAACTCCTTTTGAGATTGTGACTAGAGTGAATCCTAGAGGAGTACCAGAATTAAGAGATATCAACATGGAAGAAAAGGGAAGTGCAGAAGCAGAAGAATTTGCAGATCATATTAAGATAGTGTATAATCAAGTGAAGACGCATTTGGAGAATATGAATAATAAGTACAAAGAGAAGGCTGATGAGAAGAGAAGACATAAGGAATTTCAAGTTGGAGATGAAGTGATGGTATATCTAAGAAAAGAAAGATTTCCAGTTGGGAAATATAACAAGTTGAAGATGAAGAAGTTTGGACCTTGTAGGATACTTAAAAAATTTGATTTAGGGAATGCATATGAAGTTGAACTACCAGAGGCATTAGGTATATCCCCTATTTTCAACATTATAGACCTATATCAGTATCATGAAATAGAGTTCAATGACAGCATGTAGGAAGACTTAAAGAAGTAGTTACCACAACAAGCACTAGAGCAGATTGAAGACATTTTGGATAGCAGAATTAGATGCAGCACTAGAGGAAGACAATACAAAGAATACCTTGTGAAGTGGAAAGGCAGACCGGAAGAAGATTCATCATGGATTTCTGAGGCTGAGGTGTACCGTCTTGAATCTCCCATAGCCCCAGTAAAGTGAGGGACTCACTTTTTCAATAACCTTGGATGTCTGATGCAGGAGCATCCCTGGTTCAAGAGAAATCTTGCATCAACCAAAAACATTTGCATTTTAGTTTGTTTCTTTTCATTTTCTAGTTCAGTTTAGGCAGTTCAGTCAAAAGTAGTTTCTGTATTTTGGTCTATTTGCATTTCAGACCTTGTAGAGCTGGACTTAGCATCTACATTTTTTCATCTACATCATATCTAGAATTCAAAGATCTGCACATCATTACTGAAAAGATATCGCTACTAGAAGATTGACTATTTTCTCATTACAGAGCATCCTGATAATCACAGACAACCAGCTGAAGGAGAGACCTGTAAAAACATTTCTCGATCTATGAAGCCTAATGACACATCATTCAATGATCTTTGGTTCATGGCTGACCTTCCCCAAAGATTTGCACATCATTCCATTCATTTTCTGGAGGAGTTTTATGCAATTAGACCCAACCTATCCATGTACACACGTTATAGCTCTACATTAGACTTTGTAATCTTCCTTGGCTGACGCAGAGGAATCTTATGATCTGGATATGATATATATTGATGTAATAGATCCTTAGGAGAGTAGTGATTCACATAGTAGTATCTAATAGTTTAGATTTCTACGAGGAGCTTCAAAGCTTTATCTTGCGCATGTATGTAATCAAGCCTATGAGCCCTAATTGTAAGTCCGCATGTTGCCGACTGATCTCCATTTGAATTCTATGATATACTAAATGGTTGAATCTACATTTGTCCCATTTCTCTGAGTTGTTTCCATTGTGTTTACTCTTGATGCATGGTCCGGATAGTTCATTTTGTGAACCCTCCTACTGTGACTGCACCAACTGCCTTCCAATTTTCCCCCACAAACTGTATCTTTCAGAGTTCTTCGATATTAAAAGTTTTGAAATTGAATTTTTTTGAAATTTTAGATCACTCATAGGGAAACTACAAGCTCACAATTTAGGGTAGGTCGACTACCATGGAAAATAGCACATGAAAACCTTGACAGCTTCTAAAAACTTGGTGGCAAAAATAAAAAACTAACCATATACCCCTCCCCACAACTGAAAGTTAAAGTGACCACACTTAACAAATGAATTTCTAGGGATGAAAGAGTAATGATTACATGGAAAGGGTGATATATTGCTGCATGCATGAAATAAACAAAAGTAATAATGAATATAAATAGAAATTTGAAGTTAATCATTAAAGGCTACCTTTTGTGAGTGCATTGAGCGGTGAACCTTGGAACTGAAGATCATGTACTTGGCATTTATTAGGCATGAGCAGAGTGATATGCTTAGAATATATGGGAGGGTGGCAGGTACGTTAAAATTGATGCGATGTGATAGATTGCAATAGCTGATGTAACAGCTTGGGAATGTGATTTGAACAAGCATGCCACAACCGTTGGATTATTGAAAATGGATGAAGCATGTGTAGAAAGAATGAAATGTGTGGGAAGAAGAATGGAATCTTGCCAAAGTGTTGAAAATTTCCACAGACACTTGTTACTATAGGTACCCACAATACAGGTCCCGACTGAATGTGTACAGAAACATTATACCAGGTCCCAACTGCAACAGGTTCCTACTGTATGTTAAAAATAGGTTCCTCTGAGAGTGAAAAATAGGTCCCTCTAAAGTTGACTGTGGTCATCATGGATAATGTGTTGTGTGTGCATGTGATGTATAAAGCATAAAAAATTAGGGTTGAGTATTGCAACTCAACCTCTGCATCACTAGATAGGATTGGTGGATTATCATCTGACGGTGTATCAGTTGGTGTTACAGAACCTTCATCAGGAGTGCCAAGAGTACCATACTGAGTAGCTAGAGAAACAAGAAAGTCATCCTTTTGAAGTGGCTTCTTATATAATTTTAGTCTATGTCCATTTACTAGCAATGAAAATTGAACCTCATCAATGGTCTATAATTGGACTGCACCATTAGGAAAGACTTGTTTAATCTCATAGGGTCCCAACCAACGAGACCGAAGCTTGCCCTTGAAGTCCTTGTATCTTGAATCATAGAGTAGTGCCCAATCACCAGTGGTGAATTCTTTAGTCTTGATGTACTTGTCATGCCATTTGGCTCTTTGTTTCTGTATGACCTCTGTGTGATGGATGGCTTCTAACCAAATTTCATCCAGGGCATTCAAATGTTGTAGTCTATCCTGTTGAGCTATAGTCAAATCCATCCCTAATTCCACTACTATCCTTAGAGTTTTGTATTCAAATTCTATAGGTAGGACTGATGTCTTGCCATAGACCAACTCATAAGGTGTAAACCCTATAGTTGTCTTCTAGGTAGTTCTACATGCCCAAACAACTTCTGGCAGCCTAGAAACCCAATCTCTTCTGTGAAGCTGTACTGTCTTTGTCAAGATGTTCTCAATTTCTTTGTTTGTGACTTCTACCTGACCATTAGCCCAAGGATGGTAGGGAGTGGACTTCTTGTGTCTAATATGATATTCTTCCACCAGTTTAGTGATTAAATCATATGTAAATTGTGGTCCTTGATCAATCACTATCTCCCTTGACACACCATATCTAGTGAAGATATCCTCATACAAGAATTTTGCCACATTCCCATCTCTAGCAAACTATAAGGCTTTAACTTCCACCCATTTAGTTAAGTAATTAGTACAAACCAAGATATACTCCTTATTGTTTGATGTAGGAGAAATAGGACCAACAAAATCCAACCCCCACTTCTCAAAAGGAGCCAATGAGATTTGTGGCTACAAAGGCATCTCATCACTTCTTGTAGGTCTTCCCATTCTCTGACATCTATCACAGCTTCTAGTATAATTGACAACATCTTTATGAAGTGTGGGCCAGTAATATCCTGTTGTCAATATTTTGAAGGTTGTCCTCTTGGATGCAAAATGCCCCCACAAGGTTCATCATGATAGGCCTTCAATATATCAAACACCTCATCCTCTCTGATACATCTTCTCATAATATAATCTGGGCCAGTATAGAATAAGAATCCATAAATCCAAGAATAAGGAAAACATTTGTGAACTAGTTGCCTTTTCTCTCTTGGAGAAAAGTAACCTGGAATCTACCCTAAAACCAAATAATTAGCTATATTTGCATACCAAGGAGTGTGTATGTTGAGATCAAAGAGATGCTCATCAAGAAAAGAGTCATTAACTACTCCTTTTGTTGATTGTGTAGGCAGTCTAGACAGAAAATCAGCAACTACATTAGCCTTACCTAGCTTGTCAACAATTGTTATGTCAAATTCTTGTAGTAATAACAACCATCTGACAAGTCTACCACCCACTATTGGCTTATTCATCAAATATCTAATTGCTACATGATCTATGTGTATGAACACTTTATAACTAGTAATGTAGTGTCTGGATTTGTTGATGGCATAAACAACTGCCAACATCTCTTTTTCTGTCACAGTGTAGTTTAACTCAGCTCCTTGTAGATTTTTACGTACATAGCATATTGCATACTCCTTAGTTCCTTCTTTCTGGCCTAGAACTGCTCCAATGGAAAAGTCTGATGCATCTGTATGGATGTGAAAAGGTAGTGTCCAATTTGGACCTCTGAGAACTGGAGCTTGTGTCAAGGATGCTTTCATCTTTTCAAAAGAAGTTTGACAATCTGGTGTCCATTCAAATTCACTGTCCTTTTTCAACAGAGTAAACAGAGGTGCATCAATTTTTCTAAAATCCTGAATGAACCTCCTATAATAATGTGCATGTCCCAGGAAGCTCCTTACATCCTTTTGTTTCTGTGGAATAGGTAGGGTAGAGATAATTTCAATCTTCTTTGGGTCAACTTGTATTCCCGCACTTGAGATAAAATGTCCCAAAACTATTCCTTGTGTCATCATCAGCAAACACTTTTCATTACTGAGAGATATGTTGTGCTCTGTGCATCTCTTCAAAACTTTCTCCAAGTTGTGTAAAGCTTCATCATATGTTTCACCATATGTGGTGAAGTCATCCATATAAATCTCCATGTTGTCATGGCCAAAATCAAAGAAAATACTGAGGACTGCTCTTTGAAATGTGGCTGGAGTGTTGCACAGACCAAAGGGTAAGACAAAATATGCATAGGTGCTCCAAGGGCAAGTAAACATTGTCTTATCCTGATCCTCTGGTGTAATCTTGATTTGGTTATAGCCACTAAAACCATCAAGAAAGGAAAAATATTTCTTACCTACCAAAGAGTCAAGAACTTGGTCAATAAATGGCAATGGAAAGTGATCTTTTCTGGTAGCAGTATTTAGTTCTCTATAATCCACACAAACCCTCCATTTGCCACCTTTCTTGGGCACTATGACCAATGGTGACACCCATTCATTGTCTAAAATGGGGTATATAAAGCCTGCATCCAAAAGCTTTTGAAGCTCAGTTTTCACAATTTCTCTAAGAGTGGGGTTCATGCACCTCTGCTGCTACCTGATAGGTCTATAGCCATCATCAATGTATATTTTGTGCATGCATAAGGTAGGATCAATGTTGTTCATGTCACTGTAATCCCAGGAAAATGTGGTTGAGTGTGTCTGCAATACTTCATCCAGGGATTATTATTGTTCATCAGTCAATGCAATGTTAATAGTCAACATCTTTGCTAGCTTGATTTCTAATTGTTTGGACAGTTCTTGTACAGAAGAAAAATCAAGGCTAGGTAATACTGGTAAGCATTGCTAGGGTAATAAGGCATGAAATATTTGGGATACCTCCTCTGAGGAATTGCTGGGTATTATGTTGCTCAAAGGGTCTTGTAAGCATGATAGACAGTCCTGTTGCTGTGGGTGCCTCCCATAGTCATTTTGTATAATGTGAGCAATGATCTCCTCTTCATCTTGAATATCCAATAAAGGGCTGTGTTTAATAGTAATCAAGGTTTGCAGGGAATGGATGTTCTCATCTTCCAAGGTAGGCCAAATGGTCCACTCAAGCTCATGGTATGGTTGGGCTAGCGGATATAAAACCAACTTCTTGGTTACAGTTCCATTGGATATGATCATGTTATGGTGCAGGGGCACCTAGACTTCAAGAAAAATTTTGAATTTTTTGCATTTAATAAGAAGTTTAATTAGAGTTTCCCTAATAAATGATGTAATAAGCCCATTAGAGGCATGTTCCTATAGTGGAGGATGAAGATCTTTAATTTTTACTTAATTTAGGACTGTCTAATTTGAGCTTGTAGGACAGTCAGTTTTTTTACCTTCTTTTTTATTTTTCCCATGATGGTAAGTTATAGTAACATGGGATTTTATTGTAGGCATGTTAATTATGCCTCAGACATGTCGAAGAGGCTATGGTATGTAACTTTGAGCAAAGGAAATAGAAGATTTTGTCCTATTTTTCTGCATTTTACTCTTTTTTTTGTTGTTCTAACGTACTGCACACAGCCATACAGTACTGTCATGAAGGAAAATGTCTAAAAATGGCTAGAATTGGTTTAAGATTTCATTTGAATCCAGTTGGAGGGATTTTCATATATTTAGAAGCATTTTATCAATCATTTTCTATAGATAGCTCTTAAACCCTAGTTTTTGAGGGTTTTGTGAAATTGATGGTTTCTAAACCCATTCCACCTGTATCATAGCCCAAAAATGGGTGGAATGGGATTAATTAGATTGTATTTCATTGTGCATTATAGTGCAGAAGTAGGGGACTAGAATGGAGTACTGTTTGTATGCATTTTAGCCTAATATCCTCATGTATTAGGCCTTCAAGCATAAGTAGAGTTGTCTTTTGAGGGAAAAGTGATTTGGGATGACTTTAGTTCCCCAAAACCTACTTACTCAGACCATTTTCCACCTGTTTGGAGCCCTGGAGTAGGTTGGAGGAGTTGATATTAAGTTTACACCATACTTGTCTTGTTAAGGAGGCCTAATTAGGCCTAAGAACAATAAAAATAGTCAATTTTTGAGATACTTGTTCCAAATAAACCCTTACTGCATGCTAGATATGTTATGAAGGGGCTAAATGGGTATCTAAAAAGCCAAATAGTTTGTGGGTTTGTCAAGTATTTTGCAAGATATGACTAAAAAACACCATTTCTAGGGCTACAAGTGAACAGGGCTAATTGCAAGCAAGTGACTAGGAGGGCACGGTATCATGGAACTTTGTGACCTTGAATATTTTTATTCTATCAAAATAGAGTGTGTCAGGGTGTGATAGGAGTGTAGTGGGTTGGTTAACTCATTTGGCCTTCTTTTGTACATGTTTCATCCTTTGGCAACCATGCTAGGTGAAGAGAAAAATTTTCATGTTGGGACAGTCAACTTAGTGAGTCCTAAGGATCATTTTGAATGTCTTTGATAAGCTTCCCTTGCTCTACATCAAGTGGTATTAGAGCTTACATTTAGGTTCTAATTGGGAAGAAAGAAGAAAGTTGAAGTGTGAAGGAGGAATAGTGCAAGATGCCTCCAAAGAGCAATCCAGTGGCTAAGGAAGTTAGAGAGTTGAAGGAGCAGCATGCAAAGGAGCTGAGACAAGTGAAGTAGTCTCATGAAGTAGCCCTAGCTAGAATATCAACATTGGAATCCAACCTTAGGAGAGGTGTGGACAGAGGGGATTAGAGTGATCCAAAGGAAGAGGGTGAGAACATAGACCCTCAATTAGGAGTTCAAGAAGAAGAAGAAGCCTTGGACTTAGGGGAAGAGAGAATGTTGAAGATGTTGAAGGCTATCAAGGGGGAAAAGACTCCAAACATGAAAGTAGAAGTACCCATGTATGGTGGGAAGATGGACAGTGAAGAAATATTGGGCTGGATAGATGCTCTAGATAACTTCTTTGAGTTTGAGGAGGTAGAAGACCGTAAGAAGGTAAAGTATGCAAAGACCAAGTTGAAGGGCCCTGCCCTAACATGGTGGAACTATGTTCAAGAAGAAAGAATAAAGAAAGTTAGGACAAGGATCCACTCATGGGATAGAATGGTAGCAAAGATGAAGGCACAATTCCTACCTACAGACTATGAAATCTAGACCTTTAGGAAGTTGCAAAGTCTCAAGCAAAAGGAGTTGGATGTTATGACCTACACTAAGGAGTTCCATAAATTGAGCATCAAGACAGGACATGTTGAAGATGAAAGAGAAAAGGTGGCCAGGTACTTGAATGGCCTGAGGTACAATATTCAAGATTAGATCAGCCTATCTACACCAAGGACAGTGGAAGAATGTTTCCAATTGGCTGCCAAGGCAGAAGAAAGGATAAAGAGGAGGCAAGAGTAGCATGGAAGAGGTAGAGGAAGGAATCCTAGAGGTAGAGGTAACTTTGGTGCAAGAGGACAGTCACAAAAACCATAAGGAGAGTGAAGTGGATAACAGGAACAAGGTAGTAAGTGAAGTGGAAGAGGTAACTTTAGGGGAAGAAGATCCAATAGTAGAGGATCAAAAACTTTCTCAGGCAAATGTTACAACTGTCATCAATTTGGACATCTTGCATTCAAGTTCCCAGACAAGCAAGCATCAAGTTCTCAAGGAGGTGAATGAAGAACCTAAATAGTGCATGAAGAGGATAGTGAAAGTGTCAATTCACCACTTTAGCCTGTTGCTCCTGAGGTAGGTGATACACTGATGATAAGGATGACACTCCTCAAGGTACCAGCAACTAAGGAGCCTTCACAAAGGAAGTCATTGTTTAGGACAACTTGCAAGTCACATGGAAAGGTATGCAAAGTGGTTGTTGACTCTAGTTCCACTGACAATCTAGTTTCTTTAGAAATGGTAGAGAAGTTGAACTTGAAGAGGATTCCTCACCCCACACCTTACAAAGTGTCATGGTTAAATAAAGGCCAACAAGTCTTGGTTAATGAGCAGTCATGGATAGAATTTAACATTAGGGGTTATAAGGATAAGATCTTTTGTGACATCATTCCTATGGATGTTTGTCACCTACTGCTAGGAAGACCCTGGCAACATGACAAAAAGATTAAGCATGATTATCAGAAGAACATTTTTGTGATAGAGAAGGATGGAGTCTCATACTCATTAACACCCCTTCAAGAGGAAGAACCTAATAAGCAAGTTGGGTCTAGCATCATGTTGGTAGGAGAGAAATAATTTTTGCAAACAATGAAGGAGGAAGGACAGGAATTTGCAGTAGTGATCAGACCTAAGACCAAGTCTGATTTAGTAGCAAATAAGGTGGAAGACATACCTACTGAAGTTCAGTCTTTATTGAACAAGTATAAGGATATTGTGGTAGATGATTTTCCAAGTTCCTTACGTCCCATGAGAGACATCAACCATCACATAGACCTGATACTTGGTGCCAGTCTACCTACCAAGGCTGCATACAAGCTGATCCCATAGCAGAATGAAGAAATCAAGGCACAAGTCTAAGAATTGTTAGACAAGGGTCTCATTAGAGAAAGCTTAAGTCCATGTGTTGTCCCTATTGTTTTAGCACCCAAGAAAGGTGGAGAGTGAAGGATGTGTATTGATTCAAGGGCAATAAACAAGATCACAATCAGATATAGGTTCCCAATACCTAGAATGGAGGACCTAATGGACTATTTGGGAGGTACATGTTACTTCTCAAAGATTGATCTCAAAAGTCGATATCACCAAATTAGGATAAGGGAAGGAGATGAATGGAAGACTGCCTTTAAAATCAATGAAGGACTGTATGAATGGATGGTAATGCCTTTTGGATTGTCTAATGCTCCTAGCACATTTATGAGACTAATGAATGAGGTCTTGAAACCTTTTATTGGAAAGTTTGTTGTTGTTTACTTAGATGACATTTTTGTGTTCAGTAAGACAAAGGAGGAGCACTTGCAACATCTTGACATGGTTTTGCAGAGATTGTATGAGGAGATGTTGATGATAAACCTCAAAAGGTGTGAGTTTATGAAGGAGGAACTAATATACCTTGGTTTTGTGATCTCCAAAGGCATGTTGAAGATGGATCCTTCCAAGGTTGAAGCCATTCTCAGTTGGCCAGCTCCAAAATCAGTAGGAGAGGTAAGAAGTTTTCAAGGTTTGGCTACCTTTTATAGAAAATTTATTAAGAATTTTAGTCATATTTGTTCTCCCATCTTTGACACCATTAAAGGAGATAAGAAGAGGAAATTTCAGTGGACTGAGGAGGCAGCAAAGAGTTTTGAATACCTAAAAAAGAGAGTAGCACAACAACCCATCCTTGCTTTACCTGACTTCAACAAGATCTTCATAGTGGAGTGTGATGCCAGTGGATCTGCAGTAGGTGCAGTATTGAGCCAGGAGGGCAGACCAGTAGCTTTCTTAGTGAGAAGGTAAATGAAGCTAAAAGAAGGTATTCTTCATATGACCTCAAACTCTCTGCATTAGTACAGTCCCTAAGGAAGTGGAGGCATTACCTCTTACCTAAGGAATTTATAGTTTTCACAGACAACCATGCTCTGATTTTCTTGAACAGCCAAGACAAGTTGAGTCATAGGCATATAAAGTGGGTTGAGCACTTACAAAGTTATACATTCACCATCAAACACAAGAAAGGCCAAGCTAATAAGGTAGCTGATGCATTAAGTAGGAGATCAGTCCTAGTCCATGAAATACAACTCCAAAGTGTGGGATTAGAGGCTTTAAAAGACATGTATACTACTTATGCAGACTTCAAGGTACTTTTCATGATCAATTCTCTGATTTTTTATTGCAAGATGGACTGTTATTCAAGGGAGCTTAGTTATGCATCCCTAAGTGCTCTATGAGGACAAATCTCATAGGGGAGAAGCATTGTGGAAATCTTGGAGGACACTTTGGGCTAGACAAGACACTAGATCAAGTAAGAAGATTTTATTTTTGGCCTAAGATGTAGACTGATATAAGAAAATTTGTTGAATCTTGTGGAGTTTGTCAAAGAGCCAAGGGCTCTAGTTCAAATGAAGGCTTATATCAACTTCTCTCAATCCCTAGCAGACCTTGGGAACATATTAGTATGGATTTTGTATTAGGCCTACCCAAAATGCAGAGAGGAGTGGACAGTGTCTTTGTAGTTGTGGACAGATTTAGTAAGATGGCCCATTTTGTTCCTTGCAAATGCACAAGTGATGCATGAAACATTGCTAGTTTATTCTTCAAGGAGATAGTTAGAATCCATGGACTGCCCCTCACTATTGTATCAGATAGAGACTCTAAGTTTATAGGCCACTTTGGGAGGACCTTATGGAGGAATCTAGGAACCAATTTGACTTTCAGCTTTGCCTATCACCCACAAATAGATGGGTAGACTGAAGTAGTTAATAGATCATTGGGGAATCTACTTAGATGTCTTACAAAAGAACATGGATAGCAATGGGATCTTGTTATCCCACATGCAGAGTATGCTTATAATGATTCCATTAACAGGAGCATAGGGAAGAGTCCTTTTGAAGTCGTGTATGGATTAAACCCAAGAGGTATATTTAAACTAAGAGATTTGAGAGGGTTAGAGAAGAGAAGTACTGAAGGAGAGGAGTTTGCAATGGCCATGAAAGATATAGATGATCAAGTCAGAGAACAACTCAAGAAGAGTGTGGAAACTTACAAGAACCATGCAGATTTGAAAAGGAGGAATGTTCAGTTCAAAGTTGGAGATCTAGTACTTGCACATCTCAAAAAAGAGAGGTTACCTAAGGGAAGATATACTAAGTTGCTGATGAAGAAGATTGGGCCATGCAAGGTGGTCCACAAATTTGGTGAAAATGCATATCAGATAGAACTCCTTCCTGGAGTTGCTATCTCACCAATCTTTAATATTGTTGACTTATATCATTTCAAGGAATCTTTAGAAATAGGTATAGATGTTCATGAAGGTGTTGATGATGATTGGATTAGAGATCTTCCTCCTGCTGCACTAGTCAAGCTTGAAGCCATTCTAGACACCAAGGAGGTAATGAATACCTTGTGAAGTTGCAAGGTCTTCCTCATGAAGATGCCAATTGGATGACAACTGAGGACATTGCAAAACATGGAACTATAGTCCATAATCTGATCTCAGGTGGAGACTGAGATCCTTTCTCCTTGGGTGTATGGTGCAGGGGCACCTATAATTCAAGACAAATTTTGAATTTTTTGGGTTTAATAAGAAGTTTAGTTGGAGTTTCCCTAATAAATGATGTAATAATCCCATTAGAGGCATGTTCCTATAGTTGAGGATGATGATCTTTAATTTTTACTTAATTTCTTGCATTGAGAAAATTTCAAAAAAATTGAAAAAATTGGAAAAATACAAAAAAAATGCATTGTTGGGCTTACTAAATTGTGTTAGTTCTTCCTAAATTTTCCTAATTCATTATTTTTCCATTAGATCTGATATAAAATACATAAAAATACAAAAATTCAAAATCTTGCTTTGCATTTTCATCATTTAATTGCTAGGGTTTTGTGGAAATTTTGACAATTTTTAGATAACCTAGTAATTCCAAAATCTAGGGTTTGTAGAAAAAATCTTTTATCAGATTTTTCTACTAATTTTAGAGGCTCATTCAAATTTTCATTTGTCTATAGTCTTGCATTTTAGTGTGAATTTGCATTTAAATTTAAAATATTTGCATTTTTACATAGAAAACTTCAACAAAAACTAGCAATTTTGATGCATTTTCATTAAATTTGCATGGGCATTTTGCATTTTAAACCTTGAAAATCATTTTTAGATATGAGAGTAATTCAATTTCATCATAAATCAGACTTCAAACCATTCGCATAGCATTTTGTTCCAAAATCTCAAACCTAGGGCTTCGAAAACAATGATTTTCACCAATTTTGGCCTTATCAACTTCATAAAATTGCACCATAGGTGTGTTGTGAAGGATATTTTTACATTAATTTTATGTTATCAGGGTAATCATTTTATTCCCCTCATAAAAATCTTCACAACACCCTTTTAACGAGCTCTTGTAGTGAAAAATCAGTGAAAAACTACACATTTTGGCTATTTTGGCCCTAGGGTTTGACCTAGTTTGCACTCCAAGCATGTTGTGATCAATTTTATAGATTTATTTGACTTATATTATTGATATTATTCATTTTACCTCCTAAAATTCCTTACAATACCTCTTTTGCTAGGTCTTGGAATTGAAAAACTGTGAAAATAGCCTATTTTTTTATATTTTCACTAGGGTTTTACCTTAAGTAGCACTAAAAGTGTGTTGTGTTGGGTATTTTGGCACCAAGTGGCTGTTATTACTGATATTATTTTCTTTCCATCATCATGTTCCTCACAACACTCTTTATCATGCTCTTTTGCATTTGAATTTTGGTGAAAAAGTTCTTATTTTGACATATTTTCACTATAATTTGACTTGGCATCATCTTAGATTTGCATAAAAAGTATGTTGTAAAGGATATTATTTCTGTTTTGGACTAATATTAGACATATAACTTGCTTCCCTTGACTGAAATCCTCATAGCATCCTTTGTTTCATTCATTTGCATTGAAAAGTATCGAAAAATCAAGCATCTTAGGCTATTTTTTCTTTCATCTTTTGCAACAATTTTAAAAGTTTTCTAATTCTGATTTGGAATTAGTTTGAGAATAAAAGCATGGCCTATAATCATAACAAAAACAATAGGTTCCCTCCTAGACCTTACATGAAAAGAAATGCTCCTTGACCTGAAATTGTCATCACTCCTCATGATAGAACAATCGGTGATTCTGAAGGACCTCTTTACATCACCGTTCAGATAATGGGAAATAATGTGGAGGGAACTCTGATTGATCCTAATTGCATGACTAATGTTGTCACTAAAAAATTCCTATTTTCAAATCAATTAATATAAGGTCCTTATAGCCCTTTGAGCTTGGTGATTAAGACACATAAGGGATTTTTAAAGAAACCACTGGGTAAGATATCATTGATAGTAACTGTATTTAAGAAGCATATTGAACAATGATTCAATGTTACTCCTGATTCTGATACCTTTGACATAAAACTTGGAATCCCTTGGTTAAAATTTATGAAAGCAGTCCCTTCAACTATTTATAAATGTGTTAAATTTCCTTTGAATAGACAAGTGCATGCGATTCATCGAAATACATACAAACCTTTAATTACACAACAACACTTCACATTGGATTACTTTTGTAACAAACATACTAGCGACAAATTAGAGCTACGAATAGACTTTACATTCTTGAGCTATAGAAATTACAAGGTGAAACTATTACATCAGATACCTAGTACTCCTACACAAGAAATGACAAAAGAGAAACAACCTGCATGCAAAGAGAACTTTAGACCAAAAGGACAAGGTCCCTATGCTAAGGTTCCTCCCTCGAAATCCTTACAAGGATCAGGAGGTCATTGTCAACAACAAAGTGTTCCACCATGACAAATGAGGTTTGATCCCAGTGCTTCATCTTCTAATTTGCAGAAGCCTATGAAAGAGGATAGCTATATCTTACAAGAGATAAGTGGTAAAACAAAATGAAATAGAAAAGAAAGAGAAAGAAGAAAAAGAAGACAAGCTTATGCCATAAACCTTGCCTCTCAACAAGAAAACATTGATCCCAACATTCAATCAAGCAAAGATGATCCTAATGATGAACAACATGATGTACAAGATATGAACTTGGCTATGGTACTTTATGTCCCACTATCCTCCAACATTAGGGAATGGGAAGATGACGACGATGATTTGCTTATAGACAACTTCTAGCCCGACAGGGGCCCTACAAGTAAGTATCTCTAACCATTTATCTCTCTCATGATGTGCTTCCCCCGTGATGTGTTATATGTTGTTTAGGCCTCCTAGGATGACATCAAATTCTCCCATAAGAATTAGGATACCAAGAGACTGCCTCTATTGTGACCTTCTATTTGTATCATCATTCTTCTAAATTGCCTCTCTCTCTGATTTCATTGTTGTGTGTTGTGTCTTACGAACATAGTGTCATGGTTGGTGACTTGGGGGCATCCTCTTACATGACTATCCCTAAGACACTTGTTTCTCCTCTCTTATTTATTGTTTCCCTTCCTCTAGTGTTTCCATCTAGCAAGCATATGACGATAAACATTTATACTGATGCAGACCTAGTGTCTCTTTCAAGAGCAATCAAAAAATGGACTATAGTTCCTAATATGACAATGGGGTTGTATATCTTATCTGACTCTTGGCTAGTAGAAGCACTTGTGCTTTCTACATAATGAATTTTATGATGTTTCTGTCGCATTTACAAACCTTAACAATACTGTTGCTCCATGCACCTTTGTTTGCCTTTGAATCTAGCCTTGGCAGTACTCGATTCAGAGAGCTTCATGATATAGCACCTGGTTATCCTCAAACTCTGAATTTGATGTATAACCTTGGCTCTTTGTGTGGATAATCATATGCATTGATGTTGTTGTTTCTCATGATGTTGTAGACACTAACATGTTTTTTGCAGGGATGTGTTTGTGGGAACATTTGGCAATCGTAAAGTACATGTCACCTCCAGGGTGCATGGGCTTTGCAAAAGTCAGTGTTCCCTTGTGTGTTTTCTTCCTACCTTAACGTGCTTGAAATCAATAACTAATATCAACCACCTTAAGGTGGGGGCATATAAGGTAAGCTGTCTATTATAGATGTTAGCAATGTGTTTGACCTCAGATGTGTAGACTTGCGCCCTAGAGTAGTGCATCGTGCATCCTGAGTTTGTTTGCAATCAATAAATCAATAATGTAAGCCCTCTGTAGAAGCAGGATATAGAGTATATCATTTTTCTTAAGTCCTCTATGGAGGTGAGGATGGTGTACTTCTCGAAGCAGATTGCATCATCTTATCATTTTCAAAAGTCCTCTGCAGAAACGAGGAGCGGTTCTGTGACTAACTCAACCCTTAGGCGTGTCTTCGGTGATTGTTATGGCAAAGCCCAATCGTCGGTGTGTGCCTATAATGTGCCTGAGATGGTGTTGGACATATAAATAGGTACACTCCATCACTTGTCTGCCATGTTTTCTCCGTGTCTTCAAGTGTGTGTGTTTTGGCGTGCTTGTTGTGTATGGTGTGTTTGTTGCCCCATATGCATAGACCAGCACCTTTGAGTAGTGCTTAGTGCATTTTGGGAGGTTTTGCGTGTATTGCATGTACGTTGCCCCATATGTAGAGACCAGCACCTTCGAGTAGTGCTTCCTGCATTTTGGGAGGTTTGTTTACTTTCTAGTACTTGCATTTGCATTTCATATATATGAGAAAAAGAAAAGAAAATATATCATTTTTGTCTTCCATGCATTAATTGTCTGCTCTGTGTTATGTGTGACTGTAACTGTCTTCTCCGTGTTTTGCATCCCTGTTACTGTCTTGTATGTGATTGGCGTGTCTTCTCCATGTTTGGTGTGTTTTCTATGTTTGTGACCTTACTTTAATGCATGTATTGGCCTCATGTTTATACATACATTAAAGTGGGGGCTAAATGTAACATCAGAAAATGTCCCCTTGGGGGCTTTTCCCTCATAAGGTTTAGCTCCTGGGTTTTTAGAGTGCATTTAGGACATTTTAGTTCATATTTTAGTATCCCGATGGAATTAGACCTAAGTCCCATGGAAAATAGAACCTAGGTGGACCCCTTGAGTTGTACCCTGCCTAAAATAGGGGGGAGGACTTGGGCATCCACACCTTAGTCCTACCCTATTTTACGGCAGCCCCAATTTTTGGGTGTCAGTTAGTGACCATTATTAGGTCCCTTTGCCGACACGATAAGTTTAAATTTCAAATATCTTGGCAGGAGTGCTTGTAGATGCATATATAAGCATGTGTAGGCATTCATTTGTAAACTAGATTTCAATTAGAGGACTACTAGCGAGCTATTGTGTTCTCAAGGTGATTCAAGGCTTTCTATTGTGTTGCAAGAGAAGACTTGTATGTTTTGTGTGTTGATATTTGTAAATTTGAGCATCAATCTCCTGATGGCATGAAGAGCATCTTCCTCCATGAGAGATTCACTACAAGGTGACATATCATTGTGTTTTTATCATTGATTCCATTGGTTTTTGGCCTCTGCCTCACAAGGGCACACCCTCTTTATCTGACAACAGTGTTCTAAGACTTAAGTGTCCTCCAGGATTTGATTAAGGAAAACCTCTAAACACCACAAACCCCAAACCAAGTCTTGTGGTTGCAGGTTACAGGTGTAGCATTCAGAAAAAGTGGAGTTGTAGGAAGGCTTGGTAGAAATCAGGGATTCAGGATCTGAAGAAAAGTCAGACAAAGGAGCACTTTAAGGACTTGGGTGCTTGCTCCAATGTCCTCCACAAATATATTCTAGAAAATAGAAGTTACAGGACTAATCAGTGTCTGAAGAATGTCTAGATTCCCCAAAAAAGTAGGTACCTTGGACTTGGGCGCCCGCTCTAGTGTCCCTAATTGTTCTGCTTCGGAACCCCGAAAATAGGTATTCTATAATTTGTTAGTTTACTCCCGTCTGCAAGAATTTTTTTCATAATTCATTAATTTGTTGTTGTATTTGCATAATTAGGGTTTTAATGTTTAATTAAGCATAGGAGAAGGAAAAATTGATAATTAATTCCCTAATCCAAGCTTCCCCTCATTTGCAAGTGACCTAGGGTATGATAGTGCTCGCCACTCGACCCTAGATCCTTCAATGTTATGGTGAAAGGAGGATTTTTAAATATAAACTAGAAAATATCAACAAATCCAATTTTACCCTAAACAGGTATATAACTTTGAGCAAAGGAAATAGAAGATTTTGTTCTGTTTTTATGCATTTTACTATTTTTGTTGTTGTTCTAATGTACTGCACACAGTCGTACAGTACTGTCATGAAGGAAAATGTCTGAAAACAGCTAGAGATTGGTTTAAGCTTTGATTTGAATCCAGATGGAGGGATTTTCATAGATTTTGAAGAATTTTATCAATCATTTTCTATAGATAGCTCTTAAACCCTAGTTTTTGAGGGTTTTGTGAAATCGATGGTTTCTAAACCCATTCCACATGTATCATAGCCCAAAAATAGGTGGAATTGGATTAATTAGATTGTATTTCATTATGCATTGTAGTACAAAAGTAGGGGACTTGAATGGAGTACTATTTGTATGCATTTGAGCCTAATATCTTCATGTATTAGGCCTTCAAGCATAGGTAGAGTTGTCTTTTGAGGGAAAAGTGATTTGGGATGACTTTAGTTTCCCAAAACCTACATACTTAGACCATTTTCCACTTGTTTGGAGCCCTGGAGTAGGTTGGAGGAGTTGATATTAAGTTTACACCATACTTGTCTTGTTAAGGAGGCCTAATTAGGCTTAAGAATAGTAAAAACAAACAATCTTTGAGACACTTGTTCCAAAGAAACCCTTGCTTCATGCTAGATATGCTATGAAGGGGCTAAATGGGTATCTAAAAAGCCAAGTAGTTTGTGGGTTTGTCAAGTATTTTGCAAGATATGACTGAAAAATACCATTTCTAAGGCTACAAACAAACAAGGTTGATTGCAAGAAAGCGACTAGGAGGGCATGTTATCATGGAACTTTGTGATTGTTATCTCTTAGATTTGCACCCTTGCATACAGTTGTGAAACCTCTACAATTTGGAGTAACATGGCAATGATCTCTAAGTGTGGGACTTTGCTAAATGAGATCAGACTTCTAGAGAAGGCCAACTTCCTTAACTGGTTATCACCTAAAACTACTAAATCTTAAGAGGAAAAGGTAGAAGGAATGCTTTAAAATGAAGGACGAAACAAAAAAAGCTTGAAAACAAAGGGTGATTCACCAAGTTTAATAAAAGAACCCTCACAATATTAAGAAAATGCACAGCATAACCAAATATAGCAAGCAGACATACACAGATTCGATTGATCCTAGCAAAGGTGAGAAACCAAATGATTGAGAGGAACAAAGACATTCACAAACAACCATATGTAGATTCACACAAGACTAGAAATCAGTCTAAAGAGGGAAAATAACTTGAATATATTCAGTGGGAAGGCACAGTTACAGTAGTAGAAAGCTCTATTTGGAAACAGAAAAGCTGAATGCTAAAAATTTTCCCAACATTCTTTACAACATATGAATGCATATATATAGCATTCCAAATTAACCTAGGGTGGTTACAAAATTTTCTCTAATAGTTGGAATAAAAAATATCTACATTTAATGACTGTCTCGCTACATCAGTTATGGCATCAAAAAATCTGGAACTGGGCAGATAGGGGATATCTGTTAATCTTTAATGCAGTTGCTGCATCATCCTTCCTCAGCAACGCATATATGAAAATATCTAAAACAAGGCAGTGGAGAAATATCTTTTACCATCAATGCGAGCTACTTCATCATTGTGCAACAATGAATGCAAGAAATATCTCTATCTGCTCAAAAATGGTTGCTGAAATGTCATCTCGAACAAAGTATGCAAAGCCAGATTTGAAAATGGAAAGGTGACAAAAACTCCTGAAAACCCTGCCAAATGAAAGAAGGGACCAAAATATGCATCTTTGCCCCTTGCAGCATGTCAAAAATTGCTAGGACAGAGGAGATACAGGTGATCAAAGTTTTGGTCAACTGCCTGTATATATTGCTTTGCATCTATGCATATATCGCTTGAATTTACCGCCCGAATCGGCATCCAAAATCTTCTCTGCAACTCCTTTGTATATGCATGGCACCTTGTATATTTGACTTGAAATGCCTTTGTATGTTGAAACATACAAGGAAAACATACATACAAAAACTTGCATCTGCACCTGTACCCTTTTGTGGACCCCACCAATTGTATCTCCTGTGTATGTGCAAACATACAAGCCACAGACCCCAAGCTTGAATTTGTGAGAATTAACTTTTGGGTTAGGTCCGGCTTCTATGTATCCCTTCACACCTTTGACTTGTATATCGCAATATACAATCGCAAATATACATACAACTGCATGGACCTCAAAATTTTATAAAGCATATTGAAAACATTTTTGAAAGCTGGCTTGTATGTTGCCATTGTATGTCAGCTTTGCATATCGCATGATATACAAACGCCAAATATACAAACCGCAGACCTCAAAAACTATCAACTGCTTTGACTGCTGGGTTGGGTCTGGCTTGTATGTGTTCCTTGTATATGCAAACATGCATATACATACAAGTGGTGGTCCCCACTCTTTGTATGATCGCCCAACATGTATCTTCCCTTTGTATATTTGTTTGTATGTTGCAATATACAAGCTGAAAAATATACAAGCCACTGTAGTAGCTGATGCATTTGCCTTTGTATTATTTCCTTTGCACATTCACCCTCATACAAGGCAGACCTTAGAACAACATAGAAGAAATTACAATTTCTATTCGGGTCTAGGTTGTTTCCTTGTATATCGGCCTTGTATGTGCGAACATACAAACCGATATACATTCTACTGTTCATTTGATCTTTTGTATGTAGAAGACATACAATCTTCTTTGTATATGCGCGGGCCCCTACTTGTTGTATCTCAGCGATATACAAATGCCCTTGTATGTTTTGCCTTTGTATATTGACTTGTATATCGGCTTGTATGCGCGAACATACAATCCTATATACGTTCTCCTTTTTCAAATGACCCTTACATATTTGCTGATGTACATTGCAAAATGTACATTCACTTTTGTATCCTCTAACATACAATCTACCTTGTATGTTTTCCCTTGTATAAACCCGTTGTATATCTGAATATACAACAACAACATACAAACCTCTGCATGCAAGTAGGAATCTTTGATAGAATATACCTGCGATGTATAATCTGATATGCATATTTTTCCTTGTATGTTTCAATTGTATGTCAACCTCTTACATATTGTGAATGTATGTTCAAACATGCATTGGTGAATGCATATGCAAATGTACATTCAAAAATACATATTGAAATACAAGCATGAAGCTAAAAATTCCCAGTGATAGAAAATGTTTGAAGTTAAAAGATTTCTGAGTTTTTCTGGGTTTTTTGCAAAGAATCTGAGGGTGAAGTTTTTGGGATTTTTTTTGAAAAGGCATAACATAAATATTTGAAGAATTTACACCTTGTACATGCATTTCTAAAAGATTTTCAAGGAAAATACAAGGTGAAATATTTGGCTCTGGACAGAGGAAAATAGGTCAACAATTTGGCGACCTCTATGGGATGTTTGCCTGGTAAATAATTAGATCAGTGGCTTTAAGCATCCATTGGGCATGGAGTCATATTGGGACTAGAAATATATAGATATTCTCTGACCTTAGCAAATTAGGACAACAACAAAGAACAATGGAAAACCAACCCAAGACAGAAAAGTTGAAAGCACCCCCTTTCAACTATGCTAGACAACACTTAAGGAAAGCAAAATGATCTAAGCTATTGTGTAGAAACACTTATTGAAAGCATAGAGACCTAATCTACTGATTTACAAAGCACTCATACCTCAAAACACCTCTTCAGGTGTATCCCATTGACCGAGATAGGAAGATTTTCTCCATCCATATTTGATAACTGAAATGCATTATGCTCCTTGCATTCAGTAATGAGAAATGGGCCACTCCACATGTTGTCAAACTTGGAGTGTTTTCCTGGCCTACTCTTCAATTCATCCCATTTGAGCACCATATCACCCTCCCTAAAGAATCTGGGAGTGGCCTTCTGATCAAAATTTCTTTTGGTTTGAAGCTGATGATACTCCATAGTCTTCATAGCCTTGTCTCTAATTTCTTCAAGCTCCATTAGTTGAGCATATCTAGCAGCCATGGAACCTTCTGCTTCAAGCATTTCCAGCTGATTCATAATGTCTAGTGCTGGTAGCTCCATAGAGACAGACAATCTTTATTCCTTCCCATAGACTAGCATATATGGGGAGTTCCCAATGGACCTCTTAAGAGTTATTCTGTTTGCCCATAAGGCATATTTCAAATTAGTGTGTCAGGTCCTCTGGTTGTCCTCCATCGATCTTTTAATAATCCTTATGAGATTTTTATTTGTAGATTCAGCCAAACCATTACCCTGTGGGTAATAATTTGATGAAGTATTCAAATAAATCCCATTCTTAACATCCCAGTCAGTTATCTTTAGGCCAATAAAGGCTAAAGCATTGTTAGAGATGATTGACTCAGGCACTCCAAATCTGGATATCAAATCATGATAAAAATTAAAGACAACATTTTCATTGGATTCCTTCAGGGCCACTGCTTCAGTCCATCTTCTGAAAAATTCTATAGCTGTTAGTATCCACCTATGGCCTGCACTTGATGGTGGGTTAATAGGACCTATGAAGTCAATACCCCATCTCATGAAGGGCTGCTCTACTTGAATAGGCCGTAGAGGTAAGGATGGCAACCTTTCTTTCCCTGCTAAAATGGCACATTTTACACATTTTCTAGCCCATGCACGGGCATCCTTAAATAAGCTGGGCCAGTAATATCTAGCTCTCATTATTTTCCAAGCAGTAGTCTTTGGGGCAAAATGACCCCCTGTTGTTCCATCATGAAATTCATGCAACACCTTGTCAATATGATCATCATCAATGCATCTTAACAATACACCATTAAAATCTTTTCTAAAAAGGGTGCCATTTATTAAAACATATGGAACGGACTACAGTCTATAGTACCTCCTCTTGGTTCTATCTAAACTTGCTGGACATTTACCAGTTTGCAGAAATTGAGCCATGTTACTAACCCAACTTGTGCCCATTTCTACTGTATCTTCCTGAGGTGTAGCTTCAATGGTCAGAAGCACCTCTTCTTCCTTTTCTACTTCCTCTTTGGAACTGGTAGCAAGCTATTCATTGAATCCTCTGCCTCTAACCAGCTTAGTTATCTTGATCTCCACATCATATTCCATGACTTTGGTGATCCAACTAGCCCTTTTCTTATTCACATCTTTACTTAACAGGAACTCCTTCACGCTAAGGTGGGCGACCATTAAATGTATCTTGTTATTAGAAACAAGATGCCGAAACTTCTTGAGGCTCCTCACCACTGCAAGAATGTGTTTCTCAACAAAGCTATACCTTTTCTCGTACTCCTCCAGCCCCTGGCTAAAGAAAGCGATTGGTTGCTCAAAACTGCCACTCTAGTGCTGTACCAGAATCACAGAGATTGTATCCAAGCTGCAATAAGCATATAAGATAAAGTCTTTGGAGAAGTCAGGGTTTACTAGAGTCGGCGCAGTTGACAATGCTTCTTTTATGGATTCAAAACTAAGTTTGGCCTCCTTCATCCAACAGAAAACTGTATTCTTCTTTAACATGGACATCAAAGGCTTCAAAAGATTTGCAATATCAGGGATGAATCTTTGCAGAAAATTAATTCTGCCAGTAAAACTTTGAAGCCCCTTCTTGTGGCTGGGTAAGGGCAACTCCAGAATAGCTCTTACCCTTTGAGCATCAATGGTAATGCCCTCCTTTGACACAACGTGCCCTAACAGCTTGCCTTCGTGCAGAGTGAATATGCACTTCTTGGGGTTGAGAGATATCCTGAATTCCTTGCATCTTTCAAATACTAACCTCAGATGTGATAAATGCTCAGCTGCATTCTTAGAAAAAACTGTGATGTCATAAAGGTATACCAACACTAATTTATACATCAAACCCTTAAAGGCCATATCCATGGCTCTCTAAAAAGTAGAGCCAGCATTCAAGAGGCCAAAATGCATTGTTTTGTAGGCCATGGTACCCCATTTGGTAGTAAAAGCGGTTTTAAATTGATCTTCCTCCTTGACTAACACTTGATTATAGCCAGAATATCCGTCAAGCAAGGAGAATCTTTCAGAGCCAGCCACTACTTGTAGAATCTGCTCCATTGAGGGCAATGGGTAGTGGTCTTTTAGGGAGGCTCTGTTAAGGTCTCTGAAGTCGACACACAACCTAATTTCTCCATTCTTCTTCCTCACAGGGACAAGGTTGGAGACCCAAGAAGTGTGTTTAATCAGGAAAATGATCTTTCCCTCAATCAACTTGGTCAATTCTTTAATCATTAGGGGCTCTAACTTTGGATTTAGAGGTCTTTGCTTCTGCCTCACAGGTTTTGTACCTGGTTCTAACTGTATGGTATGCTGGGCAATATGAGGATCAAATCCCTTCAGGTCTGAATAATCCTAAGAAAACACATCTTCAAACTCTTGACAAAGGGTAATGAAGGCTCTCCTATCTTCATACAAACAGATTTTACCTATTTTGAGAAGTTTCCCCTTGAAAATTTCCAACTCCTCATAATGTTAATCTTTTATTTGCATGCCGGTTTTGGTCTTCTTCATTTGATCATTAGTGCCAAAAATAGATTCCAAGGTTACCAATCCCTTGGGCAACTTGTTTGTTCTTAGTTGAACAATTTGATCATTGCCATACTACTATTTGAGTTTATCCTGATTCATCATGGAAAACTCATCCTCCTCTAACAGGAACCGCAGAATCTGCTCATCACTTTCAAAAACTTGCTAATAAATATTATTGTCAGGGATAGAGGGTCTGTCAACTATTTTTATGTGAGGCTGTACCTTCTCCCTTTGAATATCTCTGGGGATGTCAAACTGAGCCCCAATCGTAGCTAACCTATCAGCATGATAGTTCTGACTCCTTGGAATAAAGATCAGATTGAAAGCATCAAATTCTTCAATCATGTTCCAGACCCTATGCTTATAGCATTTCAAAGTATCATTCTTGGTGACATGCAGCCCTCTTACCTGATTTACAATAAGTTCACTATCTCCAAACACCTACAAACAACCAATCTTCCTCTTTCTGGACCACTACAAACCTTGGATCAATCCCTCATACTCAGCAGTGTTATTGGTGCATGAGAAGGCAAAACGGAAAGCAGAAAAATATCTTTCACCTTGTGGAGATACAAGCATTGCACCACCACCGGATCCATTTATGCTCCTAGAGCCATCAAAATACATTTTCCATACTTCCTCTTGCTGCTCTATCTGTCGTCCTGCATCCTTTACCAGATTTGGAATTACTATTTCAGGCTCATGTAGTATGTAAATTCCCATACCAGTTTCTTGACTGTGTGCCTCAGGATCATCTACAACAGTTTCTGAGGACCACTCTGGTGCAAGAGCACCTAATAGAGCATCTTGGAGCAAGAAGACACAAATGATCATAGGAGGAGTCCATGGAGTCCATCAAGTCAAATGGAACAGTCTAAAACCAATAATGACATATTGTAATGGTCAAGATGATGTAATGGTTAAATGTCTTGAGCATCCTGGTAAGGACCCTAGGACCAAAATGACGTAAGTTGGGCCAATAGTGCCTCTAGGGTCAAATAAAAGTCAAATGTAGGTGTCTAGGATTAGGAATAAGATATAATAATCCTAAGGAAATCAAACACAATGCTTTGGTAGGGAAAAAATCCTTTAAACCAAAGTTTTAAATTCAAATTTTTGTAATGAGCATTTAGGCGGGAAAAGCCTTTTTGATTAGTTTTTCAAAGTTTAACCATCCCTAACTAATGGGAATTGGTTGTAGAAGTTAGGGAGAAGTTATGTAAGCCTAGCCAAGGCATTTGGTGGTATGGAAAAAAGCTTTTGGAGGCCTGATTTTGTACGGTAGACAGGGGAATAACAGAAAAAACTCAGTTTTCTTGCATTTCCTTCTTGTTTCTGTGGTCTTTTTGATTGTTGGTGTTGGATAAATGATCTAAGTTCTCATCTAACCCTATTAGACCTTATTTTCATGCTTTGAGAAGGTTCTATAGGTAGTTTATTGCTATTTATATTGACTGTCACAAGGAACAGCAGGCTGTCCTGTGCATTTTGAGAGGTTTCAATGCCTCATAGGACCTTTTCATGGATGTAGGATCCTAATTCTCATGGAATAAGTCCTTATTAACATGTACTATATGATTTCTAACTTGGCAAAGCAGGAGGAATGAAAATGGGGAGGTGATCACCATTTGAAGTCAAGTTTGCATGTGGAAAGAACATGAGAATGGTGGCATAGTTATAGCAGCTAGAGATCCATCTTAACAAGGTGATGTTTTTATGATTGGTATTGTCTAATATGGTCAAGGAAATGGTGTTAGACCTTTGAATGAGGTCTAGAATTGATTGGAAGTGGGAGATCTATCAAGCCCTAGGTTTTGGGGCCTAGAAATGGGGGTTTAGTGTTTAAACACTTGAATGAGCAAATCATTGTATGAAACCTAGAAAATCCTTTGTTTTGGAACCTCTCCTAAGACTGTTTCAAGGTTTGAAGTGATTAGGACAAATATCTAACAGGGTTCCTTTGTAAAGTGGGCAAATTAGGCCTTTTAGGAAGACAACAGGGTGTTAGGATAGTCATATTCAGTCCAAAACAATAGTATACGGTTTTAAAGTATGTTATAGAATTCAATAGAGGGTACTTAGATCAGTCATTAGGTTTGGAAGTACTTTGGGAAAATTTGGAGAAAAGTATAGTTTAGTCGCTAAACAGGGCTACTAAGATTAGGCCTAGTCAAGAGGAGTTATCAAGAATCAATCAAATTGGTTTGTGAAACCTATTGAATCTTGTTTATTGGGGTATGTTGAGACCCTAGAAGGTATAAGATTTCATCTGAGAAGTTGGAACCCTAATTTGAGCCCCTTGGTGGATCTTAGAGAAAGAAGAAGACTAGTGAGTCCTATTGGTTGAAGCCATTAGTGTTTCAAATCTTTTGATCTTGTTAAAGTACCTTTGGAGACCTGACACCTCTACATCATAGTGGTATCAGAGTAGCAAGTAGGTCCTTGAGGGAGTAGTAGGATCTTGTGAAAAAGTTAAGAGTTTGGTGAGAGTTGTAAGGATGCCTCCTAAAAATCAAATGGCTAGGGAGAATAATGAACTGAGGGAAGCCTTAGAGGCAAGAGAAAAAGAGTTGAGGGATAGAAGAGAACAGGATGCTACAAGGGAAAGAGAGTTAAGACAAGTGAGAAGAGAGAATGCATCAATCTTAGCAAGGTTGGAAGCATTGGAGAAGAATCCTAGAGGGGATGAACAAAATGAGCAAGAAGGAGATGATGGAGGACATGATAAGGCAGATAAGAACACTCCTAATGATGAGTTGGATGTTGAAGAAAGGAGATTTGTGAGATTTCTTAAGGCAGTTCAAGGAAGTGGAACAAAGGCAAACATAGAGTTACCTATCTATCAAGGGAAGATGGATAGTGAAGAGCTATTAGGATGGATAGATGCCCTTGAAAATTTCTTTGAGTATGAGGAGATGAGTGATGAGAAGAAGATTAAATTTGCAAAAACAAAGTTGAGAGGGACAACATTTACATGGTGGAGTAGTGTGCAAACAGAAAGAGTGGCCAGAGGTGGAACAAGAATCACTTCTTGGGGTAGGATGAAGGATATGATGAAGGATCAGTTCCTTCCATTTGATTATTCTATTCAAACAAAGAGGATGAGGCAGAACTTGAAGCAAAAGGACATGGACGTTATGTCCTATACTGAGCAATTTCATAAGCTTAGTATTAGAGGAGGATTGGAAGATGAAGAAGAGAAAGTGGCAAGATACCTTAACGAGCTTAGGTACAACTTGCAAGATGAAATTGGTTTGACCATACCAAAATCACTTGGGGAATGTTTTCAGTTAGCCATAAGGGCTGAAGAGAGGGTAAAGAAGAAGCAAGAAAGACAAGGAGGTAGTGATAGAGGATATAGAGGTAGGGGTAGATCTATTAATGAAGGACAGAGCAGCAATGAGAAGGGCAAAGAGTTTTTTGCAAATCAGAGAGGTGGATATAGAGGTGGAGGTAGGTTTGGATCAGGTAGAGGAGTATTCACAGGCAGATGTTATCATTGCAATGAAGTGGGACACACATCTTTCAAATGCCCTAAGAGGGATGATGTTGATAAGAGCAAGGAGAGAAGAGTTCATTTGGCACAAGAAGAGGAAAAGAAAGAAGACCAAGAACCAGCACCAGCCTATCCAGTTACAGATGGAGAGTTGCTCATGGTGAAACAAGGCAAAATGCAGCAAGCACCATAGGTATCCATTTTTAAAACTAATTGTTTAAGCCATGGGAAAATGTGTAAGTTGATTATAGATTCAGGTTCACATGATAATCTAGTTTCCTGGGATATGGTGCACAAGTTGGGATTGAAAACATTTGATCATCCTAGTCCTTACAATGCCACTTGGGTAAGTCAAGAGCAGCAAGTAAGGGTTAGTCAGAAGGCATATGTTGATTTTTCAATTGGTCCATATCATGATTCTATTTTATGTGATGTTATTTCAATGACATGTGGGCATATCATTTTGGGTAGACCATGGCAGCATTTGAGAAGGACAGTTCATTATGGTTATACAAATAGTCATTTGGTGCACAAAGATGGTAAAAAGTTTAAACTAATGCCTTTACCTTGTGAGGACAAGAAAGAACATGCCATTGTCTATTTTAGAGAGAAATTGAAGTTGAATATGCAGGTTAAGGATGGTTGGAGACAGTAGGAACAGTGGCAGCAGAAGGAAGTTTATAACAGTCCTAAAGAGCAGCAAATTTGGGAATTAAGTTATGTCAAGGTTGGGGACATTGATTGCCCTATAGGGAGGCAGGAAAGGGAAGGCAAACAACAAGGAAAAATGGATCAAAATCTCAAGATGGGAAGAGAAGAAACACCACCGCAGCAAGGTCCTAGGCAAGGACACCAAGACATGTTTTATGATGCTAACACTGTTTGTAAGAGGCATGCAGGTGGGAGAAGGAGAAGGATAACCCTTGGAGAGTTCATGTTTCTTGTCACAAATTAGAGGAACATTTCAAAGAGACTACAGGAGGTTTGGAGCAGATCACATGCCTCTTGGGACAAGAGTTTTTATCATGCTGGGGAGTATGGTGCAGGAGCACCTAATAGAGCATCTTGGAGCAAGAAGACACAAATGATCATAGGAGGAGTCCATGGAGTCCATCAAGTCAAATGGAATAGTCTAAAACCAATAATGGCATATTGTAATGGTCAAGATGATGTAATGGTTAAATGTCAAGAGGGTCCTGGTAAGGACCCTAGGACCAAAATGATGTAAGTTGGGCCAATAGTGCCTCTAGGGTCAAATAAAAGTCAAATGTAGGTGTCTAGGATTAGGAATAAGATATAATAATCCTAAGGAAATCAAACACAATGCTTTGGTAGGGTAAAAATCCTTTAAACCAAAGTTTTATATTCAAATTTTTGTAATGAGCATTTAGGCGGGAAAAGCCTTTTTGATTAGTTTTTGGAAGTTTAACCATCCCTAACTAATGGGAATTGGTTGTAGAAGTTAGGGAGAAGTTATGTAATCCTAGCCAAGGCATTTGGTGGTACGGAAAAAAGCTTTTGGAGGCCTGATTTTGTACGGTAGACAAGGGAATAACAGAAAAACTTAGTTTTCTTACATTTCCTTCTTGTTTCTGTGGTCTTTTTGATTATTGGTGTTGGGTAAATGATCTAAGTTCTCATCTAACCCTAGTAGACCTTATTTTCATGCTTTGAGAAGGTTCTGTAGGTAGTTTATTGCTGTTTATGTTGACTGTCACAAGGAACAGCACGCTATCTTGTGCATTTTGAGAGGTTTCAATGCCTCATAGGACCTTTCCATGGATGTAGGATCCTGATTCTCATGGAATAGGTCCTTATTAACATGTACTATATGATTTCTAACTTGGCAAAGTAGGAGGAATGAAAATGGGGAGGTGATCACCATTTGAAGTCAAGTTTGCATGTGAAAAGAACATGAGAATGGTGGCATAGTTATAGCAGCCAGAGATCCGTCTTAACAAGGTGATGTTTTTATGATTGGTATTATCTAATATGGTCAAGGAAATGGTGTTAGACCTTTGAATGAGGTCTAGAAGTGATTGGAAGTGGGAGATCTAGCAAGCCCTAGGTTTTGGGGCCTAGAAATGGGGGTTTGGTGTTTAAGCACTTGAATGAGCAAATCATTGTATGAAACCTAGAAAATCCTTTGTTTTGGAACCTCTCCTAAGATTGTTGCAAGGTTTGAAGTGATTAGGACAAATATCTAATAGGGTTCCTTTGTAAAGTGGGCAAATTAAGCCTTGTAGGAAGACAGCAGGGTGTTAGGATAGTCAGATTCAGTCCAAAACAATAGTATATGGTTTTGAAGTATGTTATAGAACTCAATAGAGGGTACTCAAATCAGTCATTAGGTTTGGAAGTACTTTGGGAAAATTTGGAGAAAAGTATAGTTTAGTCGTTGAACAGGGCTACCAAGATTAGGCCTAGTCAAGAGGAGTTATCAAGAATCAATCAAATTGGTTTGTGAAACCTGTTGAATCTTGTTGATTGGGGTATGTTGAGACCCTAGAAGGTATAAGATTTCATCTGAGAAGTTGGAACCCTAATTTGAGCCCCTTGGTGGAGTTTAGAGCAAGAAGAAGACTAGTGAGTCTTATTGGTTGAAGCCATTAGTGTTTCAAATCTTTTGAGCTTGTTAAATTACCTTTGGAGACCTGACACCTTTGCATCACACTCCCTCAACAGCACTTCAGGTATACTTTTAGCTTGTAATTCTTAAGCAGCCACAAGTTCAGGATCATCAGAAATAATGCAATTTGTATTAACAACACTTGGTGTGTAGGGCTCAATGTGATGATTTGAAAGCAACTCAGATTTTAAAGTTACTTTGGTGCCATATCTAGTCCTAAAAAACATGTGGGACCAGTCTGAGGATAAATATCCTTCTATCTTGGCTATAAATTCTCTTGATAAGCACATGGCAAAATAAGGAGGCAAGTCAATGATGAGGACCTCTTGGATGATTGAAACATTTGGGCAAGTGTGCAGAGTGAGACCTAGGTCATTTATTACACTCATAGTATTAACAACTGTGCCATCTAATTGAAGCACACCTTTCTCCAAGGGCTGGTACCTCAATCCTAACTGGTCTGCAATTTGTTTTGGCATCACAGAACTGCTTGCACCACTGTCTACCATACAGTTGTGTATTAACTTGTCTCCAATTATCAAAGATACATAAAATGGGAGAGGCTTAACACCTTTGTTTGGCTATTTGTTGTTATCCTGAGAGGAATTGGTAAGGACAACCCTAGTTGGGTCGACAATTGTATCTTTGGACACTTTTAAATTAGATAAGGCAGATTGCAATATGTCTTTTTGGCCTTGGATGGCTAATGAATCCCACATAGACATTGTCACATTCATCTTCCTCATATTTTCAATAATATTGAAAGGTGGAGTGACACTTACCTTTTGTTGTGATTTTGTAGCAATAGTATCAGCCTATAAATAAGGCATTTCCCTTGTTGTTACTGAAGTATTTCTTTGTAAAATATGGGGAATTTGGGATGTAGAAGCGTCAGCAGGTGCTTTTCCTTTATTTGCTACTTGCTCCATCTCATAACCCCTCTTCTTGGTCCTTGTATTTGCTGCTACTAGCATATTATTTCTATTCATGCCACATAATTCACCTTCCTGCCAGTTCATGAAAGCAACATCTCCCTTAGGTTGCTTCTGTTGTTGCATAGCTCCATCATTAGGTGTATTTGGCTATGAGACTGCCACATTTTGCACCATTAAAGCCTAATTTATCACTCCATTTGAATAGGCTACTTGACTGTGTGGCTGATTCCATGGATAGCACCATTCATACTTAGCTACAAGGTTGTTCTGAGTAGGGACAAGGTCCCTTACTGCATTAATAGGTGCTGGATTATAAGGCTAAAAAGGCCTCTGATTCACATTTTGGGTGGGAACTTGATAATTGCCTTGATAAGGTGGCCTATTAGCTTGATAAGGCTGATTTTGGCCTTGATATGGCTGCTGATTTTGGCCTTGAGGTTGTGGCTGATAAGGTTGCCTGCTCTGGGATTGTTGCTTTTTAATATTTACTGACTCATTCCCAAAGGTCTGTAGGATATTCTCTATTTTTTGTTGGTTGTTTTTGATCTCTTTTAGCTCTTGAGATGAACTAGTGGTAGCAGGTTCAGAATTGGCAGTACTTGGTAATGCTGCCACAGTAGGTAAAGGGGCACAATATGGGATTGGCAAAGGCATTGAAGCTTGAATCTCAGGAAAGATGGGTACTGGCGGTCTGGGTGCTATTTTTCTAGCCTGAATCAGATTATTCTCTACCCTAATAGCTAATTCATAAGCATCTGGTAAACTAGTACCTCCTAGTGATTGAATCATTACTGAAATATCACTATTCAGGGATTTCAAAAAATACAAGAATGCATACTCAGCTGGAGGTCTTACCATGGGAGAAATTATGTCCCATGTCTTCTGAAATCTAAAGTTAAAATCCATCATTTGCTCCTAGGAGCTCTCTTTATGGTGGTCATCTATTCAACCAATGATAGATTATCTGATTTGTCTTGGAATTGTTTGTTCAATTTCTCCCCTAGATTATCCCAGGTTGTAATAGTCTACACTGGTAGACTCCTTAACCATTGCAATGCCTTCCCTTTGAAGGAGGCAGCCAACATCCTGATGGCTACATTTTCTTGAGTAACATGATGTACACAACACAGAGATGCTATGTCCCTAATGTACTCAATAGGAGTAGTCTGATTTTCCCCTGTGAAATAAGGTAGACTCTTCAAAGCTGCCATGGGTATAACATCATGTACTATTAGGTTTAAAGGGCTGCCCCCATTAAAAGCCATGAATGGCTAATTTCTTGCCATCTGAGCAGTTGGGGGTACATTTTCTTGAGTTGCTACAAGAACTATAGAAGCAACTGGTCTGAAATTTGGTGGAGTTGAATGTATCCTTTTAGAAATTGGAGTCCTTGCTACAACTCTACTCTGCCTTCGAGGTGGAGATAGCTGCAAATATTCAAATGAGCTTGAACTCCTAGTTTGAATCTTTCTCATAAAACATGTATTAGCAAAACTGATCTGTTTGTTCTTCCTCAGTGTGAGTCACCAGATATGCAAGTTTAACCTCTTATAGGTCTGAAATCACTGGCTGCATATCAAAACCAGTAATAATAATTGTTAAGTTGATTGTTGCTCTAACTTCAAGTCCCACCGGGCATGCCAAAGTTGTTATCTCTCAGATTTGCACCCTTGCATATAGTTGTGAAACCTCTGCAATCTGGAGTAACATGGGAATGATCTCTAAGTGTGGGACTTAGCTAAATGAGATCAGACCTCTGGAGAAGGCTGACTTCCTTAACTGGTTATCACCTAAAACTACTAAATCTTAAGAGGAAAAGGGAGAAGGAATGCTTTAAAATGAAGGAGGAAACAAAAAAAGCTTGAAAACAAAGGGTGATTCACCAAGTTTAATAAAAGAACCCTCACAATACTGAGAAAATGCACAGCATAACCAAATATAGCAAGCAGACATACACAGATTCGATTGATCCTAACAAAGGTGAGAAACTAGATGATTAAGAGGAACAAAGACATTCACAGACAACCATATGCAGATTCACATAGGACTAGAAATCAGTCCAAAGAGGCAAAATAACTTGAATATATTCAGTGGGAAGGCACAGTTACAGTAGTAGAAAGCTTTCTTTGGAAACAGGAAAGCCTGAATGCTAAAATTTTTCCCAACCTTCTTTACAACATACGAATGCATATATATAGCATTCCAAATTAACCTAGGGTGATTGCAAAATTTACTCTAAGAGCTGGAACAAAAAATATCTACATTTAATGACTGTCTAGCTACATCAGTTATGGCATCAAAAAATCTGGAACTGGGCAGATAGGGGATATCTGTTAGTCTTTAATGCAGTTGCTGCATCATCCTTCCTCAGCAACACATATATGAAAATATCTGAAATAGGGCAGTGGAGAAATATCTTTTACCATCAATGCGAGCTGCTTCATCATTGTGCAGCAATGAATGCAAGAAATATCTCTATCTGCTAAAAAATGGTCACTGAAACGTCAACTCGACCAAAGTATGCAAACCCAGATTTGAAAATGGAAAGGTGACAAAAACTTCTGAAAACCCTGCCAAATGAAAGAGGGGACCAAAATATGCATCTTTGCCTCTTGCAGCATGTCAAAATTCGCTAGGACGGAGGAGATACAGGCGGTCAAAGTTTTGGTCAACCGCCTGTATATATCGCTTGAATTTGCCGCCTGAATCGGCATCCAAAATCTTCTCTGCAACTCCTTTGTATATGCATGGCGCCTTGTATATTTGACTTGAAATGCCTTTGTATGTTGAAACATACAAGGAAAACATACATACAAAAACTTGCATCTACACCTGTACCCTTTTGTGGACCCCACCAATTGTATCTCATGTGTATGTGTGAACATACAAGCCACGGACCCCAAGCTTGAATTTGTGAGGATTAACTTTTGGGTCAGGTCTGGCTTGTATGTATCCCTTCACACCTTTGACTTGTATATCGCAATATACAATCGCAGATATACATACAACTGCACGGACCTCAAAATTTTATAAAGCAGATTGAAAACATTTTTGAAATCCGACTTGTATGTTGCCATTATATGTCGGCTTTGTATATCGCATGATATACAAACTCCAAATATACAAACCGTGGACCTCAAAAACTATCAACTACTTTGACTACTGGGTCAAGTCCGGCTTGTATGTGTTCCTTGTATATGCAAACATGCATATACATACAAGTGGTGGTCCCCACTCTTTGTATGATCGCCCAGCATGTATCTTCCCCTTGTATATTTGTTTGTATGTCGCAATATACAAGCCACTGTAGTAGCTGATACATTTGCCTTTGTATTATTTCCTTTGCACATTCACCTCATACAATGCGGACCCGAGAACAACATAGAAGAAATTGCAATTTCTATTCGGGTCCGGGTTGTATATATTTCCTTGTATATTGGCCTTGTATGTGCGAACATACAATCTAATATACATTCTACTGTTCATTTGATCTTTTGTATGTGGAAGACATACAATCTTCTTTGTATATGCGCGGGCCCCACCTCTTGTATCTCGGCGATATACAAACTCCCTTGTATGTTTTGCCTTTGTATATTGACTTGTATATCGGCTTGTATGCACGAACATACAAGCCTATATACATTCTCCTTTTACAAATGACCCTTGCATATTTACCGATGTACATTGCAAAATGTACATTCACTTTTGTATCCTCTAACATATAATCTGCCTTGTATGTTTTCCCTTGTATAAACCCGTTGTATATCTGAATATATAACAACAACATACAAACCTCTACATGCAAGTGGGAATCTTTGATGGAATATACCTACGATGTATAACCCGATATGCATATTTTTCCTTGTATGTTTCAATTGTATGTCGGCCTCTTGCATATTGCGAATGTATGTTCAAACATACATTGGTGAATGCATATGCAAATGTACATTCAAAAATGCATATTGAAATACAAGCATGAAGCTGAAAATTCCCAGCGATAGAAAATGTTTGAAGTTAAAATATTTCTAGGTTTTTCTAGGATTTTTGCAAAGAATCTGTGGGTGAAGTTTTTGGGATTTTTTTGACAAGGCATGATATAAATATTTGAAGAATTTACACCTTGTACATGCATTTCTAAAAGATTTTCAAGGAAAATACAAGGTGAAATATTTGGCTCTGGACAGAGGAAAATAGGTCAACAGTGACCTTGAATGGTTTTAGTCTATCAAATTAGAGTGTGTTAGGGTGTGATAGGAGTGTAGTGGGTTGGTTAACTCATTTGGCCTTCTTTTGTACATGTTTAATCCTTTGGCAACCATGCTAGGTGAAGAGAAAACTTTTCAAGTTGGGACAATCAACTTAGTGAGTCTTAAGGATCATTTTGAATGTCATTGATAAGCTTCCCCTGCTCTACATCATGTTACTAGACCTGCAACCTATAAATGCATCAGTAGTGGCAAGCCATGGTCTGCTGAGTATAAGAGGATAACCAAAAAGATTAACCTTTGGCTGCAGGACTATAAAATCAGCAGGGTATTCCCAAGAATCTAATGCAATGACTAAATCCTCAATGACTCCTTTAGGTTTGACTGTAGACCTATCAGCTAATTTTTAGGAATTAAGGTGTCTCAACCTTGGTAATTCCTTGTATTATTTCATTGTATTTATTTATTTATTGCCTATTATGTAATTAGGATGCAAATTATTATTGCCATCTTGTGGGAGTTGGCACGGTGATGTGTCATCCTACGTGGAAGGTGACAAGTTGTAAATTTGTCCTCACATGAGGAGATAGGCATCCCACTTAGTGGTAGGAATATTTTTCGTCGGCATCTTGGATAGTGTGTAAGGGAATATTGATTGAAACGGTCATGACAGATTCCTATGACAAATCTATGACGCGTAAGAGTCATAAATGGAAGATTCTATGACAGGTGAAGACATATGTCACAAGGCATCTTGGAAGAAGGCATCTTTGGGTGCCCCAAGGAGGGTTATGACATGTTGTAAGAGAATATGCTATTTATAGCCTGTGTATGATAGATTCTCTTACAGCTGTAAGATATGACAACTATGACGGATTTTATGACAGTCGTAAGTGTCGTAAGAGTATTTGTCATTGTCCAACTAGGGAATAGGCGACCTTTTTGGGATGGGGTGACTTGAAAAGTGTCTGGAACATCTTACAGTGTTGGACAAGTGCCCATAGGCATGGGTTTTGGGCCATGAGGACATGCTGGACACCCATCCCAAGATAGAGCCATTTTTGCCTTGTATCTTCTATATAAACAAGTGCTTTGGAGAGGAGAGGTATTATGAGATTGACAGGTACTGTTATGCTACCAGATTGTCTCCAGATATGAGTGTCAAAGACTCCTGCAAGAGCATTGGCTCTAAAACTGTATTGTAACCTTGATTGTTTACTAGAATACATTTGAGTTGTGTTTTGGAGTGTGGGGTTTTTCACTCGTAAGGGTTTTCCCCATGTATATCTTGTCTCTCTCTTCTTCTGTCTTACATTCTTGTGTATGTGTTTGTTGCAATATCTCTATTGTTGGGTTAACATTAATGTAACTGTAAAGATTAAAATGAATTTGCACTCATCTCTCTTCATTAGATTAGTGTAGGAAGCAATTTCCGCACACCTAGCTTCCTTTCAGTTGGTATCATAGCTTGATCACCTTTGGTCCTAGTTGTTGGGTAGGGGTTTTTTGAGCTAATCTTAGGTTGAGTGGGAGCTTTGTGTAAAGCATTTTGTAATCTTGTTGTAGGAAAGAGATGGCAGGCACATCCAAAAGATTAGAGGTGAAGAAATTCAATGACACTAATTTTGAGTTATGGAAACTTAAGATGGAAGACATGCTTGTTGATCGTGACCTATGAGAAACTGTATCTGATACAAAACTAGATGCAATGGCACAAGCTGATTAGGATCTCAAAGATCATAAGGCTAAGGGTCTCATAAGACTCAGTCTAGCTGATTCTATCCTGTTGAATGTCCATGAGGAGAAGACCACGAAAGATCTTTGGAAGAAGTTGGGAGATGTTTATCAGGCCAAATCCCTGGTGAACAAACTTTTTCTGATAAAGAAGTTGTATTCTCTAAGAATGGAGCATGGGGGATCTGTTGCAGATCACCTGAATGTCTTCAACATGTCAATTGCACAATTGACATCCGTTGGTGTGAAGATGGAGGAGGAGGATCATTGTATGACCTTGTTTTGTTCTTTGCTGGACTCGTGGGAACATCTTGTTATGGCTATTGGAAGCACCACATCCACATTCACAATGGATGAATTGGTATCTTCACTATTATCTGAAGAGATGTAGAGAAAGTCTTCTCAGGCAACCAAAGAGGCTCTTGCAGATCGTGGAAGACCCAAGGAGAAAGGGAAAAAGAAGCACAAGAAGGATGAGAAGGGAAGATCCAAATCCCGTGGGAGATCCAAATCTCTTGGAAAGTCCAAGGCTCTCTGTTGGAACTGTGGCAGAACTGGGCATTTCTGAAAGGAATGAAAGGAAGAAAATAAAAAGAAGAAGAATGTCCCAGATTCAAATTCTGACAAATCACAAGATGATGGTGATGCCTTGATCATAGCCCTGGCCACCTATACATCTAATGATGTGTGGTTGATAGATTCTGGTGCATCATTCCACATGACCTCCCATCGAAGTTGGTTCACGAAGTATGAAGAGTTCGATGGTGGAAGAGTGTACCTGAGTGACGATTCTATGAAGATTGTTGGTCATGGAAAAGTCTCAATCTGATTCCCTGATGGATGAGTGAAGGGGATCACTGGGGTTATGTACATCCCAGGCTTGGCACAGAACCTGCTTTCTGTAAGTATGTTGAATGATGCAGGTGTGCAAGTTGTCTTTTTTAAGGATGGATGCAAGATGACTAGAGGATCTATGGTGCTTGCGAAGGGTACTCAGAGAGGTACTTTGTTTCAGCCAGAGGCATGCACTTTAGAGTGCAATAGTTCTTCTGACTTGAAGAAAAGAGCTGCAGTCACTTCATCCCCACCATCTGAACGAGCAGTGAAGAAATTTGTTGTAACACATTCTGATGGTAGTGCACATGCTTTGGAAGTTAAACTTCTTGCTGAAAAGACTATGTTATGGCATTTGAGATATGGCCACATTGATGAGAAGGGTCTTAAAACCCTAAAAAATAAAAACCTCATTGAGGGGTTAAATGATTGTAATCTCAAGTTTGAATTTTGTGAACATTGTGTATATGGAAAGTAAAACCGTGTTCAGTTTTACTCTAGTTCTCAAAAGTCTTCTGGTGTACTAGATCTTGTTCATTCTGATGTGTTTGGTCCTGTTAATGTTCCTTCAATTTCCAAATCTATATATTTTGTATCTTTCATAGATGATTATAGTAGGACATGGGTTTATTTTATCATAAGCAAGACTAAAGTCTTTAGTCAATTTAAAGAGTTTAAAGCTTTTGCTGAAAATTAGACTAGTAAAAAGATTAAGTGTTTGAGAAGTGATAACGATGGTGAGTTTTGTTTGGCAGAGTTTGATAAGTTCTATAAAGAGCAAAGGATTGAAAGACATAACACAACTCCATACACCTCACAGCAAAATGGAGTTGCAGAGAGGATGAACAAGACACTAATGGAAAGGGCTAGGAGTATGCTTAGTGGAGCAAGCCTCGAACAAAAGTTTTGGACTGAAGCTATAGCCACTGCTTGTTACCTAGTAAACAGGTCTCCAACATCAGTTCTTATTGGTAAGACACCTATGGAGGTGTGGTCTAGTAAGAAGTCTTCAGTTAGACATCTTCATGTTTTTGGTTGTGAGGCATATACACGTGCCTAGGGAGAAAAAGTCTAAATTGGAGAACAAGGCTATTAAGTGTATCTTGATTAGCTATGGTGTCAGTGTGAAAGGATACAAGCTTTGGGATCCTATGGATAAAAAAGTGTTATTTTCAGAGAGCTAACACCTTCCGTTGTTCTATAGCTAGAAGAAACATAAAAGAAAGAGGATCTAGTTCAGTTTCCTTCTACCCCTGAGAAGGCTGAACCAACAGACCTTGTGAGACCTAATGATGAGGAGAGCTCTAGCAACTCTAAAAGTTCAGAAGAAGAAGCAGAACCTCAACCTTAGCCATTGAGGAGGTCTACACAAACAAGGAAGCAACCTGATAGGTTTGGTTATTCATTACTTGATTCTAGTTGTGCTTTTGCCTTGCTTACTAACATTGATGAGCCTAGAACTGTGACAGAGGCTATAGGCATGAAAGATGCAGATTCTTGGAAGGAGGCCATGGAAGATAGGATGGCTTCTTTGGAGAAGAATAAAACATGGGACTTGGTGCCTTTGCCTAAAGGACGGAAACTTGTTGGATGCAAATGGGTGTCCAAGAAGAAATTTGGTACAGATGGCAGTGTTGAAAAGTACAAGGCCAAACTGGTTGTGAAGGGGTATTCACAAGTGGAGGGAAATGATTATGGTGAAATTTTCTCTCCTATTGCAAACCTAACATCCATTCAGCTCTTGTTATCTCTTACAGCAGCTTATGACTTAGAGGTGGAGCAGATGGATGTGAAGACAACTTTCCTTCATGGTGATTTGGAGGAAGAGATTTACATATCACAACCAGAGCATTAGATAGAGAAAGGTAAAGAAAATTTGGTTTGCAAGTTGAAAAAGTCTTTGTATGGTTTGAAGCAATCTCCTAGGATGTGGTACTTGAAGTTTGATGCCTTTGTGTTGTTGGTTGGATTTCTGAGATCGAAATTAGATCATTGTGTGTATTACAAATTTGACAATGATCGCATTCTCATTATTGCATTGTATATTGATGATATGTTGTTAATTAGGAATGGTAAGAATATAATTTTTGATTTGAAGTCTCAGTTGTCAGCACAGTTTGAGATGAAAAATCTAGGGGTAGCTAGGTACATTCTAGGAATGGAAATCAGAAGAGATAGAGCTAACAGAAAACTTTGGTTAAGCCAGAGTAAGTATGTGAAGACCGTGTTGGATAGGTTCAGCATGGCAGATTGTAGACCATTGTGTGTTCCTGTTTCTTTGGGGATAAAGTTGTTTGTTAATGATTGTCCAAAATCTCCTAGTGAGGTGGAGGACATGAGCAGAGTACCTTATGCTAGTGTTGTTGGTAGTTTGATGTATGCTATGGTTTGTACAAGACCAGACATTACCCAAGCAGTGGGAGTCCTTAGTTGATTTATGGCTAATCCTAGATGGGTACATTGGGATGTAGTTAAGTGAGTGTTTAGATATTTGAGGGGTACTTCTGAGTATGATATAAGATATCATGATAATGCTATAGGACCTCTGCATTCTATTTGTATTCATGGATTCTGATTGGGCGGGTGACATTGACAGCAGGAGATCCACTAGTGCCTATGTTTTCACTATGTTCGATGGTGCAATTAGTTGGATGAGTAAGCGACAACCTGTGGTTGCTTTGTCCATGAAAAAAGCTGAGTATATGGTAGCAACTCATGCTTGTAAGGAAGCCATTTAGCTTAAGAGATTGTGTTCAGATAATGTTGTTGATGCAGGATAGATTACGATTTGTTGTGACAGTTAGAGTACGATTTGCCTAGCAAAGAATCCAACTTTCCATGCCAGAACAAAGCATATTGATGTACAGTTTCACTTCGTACAAGACATGGTAGAGGATGGGAAGGTGAATTTGGAGAACGTAGACACTTTGAAGAATGTTGCAAATGCATTAATGAAACCAGTGGGCATAGAGAAGTGCAGATGGTGTTCAGAGTCTATGGGTCTATCGACCTATAGCAGTTAAATCCTATTATTTCCATTCACTCTTACAAGGTGTTCGAGAAGTGGGAGAATGTTGGGAATTAAGGTGTCTCAACCTTGGTAATTCCTTGTATTATATCATTGTATTTATTTATTTATTGCCTATTATGTAATTAGGATGCAAATCCTTATTGTCATCTTGTGGGAGTTGGCATGGTGATGTGTCATCCTATGTGGAAGGTGACAAGTTGTAAATTTGTCCTCACATGAGGAGATAGGCATCCCACTTAGTGGTAGGAATATTTTTCCATATGTCATCATCTTGGATAATGTGTAAGGGAATTGTTGGTTATTTTTCCCAGACTGGATGCTTGTTCCCAGTTATCCCTAAAAAGTAGCCATCATTGATCAACAGGATTCTCGGGCTAGAGGCCAATAGTATAGATAGACTCTATAAATATCTCCTCTTCTTCTTTAGGCTCTATAGAACCAAGGGGGGTACTCCCTATTCAACATCTATGAAATGCATCTAAAAGTTAGCTGGGATGTTGACACAAAGCAGATAAATCCTCTCTTATGCAGACCAAAATTGTGAGATAAGTGCAAAGGGGCTAGCTTTGGGCTTATGTTCAGTTGTGAGATAGAGGATTTTGGTCTTAAACTACACCTAATGTCCTAAAAGGTTTGCATTAAAAGTTTGAGTTTGATTTGTATTTGGATGCAAAACTAGGACCTTGGTTGTAACCTAAATACAAGACCGGATTGGTGCCTATCCAGGGCTTGGAGTCAGTAGATATGTGTGTGTGTGTGTGTGTGTGTGTGTGTGTGTGTGTGTGTGTGTGTGTGTGTGTGAATATTTTCCATAGACTTAAAACAATAATTAGATTTCAAGGGGGTTTCGTAATGTCTACCTTACAGACACCTCCCAAGACTAAGTATTTAGTTATTTCTACTTACAAACATCCTTATTGCAATATATTCTTCCCAACACTTAACCCAAAACATTTAATCTACTCCTTGAGCAGAAGTAAAAGATTAAGCATTCAATATAGCAAACCCATATTCTAGAATCCCAAACATCCCTTAGTTGTTTAGATTCAAAAGAAGAACACATTCAGTTTGGAGACAAATAACAAAATACATGCTATAAAGCATTACTCATTTAATTCAACATGAAACTGATGAATTCTATGCATAGGACATTCAACATACAACTCATAAACTCATAAAATACCCAAAATAGAGCCACCAATGAGATTGTATCCGACTACAGCACTAAAATTTGTCCAATTTTCAACAACCAAAACAATGAGGCACACACCTCAGATATACTCAAAGTGTACCCTCAACAGAACCGTACAAAAGTCAAATCAAAATTCTGCCAGTTACAATGCACCAAGAATGGCGCCCAAATCAATCAATGCAGTAGAAGACAAAATGGGAAGAAGCAAAAGAAGGGCAAGGAGTAGTTGAACTCAAGCCCTGTGCCGCCGCTAGAAGATTTTCCACTTGAAGGTGGTAGCTGACATGTCCCTTCGGCCCATACCTGTCTGCAATGTTTCCATTAATGGCATACCAACTCACAGCTACCATGGAAATGCAGCAACAGATGCATAAATGATTCTCCCGCCAAGAATGCCACTGCATATGCATGGGAAAACCCTCGCCATCGAACATTTGAACATAGCCGTCGATCCTTCTTTGCACCTCCCAAATCTATGGTTTAAAACAAATAGGCAAGTCGCTGGCCAATGAGAATGTGCCACGCAGATTCTTCCTTGTCATCGCTGACTTTTTTTACTCTCATTTTGCCTCTTTTTGCCCATTGTATATGCATTCTCGAATGCATATACAATCGCCTTATATACAAGCCGGACCCTAAGATATTATAAAACAATTTTGAACCTGCATTCGGGTCTGGGTTGTATGCATCTCCCCTTTATAAATTTGGTATATACAACACACTTTACATACAAGCCCCGAACTTCAGATTATGATGAAGCATATTGCAATCGCTTTGAAGTCCATCTTGCATTTTAACCTTTGCATCTTCAATTGGTATATGCAAACATACAATCGTAATATACATTCTACAGATTTCAAATTTTTATACAGTGGATTGGAAACGCTTTGAAATCTGGGTTGCATCTCTCCCTGCACATCGCACTGTATATCGGCATATACAATGCATGATATACATGCTACGGACCTCAAATGACTATGAGGTGCTTTGAAATTCAAATCGGGTCCAGTTTGCATCTCCTCACTTGTACATTTCCTTGCATATCGCATCATACAAATGCGATATACATACAATGGACCCCAGCCATTTTATCCATCAGATTGAAACAATTCTCAAATCTGGCTTGCACTTTACTCACGCATCTTTTGAATGTATATCGACATGTATAGCGCCAATATACAAGTAAAAATATACATACAAGCAGCGGACTTTATCCTTTATCAATTGGATTGCATGTTACTTTAGATTCCCCCTTGCACATCAAGAATGTATATTTGATCATACAAATGAAACATACATGGAATCCGGATCTCAAAGCTGCATCAAGCAAAATGTAAAACTCCTCAGGTTTGAGCCTTGCATATTTGATTGCATGCGCTAGCATACAATTGACTTTGTATGCAACTGGTGGGCTCAACCCTTTGCCTTTCTCCTTTGCATGCAACTTTTTCTTTATATGTGTGTCATGTCCCCTTTATAGTAAAAATAAATTTGTGAAATTATTAATCCATTCCTATTTTCCCATGGGTTAATGTAAATCAAAAGGGAAAATATTTTATTTAATATTTTAATTGTAATCCCGCAAATTAAGGATTTATTATTTTTGGGAGCAATTAAATATTAAATATTTTTATTTAATTGCACAAGTAGGGGAATGGGGTTTAATGAGGTGTAATTATAACTCCCAAGATAGAATATAGAAGATTTTATGATAGTTATGACAAGATTCTATGACAGCATCTATGACAGGTTGTCATAATGGGAGTTATTTTCTATTCTTAGAGAAGAATCTTGCATGGGCTATTTTGGTGAGCATCTTTGGAGGGAATTTGTTGGAAATTAAATTATTTTAATTTAATTTATAAGAGAGGGACGTTTGGATTTGGAGCTATTATAAATATGCAAGTATTTTCTTTCAGAAGGGTTTTTTGATCATTTTACAACCCAAATTTATGAATTTGAGCACTTGTGCTTGGAATTTTCTTCAGTGGATGAAAACCCATTGGAGTTAGAAGCTTGTGGATGAAAACCCATCAGTCTCAAGTGATCAGAGGACAAAAACCCTTTGGTTACAGAGAGTAATTCCATCCAGGGATTGCATTGGGCTTCAAAGGATTATGCAGTTTCGGTAGTTTTGCAATATTGTGTTTGCAAGTTCTTTTGTTGCAATTTGGGTGCTTCTAGAGGTGTTGTTTGGTGCTGTTGTTGTGTTTCATGTGTGTTTCTGTATATTTTCTATTTTACATCTATTCCAAGTTCCAGAGATCATTCCTTGCACATTTGGGAGGTGTTGTGGTGATTTTGGCAGTGTTTAGTGACTTTCCCAGTGTATATTTCGGTGTAGTTTGAGTAGTTTGTTGTGGGTTTTATTTTATTTGTTGCAGAAGTTTGCTATTATGTTTATTAGATGTATCCAACCTATTATTAGGTGTTTACAACAGAAATTTCAAATAAATTGAGTTTATGGAGTTTGCAGTGATTTTGGGTGTTATTCGGTGTTCTTAGTTTTGTGGGTTTTGCATAAAAATTGTTGTATAAAATCACATTGCTTGTTGCTATTGTAAATCAGTGTCTCAGACCTGATTACATGTTATCACATCAGAAATTCAATGCAAAACTATTTTGGAGAAGTTTCATGCTTTTGGGTGTTATTTCTGTGTAAGACTAGCTTGCTAGTCTTGGTGAAATTGTTGTATGTTTTCGGTGAAAGTAATTAATTCATTTCAAGATCTGATTTTAAATTGAAATATTTCAGTGGGGTACATTACAGTGGTATCAGAGCATGATCTTGCCAGCCTGTAGGGTATAAAGCTAATTTTATACAGAAAGATGAAGACATTTCAAGAATCCATGATAGAAATGATGCAAGAATTTCATAAATCTCAGAAGAATCTATTAGCATTGATGAAGGATCTAGATATAAAGAAAATATTTTTGAAGAAAAAACCAGCGAATGTTGAAGAAAAACTAGAAGAGCCAGAAAAGAAGTCCATAGAACCAGAAGAGGTGATCAATACATCAGAACCACAAAAGGTCAAGGAAGAAATGGTGAAGGTGGAGCCTAAAGAAAAATATGATTTGCAAGAAATTGAAATGAAGCAAAACTTGGAGAAATCTACCATATATTTGAAGGTAAAAATTGTTTAGAAAAAGAAGATGTTTATTTGACTTCTAATGATTGTACATGTCAGGAAAATATTGATGAAGTTGAGAAAGAAAAGATACCTCTTTTTTATTTGTGAAGATCCCAAGATGGAGGGTCATGCACCAATTCATGCACTATCTTCTAAGCTTCCAAATGGTGAGACATGGTTTGATTTGCAAAGTAGCATTGTGGATGGGTATGCATTTGAGAAGAATATTTTGGTTAGTCCTAATCCAAAGGTTTTGTGTCACAAAAATGGAGTTGTTGAGGCTATCCCAATGAAATCTCTCTCAGCAAATGAGGATGAACATTTTATTTGCAGCCCAAGGTATGAAGATATTTCAGATTTATTTCCTTCTACGCCACTACAAAATTCTTGTCATCATGGAAAGCATGCTAAAAAAGGTGATAGAGTGAGGGATACAACTTGCAGTATAGGGCAGGAGGACTCTTTGAGTCAAGTCCAAAATTGTGTTTTCATATGGGATCCAGGTAATCTCTTGAGGATTAAAGTAGTTAGAGGCACTATTGAGTTCTCCATCTCTTCTATTTGGAATGAAAGGAAGTTTATGAGGATCCATATAGGGTTTGTTGTGCTTTCTAATCACATTATGAAGGATCAATGTTCACATTTTATGGATCACTTGTGCAATCCAAGTACCACACTTGAAGAAAATATTTTGGGTAATGGTCAAATGGAGATAGGCAAATTGAGATGCTTATCATGGCAATGTGGTAAGGAAAGACGATGTCAATTTGATATTGACAATTTTATTACTAAGCATGGCATGGTATTTTCAGAACCAAACTTCATACAAGTTTTCTACCATTGGGTGTATGGAGGAGTTTACAAGAAGGATAAGATTCAAAAAGATGGCCTCATTGTTACTAGCATCAAGAAGATTGCAAATTTATCATGCTTGGATCATATCAACGGAAATTCAAACGTGAAGGATAATGGAATGCAAGAAGTATTTGATGAGCCAATAAAGGTAACCAACTCATATCTTATTTTTTTCATTTCAGATTTCTCATATCCATTTGTGGAAGGATATGATGTTTTATGTGAAGGTGATTGGGCTTCATTAATGCAAAGGTGTGGCTTCATTCAAATTAAGAACATGAAGTTGACAGTTGTAGGAAATGGGTTTTCTATTTATGTTAGAAGATTCCAGTATGTTTTAGATTTTTCTATGGGTTGCATTGAGTACTTGTGCTTAACACTTGCTGCACTATGTGTTTATGATGAGGAGTTCAAAGATGACCCTATTGAAGAATATGACATGAAATGGACATCTTTCTAGGTATAGATGTCAAATTTCAGCTTGCCAAAATTTTCAAATCAGCAACCTATGCAGGAAATATCAATTTGATCATACATGAGCATGAGGAAAATAATGTGAAGGAATACATGGTTCTATGGTTGCAGCCTAAGAGTCAAATGCAAGGAGCCATAGGATGTCACTTCCAATATGACTATGGTAATGAAGCAATCTTGAGTTCTGGTAAGAAACACAATCTACTTTATGTTATTCAATTGCTTCCAAATCCACAAAGAATGGTGTTCAGTAATATGTTCCCAGGATCACCATTAGATAGAAGATTCCAACATGTCATAGAGTTGGAAATTAATTTTCATCAGAAAAATTTGAGGAAGAATGATGTCACATATTTGGGCTATGTCACTAGTGCTCAGGGCATACATGAGGATGCAAGACAAGAAGCACTGGAAGGGATTGAAAAGGTAAACAACTCATGTTATGTAGTTATAATTTCAGATTTCTTACAAGCATTGTTTATAGGATGTGATGATTTAGGAAAAGGAGTTGTTTTGGTTATAATGGAAAGGAGAAACTCCATAAAATTTGAAAGCATGAAGCACAAAGATTCAGGAGATAGTCTCAAGTTCTTTTCAAATCCACTTGTCTTGTTTGATCAGCAACAAGAATGGAATTTTAGAAGTATACAAATATTTGTGAAGAGATTTTCAGTCCTCTCATGGTTGTCCACCAATCCTACATCAGTCACATTGATGATTATTACACAGGTTTGCCATTTTTGTAGTTGTTACATCATTTGCATGTTGTTGATTTTGATAAATTCAGTTATGAACAAATATAGATTGATGTGTTTGGAGGAAGTATCCTTGCATGATGATGCGACAAGAAGGTCTACAATATTAGTGAACACTAATCAATCCATCATAACACTAATGTGGAGAAGATCCAGGGAAGTTGTTCCAGTAGTGCAGTATGTGAGTGTTGCTTGCAGGTTTGCAATGAAGTTGTGTGAAGATTTGGAGGTTTTGTGTATTGGGGAATGTGTTGCTATTGTAGATCAATTTCATGCTGCTATAGATCATTTCATATGGTTATTTTCCCCACTCATATCAGCTTCAGAAGTTGCAGTTTTTATCTTTCAATTTGGAGCAAAACAATGTTGGCAATATTGTGTGATTTGGAGTTTTTATTTGACAGTCATGAGATTTTTATGTTATGGACATTGTAACATGATTCTTGCATTGGTGTATATGAAAATTTATGGTAATCCTTGGAATAAGAGTGATGAGTCATAGAAATGGGCTGACAAGTTGGTGCTTGTAGATGGCCTCATTTGGCACAAGGATAGAATCTTTCCAAATTTTTACACTAAAATGAAGAAAAATATTTTGTGGAGAAATCTGAGGAGGGAGTTCTCAAAAATGCCAAGGAGTACAGCATCTTCCATAATGATATGGTAAATCATGTTGTTCTAGTAAGTTTGTTGCAGCCATTGCTTACCTCTTATCAAGATTGGAAAAGTGTTTACATGGACATCATCTTCTATTTCGATGAGTTGTTGTTTGGAAGTTCATTTTTTGATGATTTGTGGTGTATATGTTGCTGTTATATGATGCTACTTGTTGCTCCTCTACTGAACACTTGCTGTTATAAATCAGTCCATGAATATGAAAGCAACACCTCTTAGGTTGAGGTAAGGTATGGGCCAATTGTTGTGCATTCCTGCAATGTATATTTCAGTACTTTGGAGGTAAGAGAAGTAACTATTTCTCAGTTTCATATTTACTGTAATGGAGAGTGCATTGACAATTATATCAGTCCTAGAAGTAGCAAAAAATATATTTATATCATTGGGAGAAGTTGCAGGAGTTTCAATTTTGTCTTATCTCATGCTAGTGCATTTGACAAGTTTACTAAATCTTTGTGGGAATATGTGGATCAGTTGGAGTATGAGAAAGAATGCATCAAATACTTACATATCCAAGAGCTCAGATTGCATAGATATTATTGTTTGATTCATGGCATTAGTAGAAATGAATCTGAGTTTTCAATTTTTCACAATGTTCTATGGCAAGAATTGCAACATCTCACAGGTACAGGATCAAAGCTTTCTATGCAGTATAACATAATTTGGAAGCATCATGGTTTTAATTGCTTGAGGACAAGCAATTTTGAGGAGGGGAGATTTGTCATGTCCCCTTTATAGTAAAAATAAATTTATGAAATTATTAGTCCATTCCTATTTACCCATGGGTTAATGTAAATCAAAAGGGAAAATATTTTATTTAATATCCCGCAAATTAAGGATTTATTATTTTTTGGGAGCAATTAAATATTAAATATTTTTATTTAATTGCACAAGTGGGGGAATGGGGTTTAATGAGGTTTAATTATAACTCCCAAGATAGAATTTAGAAGATTTTATGACAGTTATGACAAGATTCTATGACAGCATCTATGACAGGTTGTCATAATGGGAGTTATTTTCTATTTTTAGAGAAGAATCTTGCATGGGCTATTTTGGTGAGCATCTTTGAAGGGAATTTGTTGGAAATTAAATTATTTTAATTTAATTTACTAGAGAGGGATGTTTGGATTTGGAGCTATTATAAATATGCAAGTATTTTCTTTCAGAAGGGCTTTTTGATCATTTTACAACCCAAATTTCTGAATTTGAGCACTTGTGCTTGGAATTTTCTTCAATGGACGGAAACCCATTGGAGTTAGAGGCTTGTGGACGAAAACCCATCAGTCTCAAGTGATCAGAGGATGAAATCCCTTTGGTTACAGAGAGTAATTCCATCTAGGGATTGCATTGGGCTTCAAAGGATTATGCAGTTTCGGCAGTTTTGCAGTATTGTGTTTGCAGGTTCTTTTGTTGCAGTTTGGGTGCTTCTAGAGGTGTTGTTTGGTGCTGTTGTTGTGTTTCATGTGTGTTTCTGTATATTTTCTATTTTACATCTATTCCAGGTTCCAGAGATCATTCCTTGCACATTTGGGAGGTGTTGTGGTGATTTTGGCAGTGTTTAGTGACTTTCCTAGTGTATATTTTGGTGTAGTTTGAATAGTTTGTTGTGGGTTTTATTTTATTTGTTGTAGAAGTTTGCTGTTATGTTTATCAGATGTATCTAACCTATTATCAGGTGTTTACAATAGAAATTTTAAATAAATTGAGTTTATGGAGTTTGCAGTGATTTTGGGTGTTATTCAGTGTTCTTAGTTTTGTGGGTTTTGCATAAAAATTGTTGTATAAAATCACATTGCTTGTTACTGTTGTAAATCAGTGTCTTAGACCTGATTACATGTTATCACATCAGAAATTCAATGCAAAACTATTTTGGAGAAGTTTCATGCTTTTGGGTGTTATTTCTGTGTAAGACTAGCTTGCTAGTCTTGGTGAAATTGTATGTTTTCGGTGAAAGTAATTAATTCATTTCAAGATCTGATTTTAAGTTGAAATATTTCAGTGGGGTACATTACAATGTGCCTCTTGCATATTTCTGATGTACAATTGGCTTTGTATAAACATGGGCCCCACCACTTGTATATCAGCCCCTTGCACATTTCTTCTTTGCTTATCCATCGGCCAATGATACATTGCACTGTAGAGAATGCATGTCAGATCTCTTTGTATATATTTCATTGTATAAACTCAATGTATATTGGATATACATTCACTCTTGCTTGCATATATCTACGGACCCGACCACCACTTTAGCCTTGATTTGAACCCCTTTTGAGATCCATCTTGCATAAACCCATTGTATATCCAAATATACAACAACAACATACAATCCCTTATATACAAGCGGGAATCTTCGATGGAATATACCTGCAATGTATAACCTGATATGCATACAAAATGCATATAATTCATTTCTTCACCATTTTTGAGAGCCGATATGCATTTTTGAGTCTGCCAACACACATTTGCACTTGCACATATAAAAACTTAGCATTTTTCATGGAGTACAATGGAAAAAATGGTAAAACATTGCATGTGGGTCGAGGAACAACCTAACCTAAAGCACTAAGGGTTTGAAGGGATAAAAATAGAAGCCTGCAAACTCAATTTCAGAACCCTAAACATAAATGGGTACCAACACATGCTCTAATTGGGGACGTGCAGGTGCAAGACTGCAGCGAGGACTAGACTACTTTGGGGCAGACTAGATAAAATGCAAAACTCAAAATATGACTGACTATACAAGGCATGTACAAAATATTTACACCTAATTTACAATGTGCACATAAGATATTCACTTATGAGAAAAAGGCTTTAAGGAATTTACTGTGCATAGGCAATTCCAATAGTTCACCACTGAGGGCCTGGAGAAAGTAGGAATCATCCTCATGGGTATTGCCGATTTGATATGGGCCAATCCATAAGGGCTCAAATTTACCATGCTTGCCCTTATCCTAGCTCCTTGCATTCCACATAAGGACCAAGTCACCTATCTGAAACCTTCTCTCTGTAGCCCTTTTATCAAACAGATACTTCACTTTTTGCTGTTTCTTGATGTTTGTTTTCTGTGCTTCCCTTCTGATTTCATCTAGTGCAACTAGCTAATTTATTCTTTCAGTCATTGGGTCTCCAATCTCCTTCTCATTTTCTTGTATGAATTTATAAACTGGTAGGAGGTTGTTCATAGGCAATTTAGCTGCTGCACCATACACTAATTCAAAAGGCGACCTTCCGATTGCTTTCTTCACTGTCACTCTGTCAGCCCACAATGCCATTTTCAGCTTTGAATCCCAAGTCCTTTTATTTTTATCTATTATCCTTTTGATGATTTTAATGAGACTTTTGTTGCTTGATTCTACTTGACCATTTCCTTGTGGATGGTATGGTGATGTATGAGACAAATCAATTCCATAATTGTTGCAAAAGTCAACAAACTCACTAGATCTGGAGCACATAGCATTGTTTGTGACCATTTTGACTGGTACTCCAAATCTGATAATAATATGCTCCAAAATAAAATCCATCACCACTTTGCTTGTAGCTTTCTTAGTTGGAATGGCTTCAATCCATTTAGTGAAGTAATCAGTAGCAACCAAAATCCAACTATGTCCTCCACTTGATTTTTCTGAGATTTCCCCTATAAAATCAATTCCCCATTGTTGAAATGGAGCTTCTACTGTTATAGTTCTAAGGGGTAATGCACCCTCATATTTTAGCCTTCCTAAGAACCTTTGGCAAGGATCACATTTTCTTACCATTCTTTGTGCATCTGAGAAGAGAGTTGGCCACTAGTAGCTCGCTCTAAGAATTTTGTGGGCTGTTGTTTGGACAGTATAGTGTCCACCACACACTCCATTGTGCATGTCATTTAGAATATCCCTGGCTTAATTTTCATCCACACACCTGAGTAATACACCATCGAGATTCTTCCAATACAACTCTCCTTAAACAATGATGTATTTAACAGCATGTAGCTTCAATGTCCTCTTTTGATTATCACTAAGATGGGAAGGACAGTTCAAATTCTGCAAATAATGTACTATGTCCTTATTCCATTCAGATTCTGACATATTTATAACTTCATTATACACCACATTCACTTGGCATGCCTCTAGATTTGACTGTGTCATCAATTTTACCAAACCTTGTCCTCTTACCAATTTTGTGATCTGCATTTCAATATTGAACTCTTGCAATTTGTTTATCCATCTGCATCTTCTTCCAGTTACCTCCTGCTGAGTGAAGATATCTTTAACTGCTGCATGAGGCACATATGCAATTATCTAAGAGCCTACCAAATATGGCCTGAAGCTTTTGATTGCTCTAACTAGTGCATATGCCTACTTCTCCATGATGTCATACTTCAACTCAATAGCCTGCAATGACTTGCTAAAGAAAGCTATAGGTTGTTCAAACCCTTCTTCATTCTTTTGTAGTAAGCATGCAGTAATAGTATGGAAAGAAGAAAATGAGAACAGCTAAAATGGCTTAGAAAAATCAAGAGATTTTAGCATATGGGCCATCTTTATAGCCTCTTTTATGTTCTGAAATGACTTAGTTGCTTCATCTTCCCATTTGACAATTGCACCTTTCTTCAACATTTTAGAGATATCCTTTGTGGTCTCTGCAAAGTTAGGAACAAATCTTCTAACAAAATTAATTTTCCCAAAGAAGGATTGAATACCTTTCACTATTCTAGGGATCTGAATTTTGTCAATTGCAGCCACCCTTTCAGGGTCAATCCTAACTCCATCCTTGGAAATAATGTTTCCAAGCAATTTTCCTTCCACTACCCCAAAAGCACATTTCTTTGGGTTGAGTGAGATGCCATATTCTAATGCTCTAATAAAGATCTACTCTAAGTGCATGCAATGTTGCTCCTCCTTTTTTGAATAAGCTATCAAGTCACCCTGATATACAGCCAGGATTGGGTCAATCAATCTTGTGAAAGCAACATCCATAGCCCTCTACAATGTAGCACTTGCATTTGTTAGTCCAAATGGCATTCTCACATATACATAGGTTCCCCATGGAGTGGTGAAAGTAGTCTTGAATTGTTCAGATTCTTTTACTTTCACTTGATTGTACCCTAAAAATCCATCCATCATGGATAAAAGCTCACAGCCAGTCACCTTCTACAACATGGCTTCCATGTTTGGCAATGGATAATTGTCCTTCAAAGAAGATACATTTAGATTTCTAAAGTCCACACAAAGTCTTATGTCACCATTCTTCTTTCTAATTGGGACAAGGTTGGACACCCAAGTTGAGTGTCTAATGGGCATAATTATTCCAACCTCCCTAAGCTTCATAAGCTCTTCTTGCCTTTTTGAAGCTAAAGTTGGGTTGATAGGTCTTTGTTTTTGTCTAAATGGTTTAGCTCCAGGCTTCAAAGGGATCTCATGTTGAAATAAATCTTCTCTATAAGCTTTCAGGTCCTCATATGACCAGGCAAAAACATGCTTATATTTTTTCAATAGTACAATCAACATACTCCTGATATGTGGCTTGAGCTATTTGCCAATATATACCTTTTTGGGGGCATGAGATGTCCCCAAGTTTATCTCCTCCAATTCATTCTTGTTTGTTGGAGATGCCTTTGTAACAAATTGGTCCCTATTGTCAAATGCTCTCTCTAAAGCAACTAGCCCTCTAGGTAATTTATTTGTCTTAAGTTGAATTACCTCCTTCCCTAAGAGAGTTTCTTTCCCATCCACAACTTCTACAAAGTTCTGAAAATCCACTTCCTGGTTCTCATATTCATCAATGCAATGTAGAAATCTTAGCAAATCTTTGTCATCATCAAACACCTGCCAGTTGCATACATTATCTGGTACTACAAGTCTAAGTTTGACTTCAACATTTGTAACATCTAACAGAGTGATGTCATTTGGCCTTATGGCTACATTAGCTAGAAAATCTGCCCTGACATTTTTTGATCTCTCAATCCAGTTTATTGAAAAAGCATCAAACAATTCAATTGTATCCCAAACAACATGCTTATACTGTTTTAATCTCTTATTCTTTGATGCATACTTATCTCTAACTTGGGATACAACTAACTATGAATCCCCAAATACTTTGAGCATCTTGATCCCATGCTTCAAAGAAACATTCAATCCTAATAACAGAGCTTCATACTCTGCAATATTATTTGTACAAGCAAACTTCAACAAGAAAGATGATTTTAGAAGCTTACCAGTTGGAGACAGAAATACAATTCCAGCACCAGAGCCTTCCTTTGAACAAGATCCATCAAAATACATGGTCCATAGACCCTGTTGGTCAAGCTTTGAATGCAAAAATCTCTCCCTTTACCCCCTTGATCATCTGAGACAACTCTGAAGTATCCACAAAACATATATGCTCCTCTGATTCTTGATCCTCAACTGTGTCTAGTGACCTTTCCTCTCTAATCAATTTGACATCCTTGCCATTCATAGGGATCATAGCATATGACAAGTCCAATTGCATGCTCCCACCAATCAATGTTGCCCATCTTCTTGACAACAACATGCCATACTGTGGCTTGATATCAACAACTGTTATATTCATTTTGTAGGTCTTCTCAGGATATACTGCCAATCTAAAATCCACCTCTTTCATAATCCTAATGACTGGTACTTCTCTAGCATCCATGCCATAGCATTTCCCACATGCGTTATCTATCTTTAACCTAGCTTGCTGCATAATAGCCAGAGGCATGATATTCGTTGATGCTCCTGAGTCAAGCATACAATTCTTAATCACTTTTCCATTTATGACAAGGGAGACATAAAATGGTTCAACCTGTGAAGGGCATTTTGTCGTGGTCATCCCCAAATATACTTAAGGAGTCTCATCCTCATCAATACACATGGCTTGTTTCTTACCTTGAGCCTCAATATTTGGATTAGCTTAACAGGGTACTCCTAAAATCAGGGACAATGTTTTATTTCTAAATTTTTCAACTTTCATCAGCTCCATCAATGGAACAGAAACCTTTACCACAAGACCTAAGTTATGTCAAACAGAGCATAGTTTTGTATAACAATTGTAGCCTGATCTATAATTTTATTTTTATCTTAGTATGATCCAGCTTTAATTTTTGTGGCTCTCTGACTGTCATCTTTGATCTAAATTTTTTTGTTTTGATCCTCAACCTAGGGAATCCTATTTTCTGATCCTTGAGAATCATGACCTATTTTTTGCTTAAAATTTTGCTTATTATTGCTCCATTGTTTCTTTTGTGGTTCAGTTCCTTTATGACTATGCACTGGTTGGTTCACAAAAGTATTCTCTAGTTGGTGTGAGTTACTTACCTGAGCTTTACCCCTGAGATTATAATTGCTTTTGACTTGAGCCACTGCTGCAGCTGTGAGGGCTCTAATCTCTTCATCAGAAGGTCTCCTCAAGTTATTCAAGAAGATGTGTGAGTCCTAAGCATAAGCATAATTATCCTCATCATCGTCATCACAGGGAAATTGCTAGCAAACCTGAACCTCATTATTTGTGGTTGCATCAACATCATGAGAAGGATACTCCCTACTTGTAGACAACATATTGACATTGTCAGCTTCCATGCAATGTAGTTCATTGCATTCATCATAGGCAACAACATTATTATATAGAGACTGAGCAATCATACATTATGACTGTGAGTGAGGCATCTGACATATTATGCACCATGGGGTGTCATTAACAATATTAACAGCCTTCTTCGAAGGGTCAGGTGTTTCCTTAACACTTTGATTCCTTGGATTTGGGTTGCTGATTGGGAGAATGGGTTTACCATTATGCCAATTAGTATTATATGGCATATCATGTAATGATGGTCTTCTTTCTTGCCTTTGGTAAACTTGCCTATCAGGACCTACCCCTTTTTCATTTTTAGCCATTCTATAGCTCAGGTCCTTGGCAATAGTTGTCAATTTATCTAATTTATCCTCAGAAGTAGATGCATTGCCTTGAACACTTTGAGATTTAGTATTTGGATTTTACAAAATTTTTACATCATCTCTTCTGTTTGTCTTACCATACGCTTTTCTTTTATTTTCAATATTTGTTGCTATTTTGAAAGCATCTCTGAGGCTAGTAGGACCTTTATCCCTTAACCCATAAGTTATTTTGGCATCAAAAGCATTTATGTATAACACTATACACATATGTTCATTAGGCCTCAGGTGATGTGGCAATTTGTTCAACACCTTAGTGAATCTAGCATTGAAATCAACAACCTGTTCATTTGATCCCTTGGTAATACCAGTGAACTCATTTATGAAAAAATTAGGATCAGTTTTGTCACCATATTGTTCTTTGAAAATTCTTCTAAAGTCCTGCCATGATGAAATACTCCTGTTAGGCAGACCCTTGTACCATTCTCTTGCCTCATCAACTAAGGATTTCATAAATAATTTCATAAAAACATCCTCATGCTCAACCTCAAAGTTATCCATGATATTCTAAAAAGGTTTTAAGTGGTCTTCCCCTGACACAGTATTGTTTCCTGAAAACTTTGGCACTTGCAGCCTCACATGTTTATCAATAGGATTGGGGTACCCAAGAATGCCACCAAAAACCAGCTGTCTGAATCTATCCAGCTGCATAGGTTGTCTACCAGGCTGATTAACATTGGCATTTCTATTTGCATTCTGATTCCTTACATTATTTAATGGTACTCTAGCATTATTTGTGTTCTATCTCTGATCATTATGTTGATCCTATACTTCATTTCTGTGCTGGTTCCTCAGCACATTTATATTCTCAAGGGTGGGAACTTAATCATTCTAAGCAGTTCTCAGAGCCTGCACTTTCTGTCTCATGTCATCTCTAATTTTTACTGCTTGCAAATATTCTAATTCTGCTCTCAGACTCTTGATTTCTTTGGCAAATTCCTCCTCTCTAGGCATAGAAGAGGATGTTTTCATTACATTCTGATCATCATTATCATCCCTTGGGGATTCAACTTCTTCAAATCTATTAGGGGAATCAAGGAAAGGGCATTCTTGAAACACCTCTGACCTCATTCTCAATCCACCACCCTGCTATCTTTCATATACATTCTAGATTTCAGCCTCAGTGTTTGAAAAATAAGATATTGTCGACTCTGAAGATCCTGGATTGTCCTGAATATTATCATTACTTCTGGGAGAACCATCTCGACTAGCTTGAATAATCCCTTTTTTTCCTGTACATCATTTTTATGGATAACTCTTCAAACAGAGGATTACACAGGGATCTCCTCCCTTGCATACAAATTTTTACTTTACCGGTTGGGAGATTGGTTTGGAGTCACCACCTATAACTAGGAATTGTTTTCTTTTAAAATCAGGGTTCTTTCACAAAGCAATTCCCTAGTAGAGTCACCAAATCTGTTGGTTATTTTTCCCAGAATGGATGCTTGTTCCCAGTTATCCCTACAAAGTAGCCATCATTGATCAATGGGATTTCTGGGCCAGGGGCCAACAGTATAGGAGATAGACTCTATAAATATCTCCTCTTCTTCTTTAGGCTCTGTAGAACCAAGGGGGGTATTCCCTATTCAACATCTATGAAATACATCTACAAGTTAGCTGGGATGTTGACACAAAGTAGATAAATCTTCTCTTATGTAGACCAAAATTGTGAGATAAGTGCAAAGGGGCTAGCTTTGGGCTTATGTTCAGTTGTGAGACAGAGTATTTTGGTCCTAAACTACACCTAATGTCCTAAAAGGTTTGTATTAAAAGTTTGAGTTTGATTTGTATTTGGAAGCAAAACTAGGACCTTGGTTGTAACCTAAATACAAGACCAGATTGGTGTCTATCCAGGGCTCAGAGTCAGTATATGTGTGTGTGTGTGTGTGTGTGTGTGTGTGTGTGTGTGAATGTTTTCCACAGACTTAAAACAATAATCAGATTTCAAGGGGGTTTCATAATGTCTACCTTACAGACACCTCCTAAGACTAAGTATTTAGTTATTTCTACTTACAAACATCCTTACTGCAATATATTCTTCCCAACACTTAACCCAAAACATTTAATCTACTCCTTGAGTAGAAGTAAAAGATTAAGCATTCAATATAGCAAACCCATATTCTAGAATCCCAAACATCCCTTAGCTGTTTAGATTCAGAAGAACACATTCAGTTTGGAGACAAATAACAAAATACATGTTATAAAGCATTACTCATTTAAATCAACATAAAACTGATGAATTCTATGCATAGGACATGTTGACGTTTCTTCTGAATCAGCACTAGGCTTTGCCACTTCTAATGCACAGGCAGATTCAGGCCAACTGAATACAGGAGGTTGCGTGAGCTCCTCCCCTTCACTTCTGGTTCTGCCGCACCACGGGGGGTATCCCTATAACTCAAGATGTAACCTTTACTAGCTCAAAGATAGAAGGATCTAACTTGACAACAACAGGCAGAATACTCTCATGTATGGACCAAGATCTGTATGATAGATCACAAGGCTGGCAACATTCTTGGACATGATGTCTGGTTGGGTATGAGAGCATGCAGGGGGTTCCTAATCCTACTCCTACAACTAACAGGTGGAGGTGTGAAATGGTTTGATATGAATTTGGATGCAAAGCTGGACATGGTGTATAACACAAGAACACAGCATGATTGGTGCCTATCCAGGGCTTGGAGTCGGTAGACATACACCTGTGAATGATCAGCATAAATAGCTAAAACTGGATTTCAGGGGGATACACATGATATCTGCCTTACAGATATCTCCCAATATAGAGTGTTGAGCTATCTCTACTTATGGCATCCCTACTGCAGTATACCCTTCCCAATGTTCAACCTGAAAATAGTTTAATCTGCCCCTTGAGCAGAGGTTAAAAGATCAGACATTCAACATAGGAATTCTATGCTCTAGAATCTAAACATAAGCAAACATCCAGATCCGGAAGAAGGATACATGCAATACTGGAGACAGAATTAACACAACACATGCTAAACAGCATTACTCATATAAGATCAACCACAAAACCAGTGGATTCATGCCAAGTCCTACAACAGGAGATACATAAACTCACAAGAAAAACTGTACAGAGCAACCAGATCAGCTGGTTTTGGATTACAGAGCCAAAAATCTACAACTTTCAACAACCTTGAATGATCAACACCATCTGCATCATATAGCAGGAGGGTGTCTTCAGCATCAACTACCAGGTTGACCAAAATTCCCGCCAGATATACAGTACCATAGAAATGGCGCTCAAACTTGAATGCAGCAGGTAGGGGAGGAGACAGGAAGATTTTTTGAGCCTTGCGCCGCCGCCTAGGGATTCAGATCTTCAATCAGGTACAACATTCGTCCACGCCATCGCCCATACCTCTGCAACAATCGCCATTGATGGCGCACCAACCCGCGGCCTCGGGAAGAACATCAAACAGACAGTCGCAACCGCTTCCCGCCGAGATTCATCATCATGATATTTGAAAATGCAGGATAACAATATCCCACATGCACCCCGCGATGACCTCAATAACACTTTATATACTAGGTCATGAGCATATATCATGTCGGTGCTTTTGCTCCTGACGACATTAGTATATAACCTCATCATCATCATCCCTCAGCAGCATGATATCCCGTTGTTCGAAATATCACCCTGACGTCATCATGATATTTGAAATATAACCTTCATGATAATCGGCACAACCTGATCCTTCGGAGGAACGTCCTCCTGCTGAGCTTATACCAAAAGTCTGGCCGATGGACATCCTGATGACGTCATCATCATATCCTGCTGACGTCATCATCATATCTGCCTACTGCGCACCTCCTCATATCCGGATGACGTCATCATCATGTTTGCAAATATCAGGAGGTCTCTTCAAGATGATCAATGTTAGAAATACGACCCCCGTGGACCTTGATGACGTCATCATCATATCAACATCATCATGATATTCGGAAGACAACCGGATATTTGGAAATATCCTCCTGATGTTCAAATATCAGGTTGCACTGTAGCTCCACTGTAAGATCGGGGCGATAATTGAATATGATGATGCTGCTTGAAAAGATCGCCCCTAGTAGATAATGCGCGAAGCAAGCAGGCGGATATCTCCTTAATATTAGCATCATCATGATGCTCGAACAAACAAACATATATCTGGGTGATATGAAAATATCACCCCCTCCTTCGGAATATCATGATGCAGATAGGCAGAGAAAAAGATATCACCCTGAGATAAGGATGACGTCAGCATCATCAGGATGAAGAAACAACGAACAAGAAGTGATACAACATCATCAGGATGATATTGACTAAGATCATCCTGACGTTCAAAATATGATGACCCTAGTGAATATCGGGTCGCACTTAAAACTCTTCAACATCATCATCAGGATGATCATAACCAAGATCACCCGATGATAGAAATATCACCCCGGCGAAATATCATGAAGGCAGAAAATATGCTGACCACCGCAAGCAGCAGGATGACGACTGAAAAATGATGATGATGACGACCCTTAGGATAAAACAAGTTAGGTCGAGCAACTCAAAGAATAAGCAACATCATCATCATGCCTGCGCAAGGTGATAAACGGAAAATCACCGGAGACTTTGAAGAATCACCCTCGTAAGCAGATCAGGGCGCACTGTAGCTCATCAGCATCATCATGATAAAAACCAAACATCACCCCATACTTCAATATGATGATGACGATGAGAAACCGGTCGACGGAGAACATGATGATGATGACCATCATCGAAACAAACATGATGACGATGACCTCCTCCTCAGGAAAATATGATGCTGCAGTTGAAAAATGCTGAGGAGGTCCAACACTTAGAAAAAAAAATGGACAAGAAGATAAAGGCTTCAAATGAAGAAACCTCCTGATCATGACAAATCAACCCCTGGTCAAAATGAGTGTCAACAGGACATTCAACATACAACTCATAAACTCACAAAATACCCAGAACAGAGCCACCAATGAGATTGTATCCAACTACAGCACCAAAATTTGTCCAATTTTCAACAACCAAAACAATGAGGCACACATCTCAGATATACTCAAAGTGTGCCCTCAACAGAACCATTCAAAAGTCAAATCAAAATTCTACCAATTACAATGCACCAAGAATGGCACCCAAATCAATTAATGCAGCAGAAGACAAAATGGGAAGAAATAGAAGAAGGGTGAGGAGTAGTTGAACTTGAGCCCTATGCTGCCGCTAGAAGATTTTCCACTTGAAGGTGGTAGCTAACATGTCCCTTTGGCCCATACCTATCTGCAATCTTGCCATTAATGGCATACCAACTCATAGCTACCGTGGAAATGCAGCAGCAGATGTATAAATGATTTTCCCGCCAAGAATGCCACTACATATGCATGGGAAAACCCTCACCATCGAACATTTGAACATAGCTGTCGATCCTTCTTTGCACCTCCCAAATCTACAGTTCAAACAAACAGGCAAGTCATTGGCCAATGAGAATGTGCCATGCAGATGATTCACTGTCATCGCTGACTTTTCCCGCTCTCATTTTGCCTCTTTTCGCCCATTGTATATGCATGCTCGAATGCATATACAATTGCCTTATATACAAGCCAGACCCCAAGATATTATAAAACAATTTTGAACCTACACTCGGGTCCGAGCTGTATGCATCTCCCCTTTGCACATTCGGCATATACAACACACTTTACATACAAGCCCCGGACTTCAGATTATGATGAAGCATATTGCAATCGCTTTGAAGTCCATCTTGCATTTTAACCTTTGCATCTTCATTTTGTATATGCGAACATACAATCTCAATATACATTCTGCGGATTTCAAATTTTTATATAGTGGATTGGAAATGCTTTGAAATCTAGGTTGCATCTCTCCCTGCACATCGCATTGTATATTGACATTACAATGCACGATATACACACTGCAGACCTCAAATGACTATGAGGTGCTTTGAAATTCAAATGGGGTTTGATTTGCATCTCCTCACTTGTACATTTCCTTGCATATCGCAGCATACAAATGCGATATACATACAACAGACCCTAGCCATTTTATCCATCAGATTGAAACAATTCTCAAATCCAACTTGCACTTTACTCATGCATCTTTTGAATGTATATCAGCATGTACAACGCCAATATACAAGTAAAAATATACATACAAGCAGTGGACTTTATCCTTTATCAATTGGATTGCATGTTACTTTACATTCCACCTTGCACATCAAGAATGTATATTTGACATATAAATGAAACATACATGCAATCCGGATCTCAAACCTGCATCAAGCAGAATGTAAAACTCCTCGAGTTCGGGCCTTGCATATTTGATTGCACATGCCAGCATACAATTGCCTTTGTATGCAACTAGTGGGCCCGACCCTTTGCCTTTCTCCTTTGCACGCAAGTTTTTCTTTGTATGTGCCTCTTGTATTTTTCTAATGTACAATCGGCTTTGTATATCCGTGGGCCCCACCACTTGTATATCAACCTGTTGCACATTTCTTCTTTGCTTATCTATCAGCCAATGATACATTGCACTGTAGCGAATGCATGTCGGATCTCTTTGTATATATTTCATTGTATAAACTCAATGTATATTGGATATACATTCACTCTTGCTTGCATATATCTGCTGACCTGACCACCACTTTAGCCCTAATTTGAACCCCTTTTGAGATCCGTCTTGCATAAACCCATTGTAAATCCAAATATACAACAACAACATACAAGCCCCTATATACAAGCGGGAATCTTCGATGGAATATACCTGCAATGTATAACCCGATATGCATACAAAATGCATATAATTCATTTCTTCACCATTTTTGAGAGCCGATATGCATTTTTGAGCCTGCCAACACATATTTGCACTTGCACATATAACTTAGCATTTTTCATGAAGTGCGATGGAAAAAACGGTAAAACATTACATGTGGGTCGAGGAACAACCTAACCTTAGGCACTAAGGGTTTGAAGGGATAAAAATAGAAGCCTACAAACTCAATTTCATAACCCTAAACGTAAATGGGTACCAACAGGAATATTGACCAAAACAGTCATGATAGATTCATATGACAAATCTATGACGCGCAAGAGTCGTAAATGGAATATTCTATGATAGGTGAAGACATGTGTCACAAGGCATCTTGGAAGAAGGCATATTTGGGTGCCCCAAGGAGGGTTATGACATGTTGTAAGAGAATATGCTATTTATAGCCTGTGTATGATAGATTCTCTTACAACTGTAAGATATGATAGCTATGATGGATACTATGATGGTCGTAAGTGTTGTAAGAGTATCTATCATTGTCCAACTTGGGAATAGGTGACCTCTTTGGGATGGGGTGACTTGAAAAGTGTTAGGGACATCTTACAGTGTTGGACAAGTGTCCATAGGTGTAGGTTTTGGGTCATAAGACCATGTTGTGCGCCCATCCCAAGATAGAGCTATTTTTTCCTTGTATCTTCTATATAAACAGGTGCTTTGGAGAGGAGATGTATTATGAGATTGACAGGTACTGTTATGCTTCCAGATTGTGTTCAGATATGAGTGTTGAAGGCTCCTACAAGAGCATTGGGTCTGAAACTGTATTGTAACCTTGATTGTTTACTAGAATACATTTGAACTGTGTTTTGGAGTGTGGGGTTTTTCACCCTTAAGGGTTTTTCCCATGTATATCTTGTCTCTCTTCTTCTGTCTTACATTCTTGTGTATGTGTTTGTTGCAATATCTCTATTGTTGGATTAACATTGATGTAACTGTAAAGATTAAAATAAATTTGCACTCATCTCTCCTCATTAGATTAGTGTAGGAAATGATTTCCACACACCTAGATTCCTTTCACTAATTGCAAGACTATCTAAGTAGGTCTAAGGTTGTTCAATTGGAGTGTCTGCATTGTCTCCTTGGTCATTACATTAATTGCAGCACCTAAATCTATCAGAGTATTCTTAATCAAAGTCCCATTGATTTTGACATCCACCACTGGACTACCTGGATATGTGTATTTGGGAATAGTTATGTTCCCCAACATATGTCAGCTAGGTTGCCCAAAACATGAAATGTCTTTGGGTCTATTCTCTTTCTTCCTGGTTTCTTGATGTAAAGATCACAAATAGCCTTAGTGTAGATGGGAATATCTTTGATGGCTTAGGATGTGAAATGGTTTGAGGTTCTTGAGTTGATTCAGGTTCCAAAGGTGGTTTATCTGAGGCCTCTTCTGTGGGTTCTTTATCTTCCAAGTTTTGTAATTTGGGGAGATGAAGGACCTGAAAGTTGCTTCCCTGATATGAGATGAACATTACTCACTTCCATCCCATAGGTGGGATATTGCATCACCTCATTAGTATAGGCCTGTTGAATAGGCTTGTTGCTAGGGTTAGGTGCAGGTTGGGTAGGGATTTGGGTAGGTCTAGGAGGTGGATTTTGAGGTGTTGATGGTGGCATTATGGCTGGCTGATGTGGTTGAAATGGAATCATAGGTTGCTAGAAATGTGCATTTTGCTACCATTGTTGGCCCTTGTTCCATTGAGGTTGCCATTGCTGCTACTGAGTAGGCCACTGGGGGTTATAATTGGGGCCTTGGAAATTTTGTTGAGGCCATGGGTTTGGCTGTTGTTGATTCCAACAAGTTTGTGGAGTAAGCCATTGTGGGTTTTGCCATGTATTTGGATTGTTAGGCCACTATTGAGTATTCCAAGCAGAGAAATTCTGGTTTCCAGCAGGGAAGGGTGAATTAAAATTAAGTGGATCAAAGGGCATACCTTGTCTTTGCTACCAAGGTCTCCTCTGAGCTATGAAGAATAGTTGCCCATCCTCCCCTTCAAATGGTTGTAAGTTTGGTCATTCAATCTTTTCTTGTTGGATATTGGCCACCCTCTTGCATTTACAATTGGTTTTCCTCTGCCTACAACTGGGGCAATATTCAGTAAGCATTGCATCTGCCTCTTCCTATTTCTTCTTGATGTGAAAAGTGTCCAACTATGTATCCATATGGCCAATGATATCTTCTTTCATGTTGGTTAGCAAGTTACTAATCTCCATTCTTGAAACCCCATTGGTTGCCTTGCCTGTGATGGCTGCTCTTTCTCCCCTTGGTCTTTTGGTAAAGATTCTAGAATAATTTTTGCAAGATCTGTAGACATCCTCAAAGGGAAGTTGAGATATATCCCCTTTTCCAATGAGATTGAGGGCATCCATGCATTCATCATTAACCCCCCTCAAAAAGACTAGCTTCAGTGGTTCTTCAGACAATTTATTCTAAGGGTTTTTCTTCAAGGCGAACTGGAATCTTTCAACATAGTCTTCCAGCAGCTCATCCTCTTTTTGTGACATCCTAAAGATGTCGTCTCTCCTACTATCATGGCCTCTGCAGTAGTCTTTATATTTTTCCAGGAACTTTGTCTTCATGGTATCCTAGTCTAGAATGACATCTTTCCCCAACCCCATAAACCATCTTAAAGCAGCATCTTTTAATGTGGTAGGGAATAGCATGAGCCTATAAGGATGAGTGGTGTAGTCATAACTCCTACTCAAGACATCAAACTTGAATAGGAAAGTGTCAGGATCTTCAGTCACCAAGCCGTAGAAAATAGGCAATGTAGAAGGTGGTATATTTTTTAGAGTAGCAGCTCGTGCTTGGTCTGGGATAGGGAATTAAAATGTTGCTTTTCCTGGAGGATCCTCCATTGTAGCATCTGCCATGGTTCTAAAGGTCCCTTATGTAGTTGTGGAAGAAGCTGATGAAGATGTAAGAGGGAATTCTTCTTCAGCACTTTCTACTGTATAATTGATAAAGTCAGATGTTTCTTCACTATCCTAAAAATTTGAAGGGAGGAATCTACCTTGGTGATCTCTCTGCCTCCGCATACAATGAATTTGGCTTTATATTCCAACGGTCCTGCACAATGTTAGTATATTTTTTGGTGTTTCCTGGAAAATAAATTTATTAATCCTAATGCTAGAATTAAAATTTAAACTATGAAAGCATATAAAGACAAATGAGCCTATGAAGGTAGTACCATCCCCAGTAATAGTGCTAAAAATGTAGAGGAAAACTAATGCGTTGTAGACTTAGCATAATTCAGGGGTAAACCTATCTGAACAGTCCACTCTATCATTGCATTCCTACATTAAATTATCAACCAAGGAGTGCAAGCTTATGATGGCACTTGCACTGTATGTGCCTTCAAGACTTATATATATCCTAAACTATCTTATCCAAACCTACCTAGAGTATTCTACTTGGCTGGAATTCTCAGAAATACAAAAATAGTAAAGACAACTATAGAACCCAGTGGCCACGGGTACCTGCAGCATAAGTTGTAGATAATTGTATTCAACAGGTAATTACATAATTAACTCAAAATATCTAGAATGACAAAAGAACTTAACACTAATCTCCGAAGGACTTATAGTAAACAATGCATGCACTCATTCATGAATCACAACTACTGGAAATAGTAATAAGAATATTTTACTGAACTCAGAATACAATTTATGAAATATCAAAGAAACAGTTTTAACTACAAATGCATAAATAAATAAGAAAATAGATGAAGTGAAGACCAATACCTTGAGTGGCCAGCTCAGGGGACTATCTCACTTAACTGGAAATCAAATCTACTTTAGATTCTCACACATTCTTATAACACATAGTTGTATTCAATTCATATCATAAATAGGATCTTCTCATATTGTATTCAATAAAACATGTCTGGATCTTCCAACATAGAAAAATAGAATAACAGGTGGGCAAATATAAAATGAAGTAACTATTGGAATTAGGGCAAACAACTGAGAGGGGGGGGCTGAATCAGTTGTCACAAGACTTTAACACTTGCAGCAATTTATATTCTTTATTACTTATTAACAAATTAAGGATATAACCATGGAAGCATAAATCAACAACACATGAGTAGAAACACAAACAACACACATAACACTAGAATTTTTACGTGGAAACCCGGTTAAGGGAAAAACCATGGTGGGGGTTAACCCACAAGAAATTATACTCTGTTAAAAGTATTACAAATGGGGAAGGCACATGCCTTCATGATGAACTACCCAGAGCTCACTGCTCCAAGATGCTCACTACCTACAGAAATGATTACAAGAAGATTACATAATGTTTGAACTATTGAATAGCATCTACCAATGTAAAAATTTAGTTTTAGTTTAAGCACAAAATACTGATCTTACAGACTTCATCCTTATTTTGTCCTATTTTACTCTTCTGCCATAATCTGAGCATAGATCTTCACCTTCACACTTCTTTCTGCCTTTTTTGCACTTAATCCATCACTACACCACACATACCTCAAAACACTCAAATCCATCAGCTATATATAACCGCATCAAGAAATTCAATCAATTATAGTCAGCTTCAAGAAAATTTAAAACATTTGTTAAGAACTCTACTCTATCAGCTAAATCCATGCACAATCAACAACGTGGACCAAAAACTTGTGTTCTCAAATCATCAATCATGTTGGCCAATACCACTGATTATCACAAATTTCTTAACCAACAAATTTTCTTCATCCAGACCAAGATCAAATGCTAGGTCGGCCTATTATTCTTCTGACTGTACTGACTAACTAGAACCTGATACTCATATGCTTATAACTTTTGAATCCTTCATCACCAGAGGCTACATTCCTAGATTTAGATAGTCTTGACAATCCTTGTTACTCCCTTAGATTTGTAGCATACTATGATTTACCACTGGAGAGATCCAGACCCAAATACTGGACCCTGTCACATCGTCTGTTCCTAACTACCCGGACTTGGACAAATCTTCATTCTGACTTCCGGTATGAACAAATTATGTAATGTAGAAATGTAAGATGGACTTAGTTGCCATCAATGACAACACCTGTCATGCATAGTAGTGTCTCTTTCCAACAATCTCCCCCTTTGGCATTGATGGCAACACTTAGTGAAAAATGACTAAGTGTCAGAACAACTCCCCTTACTTTGTACACTTATGCTTTTCACTATTCTCCAGTGCTCCCCCTTTGTTGGATTCCTCATTTTTCACTGTTCTTCACTCCCCCTTTCACATCAATTGCAAAGGCTAGATTTGATGTAACAATTCCATAATCTCACATTCTTCCACAATGGAGTGTATATGCAATACAACTTTATAGCTAGGAGTGAATATTGCCTTATGGTCTAGTAGTTCCAATTTTTGTAATTGAGCATCAAACTCGACAAAATCTACATACTAAAATTCACAAAAAATTTTATGTACTTAGACATATATACAAACAACTCTATGACTTATTTACATAAGTTTGAACACATCACCAAAGACATTCCTCAATAGCGCCAACTCATTGTCCCAACTCTTCTTCATGTTGTTCAAAACTGACATGTGACCAATGAATAAGAATGCTTGAGACTCTGCTTTCCACAAGTCAGTAGGATCACTTGACTTAGCAGCAGCTTCAGCTTCGGTCAAAGCATTGAACATTGCTTCTAATTTGGGGGAAATTAGTCCCCGGAGCTCATTTATCCTTGCCTCAATGCTCTCCTTCTCTTTTGTCAATTTATTTATTTATTCAATCAAGTTGATTGCCTGACACTCCTTGCTTGCCACAGATGTTGTCACAGGATCAAAAGATTTGCATACACTTGATAGTTTTTTCTTAGACTCCTTTATTTTATCTTCAATATTTTCTATTACTTTAGGACAAGATAAGCAAAACTTATATACATTTCCTCCTTCTATAAGAGCATTTTGAATACTCTTTATACTAGTATCTAGCATAATTATATCTACTCCAATTATCCCTTTTAGAGCATCAAATCTTATATCATTGAATTCATTTTGAACCTTGACCTCTGTAGACTTCTCTATAGATTCAAAATGAGAACTTACCGAGTTTATTACACTTTTCAATTGGCTAGAGGGAGATGCAGATGAATCCTTCTAGAATGTTGGCATGATTTTCTCCAGAAACCCAGATGCAAGACCAAGTAGCTCACTGTCTTCTATGTGAGACTTCAGAATATCTTCTCTGGCCTTGGCTTGAGCAATGGAGGCCAATTTTATCTTCTGCACTGAAGGTAAGGTATCAAAATTTATTGGACCTTGTATTATGTTCTGATCTTCTTCAATTTGTTTATCTTTTTCCAAAATTTCCTTCATTGCTTCTACATTGTCTCTTGCCCAAGATGCAGATGTATCTATTTGATCCTTATTGGTACTGTCAATTGGATTGACCTGCTTGGGCTCTTCATCAACCTTTGCAATCTCTTCTTCTTTTTCATTTTTGTCCTTGGCCTTTTCTACTTCTTGGTCCTTAGCTTCTTTTATTTCATGCTCTTTATTCTTCAATGAATCATCTTCAGTTTGAGCATCTGGCTCAACATTCTTAACTATATCTTCTTTGCTGGATTGATCTAGAGGAGTTTGAATATCTCCTACATCATCAATTTTATCTATCATCTTTTCATCTTCTTTATTTATTGCTTCCTCTTCCAGAATAGAGGAGTCATCTATCTTAGTTTGTTGCTCATCTCTCTGCTACTCTTCATCATTCAGAATTGATGCATCCTCAGTATCAACCGGTTCTTCTGTAACCACATAGAACTTGTTCTTGTCCAGTGCTTTCTTCAGAATCTATTTTGTTCCTTTAACAACTTCATCAATATTTCCAATCATCATCTTATTCATCCTTGTTTTGCTTCTGAAATCATTCTTGACCTTTTTAAAAGTTTTATCTACTTCTTTGTTGGAAATCACGGGACACAAACTAGATAACACATGTTCCCTCAACTCCAAATCTTTAGCTTTAGTAGCATCTTTCCTCATTTCCAAAATGTTACTCAGAATCTTAGGAATTTTAGATAAAATTTCCACAAGAGCTCTATTGAATGTATTCAAGTATTTTACAGTCGCATCCTCCAAAATTCTCTTGTTTGCATCATCAAAAGTGTCATAGTATTTTACTATGGGTTTTAGATTCCCATGAATTGTCACAGTATTCAAAATTTCTTCTACAGACAAAGTGGATTTTCTAGTTTGGGTTTCAGTCTTTTATCTTTTACTTACCTTCATACTTCCAGAAGGCTTATCTTTTGCAGTCTTTGAAGCTTCTACTTTCTTTGTTTTTATTTCCTTTATTGCTTCATCTAATTCTATTTCCTCATCATCTTTAATGTCCTCATATGTTCTGGATGCTTTAGTCTTCATTCTTTTACCATCTTTACCATATGCTTTGTCTTCCGGTTTCTCTGTTCTGACAAGTTTTGTGTGAACAGAGGCAACAACAGAGCTTCTTGTTTTTCTAGGCTATCTGGTGGAGACTTCCAGAGCATTTTATTATTTCTTATTCTGCATCTCCTTCTCATCTTTTTCTATCCTTTCTCTATTCAACTTCACAACTTCCTTAGTTATGCCAATGCTTTCAGCATACATTTCTGCTTGCTTTTGAACTTTCCTCTTGATTTTAGGTTTTCTAAGCTCAACATGCAGTTTCAAACTGAGCTCCTTATATGTCCCAAATCTCTCCATAGAATCATCCTTGGGTTTGCTCAAGAGATGTTGAGCATACATATCCAAATTTTTCTCATCTACCTCATACCCCATGGGCATGATCGAGATAGTTCTGAGTTCTACTGCTTCCATTAAGAACTGATCAGTATCCACCATGAAGTAGATCTCATTCTTGTATTTCTTAACAACCGATTAAAGAATTCTTTCCCTAGAATGCATCATATTCTAAAAATTCTTGAAGTAACCCCAAATTGTAGTTTTCTATGCTTTAGAGTCACCAATGTTGTTCAAGTGCTCTCTTATCTATATAGCAATAGGTTTATCGCCTGTCCAACACATGCTTTTCTTGCCAGGTAACTCATTCATGAAAAAGAAAAACAAACATAAGACCAGTGTACCATATTTGAAGGTGTTCTTATACTTCTTTACCTCATTTAAATTTTCCATCAGCTAGTTCTACAACAACTCACACAAGTTATAATCAGTATTCTCCCTTAACATTTTGTATGCAGCATATATGGCCATTTTGGAAACAGAGTTCTCCCTACTGGAGTGATAAATTTTGTAACCAATTACCATTGAAGCAAACTTAACATCTGGATCAATAATGTCATTGATTGTCATTGCCCTTTTGTCAAACCTTGAACTAGTAGCATCAGTTATTGTTTGATTCTTTACTACTTTCAACATTGGTAGTCCATTAGATGAGTTTAACCCTATCACAACCTTGATGGTGTCCTTGGTGATTGAAGGGTTTCATTAGCCATATAAATTCATCATGCATTTGGCTCAACATATATCGGACCCACTCATCTTCATCAAATCATGGAAACCCTATAATCTGAATGAAATGTTTATCATGTAGTGCCTTATATTCAAGTTTAAGACCGTGAATTTCATCCCTTAGATGATTCTTGAACAAATCTACAAACCTTGAGTCCCCAAATTCATCTATACTTGCATGAATATAGGCCCTAATATCTTCAACATGTAATACACCATATGGAACATTTGAAAATGCACCTAATGGGTCAACTTCTATTGATTTGTGTGGATGTTTCTTGAATTTGGGTTGGGGCCTTTCAGTAACATCAACAACTAACAATGTACCCATTGCAAAAGATCACAAGTTCAAAGCTTTGCAGAAAAATACCTTTTTCTTCCATGGAATTAGGGTTAGCTGATGAATTTGCTGGTCGCACTTCAAATCCTTGAAATCTTAGCTTAGGTGCTCTTCTACTCACTCTCTTTGAATGTAAAGTGATCCAAATGATGAAAGGATGACTTTTTATGCTCTACAAAACCTAATTCTCCATTGTAATAAATGCATTGCCCTAACTTCACCCGGTTACTCTGTTTCTTGATGCAGTTTCTCATGAATTACTCCGTAAATCACCATATCCACTTCTTTTCTTCTAAAAATCCTTCAAAATGATCTGCAATAACCCAAACTATCTTCTCTCATCATGCCAGATTCAGGCACCAACTTACTGGCTGGGGGAATTTGATTTTCAATGTGGCTCCCCTTAAGCTAGAGCTCCTGAATCAATTCCTGAGGAATTATTAGCACCGGATTCTAGTGCGGACCCATTCCCATTACTTATTCCATCTTTTTTTACCCACGTTTTGTTCATTTCATTCTGGACCTCATTCACATCAACTTTACCCTGGCCTTTAACTTGTCTCTGCATGTTTTGGTTTCTATTTACCAGACCCTTTCTATCATTATTCCTGCTTCTGTAGAATCTTGCAATATGACCAAATCTATTGCAATTAAAGTACACAACATTTCTTTGCTTAATTACTTGATTTCCTTTTGATTTGCACTGATTAGCCATGTGTCCAAATCCATTGCATGCAAAATAGTAGCCATTGAAAGAATTGACATTTCTTCTGTTGTTAGAGTAATTTATCATCATACTTTTGCAATCATTAGATCTATGACCATACCTTTTACAATTGAAGCATTGACCAAATAAGGATGGACCACTTTGATTTACTCTACTTCTGCATTGAGTAGCTCTATGACCAAATTTATTGCAATTGAAACAATTTCCATTGAAAGATGGATACCTTTGAGCATTAGGCTATCTTACCAGAGGTCTTCTAGGTCTGTTTCTCTCATTCCTTGATTGAAAATTTCTTTGTCTAGATCCAGAACTTTCACCTTTCTCATACCCAAGACCATGCTTATCATTAGACTTCTTCTGACTCTCAAATAGTACTTCAAGTTTAGCTGAGCTTATCTTGAACTTTTCTTTGTATTCATTTGCAACTTCTAGGTCATGTTTGAGAATAACAATTTTCCTTTCAAGTTCTTCCTCATTATCTCTACTTTCATATAGATCCGACTCTAGATGACTAGCTATTCTATCCAATCTGTAGCATTATTCTATTCTTTCTTTTAGAGATTGATTCAGTTTTTCATCATTCTTCTTCCTTTCTTCAATTTCCTTGGTTAGCCTCATCACCCCAGATTCCATCTCATGTTTTAGGATAACAACTTCTTTAGCTAACTTCTCACATTCCTTTGTCTTCTCTTTCAGGGCCTCATCCATGTTATTGTCTTCATTCTAATTTCCTAGTTGAAGAAGTAGCTCCTTCCTCTTTCATTAGATTTGCTCAATTTGTCTTTTAAGGTCCCAATGAAGTCTTCAGCATCTTTAAAGTTCTGTTGTAGTTCTTTGACTTCTGCTTTGGACTGATCAAGATCTTCTAAAGCAAGTTTAAGTTGTTCCTGGAGGTTGTATGAATCCATTTTAATACCTTTCCAAATCTTCCTCAAGATGTTAAGCTTCTTCCAAGGAACCTTGCTCTGATACCAATTGTTGGAATTAGGGCAGACAACTGAGAGGGGGAGTGAATCAGTTGTCACAAAACTTTAACACTTGCAACAATTTATCTTTTTTATCACTTATCAACAAATTAAGGATATAACCATGGAAGCATAAATCAACAACACATGAGCAGAAACATAAACAACACATAACACCAGGATTTTTACATGGAAACCCGGTTAAGGGAAAAACTGTGATGGGGGTTAACCCACATGAAATTATACTCTGTTAAAAGTATTACAAATGGGGAAGGCACATGCCTTTAGGGAGAACTACCTAGAGCTCACTGCTCCAGGAGGCTCACTACCTATAGAAATTATTACAAGAAGATTACAAAATGTTTGAACTATTGAATAGCATCTACCAATGCAAAAATTTAGTTCTGATTTAAGCATAGAATACTAATCTTACACACTTCATTCTTATTCTGTCCTATTTTACTCTTCTGCCATAATCCAAGATTAGATCTTCACCTTCTCACTTCTTTCTACCTTTTTCATACTTACTCCATTACTACACCACACACACACCTCAAAACACTCGAATCCATTGGCTATATATATCCACATCAAGAAATTCAATCAACTGTAGTCAGCTTCAAGAAAATTTAGAACATTTGTTAAGAACTCTACTCTGTCAGTTGAATCCATGCACAATCAACAACGCGGACCAAAAAATTGTGTTTTCAAATCATCAATCATGTCAGCCAATACCACAGATTATGAAAAATTGCTTAACCAATAGCTTTTCTTCATCCGGACCAAGATCAAATGCTAGGTCAGCTTGTTCTTCTTCTGACTGTACTGACTAACTCGAACCTGATACTCAGATGCTTATAACTTTTGAATCCTTCATCACCGGAGGCTACATTCCTAGATTTAAATAGTCTTGACAATCCTTATTACTCCTTTAGATCTGTAGCATACTATGATTTACCATTGGAGAGATCTGGAACTAGATACTAGACCCTGTCACATGCTCTGTTTCTGACTACTTGGACTTGGACAAATCTTCATTCTGACTTCCAGTATGAACAAGTTATGTAATGCAAAAATGTAAGATGGACTTAGTTGCCATCAATGACAACACCTGTCATGCGTAGTAGTGTCTCTTGCCAATAGTAACTTGGAAAGAACTAACTTGACATCGAACTCATCCCTCCTAACTTATACAAAAATGGGAAAGTGTTATGTAACTACCAACTAACTTTGATCATCAATACATCCCCTAGATATCAGGGTACAAGTTTGAGATCAATTTATTATTCTAACTAAACAGAGGAAGCAGAGTCCTATACAATGACTCATAAATGAAACACACGAGATGCAATTAGAATCCTAGAACAAGTCTTCTTCTTCATTATTTATTCTTCCATAATGATCACATTCAGCTTCAGTTGGTGTTTGACTGTGGCTCCCTTTAATGCCCTATTTTGCAATGTGTTCTGAATCCTCCTCTCCTTGATGCCACATACTCACTGATGCATAGGGGTTAATCCATAGAACATATGCATGCAAATAACCTTCATAATTAAACTATAAAATCTCATCTATATGCATACATACTTATATCTAACTCATTCAATTGACAAATATTATCACCATGTTTCATATTGACAGAATAGGTTCAAGGTTTACATAATGTATAAAAAATAACATATTATTATGGTAATGTCTTGGAAAAGTATCTGGAATGTCATAGGCATAAAGGCTGAAAGCATATAAAAATAACATAAAAGAAGCCAATATTTGAACCCATCACTCTTCTCCTTAGGCACATGTGGATATGCCTCGCAACCAAATACTCAAAGATGTCTCAATGAAGGCTTTTTACTAGACCACACCTCCATGGGTGTCTTCTCAACAAGTGCTAAATTAGGAGACTTGTTAATCAGGTAGCAAGTAGTGGCTATAGCTTCAACCCAAAACTTTTGTTCGACGCTAGCTCCAGTAAGCATACTCCTAACCCTCTCCATCAATGTCATGTCAATCCTCTCTGCAACTCCATTTTGCTGAGGGGTATATGCAGTTGTCTTATGTCTTTCAATCCTATGTTCTTTACAAAACTTCTTGAAATCTGCTGAACAAAACTCATGACCATTATCAGTCCTCAAACACTTAATCTTTTTACTAATCTAATACTCTACAAAAGCTTTAAACTCTTTGAACTAACTAAATACTTTAGATTTTCTTCTAAGGAAGTGAACCCATGTCCTCCTACTATAATCATCAATAAATGATACAAAGTATACAGATTTAGAAATTGAAGGAACATTCACAAGACCAAACACATCAAAATGAATTAGATCCAACACCTCAAAAGATTTGTGAGAACTAGAGTAAAACTGAACATGGTTTTGTTTTCTATAAATGCAATGTTTACAAAAATCAAACTCAAGATTATTGTCATTTAATCCCTCAATGAAGTTCTTATTTTTCAAAGCTCTAAGACCCTTCTCACCAATGTGACCAAGTCTCTCATGCCACAACATTGTCTTCTTAGCAGGAAGTTTCATCTCCAAACCATGAGCACCCTTAGGTACCTAAAAAGCATGACCATCGGAAGTAGATGCAACACACTTCTTCATTGTTGGCTCCAATGGTGAGGATGAAGAATATAAATCTCTCTTCTTCAAAATAGAAGAACTATTGCACTGAATAGTGCAGGCATCCTGCTGAAATAGAGTTCCTATCCGAACACCCTTAGCAAGAACCATAGCTCCTTTAGTCATCTTACATCCTCCACTAAACATGACAACCTGCACACCCACATCATTAAATTTACATACAAAAAGAGGGATCCGTGCCAAACCAGGGATATGCAAAACACCATTGATCTCCTTCACTCGTTCATCAGGGAATTAGATCAAGACTCTTATATGGCCAACAATCTTCAAGTGAGAGCCATCACCTAGGTACACCTTCCCACCATCATATTATGTGTACTTTGTGAACCAACCCTGATGTGAGTTCATGTGGAAGGAAGCACAAGAATCTATCAATCACACATCTTCTGATGCATGGGTGGAGAAGGCAACAATAAAAGCATTAGCATCATCTTGGGACTTGGCAAAATCTGAATCAGAGAAGTTCTTTTTCTTTTTCTTCTCCTCCTTACACTCTTTTTAGAAGTGCCCAGGTTTGCCACAATTCCAACACAATGCCTTGGACTTTCTAGGAGACTTAGATCTCCTATAGGATTTGGATCTTCCTTTATCTACTTTCTTGTGCATCCTTTTTACCTTTCTCTTTAGATCTACCACAAACTGTAAGAGCCTCCTTGGCCAATTTAGAAGGTTTTCTCTGCATCTCTTCAAATAGTAACGATGCAACACTTCATCCATCTTGAATGTGGTAGTGGTACTCCCAATGGCTATCACAAGGTGGTCCCATGAATCTAGCAAAGAACACAACAAAGTCATGCAATGATCCTCCTCCTCCATGTTCACTCCAACATAGCTCAACTAGGCAACAAGCGTATTAAAATTGTTTTGGTGATCTGCGACAGATCCTCCATCTTTAATCCTTAGAGAGTACAACTTCTTCCTCAGGAACAACTTATTTACAAGGGATTTTTCCTGATAAATCTAACCAAGTTTCTTCCATAAATTTGTAGTTGTAGCCTCTTCATGGACATTCAATAACATGGAGTCAACCAAATAGAGTCTCACAAGAACCTTAGCCTTCTGATCCATCAGATCCCAATCTTCTTGTTTCATGCTCGATGGCGTCTTTCCAGATATAGCAACCCATAATCCTGATCTACAAGCATGTCCTCCATTTTGAGTTTCCACAACTCAAAATTATCGCCATTTAAATTATCCATCTCTATTCTTCTAGATATGCTTGCCATCTCCTTCCTACAACAAGATCATAAAATTCTCTACACAAACTCCCACTCAATTGAAGATCAATAAAAAAACCCTCTACCTAACAACTAGGACCGTTAGCAAGAAATGCAGAGGGGATATCAGTCTGGAGATCCGGTCCTCAGTCAAGTCTTTGTAGTCAGTTTATACCCCGATCAAGTAGCTAGAGATTGACAACAAAACATAAAGAATAAAAAAACATAGCATCAAATACACATATAGCAAGATAACACAATATTACCTGATATCGACAGATCTCCATATATATATAGTCATCAAATACATACATCAATGTTATGTCATAAAATGTCCTCCTAGGACTTTCACCTCCTAAGTTTAGGTCCCAGGTCCCTTCTAAATTACATCTTTCATGATTATTTGAACTCTTGGAAGAGAATGGCATGAAACCCATGTCACATGGGACTTGAGGGACATTGTGTGCTTTATACCTAACCTAAAAAGGGGACCTGGGACATGGGCCCTCGCACCCTTGTCCTGCCCTATTTTAGGTAGGTCCCAAATTTGAATGTCGGTTATGTGACCGTTAGTTAGGTCCCATGCTGACATCTTAAGTTTAAATTATGAAATTTAAAGTGGGAATGTGTTTAGTTGCCTATATAAGCATGTTTAGGGTTTCATTTGTAAACTAGAAGATGATTATGAACTTTTGGCGCACTTATGATTTTAAAGCATTCAAGATATTCATTGTTACAGAGCAAAGCATTGTTATTGTGTTTGTGATTGCAGATTTAGCTTCATCTTCTCATGTGTTGAAGGATATTCATCTATGTGAGAGCTACACCTCCGAGGTGATATCTATTTGTTTTTGAATCATTTATCAATTTATTTTTGCCTCTATCCCGCAGGGATAAGTACTCTTTATTTGACAACAGTGTTCGGAAGACTTGAATGTCCTTTTAGGGCTTGACTTAGGTAAGTTCCTAAACACCACAACCCCCAACCACACTCCTTGTGATTACAGGTTACAGTTATCAGATTTCGTAGAGTGGAGTTGCAGATGAAGGTTGCAGAAGATAAGGATTCCAGATCTAGCGAAAAGAAGTAGTTTGGACCACTTTTAGGATAAGGGCACCTTGGGCAATGTCCTTAGAGGTTGCATACATAGGAATATTTGTGATAGTGACAATCTACATCTGAAGAATCCCTGACATCCCAAGGATTAGCCTACCTTGGACTAGGGTGCCTAGGGCAATACCCTCCGCATCTTCTGCGACAGAAATAGATAGAACAATGATTATCAGTACTGGAAGGAGTCTCGAATTCCTTGAAGAAAACTGTACCTTGGACTTGGATGCCTAGGGCATTATCCCTGATTATTCCATATCACTAACTTTAAAAAAGGGTTAGTAACTAACCCCTGTCTACTATCTTAGTTTGTGGGCATTTGTTGTAATTTATCAGTTTGCTTCCGATTTTGCATAATTAGGGTTTTGAGCATATTTGAGCATTAAAGTAATACATTAATTGGCAATTTATGAATTTCCACATCATTCCAAGTGACCACCAACCTGTAGGTGAATCCTCTTGCAAAAGTTGTGATTCAACTCGGTTAAATGTCCTTGAATGTTTGTAGTGAAAGGAGGACTTAGCTATTCAACCACGTTGTCCCTCTTTTTCTATAAAACATTTTGGTGAACCCATGTTTATTTGAATTTTGTACCTTTCTAAGTGTTTTACTCTATATTTTCATTCATTCATTTAATTTTCATCTTATTGCATTTGAAAATTTACAAAAAAACTAAAAAATTTGAAAAAATTGAAAATATTGGCATTTTAGGCTTGCATTTTGAAATAATTTTTATTAATTTAATTTATGATATTTTCATTATATCTAATATAAATTATAGAAATTCATCATTAATTAATCATTTGCATTACATTTTCATGCTTAAATTGTTAAAAATTGCTTGAAATTGTTCATTTTTCATATAACCTAGCTTTTGCATTAGCTAGGGTTTGTAGTTAAAATCTTGTTTCATATTTTACTACTCTTTTAAACACTAATTTAGGACTGATTTCTAATTGTAGTATCTCATCATGTGTCTTTTTTGCAAAAAATCATGTCTAGGGTTTGAAAACCTTGCATTTTCACTAGATTTTGCCTTGTCATCTATTTAGATTTGCATTATAGGTGTGTTGTGAAGGATATTGCTACATTATTGGGCTAATATTGAGCTTCTTATTTGCTTCCCCTCATTAATTTATTCACAACACTTCTTCTTTTAGGCATGTGCATTGAAAAAAGGTAAAAATTGGCACAATTTTAATTACACAGTGTGTATTTCAACACTATGTGTTTACACACCTTTTCATATCTTTTGTTCAAAATCTTTAAAAACATCAATTTGACCTTGATGTGTTGTAGTAATTTTCACCTATTCACTTTGTTTGTTGTGGACTTTGTGTGTCCTTTAGCACCCGCTTCCCTCAAACAAGTGCTTGGGTGCAAAATAGTGTCACTTTTATGATGTGTTAATTGTCATAAAAACTTGCATATTGCATATTACTAATACAAGACATTTCATGATGGCATCTTCATGTCATTCTTTTTTGAAATCTTAGTAAATCCTAGACATTGAAAATTTCTCTAAATTCACTAATGAGAATCCTCATGTCTTAGAGGACATAGCTTCTATAAATAATATTGATGTTTCCATATGTTCTACACATGAGCTGAAATTACTTTGTTATACACATGATTTTGATAGATTAGCATTACTCATAGGAGCATATCCTTTGTGTAGACACTTAAAATTGTCCATACCTTGCAACAAAATGTTTTGTCCTAGGTCCTTGCATAATCCCACTTATTATCCCACTTGATCACCTTTTCAATTAATTAACTAAACATCTTTATTTAATTAATCCCTCTTCACATCTCCCAAAATAATTCAAATTAAATATTTGAATTAATCCCTCACTTTTACCACATTGCAACATGTGTCACATGACTACAACTCTTCTCATGCACAAATAATTTAAATAATTTTATTATTTAAATTATGAGATTCCCCTCAAATCCTATTTTTAGCCCCACTTATTTGTGTGTCATAAGCATCTTTTCTCTCAAATAAATAAAAGAATCCCACTTATTTCCTCTCATTCTATTTTTAGCCTCATGTCATAACCCACTTAATGTGTGTCATAGGCACTAAATTCAACTTTTAATCCCAGCCCTACACATCACACATTTGACTTTTGATCTCAACCATCCAATCCTATCAGCTTTTGCCTATAAATCAACTCTCATCCAAGCTATTTTAAGGCATTGAGTTTCAAGTAACTTTATGTTGTCAAAATCCCAATTGAGCCTTTGCATCATTCATCTATCTATTTTCTTCTATCATATTCATCTTTCTATTATGTTACGAAAGTGAGCAATCAAGAACCCTTCAACATCATGCATCCTCATGCAAGATCGAGAAGAGCCATGGAGATCAATCAAACATAGCATGGATTCAGTTTGCTTTGCATTTATGTTTTCATTTTCATTCTAGTTTGTCCTTCATGGTGCATAGTTAGGGTTTTAGTTAATTTTTTCTTTTTAACACTAAATTTGATTTTCCCTAGCTACATTTTGGTGAACCCGGCATGAAAGCTGATTTTGTTGTGAAATTTTGCATGTTTTCTAGCCCTCTTTTGTCAAATTTTGTGAGTTAACTATTGCAGATGGATTCCTGGGCAAAAATCAGTTGTATCATTGTGTCCAGGAGGCCGATTGCATGAAAATCAACTATAAATTTGACTATATTCCATTACTGCAAAAATTTCTTGAAATTTTTTTTTTCAGTTTTCTACCCATGCAGTACGGATCCGTACGGGTGTTACTCATGTGCTTCTGTGTTCTAGGGTTGTGGTATTATATCATTGCTTGGTAATGTTTGAGGGTATAGCTTGAGTTTTTGATTTGCAGGCCCCGGTTCTCGGTCAAAATCCTTGGTCGTTGTTTTTGAAAACTTAAAACCACCATCCAAAACCCCAAACCATCAGTTAAAACTCCTCAAGTCAGCTCTGTCTTTGTTCTATAGCCTTTCATTTTGTATGGTAGTTACTTTGAGAAAGCCTTAGGTTTCTTTGTTGCCTTACCATTGATTTACTATGCATTTGGTATTTCTTGCCAACTAAACTTCTTATCATTCCTAGTTTCTATTCCTAAATCTCCCTGTCGCAGTCTTCACAACCCCCGATCACCTTTTTGTGCATTTTGGTCTCCATCACTACATATAACCTAGATCATCATGGTCTGAAAAGATCATTGACATCATGGTGGAGAGTGATTTAATAGTGGGCATGCCTTGTCTTTATTTCCACATTGTTGGATCAATATCTTCATTTTACATGATTTGTGCACCAGTCGCCATCTCTGCCAAAATAACTATCACCTTCTGTATCCTCTTCCTTCTACATTAAGACACTAGAAGTGGCATTAAAACCCTAAGTTCTTCCTTTAAGCTCCTATTGACGGGGATGTTCCTACATTTAGTTTTCAACCCATGTTTGGCTTTTAATCTTTAAGTCGAGGTCATGAGTTTTAAGTATAAGGTTAGTGTTAAACCCTTTTGGTCATCGGTTGAAGTCTTAAAACCACATAAAACTTGTTTGTCGACACCTAAGATCCATGGTATCTTCACCGCCCAAACTAAGCCTTAGTCGGCATCCCTTACACGGTACTGTAGTCGCCGCTTTTCTTGACAAAGTTGCCACCCGCCATTCATTGGTCTTGGTTATGGTCGTAGTCTTCTAGTCTCTGTCACATCCTAGAGTATAGGTTGCAGTTCTAAATGTTTGTCACAGTCAATAAAACCTTCGTTTGTGTCACAGTCAATTATACCTTCGTTTGTCACAGTCGATACTTTCGTTTGTGTCAAAGTTGAAAGTCTTCATCCCGCTACCTCGACTTCCCTCATCGTCAACCTTGCCTAAAAATTGACCCTACCTGTTGTGTGGTTACACAACACACCCCATTTTGACTTGACAAAACAGGGACCCAAATTTTCACTTGGCTTGTGCTGTGCTTTTGGCAGTTTTGGTAAAAGTAAGTCATGTGGATTATTATGCAAGAAAGGCTGGGTAAGTCATCATCATGAGGTCAATTTGTCTAAGTTCATATTTCATTCCAATAACTTCATATTTGGAAAGAGCATCAAATTTCATGTAGGTTTGCCTTTTACATCACCCTGATATTCATCAGGATGTGAAAGTTATGAATGGTCAAAGTTTGAGTCAAACCTGATATTTCCAGGGGGAGGATCATATTTCATAAACATCAGTCATATTACAGAAGGTCATCCCAATCTAATTTATCACCCGATAAATCATGCAGCCCAAATGTCCGGACGTCAATTTTAGGTGATAGTGACCTTTACCCGTCAATAGCCATATGTTTTCCGCGAGGATCATATTTCTCAATGTAACCTGATATTTTTGAATATCCTCCTGACGCGAAATATCCCCTTAAGCCATTATTATGATGACGCCATTAGAGTCTGATAAACAAAGGAACAAACATGATGATGACATCATCATCACATTTACCTCTCGGGGGCATATTTCCTAAACATGATCCTACTCCGATAACATGACGATGACATCATGATGCCTTAGCAATACAATGAGCGAATATCTGGATGATGTCATCCTGATATTCCTAAAGAGAGATGTTATATTTTATCCATTCATCATCATCTTGTAACATCACTTGATATATTGCAATATCCTCCTGATGTATGAAACATGACCTGAGGGTGCGTTCATCACCCGATCTCATCGAAGATAGTTTTTTTCTTTCAGGGAGGATCATCACATTGCACTCGGGGTGATATTTGCAAATATCACCTTGATATTCGAACATCACCCGATATCTAAAATACCACCCCGATATTCATAAATCACCCCGATTTTTAAATATCATCTTGTCATGCGAATATCACCCTGCTCCCATTGCCGCCATTAACATTAAATGCGCGTAGAGGTGGTAGGTGGTTCTTGCCGACCATTAAACTTGATGAAACACCTACTGAAATTCTGAGTTTCCGTACTAAGGATCAACAAATAAAATCTAATCTGTCAGGATTTGCCCTAATTTCGCCCTAATTGCAAAGTTAAAAGGTAATTCAATTGTCATTTTCACATTTACCTTGCAATAAAATTGTTTTCACAGAGCACAAGCTTCTAAACCTTCATACTGATGATACTTGTATGAACCGAGCTTACAGACAGGAGTAAGTATGAAATCATCACTAGAATTAAAGGCATTTTCAAGAAACCGCTAGTATAATCAAGGGGATTTGCATAACCAGGTAAGTAATTGAAACCCTCATCTTGTTGCTTCTGCACATTCAGGTATGATGTTGTAGGTTCTAGTTGTATGCATCCCAGGATAAGTAAATGTTAAATTGTATTATAGGCATGATGATTATAGAGGTAATTGTTATTTGCATGCATGTGAATACTCATTGTAAGACCAAATCTTGTTAATTGTAGATATCCATGGCTAACAAAAGGTTAGCTAAGTGTGAGGCTGAATTCAAGAGGCCTATGTTCTCATCTCCAAGGGGTATCTTGTTCAAGTATGGTGAAATTATAGATACCCATCAAGGAAGCACCGATTTGGAGGCCTAGTCTGCCAAAATAAACGATGAGAAGAACAGAAGCCCCCTGCTAGATGCAGTATTCATGTCCGGATTGTGGAATGCGGCCGGTTTTTCATACTCTATGGAGTCTCCTAAGCTAGTGGTTGAGTGTGTAAGGAACTATAATCTAGAGACTAGGCAGGTGGTGAAACATGGGAGAGTATATGCAGACCTGTCCATCAAGGGTCTCTCCAAGACATTTAGACTACCATTGGGTAGGAAGGTTAACAGTGTGGACCTGAAGAAATCAGAAGTTGAATATGAAAATAAGAAGAAACAGGCCAAGAAGAACATGTATCAATGGAGGGCCAAGAATAGCACATATTCGGTAGCTGCCAAACTTCCTGTGCACCTGTTTAAGTATGATTTTGATGAAGAGTATCAGTATATGATTACACTGCTTAGCAGGGTGACAGGCCAGCCTGATACTGGTAGTTTCAAGGATTGGATGTACGGTATCATGATGATGTGCATATATGCAGATATCAAGCCACTATGGGGCCAACTAATAAATGATGCTCTACATGAGCAACTACTGAACCTGGGAGGTTCAAATTATTCATTTTATATGACATAATATATTGTCTACTCCTGTACTTAGAAAGGCACATTTGATGCATTAGTTACAGATGGAAAGCTTACAGGCACTCTCAATGCTGTGCATATATGGGATCATCATCCCCAGCTACAGAAAGCTAACTACCTCCAAGATTACAAACTGGTCAATGATGCATTCTCTATGCATCTGGTGAGGACCATGGAGGAGGACAGGACAAAGAGATTGAGCATGGAGGCTCAAGAAATAATCTATAGGCATGGAGCCTGGTACATTCAATTTGCAACATTTTCATACATGAGGATTGAGGGCTTTGAAGGACACCCCCTCATGCTGCCAAGATACCCTACTGATGCAGTGGTATTGATGGAATTTATAAGACAGAGGCCCATAATGTTGAAGACATTCATGGATGCTCAGAAAATACCACCCATCTTGTTTCTAGTAACCATTGGCTGGTATATGTGCCCAGACCTAGAGGAGATCAAGAATGTCATGGTTAGCTTGAATAAAATGCAGTTCCAGCCATTCCCAATGGTAAGGCCATATGATCCTTATGGGAGAATATAGAGAATAATAGGGAAACCCATTCATCAGGCACACCTGGAAGACTTCTGGGTTGATTGTGAAGATGAGGCAGAGGCCAGAAGAAGAAGATACCAAAGGTTAACACTGAATCAAATCAAAACCTTTGACTGCATCCCTATTCCTCAACAATTGAAGAAGGATGATGGCAAGATAATGGAAGATGAGTATGAGGAGAAGAAAATATATAATGATACCATATCTGTACTTGACCTTACCATACAAGAGGACATTTCTTTGGATCCTTTCATTGCCAGGACCTTACAGCTAACCCAAGCTTGGGTTGATGAACAGATTGAGGCATTGAAGAAGAAAGGTGTTGCCATTACTATGGACAACAAGAGGAAGGGGCAGGCTATTCTTGATGAGGAATATGATGACTTTATAAATGAAAAGAGAAAATTAAAAGGAGATAGACTACCTCCACAACAACAACAAAACAAAAGTCCAAGAAAGAGCATGCAGCAGAGGAAGTGATTGCTGGGACTCAAGAAGAGGGTCAATCCTCACAGAAACCAATAGAAGAAGATATCCTCATGGAGGAAGATACTGAAGAAGAGGAACCCCCTCTGTTATTCAAGAGAAAGAGAAGAGCCCCACAGGTGATGGTAGCTGCCACACCTAAGAAACTGAGAACCTCCATGAGGGGTGAAATAAAGCAATCCCCTATAACTTTGAGAGGGGTAGGTAGTGAAGTATTCCGTAAGGAATTTCAACATAGTGTTCCACTTCCTACCATAGTAAAATTCAAATTTGAGCAAGCAGAAGAATAGATGAAAGAAACCTCACAAGTGTTTCAAGGAGGTCATGTCTCACTACATGAGACAGTAGACTTATTTAATGATGAGGTAGTGAAGGATGTAGCTTCACAGAAGATGGAGACTCTTGCTGCAAGTACACACATGACTCCTCAAGGGACTCCATCAGGATGAACAATACTGGAGGAGATAAAGTAGGTGGATGCCGAAAAAGAAAAGAGCCCAGAGAAAATAGCCCAAGAAATAGGGCTGGACACATTAGTTGCGCAGGTGACAATTCCTGTAGTGGTAGATTTGACAGATAAATAGGATGCAAGTCCTGAACATCCAACAGGTACACCTAACAAAGGGCAACATACAGAAGAAGTGAAGATGGCAGAACCAGAAGGCCATGCTTCAGAAATAAGCCAGCAAAGCTCACAGGATGCATCAGCTGAACCTGCTATAGTAGAGGTTCAAGAAAAGAGAGTTGATGAGAAGGATATAGTAGAAGATCCTGCTTCCAAAGTTTAAGAAGTAAGCAGTGCAGGTGTAGAACAAATAGAGACTTCAGAACAAATGCCAGCACCTAAGGAGGATTTCACAATATCCAGTGCGGTGAATGTGCATCATGAAGAAGAGAAGTCAAAGGAGGATGAGGTAATGACAGAAAAGGATCATGATCATCATGATCATCATGTGGACGTAGCACAAGATCCTCCCCCTCAAGATGATGGTCCTCCAGAAAAGGAAGTTCCTCAGTAGGAGGTTATACCACAGGATCACATTCAGACAAAACATCATGAAGAACAAATGAGGAAATCACCTTCTCCATCACATATGCTGATAGATACAGGAGATCAAGGTAAACATCATGATGATGTGGAAAAACATGATCAGGTACCTCTATGGTTAGAAAAGGAAGTTAACGCAGAGGTAGATTTTGAGATACAAGAATTTGATGTATCTACCTTATTTTCTAAGAATATAATGAAACTAAAGAGGAAGGCTAGAATGACTTTGGCCATTAAGAGAGACCCTACAACTGGTAGAAGAACAGCATAGGTAGCCATCCCTACTGTGGAGAAGGAGAAAGGTAAAATTACCTTAGAAGAATTTCAGATCAGCACAATAGACTTGGGATTTGCTAATGAAGACCAGGAGGGTCAGGAGGGCAAACACATTATAGATTCTTTGACTCAGAAAGTGAAAAGGGAAAAAGAGAAAAATAGGCAACACAAAGAGCACATTGCTTAGTTGCATGCCTATATAAAGAAGTTGACTAATACTGAAGATACTTCAACTAAACATGCAATCCTATTGACTGCCATTTCCCAGGAAGAAGTAAATAAATTAGATCTCATGAAACATGAGTCATCTGTATTAAGGAAATGGATGCAATCCATATTGGATGTAGCAGAAGAAGTAATAAAGGCCTCTCTAAAGAGATGGAACTCCCTCAGTATCTCCAGGAAAAAGGTAGACAAATTGCAAATGGAGACAGGTAAAAGGTCTTTCCAATCGGAGAAGATATTAGATGTCCTGGGAGAAATAAAGAGGATAAATCCCCAACTGCTCATAAGTAAACAAGTACTGGATAATAACACTGCATTATTGATAGACATATGGTACAAGGATATCCAGTTTGAATGTGGTGTACTTAAAGGATGCAATAATAAATTGAGAGATCTCAGCATGAAAATGTATGATATGTTGGCTTTTGAAGCAGAAATTTTGGAAGCGTTGGAAGGAAAGGTAGAAGGAAAGATAGAGAATCAGGATGAAGAGTTTGCAATCAAAGCTCTACATGCCAACTTCCAATCAATAGCTGATGATCCACTTGTTCACTTGATAGAGGAAGTCATAGATAAAATGATGAGAATTAAGATCAAGGTGGAAAACTACAATGAGACACTGGACAAAAGGAAAAACAAGTTGGAAAGTATCAGAGGTAAATACTAGGCCCATCAGCATGCCATCATCAAGGCAAAAGCTTAGGATGGCGGGGAAATTGATAGAATAGTCTAATTATATGAGAATGTCAGGACGATCATGCAGGCTCATATGCAAGGCTACGATCATCATGATGATGAAGATAGGGCAAGCGATGATCATGATGCTCCTAGTGGAGATGAAGATGCATCATAAAGCAAATATCAGCATCTTATACTTAGTGAAAATAAGTATTTCAGATAGTTGCCAGCTGGCAACTTGTGCTATTTTTGATGTGGTTGACAAAGTCAAAGTTAATATTGATCGTGGATATTCATAGATAAATCAAGATCTGAGATCTTTTTGTAATGGATTCCTCACCTTGTTCTATAAAAGGTCCAAGAATGCCTCATTTTATTCATTCGAAACTTAATTGAAATCCGTCTGCTGAAATATTCAGGGCTCATTTCAAAGCTTTTTGTATACATCTATATCTTTGCATACTTAATGAATAAGAAGACTTGTTTGATTACAATTCATAGTAAATCTTGAGTAGTCAGTGTGTGAATTATGGATATATGTTGTGATTTGCTGCGTCCCTTGGAGTGCATATCTACTTGCATATGTTGTTTTCATACAATTCCTTTGAAGTTAGCATCAACTGTATCTAGCTATGGAATGTCCTGGTGAACATATGGTTTGGTTTTCTTCTCTTCATGACTATATCTGATGTGCATGTGGTTCAATAGCTAAAGGTTCAACATTAATTTGAAGCATTTCTTTCAATTTCTTTTAAATTTCAAAACATTTCACTATCATAATTGCAAATAACTGATAATCTCAAGCAAATAACACAAAATATGTAGATATCTCATAGATAATAGTATATCTTTAGTATATTTAGAGACAAAGCATGTATAATTGGTAAATATCATGCAAAGATTTGAATATAACTGCATCATTTGATCAAATAACTGTATAAAATGACCTCTCTATGAAGAATCTTTGGAAAAATAGTGTTATGATGATGAACTTCATGTAAGGCCCCAAAATGGAAACAACAATGCACATCAACCTCTAAGTAATGTCAGACGATTAAGACCTAATCACCAGAGACTTGGGATCATGAATTCTCTAAATTCATTGTATCTTTCAAGATGAATAAAGGTTACTGTGTACTTTTATTCTATGTTTGTTTGTGACTAACATCATGACCAACATAAATTAGTGCTAGAAGGAGGGCCTTTATCTAAAAGAAGATGCTCATCATTATTATTTTTAGGTTTGATGATGCAGAGAGTAAGGTAACCCTAGCGCATTCGTGAATTTCAAATATTACTTAAATCTTTACTGTAGCGAGCTTGTAGATGCTCATTTTGTGTAAAGATTTCCAGATCAACCGTAAATATTGGAAGCTTTATAGTAGATCATCATGAATTCACAAATATCAGCCAATGTTAAGTAAATCCATTCAAGCTTTGAAGAATTTTGCCTTAGAAGCCTGATATCTTGTGGTAAGAGTCATCATACCATGTTCTCACCTCATATTTGCACTATCTTTGCAAATATGTCAGAAATATCCAGTTAGATTAGTCATCCGACCACAAATATCACCTCAGCTGGTGAATTTCAACCGATATTTGCAAAGTTCCAGCCAATTTGCCTCAAAATTGAGAAATCCTGGCTCACAGGATAAATATCAGGTCTCGGCCAAGTGGAATCTTTGAAGAATTGCTGATTAGAGGGTTCAGACCTAGAACTGTGGACATCCATCATACTCCAGGGTCTAGTGCATTAGGAGCGTCACTAGAACCTCCTCCTGTAACTCCTATTGGTTTGCAAATACCTTCTGGGATATTTGTGACACCTCTTGTTTAGCCTCAACTCCAGGTCCAACCTCAGCCAGCTGTACCACAGGCCCAACCTCCTCCGGTTGCAATGTCTTTCTTTGTAGCAGAGTCACCTTTGACCTTCAATGCATATCATGAGTTGCCAAAAAATCCAGACAAACTTTGTCCAAAGTATCATCCTTATCAGGATGCTGATGATCACATCAGAACCTTCAAAGAAGCCTGTTGTAGAGCTAGAATAGAACAAAAGGATGTTGTATGCAGATTATTTCCTTTTTCCTTAGGGGAAGAGGCTTATAATTGGTTTATTAGTCTTGGTCAAGGTTTTGTTGGTTCATGGGCTGTCCTAGAGAAAGCTTTTATTGATAGGTTCAATGTACCAATTGATCCCTCAATGAACTATCACCTATTTGCCACAATCAAGCGGTTTGAAGGAGAACCTATTGCCAATTTCAATGCTAGGTTCCAGAAAATATTATCCAAGTTAGTTGCCCCATATGTAGTAGGAGATGCTACTGCTAGGAGTATCTATTACTTAGCTCTGGATCCATTAACATCTATGTTCATCAGGAGAACACATCCTGAGATCACTACCTTGATAGGAGCTTTTCAAGAAGCAATCAAAGTAAATCAGTAGTTAGTCCCTGCTCTGACACCAAATGTTGCATTCCCTACATTGCCTAGCGTGTATCCAACTTATCCTCCACAATATCTTGCATATCCTACACAGTAATATCCTAATGGAGCCATGATACTTCCAGCAGTCATGCCTGCACCTTTGCAGGTGCCTCCATTGAGTATCATGCTGCCTCCTAATGGGAATGGCCAGATGCCACAATATCCTGTACAAACTTAGACACCTCAGGGTGCTGATCCATCCAACAATAACCATGGATCCTCTTTCTTCAAGCCTCAAACTGAAAATGTAGTGGCTAAAGTTCAAGAAGAGAAGGAAGAAATCAAGGAAATCTCTGCTCAGTTAAGAAAACTCACTACAGAGGTCACACATTTGAGAAATCAGAACTTTTATTCTTAGCCTAACCAAAACAGAGGTTATTCCAATGATAGACCAAATTATCCTGATAAAGGATACAATAACAACAGTAATTTCAATAATAGTGGTGGAAATAACAATAATCCCCCCAGACAGCCTAGAGTATGGAACTCCAGGCCAAATAATGGTTCATTACCATCACCCTTAGATAATCAGCCACCTAGTGAAGCCAAACAGACTACTAGAGTCAATCTTGCTGAGGTAGCCCTCACTAATTGGTGCAGGATCCACAATACAAATGCTCATGAAGAGCTAGACTATCCACAATTCAGAATTGCTGCTAGCATTTTCTAGACAGAAGTTTCAAATACTTCTGGAAATCCACCTCAGGTAGAGGGAAATAAAATTGTCCCTTGTGGATATGACTCTGCATTTGTATTAGAGAGTTACACTAATTATCATCATCAACAGACTGTGTCATCCCACCAGCATTATTCCTAGGCTTGTGAAGAATCTGCCATGGCCTTTGAGTCAAATTATGTCTTCCCCTTTGAGGATGAGAATGAGCCTTCCACTGAACATGAGGAGGTGCATGCATACCAGTAGCAATATCCTGGTAAGCATAATTACAATCTGAGAAGTGGTTCCAACAGATCTACTGGTCCACTGACATCATCTCTACCTCCAAATAATTTCAACACACCTCCTGATCCCAAAGCAAGTAACAATCTAGGATTTCCCAAGGTAAATGCTCAATATCTGTCACCTCAGAGTATAGCATCAAAAGTTGTTGCCTTACCTCAGGAGTCTAATAAACTTGTCACATACTTGGTAGATGAGATGAAGAAGGTAAAGATCAGCCTGTCTCTGTCAGAATTGTTGAAAACTCTTGCAATTAAGAAAGCCTTCATGAAATCACTTGATGATCCTACTCCTAAAGAGGATATTCATTCTCCAGGTCATTTTAGCAATAAAGATCATGCTGCTAGAGATAATAATATCAAGCCTAAGGTGCTAGCTACTGTCCAAGCTGCAGAAACCTCACATATGACATTATACAGAGATAAGAGTGAGTCACCACCTTTCCTCTTACTATAAGGATGTTTAGCAAGAATTTACACAACTGTTTGGTAGATTTAGGTGCATCTACAAATGTGATGCCCTTATCTATATGCAATGCTTTAGGACTGCATCCTGCTAAATCCCTAAAGAAGGTGACACAACTAGATAAAACAGAAGTGAGTGTAATAGGAGAACTGACTCATATACACATGCAATTAGCATCTGATCCCAGGATCCAGTATTATATTGATATCCAGGTAGTTGACATACCTGATACATATGGGATGCTGCTTAACAGAGACTGGTCAAAAACTTTGAATGGATATATGGCTATTGACTTCAGCCACATGTGGTTGCCTTGGAAAGGTATACCTAACCAGATAAGAATAGATGCTGAACCTAGGATGAAGCACATGATAACTGAATTTAACAAAACGAATGAGATAATGTATGTTGACATTGAACCTGGAGTTTATGTCGTTAGACCATAGACTATCAGGATAGAAGAGATCCTGATGCTTGATTTTCATCATCATCATCATCATCATGATCATCAGGAGGACATGTTGGCTGTAGAACCTGATAGCAATTTTAAGAACGAAAATGAAATAGATCACTTCAGAAACTTTGAGATGCATCTGTCCAAACAGGTAAAGCATTGCCAATTGTTAAATATACCTGCTAATGATATTTTGATTGATGGATGGTGCAGATTACATGATGAAGCACATTCAGAAAAGACTTGCGAAACATGCTTAGACATGATGATGCTGGAGCAGACATGCAATGAGGCATCATCATCATATTCTGAGGTAATCTCTACATCTGGTGATGATGATGATATTGATTTTTGTTTGTCTTTTGCAGGAACCACGGAAAAGGTGATGGATCATGATGAAGATCATGTACAGAGAACATAAGAAATTTTGGTGTACGACCAAATGAATGTTAAGAAGAAGGAAACAATCACTCCAGGGAGTGATTGTCTGATGGAGTCAGATTATGAACTGTCTGACAAAGACAGGGGCAGTAACTTGACCAGATTTGAAGAGTTCTTATCAGAAGAATTTAAGAAGATGATAAAACAAAAGAAGCATCCATAGGATGCACTAACTGAAGGTTGGTGTAGGCTGCATGAGGCACCTCACTCAGAGAATACCTATTCACTATGCCTACATATTTTAAAGAGACATACAAATCCTAATCCAAAAGATCATCCTCCTGATGATAAAAAATAAAAAGAGGAATCAGTTTCTCAATAGAAAGAAAAGATGAAGTCTGAGAAGGCTGAAATTCCTAAGTTAAAATGGATATCAGGTGGAGCAGTTGCCAGAGCTACAAAGAAAAATAAAGGTTCAGCTAAACCTCATGCTGAAGATAAGTCCTAGATCCTTAGATTTGATGGATCCAAGTCCAAGCAAGGAGCTGGAGTAGGGATTGATCTTATTGATCCATCAGGAAAAACCTACTTAGCTGCATACAGATTATAGTTCCCCTGTACTAACAATGTGACAGAGTATGAAGCTCTGATTCATGGGATACTGTTTGCTCTGAAGAAGAAAGTGAAAATTCTTCATGTCTTTGGAGACTCAGAATTAGTTGTCAGACAGGTAAGAGGAATATACTCTTGCAACTATAAAAGGTTATCAAATTATAGACACAGAGTGTGGGCTTTGATGCATTTAACATCACCCATGTTCCTAGAGAATAGAACCACAGGGCAGATGCACTTGCCCAGGCTGCCAATACACTGGAGCCATTATCTATATCAAGTCTGAAAAGATTTTCAGTAGAATTAGTATCTGTACCATCAGTACCTGATAATGTTACCAATCTTCAGGTCTTTGATGATGATTAGCACATCCTTGATTTCATCTCTAATAGGGATATATTTGATGCTCAGATCATAGATGAGAACAATGTGGAAGATCATGTTTGGGAAGAAGATGAAATATTAGAGTTGCCTAGCAACAGGATTCCCAAAGGTATGATTGAATTAGAAAGAGCCTTTGATTTGGATAATATGCTGAAACAGAAAGATCTTCCCAAGGCTGATGGAGGTTAATATTCACAAGTGAATATTGGACAAGACAAAGACAAGAGAAATGTCTTGATAGGTAAGGTTTGCACACTAGAAGAGTTAGAAGGAATAACTCAGGCCCTTAAAGATTACATCCATGTAATTGCATGGACTTATGATGAGCTGGAGACATATGACACATCAGTCATAACTCATACTATACCTCTCAAGCCAGATGCTAAACCTTTCAGACAGAAGCAAAGGCCAGTCAATGCTTTGCTTGAACCAATAATATTTGAAGAGGTCAAGAAGCTGCTAAATGTCAGGATAATATTTCCTGTGAGGCACTCCACTTGGGTGGCAAATCTAGTGCCAGTTAGAAAGAAGAATGGAGACATCAGGTTATGTGTGGACTTCAGGAACCTGAATAGAGCATCAGAAAAGGATAATTATCCTCTGCCCTCATTAGATGAAGTTCTACAGATTGTAAATGGAGCCAAAATGATGTCCTTCTTGGATGGCTTTTCAGGGTACAACCAAGTCATGGTTGACAAGATTGATAGGCTAAAGACTGCCTTCACCACAAAGTGGGGGATCTTTGCATATAGATGTATGCCATTCGGGCTGATAAACACTGGAGCAACATTCCAACGAGCAATGGACATAGCCTTCAGAGGCTTAATTGGAAAATGTATAGTCATCTACATGGATGACCTCACAGTATTCTCCAAAGAAAGGGGGAACCATGTAGCAGATCTCAGAAGTGTGCTGAAGAAATGTGAGGAATATGGGATATCCTTGAACCCCAAGAAATGCATATTTGGGTAACAACAGGTAAATTATTAGGCCACCTGATAACTGAAAATGGAATCATCATTGATCCTGACAGGGTGGAATCTATCATGAAAATACTTCCTGGAAGCAAAAAGGAACTTAAGTCTTACTTTGGAAAGATTAACTTTGTAAGAAAATTCATCATTGGTTTTGCAGAGATAGTCAGACCACTAAATGCTATGCTAAAAAAAGATGCCAAGATTGAGTGGACAGCAGAAGCTAAAACTACTTTTGAGGACATAAAGAAAGCCATATCAGATGCTCCTGTCCTCATCAGTCTAGATTACACAAAGGACTTCTACATCTATTCATTTGCCTCAGAGCATACCTCTGCAGTAGTATTGGCTCAAAGGAATGATGAAAAAGAAGAGAAACCAATTGCCTTCATGAGCTGTCCCTTCAAGGATGCTGAATTAAGGTATGTAGATGTTGAGAGACAGGCACTTGCATTGGTCAGGGCGGTAAAGAAATTTAGGCATTATATACTGAGAAGCAAAGTGATTACAGTGGTGCCTGATGTAGCAGTGAAGATGTTGCTCATGCAGAGTGAACTTGGTGAGAAAAGAGCCAAGTGGATTACTGTATTACAGGAGTATGACATGGAAATTACACCCATGAAGCTGGTAAGGGGACAGGCTTTGAGCCAAATGATATCTGAAATTGATCCAAACATCACAAGTCACCAGTATGTTATCAATGATAAGGACAATAAAGAGTGGTATTCAGATATCAAGCACATCTTGATTACTGGAAGATATCCTCCATGACTGCAGGCTTCACAGAGAAGAGCCTTGAAGATAAGGTCACAAAGATATATGATGAAAGGAGGAACCTTATTTAAGAAGAATTATGAAGGAATATACCTGAGATGCTTAGAAAAGCTAGAAGCAAATAAGGTTTTATCAGAACTACATGACAAGTTCGGAACTACACATGGATCAGCCCTGGCCACAACACATGCAATCCTCAGAGTAGGATATTATTGGCCCACTATTTTTAAAGATACAGCTGATCATGTTAAATGTTGTCATGTATGTTAGGTTGCTGCCAACAGAGAGAAATATGCTGCCCAACCCTTGTAGCCAGTGATGGAAGAGCGCCCATTTGCACAATGGGGCATAGACTTCATAGGACCAATCAATCCTCCATCATCCTCAAGCCATAGGTATGTTTAATAATTACTAATTATTGTACCAGATGGACTGAAGCTGTTAGCAGCAAGACTTCTACTACAGATGATGTTATTAAATTTTTGGAAAGCAACATTGTCACCAGGTATGGAACTCCTTATGCTTTAGTCAGTGATAATGGTTCTGCCTTTACTTCAACCAAATTGTCAAGTTGGGCTTTTGATCATGGGATCATACTTAAGTTCTCATCCAACTACTATCCCCAAGGGAATGGATTAGCAAAATCCACCAACAAGAATTTGCTAAATATCATAAGAAAATTAATAGAAAAGAACCCTAGGGAATGGAACTCATTTCTGAAATATGCCTTATGGGTAGACAGAACTAGAATAAAAACTGCATTAGGTAACTCAGCCTTCCAATTGGTATATGGGCTAGATCCTATCCTCCCTATAAACTTGAAAATTCCTACTCTGCAGTTTGCCCAAGAGTACTTAGGCATTGATAATAGACAAGAAGTCATGTTGCTTCAGCTGATGCACCTGGAAGAGAAAAGGAGTCAAGCAATTGACCAATTTGCAAAACATCAGGCTGTTGTCAAACACTGGTTTGACAAGAGAGCTAAAGTTAAAGCCTTCAAGATATCTGATTTAGTCCTGATGTGGGATAAAGCCCATGAGAGGAAAGGTGACCATGGTAAATTTGACAGATTATGGATAGGTCCCTTTCAAATTTTTGAGATACTAGGAGACAACACTTATAGGCTTAAGAACCTGACAGGTGAGGATGTTCCATTGCCAGTCAATGGATAATTCCTCAAACATTATTTCCAGGCCTAAGTGACTTCATGACAGTCATGTGTATCATAATGTACATTTGTATAGTTGTTTGTACAATTGTGTTTTGTTTGTTTTGTTTGTTTGTCTTGTTTTGTTTGTTGACTTTTGTTTTGGTTAGTCAAGATGATGCACTTCATCACCACAGAAAATAACTAAATTGTTAGGATTCAAGTGATGAGATCAGATTTAGACATAGGTTATGATTCATTCTAAGAAGTGTTCATGATCAGGTCTATGATATCTTTTCATCAGGGTGCCTTTCCTTGATCAAAGTGAATCAATCACAATGAAACACCTAACAGCCTTGTGTTTGTTGAAAATACGAGTATAGGTGTTAAGTGAAAAATCTAAAGGGACTCCCTTGCTACCAATACAATCTTCAACCTAAAGCTGCAAGTGACTATACCTTGTACAAATGAGCTGACATGATGATATTAGATACAAATTTTAAGAGAAAATCAAAAAAGAAATAAAATTAGGCCATCTAAGTAACTCTACCGAGGCTATGAACGCCTGCTGGCAGTGGGGCTCTACTTAGGGAGATTGTATAGATAACCTTGCCAGGGCTATAGATGCCTGCTAGTAGCAAGGCTCTATCGAAGTCGGCTATGAGGGATGATCTCCAACTATGTAGTTTAACACCAGTTACTTATGTTTTCAACTTGCTTTCAAGATGAGGATAATTAATCATTTGCACACACATGATCCTTTGTTAGCATTGTTACCATGAGGAAATTTTATCATTCAGAAGATCATGATGCTCATGCTTAGAAAGAATTAGAATATTATGGATAAATATGATCACATCACTTGAATCATTGGAATTTGTTTGTTTTCTTTGGTGGCAAGTTGTTGTGTGGTTACACAACACGCCCCATTTTGACTTGACAAAACAGGGACCCAACTTTTCACTTGGCTTGTGCTGTGCTTTTGGCGGTTTTGGTAAAAGTAAGTCATGCAGATTATTATGCAAGAAAGGCTGGGTAAGTCATCATCATGAGGTCAATTTTTCAAAGTTCATATTTCATTCCAATAACCTCATATTTGGAAAGAGCATCAAATTTCATGCAGGTTTACCTTTTACATCACCCTGATATTCATCAGGATGTGAAAGTTATGAATGGTCAAAGTTTGAGTCAAACCTGATATTTCCAAGGGGAGGATCATATTTCTTAAACATCAGTCATATTACAGAAGGTCATCCTGATCTAATTTATCACCTGATAAATCATGCGGTCCAAATGTCTGGACGTCAATTTTAGGTGATAGTGACCTTTACCCGTCAATAGCCTTATGTTTTCCGCGAGGATCATATTTCTCAATGTAACCCGATATTTTTGAATATCCTCCTGACGTGAAATATCCCCTTAAGCCATTATCTTGATGATGCCATTAGAGCCTGATAAACAAAGGAACAAACATGACGATGACATCATCATCACATTTACCTCTCGGGGGCATATTTCCTAAACATGATCCTGCTCCGATAACATGACAATGACATCATGATGCCTTAGCAATACAATGAGCGAATATCTGGATGATGTCATCCTGATATTCCTAAAGAGAGACGTTATATTTTATCCGTTCATCATCATCTTGTAACATCACCCGATATATTGCAATATCCTCCTGATGTATGAAACATGACCTGAGGGTGCGTTCATCACCCGATCTCATCGAAGATAGTTTTTTCTTTCGGGGAGGATCATCACATTGCACTCGGGGTGATATTTGTGAATATCACACCAATATTCGAACGTCACCTGATATCTAAAGTACCACCCCGATATTCATAAATCACCCCAACTTTTGAATATCATCCTGTCATGCGAATATCACCCCACTCCCGTTGCTGCCATTAACATTAAATGCTCACAGAGGTGGTAGGTGGTTCCTGCCGACCATTAAACCTGATGAAACACCTAGCAAAATCCTGAGTTTCTATACTAAGGATCAACAAATAAAATCTAATCTATCAGGATTTGCCCAAATTTCACCCTAATTGCAAAGTTAAAAGGTAATTCAATTGTCATTTTCACATTTACCTTGCGATAAATTTGTTTTCACAGAGCACAATCTTCTAAACCCTAATACCGACGATACTCGTACAGACCGACCTTACAGATAGGAGGAAGTGCGAAATCATCACCAAAATTAAAGGCATTTTCAAGAAACTGCTAGTATAATCAAGGGGATTTGCATAACCAGGTAAGTAATTGAAACCCTCATCCTGTTGCTTCTGCACATTCAGGTATGATGTTGTAGGTTCTAGTTGTATGCATCCTAGGATAAGTAAATGTTAAATTGTATTATAGGCATGATGATTATAGAGGTAATTGTTATCTGCATGCATGTGAATACTCGTTGTAAGACAAAATCTTGTTAATTGTAGATATCCATGGCTGACAAAAGGTTAGCTAAGTGTGATGTTGAATTCAAGAGGCCTATGTTCTCATCTCCAAGGGGTATCCTGTTCAAGTATGGTGCAATTACAGATACCCATCAAGGAAGCACCAATTTGGCGGCCTGGTCCACCAAAATGAATGATGAGAAGAACAGAAGCCCCCTGTTGGATGCAATATTCGTGTCTGGATTGTGGAATGCGGCCGGTTTTCCATACTCTATGGAGTCTTTTGAGTTGGTGGTTAAGTGTGCAAGGAACTATAATCCAGAGACTAGGCAGGTGGTGAAACATGGGAGAGTATATGCAGACCTGTCCATCAAGGGTCTCTCCAAGACATTTGGACTGCCATTGGGTAGGAAGGTTAACAGTGTGGACATGAAGAAATCAGAAGTTGAATATGAAAATAAGAAGAAACAGGCCAGGAAGAACATGTATCAATGGAGGGCCAAGAATAGCACATATCCGGCAACTGCCAAACTTCCTATGCACTTGTTTAAGTATGATTTTGATGAAGAGTATTAGTATATGATTGCACTACTTAGCAGGGTGACAGGCCAGCCTAATACTGGTAGTTTCAAGGATTGGATGTACGATATCATGATGATGTGCATATATGCAGATATCGAGCCACTATGGGGCGAACTAATAAGTGATGCTCTACATGAGCAACTGCTGAACCTGGGAGGTTCAAATTGTTCTTTTTATATGACATAATATATTGTCTACTCCTGTGCTTACAAAGGCACATTTGATGCATTAGTTACAGATGGAAAGCTTACAGGCACTCTCAATGCTATGCATATATGGGATCATCATCCCCAGCTACAGAGAGCTAACTACCTCCAAGATTACAAACTGGTCAATGATGCATTCTCTATGCATCTAGTGAGGACCATGGAGGAGGACAAGATAAAGAGATTGAGCATGGAGGCTCAAGAAATAATCTATAGGCATGGAGCCTGGTACATTCAATTTGCAACATTTTCATACATGAGGATTGAGGGCTTTGAAGGACACCCCCTCATGCTGCCAAGATACCCTACTGATGCAGTGGTATTGATGGAATTTATAAGACAGAGCTCCATAATGCTGAAAACATTCAAGGATGCTCAGAAAATACCACCCATCTTGTTTCTAGTAACCATTGGTCGGTATATGTGCCCAGACTCAGAGAAGATCAAGAACGTCATGGTTAGCTTGAATAAAATGCAGTTCCAGCCATTCCCAATGGTAAGGCCATATGATCCTTATGGGAGAATATAGAGAACAATAGGGAAACTGAATCATCAGGCACACCTGGAAGACTTCTGGGCTGATTGTGAATATGAGGCAGAGGCCAGAAGAAGAAGATACCAAAGGTTAACACTGAATCAAATCAAAACCTTTGACTGCATCCCTATTCCTCAACAATTGAAGAAGGATGATGGCAAGATAATGGCAGATGAGTATGAGGAGAAGAAAATATATAATGATACCATATCTGCACCTGACCTTACCATACAAGAGGACATTTCTTTGGATCCTTTCATTGCCAGGACCTTATAGCTAACCCAAGCTTGGGTTGATGAACAGATTGAGGCATTGAAGAAGAAAGGTGTTGCCATTACTATGGACAACAAGAGGAAGGGGCAGGCTATTCTTGATGAGGAATATGATGACTTTATAAATGAAAAGAGAAAAGCAAAAGGAGACAGACTACCTCCACAACAACAACAAAACAAAAGTCCAAGAAAGAGCATGCAGCAGAGGTAGTGATTGTTGGGACTCAAGAAGAGGGTCAATCCTCACAAAAACTAATAGAAGAAGATATCCTCATGGAGGAAGATACTGAAGAAGAGGAACCCCCTCTGTTATTCAAGAGAAAGAGAAGAGCCCCATAGGTGATGGTAGCTGCCACACCTAAGAAACTGAGAACCTCCATGAGGGGTGAAATAAAGCAATCCCTTATAACTTTGAGAGGGGCAGGTAGTGAAGTATTCCATAAGGAATTTCAACACAGTGTTCCACTTCCTACCATAGTAAAATTCAAATCTGAGCAAGCGAAAGAACAGATGAAAGAAACCTCACAAGTGTTTCAAGGACGTCATGTCTCATTGCATGATACAGTAGACTTATTTGATGATGAGGTAGTGAAGGATGTAGCTTCACAGAAGATGGAGACTCTTGCTGCAGGTATGCACATGAGTCCTCAAGGGACTCCATCAGGACGAACAATACTGGAGGAGATAAAGTAAGTGGAGGCTGAAAAAGAAAAGAGCCCAGAGAAAATAGCCCAAAAAATAGGGCTGGACACATTAGTTGCACAGGTGACAAGTCCTGTAGTGGTAGATTTGACAGATAAATAGGATGCAAGTCCTGAACATCTAGCAGGTACACCTAATAAAGGGCAACATATAGAAGAAGTGAAGATGGCAGAACCAGAAGGCCATGCTTTAGAAATAAGCCAACAAAGCTCACAGGATGCATCAACTGAACCTGCTATAGTAGAGGTTCAAGAAAAGAGAGTTGATGAGAAGGATATAATAGAAGATCCTGCTTCTAAAGTTCAAGAAGTAAGCAGTGCAGGTGCAGAACAAATACTAGCTTCAGAACAAATGCCAACACCTAAGGAGGATTCCGCAATATCCAGTGTGGTGAATGTACATCATGAAGAAGAGAAGTCAAAGGAGGATGAGGTAATGACAGGAAAGGATCATGATTATCATGTGGATGTAGCACAAGATCTTCCACCTCAAGATGATGCTCCTCTAGAAAAGGAAGTTCCTCAGTAGGAGGATATACCACAAAATCACATTCAGATAGAACATCATGAAGAACAAATGAGGAAATCACCTTCTCCATCACATATGTTGACAGATACAGGAGATCAAGGTGAACATCATGATGATGTGGAAAAACATGATCAGGTACCTCTATGGTTAGAAAAGGAAGTTAACACAGAGGTAGATTTTGAGATACAAGAATTTGATGTATCTACCTTATTTTCTAAGAATATAATGAAACCAAAGAGGAAGGCCAGAATGACTTCAGCCATTAAGAGAGACCCTACAACTGGTAGAAGAACAGCATAGGTAGCCATCCCTACTGTGGAGAAGGAGAAAGGTAAAATTACCTTAGAAGAATTTTAGATCAGCACAATAGACTTGGGATTTGCTAATGAAGACTAGGAGGGTCAGGAGGGCAAAGACATTATAGATTCTTTGACTCAGAAAGTGAAAAGGAAAAAAGAGAAAAATAAGCAACACAAAGAGCACATTGCTCAGTTGCATGCCTATATAAAGAAGTTGACTAATACTGAAGATACTTTAACTGAACATGCAATCCTATTGACTGCCATTTCCCAGGAAGAAGTAAATAAATTAGATCTCATGAAACATGAGTCATCTGTATTAAGGAAATTGATGCTATCCATATTGGATGTAGCAAAAGAAGTAATAAAGGCCTCTCTAAAGAGATGGAACTCCCTCAGTATCTCCAGGAAAAAGGTAGACAAATTGCAAATGGAGACAGGTAAAAGGTCTTTCCAATTGGAGAAGATATTAGATGTCCTGAGAGAAATAAAGAGGATAAATCCCCAACTGCTCATAAGTAAACAGGTACTGGATAATAACACTGCATTATTGATAGACATATGGTACAAGGATATCCAGTTTGAATGTGGTGTACTTAAAGGATGCAATAATAAATTGAGAGATCTCAGCATGAAAATGCATGATATGTTGGCTTTTGAAGCAAAAATTTTGGAAGCGTTGGAAGGAAAGGTAGAAGGAAAGATAGAGAATCAGGATGAAGAGTTTGCAATCAAAGCTCTACACACCAACTTCCAATCAATAGCTGATTTCACTTGATAGAGGAAGTCATAGATAAAATGATGAGAATTAAGATCAAGGTGGAAAACTACAATGAGACACTGGACAAAAGGAAAAACAAGTTGGAAAGTATCAGAGGTAAATACCAGGCCCATCAGCATGCCATCATCAAGGCAAAAGCTCAGGATGGTAGGGAAATTGATAGAATAGTCCAATTATATGAGAATGTCAGGACGATCATGCAGGCTCATATGCAAGGCTACGATCATGATGATGATGAAGATATGGCAAGCGATGATCATGATGCTCCTAGTGGAGATGAAGATGCATCATAAAGCAAATATCAGCATCTTATACTTAGTGAAAATAAGTATTTCAGATAGTTGCCAGCTGGCAACTTGTGCTATTTTTGATGTGGTTGACAAAGTCAAAGTTAATACTGACCGTAGATATTCATAGATAAATCAAGATCTGAAATCTTTTTGTAACAGATTCCTCACCTTGTTCTATAAAAGGTGCAGGAATGCCTCATTTTATTCATTCGAAACTTAATTGAAATCCGTCTGCTGAAATATTTAGGGCTCATTTCAAAGCTTTTTGTATACATCTATATCTTTGCATACTAAATGAATGAGAAGACTTGTTTGATTACAATTCATAGTAAATCTTGAGTAATCAATGTGTGAATTCTAGATATATGCTGTGATTTGCTATGTCCCTTGGAGTGCATATCCACTTGCATATGTTGTTTTCATACAATTCCTTTGAAGTTAGCATCAATTGTATCTAGCTATGGAATGTCCTGGTGAACATATGGTTTGGTTTTCTTCTCTTCATGACTGTATTTGATGTGCATGTGGTTCAATAGCTGAAGGTTCAACATTGATTTGAAGCATTTCTTTCAATTTCTTTTAAATTTCAGAACATTTCACTATCATAATTGCAAATAACTGATAATCTCAAGAAAATAACACAAAATATGTAGATATCTCGTAGATAATAGTATATCTTTAGCATATTTAGAGACAAAGCATGTATAATTGGTAAATATCATGATAAGATTTGAATATAACTGGATCATTTGATTAAATAACTGTATAAAATGACCTCTCTGTGAAGAATCTTTGTAGAAACAGTGTCATGATGATGAACTTCATGTAAGGCCCCAAAATGGAAACAACAATGCACATCAACCTCTAAGTAACATCAGACGATTAAGACCTAATCACCGGAGACTTGGGATCATGAATTCTCTGAATTCATCGTATCTTTCGAGATGAATAAAGGTTAATGTGTACTTTTATTCTATGTTTGTTTGTGACTAACATCATGACCAAAACTACCCTATTCACCTGTCGGTGGCCTTATCATTTGTTGTAATTTAATTTTTCAACTCATTTGACTTTTTTAGTTAGTTGCAAATTTAGGGCTTTAACATTATAATTAGCATTATAGTATGGGGTTTAGGGTTCTAAAATGCTCTGAGTTTTAAATTTTTAAAGGGGGGTGAGGCTTGTTTCAAATTGTCCATATAAGAACTATAACAAGGCACATCTCACAATATATGGTCAAAAAGTCAAATCAACAAGTCAAAAAGTCAACCTGTAGTCAAACTAGTCAAACTTGTATTCTTCAAACATGTCGAAGGAGGCTATTTTTTTTCTTTTTCTCATAACTTTGTCATATGGGGTCAAAATTGTGCATGAAAGGTCTCGTTGGAAAGCTGGAAGGATGAACTACGCAATAGTGGAGAAATTATCAGGTGACTATACCATTTTGATGCCTTTTTTTTGTAGTCAAAGTCAAACTTTCTTTCAAACTTCAATCGAACATAACTTTTGCATTTTTTCACGAATTTTTTTTTAAAAGTGCATAGAATTTCTTCTAGAATTTGTTCATGCAATCCATTTTTCTATATTAGTTCATCATAATCAGATTTTACCAGATTTCATCTTTTTCACATAGCTTTCTTCTTGTGCAATTTTACTTGGTCTTTTTCGATTCTGTGTCTTGGAGGTGAATCAAAGGAGTTGGAGCAGCATTTAGATCAGTCACAACAGCAACTTGGAAAGCAAAAAATAATCAGGTGCACTTGTTTCATCTTTCATCTCTTAATTATTGTTTGGAAACAAACTTCAATTTGGGCTCTAAAACAAATCATTGTTTTCATCACACATCAAAATTGGGTTAAAACAAACAAGTGTCTTTCTTCACATTTGGCTTTGGATCTAAAAAGAACAAGTGCTTGAATTGTTTGCTTACACACATTTCATTTCTAAGGGTCAATTAGCAACTGCTAGTGTGAATCAAGTGATATCTCACTTGGTTTTCTTTTGTTTACCCTATCTAGGGAGGCCTTCTTGGAGACACACCACTCCAAGGGATGACCTCAATCGAGGCTGATTTGAAAGACACCCTCATTGGGAGTTGTAAAATCTTGTCACTCTTGGCTAAGCCCCAAAGAATTTTATACCTTTGGGAAGTGAAGGTGAAGGGTGGGTTACCCCTTTCTCCTGGCTGTGTGACAAGATTTCACTTTCAATCCATTTCCCTAGTCAGCCTTGTGCAACCTAGACTAAGACCTAATTGGCCATACCCTACCTGACTAGTTCTAGGGCTTGTTGATGTGTCTTCCACGTGTGCTTGCTTAATCATCACAACATTTCATTTTCAAATTCAAATTTTCTTATGTGTCTTGCATGAGTGAATTGTGTGTGTACATGTGTAATTCATTATTTGATCATTGCCAAATCAAGCTAAACAAGTCATTCTACACTTTCTTTCCAACATAATCATCATTGTCATATCCAATCAAATTTCTTCCCAACTCAATCCCATCATTCCACATCATCATCTTAATCCTAGTTAACACTTGTCAAAATGGTCATAATCCTAAGCAAGCCTAATCCTAATCCAAAGCCCAAGGTCATACTTCAAGGAGTCCCTCCTAATCATGATGACAATGCAAAACCTTACATACTCTGAGGTAACCCAAAATTTGTTTCTAGTGATGATGAGAACTTTATAGATCCTAGAGATGATGAGGATCTTGTAGATTTTGAGGCATACTTGGAAGAACAGACTGAAGTCCAAAAACTTCAATCTATGTGTAACTCAACCCCAACACAAGAGCAAAAGATCATAGCACAAGAAATCCAAGACCTCATTCAAACACTTCACGAGGTACCCCAACCCCTAGATCAACAGATCATACAAAGATTCCAAGCCCTCATTCAAAATTTTCAACAAAACCAATCACCACAAATACAACAACTCCTAGCCGAAGTCCAACAACTCATGAAATATCCATCTACATCACAACAAGCACATGTCAATCTAAGCCACCCCTTGAAACAAGATCAAATGTTCTCAAGCTCTAATGATACTCTTGACAAGTGAAATACGACCTTAAGTTTGGAATCATACACCACTCCATCTACTAGTCCTCCATCATCATCCAAGAGAATGCCTATATCAAAGCCTACTAGTCCTACATCAACATCAGCATCAAACCTTTCAAGCTCTAATCCATCAACCAACAAATCCTCAAATGATTTTCTTGAAAGATTCTTTACAAAATCTAAAAGAAAAAGAAAAGCTATAGAGTTATCCAAATCCATTAAATCCCTTTAACCGTCCATCCGACCAAAGTCCAAGCCCTAAGTCTAATCCATCCAATATCCCTCTTGCCCTTCCACCATGGGATCTATCTACTCCTAGTCCTAATCCACCTAATCCAATTAGCCTTCCACCTAATCCCAATCATGAGCCTTCAGCTTCCATCACCCCTCCACCTACAAAGGATGTGATCCAAGGGCCACTAGCAAGGAATAAACCATCCCCATGTCAAGAAACCATTGATGAGCCTACCAAAGAACCTTTGAATGCCCTTCCTACTTCTTCAACCCCATCATGTGGGTCACAACCCCTCGTGCATACTGAAAATTTTCCTCCCATGAGTTCATTTCCCTTTCATGTTGTTGACCAAGAGCCTATCCAAGAGTCATCCACTTCTATTCAAGCAAACCAAGAGGTATGTCAAGATCACAATCCTAAGCATGTGGAAATATCAAGCCTTCATCTAAATCAAGATCAAAGCATCTCTAAGTTCAACTCATCCATGACCTATATATTTTCTATGATCAAGGTATTGTTTATGATCATGACCCTATTCGTGAGCAAATTTATCCCATTCATAGCTAAATTAATCCTATTTATGCTCACATTTGTGATCAAGATTCTGTATATGATCATGAAAACCATGATGATCCTCTTAGCCAAACTTTATGCATTTCATGATCAAAAGCTTATCACTCCACCTACCCCTATCCATAATTCCACAACATCCATTTCCCTTGATGAGACACATGCCTCCCAAGTACACATTGAAGATCAAACCAATAGCTTGGATCTACATGCACATAATCAAGATCCTATTGATCCTTCCACCTCAACTATCAACCCCATTTCCAATCCACCATCATATCCACTTGGTCTATCCACCTTCATTCAGGAATGTTCCTCCCTAGGAACACAACCACCTTTATCCACTTCACCTTCTCCACCCAATAAGGAGCTCGTGTCTAATGTTCAAACTACACCAGTCCCATTATCCACTACATACTCCAAAACATGAACTATCAAGGTAAAGGATTGGGACTTCATGAACAAGGTATTTTGGAGCCAATTCATGTCAAGGTCCCTCCATGCTCATATGGCCTTGGATATACACCCCAAGGTAAACAATATAAAGACATTGGTAATTCCTCCATTCCTCCTAAGTCCACCACTTTCCATCACAAATCTTATCATACTGCCAAAACATACGTTGCCATTCCACCTCCATCATCTTACAAATGTCAAGAGCATGTGACCATACATCTTCCACCATCCAATTTGCCTCCACTTCTTCCAACTCCTAATATCCCTCCATCTACTTTACCACCACTTCTCCTAATGCCAAATCCATCCATTTACAGATTCGCTCACACTCCTAATCATGACCAACAAATACACATATTGTCTAAAAATAAAGCTTTTACTCATTCTACCTATCCCATGGGATTCAAAAATACAAAAATGGATGCCTCTATCCATAAAGTTAAAAATACTAAGGATCCTAATGCCTTAGGGCACAAATGTGAAAAATTAAAGCAAGATATATCTAAGAAGCTATCCAAGCCTGCACCTTCACAAACAAAGTCCAAAAGCAAAATGGTTTGGGTCCCTAAGCAAAAAGAAAGCAAGTCAAATGAGGCATCCACCTCTCAAAAATCCCAATCATCCCCTTCCATTCAAAATTACCATTTCACTCAAAAGTCTCAAATTTCTCCAATCCACAAGCAAAACAAAAATTATAAAAATAATAAGTCTATGTGGGTACCTAAAGCACTCCATCAACCATCCCCTAAGAAAACATCTCCATTGCTTCCTACACCACCTCCAAATCAAAAGCTTAAATGTCTAACATGGTGTGTGCAACCATTGGTCATGGTTCCCTTTCATTCCAAAACAATTCCACATACCTCCATCACCCCATCTTTCAACTACTATCCTACATATCTTCCTCATCACTTTCCTATGGTCCATTCTTTTGGATAAGTCTTTTATCCATCCTTTTGCATAAATCCTACATAATCCACATCATAATCCATTATCCACTTACTCCATCTACCTCTTTCATGTCATCCCTTACCAACATCTATGAGCATAATGACATTTGACATGGTCCATCCATCTAATGGGACTATCACCTTTCATGGAACTAGACACTTGAGTCCCTCCTATCCTTCTCCTATCAAAAATGTCAAAAAATTAAAAAAAAAATCAAAATAGTAAAGAGAAATCCCTTCATCTAACAGTGAAAACCCGGTAAACAGGCGCCTTGGATAAGTACCATGATAAAAACCTGGCAAATAGGAGTCATGTGTAGGTTGATCTTCTATGTCACTTACACTTGGGGGCACATTGTCTCATCCACACTATTTATCCTATCATATCACTTTCTATCATTTTCCACCATTTCCATCCTACTTGCCATCTTTAGCCATCATACATACCTATCATATTGAGTCAACTTATCCTCTCTTCCTCCTTTTGATCTTGATAAAGATTGGGGGCAAATTATTGACACATGTTTTGGATATCTTTTGATACACCTCATCCTTCCAAACAAGCCTATCATTATCCTATTGTCATAAGCTTTGTCATTGAAAAATCCTATGCATTACACCTAGATTGGGGCATGTTATTCCTATGCAACATAGTCTTTGGAGATCACATCCTTGCTCCTTTATGATGCATCTACCCCATTCACTATTGCCTGTCCTTTTATCCACCCCTTTATCATGAGCCTTCTATCCCATAAATTATCGCCTATCCATCATCCTACATTATCCTTGCACCTAGACTTGGTTTTCCCTTGTCATTGGTAACTAGCACACTCAATTTGTCATCCAATGCCATTCCCCAAAACATTTCAAAATTGAAATACAAAAAATGGAAAAAGGTCCTGAAAAAATCTAAAAAAATCAAAACATTCCAAAATAAAAAAAAATCAAAATATTTCCAAAAATCCAAAGAAATCAAAACATTACAAAACTCCAAAAAAATCAAAACAAAGTAAAACTAAAAAAAAAAAATCCCAAAAATCCAAGCAATAAAATCAATTATCAAATCATCATTCAAACAAATTCTTCCAATTCATTCAAATCCAATCATCATCATTCAAATCATTACTTCAAATCAAATTAATCAATTCTTCCAATCAATTTTCATCAAAATCAAATCATTCAATCAAATTCCTCCAAATCCAATCACTTCTTCTAATCAACTCAATCCAATCAATTCAAATCAAAATCAATCAAATCATTCCAAGCAATAAACTTAAATGCAAATCATCTTTAATCCATACCAATCAAGTCAAATTATCCAATTGCATCCTTGGTTTTGTTCCAATCTTGCTGTCAACCAAATCAATCAATCAAGCATCATCATAATAAATGGGATTTATCATCCCCAATCCTAGTGTTGTTCTTGGGATATATTGTTCCCATATCAACAACACAATCCTCACGTTGTTCTCGGGATAAATCATTCCCACATCAACAATGCTATCAATCATCATCAATCAATCAATCACTTAATCATTGGTTTACAGCTTGACAGGGGCAATACCTTGTTTATTTTTGAATCATTTGTGCATGCTTGCTTGCTTGCTTGTGTGTGTTATCATTTTTTGCTTGCATTTGTATCACTCCCAGCTAATATTCATATCTTGTATCTGGACAAGGTTGTATTACGCTCGAGCATGAGACAGATCATCACGTTGGTCCTTATACCTTGGTGCATAACGTCTAGTGCTATATCAAACATCACGGTTGCTCACTTTCATTGTAGCATAACACATCCTTCCCTTTCTTCTATCCATTCCCTTACCTTTCTTCCTTAATCAATCCCTTTCATTTCAAGAGTCTACCCATGTTTGTCCAACCTGCCTATCCTCTCAAGGGGGCATCATCATCATCATCATCATATTCTTCTATCATCTCATTTCTTCATCCTATCTTTCAATCATCATCTTTTTTCTTCTATCCACACCTTAGCTTCTTTGAAATGATGTTACTCGACATAAATCTCATCATCTCAAACATCACCTCAAGGAGGGGCAAAATGTAGACACTTAAAATTGTCCATACCTTGCAACATGTTGTGTCCTAGGTCCTTGCATAATCTCACTTATTATCCCACTTGATCACCTTTTCAATTAATTAAATAAACCTCTTTATTTAATTAATCCCTCTTCACATCTCCCAAAACAATTCAAATTAAATATTTGAATTAATCCCTCACTTTTACCACATTGCAACATGTGTCACATGACTACAACTCTTCTCATGCACAAATAATTTAAATAATTTTATTATTTAAATTATGAGATTCCCCTCAAATCTTATTTTTTGCCCCACTTATTTGTGTGTCATAAGCATCTTTTCTCTCAAATAAATAAAAGAATCCCACTTATTTCCTCTCATCCTATTTTTAGCCTCATGTCATAACCCACTTAATGTGCGTCATAGGCACTAAATTCAACTTTTAATCCTAGCCCTACACATCACACATTTGACTTTTGATCTCAACCATCTAATCCTATCAACTTTTTCCTATAAATCAACTCTCATCCAAGCTATTTTTAGGCATTGAGTTTCAAGTAACTTTACGCTGTCGAAATCCCAATTGAGCTTTTGCATCATGCATCTATCTATTTTCTTCTATCATATTCATCTTTCTGTTATGTTGCGAAAGTGGGCAATCAACAACCCTTCAACATCATGCATCCGCATGCAAGATCGAGAAGAGCCATGGAGATCAATCCAACATAGCATGGATTCAATTTGCTTTGCATTTTTGTTTTCGTTTTCATTCTAGTTTGTCCTTCATGGTGCATAGTTAGGGTTTTAGTTAGTTTTCTATTTTGAATACTAAATTTGATTTTCCCTAGCTACACTTTGATATTAGAATATTTAACTAAATTTATCTCTAGGATTACTCATGAGAAAGATAAGTGTGAAAATTCCTCTTCTGTTAATGCCTTAGAATTGATAGCTAAAGAATATGATGATGTTGATGATTCCATAAGTTATCCTACTTCTCCTATAGTTGAATGTCTAAGAACCTTAGATGAGAAGACTATGGATAGCTCTACTGTGGTTGTAAATTCAATTCCCTTAGACATCACTAATGATACAACACCTAACCTTTCTAATAACATTGTACCTTCTTTTCATTCCAATGCTCTCCTTGGCCAAGATGAAGCATCAGTGAATGAGGAAAGGTCTCTCACATTAAAACCTTTAGGGATAGATGTTGGGTACAATCGAAAGGAAAATAATGTTAACTCAATCTTCACTAATAAACTTATTCCACCCACTAAGGGGTTACTTGATAAAGGTAGCAATATTCCTAAGATGGTTGTGCGGGGGCACCTAGTGCATCTTCTTGCTTCAAACCAGTGATTATGGTTCAAGATGATTGAAAACCACCTCGACCCCCGGATTACATTCTAAACTATGCACGACAAATCACTCAAAGAAATCAAGGTGTTCAAAATGTGATTACTCACACATACAACACCCATAATAACAAGAAAAGTAAGAAGGTACCTCATGTGCCTGTCTCTCTTCCATGTTCTCAACCTATGCTTCCTCTGCCACCTTGTCTTAATCATAAAAGTGGTCAAGAATATGATCTTGTTGAGCAGCTTCACACTACTCCAGCTAAGATCTCTCTTTGGGATTTAATACAAGCATCACCTACATGCCATGGAATGCTCCAAAAAGCTTTACAAAAGGTGATTGTACCACCTATTGTTAAGCCAAATGATGTAGCAGCTCTGTTAGATTGTATGCATGCCACAAAAATGGATATTATGTTTCAACCACATGAATTATCGTCAGCCAAAGTTCAAAACCAATATGATCCTCTTATAATCTTTGTCATGGTAATAAAAGGTTGATAAAATGAGTTATGATTGACAATGGATCGACTCTTAATGTTTGTGGTATTAATTTGTTACATAGCATTAAGGTTGATACCTCTTTGATTAAACTAGATATAATTAGCATTTGTGGCTTTGATAACTTTGGTAGACAATCCCTGGGTACTATAACTTTACCTGTAAAGTTGGGACCCATTACATTATCTATCCTTTTTCATGTCATGCCTAGATTGATTTCATATAATATGATCCTTGGTAGATCGTGGATCCATGCCATGGAGGTAGTCCCATCTACCCTTCATAGATCAATAAAGTTTATTTATCAAAACAAGCCCTACATCGTGGAAGCCGATCCTGAACCAGATAACTGTTTACATATAGAAGCACGAAAACAAGTTTACAATCATATGAGATTAAAAAATTTACAAGCCAATTCATCAATGCCCCTTGCCATAAATAATGTTTCACATGACTCTAAAACATCGAATGCACTTTTTGGTAACAATTGGGGTTCATTAGATTTTAATCGTTGCAGTGTAGGGGAATATAAACTCACTAACTCTGACAGATCAAAAGTCGCATCGATATCATCTAAGAAATCTTTGGAAATACCTAAGAAAACTAAAGCCTCCTTGGTAGAAAACAAAGACAATACTCTTACTTATACTACAAATTATGATACCCACAAGGCTACACCATCTTCTAAAGAAATGGACTCTCTATATGGTTGTGGATTTTAGATTTTGTACAAAAATGGTGACTATATAGGTAATGGATGTGGTGTAAATCAATAAGGAATTAGAGTACCTTTACAAGTTGCTGGAATTAATTACACAACTGGTATTGGATACCATTCTTTAAATCTCACCAAAGCCTCTTGTCATCCTAAACTTACTGTCAGTACAATATTAACAAGACCGAAATGACATGCAAGATATCCTGGGCTGATAGACAATAATTGTCTGTCAAGAAATATCCCATTGAAACAAGTATTTCTCCCTCTTTAAGCCACACTCATTGTAGCAACTATTATAGTTGCTCTTAGGGGTGGCCTCCTCTTAGATATGTATGTTCTTAACATTGGGATGAATCAGATAAGTATTTCTAACCCTTTACCTCTGTGTTGTGTTCCCCCCGTGATGTGTTGTGTTATTTAAGCCTCTTTGGATGACCCTTGATACTCTTGTAAGGTCAAGGATACTGGGAGACCACCTCTATTGTGACCATTCTTCTATTTGTATCATCATTCTTCTATCTTGTGATGCAGAGGCATCCACACTAAAACCCTGACATACAGCATGTATGTCCGCAACCCTTCATCATCATCATATTTCCCTTAACACTGTCAGCATCATCATATTTTCTCTGCCGACCGATATCCTCCTGCAGACAAACCTTCGACTCTTCGTCTGTCAGCAGCATCATCATATTCGGCTATCGGCAGCATCATCATATTTGGCAAGCGCAAACATCCTCCTGACGATTATTGTTCATCTCCTTATCACCTATCGGTGAGAGATGGTTCATCGGCCAAGGGGAAATGTCTTACCCCCGATGACTAATGTCACCCCGATGAATATATCGGTCGTATACCGATCGGCCAGACTTGGCTTATCGGCTGGACTCCAACACTCTATCCCGATGTCCGATATCACCCCGATATCTCTTTTCATCGGTCAGGTTGCCTATCGGCAACACTTCTTCTATCGGCCAGGCCGAAAAAGGTCTCCCCGACGCTATTACTCCTACCGATGCCAAAACACTTAACGTCAGCAGGATAAATCTACATCGGGTGATATTCGCAATATCCTGATGACGACAACCTCATGCACCTTTCCTTCGATGCTTACGTCACCTCGATATCCTGATGACGATTATCCTGATGACGATGACGTCACATGCAGCTCCTCCAATATCCTGCTGTTGGCCAAACTTAACATTATCGGCCCGCGAAGGAATTGTCAACCCGATCTTCTACCTTATGCCGATACGCTCCTCTTCGGCAACACCTGATGATGATCACCCCAATGAACTTTCACCTTATGCAAACGATTGCATCATGCTCACCTTCATCTACTCGGATGACACCTGAAATAACTGCAGGATATACACAGAAATATCCTGATGATGCCGTTCTGACGAATTTCCAACCTTAGCGAACTTTCACCGTTCCGATCCACTTCCTGGACAACTTTCCAGACTCTAACTACCAGCATGACCTAGCACATACCCATGCTAGGGTTCTCAACACCTCTCAACTGTGATCCTGCACACCTGCATGCAAACAAACACAAAATGCAGACTAATCCCTAAACTACTGTACATAGCCATTCCACCGATTCGACGAATCAACCGGTGGAATGGATCAGCGAATCCATGAAACCACCAAAACAGCAAATCGATCACATAATGGAATCCAAAACAGAGAATTGACACAACAGGATCTCTTTATTGATTTCAAAAGATGCAAATACAATATTCAATCTCTCTCTGCAATCTAACTCCTCTGCTCCATGTCTAAAACCAACCGATCCTCATGCATAAATAGGATCTCCTGCGAGTACTACCACTCGATTCCCAGCGGCTGGGAGATTCCAAGCGGCTGGGAGGATCCAACCGAACATACAGCATAACAGCTGTCCTAACAACCTAGCTAAAAATAGTAAAGTATGGTCAACATGACCTTATTACATGCATTGGTCTTACAAGACCTTCTTGGAAACATTAACAAGACTTAAACTAACTAACTGCCTCATGGAGGCCAGCTGTCAGGTAGGTGCTCCTGCACCATACTCCCCAACAGAAAAGAACTCATGTCCCATGAGTTTGGTTGTGGAAGTCCTCCACCTTTACACTTTGTCATGTCAGTGTTCTGACCTGTTCCAGCTTTGTCCTCTGCTGTCTCTTGGCTACTCCAAGACTTCTGAACTGTAACTTGCTTTCTTGCAAGTAAATCCTCATGCCTGTCAATGTAGGCCCTTCTCTCACATACCTTGTGTTTGTCAGGTTGTCTGACTAGAACCTCTGTCTGAACTGCCTCTTGAATTTCTGCAATGTTCAACTCTGTCTTCCTTTCAACCTTTATAGGACAAACAATAGTCCCAACTATGACAACATCCTTGTCATTCCTCTCAACTGGTTGCTGTTTGCAAACCTGTTTCTGAACCTGCTGCTGACCTCTGTCAGTCACAACTGAAACTTTCTTCAACCTGTTGTCCTTAACAACTCCTTTCCCTGCAGTGTCCTCAACTGCCTTTATGCCTGCTCCTATAAGCATCTGCACAAATTCCTTTTTTCCCACTAAAATGATTTTGGCTACCCCCTGTGCTGTAGCTGCTTCCTGTAATGGCATCAACATAATAGTTTTCCCATCTTTCTTGATGGTATAGGTATTAGCATACCCATCATACAGTACCCTCCTATCAAATTGCCATGGTCTACCTAACAGTAGGTGACAACATTCCATGGGCAAAATGTCACACAAAACTCTATCATGATATGCTCCAATCTGAAAATCCACATATGCCTGTTCATAGACAAAAAGTGATTGACTATCACTCACCCAAGATGCCTTGTAAGGGTGATGGTGTGGAATCCTTTCCAAATTCAGTTTATCCACCATTTCCTGAGATACCATGTTGTCTGTTGAACCAGTATCAATGACAACCTTACATACCTTACCTTTGCTCTTGCATGTGGTCTTGAAAAGAGCTCTTCTTTGCATCATATCCTTTGATGTCTGCAAACTAATTCTCCTTAGCATCAATGCTTCTCCCTCCTCAGGATATCCATAACCGTCAGGAACTCTATCTTCTTGATAAGTGTTTGAACTTTGTACACTTTGCTCTACTTTCTCTTCTTGCACAAGTTGTGCTCTCTTGTCATTCGTTCTATCATTTCTGGATGATGAACCTTTGCTTTCTGGACATTTGAAAAATGGATGTCCAAACTCACCACAGGTGTAACACTTTCCTGAAAATGTAGTAGAACCTCTACCACTTCCAAATCTACCTCTATTACCTTTCCATCCACCTCTGAAATCAGACTGTCCCTGTCCTTTACCAGTGTCTTCTTGACCCTCATTGGTTTGCCTTGTTGTAGGGGCTAATCCTCTTCCCCTCATATTGCTGCCTCTTCCTCTCATGGACTTATCTTGTCCCCTATTCATCTTTTCTTCAATCCTGATTGCCATTTGGTAACAATCTTCCACACTCTTAGGGTTAGCTAAAACTAACTCATCCTGTATGTTCAATCTCAAACCAGCCAAGTACCTAGCCACCTTTTCTACCTCATTCTCATGATGACCAGATCTCATACTCAATTTATAAAACTCCTCAGTATATGCCTTCACATCCATTTCCTTCTGCCTTAAAAATTGCAGCTTCTTAAACATCTGAATTTCATAATCCCTAGGCAAGAATTTACCTTTGATCCTTGCTACCATTTTATCCCATGAAGTGATCTTTGACTTTCCTTGTTTCCTTCTCTCGGATTGTACATAATCCCACCATACCAAAGCATGACCTCCTAACTTGGTCTTTGCAATCTTTACCTTCTGATCCTCAGCAACATCTTCACATTCAAAGTGATTATCAAGTGCAGCAATCCAATCCAGTAACTCATCTTCATTCAAACTTCCATTATACTTGGAAACATCAACGTTTACCTTAGGTTTATCACTCTGCACTGCCTTTAATAGTTTTGCAAATCTCTGGTCTTCAGCATCCAGATCTTCAGCTACCTCTTCATACTCTTCAACAGTATCTTCATCTTCTTCAGACTCACTGTCTTCCACTTCCCTCTTTTTGTTCTTCTCCAAGGCTACAAGCCTGGCTTGAAGTGCTTCAGCAAGCTCCTTCATCTTCCTCATCTCTCTGGCATGTTTTTCCTTCATCTCCTGCAATTCCCTTGCAGTACCACTACCTTTCGGAGGCATTTTGTCAACCTCTCACTCCTCTACCTCTGTCCTTTCAGTGACAGAATCAACTCTATCTCTGCCCTTTCGGTGACAGAATCAACACACAACAGTCCAGACCTTTTGCTGAGCTCTGATACCACTATGATGCAGAGGCATCCACACTAAAACCCTGACATACAACATGTATGTCTGCAACCCTTCATCATCATCATATTTCCCTTAACACTGTCAGCATCATCATATTTTCTCTGCCGACCGATATCCTCCTGCAGACAAACCTTCGACTCTTCGTCTGTCAGCAGCATCATCATATTCGGCTATTGGCAGCATCATCATATTTGGCAAGCGCAAACATCCTCCTGACGATCACTGTTCATATCCTTATCGCCTATCGGCGAGAGATGGTTCATCGGCCAAGGGGAAATGTCTTACCCCCGATGACTAATGTCACCCCGATGAATATATCGGTCGTATACCGATCGGCCAGACTTGGCTTATCGGCCGGACTCCAACACTCTGTCCCGATGTCCGATATCACCCCGATATCTCTTTTCATCAGTTAGGTTGCCTATCGGCAACACTTCTTCTATCGGCCAGGCCGAAAAAGGTCTCCCCGACGCTATTACTCCTACCGATGCTGAAACACTTAACGTCAGCAGGATAAATTTGCATCGGGTGATATTCGCAATATCCTGATGACGACAACCTCATGCACCTTTCCTTCGATGCTTACGTCACCCCGATATCTTGATGACGATTATCCTGATGACGATGACGTCACATGCAGCTCCTCCAATATCCTGCTATCGGCCAAACTTAACATTATTAGCCCGCGAAGGAATTGTCAACCCGATCTTCTACCTTATGCCGATACGCTCCTCTTCGGCAACACCTGATGATGATCACCCCAATGAACTTTCACCTTATGCAAATGATTGCATCATGCTCACCTTCATCTACTCGGATGACACCCGAAATAACTGCAGGATATACACAGAAATATCCTGATGATGCCGTTGTGACGAATTTCCAACCTTAGCGAACTTTCATCGTTTCGATCCGCCGAACCTCCTGAGGTGATCCGATCCGCTTCCTGGACAACTTTCCAGACTCTAACTACCAGCACAACCTAGCACATACCCATGCTAGGGTTCTCAACACCTCTCGACTGCGATCCTGCACACCTGCATGCAAACAAACACAAAATGCAGACTAATCCCTAAACTACTGTACATAGCCATTCCACCGATTCGACGAATCAACCGGTGGAATGGATCAGCGAATCCATGAAACCACTAAAATAGCAAATCGATCACACAATGGAATCCAAAACAGAGAATTGACACAACAAGATCTCTTTATTGATTTCAAAAGATGCAAATACAATATTCAATCTCTCTCTGCAATCTAACTCCTCTGCTCCATGTCTAAAACCAACCGATCCTCATGCATAAATAGGATCTCCTGCGAGTACTACCACTCGATTCCCAGCGGCTGGGAGCTTCCAAGTGGCTGGGAGGATCCAACCGAACATACAGCATAACAGCTGTCCTAACAACCTAGCTAAAAATAGTAAAGTATGGTCAACATGACCTTATTACATGCATTGGTCTTACAAGACCTTCTTGGAAACATTAACAAGACTTAAACTAACTAACTGCCTCATGGAGGCCAGCTGTCAGGTAGGTGCTCCTGCACCATCTTGCCTCTCCTCCATTTTTATTGTTGTGTGTCATGCCTTAGGGGCATAGCGTTATGGTTGGTGACCTAGGGGCACCTTCCTACGTGACGACCCTAAGGCACTTGTTCTCCTCTCTTGATTTATTGTTTACCTTCTTCTAGTGGTTCTATCTAGCTGGCGGATGATGAAAAACAAATAAGACTGATAAGGACCAAGTGTCCCTTCAGCGAGTAAGAAAAAATGGACCTAGTCCATACATGACGATGGGGTTGATATATATATTATTTGATGCTTGGCGAGTAGAATCACTCTGTGTGATATTTTGATGATGTCTTATTTTTCTTAACAAACCATAACAATATTGCTGCTCCATGCACTTTGTATATCTTGAGTCTTGCCTTGGTTACACTTAGTTCTGAGATCTCTATAGTATAGCCCCATAGTTGTACTTAGTTTATGATCTGTAGTATAACCTTGGCTCTTGATGTGATTATTTTCATGCATTGTTTTTGATCATGTGATGTGGTTATTATCTTATAGAAAGATTTCTAACCTCTCTTCTTGCAGGAAATTATGTATCTGTGGGAACATTCAGTGATCATAAAGTGCATGTCACCTTTGGGGGAATGGGCTTTGCATGAGCTCTTGTTCCCTTCTGTGTTTCCTCTCTATCTTAACGTGCTTGATATCAGTACATGATATCAACCATCTTAAGGTGAGGACATTGTTGGGTGAATATTTTGTCATCAACTCACTAAAGACAAAATGGTTTTATCAACCTCAATGTGATGAGATAAGTCTCTCCTCTTAGTAAGGGGAGGTTCCCTCTGATTGCAAGCTATTACAAACTAATAACTGATAAAACTTATTTACACTAAGAACTATATTTGGGGTGATTCCATTCCATCATACTCTCTTTTTTTTAGAATATATGTTTACACTATGAAAATGATTTCAACAAAACTAATAATATGCGGAGAACTATGAATTACCACAAAACCCATAGACACACAAAGTCTTCCATTGTTTCTTTTACCAACTTAAAATAAAATGATTTGGAGTAAAGTGCAGCCCAAAGTCTTCACTTATACGCCAAGATGAGATAAATAGATCAAAGATAACAACTTGCAGCACAAAGTCTTCAAGCTATTTCTCATTCACAACAAAACATAATTCTCACAAATGATTTTATAGCTCAAAGTCTATTAAAATCAGATTTAGAATACTCCTCAATCACTTGAAATAAACCCTCACACTTCAATTACTTATCAAAGATAATATGATAGCAAAGACATAAGAACAATTCTATCATAAAACAAATTACTCCAAGACAAAGATTGGAATTGAACTTGCTCTCATATTTGAAAATTGATTTTTACAAATAAGCACAAAGTCTTGACTTGCTTTTCAATTCAGCATAGTTTTCTTGCAATAAATAAAAGATAAAAGATTACAAAGAGGCCCCCTTTATTTATAGGGTGAGGCCAAGACCTAATCTAGGAAAACATCTAACTACTTTGACTTATTCAACAAAAGAGTCCTTATTGACTTAGGACTTCCTTTGTTTACACATGTAATTATATCTTTGAAAAGTACATGTGTAAATGTCCAAAACTAAATACAAAGTACATATGAAAATATATGATAAATTTACTAAGGAACGAACATTTGAACTAACTTTCAACCCAATCCTTCTTGAGAAAATATTCATACATTGTGAACACTGTTTGCATTTAAAAACTATCAGGACCAACAGTGTTCTTCAAAATAACTTAGGCTCTGGTTATTGCATCTTTCACTGTAGTAGCTGCTTTCTCATGACTTGTCAATTTAGCCTTCAGATTATCCAGAGTCAATTGATTGTCCAGAAGATTATCCAAGGAAGTGACTAAAAGAGCTTTCTCTTCAAAATCTCTATGAATCATACTTTTGTGGACCATTTCCTCAGCTGAAAGAAAATGATGATCATCACCTATTAGTTTGCATGGAAGTTCTTCCAACTTATGAAGAAGAGCAACATCACTATCCTCACTGAGCTCCCGAGCATTTTGCAAATCTTTGATCAAATCTTTCAACACATTGCTACGATGAATCAATGACTCCTTGGTTTCTACGTATGATTCACGGTTTTAAATAATGCTGATTGATACCAAGGCTTTGACCTTCATCTTCTTCATGTCGGTCCATTTCTCAAGACTTGCATCCAAATACCCAATCTCCATCAACAAAGCATCAACCAAGTCATCTAATTTAGTTCTTACTTTCTCCATTTTATTTTTCTTTTCAATTGTACTTGTTAGGAGAAGTTCCCCTTGTGCATGCATTCTCTCAAGGTATTCTTCGACTACTTTTACCTTGGCGTGAACCTTTTTAGCTTTGTGGATGACAAGATCCTCCATAGTGATTGCCTCAGGTTCCACTGATTCAGAAGACAAAGTGATCTTTCATATTACTGTAGCCAGCTGCTCCGCTCTTGCCTTGCACTAATCCTTCATCTCTCTCTCATGATCAAATTTCATAATCAAAGAATTGAGAGTTGATTGCACATCAGCCTTAGCACTTTCATGAGTGATTTTCACTAGCTCAATCCTAGAGATTTAATAATCACTCATGTTGAAACTCTCAATGGTAGCATCTGGTGGAGGTTGAGCAATTTCTACATACTTATGACCTTTATCTTCTAGCAGTTGAGAGAGAGTCTTAGGCTTCTTCTTGGTCTTTGTCTTGACAGGTGCTAACTTCTCGAAATCAAAGTCATCTGGAGAGATGACTTGCTTTTTCCTCTTTGGAGTATATGACGAGGGCGACGGAGGAAGCACTGATAAACTAGCACATGGATTAGAATCCATTACTTGCATAGAAGGAATTACACCCACACTAGTTGTAGTAATTATCAGAGAAGTATTTGTAAAGACAACACCTAGCACATTAACATTAGCAGCCTGCTCAGTACTTGAAACAAATTAGTCCAAAATTGTTTGATCACCAATATCATAGGAAGGAGAAGACAACCTTGGTAAAGATCCTGAAGAACCAAAAATAGCATCAAAGGCAGCCTTAGGACTATCAAAAATTGTCCTAGAAGAAGATGGTGTAGAAGAACCAGAAGATGGTATGATAATAGGAGTAACTAGAGTACTAGAAACAATAGGCATAGAATTTGAAATAGGTTTAGTGGGCAAAGGAGAAGAAGTTTGAGGTTCTTGTGTCATGTCTTTTTCAAAAGACATGGTTGGTTCCTCTAGTTGTTCCTATTTTTCTTCTTTCTCTGCTTCCTGTTCATCATCTTTTTCCTCTGAAGATTTCTCTTCAGTAGCCATTTCCACATTAGCAGGCTAATTAGTTTCCTATTCATCTGTTTCCATTTCTTCTCCACTTGGCTCTTCCTCATATACTTTAGCTTTGCCACCTTTTCATACAAATTTTATTTTATGCTTAGGAGCCTTAGAAGAACTAGGTACATCACTCCTATTTTTTGTTCATATTCCTGCCTTTTTACCTGTTTTATCTCAAGTTTCCTCCTCTTAGCCAGTGATAAAATCCTTCAAATGAATCCCTTTACCCTTTAGCCACAAATTTGTATTTGCCAAGATAGGCTCAAATCTTTTCCTTATTGAGGTTAATTCTTTCTTTGACCATAAAACAATAGGCAAAGGAGAACCCTCAACATTCTCATTCACATACTTGGGATTCACGATGTCTGCATCATCTATCATTCCTTCTGGAATATCAACCAATTCTAAGTCCTCAATTTGACTTAGGGTTAACTTGTAGTAGTCCAATTTCCTAATTTCTTCCCGAGTTTTTAAGTCAGCCCATATATCTTCCACCATTGGGACATGTGATAGAGTCTTCCTCTTGATCTTGTCCTTTACTCTTCTGAAGTCAAAATTACTTCTCTTGAAATGCGTCATTGTTACCAACTGAATTTATGTTTCAAGAGCCTTGGCCTTAGCAGAAGTTACAATGGAGTACCTACCAATCTCAACGGGAAACTTGAAGCTAGGTTTCTTCAACTCCATGTATTTTCTATGCACAACAATCATTTGCTAACATAATTCCATCAAGATAATTTTATCACTAGGAAATTTGGGAAACATGTATGGATATCCGTGGAAATAGCCAACCCTCAAATAAGTAAAAGTTGGGAATTGGAGATACAAACAACCGAAACTATTCACAACCTCCTAGGCTTCATCTGACACTATCTTCTTCTCTAGCTGGAGATCAAAAAGACACAAAAATACTGTAAAGAAAGCATCATTTACCCTCTTGAAGTGATGGATTGACCCCTTTAGAGTCAATTGGGCGTAATATTGATACACAGGTATAACTCTTCGGTCTCCTAATGTTAATACTGGAAAACTTCTCATGGAAGCAGCTGCATAGACCAAATAAGATGTCACGTATAATTTGGAAGTTGTAGATACCTTGGTCAATTGCTCATGAAGAGCATTACTTATCTGCTTAGCCTAGAAGATCTTTTGTTTACCTTGGAGGATGATTTTAATATAAGGATACATCCACTCATGAAAAGTGGAGGAAGAAGAAAGCCCTCTAACTCTACTGAGAAGAGTTATTAGGTCACTGACCTTTTCAACAAAGTCACTTCTTGGGAAACTTTTCAGCCACCTAGAAAGATTAGCCCTTGTAGATTTCAACCATTTGGTGTTCATGACCCTCTTTACTTTTTCAGGATCTTTATCATACTCCTTCTAAGCAATACTAAAATTAATCTCTGCACTTTCCTCTAAACCTGAACACATGAAGACTTTGTCCATGAATTCTACATCTAACCTCATTATCACATTACCTTGTGTGTTTGCAACTGTTCTAATATCCCTGTTATAGAAATGAGCCACCTGAAGAACAAACTCAGTGTTTTGTTCTGCTACAGGGAAAGAAGCAACCAAATGGATGTTACTCTCCACAATCCTCTTCATGTAATGACTTGGATTTTGTTGCTTTGTCTTCTCTATGAGCTCAACCATATCCACATGACCAAATTTTGTATCCTAGATTTTATCCACATTGGATGTGATTGAGGTTACGAGAAACACACCCTGGTATTTGTACTTCATAGCTTTAGCTTTCTTTGGTGAAGGATTGGTCATTTGAAACATGAACTCCCTTATTTGAGAAAAAGATCTCGATAATCTTGCAAAAGTAACTGCAACATAAAAGGCATGATTTTGTAGTGTTAGGGAAAATTTGGCAATTGGGGAACTACAATGTTGAAAATCATGATCAATAGCATGAGCTTTGTGGGGCTAGAGAGAAATAAAAGTGAGAAACTGGGTGAAAGCGAGCTAAAGTTAACAAATGTGCAAATTTGCCAAAGTTAGAGAAATTTTTAGGATATGATGTAATGGGGGAAAAAATGCCCGCCTTTGCATATAGAGGAATTGCATTTTGTACAGGAGTGGCAAAAATTGCCATTTATGCATATTGGGGGTATGGTGCTTGCTAAGTGTATAGACAGGGGAGAACACCACTAGTGCATTTTGGTGTCGTAATAAAATATTGTCGAGCTCAGGTGGCAAAAATGATCGCATCTACATGTGGAAAGTAAAACTTGTTAAATGCACAAGTGGGAAAGATTACTGCCTATGCATCTCTCAAATAGGGTAATAGTTTGTGTATGGGTGGAAAAATTTGCCACCCCTACACTTTAATAAATTTGTTTCTTGAGCATGGTTGGCAGAAATACTCGCCAGTGCATTTGGGGAAGAAACTCAAAGATATGTATCGACAGCAAATTTCACTGCCCATACATATGGGAGATTTAAAGTTTTTTGCACGAGAGGGAAAGATTGCCACCTGTGCATATCTCAAATAAACCTCAAGGCTTCAAGTGGAAATGATGTTTCCATCCATCCATGCAATTAGTGAAAAACTCAAAAAAACAAGGTTGGTGATTCTCGCCATTTTCATAGGTCAAAAGACTTAATGAAAATTAAAATAATGATCGGTGCAAAAATACAGTCTGACCAAAACACCATGACAAAAAGAAAGTAAAAAAAATTTGAACAAAAGATACAAAAAATTGAAACTTAGGGTTTTAATAAAATAATAGAAATTGACTCCATTTACTGTGCTAGAGTAAGGTAACAAACAAACACAAACCCTAGCACATAATAAGTAAAAATAAAAACAAAAATGAACAATGGAAATAGAAAAACCCTACCTGGTGAAGATGGTGGAAAAACTAATGAAAACCCTAACTTGAATCCGCTAGCCAAGATCCGCTCAATTGCGTCAAAGATCTTCGAAAGAATGAGCAAGGATGCGGAATAAACACAAAAAAATAGGAAAAGAACAATAATGAAAAATAAAACCAACAAAAAACCATTTAAACGCCAAAATTAAAATAACTTAACTTTGCATTTATTATAGTTCGTGTGAACTGAAAGATGCTAGAGCGTAAAAAATGGTCGCCTTTACACAAAAGAAGACAATGTAAATGGGCGGCAAAAATCACCGCCCTTGCATATGACAAGGGTATTAACATGCATCAGTGGTGAATTTTTTCGCTTGTGAATATAACTAAAAATATTAACATGTTACTAAAAAACATTCTAACTCCCAAAAAGTTTAAACACAAATGTTTAATTCATTCGCAATTTGACTTGATGATACAAACTTTGAGATGCTGAAATAAGGGGGAACTCAAAGAGATTTTTCAGAGTTAGGGAATCACGCATGAGAGAAAATGGACTAGGCTTGTTTTGCGTGCCTAGAGTTGTAGGCTACGAAATAGACAAGTTTTGTAGGGGTCATCCTACAAAATTAAGCGCAGCTAATTTTGAGGATAACAAATGGCTCTAACTAGGGAGCTTCCTTCGATCATTCTTTGAAATGATCAAAGGGAGAAGAACTCCACTCTCTAAGTGCCTTCATCTATCCATTGGGCTATAGAGTCAGGCGACACAACAAAAGACACAAAAAGACTTAAAAGAAAAAGACATAAAACTGTACAAATATACATGAACTTAGCTGTCGCTTCATTGTGAGAAAAGCTTCAGAAGTTGCCCATTGTGTGGCAGCAAAAAAGGTGTCCCATCTTGATACTCCAGAATGAAACTATTTTCACCATATCATTGATGAATGATGAAACGACCTCTCTATATGGAATCAAACTTCCCATGCATTCCTTTCGGCTCTCTTCTCTTGTCCCATAACAAGACTTGATCCTTGACATGAAAATCCCTGGATTTGACCTTCTTGTCGAATAGCTTCTTCACATGAATTTGGTGTTCCACAATACGATCCGCCACTTTAACATGTTGTTCCTCAAGCTTAGAAAGGAACATCACGTGCTTGTTAGTTGAGCTTTCAAAAGTTTCATCTTCAATTCCTTTTGCCAACTTCAATGCTGGCAGCTCTAAAGTAATTAGTATCTTAGCATTCAATCCATACAACAATTGAAAAGGTGACATACCAATTGCTCTCTTAGGGGTAATGCGGTCTACCCACAATGCATCAAAAAATGCCTTGTGCTAGGTTCTCTAATTTTCATCCACTAACTTCTTGATAATGGTAACTAAATTCTTGTTGCTAGACTCAGCTTGACCATTTCCTTGCGGATAATAGTCGGATGAGTGAGAAAGAATGATTCCATATTCAAAACAGAAAATTGTTATCTCTTGGGAGGAAAAACAAGTAGCATTATCTTCTACTATCTTGTTTGGAACACCAAACCTTGATATTATGTTTTCTTTGAGAAATTTGCAAACTACCTCTAAAGTAGCATGCTTTATAGGAATAGCCTCCACCCACTTAGTGAAGTAGTTAGTTTCCATAAGAATGTAACTGTGTCTTGCACTTGATGGTGGATTCACTGCACCAATGAAGTAAATACTCCATTGCTAAAAAGGTTCTTCAATAATAACTGGTTTGAGTGGTAATGCAGCCAACTTGGGTTTCCCCATAAATTGTTGACAAAGATCACAATTGCACACCTAGTTGTATGTATCTTGAAATAGTGTAGGCCAATAGTATCTAGCTCACAAAATCTTGTGAGCTATTACCAGTGCTGAGAAATGCCCACCACATGCCAAACTATGAAAGGATTCCAATAGTTTACTTTATTGTGGCTTATCAACACAATGGAGGAAAATTCCATCAATGCTTCTCTTATACAAACCATTGTCCCATAGGATGAAATTTGCAGCTTTGAGATTGATAGTCCTTTTCTCTTTATAAGAAAAATGTTTTGGACATTCACCGTAAGTGAGAAAGTAAGCAATATTTTAATACCATTCATCTGTTGTGCTAACAAAAAGAATGGTGGGAACATCTTCATTTTCTGCTTCTTCGTCACCTATTTCCTTAGGTACATTATCAACAATAAGATGACATAGTCCTTTCCCATGTACAAGCTTGGTGGGCTTAATATCAAGATCATACTCATGGATCTTAGCAATCTAGTTGCCTCTCTTGCTCCCAAACTCTTGTTGAGTTAGAATATACTTGACTGTTGAATCTGGAACCAACACAACAGTATGGGAATTCAAAATGTAGAACTTGAAATGCTTGACAACTTTTACCATGGCATATGCATGCTTCTCCATAGCTGAATAATTGAGTTCATGATTTTTCAAAGGACAACTCATGAATACAATAGGAGACTCAATACCTTCCTTATTCTGTTGAACCAGGATAGCCGACAGTGTATGCTCAGAAGCATAACTATACATAATGAAATCTTTGGTATAATCAGGACAAACCATAACCAGAGCATGGGCAATGGCTCTTTTAATGTCCTCAAAAGCTTCCTTACCTTCCACACTCCAACAAAAAGTGGACTTACCTTTCATCATATTTACAATATGACAAGTTTTCTCTGCAAATTCAGGAATGAACCTCCGCAGAAAATTCACCTTTCCAAAGAAAGAATGAACGGTTGTCTTACGTGAAGGCAAAATAAGAGCTTGAATTGATTTGACTCTTTCTAAGTCAATTTTGGTGCCTTCTGTTGATAACTGAGAGGGGGGGGGGGTGAATCAGTTATCCTAATTGTTTCTTCTTTTGAACTTTCTTACTAAGCAAAGCAACATTGAGTTAAACAAACAAACATTATCATGAAATGAGAAACACATGACACAGTATTTTTGATGTGGAAACCCGGTTAAGGGAGAAAACCATGGGGTGATTAACCCAAAGATTATTCTCTATTAGAAGAATAAGGAGTTACAAAAATGGCACTTGCCAATTAGGGCTCACTGCCCAAGCACACTGCTCACAAAGAGGCCCACTACCTACAAGGAGACACACTGTCTACAAAGAATGTTATACAATACTTGAACTAGTTGGAAGCACCTACATATGCTAGGGTTCAGTTCCGATTAGGCTCAGTACACTGATCTGCTGCACTTCATCTTTCCTCTATTCTTTATTTTGCTATCTTTTCACATACCGGATCTTTCTTACTACTTCTGCTCTGATCTGTACTTATTCGCATACACCATCACACAATCACACTTTTCGCAACTAAATCCATCCTCTATATGTATCCGCACAAGTAATTTCATCACCTTTCTAGTCGGCATCCGGGACAGTCTAATTTCTTACAAACTCTGTTCTGTCGGCTGAATCCTTGCTCACCAAGCAATGCGGATCAAGCATATACTTGTAGATATCATTAATCATGTCAGCCAAACATGATTCATGCCTTCACAACCTTTACCATCAACGGTAACTCATCCGGAAAATATTCTGATGCTCTGTCAGTCAGTTCTTCCTCTGTTCTTGTTGTCTTTCAGGAATCCGGTACTCAGCTATTCATATCTTTTTCTTTGTCCATCACCGGAGGCTAAATCCTTGGAATATACTACTCAAGGTAGTCCTCTTGACTTCTCCAAATCCGCACTGCACCAAGACACTTCCTCTGAGAGGTCCGGACCAATCTGTCAGACCTTGCCACATGCTCTGTTCTTGTTCACCGGACCACAACAGTTCTTCATTCTAACTTCCGGTAGAGGCACACCATGACTTGCGGATATGTGGGATGACCTTTGTTGCCATCAATGACAACAACCATGAATCCATATAGTGTCTCTTGCCAACAATCTCCCCCTTTGGCATTGATGGCAACACTTAGTGAAAAATGACTAAGTGTTTACACTATGCTCCCCCTTTGCTGATGCTCTATCTTTATATACAATTTCTGGAACTCCCCCTTGGTTGGATTCCTCATTTTTCACTGCTCTTCACTCCCCCTTTGACATCAATGGCAAAGGGTGAGGTCCGCACACCAAAATTTTCAAAATTTTCTATACATAGCCGCATATTTACATACTCACATGAACTGAAGAATGTCTGCAAAAGATGTCTTCAGTTGGATCAGTTCTGTAGCCCAACTTTGCTTCATTCTATCCAAAATTGAAATGTGACCACTCAACAAAAATGTGAAAGCTTCTGCCCTCTTGAGATCTGTCAGATCATTTGTTTGGGCGGTAGTTTGAGCATCACTGATGGCCTCATGCATAGTTTCTAACTTAGGGATTATAATCCTTCTAAGTTCTCCCATCCGGTTAGTGATATTCTTCCTTTCCTTCTCAAAGTTCTTTATTGCATTTGTGATTGCAATAGTTTGACATTCTTGATTTACTATGGAAGAGAGAGGATCAAAACTTTGAGACAAACTTTGTAGTTTGTCCTGTTCCGCTTTTATTTTCTTATCTATTTCTACTGTTGCCTTTGACCAGGAGATACAAAATTTGTAAATATCACCGCCATCCTTAAGAGCATTTTCTAAGCTCTTTATTCCAATACTCATATTTCTCCTATCGTTAGAGATTAATCCTAATACTTCTGAAAATCTTTTATCCAAAAATTCCTTCCGGACCTTTTCTTCAGCTGATTTTTCTAGAGAATCAAAATGTGTATCAACACTGCTGACTAAGGTTTTGAGATTACCGGAAGAGGAGGCTGTCGGATCTATCTGGATTGATGGCATGATATTTTCAAGCACTCCGGAAGCAGCCTCTATCAACTCACAGTCTTCCATATGAGACTTTAGGAGTTTTTCATTTGCCTTAGCATTTGCAAATGAAGATATCTTCATTGTCTGTACCGGAGAGAGAGAGTCAAAGTCGAGTGGACCTTTTAGAAGCTCCGGTTCATCAATCTCTAAAGTTTCTTGGCTTAGAAACTTTTGAACAGTTTGTGCAGTGTCTCTTGCCGGAGACAAATGTTTCTTTTCTTCTGCAGTTTTGTCCTTAGGAGTCTTATCTCCTTCCACATTCTTACCACTTACAGTTGTGGTTTTCTCTGTTGGATTCTTCTCTTTCTCTGTATCCTTGGTGCTGTCAACCTCTTTTTCTTTTTCTGCTGCTTCTTTCTCTTGTAATTTTTCTTCTTCTTGGGATCCGGAGACTGTAGGAGAAGCCGGAGAAGAGATGTTAGCCTGTTCTGGTGGCACTTCTTCCGGAGCAGATGATTCCAAGTCCGCAGCTATTTTTACACCTGAGTCCTCTGTAATAGGAATATTAAACCTTTTGTATGTATTCCAGAGGATCTCTTCAGTGTCCTTGGCTACTTTGTCTGTCTCACCAAGCATAAGCTGATTCATCCTTGCTTTGCTTCTGAATTCATCCTTGCAGTCCTTGAATACCATGTTCATGGTTTTGTGATCAATTAAGGGATATAGCTGAATAGCTATATGTTCCCTGATCTCAAGGTCTTTTGCCATGGCATTGTTCTTTCTTATTTCTAGTTCCATCTCTAGGCTCTTTGGGATTTCAGAGATAATCTCAATAAAAGCTTTATTGTAGATGTTCAAGTACCTTATTATAGCTTCCTGCAGGATCTTTTGATCTACCTCATTGTAGTCATCATAGAATTCAGCCACCGGTTGAAGGTTCCCATCCACAGTGACTGATTTGACTACACTGTCTAGAGACAGGGTGGGCTTTTCAGAAAATTCTTCTGTCATTTCTTCCTTGTCTCGGCCAGAAGAGGGTTTACCGGATCCTTTCTTTTTATGTTTCTTTATTTCTTTCACTCCCTCATCTGACTCAGTTTCTTCTTCATCCTTTTGGCTTTGATAAGCTCTTGAGGCTTTTGTCTTGGATCTCTTACCGAATCCCTAGACTTCCGGTTTTGAGCTTTTGGTTTTGATAGGTGTGGATCCTTTAGATGATCTAGTCCGGGTTGAGGATTCCACCAGAGCACTTTTCTTGCTTTTCTTTTCTGCCTCTTTCTTTTCTTCCTTAGATTTTCTTCTCTTTTCCCGGCTGGCATCAAGTGCCTCTTTTGAGATGCCTAGGCCTTGAGCAATATGCTCTACTTCTTTTCTCACCTTCCTCTTTATCTCAGGTTCCCTGAGTTCTACATGTATCTTTACACTCAGCTCCTCAAAGGTTCCAAACCTTTTTGCCTTTGGATCTTTGGGCTGACTTAGCATGTGTTGAACATGCAGCTCCACTATTTGTTCATCCACTTCATACCCCATGGGCATGATCCATACAGTTCTTGGTTCTACTGCCTCCATTAGACACTGATCTATTTCTACCATGAAGCATACTGTGTCTTTGTACTTTTCAACAAGGGATTGGGGTATTCTTTCTCTTGCATGCATCATGCTTTGGAAGTTCTTGAAATATCCCCATAGAGCTGTATTTCTTGCTTTAGCATCCCCAAGTCCATGCAAATAGTCTCTGATTTGGATGGCAACCGGTCTGTCATTCTGCCATATCCATCCACTGGATCCGGGAAGCTCATTCATGTAGTAAAAGAAGAGACAAAGGATTAGATTGCCATACTTGAAGGAGTTTTTCTTGTCCTTCTTAATCTTCTGCAGATTTTCAAAAAGTTGGTTTACAAGAAGCTCACACAAGTCATAGTCTGCATTCTCCTTTAACATTTGATAAGCTGTGTAGATTGCAGTTCCCGGTACTGAATTTTCCCTACTGGAGTGATAGATTTTGTAACCAATTATCATAGATGCAAATTGGACATCTGGTTCAGTGATGTCATCAACTGTCATAGCTCTCTTGTCAAACTTGGATCCGGTTGCATCACTAACTGTCTGATTTTTGACAGACTTGAGAACAGGTAATCCACCGGATGAGTGCAGACCGGTTACAGCCCTAATTGCATCTTTGGTGATCTTGAAGGGCTTGTTCAACCATAGGAAGTTGTCATGTACTCTACTTAGTACATACCGGACCCATTCATCTTCTTCAAAATAGGGGAAATGAATGCACTGTGCAAAGTGTTTGTCCCGGATGGCTTTGTACTGAGGTTTGATCTCGAAGGAGTCATCTATCAATTGTTTGTGATAGATATCCATCAGTTTTGATTCTCCAAAGTCTTCAAAATTTGCATGGATGTAAACCCTAATGTCTTCCGTATGTAATACACCATGTGGAACACTAGAGAAGGCTCCTAGTGGATCTACCTCCAATGACTTGTATGGATGTTTCTTAAATTCAGGTCGGGGCCTGTCTGAGATTTTTACTATATTTGGAGTAGCCATTTCTTCAAAAGATTTGTAGCAAGATATCAGAGGTGAAAAATACCTTTTGTGTCTTCAGTTACACGGAGTGGCTAGATTGATTTCTGTATGTAATGACTTCGGCAGGAGATCTTCGGTGAACTTGATGAATTTTGTTGCAGAGCTCCGCTTTTCGCTTCTTCTTGGATGTGGAATGATCAAGTGATGGTTGAGAAATCCCTTATATCGTTTCGCAAACCCTAATATCTGTTTGCAATAAATGCTCCACCTATATTATTCTGGTTTGCCTTATCCGGATAGCTTGGAGTATCCCGGATCAGTCTTGATCTATGAACATCATACAGATCTTTCAATCATGAATAAATCGTGGTGATATATTACAAGAACATCCCAAATGTTCTGTCCAGTCCGCAGAGTAAAATAATGTACTTCTAGATCTCTCCGGACCCTTTTGTAGTCCTCTGTCATTCCGGAGCATCTCCCGGAACAGGTCTTACTTGATCGATCACAACTTCTTTACATCTTCATGCGGACCTCTGAAATCTTGTCTGGATCATCTTAGGACTTATATCTTCAAACCCTTTACTCTGCATCTTGTGTCATATCCAGCATCACTTGATTGGCTGGGGGAACAGGATTTTCTTTGAGTCTCCCCCTGAGCCAGAGCTCACTTTTTAATTTCTGGAAGGAATATCAGCACCAGAATCTGGTGTGGATCCAGTTTCTGTATTCTCTAAACTTTTCTTTACCCAAATCTTGCTCATCTGATTCCTAACTTCATCTGCATTCATCTTTTGTTTACCCTTGTCTTGATTCTGATTATACACCGGACCTCTTTTGTCCTGATTCTTGCTTCTGCAGACTTTAGCATTATGACCGGACCTATTACAGATTTGGCAAATAACATTTCTTTGCATATTTGACTGATAACCTCTTGATCTACATTGATTAGCCATATGACCTACTCTATTGCATGTAAAGCATCTACCTTTGAATGATTTGTTTACTTGCATATTTCTGCATTCATGAGACTTGTGTCCATACCTTTTGTAGTTAAAGCACTGTCTGGAGAAGGATGGATTAGTTTGATTCATTCTTTTTCTGCACTGATTAGCTTTGTGACCAAAGTGATTGCAGCTGTGGCAGTATCCATTGAAAGATGGATATCTTTGAGCATTGGGCTGTCTTACCGGAGGTCTTTCAGGCCTATTCCTTGGATTTTCTGATCCAAAATTCTTTTGACTGGATCCAGAGCTTTCTCCTTTCTCATATCCCAAACCGTACTTGTCATCTGTCTTCTTTTGACTTGCAAGAAGTACTTCAAGTTGGGCAGAACTTATCTTGAATTTATCTTTATATTCATTTGCTGTTTGAAGATCTCTTTTGAGAGAGACAATTTGATTCTCAAGTTTTTCTTCATTATCTTTGGCATCTTCAAGATCAGATTCAAGATGTCTGATAATCCTGTCCATCTGGTGGCATTCTTCTGATTTCTCTTTAAGAGATTGTCTTAGATTGTCTTCAGCTTTTCTTTTTTCTTCAATCTCTTCAGTAAACTTTATAGTTCCTGATTCCATTTCATGTCTTAACATAATGACTTATTTTGATAACTTTTCACATAACTTGGTTTTCTTAGTCAATTCTTCATTAGTATTGCTTTCTTCAGTTTGGCTTGCCAATTGTTGGAGCAGCTCCTTTCTCTTTTTCATAGAGAGACTTAATTTGTCTTTTAGTTCTCTCATGAATTCATTGACTTCAGAATTTGATTGTTCAAGATCCTCAAGGGCAGTCTTGAGTTGCTCCCTTAAACCATATGCATCCATTTGAATTCCCAGATCTTCCTCAAGCTGTTAGGCTCTATTAGGAGGAACATTGCTCTGATACCAATTGTTGATAACTGAGAGGGGAGGGGTGAATCAGTTATCCTAATTGTTTCTTCTTTTGAACTTTCTTATTAAGCAAAGCAGCATTGAGTTAAACAAACAAACATTATCATGAAATGAGAAACACATGACACAGTATTTTTGATGTGGAAACCCGGTTAAGGGAGAAAACCACGGGGTGATTAACCCAAAGATTATTCTCTATTAGAAGAATAAGGAGTTACAAAAATGGTACTTGCCAATTAGGGCTCACTGCCCGAGCACACTGCTCACAAAGAGGCCCACTACCTACAAGGAGACACACTGTCTACAAAGAATGTTATACAATACTTGAACTGGTTGGAAGCACCTACATATGCTAGGGTTCAGTTCCGGTTAGGCTCAGTACACTGATCTGCTGCACTTCATCTTTCCTCTATTCTTTATTCTGCTATCTTTTCACATACCGGATCTTTCTTACTACTTCTGCTCTGATCTATACTTATTCGCATACACCATCACACAATCACACTTTTCACAACTAAATCCATCCTCTATATGTATCCGCACAAGTAATTTCATCACCTTTCTAGTCGGCATCCAGAACAGTCTAATTTCTTACAAACTCTGTTCTGTCGGCTGAATCCTTGCTCACCAAGCAATGCGGATCAAGCATATACTTGTAGATATCATTAATCATGTCGGCCAAACATGATTCATGCCTTCACAACCTTTACCATCAATGGTAACTCATCCGGAAAATATTCTGATGCTCTGTCAATCAGTTCTTCCTCTGTTCTTGTTGTCTTTCAGGAATCCGGTACTCAGCTATTCATATCTTTTTCTTTGTCCATCACCGGAGGCTAAATCCTTGGAATATACTACTCAAGGTAGTCCTCTTGACTTCTCCAAATCCGTACTGCACCAAGACACTTCCTCTGAGAGGTCCAGACCAATCTGTCGGACCTTGCCACATGCTCTGTTCTTGTTCACCGGACCACAACAGTTCTTCATTCTGACTTCCGGTAGAGGCACACCATGACTTGCGGATATGTGGGATGACCTTTGTTGCCATCAATGACAACAACCATGAATCCATATAGTGTCTCTTGCCAACACCTTCCTTAGACACTATATGCCCAAGAAGCTTGCCTTCTATTACCCCAAAAAGATACTTTTTGTGATTGAGGGAAATTCCATGTTGACAACACCTTTCTAGAACTTGTTGCAAATGATATGCATGATCTTGATGCGTTTTTGAAAAAATAGTTAAGTCATCAAGATAGACAATAATAAACTTACCCATTTCATCTCTGAAAGCCAAGTCCATTGCTCTCTTAAAAGTTGCACCAGCATTGATCAATCCAAATGACATTCTGCGGTAAGCAAAAGTACCCCAAGGAGTTGTGAAAGTAGTTTTATGTTGATCTACTTCCTCAACTTGCTTGTAACCTGAGAAGCCATCCTACATAGATAGCATTTATGAACCAGCCACCATTTGAAGTACTTGGACCATTACCAGAAGTGGGTAATTATCTTTTAGGGAACACTGATTCAAATTCTAGAAATCTACATAGATACAGATTTCACCATTCTTTTTCCTTACCGGCACTATATTTGCAATCCATGTAGAATGATGAATTGGGAAAATTATTCTTGCATTCAACATCTTCTAAATTTCAACTTGAATAGTACCTAAAATCTTTGGGTTGTATTGCCTCTATTTTTTCTTATGAGGCGAGGATCCCATCTTAAGTGGAATCTCGTGCTAAACTTCCTTTGGCCGGAATGACTTCAAGTCATCATAGGAATATGCCAACACATCAATATAGTGACACAAAAGCATCAAAAACTTGAATCTTTCATCATTCGTACAACGCTTCCCAATGTTGACTATTTTGGGATCAACTTCTGTACCTAGATTCACCTGTTTAACTTTCATCGATGAACCTGTTCCAATTTGTTGTTGCTGCTTGATGTACCAATCATGCTTGTCAAATAGTTTCTTGAGAGAAACCAAGCATTTGGGAATTTTATTCCCCTTTAACTGCAGAAACTCTTCACCAGTCTCACAATCAACTTCAAATATAGACTCTCAAGGAGGAGGATCAGTTCCCTCAAAGTAGAGTTCATTAAAGCTATCTGCTTTCTCTAGGAATGCGATCATTTGATCATCACCATTAAAAACTTACCAATGATCAAAATTATCTGGGACACTTGGTCGAAAGACCAACTCAATTATGTATTTGTTACCCTTAAAATCCTTATGGGGAACCATAAGGGTAGCTGAGACAACCAATGAATCTGCCCTATCATTGAACTCTCTTGGTACTGCTGAAATATTAAAAGCATCAAAGTCCTCAATGCAATCCCAAACATGATTGTGGTAATGCATCAACCTTTCATTTTTAGTTTGGTACAAATTCCTCACCTGACAAATGACAAGTTTTGCATCTCCATGTGCATGGAGACTCCTTTGGTACGAGTAGATTCCATTCTGAGTAGAAAAGATTCATACTCAATAGTATTATTTGTATTATCAAATTGTAGCTTATAAGAGAAAGGAAAAATATCTCCCTGAGGAGATATGAGGACTATTCCAGCCCTGGATCCTGTTGAAGAACAGCTACCATCAAACTCCAAAGTCCAAACATCATTTGAACTCTTAGATTTGACATTCTCATGACTAGGAGACTCTTCACTTGAAGAAGAATAATCTTCCATTATCATGTCTTCATTTGAACTATCATCTGACATATCATAAAAATCCTTAGTAGTTAGAAAGTAGTTCCCCATACCTGAAGATTCAAAAAGAATTTGTGCCTTTGGATCCTCAGACGTTATTACAATATATTTTGCTTCCCTTTCTGGAAGCAACTTTTGCATGACACCCTTAACAAGTATCCTTGCTTCAGATAAGTCCATGTTGATTTCCCCACCAACATCTTTATAGAAATTCTGCCCCAACAAAATTCCATATGAGGCTAGAACATCGACCACTAAGACAGTCATTTTAATCCTTTTCTCTGGAAAGGCAGTGAATGCAAACTGTGCATCCTTGATTTGCCCTATCAAGGGCACTTGTTTGGTTTCCATAGAAAAGCATCTACCCAAGGTCTTTGTTAGAGTCAATCCTAGGGCGTCTGCTACCTTGGCAGGCATGACATTATCAGAGGCTCCTAAATTTATGACATAGTTACTAAGTTTATGACCATTTACTAACAAAGAAACATAGAATGGCTCAATTTTCCTTGTGGTATTGGAAGGGGTAACAACTAGATTGTTCTGAGAGGTTCTTTTTTTAGAGATGACAGGAATATTTTGGGAAGAATCTTGCCCTACAGGGGTAGTCTTATTTTTTACAAATTTAGCTAACCATTCAAACTGGTCTGGATTATCTTGTAAATACTCAACCTTAGACATATGAATTTTAGTCTATCTAGCATGGTCTATTATATCAAATAATTGATATGAAGTAGACATGGAAGAAGAAATACTTTCATTTTGAGGTCTTGAATTGGAACTACTAGTCTGAGGAACAAAAGAAGAAGAAGGAATGTTAGATGTACTTACTTATTTTTCATGGGTTGAATCCCTGGGTTGGAAAGGTAGAGGTATGCCTCTCTTAGCAATGGTGATTGCAGGATGAGAATCTTCCTTAGACTTTCCTTTGTCAGCCACTTGTTGATTCATCTGATTCTAAGACTGCGTGAAAATAGCATATGATTCATCATATGCATCTTCTCCTTATTTAGCTTCATCCTAAAAATTTAGGAAACCAATGTTTGAGTCGCCAGCCAACTCTTCTTCTCCTTCTGTGAAAAGGTTGGCGATATTATCCTGATCAAAATTAGGTTGAGGGGAATTTTCTTGTTCTACTTCATAGTAGCCAACTACTGCATTAACCAGCAGTGCTTCCAGAGCAAGTCTCCCTTGTGTAGGGGGAATCCTAATTTGTCCTTGGTTCCTCGAAGCATTACCTTTATATGAAGCATTCAGGAAATTTCTCCTTGGTATGTCCTTGTAGGAAGGAAAGGACATATTCTGAGATTCTTGTTTCTTCAAGGCTAACAATTCATTAGCCAATTTTTTCACCATGGGATCCATGGTGCTTGTGGAAGGTGCACTTGTAGAAGGTTGTCCTTTAGCCTGGTTGGTATCCTTCCTTATTTTTCTCGCGAGAATCAAGTCATCCTCAATTTCAGTAGCCATGATTTGAGCTGCTCCCAAATCATCTAGATTTGCACATTGCAGAATAAAACTCACTTCTGGTAGTTGAGTGTTTATAAAGAAACACTTTTGATTCTCAGCTGTAGGCTGAGTAGTTGTAGGAATTCTATTGGTCAGCTTGTTAAACTTCACAATGAACTCAGACATGGGTTCTTGCAGTTCCTTCTTCATTTGAGTGAGCTGAGACAAGAGGGTGTGTGCATCCTTAGCAAGCTTGAACCTAGACTAGAACTTGGTTCATAGAATATTCCATCCAATGATGGATTGAGTTGGAAGGTGATAAAACTAGACTGCAGCAACACCCTAAAGTGTCTCAACAAAGAGTCTTACAGATACATCTTTATATTCTACCCCTAGAACACCACATGCAATGTAGAAGGCTATAATGTGTTCATTAGGGTGAACTTTCCCATCACCATAAAATGTTGGAAAATTTTTCCTTGAGCTATGGGGCAGATCATGCAATGGTACAGTGAGATTCAAAGGCCCAAAAGCATTTTCCATGGACCTAGAGGAGGAGGAAGAGCCATTGTGTGTCGATTGAAAGGTGGGATTGCAAACCTATGTACTAGTATAATAGGTGTAGTTCTATGAACACTTGATGCTTCACTTGGTATGGGAGATCTCGCATTGGTAGGTTGAAAACTCTGTGTACATTGAAGAGATCTCTTTGGTAGAAGATTGAAATTATTTTGTTGCATTAACTTGAAAATAGGATCCACAATTCCCTGTGCTCTTCTACTTCTTATATACCTAGGTTCAGCTAGAGTGCAAAGTAACTAAGTTTTTTTTTTAAAACACAACCTATTACAAGTAATATGAGGCCAGTATACTTCAACCAAAAGTGTGAGGCTCTTGGATGCATATTCATTCCCCAGTGAAGTCACCAAAAACTGTGGGTTGAATATTTTGTCATCAACTCACTGAAGACCAAATGGTTATATCAACCTCAGTGTGATGAGATAAATCTCTCCTCTCAGCAAGGGGAGGCTCCCTTTGATTGCAAGCTATTACAAACTAATAATTGATAAAACTTATTTACACTAAGAACTATATTTGGGGTGATTCCATTCCATCATATTCTCTTTTTTTTAGAATATATGTTTACACTTTATGAAAATGATTTCAACAAAACTAATAATATGTGGACAACTATGAATTACCATAAAACCCACAGAAACACAAAGTCTTCTATTGCTTCTTTCACCAACTAAAAATAAAATGATTTGGAGTAAAGTGCAGCCCAAATTCTTCACTTATATGTCAAGATGAGATAAATAGATCAAAGATAACAACTTGCAGCACAATGTCTTCAAGCTATTTCTCATTCACGACACAACACAATTCTCACAAATGATTTTATAGCTCAAAGTCTATTAAAATCAAATTTAGAATACTCCTCAATCACTTGAAATAAACCCTCACACTTAATTACTTATCAAAGATAATATGATAGAAAAGATGTAAGAACAATTCTATCATAAAACAAATTACTCCAAGACAAAGATTAAAATTGAACTTGCTCTTTTGTATTGATAAATATTTGAAAATTGATTTTTACAAATAAGTATAAAGTCTTGACTTGCTTTTCAATTTGGTAGAGTTTTCTTGCAATAGATAGAAGATAAAAGATGAGAGGAACCTCCTGCAACAATATAATGAAAAATGGACAAAATAACAGAAATAGTAGAAACACAGAAGGAATTTATTGATCACAGGGTACTTCGAGGGGGTAACCTCCATTGAGCAAGCTCAATATAATAAATTCATGGATGCCTTCATTGGCCTCAACACGTACTTATATACTAAGTCTAATCTAAATAACTATTACTTCCCATGAATGTGGGATAATACAATATGCTCATGGGACGACTTACAAAGCATATGCGTCCAAATATAATATACTAACAAAGTAAAGAGAAGGGCTAAACACGGGTTCCTAACATCCCCTCCCTCTTAAAAAAACCTTTGACCTCAAAGCTTAAGATGTGGAAATTGTTGCTGAATCTGAAGGAGTGGTTCCCATGTAGCATCTTCTGGTTGCATTCCGTGCCACCAAATTAAGACCTCTGTGATGGATTGGGATCGAAGTTCACTGGTCCATCTATTGAGGATTGCCTCTAGTTCCAAAATGATGGATCCTTCATTATCTAGTTCTGGTAAAATAGTTTGTGCTCTGATGTTGGTGCCAAGAACTTTCTTTAGACAAGAGACATGAAATACTGGATGAACGCAGGAAGGAGGAAGCTCCAATTTATAAGCAACCGACCCAATCTTCTGAAGAACCTTATATGGCCCATAGAACTTCGAAGATAGATTATGACGCCCTTTGAGTTTCAGGGATGATTGCTTGTATGACTGTAGACAAAGAAAAACCATATCACCTACTTGAAAAGTGCACTCAGAATGGTGTTGATCAGCTTGTTGTTTCATTCGATTTCTTACCATGTGAAGATTGTCCTGCAAGATGCAAAGAATCTAATCCTGGGTTCGGAGAACCATGTCGACTGCCTGAACTGGTGAACTACTAGGGGTGTATGGAAGGAGCACTAGCGGTGCCTAACCATAGACTGCTTCATATGGAGTCATTTGAGATGCAGTGTATTAGGAGGTATTGTACCACCATTCAGTGAGAGGAAGCCACTTTGCCCACTGATGTTGTTGTTCTGAGGTGAAGCAACAAAGATAAGTTTCCAAACATTTGTTGATAATTTTAGTCTAACCATCTGTTTGTGGGTGATACCCAAAACTCATCTTTAGTTTGGTTCTAGTGTGTCGAAATAGTTCTGTCCAAAAATGACTGGTGAAAGTTGCATCACGATCTGAGACAATGGAAGAAGGGATTCCATGAAGACGGAAGATTTGGTCCATGAAAATTTGTGCAACTAAGGAGGCTGTATAGGGATGGCTGAGGGCACAAAAATGACTATATTTGGAGAGGCAATCAACCACAACCAATTCATTTTCTTTCCTCCAAATTTAGGGAGCCCCTCAATGAAATCCATAGAAATATCTATCCAAATCCATGTAGGGATGGGCAAGGGTTCGAGCAATCCAGGAAGGAGTGTGGTTTCACCCTTGTTGCATTGGTAGGTATCACATTCAGCCACCATCTATTGAATTACCCTTTTCATTCCCTTCCAAAAGAACTTACGCTATGCCCGCTCATAAATTTGGAGGAACCTAGAGTGCCCTACCGATGGAGAAGCATGGAGTTCATAGAAAACAACCTACTGAAGATCTGTGCTCTAGGGAAGCACCAGTCGACTCTTGTATCACAGAGAAGAACCATCCCAAGAGTAATGCGGTATAGCCGAGGGGTTAGTGGCCAACTGTTGAATGATTTGAGATAATGAAGAGTCATTGACATAGCCATGTTGGATAGATTCTAACCAATTTGGAATAGGCATAGAAATAGTTGAAAGGGAAGCTTGGTCATCAAATGTGTGAGAAAGAGCATCCACCACAATATTTTCCTTACCCTTCTTGTAAGTGATCTCATAGTCATAACCCATGAGTTTTCTGACCCATTTCTATTATGTTGGGGAGGAGACCCGTTGCTCCAGGAAATATTTCAGACTCTGATGATCAGTCTTGATGAAAAAATGATTCCCTAGTAGGTATGGCAGCTACTTCTGTACTGCATGCAAAATAGCCATCATTTCCTTCTCATATGTAGAGAGTACTAAATTCTTGCTATAAAGGGCTTTGTTGGTGAATGCAATAGGATGTTCCTCTTGAAGGAGAATAGTACCAATTCCATTGCCGCAAGCATCACTCTCAATGGTGAAGGTTTTGGTAAAATCTGGCATAGCTAGAATAGGTGTAGTACACATAGCTTTTTTTAATTTTTCAAATGCACACTCAGTAGCATGTGTCTAGATAAAAGCATCCTTTTTTAACATAGCTATTAATGGAGCTGTAATCTTCCCATAATCCTTGACAAACTTGTGATAGTAGCTAGTCAGCCCCAAAAAACCACAAAGGCTCTTGAGTGTCTAAGGATGTGGCCAATTTTTCATGGCATCTATTTTTCAGGATCTACTTGAACCCCTTGGGCTGAAACAATATGCCCGAGATACTCCACTTCCTCCTAGCCAAAAACACATTTAGACTATTTTTCACAGAGATGATGATCAAAGAGAAGTTACAGTACAAGATCCAGATGTTGGAGATGCTCAGCCCATATTTTACTATAGATGAGGATATCATCAAAGAAGACCAGAATGAATTTTCGCAAGTAGGGCCGGAATATTTTATTCATCAATGCCTGGAATGTTGAAGGAGCATTAGTGAGGCAAAAAGGCATGACCAAAAACTCATAGTGGCCATCATGTGTGTGGAAAGTTGTTTTAGGGATATCATCCTCATGAACCCAAATTTGGTGATACCCAAAATGAAGATCCAACTTGAAGAAAAAATGAGCACCATGAAGCTCATCAAGAAGCTCATCCACAATAGGAATCAGAAACTTATCCTTGATTGTGATGTGAATAATTTCTTAGAAGTCAATGCAGAGGCACCATGACCCATCTTTTTTCCAGACAAGAAGGACAGGTGAAGAAAAGGAACTGGTACTAGGGTGAATAATACCTTGCTTCAGTAAGTCTCAAACGAGCATCTCAATCTCTGTCTTTTGGTGAAATGGGTAGCGGTAGGGCTTGATGTTGGGAGGAACACTTCCAGAAAGGAGTTGAATACGGTGGTCCTCTAGTCATGAAGGTGGCAATCCCATTGGTTTGGCAAAGACACATGCATACCTTGTCAAAATTCATTGTAGATCTAAAGGAGTAGTGGAGACTACTGATGGTTGCATCTGAATGGAATGGAGTTGAGTGATTGCACCATGTGAATTCTTCTTAAGAAGATTTTCCATGCGATGTGAACTTATGATACTGATAGACCCTAGTTGTAAGCCCTTCAATCTGTGTTTTTTCCCATTGTCTAAAAACTGCATCCAAAGTTCAGCAAAATCCCATAAGATGGGTACAAGTTTGCGTAACCATTGGGCACCCAAAACCACATCACATCCGCCTAAGGGCAAGACAAACATGTCAGAACGCAGGTTATAATCTCCCATAGAGATACGCACATTGCGACACTTCCATTTACAAGGTAATTTTCCCCCATTGGCAATCATGACTTCAAAGCTGGAGCAAGGATGGACAAAACAATCGGCCTATTTGGTGATCCGAGGGTCAATGAAGTTATGAGTGCTACCAGAATCAATGAGTATTGTAAGAGGGAGCTTCTTGAAGAAACCCTTGACCTACATGGTTTGTGGGGTGGTGACTCCTGCTAAAGCATGGAGAGAGATCTCTGGGTGGTCTTCCTAAGAAGCAAAGTCAACAAGCAGCTGCTAAGTGTCGACCTGATCATCCACTATATCCTGAGCATCCACATAAACTTTAGTTTCAGGTAGAGAATCTACATCCAAGAGGTAGAACTTTTTCTCAACACATCTATGTCCCCGAGTGAATTTCTCATCACAATTATAACAAAGCCCTTTTTCTCTACGTGCCCACATCTTTGCTTTAGTCAAATGCTTGATGGGAGTTGTTCTAGGAACTGCCGTTATTTGAGGTCGTTGGGAAGTCGTATTTCTGAATGGAACAAAATTGGATTTGGATTGCCGTTGAGCTGTGATCTTGTCCTCTGCCAACTTCACCAACCCTAGGGCTTCCATCATTGTGTTGGGATGAAACATTTTAACCTCAGAGCGAATTGCATCCTTCAGACCACTGACAAAACAACTCCTGAAGAATTCATCAGACAATCCCTCTGTGTGATTGGCTAGTTTTTCAAATTCTGTTTGATATTCTCACACAATGCCTGTTTGGCGTAGTTTAGTGAGTGCTCCTATGAAGTCATCAAAAGCACTAGGGCCAAATCATTGCAAAATGAGTTTGCAAAAATCTATCCATTTTGGCTCTTCATGAGCCTTGATGTACCAATGGAACCATTGAAGGGCTTCATGTTCCAAATGAAAGGATGCAAGTGGGACTTTGTTGACATCAAAAGTATTATGCAGACTAAAATATTGTTCTGCTTAGTATATCCATCCAGTTGGAGCATCACCATTGAAGCCAGGAAAATCAAGCTTCAGCTCACAAAAATTGTTGGAAGAAGAGAACCCAATGTTTGCAGAAGAGTCTGGCTGTCGTATATTGTTCATGGCTGAATGTTGAAGATTGAGGCCAAGAATTTTTTCATCCAAATCTTGGAGTTTGGTCTTAAGGGCTGCAAGTTCATCCTCCATGTTTTTTGCTCCTGCGCAGGTGACAACCATAACCAAGATTTTTTTTTTTTTGGGGAATGGGTAGAAAAACAAAAACAGAAACTTTTTTAGTAAAGGAAAATTTGGATTTGGGAAAAACTCTGATGGGTAATTGGGGTTTGACTAGGTTTTGGACACTTTCTGAGGGAAAGGGGAGATGAAAATGGGGATTTCAGAAGCGGGGTGAAAGAATGGGAAAATTTGTCCAAGAGGGACAAAGGAGTGGAAATATGAAATGAACGTTGTGGCAAAATTTGAAGGCTATTGGGTGAGAATCGAAGAAGTTATGGCAAACCCTAAAAATAGACAAATGTGGGATTTCTGGCTTCGAAAAGTGAAATTTGGGATAGGGTCCTCAAGGAAGGAAATATGCAGAATGGAATTTCAGGGGTTCTAGTGAATTTTGAGAGGAAACAGAGCTAAAGTAAGGAAGATATGGTGAAAAAATAGAATTTTTTTTCTGGAAACTATCTTCCAACTGCTCTAGACAGATTCAATCTAGGATTTGCCGGTTGTCAATAGATATGGGCCCCAGGTATGTTCGGCTTCCTAAAGGTTCAGGGGATTCACTCAGCTACCAATGTTGTCTAACGGCTTGCGTATTGGGGTAGTACCCTCACTCCACGGATCAAGTAAAAATGATAACTACTTTGCCACAAACAACAGCTCTAGGTTTACCTCACGGATGGAAACTAGTCAATCAGGTGGGGGTCATTGCCCTTTTCGCTCGCAGGTCCTCTCAATGGGCCAGCTACTTCGGGGTTCCTGTGGTACTCCTCACAATGATTTTTAGGGCTATGCGCAGGCACTTCCCACAGTTAAGTGGATAGGGATTATTCCCTAATCTGAACCTACAATTGAAATGAACAATACAAAAGCAAAAAAAAGAAATATGACAATAATCACAATGCCTGGAGGCCACTGCAGAAAAACAATTCAGTAGAAATTCCACCCAGTGAGCCCAAGAAAGCGCTCTGATACCAGATGAGAGGAACCTCCTGCAACAATATAATAAAAAATGCATGAAATAACAAAAATAGCAGAAACATAGAAGAAATTTATTGATCACAGGCCACTTCGAGGGGGTAGCCTCCTTTGAGCAAGCTCAATACAATAAATTTGTGGATGCCTTCATTGGCCTCAACATGTACTTATATACTAAGTCTAATCTAAACAACTATTACTTCCCATGAATGTCAGATAATACAATATGCTCACAGGATGACTTACAAAGCATATGCATCCAAATATAATATACTAACAAAGTAAAAAGAAGGGCTAAACACGGGTTCCTAACAAAAGATTACAAAGATGCCCCTTTTATTTATAGGGTGAGGCCAAGAGCTAATCTAGGAAAAAGTCTAACTACTTTGACTTATTCAACAAAAGAGTCCTTATTGACTTAGGACTCCCTTTGTTTACACATGTAATTACATCTTTGAAAAGTACATGTGTAAATGTCCAAAATTAAATACAAAGTACATATGAAAATATATTGACAAATTTACTAAGGCACGAACATCTGAACTAACTTTCACCCCCATCCTTCTTGAGAAAATCTTCATACATTGTGAACACTATTTGCATTTCAAGAATGTCAGGACCAACAGTGTTCTTGGAAATAACTTGGGCTCTGGTTATTACATTTTTCATTGTAGTAGCTGCTTTCTCATGACTTGTCAATTTAGTCTTCAGATTATCCTGAGTCAATTGATTGTCCAGAAGATTATCCAGAGAAGTGACTGAAAAAGCTTTCTCTTCAAAATATCTATGAATCATACTTTTGAATTCCTGGACCATTTCCTCGGCTGAAAGAAAATGATGATCATCACCTGTTGGTTTACATAGAAGTTCTTCCAACTTATGAAGAAGATCAACATCACTATCCACATTGAGCTCTAGAGCATTTTGCAAATCTTTGATGAAATCTTTCAACACATTACTATGATGAATCAATGATTCCTTAGTTTCTACATTTGATTCATAGTTTGAAATGATGCCAATTGATACCAAGGTTTTCACCTTCATCTTCTTCATGTCAGTCCATTTCTCAAGACTTGCATCCAAATACTCAATCTCCATCGACAAACCATCAACTAAGTCATCTAATTTAGTTCTCACTTTCTCCATTTTATTTTTCTTTTCAACTGTACTTGTTAGGAGAAGTTCCCCTTGTGCATGCATTCTCTCAAGATATTCTTTGACTACTTTTACCTTGGCATGAACCTTTTCAGCTTTCTGGATGACAGGATCCTCCATAGTGATAGCCTCAGGTTCCACTGATTCAGAAGACAAAGTGATCTTCTATATTACTACAACCAGCTGCTCCACTCTTGCCTTGTACTGATCCTCCATCTCTCTCTCATGATCAAATTTCATAATCGAAGAATTGAGAGCTGATTGCACATCGGCCTTAGCACTTTCATGAGTGATTTTCCCTAGCTCAATCCTAGAGATTGAATAATCACTCATGTTGAAATTCTCAATGGTAGCATCTGGTGGAGGTTGAGTAATTTCTACATACTTATGACCTTTATCTTCCAGCAGCTGAGAGTCTTAGGCTTCTTCTTGGTCTTTGTCTTGACAGGTGCTAACTTCTCAAAATCAAAGTCATCTGGAGAGATGTCTTTCTTTTTCCTCTTCGGAGTATATGACAAGAGCCATGGAGGAAGCGCTAATAAACTAGCACCTAGATTAAAATCCATTACTTGCACAGAAGGAATTGCACCCACACTAGTTGTAGTAATTATCAGAGAAGTATTTGTAAAGACAACACCTGGCACATTAACAGTAGTAGCCTGCTCAGTACTTGAAACAAATTGGTCCAAAATTTTTTCATCAGCAATATCGTAGGAAGGAGAAGACAAACTTGGTAAAGATCCCGAAGAACCAAAAACAACATCAAAGGCAGCCTTAAGACTATCAAAAATTGTCCTAGAAGAAGATGGTGTAGAAGAACCAGAAGATGGTATGATAATAGGAGTAACTAGAGTACTAGAAAAAATAGGCATAGAATCTGAAACAGGTTTAGTGGGCAAAGGAGAAGAAGTTTGAGGTTCTTGTGTCATGTCTTTTTCAGAAGACATGGTTGGTTCCTCTAGTTGTTCATGTTTGTCTTCTTTCTTTGCTTCCTATTCATCCTCTTTTTCCTCTAAAGATTTCTCTTCAATATCCATTTCCACATCACCAGGCTCCTCAGTTGCCTATTCATCTGTTTCCTTTTTTCCTCCACTTGGCGCTTCCTCAGACACTTTAGCTTTGCCACCTTTTGATATAAATTTTATTTTAGGCTTAGGAGCCTTGGAAGAACTAGGTGCATCGCTCTTATTTTTTGTTCTTATTTCTACCTTTCTACCTATTTGCTCTAGAGTTTCCTCCTCTAAGCCAGTGATAAAACCCTTCAACTGAATCCCTTTACCCTTTAGCCAAACATTTGTATTTGCCAAGATAGGCTCAAATCTTTTTCTTATTGAGATTAATTCCATAAAACAACAGGCAAAGGAGAACCCTCAACATTCTCATTCACATGCTTGGGATTCACGATGTCTTCATCATCTATCATTCCTTCTAGAATATTATCCAATTCTAAGTCCTCAATTTGACTTAGGGTTAACCTGCAGTACTCCAATTTCCTGATTTCTTCCTGAGTTCTTAAGTCAGCCCATATATCTTCCACCATTGGGACATGTGATAGAGTCTTCCTCTTGATCTTATCCTTTACTCTTCTAAAGTCAAAATTACTTCTCCTCTTGAAATGTTTCATTGTTACCAACTACATTTCTATTTCAAGAGCCTTGGCCTTAGCAAAAGTGGCAATGGAGTACCTACCAATCCCAACGAAAAACTTGAAGCCAGGTTTCTTCAACTCCATCTGTTTGTTATGCACAACAATTATTTGCCGACATAATTCTATCATGACAATTTTATCACTAGGAAATTTGGGCAACATGTATGGATATCCTTGGAAATAGCCAACCCTTAGATAAGTAAAAGTTGTGAATTGGAGATACAAACACCTAAAACTGTTCACAACCTCCCAGGCTTCATCTGACACTCTCTTCTACTCAAGTTGGAGGTCAAAAAGACATAAAAATACTGCAAAGAAAGCATCATTTACCCTCTTGAAGTGATAGATTGATCCCTTTAGAGTCAATTGGGGGTAATATTGATACACATGTATAACTCTTCGGTCTCCTTCTGATGTTAATCCTAGAAAACTTCTCATGGAAGCAGCTGCATAGACCAAATAAGATGTCATGTAGAATTTGGAAGTTGTAGATACCTTGGTCAATTGCTCGTGAAGAGCATTACTTATCTGCTCACCCCAGAAGATCTTTTGTTTACCTTGGAGGATTATTTTAATATAAAGATACATCCACTCATGAAAAGTGGAGGAAGAAGAAAGCCCTCTAAGTCTGATGAGAAGAGTTATCAGGTCACTGACCTCTTCAACAAAGTCACTTCTTGGAAAACTTTTCAGCCACTTAGAAAGATTAGCCCTTGTAGATTTCAACCATTTGGTGTTCATGACCCTCTTTGCTTTTTCAAGATATTTATCATACTCCTTCTGAGAAATGCTGAAATCAATCTCTGCACTTTCCTCTGAACCTGAACACATGAAGACTTTATCCATGAATTCTTCATCTATCCTCATTATCACATTACCTTTTGCATCTGCAACTCTTCTATTATCCCTGTTATAGAAATGAGCCACCTAAAGAACAAACTTAGTGTTGTGGGCTGCTACAGGAAAAGAAGCAACCAAATGGATGTTACTCTCCACAATCCTCTTCATGTAATGAATTGGATCTTGTTGCTTTGTCCTCTCTATGAACTCGGCCATATCCACATGACCAATTTCTGTATCCTAGATTTCATCCACATTGGATATGACTGAGGTTATGGCAAACACACCCTAGTATTTGTACTTCATAACTTTATCTTTCTTTGGGGAAGGATTGGTCATTTGAAACATGAACTTCCTTGTTTTAGAAAAAGATCTCGACAATCTTGTAGAGGCAACTGCAACATAAAAGGCATCATTTTGTAGTGTTAGGGAAAATTTGGAACTGTAATGTTGAAAATCATGATCAATAGCATGAGCTTGGTGGGGCTAGAGAGCAATAAAAGCGAGAAACTGGGTGAAAGCGGGCTAAAGTTAACAAATATAAAAATTCTCTGGAGTTAGAGAAATTTTTAGGATATGATGTAATGGCAGCAAAAATGTCCGCCTCTCCATATAGAGGAATTGCATTTTGTACAGGAGTGGCAAAAATTATCGTCCATGAAAATTGGGGGTATGGTGCTTACAAAGTGTATAGGGGGGAAAAACACCGCTAGCACATTTTGGTGTTGTAATAAAATCTTCTTGAGCTTAGGTGGCAAAAATGACTACTTCTACATGTGGGAAGTAAAACTCATTAGTTGCACAAGCAGGAAAGATTACCACCTGTGCATATCTCAAATAGGGTAATACTTTGTGTATGGGTGGCAAAATTTGCCACCCCTACACTTTAATAAATTTGTGTCTTGAGCATGGTTGGCAGAAATATCCACCAGTGCATTTGGGGAAGAAAATCAAAGATATATATCAGCGGTGAATTTTGCCACCCATACATATGGGAGATTTAAAGTTTTTTGCACAAGCAGGAAAGATTACCGCCTATGTATATCTCAAATAAACCTCAAGGCTTCATGCGGAAATAGTGTTTCCATCCGTCCATGTAATTAGTGAAAAACTCAAAAATACAAGGTTGGTGATTCTTGCCATTTTCATAGGTCAAAAGACTTAGTGAAAATTAAAATAATGATCAGTGACCAAATCTAGTATGACCAAAACACCACGATAGTGATGCTGCATGTATAACCACTCGAATGGTTGCCTTTATTAAACACCTTTGTTTTAGTGCCCAAAAACCCCTATAAGCCGGTGCAGGGAAGGGCGATTATCACCTCCCGAAGATGCTTCACTAGAGATAGTGAGAATTCGGTTTATATTATCCTTTGAAACCTAGGATTGTACTTGCTTTCTTTTAGTCAAAAAGAGTTAAAAAAACACAAAAAAAATAAAAAACCATAAAAACATTCTTTGTGTTTGTTGTGTCTTCATGCCATAACTAAAGAAAATCATATCAAAAAGACCATCTTGCAACAAAAGGAACCAAAAACATCAGAAAAATTGCAGAAAATTTGCAAATTTTTTTTTGAAAAAACCAGAGCTACGCTTTTATCATTTTCTATTATGCATCTATTCCAACGAGCTGTGCATTTGTACCGAATTGCTGTGCTTATATCACATGTTAGTGCATATCTAATTTTTACCAGTACTATGCATTTGTGTCGACTTTCTGTGCATTTATCCTTTTTTGTTGCGCATCAGTTCCTGAGCATGTGTAACAATGAGTACTTCCACATACTTTGGGGGGAACGTTTTACCATTTCTGGGTACCCATTTCAGCCTAGTTCCAAGTCCTGAGTTCGGATCTTACCTTGCAATCATTATTCCATCCATATCGCATCAAACTCTCTCTTTTGTCGATCATCTCATCCACCTTCTATCAGGTCTCCCTAGTGCAAAGTCAAAGTATCCTATATTAGATTAGCGCAAGACCTTTTTCTGATCATTTTGGATTCAAGTAACACTAGTAGGTCGTAGAACTTCGCTAGTGGTTTTGGTGCATGACTAGTCTCTACACAGTAAGACAGGTATCGAGTACCCTTACTTGTGGCTATCATCTTGTATCGGCCATCTTACTTGGAATCATTGATCGAAAGAGTCCCTTGTCCAAATCTCATCATAAGTATCCTACTCTCAACAATCTTCATCATCATCTTACCAAAATCTATAGTTTCATCCCACCGCTTCCCATGTTGCCTTGCATGGTTTTAACTAGATCTCAGTACAAAAAGCAACTTGAAATGGCCGGATCATCTAATCACATTGTCACCCCTCATGATAGTGATGAGGAAATCTCTCATGAAGAGTATCAAGGACACCTCCAAGACCAAAAATTCCAATTCTTACTAGAAAAAGTGCTCCATGAGGATCCTCACAAGTACTTTATTCATCTCGCAAATCTTAGACTTAAGCTACCCACTGACTTCGATCTTAGCAAAGTGAAAGAGACCGAAGAGGAAACTCATGAACACCACATAGGTGAAGATAAAGGAAAGAAAGTCATAGACCCAAACATACCCATGGAAGAAATGAGGAAACAAATTGAGGGCCTAACACAACAAATGACAGATCTCAAAATGGGAACAAATACTAAAACTTACTCTTTGGAAGACATCACACCATACCCCTTTGATAAAAGTTTGAACATGGTGCCCTTCCCCTTTCGGTTCGAAGTTCCTAAGTTTGACAAGTACAAAGGGAAGGGAGACCCGAGAGATCACATTAGGGAATTTAATGCCATATGCATGGGAGTAGCTCACAATGAAACTTTCTTAATGAGACTATTCCCTAGATCTCTAGGTAGTCAAGCCATGCAGTGGTTCTCACGACTTCCACCGAGCATCAAAACTTTTGATGAGTTAGTAAACAAATTCATTACGCATTTCTCGTACAACATTGAACACAAAGTCTCCATGCTCAATCTATGCAATACCAAGCAAAAGAGTGGTGAATCATTTGCCTCCTTCTTACAAAGATGGAGACAACTAGTGAGCAAATGCTCATATGATGTACCTAAGAAGCAATTGATGGAGATGTTTGTTCACAACCTCAACTCTGATCTAAGCTACCAAATCTAAATTTAATGTCCTACCTCATTTTCGAAGGTCATTGAAATGGGATTATTCATTGAGAAAGATATGATCACCAAGGGGCAAATTAAGTTATACAAGGACACCCCTAACTCCAGCTACACTATGGACAAGTCAAAGTTTTGGACTAAGAATAAAAATGTCATCAATGATGGAGTAGTTGATGCCAAGGTCGCGGCTCCCAAACAACAACCAATCTTCACTCTCAAAGGAGAGGCAAGCAATGCTACGCCCAACAAAACATTCTCTCAGGAGCTAAGACCATGGTACAACTCAAATCCTAGATGAAAGCTCACACCGTCGGGTGAGTCCCAAGAATCTGCGTTAAGGAAGCTATTGGCCAACAATAAGATCACTCTACCGCCTACTAGTGATTATGAACCTCAAATAAAACCTCACTATTGGAAAGACATAGACTTTTGTGAGTATCATAGAGGAAGAGGACATACGACCAACAATTGTATCTATCTCAAACATGTTATTCAAGACATACTTGATCAAAATCAAGGAGGTGCTCAACAACATACCTCTAATGAGACACATGTGGCATACAAGGATCCACTTCTCAATCATGATAGGCCATACAACAACAACAACCGCAATAGGAAAAATCAAAATAATGGGAATAATAATGCTAATTATGCAAGTGTGTCATTCAATTATACCATCAATTGTGTATCAGGGCACATCCCACAAATCAATGTGGTTATGTGCAACCAATAATCAGGACCTAACAAAACTGATTGCAGCATCATCACCCGCAGTGGTAAGGTCACCTTGAATACCCTCCCACCAAGGTTGTCACTTTCTCAGTCCAACTCCCATCAGTATAGTGTCATAGACCAACTTCAAAAAACTCTGGCCCACATTTCTATCTTAGAGTTGTGTCTATCACCTTCCCACAAGGAGATTCTTGATAAAGCCTTAGTGGAAATGACTATACCCATGAACTTGGCCCAAGAGAAGTTTCAAGCCATGGTAGGAAATCTAACCTCCTCTAGTACCATATCGTTTACCAAGCAAGATGACCTCTCAGTGTCTCAGCCTCATAACACACCCTTGCATATCGTCGCCTTCATCCATAAGCACCGCATCAAAAGGGTTCTCATTGATGGGGTAGTGGGTTTAAATATTTGCATGCTCAAGATAGTCCTTACATTGGGGTTCTCTGAAAATGCAGTAGATCCAAGGAAGAAGATTACCATTAAAGCCTATGATGAAGAGGAAAGAACTACTAAAGGAACAGTGGTATTACCAATACAAGTGGGACCGGTGATAAAGGATGTTGTTTGCCAAGTCCTAGACAGGGAGCTAGCCTATAATATTCTCCTAGGTAGACCATGGAATCATGCCATGAAAGTTGTGCCTTCTACCTACCACCAATGCATAAAATTCCCTCATAACGGCAAACAAGTCACCATCCAAGGTGATCCCGACCCCTTTCAACATTGCAACTCTGTCCGCTCAAAACCTGATTACATCATACCCAACAATAGAGCATCTACATCCCCTACCCCATAATATGATTCTACCTTTGAAGCTTCCTCATCCAAGCCTAAAGAGCAGAAAATTACCATCAAAGAAATGGGAGTAGGGGAATACTCCATTGAGCACAGCCTCAATTTGGCCAAAATGCCTCTATCTGCTATATCCTTTGGATGACCCAAGCATTTTCCAAAGCCATCTATTCCTCCTGCACCTCCTACTGCTCCCTTGTAAAATGGGGGACCCTCTTAGATGAAATGGAGAAAAGAGATATCTTGCAATGGCTCTACATAGAAGAAGAAGAGAACACACAACAAGAACCACCTAAGCTCCCAACGAAAATCTATGGGTGAGGTGAGTCTATCTTACATAGAATAGGTTATGAAGGACAAGGTCCCATTGGCCTAAGAAAAGAAGGAATAATAAAACCCATTCAACCTTCTTCGTCCTCATTAGCAAGAAATACAAAAGGTCTAGGATACAGGGACAAGGGCAAAGCAAAAGCAAATGCTTGTCTTGTGGAAATAATCCATAACCTTCAAGAGGACAGTGACACATATTCCAATGAATATGAGTGGGATGAGCTGACAGAGCACTCCTATGATGACAAAGAAGTTGACACCGTTCAAACTTATAGCCCATACCGTGAGGGACAAAAGCTAACACATAGACCATTAGAGTGTGATTCGCCAATTCCCGAGAATACGACTTTTGAGGAAGGTTCGAGTTCTATCGCAATAAACAATTTGGAAGAAAATACCATCCCAAACACCATCCCTACCAATACCCCTAGCATATCCATTCAAACTATCAACAAATCGGATCTATCCTCTAACTCCCTCCCCCTTGTGCATCCTAAACTTATCGACTGGGATCTATAAGGAACCCTGCAACTAGACATGTTCCAAAATGATGATGCCTACATTGACTACATGAAACTTAGGGACCACCTACCTACAGGAGATCATAAAGCTAGATTCGCCATTGAACTTAATACTATGGCTTATTTCAGAAAGCGTGTCAAGCCTTCCAGTCACAAAAATATCAAAATAAAAACTAGATTTGATGGTGAAAACCACTCCGCGGTAGTATCAGATCCCAAAATAGTAAGAAGAAAGGATGCATCCGATGGTGAAAACCCAACTGTGGCACCTGATGATGGAAGGCTTGACACTCTCCCTGACAACATGCACTAGGAGAAGTCTCAGATTGTTGTGGAACCTACAGAACTTGACAACATTGGACCAGAGGAATAGCCTAAGATCATTCACTTTGCTAAGTCTCTAACTCCACCAGAAAGACTAAGTTTGTACCATTCTTCAAAAAGAATCAAGTCAACTTTGCTTGGTCATACGTAGATATGCCAGGATTGGATCTAGATTTGATTCTACATCATCTTCCACTAGATCCAAGAGTGAAACTGGTTAAAAAGAAACTTAGAAAGATGCATCCTCACATTGCACTACTAGTGAAAGAATAACTCAAGAACCTACGAGGTGTAGGATTCATCAGAGCAATAGACTATCTAGAGTGGGTCTCCAACATAGTACTAGTATCCAAACCTAATGGGTGAGTCAAACTATGTAATTATTTTAGAGATCTAAACAAAGCTTGCCATAAGGATGACTTTCCATTGCCAAATATAGATATCATAGTCAACTTAACAGTAGGGCATACCATGTTATCTCGCATGGATGGCTTCTCTGGATACAACCAAATCAAGATAGTACCAGAAGACCAACATAAGATAGCTTTCACTTGTCCATGGGGTACTTTTTGCTGCAATGTCATGCCATTTGGGCTAAAGAATGCAGGAGCCACATATCAACGTGCTATGACCACTATATTCCATGATATGATGCACGTCACAATGGAGGACTATGTAGATGATATCCTTGCAAAGTCACTCACTAGAGAATCGTACTTGGATGTGCTAGAGAAGGTCTTCCAGAGACTAGAACAATTCAAGGTTAGGTTCAACCCAAAGAAGTGTGTGTTTGGAGTCACCTCAGGAAAGCTCTTAGGCTTTATTGTATCATCAAATGGGATTGAAGTAGACCTTGCCAAGGTCAAGGCCATCATGGAAATGCCACCACCCAAAAATATTACTCAACTACAATCTCTATAGGGCAAGCTACAAGCAATCCATAGGTTCATATCACAACGGGCAAGCAAGTGTCAACCCTTCAATCATCTCCTACACAAGAACATTCTATTTAGGTGGGATGAGAAGTGTGAAGATGCATTCAGCAAACTGAAGGAATATCTTATGAATCCACCTATTCTCATGCTTCCTATCCAAGGAAAACCGCTGTTACTTTACATATATGCTACACCAATAGCTCTTGGGGCCCTTCTAGCACAACAAGATTATGAAGGTAAAGAAAGAGCCGTCTACTACATCAGTCACACATTGGTGGGCTATGAATTGCAATACTCTCAAATAGAGAGATCATGTCTTGCTATGGTTTTTGCTTCCCAAAAACTATGACACTACATGCTAGCACATCTAGTCAAACTTATTGCAAAGATGGATCCATTGAAATACCTATTAAGCAAAGCAGCCCTAACAGGTCGCCTATCCAAGTGGGTAATGCTCCTAAGTGAATAAGACATTGAATATGTAGACATAAAGGCTATCAAAGGACAAATCATTACTGATCAGTTAGCAGAAATACCATTACAAGATACCACACCAATGACATTTGAGTTTCTGGATGAATCCTTATTTAATATATCAACACACTCATGGAAGCTCTACTTTGATGGATCCTATACAAACCATGGATCAGGGACAGGAATCTTGTTGGTCACTCCCCACGGTGACACCATACCAAAGTCTTATCGTTTGTTATTCCCTTGCACAAACAATATAGTAGAATATGAAGCCTTGGTCATTGGTCTCAAAATGGCAACATAATGGAAAATGAAAGAGCTACATGTCTATGGTGATTCTCAACTAGTGATCAACCAAGTCAATGACAATTACCAAACCAAAGATGAGAAGCTTGTCCCATACAAGCACATGGTCGATGAATTTAAAGAGTACTTTGTGATCATCTCCTTTGAGTAGATACCTCACATTGAAAAAAAAGCAGCAGATGCCATGGCCACCATTGCCCCGCTCCTCGAGATCCCAGAGAATGAGTCACGGTACGAGTTATTGGTGGAGTCAATTTAGCAACCAGCTTATGATCTTCCTGAAACCCATTCTATATGACTACTAGTCAGATCTAATTCACCTTGGTATGGTAAGATTTGCACTTAGCTCAATGACAATACTCTCCCACCTAACTTGTCTTCAAACCAATGTCGAACCTTTATACGCCAATCCTCTCGTTATACCATTATTGCTGACACCCTATACCGACATGGTCTGGATGGTACTTTACTCTGTTGTTTAGAATGAGAAGAATCTCAAACCGCCTTAGAAGACATGCATGAAGGGATTTGTGGAACACACTCTAGTTGTCCTTCCTCAGCTAAGAAACTCATGCATTTGGGTTATTATTGGCCGAACATGGAGATAGATTCATATCAGTTTGTGAAGAAGTGCAAGTAGTGCCAGATACATGGAAACCTGATACATGCACCAGCTCAAGAGCTAAGACCTTTAATGACACCTTGGCCCTTTTGTCAATGGGGACTCGACCTTGTAGGAAAAATCCACCCGCCCTCATCCAACAGCCACAAGTTCATAATAACTGCCACCGAATACTTTTTACCAAGTGGATTGAAGCTGTTCCCCTCACCACCATCATAGATAAACAAATTTCCTCATTCATTCTCAACTACCTCATCTGCAGATATAGAATTCCCTCATCCATTATCACAGATAATGGAAGACCTTTCAAGAACCAGGATGTACAAGAGCTTTGTGACCAATTCAAAATCCAACACCGTTTCTCCACACCCTATTACTCCCAAGGCAACGACCAAGCAGAAGCATCCAACAAAACAATCTTGAAACTCCTCAAGAAGACAGTCAACGATGCTAGTCATGATTGGCACATCCAACTTAATCCCGTTCTGTGGGCCTATCGAACCAGTATTCGTACCCCCACAGGTGCTACCCCTTATGCCCTTGTCTATGGATCAGAAGCCATTTTTCCCATTGAGGTCGAGTTACCATCTCTAAGGGTATCATTAAAAGGTCTCATAACTGATGAAAAGTATAGAGTTTCCATATTACAAGAGTTAGAGCTGCTAGAGGAAAAGAGACAGAAAGCCTTCAATCATCTCAAGGCATATCAGCAAATGATGTCACGAAGCTACAACCACAGAGTCCGTCTAAGAGTCTTTAAGGTTGGAGATCTAGTACTTAAAGAAAATCCCCGTAATCAACAAGACTGGGAAAAGAAAGGCAAGTTTGAACCCAACTGGCTTGGGCCTTATGTGATTGTTGCTGCGTATGGATCAGGGGCATATTAGTTGGTGACATCAGAAGGTGAGCTGTTTGATGACCCAATCAACAGTATACATCTTCGCCGGTTCTATACCTAAGAGAACCCTAGTGTAAGAAGGGCATAAAATACAAAAAAATCAAAAAATTAGAAAAATATAAAACAATCAAAAAAGTGGAAAAAACAACAAAAACAATTGTCCTTTGGTGAAAACCTGGCAAACAGGTGCCTTGGATATGTATCATGATGAAAACCTGGCAAACAGGTGTCATGTGTACTTTTAGCTTCCGTGCAAATAAAAGCAAGTGGTAAAAACTTGGTAAACAGGTGTTACTTGTGATAAACCACTTCCTCCATCTTTGGGAAACCAATCACGTTGTGTCCATTCTTCCTTCCATCGTTCCTCATTCAATCCATATTTGTTCCATAAATAAAAACCTAATGATAACCTATCATGGCTTGATACTCTATCTCTTTTGTCACCTTGTCAACCAAGGTCTTATCCAGTATCCTATCCACAGTGTCAGCCTAGCATAGTGTCTGTCGTCAGTGTCCATGGTCCAAGTCCCTAAACTACGTTGCCTCTACATTATCGCGTAGGTAAGGCCAATTCTTCAAATGTGGCCCCAAGGCTCCACTCGCCCATCCTTCTATCTATCTGAGTCTGCAACACTTTCTATCGCCTAGGTCTTAGGTCCATTAGGGTTCACCCCAAACTATGTTGCCTCTGCGTCATCACATAGGCAAGGCCATTTAGCAATGAGCCCCCGAGGCATTAGATTAGTCCCTTAGGGTCTGTCTCACCAATAAGGATTGTAGAACCTCTCTCAAAGGCAAGCAAGCACAAGTAAAAACCCATTTTTCAAACAGAAATTTTGATGCAAGGACCTCAACCTATCCAAGGCAAAGTAACCAAGTACCTATAGCACTCTAAATGATTTTACCTAAATTATGGCAAGAAACAAACACATTTAAATGCAAATATGTTTTGTGGTTGCGATCAGGTTAGGTTATAGCATCCTAATTTTTGTTATCATGTCTTTCTATGCTACTCAAGGATGCTAAAAGCTAGAGATGCTATGACGGGGGCATGATTATCTTCTTTGTTTGCTATTTGTGGATCAACCTTTAGTAATGTGAAGCCTTGTCTAACAACATGATCAGCAAAAGATCATTGAGGACATCAAAGGTCTAGCATGAAACAAGGCAATCCTTGTCTGTTGATATGTAAGCAATACTCAGGTCATCTCGGTTCAATTATACCTCGATGCTTGTATTAACTTGCTAAATCAAAATCTATGTAAGCAATACTCAGGTCATCTCAGTTCAATTATACCTAGATGCTTGTATTAACTTACAACATTCAAAAAAAGTACAAAACAATTCACCCAATGATGAAATAAGCACTTCAAAATACTTGCACCATCAAGATGTCAAAAGCAAACACCATTCGCATCTATTATGCATCCATAAAAGCATCCATACCATATCCCATGCAATAAAAGATCCACAAAATGCAAAGTATCAATACAAATAAAAGCTTGTGAGTCTTTCTATCAAATTGGTCTTCAATCAATCCTCTGTCTATCATTGTGTCATCTCTGTGTCCATTGAGTACATCTGGACATAACAAAAACATAGCATAGTTTGCATATCATATCACATGAGATAGTCATTTACATGATTTAATCATTTGCATACATAATAAGTGCATTGGGTCATCCATACACGTTTTGCATCATAACATAGTGTCAAAATAGAAAAATCCAAAAAAATAGACAAAGGCATGTAGAGCGTCATAACATCTGCATCATCATATAGCTAGCATAACACTTTTTTTTAAAGGCACATAGCATCATATAAAAGTCTGCATTAGATAAACATCACATCGCATCAAAGTAAACATCTAAGTTTGCATTAGATAACATCACATAGCATCAAAGTAAACATCTAAAGTTTGCATTAGATAAGCATCACATAGACATAATCAAAGTATGCATCACATATGTACCATCATACAATAGAAATGCACCCATAACATATAGTGTGAACAAACTGCATATAGAGATCATCAAATAGCTGCACATCATATAAATATCAAGTAAAATGTGTCCAAATGTACAATATATCAAAGGTCCATCTCTGGGTCAATGTCATATACAGTGTATACATCTCAACAGATAATGATACACGTCTCAAGTACAAAAATGATACATATATGTATCAAGCTATCTAAGCCATCAAAAAGTATATACACATATGCCAAAATCTATACAGATGTTAGCTAACCTTGTTGCTATAGGCCACTACTACCAGCACTACCCTCTCCATCTCCTCCTCTGCTAGCCCCAGACTGCTATGGGCCCATCATAGAGGCTCCCGACTGTGAACCTCCTACTTTCTGCGAGGCCACAGACTGACTCCTGTAGCTAGGTGCCCTCTACTCTGCTGGACCTGCACCATGATATAAACCTCGATAGTACTGTGTCTAGGCCTGTGCTCTGGCAAGCTCACCCTGTACCTATACTAACTGCCCCTATACCTGGGCCAGCTGTGCCTATGTCTGCTGCACCTATCCAACTAGGAGGCTGCTAGTACCATCTGTACCCAGGGCTGCCACTGCTGCGTCCCTCTCTACTCTGATAGCCCGCACCCTGGCTTCAGCTACATCTCACTCTCTTGAGATCTCAGACATGCGGCCTGTGTCTGACTCTCTCCGAGCCTTAGCCATCCTGAACTGTGCCCTCAACTGTCTAACCTACCCCCTCAACATAGAAATAGCTCGCTCCTATGCATCTTTCTGCACTAGACCCTAAGGAACCTGTCCCTATCCCTGCACCTGCTATGGTGGCAGTATCTAAACCTACTTTGCAACCTATGGCTATACTACCTAGTGCTAGTGAGAAGAACCCTCCCTAGATCTCCTCCTATGTATTGCTCTACCTCCATCTCCTCCATCTCCACCATCTCCACCATCTCCTCCTCCTTCGCCTCCTCCACGTCCTCCTCCATCTCCACCATCTCCGCATCCTCCTCTCCTCCTCCTCCTCCTCTTGCTAGCCCTCCCCTCATTGTCTGCACCCTCCCCATCTATGTGAGGAACCAGCTTTCCAGGCCTTAAGTACCTCGAAAAGGGGTGAGCCACAAACCACTCCTCGTAATCCAGAGTCATCCTTGCATCTGCTACCTCTCTCCTCATGGGCCAAGCAACATAAGGAATCTATCAAAACTCTACGAATGCCTCCTCATAGGATGCCACTGGACCCCACCTGAACCTCTCTGCGTGTGTCCATGCAAACTGAGCCTACCCCTGTGGCATGCCTTGTCTCCTCCCAAACTGCCTCCGCACTTTGCTAACAATCTATCTCTCCAAGATAAACCGCATCCTACCTATAAGCCACCGAGTCTGAAAGTAGTATGGCAGCTCATTGTCCTCATCATCCCAAGGCTCATAGTCCAGTTATGGCTGCCAGATAACTGCATCTACCCCATCCAACGCATGCCTCCAATACTCCAACTTCCCCAACCTATACGAGGAAATCACTCTTGCATATCCATAGCTATAGGGCTCTCTCCTCTGTCTCGAAAACACACAAATCAATCTAGTGATGGCAATGTGCTCCCATAGCCAAAACTGAAGTAGTGAAACACCTGCTAATAGACTCGCACCCCTATGGTATACCACCTGATGCATATCGTGGTATAGGTGCGCCAGTACACAGACACCCCAAGGATAACGGGTGCCCTCTGTGATCATCCTCTCCATGGTCTATCCCCATCCAATCGGGGACCCATGTGATCTCCTATCAAGACATACAACACCTCTGATCAGTCCTGCCACTATACCAAGGAAGTAGTCATAGTAATCATGTATATCCTACCAAGAGATAACCTGACAGTCTAGCTTAGGGTCATCAAACACCCATCTGCACTCTGCGAGTCCTGCATCCTGCTGAAGATCATACACCACAAGCTCACCATGTATCAGCAAGTGCAGTATCCTGTAGACATCCTCAAGAGTCACTGTCATCTCGCCAGTCAGGAAGTGAAAAGTCCCATCCTCACTATGGAATCTCTCCATGGTAGCAGTCAGTAAATTGAGGTTCGCTCAAACCTCAGGCATGAAGAAAACGTAATCTAGGCCCATCGTGCCGAGAGCCTCTCGATCTATCTCTGTGAGCATATAGCACTGCAACATCGGTAGGGGAAACTACTCCTTTGACATCAGTGTATCTAGAATATCCTCCTGCAAAGCACGCAGGGCAAGGCGTCAACCTAAAGCTGCAAGTACCATGCTCAACATATGTATAGAATCATATGAACTAACTTAGCATATCAAATTGATCAAAACAGCATACTACATCTCTTGATTAGATTCCTGCAATCTCAAAGATAGCTTATCAATTAACAATCAAACAAGATGCCAATCGAGTCAATTTTGTTAAGTCTACTGACTATCTATATCATATGCACTGAAACAAAAGGTAAATGTGCCATTTCTCAGCAAATACGCCATTTCTGGCAAATGCATAGCAGCATTTTTTAAATGCGTCAAACCATATCATATGCGCTGATTCATACCGTATATGCGCAGCCAAATTGCATGCGTTGATTCCTGTGTCAATTGTGCACAATCCTCATGCATGTGCCAACCTATATCATGCATGCGCATCACTAGTGCATGCTCAGTTTTATAACCTAAATGTGCTGTAGCAAAATGGATGTGCAGTTCCGCATAGTACATGCGCTGAACTGCAATCCTGCACTTTTGTTTTACCTATTTTTGTCTAGCATTTATTGTGCTCATAATTGACCCTAGGCAAAGTTTTTTGAGATACATACTGGTGGTCCTGCCTCAGCTGGTCGGTCGAACTATCAGACTCACATAAAGCGGTGTTCCTCGCGTGGAATATCCATCCTAGTGCTAACTGTTCTATGCTCTATGTTCTCCTAAGCTCTCAGGGACAAACTAAACAAAGCCAAGTGTGCAAATGACTTGTCTTGTGGACCCATCTCCTATTTATAGCATGCAAACCCTAAACTAGCTATGTGGTGACTATGACTACTTCCCGCGCCTATTTCTTCCTGTTTCTCTGAAACATATCCTATTTTCTTCAAACCTAACTTGTTTTTCCCTTCGTCTTCGTGATATTGTCCGTCTCTCATCCTTCTGCCTTCTTCCCGTACAATCTCCCAAGGGGGCATCCTACCATTGATTAACCTGTACCAGGGTCAAACTAGGGCATGTATCGTTATCAGAAATTCTATTCTTTGAAGCAACATCGTAAATTGCATTGCATCAAAGAGGGGCAAAATGTATACACCTAAAAATGACATGACTCTTTCCAAATAAATATTCTTAATATTTATTTAAGTCAAATTCCTCTATCAATAAATAAATAAAGAAATTTATTTATTTGATTCATATTCTCCCAACAATTAAATAAAATCAATTTATTTAATTAAATTCCTAAATTCTTCCAAAATCCTCCAACAAATTAAATAATACCAATTATTTAATTGTTTCCTCCAATAATATCTTCTCTAAATTTAAATAAATCAAATATTTATTTAAGTTGTCCTTTTCTTTTAAATTGAGTTATCTCTAAATATAATTCAATCCTTGTGCACATGCAATTGAATATTCTAAATATTTAATTGAGTTAAAATATCTTCTCATCCTCATGCAATTTCTATTCTCTAGTTCTATTCTCTTAACTGATTGATCTATTCTTTTAATTGATTAATCTCTTTAGTTAACTCATTCTTCTATTTTATTAATTCCTCTCATGCAAAATAGAGCAAGGCACTTGTCTTCTTATTATTCGTCCACATCCCTCAACCATTCTATACAGTTGATCTTCTTATTTTTCTCTATATTGTTGATCTTCTCTTTCCCAAGTCTATAAATTGAACCCCGTTCTTCCATTTCATTCATCCAAGCCTTCATCTCCTCCTATGTCTCGCTCTACCTCCATCTCCTCCATCTCCACCATCTCCTCCTCCACCTCCTCCTCCATCTCCACCATCTCCTCCATCTCCCCATCCTCCTCTCCTCCTCCTCCTCCTCCTCTTCCTGTGAACCCTCCCCTCATCGTCTGTATCCTCCTTGTCTATGTGAGGACCAAGCTCTCCGGGTCCTGAGTACCTCAGAAAGGGGTGAGTCATGAACCACTCCTTGTAATCCGGAGTCATCCCTGCGTCCGCTACCTCTCTCCTCATGGTCCAAGAAACATAAGGAATCTGTCAAAACTCTACCAATGCCTCCTCATAAGATTCCACTAGACCCCACCTAAACCTTTCTGCATGTGTCTGTGCAAACTGAGCCTGCCCTTGTGGCATGCCCTATCTCCTCCCAAACTACCTCTGTACTATGCTAACAATCTGCCTCTCCAAAATAAACCACGTCCTTCCTATGAGCCACTAAGTGTGAAAGTAGTATGGTAGCTCATCGTCCTCGTCGTCCCAAGGCTCACAGTCCAGATATGGCTGCAAGATAACTACATCTATGCCATCCAGCTCATGCCTCCAATACTCTAGCTTCCCCAGCCTGTACTGGGAAATCACTCCTACATATCCATAGCTATAGGGCTCTCCTCTGCTTGGAAAACACGCAAATTGGTCTAGTGATGGCAATGTGCTCCCATAGCCAAAACTACAATAGTCAAACACCTGCCGATAGACTGGCACCCTTGTGGTATACCACCCGATGCATATCATGGTATAGGTGCACCAATACACATACACCCCATGCATAGCAGGTGCCCTCTGTAATCATCCTCTCCATGATCTGTCCCCATCCAATCGGGAATCCATGCGATCTCCTATCGGGGCATACAACACCTCCGATCAGTCCTGCCACTATACCAAGGAAGTAGTCATAGTAATCATGTATATCCTGCCAGGAGATAACCTGACAGTCTAGCTCAGGGTCATCAAACACTCGTCTGCACTTTACAAGTCCTGCGTCCTGCTGAGGATCATACTCCACAAGCTCACCATGTATCGGCAAGTGTAGTATCCTCTAGACATCCTCAAGAGTCACCATCATCTCGCTAGTAAGAAAGTGAAAAGTCCCATCCTCGCTATGGAATCTCTCCACTGCAGCAGTCAATAAACTGAGGTTTGCATGAACCTCAGGCATGAAGCAAACATAATCTAGGCCCATCGCGCTGAGAGCCTCTCGATCTATCTCCATGAGCATATAGTGTTGCAACATTGGTAGGGGAAACTACTCCCTCGACATTAGTGTATCTCAAATATCCTCTTGCAAAGCACACAAGGCAAGGCGTCAACCTAAAGCTGTAAGTATCATGATCAACATATCTATAGAATCATATCAACTAACTTAGCATATCAAATTGATCAAAATAGCATACTACATATCTTGACTAGATTCCTGCAATCTCAGAGATAGCTTACTCGATTGATGCATCAAACAGGATGCCAATTGAGTCAATTTTGTTAAGTAAACTGACTATCTATATCATATGTGCTGAAATAGAAGGTACATGCACCATTTCATAGCAAATGTGCCACTTTTGGCAAATGCTCAGCAGCATTTCTTAAATACGCCGAACCATATCATATGCGTTGATTCATACCATATATGTGCAACCAATATGCATGCACCAATTCCCATGTCAAATGCGCAAATTTCTAATGCATGCGCCGACTTGCAACATTCATGCGTGGCATTAGTGCATGCACAGTTTTATAACCTAAATGTGCCGCAGAAAAATGGATGCGCAGTTCCACATAGTACATGAGCCGAACTGCGATCTTGTGCTTCTGTTTTACCTATTTTTTCCTAGCATTTATTGCCCCCATAATTGACCCAAGGTGAAGTTTTTTTAGATACATACCGGTGCTCCTGCCTCAGCTGGTCGATCGAACTGTCGAACTCGCTCAATGCAGTGCTCCTCGTACGAAATATCCATCCTAGTGCTGACTGTTCTATGCTCTATGCTCTCCTAAGCTCTCAAGGACAAACCAAACAAAGCCAAGTGTGAAAGTGACTTGTCTTGTGGACCCAGCTCCTATTTATAGCATGCAAACCCTAAACTAGTTGTGTGGTGACTATGACTACTTCCTGCACCTGTTTCTTCTCGTTTCTCTGGAACGCATCCTAATTTATTCAAACCTAACCTATTTTTTGCTTCGTCTTTGTGAGATTGTCCGTCTCACGCCTTCTGCCTTCTTCCCCTCCAATCTCACGAGGGGGTAGCCTATCGTCGTAACCTGTACTAGGGGCAAACTAGGGCATGTATCATTATCAGACAATTTATTCTTTGAAGCAACGCCGTAAATTGCATTGCATCAAAGAGGGGCAAAATGTATACGCCTAAAAATGACACGACTCTGTCCAAATAAATACTCTTAATATTTATTTGAGTCTAATTCCTCTATCAATAGCCGATAAGGGCATGGTTCAGTGGTTAAGTTGCTCGGTTATAGTGGCAGCCACCAGAGTTCAAACCCCTGCTGGGCCAACGAGCTCGCAGGCTTTACGCCTTCCCTGGGCCAACGGGCTCGCGGGTTTGAAGTGTTCTTGCTAGGGGATGAGGTCCCCCGTGTTGTGGCCTCACCAATTCATTGCTCTAGGCAAAAGCATTCGCGTGGAGCCGGAGGGCGTGTCGCACCAGCGTCACTGGTCACATTAAAAAGTTTACCAGACACATTATCTTAAAAAAAAATCCTCTATCAATAAATAAATAAACCAATTTATTTATTTGATTCATATTCTCCCAACAATTAAATAAAATCAATTTATTTAATTAAAATCTTAAATTCTTATAATTCTTCCAACAAATTAAATAATACCAATTATTTAATTAGTTCTTCCAAATTCATTCTAAATTAAATAATATCAATTATTTAATTGTTTCTTCCAATAATATCTTCTCTAAATTTAAATAAATCAAATATTTATTTAAGTTGTCTATTTCTTCTAAATTGAGTTATCTCTAAATATAATTCAATCAAATGTGCACATGCAATTGAATATTCTAAATATTTAATTGAGTTAAAATATCTTCTCATCCTCATGCAATTTCCATCCTCTAGTTCTATTCTCTTAATTGATTGATCTATTCTTTTAATTGATTAATCTCTTCAGTTAACTCATTCTTCTATTTTATTAATTCCTCTCATGCAAAATAGAGCAAGACACTTGTCTTCTTTCTATTCGCACATGTTCCTCAACCGTTCTATACTGTTGATCTTCTTATTCTCTCTATACCATTGATCTTCTCTCTCTCAAGTCTATAAATTGAACCCTATTCTTCCATTTCATTCATCCAAGCATTAAGTATTGTTACTCTGCAGGAATTACAGTGCACCTTTGGCACCCACGTCATTCCTTTTGCTTGCGATCAACTTGTTACCATATCACTACCATTATTGTGAAGCTCATCTTCATTACAAAACACTATCACAACCATTCTCCATTGACAATCTTGAAAAAGCAAGGAAGTGCACTCTCTGAGGGCCTTATTCATACATGCAAGATCGATTGATATAGGCAACCAATGGAAGCTACGAAGTATTGAGGTTTGCAAAGGTTTTTCATCTTTGTTTGTTTGATCTTGATTATTTCCCTTTTCGTTGAGTTTTGGGTATTATTGATATTGATATATTGATTATTCATATTTACTCCAATTTTCCCTTAACATTTTGCATTTATTACAGCATGTGTGAACTGAAAGATGCTCAAGCGGCAAAAATGACCACCTTTACACAAAAGAAGACAACATAGACAGGTGGAAAAAATCACTACCCTTGCATATGACAAGGGTATTAACATGCATCGGCGGCACATTTTGCCACCTATGCATATAACTAAAAATACTAACATGTAATGGTGGGGAAAAATACCACCCCTACATGTTACTAAAAAACATCCTAACTCCCAAAAAGTTCAAACACAAATGTTTAATTCATTCGCAATTTGACTTGATGGTACAAACATCGAGATGCCAAAACAAGGGGGAACTCAAAGAGATTTTTTGGAGCTAGGGAATCATGCACGAGAGAAAATGGACTAGCCTCGTTTTGCATACTTAGAGTTGTAGGCTACAAAATGGACAAGTTTCGTCGGGGTCATCCTACAAAATCAAGCGCAACTAATTTTTAGGATAATAGGCATATATAAAGGTAAGTTGTCTGATGATTTTGGTACTAACGAAGCATGTTTGTAAGCCCTCTACGGAGGTGGGATGTTGTATCTCTACACGAGTGCACATCTTTATTTTATATTGCAATGAGAAAGCCCTCTGTGGAGGCGGGATATCATGCATATCCTTTTATTTGAAGCCCTCTGCGGAGGTGAGATGTATCTCCACGTGAGTGCACATCTTTATTTTATATTGCAATGAGAAAGCCCTCTGTGGATGCAGGATATCATGCATATCCTTTTATTTTAAGCCCTCTACAGAGGTAGGGATGGTGTATCTCTTGAGCTAGTGCACATCCTTTTTATTTCAAAAGTCCTCTGAGTAGGCAGGGTTGGTGTATCCTCCCTTAAGCATGTTTTTGGCGGTTGTTGTGGCATAAGCCCAACCATCAGGTGTGCTTGTAATGTACCAAATATTGTGGTGAACCTAGCAATGGGCTCTTTCCATCGCTTATTTTTCATGTTTTAGATGTATAGTATGTCCTTGGCATGCTATATGGCACTCGTGTTTTCCGTTTGTCTTCCACGTGTTTGTTCCCAAGAGCATGGAAAAATGCCCCTCCTATGCTTTGGGATTTGTATGGCATGTTTGTTCCCAAGTATAGTCCAAAGAGTGTGGCGAAATGCCCCTCCTATGCTTTGGGATTTGTATGGCATGTTTGTTCTCAAGTGTAGTCCAAAGAGCGTGGCGAAATACCCCTCCTACATTTTGAGATTTGTATTACGTATGTAGTCCAAAGAGAGTGGTGAAATGCCCCTCCTACATTTTGGGTTGTGTGTTACATTTTTACTTTCCATGTATCTGCATCTACATTCATTTATATATGAAAATGAAAAAACAAGTAGTCACTACATTCACTGTATTCATTTTGTTTTATGTGTCTTCAATACTGTCTTCTCCATGTTTTGCGTACCTGTTATTGTTTTCACTATGTTGGGCGTGTCTATAATGTATTTTCTCTAATGTCTACCTTAGACTGGGGGCTAGAAATAGTTCCTCAATCTTTGCGTATGCATTAGCTTCAAGTGCCTGGCATGTTTGTTGTGTTTTGACTGTACTTTAATGCATGTATGGCCCTTGTGTTCATGCATACATTAAAGTGGGGGCTAAATGTTATGTCATAAAATGTCCCCTAGGACTTTTTCCTCCTAATTTTAGCTCTCGGGTCCCTTGTTTTGCATCTTGCATGATTATTTTAACTGTCGGAAGAGAATACCTGAAACCCATGTCACATGGCGTTTGAGGGACATTGTGTGCTTTAGACCTAGCCTAAAAAGGGGACTTGGGACATGGGTGCTCACGCCCTTGTCTTGCCTTATTTTAGGTAGGTCCCAATTTGAATGTTGGTTATGTGATCGTTAATTAGGTCCCATGCCAACATCTTAAGTTTGAATTACGAAATTTAAAGCAAGAATGTGTTTAGTTGCATATATAAGCATGTTTAGGGTTTCATTTGTAAACTAGAAGATGATTATGAACTTTTGGTGCGCTTATGATTTTAGAGTATTCAAGATATTCATTGTTGCAGAGCAGAGCATTGTTATTGTGTTTGTGATGGCAGATTTAGCTTCATCTTCTCATGTGTTAAAGGATCTTCATCTATGTGAGAGCTACACCTCCAAGGTGATATCTATTTGTGTTTGAATCATTTATAAATTTATTTTTTCCTCTATCCCGCAGGGATACACACTCTTTATTTGACAATGGTGTTCGAAAGACTTGAATGTTCTTCTAGGGCTTGATCGAGGCAAGCTCCTAAACACCACAACCCCCAACCACACTCCTTGTGATTGTAGGTTACAGATATCAAATTTCACGGAGTGGAATTGCAGAGGAAGGTTGCAGAAGATAAGGATTCTGGATCTGGCGGAAAGAATCCATTCAGAACACTTTTGGGATAAGGGCGCCTTGGGCAATGTCCTCTGAGGTTGCATACACAAAAATCTTTGTGACAGTGACAATCTACATCTGAAGAAGCCCCGACATCCTGAAGAATAGCCTGCCTTAGACTAGGGCACCTAGGGAAGTGTCCTCTGCATCTTCCGTGACAAAAATAGACATAACAATGATTATCAGTGCCAGAAGGAGTTCTGAATTCCCTGAAGAAAATTGTACCTTGGACTTGGGCACCCAGGGCATTGTCCTCGATTATTTTGCATCATGAACTTTAAAAAAAGGTTAGTAACTAATCCCTATCTACTATCTTAGTCTACGAGCATTTGTCGTAATTTATCAATTTGCTTCCGATTTTGCATAATTAGGGTTTTAAACATATTTGAGCATTAAAGTAATACATTAATTGACAATTTCTAAATTTCCACATCGTTCCAAGTGACCACCAACTTGTAGGTGAATCATCTTACAAAAGTTGTGATTCAACTCGGTTAAATGTCCTTGAATGTTTGTAGTGAAAGGAAGATTTAGCTAGTCAACCCCTTTGTCGCTCTTTTTCTATATAACAATCATATATCCATCCTCCGGTAGGTCTAAGTCTCTACCTCAATAGTTATACACATGACTTCTATGTCATTCTTACATCAGAATATCTCATCTATCTTACTCCTATTCTTCTCTATCTATATATACTATATCTATTATATACTAGGGATGTGTTATTTGTAGACACCCAAAAATGACCATGTCATCGCACCACTTGCATTTTCATCAAATTCTTCCAAATCTCCTAAATTTAACATTAATTAAATAAATCTGCTTTATTTAATTAATTTCATCAAAATCAACTTTATTCTTCTAAAATTAAATAATTTTGATTATTTAATTAAATCATTATCATCTTTCAAAATTCATATCCACATCAATTGAATAAATTAATTATTTAATTAATTTATCATCAAAATCCTCTTATCTATAATTAAATAATTTTTATTATTTAATTAAATCAAATTGTTCTTCCAAATTTAAATAAATCATGCAAGTTTATTTAAATTGTCTCAATCTCTAAAAATAAAATATAATCAAATATTTTATTTATTCTTCTAATCATGCACAAACAATTAAATAAATTTTATTTATTTAATTTGCCTCAATTATCTTCCAAATCCTCTAAAAATAAATCTTGTTCACCATGCACACAAAATTAAATAATTTATTATTTAATTTATCTCAAATCATACAAAAAACAAATTACAAGTTGAGTTAATTGACTTAATGAGTCTTGTTTTTATCAACAACTCTTAAATTAGAAAAAAAAAACATTCTAAGTTATGAAATCAAATCCTATCTTTATCAAAAAATAGTTAACTCAAACAAAACTATCTTTTTGTGTGACACATGTCGTGTGCACATTAATCATGAACTCTAGATTTATCTCATCCATTGATTCCATTAAATTTTCTGGACCATTGATCAATCTTTATTGAAATCTATATAAACCCCACTCATCCCTATCACAAATCCTCTTCGATCATTTATTCTCAGGCATCCCTATAGCACATTGAGCATACATCACATCATTGAGCACTTTGAGCACAAACACAATCTATATCTGTTTGTTGCAAACATGGTTTTGCAATTTGAAGAGCAATCTACATTTGACCAAGAGATCCAAGCACTCTGAGTGATAGCTTCTTTGTTCGTAATTTGATTTATTCATTGATTTGGTTATTGCTTAGATAGTTCTTTTGATGTTATGGGTAACTGAGTTACTATTATCATTACTTTGTGATCTTATCATTCAACCTTTTGATTTTTCTAATACACATTCTGGCACACCCGATGGGTCCCACTAACCTTATTTTTTTTTTTTAAAAAAGTTAATTTTCTAAGCTAAGAAAGGAAAAACACAATCGCAATGCAAAAAATCTAAAGATCCTTATTCACTAGTTTGAGAGAACAGGCATTGAGAATTCCAATGATGTAACCTTGGCTCAAACGATTTCTGGGTTTTGTTAAAAGCATCAAAATCCTATATGGGTATCTATTACTTTCTACAAAAAAAGTACAGATTTCAAGAAAAACATATCACAAATTTGCATCTCTATTTTTAGCCCATGCTTTTTTTTTTTTGGCTTTTTCAGAGCAATTTCATGAAATCAGGCATATCTATGTAAGCTAAGCTCAAAAGATTTTTTAGTTTTGTTGACAACATCGAAATCCTATCTGGGTATCCCTTAATTGTTTGCAGGAAGTGCACGGATTTCAATAAAAATAGATCCTAATTCGTGTCCCTATTTTTAGCTCATGCTTGTTTTTTTTTGCTTTTTCAGAGTAGTTTCTCGAAATTGGGCATATCTTTTGCATACGAAGTCAGATTTTCATGAAACCAGCAGCGTTGGAAAGTTTCTTCTCCCAACTTTTCTATGGTGAACTTAGAATTCTTAGGTAATTTTAACAGATTTATCAGGTACACTCAATCAAAGTCAACCCTTCTTTACAAACTTGAAACGATCATAACTTGTGCAAAATTTATTTAATTTTCATGAATTTTTTTTTGAAATTGCATAAAATTTTTGATAGAATCTGATCATAATATCCAATCTTCTGTACCTAATCAATATTATCATATTTTTTCTAGATTGCTCATTTTTCACCTAACAAGTTAAACATTTTTGGTCAATTGATTTATTTTTTGACTAACTATTGAGTCCTTGGTGGAATTAATCAACTTTTTGCAGCCTCTTATTACTCAAACAGAGAAAATGGGTTTTCCTACCATGTTCAGGCACGACAAGTGTTGAAGAATTACAAAACCTATCGCAAAAAGTCTTAGAAACATATTGCTTTCTTAAGGGACAAGTGAACAAATCATCTTTTTGCAATCTAAGTCTTAGGAACATATTGCTTTCTTAAGGGACAATGGACATGAATGCAAAAACACTTCAAATTTTCTAAGGGACAATAGACATGAATGCAAAAATATTTCAATTTTATAAGGGACAATTGACAACTACAATCATGTGTGTGCCTAATCTAGTTGCACCTTATTTTTCTTATAACGGGATAATTTGTTTGACATGCTTGATCTTACTTTTTTCAGTTATTCCTTTAGAAGGGCCTCCTTTTGGATTTCGTTTCATCCAAAAGAGACGACCCTACACAGAAATTTCCTTTGAACTGCTATATAAGAGGGATAAGGTGAAAGCCAAGTCCTAACCGACGTCAGCCTTACCTTGTGGTGCTAAATCGAAAAGAGGTGTACTAGCACTTTGTGGAAATGATTTTCACATTGTGCGAAGTGTTTGATACTTCTAGTAGGATTGGTCAAATATTTTAATAGCTTGTCACATTACTCGTAAGGCGTTGGTCTCTCAAAGCTACTAAGAACCAATCTAGATACTGACTACCTGTTTCACCTCTGAACATTGCGGTAATCATCAGTGTAAGGAAAATTGGTATAAATCCTCAAGATTACTCACCATTGACTCCCTTGAGAAGAGATAGTATTCCCTCCGCCATAAAGCTCTTGTGACCTACTTGAGCTCTCCAAGGGGTGGGTGAGATATCCCTACCTATCATCTCTCGCAAAGATACAAATGTACGACACCTATATGGAATGACATTTAGTCGACGGAGAATTAAGTTGTGAGCTGATCTACCATAATGAAACCATGTCTTTAGGGATAAAAAGTGCTTGAATTATTTGCAATTATCTAAATACCCATGGAAACATTAGAATTTTTTGTGAGCCTTGGAACATACACTATCTGTTGTGTCAGTCCTTTTGCCACTTTGTGTGCTATGTTTTCTCTTGCCAAAGCAAATCCAAATCTATCAAAATTTGCCTTATAAACATCACTAACACTACTTCATCGCTTTTGGTACAACAGTAGCTCACTTTTGGTAGCACAGTCCAACACCTTTGGTATAACAATTCGACACTTCTGGTAGCATAGTCTAGTGCCTTTGGTAAAATAGTAGCTCACCTTTGGTAACACAGTCTTGCACCTTTGGTATAATAGTCCAACACTTTTGGTCTAGTAAACTGTCTTTTCAAACTACCTCAGTAAATACTCAGACATATTGTTCTAGAGCATCCCATGGTAACCACTAGACTCTAGCAATCTATGAAGGCTAAACAAGTTGGCCTAAGGAAGTGCAAATCACCTCCTCATACACCTCAACCAAGCCAATCTAACATGACTCCAAAGGGTACTCCAAAAACACCAACAAAAAGACCAACCAACTTACAAAATAGGTCACAACATGACCCACCAACTAATCTGCAAGAGAGTAATGTCCCTTTGGTAGATGTAACTCAATTCACTATCGGCATGCCTCATGATTTTACTACACCTGATTATATCATAGTTCAAGTCCCATCTCAAGAAGAGCAAAAATTTCAAGAAGGTCAATCCTCTCAGAAGATAGACAAGACCTTGATGAAATCATGCAAGATCCTAGGGCTATAGCCACATTTGACAATCTCCTTAGTGAAAACCAAGATCATTTCTTTTGTTTTCTTACAGAACAAGGAGCTAAACTACCCCAAGACTTTGATATATCCAAACTTCAAGAGAAAAACAAAACCCATGATGCTATAACTACTGTCCAAACCATGTCAACCGTATCTACTCCCATACCTGAACAAAGCTCACAAGGGAGAATGACTAAACCTTTTGACACTCAATATGAGAATCCTCTTCATCAAAATCTAACAGTAGAAAGACCCATATTACCACTCATGACTCCTATGGATATTTACAAACACCAACAAGAGATTCTTCATCGTCAAGCAGAACTAGCAAGACAAGCTGCTCTAGCTAGATCAAACACACAACAACCTCCTAGCATATCACAAATGCCCATAGCAAGTGGAATATTACAATCTAGGAAACACTTATGTAGCCATGCAACAAGGGTCACAACCGACACCACCCCCAACGACATCAACCCTCCATATCATTAACCCAAACAATGTCATGCAACCACAACATTCACAAAATGTTAACACAGCCTATGTCCCTCCACCACAATGTTCTTCCACACTCAATCTTACCTATCCCTATATTAATCAACCCCAACCATCACAAAGCCCATCTACCTATGTCCCTCTGCCACAACGATCATCTACATTAAACTTTTTCAACACATATCTCAATCAACCCCAACCATCACAAAACCCATCTACCTATGTCCCTCCACCACAAAGATCTTCCAATCTCAACCTAAACCACACCTATCTCAACCCTCAACATTCCCAAAACCAAACTTCCCATAGCTATGTTCCACCACCGCAACCAAACCCAACAAACTTTAGCTTTCCTCCACCAAATGCTTTCTTCACACCACCTCCGCAATACCAACAATCGAACTCTTATCTACAACCATCACAAAGCTTACATTCTTACCTCACACCACCCCCACCTCCCCAAAATCAAAGCACCCAAATCCAACCCAATCCAAACCCAACATATAACACATACAACCCCAACCAATCATATGATCTGTATAACACCAATTCCTATGGCTTCAACTACAATCTTCCCTATGGGAAACAACAACCAATCCAAGTGCAACAGGAAATTCTTCCAACACCCCCAACAACTATGGAGCTTAAACTTGCCAAGGTACAACAAGAAGTAGCCGATATTACATTTGGTCATACAAAGAAAATTTTCTCCTTGGAGGAGGTTTGTCCTTATCCATTTGACCTGTCATTGGAAATGATTCCCTTTCCTTCCAACTTCACTATGCCCAAATTTGATAAATACAAGGGAAGAGGAGACCCAAAAGACCACATCAGAGAATTCTATATCACTTGTTTTGAGGTTGCACATAATGACACATATCTCATGTGCCTCTTTCCTCACACTCTAGGAGGTCAAGCTATAGAATGGTTCTCGCATCTACCTATGAGTATCAAATCTTTTAACGAGCTTGTAGAGAAATTTGCCACCCATATCTCATACAACATAGAACATGAAGTCTCCATGACTGATTTATGTAACAACAAATAGAAAAATGGGGAAACTCTTCTCTCCTTCCTTCAAAGATGGGACACATGGCTAGCAAATTCCCATTCAAAATACCTAAAAAGTAGCTTGTTAGCATATTTGTGCAGAACCTTAACCAAGAATTGGGTTTCCATTTGCAAATTATTAGTGCTACAACCTTCGACGAAATTACCTACAAGGGCATCAACATTGAAAATGCCCTCATCACTAAAGGCATGGTAAAAATCTTCAAAGAATCTAAAGACAATGCTCCCCAACAACAAAACAAATGATAAGCCCAAGTTTTAAAACTGTTGATGTATAAAATTGCACGGGTTCCAACACCAAAATGGGAAGTTTCAAGAATGTGAGACTTGACACTTGAAACAACCTCCAAATTTTTTAGAAGCTGGTTCTTCTTACTTCAATGGGGTTTTGGCTAAAGGGAAGAAGAAACAAGATTATAGATAAAATAAGCAAAACTTCTAACTCTATGGCGATGCAGCTGATTTAAATTTATTTCAGTAACTTGGCACAGTGATTAAATTCTCAAGATTCAACTATATCAAAGAGCAAATGGTACATAATTAACATAGACAGATCGTAAATGAATTTGAAATCAAAGGCCAAAATCAAAATATTTATGCAAAGGCCCAGGAAATATCACCAATGGCACAAAATAGAGCTTCTTTCATTAACAATTCAGCGAATACAAAGGGCACAGAAATATGCATAGATATATCAGCTTCCTTCTTAGAAACAGCTAAACTAAGGCAAAATGATATAATCTGATCACTACAAAATCTCTAAATTCTTAATCAATAATGTCTCTATTACAAAATCTTCCTATATTTATAACCATGAAATTTGACTCAAGATTGCCTCTAACCGTTAGGATCTCAATGGCCTGAACAAAACTAGAATACTATTGGGACTGAACTGACACTAAAAATCTCCTCGTATCTACAACTGTGTCTTCCCCGCACGCTCATTGGTGGAGTGATAGAAATGTGGCATTGTAACTCATAGTTCTGTTGCAACACGTGGCATCACTCAAGAGTTCGCAAACGGCTTCAAAAATTGCTATGCGGCACTTTCTGCTTGCTGTATAGTTTCCTTCTATTCAAAAAGGGACACTCAAAAAACTACCACCTATTGCCATCCGCCACACTTCACTCTTGATACATGGCAACACTTGAGAAATAAAACTAGGAAACTTGGTAGCTTCCGTTCATCCGGAAAGCCTCTTTACTTTATGCCTTAAACATCCGCAATAATGACACCTATCACTCTCTGCATTACTTAGAAACTGTTGTATTTATCTTGCGGGACCCATCGCATATATTGGTATCTCTTAAAATAGGGACAGGCGACAGCATCCGTACAAAGCAACAAAAGGGAACGTGGCACCATTTTCCACACTTCAAGCTTTATAAAAAGTTTCTCAAAGCCCCGCAGAGATGACACTTGTCATACTTCGTATAAAACTGAAACATATAAGAGACTTATATGTGGAGACCTCCGGAACATCAATGGCTTATTTTATAACATGTCCCGCACGTAGCACGTGGCACCCCTTGCTAACTTCAAAAACTATGTTGTAACATCCTAGGCCCACCATATGTATCTCGATGCCTCAAAAGTTAAACAAAAAGGAGTGACACGCGACAGCATCCACTACCACAACAAAAGGCACTTAGTAACTTCCATGTGTAAGTTGTATCAAAAGAAACTTTCACCAAGGTCTGTGATAGCGACACATGGTGCACTCCACACTTAGGAAGAAACTCTATAAAAAGATACACGGCCAAGGATACGTGGCGCATTCTGCATACAAGAATTAAGAAGTATAAAAGAAACACGTGGCATTATCCTTCCAGTATTGGATCTTACACATGGCAGCCTCTGGAACATTTAGCATTTTCCTAAGAGGTCCTTCATATCGACACATGGCGCGTTCCGTGCATAGGAAACATATAGCAATAGGAATATCAATAGAAACTATAGAAAACTAAGCCGCAACTAAGGAAAAACAAAATGTAGAGTTTAGCTCTATAGTTCATGGCGACCATATGGACCTTTGGGCCTGCCCAGAGAGAGCTCCAAAATTAACAAAAAAGCTCAAAAAACCAAAAATGTACTGCCACTATCAATGAATCTCAATTATAATTTCTATAATGCGGCCTGATATACATACCACTCTAAATTAGACAATCCCTGTCTACTCTACAAATCCTGGAAAGCAAAATCTAAATTAATGATGTCCTTATGAGAAAAAGATTCCAAAATTTGTACCACAACATATAATTGAAATTCAAGCTGGGCCATTGGAACCAAGACTGCTTCCACTTCTTCCACACTAGAAGAATCACTCAGACCTTGGAAAATGGTCTGATCATTTTGTTTGGTTAGCAACAAAGCCTTTATGGCATAAGTCATTAAAACCGTACTGTCATCAGCAAAAGGAGAAGGCAAGTCTAACTGCACCAATTCCTCAATATGCTTCTTCATATTCTTCACACCCTCTTTCACTACATCAAACAATGCTTTACAACTCAAGGCAGCCGAATTACAACTCAAAACTTCATTTACTTTCTTTGCAACAATCATCATGTCACTCACACCAGCAGCTAACAAAGTTTCATCAGCTGTGTCATACAGTTCCTGCAATAAAAGTTGAGAATCTGAAACCCTCAAAGAAACAATAGATAAAGTTGCCTCAACAAAAGACTCTAGTTTTTCACACAATTATTGGGCATTTAACAGGAAAGTGAGGGAAGGCTTGAGCTGAACAATCTCTTCAGAGATTCTCTTCCATACAGATGCATAAATCTCCTTTACCATATTCAAGACCCCTGCATTTTGTGGCTTCTGTGCCAACTCAATAGTTAGTTGCTTTGTCTTTTGCTGTTCAACCATTAATTGGGCTTGAGCTGTGCTACTTAGATTTTGCTCTTTTGAAATGGTCTATTGCAATTATGACATCTCTTGCATTTTATCTAGATACTTCTTCTCCACAGTGGCTTTCTCTTATCTTAATGTAGCAACAGCAGCTTTCTCCTGTGCTAACTCAACCTTCAAAGTTGCAACTTGAGCCTGTGCTGCTTGATGTATCTGTAATGATACAGTAGACTACAAATCTTTATTTAAAGTGTTAATTTATTTAACCTTATCTTGTATCTCTGACATCAAGCTACTATTATTAGCCTTTTCTTGTGCTAAGTCAGCTTCAATACTCTGCAACCTTTTTGACATTTTCAAATAATTAGTAGTAAATGCTGAAGCAATTTCATTCATCAACTCTACTCTGTCTTGTGGCCTGAAATGATTCAGATCCATGGCCACTACATTCATCGTATAATCTTGTGACTACATTTACTCCACTGGCTTGATCACATTTGGGGCTAAATGTGTAACAGTCAAGGATTGTTGAATAGGATCAAACAAGGATTTCATGTGAGAAACAACAGGGCTCTTATTTTCTTTCTTTCTCTTCTTTTCCATTCGAGCCTCTCTTGCTTTCATTACTATATCATCTTGTGCTTGAAATGTGCGAGGTGAGGCAATGTGTCCACCAGCAAATGGATAACCTTGGGGTAGGCCAAAAGGAATGGTAGTTATTTGTTGGCTTGGGTCAAACTGAGGAAAAGCCCGCTTGGGCATTGATGGAGAAAATAGGGGTAAGGATATGGCCTGTGATGACATGGCCGGTGAATTGGCAATTGGGACAAAAGACTAAAGTGGTGTAGCAAAAGTGGTAGGAGGTGTGGAAGAATGGGTTACTTGGGTAGCCACCTGGTGTAGGAGCACCCCTTCAACAAGCCAAATATACATCTGAGGGAGAAGACTAAGGTTTTAATATGTTTTATGCATTTCATGTTTTCATGTAGTATTTGTGTTGTCATTTCATGTTTGTAATAAAGACCCCACCATGTGAACCGAGGTCACAAATTTGGCATCCTGATAAGCCAATTTAGACATCTTAGGCATTTGGGGTATGTGGATGATTAAATCAAATGTGTCGTGTTGTTAGGTGTTGTGCTTTCTTGTGCCAAACATGTGTCGTGTGATTAGTTAGGGTTTTGGCTTATAATCTTGGTTAAGCAAAATCCGAACAGAGGAGTTGGTAATCAAATAGGTAGAGGTGGTTGAGGAATGGTTCACCTTCCACCTTCTGTAACTATCAAATGTATGAATCTTTATAATCGGCCTGTGTTCTTTGAGACAGGGAGTGAGACAAAGCTGGAGTGAAGAAATAGAAATTCTGTCAGTTGTGTTTTACAAATTCTGGGTTCTGTGTAAATTCCCTATGTATCGAATTGTTCTGTGTATATTATCTGTATAGAATTGTTTTATATTTAATTTAGTTTTCTGTTGTTGAGATGCAAGATTGAACCATTCCACTGGTGGATTTCTTTGAAATTAGTGGAATGAACTTTGTACAATAGTTTTTCGTTTTGTTTTCTTTTTGTTTGTGGTCATGGCAGAATAGAAACTGCGAGATTTGTTACAATGGAGGTTATTGGCATGAGATTCAAATATACCTTTTATGTATATACGTCAATTTCATGTCAGGAATAGTTTGTGAGTATATTGCATTTGTATGCGAGTATCATCCTATCTATATCTTGTGAAGAAATGTATGTATAAGAGTCCATTCGGGTTAAGTTCATGTTCTTCACTAAATATACAAGTAGTGTGTACATTGCTAATGTACCTGAGTACATTTCATGTGTATCCTACATCTGTGTATTGGGTTGCAAAAGCATGTTCTAAATGTATGTTGGAAGTTTCCCCTTCTACGGATACAAGGAGTGATCGACAACAATAGTGAGAATAACCGACAATATGAGGTAAATTAATGCACATGCAAAATTGAAGGTGTTGCCGACATTATATGTTTGTGGTGGTTGAACCAATTCAAAGGTTCAACAGGTTTAATTGGTTCATCGGAGTAAGTGGTGTAGATAGTTGAACCGATAGTTGAACTAGTTCAACGGTTCAACGAGTTCAACAGGTTCATCAAGATACAAAGGTTCAATTGGTTCACTGGAAGAAATCTTGAAGTTGCCGAAGAGTATGTGTTGCCAATGGTTGAACCGACAGTTGAACTGGTTCAACGGTTCAATATAATATGGTTTAATGGTTCATTCGGTTCGCCAATTCAACAAGGAGTAAACGGTTCAACTGATAGTTGCTGACAGCATTAAGTCTATGTGATGGGAGTATGTTGAACTTATAGTGTATATTGAACTGAATAATTGAAGGTTCAAAGGTTCAACAAGTTCTTTGGGTTCAAGTGGTTCAAAGGTTCAACCACAACAATAATTCAGTATTTTTAGATCTATTTTCACCACTTCGCTGCATTGCTCTGCATCAAGTGGTATCAGAGAAAAGGAGTATCCTTTGGGTATAAGAAGAAGACAAGATGTCAGACGAAGAGGGGTCACAAGAGTACCCAGCAAAGATGACCAACACTAAGTTTGCGGCCCTAGTGAAGAAGCAAATGGCAGAGAGTAGAGCAGTTCGGGCTCAGAATCAAGCCTTGAAAGAAGAGTTAGAGAAGTTGAGGGACAGAGTAGAGAAGGGAGAAGAAGATTCTGGTGAGCGAGAAGATGGGGATGAAGAGGAGATCCCTAGGCAGGAAGAGATAGAGGTTCCTATAGACTAGAGACCCTTACTTAACACCCTCAAATCCATGGAGAGAAGGACCATGGATATGAAAATAGACCTACCAGTGTTCGCAAGCAAAATGGAACCTGATTCAGTGATGGAGTGGATAGACTCCTTGAATAACTTCTTTGAGACTGAGGAAATACCAGACCACCAAAGGGTGAGAATGGCCCAATCCAAAATGAAAGGGGTTGTACTAAATTAGTGGAATTTCATCTAAGATGATAGGGTGAAAGAAGGAAACAACAGAGTTGCTACTTGGAAGAAGATGATGGCTTTAGTAAAGGAGGCCTATGTGACAAAGATAAAGGAGGGTGAGGAAGAGAAGGTGGCAAGGTACCTCAATGGATTGAGGTTTGCCATCCAAGAAGACATAAATCTACATAACCTAGAGACAGTCCAAAGTGCTACCAATTGGCACTCAAAGAGGAAGAAAAATTAAAGAGAAGACAAGAGCAGAAAAATAGAGGAAGAGGGAGACAAAAAAGGGGAGGAAGAAGTCCTTTCAGAGGTAGAGGAAATGGATTTGGATACCAAGGTGAATCAAACCAAGAGAGCAACAAAGGAGACAACAATTAAACTCAAGGGAGAAGTTACAATCAAAGAGGAAACTTTAGGAGCATAAGACCACCATTTAGAGGGAGATCTCAGGGTAGGGGACCTATCATATGTTATAATTGCAATCAAGAAGGCCACATAGCCAACAGATGTCTAGGAAAGGCAACAAGTTCAATAGGAGAAAGGAGGAGAAATCTGATCCAAGAATCTGATTGTCAAAGTGTGACAAGCTCAAACACTTTTCAAAGTGTGAATGCTCCTGACAGTTATGGATAGCCTAAGAAAGGAGAATCTTTGATGATTAGGAGAGCAATGACCACCATGAAGGTGCCTAACAAAGAACCCCCACAAAGGAAGTCTCTCTTCAGAACTATTTGCAAGGTAGGCAGAAAGGTATGTAAAGTTCTAATTGACTCAGGATCCACTAAAAATTTTGTGTCATTTGAAATGGTAGAAAATCTTAAGCTTAGAAGACTGCCACATCCTTGCCCATACAAGGTCTCATGGCTCACCCAAGGTCAGCAAATAGTTGTGGAAGAACAGGATTGGGTGGAGTTTCAAATTGGACCATACAAGGATAGATTATTGTTTGACATTGCCAAGATGGATGCTTGCCATCTCCTATTTGGAAGACCATGGTAGTATGACTTGAAAGCACACCATGATGGAGTTAGAAACACATATTCAATCACCAAGGATGGTAAGGTGATAGAGTTGCTACCATTAATGGAGAATGAGGTGGAATCAAAAGGGAAAGAAGTAAAGGCGATGATGGTAGAAGGCAAACAATTCATGAAAGAGATAGTAGAAGGAGTAGTTGCATATGATCTAATTCCATGCCTAAAGGTGAACAAGGAGCAACAGCAGGAAGTCAAGGGAGAGAAGAGGCAAAGGTTCATAGATTTGGCTATCCAAGAGCTATTGGACAAATACAAAGGCATCATCTCTGATGGAATGCCAAGGTCCCTACCACCTATGAGGGACATCAGCCATTGCATAGATCTGATCCCAGGAGCTACACTTCCAAACAAGGCAGCATATAAGCTTACACTAGAACAGAATGCAGAAGTAGTAAGAAAGATTGAGGAGTTGTTGGAGATAGGCCTAATTGGCAAGAGTTTAAGCCCATGTGCAGTACTGGCTGTACTAGCACCAAAGAAGGAAGGCACTTGGAGACTTTGTACTGATTCAAGGGCTATGAACAAGATAACAATCAGGTATAGGTTCCCAATTCCTAGGATAGGAGATTTGCTTGATTGCTTGGGGGGTGCTAAATATTTCACAAAAATAGATTTTAAGAGTGGCTATCATCAGATTAGGATTAGGCCAGGAGATGAATGGAAAACTGCATTTAAGACCAATGAGGGGTTGTATGAGTGGAAGGTCATGCCATTTGGTTTGTCCAATGCCTCTAGTACCTTTATGAGGTTGATGAATGAGGTCTTGAGGGAATTCATAGGTAAATTTGTCATAGTATATCTAGATGATATCCTGTTTTTCAGTAATACAAGGGAAGAGCACCTCAAACATATAGACCTAGTCCTCAAAAAGTTACATGAAGAGTAGCTAATGATCAACTTAGAGAAGTATTTGTTCATGTAGGAAGATATCATCTACTTGGGATTTCTCATCTCACATAACAAACTGAAAATGGATCGAGAGAAGGTAAGTGCCATATTATCTTGGCCAACTCCTAAAACCTTGAATGATGTTAGAAGTTTCCATGGATTAGCAACCTTTTATAGGAAGTTTATAAAGGGGTTTAGTCATGTTTGTGCACCCATGCTTGACACCATAAAAGGAGGACAGAAGTGCAGATTCACTTGGACAAAGGAGGCAAATGATTCATTTGAAACATTGAAGAAGAAGGTGGCAACATAGCCAGTCCTTACACTTCCTGACTTCAACAAGATTTCCAGGTAGAATGTGATGCAAGCCACATGGCAATTGGAGTAGTACTTAGTCAAGAAGGTAGGCCTATTGCATTTTTCAGTGAGAAACTAAATGATGCAAAGAAGAGATACTCATCATATGATTTGGAGATGTATGCTCTAGTACAATCACTCAAAAAGTGGAGGCATTACTTGATGCCCAAAGAATTAATAGTGTTCACAGATAATCAGGCCCTTAGTTTCATAAACAGCCAAGAGAAGCTGAACCATAGGCATATGAAGTGGGTGGAGACTTTGCAAGCTTTCACCTTCACACTCAAGCACAAGAAAGGGGTCAAGAACAAGGTAGCAGATGCTTTGAGCAAGAGGGCTCTAACCATCAATCAGATCCAATTGGAGAGTGTTGGCATTGACTCTTTGAAGGCCATGTATGTTGCTAATGAAGACTTTGGAGAAATCTATAAGGTATGTATTTCCTTTGGAGACAAATATCATGTTCAGTTCTCTAAATTTATGATCCAAGATGGATTACTTTTCAAGGGTGGACAGTTGTGTATTCCACGGTGTTCTATGAGACTGAATATCATTAGGGAGAAACATTGTGGGGCCATGGCAGGACATTTTGGTCTAGATAAGACTCTTGATCTTGTGAAGAGACATTACTATTGGCCCAAGTTGCAGTCAGATGTGAGGAGATTTATGGAGGCATGTGTGATATGTCAGAAAGCAAAAGGGAGATCCACTAATGCAGGTTTATATCAGCCACTACCCATTCCTTCTAAGTCGTGGGAGAGCATAAGCATGGACTTTGTATTGGGTTTGCCTAGAATAAGGAAGGGATATGATAGTGTTTTTGTTGTAGTAGACAGATTTACTAAAATGGCACACTTCTTGCCATGCAAAACCACTTGTGATGCTTCATATGTTGCAGATCTATTTTCAAAGAGATAGTGAGGATACATGGTTTGCCATTGAGCATAGTGTCAGATAGAGATGTGAAATTTATTGGCCACTTTTGGAGGACTCTTTGGAAGAAGCTTGGAACCAATTTATCCTTCTCATTAGCCTACTATCCTCAAACAGATGGGCAGACTGAAGTGGTTAACCATTCATTAGGAAATCTACTAAGGTGTTTGACAAGGCAACATGGAGAGAAGTGGGATAACATCCTACCACAAGCAGAATTTTCCTATAATGACACCATTAATAGGAGTACAGGGAAGTCACCTTTTTAGGTGGTATATGGCATTCATCCAAGGGGTATTTTGGAGCTGAGACATCTACCTATAGGAGAGTCTATTAGTGTAGATGGAGAAGCCTTTACATCAACCATCAAGGAGGTGCATGATCAAGTCAAGAACCAACTCCAACAAACTACATTGAAGTACAAAACATATGCTGACAAGAAAAAGAGGGATGTACAATTTGATGTTGGAGATTTATTGTGGGTTCATCTAAAGAAGGAGAGGCTCCCAAAAGGTAAACATACCAAGCTAATGTAGATGAAGATTGGACCATGTCAGATTTTGAAGAAGTGTGGGCAGAATGCTTATGAGATCCAACTTCCTCCTGACCTTGGATTGTCACCCATTTTCAATGTATGTGATTTAACTCCATACAAGCAGAATGCAGATGTAGAATAGGAATCATTATAGGGTGCAGCAGATGATGATATTCCTAAGCATGATCCAACAAAATTGAAGAAGATATTAGACTCAAGAGTGACAAAGAAGACAAGGAACAAAGAGTACATGGAGTACTTGGTGGCTTGGCATGAGAAACCTGATTCAGAGGCAGTTTGGATAACTGAAGATCAGATCACAAACCATGGTGCAGACCTTCAAACTTTGATCTCAAGTGGGCTTGAGATCTCTTCTCCCAAGGAGTATGGTGCAGGAGCACCCATTCAACAAGCCAAATATACATCTGAGGGAGAAGACTAAGGTTTTAATATGTTTTATGCATTTCATGTTGTCATGTAGTATTTATGTTGTCATTTCATGTTTGTAATAAAGACCCCACCATGTGAACCGAGGTCACAAATTTGGCATCCTGATAAGCCAATTTGGACATCTTAGGCATTTGGGGTATGTGGATGATTAAATCAAATGTGCTGTGTTGTTAGGTGTTGTGCTATCTTGTGCCAAACATGTGTTGTGTGATTAGTTAGGGTTTTGGCTCATAATCTTGGTTAAGCAAAATTCGAATAGAGGAGTTGGTAATCAAACAGGCAGAGGTGGTTGAGGAATGGTTCACCTTCCACCTTCTGTAACTATCAAATGTATGAATCTTTATAATCGGCCTATGTTCTTTGAGACAGGGAGTGAGATGAAGTTGGAGTGAAGAAATAGAAATTCTGTCAGTTGTGTTTTACAAATTCTGGGTTCTATGTAAATTCCCTGTGTATCGAATTGTTCTGTGTATATTATATGTATAGAATTATTTTGTATTTAATTTAGTTTTCTGTTGTCGAGATGCAAGATTGAAACCATTCCACTAGTGGATTTCTTTGAAATTAGTGGAATGGACTTTGTACAATAGTTTTCTGTTTTGTTTTCTTTTTGTTCGTGGTCATGGCAGAATAAAAACTGTGATATTTGTTACAGAGGAGGTTATTGGCATGAGATTTGAATATACATTTTATGTATATACGTCAATTTCATGCCGGGAATAGTTTGTGAGTATATCACATTTGTATGCGAGTATCATCCTGTGTATATCCTACGAATAAATGTATGTATAAGAGTCCATTCAGGTTAAGTTCATGTTGTTCGCTGAATATACAAGCAATGTGTACATTACTAATGTACCTGAGTACATTTCATGTGTATCTTACATCTATGTATTAGGTTGCAAAAGCATGTTCTAAATGTATGTTGGAAGTTTGCCCTTCTACAGATACAAGAAGTGACCGACAACAACGGTGAGAATAACTGGCAATAGGAGGTAAATTAATGCACATGCAAAATTGAAGGTGTTGCCAACATTATATGTTTGCGGTGGTTCAACCAATTCAAAGGTTCAATAGGTTCAATTGGTTCATCGGAGTAAGTGGTGCCTATAGTTGAACCGACGGTTCAATGGTTCAATGGGTTCAGCAAGTTCATCAAGATACAAAGGTTCAATTGGTTCACTAGAAGAAATCTTGAAGTTGCTAAAGATTATGTCATCTTGTGCTTGAAATGTGGGAGGTGAGGCAATGTGTCCACCAGCAAATGGATAACCTTGGGGTAGGCCATAAGGAATGGTAGTTATTTGCTGGCTTGGGTCAAACTGAGGAAAAGCCTGCTTGGACATTGATGGAGAAAACAGGGGTAAGGATATGGCCTATGATGACATGGCCGGTGAACTGGCAATTGGGACAAAAGACTAAAGTGGCATAGCAAAAGTGGCAGGAGGCGTGGAAGAATGGGTTACTTGGGTAGCCACCTCTATATGAGAAGAAACACATACCTGGGCCACCAATGAAGTCATGGCTTGTTGTTGCTGGGGCACCAATACATCTTCTTCCTCCTCTTCTAAAACCAATTTATGTTTTCTTTTCAAAATCCTTTCCCTTGTGTCATGAGGACCTTCTTCTTTTGAATCAATTACTATTTGATGAAAAGGTGCCGCTCTGAGACTCCCCAATGCCGAAGCTATTTAAGTCTCACAAGACGATGATACTATCTCCTTTTGTTTCTCTAAAATCTTGAGAGATGGGGGCCATGGGACTCTAGGAACTTCTGATGATGCATGCTCTATTTCTTCAAGCTCTTGATCTTCCTCTAATACTCCTTCCTCTTCTTGTCTTGAACTTCTAGGAATGTTACTTGTGTCAGGACTAGACACTAGAGACATATGAAACTCATTCCAAACTATTTCCCATTCTTCATCAGTCTCAACATCTCCAAAAGTATGGGTAAGTTTAGATATCTCCTATCTATATTTCCAGTAAGTAGAAATTTTTTCTGCATTCCAATCTTTCTTCTTTAAGGTAGCTCTAAGGCCTATATTCATCGACTTCTTAGGATCAAATTCCTGTATTTTCCTATAAAAGGTCTCCCATGGCCTGGGACCTTCAGCTAGCAGATCTGTCAATTCAACATAAACTGTAGGATCATCCTTCTTTGGTGATCTTCTCTTCTCCCAAAAAGGGTGTTTCTCATGAATGAATTTTCTAGAAACTTTATTATTGATAATCCAAGAAGCTAGGAAACTATCTGGATCGTACTTCCATTTATCTTCAATTATGAGGAAACCATAAGCTACTAATTTCCTAAATAAAAGGTTTTCAGTTTCCCTCCTCTCAATTGTTATTTTCCCTTTGGTCTAAGGAACATCATATATTTTCTTCTTCTTATGACGAAAATTGTTATCAATGATAGATATTTGCCGAGCCACTTCTAAAAATGTAACCCTAGGAGTCAAAACCTTTGGGAGCACAAAGGTCTCTCCGGCAAAGCCATGAAGTCTAATAATAGTTGTATGGGCTCCAAAGAAGTAATCACAAGGAACTTTCAAATTCAATAAGAAACCCCTGAGGCTCTCTGTCATTCTATTTTCTACAGGCTCAAATGCTATCTGCCCAAAAACAGGTGCAACAAAACACTCTGCAAACTCATAGGGGTCTGAGGTGTTTGACACAACATGGGTCCATGCAGACACTGGGATTGTTCTATTACTACTAGACTCAGGATCATACATACTTAAAGGCATATATTGCTGAAAGAGACCATGATTTTGATACTGCATTAAATGAAATAGGTAAGCTAAATACCTAAAAACATGATCCTGAGAGAAATTTGTGAGCTGGTCCACCATAGCCTGAGTGATTTGCTCTAAAAAGTCAAGATGGTATTCCTAAGACTTGTCTACAGTCTTAAGTCTGAAAATCACTGTGAGCTGCCAATCATGTACTGTTGAATCATCATATTGGCCAAAGATAAAAGCCAGCATGGCAAGAGCATCTTGAATGTCAGGATTAAATTGAGCTCAGCCTGTGGGCAACAGAGGCAACTATGTATTTTCATCACCTAAACACATTTCTGTGTTTAGAAAATTTACCCTACTGTGGAGATTTCCCCATGTAGCCTGTAACTTGGGAGTCATAGGAAATGTAGTTGTCCTATCATATTGCAAGCCCAGCATATCCCGAATTGCTTTAGGAGTTATTTGGACCATGAAGGGGCCATTTTGAATAGAGGTAGATGGAGGATGAAACAACTCTACACATATGTTGATCAATTCTGGATAAAGGTGAATAGTAGGAACTACAAACTGTGCCCATTGAGACGTCTAGACCCTCATTCTAAAAGTTTCTGATTGCCCTTTTGCAGCTCGTATGAGGCACCTCTGATGAGCTCCCTCCCAAAGATTTTTTAGGTTCTTCTACATGCGTGTGTCGAAAATGCCATCTACATAGTTTGTTACCTATGCAGAGTCTTCACTTACCCCCATATCCAGGACCCTTGTCCTTGGATAACTCACTTTTGGTTGCACTAGTGCAAAGACATATGATTTGTTGCCTTTCAATTTATCAGATTATTCGAAAAGCCCTAGCCCTTCCTGTGGTGACTATGGCTCTGATATCCCTCTATCTCTTTTAGCAGCCTTGGAATCTCTTGAAGCAAAAAGCAGACAAGAAACTGTAAATCAACTCAAACTTAACTAGAATTACAGGCGAGGAACGAAACTTTTGATGCAAACAACAACTCAGAGAATGCAGAATAAGGAAATAGCAAATGCAACAATACAAGAGGTTCAATACTTAGCTTGACAAGGCATAAGGAAACAGTAATGACCCATCACGTCTTATTAATGGCATTAATGCCAAAAAGACGGTTAGTGTATCTTTGAAAATCTATTTGGGATGGTGTGTCAGATCAGTATTAAAAGAAGCAATCATATGATTTGGTACTTTCTTTTGATGTTTAAGGAACTGCCAAACAACCTTAGTAAATGCAATTGCTAACAAAAGGGGCCACTGTGTTGTGGACACATGTTCTCCAAACACTTATTTAAAAGGGAAAAAGTAGGAAAGCAAGAAAAGCGGGAAAGGAATCAAAAGGCACCTAACTAACTATGATACAGGGTGGGTCCCGAGGCTATGTAAAATGTTTCAAGAAGATCCCATTTACAGGAATCTCTTCGAGCTCTCCTTCCATAGTCTCTAGTTCAAATGCATTTTGTTGCTTATAGGCACGGACCTTGAAAGGACCTATCCATAATGAATCAAACTTACTATGTCAGCTTGGTTTAGCAGTTGTTTTGTCCCACTTCAGTACCAAAGACCTAGCTTCAAATTTTGGACTGAAGTCTTTCTGTCAAACCAATTCTTTATAATCTGCTGATGCTTCATCAATGACTCATGTGCCCTTTCTCTCTTCTCTTGAACTTCTAGTAACTTGTCAAGTCTCACCTGCATCGAGTCACTTTCTTCTATCTCCAACTATTTCAACAACTGTAATGCAGGAATTTCTATGTTTAGTGGCATTACTGCATGCTTGCCATAGACTAACTCATATGGAGACATCTTAGTCACTTGCTTTGGTGTGATTCTATCTACCCATAGTGCTGAGTTGAGGGATTTATGCTAGTCTCTCTGATGATTAGCCCCCATTCTCTTTATGAGTCTAATCAGGTTTTTATTTGTAGACTCTGCCAACCCATTGCCTTGTGGATAGTAATTACATGAAGTCTTCAGATATATTCCATTATTTAATGCAAACTCTGACAGTCTGGTTCCCAAAAATGCTTTGGCATTATCTGATATGATGGTGCGTGGAGGGCCAAAACGAGTAGCTATCCCCTCAAGAAACTCTAAGATTACCTTTTCAGTAGCCTCCTTGAGTGGCACTACTTCACTCCATCTTGTAAAGTAATCAATTGTAGTTAGGATCCATTTGTATCCCATAATTGATATTGGGTTAATCATCCCAATAAAGTCTAAACCCCACTGAGCAAAGGATTCTTCAACTATTATGGGACTTAGAGGCAATGCTGTATTTCTTCTCTTTCTAGTGTAAAACTGGTAAGCTTGGCATTCTTTGACCATATGATAGCAATCTGCAAACAGTGTTGGCTAGAAGTAGCCAGCTTGTGTAACTTTAATTGCAGTAGTTCTTGCCAAAAATGCCCCCCTAGGGCTCCATGATGAAACTCATGAAGTATCCTTTGGGCTTCATCTTTCTCTACACATCTTAATAGTATTCCATCAGTATTCTTTCTAAACAAAACATGATCAATCTTGATACAAAGTAGACTCCCTATTATCTATAGTATCTTCTCTTATCAGGGGAGAGTTCATTAGGGAAAATACCAGTTCTCATGAACTATATTATGTCATTTATCTAGGAATCTTGATCAATCTCTTGAAGCTTCAATACTATTTCAACTTCTGCCTCTTCAGGCATTGATTCCTCTATGTCTTGAGTAATATATTGGCAGAGTCCCCTGCCTCTGACTAATTTGGTAGGCCTTACCTCTACATGATATTCTAAGATTTTAGTTATCCAGTTGGCTCTTTTTTCATTAATCTCCACTTCCATGATATACTCCCTTACACTAGGGTGAGATACTAATATTAGAATCTTATTCCCTGTCACTAAATACCTAATTTTTAAAGAGCTTTTACCATAGCATAAGATTGCTTTTCAATGAAATTATACCTGGATTCATACTCCCTGAGTGTTCTGGAGAAGAATGCAATTGGATGTTCTCCTTTTTCTTTGTCATCTTTCTGGGTTAGAATAGCTGTAATGTTGCGTTCTCCTCCATATACATATATTATGAAGAGCTTAGAGAAATCTAGGTTTCTCAGTACTGGGGTAGTGGAAATGGCTTTCTTGACTTCTTCAAAATCTTGTCTACCTTCAACAATCCATTTGAAAGTCAAATCCTTCTTCAGCAATAAAGTAATGGGCCTAACTAGCCCTGCAAAATCAAATATAAAGTGACTAACAAAATTGATCTTACCCAAAAAGGACTGAACTACATTTTTGTTGACTGGCAAGGATAGATTCAATATAGTTGTGACTTGCTCTGGATCAATGGATATTCTAGATTTTGAAATGATGTGTCCCAGAAGCTTCCCTTGGGGTAGAGCAAAAACACACTTCTTGGGGTGTCGGGAAATCCCAAATTCTTGACACTTCTAAAAAATAGCTTCCAAATGCTCAAAGTGATCTTTGGCATCTTTGGTAAATATGGTAAGGTCATCCAAATAGATCAAAATGATCTTATTTATAAGGTCTCCAAATGCTATATCCATGGCATGTTGAAAGGTAGCTCCAACATTTGAAAGACCAAATGGAATTTTGGCATATGCGAAGGTTCCCCACTTTGTAGTGAATGTTGTCTTATGCTGGTCCTCATCAACCAACCAGATCTGATTGTACCTTGAGAAACAATCAAGTAAGGAGAATCTTTCTAAACCAGCTACTGTCTGTAAAATCTGTTCCATGGAAGGGAGGGGGTAATGATCCTTCAATGATGCCTTATTCAAGTCTCTAAAATTTACATAAAGCCTTATGTCTCCATTCTTTTTTCTCACTAGCACCAGGTTAGAGACCCAAGTAGAATGTTTAATTGGAAATATAATTTTGGACTCTAGAAGCTTTTGCAATTCATCTACCATTAGGGGCTCAATCCTAGGATTCACTGGTCTTTGTTTCTGACAGACTAGTTTTAACCCTTAATCTAGTTCTATGGTATGTTGAATGACATTTTTATTATAACCATGAAGTTCATCATAGGTCCACGCAATTACTCTATCATACTTGTTACGTAGGGAAATTAGTTTATCTCTTTCTTCTTGAGTAGTAGTATTGCCTACCTTCAACTTTCTCCCTTCACTGACTTGAATCTCTGAATAATCATCTTTGCTTGCTTTAAACTTCCTCTGATCCAAACTCACATCATCTAGGTCAAATAGGTTCTCTAGTGTGATCAACCCCTTTGGGAGTTTATTAAACTTCAATTGGATAATTTGGTCACCATATGCTTCTTCAATCTTGGGCTATAATTGACTAGCAAATTCCCCTAACTGATGTAGAAACAAAAGTACCTGGAGGTCATTATCAAAAACCTGCCAGTTTTGGATGTTATCTGGGATTGCTAACCTAACTATAACCTTTACCGACTCACTGTTAATGAGCAAATCACTTGCAGGATCAAATTGGGAACCAACCTGTGCCATTCTGTCTGCTTCAGTATTTTGAGTTCTAGGGACAACTTCTATATTGAAAGCATCAAAGACCTTAATTAGATCCCAGATCCTATGGCAATAAGATCTCATGCTTACATTTTTACCACAACCTTCTCTCCAATTTGTTTTACAACCAATTCTGAATCTCCTTTGACCACTAGATTCTTTATCCCTTTCTTCTTGGACATCATAAGACCATGAACCAAAGACTCATACTCAACATCATTATTTGTACAAGCAAATTGAAAGCGTATGGCTCTAAGAATTTTTTTACCACTTGGAGAGGTAATATAGATACCTTCTCCAGCACCATTCTTACTTCTAGCCCCATCAAAGTTTAAGGTCCAAATCTCAGACTTCTTGTTTGTATCATTTTCCTCGAGTGTCTCTAGTCTCATCACATTTGGTATTTCTTGCCCTTCCTCAAAAATAACATAAGTGCCCAAACTAGTAGAGTCATAATTCCCATAAGGGTTACTCTACATCATGGTCATCAACTGATTGTTTTCCTCTTCCTACTGATCGTGTTAAGTCCAGTCTCCCATTTCCTCAACAAAGACTCTCTCCTCCCTATTCATCATAGCATGGGATGCTTCAATTCTTGGAGCTGGTTCCTCAGTGATATGATCTTTGGATAGGGGCTCAGACAGCACCTTCATTTTTGTCCCATACTTGGTCCTCAAAATTAGATGAGACCAGTCAAATGACAAGTATCCTCCTATTTTGGCTGTGAAATCTCAAGATAGACATAGACCAAAGACATGGGGAATATCAATAACCACTATATCTTGTAGGATGGTTATGTTTGGGCAAGTGTACAGCCATAGTAGGAGTTGTCTGATTCTTCCTATGGTTTAGACAGACTTCCCATCTAGTTGCATGACTCCTTTAGCTAGTGGCTCATATTTTATCTTTAAAGCATCTGCTATATATTTTGGCATGATTGTAGTACTAGCCCCTGAATCTATCATTGAATTGTGTAGCAGTTTCTTACCCACTATTAAAGTTAGATAAAATGGCTCAGGCTTAGATTTACTTACTTCTGGTGCAACATTTAGTAGAGAACCTATTTGTAGAGGTGGAGTGTCCTTGCTTTGAATTTTCCCTTTATTAGCAACTCTTTCTTTTGTATTGGCAGTTTTAGGATCCACCTAATTCTGCAATGCCTCTTGTAATAGTGTCTTTTGCTTAGGAATCGCCAATATATCCCATATCGACACATGTGCAGGGGTCTTTTTTAGTTGCTCCACCACATTCATGGGTTCTAATGCCCATGTCTTTGGGTAGTAAGGATATTTTGCTCTTTCCAGCATTTGGTTAGAGACTGCTTGATTCTGGACTAGCTGAGGTACTTCTTGCCTTGAAGATGGATTATAGTGAGTCTAGAAACAAGGAGCCCTAACAGCTTCGTTGTTGGTAGATTCAGGCTATTCCATCATCCTTCTCTTTGATCTAGTGTAGTAATCAAACTGTACCAGAGGATTCTTGGAAGTGGATGCTTCATTTAGAAATATTGACTCTTCATCCTTAATCCATGAGAACAAAGCATGCTCTAGGGCAATTTCTTCCTCTTGCTGAATAGACATTCCTTGCATTTGAGCCACCATTACTGCATTCTGAACACCAGGTGACTGATATGGAGGGACATTAGACACCATAGCTTGACTTTCCATCCTTCTCTATTCTACTATCTTTTGTTGTAAATTGCCTCTAGGGAAATCTCTGGGCATATGGTCATTATTGTAAGGAAAACACTAAGCATTGGTATCTTCTACTAGATTATTTTGTCCATGAACCATTTCTCTATTTGGGTTAGGAGGGATAGCTTGCAAAGGTGTGGGAATAGTGACCAACTAATTTGAAGGTTGAGAATTATCTGGTCTTTGGGCACCTTGGTATTGGTTTGGCTGATATGGGGTTCTATTTCCTTGGAATCCCTGGTAAGGAGGCTTTGGGTAAGAAGTTTGTTGCCTCTTGAGATTAAAAATCTCATTTGAAAAGGTCCTAAGGATGTTCTTGACATCATCCATTTCAGATGGAGGGGTAGAGGGTGTTGACATAGTGGGTTGTTGAGATGTTGGGAAGGTGTACATGGATACAGGTACAGATGGTGGATTAGGAACTTCTTGAGGCAAGGGGATAGAAATTTCTGGGAACATAGGCATAGGAGGCCTTGGAGGCAATTTTCCAACATCTATCAAGTTGTTCTCAGCCCTTACAGCCAACTCATATGCTTTGGGTAGGGTCTGTCCACCTAGGGGCTGAATCATTACAGATATATCAGAATTGAAATCTTTGAGGTAAAATACAATAGCCATACCTAATGGTGGCCTAGTTGTAATAGGGATTCTATCCCAGGTCTTTTGAAACCTAGTGTTGAAGTCTATTATAGGTTCTTGTGGTACCCTCTTTATAGTGATCAATTGTTGTAGCAAGGAGGATTTATCACCATTTTCATTGAATCTTGCAAAGAAGGTGTCCCCCAGCTGGTCCCAAGTGGATATTGAATTTGGGGTCAGAGATCTATACGAATCTAGAGCCTTCCCTTTGAAAGAAGCTACCAACATCCTGATAGCAACATTTTGTACAGTAATAACATGTACTGTGCACACATCTGATACATCCTGGAGATGTTCTCCTGGTGTCTTGGAATCTTCTCCACTAAATTTGGGCAAAGCCTTTAAAGCATTAGCTAGAATAGGATCCCAAGTATCTGGTGGTGTTAGAAGAATGAGAGGGCTACTATTGTTCCAATTTGCATAGTTTCTTGGAGGTACAAGTGCTCCTATGTTTGCTCCTGATGCTATTGCAACTCAATTTACTCTTCTTCTTTGAGTGGTAACTAATGGTGGCAATAAAATCCCTAGATTAATAGTTGATTGAGCTCTTGTTGTTAATCCACAACTCTGACTCCTTAATGCTCTCTAGTTGATACGATCTTGATTCAAAATTCAAGAAAGGTCCCATCGGGCATGCCAAAAACTGTTGATGTATAAAATTACGCAAGTTCCAACACCAACATGGGAAGTTTCAAGAATGTGAGACTTGACACTTGAAACAACCTCTAGATTTTTCAAAAGCTGGCTCTTCCTACTTCAATGGGGTTTTGGGTAAAGGGAAGAAGAAACAAGATTACAGATACAATAAGCAAAACATCTAACTCTATGGCGATGCACCTGATTTAAATTTATTTCAGTAACTTGGTACAGTGATTAAATTCTCAAGATTCAACTATATCTAAGAGAAAATGTTGCATGATTAACATAGATAGATCGTAAATGAATTTGAAATCAAAGGCCAAACTCAAAATATTTATGCAAAGACATAGGAAATATCACCAATGGCATAGAACAGAGCTTCTTTCATTAACAATTTGGAAAATACAAAAGGCACAGAAACATGCACAAATATATCAGCTTCCTTCTGAGAAATAGCTAAACTAAGACAAAATGATATAATCTGATCACTACAAAATCTCTAAATTCTTAATCAATAATGTCTCTATTACAAAACCTTCTTGTATTTATAACCATGAAATTTGACTCAAGATCACCCCTAACCGTTAGGATCTCAATGGCCTAAATAGAACTAGAACACTACTGGGATTGAACTGACACTGAAAATCTCCTTGAATCTACAACTGTGTCTTCCCTATGTGCTCATTGGTGGAGCGATAGAAATGTGGCACTGTAACTCATAGTTCTATTGCAACACGTGGCATTGCTCAAGAGTTCCCAAACAGATTCAAAAACTACTACGTGGCACTTTCTGCTTCTTGTATAGTTTCCTTCTATTCAAAAAGGGACACTCAGAAAACTACCACCTGTCTCCATCTGCCACACTTCACTCTTGATACATGGCAGCACTTGAGAAACAAAACTAGGACATTTGGCAGCTTCTATTCATCGAGAAAGCCTCTTTACTTTATTCCTTAAACATCCGTGGTAATGACACCTATCACTCTTTGCATTACTTAGAAACTATAGTATTTATCTTGCGAGACCCATCACATATATCGATATCTCTTAAAACAGGGACATGAGGCAGCATCCGCATAAAGCAACAAAAGGGAATGTGGCACCATCCACCACACTTTAAAACTTCATTAAAAGTTTCTCAAAGCCCTGTGGAGATGACACTTGTCACACTCCACATAAAATTGAAACATATAAGAGACTTATACGTGGAGACCTCCAAAACATCAATGGCTTCTTTTATAACATCTCCCATACGCATCATGTGGCACCCCTTACTGACTTCAAAAACTGTGTTGTAACATCCTGGGCCCACCATATGTATCTCGGTGCCTCAAAAGTTAAACAAAAAGGGGTGACACGCAGTAACGTCCGCTACTGCAAGAAAAGACAGTTGGCAACTTCTGTGCATAAGTTGTATCAAAAGAAACTTTAACCAAGGCCTATGATAGTGACACATGGTGCACTCCATGCTCAGGAAGAAACTCTATAAAAAGATACACAGCCAAGGATACGTGGCACGTTCCGCACATAAGAATTAAGAAGCATAAAACAAACACACGACATTATCCACTTAGCACTGGATCTTACACATGGCAGCCTCCAGAACATTTAGCATTTTCCTAAGAGGTCCTTCATATCGACACATGGTGCATTCCACGCATAGGAAACATATAGCAACAGGAATATTAGTAGAAACTATAGAAAACTGAGCCACAACTAAGCAAAAACAAAATGTAGAGTTTGGCTCTATAGGAACAAAAATAAAAATGTGGTTAATGATGGTGTGCTAGATTCCAAACATGTCCAAACACTACAAACACCCCTTCATCTTTCATCAAAACCAAGTCAACCTCCACCTGAACAAAACCAACAACAACAAAGACAACCAAACCAAAACCAACAACAATGACAACAAGAGCAACCTCAACAAGATTACTTTTTGTGACATCAATTCACTCCCTTGGGAGAGCCTATAGAGTTTGTTCTACAAAAACTTATACACAATGGACTCTTCACCTTACCAAATGCTCCCCCATATGGCAAACTTGTTTACAAAACCACACGGTACAAAGATAATGAATTTTGTGAGTACCATAGAACTAAAGGACACCGAACCATAGCATGCATGAAACTCAAACACTTGATCCAAAACCTTATCGACAGAAAACAAATCACTTTTGATGATGAACCACCAACTTAAAACACTAATAAAAACCTCAACAAGTACAAGGAGCCATTCCCTAACCATGGCCAAGGTCAAAATCCTAATAAAGGTAAAGGTGTTAATAAAGATTCTACTTCCTATGACTCTATTCTAGGATGTTTTGAAGAAAGTCGGGTATCTACCCTCACTATCAAAGGAAAATATATGGATTCTACAGTTACAACTTGTCATGGTCGTGTCATCTTGCGTGGTCCTACACCAAGTCTCCCAACTCAATCTGATTACAATCTTGTAGAACATCTAGGGAAAACCCTTGCACATATCTCTATCTTGGACCTTCTACGATCATCGTTCGCACATAAAGCTGTGCTCGAAAAAGCCTTATAAGAGTCTTCGGTTCCTAATAACATAGCAGTCATGGATTTCCAAGCTATAATAGGTAACATTGCCTCACCTTACAATGTGGTTTTTTCTGAAAAAGACCTCCCATCCCATGATCCATGCCATAATGATGCCCTTCACATTGATGTTTTCATCCATAAATGAAAGATCAAATGCATACTCATAGATGGTGGTGCTAGTCTCAATATCTATTCTCTCAAGTTACTTAAATAGTTGGGATACTCTGAGGATCATGTTAACATTGATCAATCCATTACAATCAAAGGGTATGATGATGCTAATTGTTGTTTAGAAGGTGTTATCCACTTACCTATACAAGTAGGCCCCATCATGCTTGAAACTAGGTGCCAAGTCCTTGACAGTGAGTTACCTTATAACATTATCTTAGGATACCCATGGATCCATGGCATGAAAGTTGTTCCCTCAACGTACCATCAGTCTCTCAAGTTCCCATTCAATGGTACGGAGATCACTATCCCCGAAGATCCTAATCCCTTTGAATTATGTCATGTCTTTCAAGGCAGTTATAGGAATTCCAACCAAGGCCAAATAATGACAAAGCCCATGAATCCCCATTGTACTTTGACTCTAAAAAATTGAAAAAAGCCTCCGAAGTTGAACCTAATCCTCATCCTATTCCTGAAATCAAAGCTCATATTTATGATATAGGCTTTGGCGACTATGATATTTCAAAATCTTGTTGTGTAGGGTGGATGCCCTTATCCCCTAAATCTTACGGCCAACCGCCCATAGCCAAAGCAACTAAAAAAGTAGTTATTCCTCCCCTAGCATCCCTAACTCAATTCTAAGAGGGAAAATTATTGGCAAAGGAAACCATTGAAGACATCTCATTTTGGCTATACAAGGAGAAAGAACCAGTCACAATACTAGTCAAGCAATATTGCAATGGCCTAAGAATTGTCAAAAACATGGGCTACAAAGGCGAAGGTGGCCTTGGGAAAAAAAATCAAGGTGAAATGGAACCCATTATTGTGAAGAAAAAGCTAGACAAGAAGGGGTTGGGATATGGTAGGAAGGTACCACGCGCCTTGGACATCGAGGGTATTCTCAATGAGGTAGCATAAACTTCTCTCACATATTCGACATCTAAAGAGGATATCATCAATGACTCTTATCTCCATATGACTGACCTATTTACTGAATCCTCCATATTTATGCTATCATCTGTATCCTTAACATCAACCACTAGCACCCAGATTGTAACACTTGTCTACCCTAAACTTATCAATTGGGACCAACAAGGGTCCCCCATTCTAGATGTTTTTCAGAATGACAAAGCTATCGCTGAGTTCATGGGACTCCGGGATGGTATCCCTCTTGGCAATCACAAAGCTAGTTTTGTAATGGAACTAGATCAGGATGCTTATTTTGGTGAAAATGCCAAATCCTCCAGTCTTAAAACTAAAAATAAAGAAAGATCTCTAGGTGAAAACCACACTGTGGCACCTCCTGATCAGAAAATAGTAAAAATAAAGGATGTATCCAAAGGTGAAAACCCAATTGTGGCACCTAAGGATGGAGGATTTGACCTTCCCCTACCATCTAAGTATCAAGAGAAATCAGCTCTCCTAGTGGAAGATTCTATAGAGATAAATCTTGGCACAAAGCAAAATCCTAAGACCACATTCCTTGCAGCATCACTATCAGAACAAGAGCACAAGAATCTTACCAACTTCTTCTTACAGCGAACCATCAACTTTGCGTGGACCTATGTTGATATGCTAGGGTAAGACCCTTCGTTAGTAGTTCACTATCTCACAGTTGATCCAGAAGTTAAACCAGTCAAACAGAAGCTAAGAAAGATTCACCCACAGATTGCTCTCTTGGTGAAAGTTGAAATATAGAAATTGTTAGATGCAAAATTTATCAAACCTATTGATTATCCAGAATGGGTACCAAACATTATACCTATGGCTAAACCTAATGGGGGCATCTGTATGTGTTCCAACTTCAGATATCTCAACAAAGCATGTCCTAAAGATGAATTTCCATTGCCAAACATTGATCTCATAGTAGACTTGATTACTAGTCATGAAATGCTTTCTCTAATGGATGGATTTTTTGGCTACAATTACATAATGATAGCGGAAGAAGATGAACATAAAATAGCTTTCACTTGTCCTTGGGGTACCTATTATTGGTGCATCATGTCATTTGGTCTTAAAAACGCCCACGATCTCTTTCATCACATCATGAAGGACTGTGTTAATGATATACTAGCTAAATCTTCTAGGACAGATTGCATATAGGTTCTAGGACAAATCTTTGACAAACTCAAAAAATATCAAGTAAGACTCAATCCAAAGAAGTGTGTCTTCGGGGTAACCTCAGGAAAATTGTTGGGATACATTGTATCTCATAGAGGTATTGAAGTAGATCCAGTAAAAATCAAGGCTATAGTACAGATGCCTCCACCAAAGAATTTGAAAGCATTAAAGAGCCTTCAAGGAAGGTTACAATCCATTTGGCAATTTATCTCATAGCTAGCGGATAAATATCAACCATTTCAACACTTACTCCGAAAGGATGTCTCATTTCGATGGGATGATAAGTGTCAAGCAACATTTGATTAGCTCAAGGAATATCTAGCTACACCTCCTATCTTTGTACCACCAGTCACTGATAGACCTTTGATCTTGTACATCTCAACTACAACTGCAGCCCTAGGGGCTCTTCTAGCACAACATTATGAGTCAGGAAAAGAGCATGAAATCTATTATATCAATTGAACCTTGGTGGGTTATGAACTTAATTATTCATCTATGGAAAGAGCTTGTTTAGCCTTAGTGTTGGCTTCCCAAAAGTTGCAGCATTATATGTTAAACCAACACACAAATCTAATAGCCAAAATTGGTCCATTAAAGTATCTACTAGCAAAAGCAGCTCTCACAAGCAGACTAGCTAAATGGGTCATGATCCTTAGTGAGATTGACATTGAGTATGTGGATCATAAAGCAATCAAGGGACAAGCCCTAGCAAATCAACTAGCAGAAGTACCCATGACAGATGTACATCCTATGGTATCTGACTTTATGGATGAGAATCTCTTCACTCTTTCTACCTTAGTAATGTGGAGTTGTATTTTGATGGTTCCTACACACATCATGGATTAGGAGTTGGCATCTTGTTTATCATGCCTCAAAATGACTATATCCCCAAGTCATAACAGCTTGCATTTCCTTGCACTAACAACATAGCCGAGTATGAAGCACTCCTCATAGGTCTCAATACAGCAGTCCAATGGGACATCAAAGAACTATAGGTATATGGAGACTCACAACTAGTCATTCGACAAGTCACTGATGAGTACCAAACAAAAGATGAAAATTTGGTCCCTTACAAGCAACTAGTGGATGCCTACAAACCACACTTTTCTTGCATCACTTTTGAGTAGATTCCAAGAGAGCATAACAAATCTACAGATTCTATGGCTTATGTGGAGTCACTTATAGGCATTCCTGCAAACACATAGAAATGTGAATTCTCAATCAAGCAATTGTTGATACCAGTCATTGATGTTCCAACTACTGAAATCATCTATGAACTTGTTGGTCCCAATTCCTAGTGGTATGAAGATATCTATGAATACCTTAAACACGGTACCTTTCCCTTTGAACTATCTACAACCCAATGCAAAACCTTTATCTGTAAATCCTCCCATTACACCATTTTGGGTGATACACTATATCATCAGAGATTTGATGGTATCCTCTTACGATGTCTTAACGCGGAAGAAGCCGATGCCACCTTACGAGACATACACGAAGGTGTCTATGGCACACATTCTACCGATCCTAATCTAGCTAAGAAGATACTCTGCATAGGGTATTATTGGCTTACAATAGAACAAAATGCTTTACAATTTGCTAAGAAGTGTATACAATGCCAGCAACATGGAGACTTGATTCACGCACCAACTCATGAACTACAACCTGTGACAACTCCATGGCCTTTTTCACAATGGGGTATCGACCTCGTAGGAAAAATCCACCCATCCTTATCCAATGGCCATAAATTTATCATTACAGTCACTAAGTACTTCATGAAGTGGGTCGAAGCCATTCCAATGACTTATATCACTAGCAAGCAAATAGCCAAATTTATCCTTAACTATCTCATTTGCCGGTATGGTATCCCCCAAGCCATTGTCACTAATAATGGGAGACCATTCAAGAATCAAGTTGCCCATGCCTTATGCACCCAATACAATATCCAACATCGCTTTTCCACTCCCTACTATCCACAGAGTAATGGCCAAGCTAAGGCTTCCAACAAAACCATTCTTTAAATCCTCAAGAAAATGGTCAATGAAGCTAGTCGTAATTGGCACCTATAACTCAATCACGCCCCATGGGCCTATCACACTAGTATCAGAACAACAACTGGTGCCACACCCTATGCCTTGGTCTATGGCTCTAAAGTCATTCTACCTATAGAGGTCAAGATCCCATCCCTCAGAGTATCTATGCAGCACCTGATTGATGGAGAGGAGTATCGCACTTCCAGATTAGCTGAGCTAGAACTATTAGATGAGAGGCACCTTGCCGCGTTTAATCATCTCCATGTCTATCAAAACCACCTTTGACGCAACTATAACAAGAAGATCAAAGAAAGATAGTTTCAAGTTGGTGACTTTGTCTTAAAGGAAAATTAGAGAAATCAAGCAGATCGAGAAAAGAAGGGCAAGTTCGAGCCTAAATGGTTAGGACCCTTTGTTATCACAATAGCATATGGATTAGGAGCTTACACTTTACCAACACCTGAAGGCATTCCTCTAGATGAGCCACTCAATAGTGTTCATCTCAAGAAGTTCTTTTCCTAATCCTCAGAGTATCCATGTCAAAAAGTTAAAAAAAATAAAAAATTAAAAATAACAAAAAAAAATCCATCCTCTAGTGAAAACTTGGTAAACAGGCACCTTGGATAAGTACCATAGTGAAAACTTGGCAAATAGGTGCTATGTGTAGAGTCAACATCCATCGTCTATCTAGTCTTGTTCATTCCATGTCCATGTCATAATAAATCTTCATCCATCCATCCATAATAAACCATTGACCTGTTTCCATTTCCATTTCCCTATCTAGAATAGCTTGGAAATTTGTCAATGTCACTCATCCCATGTCAATCATCAACTTCTCTATGTCAGTTCGTCCATCATCATTATCCATGTCAAACGTTATCCATGTCAAGTTATCCTATAATAATTTATCCACGTCAAGTTATCCTATAACAAGTTATCCATGTCAAGTTATCCTATAACAAGTTATCCATGTCAAGTTATCCTATAACAAGTTATCCATGTCAAGTTATCCTATGTCAAACTTTCTGTCTTCCTATCATCCATCATTATCCTATGTCAGTTATCCATAACAACACCTCTACTAGAATGCGAGCAACTCTTTCCTTATCCTCAGTCTAGGAATGGATCCTTGTTCACGGTTGAAAAACACATCAAAAACAAAAACACTTCAACCAAAAAACTTTCAAAACAAAACAAAAAAAACAAAGACACTTCAAACAAAAACACAAACACTTCAACCATCTCACTGAAACCAAAACACTACACCCTTGTGTTGATCTAGGGATATATCGTTCCCCACAATGACAACACTATTCTTAAAATCACATGGCCAGAACTACATATTATCTCATCTCAGTCTTAAGGTACCTTGATCCCATGGATATGGGTATGTAGGCAGTCTAGAATATGAAGGAAGTTTCCAGTACTTAGGTACATAAGATATCATCATTTCACCAAACCAATCCCAAACACCTTGACCCACTCATCACTCTATCCACTCATAAGATATTCATCTTTCATCGTAATGTGCCTTGATCCCATGGATATAGGGAATGTAGGCAGTCTGGCATACGAAGGAAGTATCCAATACTCAGGTACATACGATTCATCATTCTTCACCCATCTCAATCCCTTGACATTCCATCTTTCTAGTGTTCCGTTTATCAAAATCCATTCACCTCAACTTGACTAACTCAAGCAACAAAACAACAAACAAACGCATCCTTTCAAAGAAAAAGCCCTTAACCAAACCTGAAGCAAAAACACCTACTTGCAGAGCCATATGTTATCCTACATATCAATTGCTAACATCTGCCACATCAATCAACTTCAACCAAGCAACAGATGAACACACTTGTCTTATAAAGGATGTTCCATTGTCGATACTAGAGCAGGCATCTTATATGACATGTTTCATTTCCTAAAACTAGACATTATCCTTTCAATAGATCAACACCCTTTAAAAGACACATCATTCCTACAATAAGGTTGTTATCTATCCCAACCAATCCAATCTATCCTAAGAAAACTCTTTGGTAAGAGAATATGTTGGCTGTATGTTTACTTTGTAAGTCAGTCAATTTGCTTTTTAGTTTATCTTTTTTGTTCCTTTCCCATTACTTATTCAAGACTACCTTGATTTATCTATATCTTGGTATGTTGCGATGCAATATGGATTGGGGGCATAGTCATTGCTTTTGTGTGCCATGTTTGAGGAATGATCTTTAGTATCTTTCTTAGCAGCATATTTATCTTGTGTGAGTGTTACAACCTAGCATCTTACATATTAATATTCTTCTTGCATTTATGTATTGAAGTTTATTTTATTTTCAAGACTATGACTCATTCACATATCCAACAAGGTTATATTGTGTCTAAGGGATCTAAGTTCAAACCGCTTGCTTGCAGAGTTAATGTCCTTGCACTCAGATATCATAGCACCTTGGTCATTTATACCTTGGTGGCAAACTCTCTATGTGCTATATCAAAATAAGGATTGCTCTTTATAAACATTTGTGAAACCAATGTAACAAGCTTATCCATTTACCCATCCATTTATCCATAGCCTCATATAGATTTTCAAGCAAAGATTGATCAACAGTCTTTTCTATCATGTTCTATTCTTTCTCAACCAATTTCTTCTAGTCGAGCGTCAACCCAGTTCTTCTGTCACTTCCCTGTCTTTCCTCTCAAGGGTGCATCCTATGCTAGCTACACAGGGGCAACTAGCTACACTGGGGCATCAAAAATTGTATCATGTCTTCAACAATCATTTTCTTTGAAGCAACACTATAAACTACATTGCATCAAAGAGGGGCAAAATATAGACACCCAAAAATGACCATGTCATCGCTCCACTTGCATTTTCATCAATTTCTTCCAAATCTCCTAAATTCAACATTAATTAAATAAATCCTCTTTATTTAATTAATTTCATCCAAATAACTTTATTCTCTTTTTCCTATTTATTTCCACTTATAAGGGTGTCTACCCTTTGTTTTCTTCTCAACTCCATGGCTTGTTATATTAGTTAATTTTTTTCCTCTGGTGACAATGTGTCACTGAGTTTATCACTATCCATGAGTAGTGCTCTCAAAATGTCTGGTATTCTACGGTGAGTTCCTTCCCATTTGTTCATCTAGGTATGTTGTCCTCTATCAACTCACTTCCCTTCTCTTCCCTTATCTCTTTGTATTTAGATCTCAAAGTACTCCTCTCCTAAAACCTCTACAAAATTGCTCTGGATCTCTACTATTTTCTCTGCTTCTTTGTTTTCTTGAATATCTTCCTTCTCAACTAAAATTCTCTTGACTTTATATGGCACTCGGGGTGACTCATAGTCTAGGGGATATGTCTCTTCATAATGTCTCTTCAATTTAGGCCATACTCTTCCAATTGTGAACAACATCCTGTCAGCATCCAATGATAATCTTCCAAAACCCTCAAAACTCCTCTCAATGTTTACTATGCATCTTCTCATCCTTCTATTATCTCCTTTATGCTTCAGCAAATTAACTCGTCTATATATTTCTTATCCATCTTCAAAATCTCCAATCTTAACTCATCTTCCGACAACCTACGAAATAAAACTTAGTTCACCTATTTCTTCTCTTTCCCTTCCACATTCTTCTCCAACAGCATCCACAGTGGCGTACTTCTTAGTATTCTCCATAAAATTCTCTATCTTCTTCGTCTGACCTCCTTCCTCTAGCAGCACCCTCCTTGGCACACTTAGTAGCATCATTCATGATGTTCTTTTCTTCTTCCATTCCTTTCGATAGCACCCTCAATGGCGCGCTCTTCAAATTCTTCTAACTTTTCTTCCGCACCTTCTATTATTCCTCCTTCTTCCATCATTTGTGCCCTTCCCATTCTTCTATAGTAACATTCTTTTCTTTCTTGAGTTTGTTTCAATCTCTCTTCTCTACTTATCTCCTTTCTAGTCCTGATTTCTTCGTTGATCTTCTTTTTCTTCCACTGCTCCCTTTTCGCCATGGGTTTGCTAGATTTGGTGTTCTGTTAGTCCTCTTATATCCCATGGAATCCTTATTTGAAGAGTCACATCATTTGAAACATCCTTTCAAACCCTACCCCCTTCCCATTTTCCATCCCCTTAAGTGCCTACCTTCCTCTCACAAAGGTAGAAACTTAAGGAGGTTTGAATTCCTCCGCAAGTTAAAATTTTTTCTTGTCAACCTCACCTTTTCTCTTTTCTAGAACTTTGCGCTACTTCTTCAAATATTTTTCCCTTTCAATCTTTAACTACCCTCTTCTAGGGTCCTGACAATGGAACCAAATGTTAGAAAGAAATGTAGAGGGGATACTGGTCCAGAGATCTGGTCCTCAGTCAAGTCTTTGTAGTCAATTTATACCCTAGTCAAGTAGCTAGAGATTGATAGCAAAACATAAAGAATAACAAAACAAAGCATCAAATATACATCATAGTAAGATAACATAGTATTACCGAGTACCGACATCTATCTCCATATATATATATGTGTGTGTGTGTGTGTGTGTATACACACACACACACACATATATATATAGGTATGTATATATATAAATATATATATTAGCAATCATCAAATACATACATCATCTATCCATCCTCTGATAGGTCTAAGTCTCTGCCTCAATAGTTATACACATGACTTCTATGTCATTCTTACATCAGAATATCTCATCTATCTTACTCCTATTCTTCTCTATCTATATATACTATATATATTACATATTAGGGATGTGTTATTCATCATCTTCTATCAGCTTCTAGCCTCCGCATAATGTGTAATATCCTCCAGTCGGCTTTGTTCTGTTCCAAGTAACCTGCTAATAAGGACCAAAACTGGCTAAGCTTTGATACTAACTAAAAGGAATCAAGGTATGCGGAATAGCTTCCTACACCGAAATAATGAGGGGAGAGATATACATTTTTTTAATCCTTATAGTAACAGATAAGAAGATACACAACATATAACATAAATCAGCAATACCATAAGACAAGATGTACGTGGGGAAAACCTTTTCAGGCATAAACCCCACACTCCAAAGCACATCCCAATGTATTATTCAATAAACAAAAGTGGTTACAATATAATTACAGATCCAAGCTCCTCCAGGAGTTCACCAACACATAGTATCTGGAGTAATTTTGAGCATAAAAACACCTGTAAATCAACCATACAAACTACTCCAACAAGCACCTTATTTATAGAGAGATACAATCATGAATGAAGCTTCTAGAGAAAGCAACAAGAGATGGGCATCCAAATCCATGTGGGACACTTTTCCAACATATGTTTAACTTTTGTGACACTTGTACAATATTCCCTTACACCTTTTACAACCCTGCATACTTGGGCACCCCAAATTTTCCCAAAATAGGTATGACAGATGCTCTTACATCATCATAAAATCTGTCATAGATGACAACACTTACAATTGTAAGAGAATATGTCATAACTGACTATTAATAAATGATTCTCTTACAATCTATCATATCCCAAACTTGGGCACCCAATTTCCCATGCAAAGATGCTTAGTGACACTTGTCATACTTGTCATAAGAATCTCTATTTCTGGCTCTTATAATGTCATAGAGCATGTCATACTCTTATGCATCATAAAGCATCATAAAACCTCTTACAACACAAGAGAGATACCGACACATGGAAAAATATTCTTGCCACAAAATGGGACACCTACTTCCTCATATGAGGACAAATGTCATCTAGCCACCTTCCATGTAGGATAACACATCACCATGCCAACTCTCACAAAGTGACATAAAAAAATGAAAGGAAGCTAGGTGTGCAGAAAACGCTTCCTAAACTAATCTAATGAGGAGAGGGCTATGCAAATTCAACTTTACCCTAACTATTACAGCAATGTTAAACCATTAACATGAGATATTGCAACAAAACACAAGAACCAGAAAGAAGACAGAGAGAGAGAGACAAGATATACATGGGGAAAACCCTTACGGGTGAAAAACCCCACACTCCAAAACACAGCTCAAATGTATTACAGTAAACAATAACATATTACAATACAGTTTCAGAGCCAATGCTCTTTTAGGAGTCTTTAAATGTCGAATCTGGAGATATTCTGGTAGCATAACAGTACTTGTACCAAAGTTATCTATCTCCCATCCAAGCACCTATTTATATAGAGTTTACAAGGCAAATATGGAACCTTCTAGAGATGGGCGTCCATCTTGGATTCATGCCCCAAAACCCATGCCTAAGGACACTTGTCCAACATCCCATCCCAAAGTAGGCACCTAGTCCCAAGATAGCTTACGACAGATGCTCTTACATACCTTACAGCTGTCAGAGAATCCATCATACACTAACTAAAAATATCATATTCCTCTTACATGTCACAACCTCCCTTGACCGCCCAAAGATGCCTTTCTCTCGTGTAGAGATACTCACCGACACTTGTCATTAATTAAAAACTATTTGAGGTTTCAGGGGCGTTGCCCCCGAGCCCCCATGAGGGCACTGCCCCTCAACCCTGCCCTGTACAGCAATAGGGAGCGCGCCAGGGGCACTGCCCCTAGACCTCGCAAGGGGCTACACCCCTTGACCCCATCTTGGGGGCGCTGCCCCCAAAGCCCCGTTAATTATTCAAGGGAGAAACCACGGCTACCAAAGTCACCAAAATTTATCCTCCTGCATATACACAAGGTGCTGACTATGCCAACTCAACATGGGATAAATAAATACAACATTAGGAATTTGCAAAGGTTGAGACACCTTAATATCCAACAAAAAATATACATGAATAATTACTGTATACACCTAAAAATGGCTAAGTCGAATTAAATAAATATTTAATATTTATTTTATTCTCATTCCTCTATCAATGAATAAATTTAATAATTTATTTATGTGATTCACATCATCATAATTCTACAACAAATCAATTTATCAATTCTTTTAATATCATCCCTAATTAAATAATTCTAAATTATTTAATCAATCATCATATCCCAAAGTCAAAAGTCCATAATTCCACATCCTCTATTCCACATCATCCAATCCACCTCATCATGTTGCACACATAATTAAATATTTTAATATTTAATTATCTATTTATCCTCACCCACATGTCCTATTATTTCTCCAACCATCCCTATTCTCATGAGCATGGTCTCTCCATGTCATCTTGGTCAAAAGACACTTTGAAACACTTGTCCCATAAATCCCTATATTTCTTCCAACTATCCTACAAACAAGGTCTCCTTCTTTGACCTTCACTCTATGGTCTTGGTGAGCCTTGTGACATGTGGCCTCATGTCACACCTTTCTCTCCACCTTGTCAAGGTGAGAGGAAAATCTTCCATATTTTTCTCTCATCTCAACCAATTTGATCTCCACCGTACTCATCACAAGACTTCTTCTCCACCATTGAGATAGTGACACTTGGAATTAGCCCCTCCTTCGCCTATAAAAGGAATCCTCATTCCCTCATTTCAACAATCCAAGAGCTTTTGTAAACATACTCTACAGAAATTCTACCAGCATGCCTTTGGCAAAGTATCCTCATTGCACTTGCATAATCTCATTATCATCACAATCATCCAACCATGTCTCCATATCTCCATTATCCATCTTCATAGAGTTGCATTGTTAGTTTAATCTTCATTACATTATACATCTACAACCATTCTCCTATTGTCATCTTCAACAGCAAGGAAGTACATACTTCTAAGAGCTGAACTCATTCATAAGATCAATATGAGATAGGCAACAATGGAATCTATGAGGTGAATCATTCTACGAAGGTAATATCTTTATTTATTGTATTTGCATCAATTTCATTGAGTTATTGGATAGTAAGTAGTTTAATAATGTTGTTCATATTTCTTCTAACATTTTTGGTGCCCACCGTGGGGCCTAGCCTCATTTTTAATCTTCATTTGAGTGTTTTTGGGAAGCTACTGTCATGACAGGTCATTTCGGTGCATTCACATTCCAGTCCTGCGCATTCAAAGATTCCTACTGCGCATTTACCTTTCTGCACATTTATTCCATATTTCCGCGCATTCACCACTTTTTGCTATGGAAACACATTTTTGTGCATTCACTTGATAGTCCTACACATTCACCATTCCTTTCTATGCATTTGTCTTTATGCGCATTCACTGAGCAGTGCTGCGTATCTACTTCTTATTCCTACGCATTCACATTCTGATAGAAAGTTGTATTGCTTTTGCAAGGCTTTCCTGTACTAATTCTTCTTGCAGGTGTAGGAGATTGGTTTAGTCATTTAGCTGCATTGTAAATCCATCTAGATTTAATTAGGAAAAAGTAATTTGAACCTTCATGCAAATTTTCACCTAGATTTAATTAGGAGGAAGTAAATTGTACTGTTGCATTACAACTCGCACATAGTCCTAGCCTAGGTGGATAAAACTGAACAAATTTTTCATTTTGCTATCTTGCACTACAAACTCTCATTTAGCTTAAATAGGGGAAAGTAAATTGTTTGATTCTTCAACAACAATTTTCACATAGATTTGTTTAGGAGGATAAGATTAACCATTTTTTCAAAGTTTTTGCTATCTTGTCAATTTCTTATGCTTGGTAGAGTAAAACACACTTAGTTTTAACTCTAGGAGGATAAAGAACCAGTGTATTCTATGTTTGAAAATGGTGATAAGACTATGCTCTCCCCTTTTTGGGTGATCAAAATGCCAAACTCATCATTTTATTTGTGTAACCTTTAGAAGTCACCTGCCCTCGAGATTGTGTTTCTTCCAAGTGGGATGACCTCAAGCGGTAACAGGCTAAAGCCAAGCCACTTCCAAGCCTCTTTAAATAAATTGTGTTTGTGATGAAAGGCACAAACAATGGGTGTTGTTGTGTTATACCAACAAATGTTTCCCATAGTACCCTTATGGTGCGTTTAACTCTGTTGAGCCTAACCTCTTCAAACTGGGAAGCCTCCATAATGGAGCAAATTGCCACATGTATAACCACCCAAACGGATGCCCAAACTAAAATCCAATTATTTTAGAAAGCCAAAAACTCCTATTTGTTGACGCAGGAGGTCAGACCTCTGAAGTTGTCCAATGTCATACATGCATTTAGTGTGGAGACAAAAAATCCAACTCTTCGAAGGGATTGTAACTTGGTATGCATGAGAAGTGAGTGCACTGTAAGGGGGAACCGGTGCTACCAAGTTGCTAACTGTCTGCCTTTATGTAAGTGGCTAGAGTAAAATCCAAGTTGGAATTTGACGAATATTGCCCTTGTCATCCTTAAGATTATACTTGTTTGTTTTACATTTATCAAAAAAAAATTGTAACAAATAACCATGGAAACCTCTTGTTTACTGTGTTTTCTGGCAATAACTTGAGTCAAGAGAATACCACAAACTTTAGAGCAACTTAGGAAAACATGCAAAACAAAGAAAACTGACAAACTAAAACAAAAGACAAAATTTCTGTAGTCCTGCGCATACATCAAATCTTGCTGCACATACACCAAATCCTGCTATGCATTCATTATTGTTGTGCATGCATACAATATTGCTGCGCATTCACACCATATTGTTACGAAAACACAAAATTGCACATTTACAACACAGTGTTGTGTATTTAAAACACAGTCCTATGCATACAAATCTGTGCATCCATCAAGCAGAGCTGAGCATTTACCATTTCTTCCTATGCATTTGACACTGCACATTCACAATAGAGAGTTGTTCCGTACAATTTGAGACAAAAGTGAAACCATTTTTGGATACCCTTTTTTCTCTAGTATACACTTGGAAAATAACTTCAACCTTGCAGTCACATCCTCATACCATTTTCACAACATCACCTTTGCATACCATTATCTTACTATCCAAACACATCAAACTGAACCAAAATTTTCATCAAGGCATAATTGATACTCTACCATATTCAAACAATTTCTAGTTAGTTTCATAACAGGATTCCAATCATCCTTCACATCAAAACTATACTTGTGTATCTTGATAAAAGAATAGTCTACATCAATAGAGGAGATCATCTATCCTTATTTTGACTACCTTCTATATCGACACTTCAATTTCTATTACCACTATAGCTCAAGAACACCTTGTTTGGACAACACAAAATCAGTATAAAACCTTAGCAAAATCTAGTCTAAACATATCCAATCAAGTTCACCTCATATCATGTCATATTAAAACATCAAACCAAGTCCACAAAGTCTCACAATCCAACTTCACCCGCATCTCAAACTTGCATGGTTCAAACTAGGTCCCAAGTGAAACAAAAACAAAAAATGGATTTCATTCACAATAGTGGGCACGATTCTGATGAAGAGGAAATTAACCAAGAGGAAATCCTTAAACACCTCCAAGATCCTAAATTTCAAAAGATAATGGATAGGGTCATTGCCATGGATCCTCATAAATATTTTCTTATGCTATCTCAACAAGGAGCTAAGTTGCCCTCAAATTTTGATGTCTCAAATCTAAGAGAGATCAACTCCTCAAATGAAGTAGAGTCTTCGAAAGATGGCTCCAAAAATGACAAAGATGGCTCCAAAACTGACAAAGATGCTTCTATATCAGAAAAGGCTAAGGATACACCAAATCCCTTGGACACATTAACAACACAAATCTAAGCCTTGCAACAATAGTTGGTGGACATCCAAAGTGGGACAACCACAAAACACTACTCCCTTGAGGACATCTCACCTTATCCCTTTGATAAATATTTGCTCATGATACCTTTTCCCTCAAGGTTTGAGTTTCCAAATTTGACAAATATAGAGGAAAAGGTGATCCAAGAGATCATATAAGGGAATTTAGTGTCGCATGTCTAGAATTCGCACACAATGAAACATATCTTATGTGACTATTCCCTAGAAGATTAGGAGGACAAGCTATGGAGTGGTTCTCATGCCTACCTCCCAGCATCCACACTTTTAATGAACTAGTAGACAAATTTGTCAAACATTTCCCATACAATATCAAACACGAAATCTCCATGTTGGATCTTTGTAATAACAAACAAAAAGGGGGAGAATCCTTTGCCTCTTTCCTACAAAGATGGAGACAACTTGCAAGTAAGTGTCCCTACCACATATCATAGAAACAAATGATAGACATGTTTGTTCACAATCTATCCACAAAACTAAGCTATCAAATCCAAATACAATGTCCAACTACTTTTAGTAAGGTCATTGAAATGGGGCTACTCATTGAGAAAGCTTTGATAGCAAAGGGGCAAATTAAGCTATACAAAGACACCCCTAGTTCAAGCAACAATGTGGATAGGTCACAATTCTAGACTAAGAACAAACCCATTGTGAATGATGGTGTCGTGGATGCTAAACGTGTGGTACAAAAACAACTGTGCTAGTCCCTTAATATTGGTGTACATAGGGTTATGAATAGTCAGCTTGTGGCTATCTTAACTCCTAATTAAGTCATATTATCATTATTATATTGTTATTTAATTGTTTAGGTTGGCCTAAGGCTTCTATAGGGCTATCTAAGTCGGCCTGGGTGATATCCTAGGCATAAATAGGTATATATAGGAGGTAGTGAGTCTCATTTCACATCATATTGAGTATTGTGTTCTTACTAAACACTATTGGAGGTATCCCCCTCGAAGAGGATTAGGAGGTTGCCCCCTCGAAGTGGCATATTATTATCAAGTATTTATAGCATATTACTATTATATTCAGATATTGTGCAAGTTGTTTCATTACAAGTGGTATTAGAGCATGATCTTGGCACCGTAGAGGCAAGATTTTTTCTCAACATTGGAGGCAATTTTGGGAAGAGCATAACTTTCAGATTTTAGCGAATTTTTAAAGATTTTTAAAAGGTTTTTGAAGACCATATTAAAGAAGATACAGTCCAGATTTTAGAGGAATTGAAGCAAAAATAAGTGAGTTATTGCAAAATTAGGGTTTCCAACAAATTCGCTCTCAAGGCAGCAAATTTCCTAATTTTTTGGATTTTTTTCTGGGTAAGTGGAATCTTGGCCTTAGTAAGTTACAGTAGAAATTTTAGAAAATTTACATTTCATTTGTGTGATTTATTTCAAAAATATTGGTTTTCATCATGATGGGGCCTGCAACAAGAGGCAAAAAGAATGCTGCCACACCGGGGAAATCCTCTGATAAGGATGAGGAAATAATAGAGGATAGTAATCCCAATGAGGAAATAAGTAAGTTCAAGGAAGAGGTTAAGAGGGATATGTGTGACCTAAGAGGAGATATATCAGATATACAAAGCATGTTAAGCGCCTATATGAATGAACCAAGAAAGGAGTTCTCAAGCAACCAAGGTGAAACCTTCAAGTCGGCTAATAATGACACAAATTTTAATACTCCTATGGGATCTAGGAATTTTTTTCCAAAGGTGGATATGCGCAAGTTCAATGGTAAGGATCCTCTAACATGGATAAACCAAATGGAGAATTTTTTTGAAGTACATCAAATCCCATATGGACAAAAGGTCACGATGGCTTCCCTATATCTAGAACTAGATCAATTCATTTGGTATCGTTGGCTTTGTACTCATCAGAGAAAAAAGGGTCTCACCGTCTCATGGTCAATTTTTATAGAACTCCAAGCACAATATAGCAATTGTGTGATAGACAACTTCTTCAGCCAGCTTGCTAAAATTCAACAAATAGGATCAGTTAAGGATTATATTCAAAAATTCCAAAATCTATCCTTAAGAGTGGATACAATTACAGAGGAGAACTTGAATGATTTATTCTTGGGTGGTCTCAAGGATCACATTCAACATGAGGTACGCATGTTTAGTCCTAGCTCAGTAAATGAGTCTTTTATCTTGGCACGCAGGGTAGAGGAGAAGTATTTGATTCCTAGAAAGCAAGGGGCTAATATGACAAGAGAGAAAGGATATTCAACACCTTCTCTTCCTCAACCTACTAGGTTGACTCCACAGCAAATTGAGGAGAAAAGAGCAAAAGGGTTGTGTTTCAATAGTGATAGTAAATACAGTCGAGGACATAAATGTAGTAAAAAGAAATTGTTCTATATTGAAGGTCCAAGTGAGGAAGAAGAGGAGGAACCCATATTAGAAGAGGATAGGGAGTCAAGTGAGGAATCACATGATTCTCAACCAATCATTTCTTGTCATGCACTCTCAGGTTTTAGTGCACCACAAACTCTCAAGGTAGTGGGTTTCTTAAAGAAGCAGAAAGTAACAATGTTGATCGACTCAGGTAGTACTCGTAATTTCATCAACAAAAAGTTGGCAACTCGTCTAAATTATTTTATATATCCAGCCCTAGAGTTTTAGGTTTTGATTGTAGATGGGGGTACAGTTAGTTGTTTAGGGAAGTGTCATAGCATTAAATTATCCATGGGTGCAGCAGATATTGTTTTGGGAGTACAATGGCTTACTACATTGGGAACAATTCAGATGAACTTCCAAGAACTATTCATGAGATTTCAATCAGAAGGAAAGGTAGTGGAGCTAAGGGGGTTGAAGGCAAAATCCCCATAGATGGTAAGCTCTCATCAAATGCAAAAGTTGCTTAGGAAAGGAACGGATGGATTTGTGGCCCAACTATGTTCATTAGAAGTCTCTCAATCTAATGCTCCTACTCATCCAGATATACAAGCAATAATTGATCGTCACTCAGTGGTTCTTGGAGATATGCCTAAAGGACTTCCTCCTAAGAGGGATCATGACCATTCCATACAACTAGTTCTAGGTAGCCAACCACCAAACATCAGGCCTTATAGGTACCCACACATGCAAAAAAGCGAGATAGAAAAAATTGTTGAGGAGATGCTAGAGGCAGGAATTATCAGGCATAGCCAAAGTGCTTACTCCTCACTTGTGGTGATGGTGCGTAAGAAGGATGAAACTTGGCACATGTGTCCAGATTATAGAGTGCTCAACATGTACACCATTAAAGATAAGTTTCCTATTCTAGTCATTGATGATTTGCTAGATGAATTGAATAGAGCTATGTATTTTACCAAGTTAGATCTTAGATCTAGTTATCACCAAATTTGGATTAAGGAGGAAGATATTTGTAAGACAGCATTCTGAACTCATGAGGGTCATTATAAATTTTGGTGATGCCATTCAGCCTTACCAATGCACCATCTACATTCCAAAGTTTGATGAATTCCATTTTTAAGAAGTTCTTGAGAAAGTTTGTGTTAGTGTTCTTTGATGATATATTGATTTATAGCAAGACTTGGGAAGAACATTTGTAGCATGTAGATCAAGCATTACAATTACTCAAAGATCATCAACTCTATGCTAAGCTATCCAAGTGTGCTTTTGGTCTTAAGGAGGTGGAGTATTTGGGACACATAGTTTCACATGAAGGAGTAAAGGTGGACCCTAACAAAATTAAGGCTATCATGGAATGGCCTATTCCAAAAACCATTAAGAAGCTGAGGGGTTTCTTGGGATTGACAAGGTACTATAGAAGATTTGTGAAGAATTATGGTCATATAGCAGCACCCCTCACCACTCTCTTGAAGAAGGATTCTTTTCATTGGAATGAGTATGCTAATGTAGCATTTGAGCAATTGAAGGAGGCTATGTCTACAACTCCAGTGCTTGCTACTCCGGACTTCACCAAGGAATTCATTGTGGAATGTGATGCTTCTGGAAATGGGATAGGAGCAGTTCTCATGCAAGAAGGTCGACCAATTGCTTTTGAGAGTCATCAATTAAAAGGTAAAAATCAGCTCAAACCTATTTATGAGAAGGAAATGCTAGCAATCCTTCACACAGTTAAACAATGGAGGCCTTATTTAATGGGCCGACACTTCAAGGTTAAGACAGATCATGATAGTCTAAAATATTTTTTGGAACAAAGACTATCCTCTGAAGAGCAACAAAAATGGGTCACTAAGATGTTGGGATATGACTTTGAGATTGTATATAAGAAAGGGAAGGAAAATATTGTGGCTGATGCACTTTTTAGGAAGGATGAGAAAGATGAAGCCTTATTGTGTGCCCTTTCAATATTACAAGCAAATTGGGTGGAAGAAGCCAAAGTAGAGTGGCAAAATGATGTTGCAACAAGTAATCTCATCCAACAATTAAAAAGTGATCCTTGTAGTTCAGATAAGTTTTGTTTGAAGGGAGATATTCTTTGATATTCTACTGTAGCCAATGCATATCTTTGTATATTGGCCTTGTATGTGCGGACATACAACCCGATATACATTCCACTATTCATGCTCACTTGTATGTCAACTTTGTATCTTAGGCAAAGGTCCCTTGTATGTTTGCCGATGTACATTGTAAAATGTACATTCACCCTTTCATCTCCTAACATACAATCTGCCTTGTATGTTTCACCTTTGTATAAACCCATTGTATATTGCAAATGTACAACAAGAACTTACAAACCCCTACATGCAAGCGGGAATCTTTGATAGAATATTCTTGCAATGTATAACCCGATATGCATATTGTGAATGAATGTTTCAAACATACATTGGTGAATGTATATGTGAATGTACATTCAAAAATACATATTGAAATACAAGCATGAAGCTGAAAATTCCTAGCGATAGAAAATACTTGAAGTTAAAAGATTTCTGGGTTTTTCTGGGTTTTCTACAAAGAATCTTGAGGTGAGATTTTTAGGATTTTTTGACAAGGCATAGCATAAGTATTTGGAAGATTTACACCTTATATTGGCATTTCTAAAGGATTTTAAAAAAAAATGCAAGGTGAACTGTTTAACTCTGGGTAGAGGCAAAATAGGTCAACAATTTGGTGACCTCTATGGGTTGTTTGCCTGCTAAAAAAATAGATTAGTGGCTTTAAGGATCCATTGGGCATGGAGTCAAGTCTAAAACATGCTGAAAAACTGGAACCTGCCTCCAAAAATACAAAAGGGGAAGGGCCTGCGTTCTCCTAATGACAATGCAGCCTGTGCAGAAACACTTAGGAAAGGGAAAACTAAAACATAAATAAAACCTACTCTAATCTAAACTAACCAGTCAGACATGACCTTAAACAAAGCCATTAACTAGTTCTTGAAAATAACTACCCTTTCTTAACAATTTACAATGTTTCTCGTGCATATGGGTAGTTAAAAAGAAATGAGGGGGGAATGAGCATATGACAAATTGATAAAACACCCCCCACAAAATGGAGATAAACTCACCTATCCACCTGGACTGATTGCTGATAACTTGCGGTGAATAAATAGGTTGATCCCATTCATTTTGATGCTCAACTTCATGCTTAGAGGAAAGCATGACAAGTGGTGACTCCTCTTTATGTATTTCCAGCTGGGCTAGATGCCTGATTGGGCATCCCCTTGAAGTGACATGCAAATCATGTTTGATATCATGTCTCTATTCTGATTCTTTCTCTTCTTGCTCTTTATTTGGTATGATAGTGTCCTCCATTTGACTCTCATGTTGCTTTTGCGTGTGAAACAACTGACTTGGGATCTTATTTTTTTGTCCTTCCTCCTTCAAGGAAACCAAGAATATTGATATAATGTCATCATGGCTGCATTCCTCTTCTTGCTGATCTGAATACTCTAGCTCCTATGATTCTACTACAAATATGGCTGCCTCCACCTTATGAACAATATGTTCATGATTATCTGACTTAGGCTCAGAAAATGAGCCATGCACATGCTCAAAAGAGAAAACCTCCTCACTAAGAAGCTGATATCCTTGTTGGATAATAAAGAACAAATCTGCAATTTGCTCTTGACCATACTCAGTCTTCTCACTATTTTCAATAAAGCATGGAAGCTCCTCCAACATTTCATCATAATCAGCCTCTGCATCATCTATCATAGGGCAACATGATTTCCCCTCTTTATGATTTGGAACCTCACTATCATGCTCATCCTCAACCTGCAGCAATTTGTCATTACTTTCATTATTCCCTGGCTACTGCATATTCACAACCGGCTGCACATATTCTTCATCTTCAACATAATCAGGGAGCTCATGAAGTAGGGTAGCATCATACATTTCTAAAGTGACCTCAGCAACTTGTTTCCCTATGCCTCCATCCTTTGACTGCAGCTCTTCTAGACTTTGGTTAAATTGTCTCTGCAGCTGAAGGCTTTCTCCATGCACTCTTTGCATTTCAACCTTATTTGCTTGATTGGATGCATGAGAAAAGGCTTTAAAAGAACTAAAGTCTAGAGGACTCAATCCCTTATTTGAGTTAATAATACTCACAAGTGCAATAGGTGCAAACAATTCTATCTCTATGAGTGTAGGAACAAACTGCTCCTCATTAGTTTTATCTTCCTCCACCTCCTTCTTAGGCTCATCTTTCCAATTATCTTGGTAGACAACAGGTCCACCCTTGAGGATTGAAATATCATCAGGGAAAGAGCCCTGAAAATCTTTCTGAATTTCTTGGGGGGGAGAGGGTTCTGGACACATTTGTTCCTTAGGAGTGATAATCTGAGTTTGCATAGGAACAAGGGCTTGTGAAGGGATAAAAGCATTGAAACCTAGGAACTTGTGGAGTCTAGGTTGTTCTTGGTCAAGTATAGGTTGTTGGGTTGGAGAAACACCCCTAAAACTTGGAATTATGTCAGGCTTGGATTCTACAACCTTTTCCTTTGCCTGATTTTGAATTGGTATGAGAGGATTGGCCTTTTCAAGGTTTGGCATTTTGTAACCAGGATGCTCGATCCAAGAAGGCTGCCATGATAGAGAAGTTTGAGCCACTTTCATAGATTCACTTTGGTTTGAAGGATGGACTTGTTTGAAGCTAGGAATGGGCTCCTGTGAAGGCTAAGGGCCTCTAAAACTTGAAACTTCAAAACTGGGAAGTGTCTTTTGAAGTATGGATGGATTATCTTGCCTGAAACTTGGAATTTTAAAATTTGGGGCTTTTTTAGCAGCAGGCTGAGCAGGTGTCGTTCTTATAGAAAGGTTTTCCTAAAAAATCCCCTCTTGTGCCTCTCGTTGCTGGTCACATTTTAACATTTCTATAAATTCATCAGCCTCCCTATTTAGATTTAGAGACATCTTCTAGAGACCATACATGCTTATGATGCTGAGATCATAAAAATGCTGAGGCTAACTATACCCTGCTGCTCTTTTGGCTTTATCTAAATTTTTGTCCAGCTTTAGAAAACCGTTCATGAGCTCATTGAAAGCATCAATATTCTCAAGGGCAACAACTTGAGTCGGATTAAGAGGGTAAGCATCATAAGGAAGCTGATATTCTATAGCGGCAGGGCTGTATGGCATAAAATCAGAGGCATTTGGGGCCTGGTATTGCTGATATGGGGGCCAATAGCCTGTATTTGGATTAGGGGTAGAAGAATAACCATGATTCCCGTAAAATTTTGACATTTTACAGCATCTAAATGCTGGATAATCATAGAAATGTCAAAAATAGAGAAAAGGGGTCTGCAACCAAGAAAAGACTGGATACATACCAGAAAGGGAGTCGCGAGGTGATTGAAATACTTCTAGAAACTGAATAGACTAGGAAAACCACCAAAATCCTGATCTTTGATGAAATTTTAGGCGCTAGGGCTGCTTCCATCAGTAGGTTTATTCAGCAAAGTCGCCATGGTGTTGTGTACTGCCTCCAAAGGCTGGTAATACTAGAGAAACACTAAATCTCTTAGTACCCTGATGAGAAGTTCATCGAACTTGTCCCACTGGGTGTGCCAAAAACTGTTGTCACATGAAATTGCACCCTGCTTGGAAGGATCCCACACTTCGAGATCATTCCCATTGTGTCATTGGAATGCTTGGGATCCTTCCAAGCAAGGTACAATTTCATGTGACAATAGTAATCCCCACCAATCGAGCAGCTTCCTCTTCTTCAAACCATGTCGATCCAAGTTCTCTAGCTTCTACCTCCAAAACATCAGAGCTTAAAGTCAAAGTCAAAGACAAGGGTGTTGGAGTGTATGTCATTGAGCAATATTTTTGCCAAGCACAGTAGCCTATATCACCAAGATCCTATGGAAATCCGTCCATGAACAAGGCCAAGTCATTGGAGACTTCTAAGGGTCCTTTCATTAGATGGGGAAACCTATCGGATGAGAGTGAGGAAAAAGATGTCTTACAGTGGCTTTACAAAGATGAAGATAATGAAACCACACCAAATGACCATCAACCTAAGCTACCCACTGAACAATATGGTCAAGGGTTTTCTATTTTACAAAGGATGGGATATGAAGGACATGGTCCCATAGGATTAAGGAAAGATGGTCTCATAGAACCAATCCAACCCTCTACCTCCACAACTCAAAACACTACTGGGTTGGGATAGAAGGGTAAATATAAGATCAAAGGTAAGGAGAAACTTTGGGCAAAAGACAAATAAACAACTACCATTAACCCAGTGGAACAAATTCACCGCTTACAAGAAGCTAGTGAAACATATTCAAATGAGTATGAATGGGACAGCCTCTTAGAAATGTCTTGTGAAGATAAATGAGTTGACGTGGTTCAACAGTATAGCTCTACTCATACAACGCATGAGGGACAAAGCTCTAGGGCTAGATCGCTAGAGTTTGATCTACAATATGACGAAAGTGAACTTCATGAGGAGAGTACGATGTCACACTTGACGAACCAACTTGAGGAGAGTACCATAATAGACCTTGTTAATACCTCTACCTACTCAAATGAATCCTCCATTCTAACCATCACCACCCTTGAATCGGATCAACTAGATGATCCATTACCCCTAGAGCACCCTAAATTGATAGACTGGGATCTACCAAACACCCCTGACCTAGATACATTCCAAAATGATGATGCTATCATCGATTATCTAGAACTTAGGGACCATTTACCTATAGGGGACCACAAGGCTGACTTCCCCATTGAACTTAACAACGTGGCATACTTTGGAGAGAGTACCAATCCTTTTAGTCAAAAAAATGTAAAAATAAAAAGTAGATCTAACGGTGAAAACCGCTCCGCGCCAGTGTTAGATCACAAAAAAGTAAAAAGAAAAGATATATATGACGGTGAAAATCTCTCTGAGGTGCCAAAAGATGAAGGGATTGACACTCTCCCCTACCATGCACATTAGGAGAGATCTTTAGTATTGATTGAACCAGCTCAACTAGTAAACATCGACACAGAAGAGAACCCAAGGATCATACACCTAGCTGAGTCATTATTTGAACAAGAGAGAATAGAATTCATGGAATTCTTCAAAAGAAAGCAGATAAACTTTTCTTGGTCCTATGTAGACATGCCTGAGTTGGATCCTAATCTTATCATGCATCATCTTTCACTAGCTCCAGGAGCTAAGCCAGTTAAACAGAAACTGAGAAAAATGCACCCACACATAGCATTAATGGTCAAAGAGGAACTAAAGATACTGCTATATGTGGGGTTCATAAGAGCCATTGATTATCTAAAATGGGTTTCTAACATTGTACCTATTTCCAAGCCAGATAAGTAGATCAGATTGTGTAACAACTTCAGAGATCTAAACAAGGCTTGTCCAAAAGATAACTTACCTCTGCCAAACATAGATATCATTGTTGATCTAATAGCAGGACACACCATGTTGTCACTACTAGATAGATTTTCTAGCTATAATCAAATCAAAATAGCACCAGAAGATCAACACAAGACTGCATTCACATGTTCATGGGGTACCTATTGTTGGTGCGTCATGCCATTTGGACTGAAAAATGCGGGGGAAACATATCAAAGGGCCATGACTACAATCTTTCATGACATGATGCACACCATCATGGAAGATTATGTAGATGACATCCTAGCTAAGTTAATTAACAGAGAAGGACATTTGCAGGTCTTAACCAAAATCTTCACGAGACTAGAGCAATTTAATGTACGGTTAAATCCAAAAAAGTGTGTTTTCAGAGTCACATCCGGTAAACTCCTTAGATATATCATATCAGCTAATGGAATAGAGGTGGACTTGGCCAAGGTAAAAGCAATCATGGAAATGCGGCCACCTAAGAATCTGAGTCAATTGCGGTCTCTATAAGGAAAGCTACAGTCCTTTAGAAGGTTTATCTCTCAGCTGGCAGATAAGTGCCATCCATTCACACTTCTCTTACACAAAAACATTCCATTTAAATAGGATGACATGTGTGAGCAAGAATTTCAGCATCTAAAGGAGTATCTAACAAACCCACGAGTCTTGATGCCGCCGATTTAGGGCAAGCCATTACTACTCTACATCTTAGCTACACCCACAACTCTTGGAGCTCTCCTAGCACAACAAAACCATGAAGGAAAGGAGCAAGCAATATACTACATCAGCAGGACACTAGTAGGTTATGAGCTTTAGTATACACCAATTGAAAGAGCATGCCTTGTAGTTGTCTCTACTTCATAAAAGTGGAGACACTACATGCTCTCACACTCTATCAAGCTAGTGGCGAAGATTGATCCATTAAAATACCTACTCAGTAAAGCTACCTTAACAAGTAGAATATCTAAATGGGTCATGATACTCAGTGAATTTGATATTGAGTATGTAAATAGAAGAGCAATAAAGTGGCAGGTCATTCTAGATCAACTGGCGGATGCACCTTTAACAGATGACAACCCATTAAGCTTTGAATTCCCAGATGAGTCTATCTTCAACATCACTACCACAACCTGGAAACTATATTTTGATGGGTCATATACTCAACATAGATCTAGAGTAGGAATCTTGTTGGTAAGACCATATGGAGATACAATCCCTAAGTCATACAGACTTATATTTCCATGTACCAACAATGTAGCCAAGTATGAAGCACTGGTTATCGGCATAAAGATGGCAGTAGATTGCAAGGTTAGGGAACTTCATGTGTAAGGGGACTCACAACTCATCATTAATCAAGTAAATGATTATTATCAAACAAAGGACGAGAAGCTGATACCATACAAGAGTATGGTGGATGACTTCGAGGAATATTTTGTTGTGATATCCTTCGAACAGATACCAAGATTGGAAAACAAAGAAGCAGATGTAATGGCTACTATTGTTGCAAGTATGAGGTTATCCAGTATTGTCATTGATGTCAACATACTCATATTGCATTAACAAGAAGGATTTGATGAGCTGTGTGCTGAGGATATTGAGAAAATTAGTCTCAGTCAGGAACAGTGAAGAACAGTGATGAGAAGAAGGTAAATGTACTATATAGGATGAGAACCGGAGGATACGGATTAAAGGGTTAGTAGATATGAGTCTTGAGATGCTACAGTTAAGATTTCTGAGGTCCGCATGAAGATCTGAAGGAGTCGTGGCTGTCGGTATAGAACAGGGTCCGGCAAGTATCCAGAGGTGACAGAGGATCACAAAACGGTCCGGTGAGGTCCGGAATTGTATTATCCTAATCTGCGGATTGGAAGGAGTGTTTGGGATGTCCTTGTGATGTGTCATCCTGATTTGTGTATGATTTGGAGGTCCGGAAGTACCTCTTACATTATGACAGTGGCGACAGACTGTGTTCTTGAAGTTCCGGTTGAGGAAGACAAGAGATCCCAGTAAGCAGAGGAAGTGCGGATGTATCCGGACATTCAGACAAGCTTGTGAAGATTCTTGGATCTTGTTTAGGTTGTGTTGTTGGTCCGCATTGATGGTAGAGCCCGGAATTGAAATTATTCTTCCGGATGAAGTTCTTGCTCTATGTAGCCGACCGGATGAGTTGTTCATCCTGCGAATGTTCTTGTGATGGCCGACCGGATGTGTTATTCATCTTGCGGATACTCCTATGGTTGTTTGCCGACTTAGATGTTTGTTCCTAAGTCGATGTCTTGTATAAATAACAGTTTGTGAGTTCATTTCAAAGTGAGGAGTGAGGATGAGTATGGTATAGCGAAGAAACGTGCGAAAGGCAGAGCAGAGATTGTTGCGCTTAATTGGAACTGATCCGGACATGGTAGAGATGTCATTCTCCAGTTCAAGACTGTGATTTTCATCACTTTGTAGACAGTGTGTCTCCTTGTAGGCAGTGGGCCTCTTTGTGAGCAGTGTGCTCGGGCAGTGAGCCCTTATTGGCATGTGCCATTCATTTTTCTTTATTCTTCTAACAGAGAATAATTCTTGGGTTAATCACCCCGTGGTTTTTCCCTTAACCGGGTTTTCCACGTCAAAATCTTGGTGTTCAATGTGTTGATGCTTATCTGCTCTTGTGTTTATGTATTATGCTTCCATGGATGATTATTTGATATGCTGCTAACTAACAACAGGGAGTTAAGTGTTTGAATAAGAAGAAGTTTTATACAACTGATTCACCCCCCCCCTCTCAGTTGTATGCCCTAGATCCAACAGTTGGTATCAGAGCCAAGTTCCTCTGACAAGAGCTTAACCGCTTGAGGAGATCCAGGATGTCGTCATACAAGAAGGATAGTCCGAAGTTCGATGGAACCAACTTCACTCTCTGGAAAGGTCGCATGAAGTGTCACTTGGAATGCATGGGAAAAGCATACCTGGGTATGATTTCAAAACCATATGTACCTCCACAAGGTGGTCCGACAACTCTGAATGAAATCACAGAAGCTGAAAACAATCTGCGGACCAAGGAAGCTCTTCTAAGCGCATTGAATGATTCAGATCTCTCGAATGTCATTGACCTACCCACTGCATATGAGATCCTAACTAAACTGGAACTTCTGTATGAAGGAGATGAGTTTGTCAAAAGTGCAAGGTTGCAAAGTCTGAAAGGGAAATTTGAAAGATTGAAAATGAGAGATGATGAAAACATCACTACCTTTATGCCAAGAGTAAATGAGCTGGTATGTGGAATCAGAAATGCTGGTGGAACTTTAGATGAAAATGAGATTGTCTGCAAAATCCTAAGATCCCTTCCTGCTGCCTACAAAATCAAAGTTGCTGCCATTGATGAATTCAGAGCCCACACAACTGTCACAAGAGAACAACTGGCTGGCAAACTAGCTGCATTTGAAATGACCGAGTTTGGAGATGACCCTCCCAAGACTGAATCTGCTTTCAAAGCCAGTGCCTATGTGAAAGGCAAACAGAGATTTGACCCGGGTGAAAACTCATCAAAGAAAATGTCATGGTATGATCAAGCAAGAAGAGACATGGAAGAAGAAGAAGCAGAAACAGCTCAACTTGAAGCCCTCATTGCAAAGAGACTGCCAAGAGGATCCGGTAAGTATGAAGGAAAACTACCCTTTAAGTGTTTCAACTGCAATAAGATTGGTCATTTTGCCTCAAGATGTCCGGAGAGATCTGCAAGATCTAATACTCACAGACAAAGGTTTCAAAAGAATTGCTATTATGTTCATGAAGAAGATGACAATGAAGGAGTAACAGATGATGAATCAAAACCAGGAAGCAAATCCGGAAATGAGTGGGTGTTTATAGCCATCAAGGAAGAAGATTCCTTGCTCTCTGAATCTGTCAATCACAAAGTTGTTGAAAAAGCCTTGGCTGCTCAAGTGGAAGAAAAGGATGATTGGGTTATTGACAGTGGATGTTCTCACCATATGACTGGTGACAAGAATAAGTTCTTAGACTTAGAAAGATATGAAGGAGGAATGGTAAAGTTTGGTGACAATTCTGCTGGCAGAATCAGAGGTAGGGGAACTATTTCCTTTGATGGTAAGAGCAAAACAGGAAATGTACTGTATGTTGAAGGATTGAAGCACAATCTTCTCAGTGTTGGTCAGTTAGTGGACAAAGGCTATGATCTCCGGTTCAAGAATGGAAAATACAGAATCTTTACAAGCTCCGGAACTGAAATTGCATCCGGTACTCAGACAAGAGGTAACATCTTTCATCTGGTTGGTTCAAATAAAAGTTGTTTGTTTGTTCAAATTGATCAGAGTTGGTTATGGCATAGAAGAATGTGTCATGTAAATTTTGATAACATCATCAAAATAAGCAATACTCAGGCTGTGAGAGATCTTCCAAAGTTGATAAAACCTACAAATAGTGTGTGTAAAGAATGTCAGTTAGGCAAACAAAGCAGAGTTTCTTTTAAAAGCAAAGATCAGTCTTCTACCGGATTATTGGAATTAGTACATACTGATCTATGTGGTCCGACAAGAATCAAGAGTCTGCAAGGTGATAGATATTTCATGTTGTTAATTGATGATCATTCCCGGATGATGTGGGTTACCTTTCTAAAAGAAAAATCAGAAGCCTTTGAGAAGTTCAAAATCTTCAAAGCTATGGTGGAGAATCAAACCGGATTGAAACTAAAGTGTCTAAGGTCTGATAGAGGTGGTGAATTTACATCTGGTGAATTCATTGACTTTTGTGAGAAACAGGGTATAAGGAGACAGTTGTCTGCTCCTAAGACTCCACAGCAGAATGGAGTAGTTGAGAGAAAGAACCGGACCATCCAGGAAGCTGCTAGGACAATGATGTTGGAAGCAAATGTTCCTCAAATGTTTTGGAAAGAAGCTATCAGCACTGCAGTCTACACTCTCAATCGAGTTCAAATCAGAAACAACACCGGTAAGACCCCCTATGAACTCTGGTTTGGCATCACTCCTACTGTGAAATATTTCAGAGTATTTGGTAGCAAGTGTTATATTAAAAGAGATGAAGATCTAGGAAAGTTTGATGCTAGAAGTGATGAAGGAATTTTCTTGGGCTACTCCACTCAAAGCAAAGCATACCGGTGTTACAATAAGAGATTGAGGAAGATGATAGAAAGCACCAATGTGAAGGTTGATGAAGGAATTGAGAAGCCTTCAAGATTTTATGAGTTTGATGAAGATGACCAAGACAGTGTTCAAGGACCTCAATCCTCTCCGGTGAGACAGAGTCAGCCTGATCCGGTAAATCAGGAAGAAGAGTTAGATTTGAATAAGGTTGATCAAGAAACAACAGTGCTGGATACTCCCAAAATTCCAAGGTATGTAAGACTGAATCACTCTGAAGATCAGATCATAGGTGACAGAAGCAAAGGTGTACAAACTAGAAGGAATATTGCTCAAGATCAGAATGAATGTTGTCTGATTTCAAAGATTGAACCTAAAACAATAAATGAAGCCTGCAATGATGAAAACTGGACCAAAGCAATGGAAGATGAACTGATGCAAATTGAGAAAAATCATACTTGGGATCTTGTTCCCAGACCTAGAGACAGGAATGTAATTGGAACCAAGTGGGTCTTCCGAAACAAACTAAATGAAGCTGGTGAAGTAATCAGAAACAAAGCTAGATTGGTCTGCAAGGGCTACTCACAAATAGAAGGAATTGACTTTGAAGAGACTTTTGCTCCGGTAGCAAGAATTGAAGCAGTCAGATTACTTCTTGCATTTGCTGCCTTCAAAGACTTCAAGGTATATCAGATGGATGTCAAGTCTGCCTTCCTAAATGGTGATCTGGAAGAAGAAGTCTACATTGAACAACCGGATGGATTTCAATTGTCTGATAATAATGATATGGTCTGCAAGTTAAAGAAAGCTTTGTATGGATTGAAGCAAGCCCCAAGAGCATGGTATGAAAGGTTGGATAAGCATCTTGTGCAGATTGGATTCAACAAAGGTACTGCTGACAGTAACTTATATTTCAAAATTGATCATGAAAACATTCTGATTGTTGAAGTGTTTGTGGATGATATCATTTTTGGAGGAAGAGATAGTATGTGCAAAACTTTTGCAAACCAGATGAAAAGTGAGTTTGAAATGTCTATGCTTGGTGAAATGAATTTCTTCTTGGGTCTGCAAATTACTCAAACAAAAGAAGGGATCTTCATCTCTCAGACCAAATATGTGAAAGAATTGTTAAAGAAATTTGGTATGGAAGACTCAAAACCTATGAACACTCCTATGGCAACCGGATGTAAGTTAAGCAAAGATGATGATTCTCCAAAGGCAAATCAGACAAAGTATAGATCAATGATTGGTGGATTGTTGTATCTCACTCAAACTAGACCAGATATAATGCAGGCTGTTGGTCTTGTGGCAAGATTCCAGGCTGATCCTAGAGAATCTCATGTTATGGCAATCAAAAGAATTTTTAGATACTTGAAAGGAACAGTTGAGTATGGTCTATGGTATCCTAGAGATCCGGATTTCTCTCTTCATGCTTACACAGATGCAGATTGGGCAGGAGATGTGGATGACCGGAAGAGCACTAGTGGTGGAGCATTCTTTTTGGGAAAGAGATTGGTTTCTTGGCTAAGCAAGAAACAAGATGCAATATCTCTGTCTACAACTGAAGCAGAATACATTGCAGCAGCAGGTAGTTGCACTCAAATCCTATGGATGAAGCAGATGCTAAGAGACATCAAAGTTGAATATGAGGAGCCTATCACAATTTTCTGTGATAATTCAAGTGCAATTAATATTTCCAAGAATCCGGTATTGCATTCTAAGACTAAGCACATATCTATCAAATTTCACTTCTTGAGAGAACAAGTAAATAAGGAAGAAGTCAGATTGGAGTATGTTCCCTCCAAGGATCAGATTGCAGATATCTTTACAAAACCTCTTCCCAAGGACCCTTTTGAATATCTCCAGGAGAAGTTAGGGGTCATGGCCCCTCCGGTGATGAACTAAGATGCACTGATGTGCATCAGTCCGGTGGCTATCACAGCCATATCTTGTGATCCGGACTAATGGGGAGCTGCAACTAAGGGGGAGCAGCTAGTATGATTCTGATGCATGAGAATTGCAAGTATGAGCCCTTTGCCATTGATGTCAAAGGGGGAGAGAAGACATGTGAAAAACCAGTGGTTGATGATCAAAGGGGGAGCAGTAAAGGAAGAGAAGACATATGAAAAGTCGAAGTTCTTGTCTTAATAGTTTTTCACATCATATGTTGCCATCAATGACAAAGGGGGAGATTGTTGCAAGTATGAGGTTATCCAGTATTGTCATTGATGTCAACATACTCATATTGCATTAACAAGAAGGATTTGATGAGCTGTGTGCTGAGGATATTGAGAAAATTAGTCTCAGTCAGGAACAGTGAAGAACAGTGATGAGAAGAAGGTAAATGTACTATATAGGATGAGAACCGGAGGATGCGGATTAAAGGGTTAGTAGATATGAGTCTTGAGATGCTACAGTTAAGATTTCTGAGGTCCACATGAAGATCTGAAGGAGTCGTGGCTGCCGGTATAGAACAGGGTCCAGCAAGTATCTGGAGGTGACAGAGGATCACAAAACGGTCCGGTGAGGTCCGGAATTGTATTATCCTAATCTGCGGATTGGAAGGAGTGTTTGGGATGTCCTTGTGATGTGTCATCCTGATTTGTGTATGATTTGGAGGTCCGGAAGTACCTCTTACATTATGACAGTGGCGACAGACTGTGTTCTTGAAGTTCCAGATGAGGAAGACAAGAGATCCCAATAAGCAGAGGAAGTACGGATGTATCCGGACATTCAGACAAGCTTGTGAAGATTCTTGGATCTTGTTTAGGTTGTGTTGTTGGTCCGCATTGATGGTAGAGCCCGGAATTGAAATTATTCTTCCGGATGAAGTTCTTGCTCTATGTAGCCGACCGGATGAGTTGTTCATCCTGCGAATGTTCTTGTGATGGCCAACCGGATGTGTTATTCATCTTGCGGATACTCCTATGGTTGTTTGCCGACTTAGATGTTTGTTCCTAAGTCGATGTCTTGTATAAATAACGGTTTGTGAGTTCATTTCAAAGTGAGGAGTGAGGATGAGTATGGTATAGCGAAGAAACGTGCGAAAGGCAGAGCAGAGATTGTTGCGCTTAATTGGAACTGATCCGGACATGGTAGAGATGTCATTCTCCAGTTCAAGACTGTGATTTTCATCACTTTGTAGACAGTGTGTCTCCTTGTAGGCAGTGGGCCTCTTTGTGAGCAGTGTGCTCGGGCAGTGAGCCCTTATTGGCATGTGCCATTCATTTTTCTTTATTCTTCTAACAGAGAATAATTCTTGGGTTAATCACCCCGTGGTTTTTCCCTTAACCGGGTTTTCCACGTCAAAATCTTGGTGTTCAATGTGCTGATGCTTATCTGCTCTTGTGTTTATGTATTATGCTTCCATGGATGATTATTTGATATGCTGCTAACTAACAACAGTGAGTTAAGTGTTTGAATAAGAAGAAGTTTTATACAACTGATTCACCCCCCCCCCTCTCAGTTGTATGCCCTAGATCCAACAACTATTACATCCCTCCTTGACATACCTGAAAATCATTCTCATTATGAGTTCTTGGTGGAGCCAGTCTCCCATCCTGCTTATGAAATCCCAGAAAACAACACTATTTACCACATTGTAGGGTCTGATTCTCCCTTATACGGAAAGGTTTACACCTATCTAAAAGAGAATATCCTACCACCTGACTTATCAAACAACTAGAAATGAACATTCATATGCCAAGCATTTCATATACCATTATCGCAGACACCCTATATTGACGAGGTTTAGATGGTACTCTCCTTAGGTGTTTGGATAGTGAGGAATATCAGACTGCTCTAAGTGAAGTACATGAAGGAATATGTGGGGCACACTCTAGTGGTCCTACCTTGGCAAAGAAACTCATGCATCTCAGATACTATTGGCCAAGCATGGAATCAGACTCCTATCATTTTGTCAAATGGTGCAAGAAATGCCAAATTAACAATAATCTGATACACACACCCGCTCAAGAGTTGCAACCCTTAATGACACCTTGGCCCTTCTGCTAATGGGGACTTGATCTAGTAGGCAAGATTCACCCTTCATCCTCCAACGGCCACAAATTCATTATAACAGCCACTGAGTATTTTACGAAGTTGATTGAGGCCGTTCCATTAACCAACGTCACAAGGAAATAGATATCATCTTTCATCCTCAACTACATCATATGCAGATATGGTATTCCATTAGCCATTGTCATGGATAATGGATGACCTTTCAATAATCAGGATGTGAAAGAACTCTGTGATAAATTCCATAGTCAGCATCACTTCTCCACTCCATTCTACCCACAAGGTAATGGCCAGGTTGAGGCATCGAACAAAACTATCCTGAAGATACTCAAAAAGATTGTCGATGATGCTAATCATGATTGGCATATGCAATTGAACCCCACTCTATGGGCCTACAGAACCAGTATACGCACTCCCACGGGTGTGACACCATACTCCCTCGTCTATGGCTCTGAAGCCATCTTGCCTATAGAAGTTGAGTTACCTTCCCTCAGGGTGTCGTTAAAGGGTCTCATAAATGATGAGGAATACAGAATATCCAGGGTCCAAGAGCTAGAGATGCTAGAAGAATGAAGACAACATGCCTTTAGCCATCTTAAGGCATACCAGCAAAGAATGTCAAGAAGTTATAATCATAGGGTCAAACCATGAGTCTTCCAAGCGGGTGACTTGGTTCTAAGAGAGAATCCAAGAAATCAGCAAGATAGAAAGAAAAAAGGGAAATTTGAACCCAATTGGTTGGGTCCTTATGTCATAGTTGTTGCCTATGGATCAGGAGCTTATCAGCTATCAACATCAGAAGGTGAACTATTTGATGACCCCATCAATAGTACGCACCTTCGAAGGTTCTACACCTAAATAACCCCAATGCAAGGGATGTAAGACAAATGATGCAATAAAAGGCAAGTGGTGAAAACTTGGAAACATGCGCTAGAACTACGTTGCCTCTGCATTATCACATAGGCAAGGCCATCATTCATGGGCCCCTGAGGCTTCCATTCCATCTGTATCCCTAACTCTATCATAAACCCTTGCATATCTTCCATTCTTCCATTTACTAGTGTCAGCCTTCAAGGTCGAACTACATTGCCTCTACGTTGTCACACAAACAAGGCCATCATCGATGAGCCCCTAAGGCTTCCCAACCCCTAGGTCCTAGGTCCACATAGTCCACCTAAATCAAACTACGTTGCCTTTGCGTCGTCACGTAGGCAAGGCCATTTATCAATGAGCCCCTGAGGCACTAGGTTAGTCCTTTAGGGCCCATTTCTTCATGTCTATTGTTAATTCATCCATAATAAATTGATCCATTACTTGACTAGGGGCAAATCCTTGACCTAGTTAGTGAATTAGATTTTTGAATGCTATAACTCAAAGGATAACATATCGGATCATGGTTTTATCACTAGATGACAAGCAACACAACAAAAAAGCTTTAAACATCATCTTGACAAAGAGACATCGAAGTACACCTGACAACACCAACCTGCCTAAAACTATCAAACATGACTCTATTAGTTATTGTAAGAAAAATATGTCTATGGCAAGAAGGTTTAATGGTTGTTTAAGTCTTATATCTTAATTTTTGTTATTATGTTTCCTATGCTACTCAAGGATGTCAAAAACTAGAGGAGCTATGATGGGCCATAATTAATTTATTTGTTTGTTGTTTGTGGGTTTATCTTTAGTAATGTGAAGCCTTGTCTAAAGACATGATCAACATAATGATCATTGAGGACATTAGAAGTCTAAACAAGAAACAAGTGTTATCCTTGTCTATTGATACACAAGCAATACTCAAGTCATCTTGGTTCAATTATACTTAGATTCTTGTATTAACTTGCTAAATCAAAATCCATGTAAGAGATACTCAGGTCATCATGGTTTAATTATACGTAGATGCTTGTATTTTCTTACAACATTTTAAAAAGCTCAATGATGAAACAAAGTACTTCAAAAACTTGTACAAGAAGATGACAAAATCCACATCCATACATACCAAATTGCATTCCATTTAATTATAAGCATTTCATCATTATCAAAATTCCAAGTGTCTCAAGATCTAAGTTATCCATTTTTCCATTTATCCAAATCATTTCATCAATTTTTCATTCATATCAATTGACTTCTTTCAAATCACTTCTTCTAATTAATTTTTCATTCATCCTTATCTGATCAAAATCAATAAATGATCCAAATGCAAGTCATCCTTAATCCATACCAATCGGGTAAATCAATCTTGTCAAATTATCCAATCGTAATCTATGGTCTTGATCCTAATCTTGTCATAAACCAAATCAATCAATCATCATTGTCAGTGGGATATGTCTTTCCCGCATCTTTGTATTAATCTAGGAATATATCGTTCCCCGCAATGACATCACTATCATCAATCATTATCAATCAATCATTGGTTTACGTCTTGATAGGGGCAATACCTTGCTTGTTTTTGTATCATTTGTACATACTTTCTTGCTTGCTTGTGTGTGTTATCATGTTACCTTGCATAACATATCATTCAGCTCTTTCATCCATCCCTTATCTTCCACGTCAACTAGTTTCTTTATCCACATAACCTGTCATTCAACTTATCTCATCGTGAGATCGTTCATCATCCTGTCGTTACATTCTTCCTGTCCAATCTCCTGAGGGGGCATCCTATCATCATTAACTTGTACCAAGGGCAAATTGGGGCATGTATCAAAATCACGCAGAAAATTTTTATTCTTTGAAACAACGTGATAAAACACATTGTCTCAAAGAGGGGCAAAATGTATACACCTAAAAATGGCTAAGTCGAATTAAATAAATATTTAATATTTATTTTATTCTCATTCCTCTATCAATGAATAAATTCAATAATTTAGTTATGTGATTCACATCATCATAATTCTACAACAAATCAATTTATCAATTCTTCTAATGTCATCCCTAATTAAATAATTCTAAATTATTTAATCAATCATCATATCCCAAAGTTAAAAGTCCATAATTCCACATCCTCTATTCCACATCATCCAATCCACCTCATCATGTTGCGCACATAATTAAATATTTTAATATTTAATTATCTATTTATCCTCACCCACATGTCCTATTATTTCTCCAACCATCCCTATTCTCATGAGCATGGTCTCTCCATGTCATCTTGGTCAAAAGACACTTTGAGACACTTGTCCCATAAATCCCTATATTTCTTCCAATCATCCTACAAACAAGGTCTCCTTATTTGACCTTCACTCTATGGTCTTGGTGAGCCTTGTGACATGTGGCCTCATGTCACACCTTTCTCTCCACCTTGTCAAGGTGAGAGGAAAATCTTCCATATTTTTCTCTCTCATCTCAACCAATTTGATCTCCACCGTACACATCACAAGACTTCTTCTCCACCGTTGAGATCGTGACTCTTGGAATTGGACCCTCCTTGGCCTATAAAAGGAACCCTCATTCCCTCATTTCAAACAATCCAAGAGCTTTTGTAAACTTACTCTGCAAAAATTCTACCAGCATGCCTTTGGCAAAGTATCCTCATTGCACTTGCATAATCTCATTATCACCACAATCATCCAACCATGTCTCCATATCTCCATTATTCATCTTCATAGAGTTTCATTGTTAGTTTAATCTTCATTGCATTATACATCTACAGCCATTCTCCTATTGTCATCTTCAACAACAAGGAAGTACATACTTCTGAGAGCTCAACTCTTTCATAAGATCAATACGAGAGAGGCAACAATGGAAGCTATGAGGTGAATCGGTCTACGAAGGTAATATCTTTGTTTATTGTATTTGCATCAATTTCATTGAGTTATTGGATAGTAAGTAGATTAATATTGTTGTTCATATTTCCTCTAACAATTACAAACGTGGGCAAATAATAACAATTATATAAATAACAATGCTAGGAATTTGCAACTGTTGAGACACTTTAATTCCCAACAAGCTCATAAGGTTAATTCCTACTAGTTTGATACTATTCAAGACTTCTTCACTAAGCCAAAATCCATAATATTGTAGTTGAAACAATGTGGAATTGAGAAGAAAGATTCTTAATTGATATTAAGTATTCTTTCCAAACTTGGTCCTAATTATTCTATGTTTGTTTCTACATTTCATGCCACTAAAAGTGCCTTAGGAACCACATATAAAATGCCTTCTCTTGATGAATTTGTAAATGATCTCACAAAGAAGCAAGATAAACTGGTTCAAATGGGCACAATTAAACCTTCTAAATCTCATGCCTTGGCTGCAAATTAGGGCACTAAAGATGGAAAAGGGTCTGGTAATCACAATAAGAAAAAATAGAACCAAGGAGAGAAGAAACAAGATCAGAAACTGGCTACTCCTAAAGCAACTAATGATGTCTCTTCTTCCAAAGGCAACAAGCCTAAGAAGGAGAATACAAAGTGTGCCTACTGTAAGAAACCTGGTCATGATGAACATAAGTGTCTTAAGAAAAAGATTGATCACCTAACACATCTTTTTGAAAAGAACAATATCAAGGTACCCGATTCTATCAAACAAAGTTCATCTCAAGAATCTTCAAAGGACATGGATAAAAGTAAGGGGAAAGGAAAGGGCAAGGCCCTATTTTTTGTTCCTTCACAACCAAATTCTTGGATCATTGACTTGGGTGATTCACACCACATTGCTTCATCACAAGGTAGTTTTGCCTCCTTGGAGCCATGTTCTATGCCATCTATCCTATTGGGTGATGACACTCCTACTAAGGTGCATGGGAGAGGGTCTATTGATGTGGGTGAAGGAACATTTTAGGATGTTCTCTATGTTCCATCTTTTTCAAATAATCTCCTATCTATCTGGACCATTCACATTGTCTTTGGAAAGCAGATAGAGTTCACTCCAGACATAGTGGTAATCAGTGAGATGCACAGTGGGTCTATAGAACTTGTCATGAGGAGGGTTGATCATTAGTCCAGACTATATCACTTTTCTCACTTTGTTCCTAACTCTCCTTCACTTTCTTTATGCACTCACTTAGATGGGGTGAGTTGTTTGTGGCATTAGCGGTTTGGCCACTTGAACTATCATTACATGCAATACCTCAGTCAACAAGACATGGTTTCAGGGTTGCCTTCTATTCTGTTTTCTAATGGAGTTTGCTAAGGATGCATTCTTGGTAAGCATCCTGAAGAGAAATTTGACAAAGGAAAAGCATGGAGCATCACATAACTTCTGGAGTTGGTAAATAGTGACTTGGCAAGTCCATTTCCACATCCTTCTTTTAGCAGGGCTTGATATGTTATGACATTCATTAATGATCTTTCCAGATACACATGAGTTTATTTCTCAAATAGAAGTCTGAAGTCTTTGAGTCTTTTCAAGACTTCAAATCTTTTGTAGAGAAATTGTTAGAGAAGGCCATCAAGATTCTACATATAGACAATGGGGGCAATATGTCAATCAGAGGTTTTAGAATTATTGTGCCTTTGAAGGTATTGATCTTCAGCACATAGTTCCCTACAGTCCACAACAGAATGGTGTTGCAGAATGGAAGAATAGGTCCTTGAAAGAGATGGCCAACTATATGATCCACTCTAGGTCAATGGCACCTTAGTTTTTGGCAGAGGCCATCAAATGTGCGAGTTACATCTAGAAATGGATTCCTTACCGAGATATGAAGGCGGTCACTCCTTATCAACCTTGGACTGGTCAAAAGCCCATAGTAAAGCACATTTGGGTGTTGGGTTCTCCTACATGGGCCCACATTTCAGCATAGAAACATAAGGCTATGGATCCACAGAGCAATCCTTGCATATTTGTTGGTTACCTAGATGGTGTCAAAGGCTACAGACTTCTTCATCCCACCACTCATGAGCTATTCATCGAGTGGAGTGTTCATTTTGAGGAGGATGTTCCCAGCTCTTCTCCTACCACTTCTTCATCTACAATCCCAGTTCTTGTAAGGATCTTAATCCTCCTACTCTTAATGAGGAGTCTTCTTCCTCCACTTCATATGGAGATGATGATGATGAGTACTCATCTTCCTCCTCTCCTAGTCATCATTTAGAGGTCGATGATTCTCCTCCAGAGTCTCCTACAGGGCCTCTTTGGTCTTCTCAAACATTGGAATTAACAGGTGATTGGGTTGGTGATCCTTCAGGTGCTAGAAGAACAAGGTCATAGTTCAAGAAGGCTCCACATATCTTCATTGCTCCAACTTCTGATCTATAGTCTTTTTGGGAAGCTTCCAGTGTGCCCGAGTCGGATGTTGCTATGCAAGAAGAGTTTAGTTCCTTAGAGAGGGACCATACTTGAGATTTAGTTTCCCTTCCTAAGGGAAGGAAATTTTTTCAATGCAAGTGGATCTATCAGACAATTGTTTTTGCAAATGGGTTGGTTGATAAGGATAAGGCTCGCTAGTCGCAAAAGGATTCTCCCAAGTTCCTAGAATTGACTACTCTAAGACTTTTGCGCCAGTTGCCAAAATGAATTCCATTCGACTTGTCCTTGCCATTGTTGCAACCAATCATTGGGAAGTTCATCAGATGGATGTGAAAAGTGCTTTTCTTCAAGGTGACCTTCAGGAGGAGATATATATGGAGTAACCATAGGGGTTCATACATGATTCTTCAGTTGTTTTCCATCTTTAGAAGTCTCTCTATGGCCTCAAACAAGCCCCTCAGGCTTGGTATGCCAAGATGGACTCCTTCCTTCTTTCAGTGGATTCACTCAATGCCATTCTGATCTAAATGTGTATATTTTGCAGCAGGATGATACTCTCACCTTCCTTGTTCTCTATGTTGATGACTTGTTTCTCATAGGGAGTTCCTCATCCACCATTAAGGCAGTGAAAACTACCCTTCATGATCATTTCCTGATGTTTGACTTGGGCCTTCTGCACTACTTCTTGTGGATTGTGATCACTCAATCTTCACCTGGTATCTTCATGGCACATCCCAAGTACACACTTGATATGCTCTCTAGATTTCTCATGGCTGACTATAAACCTACACCGACTACTACATTTCTGTCCAGGGTCAAACTTGAGGCTCATTGTTCTTCACCATTGGTGGATGCTACCTGGTATCACCAATTAGTTGGGAGTCTCATATACTTGACTCACACAAGGCCTAATCTATCATATGCTATGGGCCTAGTCTCCAGGTTCATGCAGGAGCCACATGAATTGCACTAGAAAGCAACTAAGCACATTCTTCACTATGTACAGGACACTCATAGTTATGGGATTCACTATGCAGCTAGCGTGGATATTGATTTGGTGGGAGACACAAATTTAAATTGGGAAGGTGATTCTCAAGATCACAAGTCTAATTCAAGGTAGTGCTTCTCAATTGATTTGGGTCCAGTTTCTTGGTTGAACAAAAAGTAGTTTGCAATTGCTCTTTCATCTATAGAGGCTGAGTATCGAGGAGTAGTTAATTCTACTACTGAGGCCATTTGGCTTAAGAACATTCTCATTGAGTTTAGTATTCCCTTCCGAAATCCTACAGTCATCATTTGTGACAACCAAAGTACGATTCAAATCTCTCGCAATTCGATCCATCACTAGTGGACCAAACACATTGAGATCCACATGCACTACATTTGGGAGATGATTGATGAGAAGATTATTTATCTTAGGTATTGTCTGACATTAGAGCAAGTCATAGACATCTTCACCAAACCCTTCACTAAGATCCAATTCCTTCATTTGTGAGCTTTGTTGGGGTGCGGCTGGTGTCCACTTTAGGGGGCTTTTTAGTCCTCTTTTCTCTCTCTCTATTCTCGGGGGTGTTCTCTTTATACTTGTAGGGGGCTTCTATTCCTTTGTTTTGGGGGCCTTCTTCCCTTGTGGGAATTCATTATACATGGGTACCTCATCAGGCTCAATTTGTTGGGACCTATCTTTTCACCCACCTAAGCTACGCTTAAAGGGGTGCTAGTGTAGGTTTTTATTTTCCTAGTGGATTAGTTATTTTCCCTATTTCCTAGGTTTTTCCTACACTTTTATTAAGCTTTCTTAGATTAAATAAAGTGAGTTTAATTAGGTGAGTGGGTCATTTGAAGTGTCACCATCCTATGAGGGAGTTGTACATTTACTATGTTTATACCACTTGGTGGTCTCTCCCTATTGTCAGTTTTGCCACCTCCACCCCTCTCCTTGGTCTATATAAGCTCACTAGCTAGCTTGTATTTTGCATCTCTTTTGCTTCTTGTATAACAATTCTATCAGTCTTGGTGTAGTTTCTTCTTTGAGCTCCTAATGTAATTTTGTCATCCTGACATTTGCATTTCTCTCAGAGTCACTAGTTTGCATTGTTTATGTTTTTTCTAGTTTATGTAGCTTAGAATTTCTCTTATATAGTTCTTGGGTTATCAATCTATTTCAGATTTCTAACACTTGTAGACTAGAGATATAAAGATTAGTATTCTTGTGAAGGGATATTTTCAACTCATCCACCACCTTGAGCATTACGTTTTTGGTAAGTGAAGTTCATTTCGGAGGATTTGGAGATTTATTTTCTCATGGGAAGGAGTTTGGAGGGTAAGGCCTTCATTACTATGCAATAATGACCTTGCAAGGTGGCGATGGCAAGGGGATCTATTTAGGTCATAGTAAGAAGAAGGAGGAGTATGGAAATATGGATTCAACTGTAAGTTTGTATGGGAAGAAAAGGAATATGGCCTTCCGTGGTGAAATCTCTAATAAAAGGCTAGGGAAGGTCTTCAAGGTTAATTCCTCGGTTGTCCTCCATGCGGTGAAGATGGTTCTTGGAAGTTCTTTCATGACATCTACTCAACGATATTGGGTAAATTTTGATATTGCATCAATGTTTCTTATCGTTCTTCTGGATCTTGGTGAACCTAAAGATGTAATTAGATAAATGGTCATAGCTCTGGTAAAGTCGGGTTGGCGGGGAGGCATGAACATTTTTTTTGATGGGGCGGTGTTGGGCCTTGGCTTTCATCCGAAATAGGGACTCTGGTCGGCCATCCTTCCACGTTATAACGGTCCTTGGATTCCCTTCATAATTCCAGCAATGGGGATTAGTGAGGACGAACAAAGAAGTGAAGCACGTTGGGGGTGTCATTCTTGAAGATTGTTGTGGGACTCACGAATCTAGAAGGTGTCGACTGGACTGGCTACCTGGAAATTGAGGACTCTAGAATCGAGGAGGATATGCATGATATGAATACTGCTAGTGCAAGAGACTAAGATTAATAACAGATAATAGATAACAATATGTATAGTTTATGAATATATCTATGTAAAGATTATTACTTAATAGAATATGGCTCTCATTACAAGTAGCCTTTTAACTCTAGGTTTTTTGGTCTCAACTTTTACCGGGTATGACTTCCTAACGACCAATTCAATGATTAAAAATAATAATTTAGTATTCAATTTATTCGTTTTCTAAATAAAGCTTTATCTTTTTATTGTTCCATTTTTAAAACTCAAAAACATTATATAAATACACTATTTGAAGATATTAGATATAAATAGCAAAGTTGGTCTACATTTCTATATAGTAAATTTTTGAAGGAGTGACGAAATATCACTAAAACTATTATTATGAATTTGCTACTAAAATGGAGCTTATCCCTTTGATTGTATAAGTTCTAAAAATTATACAAATTAGATAGAAGGCACCCGATCTGTTTGTTGAAGAGGTGTTGTCAACATAACGATCCCCTCCAACACCACTTAAAATTGTAATTAAAATTTATATCTTTACTTTAAACTTTTAGTTATATATTTGAAATAAATTTAATATTTTTGAATAACAAAGTTAACCTACTACATTTTTACTATAAACTTTTTTTTTTTACTTTTAACAGCTAATATATTTTAATTTCGACCTTATTTAAAATAATATCAATAAAAATTCGCTTACAAAAAAATTGGTTAAGTGGTCGGCATCAAAATCGATAACTTACCAAACACAAGGTTGAATATGTTTTTCAATATACACCAAGTTAGTCGGCTACGACTAGGAAGAGATACCTGGTAAGCATTTGTAAACATTTTAACTGTTCAAAATTCTAACCATGTTACTTAGCGACGTTCTGAAAAAAGTCCATGACAAAGCCAGCAAGCAAACAAGGAGTACTTATAATGGCATCTCGCACGTGGTTGGAGTTTCATATGAGCTAAGAAATTGTCTTAATGGAAATGGGGAAGGCTATCTTCCATACAATGTTATCATATATATGTTTATTTTGTTACTTAGGGAAATATTTAGAATAGTTAGTATAAATCAATTTGTTGAAAATTATTTTTTTAGTATTATATTATTTTTGTCATAATAAATTTTAACGAACTTGTTAAATATATTATGTTACATGATCTATGTGTCAATCAAATACATTACATGGACAATACTATTTTTAATTGTAGTGACTACTATTTATTTGAAAATAAATGATATTTGAACTTTTTTTGTTAAACATGTATGGTATGAATACATACATGATAACCATACATATATATTTGATGCGCTCAAATATATTTTATGTGAAACTTAACTTTTGACTGATAGAACTGGGATCAAACTAGTGATTCTTGGATTATTTTCTTAGTCTTTTATAAAATAAAATTCTTTTGAAACTTAAAAGTTTCATTAATACATAAGGTCTCAAAAATAATATTCTTGAAGATAATTGTTAGATGAAAAATATTGTTTTAGATAACTACGTTTCAATTATTCCAGTATACCACTAAGAAGACATAACTACTAAGAACAACCCATCTCTTGTAAACATTATCCTCAAGGTAACTCTAATCTATACAATAGTATAAAAATGATTTTCTAATTTTACGTAAAAGTTTTATAAATGATATTTTTATAGTTGAGAGTTTTTTTTTTCAAGAGAGTTTGGTTCTATTAAAATATTGTGTTTAGTTTGCATGTGTTTTCTTTTTATCACCTTTTGTATTGTTTTTCTTTTTAATAGGAATTGGTATAGTTTTTATATTTATTGCATCTTTTTGTTTTTCTCACCTTTTGGACAAGATTAGCTTCAAATGACTTCAAACCCTAGCATTGCAATAGCTGTTGTTAATGTTGTTGGTTTGAAAGTGCAAGACAATGGCTCTCCTCACCTAAAATGTTAATTCTTAAAGCCTTTCACAAGGTATGTCATTTGAAACTCTAGCTGATGTAGTTTGCATATTTTAGAGTTTGATAGTGCTTATAAATGGCTTGAAAAGTTTACTTTAGTCTATTATTTTGTCAGGAAGATTCTCTCTGAAAGCATGCTCAATGAATGGCTCGATAAAACTTGGGTCCCTCATGAGGTTTGCCTTCATGTTGTCCAAAACCTCACTAACGAGTTCTTCATTTTTAAAATTTGTGGAGCCTAGTCATGTAGAGACTATTCTTAAATATGGCCCTTGGTATATACATAGCTCATTAGTAGTTTTTACATTGTGGACCTAGGATTTTGTCATCTTCAAGGAGAGATCATTGTGGGTCCTTGTCTAGGTTGAGTTCCCTAGCCTTCCCTTGCCTTGTTGGCCTTTTCTATACCATATTACAGCCTCTTTAGGCCATGTTATTTGTGTTGAACCTAACAAGTGTTTCTCTACCCACTTGTAAAAATGTGTTTGTGTCAAGGTTGATCTAAGTTCCAAATATTTGAAAGAGTTGGTTAATAATCGAATTGACCAAATATGTCATACCTAGAGGGTTATCTTCCTTAATATGACTGACACTTCCTATGAGTGTGCAATTCTCTAAGCATAAGATTACAAATTGTCCACTTGTTATTTATAAATCCAAACTTAGGTTGAAGCCTCCAGGGGATGTTTCCCTTCCCAAAAAAAGGAAGGTTGGTTAATGGTTGGGAGTCACAATAATAACCAAAGTCATAAGCAAAAACCCTAGCTCGTCAATAATGGGATTTCTTTAAAACCTCTAGCTACCATAGTATTGAAGACCCTAAATAAGGGAAAGGAAATTACCCATCCTTCTTGTTTAGACGTAGGTGATATTCACCTAGGAGATTTCTTGCGGAAGGATTTTATCTATAGCCTTCTTTATAGTGGAATGCGATGGGATACGATGAAATGTAGTGAGTTTTCAAGTATTGCAATATGAAAGGAAGCAAGGTATGCGGAAAATGCTTCCTACACTAATCTACTAAGGAAAAATTTATGCAAATTTTAATGTTTACAGTTACAAATTAAGATGCACATTAACAGAAAGATAATAACAACATCCAAATGCAAAACTCACAACACAAGATATACATGGGAAAAAACCTTTTAGGTAAAAAACCCCACACTCCAAAGCCGCCCAATATATTATTCAGGAATCAAGAAGATTACAATATACTTGTAGAGTAATCTTTCACAGGAGTATTAATCAACCAGAGATCTAAAGGTAACTCAACATCTATAAGACTCTTACACACAACCTCCATCTCAAGCTCCTGATATATAGGAGATACAATACAGTAAAGCGTCAATGGTAATTACAAAACCATGAGCCAAAACCACCCAAAAGTGGCACCCAAATTATCTCCAATCAAAGATGCCTTATGATGTGCCAAATCACACACCAATACATGTAACTCTCCCCTTTACAGCTCTTTTAAGTGTCCAACACATTTTCACATTTCCCAAAAATAGGAGGTCCAAATTTTGAAGGCCATAACTTTTGATCCGAGTGTCTGATTGATGAACCATTTGATGCGTTGGAAATCTTGTGAAGAGATCTATCAAGCTATAACCTACTTCTCTAGTTACAACAAATTTTAGGGCATTTAGGGACCTTTAAGTGCCTCAAAACTGAGTTTAAAACTTTTTCTGACAGTTTCAAAAAACAAAAACTTTAATATCTCGCAATCCAGGTATGATCTTGAGTTGAAACTCACCTGAGATGTTTACTTAGTCATTCCGCAACTTTTGGGAAAATTTCAAGTCCATCTAAGGTCAAATGTAGAGTTACTAAAAATAGTAAGTCTCGCCTTTTTTATCCCTTTTGGAAACTTTGAAAATTCTAGACTATTCTTCAAGATAAAGGGTATTCAAAAAGACCAAAACTGGGAAGAATAGTAGCCTTTAGTAGTTGCAAGGTTGAGACACTTTTCCTAACATTCTCCCACTTGGTGAACACCTTGCAAGAGGAAAGGGAGTATCAACACCATGATTTAATTGCTAGGGGAGAGGCCTATAGACTCTGAACACCATCTAAACTTCTCTGTGCTCACGGGTTTTGTCAAGGAATCTGCAACATTCATCAAAGTGTTAAGTTTCTCCAAGTTTACCTTCCCATCCTCTACCATGTCATGAACAAAATAGTACTAGACATCAATATGCTTAGTCTTTTCATGGAAATTAGGATTCTTTGCCAAACATATGGCACTTTGACTATCACAACAAACAGCAATCTTCCCTGCATCAAACCCAACATCAAAACACAATCTCCTAAGCCAAATGGCTTCTTTAAAAGCATGAGTTTCTTCAATGTACTCAGCTTCAGTAGTGGACAAAGTGACCATAGGTTGCCACTTACTCATCCAACTAATAGCACCACCAAACATAGTGAACACATAAGCACTGGTGGATCTCTTGTTGTCAATGTCACCTGCCCAATCTGAATCCACAAATACACGAATGCAAAGTGAATGCCAAGGTCCTATAGGATAACCATGATAACATAAGGAATACTCAGAAGTACCTCGTAAATATTTGAACACTCTCTTCACTGCATCCCAATGTACCTATCCAAGATTAGCCATAAATCTACTAAGGACTCCCACTGCTTGGGCAATGTTTGGTCTAGTACAGACCATCGCATACATGAAATTGCCAACTACACTAGCATAAGGAACTCTGCTCATATCCTCCATCTAAGAAGGATACTTTAGACAATTTGCAACAGATAACTTTGTCCCCATTGTAATAGGAACAATAAAAGGTCTGCAATCTACCATGTTGAATCTCTCCAACACAGTGTTAACATACTTACTTTGGCCTAACCAAATTTTTTTGTTTGCTCTATCTCTTCTAATCTCCATCCCCAGAATGTACCAAGCTACCCCTTGAATTTTTCATCTCAAACTGTGCAGATGACTGGGACTTCAAATTAGAAATCAAACTTTTACCATTCCCAATGATTAACATATCATCAACATACAATGCAATAATGAGAATGCGATCATTGTCAAACTTGTAATAAACATAATGATATGATTTTGATCTCATAAATCTAATACTCAACACAAAGGCATCAAACTTCTGGTACCACATCCTAGGAGACTGTTTCAAACCATACAAAGAATTTTTCAACTTGCAAACTAGATTTTCTTTAAATTTCACCATGTAGTGCTTTGGATGTGACATATAGATTTCTTCCTCCAAGTCACAATGAAGGAATGTTGTCTTCACATCCATCTGTTCCACTTATAGGTCATACGCTACTACAAGAGATAATATGAAACAAATAGATGTTAGCTTTGTAAAAGGAGAGAAAATCTCACCATAGTCAATTCCCTCCACTTGAGAATGCCCCTTCGCAACCAATCTAGCCTTATATTTCTCAACACTACCATCCACACCAAATTTCTTTTTGAACACCCATTTGCATCCAATAGTATTTCATCCTTTAGGTAAAGGCACCAAGTCCCAAGTATTATTGTGTTCCAAAGAATCCATCTCCTCTTCCATGTCCTCCTTCTAGGAACCTACATCTTTCATACCCATAGCCTCTTTCATAGTTTTTTGCTCATCAGTGTTAGAAATCAAAGTAAAAATACAACTGGAATCATGCAATGAATAACCAAACCTATCAGGTTGCCACCTTATCTGAGTGGACCTCCTCAAAGATTGAGGTTGAGGTTCTTCATCTTCTTCTAAACTTTCAAAGCTACTGGAGATCTCCTCATTATCAGGTTCAATAGATGTTTTTGGTTCAACTTTCTTAGGAGTGGAAGGAAGCTAAACCACATCTTGGGTAAGTGCACAAAGATGAGGGACCAAAAGGGGCTCTTAAGATGCCACTTTTTTTTTTTCTAAAATCAGGAAAGACTAATGTTGGATGAGAAATTGAAGATAGATACACTCAAATTTTGAAAATACAACAAAAATAAGAGTCGTAGTGCTCCGAATCTAGTTTATAAACTATTATTTTTTTTCAAAAATGGTTCAGATTAAGGGGTTCAAAAAGGGGGAGTACATAAATTGGTCCTATTTTTTCAAAAAAACATAGCATAGCATCTGGTGTGCTCCCCTTGAAATGCTAACTTCTTTTAGTATTTCAAAAATCACTTCAATGAAATAATTATCTAACACCATGTAGTTTATCTCTGATATTTTTAATAATTTTTCATGAATAATTGATTTTTTACTAATTTTCAAAGTGGACACATCCTCAAAAACAAAAAATTGAGTGTGCTCCCCCCTAAAATTTTTGAAAACTAATCGAAAATCAAAAAAAAATTCTTGAATATGTGTAGAATGGAGTCTAGTTTCTAAAAATGTAACTTATTTGAAATTTCGATGAACGGTTAAAAAAAGAGTCAAAAATACTAGACACCAGTTTTTGACAAAAAATGGATACACTAACAAAAGAAATTAAAGATGAAATTATTAACATACTCAAAACGTGAAAAAAATTATATGGATAGATAGCTAACATAGAGCTTAAGATTATGGAGGTATTTTTTTCAAATATTCATTGAAAAAAGTGTAATCCTGGTGGGGAGCACACTCCAGACTATGTGAAATTTGTTAGAATCTAGAAAAACACATCCTTGGATGACCTAAACACAGTCCAAGCCTTTGGGTTGGAAGCCCAAGGCAAATCCAAGCCTAGAAGCCCAAGGCAAATCCAAGCCTAAGGCTTGGAAATTTCCAAGGTAAAGCATAACACGAGTGTGTTATAATGCGCTTACGTTATACTGAACTAAAACATCTCACTCCCTCCCCTCCTCTCTCCCTCCCCTCTTCTCTCTTTCTCAACTCTACTTCAATCCTCTCTCTCTCACTCTCTACTTCCCTCCCCTCTCTACATCCTACCCTCTCTCTCACTCTCTACTTCCCTCCCCTCTCTACCTCCTACCCTCTCTCTCACTCTCTACTTCCCTCCCCTCTCTACCTCCTACCCTCTCTCGCACTCTCTACGTCCCTCCCCTCTCTACCTCCTACTCTCTTTCACTCTCTACTTGCTTCCCCTCTCTACCTCCTACCCTCTCTCTCACTCTCTTCTTCCCTCCACTCTCTACCTCCTACTCTCTCTCACTCTCTACTTCCCTCCCCTCTCTACCTCTGACCCTCTCTCTCACTCTCTTCTTCCCTCCCCTCTCCACCTACTACACTCTCACTCTCTACTTCCCTCCCCTCTCTACCTCCTATCTTGTCTATCACTCTCTTCTTCCCTCCCCTCTCGACATCCTACCCTCTCTCTCAGTCTCTACTTCCCTCCCCTCTCTACCTCCTACCCTCTCTCTCACCCTTTACTTCCCTCCCATATCTATATCCTACCCTCTCTCTCACTCTCTTCTTCCCTCCCCTCTCTACCTCGTACCCTCTCTCTCACTCTCTACTTCCCTCTCCTCTCTACCTCCTACCCTCTCTCTCACTTTGTTCTTCCCTCCCCTCTACCTCCTACCCTCTCTCTCACTCTCTACTTCACTCCCCTCTCTACCTCCTACCCTATCTCTCACTCTCTTCTTGCCTCCCCTCTCTACCTCCTACCCTCTCTCTCAGTCTCTACTTCCCTCCCCTCTCTACCTCCTACCCTCTCTCTCATTCTCTACTTCCCTACTCTCTCTACCTCCTACCTGATGGTGACTGATTGTCATTGATGCCAAAAGCTGTTGTGTTCTCAGGTTTGATGTCATATTGTTTATGCTTCATTCTTGTTCATCATGCTTTCAGGATATCATGGTGTTGGTGTTATGATGGTGTTGGGAAAGTAAAGAGTTGGGTTATATTGTTTCACTTATTTGATGCTCATGATGTTCTTCTTAATGATTGATGTTCATGGTATAATGTTCATTTACTTCACTTCAGGAGTTGCAGTGTTTTGGCAGAATATGAAAAAGTTGCTTCTTGTCAGGATGAATACAAAGTTCAGGGTTCAATCAGGTTCATCATGCTTGTTATGTTAGTAAAGGTTTGATATCTATCTAACATATGATATTAAAAGTTTTGTGACATTCAGATAGAGGATGATTGTTCTCTCATACTCAACGTTGCATGATATAGTGTCAATGTTTCTACTTCATCTTGGTTTACCATTGACACTGGTCTCCTCCATATGGCTTAGTTCAAAAATTACAATGAGTGGTGGAGCACCAAAAAGAAAAATTAAACATATAAGTGTTGAGCACCAATTTCATGTGTGATAGTCACATTTAAAAGTATGGTGGGCGTGAATTATTTTATATTTGAAGAGAGTTATTCTTTAATATATATAAAAAAAAAGGCATTGTATGGTTTTTTTTTTTTTAAAAGAGCATCTACTTTTTTGATGAAAAGCCTTGCATTCTTTTTAAAAGAAAGAAATTTAATTAAGATCATCAAATGTTTTGGAGTATTATGAAGCCCGAGGAAAAATCACTAAGATCTCCATTTTTTTCATGAAAAGGCCAATGGAAAAGCATTAAAAAGAAAGCCATTTTATGGCATAAGAAAACAACCCACTTTATGTGCTTCAGTCTTTACTATAGGAAAAAGCCCAATTTCCATGAAAGGATTTATGTTTTTAAAATACCATATACCTTTTCAATGAAAAGCCATAAGCTATATTTAAATGCCTTTTTTAGAGGAGCTCGAAATTAGAGGGAATATTTTTGTTTTTAAAGTTTCCTTCTAAAGAAAAGGAATCCATTCGGTGGAAATCTTTAAAAAAACATGGAATGCATTTAGTAAAAAGGCAGCTTGTTGATTTTTTTTAAAGCATTTTTTTTAGAAAAGAAACTTTTCTAATTTTCACTCCTGTGATAGTGAAAGAGAAAGATATAAATGAAAGTTCCTAAGGAAGAAAATCTTCTTTATTGAATTTTTATTTTTGAATGATTTTTTTTTAATCTGTTTGAAGAAGATTTTTGGACAAAATTTTTTTGAAGAAGATTTTTGGACAGAATTTTTTTGAAGAAAATTTTTGGACAAAATTTTTTTTGAAGAAGATTTATTGATTGTTTATGCAAGGGAAGATGAACAGGGCAGATCTGATTTATTTTTTATGAGAAGATGAAGAAATATGGAGGGAAGATGAATTTTTGAAGTCATATTATTGAAGAGTCTTTTTTACAGATAAAGATAAAATTGCATCAAAGTTTGATCATTTATTTTTGAAAGAATCTTTTTAAGATTTTCTTTTGCAGAGAAGGAGAATGAATTTCTTGAAGAATATGAAAAGTCTTTTAATGCAGATTGAAGACTTTTGAAGGGCATTGGATGAAGATATTAGTTTTGAAGACAATATTTAAGAGATGAGAATATGAAAAGATTTATTTGAAGATATTGAAGAAAATAGGAAGTTGGATTTTGAATCTGAAGGGTCATTTGCAGACAAAAATGAATATTGTAATTTTTGTTATGTGAAGTTTTTGAAAAGAATTTCCAGGTGCTTCAACAAGACTGAGGAAGATGGACTAATATGTTTTTGTTTTTTTTTCAGATGCAAAGTCAAATTAACTTTGTTACAGGGTATTGATTTTCTTTTGAAGAATATGAAAGGTCATATGAAAATGATTTCTCAAAATGTTGAGAGTTATCTCATATTAATTGGCTTCACATTGACAGAGGTAGGGTGTGGAACTGTATACAGAGAATGAATTGTTTGAGGATCCAGATACAGGATTGATTTTGAATAGAATGGCTATTTGACAGACATATGTTTTGTATTGAATTGAAACAGAGTATCCCTCTAATTTGTTTATTACATCTGTTGGTGATTTGGTTTGCCAGTGAGGCCTTGTATTAGCCAGTGAGGCTTGTTGGTCAGTGAGACCTATTTGTTTACCAGTGAGGTATATCAGTGTTGGAAGTGGGTGCTTCTGTTTGGTATTGGAGTTGGTGCTCCTAGATACATATTGTAGCCAGTGAGGCATGTTTTCTAGTTAAGCCAGTGAGGTAGTTTTGAGTGGTTTTTCTACCCAGAGATGGTTTTCCACTCCAGTAATTCTTGTGTTAATGATATGCTTCTATGTGTGTTTTTGCTTCTATGTTAAGATTTATCTCTATGTGGTCCTGCTCATAATTTTCATTATCAAACTTGTACATATATGTGATGACTTTCTCTTTCTGAGTCTTGTAAATTAAAAGTTATAATAAGTTGCAGAAATCTACACAACACTGATTCACCCCCCCTCTCAGTGTTGTCTAGACTCCTACAATTGGTATCAGAGCCAAGTTCCCTCTTGCAGCTTAATCAGCTTGGGTAGGTCATGTGTGTGGAGTTCAATGGGTAAGTGCAGGAGAAATAAGAACATGAGAAATGTTAAGATTCATTCTGGTCAAAAGACATAAAAGACATCATTCATATCAAATCTAGATGTTGATATAAAATCAGTTGATAAAGATGTTCTCCATGTTGAGTCTGATATTATCTTAAAAGAAAAGGTTTCAGATGTTCCTCAGTTTGATGGTTCAAATTTTTTAGTTTGGTATGTTAGAATGCAAGTATATTTATCCTCCTTAGGATATGATGTTTTAATGTCAGTTGAGAATGGTAATTCTACAAATAACAAAGAAGTTCTTGAATATAATGATATTGCAAAGAAGGCTATATTATCTGCTCTGTCTAATAATGTTATTTGTAAAGTTATGGATTGTGTTACAGCTCAGGATATGTGGAGGAGATTGAAAAGAATTTATCAAGATAATGATAAAGAAGGGGACACTTTGGTGTATGAAGAAAGTAGCAATGAAAAGAGACTTTCAAATGAAGGAGTTGAAGTTTAATCCCAATCAAATTCAGAAGAAGATTATGATTAGGAATATGATGAACAAGATTGTGAGATTGATTTGGAAGGAGAGCTTATATATGCTCTAAGTGAGCTCAAGGAGTATAAAAGAGAGAATCAGAAACTAAACTTGCAGCTGCAACAAGAAAGAGAATCTAAAGTCAATGCACTTTCAGAACTTGAAATTGTATCTACAGATATTGAAGAGGCCAGATGTCAAATTATTAGTTTAAAGAAATATATTGATGATTCAGACAAACTAATTGCTGAATTGAAGACAGAAATTGAAGAAGCTAAGAGGATAGCTGATGTCTCAATTTCTGACCTTGAAGTTTCAAGGATTGAGAATCTAAAACTGGAAGGTGAAATTATCAATCTGAGAAAAGAGTATGATGGTCTTAAGGCTTTATCTAAGAAGTATAAGGAGTTTGAAGAAGCACAAGCAAGCTACATGAGATGCTTGGTAAACAAAAACTATATAATGACACTACTGGTTTAGGATTTGAAGAAGGAGAATGTTCAAAAGTCAGAGAGACTCCCAAAAAGAAGATTGATTTGAATGCTGCAACTAAAAACAAAATGCATAATCAACGAAGAAATGCTTTTGTAAGACAAGCATACATGTACAGGTATAACTATTCTTGTAATGGTTATTGTTATACTTGTAATCAATTTGGACACAAATCAGTTGTTTGTAGAAGGAATACTGATATTGTTTGTTACAAGTGCAATAATGTTGGACATATTCAAAGATACTGCAAAATGAACAGAGTGTATGATCCTTCATGGAAGCTTAATATGAGTGCTCAAAGGTATTATCAGTCAATTGATTTTGATTACAACATAATTTGTTATAATTGCAACTCTCTTGGTCATAAAGCACACAGTTGCAGGAGAGCATCACCTAATTTGAAAGGTTGGGAAAAGAAAAAGGTTGAAAAGGTTTGGAGGAAGAAAGCACCTGTGAAAATTTGGAAGAAGAAAGAAAGTAAAGAGAAGTCAGAATCTAAGGATGTGCATCTTGCACAAGTCATTTCATTTGTCGCATAACATAGCATGAAGTAAGGGGGAGGTATCAAATGTTTTATCAGTTAACACCAAGAAGTTTCAGGAAGGAGACCATTTGATATGATGATCTTGTTTGTCTATCATTCTTGCCATGCTATGAAATAGTTGATGATGATGTTGCTAATAATATTGATGTTTAGTGTATGACAGTGATACAGGTGTTCATTGGCTTATTATGCTTTCAAGATATTGAAAAGGTGTTTCAGGTTTCAAATGCACAAATTGTTAATGATCCTAACTACAACGGATGAATTGTCATTACAATTCAAAGTGTTGTTGCAATAAAATCTTGATTTACTGATAAAATCAAGAAACAGGAGTTCTTGTTGATTGCAGTAGGTTCAGATATGATCAAATTTGACAAAAGATGTGCGGGAATAGCAAGATTGTCTTCATTCCTTTCATGTCAAGAAGGATGATCTTCATTCTTGGTTGCAAAATGTATGTTCATTTAGAAGTGATCATTGGTATAATAATTTAACATGTTCTTTCTCATTAATATGATTCAGAAAGGTATGTGCAAATTGTGTGTCTCCAATTTTGGAGTGGTATTAGGTGTCCATGATCAATGAAATGTTCAGTGAATGCAAGGTATTGATAAGTAGTTAAAAGATTTATTACTTAAAGAGATTGATGATGTTGAATATCTTGTTCTATTCATATCATGTTGGTGCTCACAAAGGATCTTGGATAGATGTTTTTCTTATGTTGCCTGAGGAGGTTAAAAAAATGGAAGAAGTTAAATTCTTGTCTCTGCATTTGGTTTTGCAAAGTGTTGTTGCAGGAAGAACTTGGTGTGTAGTCTTGATGGGCTGATTTGAATTTCAAGGTTAAAAAGGGATTAGTTCTTATGTTGTGAAAAATGTCTTGTGTAGAACAGGAGGATAGTTCAGATGGTCTTCAGTCTTTGTCATGTCAGAAAATGTGTCAGAATAGATTTGTTGTAGGATAATGGTTCATGTTGGAAGTCTTTGGCAAGGACATCTCTTGTGTGTTATTCATGTCTTCATGGAGTGTAGTCTTTGCATGAAATTCAAATTCATATAATTCATTTCAAGGAGTCAGTTTGATGATCATATCTATTACCTTGTTGAGTTATGTTTTATTGCATAAGTATTGAAGCTTCTAGGTGTTTTGGAGGTAGTGTTTCACTTGTTTCATTGATGATATTTCTCACTAATATGTTTCAGATAGAGCTCTTCAAGCTATGACATTATTGGTGATATCTTGTATTTCTTCAGAGGAAGTTAAAGGTATGTCTTGAATCAGCAGTAGCAGATGATAATGTTCAAGCAAGGTTGGTCATATGTTGGTTTCAAGATTGTTATCACCATAAAATCATTACTTGTTCAAAGGTTAACAGGAATTTATGCCTTCAAAGTGTTCATAATTCAATGTGATTATAATTGTGCTATAACATTTTTTTCTGTGGAGTTGGAGTTGTTCTCAGGGGGAGTTAATAAGAGGATTGAGTTGTCACTATCATGGGAGATTTGAAAAGGTCTTATCAAAAGTGATCATCATGTCATCTTGAGTTGGGAACTGTGTGTTAAGGAATCATCATGATTTTTGCCTGCAAAAGTTGTTCATCAAAGAGTATTGGTGTATTTATGATTTCTTTGCAAAGTGTTCAAGAAGTTGGTATTTGGTTGTAGAGATATGTCTTCTTCATTCTCATATTGGTATTGTGTCAAAAAGTGATATTATGTTGAAGAGAATTTCAGAGATTTGTTTGGCTTGAAGTCGTTGCATTATGATGCTCTTCATAATAAGAATGGTTCATTACAAGAATGTCATAATATCCATTTCAATGTGTAATAATTTTGCTAAGAGCTTCTTGTCTTTACAAGAAAAGTTGATTGTGATGTCAAAAGGTGTTTGATGGTGCCATGATTTGTCTTAGCATGGATAGTTTGATGTCAGTAATTAGATGGTTTACTTCAGGTTGATATGTTGCTTCAGGACTAAGTTAGGAAGTGGATCAGTGCTAGATTGAGTTGAGTTATGTTGGTTATTCTTGTCAGTGATTACTAGTGATATTTATGAGTAGTGATTTGTTTATGTACTTCAACATAGGGGGAGCAAATAGATTTGTGTCTTTGTCATAAGATGTCAAAAAGGGGGAGAAAGAGAAATTGCTTTATGGAGTTTTGCCATCAATGACAAAGGGGGAGATTGATGGTGACTGATTGTCATTGATGCCAAAAGCTGTTGTGTTCTCAGGTTTGATGTCATATTGTTTATGCTTCATTCTTGTTCATCATGCTTTCAGGATATCATGGTGTTGGTGTTATGATGGTGTTGGGAAAGTAAAGAGTTGGGTTATATTGTTTCACTTATCTGATGCTCATGATGTTCTTCTTAATGATTGATGTTCATGGTATAATGTTCATTTACTTCACTTCAGGAGTTGCAGTGTTTTGGCAGAATATGAAAAAGTTGCTTCTTGTCAGGATGAATACAAAGTTCAGGGTTCAATCAGGTTCATCATGCTTGTTATGTTAGTAAAGGTTTGATATCTATCTAACATATGATATTAAAAGTTTTGTGACATTCAGATAGAGGATGATTGTTCTCTCATACTCAACATTGCATGATATAGTGTCAATGTTTCTACTTCATCTTGGTTTACCGTTGACACTGGTCTCCTCCATATGGCTTAGTTCAAAAATTACAATGAGCGGTGGAGCACCAAAAAGAAAAATTAAACATATAAGTGTTGAGCACCAATTTCATGTGTGATAGTCACATTTAAAAGTATGGTGGGCGTGAATTATTTTATATTTGAAGAGAGTTATTCTTCAATATATATATAAAAAAAGGCATTGTATGGTTTTTTATAAAAAAAAAAGAGCATCTACTTTTTTGATGAAAAGCCTTGCATTCTTTTTAAAAGAAAGAAATTTAATTAAGATCATCAAATGTTTTGGAGTATTATGAAGCCCGAGGAAAAATCATTAAGATCTCCATTTTTTTCATGAAAAGGCTGATGGAAAAGCATTAAAAAGAAAGCCATTTTATGGCATAAGAAAACAACCCACTTTATGTGCTTCAGTCTTTGCTAGAGGAAAAATCCCGATTTCCATGAAAGGATTTATGTTTTTAAAATACCATATACCTTTTCAATGAAAAGCCATAAGCTATATTTAAATGCCTTTTTTAGAGGAGCTCGAAATTAGAGGGAATATTTTTGTTTTTAAAGTTTCCTTCTAAAGAAAAGGAATCCATCCGGTGGAAATCTTTAAAAAAACATGGAATTCATTTAGTAAAAAGGTAGCTTGTTGATTTTTTTTAAAGCATTTTTTTTAGAAAAGAAACTTTTCTAATTTTCACTCCTGTGATAGTGAAAGAGAAAGATATAAATGAAAGTTCCTAAGGAAGAAAATCTTCTTTATTGAATTTTTAATTTTGAATGATTTTTTTTAATCTGTTTGAAGAAGATTTTTGGACAGAATTTTTTTGAAGAAAATTTTTGGACAGAATTTTTTTTTTGAAGATTTATTGATTGTTTATGCAAGGGAAGATGAACAGGGCAGATCTGATTTATTTTTTTATGAGAAGATGAAGAAATATGGAGGGAAGATGAATTTTTGAAGTCATATTATTGAAGAGTCTTTTTTACAGATAAAGATAAAATTGCATCAAAGTTTGATCATTTATTTTTGAAAGAATCTTTTTAAGATTTTCTTTGGTAGAGAAGGAGAATGAATTTCTTGAAGAATATGAAAAGTCTTTTAATGCAGATTGAAGACTTTTGAAGGGCATTGGATGAAGATATTAGTCTTGAAGACAATATTTAAGAGATGAGAATATGAAAAGATTTATTTGAAGATATTGAAGAAAATAGGAAGTTGGATTTTGAATCTGAAGGGTCATTTGCAGACAAAAATGAATATTGTAATTTTTGTTATGTGAAGTTTTTGAAAAGAATTTCCAGGTGCTTCAACAAGACTGAGGAAGATGGAATAATATGTTTTTGTTTTTTTTTCAGATGCAAAGTCAAATTAACTTTGTTACAGGGGATTGATTTTCTTTTGAAGAATATGAAAGGTCATATGAAAATGATTTCTTAGAATGTTGAGAGGTATCTCATATTAATTGGCTTCACATTGACAGAGGTAGGGTGTGGAACTGTATACAGAGAATGAATTATTTGAGGATCCGGATATAGGATTGATTTTGAATAGAATGGCTATTTGACAGACATATGTTTTGTATTGAATGGAACAGAGTATCCCTCTGATTTGTTTATTACATCTGTTGGTGATTTGGTTTGCCAGTGAGGCACAGTATGCCAGTGAGGCCTTGTATTAGCCAGTGAGGCTTGTTGGTCAGTGAGACCTATTTGTTTACCAGTGAGGTATATCAGTGTTGGAAGTGGGTGCTTCTGTTTGGTATTGGAGTTGGTGCTCCTAGATACATATTGTAGCCAGTGAGGCATGTTTTCCAATTAAGCCAGTGAGGTAGTTTTGAGTGGTTTTTCTACCCAGAGAGGGTTTTCCACTCTAGTAATTCTTGTGTTAATGATATGCTTCTATGTTTGTTTTTGCTTCTATGTTAAGATTTATCTCTATGTGGTCCTGCTCATAATTTTCATTATCAAACTTGTACATATATGTGATGACTTTCTCTTTCTGAGTCTTGTAAATTAAAAGTTATAATAAGTTGCAAAAATCTACACAACACTGATTCACCCCCCCTCTCAGTGTTGTCTGGACTCCTACACTACCCTCTCTCTCACTCTCTTCTTCCCTCACCTCTCTACCTCCTACCCTCTCTCTCACTCTCTACTTCCCTCCCCTCTCTACCTCCTACCCTATCTCTCACTCTCTTCTTCCCTCCCCTCTCTACCTCCTACCCTCTCTCGGTCTCTACTTCCCTCCCCTGTCTACCTCCTACCCTCTCTCTTAGTCTCTACTTCCTTCCCCTCTCTACCTACTACCCTCTCTCTCACTCTCTTCTTCCCTCCCGTCTTTGCCTCCTACCATGTCTCTCACTATCTTCTTCCCTCCCCTATCTCCCAGTCTCTACTTCCCTCCCCTCTCTACCTCCTACCCTCTCTCTCACTCTCTACTTCCCTCCCCTCTCTACCTCCTACCCTCTCTCTCACTCTCTTCTTCCCTCCCCTCTCTACCTCCTACCATCTCTCTCACTCTCTACTTTCCTCCCCTCTCTACCTCCTACCCTCTCTCTCACTCTCTTCTTCCCTCCCCTCTCTACCTCCTCCCCTCTCTCTCACTCTCTACTTCCCTCCCCTCTCTACCTCCTACCTTCTCTCTCACTCTCTTCTTCCCTCCCCTCTCTACCTCCTACCCTCTCTCTCTCTCTCTCTACTTCCCTCCCCTCTCTACCTCCTACCCTCTCACTCTCTACTTCCCTCCCCTCTCTACCTCCTACCCTCTCTCTCACTCTCTTCTTCCATCCCCTCTCTACCTCATACCCTTTCTCTCACTCTCTACTTCCCTCCCCTCTCTACCTCCTACCCTTTCTCTCACTCTCTTCTTCCCTCCCCTCTCTACCTCCTACCCTCTCTCTCACTCTCTACTTCCCTCCTCTCTCTACCTCCTACCCTCTCTCTCACTCTTTTCTTCCCTCCCCTCTCTACCTCTTACCCTCTCTCTCAGTGTCTATTTCCCTCCCCTCTCTACCTCCTACCCTCTCTCTCACTCTCTACTTCCCTCCCCTCTCTACCTCTTATCCTCTCTCTCACTCTCTACTTCCCTCACCTCTGTACCTCCTACCCTCTCTCTCACTCTCTACTTCCCTCCTCTCTCTCCCTACTACCCTCTCTCTTACTCTCTACTTCCCTCCCGTCTCTAACTCCTACCCTCTCTCTCTCACTCTCTTCTTCCCTCCTCTCTCCCTCTCTCTCTGACCTATCTACCTCCTAGTTTTCCTTTCCAATTTCCCTTTAGATCCCACCAATTTTTCCCTATTTAACTATTTTCCACCTATCCTCATCATTCTTACCATCCAATGAACTTTTGTTTTATGTTGTTTCAATTTCATCCTCCCAATTTATATCCCCATCCCTCTTTGCATGTCCTAGTTTTCTTGTTTCCATGTTCTTTGTCGATACGGGAGAGGGAGAGGGAGGAAGAGGGAGAGAGGGTGGAGATGGAGGGGCGAGAGAGGGGAGAGATAGGGTGATAGGGAGAGAGAGAGAGAGAGAGAGAGTCCTAGTTTTCTTGTTTTCATTTCCTTCATCGATAACCTAGTGAGGCAGAGATAGGGAGATAGAGGAATGATAAGGGAGAGAGAGGCAAGAGATAGGGAGATAGGGAGAGATAAATAGATAGAGAGATCTAGAGGAGACATATAGGGAGAGATAGAGGAGATAGAGGGGAGAAATAGGGAGATAGAGAGTGAGCGAGATGTCCAAAGAAATAGGGAGAGAGATTGAGAGGTAGAGGGATGATAGAGATATAGGGAGATAAGGGTGAGATAGGGAGATAGAGGTTTAGGGTTGCCTGGGTTTAGGGGTTAGGGGTTAGGGTTTAGGGGTTTTGGGATAGAGAGAGAGAGAGAGGGTTGGTTAGGTTTATGAGTTTAGGGTTTAGGGGAATTATTTAGGGTTTAGGGGTTTAGGGTTGCTCAAGTTTATGGTTTATGGTTTAGGGGTTTTGGGAAGGGGGGAGAGAGAGAGAGAGAGAGAGAGAGAGAGAGAGAGAGAGAGAGAGAGAGAGAGAGAGAGAGAGAGAGAGAGAGAGAGAGTTGCTCAGGTTTAGAGGCATTTTTTAGGGTTTATGCATTTAGGGTTGCTCAGACCTTTAGGGGAATTATTTAGGGTTTATGGGTTGGATTAAAGGGGAATTATTTATGGTTTAGGGGTTTAGCCTGGTTTCTCGAGTTTAGGGTTTAGGGATCAGGGGCATTATTTAAGGTTTATGAGTTTAGGGTTGCTCAAGTTTAGGGTTTAGGGGTTAGGGTTTAGGGACCTTTAAGGTTGCTCAGGTTTAGGGTTTAGGGGTTTAGGGTTTAGGGTTTAGAAAGAGATAGAGAGAGGGTATCGATAGAGATTGGGAGAGATAGGATGATAGAGGTTTAGGGTTGCTTCCAGGGTTTATGGTTTAGTGGTTAGGGTTAGGGGCATTATTTAGGGTTTAGGGTTTATGGTTTAGGGGTTAGGGGTTAAGGTTTATAGGTTTAGGTTAGGGTTTAGAGAGAGTGGACCGATGGGGAGATATAGAGGAGATCGAGGGGAGCGATAGGGAGATAGAGGGTGAGGTACATGGCCAGAGACATAGGCAAAGAGATCGAGAGGTAGAGGGATGATAGAGATAGGGTGATAGGGGTTAGAAGTTTAGAGAGGGAGAGATAGGGAGATAAAGGTTTAGGGTTTAGGGGCATTATCTAGGGTTTAGGGGTTTAGAGAGAGAGAGGGAGATAGAGAGATAGATATATACTTATACATAGAGAGAAAACACTTATACTTGTTTGCATGCATTAAAGCGTTCATCCTTTGTATCGCATTCGTATACTCAATGCCTCATGTCTGAAGTGTGACATGTGATGAGAAGAGAAGGGAAGGAAGGAACAAAAATATGCAAGTAGAATATTCTCGTATAGGTGTCCACTTCCCATTGCCTCGCATAAAACCCTTTCATCATTGTTTACTCTCATGGAGGATAAAGGAAAGTGTGATATGCGCTAGGTACTCCAGATCTTTGCCACATGTCATCATCCTTGTTCATTGCATAGCCTCAATGCATCACAAATTGAATGGAGTAATATGGAGAAAGGTGATGCATGATTAATGTTGGAAACAAAGGTATAAACTGAGGGATATTTCTCTACCAAGTGTCACAACAACACCTCATCGTAGCAACTCATCACATCATATTTTCTAATCATCGGAACTAAGCCAAAGAGTGATGTGTGATAACCACGAAATAAAATTGGAAGCAAGGTTTAAAAGGGATGAAAGAGTATGTGGTAGCCTCTCATCTTATTGCATAGTTTCTTCACATCACGTTTTGTGTTGGAGGGCCTTAAAGCAAAAGGTATGAGGGATGCACAACAACCGTTGATCCTGTTTTAAAGCAATCTCATCCATGACGAGAGAGAGAAAGAGAAAGAGAGTTTTTCTTTTGCAAGATGTGAGCAAGTTATAATGTGCTAGCATTATGGCTCAATATTACTGAGCCTAAATGCGAGCACGTTATACATAATGTGAGTGTGTTATGACTTGTATGGCACCAAAAAGTCATGTGGCAACTTTTTGGTCCCTTATCTTTGTGCATATACCATCCTCTTTCTTCTATTCTTTCTCTAGTTGCAAGACAATAGAAGAAAGATTGAGCTCTCTGAAGATCACACTTATGCTATACAAAACTCTCTCAACTGCTGGATCCCAAAGCTTGTACCCTTTCACACCAATGCAATAATCGATGAAGATACACTTCACAACCTTGCTCTCAAATTTAGACCTTTTCTACTTAGGCACATGATAATGTGCCTCACAACCAAATACTTGAATGTGTCTCAATGAAGGATTTTAACAAGACCACACCTCCATAGGTGTCTTATCAATGAGCGTTAATGTAGGAGACTTGTTAACTAGGTAACAAGTGGTAGCAACAGATTTAGCCCAGAACTTTTGTTCAAGGCCAACTCAACTTAGCATACTCCTTACCCTCTCCATCAATGTTCTATTCATCCTCTCTGCAACTCCATTCTGCTGAGGGGTATACAGAGTTGTCTTGTGCCTCTCAATCCCTGTTCTTTACAGAACTTGTCAAAATCTGCTGAACAAAACTCACCACCATTGTCAGTCCTCAAACACTTAATCTTTATATCCTTCTGATTCTCTACAAGAGCTTTGAACTCTTTGAATCTACTAAAGACTTCAAATTTACTTCTAAGGAAAAACACCCATGTCCTTCTACTGTAATCATAAATGAATGAAATAACATAAACAAATTTTGAAATTGAAGGAACATTAATAGGACCAAACACATCAGAATTATTCAAGTCCAACACATTAGAAGATTTGTGAGAACTGGAATAAAACTAAACATGGTTTTGTTTTCCATAAATGCAATGTTCACAGAAATCAAACTCAAGGTTACAGTTGTTCATACCCTCAACAAGACTTTTATTTTTTAAGGTCCTCAAACCCTTTTCACCAATGTGACCAAGCCTTTGGTTCCATAACATTGTCTTCTCAACTGGAAGTTTCATCTCCATAGAATGAGCACCCTTAGGTACCTAGAAAGCACGACCATCGGAAGTAGATGCAATAGTCCTTTTCACTACTAGTTCCAATGATGAGGATGGAGACTTTGAAGCTCTCTTCTTCGAAACAAAGGCACTATTGCATTGAATTGTGCATGCATCAAGCTGAAACAGAGTTCCAATCCTAACACCCTTAGCCAACACCATAGATCCTCTAGTCATCTTGAATCCTACATTTTAGAAAACAACCTACACGCCCACATCATTCAACTTACTTATAGAAAGCGGGTTTCATGCCAAACTAGGAATATGTAGAACACCTTTGATTCCCTTCACTCGTCCATCAGGAAATCGAATCAAGACTCTTCCATAGCCAACAATCTTAAGGTGAGAATCATCACCCAAGTACACCTTTTCACCATCATATTCTTCATACTTCAAAAACCAACCCCGTTGTGAGGACATGTGAAAAGACGCACTAGAGTTAATAAGCCACACATCCTCAAATGCATGCATTGCCAAGGCATCAATAAACGCTTCTCCTTCATCTTGAGAGCACTTGTTAGAATATGAATCATAGTTCTTCTTTTTCTTTTTCTTCTCCTTGCACTCCTTGCAGAACTGACCAGGTTTGCCATAGTTCCAACATAGATCCTTGGACTTTCTGAGAGAATTAGATTTCCCACAGGATTTGGATCTTCCTTTTTTTTCCCTTCTCTTTAGATCTACCATGAACCGCAAGATCCTCCTTAGGGCCAATTCGAAAGACTTTCTCCACATCTCTTTAGACAACAACGAAGAAACCACTTCATCCATCTCGAAGGTGGTAGTGGTACTCTCAATGGCCATAGCAAGGTGATCGCATGAATCTAGTAAGGAACACAATAATGTCATACATCGATCCTCCTCCTCCATCTTCACACCAATAGAGGTCAATTGGGCAACAAGCATATTGAATGTATTCAGGTCATCAGCAGCAGATCCTCCATCTTCCATCCTTAGAGAATACAATTTCTTTCGCAAAAATAACATGTTCACCAAGGATTTAGCCTGATAAACATCTCCAAGCTTCTTCCAAAGATCCTTTGCAGTCTTCTCTTCATGGATATTCAGGAGCATTGAATCATCCAAATAGAGTCTTATCAAACCCTTGGCTTTTCAATCTTTGAGATCCCAGTCTGCTTGAGACATTTCTATTGGTTTTGTACCAGATATGGCATCCCCTAAATCTTGATCTACAAGCATGTCCTCCATTTTGACTTTCCACAACTCAAAATTACTGCCATAAACTTCTCTATCTCAAACCTCCCAGATGTGCTTGCCATCTCTTTCCTACAACAAAGATTTCAAAATCCTCTGCACAAGCTCCCACTCAAACATAGATCAGCTCAAAAAACCCTCTACCCAACAACTAGAACCAAAGGTGATCAAGCTTTGATACCAACTAAAAGGAATCAAGGCATGCTGAAAACACTTCCTACACTAATCTACTAAGGAAATATTTATGCAAATTTTAACTTTTATAGTTACATATTAGGATGCACATTAATAGAAATATAATAACAACATCCAAATGCAAAACTCACAACACAAGATATATGTGGGGAAAACCCTTTCAGGTAAAAAACCCCACACTCCAAAGTCATCCAATATATTATTCAGGAGTCAAGAAGATTACAATATACTTGTAGAGAAATCTTTCACAAGAGTATTAATCAACCAAAGATCTAGAGCAACTCAACATCTATAAGACTCTTACACACAACCTCCATCTCAACCTCCTGATATATATGAGATACAATATAGTAAACTGTCAATAGTAATTACAAAACCATGAGCCAAAACCACCCAAAAGTGGCACCGAAATTATCTCCAATCAAAAATGCCTTATGATGTACCAAATCACACACCAATACATGTAACTCTCCCCTTTATAGCTCTTTTAAGTGTCCAACATGTTTTCACATTTCCCAAAAATAGGAGGTCCAACTTCCAAAGGCCATAACTTTTGATCTGTGTGTCTGATTGATGAACTGTTTGATGCGTTGGAAAGCTCGTGAAGAGATCTATCAAGCTATAACCTGCTTCTCTAGTTACAACAACTTTTAGGGTGTTTAAGGACCTCTAAGTACCTCAAAAATGAGTTTGAAATTTTTTTCGACAGTTTCAAAAAATAGAAACTTTAATATCTCACAATCTAGGTATGATCTTGAGTCAAAACTCACCTGATATGTTTACTTAGTCATTCTGCACCTTTTGGGAAAATTTTAGGTCAATCTAAGGTCAAATGTAGAGTTACTAAAAATAGTAAGTCCTGCCATTTTTAGCCCTTTTGGAAACTTTGAAAGTTCTAGACCATTCTTCAAGATAAAGGGTATTTGAAAAGACCAAAACTGTGAAGAATAGTAACCTTTCATAGATGCAAGGTTGAGACACTTTTACTAACATTCTCCCACTTGTCAAACACCTTGTAAGAGCAAAGGGAGTATCAACACCATGATTTAATTGCTAGGGGTCAAGAGGCCCATAGACTCTGAACACCATCTAAACTTCTCTATGCTTATGAGTTTTGTCAAGGAATTTGCAACATTCGTCAAAGTGTCAACTTTCTCCAAATTTACCTTCCCATCCTCTACCATGTCACGGACAAAATGGTACTAGACATCAATATGCTTAGTCCTCGCATGGAAAGTAGGATTCTTCACCAAACATATGGCACTCTGACTATCACAATAAACAATAATCTTCCGTGCATCAAACCTAACATTAGAACACAATCTCCTAAGCGAAATGGCTTCTTTACAAGCATGAGTTGCTACCATGTACTTAGCTTTAGTAGTGGACAAAGCAACCATAGGTTGCCACTTACTCATCCAACTAATAGCACCACCAAACATAGTGAACACATAAGCACTGGTGGATCTCCTGCTGTCAATGTCACTTGCCCAATCTGAATCTGTAAACCTGCGAATACAAAGTGAATGCCGAGGTCTTGTAGGATAACCATGATAACATAAGGAATACTCAGAAGTACCTCATAAATATCTAAACACTCTCTTCACTGCATCCCAATGTACCCATCTAGGATTAGCCATAAATTGACTAAGGACTCCCACTCCCTGGGCAATGACTGGTCTAGTACAAACCATTGCATACATCAAATTGCCAACTCCACTAGCATAAGGAACTCTGCTCATATCCCCCATCTCAGAAGGAGACTTTGGACAATCTACAATAGATAACTTTGTCCCCATCATAACAAGAATAGTCAAAGATCTGTAATCTACCATGTTGAATCTCTTCAGCATGGTGTTAACATAGTTACTATGGCCTAACCAAAGTTTTATATTTGCTCTATTGCTTCTGATGTCCATCCCTAGAATGTACCAATTTGCCCCTAGATTTTTCGTCTCAAACTGTGATGACCACCGAGACTTCAAATCAGAAATCAAACTTTTACCATTCCCAATGAGTAACATATCATTGACATACAATGTAATAATGAGAATGTGATCATTGTCAAACTTGTAATAAACACAATGATCTAATTTTGATCTCAGAAATCCAATACTCAACACAAAGGAATCAAACTTCTGGTACCACATCTTAGGAGACTGTTTCAAACCATACAAAGATTTTTTCAACTTGCAAACCAAATTTTCTTTACCTTTCACCACGTAGTGCTCTAGTTGTGACATATAGATTTCCTCCTCTAAGTCACCATGAAGGAATGTTGTCTTCACATCCATTTGTTCCATTTCTAGATCATACATTGTTGTAAGAGATAACAAGAACCGAATAGATGTCAGCTTTGTAACAGGAAAGAAAATCTCACCATAGTCAATTCCCTCCACTTGAGAATACCCCTTCACAACCAATCTAGCCTTATATTTATCAACACTACCATCTACACCAAATTTTTTTTTGAACACCCATTTGCATCCAACAGGTTTTCGTCCTTCAGGCAAAGGCACCAAGTCCCAAGTATTATTCTTTTGGAAAGAAGCCATCTCCTCTTCCATGACCTCCTTCCAGGAACCTGCATCTTGCATAACCATAGCCTCTTTCACATTTTTAGGTGCATCAGTGTTAGAAATCATAGAAAAAATACAACTAGAATCATGTAATGAATAGCCAAACCTATCAGGTTGCCACCTTATCCACGTGGATCTCCTCAAAGATTGAGGTTGAGGTTCTTCATCTTCTTCCAAACTTTCAAAGCTACTAGAGATCTCCTCATTATCAGGTCCAATAGATATTTTTGGTTCAACTTTCTTAGGGGTGGAAGGAAGCTGAACCACAACCTTTTTCTTCTCTTCTTTCTTTGGCTACAAGAAAATAGAAAAAGGATTGATTCCTCTGAAGATCACACTTCTGCTATACAGAACTCTCTCAGCCGCTGGATCCCAAATCTTGTACCCTTTTGCACCGATGCCATAACTGATGAAGATACACTTCATAGCCTTGTCCTCCAATTTAGACCTCTTCTCCTTTGACACATGTGCATATGCCTCACAACCAAATACTCAAATCTATCTCAATGAAGGATTTTACCAGATGACACCTCCATAGGTGTCTTATTAATGAGCACTCATGTAGGAGGCCTGTTAACTAGGTAACAAGCGATAGCAACAGCTTCAACCCAATAATTTTATTCAAGGCCAGCTCCACTTAGCATACTCCTTTCCCTCTCCATCAACATTCTATTCATCCTATCTGCAACTCCATTCTATTGTGGGGTATACAAAGTTGTCTTGTGCCTCTCAATCCCTTGTTCTTTACAGAAGTTATTAAAATCTGTTGAACAAAACTCACCACCATTGTCAATCCTCAAACACTTAATCTTTCTATCCTTTTGATTCTCTACAAGAGCTTTGAACTCTTTGAATCTACTAAAGACATCAACTATTATTCTAAGGAAATACACCCATGTCATTCTACTGTAATCATCAATGAATGAAACAAAGTAAACAAAATTTGAAATCAAAGGAACATTAAGAAGACCAAACACATCAAAATGAATCAAGTCCAACACCTTAGAAGATTTGTGAGAACTGGAATAAAACTAAACATGGTTTTGTTTTCCATAAATACAATGTTCGCAGAAATTGAACTCAAGGTTACAGTCATTCATACCCTCAACAAGATTTTTATTTTTCAAGGTCCTCAAACCCTTTTCACCAATGTGACCAAGCCTTTGGTGCCATAACATTGTCTTCTTAGCTAGAAGTTTTGTCTCCATAGAATGAGCACCCTTAGGTACCCAGAAAGCATGACCATCAGAAGTAGATACAACAATCCTCTTCGCTACTAGTTCCAATGGTGAGGATGGAGACTCTGAATCTCTCTTCTTTGAAATAGAGGCACTATTGCACTAAATTGTGCATGCATCAAGCTGAAATAGAGTGCCAATCCAAACATCCTTAGCCAACACTAGAGATCCTCTAGTCATCTTGCATCCTCCATTTGAGAAAACAACCTGCACACCCACATCATTCAACTTACTTATAGAAAGAAGGTTCTATGCCAAACTAGGGATATGTAGAACACCATTGATTCCCTTCACTCACCCATTAGGGAATCAAATCAAGACTCTTCCATTGCCAACAATCTTCAAGTGAGAATCATCACCCAAGTATACCTTTCCACCATCGTATTCTTCATACTTTGAAAACCAACCCTGATGCGAGGTCATGTGAAAAGATGCACCAGAGTCAATAAGCCACACATCCTCAGATGCATGCATTGCAAAGGTAGCGACAAATGCTTCTCCTTCATCCAAAGAGGACTTGTCAGAATCTAGATCATAGCTCTTCTTCTTTTTCTTTTTCTCCTCCTTACACTCATTGCGGAAGTGACCAGGTTGGTCGCAGTTCCAACACAGAGCCTTGGGCTTTCCGGGAGACTTAGATCTCCCACAGGATTTGGATCTTCCTTTTTCTTCCTTCTTATCCTTTTTCTTTCTCTTGTCTTTATATCTACCACGAACCGCAAGAGCCTCCTTAGTCAATTCGAAAGACTTTCTCCGCATCTCTTCAGACAACAACGAAGAAACCACTTCATCCATCTCGAAGGTGGTAGTGGTACTCCCAATGGAAATAACAAGGCAATCCCACAAATATGGTAAGGAGCACAATAATGTCATACATCGATCCTCCTCCTCCATCTTCACACCAACAGAGATCAACTAGCCAATAAGCATATTAAATGTATTTAGGTGATTAGCGATAGATCCTCCATCTTCCATCCTTAGAGAATACAATTTCTTTTGTAGGAATAACTTGTTCACTAGGGATTTATCCTGATAAACATCTCCAAGCTTCTTCCAAAGATCTTTTGTAGTCTTCTCTTCATGGATATTCAGGAGCACTAAATTAGCCAAATAGAGTCTTATCAAACCCTTGGCTTGTCAATCTTTGAGATACTAGTATGCTTAACACATTGCCATTGGTTTTGTACCAGATATGGCATCCCATAAATCCTGATGTACAAGCATGTCCTCCATTTTGACTTTCCACAACTCGAAATTACTACCATTAAACTTCTCTATCTCAAACCTCCTAGATGTGCTCACCATCTCTTTCCTACAACCAAAATCCTTTGCACAAGCTCCCACTCAAACAAAGATCAACTCAAAAAACTCTCTACCCAACAACTAGAACCAAAGGTGATCAGGCTCTAATACCAACTGAAAGGAAGCAAGGTATGCGGAAAATGCTTCCTACACTGATCTACTGAGGAAAGATTTATGCAAATTTTAACGTTTACAGTTACAGATTAAGATGCACATTAACAAAAATATAATAGCAACATCCAAATGCAAAACTCACAACACAAGATATACATGGGGAAAACCCTTTCAGGTAAAAAACCCCGCACTCCAAAGTTGCCCAATATATTATTCAGGAGTCGAGAAGATTACAATATAGTTGCAAAGAAAGATTTCACAGGAGTATTAATCAACTAGAGATCTGGAGGTAACTCAACATCTATAAGCCTCTTACACACAACCTCCATCTCAAGCTCCTGATATATAGGAGATACAATACAGTAAACCGTCAATGGTAATTACAAAACCATGAGCCAAAACCACCCAATAGTGGCACCCAAATTATCTCCAATCAAAGATGCCTTATGATGTGCCAAATCACACACCAATACATGTAACTCTCCCCTTTACAACTCTTTTAAGTGTCTAACACATTTTCACATTTCCCAAAAATAGGAGGTCCAACTTTTGGAGGCCATAACTTTTGATCTATGTATCTGATTAACGAACCGTTTGATGCGATGGAAATCTCATGACGAGATCTATCAAGCTATAACCTACCTCTTTGGTTATGACAACTTTTGAGTTGTTTAGGGACCTCTAAGTGCCTAAAAACTAAGTTTGAAACTTTTTTCGACAGTTTCAAAAAATAAAAACTTAAATATCTCGCAATCCAGGTATGATCTTGAGTTGAAACTCACCCAAGATGTTTACTTAGTCATTCCACACCTTTTGGGAAAATTTTAGGTCCATTTGAGGTCAAACATAGAGTTAATAAAAATAGTAAGTCTTGCCATTTTTAGCCCTTTTCAAAACTTTGAAAGTTCTAGACCATTCTTCGAGATAAAGGGTATTCGAAAAGACCAAAATTGGTAAGAATAGTAACATTCCACAGTTGCACGATTGAGACACTTTTCCTAACACAATATAGTAGATATAATGGTTCACATATGATAATGATATTGTAGGTCTTACAATACATCATATATGTTGGTTCACATGTGGTGGTGCTATGATAGAAATTGCAAGTCATCTAGATGAAGATTTCACAATCACAAATGAGTTTAGTGTTTGTTGGAGCATGGTGATTGATGCATAAGAACTTGTAGTAGAATTAACAGACATGCTTGACATGATCTGAGGACTAGATAATGTCCTAGAAGATGACACAAGATAGCACAAGTAATCTAGAGTGAATTTATGTTTGTATGTGCTACCACAAGTGAAAAGTTGGTAGTGTTGATTATACTGGAAACATACTAATACCAATAGTGTAAAGGATGTAACTATTGTTTCATAGTGTGCAGTAATGACAAAGTTTACTAGGAGCTTGTCCACATGGAGACATCACACTTGATGGTAAGTGTGGTATCCTAACGTCACATATGTACAAAATATGGTTACATGATTCTTAGTATTCTATGAGTTAGTTATACATTTGGATGGCTGGTATCCCCATGAATATGTTTATATATAGTAGTTTGTGTGAATGTGCCAAGGTTACTCAAGGTAGCAAGCTCATTGTAATAGACACTAGAGACATTTGTACATTGTTGGCATGTAAGCACTTGAGAGATTGTACAAGAAGGGTATGTTGTAGATTGAGACTCTGTAAAAGGTTGTCCAAAGACTTTGTTGTATTGAATTAGCGTTGATTTTGAATAATACAATTGTGAAAATCTTTTGGTGGTGATTTTTATCTTGCAAGGGTTTCCCATGTAAAAATCATTGTGTCTTGTGTAATCTTGTGGTTGCATACTATTCCATTAATTTCATACATATATTAATATTTAGATTGGGTACATGTTGTTGACTATTAACTAAATACATAATCTTAAGAATTCATTTTTACAGTCCATCTTTCCTCTACTTTAGGGGTGAAAATCCCCAACATTTGGTATCAGAGAGCAATTTGGTTGTTTGGGTGGTATCTATTTCCTTAGAGTCCAAACCCTAGTGTGTGTGGTGGTGTATCCCTACAATGGTGAGAAAGTTACAACTGGTCTATAATTGAAATCAAACAAAATCTTGGAATGATTTTTGAGAAAATAGAACATCATTAAATCTATGGCGAGCACATCAAGGTTTGAAATTGATAAATTCCATGGTCAGAACTTTGAACTATGGAAGTTGAAGATGGAGGTTCTTTTGGTGGATAGATATCAGTGGGCTACAACATCTTCTTCTATATATGTGTGTGTGTGTGTGTGTGTGTGTGTGTGCGCGCGCGCGTGTGTGTGTGTGTGTGTGTGTGTTTGATGAGGACTAATTAAAACTAGATAAGTAAGCCAAAAGTACAATCTAGTTATGTCTCAAATTCTATGTTAATGAATGTCTCTTAGGAGTATACAAAGAATCCATTGTGGAAGAAGTTAGGTATGATGTATTAGTCTAACAACCTAGTAAATAAACTTGTTTTGAAGAAGAAATTATATTCTTTAAAATTGAGGGAGGGTATCTATATAACTGATCATTCAAAAATAGTTTTAATATGATAGTAAGTCAACTTGCATTAATAGGAGTCAAGATGGATGAAGAGAACAAATGCATTTTGTAACTTTATTCCTTGCTATATTCATGGGATAACCTTGTTATTTCAATAAGTAGTAATGATACAACACTTAAATTGGAAAATGTGATTAGTATTTTGCTAAGTAAAGAAACTAGAAAAAGGTCCATGGATGATAAATGTTCTGATGCCCTTATGGTTAGAGGTAGGTCAAAAGAGAAGAGAGGTAAGAAGAAGATAGGAGATAAGAGTTCTAAAGGAAAGGAAAAGTCTAAATTTCTAGGTCAGTCTAAGGTAAAATTTTGGAATTGTGGAATGAAGGGTCACATAAAAAGGAGTGTAAGCCCAAGAAGGACAACTTCTCTAATAAATCCTCTAACATTGATGAATGTAGTAGTGATTCCTTTGTGTTTGCTAATGTTGTTGATGATGATTCTTGGTTGATTAATTCATGTGCTTCCATTCATAAGACACCACACAAGGAGTGGTACTTAGAGTATACCAAAAGTGATGAAGGGAAAGTGTTTCTCAATGACAACTCTTTGAAGAATGTTGGTTGGGGAAATTCAGTTGATTTCGTGGATGGTAGAATACAGATGCTCATAGATGTACTATATATACTAGGTTTGGTAAGAAACCTTATGTTTGTGTCTAAAATGGTTGATGTAGGAGTTCATGTCACTTTTGATGGAAAAGGGTGTAGATTAGTCAAAGTTAATTTGGTGCTTGCAAAAGGAGTGCGCCATGGTACTCTATATAGGTTGGGTGCATCAACTTTATCTACTTGTGCCAATGTGTTTTATTATGGTAAGACACAAACTAGGGTGTTGATCCCTTTAACAAAAAGCCATAGCGACGAGCAAAACATGCCACTAATAGGCCATGAACAACAAAAAAATAGCACACTACCAATAGTAAACCATACTATAGTCCAGAGTTATAAGCATAAACCATAACCAAAACCTAGTAATAGAGTAGTAAGAAAGCCTAAGAGAACAACTAACTCTAGTCATCTTTGAGGAATTTATGTATCTCCTCATAGTTAACAAAGGTATTAGCATCAAGACCATGTCTCTTAATTTACAGGTCTTGCAGCATCGACAGTGTTGTTGCGGACCTGTACATCACCTTCGAGCTCAAAGAAGACATCACCTTCAGCTTAGTTTCTAGGGACACCACCTCGACCTCAATTCAACAATCTCACCAGTGACCTGATCACACTTCACGCACTCCTTCTGTTGCAAGTATGTGCTAACTGGTGTTGTCATTGATGTCAACATGATTGTGTTGTCATTAGTGTCAACTGTGTCTTCTGATATTGACTGATTGTTGCTTGATTGATTTGTCATGTTAAGGTGATTTGAATGAATTGAAGAAGTGTTGATAATGCTAGCATATTGTTCATGTTGGTGAGTTTCCAAGTGCTTTTGAGAAAATTTGCTCTCCAAGTGGAAACAGTGTGTTGCAGAGTATTCTGGCTCACAGGATACTGCATGAGTTTTTGCTCCGCATTTCTTGTGTTGAAGACCAGAGTGTGAGATTTGGATATGTTTTAGAGAAGTGTTTGAAGATGCTAAATCTAGAATTTGGTGGTCTGGATCGCTGTACAGTAGAAGTTATGTTCACTAGTTTGAAGATTTTATTTGACAAAGTTTTTGAGTTGTGCAGAGGTGTTTGTGAGAAAGTATTTTCTTTGCATTTCTCTATAGAGTGGTTTCAGATGATGCAGTTTTGGACATATGTTTATATGGTCTATAGCTATCTTCATTCTAAAGGATTTGTGATTTTTTGCTCTGCAAAGCAAGTTATTGATTAGCAGAGTTTGACAGCATTTGTTGTGAGCAGTATGTGATCTGTCTTCAAATGATATTTGTTGTCTTGAAGTGAAGATTTGTTGTGGTTGGATTTGTCGGCTCCTAGGTGATTTTATGTTGTTCATGGATGTCTCCAGATTGTGTTGAAGGAGTGTTCTTGATCCACAAGCTATTATTGAGTTCTTGGAAGCATGTGCTTAAGTATTCTTGGTGTTTGCACAAGTTTGGCCGACTTGGCGCTAACACTCTTTGTGTTCAATGTGTTACGTGGATTGTAGAAGCATGTTAAAGCGTGTGAAGATGTATTTGGGTCCGTGCTAAGACATGAAGTGTTCTACCTTCATTCATTTGATTCATAAGATTGTTTAGGTCCAGACCTAATTTGAATTATGTATGTTTGCTGACCTTGAAGATTGTTTCAAATATTGTAAAGTGTGTTGCCGACCTTGATGCATGTTCCAAGGTTGATGATTGATATTTAAATAATTGTAAAGAATTCATGTAAAGTGTGTGAAGGATGCAAAGATGAGGATGTGTGTGTTGTGAGGCTGCGAAGGAGATAAATATTGTGCTTCAATGGAACTGAACTCAAGCATGTGGTAGATGCTATTATATCAGTTCATGGCAATGAACCATTATGGTAGTGAGCCCTATTTGCAGTGAGAATTTCTTTGGACAATGAGTCCTTGGGCAGTGAGCCTCTTTGTAATTCAGTATTGTTATAGTACTATATATTGTGAGCTAATCCTCACCATAGTTTTCCCCTTTTAGGGTTTTCCACATAAAAATCTAGTGTTCTCTTGTGCATGGTGTTGATGTGATTAAGTTTCTTTTATTTTTTTTCATGTTTAATCTTCATAACAAAATTAAGGCTTAAGTGAATTGAAGTGAATGTGATTATGCATGTGAAGGTTTAAAGTTTTTGATATAACTGATTCAACCCTCGTCTTAGTTGTCTTGTGCATTCAACCATTGGTATCAAAGCCAGGTTCCTTGGAAGAAAGCCTAACATCTTAAGGTAGATCTAGGATGGCACACAAGAAGAATGTTCCTCTGTTTGTCAGATCTTCAGAAGATGAATGTATCTCTGTTAGTAGTGAAGAACTCAAAGTTGCTCTTGAAGACCTTGAGAGGACTAAAGAAGAAAATTGAGATCTAAAGGAAAATGTTAAAGAAGCAGATGAATGTATCAAAAAATTAAGAGAGCAAGTCAAGAAGTTCAAAGAGAGAAATAAGGAGGTCAGTGAACAATTAAGGTTAGCAAATGAATCCATGAAAGTGCAAGATGAAGAAAAAGAAAGGGCTGACGAATATCTAAACCTAATGATGAAAGGCAAATCTGAAGAATGTATAAGGCTTGAACAAAAAGTTATGAGTCTAAAATCAGATCTAGAGAAGGCAAAGAGCCATGAAGAAAAGTTCAAGATCAGTTCTGCAAAACTTGATGAGATGATTGCTAGTCAGAAGAGCCCTGATGACAAAGAAGGATTGGGATTTGAAAAAGGTGAAAGTTTCAAATTAGGACAAGTAGTGAATGCTGAGAACAAGATGAACAAAGGAAAGCAAATCTAGAATCAAAGAAATATTGGGAATTAAGGTGTCTCAACCTTGGTAATTCCTTGCATTATTTATGATTGTATTTATTTATTCATTACCTATGATGTAAATTAATTGTAAATTCCATATTGTCATTTTGTGGGATGTGGCACGGTGATGTGTCATCCTACATGGAAGATGACAACTTGTAATTTTGTCCTCACATGAGGAGATAGGCATCCCACTTTGTGGTAGAAGTATTTTTCCATGTGTCAGCATCTTAGATGTCGTGTAAGGGAATGTTGACTGAAACGGTTATAACGGATTCCTATGACAAAGTTATGACATGTAAGAGTCAGAAATAGAAGCTTGTAAGACAGGTGTCGAAGAGCATCTTTAAAAAAGGCATCTTTGGGCACCCCAAGGTGGACTATGACATGTTGTAAGAGAATATACTATTTATATCCTGTGTATGACAGATTCTCTTACGGCTGTAAGTTGTAACTGCTATGACAGATTTTATGATAGTCATAAGAGTCGTAAGAGCATCTGTCATAGCCCATTTTGGAAATAGGTGACCTCTTTGGGATGGGAGTTGTGGACAAGTGTCAAATACATCTTACAATGTTAACCAAGTGTCCATAGGCATGGGTTTTGGGCTAAGAGGCCAAGTTGGACGCCCATTCCAAGATAGAGCCAATTTTGCCTTGTATATTTTATATAAACAGGTTCTTTGAGGAGGAGAAGTAGTATGTGATTGACAAGTACTGTTATGCTACCAGATTGACTCTAGACACGAGTGTTGAAGACTATTGAAGCTTGCATTGCAAGTGTATTGTAAACTATATTCAGTTTTGATAATACATTGTGTAGGTTTCTAAGTGTGGGGTTTTTCACCCGATAAGGGTTTTCCCCACGATATATCTTGTCTCTCTTCTTCTGTCTTCTTTTTGGTTCTATGTGTATTGCTGCAATATCTCTATTACATGTTTCATGTTGCTGTAATTGTAAAGATTAAATTGAATTTGTATAGCTCTCCCCTCATTAGATTAGTGTAGGAAGTGATTTCTGCACACCTAGCTTCCTTTCAGTTGGTATCAGAACTTGATCACCTTTGGTCCTAGTTGTTGGGTATGGGTTTTTTGAGTTAATCTTAAGTTGAGTGGGAGTCTATGTAGAGTATTCTGAATCTTATTGCAGCAAGGAGATGGCAAGCACATCCAGAAGGATAGAGGTGGAGAAATTCAATGGCACTGATTTCGAGCTATGGAAGCTCAAGATGGAAGACAGGCTTGTTGATCGAGACCTCTGGGAAACTATCAGTGGAACAAAACCAGCTGCAATGTCACAAGCTAATTGGGATCTCAAGGATCGGAAGGCTAAGGGTCTCATAAGACTTAGTCTTGCTAATTCTATCATGTTAAATGTTCATGAGGAGGCTATTGCAAACTTGCTTTGGAAGAAGTTGGGAGATGTGTATCAAGCCAAATCCGTGGTTAACAAACTTTTTCTGAGAAAGAAGATGTATTCTCTTCAAATGGAGGATGGAGGATTTTTTGCAGAACATATGAATGCTTTCAACATGCTGGTTGCACAATTGACATCCATTGGTGTGAAGATGGAAGAGGAGGATCATTGTATGACCTTGCTTTGTTCTTTTCCGAACTCGTGGGATCATCTTGTCATGGCTATTGGAAGCACCACATCCACATTCAAAATGGATGAAGTGGTTTCTTCGCTGTTATCTGAAGAGATGCAGTGAAAGTCTTCTGAGGTAGCCAAAGAGGCTCTTGCAATTCATGGAAGACCCAAGGAGAAAGGGAAAAAGAAGGACAAGAAAGATGAGAAGGGTAGATCCAAATCCCGTGGGAGATCCAAATCTCCTGGAAAGTCCAATGCTCTTTGTTGGAACTATGGCAAAACTAGGCATTTCTGAAAGGAATGCAAAGAGGAAAAGAAAAAGAAGAAGAAGAACCCAGATTCAGATTCTGACAAGTCACAAGATGATGGTGATGCCTTCATCACAGCCCTAGAAACCCATGCATCTGATGATGTGCGGCTGGTTGATTTTGGTACATCATTCCACATGACCTTGCATCGAGACTGGTTTACTAAGTATGAGGAGTTCGATGGTGGAAGGGTGTACCTGGGTGACGACTCTCATCTAAAGATTGTTGGTCATGGAAGAGTCTCTATTTGATTCCCTGATGGATGAGTGAATGGGATCTTTAGGGTTATGCACATCCCAGGCTTAGTATGGAACCTACTTTCTGTAAGTATGTTGAATGATGCAGGTGTGCAGGTTGTCTTTTCGAAAGAAGGATGCAAGATGACTAGAGGAGCTATGGTGCTTGCTAAGGGTACTAGGAGAGGTACTCTGTTTCAGCTGGAGGCATGCATTTCACAATGCAATAGTTCTTCTGACTCAAGGAAGAGGGTAACAGTCACTTCATCCCCACCATCTAAACGAGCAGTGAAGAAATCTGTTGTATCTAGTCCTGATGGTTGTATTCATGCCTTGGAAGTTAAGCTTCCTACTGAAAAGACAATGTTATGGTATAAGAGATTTGGCCACATTGGTGAGAAGGGTCTTAGAACCCTAAAAAATAAAAACCTCATTAAGGGGTTAGATGATTGTAATCTTGCATTTGACTTTTGCAAACATTGCATATATGGAAAACAAAACTGTGTTTAGTTTTATTCAAGTTCTCATAAGTCTTCTAGTGTGTTGGACCTTGTTCATTCTAATGTATTTGGTCCTGTTAATGTTCCTTTGTTATCAAAATATCTATATTTTGTATGTTTCATAGATGACTATAGTAGAAGGACATGGATTTATTTTCTCAGAAGCAAATCTAAAGTCTATAGTAAGTTTAAGGAGTTTAAAGCCTTTGCTGAAAATTGGATTGGCAAAAAGATTAAGTGTTTGAGAATTGACAACAGTGGTGAGGTTTGTTCTACAGAATTTGATAAATATTGAAAGAAACTTGGGATTGAAAGACATAAGACAACTCCATACACCGCGCAGCAAAATGGAGTTGCAGAGAGGATGAACAGGACACTGATGGAGAAGGCTAAGAGTATGCTTAGTGGAGCTGGCCTAGAACAAAAGTTTTGGGTTGAAGCTATTACCATTGCTTTCTATCTTGTAAATAGATCTCCTACATCAACTCTTGTTGGAAAGATACCCATGGAGGTGTGGTTTGGTAGAAAGCCTTCAATAAGGCATCTTTGTGTTTTTGGTTGTGAGGCATATGCACATGTGCCTAGGGAGAAGCGGTCAAAATTGGAGAACAAGGTTGTTAAGTGTATCTTCATTAGCTATGGTGTCAGTGTGAAAGGATACAAGCTTTGGGACCCTGTGGCTGAAAAAGTGTTGTATAGCAGAAGTGTCATCTTTAGAGAGCTAACACCTTCTTCCATTGTTTTACAGCCAGAAGAAAAAGAAAAGAAAGAGGATGTTGTTCAGTTTCCTGCTACCCCTTAGAAGACTGAACAGAAAGAAAATGTTGGACCTGATGATGAGGAGAGCTCTGAAAGCTCAGATGAAGAAGTTGAACTTCAACCTCAGCTCTTGAGGAGGTCTACATGAATAAGAAAGCAACCTGAGAGGTTTGGTTATACATTACTTGATTCTAGTTGTGCTTTTGCTTTGCTTACTAACAGTGATGAACCTAGAACTGTATTAGAGGCTATGGCTATGAAAGATGTAGGTTCCTAGAAGGAGGCCATGGAGGATGAGATGGCTTCTTTGGAAAAGAATCAAACTTGGGACTTGGTACCTTTGCCTCCTAGATGAAAACCTATTAGATGCAAATGGGTGTTCAAGAAGAAATTTGGTGCAGATGGCAGTGTTGAGAAGTACAAGACCAGATTGGTTGCGAAGGGGTATTCACAAGTGGAGGGTTAGATTATGGTGAGATCTTCTCTCCCATTGCAAAGCTGACATCCATTCAATTCTTGTTATCTCTTGCAACAACTTATGACTTAGAGGTAGAATAGATGGATGTGAAGACAACTTTCCTTCATGATGATTTGGAGGAAGAAATCTACATGTCACAACCAGAGCATTACATGGTGAAAGGTAAAGAAAATTTAGTTTGCAAGTTAAAGAAGTCTTTGTATGGTTTGAAGCAGTCTCCTAGGAGGTGGTACTTGAAGTTTGATGCCATTGTGTTGTCTATTAGATTTGTGAGATCGAAATCAGATCACTGTGTGTATTATAAGTTTGATGGTGATCGTATTCTCATTGTTGCATTATATGTTGATGATATGTTGCTCATTGGGAAGGGTAAGAATATGATTTCTAATTTTAAATCTCAGTTGTCAGCACAACTTGAAATGAAAGATTTAGGGGCATCCAGGTACATTCTAGGAATGGAAATCAGAAGAGACAGAACTAACAGAAAACTTTGGTTAAGCCAGAGTAAGTATGTGAAGACTATGTTGGATAGGTTCAACATGGCAGATTGTAGACCATTATGTGTTCCTGTTTCTTTAGGGACAAAGTTGTCTATTAATGATTGTCCAAAATCTCCTAGTGAGGTGGAGGACATGAGTAGAGTACCTTATGCTAGTGTTGTTGGCAATTTGATGTATGCTATGGTCTGCACAAGACCAGAGATTGCCCAAGTAGTGGGAGTCCTTAGTCAATTTATGGCTAATCCTGGACGAGTACATTGGGATGCAGTTAAGCGAGTGTTTAGATATTTTAGGGGTACTTCTGAGTGTTTCGTATGCTATCATGGCAATGTTACAGGGCCTCCACATTCTGTTGGTATTCTTAGATTTGTGGATTCAGATTAGGTAGGTGACATTGACAGTAGGAGATCCACCAGTGCTTATGTGTTTACACTGTTTGGTGGTGCTATTAGTTGGATAAGTAAGTGACAACCCATGGTTGCTTTGTCCCTGATAGAATTTGAGTATATGGTAGCAACTCATGCTTGTAAGGAAGCCATTTGGCTTAAGAGATTGTGTTCAGCTATTGGTGTTGATGCAGGTCAGATTATGATCAGTTGTGACAGTCAAAGTACAATTTGCCTTGTGAAGAATCCAACTTTCCATGCCAGAACAAAGCATATTGATGTTTAATTTCACTTCGTTGGAGACATGGTAGAGGATGGGAAGGTAAATTTGGAGAAGGTAGATACTTTGAAGAACGTTGTAGATGCATTGACAAAGCTAGTAGGCACAAAGAAGTTTAGATGGTGTTCGGAGTCTATGGGCCTCTCGGTCTATAGCAGTTAAATCCTATTATTCTATTGGCTCTTACAAGGTGTTCAACAAGTGGGATAATGTTGGGAATTAAGGTGTCTCAACCTTGGTAATTCCTTACATTATTTATGATTTTATTTATTAATTCATTGCCTATGATGTAAATTAATTGTAAATTCCATATTGTCATTTTGTGGGATGTGGCACGGTGATGTGTCATCCTACATGGAAGATGACAACTTGTAATTTTGTCCTCACATGAGGAGATAGGCGTCCCACTTTGTGGTAGGAGTATTTTTCCATGTGTCGGCATCTTCGATGTCATGTAAGGGAATGTTGACTAAAACAGTTATGACGGATTCCTATGACAAAGTTATGACATGTAAGAGTCAGAAATAGAAGCTTGTAAGATAGGTGAAGACATGTGTTGAAGAACATCTTTGAAAAAGGCATCTTTGGGCACCCTAAGGTGGACTACGACATGTTGTAAGAGAATATGCTATTTATAGCCTATGTATGACAGATTCTCTTACAGCTGTAAGTTGTAATTGCTATGACAAATTCTATGACGGTCGTAAGAGTCGTAAGAGCATCTATCATAGCCTATTTTGGAAATAGGTGACCTCTTTGGGATGGGAGCTATGGACAAGTGTTAGATACATCTTACAATGTTGACCAAGTGTCCATAGGAATGGGTTTTGGGCCAAGAGGCCAAGTTGGACACCCATTCCAAGATAGAGCCAATTTTGCCTTGTATATTCTATATAAAGAAGTGCTTTGAGGAGGAGAAGTAGTATGTGATTGACAGGTACTGTTATGCTACCGAATTGACTCCATACATGAGTGTTGAAGACTATTGAAGCTTGTATTGCAAGTGTATTGTAAACCATATTTAGTTTTGATAATACATTGTGCAGGTTTCTGAGTGTGGGGTTTTTCACTCGATAAGGGTTTTCCCCACGATATATCTTGTATCTCTTCTTCTATCTTCTTTCTGGTTCTATGTGTATTGCTGCAATATCTCTATTACATGTTTCATGTTGCTGTAATTGTAAAGATTAAATTGAATTTGTATAGCTCTCCCCTCATTAGATTAGTGTAGGAAGCAATTTCCTCACACCTAGCTTCCTTTCAAGAAATAGACCTAGAAGACCACCAATTAGGCAACCAAATGCTCAAAGGCACCCATCTTTCAATGGTTATCATTATTCATGCAAGAAGTTTGGTCATAAGGATACTCAATGTAGGAGTAGAATGAATCAAAATGTTCCATCTTTCTTCGGTCAGTGCTTGACATGCAAGAGAGTTGGTCATAGAGCTATTGAATGCAGAAGTTAGATAAGAAATGTCTATAACAATGGAAGGAATGTTGAACCTTTCAAAGGTAACTATTTCACATGTAATAAAGTTGGTCATAGAGCTACTGTATGCAGAAGTAAAGTGAGTTAGAACTCTATTAGGTTTTATGCATGCTATAAGATGCAACATAGGGCTAATGAGTGCAGAAGTCCAGTGAGAAATGGCTATGGTAAGGATAGAATAGTTAAATCCTTCAGTGGCTACTGTTATACATGCAATAAATTTGGGCATAAAGATAACCAATGCAGATCCCTAATGAATGGAAGAAATACTAGCTAGAGAAATGTTGTGTGCTACAGTTGCAATGGATCTGGACATACCTCTAAGTACTACAGAAGTAGAAGCATGAAGACAGATAATCCAGTAGAGAAGAACAAACCAATACAAAAAGTTGATCCGACAGAGACCAAGAAGGAGATGAATGAGATTTGGGTGAAGAAGGAGGTAACAGAGGTTAAGGATGAGCATGTACTGGTATCTGGTGCAGATGTTCCCTCCAGAAACTAAGATTAGATCTTTGTCTTAGGGGGAGTCTTATTGGAAATCCTTTCTCCCCTGCCAAAGGATTGGTGCTCATGCCTCAGCACGAAGAGACAAGGTTGAGGATTGGCAACAAAGATTAAAGTTAGGACAGAGATTGTGTTTGTAAAGGATAAAGGAAGAGTTGTGCAGTTTAAGAAGTCTACTATGCAAGAAGATTTGATCAGGAAAGAAGACAGGTTATGAATTTTGGCAAGTATCTATTTGGTAAAATCAAGTTACAGTGTTTCGATAATTTGGTCCGCATTGGTCCACTGTTGAAGATATTGCTCTGTAGTTCTAGCATATGTTTATTGATCATTGGTTACATCTACATCTAGAAGTTTGTCTGATTTTGATAATTGGCTTGAGAGTAATGAGTAACAAAAAATTGAGTTGACAGAACATAGTTGTTTCCAGTACAAAACAATTTTCATGATGATTGGAAGTATTTGATGAACTCAGAGGTGAATAGATATGAATCAGATGAGTCTTCAAGCAGTGAAGAATAAAAAGATGAAGAAAGTGTAGGTTGAAGAATCTCTGGAAATGATTCCTAAGACCCCTAGGGTTTGTGCAGAAGCATCACACTGAATACCAGATCATTGGTGACAAAAACAAAGGAGTTTTGACAAGAAGAAGAATTGTAGACATGATATTTCCACAGTCCGTTCTGATAGATTTTAGTGCTTCTGGAATAAACTATGTGTGCTTTTTTATCTCAACGTTTCGAATCACACTCCAATGATCCATCATCAAGAGGAAAGGAAGAGAATGTAAATGATTTAGAATTACAGAGAGGGTTTCTTAAAAAGATATAGAATAGGTGGGCACAGATGACAAGAATAGCTAGAGGAGACACTAAAGGGATGGGAAGAAAGAACAACTAAGTTGAAAATAAAGAGTAAAAAATATAATAAACATCACAAAGCCAAAAAATAAAATAAAGAGATACCAAAAGGAAAAAGAAAATAAAGTTTAGGTCAAATATGGCACAAGAAGTAATACCAGCTGAGTAAAAATAAGTAGAAGAGGCAAAAAATAAATAAATGAAAAGAGAGATGAGGACAAGAAATGAGACATTAAGGCATAAGGATTAAGAGGAGGATAAGAATTTTTTTAAAATAAAAGCTAAAAAATATAATAAAGGCCAAACAATTAAATGGAGATATACACATATAGAAAGATTATATAAGTATATAAATAGAAGTATATGAATATATACATCTAATTTAGAGTGTAAAAGAAAGGCTAAAAATAAAAGCAAAGAGTCCAAAAGAAAGTAAGGTAGAGAGCATCAAGGTGAGAAAACAAGAGAGCGAGAAAAGGTGTGGTGAATAAAAAGATTCCAAGATTAGGGAACAGTAAAGGAGGAACTAAGGGAGGATGAAATACAAAAGCATAAGGGTGTAAAGATATAAATTAAGGGAGATAAAGTAATAAAGGGAATGTAAATTGTAAACATGATACAATGAGAACACGTATATATCTAAAACAATATATAGGACAAAAATTGAAAACATATATATATATATATATATATATATATATATATATATATATATATATATATATATATATATATATATATATATATATATATATATATATATATACCATTGAAAAGATGAATCCAAGAGATTAGGAGAAATGCAAAGGGAATCAAGGGAAGGTTCGAGAAATAAAAGCAAACCATGCAAGTGCAAAAAAGGAAAGTGAACATGAGAGAAGAAAGCAAGATCGAAATGAAATGCAAGAGAGATAGAGAAAAAATGTGAGAGATAAAGGAATGAGTGATAAGATGCAAATGCCAAAGAGGGATAAAAGCCAAAGAAAGATAAGGCTAACTAAATATATACAATGAAGAGAACAAGCATATATCTAAAACAATATATAGATCAACAATTGAAAACAAATAAATATATATCCTTATATATGGAATTATACAAATAGAAAGATGAATCCAAAAGATTAAGAGAAATGAAAAGGGATAGAGAGAAGAAAAGAGACATAAAAACAAAACTTTGCATGTGCAAATAAGGGGAAAATGAACAAGAGAGAAGGAGGCAAGATCGACATAAAATGCAAGAGAGAAGAGAAAATGTGAGAGAAAAAGGAATGAGAGAAAAGATGCAGATGCCAAAGAGGGAAGAATGCCAAAGAAAGATAAGGCTAACTATATAAATATATATAGGATAAATGCATAGGAGAGGAAAGTGTAAAAGAGAAATCAATGCAAGTCAGATAGATAGAAAATGAAGAAGAGAGGTAGATGGAATGAGAGATAAGATGCAAGGGCAAGATAGAAATAAGATGCCAAAGTGCTCTCTCTCTCTCTCTCTCTCTCTCAGCCTCTTCAGGTTCCTTCTTAGTCTCAGCATCATCTGACTCATAAAAAGAGGTATTCAATTCCTCAAACAAACTAGCCCCTTCTCGACAATCCTCTACCTCCAGGGTGAGCTCCATCTTCTGAATCCCACCTCTTCTTGATGAAAAGAGTCATTGGGTTCCTCAATAATTTTGATTTTAGAGGTTTGAATACCTACAAGTCTATTGGAACTTCTAATGCTCGACTTCCTAGTAGTTATATCTCCAAACTTCACCTTCTTAATACCAGTGTCTTTGTTGGTCTCCTTCTCTATAAACTCAACATCAATGTCAACCATAGAAGACACCTTATCACCTTTGGATTTCCCTTTAGGACTAAACACCATTGTTTTGACAAACTTGCACTCCTCCTTATACTAAACTGGTTCAACCCTAGGATTCTTAGCCTTGGATTGCCTCATGGGATCCGTCGGGCTTCTCTTCACCAACGACTTCTTATTTTCATGGGATGGGGTCGAGCTATTTTTTAGATTACAAATCCCCACAACTGCCTCTTTCTAAGAAGATGAGCTAATGGTACAAGTAGAGGAATTAATAATGGAGGGATGAGAGGGCTTTAAACCATCTTCCTCTATTTGACCTTCGGTGACATCCTTGGCAGGGGAGTCTTTCACAGTAGACATTTGCTTTCTCTATTTAGAGTAGGGTGAGGGGGACCCAACAACAGCAGGGGACTTTTTACCCAAGGGGGCATTTGAGTTAACATGAAATATTTTTAGGTTATCTTTAGAGGAAGACCCTCCCTTAGCAGGTGAATATGGAACTTTTCCCTCCAAACCCTTCATAGGAGAATCCTCAACAAGGCAGGGTTTTATGGGTTTTGGGGGGCATAGGGCCAAATGGAAGTGATAAAGGCATAGGATTAAGCCTTGATGTAGGGGAACAACTATAACATTGGGGTTTTTAGCATAAGCATCCTTTGCATCTTTGACAGAGGACTCCAAAGATAACAAAAGGTAAAAAGGAAAACTAATAATCACCTTATGTCCAAAATGATTAAGGAGGGAAAAGTGATAATGGTACAAAAACATACCTTCTAAAGTGATATATTTCATCAACACAAAGCATACCTTGTACCAAGGAGAAACTAGCTTATCTCTTTTGAAACACCCTTACAACTTCACCGGAGTTTCACCCTCTTTGAAGAAAAGTGCCATATTGCCATTTGCTTGAACTTGATTCTGTTTCTTCAATTTCTTACCCTTACAGGACATATTGTGTATGGCGTGTATTACCTTTGTGTATTGTGTGTCTCTTATGTGTATTCCTTATATATGCTTGTAGTACTCTATGTATGTGTTAATTATGAACTATAATGTCTTGTGTGTTTGCAACCTTAGAATGCTAAGCTTGGGAGCTACTATGGTCCACAACTTGGCAGAATTCTTTGGATTCCATGTTTTCATCTGCCTTCTCCTTACTTTAGTGTGTGTTCGAACATAAGTTCATACCCATGCTAAAGTGGGGCCTAAATGTTAGAGAGTAAAATGTTTACCCTTGCTAATCAAGACCTATTTTGACACCTATTGGAGAAATAAATGATTAAATCTCGATCCCGATGAATAAAACTGAAAAAATAAACTTAGGACTAGACTAAGCCCACCTCAATTGGCATTCTTCAGAGTTTGTGGGGCTAAAAGACTAGGGCGCCTAGCGCCCTGGGCCCAGATGTTAGCCTCGGCCCTATTTTTGTAGTGTCGGCCTAGAACACCTCCTTGGCTTATCAATATCAACCCCATTTGGTTTTATTCATTGTTAGTAAGTGGGCATGCATATAAGGAGTTTTACTATTCATTTTACACCTAGAGAATCCTAGCTTGCTAAGAGAAGATTGGAATTGCTCATCTTATGCTTTGATGAGTCGATCTCCTATGCTCAAGTGTTCTTCATGGTTGGAATAACTCTTTGTGTGTATGTTATGATGCTTGTTTGTAGGTCTTGAAGGAAGTTCAAGCCTTCATCTTCTATCTCCTTGTTGATGCATGGACTTGAGTCACCTACTCCAACTAGGGTTTCACATCTTGTGACCTCACATCTAGAGGAATCAAACTACAAGAAGTGACAAGAAGAAAGAAGACTGACAAAGGAAGGAACATAGATATGAGGATCCTGCAAGACTCTAATTTGGGTCTAGGGTACCTAGCACCCTGGTACTTGTCTACTCCCGAACTCAGGTTCTGATTCTCCTTTGTTCCCTGATCTCTGTTATCATCTCAGAATTTTTATATTTGCTTCTGATAGTCGTTTATTAGTTAATCTTGCTCAATTACGGTTTTAGGTTTTAACCTAGTTTGCTTGGTTGAATTTGGTTGATTCTCCTTTATATAACAAAGGGACAAAACCCCTGTAGTTTGGCTCTCCTCACAAGGTAGAATCTAAGCTCAGTTTGTGTTCCAATGAGGGTTTGACCTAGTTTAACCTTTTAGGCTAAGTCTCCCTTTTCCATCTAACAACCTCAAAATTGACAGAGGAGTTTGAGGGAGGTTATTACGTACATGATCTTCAAAAGGACTTTCATCATGCATTTCATTAAGTGGATGAGGGTTTGGAGGTGGTACGCAGTTTGAATTTGCTAAAAATTAAAAGTTAATGAATCAACACAAATGCAAATCAAAATTATGTCATTTTAACTAAAATTGCTAAAAATTTGAATGAACTTACCTCTTCCATATCATGACAGCATGATTATTTCAATGAAATTTCTCTAATTCACCCAAATGCACATACATAATGACACATTCACATTCTTGAGAAGACGATAGATATGGGTCACAAATATTTTGTCTTTTATGTAGTTTAAAAAGTGCTCACATTTAGGCTTGGTAGTGATCAAAACTTAGGCTTGGCACTACCAAACCATAATGCAATCAACTGTTATAACATGAGCACATTATGGTTTTCATAATGTGACAACATTATTTATTATTTCAACTCAAAAACATTTTATGGCCACTTTTTGGCCCCCCATCTTTATGCACATGCCCTTGTTTCACCCAAAACCATTCATGCCACTTAAGCACCATGCAAGCTCCATAGTTTCAGGGGAAATTATTTTAGCCAAAAATATATTTGGTCAAAATAGTTTCAACCAAAACATCTAAGTTGACATAAAAGGCACCACAACTTTGAACTTTTACCCCAATAAAATGCTTATTTTTAGTGTTTTAACTTGTAATTTTTTAGACTTTCCTATTAGACTTTTTTTTTAATGTCTTGCAAGGAGATTACACTAGATGGAGTAGGGTGAGGGAGTAAGAATGGCTTCTGCACATCCTTCATTTACTTACAAATGTAGATTGGGAAATCTAAGAGATCAAGACTAAAGAGAGTTACCATGACCCCAGTTATTCCACCATCCAACATTGTCCTCTATGATGTCCCACCAAATTAGGATATAGAATATAACACTTTTTGGTTCCTATAGGTACAAGGTGAGTGGGTGATCACTTCTTTATGTGTACAATATTTTAGGAGTGCTTGTCACATTATGTGAATTATTTTTGAGTGATCTTAGCTCGATTGTAAGGTAGCAAATGGTTGTGTTGTGGTTTTTAGTGATTAGCCAAGATACAACAACTATAGTACGAAGTGGGAAATTTTTCTTCTAGATATTGAGAGAGAAGACATCCTGACAGTTTTGAAGTCCATTATGTGTATCCTTGCCACCAAGCTTACTAGCAATAAGAGGTCAATAGAATGTTGTACAATTGAGCTCTAATAGTTTGAGATAGTGAACATGATGTCTTATTATTACAACTAGGCCATAGACATCCTCATTCACACATACAAATCTTTTTACGGGATTGCACAAGTTGGGTCAAATTATTAGCCTCCCCTTAATGGTCATGGGATGGTTATTGGAGCATGTGGCTCTATATCAAAGAGGGTGGTATATTGATGATAGAGCAACCCTCAGAGTAGCTAGGTGGGGATGACTCCCCTACTTTAAAACCATTTTCATGAGAGGGGATGACTTGACTATAGATGATCACAAAGCCCTATACAAACATGGTGGTGTTATGGGAGGGAGAGGATATACATTTGATAGAATGTTAGACTACCCCTAACTAGTGGACAAATGAGGGAAAAAAGAGGAGCACATGGTTGGGAGGGTGCCATAGTAGTTAAGGTAGGCTTATGCTACATAATTTCCCTCAATAGCTCTTGTATATTAAGGATAGGGAGAGATTAGAGCTACTACTACTAGAAAATTGGAGTGGAATGAACAAACTCCTAGGGTCCCCATAATACATGTCAAGAGAGGTGGGACACAAGAAACAATAGGGGCATAGGGATAGGCTCATATAGGAGGACAAGGACAAGTATAGAGTCTAGTGTAGGTAGAATCATGACCACCTCCTCCTCCCCCTCCTCCATAGCAGAAGTAGATAGTGGTAGTAGAGGGGAAACAAGGGGAGGAGGACCATATGTCAAGCAAGGGATCAAATAGAGATGAGGCTAATGACCCCATCTACTAGGAGGGATATGCCTATGAGTTACTACTTTTGATCTTATTGTATTTTTCTTCTTAGCAACTTATAGTTTAAGGATTTGGTGTATCTAATTGTGTTTTTATAGGCATATGTGTGTGCAAGGACTATAAGCAAGTGGTCAATATACATCCACAACACATTCTTGGATATGTTGTCCCAAAAGGTGGAGAGGATGAGATATGAGCTTCTTGTGAAACCTTATTTACCCTTCCATGTTGGATAACACATGAATATGTTTGCACTATTGTGGCATGGGATGATGTGGGTTTGTGAGCTACATTCCAATGTCATCCACCTGAGAGAAAAGGTAGCCACACTCAAGAGCTTATAAAAACACAATGCTAGCTCAACACACAGAGGGAGTAGTAAGAGGGCACAATCACATAGGGTAGCCTAGGCCATTGGTCCTAGTCAAAGGAGAGAGACGAAAGGGAAATCGTCATGTAGCACTTGGAGATAGAATAGGATTCATATACCTTAAGTTTTGGTCTATGGACATTTATGATATCATAAAATCCTAAGTTCCTTAAGATTGACCTAATTTGTGTTAAAACCCATCAAAACTATGGCTTCTTGTTGCAAAATTTACAATTTTTACGCTGAAAGCCTTCCTATGTGAGCAACACATGATGAATTATATAGATGAAGGGCCTAGATTAAAAGGACTACCATGAAATTAATCTTGTCCATTGATTGTTTTTCAAAATGTCATAAATGATAAAAAACAAAAAAACTCCATTTACCTTCATCACTTTGATAATTGATAAATTGTTATTTTTTTATTTTATTTTTCTACTCACTGACTCCATCAAATTTGAATAAGACATAAAACAACACCTCATCTCTCTTCGTCCTCTGATTTGGTTGTGCCCTCAAAATACCCTTCACGTGACCCTTTCTCGATGTCGGCATGTGCTACGAGTTATCTACCCATGATTTGATATTTGCCAATGTTTGCCCCTATCATCTCGCAAGTAAACGAGATTTTTTTTATAGATCATTATCTCACCAAATGCATCTTCAAAGGAAAAATTCTTACCTCCTTCCATTTTCCTACTGCTGTGTGAAACCAAAAAATACTTTGGTGATTCTATTGAAAAAGGGTTTATTTATACCACAAAATTGGGTGATAGTTCCAACTACTATTCCAAACAACTTAGCTACCCCCATGTAAGATAGTATAATATTTTTTGGGTGTCTAAGTTACTAAGGGATTTTAGTTGGAGGACTTTGGTATATTGGTGTTGCTCATTCAAGATTGCAACAAGATTTATACTAGCAATTGGACCCATAGGTTCAATGGGTATTTATAAGGTAATTAGTTATAATTTATTTTTTATATTACATATTTTATTTCAAGTTTATCTTTCCAACAAATTAAAAGCTCTGAAATCACATTCATAATTTTTTTAAACCAAAGGAGGCATGACTAATATAGTTGTATAGTGGACAGACACACCAAAAGAATTATGTTAAAAGGGGAATTGAAGTAATATATAGTAATAATTGGGAATTACCAATGGTATTAAGAAGTAATATATAGTAATAATTAATGTATAATTCTTATTATTATTCAAATGTGTTAAAAACACTTCTTATTAATAACTTAATATTATTGCAATGAGTGTTTTTTTATCTAGTGATTACCAATCAAAACAAAGTATTATTTTAGATGTTGAACAAATTTTAATTTTTACTAGGTTTACGTGAAATTTTTTTTGGGATATATTATTTTGAGAAAAACAAACACACTAAAATCTAGTAAAAAAATTAGTTATTAAACAAATAATATTTATTTTAATGTTAAACAAATAATATATGAATTAGTAGAATTATCATGAAGTAGAGTTCCATTCAATATGTTGGAAGTATTTCTCTAATTTTTTTAATGTGATAGATATTATTAAAGTTCATATATCAAATACATTATAAAAATGATTATGAGCCATCTTAGCATGTATTTAATAGAAAAATATAGTTATGTCTAGATATAAGTTGTAGAACATAAATCTATTGTACCCTCACATAATTATTTTTAAAATAATTATATGATTAAATATGCATTTGTTTCTATGGGGATTATATAAAAAACAATAAGAGATTCAATTAATTTACTACATATATACAATATAGACAAGTTACTTAAAAGGTGAATTATAATTTTTAAAATTATTATGCCAAGAGGGGTTTACACTCACCTAAATGCCAAAAAATTGTAAGCATACTGTAGATATATTTTTTTAAATATAAATATACTAGTATTTTTTAAATGATCTATAGGGTTAAGTGATAATTTTTAAAAATATTTACTAATAAGGAATTGACATGATAATAATTTTACTCAACTATGTTTGTTCATCTCAATATGTAATACATATAAAAAGAAATTTGATAATATAAGTGAAAAAAGACAATAGTTAATGTGATGAAATTTCAATAAGAATTAATAAAATAATTTAGTATAATAAAAAAAATCTAACAGAGAAAATTTTCAGCCTGCCCATTAAACCTATGGATCCAATTGCTAGTATTAATTTTAATTGTTTATATAACTATACATATATGTAGCTTTCATAATTAATTTTTAATCTTAAAATCTTTATTTATATAAATTTATTTCTATTTTTATTTTTTATTGTTTATATTATAGTATAATCTTTGGCTAAACTTCTTAGGAGTCATTTTGGCTGGCTCATTTTATTGTAAAAAACTTTCATCCGGCCGGCGGAAACTTCCATGAAAACTTCTTGAGAATTTTATCTTTTAAGCTTCAATTGATTGAATTGAAAAATACAATTCGGACTTTTGAATGCTTTTTTGAGACGTAACTCGGCGGGATAGTTTTAAGATTAATAAAATAGTTTTTAAAAGTGTAGAGCAATGAATCTGACCGACTCCATTTAAAAGCAGCGTATTTAATGCTGTGTACGCTTTGAATGTTCAATAAAGTTGTGTCCAGAGATGATGAAGTGACAGTTGACGTAAATTTTTGACGTGGGCAAAGGGAACAAAACGTGCATGATGTACATATTCATCACACACCGCAAAAGCCAAAAATAAATAAAGAAAAAAACAAGAGCAAGTTGAGATCTTCGAGTCTTAAAAAATAGCTCTTCCACGTTCAAAATGGATTTGGACATTTCAGTCACGCACGCTCCCCCCAAAACTTTCACATTGAATAGGCTGGAATTTTGAATTGGGATAGGAGGCCAACGGAATAATTTAGGTTATAAATTAGCCTTCCAACAATCTCATTTTGGCCATCGGAAATCATAACCAAAAGAATTGTTATTGAGGAGCATGGAACTTCACAGCATTCGCCAGCATTTGCTGGGGGATGATCAGGATACTTTCTCATTTACTCATTTTCATAATATGGTGGATCTCAATTTTGGTTCAGAGACAGCCAGTAATTATAATAGGAATGAGAGAGAGAATGAAATAGTATACAGCTCTCTCCTTAGAGAGGAGGAGGGGAATTCGTTGGACGAAACAATTACTAATGTTGCAAAAAAAGTTAAGTCCAAGCAGACGTTTCCATCTGTTGTTGTGTCGGTTCCTCCACCGCCTGGTATGCAGAAAGAAGCTCCTCCTGCATGGGGTTGTAAGGAAATTGTATATCCCTGTTTGGGTAGCGGGGCGGGGGATAAACTTCCTCTGAATGAAAATGACTCAGATGATATGCTGCTCTATAACCTGCTCAAAGAAAGTGCAAACAATGGCTGGCTTCCTCTTACACCGCAGCCTGCAACTCATAATCATAATCATAATCCGAAGCATGTGAAAGAGATGGCGGTTTCTTCAGAGAGGAGGCCGAGGCCACACTATAGGGGAGTGAGGCAGCGGCCCTGGGGGAAATTCGCAGCAGAAATACGAGATCCTGCTAAGCAAGGGGCCCGAGTATGGCTGGGCACCTTCACCACGGCGGAGGCCGCAGCGCTCGCATATGACCGTGCTGCTTTCAGAATGCGGGGATCAAAAGCGCTGCTCAACTTTCCCCTCCTCCACGCGGGCACTGACATGAAAGTAGATGCTCTGGCAGTGCCCGCGCAGTCGAAGAAGAGGAGGAGAGAAGAGGTGGCAGAGGGGCCCCCTCAAGTGGAGGACTCTCTGTCTCAGTTCATGAGGCCCATTGTTGGAGTATGACTAGCCCTAGATTGTGTGAATATATGGTGTTTCCATATGTAATTTTTTTTTTTTTGAATTCAATTGTGTAAAATTTATTTGATCATTGCCGTTTGGGATCATACTACATGATCCATCATTAGGATGAAGAATGATTGGACACAAATTCTCTCATCTTTCTTTTGAACATTTTTTTTTCTGAATTCAATTGTGTAAAATTTATTTGATCATGGACGTTTGAGATCATACTACATGATCCATCATTAGGATGAAGAATGATTGAACACAAATTCTCTCTTCTTTACGTTGAACATTTTTTTTTATGAATTCAATTGTGTAAAATTTATTTGACTTCTCTTTAGTAAATAAAAACAAATATTGTGAACTTTTTGTTGGCCATGGTGGAATAGTTGGGGGAGAAGACTCAATAGTTGAATACTTTACATTTCAATAATTGTGTCTGTGTTTTGTTATAATATGATTTATGTTGGTGTTTTGTTATAATATGATTTATTAATAAAATATATTGTTTTTATTGTTTAAATATGAAAATATCAATAGATAAATAATAAAGTGTTGTTCACTTCTATTTAATTAGTAGTTTTAGTTTAATTTGACATATGTTATTAATATACAAAATATGTACAACTATTCATCATCTCTTATTAAAAGGTATAAGTAATAGTGGTTAAAATTTAATTTTGACATAAGATATAAGTCAATCTAATTCATTGCACATAAAAATTACATGTTAAACTATTATGCTATTAAAATAAAATATTATGTCATTGCCATCAAATTGAGTAGTTGGAGTTTGTCTATGCCAAAATCTAGTGTATAAATTTTTATCATAAACCAAATATAAATTTGTTTTTTAACAAACAATATATGTTCTTAGCCTATCATATGTAAAACCCTAAGTTTTAATAACCGACTCCTCCTCTTTCAAGGAATATACTATTAATTTTCTTTTTGGAGACCTCAACTGCAAATACCTACAATGCAATTTAAAGATGTGAAGCTCGCCATTTGCTACATAAAATCGCATTTATTTCAAATTTCAAACATAAAATATAAATATTAATACAGATTTCATATGCGAGCACCTCTATAAAATTTTAAATGGTCTCCGTATTAACATATGACATATAGTCAATTTAAATAGGCTATTGAAGACAAAGATTAAAGCCATGTGAGTCTCACTATATTCAACATTGCTTCATGGCACCATTGGAGAACTCTTTTCCTTCAAGCTCATAGAGAACCAAAAGATATTGTCCACACTGTATTCCATGGAGTTTTCAAATTGTTTGGAATGGGCTAAGTGCTATAGGAGTGGCAACATTCATGGAAGTAACTTTCACTTTATGCAAAATCAACTACAAATTATTTGTATCATCTTTCAATTTTGACACTTGTTTTCCCTTATTTTATTTCATTCTTCTACTTTCTTAAGTCCTTCGCTACTTTCTTAAATCTTTTGGAAACATATCACGATATGCATAGACACCATTGTTGAGTCAAGCTATGAGATTAATTTTGAAACACTTCATTGCCCAATAGCGTGTTTGGCCACCTTTAACACTTGTCCTTTCACTTCTTCTACCACTCTATCTACTATGCTCTTCAAAAGAATGTGCACCATTACCAATGACCATCTCTATGTTTATGAAGGCCACATACAAGCGAGTTATTTGATTCTCCTAATCATGTTAACATAATATATTACATTGTTTATTTTCTTATTACGTAACCATGTAGTTACATTGGTTCTGCTATAGTTGGTTCTGTTATACCAACTACCTTAACAGTTTTAGCAACTGTTATATAGTATATATTCACCTATTGTAATGCCTTTTATCATCGAATACATCTCTTCTTCTTCTGGTTTACCATTAAATGGTATCAGAGCCAGCGCGATGTGAGGTGTGGAAGAAGTCACAGTGACCAGGAGTTCTGTTAAGTGGCAAAGATGTTGGAGTCTTCAAAACAGTGATGGAGTCTTCAAAACCAGCGATGCAGTGCTGCTAACGCTATCGGCCAAATAGTAGGAGGAAGACAGTGTTGGAAGTAGTTTGCAGGCCCACAGTGTAGGGAGGAAAGAAAAACCATTGGAGGAAAGCAAAAAGCCATGGTGCAGTAAAGAGTGGATCAGCCGTTGGCAGTACAGAGAGGATTTTTTTTGGCAGTCATTTGCAAAGACGCTCTTTGCTATAGAGATTCTTCTCTGGTTTGTTATTTCTCCATTTTTCGGCATCTGTTGCACCCTTCATGAGTCACTCAAGTTGGGAAAGACATAGTCTACGAAACGTGGATGTCCCCCGCACCAGATACTAGCAGTGTGGCCAGTAATCATGCAAATGAGCCACCTCGAGGCGGGTGTGCTGTTTCAGAAAGCTCAGGCTTCTATTTTGCCCTTCTAGATGCCCTGCAAAACACTGGTAATCTTCAATTCAATGAATTGTTTAGGCAAGGATTGCTAGATTACTTTCTATTTGATGTACAATGTCAAGCAAGGAAGATTAGAGAAAAACTTGATGAGGGTTATGATGCTGATGACGAAGATGAGGTAGAATGCACTCCCAAGCATCCCTGTCTCACAGCGCAGGCCTATCGTGCTCATCTCTGTGCCACAATTTATTCTTGAAAGTGAATGTATTGTCAAATAAAATAATAATAAATTTGTTGTCTGGACTAGTTTTTTCTATTTGTGGTGAACAATGTCAGCCCCGAAATTGCTTCTTTCTGATGCTCAACTTTTGAAAGGGCCAAATTATGCCGCATGGAAGACAAAGATGCGGACAATTCTCATTTTTGAGGAGCTATGGGGAATTGTCATTGGTGATATAACCAGACCGGAAGATCCAGATGAAAGGCAAAAGTTTGACAAGGCTGATGCCAAAGCATTGATGTTGATAACACTCAGCATCACCGATGAAGTTCAACCTCACATTCAGGATGCGGAAACATCAAAGGTGGCATGAGATTCTCTCTCCACAATCTACCAAGTGAAGAACCATACAAAGATCCTCCATCTATAGTCCAAGCTACATACACTCAGTATGCAAGCTAGTGAGAAAGTTGAGGAATTCTTACGACGGGTATTTAAACTATGAGTTGAGCTTGTTGCACTTGGAGAAAAGGTGGAGGACAAACTACTTGTCCCAATTACACTGAGAGCACTGCCATCTCAGTTCAAAATCTTTGGCACCACGCTAAACGTCACCAAGAAAAATGTGTCATTTGACGAATTGGTGAATTTTTTGCAGTAGGAAGAAGCCATTCAATCTATCCAAGGTGAACTTAAAGACAAGGCCCTAATCTCCAAACAATCAAAAGGTTAGAAGTTTCACGGAAAGAAGCTACAGAAACAATAAGAGCATCAACAGTCGAAGCCTCCAAAGGCAAACCAATGGTGTCATATATGCAACAGGAACAATCATGACACTATCAACTGTTGGTACAATGCCTTAACACAAGGCAATTCAAGTAAAGAAGGCTTTTCTGGTTGTAGTGATACTCAGTCATCCAAATGTCATCATCATCGTAGAAGGCACAAAGGCAATGTAGCGGCCCAACAAGATGATGCATCAGAAGAAGATGAACCAGAAGCAACCAACTGCGACACTCATCACAATCTAGTCCTTGTCTCCCAAACCTCGCAGCCCACGAGGGATATTTGGTTGATAGACTTAGGTGCTAGAAAGCATATGATAGGCAATCACGAGCTGTTCGATGCACTGACAGAACAATCTACTGGAGATAGAGTTTGAATTGCTGACAACAAGGAGTATGTTGCAGAGGGTATAGGCAAGGTCATCATTCCTCTTGGGACAAGCCATTGTACCCTCACCAAGGTGTTGTATGTTCCTGGTTTGACATCAAATTTACTCTCTGTCAGTCAGCTTCTGAACCACAAACTGAAAGTTGAGTTCCAAGTGAAGGACGGGGTCAAGACCTGTCTAATCTCAAGAGAAGGTATGATACTTTCTAGAGCATTTATAAAGGATAGACTGTTTGCATTAGTTGATGTCTCCTCCCCTACAGTAGCTCTATCAGCTTCAACAATAGAATCTACGGGACTCTGGCACTATGGCTATGGGCACCTTTCAGTCAGCTCCTTGCATTAGCTCAGCTCCAAACAAATGGTAAGAGGACTTCCTCCAATTTCAAATTCATTGCCTATATGTCCTAGATGTCTTGCAGGTAAACAACACTGGGATCCGTTTGAGGCTAGTAGCTTCCATGCTAAACATCGCCTTGAGTTGGTACATACCGATCTGTGCGGACCCATGCCTGCTTCCTTTTTAGGACATAAGTACTTCCAATTATTCATGGATGACTTCTCTTGAAAAACCTAGGTGTACTTTCTCAAGAAGAAAGATGAAGCCTTTGCCAACTTTCAAGACTTTCACAAGCAAGTTGTCAAAGAAGCAGGCCAATCTCTTCTTGTCCTCTGCTCAGATTGAGGGGGGGAATTCACCTTCAAGGAGTTCTTGGCATACCTAAAGCATCATGGCATCAAGAAACACCTAACTGCTCCCTATACACCCCAACAAAATGGAGTTGTAGAATGTCGCAATCGAACTGTCATGGAGATGGCTCGATGCATGCTCTCCATAGCCAAGTTGGAGGAAATATTTTGGGCAGAAGCAGTGTGGACAGCTGTATACCTCATCAACAGGGCACCAACAAAGATCCTACAACACAAGCCACCAGAAGAGGTATGGACTGGACAAAAGCCTTCAATTTCTCATCTAAGGTTGTTTGGTTGCACAACCTACATGCATGTCCTTGACAATAAGAGAAAGAAGACTGATCCTAAAACACTCTAGTGTATATTGTTGGGATAGAGTATTACATCAAAAGCATATCGTCTCATAGATCCTGAGACAAAGAAGATACATGAGAGTCAAGATGTGGTATGTGATGAATCATCATTCGATTCCTTATCACAAAAAGAAGAGAAACAACCTCCTAATTCTCATAAATTACTCTCACAATTAGATGATGAGCATGTGGAAGACTCTCACAGAGAAAGGGAACTATAAGGAGAGTTGTATGTTGATTTGGGCCCTCTAGAAAACATTACACACCAGGAGCAGCATAGTCAACCTCCAAGGTGGGTCCAAAGTACAATCAGGGACTCTAATCTGCACACTCTTCCAAACACTTCATCAGAACCAAGAGTCAAACAAGAAATGAAGTGAATCTTGCGCTCATGAGTACTGTTGTTGACAGCACTAAACCTGACACAGTTTGAGAGGCATTAAGCCAACCTTAGTGGAAGAAGGCTATGGATGCAGAGTATAATTCTATAATGCAAAATCATACTTGGGAACTTGTCGATCTACCTGAAAGGAAGAAACCCATTGGCTACAAATGGATCTTCAAAACAAAGTACAAGGCAGATGGATCTATTGACAAGTACAAAGCATGACTTGTAGCAAAGGGATATGCTCAACAAGAGGGCATTGATTATGAAGAGACCTTTGCACCCACTATGAAGATCAAAACTATCAGAATGGTCTGTGCATTGGCAGCACAGAAGGGATGGAAGCTTCAACAGATGGATGTCAAGAGTGCTTTCTTAAACAGTGATCTCAAAGAAGAAGTGTACATGACCCAGCCAGAAGGGTTTGTTGATGAACATCATTCACACAAGGTATGTCATCTTATCAAATCACTTTATGGCCTTAAGCAAGCTCCTAGGGCATGGTACATTAAGATTGATGGTCACCTATTGCAACATGGATTCACCCGTAGCCCCTCAGATCCTAATTTGTATATCAAGAAGGTAGGCACAAAGATTGTCATTCTGGTTTTGTATGTGGACGATCTTATTCTCACTGGCAGCTCAGACAGTCTCATTGATGATGTAAAGAATGATCTCAAGAACTCCTTCGACTTGATAGATTTGGGGCTACTTCATTATTGTCTTGGCTTGGAGATATGGCAGAAGAATAACCACATATTCATCTCCCAAATGAAATATGCCAAGACACTCTTGGAAAAGTATGGAATGGTCAACTATAAGCCTATTTCCACTCCAATGGAGAAAGGTTTGCAAGTATCCTGTTTCCAGGATTCACCTCAAGTAGATGTCACTCTCTATAGGCAGCTGGTTGGGAGCCTTATCTACTTAACCTACACTAGACTAGACTTGTGTTTTGCTGTCAGCTATCTCTCTAGATTCATGTAGGAACCAAAGAAGTGTCATTGGGTTGCAGCAAAGCATGTGTTGAGATATATCCGAGGCACAGTTGATTATGGTCTGGAATATAAGAAGAATAACCAGTTCTTCTTACAGGGATATACAGACTCAGATTATGCAGGATCTATAGATGACAGGAAATCCACCTCAGGTTATGTTTTTCATCTCAGATCTGGGCCAATTTCATGGGTTAGTAAGAAGCAAACTGTTGTTGCTCTTTCATCCACTGAGGCTGAATATTGTATCGCACGAGGAGCTATGTGTGAAGCGATTTGGTTACGTCGCATTCTGGCAGATATGGACATTCTTGAAGAGAAGTCACTAGTTCTCTATTGTGACAATCAGGGTGTGTTAAAACTTGTGAAGAATCCAGCTTTCCATGAGCGTACTAAGCATATTGAGGTTGAGTGTCAGTACATTCGGGACCAAGTTTTGAACCACCACATCTAGCTCCAATACTACCCTACAGACTCTCAAATAGTAGATATGTTCACCAAATCTCTTGGTAGGATCAAATTTGAACTGTTTAGGGGGTACATTTGTAAAAACAATGCAATAAGGGGGTGAATGTTAACATAATATATTACATTGCTTATTTGCTTATTACGTAACCATGTAGTTACGTTGGTTCTTCTATAGTTGGTTCTATTATACATATTACCTTAACAGTTTTAGCAACTATTACATAGTATATATTCACCTATTGTAATGCCCTTTATCATCGAATACATCTCTTCTTCTTCTGGTTTACCATTAAATCATTAGGGTTGATATTTATGCAATCATGTTGCCAAACTCGCAAATGGTTGTAGGTTGTCTCGATGTCAATTCACATTGCATTTCCCTCTATTTTGCATATGTACTTCAAACTGTAGATAGACTAACTATAGATGAAAAAAATATGGTCACTAAAATTCATTCATGTGGCTCATGGTGGGCAAATTAGCATATGCCATGGGGGTGAGCAAGCAATTTTAGGGTTATTTGGAGGCTAACATTTGAATTTAGGGAAAATAATTTTATTTAAGATTAGGGAAGACTTTTCTTAGGTTTAGAATGAGTGCAAGATTAGATGGACCAAACAATACCCTTAAGTGGCAATGAAACTGCTAAAAATAGACTTAAATAACTTCATACACAATCTAAAAATAAGGAAGTAATTAAAATTGTACAAAATTGAATGTAGTTTATGAGCTACTACCATTTTTAAAAAAAATTAAAATTAATTTGGTGAAAATTGAATATTTCAATGAGGCACTACTATTTTTTTTAGAAAAATGTAAAAAACAAGTGTCATTTCCGCTAACCTAAGTATAATCAAAAGAAAATATTTTTCCTCCAAGATTTGGATTTAAGTAAAGGACACGTGAGTGGATGTGACACATCTTTTTTTTTTTAATAAATAAATAGTTATTTATAAATTTTTTACTATGAGTTTTTAAAAGTATTAAAAATTAATTTTCCGGCCAACCTAACTTTGTCAAAAAAAATGAAATTTAAGAATTATTTTTTTAGCCAATAAATCCTAGAATGTGACACATTTTTTGGATTTAAAAAGTGATAAATAGTTTGAAAGTTATGAATGTTTTTCAATATGTATCTCTTAGAAAATCAGACATAGGATATGTAGAAAATTAATAATAATTACCTATTAAAATTATAACAAGGCATATATTATATTTTTAGAATCTTGATAGTTTCTTTTACAAATTATTTTTTAATTAAATTTCTTTACAAAAAAGTCTATCAGGTTCAAGGATGAAGTCATGGAAAATTGCAGGATAACACTAAACTAGTATATTTATATTTAGAAAAATATATCTACAATATGCTGAGAGATATCTTCCAACATAATAAAGTTTCATTGCATAACTGCCCAAGTTTTTCTATTTTTCTATCCATTTGGCTTCCATGAATTTATTTATTTTTTGTTTAACGTGATAAAGATTTCAGTCCATAACTACCCAAGTTTTTCTATTTTTCTATCCATTTGGCTTCCATGAAATTATTTATTTACACATTTTATGAATTTTGTTTACATGGAATCTGAATCTTAATTGTTTATGGGAATCTGAATCATTCAGCCCTTGCTGTGAGTGTAGAACACCTCTCAGCGTAATGAGTGGTTTTGAAGTTTCTTTGGCAAGTTTTAAGACTCCCACTTGCCTAAATTTAAGGTAATCCCCATACAATTTTGAAGGTAATCCAAATTTGAGCTATAAATATTATAACTTTTCCCATCCAAATCTAAATATAATTCTAAATGTTAGCACTTTTTCATTGGACAAGTTTTTTTGTCATTGCCACTATTTGGCCCATCATGATCTTGCACTCACCCTTTAGGGTTCTATTTTAACAAAATTGCATTATTAAAATAATTTGTTAAGGTCCATAGAGTTTATCCTATAGTATTAAATTGTTTAATTTGTTACTTTTGTGTGCACATTATTAGGTGTTGGATATTTTTAAAAATTTGATTTTAAATAAACAATTTCAGTGTCTGTATAGATAATATTAAGGGGAAAAATGTTTAGTTATTGTTATAAATAATTTCAAAGACTAGGTGTCACAATTGTCTCATAGGTTAGGGGTCTAAAAACATTATTTTGACACCTTTTACAAACAAGTATATTTGATAATGTGGCCCTAAAAACTTAGATTTAAGTAGTGAACTTGCCACGTAAGTTACTATAAAAATTTGAGATTACTTTGACATTGCCACATATGATATTGAGAGGCACGAAGTTAGGATGCACAACTATTGGGTCTTTTCCACTGGCGTTTAGATTGTGAAATTGGAATAGTGTTGGTAATTTTTTATTTGGTGTAGTAATAGTTACAAGATCATCAACTTGGCCACAAATTTATTAGGAGATGGACAACTATTCAATGTGTAAGACATTTCTTTTATTATTGAATCACTACTCATAAATGGATAGGATACAAGGATGAATAATAGGTTATATAATTTGTGTGACAATAATTTCATAGCAAAATAAATTACCATGAATATCATATTTGGGGTGTTTTTAAAAAACTCATTGATTTCATCTTATTATTTGTAGGGATTAATTGATGAGATATTTTAATTACTTGGTAATTTAAAAAAATTATTGTGTCTTTAAGTTACCCTTTTTTAAGAGGGGGTGGGGTGCTTTGATATAGATTTATATTTACAAGTAATGAACTTTTGTTCAATGAAATATTATTCTAGTATTATGTGGTTCTTAATTTATTGATGAAGTTGAATGGTTCACAAAAATATCACTATAGTTAAGTCTTGTTGAGTTCAAAAGAGTGTCATCAATGAAGTGGAGAATTAGAGAAAATAAGGTGTACATGTTTATTAAGATGCTTTTTTTTTCTAAATACTACTATTTCATCGACGTGCTTATTTAACATTTTTTTTCTAAATATTATAATAATGTCAAAAATAAAATATTATTTGCGATGCATTCTGCTACTCCACATGAATATGTGCCTACTTTGGTGTGCCCTAATTAAGTCAAAAATCAACCTTCAAGTTCTCCTGTTACTAAGGATTATTGATTATCCTCTAATAGAAGTAACTCTCACTATGTATCTACATATTTACTTAATAATAAGAATAAATATATTGGTATGCCCCTTACTCTGGTGTTGTGCATAGATGGAAAACTTTTTTTTTTAATTATAGGTGGATGTTCTAGTTTTCTTTCAAACTATTCTATGAAGGAGAAGGGCTTTAGAGGATCCAACACCGTGGATATTTCTAGCTCTTACGACCCTCATTCAAGACCTAATTTAATTATTTACTTACTCTTTTCTCTCCATGGCTCCAATGATCTTCTTAGAAAAGTTTCAAAAAGGTGCTTATCAAGGATAAATTTAAGGAACCCCCCCAAAAAAACCTATTAAATATTTGGACTATTTTTGAAAAAAATATTAATTTTCCTGGTGAATCTATGCACATTATTAGAAATTTTTATAAAATCCTAGCGAATTATAGCAAATGATAGACAAAAAAATTAATTACAATGGTGAATCCTTCCTTTAAAATTTTATATAGTGGGTTGGCACAATCCCCCCATATATTCCTTTATTTTTTTATAATTCTAAAGCAGGGGCTTAGGGGCGGTAGCCACTGATGGGGTCAAAGGGTAGTGCCCCTTGTGGGGGTCGAGGGGGTAGAGCCCCCTCATTGGGTTTGGGGATAGTAGCCCCGACACACTCCTACTATGATACAGGAAGGGTTGAGGGGTAGAGCCCCTCTCCACCAAGCACAAATCCATTATTGAGAAGGCATTAGAACACATAAAAATTAAATATTTTAAAAATCACACTTTAAAAACAAAATAAATGAAAGGTTGAATTTGTACATTTTATGTACTACTAATCAAATAGTTGTAATTAATTTCTATGTGTCCTTTAAGCATTTATCTTTTAAAGGCATGTTGAGCCCAAACTTGATTTTGGGCCGTGGGATTAGGATCTAATCCCATGGCCCAAAAGCAATTCCAGGCTCCTTTAAGCACTATAGGGGAGTGAGGCAACGGCCGTGGGGGAAATTTGCAGCAGAAATATGAGATCCTGCTAAGCAAGGGGCTCAAGTATGGCTGGGCACCTTCACCACTACAAAGGCCATGACGCTCGCATATGACTGTGCTGCTTTCAGAATGCGGGGATCGAAAGCGCTGCTCAACTTTCCCCTCCTCCATGTGACCAGTGACATGAGAGTAGATGCTTTGGCAGTGCCTACGTAGTCAAAGAAGAGGAGGAGAGAAGAGGTAGCAGCGGGCCCCCCTCAAGTGGGGGACTCTCTATCTCAGTTCATGAGGCCCATGGTTGGAGTATGACAAGCCTAGCTAGATTGTGTGAACATATGGTGTTTCCACATTTATGAATATATAATTTTTTTCTTTAGATTCAATTGTGTAAAATTTATTTGATCATGAACATTTGGGATGATCCATCATTAGGATGAAGAATGATTAGATACAAATTCTCTCTTTCCTTTGAACAACTTATCTTTAGTAAATAAAAATAAATATTGCAAACTTTTTGTTGACCATGGTGGAAAAGTTGGGCGAGAAGACTCAATAGTTGACTACTTTATGTTTCAATAATTGTGTCGGTGTTTTGTTATAATATGATTTATTAATAAAATATATTGTTTTTATTGTTCAAATATAAAAATATCACTAAATAAATAATAAAGTGTCATTCACTACTATTTAATTAGTAGTTTTAGTTTAATTTGACATATGTTATTAATGTTGGAAGTAATGTTTATTTGATTACATCATGAAGTAGGTATGTCATTAATTGCTGAGTTATTCAGTAGTGTAACCCCCAGATTTCTTTCAAGACTTCCAGATAATTCTCATACCGACCTTCAATGAAGAAACTTCTAGATAATTCTCATACCGACCTCCAGTTCACTAAATGTATCTTCTAGAGATATCCAAAGAGATCTATAAATACATCACTCTCCCTTTTGGTATCCAAGCAAGTGTATAACAACATACTGTTGTATAATTCTATGCAAGTAATATATTTTTCATTTGTGTTAAGTTGCTCTGTTTAATTTTTACTATGCAGTCCCTTTGCTTTGTTTCTTTTTACTAAAGTTTTGTCTATTCAATATGCTATCAGAGCTTCTTTAAATCTTGGACAGCATCTATGATTCTGTAGAGTGTATTTTTTTTTAACCTTGCACGTTGCAATTTGGTTGAAAGCAGCATTAAGAATTTTTTGTGGCAAGTGAACAATACTGCAGCAAAGGAAAGAATTTCTACACAAAAAAATTCGTTAGAAATTTTCAATCTTTTAATCTGGGTGTTAAAGATTTTGAAATCTCTTTCTTTCTCATCCAAAAAGGAGGGAATTTGACATAATGGATTCTCTTGGGATTTCTTTGCCCATAGTTAAATTAAATGGAAAAAAATTATTATGATTGGGTATCTCATATAGAAATTGCCCTAACTCTTTAAAATTGGCATGTGGAAGACTCTCACAGAGAAAGTGACTACAAGGAGAGTTGTGTGTTGATTTGGGCCCTTTAGAAAACATTACGTACCAGCAGTAGCATAGTCAACCTCCAAATTGGGTCCAAATTACAATCAGGGACTCTAACCTGCACATTCTTCCAAACACTTCGTTAGGAATCAGAACTAGGAGTCAGACAAGAAATGAAGTGAATCTTGCACTCATGAGTATTGTTGTTGACAGCACTGAACCTGACATAGTTTGAGAGGCATTAAGCCAACCTCAGTGGAAGAAGGCTATGGATGTAGAGTATAATTCTCTGATGTAAAATCGTACTTGGGAACTTGTCGATCCGCCTAAAGGGAAGAAACCCATTGGCTGCAAATGGATCTTCAAAATAAAGTACAAGGTAGATGGATCTATCGACAAGTACAAAACATGACTTGTAGCAAAGGGATATGCTCAATAGGGGGCATTGATTATGAAGAGACCTTTGCACCCACTGCAAAGATCAAAACTATCAGAATGGAAGTCCTAGGTTCGAGTCCTAGCTGGTCCATGTCTCAACATGGTATTAGAGCCAGGCCTAGGCTAGGAGCCCCAAGCACATGAGAGGTGTGGCTTAAGGGGGGTGTTGGTGTTAGAAATAAGCCACACCTAGACCGACGATGGATTGGTCCAAGAGGGGCTAGTATCTCAGTGGTAGAGCACTCCAACAATGAATGGAAGGTCCTAGGTTTGAGTCCTAGCTGGTCCATGTCTCAACAACTCTTACCACAGAGTTATATAATATGAAATTGTCAAGTTCACAAGAATTAGTCCCTCATCTAAGTAAATTAAAGGAAAAGAAAAATGAACTTGCTTCTCTTGGAAAGGATATAGGTGATACAGATTTTGTGCAAATAATATTACAAAGTCTTCCATAATCTTATCAATCATTCATAAGGGGACTAGATACTGCAGATAAATTAAAAAGTATTAAATCTGAAGAGTTATGTGCTAAGCTAGTGCAAGAAGAAAAATGTCAAATTAAAGAAAGAGAATCATTAAATGGTGAGTCTCAAGCATTTATAATGAAGGAAAAATAAAATTACAAAAAGTCACAAGATGATCATTCTAGAGAAAGGAATTAGAAGTATGAAAATTAAAATGTTTCATCTAAGGATTATAATAAAAGCAAATGAAAATGTAATTATTGTGGGAAAATGGGTCATAAGGCAAATGAATGTTACAAGAGAAATAGATGTATAGAAAAGAAGACAAACAAGTTTGCAAAATCTTTTGATTCTAACAGAAATGCTTTTTGTGTTGCACTTAAATAAAACATTTCTTTTAAGGATGGTTGGGCTATTAATTATGGTGCCACACAACATATGTCTCACAACAAGAAACAATTTGAATCAATAAGTGAAAGCAATATAGAGAAGATATATTTGGGAAATAATAGTGCTTTAGAAGTCAAAGGGATAGGAAATGTTAAAGTTGATAATGGCATGTTTAAAAATGTGAAGCTAGTCCCTGACTTGGCGACAAATCTTCTTTTTATATCTCAAATTGTAAGTCAAGGATATAAAATAGAGTTCTACAATGACAAATGTTTAATCAAGGATGTAAACAATAATTATGGAGTGATTACAATTGGTAAAATGGAGAATGGATTAAATATAAATTTCAAGAATTTCTTTCTAAAGGTGGAGATGAGAATATGTGTGCTATTGCCAAATATGATGATATGAGCAGGTTATGGCATGAGTGTATGGGACATAGCAACTATCAAAGTCTCAAACTTATGGAGAAACTATATATGGTGCATGGGCTTCCAAAAATCTCATCAAGACACAAGGTATGTGAAGGATGTGCAATGGGAAAGCAACATGTTGAAAGTTTTCCACAAGGTAAATCATGGAGAGTAAAAACTCCTTTACATTTATTTCATAGTGATGTAATGGGTCCTTTTAGAACACCATCACTTGCAGGATCAAGGTATGCCCTCACCCTTATTGATGATTATACTAGAATAAATTGGGTATATTTTCTAAAAAGGAAGGATGAAGTGTTTGATAAGTTTAAAGAGTTTAAGGCATTAACTAAAAATCAAAGTGGAAGATCCTTAAAGATAATAAGAATAGATATAGGAATAGAATATATGAAGCTTTCTTAGATTTTTGTAAACAACATGGTATAAAGAAGGAATCAACTGTCTCCTACTCACCCCAACAAAATGGAGTTGCAAAAAGAAAAAATAGAACTATAATAGAAATGGCTAGATGCATGCTTCATTCTAGAAATATAGAAGCTAAATTTTGGGCTGAAGCAATTTATACTGCAGTTTATATTTTGAATAGAACACCTACTAAGGCAATTTTGAACATAACACTAGAAGAGGCATGGAGTAGTAGAAAGCCTACAATATCTCAATTTAGAGTCTTTGGTTGTAATTCATATGCTCACATTCCTGATGAAAGAAGGAGCAAGTTAGAAAGAAAGATTGAAAAGTACATAATGGTGGGATATAGTGAGGAATCAAAAGGATATAGGTTATATAATCCTAAAACAAGTGAAATTCATATCAAAAGGAATGTATGGTTTGATGAAAATATTGAAAGAGATAATTCTCCTACATTATCCTCCTTTCCAATTTTGATTGAAGAAGAAAAATCTACTAATGATCCAAATCAAAATGTGCCATCCTTTACAGGAGGAGAAGCGACTCAAGTTGAAGAATCATGTGAAAGTGATGATGAAAACACAATGAAGACTAGAAGCATTCAAGAAATATACCAAGAAGGTCCTAAGAATTTTTTTGCTAATTATGCTCTTATGGCTAAGGTGATGTAGGTTGACACTCCAAATACATATGAAGAAGCAAAAGGAAAAGAAGAATGGGAAGCAGCTATGCAAGATGAGTACAACTCTTTGATGAAAAATAAAACATGGGAATTGACAACACTTCCAAAGGGAAAAAATGTGGTTGGTTGCAAGTGGACCTATAGAATGAAGTTCACATCAAATGGAGCTATTGAGAAACACAAAGCAAGGCTAGTGGCTAAAGGTTTTTCACAAATAGAAGCTATTGACTATACAAAAACCTTTTCTCTAGTTGCTAAAATGACTTCCATTCATACAATAGTTGCTTTGGCTGCAAAATTTGGTTGGAAAAATTTTCAAATGGATGTAAAAACTGCATTTCTAAATGGTGATTTAGAAGAAGAAACTTATATGCAACAACCACTAGGATTTGTTAAAATTGGTGAAGAAAATTTAGTGTATAGATTAAAAAATCACTATATGGTCTTAAACAAGATCCAAAGGCATGGTACTCCAAAATAAATGAACACTTTATAGAAGCAGGATTTAAAAGAAGCAAAGCTGATCCAGATGTGTATGTAAAGCATATTGATGGTCAAATTGTTATTATCGTGCTATATGTAGATGACTTGATTATTACAAGAGACCACACAAAGTGTATTGAAAGCACCAAGGATCAACTCAAACAATCCTTTGAAATAAATGATCTAGGATTAATGCACTATTTCTTAGGCATGCAAGTTTGGCAAGAAGGAGGAAGGATCATGCTTTCTCAAACCAAATATGCTCTTGATCTACTAAGGAAATTTAATATGAGTGATTGTAAACCATCTAATACACCATGTGAAGTAGGATTAAAATTGAGAGCTATCTCTACTCAAAAGAAAGTGGATGGAAAATTGTATAGACAACTTGTTGGGGGTCTTTTGTATCTTACTATAACTAGACCAGATATTGCATATACAGTTGATATTGTATACAGGTATATGGCAAATCCACATATGGAACACTGGAAAGCAGCTAAAAGAATATTAAAATACATTAAGGGTACATATCAACTTGGCATTGAATACAAATATGGAGAGCCTACTCTAGTTAGGTATATAGATTCTGATTATGCAGGTGATATTGATGATAGAAAATCAACCTTAGGATATATCTTTCATCTTGGATTGAGACCAATTTCTTAGAGCAGCAAAAAGCAATCAATAGTGTCACTATCATCTATAGAGGCTAAATATATTGGTTCATCAAAAGCATCTCAAGAAGCATTGTGTCTTAGAAGACTACTTGAAGAAATACACCATCCACAAGATTCTCCCACTATTATATTTTGTGATAATCAAAGCACTATCAAGCTAGAAAAAAATCTTGTATATCATGCTAGATCTAAGCATATAGAAGTGCATCATCATTTTGTCCATGACTTGATTGAAAGTCAAGTGGTAGAGCTACAATTTTGTAGAATAGAGGATAAAATTGCAGATATATTTACGAAATCATTACCTATTGTAAAATTGTCAAACTTAGAATCTTATTACCTCTCAAGGAAGTTCCTATCCTCTCTAAATAAATATTATAGGGGGGTGTTGGAAGTAATGTTTATTTTGACTATTATAGCATGAAGTAGGTATGTCATTAATTGCTAAGTTATTTAGTAGCGTATCCTCTAGATTTCTTCTAAGACTTCTAGATAATTCTCATTCTGATCTTCAGTGAATCTAAACTTCTAGATAATTCTCATACCCACCTTCAGTGAAGAAACTTCCAGATAATTCTCATACCGACCTCTAGTTCACTGAATGTATCTTCTAGAGATATCCAAAGAGATCTATAAATACATCACTCTCCCTTTCGGTATCCAAGCAAGTGTATAACAACATACTGATGTATAATTCTATGCAAGTAATATAATTTTCAACTGTGTTAAGCTGCTCTATTTAATTTTTACTGTGCAGTCCCTTTGCTCTATTTTTTTTTTACTAAAGTTTTGTCTGTTCAATAACTAATATACAAAAATATGTACAACTATTCATCATCTCTTATTAAAAGGTAGAAGTAATAGTAGTTAAAATTTAATTTTGACACAAGATATAAGTCAATCTAATTCATTGCACATAAAAATTACATGTTAAAATATTATACTATTAAAACAAAATATTATGCAATTGCCATCACATTGAGTAGTTTGAGTTTGTTATATGCCAAAATCTAGTATACAACTTTTATTTGTAAATCAAATATAAATTTGTTGTTTAACAGACAATACATATTCTTAGCCTATCATATGTAAAAACTTTAATTTTTTATAAGTGACTCCCTTTTCAAGGAGTATACAATTAATGTTCTTTTTGGAGACCTCAACCACAAATACCTACAAGGCAAAAAGAAGATATAAAGCTAGCCATTTACTACATAAATTTGCATTTATTACAAATTTCAAATATAAAATTTAAATATTAATACAGATAAATCATATGTGAGCACCTCTGTAAAATTTTAAATGGTCTCCCTATTAACAAATGACATATAGTCAATTTAAATAGGCTATTGAAGACAAAGACTAAAGCCATGTGAGTCTCACTATATTTAACATTGCTTCATGGCACCATTCGAGAGCTCTTTTCCTTCAAGATTTTAGAGAACCAAAAGATATTGCCTACATTGTATCCCATGGTGTTTGCAATTTATTTAGTATGGGCTAAGTGCTATAGGAGTGGAAACATCCATGGAAGTAACTTTCACTTTATGCAAAATCAACTACAAATTATTTACAAGTATCATCATTCAATTTTGACACTTCTTTTCCCTTATTTTGTTTCATTTATTCTACTTTCTTAAGTCCTTTGTTACTTTCTTAAATATTTTGGATTTACCTATCATGATATGCATAGACACTATTGTTGAGTCAAGCTACAAGCTTAATCTTGAAGCACTTCATCTAGTCCCATAGTGTGTTTGGTCACCTTTAACACTTGTCCTTTCAGTTCTTCTACCACTCTATCTACTATGCTCTTTAATACAATGTACATATCATTACCAATGACCATCTCTATGTTTATGAAGGCCACATACAAGCGAGTTATTTGATTCACCTAATCATTAGGAATGAAATTTATGCAATCATGCTACCAAACTCCCACAGGGTTATAGGTTGTCTCGATGTCAATTCCCATTGTATTTCTTTCTATTTTTCGTACCATGCATATGCACTTCAAACTGTAGATAGACTAAATATATATATGAAATAAAATACAACACATGAGGGTCACTAAAATTCATTCATGTGGTTCATGGTGGGCAAATTGACAGATGCCATGGGCGTGGGCAAGCACTTTTAGGGTTATTTGGAGGTTAAATTTTGAATTTAGGAAAAATAATTTTATTTAAGATTAGGGAAGACTTTTCTTAGGTTTAGGATGAGTGTAGGATCATGATGGGCCAAACAATACCCTTAAGTGGCAATGAAATTGCTAAAAATAGACTTAAATAACTTCATGTCAAAAATTGAATGAGTTATCGACATAATTTGAAAATAAGGAAGTAATAAAAGTTGTAGGAAATTGAATGTAATTTATGAGTTACTACCATTTTTTTGAAAAACATAAAATTAGTTTCGTGAAAATTGGATATTTCAATGAGGCACTACTAAATTTTTTAGAAAAATGTAAAAAACAAGTGTCATCTCAGCCAACCTAAGTATAAGCAAAAGAAAATGTTTTTTCTCCAAGCTTTGGATTTAAGTAAAAGACACATGACTGGATGTGACACATTTTTTTTTCTTTTCAATAAATAAATTATTTTTTATAATTTTTTACTGTGAGTTTTTTAAAATATTAAAAAGTTTTTTTTGGCCAACCTAACTTGGTCCAAAAAATATGAAATTGAAGACTTTTTAAAACCTATAGCCAATAAATCCTAAAATGTGACACATCTTTTGGATTTTAAAAAGGATAATAGTTTGAAATTTATGAATGTTTTTCAATATGTATATCTATTAGAAAATTAGACATAGTGTATGTAGAAAATTAATAATAATTACCATTCAACATGGGTAAACACTTTTGACCAGAGCTATGAATCGGGTACAACAATGAAATACAAGCAACTCATAGATAGCATGTCTTTGGGGAGGTTTGAACCTTGATCTCCATCATGATAACCAAGTGGCCTTAGCCACTTGACCACACCCCATACACAATAATTACTTATTAAAATTATAACAAGGCATAATTATATTTTTAGAATTTTGATAGTTTCCTTTACAAACCCTCTTTTTAATTATATTTATTTACAAAAAAGTTTGCGAGCTTCAAGGATGAAGTCATGGAAAATTGTAGGATAACACTAAATGGGAAGTTTCTGCAAGTTTCTTTGACAAGTTTAAAGACTCCCACTTGCCTAAATTTAAGGTAATCCCCAGGTAGTTTTGGAGGTAATCCATATTCAAGTTGGAAATATTAAAAAAAATTCCATCCAAATCTAAGTATAATTCTAAATGTTAGTACTTTTTCATCGAACAAGTATTTTTTTCCATTGCCAATGTTTGGTCCATCATGATCTTACTCTCACCCTTTATGGTTTTATTTCAACAAAATTGCATTATTAAAATAATTTGTTAAGGTCCATAGAGTTTATCCTATAGTATTAAATTGTTTAATTTGTTAGTTGTGTATGCACATTATTAGGTGTTAGAGATTTTTAAAAATATAAATAAATAAATAATTTGAGTGTTTGTGTGGATAATATTAAGGGGAAAAATGTTTAGTTATTGGTATAAATAATTTCAAAGAAAAGGTGTCACAATTGTCTCATAGGTTAGGGGTATAAAAACCTTATTTTAGACACCTTTTACAAACAAGCATATTTGATGATGTGGACCTAAAACCTTAGGTTTAAGTAGTGAACTTGCCAAGTACGTTACTATAAAATTTTAAGATTACTTTGACATTCATTACCACATATGATATTGAGAGACACGAAGTTAGGATCCACACCTATTGGGTCTTCTCCACTAGCTTTTAGATTGTGAAATTGGAATAGTGTTGGTATTTATTATTTGGTGTAGTAATGGTTACATTAATCAACTCGACCACAAATTTATTGGGAGATGGGTGACTATGATGTGTAAGACATTTATTTTATTATTGAGTCACTACTCATAAATGGATAGGATACAACGTTGAATAATAAGTTATACAATGTGTTACAACAATTTCTTAGTAAAATAAATTACCATGGATATCATATTTGGGGTGTTTGTAAAGAAAGTTCTCTTTGAGACATGATAAGGGGTTTTATCTTATTAGTTGTAGGGATTAATTGATGAGATATTTTAATTTCTTGGTTATTAAATAAAAAACATTATTGTGTCTTTAAGTTTCATTATTTTTTGGAGGTGGGTGGGGAGATGGGATGCTTTGATCTAGATAATTTGTATTTACAAGTAAAAAAAATTTGTATAATGAAATATTATTCTAGTGTTATGTGGTTCTTAATTTATTGGTAAAGTTGAATGGTTCACAAAAATCTCACTATCGTTAAGTCTTGTTGAGTTCAAAAGAGTGTCACTAGTGAAGTGGAGTATTAAAGAGAATAAGGTGCACATGTTTATTAAGATGCTTATTTTTCATTTTTTTTTTCTAAATACTACTATTTCATTGACACTTATTTATCATTTCTTTTCTAAATATTGTTATAATAATGTAAAAAATAAAATATTCTTTGAGATGCATTATGTCACTTCGCATGAATATGTGCCTACTTTGGTATTCCCTAATTAAGTTAAACATCAACCTTCAAGTTCTCCTATTGGTAAGGATTATTGGTGATCCTCTTATAGCAATAACTCCCACTTTGTTTCTACATATTTACTTAATAATAAGAATAAATCTATTTGTATGTCCCCTACTCTAGTGTTGTGCATAAACGAATGACTTTTTTTTATTATAGGAGGATGTTCTAGTTTTATTTCAAACTATTCTACGAAGGGGAAGGGCTTTAGAGGATCCAAATCCATGGATATTTCTAGCTCTTATGACCCTCATTCAAGCCCTAATTTAATTATTTGCTTACTCTTTTCTCTCCATGGCCTCAATGATCTTCTTAGAGAGGTTAAAGGTGCTTGTGAAACCTATTTTAGATAATCTTTCCACTTCATGCTCCTATCTAGAGGCTCTCTTGGTCAAGCAAGGTAATTGATCAAAGCTAGGTTTGAATAATGTGATTGGGCTTTGAATGACATGGTCTCTTCAACTTAGAAAGGATTATTGAAAATATGTGGTAGCTAGGAATACCTCAATTAATAATTCTTCCCACACTTCCTATGTACTTCAAATATGACTCACCACTACTCTATGTGAATCAAAAACAGACATGTACACATGTTTTGCACATGTCTAAGATCAATTTACTAAAGATCATTCCTACTCGTGTGGAAAAAGCCAATGGAGTGGTGGAGAATTCAAAGGACCACTTTCTTCACATGGAAGAAGTGTCTTATGAGTGACAATGATATTTATTTGTGTTGCTACTACTCCAGTAGGGTTGTTCTCTTCATAAGGAAAAACTTCTCTATGGATGGTAGTATTGTCAAGATGAGGTACATAGTAGTTGCATTGAGTGTTGTTACTTTTTATTTGTATGTTGTAAATCTCTTGACAAGCATTTTAAAGGGTAGTATTTGCATGAATAGCCACTAGCTCTATAAGAGATTCTTGAATTTCCAATTAAATGGCTATCCTAAATTCATTTTCTTGCCTAATGATTTCTAAGGCTATTTCTTGTTTAATGATATCAATGGCAATGATTGGTGACAATGTCTCTCTTATTCTTTCCAAGTTTTCTCTACCCAATCTATTCTCACTCCTAGACACATATAGACTTGAAATGTGCAAATTGTAATAGTTATACTTGCCAAAGGTAAATACTAATAACAAATAATAGTAATTAGTATAGTATTTAAATGGTGGGGTCCTTTTAAAATCCCACCTTTATATATATATATATATATATATATATATATATATATATATATATATATATATATATATATATATACACTTAAATTACAATAAAACTTTTATTTTTTTATTCAATAATATTTAAGATAAATAATATTTTAGTCATTTCTTATTAAAAAATAATATTATTTATTTTATTAATAATTAAAAAATAAAAAACGAAACTACTTAATTGATTCAAGAATCTCAATAGTAATAACTAATTACTACAATAATTACATCCTAAAACCCGGATTCGTAAATACTAATCGAGTACGTTAAGATCAAGAAAAGCATGAGAGCAAATTCAACGTTCGGTTTGCATGTTCAATATTTGTTGGAAGACGGCTGAACGGTCAAACCAGGGGGGAATCTGGATTTTGTGATGGGCAACTTGGGTCAAACTAATTATTTTATTTTTAATGCTTGGTCTCGAAAGGAGTCTGATTCAAACGTTGAACATATTCGTGTAATAATACATTGTTTTTGTTCAACTCCACGTTTTCCTGGTCCTTTAAAGTTTACCACAAATCGAGCTCTGTAGGCAAAAGAGAAAACTGCAAGCATCAAGCATGGACATCCACACCATTTACCGTTATTTGCTTGGCGGTGAAGATAACGATGGCGTTGACAAGGTGAAGGATTATTGTTTGGATGAAGCTTCTGCTAATGTTGCGCAGGATAGGAATTCCAACGCAAGTCGTCCTGTCCTGAACAAACAAGATGATGATGTTCACACACTTGAACAAAATTCAGCTGGAAATGGAGAGAAGAGACCTTCACCTCGCTACAGAGGAGTCAGAAAGCGACCATGGGGAAAATTTGTAGCAGAAATACGAGATCCCGCTAAGCAGGGCGCCAGACTTTGGCTCGGCACTTTCCTGACCGCTGAAGATGCCGCGCTCGCATATGACCGTGCTGCCTTCAGAATTCGCGGATCCAGAGCAGTGCTCAACTTTCCCTTCCACGTCGCCAACTACAGTCATTCGTCACAGACTCAAACTGATTTGGCCCGTGGGCATATGGAGAGCAGTAGCACCTCCAAAAAGAGAGGGAGAGAAGAGATGGAGACAGTGGAGATGATGGAGGACCAGCTTTCTCCAACTTTTAATATGCCACAACAAACAATTAGGAGGGTTAAACATTAATACCAGTAGCATGGTTAAAGGTACTGTTTTGAAGAAGTTAGTTTGCGAATAATAAATATGAAATGTATCATAAATATATGGAAATACAATTCATTTCAAAGTTTGATAGCTGCAAGTCACTACCATCTTTGGAGAATTCTTGTTATAGATGGGAGAATATGCTCATAACTCATGTCAAAGATGGCTGTTCTTAAATATCATCCACTTCAATAGTCAAAGGTTAATTTTGACCAATAAAAAGAGGACAAATATTTACCACTTTTTGTTGTGAATGAGGTGTAAAATTGCTATTGACTATTTGACTATTGAAGTGGATGATATTAAGGTGTAACATTGATTTTCATTTTTACTTCTTTGATACATAATTTGTGTTTTTTAATCTTTGAATAGCATTAAATGAGAATGGCAATGAGCTTCTCAACATCAAATCCATTTTCTTCATATCATCAAATAGTTATTGTTTTTGCTAGAGCTCATATCATTTTAATCATAAATTTTGTATGGTTATTTGCCGTAACTAATGGTATCGAAACTCGCGATAGGTTTTTTTCTATCCCATAGCATATCTATACGATCATAAAATCCAATAATATGCTTTACATCATTTACTGCACCATTAACCAACCCATCCTCCACCCATATATTTCGCACCAACATTACTCATGACCCAGTGCGTGGTAACACCATGTTCAAATGCTTATCATTAATATCTTGTGATCTTTTATGCTTGACATATATGAACAAATTTCTTTGATATATTGTACATGATGGATGAGAAAAGACTCCTATTCCTTTCTCCAGAGCTAAATACATTTACATTTTCAAAATTAATTGATGCAAGGCCTCATGACTATGCATCGGAGGAATAATCATTTAGATGCAAGGCTGCTATAAAGAATGTGGATGCCTTGGGTCAATGATGACATGCCTATCTTTGGTAGAACTAACCTTGCTTTTTGAATGTGGTGGCCATTAGATGCATATCCTTCATGCAAGATTATAGGGTGCAAGCAACTAGCCGGTACTATCTTTCTCTTTTGTCTTGGCCAATGATGCAATGAGATGATGTTGTCAAATTGGAAATGCCCCCAGAGGTGTGCAAGGGTGCCATGTGTAAGATTGTACATTATCCTTCCTTTGATCTTACCAGCTTGTGGACTTACTGGTAGAAAAGATAGGCTAACTAAAGACATCCAACCTATATTATTTCAACCAATAATACATTGGTATTTTGATAGCCTTCTTCTAATGCTTCAAGTATGCATGAGCCGCTAGATATAGAGCTATCATGGATGATAAAAGAACACAAATGGGCTCATCAAGTACCAATTTGGCTTTTTCATTTCACTAAGAGCACAATCAAAAGAAGTTGTCAAATGGACAACATTCTAGAGGTGCACAAGGGTACCATGTGTCCTACCCACATCATGGCCTTTCTCCTTTATTATATGTGAGATGTAAAGATGGAAGGTCCCACCAAAATGATGTATAATGTTGTCCAATAATGCAATGCTATTTTGTTGTCATACTAACAACTCTTTGGGAATGCACTAGCCATTGATCCAAAGATGAATCAAATGGTTCTAAGTTATTATATGAGATGTTTTTGTGCTTGCAAATAAAACTTAGGATGAATCCAAAATTTGCACCTAAGGAATAAAAGGTGTGAAATATAACTTGAAAGTTCCCACACCCAAAAAGATCATGCTAAATTACAAAGATCTACTATGCTTTTGGAAAAACACATGGAAATGGAGACCCTATTGACAGTGAAGTTGCAATGATGAAGAAAGTGTTCAGCAACATTTTTTAATGAAGGGGAAGACAATTGATTTGATCTAAGAAATCAAGAGTAAAAGCTCTATAGTAATTTCCAAGGAGTAGCATGTAGGGTTGAAAGAGACCACCATGTTTCATGCACAAATATACCATTGATACATACCTACTCACATGATATAGAGGATGGGATGTTGATGCACAATTTACTATAAGTTTGCTCACAAGAAAATATGTCATTGAACTACAACGAACTAGATGCATAGATTTACAATGTTAGCTTGCAAAAGTAGAGAAGTAAAATATCTAATATTCTTATTAAACTCAAGAGCAAACAATCATTTATAGTGTTATAGCTTTCTAATCTCCTAGTTCTTCCACTCTAGCACCCTCTAAAATCCAAAAGGAAAAATAGCTCTATCTTTATATCATTTCCCAAGACTCAAGTTATAGTAGATTATATGTTTCTAGGTAGGTGATAGTCATAAATGTCTTAAGAGGGGTTTAGATTGTGGTGCCATTCTATGCTTAGGAATATAGTTACAAGCTACCACATGCATTTGATTAGCTCTAATAAAACCAATCTAAAGCCAAAGAAAAATCAAAGAGAATCTAGCCCATAAATGTGATAAAGGAGGATCTTATCATAATAAGTTCATTGTAGAGACCACTTCCCAAAGGAGGGCCATTCTTTGTATATCACTAGATATTTTCTTTGAATTCTATAGTTAGGATGGCATGAAATGATCTTCATTTAAACTCTCAAGTACCTCCTTGACAATCAATAAATTCTAGATTATTCCATGTTGGAAAGTGATAATATCCCCACATAGAAATAAAAGGAGTCAGATACTTCAACAAATATTGCTCTAGAGTAATGTATTAATGTACGTGAGAATATTATATTCTAGATTAATCCTTTAATTACACAAATTTTGGCTAACTAGACTTATTTTGTGTAAAATAATCATTAGATTCATGTCTAAATGGTCCATGTGTCAAGCTTCATTGGAGACACTTATCACATTTAGGTGGAAAGAAACAATGTTTAAAATAGTAGGTTTTAGTATATAGATATGATATTAAATTAAATTGAGCGCCAAGATCAAATGTCTGCATTAGAGGAAGGACAATGTGGTAGTTGAATGAAAGGTCCAACAAGGACATGCAAACATAGGAATATGAGAAATGAGAGGAGATTAAAATAGATTTCAATTTTGTGGATGGATCTATAGGGCCCTCAAATTTGAAATTGTTCAAATGGAAAACATAAGCAAGCAAAAAAATTAGAGTTGATCATGCTTAAATTTTGCACTAATAGTCAAGACTCATGACTTAGTTTAATTGATGGATGTAAGGTAGCCGTTGAGTTAAGATATATGAAAATTTGAGGTCTAAAAGAATGCTTGAGGTTAGAAGTTATTTCACTTTGGATGTGAGTGGTGAGTTAACTCCAACTTACTAAGTGTCTTAGGTCTACAGAATAAACACTTAACATTTGAATTTTTTACTCAAACATGTGATATTTGTAAAGGTGAAATGTGGATACACTCTAGAAAGGACATGTAAACATGGAGGAGAGACAAGGTAGTAGTAGAATTGAAAGCACTACCTAGTCAAAATTCATCGGTACCTCAGGGTCCAAAAATTTATCAAACCCTAAGCACTCGATAATGTAGATGCAAGAGGTTGCATAGAAAATGACCTATACAAGCCTTAGATCCAGAAACTTGAAAGGCATAAGGAACACTAGATGCACCATGTTTTTAATGATGGACTTGAGAGACTTGGTGAACTAAAATTTGGTCTAACTTTGAAGTTCATGGACACTCAAACATGAAAAGTTTTATCCTATGGACATAAGCAATTGACTAGAATGGGCAACATAAATGCCTTAGGTCTAGACCACTAGGAAGGTTTATATTATGGATGCAACAAATTTTCTACTAATGGAAATGAAAGTGTCAATTGACCAAATTTAATAGAGATGTATGCGTCCATAGACCACTTTGAAGGTGAAATGAAATATATGTATCCTCAAATGTGAGGGAATGAATGAGTTATAATTTTTATTTAAATCGGGTCCAAGGGTGCTTGGAAGCTTCGGCATGGTTAATTTCAAATGTGAGACACTTAGATAATTAGCACATAGAATCATTTTGAGTTTGAAATACTCATTGAGCTTAAATCTCTTTAACAAATTTGGATGTGGGTGAGCAGAAACAAGACATGAGAACAATAGGAAAGTCACTGTGGACAAATCAAAATTAAAAATGTGGGCAACAAACATAGGCACATAAAAACTTTAAGTCACATAGGACTAGACAGAATACTTGAGGTTGATATCAACATCATGGAAAACATGAACCATGAGAGCTGAAAGGAAAACTAACTTGTTTCATGATCTCTAATAAAATTCTCAAATCAGATATCAATAAGAACTCTTAGGAAATAGACTACGAAAGGTGGTAGGGTATACATAGAGCTAGAAAATAATTCAAGAGATTCAATTCAATTGCCTTGAGTTTAATTGGACTTGGGTGTGTTGCTCGATTCCAATATGCTTTAATTTTGTGAGAGATAGAGAGGGAGTAATTTAATAATGTTAAATAGCATATATACAATGTACTATATAAGATATATTATAGAACTATATAGATACGTATATTCTTGAGTGTAACATTATACTCCTATATCACTACTAGCAGTTATGAACCTAACAATAATTCTTATTTTTTTAAATAAACGAAGATCACAAGCCCAAATTGAAATAATAATATCGTCCCAATAAAGCCTTTTATTTGATCTAACTAAATTTTTATATAGCCAAACTTGTTTATTTTAATTTTGACTTTCCCTAGAATAATTAATATTTATACATAAACAGTCCAATTGGTTGCTAATACTTAGGATTTGACAAATGAAAACATTAACATCAAGAATTATGAATACAAATATGGTAAACATAATTTAAAAAACAACAATTTAAGTGGTGCGTTTAGTGACCAATTCTAAAGACCATATATCATTTCCACTCTATCTTGATGAACATCTTCTCTTATATGATACCTACTTTCTATTACTAAAACACACATGCAATTAGAGGAAATATAACAATATATTAGACTATAATAAAACAACAATATCAAAATTTAATAATCAAATCAACAATTTAAACATTCAAACATATTTGTAACAAACTGACTAAATCATAATGAACATATAAACACTAATAAAACTAATAACTATAAGCACTAATAAAACTAATAACTATTAGATATAAAATAATTATCTTTTTTTCAAATTAAAAAACTACATCATTTAATTTAAATTGTTAACACATGGCATTAATCAAATTAATATGCATATGATACTCTAATATAATGACAAGCTTAATGATTTGAATAAATTCGTTTTAAACTATCATTTTAATCTAGATTAATCTTTAATTATATGCCAACTTTTTTTAAATTAATGTATTTTATATTATAAAGTGTGTATACATTTTTTTAATATTTATATTAGCATTATATATTGTAAAATAATAAGTGTCTATTCTAACAAAATTCATTTATGTTTTACATCAATTTAGGTGATCTTTCTAGAATTAACTAATTTGTAAACATGTTTATGTTTTTAAGTTGTATTGGGTCTTAAAATATCTTGGATTATGTATATAGGGAATATATATAAGGGAATCATCTTTGGATCATTTTACACGTAACATCATATTGAGAGCATATTCTAGGACAACACATTCACATATGATGATATTTTGTATGTTTATAGCAACATCTCTATCTACATTTGTATCAACATCCATCTGCACTAGCTTTTTCACTTTCACTATTAATTTAGTTTTGGGGCTTGGTTAAGGTACAAGGAAGTCTTGAAATTCAAACCTAGGTTAGCAAGTCCCATAATGATTATTAGCACAACCCAATTTTCTAATTTTCATCTAAACAATTTTTTAAAGCACACTATTTGGACTAGATTGTGTTAACAACTGCGTATTCAATAAAATTTTGATAAGGAATTAGTTCAGATTTTTATCTCTTTGCTTAAGCGCATTCACTTTTAAACAACTCTATATTATCATTAAAAATTATAATCAAAATATTGAACAACTTTCTATCACCCACCCATAGAAATCAATTAATTATACAAACTCTTAACATATCTATACTTTTAAATTACATTAATTTATACACTAAACACTTAAACATCACCCACTTCGTTAATTATACACAACTCTTAACATATCTATGCTTTTAAATTACATTAATTTATACACTAAACACTTAAACATCACCCACTTCAAAATCAAAGGTCAATTTTTTTAAAAATAAATCATTATGAAGGTCAATTTTTTACCAATAAATCTTTATGAAGTGTAACTATGTGTAAGTGTCTGTAGACAATTGTTATACGTAATTGTTTATAGACGGCTGAACGGTCAAATCACAGGGTTGATCTGGATTTTATCCCGAGTGACGACCAAGACAGATTGAAGAGAAACTTAAAATATTTTATTTCAAAATTTTGGTCTCGAAAGGAGGCTGTCTGACACGTTCAACCGTTACCGAGAATCATAAATGTTATAATAATGCAATGTTTTGGTCCAATTCCACGTTCTCCTGTCATTTAAAGATTTGCACAGGTGGTCAGTCGTAAGCAAAAGAAGAATCAGCGATAGCGGAAACTGTAAGCATGGACATGCACACCATTCGCTGCTATTTGCTTGGAGATGGAGATATGAATAGCGGAGACAAGGTGGATGAAGCTTCTGCTACTTTAGCTGAGGAGATGAATTCCAAGGCCAGGGAACTTACACTGAACAAACAAGATGACGTTCCCACACTTGCAAAAAAATCACCTGGAAATAGAGAGAAAAGATCTTCGGCTCGCTACAGGGGGGTGAGAGAGCGGCCATGGGGAAAATTTGCAGCGGAAATACGAGATCCCACTAAGCAGGGCGTCAGAGTTTGGCTCGGCACCTTCAAAACCGCGAAAGAAGCCGCGCTAGCATATGACCGTGCTGCCTTCAGGATCCGAGGATCGAGAGCTACGCTCAACTTTCCCCTCGACTTCGTCAGCTCTGGTCAATCGTCACAGAGCAAAACTGATTTGGGGCGTGGGCATATGGAGAGCAGTTGCAGCTCCAAAAAGAGAGGGAGAGAAGAGACGGAGGCGGTGGAAGTGAAGCTGCTTTCTCCTTCAACTGAGAGTGGGACGTTACAATATGAGATGGGCGTGCATATGAACTTTTAAGATTCTTTCACCGTTTGCTAAAGATGTTATCAGTTTCCCTGTGCTTTGAGGAAACTGAAAATCTGTAGTTTAAGGTTGTTGCAATTGATTTTCTATATTTCAAAAGATCACGATGTACTATAAACAACTGACAAGCTCTGCAAATTTGCCAAGAAATACTGATTAAAAACAAAATAAATTAGTGTAAAATATAATCAATTGATCTTGTGTGAAAAATTTCCCCCTTCACATTTCTCTTATTTTCTATGACTCGCTCAGACAAATGGTTACCTTCGAGTGAGAACGCGTAAAGGGTCTTTCTGATATTTTATACACAATATGTCTGTGGGACTGGAATGATCTTTGTGTTTGGGAAAAGCTTTAGAATTCACATTTTACAAGTAAACACAAAGTTTCAGATAGATTAGCCAAAATGCATACTTAACTATTAGTCCATGTAATTGCATTAGTGTTCTTGTTTCTGGTTGTTTTGTATTTGGGATTTTCCCACTTTCACAGCCGCTCTTGGAGGGCTGTTTATTCTTCTATTTTTTTTTGTTTTGTACAATTTAAAAAAAAATAAAATTATTCCATGGTTTCATGAGGCTGCATAAATAGATTTTCTGTTTAAATTTGAGCAGTACGGTCCTCTGCAATTTTCAAGTTATGTATAAAGGATAATTTACAATCTTTCCCTATTATAGTGGAGCAGTTACATTTTAGGGATTGAAAATAATGACAGGGTCCCATGTGGCTACTTTATCTTAAATTGTAACATATCTACATTATTTATGTCATATTCTTTGACATAAATAATGTAGGCATTAGGCCTGTGTTTTATTGTCAACATGCTTTAATAGAATTAAGAGGTAAAGAATAAAACCATTGGATAGCACAATCACTTAAGTGAAAATAACTCGTCTAAGGTCTTATCATCATATGCAAAGTCCATGCATGTCTAGTGACATCTTGTAGACATATATTGGGATCCGCATTACCATGATACAATTTGAATATTAATTAAGAATTATTTATTAATATATAAAATTTCTGGATAAGATTTAGAAGAAAATGAAAAAAAAAGCGAAGGAAATATATGTAACCACATGACATATTTTTTATTATTCATTGTGCATAATTTTAGGCCCCCCTTTTTTTCACAACTTATTTTCAATCCCTAAAATGTAGCTGCTCCACTATAATAGGGAAAGATTCTAAATTATCTTTTATATACATAATTTAAAATTTGCATGGGGCCACTTGTGTTGTTCAAATTTAAGTAGTGTATCCATTTAAGATAACTAAAATAAAGAAAAAATAAAATATTCATGGAATCACTAGCTCCACAAATATCTCCTTAAAAAATTGAGCAATAGTTGCTAACCACAATAAGCTAAGCAGCCGTATGGGCCCTACCCTTAGTCCATGTGGAAATTATTATAAATGTAATAAGATGAGTCTATTAACTTGTAGAAGATTAATTTGTTTACTAAGTCATTATTATTTGGTATTCTTTTGGAGAGTTTTATATCAAGCCCATATAATTGTTTAGCTACCTGATATGGGAGCACAAGTACTAGGATGAAACCTTTTCTACTGAGAACCAAGGATTGAGGGGTATACATTCCACCAAAGTCGCCCAGGGCGCGATCCCAACCTCATCCCTTATGGTGTCAGGGCCTTGCACACAACAAGACTTGATCCCTAGTGGGCTTATTCAAAACCATTCAACTTCACTAATAGACCAAGGACCGATTGACTTTTTTAGTAATTTCAAAAAATTTGGTGGTAGAAAATTTTAGTCCTATATAAATAATATTTTTTTATTTTTATACCAACCAAACATATGATGCAGGAGCATCCAGTGGTGTAAGGGCAATCTTGCATCACCCAAAAAAAAAAAGATGTGTTTCAAAATTGTTGATTTTCTTTCCATTTCTTTTCAAAATTTATAGTTCTGGTTCCATAATCGCTTGAATAATGATGTAGAACTTTCATTTTTTCCAAACTGCTAAAAATAGTAACCTAATATTTTTAGAAAGTTTGCATTTGGACATGGAATGAAGTGAAAATTTATAGGAAGCTTCATAACTGAAAAATAAGACCTTTGGCGAAGGAATCACGCAAAGATCATTTGCGAGCTGAAAAATATCAAAGTTTCTGTTTCCCAAAAAATGCTTAAAAATTATTCAAATTTAGGTTTGAGGCACTAAATGGCCCTATACGGGCCCAAAAATAGTTGGAACTGGCAGATCGGGTTCTTAGCGCGTAGAGCACTCCACGAGCTTTCTAACACATAAAATAGTTTGTCAATCAGACACCTGGATCAAAAGTTATGGCTCCCAGAAGTTGACCTATTTTTGGAGGGAGAAGCAAAATTTGAAATTAGGTTGTTGCCCACCAAAAAAGGCTATTAATAACTATTTTTGGGAACCCTAGGCAGTAGTAGAGTTAAGGGGGGAAGTGTAGAGTCAAGAATAGGTGGGAAAACAGAAACCCTAGCTGATTTGGGGTTACAAAAAGTAGATGATTCCAGAGTCTTGCAAGAGGAAGCTATAATGTGTTGCATCATGTGGAGGGTTGATTCCTCTGATTGTATTTGAGCTTCTATAATGTAATAAGTTGTCAAAATCAATAAAAGAAAGTTCTATTTTCTGTGTGCAATTTCTATTGTTGTGTGTTTTATGATTTACCCCCTTCATCAAGTGGTATCAGAGAGAGGGTTCCTGAGTGTGTAGACAGATCGCCGACTATGAGGTAGTTTGCACTAGGACCTAAGGTCATGGGTTTGCTATGGAGATCAAGATGCCTCCATGAAGAAATCATATTGGGAGGAATGCTTTGACAAAAGAGGGTTTTAGAGCCCTACAAAGATAAATCGATACATTGCAAGAGGAGCTACGAAGAGGGTTTGAGCCTAGAACAAGAGAAAAAAGTGAGGATGAAGCGAAAGAGGAGCTACCTAAGGAAGAATAAGAAGCTGTAGGAGATCCTACAGAAGTTAGGTTGTTAAGGGCCATTTCTAAGATTGGAAAGAGGCCCAGGATCGAAGTTTCTACATATTCTGGAGATTTGAATCTAGAACAATTTATTGATTGGATCAATGACATGGAGGAATATTTTAAGTATGAAGATGTGGAAGACCCAGATCGGGTCAAGTTTGCAAAAATAAAATTGAAGGGCCATGCCAGTATTTGGTGGAAGGAGGTCTAGCTAGAGAGGAATAGAAGAGGAAAAGGAAAGATCACCAGATGGGATCGGATGGTGGAGAAACTGAAGAAGCAGTTCATTCCTGTGGACTATGAGATGGAGTTGCTGAAGAAGCTGCAAGGATTGAAGCAAGGCAACAAGTCTGTTAAGGAGTATACATAAGAGTTTTATAAGATTACTATCAGAACCGGTCATGTAGAGCCCAACAAGGAGAAGGTAGTCTATTACATTAATGGGTTGAGGCCAAGTATTCAAGAGGAGCTGAACCTGGTCAGAGTGACCACCATAGAAGATGCGTACCAGTTTTCCCTGAAGGTGGAAGAGAAGCTGAATAAAAGATTCAACAACAAGCAAAGGGGAAGAGGTAAAGGCGGAAGGACTGGTGGAAAACCCTATGGGGGCCAAAATGAAGATTCAAAGAAAAGTGAAGAAGCCGGCACTAGTCGAAATCAGAGAAGAGATAATACCTACCACCCTCATGACCAATACAATGGTGAGCAAAGAGGAAGAGGAAGAGGCTGACGTGGGCAAGGACCTGGAAGAGGAGGTTTTAGAGAAACTTGTTTCCAATGTGGAGAAGAAGGGCACCGAGCATATGAGTGTCTACAACATCAAGGAAGGACAAATAGAAGACCTGAAGGTAATGCACGAGTTGCACATGTAGATGAAGATGTGCAGTCTGAGCATTTTGAAGATGTTGAAAGGGGAGAAACCCTAGTTGTCAAAATAACTTTGTTGAATGAGGAGAAAGAACCTAATCAAAGGAAGAGTTTATTCCACACAAGGTACAAATGTGAAGGTAAGTGTTGTGATATTATTATTGATAGTGGGAGCACTGATAATCTTGTTTCAGAGGAGATGGTTGACAAGTTGAAGTTGACAAGAAGAAAACATCCACATCCATATCGGATTGCATGGTTGCGGAAGGACCATAGAGCTTTGGTCAATGAGTAGTGTTTAGTGAAGTTCAAGATTGGTGACTACCATAATGAGGTGCTATGTGACATCATACCGATGGATGCATGTCATATGTTATTGGGGAGGTAATGGTAGTATGATAGGAACACTATCCATAATGGCCGTGCAAACACATACTCCCTAACAAAGGATGGAGTTCGTCATAAGTTGAAGCCCTTGAAGGAGGTGGACGAAAAGGTATGTAGTACTGCCAGAATTTGCTTGGTAGATGGTAGGAAATTTTTGGAGGGTATGAAGCGTGAGCGTCATTGCTTTGCATTGATTCCTAATATTAGTCAAGGGAAATGTGAAAATGTACCAGTAGAAGTCTCAGATATGTTGGAAGAATTTTAAGACATTGTCTCTGATAATGTACCAGAAGGTTTACCACTAGTGAGGAAGATAAGTCATTAAATGGACTTGATACCAGGAGCTAGTTTGCCAAATAAGGCAGCCCACAAAATGACCCCTGCAGAGAGTGAAGAGCTAAACAGAGAAGTTCAAGAGCTGTTAAGGAAGGGATTGATAAGGGAGAGCCTAAGTCCATGTGCGGTATCTATAGTACTAGCACCAAAGAAAGATGGAGAATGGAGAATGTGTACAGATTCTCGGGCCATCAATAAGATCATGATCAAGTACAAGTTTCCATTACCCAGAATGGATGACATAATGGATTGTTTGAGTAGAGCCAAGTACTTCACAAAGATTGACCTGAAGAGTGGGTATCACCAAATTTGAATCAGAGAAGGAGATGAATGGAAGATAGCCTTCAAGACAAAGGAGGGTTTGTATGAGTGGTTAGTCATGCCATTTGGGCTAACCAACGCACCAAGCACATTCATGCGGCTCATGAACGAGGTACTAAAAGAATTTTTGGGAAGTTTTGTTATTGTTTATTTGGATGATATTTTGATTTTCAATAAGACTTGGGATGAACATCTGATGCATATCAGAAGAGTTTTAGAGAAGCTGAGGGAGGAGAAGTTGTTGATTAATCTAAAGAAATGTAGTTTTGCAAAGAAGGAGTTGGTATACCTAGGATTTGTTGTCTCAAAGGAAGGTCTTAAGATGGACCTATAAAATAAGGGCTATCCTTGAATGGCCTACACCAAGAAGTGCTACAGAGGTAAGATCTTTTCATGGTTTGGCAAGTTTTTATAGAAAGTTTATCAGAAATTTTAATAGCATTTGTGCACACCTAACTGAGACAATGAGAGGGGATAGAAAGAGTTTAAATGGACTAAAGGAGTAGACAAAAGCTTTGATACATTGAAGCAGAAAGTCACAGAGTAACCTATTTTCGCACTTCCAAATTTCAATAAGGTATTTCAGGTAGAATGTGATGCTAGTGGTAGTGCTATAGAAGCTGTTTTGAGTCAAGAAAGTAAGCCCATTACCTATTTTAGTGAGAAGCTTAATGATGCCAAGAAAAAATATTTTGTTTATGATCAGGAATTTTATGCAATAGTTCAGGCTTTGAAGAAATGGAAACATTATTTGTTGCCAAAAGAGCTTGTTTTATATACTGATCATCACGCTTTACAGTATCTTAATAGTCAAGGAAAGCTGAATCAAAGGCACTTAAACTGGGTTGAGTTTTTGCAGAGTTATACTTTTGTTTTGAAGCACAGGAGTGGGAAGTCCAATAGAGTTACAGATGCCTTGAGCAGAAGGCAAAATTTGTTGACAAAAATGAAGATAGAGGTTGTTGGGTTCAATAAGCTCAAATGTTTGTATCCTGAAGATTCAGATTTTGCATAGGCTTGGAAAGCTTGTCTGGAACTTGTTACTTTGGACAGGACAAAATGGTTGGATTTCATAATCCAAGATGGCATGTTGTTTAAAGGAAGCCAGTGGTGCATTTCGAGGAGTTCCATGAGAGAGAACCTGATTAAGGAGAAGCATAGTGGAGGATTGGCTAGGCACTTTGGTTGCGATAAGACCATTGCTATTGTTGGTGAAAATTATTATTGGCCACAGTTGTAGTAGGATGTGAGGAAATTTGTGCAAAGTTGCAGAGTATGTCAGATGGTGAAAGGAGTGAGTCAGAATACAGGTCTATATCAGCCACTACCTGTACCAGAGAAGCCATGGGATGATATTAGTATAGATTTTATTCTTGGTTTACCAAGGACATAGAGAGGACATGATTCCATTTTTGTGGTGGTAAACAGATTCTCAAAGATGGCACATTTAATTTCTTGCAAGAAGACTAATGATGTTGTTCATATTGCTAAATTATTTTTCAAGGAGGTGGTGAGATTACACGATCTACCTAAGAGCATAGTTTCATATCGAGATACCAGGTTTGTTGGTTATTTCTAGAGGACATTGTGGAAGAAGTTGAAGACATATCTGAAGTTTAGTTCTGCACACCATCCATAGACTGATGGATAGACTGAAGTGGTGAATAGGAGTTTGGGTAACCTACTACAATGCTTAGTAGGAGATAAGTCCAAGGGATGGGATTTGATTTTACCATAGGCTGAATTTGCTTACAACAATTCTGTCAATAGGAGTACTAGTAAATCACCATTCTAGATTGTATATGGAAATAGCCCAAGAAATGCTTATGAGTTAAGAAAGCTGGACAAAGGAGAAAAGACAAGTGCTGAAGCTGAAGACTTTGCAGAACATCTGAAGAATTTGCATGAAGAGGTGAGAAAGCACATTAATAAGATGAATATTCAATACAAGGCTAAGGCAGATCAGAAGAGGTGATATAAGGAATTCCAAGTAGGAGATGAAGTCATGGTTCACTTGAGAAAATAAAGTTTCCCAATTGGAACATACAATAAGCTGAAAATGAAGAAATTTGGACCATGCAGAATTTTGAAGAAACTTGATTCAGGAAATGCATATGAGATAGAGCTGCCGAGTGGGATCAACATTTCCCCTATTTTTAACATTGCTGATTTATCAGAATGTCATGAAGGTGGAACAGAGGATGGACCAACAGAGGAGATAGAATAGATCTTGGATAGTTGTGTGGGAAGAAGTACTCAGAACAGGCAATATGAAGAATATCTGGTGAAATGGAAAGGAAGGCCTATTGAAGATTCTTCTTGGTTGTCTAAGGCAGAGGTTGACCATTTGGGTTTTCCTTGCACAAACACCTGAGACGTGACAGGGTCACTTCTCAAATTACCCTAGGTGTCTGATGCAGGAGCATCCAGTGATGTAAGGGCAATCTTGCATCACCCAAAAAAAAAGATGTGTTTCAAAATTGTTGATGTTCTTTCCATTTCTTTTCAAAATTTGTGGTTCTGGTTCCATAATCGCTTGAATAATGATGTAGAACTTTCACTTTTTCTGAACTACTAAAAATAACAACCTGTTATTTTTAGAAAGTTTGCATTTGGGTACAGAATGAAGTGAAAATTTACAGGAATCTTCATAATTGAAAAATAAGACCTTTGGCAAAGGAATCATGCAAAGATCATTTGCGAGCTGAAAAATATTAAAGTTTATGTTTCCTGAAAAATGCCTAAAAATTATTCAAACTCAGGTTTGAGGCACTAAACAGGCCCAAAAATGGCCAAAACTGGTAGAACTAGTTCTTAGCATGTAGAACACTCCGCGAGCTTTCTGATGCATAAAACAGTTCGTCAATCAGACACCCGGATCAAAAGTTATGGCTCCCAGAAGTTGACCTATTTTTGGAGGGAGAAGCAAATTTCAAAATTGGGTTGTTGGCCACCAAAAAAGGATATTAATAACCATTTTTGGGAACGCTGGGCAATAGTAGAGTTAAGGGGGGAAGCATAGAGTCAAGAATAGGCGGGAAAATAGAAACCCTAGCTGATTTAGGGTTACAGAAGGTAGATGATACGAGAGTCTTGCAAGAGGAAGCTGTAATGTGTTGCAACATGTGGAGGGTTGATTCCTCTGATTGTATTTGAGCTTCTGTAATGTAATAAGTTGTCGAAATCAATAAAAGAAAGTTCTATTTTCTGTGTGCAATTTTTGTTGTTGTGTGTTTTATGATTTACCCCCTTCATCAACATATGTGGCACCCCTTAGCACAGAATATTAAACCAATATATTTATATTCTTATTTTTAGTAATTTTTTTAATATTTGAAGGTGTGTTTGTTTTGTCCTATTAAATAACATTTGACATGCATTCACCACCTCTTGTAATGTGTCACACATTCTAAAATAGTAATAGAAAATAAGAACATTACAAGAAGATCAAAAGTATTTAAAAGGAAATTTAAATTCTTATTTACTACAAGATGCATAAGCAATTGAAGACTTGAAAGTTAAGCTACAAATGTATCACAATAGGCCCAAAAAGATAAGAGAGAAGCATAAATGGAGACGACAAAATGGAGGAAAGAAAAAATGGATGCCATTGAAGCAATCCATAGAGTATGAACTATAGTCAATCTTTTCTCAATTAGTATTATAAGATGCAAAGAAAGAAATTTATTTTAATTGTATTTATTAGTTTACAAAATGAGAAATGAACTTCAATGAAGTAGGAAAACAAAAGGGAGACACAAGCTCGCTCTTGAGTTAAGAAACACCAATTTAAAGAAGTCATGAGTGAATGGGATGAAGCCATGGAAGAGCTTGAAATGATGGCCAACAAATTAGTCAAGAAAGTAGGCATAATTATTCATCATTGACATATTCTACCATTAATTCCTTCTCTATATTGATGATGATTGGAGTGTGCATGCAAAGAGCAATGCCCTTGAGCTATGACAACACTAGACAAATTTGAAATAATCCATATAGAGTTTTTTGAATTGATCATATATGACCCTTTTTAATGTGTGGATGGTTCAATAGTTAAATGTAATTTTTTTTAATTTTTAGATAAGGTGATTAAAGTGAGCAAGGTGTATTCAAAATGTTTCAATTAATTTGTTCACATATCAATTTATCTTTTTTAATTTTCTTTTGGTCTCTTTTAGTTAGGTAGTGAAACTCATATGACTCTTATGTGGAGTTGGTTTAGGGCTTGGACGATAATGAAAGGGTAGCTATAATAAATAGTACAAATAATAAATAGTTCTAGTTTAGAACAACTTTGAAAGGACTAAAAGACTAATTATTCATCTTTCACTTAATTGGTGGTCTTCTTTTAGATATACATATATCAAACAAGAAAATCCACCTATAAATTTTAAGTGTTTAACTAATAATCATTACTAAATCTATTAACATAACCTACTCCTATTATCAGTATTTAATATTTTGTACTTTACTTGAATTATGAGTTGGCATCTAATAAATATTTGATTTTTATAAGAACATCTAGAAGATTTTCACAATAAACCAATTGATTATAGGCATAAAGTGATGGTTTAGATATAAAGAGACTTTACTTATTCTAAACATTGAAAAAAATATATAAAATATAAAATTTCAACCAATTTCAGTTAAAGCCTAGCTACCAATTAGGTATAAGATAGACTAAATTTATTGACAAGCCCAAATAGGGGTGTTGCATTCTCCATCCCACTGAAACACATGACTAATCTCATCTCATGTTATAAAATTCCTATGATCTTTTGTCGCTACCATAGTTGCCCACATGTTTTGTGCTCAAATAGATATAAATGTAGGCCTAACTTCTAATTTGAACCCAAATTGTAACTATAAACCTAACCCTAACGTTAATCCTAACAATAGTTATAACCCTAACCCTAATTCTACCCTTAGATCTACTTAACCCTAATTCTATCCCTAGATCTACTTAACCCTAATTCTACTCCTAATTCAAATCCTAATCCCAACCCTAGTTCTAACTATAGTTATATATATAGATATAAATGGATAAATGACTCTTGGTGTTTTATTGTAAATATAACACTAACCCTAATGTTTAGGCCAATACTAACCCTAATTATAACCCTAACCCTAATTCTACCCCTAGATCTACTTAACCCTAATTGTATTCCTAATTCCAACCTTAATCCCAACCCTAATTCTAACCATAGTTATATGTATACATATAAATGTAAATGACCTTCTTGATTTTATTGTAACTATAGCCCTAACCCTAACGTTCACCCTAACTCTAACCCCAATTCTAACCCTAACCCTAACCTTGATTCTAATAATAGTTTTAACCCTAATTCTAACCTAAACCCTAACCCTAACCCTAATTCTAACACCAATTCTAACCGTAATCCTAACCCTAATTCTAACCATAATTGTAACCCTGACCCTAAATCCAATTATAATTCTCATCTTGATTTTATCCCTAACCCTAATTCTTACTCCAATACTAATTCTATTACTTTAATTCAAACCCAAATTATAACTATAACCCTAACCCTAACCTTAATTCTGATAGTAATGATAAACCTAACTCTTTTCTAACCCTAACCCTAATTCTAACCCTAAAGATAACCCCAACTCTATCCCTAACCCTAACCCTAATTCTAACCCTAACCCTCATTTTATCACTAACCTTAATTATATCCTTAACTCTAACCCTAATTCTAACTCTAACCCATGTCCTAAAACTCATTCCTTACCTCAATATTAGTGTTCCATTGTCCCACATCAATATTTAAAAGTTAGATTGTATCACATGGAATTGACCCTTGAATTTCAAAATTTAAACTTATAACTTTCATGACTCTTGCCCATTTCTTTCCCACCATGAGCTAACTTGGTACACATTTTGTATGATTTATCACTTTTAGGGTCTTATATATGTCATTTTTTGTGTCATTATCATTTTTTAGATCTTTGAGTGATTGTATTCTTACTTATCATTATTCCATTATTATATCTTTTATTTTAGAGTTTTGTGTTTTTTTGAGATCTATCCTTTACCCACCCTTGCCAATCCCATTAGGTTTCCATTTTCATATCTAATTTACCACTAATTCTAACCCTAACCCTAATTCTAACACTGGATTTAGTGTTAGGGTTAGGGTTGGGTCATTTCAAATGATTTCATTGGTTCAATATTAAATTACAAATTTATATTAATAGATAAAATCATTTGGTATGGAGTAACTGTTTAAAGACATCATTTGACATCATAAGAGAAACATATAATATGAAGTATTCCAATGCATGTACATTGTCAACCCTAACCCTAACCATATTTCTAACCCTAATTCTAAATTGAACATGAACCCTAACCCTAACCCTAATTGTAGCTCTAACTTCTAATTTGAACCCAAATTGTAACTATAACCCTAACTCTAATCCTTATAGTAATGGAAACCCTAACTCTAATTCTAACCCTAACCTTGATTCTAACCCTAACAATAACCCTAATTCTAACTCTAACCCTAATTTTACCCCTAACCCTAATTCTAACCCAAACCCTAATTCTACCTCTAATCCTAATTCTACCCCTAGATCTACTTAACGCTAGTTTTATCCCTAACCGTAATTGTATTGATAATCTTAATTTTATCCTTAATCTAGGAACCCTATTTTTATTGTTAATTGTAATTGCAACCATAATTCTAACCCTATCCCTAAATCTAACCATAACCCTAACCCTAATGGTATCCCTACTTTAACCTTAATTCTAACTATAATTCTAACCTTGATTCTAACCAAAACATAATTCTAACCTAACCCAAACATTTAGGCCAAAACATAATTCTATCCCCAACCCTAACACTAACCATATTTCTAACCCTAATTCTATCTTGAACCTGAACCCTAACCATAACACTAATTATAGGCATAACTTCTAATTTGAACCCAAATTGAAACTATAACCCTAACCCTAACATTAATTCTAATAGTAATTCTAACCCTAACCCTAATTCCACCCCTAGATCTACATAGCCCTAATTCTATTCCTAATTCCAACCCTAATTTGAACCATAGTTCTATATATAGATATAAATGTAAATGACTTTTGGTGTTTTATTGTAACTATAATGCTAACCCTAACGTTCGGGCCAATACTAGCCCTAATTGTAACCTCAACCAGTAATCCTGATTCTAATCATAGTTTTTACCATAATTCTAACATAAACCCTAACCCTAACCCTAATTCTAACACTAATTCTAACCTTAATCTTAACCCTAATTATAACTGTAATTTTAACCCTAACCCTAAATCCAATTGTAATTCTAATCTTGATTTTATCCTTGACCCTATTTCTTACCTTAATACTAATTCTATTACTAATTCAAACCCTAATTCAAACCTAAATTATAACTATAACCCTAACCCTAACCTTAATCCTGATAGTAATGCTAACCCTAACTCTAATTCTAACCCTAACAATAATCCCAATTCTATCCCTAACCCTAATTCTAACCCCAACCCTAATTCTACCCTTAGATCTAGTTAACACTAATTCTATTCTTAATGTTAACCCTAAGCCCAAACCTATTTCTAACCATAGTTGTAACACTAATTCTAGACATAATTGTAATACTAACTATAACTCTAATTCCAACCTAAACCCTAAGCCCAACCTTAAATGTAACTCCAACTCGAGTTCTAATAATAACTGTAAGCCTAATTCTATCCCCAACCCTAACACTAACCACACTTCTAACCCTAATTTCTAACTTGAACCTGAACCCTAACCCTAATTTAAAACTTATAATTTTCTTGACTGTTGCCCATTTCTTTCTAGGACCATGAGCTAACTTGGTACACATTTTGTATGATTTATCACTTTTAGGGTCTTAGATATGGTATTTTTTATGGCATTATCATTTTTTAGATCTTTTGAGGGATTGTATTCTTACTTATCATTATTCCATTATTATATCTTTTATTTTAGAGTTTTGTGCTTTGTTGAGATCTATCCTTTACCAACCCTAGCCACCCTTGCCAATCCAATTAGGTTTCTATTTTCATATGTAATACATCACTAATTCTACGCCTAACTCTAATTCTAACACTGGAGTTAGTGTTAGAGTTAGGGTTAGAACTATGGTTAGGGTTAGGGTTGGATCATTTCAAATGATTTCATTGGTGCAATATTAAATCACAAATTTATATTAATAGATAAAACCATTTGGTATGGAGTAACTGTTTAAAGACATCATTTGACATCATAAGAGGAACATATAATATGAAGTATTCCAACACATGTACATTGTCAACCCTAAACTTAACCATATTTATAACCCTAATTCTAACTTGAACATGAACCCCAACCCTAACCCTAATTGTAGCTCTAACTTCTAATTTGAATCCAAATTGTAACTATAACCCTAACTCTAATCCTCATAGTAATACAAACCCTAACTCTAATTCTAACCCTAACCCCTAACAATAACCCTAATTCTAACTCTAACCCTAATTGTACCCCTAACCCTAATTGTACCCCTAGATCTACTTAACCCTAGTTCTATCCCAAACCCTAATTCTATCTCTAACCCTAATTCTACCCCTAGATCTACTTAACACTAATTTTTATCCCTAATTGTAATTGTATTGATAATCTTAATTTTATCCTTAATCCTAACCCTATTTTTATCATTAATTGTAATGTAACCATAATTCTAACCCTATCCCTAAATGTTACTATAACCCTAACCCTAATTGTATCCCTAATCTAACCATAATTCTAACTATAATTCTAACCTTGATTCTAACCAAAACATAATTCTAACCCAACCCTAAACCTAACCCTAACATTCAGGACAAAACATAATTCTATCCCCAACCCTAATGCTAACTATATTTCTAACCCTAATTCTAACTTGAACATGGACCCTAACCATAACACTAAGCCTAACTTCTAATTTGAACCCAAATTATAACTATAACCCTAACCTTAACATTAATTTTGAAAGTAATTCTAACCCTAACCCTAATTCTACCCCTAGATCTACTTAGCCCTAATTCTATTCCTAATTCCAGCCCTAATCCCAACCCTAATTCTAACCATGGTTCTATATATAGATATAAATTTAAATGACTTTTGGTGTTTTATTGTAACTATAACCCTAACCCTAATGTTCAAGCCACTACTAACCCTAATTGTAGCCTCAACCCTAACCCTGATTCTAATCATAGTTTTAACCCTAATTCTAACATAAATCCTAACCCTAACCCTAATTCTAATACTAATTCTAACCTTAATCCTAACCCTAATTATAATCATAATTGTAACCCTAACCCTAAATCCAATTATAATTTTAATCTTGATTTTATCTCTAACCCTGTTTCTTACCCCAATACTAATTCTATTACTAATTCAATCCCTAATTCAAACCCAAATTATAAATATAACCCTAACCCTAACCTTAATCCTGATAGTAATGCTAACTCTAACTCTAATTCTAACCCTAACTCTAATTCTAACCATTAGTCTGACCCTAACGATAATCCCAATTCTATCCCTAACCATAATTCTAACCCTAACCCTAATTCTACCCTTAGATCTAGTTAATGCTAATTCTATCCCTAATTATAATCCTAAGCCCAAACCTAATATTAACCATAGTTGTAACCCTAATTCTAGACCTAATTGTAATACTAACTATAACCCTAATTCTAACCTGAACCCTAGCCCAACCCTAATTGTAACTCTAACTCTAGTTCTAATAACAACTGCAAGCCTAATTCTATCCCCAACCCTAACACTAACCCTAATTCTAACTTGAACCTGAACCCTATCTCTAACCCTAACCCTAATTTAAAACTTATAATTTTCATGACTATTGCCCATTTCTTTTCCACCATGAGCTAACTTGGTACACATTTTGTATGATTTATCACTTTTAGCCTAGTCTTAGATATGACATTTTTGATGGAATTACCATTTTTTAGATCTTTTGAGGGATTGTATTCTTACTTATCATTATTCAATTATTATATCTTTTCTTTTAGAGTGTTATGCTTTGTTGAGATCTATCCTTTACCCACCCTAGGCACCCTTTCCAATCCCATTAGGTTTCCATTTTCATATCTAATCTACCACTAATTCTAACCCTAACCCTAATTCTAACACTGGAGTTAGTGTTAGGGTTAGGGTTAGAATTATAGTTAGGGTTAGGGTTTGGTCATTTCAAATGATTTCATTGGTGCAATATTAAATCCCAAATTTATATTAATAGATAAAACCATTTGGTATGGAGTAACTATTTAAAGACATCATTTGACATCATAAGACAAACATATAATATGAAGTATTCCAACGCATGTACATTTCCAACCCTAACCATATTTCTAACCCTAATTCTAACTTGAACCAGAACCCTAGCCCTAACCCTAATTGTAGCTCTAACTTCTAATTTGAACCCAAATTGTAACTATAATCGTAACCCTAATCCTGACAATAATGAAAACCCTAACTCAAATTCTAACCCTAATCCTAATTCTAACCCTAAAATAACCTTAATTCTAACCCTAACCTTAATTGTACCCCTAACCCTATTTCTACCCCTAGATCTACTTAACCCTAATTCTAACCCAAACCCTAATTCTACCTCTAACCCTAATTCTAACCTAGATCTACTTAACGCTAATTTTATCCCTAATTGTAATTGTATTGATATCTTGGAGAGTTGTGTCAAACTCTCCAAGTTGCCACACAACCCATCTAAGTAGGCTTACGACACATGTATTTTACCCATGTGAGGTAAAATATAAGCTAAAACCCCCCCTTAAGCATAGCTTAGGTGGGCACAAATAAGGATGGGTCCTAACAACTAGGCCTGATCAAGTACCCATATAAATAAAGATCTCTCATGAAGTGGAGATAAGGTGGAAAACCCTGTGGGAAAAACTACCCTCCAAAAGAGAGAAAAGATTCATGAATCTTGGAAGTTACTTGTGTACCTCAATGTCGATGCCAAACTGTGATTGAAATGACTCCATAGAAGCAAGTATCATGAAGATTTAGGAACATTAACCAAATTTGAGATGTGATCTGATGCAAGATTCAGGTTCATTTACCATAAGCTCTCAATGTGAGATGTGAAACGTTGTGAATCCATCTCAAGATTATGGTTCATTTACCATAGGCTCTCAATTTGAAAGATGTTCGTAAGAATCAATTGATCCACTTGTTTCTCAATCCCACCTTCTTTTAGTTGCAACCTCATTGAGTTAAATTAGGTGACATAATCCTCTATAGTATTAGAGTCTCTTGAACTTATACTTATGATGTCTTAGCTCGTGACTTCTTTGTTCGTTGACCTTCTCATTGGGTGTTTTCAAGGTCACAATATGAACAAAAGTTCTTGGAGATAGTTGTGATCACACTTATAAACCATGTAGATGAGATGTATTTTGTAGACTTAGAAGTACGGAAAGAAAAGACTCAATGACACTCCCCGTGAATCAATATTTTAGAGCCCCCTAGTTTTGGCATTTTATCATGCAGTGCTATAGGTCTAAGCAGGTCGATTAAGATCAAGCCCTAATACTTAGCCCATTTTTTACAAATTCTAATTTTGGCACTTTAAAAGTTTCCTTTTACAAGAAATTGTTTGATTTAGCACTAACAATTTTTAAAAGAACCTTATCAATTTCCCCAAATTTTAAGAACCCCCAAAATTTGTATTTTATTTCCTTAGTGCTGGTAGCATAATTTTGAATGCCTATTCTAACACTGACAAAGCATAATTTTAAATGCCTTTAGAAAGAAAAATGTTTATTTTGTAACATTTGAGAAACATAATCTTAAATGCCTTTCAAAAAATAAAAAATGGGGCAAAATTTTAACGCCCAAATTAGGGCAAAAATAGGCTAAGGGGCAAATTAGGGGAAAAAATGCCCAAAAATATGGTAGGGGAAACCAAGTTTAAACTATGGTGGTTAGGTTAATGGCAAATAGGAGTAGCTTAGGGCGTGTGTGCAGTGCTAGGATACCAAAACCAGGTAGGGCAGCTAAGAAATGAGTGGCGCCTTGTAGAGACTAAACCAATCTGGAGTGAAACTAAGGTTTTCACACTCTCCAAACATTTTCCTTCATGGGAAGAACACCCCTTGTATTGGTCTGGTTGGTGTCTTCAAACATGGGTCACACCTCGATCAAGGACGGAGTGGATTGGAGAGGAAAGAGGTACGCAGCTCCAAATGAGCTTGCGGCCTCCTCTTACACACAAGCCTGCAGCCTGTCTTTGAGGCCCATGGCCTTGGATGCAGGCCCATGGCCTTTAATTTACCATGGCCTTCTTGAGGGAGCTACCCTACCACATGACTAATAATTTTTTCCATCTGCCACATGACCAACAACAAAAACATGTCACCCTTGGATCTATGACCTCACCTCTGTCCTCTAGACAAAAAAATGTTGATCTTCTCACACACAAGCCGGATACAAGCAAGGATTGATGGTGACCCTGCCGCTCCTCTCTACCCTCAATGCCCTTTCACAGTGCAAGCACAAGTGGGAGGTGCCCCTCTATGAGCTCAGTCGCAGCTTCTATAAGAGGTGTTGCATGCCTCCTTCACAACTCCCATGCACTATACTGTAGGGGTCGATGGGGTAGCCCATGCCTTCCTCAGCTTTGGGTTTTCCACACCATAGGTGCCAACCTTCAATATCCTTATTACGGTGAATGAGAGACCAAATCAACCTCCTAGATAAGATTCATGCCTCCAAGACGAACCAGCACACAAACTTAGTGGGCTCTAATACCATGAATGAACCAAGATCAACTAAGCACGAGCTGATTACAAATCCGGAGTGAAAGCAATAAAATTGCAATAGATAAACTATGCATATTAACAAGTACATATAGATTAGATAGGTTGAGTAGACTCATAATTTGACTTCAACACTCAACTAGAAGTGGAAGAAGGTTTCCACCAAGTGGCGTAAGAGTGGTGACACATATCTTGGAGAGTTGTGTCAAACTCTCCAAGTTGCAACACAACCCACCTAAGTAGGCTTATGACACATGTATTTTACCCATGTGAGGTAAAATATACACTAATAATCCCAACCCTAATTCTAACCATAGTTCTATATATAGATATAAATGTAAATGAATTTTGGTATTTTATTGTAACTATAACCCTAACCCTAATGTTTAGGCCAATACTAACCCTAATTATAACCTCAACCCTAACCTTGATTCTAATCATAGTTTTAACCCTAATTCTAACATAAACTCTAATTCTAACCCTAATTCTAACACTAATTATAACCTTAATCCTAATCCTAATTATAACCGTAATTGTAACCCTAACCTAAATCCAATTATAATTCTAATCTTGATTGTATCCCTAACTCTATTTCTTACCACAATACTAATTTAGACCCTAATTCAAACCCAAATTATAATTATAACCCTAATCCTAACCTTAATCCTGATAGTAATGCTAACCCTAACTCTAATTCTAACCCTAACCCTAATTCTAACCCTAACGATTACCCCAATTCTATCCCTAGAACCCTAATTCTACCCTGAGATCTAGTTAACACTAATTCTATCCCTAATTCTAACCCTAAGCCCAAACCTAATTCTAATCATAGTTGTAACCCTAATTCTAGACCTAATTGTAATACTAACTATAACCCTAATTCTAACTTGAACCATAACCCCAACCCGAATTGTAACTCTAACTCTAGTTCTAATAATAATCATAAGCCTAATTCTATCCCCAACCCTAACACTAACCATATTTCTAAGCCTAATTCTAACTTGAAACTAAACTCTAACCCTAATTTAAAACTTATAATTTTCTTGACTCGTGCCCATTTCTTTCCCACCATGAGCTAATTTGGTACACATTTTTTATGATTGATCACTTTTAGGTCTTAGATATGGCATTCCTGATGGCATTATCATTTTTAAGATCTTTGAGGGATTGTATTCTTACTTATCATTATTCCATTATTATATCTTTTCTTTTGGAGTTTTTTGCTTTGTTGAGATCTATCATTTACCCACCCTAGCCACCCTGGCCAATCCCATTAGGTTTCCATTTTTATATCTAATATACCACTAACTCTAACCCTAACCCTAACTCTAACACTGGAGTTAGTGTTAGGGTTAGGGCTAGAATTATGGTTAGGGTTAGGATTGGGTCATTTCAAATGATTTCATTGGCACAATATTAATTCCTAAATTTATATTAATAGATAAAACCATTTGGTATGGAGTAATTGTTTAAAGACATCATTTGACATCATAAGACAAACATATAATATGAAGTATTCCAATGCATGTACATTGCCACCCTAGTACTTGTACGTGCATAAGAATAGTATTTGTCCACATAATATTCTTAGCTATTTCTTTGCAAATACTCTTACCCTTCAAAATTACACAAATCATTCATATCATAGTTGTTTGATTTGAGTTCCACAAATCACTCATGTTTTGTTTGGCTCTTAGCCTTGTTTTAGGATCTTACTTTTTTAACCCCAAAATTACACTCTTTTGGTTCTAACTTTGCTTATTTAAAAGCAAACAATATTCATATATTAAAAATTCTAGTAACTATTCTAATAAGTGTGTAGACTAAATATTTCCTTAATCTGGGTGCATTTCTTTCTAATTAGTAATTTGTTTTATATTGTGTTGTGTGAATTTTTCACAGTACAATTGAATTGCATACCAAAACCCATTTTTGTAACAATTATATTTTCAATGCAACCTTGAAAATGTTAGTTCTTGTTGAAACAATTTGGTATGTAGCTTGTTAAAAACTTTTTAATGGTGTTTATTCTTCATATTTATTCACTTTGATAGTCTCTCATGCAACCATGAGAGATAGAATACCAACAATTGACATAATTATAATATTGGAGAATTTTATGATTCTAAGCTCTTTTTACATAGTATGATGTTTGATTGAATAATTCAATTGAATGTTTTATATGTATATAGAGTTGATAGAAATAGAACAATTAATATAGTAGTTAGAAAATTTTGCTTCTAGAGGATCATGCATTTATTAACTTCCAAAGGTGGAATTCCCAATGTAAAATTTTAATATCAACATGTTCAATAATCTAAAACCAAAAATATTATGCATTTATAATTTGAAAGTTTTTATCTCAACTTCATTCTCTTGGATGTATTGCCAAACTAGTACAAGGCTTCTAAAAAGGAGGAAATACAAAAGTATAGTGCTCTGGATCTAGCCATTGTTCAAAATAATTGAAAAGAGTTTTTTTGTGTTTGTGCTTAATGAAATCCTTGAGCTTAGTAGTTTGGAAAAGATGTGGGTGTTTGTTTTTCTCTTTTGTGAGCTTCAACATCCTCTTTAGTCCTTTAAGCCAAGTTTGTGTAAGGCCTTTGTTGATAGGTGTAATCATATTAGTAAGGAGATTTATACAATCAAGATCGATAAAGTATTCCACTTGCTCGTCACTGCCACCTATAATACCACTAACAATAGCATAAGTTGCTTCTTCCTTTATACAATCTATTTCCTTTGCAAGGAGCCCCACAAGTGCAAAAATTACCCATATGTTTATTGTAAGCTCAATATCATCTTGGGTAAGTGTTGTGATATTTAAATGAACCTACAAATCTTCATATGAAGCTACCTCATTATGCTCAAATTTATCTTTTCACCACTTGAAATGATTTCCACAATATGTAAGATTACTCTATCATTCACAATCTCTTTATAATTCCTATACTCTACAATGTTCACCATAGTTTCCATGGTAAAAAGTAGTATATCTAGAGATTCATGAAAGAGAAGTTGAAAAAGGCATGGACAAATATTGTTTCTAATGATAAATTCAAGACTGTTAGCTTCTTAAGAACAATATAAAATTATCTCGCAACCAAGCCTTTGCACTTGAAGGTTTTCCCCTTTTTCAAGAAGCTCCTTCACAATTGTAAAAGCAATAGCTGTGTCATTAGGTTTGCAATGGACAATGTATATGATTACTTTTAGGGAAAGCCAGAAGAGCTTAAAAGGACCTTTAGGATGATAGAATAAATGCAAAAAATCAAAAATAATATCATGAGGGATGGATTCAAAGTCACGAGAGCGAAAAACATGGTCTGCAAGAATGGCTAAGGTTCGAAGTGCCCATTCTTGCATTTCTTCATTGGGGGAAGTCAAAAGGTTTCTTGAAAAAGGAACTTGGTCGACAGTGTCTTTTATCCTTAGCTCTACCATTTTAGTAGAAACACAGGGTAATCCTAACAACATAATGTAAATGGGATAGAAATATTCATTAAGATAGATATATTTAATCAATTTGTAGTGCACAACCTATTTATAAAATAAATTAAACTCTTAATTCAAAATAACTCTATAATGAAACTAATGACTACATATGCATTCTATTTTCACTAAATTTGTTGAATTTTTTTAAGAATTATAGTTTCCTTAAAAAATAGTTTTTTTTTTCTTTCTTCTCTAATACATGAAAATATCATGTCAATGCATATTAACTATTAATTTTGATAGATGCCTTTTTATCTCTTATTTTATTTACTAAAATATTTAGTTGTTTCATTAAAATTATTATTTTTATCAATTTTATATGTCTATTCTATAATAATATTTATAAATGGTAACAAAATATACCAACAATGACCTATTAACTAAAAAATAAATTTTAATTTATATTACCAACCATAAATTCAATTGACGTCTCTACCATCTCACTTTGAATATTTGTCTATCACCTTAATTTCCACCTCTAAATATTAATAACCCTTATTTAAAAATACATAGCCCAATAAAAATTTCAATTGTAATCTCTAAGTTATATTTAAAAAAAAAACTTGCCTAGTTCAAATTTGAAGGGAAAAACCACTAACATGGTAAAAAAGAGTGATATGTAGTATATAAAAGATTATAACTATTGTTTACTTTTAGATATTTTTTTGTTTCCTAAACCTGTTTTTCATTTAATTTGCTACTTTGTTTAAGATTTTAAGTGTGATTCCATACCAGTTAAATAACTATAAATTATATTTTAATTTAAAATAATATATAAACCTTATTTCATTAAAAAACACTCATCATTTGTGTGTCAAGTCAAATTAGCTGTAGTCTTCCCCTGTCCATTTGCAAGTGTTGTGGTCTTATGTTTTAGCTAACAATTGTTGCAGGTTGTTCAAGGTTACACCACTCCAAACAAACATTGATGAGGTTCCTAATTGACAGTGACTGTGGCAGTACAAGAGAAGTATGAAATGACTAAGAGATGAAATCTTGTGAGAAATTGAAGAGGTCTTGCTGCACTTTTGCCTTAGAAAAGTCACTGCTAGTGCATTCTTTGGATGGTTAATCCAATGGATTTCTCCATCCAAATCTCCACCTAAAACTCAAATACAAAGGAGGCACACTTTTTCTATGTCCAAACCATCTCAAAGTTCTGCCTTTGGGTTAAGTGGTGGGCAAAATCCTCTTAAGGTTCCTCTTTTTGGCTCAAGTGAATGGAATCTTTTCCTGAAAGTCCTGGTGCACTTTCCATGTGGCCAAGCCATCCCTTTCCTCTGCCAAGGAAAGAAAGACAAAGATGGTACACATGTGATGGGGTTTCACCATTCATAAGTTCTTCCATATTTTTTCAGTTGGCTGAAGAAAAATTAGTAGTTAAAAAAATGCAACCCTATACCTAAAATGAGTGATATTGATGCAAGAGCATCTGGAAGTCATTCAAGTAAGTTGACATAGTTAATGTTGAGTTGCAAAGTGCCAAGAAGAGACATTGGAGAATGCTGCATTTTACTGCATTTGCACATCAGAGCTTGCGGAGCTGGATTTAGTTTCTAAGACATGACATCTTCATCATATCCAAAATTTAGGTCATTTGGACTCGTTTCCTAAGAGATATTGCTATCAGAAGATTACCTATTTCACATAGTAGAGCAACCAATGTTCAGTTGAAGTCTAATGGGTTTGTGGAGTAATTCTGTAACTTGCAGAGCCTAATGGAACATCATTCAAGATAGTTTAAGACCTAGCTAACCTTCATGGAGAACCGCACTAAGTCCCTATCATTTGCATAATAGTGCTGAGTGTTTAGGTCTGACCTATTTGCTTCCTACATGTTTCATGTGGTAGTTAACATTTGGCCTACAAGATAATGTTTTGAAGGCTTGCGGAGGATATAAATGAGAAATAGAAGATTGTTACAAGACAACAACATGGTGTGTGAAGATATGATGTGAAAAGATGGGTTGTTCTGATCCGGGAAGATAGCAGTGCAGAAACAGAAGACAGAGCAGAGAGCAGAAGAAGATACAGAGCAGAGGAACAAGAAGAAGAAGAAAGAAGACCTAAAAGAATGGTGATGTGTTGTATGAATCTTTTGTAAACCTGGACTGCAGCCTAACATCTAAAATCCCTAGAGGCATATGTAATGAGGTTTTGAGATTTTAATATAATGAGAAGCGGTCTTTCAAGGTTGGGTTTTTCCCTCTGAGGGTTTTCCCAGGATAAATCTTGTGTCATTTGTTCATGAGCATTTCCATTCATTCTGTTGTTATCTGTATGTTGTTAATGTATCCTTGTTATGATCATGGTGTTAGTTGTTTAAGGCTGCAAGGTTGGATAGTTAATTCTGTGAACCCTCCTACCTTGACTGCATTAGATATTCATCTCTAAATTCCAAGATCCATTTAAGTTCTAATTTTTTAGTAGAAACTTGAGGTTTTAATCTACTTTTTATAGACTACAGGGATCTTGATTTAAAGGCAAAGTCTAGGGTTTCAGGGCAGAATGGATAGTGATAAGTGCTAGCATTTGAACAAAATGTGAAGATAGAAATAAGGTTCACTTTTTGGTGGGTTCAGCCACCTATTTCCTCCTCCAAAAGTGGCAAAAACTTAGTAGATTCATGCCAACAAACAAAGGAGATGAGAAATTTGTTTTGGAGTGCATGTTTTCATGGGTTTAGCCCATCCTAATCTTTGCTCAGAAAGTCAGAAACTTGGCAAAATGCTAAGTGAAATGTGCCTAGGAAGAAAGGAGTAATTCAACAAAATAGGGTGCACTTTTTCAATGGTAAAACACACTAAATTCTTCTCCAAGCACATAAGGTTGATGGAAAAAACATAAAGAATCAATGTCAGCTTTCAAGGAGAAAGCGCAAGTCAAAACCCAAACAAACACATGAATCCCTCTTATTGCCATCATTAGTAGAACAAAATCTAAATAGTGCATTTGAGTTTTTGTACTAAAATAACAAATAACTGATGCAAATACCTTTATATATTCTAACACATGTAGATTTTAAATTAAACCCAAATCCATAGTCATTTTGATAGCCATCTTCTCATCTGGATGAAGATCCAATAGCATCTAAAAATAAAATCTTAAGGTGCAAAGATAAATTGAATATGAGTATGCTTGATAATCGAGTCATGTGTGCCCTGAATAAAGATTATAATAACCAAAAAAATTCAAGGAGGCAATATAAATATCTTGCATTGAAATAAATCATGTCCTAGAAAAACAAAGAACTGATGCAAATACCTTAAAAAAGGAAAGATTTTGTGCAGGACCTTGGATCGATTCCTTGGAAGGCGATTCTTTTTTTTTTTTCGGTTCACACTCCCCTTCAGCTCACCTCAAATCTTGCAATTTGATATGCTCGCCTGAGTTATTTGCATGGTTTTGCATGTTAATAAAATTCAAGGAAGGAGGCAATATAAATATCTTGGATTGAAATAAATTTTGTGCTAGAAAATCAAAGAACTGATGCAAATACCTTTAAAAATAAAAGATTTCCTCCATGGCCTTACATCGATTCTTTGGAAGGCGATTCTTTTCTTTTCTGTTCGCACTCTCGTTCAGCCCACCTCAAATCTTGCAATTATTTATGCAAAAGCAAAAGGTAGTGTGAGCAATAAAAATGTGAGAAACACATATATGCCCTTCACTTTGTAAGCAACTACATATCAAAATGAATATATTAGTTACACATATCATAAGACAAAGAACTGATGCAAAATGCCTTTAAAAAAAAAAGATTTCCTCCACGACCTTGGATTGGAAGGCGATTCTTTTGTTTTATGTTTGCACTCCCCTTCTGCTAACTTGAAATCTTGCAATTTAATATGCTCGCCTGAGTTATTTGATATGTGTGGTTTATAGTTTTTCAATGGTTAATGAAACATAGAGGGCGTGCCTCCTCAATGTAACTGACGTCATAAACCATCCGCCTTCCACTCCATTGGCCATGCATTTTTACTATTTTGATTTAATTTAGTTTTTGATTTTTTTTTTTTGTTTTTTATAAAGATTCTACATTGTAATCTTATAAGTTTACATGGAAATTCTAGAATCTTTCAAATCTTCTCCTCCACCCCTATTGTGACTATAGGAACACCTCTTCGCATAATTATGAAGTCTAGAGGACATTATATAGAAGAATTCATGAGATAACATGGGCAAATTGTACAAAGTTCATTACGATACACCTTGAATAAAGTAAAGCAAGTTTTTTTTGCCAATAAAAATGTTGGTAAATAGTTTTTTTTGAATATTTTTGATTAAGTAGTTTACATGTTTACTTTGCATAAAATCAATATTTACTTTAAAAAAACATTAATTTTTTTTTTTTTTTTTTTATGGAGATCATCCACAAGATCATTTTTGCTACCAAATATGGGAGCAGGAACTTTAGGCTGAACCTTTTCAGCTGCCAAATTTGCTAGTTAACAAATACAAAGATTGTGGTTACCATAATATCTGCCTAAAGGCAGGTACTAATAACAATGTTTCTGAATTTCCAGATGGTGAAACAAGATGCAGTTGTAGGCTTCGTTATTTTGGAGCCGGTTGAATGGCACGGTAAATTCAGTGACGAAGCAACTCCTCCATCATCTCCATTGTCTCAGTCTCTTCTCTCCCTCTCTTTTTAGAGGTGTCACTGCTCTCCATATGCCCACGCCCCAAATCATTTTGAGTCTGCGATGACTGACTATGGTTGGCGATGTGCTGGGGAAAGTTGAGCACAGCTTTGGATCCGCGCATTTGGAAGGCGGCACGGTCATATGCGAGCGCGGCGTCTTCAGCGGTTTTGAAGGTGCCCAGCCAAACTCTGGCACCCTGCTTAGCGGGATCTCGTATTTCCGCTGCAAATTTTCCCCATGGCCGCTGTCTGACTCCCCTGTAGCGAGGCCGAGGCGTCTTCTCTCCATTTTGAGCAGAATTGTTTGCAAGCTGTGTAGGAACATCATGGTCATGGTCTTTGTTCTGTGTAAGGCGCCTCACCTTCGAATTCCTCTCCTCAGAATGATGATCCACCTCGTCTGTGCTATTATTCTCTACATCACCAAGCAAATAGCGCCGAATGCCGTAGATGTCCATGCCTAAAATTTTTGCTACTCGTTATTTCTCTTTTGGGTCGGGAGGGAGATTTATTGAAAAATTTGAAGGGCCGGCAGAACGTGAAAATTAGTCAAAACCACTGAATGAATTGGTCTCCGTTATTAAGATCAATATTCCTTTCACACGTGTCAAAACAGTCGTCTCGGCAATCCCGCTACATTCATGGCGGCTGAGTGTACCGACGTAAAAAAGAAAAAGAAAAACATGTTGAAGGGTTCCGATACGATTAATGGACCGTATGGCTTTGTCAAAAACACGGCTCTCCTGCCGCAGTAGTGTTTCAGTGGACGAAAGAATATTTACCTACCACCATTATTTAGATGCGTTTAACAAGTTGATATATATTTTGAAGAAAGTAGATAATATCATCCACTTCAATGGTTAAATAGTTAATACCAATTTTACATCTCATTCACAACAAAAAGTTGTAAATATTTGTCTTATTTTTATTGGTCCAAATTGATCTTTGATGTTGAAGTGGATGATATTTAAGAGTAGCCTTGTTTGACAAGTTACTCTAAAAACAAAAAAATGATTCAATTTAGTGCAAGGATTAGATACAATGAAACTATAAATATAGATGATAATGAAATCAAAATAGTATAATAGGGCTTTGCTTGTGTCTATGTCATATTGTTGCAAACAAAAAGAGTCTTTTGCTTTAACCTACATTTATTGTGATGCTCTTTACGTCACTCCGTCTATGGATTACTTTTGCCTCCTCTAAATGGCATCAACCTTTCATTCCTTCGCAGCAACTACTACTGGAGTTGAAAGTTCGACGACGACAATCAATGGCACCCCGACCCAAGAGGTCCCTAGGAAATTTGCTTCCAAGGTGTTCCATGAGGTATGTCTCCTGAAATACCATTGGATGTTGTTTTTTTTATTCTTGAATTTGATAATACATGTTGTTGGTTAGAAAAGTTTACCTTAATATGGTATTTTGTGGGTGGGGTTCCCTGAAAGCGTGCCTAAAGACTAGGTCCACAGATCCTAGACCCCACATGGGATTTGCTTTGACGCTGTGCGAAACCTTACCAAAGGGTTTTTTTTCTTTTTCTCCTTGCTAAAGCCAACCACACTAAGGTTGTCCTCAACTATGGCCCTTGGCTTGTCCAATCTTTGTTTCTTATTTTTAAACCTTGGACTCAAGACTTTGTCATCTCTAATGAAAAGTATTTTCGAGTTCCCATTTGGGTTGAGTTCCTTGGGTTGTCTTTGCCATGTTGGAACTTTTTGAGCCAGATAGCCTCTTCTCTAGGCTCTATGGTTTGTGTCAAACCTAAATAGTTCTATTCAACTTGTGCCCAATGACGAGTCTGTGTTGAGGTGGATTTATCTAAGGACCTCAAAGATTCTATGATATCCAAGTTGGCCAAACTAGATACATGCAACGTGTTCAATATATCAACCTCTCGAATACCTATTATCAGTGTCAATCCTTAAAACATGGGTGATCCCACAATACTGTGTCCCACTTTTGTGCCAAAATAAGACATTGAAATCAACATTTTTAACCAAATTTTCATATTTTGACACCTATAGAAACTAAACTGTTAAGAATTGGAAGATGATGTGAACTAGTGAATTTTGAGATTTCATGTGTAGATTATATATATATTATTTTTTAAAAATTATTTGTGGATTTTTGTACATAACTTTTAATAACTTATTTTTATAGTTAACAATATTTTTAAAAAGTAACATTTATACCATACAACATAACTTTTTTTATAGAAAGGATAAAATTCTAAATTTTTAAATATAGACTCATAACACCAATATCTAGTGCATGGATATTTTTTCATAATTTTGATGCATATTTTTTTAAATTTATTTTTGAAGTGAGATTAATAATAATTTAGACATAGCTTTATATCATACAACATAACTTTTTCTGTATATATCCAAATTCAGTTTTTTCTTATTTGTTGAAACAAGGACAAGAATACCGCGTAGATATTTTTCAAAAAAACATTTTCTATTTTTCCACATATATCGAACAAAGACCTTCATGTTTAGTGAAGAACCTATGTTCACTAGAAAATGGAAAATAAATATAATAATCAAAATAAATATATTCAATATTATACTTGTTAGAAATCTTACTCTAAGGGCTACTATCCTACAAATCATCCTATGATGTTGACTCCATTTCTTGGTCCAACCCAAGGTTTGAAATAGAAAATTTTGAGGAAAATCTTAGGAATAAGGTGCAAAGGTCATTTCTAAGACCTTCATTCGAAGGACCTTCGAATGAAGGTACCTTCGTTCAAAGTTATCTAAGGACCTTCAAATGAAGGTCCATGAGGGAATTTTTTTCCAAAAATGGAATAAAAAGGACCTTCGAACAAAGGTTCCTTTTAATTCTTTTTTTGGAAATTAATCTTAGGAATAAGGTGCAAAGGTCATTTCTAAGACCTTCATTCGAAGGACCTTCGAATGAAGGTACCTTCGTTCAAAGCTATCTAAGGACCTTCAAATGAAGGTCCATGAGGGAATTTTTTTCCAAAAATGGAATAAAAAGGACCTTCGAACAAAGGTTCCTTTTAATTCTTTTTTTGGAAAATTTTCAAAAAAGGAATAAAAGGGACCTTAGAATGAAGGTCCCTTTTTATAGAAATTTCCAAAAAAGTAATAAAAATCGGCCTTTAAACAAAGGTCCCTTTTATTCCTTTTTAGAAATGACCTTTGTTCGAAGGTCCTGTGCATAGAAACCTTCAAACAAAGGTTTACCTTTATTCGAAGGTGATTTTTAACTTACCTTCAAATGAAGGTACCTTTGTTTGAAGAAATACCTTCGAACGAAGGTATCTTGTAATTTTTTTCTCCATCTGCATTCAAAAGTTTAATGTTCCAAGTTTGGGACTCTGTATTGTGGGTTTACCTAGGGTAAGTGTACAAAGATGAGGGACCAAAATGGGGTCTTAAGTTGCCATTTTTTTTCTAAAATCAGGAAACATTGATGTTGGATGAGAAATTTAAGATATCTACACTCAAAATTTGAAGATGGAACAAAAATAAGAATAGTAGTGCTCTGAATCTAATTTCTAAACTACTAATTTTTTCTAAAAATGGTTGAGATTATGGGGTTCAAAAAGGGGGAGCACACAAATTGGTCCTATTTTTCTCAAAAAACATAACATAGCATCTGGTGTGCTCCCCCTAAAATGTTAACTTTTTTTTAGTATTTCAATAATTGCTCTAGTGAGAAATTAGCTAACACTATGTAGTTTATACCTGATTTTTCTAATAATTTTTTCATGAATAATTGATTTTTTAGTAATTTTTGAAGTGGACACATCCTAAAAATAGAAATTTGAGCATGCCCCCCCTAAACTTTTTGAAAACTAATCAAAAATCATTTTTTTTTTTTAATGTGTGTAGAATGGAGCCTAGTTTCTAAAAATGTAACTTATTTCAAATTTTGATGAACGGTTAAAAAAAAGTCAAAAATACTAGACACTAGTTTTTGACAAAAAATAGACACACTAACAAAAGAAATTCAAAATGAAACCCTTAACATACTCAAAATGTGAAAAAAAATTATATGGCTAGATAAGTAACAAAGATATCAAGATTATGGTGGTATTTTTTTGAGTTGTCATTGGAAAAAGTGCCATCCTGATGGGGAGCACGCTCCAGATTATCTCAGAATTTTGCTAAAAACTGGATAAAACACATCTAAGCATGCTCAGCATAACGCGAGCATGTTATAACGTGCTTGCGTTATGCTGAGAAAAATTGGCTTTACACATGCCAATTGGATTTGCTTGAAAGTTTCTAAAGCCTTTTCACAAATCCATTTTTTGCATATCTTGCAATCATTGCATTCCATTACAGAACATCTCTTTGAGGTGTTACGTCAGTCAATTGACATGTCTTGTCTATGCTTCCACACTTTACATACATGTCTACAAGGGTAGCTGCACTTCCTACCGTCTCTCTCACTCTCTACTTCCCTCCGCTATCTACCTCCTACCCTCTCTTTGAGTCTCTACTTCCCTCACCTCTCTACCTCCTACCCTCTCTCTGAGTCTCTGCTTCCCTCCCCTCTCTACCTCCTACCTTCTCTCTCACTCTCTTCTTCCCTCCCCTCTCTACCTTCTAACCTCTCTCTCACTCTCTACTTCCCTCCCCTGTCTACCTCCTACCCTCTTTCTGAGTCTCTGCTTCCCTCGCCTCTCTACCTCTTACCTTCTCTCTCACTCTCTTCTCCCCCCTCTCTACCTGCTACCCTCTCTCTCACTCTCTACTTCCCTCCCCTCTCTACCTCCTACCCTCTCTCTTAGTCTCTTCTTCCCTCCCCTCTCTACCTCCTACCCTCTCTCTCACTCTCTCCTTCCTTCCCGTATCTACCTCCTACCTAGGTTACTCGAATTTAGGGTTTAGGGGTTAGGGTTAAAGGGGAGTTATTTTATAATTTCCCTCCAATCCTCCTAATCCCAACCCATTAGTCCACCCATATCCTAATCCATCAATCCATATCATCCATCCACCATATAACTCACCATCTAATGCACCATCAAACATTCTAAGCTCTAATCCATCAACCCATGAACCCTTGAAAAGTTTTCTCCAAAGACTCTTTACAAAATCCAAAAATAAAAGCAAAGATATGGAGCCATCCAAATCCACTGATCCAATTTCAACTCCCTCTAACACTTCCAATCCCAATCCATCCCCTCTTATATCCATTCACTCGATCCTAATCCTAACCCCACAACATCTTCCATCACTGTCCATCAACAATATGCATATCCTAGTCCATCAACCCATGAAGCCATGAAGGATGTCACCCAAGGGCTATTGGCAAGGAATCTTAGAAAAACATCATGTACTCAAATTCCTATCCTTGAGCAAGTAACAAAGAATCTCCTAATAACATGGACCTACCACTCCAACACCATCATCCACTCCTATGTCTATCCATTTCGTTAAAGAGTCTCCTACCATAAGTCCAAGTCAAACCCCATCATGTAGCCATGTTGTCAAACATCCAAAGATTATTGATCCCATTGAAGAACCCATCACATCCATCTAAGAAACCCAATAGCCATGTTAAGATCCTAATCCAAAGCATGTGGAAACACAAACCACCCATCCTAATCAAAATCCAAACATCGCATCTAATCCCATGTCTCAGATCCCTTTCCATCTCATGGTCAACCCATATACATCGATTCCGTCATTGATCCTCCAAAATCTCCCAATGAACCACCATCACCATCACTTACTCCCCAACCCAATGAATATCAATGCATCCCCACTTACCCTATCCATATCTAATATTGCACTATCCATGCTTATCCTCCCTACATGATTAAGATATTATCTATGATCAATATATTATCCATGAGAAAGTAACCCACATCACTCCTATCCATCATCCCATTAGCCCTATCCATCATCCCGTGCTAGTCCTATTCATTATCCATCAATATCCCATGATGAGACACTTGGTCCCCAAGAAAACATAGATAATCAAACAAATAACTTGGATCCTATCAAATCACATCCCAATGAGGATAATGATTTAATCAAGATCCAAGAATTGTACATCCATTTCTCATTGATCCTCCATCATCCCCTATCAAACTATATGTTTAGGTGTTTAGCTTGGTTGCTCAAGTTTAGGGTTTAGGGGTCAGGGGCATTATTTGAGGTTTACATGAGTCTAGGGTTGCTCAAGTAAATAGGGTTTAGGATTAGGGTTTAAGGGAATTATTTAGGCTTTAGGGCTTTAGGGATGCTTGAGTTTAGGGTTTAGGGGTGAAAGGAAGCTAGGTGTGCAGAAATCACTTCCTACACTAATCTAATGAGGAGAGGGCTATGCAAATTCAAATTAATCCTTACAACTACAGCAATATGTAACACATAAATGAGATATTACAGAAATACACAAGAACCAAAAAGAAGACAGAAGAAGAGAGACAAAGATTTACGGTGGGGAAAACCCTTATCGGGTGAAAAACCCCACATTTAGAAACTTGCACAATGTATTAACAAATCTAAAATATGTTTACAATAGATTTGCAATGCAAGATTCAATGGTATTCGACACTCATGTTTGGAGTCAAACCAGCAGCATAATAGTACTTGTAACACCTGTGATCCCTCTACTCCAAGCACCTGTTTATATAGAAAATACAAGGTAATATTAGACCTTTCTTGGGATGGGCGTCCAACTTGGCTTCATGGACCGAAACCCATGCCTAAGGACACTTGGTCAACATTGTACAATGTGCCTAACACTTGTTCACATCTCCCATCCCAAAGAGGTCACCTATTTCCAAAATGGGCTATGACAGATGCTCTTACGACCGTCATAGAATATGTCATAGTGGTTACAACTTACAGCTGTAAGAGAATCTATCATACACAGGCTATAAATAGCATATTCTCTTACAACATGTCATAGTCCACCTTGGGGCACCCAAATATTCCTTTTTCAAAGATGCTTCATGACACATGTCTTCACCTATCTTACAACCTTCTATTTCTAACTCTTGCATGTCAAAGATTCTGTCATTGGAATCAGTCATAACCATTTCAGTCAAGATTCACTTACACAACATGGAAGATGCCAACACATGGCAAAATGCTCCTACCACAAAGTGGGATGCCTATCTCATGTGAGGACAAAATTACAAGTTGTCATATTCCATGTAGGATTGACACATCACCGTGCCACATCCCACAATATGACAATATGGAATTTACAAATATTTACAACATAGGTAATTAAATAATAAATACAAACATTAATAATGCAAGGAATTACCAAGGTTGAGACACCTTAATTCCCAACATTCTCCCACTTGTCAAACACCTTGTAAGAGCCAATAGAATAACAAGATTTAACTACTATAGGCCGAGAGGCCTATAGACTCTAAACACCATCTGAACTTCTCTGTGCTTACTAGCTTCATCAATGTATCTGTAACATTCTTTGAGGTATCTACCTTCTCCAAATTTACCTTCCCATCCTCTACCATGTCTCGCACAAAGTGAAACTAAACATCAATATGCTTTGTTCTGGCATGGAAAGTTGGATTCTTCGCAAGGCAAATCACACTCTGACTGTCACAACTGATCGTGATCGAACCTGCATCAACACCAATATCTGAACACAATCTCTTAAGCCAAATGGCTTCCTTACAAGCATGAGTTGCTGCCATATACTCAGCTTTTGTCATGGACAAAGCAACCACAGGTTGTCACTTATTCATCCAACTAATAGCACCACCAAACAGTGTAAACACATAAGCACTGGTGGATCTCCTGCTGTCAATGTCACCTACCCAATCTGAATCCAAAAATACACAAATATCAATAGAACGCAGAGGTCCTGTAACATTACCATGATACCATATGGAATACTTGGAAGTACCCCTCAAATATTTGAACACTCGCTTAACTGCATCCCAATGAACCGGTCCAGGATTAGCCATAAATCGACTAAGGACTCCCACTACTTGGGCAATGTCTGGTCTTGTGTAGACCATAGAATACATCAAACTGCCAATAGCATTAGCATAAGGTACTCTACTCATGTCCTCCACCTCACTAGGAGATTTTGGACAATCCTCAACAGATAACTTTGTCCCCAAAGAAACAGGAACACACAATGATCTACAATCTATCATGTTGAACCTATCCAACATGGTCTTCACATACTTACTCTAGCTTAACCAAAGTTTTCTGTTAGCTTTGTTTCATCTGATTTCCATTCCTAGAATGTACCTGGCTGCCCCTAAATCTTTTATTTCAAACTGTGCTGACAACTGAGATTTCAAATTAGAAATCATGTTCTTACCCTTCCCAATGAGCAACATATCATCAACATACAATGCAACAATGAGAATACGATCACCATCAAACTTAAACTACACACAGTGATCTGATTTCGATCTCACAAATCTAATTAACAACACAAAGGAATCAAACTTCAATACCACCTCCTAGGAGACTGCTTCAAACCATACAAAGACTTCTTTAATTTGCAAACCAAATTTTCTTTACCTTTCACCATGTAATGCTCTGGCTGTGACATGTAGATTTCTTCCTTCAAATCACCATGAAGGAAAGCTATCTTCACATCCATCTATTCTACCTCCAAGTCATAAGCTACTGCGAGAGACAACAGGAATTGAATGGATGTTAACTTTGCAATGGGAGAGAAGATCTCACCATAATCTATACCCTCCACTTGTGAATACCCCTTTCCAACCAATCTGGCCTTATACTTCTCAACATTGCCATCTGCACCAATTTTCTTCTTGAACACCCATTTGCATCCAACGGGTTTCCATCTAGGAGGCAAAGGCACCAAGTCCCAAGTTTGATTCTTTTCCAAAGAAGCCATTTCATCCTCCATGCCCTCCTTCCAGGAACCTACATCTTTCATGTCTAAAGCCTCTAATATAGTTCTAGGTTCATCATTGTTAGTGAGTAAAGCATAAGCACTAGAATCAAGCAATGTAAAACGAAACCTTTCAGGTTGCTTTCTTATCCGTGTAGACCTCCTCAAGGGCTGAGGTTGAGGTTCAACTTATTCATCTGAGCTTTCAGATCTGCCAGAGCTCTCCTCATTATCAGGTCCAACATTGTCTTTTTGTTCAGTCTTCTAAGGGGTAGCTGGAAACTGAACAACATCCTCTTTCTTTTCTTTTTCTTCTGGCTGTAAAATAGTGGAAGAAGGTGTAAGCTCTCTGAAGATGACACTTCTGCTAGACAACACTTTTTTAGCCACAGGATCCCAAATCTTGTATCCTTTCACACTGACACCATAGCCAATGAAGATACACTTAACCGCCTTGTTCTCTAATTTTGACTCCTTCTCCCTAGGCACATGTGCATATGCCTCACAACCAAAAACATGAAGATGCCTTATTGAAGGCTTTCTACCAGATCACACATCCATGGGTGTCTTTCCAACAAGAGCTGATATAGGAGATCTATTTACTAGATAGCAAGCAGTGGCAACAGCTTCAGCTCAAAACTTTTGTTCTAGGCCAACTCTACTAAGCATACTCCTAGCCTTCTCCATCTGTCTTGTTCATCCTCTCTGCAACTCCATTTTGCTGTGGGGTGTATGGAGTTGTCTTTTGTCTTTCAATCCCAAGTTCCTTACAATATTTATCAAATTCTATAGAATAGAACTCACCACCGTTGTCAGTTCTCAAACATTTAATCTTTTTGCCAGTCTAATTTTCAGCAAAGGCCTTAAACTCCTTAAACTTGCTATAGACTTCAGATTTGCTTCTGAGAAAATAAATCCATGTTCTTCTACTGTAATCATCTATAAAAGATACAAAATATATAGACTTTGATAATGAAGGAACATTAATAGGACCAAACACATCAAAATGAATAAGGTCCAATAAATTGGAAGACTTGTGAGAACTTGAGTAAAACTGAACACAGTTTTGTTTTCCACAAATGCAATGTTCACAAAAATCAAACTCAAGATTACAATCATCTAACCCCTCAATGAGGTTCTTATTTTTCAGGGTACACAAACCCTTCTCACCAATGTGGCCAAATCCCTTATGCCATAACATTGTCTTTTCAGTAGGAAGTTTAACTTCCAATGCATGATTACAACCATCAAAAGTAGAAACAACAAATTTCTTCACTGCTTGTTTAGATGTTGGGGATGAAGTGATTGTTGCCCTCTTCTTTGAGTTAGAAGAACTCTTGCATTGTGCAATGCATGCCTCTAGCTGAAATAGAGTACCTCTCCTAGTACCCTTAGCAAGCACCATAGCTCCTCTAGTCATGTTGCATCCTTCTTTCGAAAAGACAACCTGCACACCTGCATCATTCAACATACTTATAGAAAGTAGGTTTCGTGCTAAGCCTAGGATGTGCATAACCTTAAAGATCCCCTTCACTCGTCCATCAGGGAATCGGATAGAGACTCTTCCATGGCCAACAATCTTCAGATGAGAGTCATCACCCAAATACACCTTTCCACCATCAAACTACTCATACTTGGTAAACCAGTCTCGATGTGAGGTCATGTGGAATGATGCACTAGATTCAATCAGCTACACATCATCAAATGCATGGGTTTCCAAGGCTACAATGAAAGTATCACCATCTTATTGTGACTTGTCAGAACCTGAATTAGGAGCTTTCTTCTTCTTCTTCTTCTTCTTCTTCTTCTTCTCCTCCTTGCATTCCTTTCAGAAATGCCTAGTTTTCCCACAGTTTGAACAAAGAGCCTTGGACTTTCCAGGAGATTTGGATCTCCCATGGGATTTGGATCTACCCTTCTCATCTTTCTTGTCCTTCTTTTTCCCTTTCTCCTTGGGTCTTCCACGAACTGCAAGAGCCTCTTTGGATACCTTAGAAGACTTTCTTTGCATCTCTTTAGATAATAGCAAAGATACCACTTCTTCCATTTTGAGTGTGGATGTGGTACTTCCAATAGCCATGATAAGATGATCCCACGAGTCTGGCAAATAACAAAGCAAGGTCATACAATGATCCTCCTCCATCTTCACACCAATGGATGTCAATTGTACAACGACATGTTAAAGGCATTCATATGCTTAGCAATGGATCCTCCTTCCTCCATTCAAAGAGAATACAACTTCTTTCTCAGGAAAAAATTGTTCACCAGGGATTTATCCTGATAAACATCTCCCAACTTCTTCCAAAGGTCTTTTGTGCTCTTCTCCTCATGGACATTCAACATGACATAATCAGCTAAACTGAGTCTTATGAGACCCTTAGCCTTCTGATCCTTTAGATCCCAATCATCTTGTGACATTGCGGTTGGTTTTACATTAGATACAGTTTCCCATAGGTCTCGGTCTACAAGCATGTCTTCCATCTTGAGCTTCCACAACTCAAAATTTGTGCCATTGAATTTCTCCACCTCTATCCTTCCAGATGTGCTTACCATCTCCTTGCTGTAATAAGATTCAGAATACTCTGCATAGGCTCCCACTCAACTTAAGATTAGCTCAAAAAACCCCTACCCAACAACTAGGACCAAAGGTGATCAAGCTCTAATACCAACTGAAAGGAAGCTAGGTGTGCATAAATTGCTTCCTACACTAATCTAAAGAGGAGAGGGCTATGCAAATTCAAATTAATCCTTACAACTACAGCAATATGTAACACATAAACAAGATATTATAGCAATACACATGAACCAGAAAGAAGACAGAAAAAGAGAGACAAAGATTTACGGTGGGGAAAACCCTTATCGGGTGAAAAACCCCACACTTAGAAACCTACACAATGTATTAACAAATCTGAAATATGTTTACAATACACTTGCAATACAAGCTTCAATGGTCTTCGATACTTATGTCTAGGTCAAACCAGTAGCATAAAAGTACCTGTAAAACCTGTGATCCCTCTACTCCTCCAAGTACTTGTTTATATAGAAAATACAAGGCAATATTGGACCTTTCTTGGGATGGGCGTCCAACTTGGCTTCATGGACCAAAACCCATGCCTAAGGAGACTTGGTCAACATTGTAGAATGTGTCTGACACTTGTCCACAACCCCATCCCAAAGAGGTCACCTATTTCCAAAATGGGCTATGACAGATGCTCTTACGACACTTACGATCGTCATAGAATCTATCATAGCGGTTACAACTTACAGCTGTAAGAGAATCTGTCATACATAGGCTATAAATAGCATATTCTCTTACAACATGTCATAGTCCACCTTGGGGCACCCAAATATGCCTTTTTCAAAGATGCTTCATGACACATGTCTTCACTTGTCTTATAACCTTCTATTTCTGACTCTTACATATCATAGATTCTATCATAGGAATCTGTCATAACCATTTCGGTCAAGATTCACTTACACAACATGGAAGATGCCAACACATGGCAAAATGATCCTACCACAAAGTGGGACGCCTATCTCCTCATGTGAGGACAAAATTACAAGTTGTCATATTCCATGTAGGATTGACACATCACCATGCCACATCCCACAATATGACAATATGGAATTTACAAATATTTACAACATAGGCAATTAAATAATAAATACAAACATTAATAATGCAAGGAATTACTGAGGTTGAGACACCTTAATTCCCAATAAGGGGTTAGGGTTTAGAGTTTATGGGTTAGGGTTAAGGGGTTAGGGGTTTAGGGTTGCTCAAGTTTAGGGGTTAGTGTTTATGGTTTAGAGAGAGATAGAGTGAGGGGACCAATAGAGATTGGGAGAGATAGGGAGATGGAGTTTTAGGGTTGCTTCTAGGTTTTATGGTTTAGGGGTTAGGGGTTTAGGGGTTTAGGGTTGCTTGTTTTTAGGGTTTAGGGGCAGGGGTTAGGGTTTAGGGTGATTATTTAGGGTTAAGGTTTAGAGGTTTAGGTAGATAGGAGAATAAGGAAATATACAGGAGACCAAGCCTGGGAGAGATATCTATGTCTCGTCTATCCCTCTCTCTAACTATACCTACCTCTCTATCTCTCTCTCTCCTTGTCTCTCTATCTTTCTCTCTCTTTCGATCCCCTCTCTCTAACTCTACCTTTCTATCTCTCCCTCCCTCACTATCTCACTCCCCCTCTCTATCATTCTCCCAATCCCTCTACCTCAAATCTATCTCCCTATGTCTCTGGAAGTTGTATCTCTTGATCTCTTTTCCTATCTCTAACTCTCTCCCCATCCCTCTACCTCTTGAAATCTCTCTCCCTATGTCTCTAGACATCTCTCCATCTCTTTCACTATCTCTATCTATCCGCATAACCCTATCTCTTAATAAATCCCTCTCTACCTCTCTCTCTATTTCCCTATCTATCTCTCCCTTGCTATCTCCCTATATCTCCCTATATCTCCCCTCTCTCTATATATATGTACCTCTATCTTTCTCCCTCTATAGACCCCTTTATCTATCTCAATCGCCCTGTCTCCCTCTCCTCATCTCTATCTCCACCTATCCCTCTCTATCTCTCTATTTGCCCCTCTTTCTATATATTTTCCTTTCTCTAACTCTATCTCTATCTCTCCATCTCTTTATGGATGTCCCTGGGCTCTCTCCCTATCCATGCCCATGTCCCTCTCTATATATAGGATAGAGAAATAAAGAGAGAGAGAGAGAGACTCTCCTAGGTAGATACAAGGTTACATTTGTCCCTCCTAGTAGAGACAAGTTTTATTTCACGAACCACATGGATATTTGAGTATAGGGATACTCTTGGACCATCACTTGACTACCTATTTGATGCACTACATGCATAGTTGGGTAAGTGCAAGAAGATGGGGGGCCAAAAAGGGGACTTAAGTGGCCACTTTGTTTCTAAAATCAAAAAATGCTGGTCTTGGATGAGAAATTGAGCATAGTTACACTTAAAATTTGGAGATGCAACCAAAACAATGTTTGTAGTGCTCTGAATCTTCTTTCTAAACTACTAATTTTTTTTAAAAATGGTATAGATTAAGGGGTTCAAAAGAGGGAGCCACATAAATTGGTGTTGTTTCTGTCAAAAAAAACATAACATAGCATATTTTGTGGCTCCCTCAAAAGGTTAACTTTTTTTTGGTATTTTTAAAATCACTTTGGTGAGAAATTAGCTAACAACATGTAGTTTATGTGTGATTTTTTTGATAATTTTTTAATGAATATTTGATTTTTTACTAATTTTTAAAGTGTACACATCCTGAAAAATAGAATTTTGGCCGTACTACCCCTATAAATTTTGAAAACTAATTAAAAATCAATTTTTTTTAATGTGTAGAATGGAGTCTAGTTTCTAAAAATGTAATTTTTTTGAAATTTCAATGAACGGTTAATTTACAATGAAAAAAAGACCTAACACTGGTTTTTGCCCAAAAAATAGACACACAAACAAAAGAAATTAAAGATGAAAGGCTTAACATTTTCAAAATGTGAAAAAAATTACATCGTTAAATAACTAAGAGAAAGCCTAACATTACCCAGGTGTTCAATTTGTTTGACCTTGAAACACGTGCAAATCTAAGGTTTAGCATGAACAAAATTATGTAAAATCCTGTAGAATATGCAAAAACATGTCTCTAGACATTGGGAAGGCACTCCAAGTTTTTGGGTTGGAAATCCAAAGCAAATCCCAAGCCTAAGGCTTGGGATTCCCAAAGTAAAATATAATGTGAGCGTGTTAGAATGCACTCATGTTATGTTCTATTTTGCATTTTTTCCTTTTTCGCAAAAGTTTGCTCGATGTTTATCATGTTTGACATAATGTGAGCACGTTATAATGCGCTCGCATTATGTCCTTCTTGGATTGTTTTATGTTCAAGGTTATTAAGCATGTTTGTATGTATGTATGTATAGTGTCAAGGGTAGAGATGGGGTTGAGACAGATAGGAGAGGAGAGGGGTGGATAAGGGTTAAGGGTTTAAGGTCAAGAGGGATTAGGGTTAAGGTCAAGAGGGATTAGGGTTTAGGGTTGAGGGATTAGGGTTTAGGGTTGAGAGATTAAGGTTTAAGGTTGAGGTTTGAGGGTTTAGGGATAGTATTTAGAGTTTAGAGATAAGGGATTAGGGTTTAGGACCTTGAGGGATTAGGGTTTAGGATTGAGGCTTTAGGGATAGTAGTTAGGGTTGAGGGTTGAGGGATTAGGATTAAGGTAGAGTGTTGAGGGTAGAGGGATTAGGGTTGAAAGTTTAGGGTTGAGGGATTAGGGTTTAAGATATAGTGTTGAGGGTGTAGGGTTTAGGATTTAAGGTTTAAGTGTTGAGGGTTGAGGATTTAGGGATAGGGTTTATGGTTTAGGGATAAGGGATTAGGGTTTAGGGTTTAGGGATCAGGGTACCATAAATTATAATTAGGGATTAAGGTTTATGGTTTAGGGATTAGGGATTAAGGTTTAGGGTTTAGGGTTTAGGGATGTACAATTAAGGGGTACCATAAATAAACTAGAATTTAGGCAGGGTTGGGAAAATTTTGTGAATCATCATGGGCTGGAGATTGTAGATTTTGTTGTGTTCAAGTACATATCCAAGTCATATTTTAAGGTTAAGATATTTCAAAGAATAGGGTGTGTGAAAAACATCAATGCTCTTCAGCTTATGAATACGAACATTAATACAAATAAAAGATGCCCTTCTTCTAACAGAGTATGCAGTTCAAGTCAACCAATGGGTAGCAAGTTGTTGAATGAATTGGTTTAATGGGCGTGCCTCCTTCTTCAAAGTTATGCTTGGAGACTTTACACAAAAACTGGTAACTCTATACATTATTTTTCATTCTTTTATTTCCTATACACTATTAAGAACTTGTAAGATCTAATTGTGTAATGTGTTTATGGCAGCACATCCCTCCTACATTTGTTTCACAATTTATAGACAACACAAATGAACATATGGTGTTGCAAGGCCTAGGTGGGCAGGAGTGGGATGTGCAATTAGGGGGTACCATAAATAAAATGGAATTTAGGCAGGGTTGGGAAAATTTTGTGAATCATCATGGGATGGAGATTGGAAATTTTGTTGTGTTCAAGTACATATTCAAGTCATATTTTAAGGTTAAGATATTTTAAAGAACAAGGTGTGTGAAAAATATCAATGCTCTTCAGCTTATGAATACCAACATTGATACAGATAAAAGATGCCCTTCTTCTAACAGAGTATGTAGTTCAAGTCAACCAATGGGCAGCAAGTTGTCAAATGAGTTGGTATAATGGGCGTGCCTCCTTCAAGGCCTAGGTGGGCAGGAATGGGATGTACAATTAAGGGTGTGTGAAAAATATCAATGCTCTTTAGTTTATGAATACCAACATTGATACAGATAAAAAATGCCCTTCTTCTAACAGAGGATGCAGTTCAAGTCAACCAATGGGCATCAAGTTGCTGATTGAATTGGTTTCTGATGAAGAAGACAATGATGTTGTTGAAGCAATGGAAGAAAATCAAAATTATAAGTCTAATTTAATTTATTTCAACTTTCAAAGTACGCATTTGAATTGTAGCTTTACCAGGAGGATTGGTATAACAAAAACTTAATTCTATTATAGGCCTTTCTTTGAAGAACCCTAGACATTATGGACCCTATCATCTAGAAAAGCACATGACAGTGAACTCTGCCCCACCTCTCAAATCAGATAAACCTTTTTATTCAATGAAAATGAAGTCATGGAATGCAAAACAACCATGCATACTAGTAAGATCAAATTCTCTATCTTCTATTCTTATTACTCTTACTTTATTAAGAGAAGAGTGTTAAAAAGAATGGGTTTAATTGTAATCTAACATAAGGCAAAGCAGTATTGTTATTACATTTTTCTGAGGGATCTCTAGAATAGTCTAATATAATGCAGTCTTCTATAATATGAACATCTGCATTTGCGTGAATGCTAAGCTTTAATAGTAGAGTATTAAATCAATGAAATCAACTATTTATTGGGTTAAAATAACTTAGTTTTTGTAATAGCTTGGGAATGCAGGAGTTGCCAAAAATATGTGAATGTCATCTACAATTACCAAGAGAAAAAAGTTTAGTAGTTCTTGTGGATAGAGCCAGTAAACAATGGAAGATTATTTTCCTGTTTCAGAACAATATACCTGCCCTAAGTGCAGGGTGGACATATTTTGTACATCATAATAATATCAAGGAAGGAGACATTTGCATCTTTGAGTAGGTGGACAATAAGAAACATAGATTTATGTTTAGAGTTCATATAGATCGAAAGATAAAATAAGGATCCTTTTGAAAGAACTTCTAGGAGGGAAAAGACAGGCCAAAGATAAAAGGAGAAAATTATACAAGAAAAGATCTTCATGAGGATTGTAATATTTTGTCTAAAACAAACAAAAATTAGTTAATAAAACATAGAAAATTAAGAAAGAAATGGTACTAAAATGTATAGTTACTAATATCTATTTTTAAAAGACTAATTGATTTTTAAGGCCAAAGTTGTTTATTTTACCTAGTTGATGGTTTTAATTACACTTAGGTTATACATTGGGAGCAGATGTGTGCATATTTTTATATCCCTAATTTAAATTCAAGAAAAAAGGTGGAGAGAGTATGCTGATCTTCTAAAAAAATGTTCACTTAATGTTGACCAGGGGTTCTAATTTCAATGATCATTGCCCACTGTGGATGTACCCCAATGCAAATATTTTCTCATAATGATCATCCTTCTGATTTCAACTGTTAATTAAACATTGTGGATGTACCAAACTCAAAGCTTTTCTCATAGTGTGTACACCTATTGGCATAATGAACCCCAGATGGGCCAGAAAAACATGCCATATAATTTGAATATTCACTTTGGTTAGAAAGTTTTACTGATAGAGCTAGAAACTCAAAGAATTGACAGGGCACAATATGGCCCAAGATGTGAGATACAAGCAAGGACAACTCATGAATCTAAAGATTTAATGTGCACTTCAAGGACCTTTCCTAATTTTAATGGATGACATTTGCTTTTGCTAGTTGATGGTAAATACTACAGTTTTGTAGACTTTATTTTCATTATCCAAGAGAGAAGCATTAGGGTTTAGGGTATAGTGTTAAGGGTTTGGGGATAGGGTTTAGGGTTGAGGGATTAGGGTTAAGGGTTGAGGGATTAGGGTTTGACATTAAGGGTAGAGGGTTGAGGTTCGAGGGTTAAGGCTTTCGGGTTGAGGGTATAGGGATTAGGGATAGGGTTGGAGGGTTTAGGGATAAGGGATTAAGGTATAGTATCGAGCCCATTGAGGGTATAGGAATAGGGATAGTGTTTTGGGTTTAGGGATGAGGGATTAGTGTTGAAAGTTGAGGGATTAGGGTTGAGGGTTGAGGGATTAGGGTTTAGGGATAGGGTTCAAGGTTTAGGGTTGAGAGATTAGGGTTTAAGGTATAGTGTTGAGGGTTTAGGGATAGGGTTTAAGGTTGAGGGATTAGAGTTAAGGGTTGAGGGATTAGGGTTTGACATTGAGGGTTGAGGGTTGAGGTTTTAGGGTTGAGGGTTTAGGGATAGGGTTGAGGGTCGAGGGATTAGGGTTAAAGTAGAGTGTCGAGGGTATAGGGATTAGGGATAGGGTTGAAGGGTTTAGGGATAAGGGATTAGGGTTTAAGGTATAGTATCGAGCCCATTGAGGGTTTAGGAATATGGATAGAATTTAGGGTTTAGGGATGAGGGATTAAGGTTGAGGGTTGAGGATTAAGGGATTAGGGTTTAGGGACAAGGTTTATAGTTTAGGGTTGAGGAATTAGGGTTTAAGGTATAGTGTTGAGGGTTTAGGGTTGAGGGATTAGAGTTAAGGGTTGAGGGATTAGGGTTTGACGTTGAGGGTTGAGGGTTGAGGTTTTAGGGTTGAGGGTTTAGGGATATGATTGACAGTTGAGGGATTAGGGTTAAAGTAGAGTGTCGAGGATATATGGATTAGGGATAGGGTTGAGGGGTTTAGGGATAAGGGATCAGGGTTTAAGGTATAGTATCGAGCCCATTGAGGGTTTAGGAATAGGGATAGCATTTAGGGTTTAGGGATAAGGGATTAGGGTTGAGGGTTGAGGGATTAGGGTCTAGGGATAAGGTTTAGGGTTTAAGGTTGAGGGATTAGGGTTTAAGGCATAGTGTTGAGGGTTTAGGGATAGGGTTTAGGGTTGAGGGCTTAGAGTTAAGGGTTGAGGGATTAGGGTTTGACGTTGAGGGTTGAGGGTTGAGATTTTAGAGTTGAGGGTTTAGGGATAGGGTTCAAGGTCGAGGGATTAGGGTTAAAGTAGAGTGTCGAGGGTATAGGGATTAGGGATAGGGTTGGAGGGTTTAGGGATAAGGAATTAGAGTTTAAGGTATATTATCGAGCCCCATTGAGGATTTAGGAATAGGGATAGCATTTAGGGTTTAGGGATGAGGGATTAGGGTTGAGGGTTGAGAAATTAGGGTTTAGGGATAGGGTTTAGGGTTTATGGTTGAGGGATTAGGTTTTAAGGTATAGTGTTGAGGATTTAGGGTTGAGGGATTAGAGTTAAGGGTTGAGGGATTAGAGTTTGAAATTGAGGGTTGAGGGTTGAAGTTTTAGGGTTGAGGGTTTAGGGATAGGGTTGAGGGTCGAGGGAATAAGGTTAAAGTAGAGTGTCAAGGGTATAGGGATTAGGGATAGGGTTGGGGGTTTAGGGATAAGGGATTAGGGTTTAAGGTATAGTATGGAGCCTGTTGAGGGTTTAGGAATAGGGATAGCATTTAGGGTTTAGGGATGAGGGATTAATAGGGTTGAGGGTTGAGGGGTTAGGGTTGAGGGTTGAGGGATTAGGGTTTAGGGTTTAGGGATTAGAGTTTAAGGTATAGTGTTGAGGGTTTATGGATAGGGTTTAGGGTTGACGGATTAGAGTTAAGGGTTGAGGGATTAGGGTTTAATGTTGAAGGTTGATGGTTGAGGTTTTAGGGTTGAGGGTTTAGGGATAGGGTCGAGGGTCGAGGGATTAGGGTTAAAGTAGAGTGTCGAGGGTATAGGGATTAAGGATAGGGTTGGAGGGTTTAAGGATAAGGGATTAGGGTTTAAGGTATATTATCGAGCCTGTTGAGGGTTTAGGAATAGGGATAACATTTAGGGTTTAGGGATGAGGGATTAGGGTTGAGGGTTGAAGGATTAGGGTTGAGGGATTAGGGTTTAGGGTTTAGGGTTGAGGGATTAGGGTTTAAGGTATAGTGTTGAGGGTTTAGGGATAGGGTTTAGGGTTGAGAGATTAGAGTTAAGGGTTGAGGGATTAGGGTTTGACATTGAGGGTTGAGGTTTTAGGGTTTAGGGATAGGGTTGCGGGTTGAGGGATTAGGGTTAAAGTAGAGTGTCAAGGGTATAGGGATTAGGGATAGGGTTGGAGGGTTTAGGGATAAGGGATTAGGGTTTAAGGTATATTATTGAGCCTATTGAAGGTTTAAGAATAGGGATAGTATTTAGGGTTTAGGGATGAGGGATTAGGGTTGAAGGTTGAGGGTTGAGGGATTAGGGTTTAGGGATAGGGTTTAGGGTTGAGAGATTAGGGTTTAAGTTATAGTGTTGAGGGTTTAGGGATAGGGTTTAGGGTTGAGGGATTAGAGTTAAGGGTTGAGGGATTAGGGTTTGACATTAAGGGTTGAGGGTTTAGGTTTTAGGGTTGAGGGTTTAGGGATAGGGTTGAGGGCCAAGGGATTAGGGTTAAAGTACAGTGTCGAGGGTATAGGGATTAAGGATAGGGTTGGAGGGTTTAGGGATAAGGGATTAGGGTTTAAGGTATATTGTCGAGCCCATTGAGGGTTTAGGAATAGGGATAGTGTTTAGGGTTTAGGGATGAGGGATTAGGGTTAAGGGTTGAGGGATTAGGGTTGAGGGTTGAGGGATTAAGGTTTAGGGATAGGGTTTAGGATTGAGGGATTAGAGTTAAGGGTTGAGGGATTAGAGATTGACGTTGAGGGTTGAGGGTTGAGGGTTGAGGTTTGAGGGTTGAGGGTTTAGGGATAGGGTTGAGGGTCGAGGGATTAGAGTTAAAGTAGAGCATCATGGGTATAGGGATTACGGATAGGGTTTAGGGTTGAAGGTTTAAGGATTGAGGGTTGAGGCTTTAGGGCTAAGGGTTAAGGGATTAGGGTTTAGTGATAGGGTGTAGGGTTTAGGGTTGAGGGATTAGGGTTTATGGTTGAGGGAATAGGGTTTAAGGTAAAGTGTTGAGGGTTTACGATTTAAGGTTAAGGGTTGAGGGTTGAGGCTTTAGGGTTTAGGATTAAGTGAGACCTAGATGGCTAAGGATGGATGGAGAGGTAGACAAGGAGTGACTGAGAGATATAGAGAGGGGAGAGGTAGAGAGGTGAGGGAGAGAGATAAGTGAGATATATAGAGGTGAGAGATAGAACATGATCTAATGTAACTAGAGGTGAGATATTGCAAAGGTTCTATCAAAGGTGAGATAGGCACAAATATTTATGGATCAATCTATAGTAGGACAAAACGTGAGTGCATTATAATGCGCTCGCATTTTGTCCTACTATAGAAATGCTAAAAAAACTGGGACCCCCATGATTTAGGCCCACATGCTCTATTTTCATGTTGATTATGTGCATGTTCTGATAAAAAAGAAGTGTTTTCATGCTGTTGGGAAGTTCACATGCACATTTTACACATTCTACCACCTTTGCATGATCTTTCCACCACTTTTTCTGCTTTGCCAACTTGAGAAGGAGGAAATAACACAGTTTTCACATTAAATTTGATATATATCTATTCAAGTTTAAATTTTTGTAGGGTTGCAATGTTAATTGTGATTCAATTTTAGGAATTTAACATTATAGATTGGTTAATAGTATTGTTGTTACTAATTATATTTGAGTGTTATTGAATTTAACATTGATAAGGAAGCAAGTGGTGAAAAACTCAAATTGTTGAGGAGTTTGATGCAAGAAGAAAAAAACACTACATAATTGGGTACTCTCTCCATTCGAATTTCCATTTTTTAGGTATGTCAAGTCTTTACATGCATGTTCTTTACATTTTCCTTAATTCTATTTTAATTACTTTATCATGCTTTATCATACATGTTTATATCACTTGTATCTAGTATGCATAATAAAAGACTATGTATACATATCTTGTGTTTATATAATAGACTATGTTTTAAATTAGTTCATGGTATGCATAATAAAAGATATCTCAAAGGTCAACATTAATTAAAATAGACACATTCCCAATCAAGAAAGTAGCCTACAATCTCACATGATGCCATGTATATTTTCTACACTTGGGCTCTTTAATAATTATGTGTAATAAACAGACCTTAACATACCATGATGTCAAACTATACAAGAATAAATCCTTACAACATAATAAAAACACAATCCACTATTATCTTGTCATATTAACAAGTTAAATACAAATGAATAGGTGCCAAGATCATACAAGTATGCACATGACATGATGATTTGTATGCACATATCTTGGGCTAGGACATTCCTTATGCACCTATTCGTGATGATTGGTATGCACATGACACAACAATATTTCAAAATTTCCTAATTGTCCTTTGCTAGCACATGATGGTGGTTACCTTGATCAACTATATACCATTCAATACCCTAAATTACAGAGATTAGTCTAATGATTTTTATGACAATTCTATGTATGTGATGCAGAGGTAGTGAACTTTGTACCATAATGCTTTGTATGGCTATAATAACATTGTGTAATAATGCTTTGTATGGCTGCATTAATTTGCTTTATATGCTTTGTACCTATTTTGGTTGAGTGACATTTACTCTTTTACATGATGATTGTATGTACATTTACTATGAAGGGTTGAATGATATATATTTTAGTTATTTGTATGGATTCATTTCTTAGGAACTAATATTGGTCTCTTTATCATGCTACAGACAAATTCTCCATCATGCCGAGGAAACGATCAAGAATTAAACCAACACAGGAAGAGATAGAAGCTAAGAATGCAAAGAAAGCAGCGGATATGAGGGAACTTCATGAGAAGAGGAAATTGGACATGATAAATGAAGACATGCCAATTGAAGAGGAACCACAACCATCACAAAGAGATATGGTATTGGCGGCACAAAGAGAATGAATGCAAAAACTTTGTGCTATGAGAGATTTGAATACCATAGTTGGAGACATGTCCTCTACCACAAGTCAACATGTAGGGACACCATCTACCACATCTCAAGTTGAGAGTATATCATCACTCACATGTGATGAAGGAGGTATGCCATCATCCCCACCTCAACCTCAAGGCATGTCATCTATTCCATCTTTGATTGAAGGTATGCCATCTAGCCCATCTCATTTAAATATTGATGAAATTCCTAATGTTGAGATAAATTTACCTAACTTAACACCACCTAGAATTTTGCATAGAAAGCCAAAGTATTTGATTGATATTGATGAGAATATTTTGCAGCCAATGGAAGGTAAGATTCCAAAATGAACTTGTAGAAGATATGCTCATAAGATTTGGAGATTGTTCTCTGAAAAAGTTAAATGAGACCACAAGATGTCAACTATTCATTGAAATGATGCGAAGTATAAAGTATAGGTCCATCATGAAGATTCTTGGGTTGAGAACATCACAGACTTCAAGTGAAAAATCTATTGTCAAGAATCTAATGAGTGCATATGAGAGTGTGGGTAACACCTCATGCACAAAAGATAGTAATGCAACACAGTGTGTGATTACATCAACTATAGTAAGTAGTCAAATGAGGAAAGATCATCTCATTAGAAAGATGAGTCAAGCATTGAGAATTAATAGGAAAAATTTATCAAGAGGCATTGGAAGATGCTAAAGAATTGCGGACACTAATGCCAATGAATTATGGGCATTCTCAGGGAGACTACCATGAAAAGATAAACCAATTGTTGAAGCATTGAGATCACTAATTGAAGAGTTTTGGAAGAATTACACAAGGGTATCTCTGAATCAAAGGGATGTGGTAAGAAGGATAATCAGTAGTCAGAACCGTGAGCCACATCCAAAGCATTTTTTGGATGAGACTCAAACACAGTTTTTTGGTAAATTTCTAGAGAAGTATCCACAAATTAAAATTTGTCAAAGATATTTTGAAATGCTAAAACCTTTCTATGTCAAGATAAATCACATACGCACTACTTGTTGTAGATTACATATTGAATTTTCTAACCATTTTGATGTTTATCGATCTATATGTTTAGATTTGCATACTAACAATGTTTTGCAGGGTTGTGGCATACGTGCCCCACCAACATTTTCAAGAGACTTCATATCAAGAATTTTATGTGAAAGAGAGGAAGGTCAAATATTCTACAAGAAATTATGCTTGGATGGCACATGTCATCATTATGATGACTTGCAACGTATGCCAATATGTGAACATATGGAAAGAACACATGCAGTTGGAAATAAACTAGTAGAGTTTGGCAAGTATAAAATAGTGGCATACAATACAAAAGATGGTAAAGAAGCAAAGATGTGTGAATTGGTTATTGAAAAGATTCTAATGTATTAGTTTATGCCTATATTTTGTGACAGCATAGTGTATGAGTATGCAAGACATGCCCATAGAGATCAATGGTTGGACTTGCAATTCAAGTTATGAAAGGACACATTTTTAGTTGGTAGCATTGTTTCATTCATCAACTTTGCAGAGAACTATAGTCTACAGCCACATCATTAGGTGTAATCACAATATTACAACTCCACACAGGTTTCTCTATTTGTGCACATCGCATTCATTCATGCAAATGATAGTATAGAGGATGATAGAAAGATCACAAGGGAGTATCATTTCTAGATCAGTGATGATTGCACACATTCTATGGAGTTCATGCAAGGTTACTTTCAGGTGTTCTACAATTATTTGGCTAGAAGGGGCATATCATTCAGTCAGCATATCATATGGTCATATAACTGTGCATCACAATTCATGAACTAATGGAATTTCTATTAGCTGAGTAGGAGGCATAAATTTATAGGTATTTAGCATATGTGAAACTTTTGTGAGGCCAGGCATGGAAAGGGGGAGCATGATGGTGTAGGAACATGTATCAAAAGAGCCATAGAACAAGAAGAGTTAAAGTATAAAGACAATGCAAAGTTGATAGATGCAAAATTGATCGTCGAGTGGTGTAATACTTCCATGGATCCAAGTAATGAAGGTAAGTCTTTAGTTCATAGATTTTTTTGGTTAATAGATGATACTAACATTGCACCATATGAGGACTATTCTACACTGATAGGATCAAGTGAGATGCACTCTTTCAGAAGCTCAATTATAGGTTCATGGAGTATCCGTACGTGAAAGATGTCATGCTTTTGTTCTTCTTGTACAATTCAAGCCTAGGATGAGTGCAATTCAAATGAGTGGGTTGACGAATGGTAGTTAAGTTATCTTAGCCCACTTGACACGTATCGACCCCCGATGGCACTGGAACTAACATAGATGGAATCACCAGTTGACTTTGACCACATATCAGATCTAGTTTAGCCAAGTAATATATCTATTTGCATAGTTTTTAAAATTCCTAATGTCATCTTACTTTGTAGTGTTTTTGTAATGTCGACTAATTTCATCTAATTTACTGCACATATCAATGTAGGGCATGTATATCTAGTTATTACAGATGAAGATAATGAAGAGGGAACATATTATTACTTGTGTCATTGTGTTGAGGCCAAAAAGAAATTGGAGGCCCGAGTTACAAATGGAGAAAACATCAAATACCCTATAGGCTTAGTGGTTGTTACTGGGACATGACTTAGAAGGTACCCACATAAGAGTGTTAATGTTTGGTTGTTTTAGGACTTTGACAGACATCAAAAGATTCTTCATTACTCGAACCTTGTCATGGCATCCAATGTTCATGTGATACAATATCGGGGCAGACCTTTGAATAAGACCTTGTGGAAGGTGTGTGAGTTTGACCATGAAGCAATATTTGACATAATAAAGAGTAGAGCAGACCCGGATGATTCATTAGATTAATTTGTAAGTATTCACATTGATTTTGTAAAGTCATGTTACATTGAGTTGTAAGTATGCACATTAATTTGTAAGGTTTGTCTTTTTTTATTTACTGCTACATTTTTACACATATACACATTTTTACATCATCATGTTATGCTTCATGGGGTTAGACCTAAGTGATGGATGAAGTTGATCTTGAGAATAATGTATAAAATCTAGGTAATATATAAACTATAGGTGTCTCTAGGTGTCTTGGTTTCTAACTAGATAATAGGTGTCTCTAATTGTGTCTTAGGTATATACGATATGTCAACTAGGTAGATATAGACTAGAAAAAAAGGTATTTAATCTAATCTAGGTGTCCTAGGTAGATACTATCTATCAACGACCTGTCTAGAGACTAGAATAAGGTATAATCTAGAATGATCTAGGTGTCTTAGGTAGGTACTATATGTCAACTAGGTCTACCATAATAGGTGTCTTAGGTAGAACTATAATCTAGGTGTCTAGTTGACTTAGGTCTAGACTATGATAAGGTATAAAGACTAGGTGTCTTAGGTCTACTATGTCTATAAAATCTAGATACATACTATACAATAGGTGTCTTAGGTGTCCTACATCTACTAGAATACATGTGTCTTAGGTCTTAGGTTAGGCCACATGAGCTTCCACCTTCACATGGTTGGCCTTGTCAATATAGAATATTCATATTTCTTGAAGCTAAGGGAAGCTCTTTTTCTTAATAGGAAAACTTTATCAACTTCAGTTGCACTAATGGTGTAGGGGCACCTAGGTTGTCATGCCTCCAAGAGGGCTCAAAAACTAAAATTTTATTTTGATTGAGTTAATTGTATGTAATAAGGTCTTCTAAGACCATTTCATATGTTTTTGAGTTAGTTTGAGTCTTTGAGTCTTGTTGCAAAAAAGTGTCAATGTTGTCAAGTTGCATAAAACAACTTTTGGATTTATGGTGTCCTACTCTTGATGTGACCAAACTGACAATTCCAATGTGTCTGGATGGATACATTTAGGCTAGGCATGGTCTTGTTTTTCACCCAAACATGCCGAAACAATCTGAGCTACATTGTACTGATGATATCCCTGAAGAGTCTAAAGTGCAAAAAGGAAGCAATATTTGATGAGATGTTACTCAGAAACCATGTCACTCAGGAAAATTTTATCTAAGGCAATGTGATCACGTAGGGTTCCTCTACAATAACCTCTCTCAGTTTTTTATATCTCTGAGTTGTTTTCCCGTGGTGAAAGGTTTTTTGCTGCCCCAAAAATCATCAGAAGGAGGTAGTGTAAAGCTACAAAGGGGTGTAACTTTTGTCCTGGTCCTGATGTGACCAAATTGACTATTCCAACATATTTGGATGGGTATGTTTAGGCTAGTCATGGTCCTTTTTTCACCCAAACATGCCGAAATAGTTTGAGCTACATTGTACCGATAATATCCCTGAAGAGTCCAAAGTGCAAAAAGGTAGCAATCTTTGATGAAATGTTACTTGAAAATCATGTCACCTAGAAACATTCTGTCTAAGGCAATGTGATCATGTAGGGTTCCTCTACAATAACCTCTCTCAGTTTTTTATATCTCTAAGGCATTTTCCCATGGTGAAAGGTTTTCTTCTGCCCCAAAAATCGTCAGAAGGAGGTAGTGTAAAGTTGCAAAGGGGTGTAACTTTCATCCTGCTCCTTATGCGACCAAATTGACTATTCTAACGCATCTGAATGGGTACATTTACGCTAGGCATGGTCCTATTTTTCACCCAAACATGCTGAAACAGTCCAAGCTACATTGTACCGATGATATCCCTGAAGAGTCCAAAGTGCAAAAAGGCAACAATCTTTGACAAGATGTTACTTAGAAACTGTGTCACTTAGAGACATTCTATCTGAGGTAATAATCATGTAGAGTCCCTTTACAATAAACTCTCTCAGTTTTTTATATCTCTGAGACATTTTCCTGTGGTGAAAAATTTTCTGCTGCCCCAAAAATCATTAGAAGGAGGTAGTGTAAAGTTGCAAAGGGGTGTAACTTTCATCCTAGTCCTGATGAGACCAAAATGACTATTCCAACACGTCTGGATGGGTATGTTTAGGCTAGGCATGGTCCTATTTTTCACCAAAACATACCAAAATAGTCCAAGCTACATTGTACTAACGATATCCTTGAAGAGTCAAAAGTGCAAAAAGGTAGCAATCTTTGACGATATGTTACTTAGAAACTGTGTCACTTAGAGACATTCTGTCTAAGGCAACACGATTACGTAGTGTCCTTCTACAATAACCTCTCTTAGTTTTTTATATATTTGAGGTGTTTGCCCATGGTGAAAGGTTTTCTGCTACCCCAAAAATCGTTAGAAGGAGGCAGTGTAAAGTTGCAAAGGGGTGTAACTTTCATCTTTCTCTTGATGTGACCAAACTGATTATTCCAATGCATCCAGATGGGTACATTTAGGCTAGGCATGGTCCTATTTTTCACCCAAACATGTCGAAACAGTCCAAGCTACATTGTACTGACGATATCCTTGAAGAGTCCAAAGTGTAAAAAGGCAGAAATCTTTGACAAGATGTTACTCAAAAACTATTTCACTTAGAAACATTCTAAGGAAACATGATCATGTAGGGTTCCTATACAATAACCTCTCTTAGTTTTTTATATCTCTGAGGCATTTTCCCATGGTGAAAGGTTTTCTACTGCCACAAAAATCATTAGGAGGTAGTGTAAAGTTGCAAAGGGGTGTAACTTTCATCCTGCTCCCAATGTGACCAAACTGACTATTCCAATGCATCTGGATGGGTACATTTACACTAGGCATGGTCCTATTTTTCACCCAAACATTCTGAAATAGTCTGAGCTACATTGTACCGATGACATCCTCGAAGAGTCCAAAGTGCAAAAAGGTAGCAATCTTTGACAAGATGTTACTTAGAAACTGTGTCACTTAGAGGCATTTTGTCTGAGGAAACACGATCACATAGAGTCCTTCTACAATAACCTCTCTTAGTTTTTTATATCTCTGAGGCTTTTGCCCATGGTGAAAGGCTTTCTGCTCCCCAAAAATGTCAGAAGGAGGCAGTGTAAAGTTACAAAGGGATGTAACTTTTGTTGTTCTCCTCATGCCACCAAACTGACAATCCCAATGTGTCTGGATGGGTACGTTTAGGCTAGGCATGGTCTTATTTCATACCCAAACATGACAAAATAGTCCGAGCTACAAACACTAACTAGTCTTCAATCTTCAAACACTACAAATACCATGATATCTTGCATAAAGTTGTCTTTTATCCTTTTATAAAGGCATGCCCATCAAATTCAACTGCATAGAGATGACTGTTTGTATTCCAAATTCCTTTTAAATACTGACCTTCAAATCCTTTTTCCTGCCCTCATATCAATTAAATATGACATTTGGTTATGATATGGCGCTCGAGCTTATGAGAGTTTACCAGAGAGACTGGTTGAGTTAGGTTGAAGGGCCGATGAACTAATGACTTAAAGACCCTTTAGTAGGTTGATTTAAGTGATAGTAACTTGTGATTATAAGTCAATATTAAATTAAAACAAAAGTGTACTTTACACACAATAGGCAATTAAGGGTTTTAAAGTCTTAAGAAAAGTAGATTCTTTTTAGGGTTTAATGCCCAATATGCAAACCCTAACTATCAATAAGAAAGACTTAAACATTCTAACTTTCATCAAGAGATATCTAGGACATTTCAGAGAGCTCAGGGACATCAGAAGAAACACATTAGAGTATGACACTTATCATAGGCTTAGGGTTCTAAGACATGAACAACTTCACATTCGAATCAAACTCATGACTCCCTTTGATAAATTTAACTATCCTTGATGATGACATTGAATTATGATTATGAAAGCTTGTGTCTTCTCTGACTTATTATTACATAAACAAAACCACATCCACCATGAACACAAACCTTGTATTATATCAACCTTCCAAGATAGATCTTATCATGAAAACCATATTCACAACAAAACCTTGCATAAACAAAACCACATCCACCATGAACATGAACCTTGCATCATGTGAACCATGTTTGTCTTGTGCAACATCAACATGAACTGAGAGACCTTATCATGAAAACCATATTCACAATATCATGCACCTCATGACCATCACCTACCTTGAATCACTGTATCACCTTATCAACATCATGGCATCAACCTTGACATCAATGACAAACAAGCTTAAACCTTGATTGTTGATGACTTATGGAAGCCTATAGCCCCAATGTTATGTTGCATACTAAAATTAGGTAAGATTCAATGTACTCTCATAACCTCACCTTATATGCAAGAGGAATTACATTTAATAACTACAATGGTCATCAGGTGCTCATAAGCGTATGATTTTGACTATCTTATTCAAAACAACAAACATACTCTTTGCATCCCAATATGGTATAATAATAAGAAATTAAGAAATATTTTCAATTGACCAACTCATAAAGAATATGGATCAGCATACTCATTTGAATATTTTCAATTGAGCAACTCATAAAGAATATGAATATTTTTTATTCAACATGATGATTCATTTTTAAATACAACTTTTATCTTTTAGTTCCAGAATGAGGTTTAGGTGATACTTGAATAACAATAGCTGGCTTATTGGATCAACAAACATCCTATGTAATACAATTGGAATTTAAATATTTGAAGTAACCATCTACAAATATCCATTCAAATGTGGATTTATAATGCAAATATGGACGACATCAATAAAAAAGATTTGTTTTAACCAAATATCTATATAGGCATACATCAATATCTGTCGATATAAGTATAACATATATACAAAATAGCCATATAGGCTTACAAGAATGCCATATAGGCATACAATGTCAACTATATGCAATAGAAAATATATGTCCACAAATGCCATATAGGCATACAACAAAAGAACACAATAAAAAGTCATTCCCCTCTGTCCGATGAAGAGAATAGATCACGGGCATCCTTTGATCTTCTAGGGGATGGAGATGTGTATGTGGGTGGTCTACTACGAATCTGAGGGCTGGTCCTCCTATTTAGTTGTTCGTGGATCTGTAGCTGTTACAATAAAAAGTATAGACATTAATATATAGAAATTACATGTTATAAAAAATGAAACATTTAACAAAATAATCACTTACTGCTACCATATAATTTGTCTCCTCATTTGCCTTAGTAGCAAGATTAGGATGTGGTGATGCTATGTCCTATAGAAACCATCCAGATAGAAATTAAAATTCAAATCAATAATCTTTTGATTTCTCAAAAATAAGCAACTATGACAATGAATGTAAATTGAAATTTACTAATCTGCCTAATACCCCCATCAATGGCATGGAGCTATGAATCACAGAGGACACACCATGCTCCGTTGTCCTATGAACATCAGGAGGTGTCTCTGTAACCTGCATCATCTATAACTAAAATAACATTATTCAATTATGAAAACTATAATAGTGATGCAAATCATGGCTCCTAACATACACACGTTCACCTAAACATGGAAGTACACACAATAAAGCACACAAGTCATACAAAAATCTAGTAAGTACAATTCATTCATTAAACTATTTATTTTATTACCTCCGTGAAGCTTTGAAGTCCACCACCGTTGGCAGGTGTTTCTATGAAATCTCCAATATTAACCTATTCAACATCCAAAATCAGATATTAGAATACCATTCATATAATGATGCTATTCACATGTAATATTTATAATTGTTTACTAGTTACATACCCCGACAGTAGATGATGTAGTGTAATATGCAGGTGGAGAACCATTAAAAAATGCATCAACGCTATGACCCTAAAATTTCATTAAAATCATCAAACTAAATTAGTTAATCCTGTATTTCAAAAATAAAATTTAATAAATTAAATTCAATGAACTTACTAAGATTTACCTGAGTATCAAGCCTAAAAGTCTCACTCACGAGGGCATCTGTCATCACCATTTGCTTAGCTGTAGATGTGGCATGCACACCTGCATCATGACTGTCCGTGGGGTCATAACCACATGCTGACCCACACATCTGACAAGTATGGGGTGGAACCATATTCAAACTCTCCCCCAGCCCATGCTGTGCTGGAGGACTAGCATGTTGTATGATGCTCTGGGTCAAGGTACTAATGGACTAAAGTGTCTCAACCTCAAAACTCTCCTTCATAATGAAATGGATAGAAATGTGCTCATGGACTGGTCTGGCAAGTGCTCGTCTCGCTGGCCACTATGGGTCAACACATACCCCTAGTCTATCTTGTGCTAACCCCCACCTCTACCCTGGAACTCCCACATATCAAAATAATTTGGCACTTTATTTTTGACAAACTCGTAGTAGAGTTTCCTCAAAAAATATTGCGGGACCTCATTATTGTTGCATGGAGGATGGTCAAAAACCATCCACCACCTCTGCACAAAATTGTTCCTTATCGCTTGGTTGTTACACCAATGGATAGGGAACCTCTTGCATGTAAGGGGTAGAGATTCATTTGTTCGTGGGTTTGTGAAAATATAACACAAGTCCAATTTTGTAATTTGTTCATTTTTAACTTGTTCATATGACAACTTGTCTACATAATACTCTCTAAATTAGCTCCTCTTTTCTGTCCAACTAGTGATTTTCTTGCTAATTGAATCTACATTTGATAACATAGATTCAAGGGATTGAGCAAGCATGGATCTATGCAAGGTTGAAGTTGTAGGTTCTTTCAACCTTGCAATCATGTCCTCAATTTGTTTCTTATTATTTTCAATTTGCCCCATTATATTTTCTTGTGTTCCAAGGGCATATTCAAGAATAAATGGAGGTGTTTGTGGTTGGGGTTCTTCTTTAGCAGGTATTTGTTGTTTAAGTGATGGAGGATTTTGTGGATTTTTAGGAGGAGGAGGAGATGCATTATCAACTCCTGTAAATTTAAGAAATTTACATCAAAAACTATTTTAACCTACCTATTTAGCAACAAATTCACACAAGAAAGCAAATAAAACTTACTTCTTTGATTTCCCTGACGTCGTGGCGGCATTTCGATGATGAATCAGTTTGAAATAGTTGATGATTGGATCTTAGATAATGCGAGTGTGCTCTTTTCTCTCTTCAAGCCATGGGTTTCTTGCAAATTGCTGTCAAATAATGAAATGGAACGCTACTTTTTTTTATATCTAACAGAACATAACGTGCTCATGTTATAATGTGAGCGTGTTATGGCTTGGTGTAGGCTCAGCAACACCAAGCCATAATGCGAGCGCATTATAACGCACTCGCGTTATGTCTAAATTTTTTTTTAAGTTGGCCACTTTTTGGCCCCCCAACTTTTTGCACCCGCCTAGTTACAATATATTTTATGTGAGAGCATGACATCGTAGACCATGATTTTGGCACCAACATTGAGAAGGTTATGATTTTTGCATGCATGAAGCTTTATGTTTTCATGCTTCCCAGAATGCACTTGCATTATAACGCGAGTGCATTCTGGGAAGCATGAAAAATGAGAAAAAAACATGTGGGATCCGTGTTTCAGACCCCACATGACTGTTATTCCTACTTTTCATGCAGTATATCAGACAAGAAAACACTTTTCATGTTGTTTGACTTATTGAGAATCATTTTTATTTCAATCCACCATCTTTTTTGTTTTTTCAACGTAGAAGAACTGATTTTGCATGTTTTTGGAGAAAATTTGATTATTTAAACTAAAATTTTCATGTTGCATGTGTGATATTGTTTTAAAGCTAATTACCATTGATATATAGATTGAATTTGATGATATATATTTGTTTTTTCCATAAATTTCACTAATCCTATTCTAGAGTTATATAGAATTCATAATCAAACTTGCAAAAAAGAAGAATTTGAGGATTTTGAAGCCATATTTTGGAGAATTGGTCAATTACAATATTGAATTCTAAGGTGTGTTCAACTTATGTCCATTTTAATTCACATATATATGTTCTTATGTTCTTTATGTCTTTATGTCTTCATGTTCTTTATGTTCTAAGATATATATGTGTCTATGTATATCAATTAGTTCAATCAAAGAGATTGCAAATTCCTCATGTTTCTACCTTGTTTCGGCCCTTCATGCTTTCATTTCACCCATTTTCAGCTATACAAGAGAAAAACAATATCAAATACTTCATAAAATAATTTTATTGAACAATCGTTTGTCATACTCATATTCATGATCAATGGAACCAAAATTGATTCTGGAAGACTCTTAATTTTTGCCTTAGGATGATATAGAAGGATTTATTCCTTAATATGCATAATGATTCATTCAATAGAACCATGCAATGGCTTGAATATTAGACTATCCTATGCCCCCTATTATGACAATCCTACTTGTCTCTATTGATCATTTAGACATAATTGTTAGGTATCCTTTTGATAACTTCTCCATGCATGTTTCATAGTATGAATTCTCTTGGAGAAGGTTGGAGGATGTGGAGACCTCTTTAGTGTCTTGGGCTAGGACATTCCTTATGAACCTATTCATGATGATTTGTATGCACATGACACAATAATATTTGAAAATTTCCTAATTGTCCTTTGTTAGCACATGATGGTGGTTACCTTGATCAACTATATACCTTTCAATACCCTAAATTATAGAGATTAGTCTAATGATTTTTATGACAGTCCTAGGTATGTCTCCAAATATTCATGTTTCCAAGATAGCTCTAGCTAATGTCCACTTGTTTCCAACTTCTTAGATGTGCAAGAAACAATTCCAAGCATTATATTCATCATAAATAAGTCACTTTTAGTCAATAGAAGCCAAAATACATCCATTTGCAATCATGGATTAGTTAAGGACAGCTAGGTGGTAAATTTGTTGCCATTGGCAACTTAACAAATTTGGTGTCTTATCTTGTCCTCCTTGGTTTTCTCCATGGATCTCCATCATTGTCTTCATGATTTGTATAATTCACCATGTTATAGTGGCTTCATCATTCCATAATTATCTAATCACAATAACCCTAGATGGCTATCCCTAGGACTACTCTATGAATTGCACACTATGTATTTCAGCAATTTAGATTTCCTTCATGTGTGTTTCAATGGTTTGCAGTGTTAGGACAGTTGTATGTGAAACTTATTGAACATAATTAAACTCCATCACACCACCTCAATTGAAATCAAACTCAATCCAAATTTCATGACTATGATTATCCTTTTGAATAAATCAGTTATGGCATGATAATCCTTTATGAGCACTCGGTCAATCTTCTTCAAACTTTCACCTTTTGTTTGTATTGAAAAATCTCTAAAATAATCCTCTTAAACCTTACGAATAAATTTATTATCATGTACATGAAGTAATAAAAAGTAATGGTTGTCTCTAGAACTAGGTGTGGTAGTCTTAGATAGTTAGGACTATTATGAATGCCCTCATAACTGTGACAATCTTATTTGCATCTGAATATGACAATCATGTCTCCATGCGATTAACTTGTCTAGGATATCTTTATGCAACACCCATCCTCACCTTCATTCTCATTACAAAGATAAAAAACACTCTTGAGCAAGGCATTTCTACCTATTCATGATTATCCTAAGTGTTGGTTATGACAGTAGATTGTCTCCTTCTTCATAGTGGCCTTTATGGCAATTTAGCTTATGCACATGATTATCTACTTGAGTTTGGAATTGCCATATTAATGAGCCTTGACTTCAATAATTGTCTCTTGATATCCCTTATTCACCCTCTACACTAATCCAAAGCACAATTTTGTCACTACTATTCACAACATATTTCATGAGACTCTTCCTTTTTGCCATTGTTGTGACAATTAAGGCATGACTAGGGAGTAGTTGAATAACATCTCTTCTTAATTAAGATAGTCTTCTTCCTTATTTCACAAGCTTGTAGGATCTCATGAGTCACTTGACCCATACTTCATGAGGATAATCTTGAGGTGTGGAGAGATTTATTCATAGATAGGGTATTGACAATTTGCTAAACAATTTCAGAATGTTGCTTAGGATATTCCAAATCATGGAATTTTGATAGGTTGCCTTTCACAATCAAATTTGAGATTGAGGCTATGGTTTTATTCCAAATACCCTATATGCAGCCCTCCCCTGTAGTAAAAACTAACTTCTTATTTACTCGAAATGGAAATTAGGGTGCAAAATATACACAATATTGCCATTGTTTTGGCAATCCCATATAGACAAGGTGTTGGCAGTCACTAGTTAAAAATTCCCATCACCCCCATCACAAAATCCTCTCATCCCCATAAAAATATCCCCTTCCTATAACTATCCTTGCACATACATCACTTAGGTCACTGAGGTAGGTCTGAGTTTAGAAGAAAATGTAGATTGGATATAGGATCTTTGCTAGATGTTGTAATTGCTACTACCCTTGTAGACATGTATGCAAAGTGTGGAAGCATAGACAAGGCACATGGATGGTTTGACCTAACACCTCAAAGCATAAATATTGCCAAAATTTTTTTAGATATTGTTTTTGTAGTTTCCTTTGTAGACATGTATGTAAAGTGTGGAAGCATAGACAAGGCATGTTAATTGTTTGACCTAACACCTCAAAGAGATCTTCTATCATGGAATGTAATGATTGCAAGATATGAAAAAAATGGATTTTTTGAAAAGGATTTAGAAACTTTCAAGCAAATACAATTGACATGTGTAAAGCCAAATTCTACAACCTTTTCCAGCATCCTCCAAATTAGGATCTTTGGAACATGGTATGGACAACCATCAAAGCATAAAGGATATAGGAATTTTGACAGATGTTGTAATTGTTGCTGCCCTTGTAGACATGTATGTAAAGTGTGGAAGCATAGACAAGGCACGTGGACTATTTGATCATACAACACCACAAAGAGATGTCCTCTCATGGGATGTAATGATTGCAAGATATGCAAAAAATGGATTTGTTGAAAAAACTTTAGAAACTTTGTTGATAGTGCTAAAATGTGAATAATGGTGTGATGATTATGATTATTCCATAACCTTGCTATCCCATAACCTTGATTATTATGATTAGAAGCATGGAAACAAACCCTATAGGAAACAAAGCAATGATTAGATCTCAATATGATCATGAGATACCCAAGCATCTGTATTAGTCTCATAAAATCTCTTCATTTATAAAGATTGATCTGAGGGTTTGGTAAGTTGCCATTGGCACCCAAACCCTAGGTTTTCATTAGAAATCATTGAATGATAATTATTGCCATTATGCTTCTTTCTTATTAATTCTTACTAATTAGGGTAATAATATAGAAATATATAGTATCTCATGTATTCTTACAAAATGCATATGGAAATTTTATCAAAATTTTGTAGTTGCATTGAATGATGCCTCAAAAAAATGTGATCTATTGGAATTTTGAAAAATGTTGTAGTTGCAATTGCCCTAGAAGACACGTATGCAAAATGCAGAAGCATAGAGAAGGTGAGTGAACTGTTTGACATGATGCCTGAAAGAAATTTGGTCTCATGGAATGGTATGGTTGCAGGATATGCAAATAATGGATTTGTTGATAAGGCTTTAGAAACTTTCAAGCAAAACCAATTGGTGGGTGTAAAGCTAAAATCCACAACCTTTGACTACATCCTCTCTATGTAACAAACTAAAACTATGTAACTAATGGATATGCAACATATTATATATGTTTAACATGTTCAAACTATGTAACTAATAGATGTGCAACAACTATAAACTAGTACATAAGAGCAACATGATATATATATATATATATATATATACAAGAACTATAAACTGATTCAATTTACGATGCATAAAAGATGACCAAACCAGTATCACTCCAAAATGCCAAACCACAGAAAAATTTGATTACTCAATATTATGCATTTTAGTGTGGAGTGTTGTCACACTTGACAGACAACATTGTGATCACTGTCACTAGATAATACCTCTTTGGCTAACTTTAAATTCAATTTCCAATGTTGCTTCAAATGAATGAACAAATGCTACTTTTTATTGCAACAACAAACAACCTCAATATGCTAGACCAAGCAATACAAAAGAAAGAGTTGCACAGAGCCACTCCATGGAACATGTACCATTAATCCAAATTAGTCAACTTAGTGAGAAACCATGCCAACATAGAATTGCAACAACACATGCAAGAGAATCTATCAAGCCTGCAAGTTTGACACTACAAGAGGATCATAAAGTTGCTTCCTCCAAGTCTGCAATCATCAACAAACAAAGGTCTACTACCAAACAACACATCAAAAAGGTGAAATTCTCCATCAGGATGCATCATGATGTTACATACATCTACAAGGTCTATTCTATTAGGATGTATTCAAAATGTGGAAGCATAGACAAGGCAAGTGAACAATTTAACAGGATACAAAAAGAGTCTAGTACAACAATTATGTATACAAAATGTGGAAGCATATGGGAATTTTATCAAATATTGTACTTGCATGGAATAATGACTCAAAGAAATGCGGTCTCATGGAACATGCCATTATTGTAGGATATGCACAAAATGGATTTGTTGATATGGCTTTAGAAACTTTCAAGCAAAAGCAATAGGTGAGTGTAAATCCAAATTCCACAACCTTTGACTGCATCCTCTTTGCCTATGCCAAACTAAGATCTTTGGAACATGGTACATGGACATCTATCAAAGCATAATGGATATGGGAATTTTGATAGATGTTGTAGTTGCAACTGCCCTAGAAGACATATTTATAAAATGTCAAAGCATAGATAAGACAAGTGAACTGTTTGACATGATGCCTTAAATAAATGTGGTCTCATGAAATGCCATGATTGCAAGATATACATAAAATGGAATTTTTGATAAGGCTTTAGAAACATACAAGAAAAAGCAATTGCTAGGTGTAAATGCCAAAATGGCATCTTTGGAATAGGGTATGGACATCCACCAAAATAGATTGTTTGGAACAGCATATGACATCCATCAAAGTATAAAGGATATAGGAAGTTTGTCACATGAGCTGTAATTTTGTAGCTGCCCTTGTAGACATGTATGCAAAGTGTGGAAGCATAGACAAGGCACGTGCACTGTTTGGCATGGTGCCCCAAAGAAATGTCACCTCATTGAATGCAATGATTGCAAGATATGAACAAAATGGATTTTTTGATAAGACTTTAGAAACTTTCAAGCAAATGCGATTGGTGGGTGTAAAAAAAAATTCCACAACCTTAGCCAGTATCCTCCTTGCCTATGCCAAAATGGACATTAATCAAAGGATAAAACATATGGGAATTTTGTTAGATGTTGTAGTTGCAACTACCCTCAGAGACATGTATGCAAAGTGTGGAAGCATAGACAAGGCACGTGAATTGTTTGGCATGATGCCTCAAAGAAATGTCGCCTCATGGAATGCAATGATTGCAAAATATGAACATTTAATGGATTTTTTTATAAGCCTTTAGAAAGTTTCAAGAAAATGCAATTGGCGAGCACGTAAAGCCAAATTCCAAAAACCTTAGAAGTGGTATCTTTGGAACACAGTATAGACATCCATCAAAGCATAAAGGATAGAGGAATTTTGTCAAATGTTGTAGTTGTAAGTACCATGCAAGACATGTATGCAAAGTGTGGAAGCATATACAATGAATGTGAACTGTTTGACATGATGCCTCAAAGAAATGTTGTCTCATGGAATGCAATGATTGCAAGATATGAATGAAATGAATTTTTCATAATGCTTTAAAAACTCTCAAGCAAATGCACAAAAGTAAATTTCAACCAAACACAAATTTTGGCACATATAAAACCAAATTGCACAACCTTATCCAACTTCCTCCTTGCCTATGCTAGAATGGGATCTGGGAAACATGGTGTGGACAACCATCAAAGCATAAATGATATAGGAATTTTGTCACATGTATTGTATTTGCAGCTACCCTTGTAGACATGTATGGAAAGTGTGGAAGCATAGACAAGGCGCATGAGCTATTTGAAATGATGCCTCAAAGAAATGCACAGTCCTACAAAATGCAATGATTACAAGATATGCACAAAATGGATTATTTAAAAATGATCTATAAGTTAGTTTCAAGAAAATGCAATTGACACATGTAAATCCAAATTCCTGTAATGATAATTGATCATCATATTAAATATTTAATATAAATTGTCATATGAATAATGTCATGAACATAACATCTATTTTATATACAAAGCCATATAGGCATGTCCAAACAAATCCATATGGGCATATACACAAAAATATATGTTGGTAATGTAAACAAAAGTATGTACATACAAAGCCATCTAGGCATACAAAAAATGTCCCAAAAACTAGTTTCCTATGGACTTTTATGAAATAATCGGCGGCCCTTTCTTGATCATGAAGATGGAGAGCCAATCCATGACTCATCCTCTCCCTACCATCGAGTAGACCTCTTCAATAGTTCAAGTTCATGCAGTCCCACCTGTTAATACAATCAAACAATAAGCACATTACTATAGAAAATGTACATGAAATATATAACATCACATATGTAATCAATCACTTACTGCCATCTGATGATCACTCTCCATCATCTTGTGTCTAGCTTCTTTGTCCATAGTTGGAGAGGCTAGAGTTGTGACCTCCTATGAGAAGCATCAAGAAGCAAAATTGACTAAACATAAATATCATTTATGTACATCAAATGACATGAGCTAAAACAAGAAATACAAAATTATGACATTTTCATGTTATTTTCTCATACCTCGGTCAAAGGATTTGAAGACATCATGGCTGCAGCAATGCCTATCTGCGCTAACTCACAAAGATGAGTCTCCACATTCAACATCTGAAAATCAAGTTCAAGATTATTTGACCAAAATAAATACATAACATTATTTTAAAAATGCATAATGATTAGAAATGGTTAAATTTACCTCCGTAAAAGTGGCGGATTTGTGTCCAGGGGACCAAGGAAATTGTGGAGGTGTCAGTGACTATTGAAATCATCAAATTATCACAAAATAATATTACCATTGACATATCTACAATAATTCTGATCATGTGATAAATTACATACCTGTTTACTTGACCTCCTCTCATAACCCACCAATGGACGTCTAATAGAGGCAGGATGAAGACTCTACCTTGGAATTTCATTGTGCAGATAATTACATACATGTTATTTTTGCCTTATAATATAGATAATCATATAAAATTAATTACAAATTTCAAAATAACAATATATTAGATCAAGATGAAACTTGTAACAAATTACTTGAGAGTCAATACCAAATGTAGTCTATAAGATATCATTGGTGAGAACAATCTCATCCAATATGGATGTCTCGGTCATTGGATGTTGCTCTTGCGTCGCAACATCCTGTTGAGAGTTTTGCCATGCGTCCTACGTCCCATAATCACACAGGATCCCACATGAACTACACAAATGTGGGGACACATGATACCTACTACTCTCACCCTCATCGGCCTGGGTAAGATCATCGGCATGTTGTGATAGAGTTTGGGTGAGAGTAGTCAATGAATGTAATGTCTCCACCTCAACACTCTCCTTCAAAGTCGAAGGGAGTGAGCTATGTTCTGGCCTCAACAGGGGTACAGGCACACGATTTTCATCTCACTGAGCCTTGGGTCTATCTTGGGCAGAGCCACCACCTATACCCTAGAACTCACGAATGTCAAAATAATTGGGAATCTTCTTCAGGACGAAATCGCAATGGAGTTTCCTCAAGGAATATTGTGGTACCTAATCATTGTTGCATGGGCACTCATCAAAAACCATGTAGCATCTATCCCAAAAGTTTTGGGATATTTCTTCATTCCTATACCAATGAATAGGAAACCGTTTGCAACTTTCTTTTAATCTTTGGCCGGTTTTGGGATTAATAAATTGTGCACATAATTGAGATTTTGTAATTTTTTCATCCTTAACTTGTTCATATGACAACTTGTCAGCATAATATTGCTGACACCTCTCCGTATAGTCTTGGAATTCGTTGATTTGTTTTGTCACCGAATCGGTGTGGGAAACAATCTCCTCTAGTGACTTTGCAAGCGCCCTCCTATGATCGGTGCTTGCAATTGGATTGTTTAGCATTTGAATAACAATTTGAAGATGTTTCTTGTTTTCTTCTATTATTCATAGGTAGTTTTCTTGACTGATAGGGTAAACTATGGATGTAGAAAACCTATCTTGTTTGAAACACTTCAATACCTATGTCATACCCCAAGTCTCCCTACCAATTCAAGTGCTCTCAGACATTTTATACCCAAAATGCCTAATTCAAACTAATCAGTCTAATACAGAGGTGAAGAGCCTACTAGTCTATTGTTCTCAATACAGACACTACTTTCTTGCTGTGGGGCATTCTTCTTTGTCCTCACTGTTTCCAAGATTCTCAATTCCCAAGGTGTATAGCCTTCTTGAGCCCGTTATTAGCCCTCCTCTCTGGGTCTAGGGTTCTAATTTCTTGGTACTCAATTCCTCCTATTCTGTTTTCACCCCTGCCTTTTCTTAGACTGCAACTTGCATACCTAGTCGGGCTATGGTAAAGCTCACCTAGGACAAATTCCTATTATTTCTCATTGACAATCCAACCATTTCAACAAAAGGAAAAACAAGAATTAAGATCTCTGCTTGATGGCCCTCCATGACTGTACAGAGGAATTGCAGGGACATCAAGATAGAGACATTTTATACAAATAGAAACAAAAATAACAGAAATAAAATTAACTACTGTACTTCAGATCGAATTATGCAAGAATTCTACAGAAATACTCGAATGGATCAAACTGTCAATATTTTTATTATAAGAGTTCTCCTTGTAACATTCAATGTCTGCTCTCCAAAATTCCAACCTTCCAACCTTCTAACATTCCAACTTTTTCTCCTGACTCACAAAGCAAAAATAGTTTTTTTTATATTGTTCATCTTTTTCCTTTATCTAACAGTTAGGTTTGTTTTCTGTCTGTTCGGTTAGGTTTTCTTTACTAACTGTTTTGTGTTTACCAGCAGCTGGCTTTTGTTTTTGTATATTCATACAATCCTCACGCACATAGCATTGAACCATCGGTAAAAGACATTACTATCGTCGGCACTTCTAAACTTTCTTGTCGGTGAGACATCAAATGTCGGCGGGACTTTATTCCTCTTTCTCGATACACCGATATGCTTCCACTTTGTATCTATAAGATTTGAATCCCTACCGCCGGTTCTCCTCACCACCACTATCGGTTACCACTCTATTGAACCAAATGAACCCGTTGAACCTCCAACATGAGGTTCAATGGTTCAACGCCAGGCTTCTCCATTGGACAACGCTCTTTTGAACCATAATGAATTGTTTACACCATTGAACCAAATGAACCCATTGAACCTCCAACATGAGGTTCAACGGTTCAACACTAGGCTCATACATTGGTCCCGTTTATTCATCGATCCCGCTCCTTCCCTTAGAAAATCAAAAAAGAATTCACACCAAAAATGCAAAAATATATACATGGGCACCAAACTCTTGGGGCTCCTGCACCATACTCCCCCTACACGGAAAAAGTCAAGTCACCTCTGGTGACAATAAGGCAAAATCAATGCCCCGCTTCTTGAACTCGGACTCTGCAACCTAGGTAGCCTCTGCTTCAGGCAACTGTTTCCACTTGATCAAATGCTCCATGTACACACCATGTCTGGTCTGTTTCTATACTCGAGAATCTAGAATTCTCTCAGCCTGTGGTTTGAGTGTAGGTGGCAAAGTCACATCACTCACTATCTGTTCAGTCTCTGAACTAGATCTACCTGCTGTTGAATGAGGACCTTTATAGGGTACTAGGTCCTGGACATTGAACACTGGTGAAATTGCCAAGTCTACTGGCAAATCAATCTTGTAGGCATTTCTTCCATACTTGTCCAGAATTCTGCAAGGACCAATCTATCTCATCTGTAGTTTATTTAGCATCCCTTTCTGCAATCTGGCTTTGTTCAAATGAACCATGACTAAATAGCCAACTTCAAACTGGACATCCTTCTGTGTGCATCTACCCTATCCTTGATTTTCTGGGTATTTTCCTGCATTGTCTTCTTTACTTGTTCATGTATCTCCTTCATAGATTGTGCAAAATCCTCTGCATGACCACTTCTATATTCCATGTCTCCAAGATGTCGGAGTTCACATACATCTCGAGGGTGCATTCCATACACTATCTCAAATGGACTTTTGCCAGTAGTTCTATTCACACTATCATTATAGGCAAATTCTGCCTGATAAATGATCTGATCCCAACTCTGTCCATAGTCTTTCGTCAAACACCTTAATAGGTTGCCTAATGTCATGTTCACCACTTCTGTTTGGCCGTCTGTCTGTGGATGATATGTTGATCCAAAAGACAGGTTTGTTCCTAACCTCTACCATAGAGTTTTCCAGAAATGTCCCATGAACTCAGCATCTTTATCAAACATGATGCTTGCTGGAAGTCCATGAATCCTTATGACCTCTTTGAAAAACAAATGAGCTATATGACTGGCATCATGAGTCACCTTACATGGAATGAAATGACTCATCGTGCTAAATCTATCAACTACAAAAATACTATCAAAACCAGTCTTAGTCTTTGGTAGACCAACTACAAAATCCATACTTACACAGTCCCATGGTCTGGAAGGAATGGGTAGTGGTTGATATAGTCCCGCATTTGAAGAAGTTCCCTTGGCTTTTTGACAGATGATACACTGCTCTACATACTTTCTGACATCTTGGTACATCTTCAGCCAATAGTAGAACCTCTGGACTAATTCTAATGTTTTGTTCAGACCAAAATGTCCACTCAAACTGCCATTATGCTTCTCCTGTATGAGATTTTCTCTCATCGATCCTTTTGGTACACACAACTGTCCACCTTTGAACAGCAATCCCTGTTGCACAGTGTAATCTGCAAATTCACTATGAAAATGATTTTCAAAGTCTTGACAGACCTTGCATGCTTCAACAAAATCTTCATCTTCCTTGTAGAGGGCTATAAACTCTTTCATTCCTATGCTTCTTAATTGTACCTCTTGTATTGTGAGTAGCCTCCTACTTAAAGCATCCGCTACTTTGTTGAGCTGTCCCTTCTTATGCTTAATTGTGAATGTATAATATTGCAAGTACTCCATCCACTTGATATGTCTATGGCTCAACTTATCTTGTGAGTTTAGAAAACTTAAAGCTTGATTATCTGTATATACAACAAATTCCTTAGGTAGGAGATAATGCCTCCATTTTCTAAGTGCCTGGACTAGAGCACAGAGCTCCAAGCCATATGAAAAGTATCTGCTCTTTGATTTATTTAGCCTCTCACTGAAAAAGGCTACTGGTCTATTCTCTTGGCTAAGTACTGCACCTACTGTAATATTGCTAGCATCACATTCTAAAGTGAATAACTTATCAAAACTAGGCAACACTAACACTAGCTATGTGGTTACTTCTTTCTTCAACAATTCAAAACTCTTATCAGCTGCTTGTGTCCATTGAAACTTTGTTTTTACCCCACCTTTGATTGTATCAAGCATGGGTGCACAAATAGCACTAAAATTCTTTATGAATTTTCTATAAAACTGAGCTAAGCCATGAAAACTTCTCACCTCAGTTGCTGCTCTAGGAGTAGGCCAATTCAATATGGCTTCTACCTTTGACTTGTCCATCTTCACTTCTCCTTTGGACAACACAAAACCAAGGTATACCAATTCCTGCTTCATGAATTCACACTTCTCCAAATTTATGGTTAGATGTTCATCATGTAACTTTTTCAAAACATGGTCAAGATGCTCTTCTTTAGTTTGACTAAAAATTAAGATATCATCTAGATAAACAACTACAAATTTACCCATATAGTCTTTGAGGACTTCATTCATGAGTCTCATGAATGTGTTGGGAGCATTCGATAGACCAAATGGCATAACAAGCCATTCATACAATCCTTCTGTGGTCTTGAAGGCTTTTTTCCACTCATTACCTTCCTTGATTCTAATCTGGTGATAACCACTCTTTAGATATATTTTGGTGAAGTATTTAGCCCCTCCTAAACAGTCCATAAGATCTTCAATTCTGGGAATTGGAAATTTGTACCTTATGGTGATCTTATTGATAGCTCTAGAGTGTGTGCATAGTCTCCATGTTCCTCCTTTCTTTGGTGCCAACACCATAGGCACTGCACAAGGACTTATACTTTTCCTAATCAATCCTTGGTCAATCAATTCTTGTACTTGTCTGGCTATCTCCTTATGTTGTTATGGAGTCATTTTATAAGGAACTTTGTTAGGCAGAGATGCTCCTAGAATCAGGTCTATCTGATGGCTAATAGTTCTTTGTGCAGGTAGTGTTGCTAGTGTTCCTTCACTAATTATGTCCTTATACTATTCCAATATAGTCTGTACCTCTTTTGGGACCACTACCTTTTTTTCTTTTTTCTCCTTCTTAGGTTTCACTATGATAGCATAACCAATACCATCCTCCTTAAGAGTGTTCAAAAACTCTTTACCACTCACAATTAAGGCATTAGGACTTTTAGTCTCACCCGCTTCTTCATCTTCCAATGACTGAATTTTATAGGTGACACCATCTTTTTGAAAAGAATATGCATTCTTCTCACCATCATGTATGGCTTTTCAGTCATACTGCCATGGTCTACCCAATAGGAGATGACATGCATCCATGGGTAGGATATCATAGAGTACCTTGTCTTTGTATCCACCTATACCAAACTCTACCTAAGTTTGCTCATTGACTATCACATGCTGACCTTTATTTAACCATGTGACTCTATATGGATTTGAATGAGGTATTCTTTGCAAATTTAATTTTCTAACTGCTTCATCAGACACTATGTTATCAGTAGACCCTGAGTCTATGATTACTTGACATACCTTATTCATAATCTTGTATCTGATTCTGAATAAAGCTCTCCTTTGACTTGGTTCAGCTTTCACCGGTCCCTTGATAAAAGTTCTCCTTACCATGATGTTCTCCCCCACTTCTGAGGTTAGACTAACTTCAGGTGATTTGCTGCTTGAAGCATCATCTTGTACATAATGATTTATTTTATCAACTCCTTGAGAAGAAGATGTGCCCTTATCAGGACACCTATATGCTGGATGGCCTAATTGACCACAATTGTAGCATTTCATAGTGGCAAAGTAGGATCCTCTACCTGATCCTCCTAATCTTCCTCTACTACTAGTCTCCCCACTCTACTCTATGAGTTTGGATTCTCCTTGGGACATTTGATCAGTGTTCCTACCACCATAATTTCCTCTTCCTCTATTGTCTCTACCTCTTCCTCTGCTATCTCTACCTCTTCCTCTTAATTTGCTGCTTGACTCTTGTTTCTTCTTGCCCTTCTCCTCTACCTTGAGTGCTAGCTGATAGTATTGATGCACTGTTGTAGGACTAAATAAGTTGATTTCCTCTTGAATACTCCACCTCAAACCATTGAGATATCTTGTTGTTTTTACGTTTTCATCTTCCATCACCTTAGACCTCAAGCACAGTTTTTGAAACTCCTCAGTGTATGCATTGACATCTAATTCTCTTTGTCTCAAATTTTGTTGTTTCTTGTACAACTGGACTTCATAATCCCTAGGCATGTAGACTTCTTTGATTTTAGCCACCATACTTTTCCAAGTATCTATAGGTTTCTTGCCTTCTTTTTCTCTTTCTATTTGAACAAATTTCCACCATGTCAAGGCAGCTCCTCTGAGTCTTGATTTAGCCACCTTCACCTTTTGTGCTTCAGTCACTCCATCACATTCAAAGTGATTTTCTATACCTTCTATCCATTCCATAACCAAATCAGGTTCCATCTTTCCACTAAAAAGAGGAGCTCCTTCCAATGTCTTACCACTCATGGCTTTTAAGGCCTTCAAGAAAGGTTCTTCTTCCATCTTAGGATCAGGTGTGGGCTCTTCATCTTCTATAGACACACCTTTTTCCTTACCTTCAGAATCTTTAATTTTCTGACTGACTTCTTCAGTCTTTTCCATCATTACACCCAGTTTACTTTTCATTTCTACCAATCTTTCCTGTAGGAGCCTATTCTCCTCTCCTTGTTCATCAACTTTCTTTGCCAGTTCTGTATTATTTACCATCTTTTTGGATGAGCCTGCAGATTCACTCAAACTCGATGATGACATACAACTTCTTCTATTCCAATCTAGGAATAGCCCAAATCTTTAACCTGCTCTGATACCAATTTGATAGGTAAACTATGGACGTAGAAAACCTATCTTTTTTGAAACACTTCAAGACCTATGTCATACCCCAAGTCTCCCTACCAATTCAAGTGCTCTCAAACATTTTCTACCCATAATGCCTAATTCAAACTAATCAGTCTAATACAGAGGTGAAGAGCCTACTAGTCTATTATTCTCAATACAGACACTACTTTCTTGGTGTGGGGCATTCTTCTTTGTCCTCACTATTTCCAAGATTCTCAATTCCCAAGGTGTATAGCCTTCTTGAGCCCATTATTAGCCCTCCTCTCTGGGTCTAGGGTTCTAATTGCTTGGTACTCAATTCCTCCTATTTTGTTTTCACCCCTGCCTTTTCTTAGACTGCAACTTGCATACCTAGCTGGGCTATGGTAAAGCTCGCCTAGGAAAAAATCCTATTGTTTCTCATTGACAATCCAACCATTTCCACAAAAGGAAAAACAAGAATTAAGATCTTTGCTTGATGGCCCTCCATGACTATACAGAGGAATTGCAAGGACATCAAGATAGAGACATTTTGTACAAATAGAAACAAAAATAACAGAAATAAAATTAACTACTGTACTTCAAATCGAATTATGCAAGAATTCTAGAGAAATACTCGAATAGATCAAACTGTCAATATTTTTATTATAAGAGTTCTCCTTTTTACATTCAATGTCTGCTCTCCAAACTTCCAACCTTCCAACCTTCCAACGTTCCAACTTTTTCTCCTGACTCACAAAGCAAAAACAATTTTTTTATATTGTTCGTCTTTTTCCGTTATCGGACAGTTAGGTTTGTTTTTTGTCCATTCGGTTAGGTTTTCTTTACTAACTGTTTTGTGTTCTCCCCGTGGCTAGATTTTGTTTTTGTATATTCATACAATCCTCACACACATAGCATTGAACCATCAGTAGCATTGAACCGTCAGCAAAAGACATTACTATCATCGGCACTTCTAAACTTCCTTGTTGGTGAGACATCAAATGTCGGCTGGACTTTATTCCTCTTTCCTGATACACCAATATGCTTCCACTTTGTATATATAAGATTTGACTCCCTACCACCGGTTCTCCTCACCGCCACTGTCGGTTACCACTTTATTGAACCAAATGAACCCATTGAACCTCCAACATGAGGTTCAATAGTTCAACACCAGGCTTCTCCATCGGACAATGCTCTTTTGAACCATAATGAACCCATTTACACCATTGAACCAAATGAACCCACTAAACCTCCAGCATGAGGTTCAACGGTTCAACACTAGGCTCATACATTGGTCTCGTTTATTCATCGGTTCTACTCCTTCCCTTAGAAAATCAAAAGGGACTTCACACCAAAAATGCAAAAATATGTACATGGGCACACCAAACTCTTGGGGCTCCTGCACCATTGACTATCCCTTACATTGTGAGGAGATGAAGGTGGGTTTTTAGGGTTTGGAGGGTTTGGAGGGTTTTGGGGATTGTTTTCACCCTCATCAGTTGGATTTGGGTTTTCTCTTGCCTCAAAAACTGTAAATGCAATATAAAAACTAATCAAATAATGCAAAATCCAAAAATTGTTCTAAAACTAACAAAAATTGATCAAACTCTACCTTCTTCAGCTGCTAAACCCTCCAAATTTGTTGCATGACGTCTTTGCCGATTATGTGGCATCGTGAAAATGATGTTTTCTCTCTTGCACTTGCTTGGAGAGGCTTTCCTTGGACGCGCTTGCACTTTCTTCTCAGGTTTTTGGCACACAAACTTGTTTTCTCACGGTGAATGGTAGAAATGACTTTGTTTTACACTTTTTATGTTAGGTAAAATGCGAGCACATTATAATGCACTCACATTTTTTCTTTTTTTGGACCAAAAAGTCCCATGGTGGCGACTTTTTGGTCCTGCATCTTTGTGCATACACCTCCCACAAAAGATTTAGATTTTCCTTTGGCATCCCTACATCCAAACCCTTCTCCACAACCCTATTCTAGGTTGCCACCTCCTATGACAAAAGAAGAGGAAGGTTGGTCTACAATTATTAATTGCAAAGCCAAGAAATTTGGTAACAACAAGCCTACTCCCAAACCTTCTAGCTCTAAGATTTAGGTTTCAAAAAGTGTTTCAAAATCTCCAGATTTAGGTAAACCTACGTTGTACTCCTTAGGGGAGACTTCTGATAAGGCAAAAGTTGAAAGAGACATGTTCATGGCATCAACCCTATCTTTGTCAGGTCATCCCACAATAATGGGTTACACTTTTTGACCAAACTTGACATTGCAATTAATATTTTGAACAAAATATTCATGTTTTGACACCTATAGCGGCTAAACCATTAGGAATTTGAAGATGATGTGAACTAGTGATTTGTGAGATTTTGTTTGTAGATTCTAAATATATATTTTTAAAAAAATTTGGAGTTAAATTGTAAATTTTTTTGCATCTCCTTTGATAACTAGTTTTTAATAGTAAACAACATTTTTTTAAAGTGATGTGTATTCCATAGAACATAACTTTTTTTCTACAAAGGATAAAATTTTGATTCTTTTTAGTTTAGATTGGTAACACTGATATATAGTGTATACATTTGGTTTCATAATGTTATTTTGAATATATATTTCTTAATTAATTTTTGAAGTCAAACCAATTATAATTTAGACATAGGCGTATTCCGTAAAACATAACTTTTTTTGTATGTATTAAAATTCAATTTTTTTTCTTTTTTTGAAACGAGGACATCAATACCTAGTGCATAGATATTTTTTAGAATTTTTTTTTCAGTAATTTACTAATTTTCCATGTGTGTAGAATAGAGAACTTGATGTTTGGTGAAAAACATACATTCAAAAGAAATAAAAAATAAATATAATAATCAAATTAAATATATTTAAAATTATATTTTTTGGGAAGCTTATAAAAAGGACTACATACTTACAAGCATAAATTTTAAATGAATTCATTTGATCCCTCAAAAGATAAATCAAAATTAGTTTTTTATCAGCATTTTGATAGGTTTCTAGAGGAGACTCCATTATATGTATGGTTTAAAACTAGCAGGGTTCTATCCAAGGGGGTTTGAATCTAAGGGGGTTTGATCAAAACCTCTTCAATTAAAATCCTTTAAATGGAACCTTTCAAGGATTAAATCATTATATTTTCTAAAATTATGTGATTTTAGCAAAAATCAGGATGTCCTAGAAAGTGTAACCCATTATTGTGGCAGCACCTGTCGTCAACCGTCAATTCCTGACATTCTTCCCCTCCTCCCATTGGATAGAAGAGGTCTCACATCTAGACAGAGTGACTGGAAAAGGGAAAGTTTGTGCCTAAGAAATGATAACTAGTCCAACTACACTTCTAGATAGGAAGTTTTGATGCTAATGTAGCCATGTTACATAATAGTTATTCCACTCTCTATGAGATGGATAATGAGGAGATGACTCTTGACACTTGCTAAGAATTGTATTTCTTAGAACGTCTTAGGTCTAATAGACCTCCAATAGAAATATTTCATTCATGATGTTTGACTTCAATATCCAAATTTAGACATACTATGTTTACAAGAAGTTAAAGTTTTTGGTTTGTTGCTTTCTACTACCTTTTCAACCATTTTTTGTGTAGTAATCATGATGCAAATTAGGGTTGTGTTGTCACCTTTCTCTCTCCCACATAGCACCACACTTGGTTGATCAAGGATGTGACCCTACCAATTGAGAATTATGGGCTCTTTTCAACATTAATAGTCATTCCTTTGGAGTTATTAATGTTTATGCTTCAAATGATGCAATGGAGAGATCTTCTCTCTAGAGATGGATCACTAATTCAATGCTTTATGCCACTTGGGTTCTGTGTGATAATTTTAATATAATTGAAATATATTATGATAAATGTGGGGCCTAGCCTATGTGCTAGAGAGCTGGTGAAAGAGGTGCTTAGTTTTGCAAGCTTAATAAATTGAGGCTTTTTTATCCCAACATTGGCCGCCGCCAAAATCATACAATGTGGTACACTTGGAGCAATCTAAGAGATGACCCTGATAGGGTATTTAAGAGTCTAGATAAAGCCATGATGTTAGCTCAATCTTTTTTTCCTTTGCTAGCTATTATTCCTTGCTAGTGGAGCCTTTGTCAGACATTATCCTTTTAGACCATATTCCATTATGATATTGCATTGAGTGGCAAGTTGCTAAACCTAAGGCCATGAAGATTTTGTTTGTCCTTAACATGTCACTTCTCAATCATAAAGCCACATAGGCTCATATTCAATGTGTCTAAAATTTGGAACCATATCCCATGCATGGGGTTAGTTGGATAACTTGGTGGACTGATGCCATAACTCATGCTTCCCATTTTCTATGCATTTATGGGCATCAGTTGGTCCATTTCTGCCACTACTCTTACAAGGCTACAAGGTTTGGCCTTCACCAAGACACCACTAGAATCTTAGAAGTGCAATCATTTAATTCTATTGCTTAACTTCATGTGGCTCAATTGGGCCACCAAAAGTAGGTTACAAATTTCTCATATAGTGTGAGGGGCTCAAATCAAGACTCAACTTCACTAACTCAAGATTAGAGACAAAGTTTTGAAGGAATATTTTTAGGCTTGCTATGCTTTCCACACTGCCCATTCTATTAAGAAAATTAAATAGGGTCAATAGCTCTTGAAGTAGCTTCATGATATTCTTTGGGCTTTTTTTGGCACTATGAAGAATTTTTTGCTACTTAGGAGTCTACTCCAACTAGGCCATGTTGCAAGTATGTGCTAATTGGTGTTGTCATTGATGTCAACATGTTTGTGTTGTCATTGGTGCCAATTATGTCTTCTGATATTATTGTTTGTTGATTGATTGAGTTGTCATGTTAAGGACACTGTCTAAGTTTTTTCTCTACATTTCCTCTGTGTTGAAGATTGGAGTATGAGATTCATATATGTTTTAGAGAAGTGTTTGAAGATGCTAAATCTAGAATTTGGTGGTCTGGATCACTGTGTAGAAAAAGTTCTATTCACTAGTTTGAAGACTGTGCCTGGTAGTGTTTGTAGTGTGACAGGGAGAAAGCATTTTGCTCCGCATTTCTCTACAGTTTAGATTTTGGTCTTGTAGTTCTAGACTTAATTTTATAAGGTCCTTATCTATCTTCATTCCAAAGGATTTGTGATTTGGTGCTCTAGAAAGCAAGTTATTGATTAGCAAAGTTTGATAGTGTTTGTTGTGAGCAGTCTGTGATCTATCTTCAAGTGATATTTGTTGTCTTCAAGTGAGATCTGTTGCGATTAGATTTGTTAGCTCCCAAGTGATTCTATGTTGTTTGTGGATGTCTCCAGAATGCATTGAAGGTGTGTGCTTGATCCACAAGCTATAATGAATCTCTTGGAAGCATGTATCCAAGTACTCTTAATGATTGCACCAGTTTGGCCGACTTGGGTGTTAACATTCTTTGCGGATGTGTTTCTTGGATTTTATAAGTGTAAGGAAGCATGTAAGGATGTATTTGTGTCTGAGCTAAGCCATGAAATGTTCTTACTTCATTCATTTTCTCCACAAGTTTGCTTAGGTCCAAACCTAATTTGATTTATGGATGTATGCTGACCTTGGAGATAGTTCCAATGGTTGTAAGTTGTATTGTCAACCTTGATGAATGTTCCAAGGTTGATGATTGGTATAAATAGATTTAATGAATCCATGAGTGATGTGAGAGTGAGCGAAGATGCAAAGATGAGAAGATAAAGTGTGTGTGTTGTAAAGGCAGAGAAGTAGAGATATATACTACACTTCAATGGAACTGAACTTAGGCATGTTGTAGATGCTATTATATCAATTCATGGAAGTGAGCCACCCCTTGGTAGTGAGCCACCCCTTAGAAGTGAGCCACCCTTTGGTAGTGAGCCTTTTTGCAGTGAGCATTCATTTGGGTAGTGAGCCTTGGGCAGTGAGCCTCTTTGTTATTCGGTATTGTTATTACATTATATTGTGAGATAACACTCATCATGGTTTTTCCCTTTTTATGGTTTTCCACATAAAAATCTAGTGTTCATGTGTGTATGATGTTGATGTGTTTATGTTCTGATTTTTCAATTCATGTTTAATCTTTATAATAGATTAAGGAGTTAAAGTAAGTGAATGTGAATGTGATTTTGTTTAAAGAAGTTAAGGTTTTTGATACAACGGATTCACCCCCCCTCTCAGGTGTCTTGTGCCTTCAACAATTCGTATCAGAGCGAGGTTCCTTGGAAGAAAGCCTAATGGCTTAAGGTAGATTTGGGATGGCACACAAGAAAGACATTCTTTAGTTTGATGGATCTGATTATGCCTATTGGAAGCTATGAATGCAAAGTTATCTTATTTCTATTAGTTATAATGTCTGGAAGATGGTTAAAGATAAATACACAATACCTAAAGGTGGTCCACAGTCTAATGAAGAGATTAAGGATTATGAGACTAATCACAAAGCTAAAAATGCTATATTAAATGCTTTGTCTAACACTAAAATGGTGAAAGTTGTGGATCTGGAAACTGCTCATGAGATTTGGGACAAATTGAAAAACATCTATGAAGGTGATGAATCTATCAAGAAGGCTAACTTGCAGAACTTGAAGATCACATATGAAACCATGTGAATGTCTGAGGATGAGAATATAACAAGTTACATACATAAGATTGATGAAGTTGTCAACAACATCAAGGGTCTTGGTGGAAAGATAGAGGATGGGGATGTTGTATCTATAAGATACTCAGAACTCTTCCCAAATAGTACAGTCACAAGGTATCTACCATTGAAGAATTATTTGATATGGGCAAGCTTACAAAAGATCAATTTCTTGGTAAACTGACTACTTTTGAGATGAGAGAATTTGGTACTACTGATGGCCTTGTGAAAACTAAGACTACCTTTGAGGCCAAGGAAGAAAGACTACTAGATCAGATAAATATGCTATGGAATTAGATGAAGAAGATTTTGAAGAGCTTGAAGAAAAAATTGCAAGCAGAATGAAAAGAGGCAACAGAGGAAAGTTCAAAGGTAAGTTACCTTTCAAATGTTTCAATTGTAGTAAAATTGGTCACTATGCTTCAAGATGTCTTGACAGAGCTTTGAAAATAAAAAACAATGAAAGTAAAGGAAAGATGGTAAGAAAGAGTTACTATGTTAGAGATGATGATGGTGTAACTGATGATGAACCTGATTCTGATGATGGTAATGGTAGTGAATGCTTGTTTATTGCACTAAGAGAAGAACATGTCTCTACTAACCTTGTAAGTTGTATGAAGGAAGGAAGTCCAGGAGAGTTGTCTGCATTTCATGCTGAAAATGAAGATGAATGGATCATTGACATCAGATGTTCAAATCACATGATAGGAGATAAGAGTAAGTTTCTTAAGTTTGAAAAATACGATGGAGGACTAGTTAGGTTTTGTGATGATGCAACTAGTAAGATTTGTGGAAAAGGATCAATTACTTTTGATGGCAAGCATAATACAGATGATGTTCTTTATGTCAAAGGCTTAAAGCATAACCTTCTAAGTGTTGGACAAATGCGTGATAAAGGGTATAATCTAGTGTTTAAGGACAATGGGTGTGAGATAAGGAAAATCTCTAGAACTTTAATTGTTGTTGGTAAGAAGATTCATGGTGTTGCAAATATGTGCCTATGATGTGTTGTCATTGATGTCAACATATCTCTTTGTCAGAAACAGTGAAGACAGTGTAGTTCAGTAAAGTAGATTGTTCCTCATTCCCAATGAGATGAAGATCAGAGTTTGCGGACTAAAGGGTTTTGTAGAGGATTGTTTGAAGTTTCTCTAGTTAAGATTTGAGAGGTCTGTACATGAAGGATTGGTGAAGTTATGGCCATCTAAGTAGGACCAGGTTTTGTAGTTGTTCAGAGGTAACAGAGTGATAGGAATTTGGTCTGGATTTCTCCGCATTGAAATATTATGGTCTACGGTTCTAGAGGTATGTTTGGGATGTTGGTGTGTATCCTCAACTCAAGTAGTTCATGGTTTAAAGGTCCGTAAGCAATCTTTCCAATGTGACAGTCATGACATTTAGTGTTCTTAAGTTCCCGTATGAAGATGCAAGTGATTCTGGTGATTTAAGGTGATGTAGTTGTTCTTGTTGATTTCATTGTGCTTGTGGAGGTCTTTGGATTGTGTGCCTATTGTGTTTGTGGTCCACATTGAGGATTGAGCTCATAGTTGAAGATTTCTCCTTGGGTGTTGCTATTCTTTCCAGTCTTGGCTGACCAAATGCTTGGTGTGTGTTGTGGATAATCTAAGAGAAGTTCTATGGAGCATGGCATGTTGTTCAAGGAAGATTTGAGTCCCATCTACATTTAGCCGATAGTGTAGTGGTCTGCATGTAGCATGTTATATTAAGTCAAGTCTTGTGATTGTAATTGCTTGTAATGCCTATCTTGGAGAATGTTCTAGATAGATGACTGTAAGGCCAACTTGATGTTCATTCCAAAGTCGATGTCATGTATAAATAAGTGTAATGAAGTCGTGTAAACGTTTCCAAGCGAGTGAAGATGTAGAGGTAGTGAAGAAGTGTTTGGGAGTAGAGCATAGGTGTTGTGAGCTTCAATGGAAGTGATCCTTGGCATGTAGAAGATGTTGTTTCTTAGTTCAACCTTTCAATGTTAACCATGTGAATATTTTTGTAGACAGTGAGTCTCTTGGAGCAGTGAGCTCTGGGTAGTGTGCCCGAAGGCAAGTGCCTTCCCATTTTTCTATTCTTTTAAAAGAGAATAAATCTTGTGGGTTAACCCCCACCATGGATTTTCCCTTAATCAGGTTTCCACGTAAAAATTCTGGTGTTATTTATGTTTCTGCTCATGTGTTGTTGATTCATGTTGTTATGGTTATATCATTAATCTATTAATAAGTGGCAAAGAAGATTAAATGCAAAAAAAGATAAAGTTTTGTGACAACTGATTCACCCCCCTCTCAGTTGTCTTCCCTAATTTCAACAATTAGTATCAAAGCCGGTTCCTCTAAAAGAAGTTTAACAACTTGAGGAAGATCTGGAAGGTTTTTCAATGGGTTCATTCAGGTATTATGATGGCATCAATGAACAACTTCAAGTTGCTTTAGAAGATCTTGATCAGTCCAAAGCAGAAGCCAAAGAACTGCAAGAGAACCTTAAAGATGTTGAGGATTGCATTCAGACTCTAAAAGGGCAACTGAGTAAATCTATGGAAAAGAGGAAGGAGCTACTTTAGTAGTTAGCAAATCAGTAGGAAGACAATGGCATGGATGAGGTTCTGAAGGAGAAGATAAAGGAATGTGAGAAGTTGGCAAAAGAATTTGTTGTCCTAAAACATGAGATGGAATCCGGGGTGATGAGGCTAACCAAGGAAATTGAGGAAAGGAAGAAGACTGAAGAAAACCTAGATTAGTCTCTGAAAGAAAGAACAAAAGAGTGCTACAGATTCGATAGAATAATTGGCCATCTAGAGTTTGATCTACAAGAAACCAGGTATAATGAGGAACAACTTGAAAGGCAAATTGTCATTCTCAAACATGACCTAGAAGCTGCAAATGAATACAAAGAGAAGTTTAAGATAAGCTCAACTAAACTTGAAGTGATGCTTGATGGTTAGAAGAAGGAAAATGATAAGCATGGTCTAGGATATGAGAAAGGTGAAAGATCTAGATTTAGCCAAAGAAATCTTGAATCAAGGAATTAGAGAAACAAACCTAGAAGACCTTCGGTCAGACAACCTATTGTTCAAAGGTATCCATCCTTCAATGGAAATTGTTTCAATTGCAATACATTTGGTCATAGAGCTACTCAGTGCAGAAGTAGAATGAATCAAAGTGGTCCATCCTTCTCCAGTTAATGCTTCAATTGTAAAAGGTATGGTCATAGATCCAATGAATGCAGAAGTATGATGATGAATAACTCTAACAATAGAAGAAATGTCAATTCTTTCAATGGCAAATGTTTTGCATGTAATAGATTTGGACACATGGATAATCAATGTAGATCAAGAGGAAATCAAGTAAATGAGCAAAGAAATGTTGCGTTCTTTAATTACAACAAATTTGGTCATATTGCAAGATTCTATAGAAGCAGGAATGATGACAAAAAAGGTCTAGTAAACAAAAACTAGAATGTGCAGAGACAAGATAAAGGCAAGGGCAAAGTAGATGTGAATGAGATCCAAAATGAAATGAACAAAACATGGGTGAAGAAAGGTTCAATGAATGATGGTGATGGGTCTGCACTAGAATCTGGTTCTCATAATTCCTTCGAGAATTGAAATAGGAGCTCTACCTCAGGGGGAGCTACATTGAAAATCTAATTCCCCCTACCAGTAAGTGGGTGCCTTTTTCTAGCATGATGAGTGAAGATGAAAAAATCACTTCCTACATATAGAAGGTGATAAACTTGTGTACAGTATCAGGTGTGCTGGTGGAAAACTGGAAGAATTAGAGATTGTTGCCAAAGTGCTTAGATCCTTACCTACTTCATACAAGCATAGAGTTACTGCTATTGAGGAGATCAGAACTGTGATAGATGTTACAAGGGATTAGTTGGTTGGCAAGATTTCAACATTTGAAATGAGTAAGTTTGGTGATTCTCTTCCTAAATCAAAATCTGCATTTAAGGCCAGTGTTTTCAAAAAGCCAAGATTTGATCCAGGTGAAATCTCTTCAAGAAGACTAACCAGCTATGAGAAGGCAAGGAAGGAACTTGAAGAAGATGAATCTGAGCTTGAAGAACTTGAATCCCTTGTTTCTAAAAGATTACCAAGAGGATCCGGTAAGTATTAAGGAATGTTACCTTTCAATTGTTTTGCTTGCAATAAGATTGATCATTTTGCTTCAAGATGTCTGGAGAGGGTTTAAAAGCCAAACCTTAACAGACCTACGGTTTAGAAGAAATGCTACTATGTCCAAGAAGCTACTAATGAAGGAGTCACATATGATGAATCTGATATGGGAAGTACCTCTAAAAATGATTGGGTGTTCATTGCTATCAAAGAAGAAGATCTGGTGCCTACTAAAACTGCTAGCTATGTGAATGTGGAAAGTACCTTGGCTACTTAGGTTGAAGAAAAGGATGAATGGGTGATTGACAATGGATGTTCTCATCATATGACTAGTGATAAAAGGAAGTTTGTAAGTTTGGAAAGTTATGAAGGTGGAATTGTGAAGTTTGGAGACAATTCAGCTGGTAGAATCCGTGGTAGAGGATCCATCTCTCTTGATGGTAAGAATAACACTAATGATGTTTTTTATGTAGAAGGGTTGAAGCATAATCTTCTCAGTGTTGGACAGTTGGTGGACAAAGGGTATGATCTCCAATTCAAGGATGGAAGATGTAGAATTTTGGGAAGCTCTGAAATTGAGATTGCATCTAGTACACAGACTAGAGGTAATATCTTTCGTTTAAGTGGTACAGGTGAAAGTTGTTTGATTGCTTAGATCGATCAAAGTTAGTTATGGCATAGGAGAATGTGTCATGTAAACTTTGATAACATTGTCAAGATAAGTACTACTTAGGTTGTGAGAGATCTTCCAAAGCTTATGAAACCTACTAATAGTATGTGTAAGGAATGTCAGTTGGGCAAACAAAATAGAGCTACATTCAAAAGTAAAGAATAATTTTCAAGTGGATTGTTGGAACTTGTGCACACTAATTTGTGTGGTCCTGCCAGAGTCAAGAGTTTGCAAGGAGACAAATACTTTATGTTGCTGATTGATGATTACTCCCGAATGATGTGGGTCACTTTCTTGAGAGATAAATCAAATGCTCTTGACAGATTCAAGGTGTTCAAGGCTAGGGTGGAGAATGAGATTGGTGTGAAGATAAAGTGTCTGAGATCTGACAGAGGTGGAGAGTTTACCTCTGGTGAGTTTAATGCATTTTGTGAAAAGAATGGAATAAGAAGACAGTTATCTGCTCCTAGGACTCCTTAGCAAAATGGAGTTGTAGAAAGGAAGAACTAGACTATTCAAGAGGCTTCTAGAACCATGATGATTGAGGCAAATTTTCCACATGTCTATAGGAGAGAGGCTATGCTGATTGGGTAGGAGATGTGGATGACAAGAAGAGTACTAGTGGTGGTGAATTTTCTTGGGAAAGAGATAGGTTTCTTGGTTGAACAAAAAGAAAGAGGCAATATCTCTATCTACTGCAGAGGCAGAGTATATAGCAACAACAAGTAATTGTACTCAAGTTTTGTGGATGAAGAAAATGTTGAAGGATATCATAATTGTGTTTGAAGAGCCTGTTACAATCTTCTGTGATAATTCAAGTGCAATAAATATCTCAAAGAATCTAGTGTTGCATTCAAAGACAAAGCACATCTCCATCAAGTTTCACTTTTTGAGAGGGAAGGTAAATGAGAATGAAGTCAGATTAGATTTTGTTTCTTCAAAGGATCAAATTGTGGATATCCTCACTAGGCCTCTAACTAAGGACTCGTTTGAGTATCTCAAAGAGAAGCTAGGGGTTATTACCCCTCCTATTCAGAACTAAGGTGCACTAGTGTGCATCAGTCCGGTGGAACTCACAGTCATATCTTGTGATCCAGATTGGTGTTAAGGAGATGCTACTCAGGGGGAGTAGTCAGTATGTTAATTCTGGAGTTCAGTTTAGTTTTATCTAAGAAATAAAAAGGGGGAGAGATGATTGCAAATATGTGCCCTTTTCCATTGATATCAAAGGGGAAAAGAAGTCATGTGCAAAACTTGGAAGTAAGTAGTTGCTGGTGAAAGGGGGAGCAATGAAGAAAGTGGTTCCAGGTGTGATAAGAGAAAGGGGGAGAAGTCCTTGTCTTGATGGTTGAATCAGTTTTTCACATCATATGTTTCCATCAATGACAAAGAGGGAGTGATGCACAGCGGAAACACACACACACTCAAAATGTCAATCTTGTCAATATTGGCGAGAGATCATCAAATGTCTCTCTGAACTCCTCATCAGCAACATAACATCCTATTTGCAGCCACTTACAGACTCTGACCGATGCACTGCCCTTACACTGATGTCTTTGGCTTGCATATACATTTGGTGACCTCCTATCGTAGTAGTCTATTGTATCTCAACCCCCTTTGACCGCTACAGCCGGTCCTCTTTTGTATCTTCCAAAATGTACATTTACAATGTACATTCCAATATACAACCCTTCGATATGCAAATGCTGGATATACAGGAATTGTTTTTCAGATGCAACAATGATATACCCACTCCTTGTATGTCCTCAGTGTACATTCACATGTACATTCTTCTCATGCATTCCAAATATACATTCTGATTATGCATCGGTGGGGCCCTCAGTCTTTAACCTGCTGTTGTATATTTCCCTACATACAACTTCATGTACATAACATGACTTGCTTTTCCCAGTGGACTGAAAAGTTCTTACCTGATACTACCGGTCAGCACTTGTATCTCGAGCCAATGTATGTTTCGACATACAATGAAATATATAAATCAAACATACAATCGGCGACCTTCTTTCTCTGGTCCTCGTCACCTGCTATTATCGGTCATTCCTTGCATCCACAGAAAGAAAACATTCTGACATACATTCTCGTTACCACCTCAACCGGTCACCATTTATACCATATGAAATGTATATTTTCATTGTATCTTCACAATATACAACAACGATATACAATTGTAGTATACTCCCAAACTGTCTATGACATACAAAGGATGTATACACAGAAAGTGTATCTCCTCAGATACTTTTGACAGACACCAAAATTCCCACAGAATATGCTTTGGCGATATGCACAGGTGATGGACCTTTACATGTAGTTGTAGGATACACATAGAATAGGCATAGATACATTAGCGATATACACACTATCTATATATTCAACTAACAATCATAAACTTAGCCTGAATGGACTCTTCCACGTACATTTCATCACAAGATATACACAGGAGGTTGCTCACATGCAAATGTGATATATTCATAGATTGTTCCCAACATACAATTGATAGATATACATAAAATGTATATTTGTATTTCCCACCGATAACTTCCTTTGTAATGGATTCCACGATTCCTATTCTGCGATGCCCATTGAACAAAAAGGAAAACCAATAGAAAACTAATATACACAATCCATTCCACTGATTTCATAGAAATCCACCAGTGGAATGGATCTAATCGTGCATCATGGCAACATAAAAAAACTAAGTTAAATATAAAACGATTCTATACAGTTGATATATAGAATAATTTGATATATAGAGATTTCACACATAATACAGAATTTGTGAGACACAATTGACATAATTCATATTTCTTCATTCCAGTTTCATACATTTCATTTTTTTCAGAAGGAGGAGGATGATCCCTCTTCAAAACCACCTTTGTCTCTTTTTGTTCCCTGACTCCTCCTCTGTTTTTGGAATTTTTCTCTAACCAAGATTATTAGCAGAAACCCTAATTAATCACACGACACATGTTTTATACAAGATAGCAAAACACCTCCTAATGCAACACCTTGGTTTAATCCTTTTCATAACCCTATGTATAATGATGTCTAAATTCTCATGGTGGGGTCATGTTTACAAACATGAAATGTTGACATAAATACTACAGATAATCAAAAAAATGTATACAACATATTAAAACCTTAGTCTTCTCCCTCTTATGCATATTTATCTTGTTGAAGGGGTGCTCCTGCACCAAACTCCCCGAGAGAAGAGATCTCAAGCCCCTTTGAGATCAGAGTTTGAAAATCTGCACCATATTTTGTCTGATCTTCAGTCATCCAGACTACCTCTGAAATAGGTTGCCTGTGCCAAGCTACCAAGTACTCCATGTACTCTTTGTCCCTTGTCTTCTTTGTCACTCTTGAATCTAATATCTCCTTCAATTTTGGTGGATCATGCTTAGGAATATCATCCTCTACTGCATTCTATAATGGTTCTTGTTCGACATCTGTATTTGGCTTGTATCAAGTCAAATCACATACATTAAAAATGGGTGACAATCCAAGATCAAGAGGAAGTTGGATCCCATAAGCATTCTTCCCATATTTCTTCAAAATGTGACATGGTCCAATCTTCCTTTGCATGAGCTTGGTGTGTTTACCTTTTGGGAGCCTCTCCTTCTTCAGATTAACCCATACCAAATCTCCAACAACAAATTGTACATCCCTCTTTTTTTTGTCAGCATATGTTTTGTATTTCAATGTAGTTTGTTGAAGCTGGTTCTTGACTTGATCATGCACTTCTTTGATGGCTGATGCAAAAGTTTCTCCATCTGCACTAATAGGCTCTCCTATAGGCATATCTCTCAACTCCTAAATACCTCTTGGATGAATACCATATACCACCTGAAAAGGTGACTTCCCTGTACTCCTATTGATGGTGTCATTATAGGAAAATTCTGCTTGTGGTAGGATGTTATCCCACTTATCTCCATGCTTCCTTGTCAAACATCTTAACATATTTCCCAATGAATGGTTAACTACTTCAGTCTACCCATCTGTTTGAGGATGGTAGGCTGATGAGAAGGATAAATTGGTTCCAAGCTTCTTCCAAAGAGTCTATCAAAAATGGCCAATAAATTTTACATCTCTATCTGAGACTATGCTCAATGGTAATCCATGGATCCTCACTATTTCCTTGAAAAATAGGTCTGCAACATATGAAGCATTACAAGTGGTTTTGCATGGCAAGAAATGTGCCATTTTACTAAATCTATCTACTACCACAAAAACACTATCATATCCTTTCCTTGTCCTAGGCAAACCTAGTACAAAATCCATGCTTATGCTCTCCCATGGCCTAGAAGGAATGGGTAGTGGCTGATATAAACCTGCATTTGTGGATCTCCCTTTTTCTTTCTGACATATCACACATGCTTCCACAAATCTTCTCACATCTAATTGCAGCTTGGGCCAATAGTAATGCCTCTTCACAAGATCAAGAGTTTTATCCAGACCAAAATGTCCTGCCATGGCCCCACAATGTTTCTCCTGAATGATATTTAGTCTCATAGAACACCATGGAATACATAACTGTCACCCCTTAAAAAGTAATCTATCTTGGATTAGAAATTCAGAGAACTCAACATGATACTTGTCACCAAAAGAAGTACATACCTTGTAGATCTCTCCAAAGTCTTCATCATCGTCATACATTGTCTTCAAAGAATCAATCCCAACACTCTCCAATTGGATCTGATTGATGGTCAGAACCCTCCTACTCAAAGCATCTGCTACTTTGTTCTTGACCCCTTTCTTGTACTTGAGTGTGAAAGTGAAAGCATGCAAAGTTTCCACCCACTTCATATGCTTATGGTTCAACTTTTCTTGACTATTTATAAAACTAAGGGCCTGATTATCTGTGAACACTATAAATTCTTTTGGCATCAAGTAATGCCTCCACTTTTTGAGTGACTGGACTAGAGCATACATCTCCAAATCATAGGATGAGTATCTCTTCTTGGCATCATTTAATTTCTCACTGAAGAATGCAATAGGCCTACCTTCTTGGTTGAGTACTGCTCTAATTGCAATATGACTTGCATCACATTCTACTTGAAAAATCTTACTGAAGTCAAGAAATGCAAGAACTGGCTACTCTGCCACCTTCTTCTTCAATGTTTCAAAGGAATTATCTGCCTCCTTTGTCCATGTAAACTTGCACTTCTATCCTCCTTTTATAGTGTCAAACATGGGTGCACAAATATGACTAAATCCCTTTATAAACTTCCTATAAAAGGTTGCTAATCCATGGAAACTTCTAACATCATTCAAGGTTTTAAGCATTGGCCAAGACAATATGGCACTTACCTTCTGTTGATCCATTTTCAGTTTGTTATGTGAGATAACAAATCCCAAGTAGATGATCTCTTCCTGCATAAATAGACACTTTGCTAAATTGATCATTAGCTGCTCTTCATATAACCTTTTGAGAACAAAGTATATATGGGTGAGTGCTCTTCCCTTATATTACTGAAAATCAGGATGTCATCTAGATATACTATGACAAATTTACCAATGAATTCCCTCAAGACCTCATTCATCAACCTCATAAAGGTACTAGGGGAGTTGGACAAACCAAAAGGCATGACCTTCCACTCATATAACCCCTCATTGGTCTTAAATGCAGTTTTCCATTCATCACCAGGTCTAATCCTAATCTGATGATAACCACTCTTTAAATCTATTTTGGTGAAGTATTTAGCACCTCCTAAACAATCAAGTAAATCTTCTATCCTAGGGATTGGAAACCTATACTTGATTGTTATCTTGTTGATAGCCCTTGCATCAGTGCAAAGTCTCCAGGTGCCTTCCTTCTTTGGTGCTAGTACAACTGGTACTACACATGGGCTTAAACTCTTTCCAGTTAGGCCTGTCTCCAACAACTCTTCAATTTGCCTTGCTACCTCTGCATTATGTTCTAGAGTGAGCTTATATGTTGTTTTGTTTGGAAGTGTAGATCTTGGGATTAGATCTATACAATGGCTGATGTCCCTAATAGGTGGTAGGGAACTTGGCATTCCATCAAAGATAATGCCTTTGTACTTGTCCAATAGCTCTTGATAGCTGGGTCTATGAATTTGTGTCTCTTATCTCCCTTGACTTGTTGTTGCTGTTCTTTGTTTACTTTTAGGCAAGGAATTAGAGCATATGTAACTGTTCCTTCTTCTCCTATCCCCTTCATGAATTGTTTGCCTTCTACCATCATCACTTTGACTTCTTTTCCTTTTGAATCCACCTCATTCTCCATTAATGGTAGTAATTCTATCACCTTACCATTCTTGGTGATTGAATAAGTGTTTCTGACTCCATCATGGTATGCTTTCAAGTCATACTGCCATGGTCTTCCAAATAGGAGATGGCAAGCATCCATCTTGGCAATGTTAAACAATAACCTATCCTTGTATGGTCCAATTTGAAATTCTACCCAAGCTTGGTCTTCTACAACTATTTTCTGACCTTGGTTGAGCCATGAGACCTTGTATGGGCAAGGATGTGGTAGTCTTCTAAGCTTAAGCTTTTCTACCATTTCAAAAGACACAAAATTTTCAGTGGATCTAGAGTCAATTAGTAATTTACATACCTTTCCTCCTACCTTGCAAGTAGTTCTGAAGAGAGACTTCCTTTGTTGGGGTTCTTTGTTAGGCACCTTCATGGTGGTCATTGCTCTTCTAATCATTAAAGATTCTCCTCTCTCAGGATATCCATAACTGTCAGGAGCATTCACACTTTGATTTGTGCTTGAGCTTGCTACACTTTGACAATCAGATTCTTGGATTAGATTGATCCTCTTTTCTCCTATTGAACTTGTTGCCTTTGCTAGACATCTGCTAGCTATGTGGACTTCTTGATTGCAGTTGTAACATTTAATAGGTCGTTTGCCCTAAGATCTTCCTCTAAATGGTGGTCTTCTACCCCTAAAATTTCCTCTTTGATTATAACTTCCCCCATGATGTTGACTGCTATCTCCTCTGTTGTTCTCTTGGCTGGATTCACTTTGGTATCCAAATCCTCTACCTCTAAAAGGACTTCTCCCTCCTCTTTGATGTCTCCCTCTACCTTTATTGTTCTGCTCCTACCTTCTCTTTAATTTTTCTTCCACTTTGAGTGCTAACTGATAGCACTTTTGAACTGTCTCTGGGTTATGCATACTTATGTCTTCTTGGATGTTAAACCTCAATCCATTGAGGTATCTTACTACCTTCTCTTCCTCACCTTCCTTTACCTTTGTTTTTACACACAGTTTCATGAACTCTTCTATGTATGAGCTGACATCTAGTTCGTTCTGCTTCAAATTTTATTTCCTCTTATGTAATTGGATGTTGTAATCCAATGGTACATAGGCTTCCTTTACTAATGCCATCATCCTCTTCCAAATAGTAACTCTACTTTCGCCTTCTTTCACCCTATCATCTTGGATGAAGTTCCACCATGTTAGTGCAGCTCCTTTCATTTTGGACTGAGCCATCTTCACTCTTTGGTGGTCTGGTATTTCCTCGGTCTCAAAGAAATTATTCAAGGAGTCTATCCACTCCATCATCGAATCAGGTTCCATTTTTCCTGCAAACATTGGCAGGTCTATTTTCATATCCATGGTCCTTCTTTCCATGGACTTGAGGGCATTGAGTAAGGGTCTCTGGTCTGTAGGAACCTCTATCTCTTCCTGCTTAGGGACCTCCTCTTCATCCCTGTCTTCTCGCTTACCAAAATCTTCTTCCCCTTTCTCTACTCTATCCCTCAACTTCTCTAGTTCTTCTTTCAATGCCTAATTCTAAGCTCGATCTGCTCTACTCTTTGCCATGTGCTTTCTTACTAAGGCTATCAACTCAATGTTGGTCATCTTTGTTGGGTATGTTTTTTACCCTTCTCCTTCTGACATCTTGTCTTCTTCTTCTACCCAAAGAACACTCCTTCGCTCTGATACCACTATGATGTAGAGCGGAAACACAGTGAAAACACACACACACTCAAAATGTCAATCTTGTCAATATCGGCGAGAGATCATCAAATGTCTCTCTGAACTCCTCATCGGCAACATAACATCCTATCGGCAGCCACTTACAGACTCTGACCGATGCACTGCCCTTACATCAATGTCTTTGGCTTGCATATACATTTGTTGACCTCCTATCGCAGGTAGTCTATTGTATCTCAACCCGCTTTGACTGCTACAGCCGGTCCTCTTTTGTATCTTCTGAAATGTACATTTACAATGTACATTCCAATATACAACCCTTCAATATGCAAATGCGGGATATACAGGAATTGCTTTTCAGATGCAACAATGATATACCCACTCCTTGTATGTCCTCAGTGTACATTCGCATGTACATTCTTCTCATGCATTCCAAATATACATTCTGAGTATGCATCGGTGGGGCCCTCAGTCTTTAACCTGCCATTGTATATTTCCCTGCATACAACTTCATGTACATAACATGACTTGCTTTTCCCGGTGGACTAAAAAGTTCTTACCTAATACTACCGGTTAGCACTTGTATCTCGAGCCAATATATGTTTTGACATACAACAAAATATACAAACTAAACATACAATCGGTGACCTTCTTTCTCCGGTCCTCATCACCTACTATTATCGGTCATTCCTTGCATCTGTAGACAGAAAACATTTTGACATACATTCTCATTACCACCTCGATCGGTCACCATTTTTACCATATGAAATGTATATTTTCATTGTAACTTCACAATATACAACAGTGATATACAATTGCAGTATACTCCCAAATTGTCTATGACATACAAAGGATGTATACATAGAAAATGTATCTCCTCAGATACTTTCGATAGACACCAGAATTCCCACAGAATATGCTTTGGTGAGATACACAGGTGATGGACCTTTACATGCAGTTGCAGGATACACACAGAATAGGTGCTAATACATTAGAGATATACACACTGTCTGTATATTCGACTAACAATCATAAACTTAACCTGAATGGACTCTTCCACATACATTTCATCACAGGATATACACAGGAGGTTGCTCGCATGCAAATGCGATATATTCATAGAATGTTCCTGACATACAATTGACGAATATACATAAAATGTATATTTGTATTTCCCGCCGATAACTTCCTTTGTAACGGATTCCACGATTCCTATTCTACCATGCCCATTGAACAAAAAGGAAAACCAATAGAAAACTAATATACACAATCCATTCCACTGATTTCACAGAAATCCACCAGTGGAATGGATTTAATCATGCATCACGGCAACAAAAAAAAATAAGTTAAATATAAAACGATTCTATACAGTTGATATACAGAACAATTCGATATATAGAGATTTCACACAGAATACAGAATTTGTGAGACACAATTGACAGAATTCCTATTTCTTCATTCCAGTTTCATACATTTCATTTTTTTCAGAAGGAGGAGGATGATCCCTCTTCAAAACCACCTCCATCTCTTTTTGTTCCCCAACTCCTCCTCTGTTTTTGGAATTTTGCTCTAACCAAGTTTATTAGTAGAAACCCTAATTAATCACACGACACATGTTTTATACAAGACAACAAAATACCTCCTAATACGACACCTTGGTTTAATCCTTTTCATAACCCTATGGCTAATGGTGTCTAAATTGTCATGGTGGGGTCATGTTTACAAACATGAAATGTTAACACAAATACTACAGATAATCAAAAAAATGTATACAACATATTAAAACCTTATTCTTCTCCCTCTTATGCATATTTATTCTTTTGCTAATAATCTTGGTTAGAGAAAAATTCTAAAAATAGAGGAGTCGGGGAACAAAAAGAGACAGAGGTGGTTTTGAAGAGGGATCATCCTCCTCCTGAAAAAAAGAAATCTATGAAACTGTAATGAAGAAATAGGAATTATGTCAATTGTGTCTCACAAATTCTGTATTCTATGTGAAATCTCTAATTAATCACATGACACATGTTTTATACAAGACAACAAATCACCTCCTAATATGACACCTTGGTTTATTCCTTTTCATAACCCTATGTCTAATGATGTCTAAATTCTCATGGTGGGGTCATGTTTACAAACATGAAATGTTAACACAAATACTATAGATAATCAAAAAAATGTATACAACATATTAAGACCTTATTCTTCTCCCTCTTATGCATATTTATCTTGTTGAAGGGGTGCTCCTGCACTAGGGAGATTAGGGAAAATATGTGCCTATGATGTGTTGTCATTGATGTCAACATATCTCTTTATCAGAAACAGTGAAGACATTGCAGTTCAGTAAAGTAGATTGCTCCTCATTCCCAGTGAGACAAAGATCAAAGTCTATGGACTAAAGGGTTTTGTAGAGGATTGTCTGAAGGTACTCCAGTTAATATTTGAGAGGTTCGCATGAAGGATTGGTGAAGTTATGGCCATCTGACTAGAATCAGGTTTTGTAGTTGTTCAGAGGTAACAGATTGATAGAAATTTGGTCCGGATTGCTCTGCATTGAAATATTATGGTCTGCAGTTCTAGAGGTATGTTTGGGATGTTGGTGTGTATCCTCAACTCAAGTGGTTCATGGTTTGGAAGTCCGCAAGCAATCTTTGCAGTGTGACAATCATGACAATTAGTGTTCTTAAGTTCTCGTATGAAGATGCAAGTGATTCTAGTGATTTGAGGTGGTGCGGTTGTTCTTGTTGATTTCAATGTGCTTGTGGAGGTCTTTGGATCATGTGCCTATTGTGTTGGTGGTCCGCATTGAGGATTGAGCTCATAGTTGAAGATTTATCCTTGGGTGTTGCTATTCTTTTTAGCCTTGGATGACCAGATGCTTGGTGTGTGTTGTGGATGATCTAAGAGAAGTTCTATGGAGCGTGGCATGTTGTTCGAGGAAGATTTGAGTCCCAGCTATGTTTGATTGACAACGTACTGGTCCACATGTAGCATTTTGTATTAAGTCAAGTCTTGTGATTGTAATTGCTTGTAATGCCTATCTTGGAGAATGTTCTAAATAGATGATTGTAAGGCCAACTTTGATGTTCATTCCAAAGTCAATGTCATGTATAAGTAAGTGTAATGAAGTCGTGTAAATGTGTCCAAGCGAGTGAAGATGTGGAGGTAGTGAAGAAGTTTTTGGGGGTAGAGCAGAGGTGTTGTGAGATTCAATGGAACTAATCCTTGGCATAGAGAAGATGTTGTTTCTTAGTTCAACCTTTTAGTGTTAACCATGTGAATATTTTTGTAGACAGTGAGTCTCTTGGAGCAGTGAGCTCTCGGCAGTGTGCCCAAAGGCAATTGCTTTCCCATTTTTCCATTCTTTTAACAGAGAATAAATCTTGTGGGTTAACCCCCACCATGGTTTTTCCTTTAACCAGGTTTCCACGTAAAATTTTTGGTGTTATTTGTGTTTCTGCTCATGTGTTGTTGATTCAAGCTTTAATGGTTATATCATTAATCTATTAATAAGTGGTAAAGAAGATTCAATACAACAAAAGATAATGTTTTGTGACAACTGATTCATCCCCCTCTTAGTTGTTTGCCCTAATTTCAACACATGGTAATGTTTATCATTTGAAGGGTACTGATAATTGTTGTTTGTTGGCGTAGACAAATGAAAGCTAGCTATGGCATAGGAGAATGTGTCACATTAACTTTGAAAATTTGGTGAGAATTTAAGCATAGTACAAGTAGTAAGAGACATGCCCAAGATTGTGAAGCCTGCTAATGTTATGTGCAAAGAATGTCAATTTGGGAAGATGACAAAGACTACTTTCAACAGAAAAGAACAATTTTCTAGCGGTTTGTTGGAGTTGGTGCATACAGACTTATGTGGCCCTACAAGAGCAAGAAGTCTACAAGGTGACAGGTATTTCATGCTTCTTATTGATGATTATTCAACAATGATTTGGGTTACCTTTCTTAAAGAAAAATTAGAAGCCCTAGACAAGTTTAAGGCATTCAAAGCTATGCTTGAAAATGAGTTGGATTTAAGAATCAAGTGTTTGAGATTTGACACAGGTGGTGAGTTTACTTCAAATGAGTTTATTACTTTTTGTGAAGAACATGGAATCAAGAGACATTTGTCTGCCCCCTAGACTCCTCAACAAAATGGAGTGGTTGAAAGGAAGAATATATCTATTCAAGAAGCTGCTAGAACAATGATCAAGGAAGCAGAACTGCCAGAAGTATATTGGAAAGAAGCAATACACACCGCTGTCTACATTTAGAATAGAGTGCAAGTCAGAGAAAATGAAACAAAGACACCTTATAAGTTGTGGTATGGTAGAATTCCTACTGTCAAATACTTCAAAGTTTTTAGAAGCAAATGTTACATCAGAAGAGATGAAGAATTAGGAAAGTTTGATGCTAGATGTGATGAAGGCATATCCCTTGGGTACTCTACTAAGAGCAAGGCTTACCGATACTATAACAAAAGACTGAGAAAGATCATTGAAAGTGCAAATGTGAAGGTAGATGAAGGTACTTAGCTAGATGGATATGAGTCAGATGGATCTACTGATATAGAAAAGGTTAAAAAAGACAGAAAAGGAAGTTCAGATTGAAGTGCAAGCTACTCCAGAAGAAGAAGAAGTTCAAGTCGAAGCTTTGGAAAGAATTCCTAAAACCCCAAGGTATATGCAAAGAGATCACTCTGAAGATTAGATTATTGGTGACAAAAGGAAAGGTGTGTTGACAAGAAGCAAAGCTGCAGAAGATCAAGTAAATCTCTATTTACTCTCAAAGGTGGAACCTAAAATAGTAAATGAAGCATGCAAAGATGAACATTGGGTGAAAGCAATGCAAGAAGAACTAATGCAGATTGAGAAGGACAAGACTTGGGAACTTGTCCCTAGACCTGCAGACAAGAATGTGATTGGAACAAAGTGGGTATTCTGGAACAAACTAAATGAAGTTGGAGAAGTTGTGAGAAACAAGGCAAGATTTTTGTGTAAAGGCTACTCACAAGTGGAAGGAATAGACTATAAAGAGACCTTTGCTCCAGTTACAAGATTGTAAACTATCAGATTGTTTTTGGCATTTGCAGCACATAAAATTTTCAAGGTATACCAGATGGATGTGAAGTAGGCTTTCCTAAATGGTGAGTGAGAAGAAGAGGTCTACATAGAGCAACCAGAGGGATTCTAGCTATCAGACAAACCAAATATGGTATGCAAGTTGAAGAAGGCTTTGTATGGATTGAAGCAAGCTCCCAGAGCTTGGTAGACAAGACTGGATAAGTACCTATTGCAACAAGGATTCAGTAAAGGTTCTGCAGATAGTAATTTGTATACCAAGATGAGTGGAGACCAAATTCTGATTGTTGAGGTTTATGTTGATGATATTATATTCAGTAGAAATGAAGGTATGTGTAAGAAGTTTGCAAATGAGATGCAGAAAGAGTTTGAGATGTCTATGTGTGGTGAAATGAGCTACTTCCTTGGACTGCAAATCATTCAAAATAGTAAAGGTATTTTTGTTTCTTAATCCAAGTATGTTAAAGAGTTGTTGAAGAAGTTTGGAATGGAGGACTCTAAACAGTATGTACCCCTATGGTTACTGGTTGCAAGTTGAGAAAGAATGATGAATCTCCTAAGGCTGATCAGAGCAAGTATAGATCAATGATTAGAGGATTGCTTTATCTAACCTCTACTAGACCAGATATCATGCATGCAGTCTGTCTTGTGACCAAATTTCAATCAGATCCCAGAGAATCACATGTTGTGGCAGTAAAGAGGATATTCAGGTATTTGAAGGGCACTTTAGATCATGGTTTATGGTATCCTAAGAACAATGACTTTTCCTTAAGTGCCTATATAGATGCAGATTGGGCTGGATGTGTTGATGATAAGAAAAGCACAAGTGGAGGTGCATTCTTCCTTGGAGATAGGGTAGTGTCCTGGCATAGCAAGAAACAAGAATTAGTTTCCTTGTCTCCTACAGAGGCAGAATATATTGTTGCAACATCATGTTGTACTCAGGTGCTATGGATGAAACAGACCTTGAAGGATATCAATGTTGAGTATGATGAGCCAATCCCTACTTTTTGTGATAACACAGGTGCCATAAATATTTCAAAGAATCTAGTGACGCATTCAAAGACAAAGCACATTTCAATTAAGTATCACTTTATGAGGGAGAAAGTTGCAGAGAATGAAGTAAAGCTTGAATATGTGCCTACAAAAGATCAAGTTGTTGATATATTCACTAAGGCTCTTCCAAAGGATACATTTGAGTATATCTGGGAAAAGTTAGGGGTTGTTGCCCCTCCTTCCTTGAACTATATGCATAAGGAGATGCATCAGTCCAGTGTGCCTCAAAGTATATTTCTCCTTTTGGATTGATGTTGGAGGCTACCTCTTAGGGGGAGCAGGTAGTGGTTTGAGATGATTGTTGCAATCAGGGGGAGTAAAGAATGATTCCAGATTGATCAGAGCAGTAGTATGCAAGTATGTGCAGTAGAAAAAATGTGATACCCTTTGCCATTGATGTCAAAGAGGGAGAGAGATCATGTGAAAAAATCAGGGGGAGAAAGAGTTCAAATGTGTAAAAAGAAAGGGGGAGTTATGATGCAGAGTTGTGTCTTGATGGAGGAACATGAACATTGTTCAATTTTTCACATCATATGTTGCCATAAATGACAAAGGGGGAGATTTCTGCAAGTATGTACTAATTGGTGTTGTCATTGATTTCAACATGTTTATGTTGTCATTGGTGCCAACTGTGTCTTCTAATATTGTTGTTTGTTGATTGATTGAGTTGTTGTGTTCAAGACACTGTCTGAGTTTTTTCTCCACATTTCCTCCATGTTGAAGACCAGAGTATGAGATTTGGATATGTTTTAGAGAAGTGTTTGAAGATACTAAATCCGGAATTTGGTGGTCTGGATCGTTGTGCATAAAAAGTTCTTTTCACCAGTTTGAAGACTGTGCCTGATAGTGTTTGTAGTGTGATATGGAGAAAGTATTTTGCTCCACATTTCTCCACAGTTTAGATTTTGGTCTTGCAGTTCTGGAATTAAGTTTATAAGGTCCTTAGCTATCTTCATTCCAAAGGATTTGTGATTTGGTTCTCTGAAAAGCAAGTTATTGATTAGCAGAGTTCGACAGTGTTTGTTGTGAGCACTCTGTGATCTATCTTCAAGTGATATTTGTTCTTCAAGTGATATCTGTTGTGGTTGGATTTGTTGACTCCCAAGTGGTTCTATATTGTTTGTGGATGTGTCTAGAATGTATTGAAGGTGTGTGCTTGATCCGCAAGTTGTAATGAATCTCTTGGAAGTGTGTATCCAAGTATTCTTGATGATTGCACTAGTTTAGCCGACTTGGGTGTTAACATTCTTTGCAGATGTGTTTCTTGGATTGTAGAAGTGTAAGGAAGCATGAAAGGATGTATTTGGGTCTAAGCTAAGCCATGAAATGTTCTTACTTCATTCATTTACTCTGCAATTTTGTTTAGGTCCAGACCTAATTTGATTTATGTATGTATGATGACCTTGGAGATAGTTCCAATGGTTGTAAGTTGTATTGTCGACCTAGATGAATGTTCCAAGGTTGATTATTGGTATAAATATATGTAATGATTCTATGAGTGATGTGAGAGTGAGTGAAGATGCAAAGATAAAGTGTGTGTGTGTTGTAAAGGTAGAGAAGAAGAGATATACTAGATTTCAATGGAACTGAACTCAAGCATGTTGTAGATACTATTATCCCAGTTCATGGAAGTGATCCACCCTTTGCCAGTGAGCCTTTTTGCAGTGAGCATTCATTTGGGCAGTGAGCCCTAAGGCAGTGAACCTCTTTGTTATTTGGTATTGTTATTACATTATATTGTGAGCTAACACTTACCATGGTTTTTCCCTTTTTAGGGTTTTCTATGTAAAAAGATAGAGTTCATGTGTGTATGATGTTGATGTGTTTATGTTTTGATTATACAATTCATATTTAATCTTCATAAAAGATTAATGAGTTAAACTAAGTGAATTTGAATGTGATTTTGTTTAAAGAAGTTAAGGTTTTTCATACAACTGATTCACTCCCCCTCTCAGTTGTCTTGTGCCATTAACAGGTCAACTACCTTACAACAATTCTTTGATGTGGTCCCTTGCTAGGTCTCCAATTCCCACTGCATTCTTTGTGATCAAATTCTTACTAAAGAGGACTTGAGGGAGGCTATCTTTTCAATATCTAATGACAAAGCCCTTGGTTTAGATGGTTTTCATTGTGAATTTTATAAGTCCTTTTGGGGTACTATGGGAGAAGACCTTCATAAGGTTTATCTTGAAGCTTTTCATTCCAACTCCTTTGGAAATTTAATTAACAAAGGAAATATCAAATTCATATCTAACATTGGTGATCCTGAAGAAATTAGTAATTGGCAGCCGATCACTTTGTTAAATATCTCCTATAAGATCATCACCAAGGCTCTGGCTCTTAAGCTTTGACCCATGCTTCCTCTGCTAGTTCATCCTGAATAGACAAGTTTGATTAATTTTAGATAAAATCATTATTGTGTAGGAAGAAATAAAATGGGCTTGCCACATTATCAAAATTGATTTTTCCAAGGCTTATGACTGCATTGAATAGTCATTTATCCTCACCATGCTCTAGTCTATTTAGATGTTGTTTATTGATGCTTCAACTTGCATCACCATCTCTAGTCAACAATATATTCCTTTTAGGATCCACTAGTCCATTCATCAAAGGTGTCCCCTTGCATTGGCTCTATATGTTCTTGCTATTGATTAATTTGGTTACCTCCTAGCTCATGTGGTCTCCCAATCCCTTGTCAAGGTATCTCTCTCCCCAACTCTTCATAGTAGTTGGTTAATGGTCATTTTGTAGATGATTCTTTTCTTACCCTTATTGAGGAAGAAAATAATGTCAAGCAAGCCTTTAGTGCCTAAACATCTTTTGTTAGTGTTATCACCTAGTTTTGCACCCTTGCATATAGCTGTGAAGCCTCTGCAAACTGGAGTAACATGGGACTGATATCTAAGTGTGGGACTTTGCTAAGTGAGATCAGACCTCCGGAGAAGGCCGGCTTCCTTGTCTAGTTATCACATAAAACTACTAAATTTTGAGGGGAAAAGGGAGAGAGAAAGCTTGTAATGGAAATGAAATAAAAGCTTGAAAACAAGGGTGATGCACTAGACAGATTTAAAGAAATTTCCACAACACTGAGAAGATGTACAATGTAATCAAATACAGCAAGTAGGTATACATAGATTAGATGACTCTAGTAGAGGTGAGAAGCAATATGATTGAGAGGAATGAAACATTCACAAACAACTGTACACAGATTCACACAAAACTAGAAAAATTAGTAAAGAGGTAAAATTAACTTGCATATATTCAATGGAAAGGCACGGTTACAGCATATGAAAACCCTATTTAGAAACAGAAAAGCCTTAATGCCAAAAAATTTCCAACCCTATTTACAACATTTGAATGCATATATATAGCATTCCAAAACTCTCCTAAGTCAGTTACAAAAATTCGCTCAAAGAGCTGTTATAGAAAAAATTTCCAACCGATGACTATCCAGCTGCATCAGTTATGGCGTCGAAATCTGGAACTGGGCGGATGGGGAGATATTTAGAGTCTTTATTGCAGCTGCTTACTCATCGATCTGCAGTAGAAAAGATGGAAATATCTGGAAGAGGAAGGTGGGAAGATATTTCTGACCATCAATGTGAGCTGCTTGTTCTGTCTGCTGCAATGAATGCCCGAAAATATCTCCATCTGCTAAAAGTTGTCTCTGAAATGTTCATCGCTCACAAATATGCATTTCCAGATCTAAAATTTGAAAAGTGATAAAGCTCCTGAAAAACCCTGCCAAATGAAAGAGGGGACTAAAATATGCAACTTTGCCTCTTGGAGCATGCCAAAATTCACCAAAATGGAGGAGATACAGGTAGTCAAACTTTCGGTCAACTACCTGTATATATCGCTTTTGCATCTCTATGTATATCGCTACATCTCGGCACCTGAATCGGCATTCAAAAACTCATCCTGCATCTCCTTCTGCACATACATGGTGCTTTGCATATCGGCCCCTGTACATCCCTTTGTATTTCAAAAATTGTATATACATACAATTTCCCCTTGTATATGCGGGCCCCACCTCTTTGAAAATGCCCAGCATATATCTTTGTATCTGCGCCTTTGTATGTCAAAACATACAATCACCTTCTATACAAAGTGGACCCCGAAAGACCATCAGCTGCATTTCATTGTTCTCCGAGGTTCGGCTTGTATATTTTCTCCTTGTACATTTCTTTGTATATGAAAAATATAAAAACACCTATTCATACAAGGCGGACTCCAAACACTTATGTGCCAAAACTGATCCTTGATTCAAATCTGCCTTGTATATCACAATGCATCTTTGACTTGTATATCACAATATACAAGCGCCATATACATACAAGTCGGACCCCAAATGACCTTTAAGTATATTTGATTACCTGTCGGGTCCGGCTTGCATCTCCTCTCTTTGTATTTTTTCTTGTATATTGCAATGCATATACAAGCATACAATCACATATACAAAGCACTGTGGACGTGAAAAAACATTGGCTACATTTGAAACTACCTTGAAATCTGCCTTGCATCTTCCGCTTGTATATCGCGATGTACATGCAAATATACAAGTCGCAGACCCGAAACTCTTTATGAAACCATTTAAAAATGCATTCGGGTCCAGCTTGTATGTTAACTCTTGTATCTTTGGTTGTATATGCAAATATACAACCACATATACAAACCACTGTAGCACCTATTGAATGTACATACACTGCCCTTTGCCTTTGCATATCTTGACTTGCATGTTTACTTGTATATCATCGATATACAAAAGCTCTTGTATATGGTGGACCCCACCTTCTGCACATTCGGCCATGTATATGATTGAGAGGAATGAAACATTCACAAACAGCTGTACACAGATTCACACAGAACTAGAAAAATTAGTAAAGAGGTAAAATTAACTTGCATATATTCAATGGAAAGGCACGGTTACAGCATATGAAAACCCTATTTAGAAACAGAAAAGCCTTAATGCCAAAAAATTTCTAACCCTATTTACAACATTTGAATGCATATATATAGCATTCCAAAACTCTCCTAAGTCAGTTACAAAAATTCGCTCAAAGAGCTGTTATAGAAAAAATTTCCAACCGATGACTATCCAGCTGCATCAGTTATGGCATCGAAATCTGGAACTGGGCGGATGGGGAGATATTTAGAGTCTTTATTGCAACTACTTACTCATCGATCTGTAGTAGAAAAGATGAAAATATCTGGAAGAGGAAGGTGGGAAGATATTTCTAACCATCAATGTGAGCTGCTTGTTCTGTCTGCTGCAATGAATGCCCAAAAATATCTTCATTTGCTAAAAGTCATCTCTGAAATGTTCATCGCTCACAAATATGCATTTCTAGATCTGAAATTTGAAAAGTGATAAAGCTCCTGAAAAACCCTGCCAAATGAAAGAGGGGACCAAAATATGCAACTTTGCCTCTTGGAGCATGCCGAAATTTGCCAAAATGGAGGAGATACAAGCGGTCAAACTTTCGGTCAACTGCTTGTATATATCGCTTTTGCATCTCTATGTATATCGCTACATCTTGGCACCTGAATCGGCATTCAAAAACTCATCCTACATCTCCTTCTGCACATACATGGCGCTTTGCATATCGGCCCTTGTACACACCTTTGTATTTCGAAAATTGTATATACATACAATTTCCCCTTGTATATGCGGGCCCCACCTCTTTGAAAATGCCCAGCATATATCTTTGTATCTTCATCTTTGTATGTCAAAACATACAATCACTTTCTATACAAAGTGAACCCCAAAAGACCATCAGCTACATTTCATTGTTCTCCCAGGTCCAGCTTGTATATTTTCTCCTTGTACATTTCTTTGTATATGCAAAATATACAAACACCTATTCATACAAGGCGGACTCCAAACACTTATGTTCCGAAACTGATCCTTGATTCAAATCCACCTTGTATATCGCAATGCATCTTTGACTTGTATATTGCAATATACAAGTGCCATATACATACAAGTCGGACCCCAAATGACCTTTAAGTATATTTGATTACTTGTTAGGTCCAGCTTGCATCTCCTCTCTTTGTATTTTTTCTTGTCTATCACAATGCATATACAAGCATACAATCGCATATACAAAGCACTGCAGATGTGAAAAAACATTGGCTGCATTTGAAACTACCTTGAAATCCACCTTGCATCTTCCGCTTGTATATCGCGATGTACATGCAAATATACAAGTCGCGGACCTGAAACTCTTTATGAAACCATTTAAAAATGCATTCGGGTCCAGCTTGTATGTTAACTCTTGTATCTTTGGTTGTATATGCAAATATACAACCGCATATACAAACCACTGTAGCACCTATTGAATGTACATACACTGCCCTTTGCCTTTGCATATCTTGACTTGCATGTTTACTTGTATATCACCGATATACAAAAGCTCTTGTATATGGTGGACCCCACCTTCTGCACATTTGGCCATGTATATCACTTTGCATATTCGATTGTATGTGGAAGATATACAAACCTCCTTGCATCTGCGCGGGCCCCACCGCATGTATCTTGGCAACACACAAATGCCTTTGTATATTTCTTTGCAGCAATCTTTGTATGTTTCTTGCGGCACTGTAGCAAATGTACATTGGGATCCTGTATGTCAAATATGCAACACAATATACAAACTGCCAGACATACAAACAGGGAATCCTTGGGGAATATTCCCACAATGTATCTTTTCATTGTATATTTCCTTTTGTATATTGCGAACATACAACTGCAGAATATTCTAGGGAATCTTCGATGTATATTTGCCTTGTACATTTAGCGAATGTATATTTGCTTGTATGTGTGAACATACAAGGAAAACATATAAGCCACCACATGCAAATACAGAATCTTTGAGGAATATTCCCTGAATGTATCTTATACCTTGTATGTTTCACTTGCATCTCCACTTGTATATCGCCGATACACAAACCCGGAATATTCCTGGGAATCTGCGAAAGATTCCCGAAATGTATATGCATTTCCCTGGCCCGATATACATTAAAAAAATGTATATAACTTAATTTTTTCATTATTTCCTAAGGCCGATGGAGATTTTCAAGCTCGCCAAATGTATATTTGAATTGTATGTTGACCAAAGCTTTGACCATCAATAACTTCTTTATTTGGCCAAATTTTAGGGTGATGTAAAAAGCAAACCTGCCTATTTTTTCAAGCTCTTTCCAATGGTAAGGTTTTTTTAGGCAATTTGGCACTTTTCATTTTTTAGGCAACATTTTCCAAAGGTTTTTCAAGGAAAATACCAGGTTGACTATTTGGCTCTGGTCAGAGGAAAAAATGGGTCAACAATTTGGTGACCTCTATGGGATGTTTGCCTGCTAAATAGTTAGATCAGTGGCCTATACATCTATTGGGCATAGAGTCACATAGAGACTAAATATAGATATTTATGGCCTTAGCAAAACAAGATAGAAGCAATGAAGAACACTTGGAAGGCCAAACCAAGACAAAATGTTGAAAGCAAACTCTTTCAACTATGCTAGACAACATTTAGGGAAAGCAAAAGTAGATCTAAACTAATGTGCAGCAGCACTTATTGAAAGCATAGAGACCTAATTTACTGATTTACAAGGCACTCATACCTCAAAACACCTCTTTAGGTGTATCCCATTGACTGGGATAGGCAGATTTTGTCCATCCATATTTGATAACTGAAATGCATTGTGCTCCTTGCATTCAGTAATGAGAAATGGACCACTCCACATGTTGTCAAATTTGGAGTTCTTCCCAGGCCTGCTTTTCAATTCGTCCCATTTAAGCACTATATCACCTTCTCTAAAGATCCTGGGAGTGGCCTTTTGATCAAAACTTCTCTTGGTTTGTAGCTGATGATATTCCATAGTCTTCATAGCCTTGTCTCTGATTTCTTCAAGCTCCATAAGCTGAGCATATCTGACAGCCATGGGATCTTCCTCTTCAAACATTTCTAGCTGATTCATGATGTCCAGTGCTAGTAGTTCTACAGAGATAGGCAATCTTGCTTCCTTCCCATATACTAACATATATGGAGAATTTCCAATGGACCTCTTGGGAGTTATTATGTCTGCCCATAAGGCATACTTCAAATTAGTATGCCAGGTCCTCTGGTTGTCCTCCATTGATCTTTTAATAATCCTTATGAGATTTTTGTTGGTAGACTCAGCCAAACCATTACCCTGTGGGTAATAATTAGAAGAAGTATTCAAATAAATCCCATTTTTGACAGCCCAATCAGTTATCTTTAGGCCAACAAAGGCTAAAGCATTGTCATAAATTATTGACTCAGGCACTCCAAATCTGGAAATCAAGTCATGATAAAAATTTAAAATATTTTCATTTGTTTCCTTTAGAGCTACTACTTCAGTCCATCTTGTGAAAAAATCTGTAGCTGTAAGAATCCACTTGTGGCCTGCACTTGATGGTGGATTAATAGGACCTATGAAGTCCATACCCCATCTCATGAAGGGTTGCTCTATTTGAATTGGCCGTAAAGGTAAGGCTGGCATCCTTTCTTTTCCTGCAAAAATGGCACATTTTATACACTTCCTAGCCCATGCATGGGCATCCTTACATAAGCTGGGCCAGTAATAGCCTGCTCTCATTACTTTCCAAGTGGTAGTCTTTGGGGCAAAATGACCCCCCACTGCTCCATCATGAAATTCATGTAGTACCTTGTTAGTCTGATCTTTATCAATGCACCTTAACAATACACCATTAAAATCCTTTCTGAAAAGGATGCCATTTATTAAAACATATGGAATCGATTGCAGTCTATAATATTTTCTTTTAGTTCTATCTAGACCTGCTGGACATTTGCCAGTTTGCAAAAATTTAGTCATATCAGCAACCCAGCCTGTGTTCGCTACTGCTGCATTATCTTGAGGTGTATCCTCAATGGTCAAAAGTGTCTCATCCTCCTTGTTAGAACTGGTAGCGAGATGCTCACTGAGTCCTCTACCTCAGACAAGCTTGGTTACTTGGATATCCACATCATATTCCATGACCTTGGTGATCCAACCTGCTCTCTTCTCATTAACATCTTTACTCAACAGGAACTCTTTCACGCTGGGATGAGCCACCATTAAATGTATCTTGTTATTGGAAACAAGATGCCTAAATTTCTTGAGGCTCCTTATCACTGCAAGGACATGCTTCTCAACAAAGCTATACTTCTGTTCATAGTCTTCCAGCCCCTGACTGAAAAAAGCAATTGGCTGCTCAAAGCCGCTACTCTGCTTCTGCACTAAAATTGTAGAGATTGTATCTAGGCCGCCATAAGCATATAGAATAAAATCTTTGGAAAAGTCAGGATGTACCAAAGTTGGCGCAACTGACAATGCTTCTTTTATAGACTCAAAACTGAGTCTGGCCTCTTTTGTCCAATTAAAGGCTATATTCTTTTTCAACATGGATGTCAAAGGTTTCAAAAGGTTTGCGATATCAAGGATGAACCTTCACAAAAAATTAATTCTGCCAATAAAACTTTGTAATCCCTTCTTATGACTTGGTAAAGGCAGCTCCAAAATGGCCCTTACTCTTTTAGCATCAATAGTAATGCCTTCTTTTGAGACAACGTGCCCTAACAGCTTGCCTTCATCGATAGCAAAAATGGATTTGTATGGATTAAGGGATATCCAAAACTCTCGGCATTTCTCAAAAACTTGCCTGAAGTAGGATAAATGCTCAGATGCATTCTTGGAAAAAATTGTTATATCATCTAAGTACACCAGCACCAATTTGTATAGCAAACCCTTGAACGCCATATCCATGGCTCTTTGAAAGGTTGAGCCAGTGTTAGAGAGACCAAAAGGCATCCTCCTATAGGCCATGGTGCCCGACTTGGTAGTGAAAGCAATTTTGAACTGATCCTCCTCCTTGACTAACACCTGATTGTAACCAGAAAATCTGTCAAGCAAAGAAAATCTCTCCAAGCCAGCCACTACTTGTAAAATCTGCTCCATTGATGGAAGTGGGTAGTGGTCTTTTAGGGAGGCTCTGTTTAGGTCCCTGAAATCAACGCACAACCTAATTTCTCCGTTCCTCTTCATCACAGGGACAAGGTTTGAGACCCAAGAAGTATTCTTGATGGGAAAAATAATCTTTCCATCAATTAGCTTAGTCAATTCTTTAATCATCAGGGGCTCTAGCTTTGGATTTAGGGGCCTCTGCCTCTACCTTATAGGCTTTGCACCTGGTTCCAATTCTATGGTGTGCTGGGCAATATGAGGATCAAATTCCTTTAGGTCTGAATAATCCCAAGCAAATACCTCCTTAAATTCCTGACAAAGAGCAATAAAAGCTCTCCTGTCCTTAGCTGAATAGATTTTACCTATTTTGAGGAGTTTCCCCTTAAAAATTTCTAACTCCTCATAATGTTCCTCTTTTATTTTCATACCGGTCTTAGTCTTCTTCATCTGATCATCGGTGCCAAAAATAGACTCCAAAGTCACCAATCTTTTGGGTAGCTTGTTTGTCTTCAGCTGAATAATCTGATCATTGCCATACTGTTGTTTGAGTTTATCCTGATTCATCATGGAAAACTCATCTTCCTCTAACAAGAATCTCAGAATCTGTTCATCACTTTCAAAGACCTGCCAATGAACATTATTGTCGGGGATAGAGGGTCTGTCAACTATTTTTACATAAGGCTGCATTTTCTCCTTTTGAATGTCACTAGGGATGTCAAACTATGCCCCAATTGCAGCCAATCTATCAACATGGGAGTTTTGATTTCTTGGAATCGAAATCAGATTAAAAGCATCAAACTCCTCAATCATGTTCCATACCCTATGCTTATAGCACTTCAAGGTATCATTTTTGGTAAGATGCAATCCTCTTACCTGATTTACAATTAGTTCACTATCCCCAAATACTTGCAAACAACCAATTTTCTTCCTTCTTGCCCATTGCAATCCCTGGATTAGCCCCTCATATTCAGCAGTGTTATTGGTGCATGAGAAGTCAAAACGGAAACCAGCATAATATTTTTCACCTTGTGGTGACACCAGCATTACACCACCACCGGATCCATTTCTGCTCCTTGAGCCATCAAAGTACATTTTCCATACTTCTCCTTGCTACTATGTTCGCTGTTCTGCATCCTTTACCATACTTGGAATTGCTACCTCAGGCTCATGAAGTATATAGACCCCCATACCATTTTCTTGAATATGTGCTTCAAGATCATCTACAACATCTTCTGAGGACCATTCCCTTAATAACATTTCTGGTATACTTTCATCTTGTAACTCTTGAGCAGCCACAAGCTCAGGATCATCAGTAATAATGCAATTTGCATTAACAACACTTGGTGTGTAGGGCTCTATGTGATGATTTGAAAGCAATTCGGATCTTAGGGTCACCTTAATGCCATATCTAGTCCTAAAAAACATATGGGACCAATCAAAGGATAAATATCCTCCAATCTTGGCTGTGAACTCTCTTGATAAGCACATGGCAAAATAAGGAGGCAAATCAATAATGAAGACCTCCTAAAAGATGGAAACATTGGGACAGGTATGTAGAGTAAGACCTAGGTCTTTTATTACACCCACAGTACTAACAGTTGTGACATCTAACTGGAGTACACCCCTCTCAAGAGGCTGGTACTTGAGCCCTAATTGATCTGCAATTTGTTTAGGTATCATAGAACTGCTTGCTCCACTATCCACCATGCAATTATGAACTAATTTATCTCCAATTATCAATGATATATAGAATGGGAGTGGCTTAGTACTTTTGTTAGGCTGTTTGCTATTATCCTCAGAGGAATTAGTAAGGACAACCCTATTTGGGTCAACAATTGTATCTTTGGACACCTACAAATCAGACAAGGCAGATTGCAATGTCTTTTTGGCCCGGGATGGCTAAAGAATCCCACATAGACATTGTCACATTCATCTTTTTCATATTTTCAATAATATTGAAAGGTGGAATGGCACTCACCTTCTGATTTGATTTTGTAGCAGCAAAGTCTGGTTGCAAACGAGGCATCTCCCTTGCTTTTGCTGGGTTATTTCTTTGTAGAATATGGGGAATTTGGGGTGCAGGAACATCAGCATACGCTTTTCCTTTATTTGCTGCTTGTTCTACCTCTTAACCCCTTTTCTTTGCTCTTGTATTTGCTGCAACTGAGGTGTTATCGTTGTTTATGCCACAAAATTCACCTTCCTTCCAGTTCATGAAAGCAGAATCACTCTGAGGTTGTTCTTGTTGTTGCACAACCCCATCATTTAGTGTACTTGGCTATGAGACTGGCACATTTTGCACCATTAAAGCTTGATTTATGACTCCATTTGAGTAGGCTGCTTGATTGTGTGGCTGATTGCATGGGTAGCACCACTCATATTCATTTGCTAAGTTGTTCTGAGCAGGGACAAGGTCCCTTACGGTGTTAATAGGTGCTGGATTATAAGGCAGAAAAGGCCTTTGATTTACATTTTGTCTGGCACCTTGATAGTTTCTTTGATAAGGCAGCCTATTAGCTTGATATGACTGATTTTGGCCTTGAAATGGTTGATTCTGCCCCTGGCTAGATTGCTGATAAGGCTGAAAGGGCCTCTGGGACTGTTGCTTCTTTATGTTTACCAGTTCATTTCCAAAAGTTTGAAGGATACCCTCAATCTTTTGTTGACTGTTTTTAATCTCTTTCAACTCTTGAGATGAACTAGGGGTAGCAGGTTTAGAATTGACAGTATTAGGTAATGCTACGATAGTAGGCACAGGCTGAAAACATGGAATTGGCAAAGGTATAGAAGCCTGAATCTCAGGAAAGATAGGCATTGGTGGTCTGGGTGCTATTTTCCTGGCCTAAATGAGATTATTCTCTACCCTAATTGCTAATTCATGAGCATATGGTAAACTATTACCTCCTAGTGATTGAATCATTACTAAAATATCACTATTTAGGGCTTTCAAAAAATATAGAAATGCATATTCAGCTGGAGGTCTTACCATGGCAGGGATTCTGTCCTATATCTTTTAGAATCTAAAGTTAAAATCCATCATTTGCTCCTGAGGAGCTCTCTTTATAGTGGTCATCTGTTCAACCAATGATAGATTATCTGATTTGTCTTGAAATTATCTGTTTAACTTCTCTCCTAGATCATCCCAAGTTGTAATAGTTTGCACTAGTAGACTCTTGAACCATTGTAATGCCTTCCCCTTGAAAGAGGCAGCCAACAATCTGATGGCTACATTCTCCTGAGTGACATGATGTACTCCACATAGAGAAGCTATGTCTCTGATGTGCTCAATAGGAGTAGTCTGATTTTCCCCTGTGAAATAGGGCAAACTCTTCAAAGCTGCCATTGGTATGACATCATGTACCGTTAGATTCAAAGGGCTACCCCCATCAAAAGTCACAAATGGCTGATTTCTTGCCATCTGAAGAGTGGTACGTAGATTTGCTTGAGTTACTACAGGAACTATAGAAGCAACTAGTTTGAAACTTGGTGGAGTTGACTGTACTCTTTTGGAAACTGGAGTCCTTGCTATTGCTCTGCTTCGTCTTCTAGGTGGAGAGAGCTGCAAATATTTGAATGGCCTTGAACTTGAACTCCTAGTTGCTATCTTTCTCATAAAACATGTATCAGCAAAACTGGTCTGTTTGTCTTTCCTCAGTCTGAGTCGAGTCGCCAGATGTGTAAATTTTAACCTCTTAAAGGTCTATAATTATGGTTGCACATCAAAACTAGCAATAATGGCTATTAATTTGATTGTTACTCTGACTTCTTGGGTCCCACCGGGCATGCCAAAGTTGTTATCATCCAGTTTTGCACCCTTGCATACAGCTGTGAAGCCTCTGCAAATTGGAGTAACATGGGACTGATCTCTAAGTGTGGGACTTTGCTAAGTGAGATCAGACCTCTGGAGAAGGCTAGCTTCCTTGTCTAGTTATCACCTAAAACTACTGAATTTTGAGGGGAAAAGGGAGAGAGAAAGCTTGTAATGGAAATGAAATAAAAGCTTGAAAACAAGGGTGATACACCAAACAGATTTAAAGAAATTTCCACAACATTGAGAAGATGTACAATGCAATCAAATATAGCAAGTAGGTATACATAGATTAGATGACTCTAGCAGAGGTGAGAAGCAATATGATTGAGAGGAATGAAACATTCACAGACAGTCATACACAGATTCACACAGAACTAGAAAAATCAGTAAAGAGGTAAAATTAACTTGCATATATTCAATGGAAAGACATGGTTACAGCATATGAAAACCCTGTTTAGAAACAGAAAAGCCTTAATGCCAAAAAATTTCCAACACTATTTACAACATTTGAATGCATATATATAGCATTCCAAAACTCTCCTAAGTTGGTTACAAAAATTCACTCAAAGAGCTGTCATAGAAAAAATTTCCAACCGATGACTATCGAGCTGCATCAGTTATGGTGTCGAAATCTAGAACTGGGCGGATGGGGAGATATTTAGAGTCTTTATTGCAGCTGCTTACTCATCGATCTGCAGTAGAAAAGATGGAAATATCTGGAAGAGGAAGGTGGGAAGATATTTCTGACCATCAATGTGAGCTGCTTGTTCTGTCTGCTGCAATGAATGCCCAAAAATATCTCCATCTGCTAAAAGTTGTCTCTGAAATGTTCATCGCTCACAAATATGCATTTCCAGATCTAAAATTTGAAAAGTGATAAAGCTCCTGAAAAACCCTGCCAAATGAAAGAGGGGACCAAAATATGCAACTTTGCCTCTTGGAGCATGCCAAAATTCACCAAAATGGAGGAGATACAGGCAGTCAAACTTTCGGTCAACTGCCTGTATATATCGCTTTTGCATCTCTGTGTATATCGCTACATCTCGGCACCTGAATCGGCATTCAAAAACTCATCCTGCATCTCCTTCTGCACATACATGGTGCTTTGCATATCGGCCCCTGTACATCCCTTTGTATTTCAAAAATTGTATATACATACAATTTCCCCTTGTATATGCGGGCCCCACCTCTTTGAAAATGCCCAGCATATATCTTTGTATCTGCGCCTTTGTATGTCAAAACATACAATCACCTTCTATACAAAGTGGACCCCAAAAGACCATCAGCTGCATTTCATTGTTCTCCGAGGTTCGGCTTGTATATTTTCTCCTTGTACATTTCTTTGTATATGCAAAATATAAAAACACCTATTCATACAAGGCGGACTCCAAACACTTATGTGCCAAAACTGATCCTTGATTCAAATCTGCCTTGTATATCACAATGCATCTTTGACTTGTATATCACAATATACAAGCGCCATATACATACAAGTCGGACCCCAAATGACCTTTAAGTATATTTGATTACCTGTCGGGTCCGGCTTGCATCTCCTCTCTTTGTATTTTTTCTTGTATATTGCAATGCATATACAAGCATACAATCACATATACAAAGCACTGTGGACGTGAAAAAACATTGGCTACATTTGAAACTACCTTGAAATCCGCCTTGCATCTTCCGCTTGTATATCGCGATGTACATGCAAATATACAAGTCGCGGACCCGAAACTCTTTATGAAACCATTTAAAAATGCATTCGGGTCCAGCTTGTATGTTAACTCTTGTATCTTTGGTTGTATATGCAAATATACAACCACATATACAAACCACTGTAGCACCTATTGAATGTACATACACTGCCCTTTGCCTTCGCATATCTTGACTTGCATGTTTACTTGTATATCATCGATATACAAAAGCTCTTGTATATGGTGGACCCCACCTTCTGCACATTCGGCCATGTATATCTCCTTGGATATTCGATTGTATGTGGAAGACATACAAACCTCCTTGCATCTGCGCAGGCCCCACCGCATGTATCTTGGCAACATACAAATGCCTTTGTATATTTCTTTGCAGCAACCTTTGTATGTTTCTTGCAGCACTGTAGCAAATGTACATTGGGATCCTATATGTCAGATATGCAACATAATATACAAACTGCCAGACATACAAATAGGGAATCCTTGGGGAATATGTATCTTTTCATTATATATTTTCTTTTGTATATTGCGAACATACAACTGCGGAATATTCTGGGGAATCTTCGATGTATATTTGCCTTGTACATTTAGCGAATGTATATGTGCTTGTATGTGCGAATATACAAGGCAAACATACAAGCCGCCACATGCAAATACAAAATCTTTGAGGAATATTCCCTGAATGTATCTTATACCTTGTATGTTTCACTTGCATCTCCACTTGTATATCGCCGATATACAAACTCAGAATATTCTCGGGAATCTGCAAAAGATTCCTGAAATGTATATGCATTTCCCTGGCCCGATATACATTAAAAAAATGTATATAACTTAATTTTTTCATTATTTCCTAAGGCCAATGGAGATTTTCAAGCCCGCCAAATGTATATTTGAACTGTATGTTGACCAAAGCTTTGACCATCAATAACTTCTTTATTTGGCCGAATTTCAAGGTGATGTAAAAAGCAAACCTGCCTATTTTTTCAAGCCTTTCCAATGGTAAGGATTTTTTTTAGGCAATTTGGCACTTTTCATTTTTTAGGCAACATTTTCCAAAGGCTTTTCAAGGAAAATACCAAGTTGACTGTTTGTCTATGGTCAGAGGAAAAAATGGGTCAACAGTTAGGCTATAGTGTCAAAAGTCTCAATGTTATAGACAATCCTTTCTTCTAGAGCTCCACCTTGGTTTCACCATTTTGGTTAGAAATTGACTAGGTATGGGGAAGTATTTCATTTTTTGGGCATTCCCTTTGCTTTTCAAGCCTCTCCTTCTAATCTATGGCAAGCTGTGATTGATAGAATTGAAAAAAATCTTAATTATTGGATCACTAAGCCTCTCTCTAGCTAGTATGTTTCAAATTTGTTCCAAAATATTGGGTGCCACTCATATTTATTAAATTCCTCTTGCTAGTTCCCCTCGAATGGCTCCTATCTAAAAATTAAAAAATTACTCTTGAATATTTTCTTTGGGCCTCTAGGGATAGGCATCAAGACTTATATCATGTGGCATGGGAATATTGTTGCCTTCTCATGAAGCTAGAGAATTAGGCTTTCTTTCCATCCATAGGCATAGCATTGCCTTATGTGCCAAATAGATCATTAGGGCCTTAGAGTGCAATGAGGGTTGGAAAATTCTCATCAGACATTGTATTGATTCTAGTGCTCCTTTAGGTCAACTAGCTTGTGTAGGAGTTCAGGACAACACTAAGAGGGGGGGTGAATTAGTGTTGTGTAGATTTTCACAACTTATTAGAACTTTTAATTTACAAGACTCAGAAAGAGAAAGTCATCAATAAACTATTACACATACATGTACAGGTTTGATTAAAAAAACTATGAGCAGGACCACATAGAGATAAATCTCAACATAGAAGCAGATACACAAATAGAAGCATATCATTAACACAAGAATTATTGGAGTGGAAAACCATCTTAGGGTAGAAAAACCACTCGAAACTGCCTCACTAGCTTAACTGAAAAGCATGCCTCACTGGCAATACAAAATGCATCTAGGAGCACCAACTCCAATACCAAATAGAAGCACCCACTTCCTACACTGATATACCTCACTGGCAAACAATTAGGTCTCACTGACCTACAAGCCTCATTGGCAAACCAATCCCCATCATCAAACATAAAATAAGGTGTGCAATAAATGATTGTAACACAATCTGATTTGCACCATTTCATAACATTCTTTTCTAAATTTGTTCAATTACATACAACCTAATTTGCATTGCAATTGCACATTGTCTCTCTGATAATCTTGTCAATCTATGTATCTGTATTTGATACTGCCAGTTCATCATTAATCTGCACAACATCACTCACACTATATGTATTCAATCTCTCATCATCTCTATATTTCATTTCTGTCTTATAGGTCATTCAATCAATGCACCTCTAAACTGGATGTCTTTTCACCTTTCACATTCTGCACAGTCATTTGCTCTCACTGAAGATTATTTTGTCCTTTCATCTTCTCTTTTTAATGTCTTCAAAAACAACGCATATTATATTGTCACCTGCAAAAATAAAAGAACATATATCTAATCCCCAAAACCTTTCAGATTCTCCAAATTCACGAAACCAAAATCCCATTTATATTTCCTCTTAGAGATGAAAGAATAACTTTTCATTTTCCAAAATAAATAGCCCCATCTGTAAAAATTCATCTTCGGTAAATTTAATATCTTCAACAATAAATTTTAATCTACCCTTGAAAGAGAGAAATAAAATCTCTTTATAAAAATAATCAATCTCTTCTTTTGCAAATATCATTTTCATCAAATCACCAAAAATCCCAACACATTTTTCAACCTTTCATTTTCTCTGATATTTCAACCAGTGCCTTGTAAAAAAAATAAAATCTTTGAACATTTTCATCTTAAAACAAAAAACTCTGATATTCTTCCATCTGTAGGTTATTCCTGCAAGAATAAAAAATATGCAAATATATATGTCATTTTTGTCTTCAAAAAAATCTCATATTCTTTGATATTCTTTTACAATAAATCAATCTTCAAAAATTTCTTCCAATCTGCGTTTTTCATCTTCCTCTACATCTATATGAAGAAATAAAGACTCCACAAAAGAAGAATACTTCCTCTTTTGTCTTAACTGCCACAAAGAGAAAATATTTAAATCTCATAAAAAAACTTTTCAATTGGGCAAAAATCTTCCATAAACTTTCCCACCATCAATGCTTTGAAAGAGGTTTTGAAAATAGAAAAAATCTTTAAAAAGAATCTTCAAAAAAACACATTGTAATCTGCCCTTAGAAATAAGCTAAAATTAGCTTTGAAATCTCCTTGTTATGTGCAGTCATATACCTTTTGATGGGCACGAGCACTTCAAAGTGTGAACACGGGTTAGATACCAAAATTTAAACTCAACTCAAATTTAAACCATTGATATTTCCCTTCACGCTCCCTCAACTTTAAATTATATCCATTGATAGGCTTTTTCCTGCGCGGGCTCCTTAAATGATGATCAGTGCAGCCAGTTAACAAGTTAAAGGGGCCGGTAAGAATAACATTCAAGAGACCCTTTGATAAGTCACCTTAAGTGACTTTACCTTCTATAGAAAGTCATCACTTCAAAAGAACAAAAAGTGCAAATGTTATAACTGTCATTGCTGGGCAAAATAGGGGTTAAACCATTAAAGTTTTTTTTAACCTTTACTAGAGACTTTTTTTGTGCCCATTCTCATATGAATGAATCATCCAATAGATGCCATTTTCTTCCAAAGAGAACTTAATGATCAATACATAAAATAATACATTGTTATGCCAAGCTCCCCTTAATTATTCAATGCTCCACATATATTTGTGCCCCCTTCACTTTATTAAAGCATATTCAATGTTTTAGGCTCTCCTTAAAGTCATTCGATGCCATTTTATTGTATGAGAAACATGTTCCCTCATAAAGTGTTTGATGTTAATGAAATAAGCTCCCCTTTCATTTAATGAACAAACTTCATGCAACCATACTGACCCTTGATAGAATCTTATCATTTCAACTTTGTCGTGCTTGGAGATGTATTGATTGAAGATCACATCTGTGAAGATCATGACAAATTGTGAACATATATTTCACTGCAACAACAAACAACACACAAGATAATATACTCCTGATGATGCATTCCTGCAACAACACACAAAATGATGTACTCCTGCACCTCCTGATGATGCACTCCTGCACACAAGATGATGTACTCCTAATGATGCATGAACACACATATGAAGCAAATCCTTATCTTTTGAAGGATAACCTTCTGATTAGTGACCTTTAGATGTTTACTGAGATCAACCCAAGATCCTGCAAAACCTTTTTGACATCAATGACAATCTGACACAATCAATCTCCCCCTTTGTCATTGATGGAAAAACTACCTGATGCAATTTTTCTTTCTCCCCCTTTTTGACATCTGATGACAAGGACTCAAAAACTATTTGCTCCCCCTATGTTGTATACTACTGGCAATTACTGGCAAGAATAATCAACACAAACCATTGTAGTTTCCAACTCAAAATGACACAAAGACCACTATTGATAAGTCCTTTTCAAATCTCCCAAGATAGTAACAACTCAATCCTCTGATTAACTCCCCCTAAGAAAATAACTCTACTGAAAGATGTTGAAGCATGATCATAACCATTATAATCATATTGAATTATGAACACTTTGAAGACATAAACTCCTATTAACCTTTTAACAAGTAATTGATTTATGATGATAACAATCCTGAAGCCAACATATGACAAACCTTTTGAACATTACCATCTGCTATTGCTGATTCAAAACATACCTTTAACTTCCTCTGATGAAATGCAGGATATCACCATCAATGTCATAGCTTGAAGAACTCTGTCTAAAACATATTAGTGAGGAAGATCATCAATGAAACAAGTGAAACCCTATTTCCAAATCACTTGAAAGCTTCAATACTTATGCAAAACATATGCCATAAAAATTACTCAACAATGTAGTAGATATGACCATCAAATTATCATCCTGCAACCAAACTATTCTGACACCTTTTCTGACATGAGAAAGAATGAAGACTATCTGAACTATCCTCTTGTTCTGCACAAGACACTTATCAATTCTGATACAAAACCACATCTGAAACATACTGTATTATACAAGTACTATTGCCTCTTGACTTTGTCATTCAAACAAACTACATCAACAAATTCTTTCTGCAACAACACTTTGCACAAATCAAAAGTAGAGATAATTGCTATGAATTGAATTTTCATTTTTAGCCACCACAGACAAATATCTGATAAGAGATCTTTGAAACAACTAAATCTCTTTGCTATGATAACCAATACTTTTCAATAACAGGATCCCAATGGACTGCAACATCATAACAACTCAACCATTGTCAGTAACAACATGCTATGAACAAAATATGAATAGGATCATTTATAAACCAAAACTCTCAACACTATCAAACTCTTTGCTTTGAACCCCTGACCATCCTTTTAACATCTTGTATGCATATAGAACTAAAGATCACCTGTATCATTGTCACATACTCAAAATCAACATTGTTAGCAACATCATCTTCAATAATTTCAAAGCATGGTAAGAATGATAGACATACAAGATCATCATATCAAATGATCTTCTTCCTGAAACTTCTTGGGGTTAACTGATAGAACATTTGATACCTCCCCCTTACTTCATGCTATGTTATGCAATAGATGTAATGACTTGTGCAAGATGCACAAGCTTAGATTCTGACGTCTCTTTACTTTCTTTCTGCTTCCAAATTTTCACAGGTGCTTTCTTTCTCCAAACCTTTTCTGTCTTTTTCTTTTCCCAACCTTTCAAATTAGATGGAGCTCTCCTGCAACTATGTGCTTTATGACCAAGAGAGTTGCAATTATAACAAATTATGTTGTAATCAAAATTAATTGACTGATAATACCTTTGAGCACTCATATTAAGCTTCCATGAAGGATCATACACTCTGTTCATTTTGTAGTTTCTTTGAATATGTCCAACACTATTGCACTTGTAACATACAAGGTTAGTATTCCTTTTGCAATCAACTGCTTTATGCCCAAAATGATTACAAGTATAACAGTAACCATTAAATGAATAGTTATACCTGTACATGTAAGCTTGTCTTATAGATGCAGGTTTTCTAAAATTTCTTCTTTGATTGTGCACAAATTCATCTCTCATTTTCTGTTCAGCTTCACTCTCCCATTTTCCTTCTGTGGCAGCATGACTTAAATCAATTTTCCTTCTAGGAGTCTCTCTAGCTTTGGAACATTCCCCTTCTACAGTATTCTTTTCAAACAGCAAATTCTTGTGCAACTTAGTGGAAGCCTTTTCTAACTCCTTTCTTAAAGAGACTATTTCTGATTCTAGTTTTAGATTCTCAATCCTTGTAACTTCAAGGTCAGATATTAAGACATCAGCTATCCTCTTAGCTTCTTCAATTTCTGTCTTTAATCTAGCAATTAGTTTGTCTGAATCATCAATATATGTCTTTAAACTTACAATTTGACATCTAGCCTCTTCAAGATCTATAGATACAATTTCAAGTTCTGAAAGTACATTGTCTTTAGATTCTCTTTCTTGCTGCAACTACATCATTAATTTATTGTTCTCCTTCTTATAATTCTTGAGCTCACTCAGAGCATATATGAGCTCTCCTTCCAAATCAATCTCACAATCTTGTTCATTATAATCCTGATCATCATCACTTGTGATGCTAGCTTCTTCTAAATTTGATTGGGATTGAACTTCAACTCCTTCATTTGAAAGTCTCTTTTCATTGCTACTTTCTTCACACACCAGAGTGTCCCCTTCTTTATCATTATCTTGATAAATTCTTTTCAATCTCCTCCACATATCCTGAGTTGTAACACAATCCATAACTTTACAAATAACATCATTAGACAGAGCAGATAATATAGCCTTCTTTGCAATATCATTATATTCATGAACTTCTTTGTTATTTACAGAATTACCATTCTCAACTGACATTAAAACATCATATCTTAAGGAGGATAAATATACTTGCATTCTAACATACCAAACTAAAAAATTTGAACCATCAAACTGAGGAACATCTGAAACCTTTTCTTCTAAGATAATATCAGACTCAACATGGAGAACATCTTTATCAACTAACTTTATATCAACATCTGGATTTGATATGAATGATGTCTTTTGACCAGAATGAATCTTAACATTTCTCATGTTCTTATTTCTCCTGCACTTACCCATTGAACTCCACACACAAGACCTACCCAAGCTGATTAAGCTGCAAGAGGGAAACTGGCTCTGATACCAATTGTAGGAGTTCAGGACAACACTGAGAGGGGGGGTGAATCAGTGTTGTGTAGATTTTTGTAACTAATTAGAACTTTTAATTTACAAGACTCAGAAAGAGAAAGTCATCAATAAACTATTACACATACATGTACAGGTTTGATAAAAAAAACTATGAGCAGGACCACATAGAGATAAATCTCAATATAGAAGCAGATACACACATAGAAGCATATCATTAACACAAGAATTACTGGAGTGGAAAACCCTCTTAGGGTAGAAAAACCACTCTAAACTGCCTCACTGGCTTAACTGAAAAGCATGCCTCACTGGCAATACAAAATGCATCTAGGAGCACCAACTCCAATACCAAATAGAAGCACCCACTTCCTACACTGATATACCTCACTGGCAAACAATTAGGTCTCACTGACCTACAAGCCTCACTGGCAAACCAATCACCATCATCAAACATAAAATAAGGTGTGCAATAAATGATTGTAACACAATCTGATTTGCACCATTTCATAACATTCTTATCTGAATTTGTTCAATTACATACAACCTAATTTGGATTGCAATTGCACATTGTCTCTCTGATAATCTTGTCAATCTATGTATCTGTATTTGATACTGTCAGTTCATCATTAATTTGCACAACATCACTCACACTATATGTATTCAATCTCTCATCATCTATATATTTCATTTTTGTCTTATAGGTCATTCAATCAATGCACCTCTAAATTGGATGTCTTTTCACCTTTCACATTCTGCACAGTCATTTGCTCTCACTGAAGATTATTTTGTCCTTTCATCTTCTCTTTTTAATGTCTTCAAAAACAACGCATCTTATATTGTCACCTGCAAAAATAAAAGAACATATATCTAATCCCCAAAACCTTTCAGATTCTCCAAATTCACGAAACCAAAATCCCATTTATATTTCCTCTTAGAGATGAAAGAATAACTTTTCATTTTCCAAAATAAATAGCCCCATCTGTAAAAATTCATCTTCGGTAAATTTAATATCTTCAACAATAAATTTTAATCTACCCTTGAAAGAGAGAAATAAAATCTCTTTATAAAAATAATCAATCTCTTCTTTTGCAAATATCATTTTCATCAAATCACCAAAAATCCCAACACATTTTTCAACCTTTCATTTTCTCTGCTATTTCAACCAGTGCCTTGTAAAAAAAATAAAATCTTTGAATATTTTCATCTTAAAACAAAAAACTCTGATATTCTTCCATCTGTAGGTTATTCCTGCAAGAATAAAAAATATGCAAATATATATGTCATTTTTGTCTTCAAAAAAATCTCATATTCTTTGATATTCTTTTACAATAAATCAATCTTAAAAAATTTCTTCCAATCTGCTTTTTTCATCTTCCTCTGCATCTGTATGAAGAAATAAAGACTCCACAAAAGAAGAATACTTCCTCTTTTGTCTTAACTGCCACAAAGAGAAAATATTTAAATCTCATAAAAAAACTTTTCAATTGGGCAAAAATCTTCCATAAACTTTCCCACCATCAATGCTTCAAAAGAGGTTTTGAAAATAGAAAAAATCTTTAAAAAGAATCTTCAAAAAAACACATTGTAATCTGCCCTTAGAAATAAGCTAAAATTAGCTTTGAAATCTCCTTGTTATGTGCAGTCATATACCTTTTGACGGGCACGAGCACTTCAAAGTGTGAACACGGGTTAGATACCAAAATTTAAACTCAACTCAAATTTAAACCATTGATATTTCCCTTCACGCTCCCTCAACTTTAAATTATATCCATTGATAGGCTTTTTCCTGCGCGTGCTCCTTAAATGATGATCAGTGCATCCGGTTAACAAGTTAAAGGGGCCAGTAAGAATAACATTCAAGAGACCCTTTGATAAGTCACCTTAAGTGACTTTACCTTCTATAGAAAGTCATCACTTCAAAAGAACAAAAAGTGCAAATGTTATAACTGTCATTGCCGGGCAAAATAAGGGTTAAACCATTAAAGTTTTTTTTAACCTTTACTAGAGACTTTTTTTGTGCCCATTCTCATATGAATGAATCATCCAATAGATGCCATTTCATCCAATAGATGCCATTTTCTTCCAAAGAGAACTTAATGATCAATACATAAAATAATACATTGTTATGCCAAGCTCCCCTTAATTATTCAATGCTCCACATATATTTGTGCCCCCTTCACTTTATTAAAGCATATTCAATGTTTTAGGCTCTCCTTAAAGTCATTCGATGCCATTTTATTGTATGAGAAACATGTTCCCTCATAAAGTGTTTGATGTTAATGAAATGAGCTCCCCTTTCATTTAATGAACAAACTTCATGCAACCATACTGACCCTTGATAGAATCTTATCATTTCAACTTTGTCTTGCTTGGAGATATATTGATTGAAGATCACATCTGTGAAGATCATGACAAATTGTGAACATATATTTCACTGCAACAACAAACAACACACAAGATAATATACTCCTGATGATGCATTCCTGCAACAACACACAAAATGATGTACTCCTGCACCTCCTGATGATGGACTCCTACACACAAGATGATGTACTCCTAATGATGCATGAACAAACATATGAAGCAAATCCTTATCTTTTGAAGGATAACCTTCTGATTAGTGACCTTTAGATGTTTACTGAGATCAACCCAAGAGCCTGCAAAACCTTTTTGACATCAATGACAATCTGACACCATCAGCTTGGAAGGGCCTAGATCTTGGTACTTTTCTTACCATGAGGGAGCTTGTCAAGATTCAAGGCACATTTGATATCAAGAGCATTTGGAAGTCTTGGAAAGCCATTAATCATTGACTCTGTTGGGTGGGAAATGATTTCTACAATAGAATTTCTATCAATCAATAGTTTGTTTGGTGGTCTCTAGTTTTCTCTTGTCAAGATTGTCCCCTAGCTAAGGTGCCATGGATCTATGCCTTGAAATTCTTCAAAAGAGGCATCCCTGTGTTTCTAATACTTCATTAATAGTGCTACCAAGAACTTTATTTCTTGGCTGAAGTTTAAATTGAAATTTAATCTTGTTAACCAAGACTAGGGATGTTTTAGTCTATGATTGATGTTATTCCTCCCTAGATGATTCACAAAATTAAGGTTCATTCCCTCAAACCATAGTGGAAGGATTTGAAATGGTACCTAGATGCACCATTTTAGAATGGTAGGCCCCACAAAGATTATTTTTGGCTATCTCCCCATCTTCATAAGGTAGATTAACTAAATCATCATTGACAACTTCAATCCTCTCTTGGGAATTGGCATCACTAGTTCCATTGTATTTTGGTCAACTATTCTAGATCCTAAGTTGGCTCACTTTTCCTAGTGCATTCTTCATCAAGGACTTCCACTTGGTGCTCATTGGGCTCATATGGGTATTCTTAATCCTTATTGTCTATTTTGTGAATAGATTGAAAATCTCAAGTATCTTTTCTGGTTTTATCCTAGAGCTTAGGAAGCTTAGAATTGAATTTATGATTTCTTCAGACCCTTTCACCCTACTCCTTTTTCTTGGCACATGGTTTTACTTGGGGACTAGCGTAGTTTCCCACTCAAGAATACCTAGATTTGGCATTCTTTTAGGGTGGAGTATTTGGAAAGATAATGTAGCTCTCTTTTCTAGTTGCACTACTAATTTTTATTTTTGGTGCACTAAAGCCATGATTTTCTCTAATGTGCTTAAGTAGATTTAGGTGCAACCTAGTAAAGTTGCACTTAAGGTCACTCATCTTCAAGAGATATTGGACCATTGTGGGAATGCCTCTTACACTATTGAAAGGGTTTCACTTGATCCCTCTTCTTCTCAAAGGTGTGAGAGTGGTCACAACCAGTCTATTAGGAGAGATAGAATCTCTCACTCTAATGGCTCCCATCTTCTAGTTTCTATAGATAAGGCTACCCATGGTGGTTGGTCTCAACCTTCTATGTTGCCTTCTCCCTCTTATCATGGGTGTGGTGCTCTTGGCTAGCATGACTCTGGCAAGTTTCCATTCCTAGAGTTGTCCATTTCTCTAGTCCATGTTCAGTAGCCTTCAGAAGATAATCCTAAAAAGGAAGGTGCTCTCACTGGTTGGGAGCCTATTGATGATTGTATCCATGGTGATGTTTGGGGGAAACTTGATGATAAAGATCCTCCTCTTTCTAGTGTTGCTTTAGCTAGTTAGTTCTTTGTGGGATTAGCCCCATTAATTTCTCATCATTGTTTTGGAATTTGCCAAGGATTAACCCACAATAGTGAGTCCCACTTGTGAGACATGAATTTGGCATAGGTTAGGAGTAAAAATTAAGAAACACCTTTATACGAAGGACCTTCAACAAAGGTCATTTCCAAAAAAGGAATAAAAGGGACCTTTATTAGAAGGTCCTTTTTTATTCCTTTTATGGAAATTTCCATAAAAGGAATAAAAAGGATCTTCATTCTAAGGTTTGTTTCATTCTTTTTTTGGAAATTTCCAAAAAAGGAATAAAAAGGGACCTTCGAACAAAGGTCCCTTTTATTCCTTTTTTGGAATTTTTTTTCTCATGGACCTTTTTTTCAAGGTCCTTGGATACCTTTGAATGAAGGTACCTTCATTCGAAGGTCCTTCGAATGAACGTCCTAGAAATGACCTTTCCACCTAATTCCTCAGATTTTCCTCAAATTTTTTTGTTTCAAACCTTGGGTTGGACCAAAAAATGGAATCAACGTAACCCTCAGAATAAAGTATAATTTTGAATATATTTTTATTTGATTATTATAATTTTATTTTCTATTTTCTAGTGAACATAGGTTTTTCACCAAACATCAAGGTCTATGTTCTACAAATGTGCAAAAATTTTAAAATAGAGAAAACATTTTCTAAAAAATATCTGCGCACTAGGTATTGATGCCACCCACATTAAATATATTTCCAATATCAAACAAGAACACCCATAGAAAAATACTACCCAATTAAAATATAAATATTTTATATATTAATATGCAATGTGTACAACATTTTCCTAATTGTTGTATATATTACATAGGGGTCAAACTTATAAAACTCCTACCATATACAAGATCATTGCATAGGGAAAACATCCCCATAATCATTTTACATCATCCATGCTGCTTTGTACTCATAAGTTTCACCAAAGCAAATGCAACATCTAAAAATACACATCAATGTGCTCCAACAACATATGAAAAGTATAGTTATTTTCCACAGTAGTTATATTCTAACATCACATTGAATCTTACTTCTAACCTAATATATAAACATGCTCCCCAAAGCCAAATATCCTCCATATATGCCCAAGTAGCCTCCATATACTCTACATCTTAAGGTGTAGTCAAAGAACAACTACATCCTATCCATCACTCATCCATCCAGCTACACCATAAAAATGTGTAGCTATGTATATCCTTAGGTGAACCATTTTCTGTCCACATCCCCTACCCATATAATTCCTATATCCACTATCCTTCTCAAAGTTCATCCTCTAAGTTAAAAAATCAAACATATAAATGTCTCTTGAAGATAATTGAAGACCCTCTTTACCACAATCTAATACTCATTGTCAAACATGGACACATATACCTCCTTAGGACTCATCATTAGTTGGGTAGTGTCTAGTTTGGTGCAAACCATACCAAAATACCTATTCTACTCACATAAAGGATGTGACTCATCTCTCACCTAGTGTAAATGAACACTACACACCATGTCCAAATATTTCAAACATTAACAAAGTGCTCTAGTTGTGTACTATAGATTCTATTATAGACTAATAATATCCTATCTGGAGCAACTTCTTGGTTAACATTATATTGTTGGTGTGAGAACCAAAAATACCATTATGCACCTCTTGGATCACTAACACAAATTTATTTGAGTTAAGACATCTAAGTAGGGTGTTGTCATAACCCCTACGATGGAGCATGCCACCAAGGAGGGTAAGGAGAGAGTCTTGGTGAATGAGGGATTTGCATTGGTTGGAGGATAAATTAGGTGGGATGATTTGATTGTTAAGATAGGCATAGATGTTAGTATACCATGGAGAATTGGGACCAACAACTTCACACACCAATTCAATTTCTAGAACATCATATGCTAGGATTAGGAGCTATTCAACTAGGAATTAGTATTCTTAAGTATTAGGTTCCATTTCCAAGAGAGATCTAATCATATCCATGGTGTGTATAGCCTTATTACTAATGCAAGGGGTTTATGTAAACAATACAACAAGGAAGTACTACTTGAGGCTATCTACCATGTGTTTGTAGGGTATGGGATTTTCATCTTTACTAAGGAGATCATCATTGAATTTTTTGATAATCTATTGAGATTCATCAAAGACCTATAGATACTGAATATTCCATTGAAAAACTAGTTTGAGGTTGGAGAAAATGTAGTGTTAAAATTGGATTAAAACAAGCACTAGAAAGATGTAAAACAACATAAACAATCTCACAACTCAATATCAACACCTACTTTTAGTTTGAGCAAATAATGGAAGCTAAACTACAATGTAAAAGACGTCAAAATAAACACATTATACCTTCGTTGGTTTTATGGATGTTCTCCATTGATCAAGTTGATATGCTAGGATGTATTGTGGGTGCTCAAGTGCTAGGATATTGCTCAATTTGACATCATGTGGATACTATGAGAATGCATGATGAAATCCTTTGGGTAAGCCTCCTTAAATAAAATCTCCCATTGGAATGTGGATGGTTGTTATTGAAATATGGAATGAATGGTTGGGATTGATTTCATGAGGATACTCATTTACCTTATGACATGTGGCATGATGAGAAACCTTATGCAAGATGGAGGGTTATGATTACCTTAATTTGTAGGATGAAATGCGATGCAAGTAGAGAGAGAATGATGTAACTGGATGGTGGAGATGGAAGGATAAAATTAAGGGTCAATATTGACCCATGTAATATTCGTGCACGTGTGAGAAAGGAGTGGGGGAAGTCGCATGTGTGAAAATAGAGGGCCCATATTGATTTTGGGTTTTGAAATTGATGGTGGAGATTAAAAGACAAAGTATTTTGGATTTTCTTTGGATGAGGTAGAATTTTTTTAATTAAAATACATTGGAAAGTGTGATTAATTAGCCTAATTAATTAGATAATCATGTATTATCTAATTAACTAGTTGGAGGAATAATTTGGGCTAAAGTTAATTACTGTATTTAATTAATTACCCTTAGGGATAAGAAATGGGGTTAACTGTGATGGGAATGAAATTAATTAGGTTAGTTGCATTAATTAACTGTAGAAAATGAGATTAAATGGTAGAAAATAGTTAAATTGGGAATAATAGTGGGAAATTAATGGGGTGAATTTGGGGTGTCTACACACCTAGGAATAATTGTGGGAAATTGATGGGGTGAATTCAGGGTGTCTACACACCTACACATCCTAATACCAAGGATTCGCCACTTGAATTATAGAATAGAACAAATCTACAATTATTAGATCCAAACACTACGAATCCATAACATTCTTGAGTACATACAACCAAAGGGACTAGGGGATATCTAGGAGATCTAGGCCACCAAATTACCAAATCTACAACCTCCACTAGCTACACACATCTAGTAGCTCAAAGTCAAAGTCAATTCATGACCAATTCCTCCATCACATACATGCAAACTTAAGATTAAGGCTCTCTAGGAGCTTCCAAGTTATTATATGACCAACTCTACAACCTTTATATGACCAAGTATTTATGGGGTTGTTCCAAGAGATTTTATGTCATCAAATGACCAAATCCACAACCTCCATGTAACCCAAAAAATCTAAAATGCCAACATGAGCTATAGGTTACCACATGACCAACTCCACTAGTGTAGAGATGGACTCTAGGGAAACTAGCAACATGATTCATAATCTTTTCACAATCAAGAAAATCCTCTATGTTGATTCTTGAAGATTAAAAAAATTTGTATTGATCCTCTTCACCTCCATTTAAAAGGGCTTGCCATAACTATCCTTGAAACAATATCAACTACAAATAACTCCCACTCAAACAAGGATTAATATCATGGTTCAAAGATGGCTTACCCTCCTCCAACTCTAAATGAGTATTTGATACCAAATGTAAGGAAATATGCACTATTGAATTTGCCAAAATCATAGAATAATTTTTACACTAAATAGATACCAAATGTAAGAAAATATAGATATTTTCTTACATTAACCATATTAGTAGGAAATAATCTCACATCAACCCTAAGAGCAAATATGTCATAGTGGTGTCACTAATCTATATAAATTCAAGCACCATTTTTGAATAAAGCACATATAACAAGAATGGAAGAAAGAACAACCACATAAAGAGAGAGATATTGATATTGTAATACCTTTGGTGCTTGCACCTTGTCATTTGTTGACTTTTGTTTTTATTTGCTAGTATTGTTAGAAATTATATTTTATTATACCATTGAGGTTTTTCTGATGGGGTTTTGTATTTGGCATCTGGACTCTTGACTATAGATGCATATGTTATCATTATGTACATTGGAACTTTCAGTGCTATTGTTCCACTACCTTTGGTGTGTGTGCACATATGTGTGCTCGTGTGTGTGTTTATCATTCTTAAGATAGTATAGTTTTTATTTCCACTGGTTATTGCATCTTTATGATTATGGTTGATGATTCATGTTAGACGTGAGGTTTAGTTGATTCATATGATGTGATGCCACATTTGGTGTTTATTCTTTCTTTGGCTATTATATATGGAGCAAGTATGTTTGACATTTGAATTGAGTGTGTAGGTATAGGCTTGTTCCCCAATAGTGGTTATATATGAGATGTTCATATTGGATAATTTGTGTGTTAACCTTTATCTCACTCAATTTGAGTATGAGATGGATCATGTGTACATCCTTGTGTAAACTTAGATCTAAATTAGTAGTTATATACACCTAAATATGGTAAAGACAAATTAAATAAATATGTAATTCCCATTCTTCTATCATTTAATAAATTCATTAATTTATCTACTTGATTCACGTTCATCCTTAATAGTCCAAATATTAAATAAATATCAATTTATTTAATTAAGTCAACTAAACCTATTTCTTCTAATGTCATTCCTCAATTAAACAATAATCAAATTATTTAATCCCCAAATCATCCTATTCCAAAGTCTTCATTCATAATTCCACCTCACCTTTCCACCTCACCATCCTGCACATGTAATTAAATATTTTAAATATTTAATTAGTCTATTTTCTCTCACCAACATGGGCCTATTCTTCCTCCAACCATCCCTATTCCAAAGGGCATGGTCTCTCCATGTCACCATGGTCAAAGGGACACTTTGTGACACTTGTTCCATAGTCCCTAGAATCTTCCCAGCCTCCATACAAACATGATCTTCTTGTTTGACCTTCTTTCTTTGGTCATTGTGAGCCTTTTGACATGTGGACTCATATCACCCCTTTCTCTCCACCATGTCAAGGTGAGAGGAACATCTTCCCTCTTTCTCTCCCTCATCTCAAGTAATTCAATCCTCACCATACACCTCTCAAGACCAAGTCTCCACCATTGAGATATTGACACATGACTTTGCCCCCTCCTTGGCCTATAAAAGGAAGCTCATTCCCTCATTCTACAACACAAGCTATAACAAAGTTACTATACAGAAATTCCAGTGTGCCTTTAGCAAAACATTCATATTGCTCATTGCATTTTATATCCATTATCTTCATATCCATAAAACCATGGCTTCAATCATTCATCCCTCATCCTTACAATAGTTACATTGTAGGTAATCTTCATTGCATTTTATCCAACATACAACCATTCAAGTATTGTCATCTTCAAACACCAAAGAAGCATGCTTCTGAGAGCTATATTCATCAACAAGATCAATACAAGATAGGCGAACAATGGAAGGTTTGAGGTAAATTAGTCTTCAAGGTAAAATTGCTTTGTTTATTTGATTTACATCATATTTCATTAAGATTATTGGATTATTAGTAGTTTAATACTGTTGACAATATTTCCACTAACATTTTTAGCACCCGCTGTGGGGCCTTGCCCCATTTTTAACTTCCATCTGAGTGTTTTGTGAAGGTTCTGTAATGACAGGTTGGTTTTGTGCATACAACTTCTAGTTTTGCGCATCCAACATTTTCTGTAGCACTTTTACCTTTTAGCACATACAAACTATTCTGACGCACATCTGATGAATCTTGTTGGGCATTTGATATTCCAACACATATACAATGTAGTCTGACACTTTTAACAATTCTTCCAGCGCATTTATGAATTAGCACATATACTACGCAGTGCTGCTCACATGACTTGTAGTCCTATGCATGCAATTTGTAACAGAGAGTTGTAAAAGTTTGATAGGGTTTTCCATACTAATCTTCATTTGCAGGTGTTAGGAGCTAGATTTAGTCATCTTAGCTGCATTATTAAGCCACCTAGAACTAATTAGGATGGAGTAACTTAATATGTTCATGCAAATCTTCACATAGACTTAACTAGGAGGAAAGTAAATCAATTTGTTGCATCACAACTTTCATCTAGTCTCAACTTAGGGGTTAAAATTGAACAATTTCTTTATGTTTTTACTATCTTGCACTACAATCTTCACATAGCATAATAGGGGAAAGTAACACTTGTTTTATTTCTACAAACAACAATCTACACCTAGATTTGTTAGAGGGATAAAATTAACAAAATCTTTTCCAAGTTATTGCTATCTTGTTATAAATTGTTATGCTTGGTAGAGTTAACACATTTAGTTATTTTTCTTTTAACTAGGGAGTTAAAGAACTAGTGTTCTCTGTGTTTTCAAAATGATAATAGGACTATGTTCTCCCCTTAACTAGGTGACCAAAATGTCAAACTTATCATTTTGCATGTTTTACCTTTAGAGAGGCCTGCCCTTGGAAATCCTTCCTTCCAAGTGGGAACAACCTTAAGTGATAATGGGCTAAAGCCAAGTTCCTCAAAGTCACTATAAATAAATTGCATTTGTGATGAAAGTTGCAATCGATGGGTGTTGTTGTATTACACCAACCAATGTTTCCCCCAAAACCCTGTGGAGTGTAACCTCTGCAAGCTAGGAAGCCTTTTTCTTGAAGCGAATGGTCACTTGTGTAATCACCCGAACGGTTGCCTTGACTAAAATCCACTTGTTCTAGTAAGCCAAAATCCCCTATTTGGTGACACAGGAGGAAGCGTCTTTAGAGCCATCTAACGTCATACATTCATTTAGTGTAGAGATAGAAAAGTTCAACTCTTCAGAGGAACTATAACTTGGTATGCATGAGAAATGAGTGTCATGAAGGGGAGCCGATGCGACCAAGTTATTAGATGTCCACCTTTATGCAAGTGGTTGGTGTAAAAATCAAGTTAGAACTTATCAAATACTGTCCTTGCCATCCTAAGGTTGTAATTGTTTATTTTTAATTTTGTTAAGTAAAATCATGGAAACCTTTTGTTCTCTGTGTTTTCTTGCAATAACATGAACCAAAATCAGCATTGAAAGACCTTAGATTAACTTAGGAAAATGTTCCAAGAAAATCAAATTGTCAAACTGAAAACAAAAAACCAAGTACATGTAGTTCAGCGCGTTTAAAACATTTTGATGCGCATATAATCCTTTCGTGCATACAACCTATTCTGCTGTGCATGTGAATCATTTTGCGGTGCATATAATCTTTCAACGCATTTGACGCACAGAACAACACATCTAAACCATAACATTGCACTTTTAGACTCAACCAGTCCTATGCATTTAACACACAGTGCTGTGCATTTGACCTATTATCTGGTGCTTTTGAAGCTGCGCATACAAAACAAAGGCATATTTCATATAGTTTGGGATAAAAACATTGTCAGTTTTAGATACCCTTTTTGCTATGGTTTGACCTTGAAAAATCAGTTATACCATGCAAATACCTTTCCATATCATTTTCACAAACATCTTCTTTTCACCTCATGGCCTTGCTATCAAAACACCTCAAAAATCAAACCACAACTTGCTTCTACGACCTAGTTAATACTCTACCAACCCAAACAAGAGCTAGTTAGTTTTATAATAGGATTCCAAATCATCCTTCTCAACAAAACTATACTAGTGTAACCTTGACAAGAAAATAGTCCTCATCAATTAGCGGTGTCAATCTATCCCTATTTGGACTACCACTTGTATTGTCACTCCTATAGCTATTAGACGTTATAGCTCAAGATTTACCTTGTTTGAGACAAACATAGAATCAACAAAAACCTTAGCAAAATCAATTCCAACCAAACTCACCTTCTACCACATCACACCTCCAATTAAAAGAGCAAAATCCAACAAATCCCATAATCCAAATTCATCCCATCCCAAAATCTTGCATGGTGCAAACTAGATCTCAATAAAAAAAAGAAAAACATGGACAACCTTAACAATAATATACCTGACCTAGATGATGAGGAAGTCCCTCAAGAGGAAATCCTCCAACAACTCCAAGATCCTAAGTTCCAAAAGATAATGGATAGAGTTGTTGCTACCGATCCCCAAAAGTATTTCCTCATGCTTGCTCAAAAAGGAGCAAAGCTATCCGCAGACTTTGATATCTCTAATCTACGAGAGAATAATGCCTCAAATGAAGCTGAGTCATCGAAAGATGGCTCTAAAATTGAAAAAGAAACTCCAAAAATGGAAAAGGCTAAGGATACACTTAATCCTTTGGATGCATTGATAACCCAATTCCAAGCCTTACAATAGCAATTGGTAGATATCCAAAGTGGAACCACAACAAAACATTATTCGCTTGAAGATATCTCACCTTACCCATTTAACAAATCCTTGAACATGATATCTTTTCCTATAAGATTTGAAGTGCCAAAATTTGATAAGTATAGAGGAAAAGGAGATCCTAAAGATCACATCAGGGAATTCAGTGTCGCTTGTCTTGAAGTCACCCACAATGAAACTTATCTAATGTGACTATTCCCTAGAAGCCTACGAAGACAAGCTATGGAGTGGTTTTCATGTCTACCTCCCGGCATCTGCACCTTTAACGAATTAGTGGACAAATTCATCACACATTTCTCTTATAACATAGAACATGAAATCTCCATGCTAGACCTTTGCAATAATAAACAAAAAGGAGGAGAATCATTTGCATCTTTCCTACAAAGGTGGAGGCAGCTTGTGAGCAAGTGTCCCTATCACATACCTAAAAAACAAATGATAGAAATGTTTGTGCATAATTTATCCACTGACCTAAGCTATCAAATACAAATTATATGTCCATCAACTTTTAGTAAAGTCATTGAGATGGGGCTTCTCATTGAGAAAGCCTTGATAGCGAAGGGGCAAGTAAAGATATACAAAGACACCCCAAGCTCTAACAACAATGTAGATAAGTCACAATTTTGGACTAAAAACAAACCCATAGTGAATGATGGTGTGGTAGATGCAAAACATGTAGCACCAAAGCAACCTATTTTCAACCTATCCAATCCATATAATAACACACCATCTACCAAGCCTCAAGGCACTGAACAAAAACAAAACAACTTCCCTCCAAGAATAAAGTTCACGCAACTTGGTGAATCACTTGAATCTGCACTTAGAAAGATAATTGGGGGCAACATGATCACACTTCCACCAGTGCGTGAATATGAACCCAAGTTCAAATCTCCTTGGTGGAATGAAAATGACTTTTACGAATACCATAGGAGCAAAGGTCATAAAACCAATGATTGTATGAAACTCAAGCATGCCATTCAAGACCTTCTCAACCAAAAGCGCATATCTATTAATGAAGGACATACTACCAATGATGAACATATAGCATTCAAGAATCCTCTTCCTCATTATGAGAAGGGAGGACCTTCAAACCAAAACAATAAAAATGGTGTTGAGAAAGTAAGATATAACAATGCTTCTTTTGATTACACCATCAATCATATCTGACAAAGTGATTCACACGTCAATGTGATCATCATCAATAATCAACCTGATTGTAATGTGACCACACGTCATGGAAACATAACTCTACAGGGAGCTCAACTGAGGCCATCTTCCACATCCAAGTCACCCTCTACATCAAATCAGTACAACATTATCGACCAAATTCAACAAAACACCCGTACATATATCCATCTTGGAGTTATTGCATTTATCACCTTCCCATAAAGCCATTTTAGAAAAATCCCTCTTAGAGACAACAGTTCCTATGAACCTTGCCCAAGATCAATTCTAGGCTATAGTAGGCCATCTCACCACACCGCATTTCCTATCCTTCACTGAGAAGGATGATATGTCAATAAATCAACCACAATGCATCCCTACACATTGAGGCCCTAATACATAAGCATAGAATAAAAAGGGTCCTAATAGATGGAGGTGTTGGTTCAAACATTTGTACACTAAAGTTAATCGTTGCATTGGGGTTTTCTGAAAATGTCGTTGATCCCAAGAAAAAGATAACCATCAAGGCATATGATGAGGAAGAAAGAACCTCCAAAGGAATGGTGATTTTTCCAATACAAGTGGGACTAGTAGAAAAAGATGTAGTGTGCCAAGTTCTCGACATGGAGCTTACATATAACATTCTCCTAGGCAGACCTTGGATCCATGCAATGAAGGTTGTCCCATCAACGTATCACCAATGTATCAAGTTCCTGCATATTGGTCAAGAAATAACCATACAAGGGGACCCCAATCCTTTTTAGTATTGCAATACTGTGCAGTCAAATCCTAAAGTTGTAATCCCCACAAACCGTACAGCTTCACCCTCTACAGCCAATGTTGACCCAAGCTCACTACCTTCTACATCAAAATCCGCAAAACAAAAATTCAAGATCAAGGATAAAGGTGTAGGAGAGTATTCCATTGAGCAAACCTTTTGTCTCACACCGTTACCTCTTCCACCCAAATCCACCCATCCATTACCTCATTCATCTACCCATACACCTACAAAGGATGTGATCCAAAGGCTACTAGCAAGGAATAAACCACCATCATGCCATCAAATCCCCGTCCTTGAAATTATCCAAGAACCTTCAAATATCATGCCAAGTCCTTCAAACCAACCATGTCATTCACAACCCCTTGAGCCTATTCAAGAGCCTCTCCATGAGTCATCTCCTTCCACCTCCATTCTAACAATTCAAGAGGTATGTCAAACATAATCTAAACAAAGTGGAAACACCTAGCCCTCATTCTAATCAAAATCAAATCACTTTCATTCAACCCATCCATAACATATATATTTTCCATGATCAAGATGATATCCATGATGAAGAACCTACCCATGAAAACTTTGATCCTATTCATACATCCACAACCATTCGTGAGAAAGATACCCAAACCTACATGCTCCATCTAATGCAAGTCTTGTTGACCTACTTGAATATTCACCTTGTTTCATGGCCTTCCTAGAAACCTCTCCACCTATCCATGATCCTATACCATCCACTTGTCATGATGAGACACTTGCCTCCCAAGAAAGCATAGAATATCAAACAAATAACTTGGATCCTAATGAGCACAATCAAGATCCTAATGATCCTTCCACATCATCCACAATTAACTCCATTACAAATCCAACATATCCACTTGCTCTATCTACCTTCATTCATGAATGTTCCTCATTGGAACAACAACGAGCATTGTCCACCACTTCTCCATCCAATAAAGAACTCAAGACTAGTTCTCAAACTACACCTAGTCCCATAGTGCATCGCATGCTCCAAAATATGAACTATCAAGATAAAGGCTTAGGTCTTCATGAACAGGGTATTTTGGAGCCCATCCATGTCGAAGTCCCTCCACCCTCTTATGGCCTTAGATACACACCCCAAGGTCAAGAATCTAAATATGTTGGTATTTCCTCCATTCCTTCTAAGTCCACTTTCCATCACCAACCCTATCATGTACCTAAAACATATGTTTCCATTCCACCCCCATTGTCCTGCAAATGTCAAGAGCATGCGACCATACACCTTCTACCATCCACTTTACCTCCACTTCTTCCAACTCCTAATAGCCCCCATCAAATCTACTGCCACTTCTACCAATGCCTACTTATACATTTACCCATAAATCTTCTAAAAATACTAATCATGACCAACAAATGGACACATTGTCTAAACATAAAGCTTCCACTCATTCCACCATGTTCATGAGATTCAAAAGTAAAAATTTGGATGCCTCCACCTATAAAGCAAAAAATCCTAAGGGTCCTAATGCCTTAGGGTTCAAATGCAAAGCATCAAAGAAAAATTTATCCAAAAAGTTATCCAAACCCATACCTTCACAAGCAAAGTCAAAAACTAAAATGGTATGGGTTCCCAAGAAAAAATAATCCATCCAGTCAAAAGAGACATCCACCTCTCAAAAATCCCCTCTTACATCCATTCCATTCAACAATATCAAAAGCTTCAAAGTTTATCACGATGTGTGCAACCGTTGGTCATGGTCCCATTCCATTCTGTGACATTCCCACATACCTCCATCTCTCCATCATTCAACTACTATCCCACATATCTTCCCCATCATCCTATCCCTATGGTCCATACTTTTGCATAAATATTTCATCCATCTTCCTTACATAAGTCCTACATAATTCACATCATAATCCAATTTCATTTCCTACATAATCCACATCATAATCCACTATCATTCCTTTCACAATTCACTATCTACCTAATCCATTTTCCTTTCATGCGGTCTCCTTACCAACATCAATGGGGGCATTTGACATGGTCCATACAATGGCATCTTTCTCCAATGGGACACTATCACCTTAATGGAACTAGACATTTGAGTCCCTCCTTTCCATATTCCACCTATCCTATCCAAATATTCAAAAAAAATGAAAATGAAAAAAAATGTAAAGAGAAATCCCTTAGTCCAACGGTGAAAACCTGGCAAATAGGCACCTTGGATAAGTGCCATGATGAAAACCTGGCAAATAGGCATCATGTGTAGGTTGACCTTCTATGTCACTTAACCTTGGGAGCACATTGTCTCATCGACCCTATCATTTTCTATCCTACCATACCATTCTATCATTCTCATCCTACATATACCTATTATATTGAGTTTATTCATCCTCCATTCCTCTTTTGATCTTGATAAAGATATGGGGGAAAAATGTCGAAACATGCTTTGGAAAAATTCTTAATATACCTTATCTTTTTCAAAACAATCCAATCCTATCATCCCCCTTCGTCGTAAGCATTGTCATGTCAAATCTTGAGTTATTCCTATGCAACATAGTCTTTAGAGATGACATCCTTGTTTTCTTCCACATGCATCCATTCTATCCCTTATCGCCCATCTTTTTATCCAATCATCAATCCTACAAACTCCAATGCAAGGGAATCAAAAACAATGTCAGTAATAAACTGCTTCCTCCATTTTTTAGGATTTCAATCCTCATCCATCTTTCCTACCATATGCATCAAATAACTACATCCATTTTGCATCTACCTCACAATGACTTACCATAGCCTGGTGTTTTGTCTCCCCTATCACCTTATCCAATAGGGTCATCCAATCACATTATCCTATCTTTCATCCTATCACAAGTCTATTGTTAGTGCCAGTCACTCCGAACTACATTGCCTCTACGTCATCACGTAGGCAAGGCCATCATTGATGCACCCCCAAGGCTGTTTGTTTTCTATCCATTCCATCCCATGTCATTCATCCTTTGGTCCATTCAAATCTACACCATTTCTCATCACCTAGGTCTTTAGGTCCACATAGGTCCTCCCTAAACTACGTTGCCTCTGCATTGTCACGTAGGCAAGGCCATTTAGCAATGAGCCCCCGAGGCACTAGGTTAGTCCTTTAGGGTTCATCACATTGTTCATCATCAGTTCACCCATAATAAATAACTCCTCTACTTGACTGGGGGCAAATCCTCGACTTAGTCAGGGAATAGGATTCTTGAATGCTATAACTTCAGAGGATAAACAATCAGATCATGATTTTATCACTAGACAACAAGCAACATGACAAGCAAGCTTCCAACATCATCTTGACACAAAAGACAACAAAACATACACTTGGAAAATCCCCATTAACCTAAGGCATCAAGATGATTCTATCAAGTCAATGCAAGAAAACATGTTTTGGGCAAGAAAGTTTTTCAATGGTTGTTTTAGAAGTCTTATATTATGATTTTTTTATTATGTCTTTCTCCACTACTCAAGGATGTATCAAACTAGCAAAGCTATGATGGGGGCATAATCATTTTATTTGTCTACTATTTGTGGATTTATCTTTAGTAATTTGAAAGCCTTGTCTAACGACATGATCAACAAAATGATCATCAAGGACATCATAGGTCTAAACATGAAACAGGTTTAATCCTTGTCTATTGATATGCAAACAATACTCATGTCATGTTGGTTCAATTATACTTAGATGATTGTATTAATTTGCTAAATCAAAATCCATGTAAGAAATATTCAGGTCATCATGGTTTAATTATACCTAGGTTCTTGTATTTTCTTACAACATTTTAAAAGTTCAATGATAAAACAAAGTACTTCAAAAATTCCCACAATCGAAGATGACAAGAATTCGTATCCATACTTATCCCATTGCATTATAAGCATGTTATCTTTTTCCCAAAATCCATGTGTCTTTGTGATCAATGTGTCTATACAATTTCTTATCTCTCATTTACCATTATCATTTCATTATCCAATTTCTTGTCTATCATTTTTTCTTATCATTACCAACTCAATCTTTATCACATTTCTTATCTTTCATTATCATTGTCCAATTCATTTTCTTCTAACAAGTGTATTGTTATTAAGATTGAGTATACTAGGCATTAACAAAAATAAAATCATCATGTGTCATAATTAGGTCCATCATCATTAGAGGCATATCATTTTGTTCATTAGGTTGCATAAACACAAGTAAATCATAAATCACCATAGCACAAGTCATATACTCACATCATTCAATCCATCTTAGTTTCATATGTATATCATGATAGAAAACACAAAAAAAACATAGATAACATGATCATCAAATTAAACCATATTATACATGATTCATATCACTAACATTAGCATTGTACAAATTGACACATGTAGAAATCATAACATATAGGTACATCATTGCATCTAGCATTAGGTCAAGCATCATAAGCATGTATAGGCATCATGTCTAGTAAATCAAAAATCTATAGAAGCATCAACTTAATCATCATAGTACTGCATCATATAAGTCATCATATAGAGCATCAGGTCCATCGCATAACATAAACATATGCATATAAGTCATAAAATCATGTAAGTCATGTCCACATAGTAAATCATAGCATAGTCTGTCGAATCATGATCTCATATAATCATCATCAAAAAGAATAAGAGTGTCCAAGTATATAATGATGTCAAAATAATAATATATCTTGAAATGTCTAAACCAAAGTGGTGTACATACATGTCCAAGGAAAAGAACTAAAAACTGATACATGTCAAGAGATAGCTAGGAGTGACTCCTTCCTGATGGTGCTAGCTATGGCAGCTGGGTACCTCCTCCTCCTCCTCCACCTGCTGATCCTGTCCTTGGTGTACGTCCTCCTGATGGCCCACGAGGTGGCCCCATAGGTCCCACCACCCTACCACTCTTTGTTGGTCCACTCTGCGACCTGTTGTGGTAACTAGGTCTATAGTTGTCTGTCTTGCACTCTAGAGGAACCGCCTTCTCATAGAGGGACCACCAGTAGAAGATCTCCTGACCTACACTAACCATCTCTACAACCATCTGGCCAGTGCCACCCTGTGCTAGTGTCTGTTGCACCTGCTCCAAGAGTGCCTCTACCCTGCCATACCTCTAGATGGATGTGTCTCTCTCCAACCGCACAGTCTCTAGGTCACCCTACAGCTGTGTAATCTGGACCTGTATCTGCCCTATCTATCCCTGCTACTACTATATCAAAGTCTAAGCCTGAGCCAACTAGGCTCATAACCCTACTATAACCCCATCATCTGTTCCCTGTCCCTATGGCTACACTGGAGGCTGTACCTGTGCCTGTAGGAGTAACTGAGCATGCTGGGCAGGATCAATCCGCTAGCGACCCCTCCTCCCATCTCCATCCCTGCCATCATCCCCATCACTACCATCATGTCCACTATCATAACCAAATCCTCTGCCACCACCACTGCCATCATGGCCTCCTCCTCCTCCTCCTTTGCCACCACCATCATCCCCACCTCGGCCACCTCGGCCTACCTGTCCTTGTCTCCTCCTATTTCATCTTTGTGGCCCCCCATTGTCATCCTCTTGATCATCCAGAATTAGGGCTCGCTCTCCTAGTCTGGAGTAGTGTGGAAATGGATGTGTAGCAAACCAATCAAAGAAATCTTGTGTAGTGCATGCATCTGCCACTGCCCTATGCATCGCCCATGGATGATATGGAATATGTATAAACGCATCATGAGCTATCTCATAGGATGGGATGGGTCCCCATCGTCCCTGTTCCTTGTGCGTATGGGCAAATATGGCATTACCTTGGGGCATCCCCTAGATTCTGCCAAACTTCCTTTACACACGTGATACAATGTGTCTCTCCAGTATATAGGGTGTCCTCCCTATAAGCCATCTAGTCTGATAATAGAACGGAAGCTCAGTAGCATCATCATCCCATACCTCGCACTCTAGGTATGGTCGGGCCCAGGTAAAAGCACAAAGTTGTGTCACACTTTTGTAAAGGAAACAAACAACACTAATCCAACTTTTAAACTTGAATCACTAAAAATTGACATATATGTTTTGAATTTTGAAATGATGTAAAATAATAAAATATTTATTTTTTAGTATATTTTATGTTTATATTTTTTGAAAAAAAAAAAATTATTTGAATTTAGTTTTTAATAAATTGACACTATAATTTAGTTGTTGATAAAATGCTGAAGAATGAAGTTACATGAGATGTCAATCTTTATATAGTAAGTTTTTTTTCTTCAATTTTTTTGTGTATTTATAACTTGAAGCTTTAGTGCATGGATTTTTTTTTTTCCAATTTTGATAAATGTATATTTTAAATAAATAATAAAATGTGCGTGTATTAAAATGTAGTTGTTTCCATTCGACGTCAAATTTCATATTAACTATTTATTTAAAATAGAAAAAACATTATATCATCTTGATATAGATTCTTTTATCTAGTGCATCATATTTTTTTCAATTTTGTTTAATAAGTTTTACTATTTTTCCTTGACATGGTAATTGACCTAATGTTTTGTGCTGATAACCTACTTTTAGTAAAAATAGAAAGGAAAATATAAATAATAATTAAACTATTAATATATATATATATATATATATTTGAAAACTAAACTTATATATCTACAAAAGGGTATTTTTATATTTTTATAAAAATATTATTTACACAAGTAGAAGTTGTTGAAATATAAAGTTTTTCAAGTAATTTTTTTTTTTGGTAAATTGGCCTCATAGTAGTGCTACATATGCATTTAGCCAACAATTTTAGTTGGAAAAGTTGTGGACATATCTAACTTAGCTAGAATGAATCTTACAAGATCATATGTTTGACCAAAATTGATTTTTAGTTAGAAATACTTAAATTTAATTGTGCTGATAAGTTGGTTGAAAGTGTGACACAGCTTTGTGCTTTTACCACACCAAACAACAGAGTCTACATTGTCAAAGGCATGTCTCCAATACTCCAACTTTCCTAGCTTGGGTTGGGAAAGGCTATACTGAAACATGTAGGAATAGGGCTGACCCCTACCTCGAGTGCTAATACCAATGGGATGAGTAATGGCTATGTGTGTCCATGCCCATATCTGCAAAAGGGATACTCCACAAGCTAAGCTAGATGAACCATCGTAGACAAACTGATGTAGCTCATGATATAAGTGAACAAGTATACATACTCCCCAATCATATCTAGTGCCCTCTGTAGTAATCCGCTCTAGCACCCACCCCCATCCAACTGCAAAACCACGTAATCATCTGTCAGGGCACACAATCTCTCTGATCAAGCCAACCACAACTGTAGGAGGAGGCTCATAGTAAGTCACTATGTCAGCCCAGCTAATCTTTGTACCCTCAATCTCATCATCATCAAAAACCCATCGGCACTCGTCCAATCTTGCCCCAATCTGTGACTTGTACTCAATGAGCTCTCCATCAATAGGAATATGTAGAATCTTGTGCACATCCTCTAAGGTCACTATAATCTCCCCAGTGGGAAGGTGAAAGGTCCCATCCTCACTGTGGAATCTCTTAGCTAAAGCAGTCAGCATGGTGAGATTAGCCCTAATCTTAGGCATGAAGAGCACATATGATAATCCAACCAATCCATTAACCAGTGGGTCAGTCTCAGTCATATATGACCTTAGTGTTTGTGTAACTAGAAATTGCTCTCTCGACATGAGAACGTCATCTAACTCCTCCTGCAATCAAACAAGCGCATGTTAATCAACCAAAATTGACTAAACTGCAAGTCTATCTATACAACATAAAAAACTTAGTTATTTCAACAAGAAAACAATCCTAAAATCTCTCTGGAGATTCTATCAATCTTAGAGATGACCTATCAGTTGACCAACATCCATCACATAGTCAACTTCATCAAATTTCTAAGTGTTTTATTAAACCAAATTTATTTGCATAGTTCTGTTGTTTGTATGCACTATTTTACATCATAAGCGCAGACATATTTCAGATGCGATGAAATATTTTGCATGCGCTGCTTTAACTTAAAAGCACAGGGTTGTTCATCTTTTGTGCAGTATTATCTTGTTTGCGCTGCTAAATTTCATTTATGTAGTAAAACCTTACATGAGCAGCATACCTAAGTGTATGCGCAACAATAACTTATTTGCGCCAAAACACACTTCACTTGCAAAAAAACTACGTTTGCGCTAATTTTGACGTCGTTTGTGCAGAATCACGTTATTTGTGCAGTAGCACATGTCATTTACTCCATTCTACTATTCAGTACATTTAAAACCTAAATTTTTGACCTACATTTAATACACTCATAAATGTACCTAACCTATAAATGAAGGGGTACTTACCGGTAGCCCATAGTCTGCTGGACGGTTGAACTGTTGAATCTACTCCAATCGATGAAGCTCAACAAGATACTACTGCGTCTTTGTTGGCTACTCTATGCTCAAAAGGCTCTGATCTCCTAAAATCTCTCTCTCATATACAAGTGTACAAATGACTAAGAATGTGACCCCACACTCTTATATATAGCACATGGAACCCTAATGGGAGGTGCTTGACCTTGTCCATGTTGGGGCATAATTTTCACCTATTTTTTCTTCCACATCAACCAATTTCTTGACCTGTCTATCCAATCAACCTGTCATTCATCCTATCTCATCATGAGATTGTCCGTCATCCTATCATCATGTCTTCCCATCCAATCTCCCGAGGGTGCATCCTATCATCATAAACCTATACCAGGGGCAAACAAGGGCATGTGTCAATTGCAGAAAATTTTTATTTTTTGAAACAATGTGTTAAAACACATTGTCTCAAAGAGGGGCAAAATGTATACACCTAAAAATGGCAAAGACAAATTAAATAAATATTTATTATTTATTTAATTCCCATTCTTCTATCATTTAATAAATTCATCAATTTATTTACTTGATTCACATTCATCCTCAATAGTCTAAATATTAAATAAATATCAATTTATTTAATTAAGTCAATTAAACCTATTTCTTCTAATGTCATTCCTCAATTAAATAATAATCAAATTGTTTAATCACCAAATCATCCTATTCCAAAGTCTTCATTCATAATTTCACCTCACATTTCCACCTCACCATCTTGCACATGTAATTAAATATTTTAAATATTTAATTAGTCCATTTTCTCTCACCCACATGGGCCTATTCTTCCTCCAACCATCCCTATTCCAAAGGGCATGGTCTCTCCATGTCACCATGGTCAAAGGGACACTTTGTGACACTTGTTCCATTGTCCCTAGAATCTTTCCAGCCTCCCTACAAACATGATCTTCTTGTTTGACCTTCTTTCTTTGGTCATTGTGAGCCTTGTGACATGTGGACTCATGTCACCCCTTTCTCTCCACCATGTCAATGTGAGAGGAACATCTTCCCTCTTTCTCTCCCTCATCTCAACTAATTCAATCCTCACCATACACCTCTCAAGACGAAGTCTCCACCATTGAGATCTTGACACATGGACTTGCCCCCTCCTTGGCCTATAAAAGGAAGCTCATTCCCTCATTCTACAAAACACAAGCTATAGAAAAGTTACTCTGTAAAAATTCCAGCGTGCCTTTGGAAAAACATTCATATTGCTCACTATATTTTATATCCATTATCTTCATATCCATAAAACCATGGCTTTAATCATCCATCCCTCATCCTCACAATAGTTGCATTGTAGGTAATCTTCATTGCATTTTATCCAACATACAGCCATTCAAGTATTGTCATCTTCAAATAGCAAGAAAGCACGCTTCTAAGAGATATATTCATCAACAAGATCAATACAAGATAGGCAAACAATGGAAGGTTCGAGGTAAATCAGTCTTCAAGGTAAAATTGCTTTGTTTATTTGATTTACATCATATTTCATTAAGATTATTGGATTATTAGTAGTTTAATACTGTTGACAATATTTCCAGTAATAGTAGTAATTCTAGAATCTGCATGTTGTGAAACCTCACAAAGTGTGTGGAAATCCTTTGTGTGTGTTTATTTTATCTTGCATGTTGTATTTAAATTTATCTTGAAATGTGTGTTTACTGTGTTTGTAGAAAAGATAATTAATTTTGCATGATGCAGATGGAACCCAAAACTTGACCCATCTCCAGTTTCCTTCTAAACCTCAAAATTGGTAGTTTTGGATTTTCTACTTGTCACAATTCCATGAAATCTGAGGGGTGTTTTAGCAAATACATTGTAAGGGTTTTCTAGTAATCTTGGAAATTATGTCTCTCTTCCATGCCTTATTTTTCATGCCAACCATGGTGTCTCGTCCCATGGTACTATTAAGTCTTTTTTTTGGTCTCATTTTTCATTATGTATTGGTGTGCATGCCAAGAGTGTCACCATAAATTATTATGACACCTTGGGCATGTCAAAGTGTAATGTGGTTGCTTCTTACCACTTTTGTATCACAAAAAATTTTGGTCATTTTTTTGTCCACTAATGTCTTGAACAAAAGATTGGGGCATTACAAATATACCTTAAAGAAAGTCTTCTGAAAAAACCCAATCTCCAAAGTACAACAACTAGCATATTTCTACCAACAAAACAATCACAATACAATATCAAACTCCAAGACTTTAAGTGGAGATCAACACTCTCAACCATGGAGGAAACCATGCAAGATGTGATCTTCTATAGTAGTGAGCAATTGTTGTTACTAGCCCCATGAGACTGGCCTAGGAACAAATGAGTGCTAAACACCTTACTGCATACACCTCAAGATCTCTACAACTAGAAACTTAAGCCAAACTCCAAGCTCCACTCATAATGAATAAGTACAAGATGATCAAGTAAATGATCAATAAATGATGAATGATTTCATCCCAATCCTCCCATTTATAGGCAAGAAAGCAACAAACAGAAGGAAACTCACTAGAAATTGCTAGCCACCTTTGCAACCATTATTTAATGCTCCAAGAAAAAATAATCCACATACCCAATGAACAAAGAATAAATGCTAAAGGAACTCCATGGTGATCCCTTTGCTCCATCAAGCATGGCATCTTGCAACATGTTACATGCTTTGATAATATTGAATGTAGTTTATAATTAACAAAAAACATTAAACATACTTTCAAGGTATTCAACTAACTATATGCTCACTAAACCATGACTCCCACCCATATTAAATACATTTTTAATATCAAATACAACCTCCTCTAAAAAACATTATTGTCCAATTACAAAATATATAATATATACAACACTTTCCAACATAACTTTCACCTTAGATTTGTCCCTTTCTTACTACATTCATCATTCCTTAAAAGAAACTTAAATTGTTTTCTTTTAATGTGCCAGAAATTATTTCACCGAGAGGCGAACTACAGTCGCAGTGGGGAGCACTCATTTTTTGGTTGTAATTTTAAACGAAAAAAATTAAAAAGAAAAAGAAAATAGGCATAAATTAATTGAATATTTAACCAAAATTAATAAAATTAAATGAATTGCAGTAGTGGGGCTATTTTGAGTAGCCACAAGAGTGGAGAGTTAAATGCATGATCAATCATATTGCATTGTCCAATCTATAAAGGCTGCAAGGATTAACTATTCTTAGAGGCAACGGACCTGCTACAATAAATAAAATAACTCAGACGAGCATATCAAATAGCTCCATTCATCATGTTAATGTGGTGCGCCTCATCGGCTTCTGCACAGAGGGAGAAGACCAGCGACTGTTGGTGTACGAATACATGGAGAATAGGTCTCTGGACAAGCACCTCTTCAGCAGAAGTTCTATTCAGATTCTATGGTCTGCACACTTCAAAATAGCTCTTGGTGTAGCCAAACGGCTAGCATACTGTCACGGCTTGACAAGGAGATGATGAGCGTGAGCGCGTCTTGTGTTGGGAGGTCTACAAAGGCAAACATTATAAGTATGTGGGCATGGGAAAGGGCAAGGGATTGGGCATTGGCGCCACACAGGCTATTCCACTACACTCCTCTCAGAATCCCCTAAGCGAAAAACATGGAATCCTCCTTTCCTAACCATTTTTAAAGCTTCCATAACCATTTTCAAAGCTTCCATTTTGGCATAAAAAGGCAATGCGCTGACAAAGGTTATGGAGATTGGATCGAACTGCCTTTTGAAAGTTTCTTAAACCATAAATGTTTGTTTATTTTTTTCCTACATTATTTCCTTAGACTATGTTAAGAACCTATTATTACTCTCAGTGCATTTTGCTTTTGCTTCTGCTAATATACATTCTTCTTCTCTTTAATCAATATTTCTAAAAATTTTGATCGATCTATTATATTGTAGGTTTCATATAATATATCCCTAATGGCGCTGGGCGTTCTGGGTGCACCAAAAGATTTGTACAACAAGCCGATCGATGCAAGGTTGTGCAAAATAATGAGCATTAGGGTTATAATTTTAGATTTCTTTTTTTCTAAAATCTATTAGAGATCTTATAAAATTGTTTAGCATGCCTAAAAAATTTTTGTTGTAGGGCAGGGTGAAAATGTGATTTCCTTTGTGACCATTTAGGTATCCCTACTAGACCGCCCCTCATTCTTCCTTCCACAGTAATCGCTCTGATCTGATATGATAAGAGTCCCATAGATTGGAACGTCCACCAGGGTACGCCCTTTTTTGTAGGGAGGTCGTGGCCTTTGTTGTAGGGATATGCGTCACAAGAAGGTATACACTTACTTTTTATTTTATTTTTTTTAAATCTTTCTCATGTATACTTTTGGCTAAAATTAAAATAGTACTACACTAGGTATTCTCTTTTGTTTTATTTTTATTTTTATGAGATGTATCTTCTACAGGAGGAAGCTAAGCCTTTAGGTGGCTTACTGGGAATGGGGAAGTCATGACATCCCAAGAAGAGTTGTGCCTCACTCAAGTTACAATATTTTCTTTAAAGATCTAGGTTGTGTACCCCCCACTTCTGGGATCCTATGATCTTTCATACTTTCTGGTTGATAATAGGAATCGGTCATGGCAACCTCCTGTGAACATGGCTAAGAGCAATACTTGTCTTTTATTTTTATTTTTCTTATGTTTTGATTTCCTTTTTTCCTTCCTTTCTATTTTGAGAAATGATCTAGGTTTTTTTTTGTTATTCTCTAGACCCTAGAATATAAAAACATTTTGTGAAACAACAAACAGGTTGAGCCTAGTTTAATCATGTAACCTATATTTTCCATGTAGTAAAAATAATGGTAAACAATTGAGGATAAACATGTGGAACAACTAAGATTTTGTCTTTCCCAATAGCTCTATGTAACATTGTTGCATGATATCTAGATTATAGTTTTCAACAGCACAACTAATATGTAGAAATAGAATAGCAGAATACAGAAGTCATTTTGAATAGTAGTGAGGTTAAGGTAAGAAATAAATCTTCCATTATTCTCCTTAAAACTTACATGTAATTTTTGTTCTATATAACATTTATAGAATCACAATTTGCCTTCATCCCTCTATTAAAACAAACTAATTTTTTTTAATCCCAAGATGATGTCATAAGGTAGAGAATGAATTGGCTCATTGATGAAGGTAATTGAAGTGTATGGGTGACAGATAGCAAAGACAATATGAAAAATGAATAAAAGAATGAAAATCTATTAGTTTATATGCTAACGTTATTGAGCCGCAGTTCATTATATATGCATGATGTGATTGGGTGAGAATATATGGTAAGAATAAAGAGACAAGCCATCCTTAGCTAGCTCGATTATATAATTTTGAAAACTAATTTAGATTGCTATGTAGGATAGAGAAGAAGAGACTAACTATATATTGGGGAGCCCCACAACCCCCATCTTGGGGTGGTGCCCTCTCAATACAAAGCCCTTAATTAATTTTTTCTTTGTTTTATTTTATTCATTTGATTTATTATATATATATATATATAATTTTCACACGTATAAATTTATAAAATATATATAGATAGCTATATATATTCACAATTAATTACCCTTTTTCATTGACTTGATAATATTAACAAAAATATTTATAGCCATACACACATATTTAAAATTAACCAATAGAGTAGATGAGTACAAAGGCATACCCATATATCTCTAACTTTTATATTCTCACAACTTTTTATAACAAAAACAATTCCTCTTGAAGAGAATGCTACATGCATCATCCAAATCAAACATAATGAAATTTACAAATACAACTTAGATAAAATGCAAGTTTGATTAACCTTAAAAGAAAACAATTACAAAAATTAATGGCACAATATAGACAAGTCTCCATATAGCTTTAAACATAGCACCTATAAACACAAAATTTCTAGGGCTTGAATATAAGCCCACCTCCCAGTTAGCAGACTTCCAAATAATTGGTGGACTCACATGCAACAAGGGAATAACACATGCATACAAAATATGTAGAAGAAAACCTTATAGCATGACTCATGAATAATTAAAGTTAGGGTTAGGGTTTCAATTAGGATCAGGCTTAGGGTTAGAATTGAGGTTAGGGTTAGAATTAGATTTAGGGTTGCTAAATTAGGGTAAGCATTAGAGCTACAATTATGGTTAGGGTTAGGGCTAGAGTTAGGGTTACAATTACAATTACAAGTAGAGTTAGGGTTAGGGCTAGAGTTAGAGTTACAATTACAATTACAATTAGAGTTAGGGTTAGGGTTATGATTAGGGTTATAATAAGGGTTACGACTGGAATTGTAGATAGAATTAGGTTAGCATTAGGGTTAGAGTTATAATTAGAATTCACGTTATAGTCAATTAGAATGAAAATTAGGGTCAAAACTAGGGTTAGGGTTATAATAAGGGTTAGGGTTAGGGTTAAGGCTAGGTTTGATTAGGGTTATAATTAGGGTTGGGGTTAGGGTTAGGGTTAGAAATAGAATTAGGGTTACTAAATTAAGGTAAGCATTAGAGTTACAGTTAGGGCTAGGGTAAGGACTAGAGTTAGGGTTAGAATTTAGGTTAGGGATAGCATTAAAATCATAATTAGAATTAGGATTAAGGTAAGTGTTAGAATTAGGATTATTGTTAGATTTAAAATTAGGATAGAATTAGGGTTATGATTAGAATTAGGGTTAGGATTAGGGTTACAGTTAGGATTAGAGTTCCTATTAGAATTAGGGTTAGAATTAAGGTAGAATACTATTAGAATTAGGGTACGAATTAGGGTTAATGTTAGAATCAGGTTAGGATTATAATTATGTTTAGGGTTGGAATTGAGTTTAGGGTTAGAGTTAAAATTAGGGTTACTAAATTAGGGTAAGCATTAGAGTTACAGTTAGGGTTAGGATTAGGGTTAGGTTTAGGGCTAGAGTTAGGGTTAGAGTTAGGATTAGAATTAGAGTTAATGTTAGAATCAGGTTAGGGTTATAATTAGGGTTAGGGTTGGAATTGAGGTTAGGGTTAGAGTTATAATTAGGGTTAACCCATTTGGGCTAGAGTTAGGTTTAAAATTTGGGTTAGGGTTAGGTAAAATTCATAGTTAGAATTAGGATTAGGGTTAGAATTAAAGTTAGGGTTAGGGTTACAATTAGGGTTAAGTTTAGTATTAAGGTTAGGGTTAGAATTAAAATTAGGGTTACTAAATTATTGTAAGCATTGGAGCTACATTTAGGGTTAGGGTTAGAGCTAGATTTAGGGTTACAATTACAATTACAAGTAGAGTTATGGTCATGGTTAGGGTTATGGTTATGATTAGGGTTATAATAAGGGTTAGGGTTGGAATTGCAAATAGAATTAGGGTTAGAATTATAATTAGAAATCACATTATAGTTTAAAGAAGGGCGATAATTAGAATGAGAATTAGGGTCAAAACTAGGGTTAGGGTTATAATAAGGGTTAGGGTTAGGGTGACATTTACGGTTAGAATTAGAATTAAGGTTAAAGTTTGGGTTAAGGCTAGGTTTGATTAGGGTTATACTTAGGGTTGGGGTTAGGGTTAGGGTTAGAAATATAATTAGGGTTACTAAATTAGGGTAAGCATTAGAGTTACTATTAGGGTTAGGGTAGGGGCTAGAGTTAGGGTTAGAATTCAGGCTAGGGATAGTGTTAAAATCATAGTTAGAATTAGGATTAAGGTAAGTGTTAGCATTAGGGTTATTATTAGATTTAAAATTAGGATAGAATTAGGGTTAGGGTTAGGGTTAGAGTTAGGATTAGGGTTCCTATTAGAATTAGGGTTAATGTTAGAATCAGAGTAGGATTATAATTAGGTTTAGGGTTGGAATTGAGGTTAGGGTTAGGTTTATTGCTAGAGTTAGGGTTAGAGTTAGGATTAGAATTAGGGTTAATGTTAGAATTGGGTTAGGGTTATAATTGGGGTTAGGGTTGGAATTGAGGTAAGGGTACGAGTTAGAATTGGGGTTACTAAATTATGGTTAGCCCGTTTGGGCTAGAGTTAGGTTTAAAATTTGAGTTAGGGTTAGGTTAAATTCATAGGTAGAATTAGGATTAGGCTTAGAATTGAAGTTAGGGTTACGCTTACAATTAGGGTTAAGTTTAGTATTAAGGTTGGGGTTAGGGTTTCAATTAGGATCAGGCTTAGGGTTAGAATTAAAATTAGGGTTACTAAATTATTTTAAGCATTGGAGCTACAATTAGGGTTAGGGTTAGAGCTAGATTTAAGGTTACAATTACAATTACAAGTAGAGTTAGGGTTAGGGTTATGATTAGGGTTATAATAAGGGTTAGGGTTGGAATTGCATATAGAATTGGGGTTATGATTAGGGTTAGAATTATAATTAGAATTCACGTTATAGTTTAAATAAGGGTGACAATTAGAATGAGAATTAGGATCAAAACTAGGGTTAGGGTTATAATAAGGGTTAGGGTTAGGGCGACATTTATGGTTACAATTAGAATTAAGGTTAAAGTTAGGGTTAAGGCTAGGTTTGATTAGGGTTATAATTAGGGTTGGGGTTAGGGTTAGGGTTAGAAATATAATTAGGGTTACTAAATTAGGGTAAGCATTAGAGTTACCGTTAGGGTTAGGGTAGGGGCTAGAGTTAGGGTTAGAGATAGGATTAGGGTTAGAATTAGGATTAGGGTTAGAATTAAAGTTAGGGTTAGGGTTACAATTAGGGCTAAGTTTAGTATTAAGGTTGGGGTTAGGGTTTCAATTAGGATCAGGCTTAGGGTTAGAATTGAGGTTAGAGTTAGAATTGAGGTTAGAGTTAGAATTAAAATTACAGCTATTAAATTATTATAAGCATTAGAGCTACAATTAGGGTTAGGGTTAGAGCTAGATTTAGGGTTACAATTATAATTACAAGTAGAGTTAGGGTTAGGGTTATGATTAGGGTTATAATAAGGGTTAGGGTTGGAATTGTAGATAGAATTAGGGTTAGAATTATAATTAGAATTCATGTTATAATTTAAAGAAGGGTGACAACTAGAATGAGAATTAGGGTCAAAATGAGGGTTAGGGTTATAATAGGGGTTGGGATTAGGGAGACATTTACAGTTACAATTAGAATTAGGGTTAAAGTTAGGGTTAAGGCTAGGTTTGATTAGGGTTATAATTAGGGTTGGGGGTTAGGATTAGGGTTAGAAATATAATTAGGGTTACTAAATTAGGGTAAGCATTAGAGTTACCATTAGGGTTAGGGTAGGGGCTCGAGTTAGGTTTAGAATTTAGGTTAGGGATAGTGTTAAAATCATAGTTAGAATTAGGATTAAGGTAAGTGTTAGCATTAGGGTTATTGTTAGATTTGAAATTAGGATAGAATTAGGGTTAGGGTTAGGGTTAGAGTTAGGATTAGGGTTCCTATTAGAATTAGGGTTAGAATTAAGGTGGAATACTATTAGGATTAGGGTAAGAATTAGGGCTAATGTTAGAATCAGGGTAGGATTATAATTAGGATTCGGGTTGGAATTGAGGTTAAGGTTAGAGTTAAAATTAGGGTTACTAAATTAGGGTAAGCATTAGAGTTACAGTTATGGTTAGGGTTAGGGTTAGGTTTAGGGCTAGAGTTAGGGTTAGAGTTAGGATTAGAAATAGGGTTAATGTTAGAATCAGGTTAGGGTTGTAATTAGGGTTAGGGTTGGAATTAAGGTTAGGTACAAGTTAGAATTAGGGTTACTAAATTATGGTTAGCCTGTTTGGGCTAGAGTTAGGTTTATAATTCAGGTTAGGGTTAGGTTAGATTCATAGTTAGAATTAGGATTAGGGTTAGAATTAAAGTCAAGGTTAGGGTTACAATTAGGGTTAAGTTTAGTATTAAGGTTAGGGTTAGGGTTTCAATTAGGATTAGACTTATGGTTAGAATTGGGGTTAGGGTTAGAATTAGAATTAGGTTTACTAAATTAGGGTAAGCATTAGAGCTAAAATTAGGGTTAGGGTTAGGGCTAGAGTTAGGGTTACATTTACATTTAGAAGTAGAGTTAGGGTTAGGGTTAGTGTTAGGGTTTCCAACATGTTATGATTTCTAATATATTATGGTTTCCAACAGGTTATGGTTTTTGACGTGTTGGAAATCATAAACAGTTGGCAATCATAACCTATTAGAAACCATAACGTGTTGGAAATCATAACTAGTTGGAAACCATAAGTTGACCAAAATCATAATCTACTGGAAACCATAACGTGCAGGAAATCATAAGTTGTTGGAAATCATAATGTGTTGGAAATCATAAATATTATGATTTCCAACTTTTTATGATTTCCAACGACTTATGATTTCCTGCACGTTATGATTTCCAACATGTTATGATTTCTAGCATGTTATGATTTCCAACATGTTATAGTTTCCAACTCATTATGATTTCGAGATCGTTATGATTTCCAACAAATTATGGTTTCCAACTAGTTATGATTTCCAACATGTTATGGTTTCCATTAGGTTATGGTTTGCAATTTGTTGGAAATCATAAATAGTTGGCAATCATAATTTGTTGGAATCCATAACGTGTTGGAAACCATAACTTGATGGAAACCATAACTTGATGGAAACCATAACTTGATGGAAACTATAACTTATTGGAAATCATAATATGTTGGAAACCATTTTTGGTTCTACGCCAGAGCTCAAGAAGCTTGGATTTGGATACACGATTTCTTTCTAGGTCTTTTCAACTTGACCCCTTCTCATGGCATATGGTTTTGTTAGGTGATTGGCCCTGTCTGCCATTCAAATATACCTAGATTTGGCATGATTTCAAGGTGAAAATTCTCTTTAGTATTTGGAAAGATAAAAAATTATCTCTCTTTATAGTTGTTCGACTGATGTTCACTTTTCTATGTACACTAAAACTATGATTTTCTCTAATGTGCTTAAATGCAATTTCAGGTGCAAGCCAACAAGGTTGTACTTGAAGAACTTACACATCTATAGGAGCTTCTTGACCACTAGACTAATGCCTCCTACATGGTTTCCAAAGTTCTAGCTCCTACCTCTTCCCATCCTTGAGGGCATCAGTATCGTCATAGCCAATTCGCAAGATGTGATTAAGGATCTTAGTTTGACGACTCTCAACCTCTAGGGGCTAGGGATTGTGTAACCCATGGTTGGCCACAACCTTCTTGACCACATTCCACCTCTTCTCATGGGCATGGTGCTGCTAGCTAGCCAAATTCTAGCAAGTTTGCTCACTTATTTAGTTAGCTATCTCTCCTATTCATGATCAACAAATTGTAATTGATGAGCATGAGGAGGAGGCTGCTTTCACTACCTGGGAACATATTAATGACAGTTTTATCCCCATTGATGTTTGGAGAAAACCAGACGACGAATACCTACTTCTTATTAGTGTTGATCTCATTGCCTTTCTTTACTTTTTTGATGTTTGGACTTGGCCTTACAGTTCTTATCTTTTGTATTGAACTTAGTCCTATGTAGACTATGAGGGTGTGCCTTCAACACATCCACTTTTTAAAAATATTGTATTACTAGCATTTGCACCCATAGGAGATGTTTGGACTTGGCCTTACAGTTCTTATCTTTTGTATTGAATTTAGTCCTCAGTAGACTATGAGGGCGCACCTTCTACACATCCACTTTTTTAAAATATTGTAATACTAGCACCATCTCTCTCACACCATCTCACTCTATCCCTCTCTATCTCTCTATCCCTATCCCTATACCTCTCTCTCTCTCTATGTTCCTCTATCTCTATCTCTATCTCTATCTCTATCTCTTCCCCTCTCTATCTCCCCTCTCTCCTAGTCTTTCTATATTTCTCTCTTTGTGTTCCTCTATCTCTATCTCTCTCTATCTAATCCCCTCTCTCTATCCCCCCTCTATCAATTTTTATCTCTATCTTCCTCTATCTCAATTTTGATCATTTCTCTCTCTCTCTCTCTCTCTCTCTCTCTCTCTCTCTCTCTCTCTCTCTCTCTCTCTCTCTCTCTCTCTCTCTCTCTCTCTCTCTCTATGTTCCTCTCTCTCTATATATATGTTCCTTTCTCTTTCTCTATATTTATAAAAAAATTCAATCACTCTAGCTCTCCTTATATCTCTTTATCTCCTTCTCTATTTGTCTCTTTCTACACACTCTCTCTCTCTCTCTCTCTCTCTCTCTCTCTCTCTCTCTCTCTCTCTCTCTCTCTCTCTCTCTCTCTCTCTCTCTCCTCTCTCTCTCTCTCTCTCTCTCTCTCTCTCTCTCTCTCTCTCTCTCTCTCTCTCTCTCTCTCTCTCTCTCTCTCTCTCTCTCTCTCTCTCTCTCTTCTCTATTCCTCTCTCTACCAATATCCCTCTCTTTATATCTCTATCTCTCCCTCTCACTGTCTCTACCTCTTTATCTCTATATCACTCTACCTCTCTCTATATATTTTTGTCTCCTCTCTCTATCTCTCCCCACATTTCTCTCCCCTCTTTTTCAACCCCTCTCTATCTTTGAATCAGTCTACCTCTCTCTATATCTCTTTGTCTCCTCTCTGTGTCTCTATATCTCTATGTTTCTCTATCTTTCTCTTTCTCTCTTTCTCCTCCTCTCCATCTAAGCTCTTTGTATCTTTCTCTATCTCTCTTCCTCTCTTCCTGCCTTCCCCTCTCTATATCAATATCCCTCTCTATTATTCTCTCTTCCTCTATCACTCTATCTCTCTTCTCTAGGTTTTTCTTCCTTACTCTCTTTGTCCCTCTCTTTCTCTCACCATCTCTCTCTCTAAATATTAGTACTTGAATGCTAATTTGGTATTTTACATAAATTATCTTGCCTAAAGGAAGGCCTTTGTTGTAATGATTATTTCTCTAGCATGATCTCCTCATGTGACCTCATAACTGCCTTAATACACAATAAAATCCACATATTTCATGTTAAGTTGTCCACTGTGTTCAAGGAGGACACATGAACCAATGAACTCAGTAGGTGTCCTACCTTGACAGTAGCCCCACTATAATAACATTAAACATGATTACAATTCCTTATAAAATAATAAAAGGTAAAGACTTAAAAAAATGCACACCAATTGTAAAAAATATTATTAATTTAGACATAAGAAAGTGTGGAGTAATATTAACTCCACAATAATACAAGTCTTTAATTTCAGGTCAGTACATTCTTATTCTTGAGTTTACTTGACTTGTATAATGAACGACTAATATTTGAAAATGGTTATTCGAAGAAAAATGGGTGCTTGTGGCACATTTGAGGATCTACCCCAATCAAATCCCTGGGTTGATTTAATAGAATTTGAAAAATGCTTGATATGAGAAGCCCTAGGTGTAAGGTGTGTTGCAACAACAATGGTGGTCTAGCAATGGGGCCTTTTTCCATGAAGTTGCTGCTAGCCTGTGTAAGTGAGTACTCCTTTTTGATGTTTAGGTCTGTGTCCTAAGTGTCGATCTACATGACTCTTTTCTAGTTAATCCATTTTTATAAGCAACTTATGACCCTTTTTAATGATTGGAAGCAAAGTAAAGTCTCTCTCTCTCTCTCTCTCTCTCTCTCTCTCTCTCTCTCTCTCTCTCTTCCTCTCTTTTGCTCTATCTCCCCCTTCCTCCCTCTCTCTTTCTCTATATTTGTACCTTTATCTTCCTCTATCTTCTCTATCTCTCTCTCTCTCCTACTTTATTTTAATCTCTATTTCTCTACCTCTGTCTCTCTCCCCTTCTTTGTTCCCCTCTCTCTCTCCACATAACATCTTAAGGGTAAATTGATTAAGATGGAAGATATGCAGAGTTTGACAAAAGAAAGACTTGATGAAATGATTAATTCAATTGGAGGTTTTGATCTAATAATAGGTTGAAGCCCCTATAAAAATTTAATAGGAAATAATAATATCTCTCAACATATATTCTCTCTCTCTCTCTACCTCTCTCCTTTTTCATTTCTCTTTATCTCTATTTGTCTCTGTCTCCCTCCCCCTTCTCTTTTGCACACTTCCTCTATATGAGATCTCTAATCTCTAGATCTATCTTAGTATATTTATGGTCTCACGATTGCATGCATCATAATTCCATATCATCTCAATCTTACATGGTCCTCATGCTTGTTTGAGTAATGGGGATCAACTTGGTCACAACTTTATTATTGGATTATATGTATCATTATTCCATTTTACATGCACAACTTTTACAATGGTTCATTCCTACATGTGTTGTGGGAGATGTCTTAGTCAAAACTTCATAATTTCCTCATGCATTGTGATTTATTTTCATACCTCATGCTATGCATTCAATTGCATAGAGGTTTCACTCATTTTCTTTACATTTTTGTGAAGCCAAATTCTCCAAACCCTTCTAAAGAATTTTCCCTAGGGTTTGACTTTCTTCTGATCTCTAATTTTTGTAAGTTTTCATATCTTTAGATTAGATCTAAAATTTGTAGGTCATCTTTCACAAAGCTTGTTATTGCCTTCCCTTCTATTTGAGATGGCTTTACTTCACCTACCCATCAACTTCATATTGATTATCCCTCTCCTATATCACTAATATTAGTGATGATGGTTAGCAATAAGCCTAATGTTGATGATTCTTCTTTTATATCTACTAATAGCAATCAGGGCTTAAATTTGATAGTCAACCTTGACTATCAAGCAATTGTTTATGATAGTTATCTATTCAATAGAAAATACTATGACATGTTTTAGTATAAGTAAATTATATAAAAACCATATATATATATATATATATATATATCATAATCCTATATAAATTTTGACAGTTTATCCAAAATCTTTCCTTTCATATGATACAATCTTTTCAAAATTTCTATTGTATTTTATAGCTAAAATGTCTAAATACAGCTATACAACTATCAAATTTAAGCCCTGATAGCAATTATCCCTTAAGCACTTCATTTCTTTTCATGCTATATCTATTGAGGAAAGCTAAGATGCTCTTTCAAAAGGAAACAACTAATTTTTATAATAATAATAAATATAATAAATAATAAATATAAAATTCATCTCTTATAATATCTAAATGTTGATAGATTACAATTATAATAATATACAATGTTAAATTATAATAAAACTTTCTTAATAGTGAGAATTAAATTAAATCTTTCATAAAAACAAAGATAAAATTAATAAGAATATATTACCTTATATCATATAAAATTAAAACTTTGCTACATCAATACAACTTTCGAATATAATATTATATTGATTTACATTATTAAAAAACAAAAACATAATAACAAATATAATTTTAATATAAATTTTTTATCTGTAAAATACATAACTTAATATATTATAAAAATATATCTTATTTTGTGTTGTTTCATGTATATATTTTTTATTTATTTTTATACAATATTATAAAATAATATTATATATCATATAGATTTTAATATTGTACATTTAAATTATTTAATATTTATTACACTGATAGACATTTCCTTAGTGAGCAGCACTACCTGAAATATATAAACAGATGGTCTAGATTAAAAGAACTACCATAGAATAAATCTGGACCATCAATTTTTTAAAATTTTTTTATTATTTATTATTTGTTTTGTCTTTTACTATTTATTATTTTTATTATTGTCATCCGCGAATAAATGTAATACTTGAAATGGATAGAAACGTAGCTGGTCTTATTTATCACCCCGTCCTTGATGTGTCAGATCATTTAACTTTTAGGATCTCGTGGAATTTGGGAATCTATATTGAAACTTTGATGTGATGCATAAAACCTGGAAGGTATGTCTTGATCATAGAGGATATTCCCTTAACTCCAAGTTCTGAGAAAGCTCTTTGAGTGAATCTATAAACCTTACATTGTCCACTTATTTGAGCTCCAAACAAGGGCATAGGCATTGTCATGGGAATACATTTACAAAACTGTTCTTATGGATGAGTTCAAGAAGTACCCCAGAAATTTGAGAGAGTTGTTGGGTTAGTGTCATTTGGCTTATGTGGATAAGTCAAAAATAATAAGGTAAAGATTGAAGAAATCCTTAATTTGTGGGAAAGTGCACGCCTTTTGGATGGGTGTGTGAGAGAAAAATATAAGCCTATCAAACAATATAGGCCCAACTTGGAGCACATGATACTATTCAAAACACGAGAATCAAGGCCATCTAGTATGTTGGTCACTTTATCGCCTCATCTCCATTAATTATACTTTGGTTTTGAAAAAAAATTAAAAATCTAATTGTCAATTGACTTTTGGACTTTGAGCAAATGATTGTTCCCATGAGGAGGTAATTATTTTCTTGATTAGAGCCATGATGGCTTTCATTTAAGCCATATAGTAAAAAAATCTTACAATATTTATTAGCAAGTCAAGAAATAGACTTCTACATTCAAGCGCACCTAATGAAATTTAATGGAGATAAAAATCTAAATGCAAACCCCTTACCATATGTATTGGTAATATTCAAGATGCTTCCATATATGATTTACATAGTAAAATAAGATATAAATGAAATTAATGCCCTCTTGAAGCTGGCAATTTTTGAAAATCAGGCCCAACAAGACAGACCATGCCACCACCTGCTATTTATTGTTCTCTGCCACCTTTCAAGTTTCTACAGTGCAGCAAATTTACTTATAAAAGCAACATTTTTTGTTCATAAATTTACAAAGGCTTCTCTTTGATTGTTATGATTGATTTCTTGACCAAGGAAATGCAGTTAGAGGACAGGCTTTTCACAATCAGGTTAGTAGAAATTACCCTGCACATTTTTATTTATAATTACCTTGTTGTGAATAGATTTGTTATAGTTATTTATATTTTGCAATTGTTAATGAATTATTCAGCACTGTGTACTAATTTTGATTGTGCCATTGAAAGGAACACTTTATTTCAGTACTGGAATTATTCCTTCAAGCAACAGCTAGTCATGCATTATCTCTTTAGGAAATAGTTTTAATAATAATAAATAACTTCATCTCTTCAAGAAATCTAATAGATAACTTTGGTCAATGTAAGTACTAAAGGAGGCACTGTCTCTTTACTGCTGCACTGAAAAATCTACTTTAGGATATATTTCATTTATTGTTTTGTGGATGACATGTAATAATTTGTGGGATGGAAACATGCATGATAATAAGAGACAAGCGAAGAGTTTGTTGTACTCTTTGACCATATGTTCCATCTGATTTGTGTTATAGTGCCTTGGGCTTGGAGGCATGCATTTCATAAGAACTATCCTATCTATTAAAGACTTTTGATTCTCAGATACCATTGTGTAGTGTTTTTTATTCTGATGTTTCAGTTTCCTTTGAGACCCCTCTTAAGGGAATTTACAAGATCAATATTGTCCCATATTATCCTGAAAGAGTAAACATTAATTTCATCCCAATCTTTGTCCATGCTTTCTCCAATTTGGTATGTCGTAGGGTTCATTTTTGGTCTTGATGACAATTTGCAGGACTCTCTCAAATTTATAATTGTTTTTAATAAATGGTAATTTAGTTGTGGCCTATCATTTTGTTAAGTTCTATATAAACTCATTTTTAATAGTTTGATATGAATACCCTAAAAACCTAGAGCCTATCATAAAAAGTGTTTTGTACAAAACTATTCAACACAGTTCCAAAATTTTATTGTGCAAATTAGGTCTAAACTTACTTCTAATTTTTACTTAGACACCTGGGTCTTGTGCCTTGTGGTGCAGGAGCACCAAGGCTCAATGCAGCTGTACATAGTTTTTGGTTTGTCAATTTTTAGTTTGCAGCTTGTGTTTTTGTTTTTGGAGTTTTTCGAGCATTTTGAAGGTGTTCGGCATTTTGTTCAATAGTTGAACCATTTCATTGAACCTAGTGATTGAACCTCACTATTGAAGTTCAATGGTTCAACGAGTTCATTCTTTTTGTGTAGTGGAGTTGAAATCACCGGTCATGTTTGTGGAGGATGAACCTCACTATTGAACCTTGCGTTTGAACCGCTGTTGAGGTTCAATGGTCTAGCAAATGGAGTAGTGGGTTTATCGGAGTGAGATGCCTATCAGGAGGAGATCGGAAGGTTAGGCCGAAGACACAGGTCTGGCCAATGGCACTAACCATCAGGAAGATAATGGATATCAGCAAGCAAGGAGAACATTCCACTAATGGAGGCAAGTCTTACCGATGTGTGATGTCCATCTGCATGAGGGTGGTCATCGGCAGAGCCTGTGGTTGTGTCTCCAATCGCTTGGTGTTACCCCGATGGAGTGGTAAAGGTTGGTGAAGTCCATCGGCATGAGAATCACTATCGGTGAAGGATGTGGGTGTCACTCCGATAGCTATGTGTTACTCTGATGGAGTTGGACGTTGATGAGAGGACATCTATTGGTCGAGCCTTGTGAAGTCTTCCCGATGGGAATGGTCTCACCAATGGTGGAGTCCCGGTTGATCGGCGTAAGGATCACTGTTAGCCCAGCTATGAAATGTTACTCCGACTGCTTGTGGTCACTCTGATGGATGTCTTTGGCTTGGGCGTCGGCGTGAGAACAACTATCGGTCCAGTGAAGAGAGGTTTTGCCGATGATGTTGGTTACTCCGATGGGACTTACTTTGGAGTCGGGTGTCGGTGTGAGGATCTCTATCGGGCAAGCCTAGGGATGTCGCTCCGATGTCAACTGTCACCCCGATGGAAGTTGGCGAGTGGTTGGCATCGGCAGGAGGAACCTTACCAGTGAAGAAGGACGAAGTCACTCCGACGGTTCGTTAGTGGTTGACAGGCTAGGGTCATCGGCAGCAAAAGTGCCGACGGTAAACTTACCGTGTGTTCATGCATATATGTAGTTCATGTGTCAGTCAACGGATGTATGTGGGACTAAAGGTTCTCACGAATGCGAAACGGTTTGGACAATTGGATGTCAGCGATGCTGGGTAGTTAGAATATGAACCGTCTGGTAGTTGAACCATCCTGTAACAGACATGAGTAGAGATATAAAATGTAGCATTCTTTCTGTAGAGGAGTTCAGCAGAAGAAGAATCGAAGAAGTGAATTTTGGTGTGTGAAGCATTTTGATGTAATCAGAATTTTTGAATAAAAATAAAGTACAACAGTTCGATCATCTGTGTATTTTCTTTTCTATTTTCAGTTTACCATTCTGAAGTAGATTAGTCTTTCTGTTTCTGCAATTTTGTTTTCTTTTGCAAACCATGACTCTGCTTTGATGACTCCGCAAGTTCCACTGTACAGTATGGAGGTCATCAAGCAGAGCCATGATTTTTGTTTGTTTTCCTTTTGTGGGGTGGTCGGATCGCCTGTTAGAGGCAATGCATGCTTGTTGTAGGCGAGCTCAGTGAAGAGTCCGGCTAGATAAACAAGTAGGAAAAATAGATTTGCAGGGGTGGAAAAATAGAGAGAAGGAAAGTGAGCACCAAGCAGTCCAGACCCTTGAACAGAGTGAGAAGGGTGGGCAACGGGCTCAGAAAGTTATGTGCCATTGAGGCAATATCTTGGAGGCAGTGAGGACAAGGTATGTGTCCCACACCAAGCAGAAAAGTAGAGTTTTCCATCTCTACAAAGAGTATGTCTCTTAGCACTTTAAATTGGTAGGAAGGCTAGTGTTGTCAAACAGTCTTGTACACCTACAGGATGTAGAGCAGGCAGCCTAGAGCCCTCCCTATCAAATTGGTATCAGAGCAGTAAGATTTGGGTTATTCCTAGATAGGAATAGAAGAGTTGTATGTCATCACCGAGTTCAAGTGAGTCTGTTAGTTCATCCAAGAAAATGGTGACTAATGCAGAGTTAGCAAAGAAAGTTGAGGATCAAGAAGAGGAGAATAGACTCCTACAAGAAAGACTAGCAGAAATGGAGAGTAAGCTAGGCTTAATGTTGCAAAAGACTGAAGAAGTCAGCCAAAGAGTTAAATATTCTGAGGATAAGGGAAAAGGTGTATCTGTAGAAGATGAAGAGCCCACACCTGATCCTAAGTTGGAAGAAGAACCATTCTTGAAAGCTTTGAAAGCAATGAGTGGTAAAACATTGGAAGGAGTACCACTTTTCAGTGGGAAAATGGACCCAGATTTGGTCATGGAGTGGATAGAAGGACTTGAAAATCACTTTGAATGTGATGGTGTAAGCGAGGCACAGAAAGTAAAGGTGGCCAAATCCAGACTCAGGGGAGCTGCCTTACCCTGGTGGAAATTTGTGCAGACTAAAAGAGCAAAAGAAGATAAGAAGCCCATAGCTACTTGGAAGGGAATGGTAGCTAAAATTAAAGAAGCATATATGCCAGAAGATTATGAAATATAGTTGCACAGGAAGAGATAGAATCTAAGACAAAAGGAATTAGATGTCAGTGCATATACTGAAGAATTCCAAAAGCTATGCTTAAGATCCAAAGTAATGGAGGATGAAAGAATAAAGGTAGCAAGGTACCTTAATGGTCTGAAGTGGAATATACAAGAAGAAATCAGTTTGCTGTGCCCTACCACAATGCAAAAATGCTATCAGCTGGCACTGAAAGTGGAGGAAAAGAACAAGAGGAAACAAGACTCAAATAGCAGAGGAAGAGGAAGAGGCAGAGATAACAGAGGACACAGAGGAGGTTTCGTTGGAAGGAATGCTGACAATAGATCCCAAGCAGAATCCAAACTCACAGAGCAGAGTGGGGAGTCAAGTGGTAGAGGAAACCACAGAGGAAGAGGATCTAACAGAGGAAGGTTAGGAGGATCAGGCAGAGGATCCTATTTCACCAACATGAAGTGTTACAACTGTGGCAATCTTGGCCATCTAGCATATAGGTGCCCATAAAAAGCCACATCCTCTTCTCAAGGAGGTGATAAGAGGAATCACTATGTCCAAGACAATGCATCCAGTAGCCAATTACCTGAGGTCAATCTGAACTCAGAAGATGGAGAGAACCTGATGATAAGGAGAACCTTGATGAAGGAACTAGTAAAGTCTGAACCAAGCCAGAGGAGAGCACTATTCAGAATCAAGTGCAAGATTTTGAATAAGGTATGTAAAATTATCATAGACTCAGGATCTACTGATAATATTATTTTTGATGAAGCAATTAAGAAACTGAATTTGAAAAGAATTACTCATGCAAACCCATATAGAGTCACATGGTTGAATAAGGGTCAACATGTGGTAGTGAATGAACAAAGTTGGGTAGAGTTTAGTATAGGTGGCTATAAGGATAAGGTATTATGTGATATACTACCCATGGATGCATGCCATCTCTTATTGGGCAGACCATGGCAGTATGACCGAAAAGCAGTACATGATGGTGAGAAGAATGCCTATTCTTTTCAGAAGGATGGTGTCACCTATAAAATTCAGTCATTGGAAGATGAAGATGCAGTTCAGACAAAGAGTCCTAATATCTTGGTTGAGTGGAAAAGAGTTTCTGAATACTCTTAAGGAGGATGGTATTGGTTATGCCATCATAGTAAAACCAAAAGAAGGACAGCAGGATAAGAAGACAGAGATTCCCAAAGAAATGCAGCCTATACTGGAGAAGTATAAAGGCATAATTAGTGATGGTACACCAGCTACATTACCTCCACAGAGAGCAATAAGCCATCAGATAGACCTGATTCTAGGGGCATCTTTGCCAAACAAGGCACCTTACAAGATGACTCCAGATCAGCACAAAGAGATTTCTAGGCAAGTGCAGGAGTTACTAGATCAAGGATTGATCAGGAAGAGTATTAGTCCTTGTGCTGTGCCCACAGTATTGGCACCCAAGAAAGGAGGATCATGGAGATTATGCACAGATGCCAGAGCCATAAACAAGATAACTATAAGGTATAGATTCCCAATTCCCAGAATTGAAGATCTCATGGACTGTATTGGAAAAGCAAAGTATTTCACCAAGATAGACCTGAAGAGTGGTTACCACCAAATAAGATTCAAGGAAGGAGACAAGTGGAAGATAGCCTTCAAGACCACAGAAGGACTGTATGAATGGCTTGTTATGCCATTTGGTCTATCAAATGCACCCAGTACCTTTATGAGACTCATGAATGAAGTCCTAAAGGATTACATTGGTAAATTTGTAGTTGTTTTTCTAGATGATATTCTAATTTTTAGTCAGACCAAGGAAGAACATCTAGAACATGTAAATACTGTTTTGCAAAAATTACATGATGAACAACTAACCATCAATCTGGAGAAGTGTGAATTCATGAAGCAGGAATTGGTATACCTTGGTTTTGTGGTGTCCCAGGGAGAGTTGAAGATGGACAAGTCCACAGTAGAAGCCATATTGAGCTGGCCTACTCCCAGAGTAGCCATAGAGGTGAGAAGTTTTCATGGCTTAGCCCAGTTTTACAAAAAGTTTATCAGACATTTCAGTGGAATATGTGCACCCATGTTGGATACAATCAAGGGTGGAATGAAAGCAAAATTCAGATGGACACCAGCTGCAGATAGAAGTTTTGAAAGGTTGAAGAAAGAGGTAGCAACACAACCTATTTTGTTGTTGCCTAGTTTTGATAAGCTATTTACTATTGAATGTGATGCAAGTAATATAGCTGTAGGAGCAGTGCTAAATCAGGAAAACAGACCTGTAGCCTTTTTCAGTGAGAGGCTGAATGAAGCAAAGAGTAAGTACTCTTCATATGACTTAGAGTTGTATGCTCTAGTCCAAACATTGAGGAAGTGGAGACATTATCTCTTGCCTAAAGAATTTGTTGTCTACACAGATAACCAAGCTCTGAGTTTTCTAAACTCACAGGATAAGTTAAGCAGCAGGCATATCAAATGGATGGAGTACCTGCAATCTTATACCTTTACAATTAAGCATAAGAAGGGGCAGCTGAACAGAGTTGCAGATGCTTTGAGCAGAAGATTGCTCACAGTGCAGGAAGTGCAGTTGAAGAGCATTGGAATTGAAGATTTCAAGAATCTTTACCAAGATGATGAAGATTTTGCTGAGGCATACAAGGTATGTCAAGATTTTGAGAATCACTTTCACAGTGAGTTTGCAGATTTCACCTTACAGCAGGGATTGCTATTCAAAGGTGGACAATTATGTGTGCCAAGAGGATCTATGAGAGAAAATATCATACAGGAGAAGCACAATGGTAGTCTGAGTGGCCATTTTGGTCTGAATAACACACTGGATCTAGTCCAAAGGTTCTATTATTGGCCAAGGATGCACAGAGACATCAGAAGGTATGTAGAGCAGTGTATCGTATGTCAGAAGGCCAAGGGAACCACTTCAAATGCAGGACTATACCAACCCTTACCCATTCCTTCCAGGCCATGGGAATGTGTAAGTATGGATTTTGTAGTTGGTTTGCCTAAGACTAAGACTAGTTATGACAGCATATATGTAGTTGTGGACAGGTTTAGCAAGATGAGTCATTTCATTCCCTGTAAAGTGACTCATGACGCTAGTCATATAGCACACTTGTTTTTCAGAGAAGTGATCAGAATTCATGGACTTCCAGCAAGTATTGTGTCTGACAGAGATGCTAAATTCATGGGGCATTTCTGGAAAACATTGTGGTAGAGATTGGAAACAAATTTGTCATTCAATTCAGCATATCACCCACAGACAGATGGTCAAACAGAGGTGGTAAACAGGACATTGGGCAACCTGTTAAGGTGTATAACCAAAGAATATGGACAGAGTTGGGATCTTGTCATTCATCAGGCAGAATTTGCCTATAATAACAGTGTGAATAGGACTACTGGTAAGAGTCCATTCGAAATAGTCTATGGAATGCATCCTAGAGGTATATGTGAGCTCATAAATATGGGAAACATGGAGAACAGAAGTGGACATGCAGAGGATTTTGCACAATCCATGAAAGAAGTGCATGAGCAGGTGAAGAAAACCTTGGCAGAGAACACATAGAAGATCAAAGACAAAGTAGATGCCCATAGAAGGGATATTCAGTTTGAGGTTGGTGATCTGGTTATGGTACACTTGAACAAAGCCAGAATGCAGAAAGGCATGCCAACCAAACTGCAGATGAGGAGAATTGGTCCTTGCAGAATACTGAACAAGTATGGAAATAATGCATACAGAATTGAATTGCCAGAAGATTTGGTAATCTCACCAGTGTTTAATGTCCAAGACCTGGTGCAATACAGGGGTCCTTAGTCAGCAGCAGATGGATCCATTTTAGAGAAGGAAGAGACAGCAAAAGATGTGGCTTTGCCACTAAAACCCAAACTGCAGGCAGAGAAAATACTGGATTCAAGAGTACAGAAGCAAACCAGACATGGTGTCTACATGGAGCATTTGGTAAAATGGAAGCAGTTGCCTGAAACAGAAGCTACCTGGGTTGCAGAGTCAGAATTCAAAAAGAGGGGCATTGACTTTGCCTCATTGTCACCAGAGGTGACTTAGTTTCTTTCCGCATAGGGGGAGTATGGTGCAGGAGCACCAAGGCTCAATGTAGCCGTACATAGTTTTTGGTTTGTCAATTTTTAGTTTGCAGCTTGTGTTTTTGTTTTTGGAGTTTTTCAAGCATTTTGAAGGTATTCAGCATTTTGTTCAACAGTTGAACCATTTCGTTGAACCTAGTGATTGAACCTCACTGTTGAAGTTCAATGGTTCAACGGGTTCATTTTTTTTGTGTAGTGGAGTTGAAATCACCGGTCATGTTTGTGGAGGATGAACCTCACTATTGAACCTTGCATTTGAACCGCTGTTGAGGTTCAATGGTCTAGCGAATGGAGTAGTGGGTTTATCGGAGTGAGATGCCTATTGGGAGGAGATCGGAAGGTTAGGCTGAAGGCACAAGTCTGGCCGATGGCACTAACCATCGGGAAGATAATGGATATCGGCAAGCAAGGAGAACGTTCCACTGATGGAGGCAGGTCTTACCGATGTGTGATGTCCATCTGCATGAGGGTGGTCATCGGCAGAGCCTGTGGTTGTGTCTCCGATTGCTTGGTGTTACCCCGATGGAGTGGTAAAGGTTAGTGAAGTCCATCGGCATGAGAATCACTATCAGTGAAGGATGTGGGTGTCACTTTGACAGCTATGTGTTACTCCGATGGAGTTGGACGTCGGTGAGAGGACATCTATCGGTCGAGCCTTGTGAAGTCTTCCCGATGGGAATGGTCTCACCGATGGTGGAGTCCCGGTTGATCGGTGTAAGGATCACTGTTGGCCCAGCTATGAAATGTTACTCCGACTGCTTGTGGTCACTCCGATGGATGTCTTTGGCTTGGGCGTCAGCGTGAGAACAACTGTCAGTCCAGCGAAGAGAAGTTTTACCGATGATGTTGGTTACTCCGATGGGACTTACTTTGGAGTCAGGCATCGGCATGAGGATCTCTATCGGGCAAGCCTAGGGATGTCGCTCTGATGTCAACTGTCACCCCAATGGAAGTTGGCGAGGGGTTGGAATTGGCAGGAGGAACCTTATCGGTGAAGAAGGAAGAAGTCACTTCGACAGTTCATTAGTGGTTGACAAGCTAGGGTCATCGACAGCAAAAGTGCCGACGGTAAACTTACCGTGTGTTCATGCATATATGCAGTTCATGTGTTAGTCGACGGATGTATGTGGGACTAAAGGTTCTCACGAATGCGAAACGGTTTGGACAATTGGATGTCAGCGATGCTGGGTAGTTAGAATATGAACCATTTGGTAGTTGAACCATCCTGTAATGGACATGAGCAGAGATATAAATTGTAGCATTCTTTCTATAGAGGAGTTCAGCAGAAGAAGAATCAAAGAAGTGAATTTTGGTGTGTGAAGCATTTTGATGTAATCAGAATTTTTGAATAAAAATAAAGTACAGCAGTTTGATCATCTGTGTATTTTCTTTTCTATTTTCAGTTTACCATTCTGAAGTAGATTAGTCTTTCTGTTTCTGCAATTTTGTTTTCTTTTGCAAACCATGACTCTGTTTTGATGACTCCTCAAGTTCCACTGTACAGTATGGAGGTCATCAAGCAGAGCCATGATTTTTGTTTGTTTTCCTTTTGTGGGGTGGTCGGATCGCCGATTAGAGCCAATGCATGCTTGTTCTAGGCTAGCTCAGTGAGGAGTCCAGCTAGATAAACAAGTAGGAAAAATAGATTTGCAGGGGTGGAAAAATAGAGAGAAGGAAAGTGAGCACCAAGCAGTCCAAACCCTTGAACAGAGTGAGAAGGGTGGGCAATGGGCTCAGAAAGTTATGTGCCATTGAGGCAGTATCTTGGAGGCAGTGAGGACAAGGTATGTGTCCCACACCAAGTAGAAAAGTAGAGTTTTCCATCTCTGCAAAGAGTATGTCTCTTAGCACTTTAAATTGGTAGGAAGGCTAGTGTTGTCAAACAGTCTTGTACACCTACAGGATGTAGAGTAGGTAGCCTAGAGTCCTCCCTCTCACCTTGCCAAATCCTCATGGAGTCAACTTCATTTTTAGAATTTGATTTTTTTGGGACCTGGAACAAGATTTATAAACTACTAGCAATTGATTTTTTTTTTTGAAAAACTATTGCTTGGTGTTTATTCTGGTTTAGAATTAGCAGACGGGATATGGAAAATTTAGTTAATTGATGGCACATATTTTTTTGTTATTTAAATGAACTGTTTTTTTTAGCAAACACTAGGGCTAAAGAAGTACTAGTATGTTGTGGCAAAAAGAGTCACCATTCCTTTCAATCCAAGTAACGACTTCTACAGCAGTGAATTTTATCAAAGTTGTTGATACCACTAGACTAAAGAAGAATTACAGGAAATGATCCAAAAGCTTCATGGAGGGAATGGGAAATAACGAAATAGTAAAACCTAAGTATAGAATGTTAGTGACATGCGCCAGGTATTTCTCCCCTGCATCAAATGCTCCAAAGCGGCTATTTTCTAAACCTCTTACAATCGCTGAGTGGTAGAAATCTCATTCACCTATGCTTCTTCATGACATTAAGGGTTCTTCTAACCCACATGATAGGAAATACTCCATCAGTTACGGTAGGGTTTTGCCTACACTTTCTCACAAGACTCGCTTTGATATCGAGTCAAAAGGATTCATCCCTGTCTTGGACCAGTAAGAGATGAAATGTCATTGAATGAGCATGGATTTCTAGAGGGCTCAATGGGTGGCCCCTCCCACTGTCGATCTTGGAAAAGATGTCATGGAGGAAGAATCAGTACACATTGAACACACTCTGTTATTTCATTTCCAAAATTTTATTGTATGTTCATATATTAGGGGGGGCTTAAACTCTCATAGAAAAACATAAATATAGAAGCATTTTAATTCAATCTGAAAGCCTGAGAGACACTTGAGAAGTAAATCTCCTTTAAGCCCACAAAGTGGAATTGTTTATTAATTTGTATCACAAATGTTGACTTTAGTTTTGTATATAAAATTTCCAAAATATGTTTTTTGATCTAAGATGAAAATAAATAAATTACTCATATTAAATTAATATAGATTTTTCATTATTATTGTTGTTTAATTTATTTGTTAATTCAAAAGAGAATAATTTCAATCCTAAAATCTAAGTTGAAAAATAAAATTAACATAGTTGGATAAAAGTAGTAAAGTAATTAAATCTCTTATTGATTATAATAGGCCATAGAACAAATGCATATTTAATTGTTATACTAATATTAATATTAACATGATTTTTTTAAAGTATAATTAAAAGTAAATTAATTGTATTTAATGTATTTAGTGAGTTTAAATTTTTTATTTATAGTACATGTTGAGATGAACAAACATAGTTGGATAAAAGTAGTAAAGTAATTTTTTTAAAGTATAATTAGTAGTAAATTAATTGTATTTATTGCATTTAGTGAGTTTAAATTTTTTATTTACATTACATCTTGAGATGAACAAATATAGTTGGATAAAAGTAGTAAAGTAATTAAATCTCTTATTGATTTTAATACAATAGGCCATAGAACAAATGCATATTTAATTATTATACTAATATTAATATTAACATGATTTTTTTAAAGTATAATTAGCAGTAAATTAATTGTATTTAGTGAGTTTAAATTTGTTATTTGCATTAAATGTTGAGATGAACAAACATAGTTGGATAAAAGTAGTAAAGTAATTAAATCTCTTATTGATTTTAATATAATAGGCCATAGAGCAAATGCATATTTAATTGTTATACTAATATTAATATTAACATGATTGTACAATTTCTTCTAATTTTTTTTAAGTATAATTAGGAGTCAATATAAATATAGTAATGAATAGTTTAATGAATAGTTAATTAATTGATTTTCATAGTGAATTAATATATTTAGGATATAGTATAATTAGGAGTCAATATAAATATACTAATGAATAGTTAATTGATTGATTTTCATAGTGGATTAATATATTTAAGCTATATTATAATTATTTTCAATAGTATGGTTATAGTGGATTAAACTAATTAAACTTATGCTTAACTTTCAACAATTATTTGAATTATATGTAACTAGAAAGGTTTGCCATAGTTTATATTTTGTATATTTGAACTCCAATATATTATTACAACAATGGTAATTAAATATTTATTTACAGATATGGCAACACATTCACCAACTCCAAACGTCATTAAAATTTCAAGCAAAAATAGTGATGGCTCACTCAATGAACTTGATGCGAGTTCAACTACAAATAGTGCCAACCTCTTCCAAAGTGATGTTTAGTGCATCGTATCAAATATTGCAGCCAATTGCTCTGACATTTTGCAACAAATAAAAGAGACAAATATAGCTGATTTGAATGTACAAGAAGTAGATATTAACTCATTCCGACACACTTTGATTGAAATCTAATATACATGCACGAAAGTAGAGGGATTTTCCAACTTCATGATACAATTGTTCCACAATCAAAAATTTGAAATAGGTTGTGGTCCTTGTATTAAACGTGAACTTGAGAACTGTGTAGATAAAATGTAATGCAATCTTATACTTTGGGCATTACTATAGTAACAATGTTTAAAGTTTACATTATTATAGGATATACTTATACTTCTTGGTTGTCTTGTTGCTCGATAGTCAAACGATGTATTCTTGGCCAGATAGGACCTATATTTTTTATCCTTTTGTTATTATTTTTATGTATCAATCTCGGCCAGAAAGGGCTTTTTTGTAATATGTAAAAACACTTATATTAATATAAATATTATGATGCTCTATGCATCCTTACTGATTCGAAAAAAAACAAAGTTTAGAGTTGTATATGATGTTGTACAAATATAAAACTATTAATAATCTCTAGTATATTATTTACATAATGCGCATTTGGCTAGAATATTTTCTGACTAACTTCTTCTTAATAAAACATATAGATACCTACTACTGGTTTCTTTATTTCCATATAAATAGTTTATTCAAATTACTATGTCTATTTTCATTATTTATGTTTGAGTAATAAATAATGAGCTCAAACATATGTTTAGGCTCCTCTTTAAACTCACTTGAAAAAATTGAAACCCTAAGCTTTGTTTTCATTTAATATCTAAAATAAGGATGCCTATCAAAGTTGAAAGGTCAAAACTTATATAAGTTTATTTACATTCTACCCTTCACTCCTCACTACTTATTACTCTTTCCACTTGTACACAGAAACATCTCTCACACTCAAGTCTTTCTCAAATGACAAGCATATTGACTACTGGAGCAATAAGTAACCTTCTCGAAGGAAAAATTGATCTTTGTCCTTCTCTCCAAATATTATCCTTGGAGCATATCAACCTCTTTCAATCTACAAGCTTCAAATACTCCTTACAACTCTCTGATGGAATGCACTCACATCATGCTCTCCTTCCTGACAAATATAACAACCTTGCTTCAACTGCCGGTCTCATGAAGGGATCTATTGTTGAACTAATAGAGTATACTTGCAAGGTTTCTAACAAAATCATATATGAAATTGCTTCCCTACTTTCATCCATTCAGACAATGTTCTTTCTCCTTACATAGTTTCATTTGTGACTCTTTTCTAATTTTATGATATTGCAGGGCTATTGTTATTATATCCATGAAAGTGGTTGGCATGGAAACAAGCATCATTGGGTCTCCTCTTTACCTTGCACATGCTATCATTAGCCAGTCATCAAGCAGCTCTCGATTTGAAAAGGGATCATCCTCATCCCAGCAATGTTCCTTACAAGATGATTTAATCATTCCAATCAAGACATTGATAACTTACCATAAACAATGGTCCATTCAGGGTCGAGCATTAGAAAAGTCAACGCTTCATGAATTTCAAAATGCCAAAGGTGAAGGGAAAGTTTTGGCTTTGATCTTATAGATGAGGCAGGTGGTGAAATACATCTAACTTGCTTTAATGATGTTGCAAATAAATTCTACAATTCTATCGAAAGTGGTCAGGTTTATGTAATATCCAATGGTCAGATAAAAGTAACCAACCCTACCTATAATTGAAAAACCAATCCATTTGAGATAATCCTCCAATCATCCTCTAAAATAATACTTTGTGATAGAATAAACATTAACATACCTACCCACAACTTCTGCTTCAAAACAATCAAAGACCTTGAATCAATACCTTCGAATTCCCTTGTTGATGTTATTGGAATACTCATCTTTATATCTCCCACTTCCACTATATGCAAAAGAAATGGCTCTGAAACAACAAAGTGAACTGCTACTATAATTGACATGTCTAGTTTTAATATTGACATCACACTTTGGGGTCCCCATTGTGATGTTGATGGTAAAAAACTATCTGAAATGTGCTTAGACACAAACCCTCCCATCCTTCTAGTAAAATCTGGTCGCATTGTCTCATGCACTGGCAAAACAATTGATACCATTTTTGCAACCAAACTTCTTGTTGACCCAAATGTAGAAGAAATGCATGCATTAAAGTATTGGTACACTGGTGAGATAATCAATACGCCTTCAACATCATTGTTAGGTACATATAGTACTTCTTATATCTTTGACAATCAAATGGTTATTTCTATAGCTCGTGAAATTTTCCTCTCAGGAAAAGTAGAGAATGTCAATGGTAGATACACTGTAAAAAAATTATACTTAGATAACTTCTACTACCTTTCCTGCCCACTTACAGTACTCAATAAAAAATGCAAAAAAAAAGGTCATCCAAAAAATAGATAATACTTGGCATTGCCCAAAATGTTGTGTTGATATTCTTGAATGTGATTATACCTACATGCTGAAAATGGACCTAGAAGACCATACGGGTGAACTACAAAATGTTATTGCATTTGGAGACACTACATAAGCAATGATTGGTGTTTCAGCCAAATATTTACAACTATTATTAGTAGAAGTCGAAACAATTAAAAAGATACTAAGCCATGTTGTATCCCACTAATTCCTCTTCAATCTAAATATCAAACGAGAAGAATTTTGTGGTGCTTTTAAACTTAGCACTATTATTACAAGGTTTCAACACCTTGATTTCATGGATTGAAGTGTCGGCCTCCTTGATAGAATCTCAAATATGTCTTCAATTGTATAATTGGAAACATCATCCAGTATCTACTTACCCATCTATGCATAACATATATAATAATTACATTGTATCTCATGTTTTTTGGTTTCTAAAGTACTCTATTTTAGATATATATTTTGTATGGATATAATCCAACATTATGCATGTAAATCTCAAAATTATGGATTTTGAATCTTTGAAGTTTGAAAATGTATTATATTATGTCTTTCATTATTTTACCTTCAAACAACTAACTTGACTATCAAACAACTAACAAATTATATATTTAATCTTTCTTTGTTAATTTACAAATTGATTTTTGTAATCCCATCATAAATTTTATTGCAATATATACATTTTTAAATCATGATTTGATCATTTAAGGCAATTTACTTAAAGAAATATGTTTATAATGAACTAATAAAGTTATCATTCATATGTTCTCACAATTTTAGAAAAATATTTTGATTGTCTTGCAACTAAACTGACGAGGATCGTTGTATACCACCTCTTACATATGCTTAATTGTTCTAGTTTCAAAACTAACATGATACAATATAATTAGCTTGCAAAATTTATGAATACGACACTTGAGGATGGTTTTCTATGACCTATAACTGGTTGTTTATGAACTTGTTTAGTAGTTTATGTACTCTCTATATTTGATGTGTAGGTCTCTTGAGGATGGTTGTTTACTGTCTCTTAGTTATTGCATATAAAATTATTTATAAACTTGTGCATTAATTAATGTACTCTATATATTTGATGCCTAAGACCCTTGAGGATGGTTTTTTACTGCCTCTTAGTTATTGGTTACAAAATTAATAATTTTTCATAATAACATGTTTAAGGATGCTTATATTTCATTACCTGGTTTTCTATCACCTATTACTAGTTGTTTATGAACTTGTTCGTTAATTAATGTACTCTATATATTTGATGTCTAGGACTCTTGAGGATAGTTGTTTACCATCTCTTAGTTATTGCTTACAAAATTAAAAAATTTGATACTAACATGTTTAAGGATGCTTACATTTTCCCTCATACAAATGCCTGTCACTAACAACTTTCAAACAATTTTCCATGAGTCCTAGATAAGGTCAATCTTATATACTCATTGCATTTTTAAGATTGTTTTAAACTAATTTTCATACAAGGTGAGTCCTAGATAAGGTCAATCTTATATGGTCATTGCATTTTTTTTAGTTAATTAAACAATGTTGTCTACTATATTTTAGTTATACATGTTCTCTCAAAGTAATTATTTATCAAAGAACTAATAAAGTTATCATTCCAATATGCCCACAATTTTAGAAAAATATTTTAATGGGCTTGCAACTAAAATGATGAGGAAAACAAATATTTAGTGTACAATTTACTACACTTTCTAATATTGTATTAAACCAATAATTGTATAAGGTGAGTCATAGATAAGGCCAGTCTTATATACTCATTGCATTTTTAATAGTTATTTAAACAATGTTGTATAGTAGATTTTAGTTATACTTACTCTCTTAGAGTAATTATTTATCGAAGATTTGAGTTTGCATTTTTCATAGGTAAAATTCTAAACACCTTTGTAATACATTGCAGGCATTTCATTCTGTAATAAATGAGAGGTCCTTCAAGATTTAACAATCACAATGCTAGCACATCATCTAGTAGAGAACATATAAATTAATTGTGAAGGATACAGTACCATGCAAAAAAGGATGAAATCAACAAGGCCAGACGAGCAGCAAATAATGCTTCAATGGAAACCAATGCTCAAACACTAAACAACAACACATTCAATACTTTCCTACCAATACCATCTGTTTCTATACCACTAACCTATTCTACCATAATCCAAAACACATTTTGCACATCTGAGTATATTGCTGCACAAAAATGATTCCACTCAAAAGTAGACAAACTAGCAATCATGCCTACATGTTCCATTTGCCTAGAGAGTTACCTTGGTATTCAAGTTAGAAAGTCAAACAATGTGACTAAGTGCTATAGATGTTGTGCTGAGCAAAAAGGAAATCATTTTTCAAAATGGAATAACATGGACCCTGGAAGCATGCCTCTTGCTTTGAAAAACCTTACTCAAGTAGAAGAGATGTTAATAGCATGGGTCAATCCATTTCTACAAGTTAGGCATGTACGAGGAGGCCAATTAAAATATAGTGGCCATACAATTAGATTTTGACAAGATATTACTACTATAGCAAAATACTTACCCAGACGTATCAACCAATTAGACATAATCATTATTGGGAGACAGAGTGCTTGTAGCCTTAGAGTATAAGATTGCACATGATCCATACTACAAAGATGTCAAACTTGATGAATTTGCACTCTTGAGATTGCCTTGCATTCCTACAAATGTGTCAGATATGCTTCTGCAAGATTCCACAAATATTTCAGATCCTACGATACACTCCACATTCACGAACAATAATGAGTTTGACAATGCCGAACAACAATTAAATGAAGATTCTTCTTTTGCAGTTGTTCTCCCAACAACATCTAGGGAGGTTGAACAAATACGTACCTTCTTACAAGTGAACCAGTCTCATCCCATAGATGTTATGGAATGGCCTCCTATTACTTTGTCACCAATCAATGAGTACAACACAAAGGGCTTGCTTGCAATGGCATTCCCTACTCTCTTCCCTACTGGTGTGGCACTTTTCAAACAAACATGCATCAAAGATGTTGAAATGCATGAATATGCTGTACATCTTATGTGATACCATGATAATAGATTTGGTCAACTTCCACGCTTCTGACATTTCTTGTTAAATGTTATGATACAACATAGAAGCCAAGCTACAACTGTAGTTATTTTCAAGAAATTTTTTCATGAAAGTGTACCAAATATAGTTGTAGACCTACACCTTTGCATGCGGGATTTACCTGATGATAAACTTGCTGATCACCTTATGCGTTTTGGCTCAAACCTACGTGGGACAAAACTCTTCTGGACAAGGTGTAGAGGAGAGCTATTAGATATGGTCATACAAGTTGGTTGTCCAACTTTGTTCTTCACACTTAGTGCAGTAGATACCAAGTGGCCAAATTTACACAATGCAATGCTCAGCAAACAACCCATTGAACCAACGCAAGCATACCAATGGAGGATCAAAAACATAATTAACAATCCGCATATAATTGCACTATAAATGCATAATAGATTCACAACCTTTCATGAAGAGATCTTGGAGAAGCTCTTACTTGCCAAAGACTATTGGTATAGGTAAGTAACATTTATCATCATTTGAGTTTCATCCTATACTAAGTACTTAATTATGAAAACTAATCCTACCTCTTATGGCATCTCACAGATATGAATGGTAACATAGAGGATCTGCCCATATTCATGGCTTCCTTTGGTTGCAAGGAGCACCTGCCATGGAAAGCATGGATTTCAATAGTCTAGAAGTAGTTCAAAGTGTTGTGCAATACATGAGTAGATATGTTTCTGCATGGAATCCAAAAATAGATAGCCAAAGGGAACAAATGGTGCACCACTCCATCCATGATGACCCTTGCTTGTTGGACACACTAGCAATCCTTGCATGTAACCCCTTTGCAGATTACATAGAGTTAGTGAACCGAGTTCAACGGCACACAAAATGTAGTGAACATACATGCTTGCAGAGAACAGGGTCATCATTGTTGTGCCGTTACAAAGCTCCTTGGGATTTACATGCATCATCTATTTTTTCTACAAATGATACTGGGCACACAACATTCCTACCTGCCAGAAATGATGATAGGGCCAACATCCACAACCCAACAATTTTATCAATTTGGCATGCAAATGTTGATTGCCAACCTATTTTGTCACGCCATGCAGTACTAAAATATATTGCAAAGTATGCAACAAAAGCATAGCACAGATCTAAAAGTTATCACCAACTTTTGAAACGCATCTCTTCAAATATTGACCTAGAAAAGCTAGCTACAACTGCATTTCGCAAGTTTGTAACTTAGACCATTGTTGATCGTGATATCAATGCACAAGAGTCCTGTCACTTGCTATTAAAACTACCACTAAAAATTTGTAGTCGTTCCTTTGTTTCTTTGAATGTCAATAGAAAAACCCTATGTCATGTGCCTTCTACTAAAGATTGTCCACTACCTACCTCAAACTTCATTGAAAGGTATATGGTCTGACCAACAACATTAGAGTCATTGTCGTTGATTGATGTAAGGAGAAACTGGAATTGTTCAAAGTCCCACACAAACTACAAGTGGACAAAAAGAGATATTCCAAACATTGTTCGTGTATCTCCACGGTTTACTACAATTCCTTCAAAAGATAGTGACATGTATGAGTCCTTTTGTTAGAGTGATCTTCTACTATACTTTCCTTTTCGCAACATTAGTCAAGAAATAGGCTCATTTAGGGAAGATATAATCACTCAATGGGAAGGAATGGCTAACAGCTACCATGTATGGCATGTTGATCGCACACCACCAAAATCAAATAGCAACAATGATGATGAACTTGAGTCAGATGGACAAGAAGATATACAAGATGTTGATGCAGAGGAATGGGAACTTCTATCCTCGCTCCACCTAGGAAATGATGTTGACTTTGATGAACTAGACATGCTTGGGTACCAAGAATTTGACACATCCCACAATTGGGCTACCACTACAATTGCCCCATCCTTGATGGAGAATGCTATCACATTCATCGACTCTAACCGTTCAACACAACAATTTGAACAAATTGAGCCAAACTCACTTATTAGAAAGGAAAAGCTTTCTTTAGAGCAACAAAATGCATTAAATATTATTATGGACCATTCTAATCAAAGTGGAAGGCAACTGCCACTTCTAATGATCATACAAGGTACTGCAGGAAATAGCAAAATCATATTTGATTAATAGCATTTGAAATGCACTCTCCAAAAATGTGCCCATCAAAGAAAAGAAATTGCTTTTGCTTGCCCCAACAGGTGTTGCTGCTTTCAACATCAATGCATCAACCATTCATTCAGCACTTCACATACCAATAAAAGAGATGAACCCTCTTCAAGGTCAAGCTTTATCAACTTTCCAAGAAAGCATGTATTTCACTCAATATATTCTAATTGATGAAATGAGCTTCATTGGACCAAGGTTGTTAGAACACATTGACATCAAACTATGTGAAGCATTCCCATACCATAATCAAAGCCCCTTTGGTGGACTCTCTATTGTACTTGTTGGTGACCTAGGCCAATTACCACCAGTACGTGATATTCCAACGTATGCTGGATCGTCATATGGGACAACACTTTGGAAAAGCTTTCAAACAATAGTCACATTGAACACAATTTTCTGACAACAAGGAGATGAGCCTACCCAAATAAGTTTTCGCAACCTCCTTCAGAATGTAAGGAATGCTGAGGCAATACAGGTAGATTGGGAACTGCTCATGTCACGCAATAGTGACAAACTATCTTCTAGCGAACAAGATACATTTTCTTCATCCATACATTTGTTTGCAACAAATGATTTGGTTGAAAAACATAACAAAAAAATGTTAAAAGCATTGGACAAACCAATAGCACGGTGCATTGTTGAGTAGAAAAGGAACATAGTAAATTCAAATTTAGATGATGAACAACTACAAACAAAGGTGTTATTGTGTGTTGGACAACAAGTTATGTTGAATACAAATTTGTGTGTTGCAACTGGACTTGTTAATGGGGCACTTGGGGAAGTAATTGCTATTGTATACAAAAATGAAACCAAGCCACCAAATCTACCTCTATTTGTTGTTGTTAAGTTTCAACGGTATACTGGACCTGCATGGAACATAAATGAAAAGACAATGGTTCTAATTGCTCTAGCAACACGAGGTTACCGCCGACAAATCCTGTTGAAAATGGCTTGGGCTCTTACAATACACAAAGCACAAGGTCTAACTATAAACAAAACAACAATAGACATTGGAAACACTGAACGACAAGGACTCATCTTCACGGCAATGTCAAGAGTAAGAAGTTTGTCAGATCTACGAATATTCCCTGCATTTTCATTTCAAAGATACCAATGCATGGAAAAAAATATGTATGTAATCCTATGGAAACAAGAAGAGAACCATCTCAGAAAAATGTCCATAGAAAATCCGAACAAAACAAACTACTAAATATATATTTCAAAAAATTTTGGTTTTGTTGTCCAATTTTACCTATGAAATACCTTAAATAATTATTCATTGTTAACATGCTTTCAATAACTTATCATTTGTATGTTGTTCGATGAAATAGTTATCATTTTATCCTATGTCAATTTATCCTATGTCCATCCCTTAAATGTTATTAGATAATTAAATATTAAACAAACATCAAACCATTTGATATTTTGTATTTAAAATTTAGAAATTTAATTCTCAAATTCTTGTATTTATATATATTAAAAAAAAATTCTTTTGTTGTCCAACTTTACCTATGAAATATCTTCTATAATTGTTCATTGTTAACATGCTTACAATAACTTCATAATAAATCTAATCAAACCATATGTTCTATTCAAAATTTAGAAATTAAAATCTCAAATTCTTCTATTTAAAATTTGATTTCATATCTTATATCCAACCCTTTAAGTAACAAAAAAAAAATGTTACAACAAAATGAAACAAAATATATTAAGAAATAATAAATCATAATAATGCCACAAAAAATTCTAACTCTAACTATATTTCAATATAATAATAAAACTATGGCATGCCCATTGAACCTATGGGTCCAATTGCTAGTATATATTTATTTAATATGTCATAATTTTAACCCCTCTCTTTTAAATCTTAAATTATAAAACCTCCACTATAGGTGACCAGGGGAATAGTGCAAATTTTAAATCTTAAATTATAAAACCTCAACTAAAATAGGTGACCAGGGGAATAGTGTAAAGTAGTATTTTTAATTAAATTTACTTCAAAACTCTAAAAGCTTTTAAAAAAACGCAGTGCCGTGTAAACCTTGCCATTCAAACTAATATGAAAAAATCATTCTCCTCAATGAGATGCCCAATGCCAGGAGGTCCGGTAAAAATAAACAACTTTTCGATAGCGTGGATTTGCTCTGCAGTCACCCGAATGACAAAAAGCAGAGCGGGAAAAATAAAACGACGAAGAGGAAAGAAAACGGCAAAAAAACTGACGAATGAAAAAAGGTCAGAAGAGCGGCAAGGAAACCGGCGACGGGAAAACGGCGAAACAAATGAACGGCGGCGATGATTTTCATCGTCTTGCACTCCATCTCCACGAAGCTCAGCGGTTGATTTTACACGCCAGGCGGATTCACTTCATAGAGGGAACGCCTTCGGCGTAATAAGAAAACCCCGAGAAGGATAAAAAAGAGAGAAAAAAGAAGAGTCGGAAACGTAGGCTCCGATGTCATATAAAAGTTCAAAAAGGTCAAAAATTTGAAAAGGTAACGCGTGGATAAAAGCAAACATAGGCGCTGACGTAATAAAAAGGGATTTTGCACATGTTGAAAGGTGAAAACGTAAATAGGTGTTGGGTAAAGAGGCGCCTGTATAAGTCAATGAAAGTCATAAGTAAAGGGTGACGTATAGGGCAAGGAAAGCCCTTACTAAACCAAATAAATTAAAAAAGGTTTGAAAGGACTGAACAAATTTAAGACCTTGATTAAGAGATTAGCTTTTGGAAATATTTCGGGGAGAGTGGGAGTACTTAAAAATTGAGAAGGATATAAGTGTATGTGAAATGGATATATGCATGTTATGAAATTGTAAAGTTTATTATAAATAATTATATATAGTTTTTTGTGTTGAGGTATCTAACATGATGATAGATCATATTTATTTATATATAGAGTGCTATCCATAGATCATATTTATAAATAATTATACATAAAGTGCTATCCACATCTATGAAAAAAAAAATTAAAAAACACCAACTTTTACCAAAAACTTCACAATTTCATATTCATGATTATTTGTGCTGTCCAAACGTTGAATCGCACTTTTGGCTGAATAAACCTTTGGTAGAAATGAATGGTTAAAGGGACTAATCACCCAAGGTTAAACGAAATAACGAGAGAACCTTCGTTATAGATATTATCACTTCCCCACCCTATAATACTAAAAAACCAAGAAATCACAAGTATCATTTATTACTTTTTTACTTTTAAAATTTGTAAAAGAAAAGGAGGGCGGCGGCGATTATGGGCACCCCAGCAGAGGACGAAAGCAGAATGTTGAATGCAATTGGTAGTTATTTGCTTGGGGATGATTACAACTCTCCTAATATCACCAACGCCCCTCCAATTGCTGCTGCGGAGGAACAACAATCTTCTGGAAATATTGGGCCGAGCCTGCCGTCAGAGTGAACTGAAAAGGAAAATAAAGAGGGAGAGAAACATTACAGGGGAGTGAGGTTCGTTAAGGCTCGCCGTAAATATGCTGCAGAGATTCGAAACCCAAAGAAGGGTTCCAGAATTTGGCTTGGCAGCTATGATACAGCCGAAGAAGCCGCAGCGGCATATGACCGTAAGGCATTCGAAATGCGCGGTTCGAGGGCTATCCTCAACTTTCCTCTCAACTTTGAGTCCGGACAGTATGTGAATCCCTTTTCTCAATCCTCCTCTTCACACACTCCATCTAACATATCAAAGAAAAGGAAGAGAAAAGGGAACGATGAAGGGCAAACATCCCAAGAATTAGCTTCAGAATAATCCATAGTTCTATCATATACTGCTGCTCAGTGCAGAGATTAAAGCTATTTTCTATTGCCTCACTAGTATAGCACATAATTATTATGCCGTTTTGTTTCTCTCCCCAACATGCTTATAATAGGCACTATTATAGAGGCCATCATTTCGCCGAGAGGTGCTTGTAATTATAAACGATAAAAATATGAAAAATTATATTTCAAGAAAGAAAAACTAAATAAAAATTAAAAAAATCTAGTACGTGGAGTGGAAACTCTTTTCTCTTGGCGGTTACTTTCTATTCATGGGTGTTAGTTTTGACGTTTTATTCATAGGTGTTAGTTCTGACGTTTCATTTATTTCTGACATTTCAACGATAACAATAAGGGAGTGGTGCAACAGGGCGGCACCATGGTTGCAAGAGAGAACGCTGCTGCCACGCTTTTCAGTCTCTTTATGGTGGACGATTACAAGATTACCATTGGCGCCAAGGCTGCGGCCATTCTTGCGCTGGAAGCTGAGAGTCCAATATGGCAGAGGGTTAGGAAAACTAGCATAGAGTGCAAAGCCACCGGCTTCCATTTCCAGACTGTAAGGCCCCTTTGAGCCGTCTTTCTCATAAAGATTTTTATTTGTGAAAATAAAGATTTTGATATTTGTTAATAGGTTATACTCATAATTTATTACTGATTTTATCCTCTTGATCATTAAAGTAATATATAATTGATCTCCACTGACAGAAAAAGAATTGAAGGATTCTGAACCTGCAAGAGAGAAAAAGAAAACATTAGATTTCATCTGCAAAATGAAGTAAATATTAATATTTCAATTGAAATTTGAATCACAGTTGGGTATTGTTGAGATTAAAACCTGTTATAGTGATAATCAATAAACTATCAATATTAATTTTACGGCTTAATAAGATTGTTATAGTTGATATTGTCATGTGTCAAGCTTGTCATTTTGTGACAGAGAAAGACAATAAGCATGCTATATATATATATATATGTCATCTGTTGAGACTGACCGTCTGCATGCTTATTGTCTTTCTATATATATATAGAAAGACAATAAGCATGCAGACGGTATATAGAAAGACAATAAGCATGCAGACGGTCAGTCTCAACAGATGACATAACTATATATATATATATTCGGAATAGTCATTTAAGAGATATTGCTTTCTTTTTTTGTAACGATTTTCAATGTATAATTGTGCGCTCTCAATATAGGAAGGAGCTAATACGAACTAGCAGTGATAAGATTCTGTGTTTGAGCTCTGTAACGTTGCAGCACATACATCAGGTAATATATAATTACTTATCTTGTATTAAACTTAGTGAAAATATGTATACTATATGGTGTTGGGAATTGTATCAAGTCTGACTCAGTTGGATTCATGAATGATTCTCTGAATTTTCCTTACAATAGGAAACATCGCCCTAAAATACGCTCACAATATATATCCATGATTTCCTACTCAAGCATAACTGAATACTTTTACTATATAAATGTTATATGAGTCTTAATGTCTTTCTATCGCTGGTTTATTCCTGTTCGGCCATTATGGTCATATAGCATTAAGTTAAGGCACTATTATCACTGTCTCTTTTATTTTAGAAAGTGTTGTAATTTCTTTTTACAGTTACCCTATCTTTTCGATCTAAGGAGTCTGTCTGAACCATTACTCAAGTAAGTTGTTATTAGATTTCTGGCATAACATCCTCATTTTGGTTCATGGTCTTTCTTTATGCTCATCTTGTGATCATGGCATTTCATGCGATGAGATCATTTTGAGGTATATTATCATACTTTATCAGAATGAGGAAAGGTGCGAACATCTTAGATCGTGAAGGGTTTTAGAATGCATTAAGTCACGAATGTTTATTATGTGCGAATAGCACTATAAATTTAGTAGAGGTAACGCCTCAATGAGATGTTTAGTCGATGTCTTGAGGCTAATAACATCCTTAGAAGAAATTTCTTAAGAGAGCTGACGTACCATGCATGATAGCTGCCAGGTTAAATAATAATAAATTTGAATTTACAATGTCTAATGTCGTTCTCTTTTGTCTCCATAGAAACTTATGGAATCATTGTTCCTGACTATGGAAAGATTGAGTGATTGAAATACTTTGAAGACAAAATTTGTACAGGTAAACAGAGATGTGGATAAGTAATGGACGATCTATTCAAAATCTGTTTATTTTGAAGAAAGGAGGAGTTATTAAAAAACTGCAGTTTTGTACAGATTATATCAGTTGAGCTCAGGCGACAAGGAGTGGAACAGGGATAATAGCTTCCTAGAAAGTTGTGTTGTACAGATTCTCATACAATGTAATTGTCTTCCAAACATCTGGTTGAAATAAACTTCTTTGAATATAAGGAAACTATTCAGATTTTATTTGATATTTAAATTGTCTCTCTTTTGTTATTTTTGAACAGTTTCATAGAGAATAAGTTTTCTTTTCACATTTAAATTTTTAGAGATCTGAAATTTGATCAGAGTAGTAAATTATTTAATTAATTGTTCACAATTGGGTTAATTTATTTTTTATTTTCTTTTCATGCACAACAATTGCATGTTCTAATAATTGATAACAAATTTAAATATTCTACTATGCCAATAACTCTATTTTCATAATATTACCAGATAAGGTATAGGTACAACCTTACAAGATGCTCTTGCCTATGTGAAAGGATTCGTAATTTGGAACTTGGACTTCCCAATTCAATTTGGTTGTCTAATAAAAGATGCAATAAACTCAACATTTAACATCTCCACAAACATATATTTCTTTACACTAAACCACTCAATAAAAGAGGACAATGGTTGTAGGTGGAAGATTATCACATAGTTATCTCACAAGTTCAGCTAGGCTACACACACCTTTGGCATTGAGCCAAGATCTTGTTTTAAAGCACTTGTATTTTGGTAGTTTAAGAATACTGTCTTTTGTCTTGATTTACCAAAAGGATCATGTAAGGAATAAATATTTTCAAGAATCCTTGAATGGTCACTCAGAAATATATCTCAACAAGTTATGTCATAATCAAACAAACCTTTAGATGTTTTTACAAAAATATATTCACTCCCATCATCTATTTAATTTCTATCAAATCTACTTAATCTACCAATTAACCCACTAGCAAGATATTTGAATTAACTCTTATTATATCCTTCTATTTTAGTAATAAACTAACAACAAGGAGTGAGGTTGTGTGAAAGTTGCACCAATAAGACAATCACAACCATTTCCTTCACAAACATTAGTACCGACAAAAAAAATAGAAAAGCTCCATTAAATTACATCAGAATAAAACAATCCAATTTCAGAAAAAGTGGGTAAATATGCCTTATAAAAGACTCACAAATAGTGTATACAAGTATTTAACTAGTGACAAGTAAAACTAATCATTTCTTTCACAATCAATCTATCTATGAAGAGATAAACTTGTTTATGACAATTATTACAAGAGTTGTCCAGTACTATCACAACAGAGTTCTACTTACAAGAGTCTCACAATATTATGACACAAGAAGTCTTTAACAATAGTTTAATAAGGAATAATATAAAACACAATCAATTTTCTACAAATCTAAAGATTTAATCAATAAACAAAACTCAATAAAAAAGTCAAGATACATATATAGTGTGTTTTTCTAATGTCTAGACTCTAATTAGTACACAGTGACATTCCACATTTAAACCACTACAGATAGACTCAATACATTCATTACATCTATTCCATAAATACTTTGTTTTTACAAGGTTCATCAATAGTAGAATAACAATAAATCAAATATAACTTTATATTAAATATAATATATCTAAAGTACGCGAAAGATATCCTTCTAGAGGCGCCTAGGATTAGTGATATATTATATTTATATTTAATAGGCGCCTCATAAGGATATCTCTCGGCATACTTTAGATATATTATATTTAATATAAATATGCTAGTGAATATTCCATATATAATTAGCCAATAGACTTTTAAATGTGAGCATTATAGGGGTGCAAGCATGGCTTAAATTTGACAGTCGACCTTGCCTGTCAAGCAATTTTTTTATAACAGTTATCTATTCAATGTTGCCTGTAAAATATTATGACATACCTTAGTATAAGTAGATTATATAAAAACCAAATATATATATTAGCATAATCCTATATAAATTTTGACAGTTTGTCCAAAATCTTTCCTTTCATATGATACAGTCTTTTTAAAATTTTGATTGTATTTTACAGTAAAAATGGCTAAATACAGCTATACAACTGTCAAATTCAAGACCTGGGTGCAAGTGCTAGTTGTTATAAAATTTGGAGCTTCATTTATAATAGGAGATTAAAGGTGGGGGACAAAAAATACAACGTGCATCCGTTACTTCGCTTTCTATCGCTTTACGTTTAGTTATACTTTCATTTTTAATTCAGGAATTCAAAAGATCATACTAACAATAAAAAATCTTAATTTGTTATAACAAACGTATACGTTATGCCTTGCGCGGCACTCGCAAACGTCATCATTAATACATCATCGTTAACTTCTTCAAACACTTCTTTTTATATTTTGAACCTGCAAACGACACTTCATGTTCTAATAAATGTTAAAATCATTTATTAACCATTACAATATTTTGTGTCAACTTAATATTTTAATAATGATCCAATTTATTTATTTTTCCCAAAAAAACTTTAATCTCATTTTGAATGCTCGCCAAGCCCTTATTAATAAAATTATTATCAAGAATCAAAAGATAATGCAAACATCTATTTTTTTGCCAAAATGATGGGCATAAAATTGGTAGCTTGTTTGACAAGCATTTAATTAAAAAACATTTATTTTTCCGAATATTCTCCTCCATCTTTGCTTATTCTGCTTCTTTTATTTGACAAGCTTAATAGAGCGGGTGAAGTGGGTGATTGAGAATGCGAATCCACGTAACATCCCGACTCAACGTTGAGGGGAAAATTAAGAATAGCTCTGTTACCGCGCATCTTGAACGCCGCTCGGTCATATGCCGCGGCCGCTGCTTCCGCCGTAGTGAAAGTGCCAAGCCAAAATCTTGACCCCTTCTTCTCAGGGTTTCGTATCTCTGCAGCAAATTTTCCTCGAGCTTTAATTTGTCTCACTCCTCTGTAATGTTTTGCTCCCTCTTTATACAGCGTGACTGCCTCTGCCTCTTTTTCATTTCTCAGTGCCATAGTCGAACTAACTGATTTCCACCTGCTATTCACAGCTTCCTCCAATGTCTTATTACTGTCATTTGACAGATGTTTGTGGCCGCAAACAGTAGAATGTGAGGCGGCAAGAGTGGGGGAAGAATGGGAGAAACGTTGTTGTTGTAGTGGAATTGCAGAGTATTGTTGCTCCTCAGCTAAAATGGCAGTGGTTGGAGGTGAAAAGGAGTAATCCTCCTCCTCCTCAAGCAGAAACTGGGAAATTCTTTCCAACATGTTGCTCGTCTCCGCTGCTTCGTCAGCTGGATTACACATATCGCCTCTGCTATTTTTGCTAGGCGTCGTCCTCGTTATTGGAAATTTTGATGATTGTTGAAGGCTGCGGAGTTTTAAAGCGAGGAAGCGATAATGACTGCGTTGTCATTAATCGGGGGCAATTTCGTTGTAGTAACACTTTTCTGTTTTTAAATTTAAGTCTATACAAGTTTTACCGGTCATTTGTAGGAGTCACCTACTACAGTCTACGACGGCGTATTCAAGGAAAAAGGCGTTAGCGATGAGGTAGAGGATATGTGTGTGACATCTGACATGGGCACATGCGTAAGCGGCAAGTATACTAAATTTTAAAAGATTAAGATGCTTCTTGAAATATGCAGTTTTGTAAGTGTGCGTTAAGAATCTTCAAAAGTAAATGTTGCGAATTAAAGAAATGCATATTTGTGGTAAGACAGTAAGACTGCTCTATTCATTTTTTCCATATAAAAATTATACAGTTTTATGCAATTTTAAAATAAAAATAATAACAAATTCAGTTTTAATTACATTTTTTCTTGATTCAAATTCAGTTTTAATTACTTTTTTCTTGATTCACTCTAACTTGCCAATTACGTTAGTTTAACAATTTCTTTTTGACTTTACTTTATCTCTAATATAAATTAAAAAAATATATAGAAGAGATGTTTTTTTATTGTAATATTTTACTCGATAAGTTACATAAAAGTTAATTTTTTTATTGAATTTTATTAAAATAAAATATTTATTTTACAAATTAAGAAATTTTTTTAAAATAAAATATTTATTTTTACAAATTAAGAAAAAACAATTAAATAATAATTTTCATGTAAATATATTAATTGTTATTATTGTGGGTAATTATTTACCATAATTTATTTTAAAATGACTATTTTGAAATTATAATTTAATGTTAATAACTAATATACCTATCTTTAAAAAATCTTTGTAAAAGACGTGGAGTCATTAAAAATAGATATACTAGTTTTTTTTATAGATAAGATAGAGTATTGTATTGATTTAACAAAGGAAATTACATATCATGCCCATGATTGTGGGGCAGAGAGAGACAACCATTGTTTACAGAATTTCAAAAATGACTACACAGGGTCGAAATAGCACCCAAAACTAACTAAGCCCGCAATATTAAAAACTAACATTCTTAATAGACACTATGGCCGAAACCATTCAGAATAGACCCACCAACTTAGAGACCCAAACCCCTACCCACCAAAAAAGCACAGACCCAAAACATTTACTAGATAATATTCTGAACGAAGACTCTAAATTCATCTTCCTAGGCCGAATTCTGAACTGCCACCATCCGAAATTTCTTCCTCAGAAATTCCACCCTTGCGCTTGCCAGTTGACGATGCTCAATCAGCTCCAAAACTTTGATATCCAGAAGAAAAGGATAGAATTTAACAAGTGCGCCTGGGTCCATTAGAAGCTCCAAGTCATGCGGATGGGGGATACCAATTCCCAGGGACACCACATCCAAAGTCTCCTCCAGCCCAACCAACAAAGCCTTCGTAAATAGTCATTGCATTATTACCTTCGCCTCCACCTTTGGGACATTTATGTCCAGCAGCCCCACCAAAACCTGCAAGGAGATATTGGAGTCCAACCTGTAGCCTTCAGTTCCCGCCATGAAGCCCTTCCTTGAGATGCACTTCGCCGCTGCAAGTGTGAGATAATTGGGGTGTTGAATTATCCTGCTCAAACGACGTGAAGTCATTGGGCCTAAAAAGGCCACTTGACGCTTGGAGCTAAGGAGATGGACATGTGTGTCCATGCCACCAGTATCCAATTCCTTCACCAAAACTTGTAGAATGAACCTCACCATAACAAATTTAGGAGAGATTGCCAAAATAAATTCAAGCTGGGAGAAGCAAAGGAATGTCAAAATGCCAGCTCAATGGCCATAATTAACCGCCCTCACCACCAGTTATGAATGTTATGTGGAACGTGCCCGTCAGCGCTTTATGTCCTAAAAGCTTTGCCACAATCATGAAAACTACTGCCAACGATCCAAACAAGTTGAGGCCACCTCCTTCACATTCACCCACATCGTCCAATGTCGCGTCAGCCACTCCACACATGTAATTATGGAGTGGCGCCCACCCAACCGCCCATGATAGATATACTAGTTTTAATACATTTGTAATTTGTAATTTAATTAATTTAATAATTTAATATTTTCAAATTTATTTATTTATTATTTTAAATTTGTAATTGTATTAATTTTATAAGTTTATTTATTTTATTAGTTTTATAATTTTATAAATTTAATTAAATTTTTTACTAATTGAATTTATTACCTAATATACGTAGTTCAATGAATAAAAATATAATAAGTGATATACTTTATAAATAAATTAGTGAGTAATATTTTTAAGCAACTAAAAACTAAACAACAACATAACTAGATCTTTGAACACCCTTGACCTGAGTGCGGGTCAGTGAGACATGCTTAGGAAGACCCTGCTTCCTTCTTTGGACCACAGTCCAGCAAACATCATTGTCTCCATCTACAGAAAAAGGAGATGAAGGGGATGAGGCTTTCCCCAAAACCACAGAAGGGGGTGGAATTTGAGGAGAAGAGGAAGACTTCACAATAGCATCAGTTCCATCAATAGATGATGCACCAATAGCAGTAGTTCCAGTCATAAATAGCTCCCTAATGACAAGGGATAACTTAGCAACAGCCCCAACAATAGAAACACTCCTTGTTACAGGTGGTGCACAAGTAGTAGCAGCAACAACATCTGAAATAGATGGCACAACAGCAGCAATAGTAGACAGCACCTTAGTAGCAGCAACAACAACCTCTAAAACAAACAACACAGTAGCAGCAGTAACAGGTAGCACCCCAAAAGCAGAAGAAACCTGTAAACTAGCAACCAATAGCTCCAGGCCAGGAAGAGGAGTAGGGGAATGCACCTTGGACTAGGGTGTCACAGCTGAAGGAGAGGAAGGAGTGGAAGCCACAGGAGGAATAGTGAAGTACGTGGGCTGAACATCACGCCACCAAGAAGCCAAACGAGATTTGGGTTTGGAGCGTAAACACTGCTGGGCCAAATGACCAATGCCAAAGCAACATCGACAGCGAAAGGGGATACCCTCGTAGTCCAAACTCTAGCACCAAGAATGGTCAACAATGTTGAAGATAATCTCAGCAGGGAGTGCCTTAGATAAATCTAGATCCACAAGAATATGAGTATAAGTTGTATGCTTAAATTGTAAGGTAGTAAGATCAGCCATAATAAACCACCCCAAAGCATTCTCCAATCATAGAATAGCAAGACTTGCTCCAAAACTGTAGAGGGAGGTTAGGAAGCCTAACCCAAATGGGCAAAAGATTCAAAGAATCAGTTGCAGGGTTGAAAAGTGGAAACCAGGGACAAAGCACTAGGGGATGCTGATCCCATAGCCAAATAGAACCCTCAAACACAACATTACAGTCCTCAATATCATCAAATGTAACAATGAAGAAACCTCTAGCACATGGGTAGATTTCAATCTTACCATTAGTAATTGGTCCCCAAGAATCTAAGATCCATTTATTTAATGTCAAATAAATAAAAAGAGAATCTTTATTAAAAAGAGAAAAATATCAAAAACTAAATTAAATCAAAGTAGTAAAAATGCATGGCGGATGGAGTGGAAGGTAGATCCTTTATGGTGTAAGTTACATTGAGGAGGCGCACCCTATTTTAGTTTCTTGAAGAGAAGGTGGCTGAATGTGAAAATTTATAAATACATACTCCTGAATAAGAATGCATATCAAACCACTCAGGTAACCATATCAAATTGCAAGATTTGAGTTTAGCTGAAGAGGAGTGTGAACAAAAAATAAAAGAATCACCTATTTTTTCATCAGTTCTTTGTTAGCTGGTATGTTCTTTGATGTATTTGTTTTAAATATGGTAGTTCTATTTTGTTTCCCAATTCATTTTCTACCTATATTGCAAGACTACATTTCTCTTAGGCATTTTGTGGAACAATTCATATGCGATTTTTTTAAAAGTATTTGAAAGGCTTTATACCTGCTAATTTTGTTTGCTTGAAAGTTTCTAAAGTTAATGAATCCATTTTCTGAAGATCCCGCAATCATCATATTCTTTGAGATACATCATATCAATAGATCATGTGCCGTGTCTATGTCTTCACAGCAAATTGTGTGCCTTGATTTGTTTCCATTTTTTGAATGCATGTCGATTTATATTTAGAAGCAAAATGACCTCTATGTATTCTCATTGGCAAATGGCTGCCATTTCCCCACAATAAGAATTGGGTGAACTCCTACAATCTCTATGTACAAAGATGGAGTAGTTGGGCGTTAGGGCCTCTGCTATCCAGCTTGATGTCAGTCACCCCTTTGCCATTGTTAATGTTGTTGTTGAAATTGCTTGGCAATGCTTTGGATGAAGTAGCACCTTACCCAAATCTGCAGGCACCATATTTTTCTTTCATATGTTTGTAGAGTTTACCAACATGTTGAGCATAGTAAAAGGATAACAATTAGCATTAGATCATGAATTAATTCAAATTCATACCATGAATGAGTCCAGTCAAATGATGTCAATCCTCATTGGGATAATTTTTGCGAATGACTTCTATTGTGTGGAGGAGATGCTCAATTTAGGGCTCGTCAAGGTCAGGATCAAACTCATCTACATACTCATTCAACAACCCACAACATTCCCAAATGCTCATCTTAGCTTTGTCAAGCTTCCCATATTCTTCATGCTTGTGTAACACCTACAAAAGTAAAACAAGCAACCAAACGTTATACAACAAACAAGCTGACTACCTAACAATATTGTCATCATAGCCATTTTAATAAAGAGGATATGGTGCAATGCAACTAGTACAACTCGTTAGGCAAAAATATTATATGAAATCACAAAGACTGTGAATAAATAGAGAAAAAGAATAAAAATAAATAAAAATGAAATTAGAAACTCAATTAGAAAAAACGTGAAACACAGGATTTAAAATGGAAAGAGAAAAATAAAAAAATATATATTTAAAATATTAAGTTGGCAAACTTCCCTCGTGTAAGAATGAGATGTCGAAAATTGATTGTTAGATAGAAATTCATGGCCAACTGGACCTTCTATTTTGATGTGGATGAATATATGCATATTTCTCGGGGGAAGAGTATCAACTTGGTGGTTAATTAGTTTGAGAATTATACACTGTTCACAATCGAATAAGAGTATCCCATGTCCAATAAGCTCTGTCTAGAGAGCAATGACTCAAGGCCATTATACAGGTAAAATACGGGAACATTAATAAGTTTAATGCTCCACGCTATATTTTTTTGGAACTATTTTCTTGGGTGAATTTCTTCATACATGGAATTGAATTCTCTCCAATTTCTCCATTTTTCTCCATACATTAGCTGTCTACAGAGATGGAGTAGTTGGGCGTCAAGGCCTCTACTGTCCAGCTTGATGTCAGCCACCTCTTTGCCACTATTGAAATTGCTTGGTAATGCTTTGGATGAAGTAGCACCTTACCCAGATCTGCAGGCACCATATTTTTCTTTCATATATTTTTAGAGTTTACCAACATGACGATCATAGTGGAAGGATAAAAATTAGCATTAGATCATGAATTGATTCAAATTCATACCATGAATGAGTCCAGTCAAATGAAGCCAATCCTTACTGGGATAATCTTTGCGAATGGCTTCTGTTGTTTGGAGGAGATACTCAATTTGGGGCTTATCAAGGTCAGGATTAGACTCATCTACATACTCATTCAGTAGGTCACAACATTCCCAAATGCTCATCGCAGCTTTGTCAAGCTTACCATATTCTTCACGCTTGTGTAACACTTGCAAAAGTAAAACAAGCAACCAAACATTATACAACAAACAAGCTGACTACCTAACAATATTGTCATCATAACCATTTTAATAAAGAGGATATGGTGCAATGCAACCAAGGCTTAAATTTGACAGTCCACCTTGCCTCTAGGAATTTTTTTCCTACAGTTTATTCTTCAGTATTGCCTGTTATGTGACAATTAATTTTTCTAAATGCAAGTCAAAATTTTATACAAAGATGGAGCTTTCTCACTTCAAAACCCAAATCTGTGAATGCCTTACCAAGTGAATATAAAGTGCAGCAAAAGTTTAGAAAACTTTGTTGAAAAAGCCTAAGATAAATTATATATTTTATAAAAAAAACAAATGTAAGGGAATTTTTTTTAAATAATAGAAGTTTCTATTAAAAAAATTTAAAATAAAATAAAAAAACTACAAATTTAGAATGAATATATTCTATAAAAAACAAATCTATTTCTTAAATAATAGAAGTTTCTATTAAAAAATTTAAAAATAAAAGCAAAAAACTAGAAATTTAGAGTGAATATATTCTATAAAAAACAAATCTATTTCTTAAATAATAGAAGTTGATATTAAACAATTTAAAAATAAAAGAAAAAAACTAGAAATTTAATTCTATAAAAAATAAATCTATTTGGAAAATTTAAAAATAAATGGAAAAAATTTAAACATTTGGGATATATTCTATATTTAAAATGAATATATAATTATATTCATAAAAAATAAATCTAAAAAGTTGGGATATATTCTATTAAAAACAAATCTAAAATATATATATATATATTTACATATTAATTGTTTTTTTACAGTTTTTAAAATAAATTACTTGTATATAAATACAGTCAAATATTTATTTTTATTGTATTTTACAGTTAAAATATTTAAATACAGCTATACAACTGTCAAATTTAAGCTCTGAATGCAACTAGCACAACTCATTATGCAAAAATATTATATGAAATCAAAAAAACTTTAAATAAATAGAAAAAAAAATTAATAAAACAAAAATGAAATTGGAAACTCAATTAGAAAAAATGGGGAACGTAGGATTCAAAATGGAAAGATAAAAAATAAAAAGATATTTAAAATATAAAGTTGGCAAACTTCCCTCTTGTAAGAATGAGATGTCGAAAATTGATTGTTAGATATAAATTCATGGCCAATTGGACCTTCTATTTTGATGTGGATGAATATATGCACGTTCTTTGGGGAAGAGTATCAACTTGGTGGTTAAGTAGTTTGAGAATTATACATAGTTCACCATCAAATAAGAGTATCCCATGTCTAATAAGCTCTGTTTGGAGAGCAATGACTCAAGGCCATTGTACAGGTAAAATAATGGTACATTAATAAATTTAATGTTGCATGCTATATTCATTTGGAACTATTTTCTTGGGTGAATTTCTCCATACATGAAATTGAATTTTCTCCATTTTCTCCATACATTAGCTATGTACAGAGATGGAGTAGTTGGGCATCAAGGGTGCCGCCGTCCAGCTTGATGTCAGCCACCCCTTTGCCATTGTTAATGTTGTCATTGAAATTGCTTGGTAATGCTTTGGATGAAGTAGCACCTTACCTAGATCTACAGGCATCGTATTTTTCTTTCATATATTTTTAGAGTTTACCAACATGACGAGCATAGTGGAAGGATAACAATTAGCATTAGATCATGAATTGATTCAAATTCATACCATGAATGAGTCTAGTCAAATGAAGCCAATCCTTATTGGGATAATCTTTGTGAATGACTTCTGATGTTTGGAGGAGATGCTCAATTTGGGGCGTGTCAAGGTCTGGATCGGACTCATCTACATACTCATTCAATAGCTCACAACATTCCCAAATTCTCATCACAACTTTGTCAAGTTTACCATATTCTTCACGCTTGCGTAACACTTGCAAAAGTAAAACAAGCAACCAAACGTCATACGAAAAACGCGCTGACAACCCAACATTATTGACATCATAACCATTTTAATAAAGAGGATATGGTGCAATGCAACTACCACAACTCATTATGAAAAAATATTATATGAAATCACAAAAACTATGAATATATACCCAAAGAGAAAAATAAAAAATATATTTAAAATAGAAAGTTGGCAAACTTCTCTCGTGTAAGAATGAGATTCATTGATTGTTAGATATAAATTCATAGCAAAGTGGACCTTCTATTTTTATGTGGGTGAATATATGCATATTCCTCAGGGGACGAGTATCAGTTCAGTGGTTAAGCAGTTTAAGAATTATATGTGTTCACAATTGAATAAGAGTATCCCATTTTCAGTAAGCTCTATCTGAAGAGAAATGATTCAAGGCAATTGCACATGTAAAATATAGGCACATTAATAACTTTAATGCTCCATGCTAGATATTCATTTGGAACTATTTTCTTGGGTGAATTGCTCCATACATGGAATTGAATTTTCTCCAATTTATCCAATTTCTCCATTTTCTCCATACATGGAATTAAACAATTCCTAAATGAGGTAATGCTTAGATTCCTAAAGCACTTCATTTCTTCTTGCATTTATTTGAGAAATATTAGTGGTTTCAACCTTATGAACATGTTGATCTTCTGTCAAGAATCAATCATAAGAAGTTGGTGTCCTTTATTGGTTATTGTAATGAATCTAGAGACCTCGTGCTTGTGTACGAGTATATGTCTGGAGGGTCCTTGAGTGATAACCTTTAAGGTAAACTATGGACTTCAAATATTTCTTTCACTCGAATAAAAGACAATACAAGTGAAACATGATCAAACATGTACTACTTTCTATTCGCAGATCCACAAGCACTGAAAATACCCAGAACTCAATTGGAAAATGAGGCTTAAAATAGCTTTGAATGGGCACAAGGTTATTTTTCAATGCAATTTCTGATTTCATTATCAACTCAATAAATCCTTGATTTAATTTATAAGAAATAGTAGAAAAAAGGTTGGGTAATAGTTACAATATGAAATCCATCATTCATTTGGCTAATCTAGCATGGAGATGCATTGCAAGTGAGCCACTAGGTAGATGTATCATTAGTGAGGTTGTGGTAGAGATCAAAGAAGCTCTCACATTTGAGGAAGAGTATTATCAAGTTCCAGATGAAGTCTCACTCACGTTCAGTGGCACTTCCCCCACTTCCATATAATTGCATTTGAAAGGGATAGTCTAGATTGTCCTTAGAGAGTGTCATGTTGAAAATTGCTATAGTAAATTTCTCAAGCTTTTTTCATCTTAAAAGAGGGTGTAGTAACCAACCTCCATATATTTAATGTAAACATATAACGTAATAGATGTCTATTTATTTGGAATTTATTTGAAATGCAAAGACCAAAATTTCATATAACCAATTTTATTTAAGTTGAGCTTTTTTAATGGAAGCAGAATGGATGGAGAATTAAAAATATATAATGAAATATATGTTATCTAGTTTATTATTTTTTATCTCCTTCAATTTTGAATTAATATCATTAGGAGATTAAATGTAAATGACCTCCATATATATAGATATAAATGTATTTATGACTTTTGTGATTTTATTGTAACTATAACCCTAACCCTAGTGTTCACCCTAATTCTAACCCCAACCCTAACCTTGATTCTAATTATAGTTTTAACTCTAATTCTAACCTAAAACCTAACCCTAAGGTCCTAATTCTAACACTAATTCTAACTATAAACCTAACCCTAATTCTAACCATAATTGTAACCCTAACCCTAAATCCAATTATAATTTTAATATTGATTTTATCCCTAACCCTAATTCTTAGCCCAATACTAATTATATTACTAATTCAAACCCAAATTATAAGTATAACCCTAACCCTAACCTTAATTTTGATAGTAATGATAACCCCAACTCTAATTCTAACCCTAACCATAATTCTAACCCTACTGATAACCCCAATTCTATCCCTAACCCTAATTCTAACCCTAACGATAACCCCAATTATATCCCTAACACTAATTTTAACCCTAACTGTAATTCTAATCCTAACCCTCACTCTATTGCTAACCTTAATTCTAGCATTAACTCTAAGCCTGATTCTAACTCTAACCCATGTCCTAAAATTAATTCCTCATGTCAATAGTAGTGTTCCATTGTCCCACATTAGTATTTAAAAGTTAGATTGCATCACATGGAATTGACCTTGAATTTCAAATTTTCAAAATTATAATTTTATTGACTCTTACCCATTTCTTTCCCACCATGAGTTGACTTGGTACACATTTTGTATGATTTATATTTTAGGGTCTTAGATATGTCATTTCTGATGGCATAATCATTTTTTAGATCTTTTGATGGATTTTATAGTCTTACTTATGATTATTCCATTATTATATCTTTTCTTTTAGAGTTATGTTCTTTGTTGAGATCTATCCTTTACCCATCCTAGCCACCCTTGCCAATCCCATTAGGCTTTCATTTTCATATCTAATATACCACTAATTCTAACCCTAACCCTAATTCTAACATTGGATTTAGTGTTAGGGTTAGGTTTAGAATTATGGCTAGGGCTAGAATTGGGTCATTTCAAATGATTTCACTGGTGCACTATTAATTCCCAAATTTATATTCATAGATAAAACCATTCATTATTATTTCTATACAAAGGAAAAATGACTATTGAGCATTTCCTTGTCAACGGTCATGTTCTAACCTGACTTGGTTTTCAACAATAACCTCAGCTTAATGGATCTAGTTGAAAATTGACGATTTGTCAAGTCGAAACCAAACTTAGACCAATTGGTCAAACATAACTTATCATACTCGATGAAGGTTCACTTAAACTGTAAAAGCACAAGACTTAGATGGCAAACAATATTTTCTTATCCATACATCTATTCTCTTCTCTCTGATGATGCTCTCCCTCTCTTTCTTGAAGGGTGGAAAACATGTTTCTTGATTACAACCTACAATCACCAAACTAGGATTAGTGCATCGTCAGTCAATCCATAAACCTTATGAATAAATAATCATGACATCTTATAATCACATGTCTAAATTCTGATCATGTAAACATAAACTCATGATATCATTGATTTATCCTGACATTTTTACATAACGTCAAATCATAAATTCATGTATAATTAACTACTAATTACGTCCAATAAAAAGTAAATCATAGTCAAAATTCAGGGTGTGACATATCTCCCCCCATAAGATTCATTGTCCTTGATGATCCAGTGTATCATAAAATAATAATATAAAGTTTTTGTTCAACATTAAAAATCTTAAAACAAATGAGGAAAACTATGATAAAAATCATGGTAATCTTCTGATGTGGCACTATCCTCTACATACTGGTCCCAATGGACCTTGCACTGATTAACCTCTCTATTATACAAGCAGAGCTTGCAAACTTCGAGCTCCTTGAGAGGCTCGATCATGACCACTCTTGGATCCTATACCTGTAAAGCATTCCAATCAAGAATACGACTATCACCTATTATATACTTTTTAAAATATGAAATATGAACAACATAATGCATCCTGGTAAGAGCTAGTGGTAGAGCAATTATGTAGGCATCCAAATTGATCACTTCGAGAACTTCAAAGGGACCTACATATCAAGGAGCTAGTTTGGAAGACTTCCCAAACTTTATGTAACTCTTCTGAGGTTTGACCCTCAATAGAACCTTTTCTCCAACTGAGAATTACCTTGGTGTATGCTTGGCATCAGTATACCTTTTTTGTCTATCATTTGCTTCCACCAATCTATTTCTAATCAGCTTGATCTATTCTTCCATTTCTGATAACATTTATGGACCAATGCTAATCCTATCTTCTATCTTGTCCCATCTTATAGGAGTTCGACATCTTCTTCTATAAAATGCTTCAAATAGAGCCATCTTAATAGCATAATGATAGGAGTTGTTATATGTAAACTCCAAAAGTGGTAGATATTCTTCCCACTTGTATTACTGATCCATGCAATACATCCACAACAAATCTTCTAGAACTTGCTTTACCCTATCAGTCTAACCATATGTCTCAGGGTGATAAGCCGAGCTTATATTGAGTTAAGTTCCTAGTGCTGAGAATAAAGTTTGCCAAAATCTTGACATCGTGCATGCATATCTGTCTGAGATAATTTTCTCTAGAATTCCATGCAATCTAAACACTTCTTGCACAAACTTGCGAGCTAAAACTGGTGCTCCATCCATTAGATTCCTAGGTATAAAATGAGCTACCTTGGTGAGCTTGTCCACCACCACTAAAATATCATCATGTCTATTTTGAGACATTAGGATACCTTGAACAAAGTCCATATTAATGACCTGCCACTTCTACTCTAGAATATCATGTGGATTCAGAAGTCCTGCTAGATGCCGATGCTCAACTTGACTCTTTGGCAATCTAGGCAACTTGCTACAAAACTTGCAACATCATTATTCATTCTTTTCTAGAAATAAAGAGGCTTCACATTAGCTAGGAGTTTGGTTACTCCAGGGTGACCTAAATATGGTGCAAAATGAACTTCCTTCCACACAAGGTTTCTTAATTCTATATAGTTTGGAACATACATCCTTCCTCTGTATCTTAAGAGCCTATCTGGTTCAAAATAGAACCCATCATACCTTGAGTCTTGAGGATTTACTGTGAGAGCCTACTTAACTTGCTCATAGAACTCATCACGTACAAAATTTTGTAACACTAAATCCTTGCAGTTTGAGTGAATAGAGAGAATTGATGAGATATGCCTCTAGTGACTCAGAGCATCTACTACTTGATTCTCTTTACCTTTTATATAACTTATCTCAAAGTCATATTCGGATATCAATTCCAACCATCTTCTTTTTTGAACATTCAAATGAGGTTGGGAAAATATATACTTAAGACCTTGATGGTTTGAATTTAGTTCAAAAGGCTTTCCTAGTAAATAGTGTCACCATACTTGTAAAGCATGCACAACTGCTACTAACTCTAAGTCATGAGGAGCATAATTCTGTTCATATGCTCTCAACTTTCTGGATTCATAGGCTACCACTTGCCCATTCTGCATAAGCACTCCACCTAAACCTTCACTTGAGGCATTAATGATTACAACAAATTGACCTACCAGATCAAGAACTTTCAATATTGGTGGAGTTGTCAACCTCTCTTTTAATTGATTAAATGCCTCCTGACATTTTTCTAACCAATCAAAACTCTTTCCTTTTCTCTGAAGCAAAGTGATTGGGTTTTCAATCTTAGAAAAGTTCAATACAAACTTTCTATAATATCCAGCTAACCCCATGGAATTACACACTTCATGTACATTCTTTGATGCATGCCACTCAAGTATAGCTTTAATCTTTGTAGGATCTACTAAAATACCTTTAGCTGATATTATATGTCCTAGATATTGTATCTCTTTATGAAAGAAAGTACACATAGAAAGCTTCCCATACAACTTATGTTCCCTCAGCCTCTGCAGAACTAACCGTAGATGCTGCAAGTGCTCTTCCTCATTCTTATAATATATAAGAATCTCATCTAGAAACACTAGAACAAATTTATCTAGGCAATCTCAGAAAACACTATTCATTAAATTTATGAATGTTGTAGGGGCATTCATAAGTCCAAATGGTAAAATTGTGAACTCATAATGTCCATGTACCTTTTTTCTAAAAGTTGTTTTATGAATGTCTTTGGATCTTTTATTCTTAGTTGATGATATCTAGATCATAGATCAACCTTAGAGAACATTTTGTGCCTCACATTTGATCAAAAAGATCATCAATATGCGGTAGAGGATAATTATTCTTTATCATTGCTTTGTTGTTGACATACGATAGTCTATACACAAACACAAGGTTCCATCCTTCTTTTTTAAAAAGATTACAGGTGCTCCCCAAGGTGAAACATTGGGTCTAATCAACCCTTTAGCCAACAGCTCCTAAAGCTGGGCTTTCAATTCCATCAACTCCACTAGTAGTCATATGGTATGGTGCCTTTGATATCAACTTAGATCCATGTATTATATATCAATAGAGAAATAAACATATCTCTTCAGAGGTAACCCCAGAAGTTCATCTAGGAAGACATCCTAAAAATCTTGAAGGAAAAGATAGTTCTCCAAGGGTACCTTTTGTGTACTAGGATCATCTTCTACAAGTTCCATTTTGACTAAAAAAATTTGACATCCTTTTTGCCTATCCCTCTTTAATTGCATAGAAGAGATTGGTTTGATCTTAACTTTTCTTTGTGTGCCTTGCAGATAGACTTTGTTTCCTACATCATCTAGACACTCAACTATTTTTTCAAAATAGTCAACCTTGGTCCTATGTCTCCATAACCAATTTATTCCTAAGATAACATCATAGGAACCTAGGGGGGATACAAACAAATTAACTTCAGTTAAAAAACTAAGAAGATCAATTTTGGCTACAAACATGCATTGCTCTACTTGAGCTTTAGTTTGGTTAGCATATTCAACTAACTAGGGTTTAGCCATATATCTAGCTCTTCTACAATATTTATTCAATACTCTTGGAGAAATAATACTTTCAGTTGCTCTAATATCAATTAAAATAGAAACATGAACTCCAAACAAAGTACTTGCCATCTCTATGGGAGTAATTTGGTCCTCCACCTAGCGATCGTCTAATGCCGCATGGATCCTCTGTTGAAAAGCTTCTTACTGGGTGGGTAATATGTTACTACACTGTTGAACTCCTTGGTTCTTGGTTGGACATTGATTTGCGTAATGATCTCCACCACAAAAGAAACATCCCCTAGGAGGTCCTCGCTTTTCAACAAGTTTGCCTGAATTATTATCATTCTTTCCAAAATTGGTATTGTTTTTCTTCTCATTTCTAGGTCCATTCCTATTATTTTTGAAGCCCTTATCACTTTTCTTATTCACATCCTATTTATCATTCCTTTTCTTGAAAGGTTGAAAAGCTTGTGAATTATTAAACCTCTTGTGATTCTTCTCGCGATATGCAAAAAATTATCTTCAGTTTTTGCTCTTGTTTGATTGCCTTGTCGTGCCTGCACTTCCCATGCGTTCACGACACACAAACACATGTGTCATGCCCACATTTGCCATGTGGTCATGACACAAACTATGAAAAAATTTTCTCTCTACCCTAAGAACCCCCTCGCACATGTCCGCGTGCTCAGTGGCAAAATGCATAGGTGTAGACATGTCAACGTAGTCGTGATGGTGGAGGCCGCCTAGGGGGTATGCGACACGAAGTGTGTCGCTCTTAGGGTTAGACTGTTTAAATCTGAACCCTAGTCTCCTAGGTGAATAGATTTCAAATGCAACCCTAGCTTGTCTTAGATTGATAAATGATTAATTATGATGACAAGATGGCGTGAGAGTAAGTTGGGATGGTGGATTAAAATTAAATAATACAACGCCTAAACAATCCCTAAAAAAAATCTAGAGAATTTTCGGCAGCATAATGCGTTACGGGCGTGGGTGATAAAAAATACACTTTCATTTAAACCTGGTTGCGTAGTTACCCTGTTCAGGTAATTCCCTCTATTTACCTGGTAACCAGGTCTCTTATGCAGGATTAACTATCTTCGTTTGGTGACATTTCCTAGGTTTACGCTTGGGTTAACTTCAGCGTTTAACTTAATCTATCTCTCTTTTCCCTAATGGACATTTTCTCATTCTACCTATTTAACTTGGTTAGCCTCTTGTAACATGCATAAGACCACTCGTAATAGTGGCACAAGGGTAACTAATTTCATTTTTAGTTAATACTCTTGTTTGGTATTAATGTATTTTGAAAACGGTTTAATTCCAAATTCACAAATTTCTTTAGTTAAAACTATATATATATATATATATTTTCCTTTATAATTTCCTAACGTAAATTATGCATATATTATCATTATGAATACTATCACTTATATAGGAAAATCATGTCTCCCTGATAAAGATAAATTATACCGTAGTTAATATATATTTACGTTAACGATATTTGAATATATATATATATTTAATGAAATACCAGAGTTAATACCACAATCGTTATATATATATGTATTTAAATACTTATAAATATATATAACAATTACTTGATTTAAAACTATGCTTTGATATGATTTTCCTTTAATCATTTATTCATCTATTTATTATTTATATATTTTTTTCTTTTATTTATATCATAGGGCAAGCTAACCCTAGCAATTCCCATTATACCCCCACAAAGAGCAACCCTAACATATCTATTCTCTTTATATATTTTATTATCTTTTTTTTTTAACAATACTTCTCTAAGAGCAAGGTTACCCTAATCATAAATAAAATTCATTTCTAAAAAAAATGAGTTTGCCCTAAAAACCTATCTTCCCTTTTATTGCTTCACATGGGGAGTGCCCTAATTTTTATTTTCACCCCTTTTGTTTTGTTGTGCAGGTTTAGGTTTATCGGTGGCAGCCATGGAGATGGAGAGGTGGAGTAAGGGCGGCACTGTGTGAATGGAGGTGGAGATATGGTGGAGGGCACTATGGCTGGGGTGGTTCACAGTGGCGGTGAGAGGGAAGAAGGTGTTCGGGTAGCATGGGGGCGGAGATCCATAGTGGTGGCAGTGGTGTGGGCACCACGCGTTGCAGAGGCTACGGAGGTGTGCGTGGCAATGGTGGTGGGTTGTGGCGTGTTCGGGGTAATGGTGGTGAAGTGTTGGTGCCGCTATGGTTTTACAGCCGCGGGGGCCAGCAGCATCAATGGAGGAGGGGTGTGGGAGCCGTAACAGACGGCGGGTGCGCTGAGGAAGGAGGGGCTCCAGGTTTGGGGAGGAGTGTGGGGAGGAGGCGTAGCCTCCTCCCCACACTGTATACAACAAAGGGGTAGGGCTGTGGACTTTGCAGTCCACAGTCCCCGCCAAGCCAATTTTTTTTGTTTATATTTTTTAAATATATATTTTTTTAATGTAAAATTTTATTTATTCATATGAAAATATATTTGCATACGTTCATTTAATTATAAGTTTGTATAAATAAATCCTAGAATGTAAATTTCTAATATATTTATTTTTACCTTTGTTTCAGCATCATAAATATATGTAATATAAATAAATGTAATATAAATGAATGTAATATATATATATATATATATATATATATATATATATATATATAGTCCAATGTATATAAACAGTCTGGTGAACAACAATGTTAAAGAATATAATTTCTTGGTGAATGCACATCTTACAAGTCTATACAACAAACTTATGACATAGAACTTTCCCTTACATTTTTTTTTTCTGTATGCACTCAATGGCAAGGACATTTAAGAACATCAATAAAACTTTCTTTTTGAATACGTAGCAAACTAGCATGTTATGAGTTATAAAGGAAAATGTCTACTGAGTTTACTCCAAAGCCCCCCCCCCCCTTTTTTTAAATGTCAAAACAGAAAATACATTTTTTTTTATCTAAGTAAGATCTGAACAACATTCTTTTAACAAATGCATATTTTCTTTTGATAACTATAATGACAAGATATCATAAATATATGCTTTCACAACCATTCCTCAACTTCACAATCCACACACAGAAAAATAAGAGCAATAAATAGCCAGGGATTACAATTCTTTTCTTTTATCTCCAACAAAATCTAAACAACAATTTCATATCACATGTATACCCCCTTTTTTTTTTCTTTTCTGATTATCATTGACAAATGCAAATGACAACTTCCATAATATTTTTTTTTCTTCAGCTCTCACTACACTGAAATAGGAAAATAATCAGCATTTTCTTAATATAGAATGTCCACAATACAGTGCTATCACAACCAACTTCTATGGCAAATTTCATTGCAACATTAGCAAGAATTTTACCAAACTACCAAGCCACTAAGGCCATGACTAAATCAGCCACTAGAATACTACAAAGGCCACACAAAAGGGGTTATATGAACTCCAACTTGAGCTTCCTCACACTTCATTTCTTCACTTAACAACTTGCATCAAATCACAACAACCAGACAACAAAACTAGCCACAATAAGAGGAAAGCTCTCCTCCCTACCGTAGACCCGCAAGTGGGTCACCCCCGAGCTAGGGAGATAGGGAATTCACGCAGGGTTCCATTCCTCAACAACAATTCAATCAGATTACACAAAATCAAACACCCCCATAGGTTTAACACATAACTATGGTCATGAAAATGAGTTTGGTGAGGGTAGGGAATAGACCTCTCAACTTAAAGGGGCTCCCAAATGATAAAGAAAAGCTCAACACATGGCCTCAAGCCAAAATCTCCCAAAAACACCACAATCCACAAGAATCACAACAAATTGCATGGCACTCTTGCCTTTCAGATGTCTCCTCCTCAAATGATGATAAGCCCTCAAGGCATAAACTCATAAACACATACTGTGGGAGAGCCCCCAAGGATTGTTCCTCTCGCCTACCCATACAAGTTGAGCATTTCCTCCATTGGAGGTGCTCTCACCATAACAGCCACCCCAACATCAAATGCAAAACAACACAATGCAACCAAACATTCAACCAAAATTCAAACATGGAACATCATATAAATAAAGCAAGAAACAAGTTAAGAGCCTACCTTCAAGGTCTTGGCAATGGATGTAGAAGTTGGTGAAGAGCTCCAAGCCTTCCCAAGCCTTCCAACTTTCAGAATCTCCCCCCAACCTTCTCTAACTCCTCCAAACTTAGTAAGGAAAAACCAAATTTTTTTTGCAAGAAGTCTCCAAAATGCAAGGAACAAGAATAGAAGAGGAGAACCCCCACTCCTCTACAAGAGGAGCTATTATAGGCCCTCTACTTGGCCTTGAGAGAATGAGGTGGTGACATTTGTCACCATCTCTTTCCTCCACCAAAGCCACTTGTAATAGTGAGGAGGTAAGAGGATGACAAGTGTCCTCCTCTCCCTCCACCTCCTTCTCCACCTCATGAAGACAATGGCCTTGAGTGGTGCTCCCACTCACTTGGGAGTTTGGGAGGACTCTTGGAGACTTCCCTAGTCCTCCTTGGGAATGATTCCCAAAACATAGGGATGGGAGATGAGCTCTTCCCAAGGCAAGGCCCATCCCCATCTTCCCTCTTCCCAAATTCGTCACTCTTACTCAACCATGGTTTAGGGTGACCTAAGGTGAGTCAAAACTAGGGTTAGGTGGTCCAAGTTGACCCTAGGCTCAGGGTTGACCACCTAGGGTAACTTTTGGGACCCTAGGGGTCATGGAAGGCGTTGAAAATCCACATATAAATGGCCCAAAAAGATAATAAAAATGACAAATGACATAAATCAAATAAAATATTACAACACTTACTATTAATCAAAAATAAGAAAAAGAAGGGGTACTAAGGCTAAAAATAAAAATAATTAAAATTAAACCAAGCACAATAAATCATCATTCAATTACACACGTGATCCTTATCCCTCTTGGGAACGGATCGGCTTAACAGGGAATAACATGGTGTGAATCCTACCTCCAATTTCCCGTGGCTAGGGAATGTAAAACCTGCACATCTCGATCAAGTGTCAGTACTGTCAATAAGAGTCATAGCCGAAGCAACTAAAATTAACTTCACGCAATCGCAATAAACATCACTACATAACTACAAATTAAACTGCATCTTCCATCGCATGTCAAATAATTCATATCACATAAACAACTAGAATCTTATACAAAATAACATCTAGTATAAATCCCATATATCGTACCACAACATATCATCAATATGACCGAATCAAATCACATATATCAAATCAGTGAGATAAAACATCAAGTCTGCTTAATGAAACATAGTCACTACTAAATGGCACAATGATCAAAATATGGGAGGTAAAATAGTCGGCCTCACATCGTCCCCCCCTAAGACTGAACTTCCTCCTGGAAGTTGTCAAAAAGGTGAGGATAGAGTGCCCTCAAACTAGCATCATCTTCCCAAGTCGATGAGACCTTGTCATAATGATCCCATTGGACTCTAACCTTGTCCAGCTCTCGACCTCGAAGGCCCAGCGTCCGACGAGCCAATATGCGAATTAGCTCCAGCACCAACTGCCCGTTTGCCTCTACCTGTAAAGCACTCCAGTCCAGTACGTAAGATACATCAGATATATATCGTCTCAAAACAAAAATATGAAAGACATCGTGGATACGTGACAAGCTAGGTGGCAATGCTAGATGATAGGCAACTGGTCCTATCCGCTCCAAAATCTCAAAGGGTCTTATGAACCATGGTGCGAGCTTAGAGCCCTTTCCATAATGGATTGGACTCTTGTGTGGCCGCACTCTAAGGAATACCCTCTCCCCCACTGAGAAGCTCTGATCTATCCTCTTAGTATCGGCATACTTCTTCTGCCTATCCTGAGCCTCCTGCAACCTCTGTCTAATCACTGCAACCTGCTGCTCCATATCCTGAACTAGCTCTGGACCAATGGCAACTCTGTCCTCAATCTGATCCCAACTCAATGGTGTTCTACATGGCCTGAAAGGGAGGCATACCTAACGAGCTGTGATGCCCATTATTGTGGGCAAACTCAACTAGATAGAGATACTCCTCCCATATAGACTGATGGTCCATAACATACATCCGAAGCATGTCCTCCAATATCTAATTCACCTGCTCTGTCTGCCCATCTGTCTCTAGATGATAAGCAGAGCTAAAATTGAGTTGTGTGCCCAATGCCTACTGTAAGGCTCTCCAGAATGCTGAAGTGAACACTGGATCTCTGTCTGAGATGATGCGACAAGGTACCCCATGTAGTCTCACAATATCATCCAAGAATACCTTCGCCACAGCTGGCGCATTGTACGTCATGCGTACAGGAGAGAAATGAGCCACCTTGGTCAACTTGTCGACTGTCACCATGATGGCATCATGGTGATGCAAAGACATAGGAAGACCAACAATAAAATCCATGGAAATGGTGTCCCATTTCCACTTGGGTATATCATGTGGGTATAGGAGACCTGCTGGATGCTGATGCTTGGCCTTGACTCTCTGGCACTCAAGGCAATGAGCAACAAACTCTGCTATATCTCGTCTTATACCTGCCCAATAGTATAGCTGTCGAAGATCGGCATGCATCTTCTTCACCCCCGGATGTGCCGCATATGGTGCTCTATGAGCCTCTGATAGCACTACAGTATGCAGGTCACCTACGCAGGGTACATAAATGCGCTGTTGATGTCGAAGTAAACCATCTATGTCAAGTGTATACCCTCAAAACTTGCCCACAAGGGCCCTCTGTAAACTGATCTCCTGCTGCACCTCTAGATACCACTCATCCTCTAGCAGATGCTAAATAATGCGATCCCTCAAGTCCACTAGCAAAGTCAAGGTCAAGAGCTCGTGGTGCCTCTGACTCAATGCGTCAGCAACCATGTTCTCCTTCCCTTTGATGTAGTGGACATCAAAATCATACTCGTAGAGGAACTCCATCCAATGCCACTGATGGGCATTCAGATTCAACTGTGTGAAGATATACTGAAGGCTATGATGATTGGAATGGAGCTCAAAGCGACGACCCAACAAGAAGTGTCTCCAATGGACTAGAGCATGAACCACTACTGCTAACTCCAAGTCGTGAGTGGGGTAGTTCAGCTCATGAGTTTTAAGCTTTCGCAACTCATACGCGATCACTTTGCCACCCTGCATAAGTACAGCTCCCAATCCCTCAAGTGATGCATCCGTACAAACCATGAAATCTGCTGCAGGATCAGAAACTGCTAAAATAAGAGCGCTAGTAAGATGCTCCTTGAGGACCCCGAAGGCCCTCTCACACTGCTCAGTCCAAAGAAAGATCTTCCCTTTCCACTGGAGGGAAGTGATGGGGTGCGCAATCTGAGAAAAGCCCTCAACAAAATGACGGTAATAACCAACCAACCCCATGAAACTCCTAACCTCTGTCACACTAGTGGGGGCTGGCCAATCTCTGATAGCTCTGATCTTCGATGGATCTACTGAGATTCCATCGCCGGAAAGGATATGCCCCAAATACTGAACCTCTGTTTTGAAAAATGCACACTTCGCCAAATTCCTATAAAGTTTCTGCTCTCGCAAGCGTTGTAGAACCTGACGAAGGTGCTCCTTATGCTCCTCCTCAGTCCATGAGTAGATCAAAATGTCATCAAGAAATATGATCACGAACCGATCTAAATATGTACAGAACACCCCGTTCATGAGACTCATGAACACTGAAGGGGCGTTCGTCAAGCCGAAGGGAACCACTGTGAACTCATAGTGCCTATATCGAGTTTGGAAGGTGGTCTTATGGATATCTGCCTTTGCGATACGTAACTGATGATACCTGGACTTTAAGTCTATCTTAGAGAACACCCTAGCTCCCTGCATCTGGTCGAAAAGATCATCAATCCTAAGCAGTGGATAACGGTTCTTCACTGTCACCTTATTCAACTACCTATAGTCCATACACAAATGAAGAGACCCATCCTTCTTCTTCATGAAGATGACAGGAGCGCCCCAAGGTGAAACGCTTGGTCAGATGTGCCCCTTTTCTAGCAAGTCCTCCAACTGTAGCTTGAGCTCAGTGAGCTCATGAGTGGTCATCCTGTAAGGTGCATGAGACACTGGCTCGGCACCTGGCACTAAGTCTATGTGAAAGTCTACCTCTCGTTGGGGAGGCATCCCTAGTAACTCTGCTGGGAAAACATCGGTGAACTCTCTAAGGATGGGATGATCATCCAAAGATGCCTCTGGCTCATCATCTGATCCGTCGCTCACTGTGATGGCGAGCATTTGACATCCCTTCCGCATGCAGCACTTGAGCTGCTGAGCAGATATCATATGTACTGCGGTGGGCTTCTGCATGCCCACAATCTTAACTGATGCACCATGATCGTCCAAATAGCTGATCGCCTTTCGGTGATAATCTAGCTCAGCTCGATGAGCTGCAAGCCAATCCATACCCAACACCACATCATAGGATCCTAATGTCATGACTCTAAGGTCACATACTGCAGTGAAAGATCCCAAAGCAATCTCACAATTGTGGACTAAGGTATCTACTGTCAGTTTGGATCCTGAAGCCAACTCAACTACCCACCTATCACCCTGCCTAGAGGCCACCAGCCTGCAACGCTCCACTAACGATGGAGATATAAATGAATCAGTAGCACCAGAGTCAAAGAGAATAGAAATGGGGTTACCCCCAATCATACCTAATGTCTCAATCACTGACGCCTAAAAATCTACCTGGGGGTTATCAACTGCTGCAAACATATGGTGGGATCTACCCACATCACCCACTGTCTGCTCAGAACCTCCTACATGAGACCGTCCCCCTGCTGTATAACCCTATGGACACTCTCTAGCTAGGTGTGTTGCTCCACCACAAACATAATAGGGGCCCCTAACCTGTACCTATACAGTCTAGGTTCTACCTGACTACTGCTGTCCTGATCTATTGGTAGACCCCTGTGAACCCTTATAAGACTGTTGTGATCTCGCGGGTCCCATAGGTGGTCCCTACTACCTCTGATCTCTGCGCGGACCCTGCTACTGCCAACCCCTACTATGTCCTCCCTGTGACCTCTACTGTGTCCTAGCTCTCTGTTGCTGCTGTGGCTGCTACTGCTGTGAGGGTCTAGGAGGTAAAGATGCTGAACTGAATCCTCCTCTGTGGGGTGGCTGCGATGGCCTACAGAAACTCTGCTGATGCTACTACTGTCCCTGATCTTGAAACTGAGGGCGAGAACTCTGCCCTCATCCCTGAATCTCCTCAGCGATGTATGCCTTCTCGGTAGCATCACTCAAAGTCTGGGGGTCTGGCATCAGAACAGGCCCTGCTATACTGTGATTAAGCCCCTTGATAAACTTGTGCACCAAGAGTTTCTCGTGATGGAGATACTCTGCATATCTAGATAGCTCTGTAAACCTAGCCTCATACTGGGCCACTGTAAGTCCTCTCTGCTGCAAGTCATGGAACTCATCTAGACGACGCTGTCTATAATGGTCTGACAAGTAGCGCGCATTGAAGCACTCAATGAAGGTCTCCCAGGTGAGGGTGTCTAAAGATAGGTGGCGCTTGCACTCCTCAGTGCGCCACCAGGTAGCTGCTACATCCCGCAATAAGTGTACTGCCACTCAGGCCTTCGTGTTGCCCTCGTAAGGACGCAACACAAAGCACCTGTCCAAACTGATAAGCCAGGCCTCTGCCTTAGCGCCGTCTGTGGTCCCGATGAATGTAGGAGGGTTCAACCTCAATATGTCCCTGATGGGATCCCCTCTATCTCTGTGCCCCCGGATAGACTCATTTGCATGATACTCATAAGGTCTATGACCCAAGTGTTCTACACGCACTGTCTCGTCCTGTCTAGCCTGATGTGGGGGGCTCCTGCTACGGGCCCTGTTGGCCGAACCAACCTCCTCTGTCTCTGGTAGCTCGACGTAAGGCTCCTCATGTGGTGCCCCTCATGGCTCTACATGGGGCTCCTCTTGCGGATCCTCATGGGGCTCGACATGTGGCTCTGCTACTGCCGGTGGGAGCCTATCTAAGATAACCTGTAAGGCCTGTAAAATTTGTGGTCCCATATCTAGTGGGGCTGGTGGTGCCTGCGGTACCTGAGGGACTAGATGAGGCTATAGAACTGGCTGAACTAGTGGAACTGGCTGTACCGGTGGATCTGGCGGACCCGGTCCCATAGCTGATGAATCAGTACGTACCTCTGTGGGTGGAGTGCAGCGAGTCTGCACTCACCGAACTCGTCTGGGAGGCATCCTACAAAACAAGGTAGCCACAAGTCAATCATAGTTGCAGAAACAATAATGTGCCTAAAACAAGCCCAGTGTTTTCAAAACCTAGCTCTGATACCAAATGTCATGCCCGCACTTCCCATGCATTCACGACACACAAACACGCCTGTCATGCCCACATTTGCCATGTGGTCATGACACGAACTATGAAAAAAATTTCTCCCTACCCTAAGAACCCCCTCACACGCATCCGCGTGCTCAGTGGCAAAACGCATAGGCGTAGACATGTCAACATAGTCGTGATGGTGGAGGCTGCCTAGGGGGTATGCGACACGAAGTGTGTCGCTCTTAGGGTTAGACCGTTTAAATCTAAACCCTAGTCTCCTTGGTGAATAGATTTCAAATTCAATCCTAGCTTGTCTCAGATCGATAAATGATTAATTATGATGACAAGATGGTGTGAGAGTAAGTTGGGATGGCGGATTAAAATTAAATAATACAACGCCTGAACAATCCCTAAAAAAAAATCTAGAGAATTTTCGGCAGCATAACGCGTTACGGGCGTGGGTGATAAAAAATACACTTTCATTTAAACCTAGTTGCGTAGTTACCCTATTCAAGTAATTCCCTCTATTTAACTGGTAAACAGGTCTCTTATGTAGGATTAACTATCTTCGTTTGATGACATTTCCTGGGTTTACACTTGGGTTAACTTCAGCGTTTAACTTAATCTATCTCTCTTTTCCCTAATGGACGTTTTCTCATTCTACCTATTTAACTTGGTTAGCCTCTTGTAACATGCATAAGACCACAAGCAATAGTGGCACAAGGGTAACTAATTTCATTTTTAGTTAATACTCTTGTTTGGTATTAATGTATTTTGAAAACGGTTTAATTCCAAATTCACAAATTTCTTTAGATAAAACTATATATATATATTTTCCTTTATAATTTCCTAATGTAAATTATGCATATATTATCGTTATGAATACTATCACTTATATAGGAAAATCATGTCTCCCTGATAAAGATAAATTATATCGTAGTTAATATATATTTACGTTAATGATATTTGAATATAAATATATATATATTTAATGAAATACCAGAGTTAATACCACAATCGTTATATATATATGTATTTAAATACTTATATATATATATATATATAACAATTACTTGATTTACAACTATGCTTTGATATGATTTTCCTTTAATCATTTATTCATCTATTTATTATTTATATATTTTTTTCTTTTATTTATATCATAGGGCAAGCTAACCCTAGCAATTCCCATTATACCCCCACAAAGAGCAACCCTAACATATTTATTCTCTTTATATATTTTATTATCTTTTTTTTTTAACAATACTTCTCTAAGAGCAAGGTTACCCTAATCATAAATAAAATTCATTTCTAAAAAAATGAGTTTGCCCTAAAAACCTATCTTCCCTTTTATTGTTTCACATGGGGAGTGCCCTAATTTTTATTTTCACCCCTTTTGTTTTGTTGTGCAGGTTTAGGTTTATCGGTGGCAGCCATGGAGATGGAGAGGTGGAGTAAGGGTAGCGCTGTGTGAATGGAGGCAGAGATATGGCAGAGGGCATGGTGGCTAGGGTGGTTCGCAGTGGCAGTGAGAGAGAAGAAGGTGTTCGGGCAGCGCAGGGGCGGAGATCCATAGCGGTGGCAGTGGTGTGGGCGTCGCACGTTGCAGAGGCTACGGAGGTGTGCGTGGCAATAGTGGTGGGTTGTGGTGTGTTCGGGGGTGGTAATGGCGGTGAAGTGTTGGTGCCGCTGTGGTTTTAGGGCCGCGGGGGCCAACAGCATCAACAGAGGAGGGGTGTGGGAGCCGCAACAGGCGGCGGGCGCGCTGAGGAAGGAGGGGCTCCAAGTTTTGGGAGGAGTGTGGGGAGGAGGCTATGCCTCCACCCACACCCGCGGGTGTGGGTGGAGGCATAGCCTCCTCCCCACACTGTACACAACAAAGGGGCAGGGCTGTGGACTTCGCAGTCCATAGTCCCCGCCAAGCCAATTTTTTTTTGTTTATATTTTTTAAATATATATTTTTTTAAATGTAAAATTTTATTTATTCATATGAAAATATATTTGCATATGTTCATTTAATTATAAGTTTGTATAAATAATTCCCAGAATGTAAATTTCTAATATATTTTTTTTATCTTTGTTTCAGCATCATAAATATATGTAATATAAATAAATGTAATATAAATGAATGTAATATATATATATATATATATATAGTCCAATGTATATAAACAGTTTGGTGAACAACAATGTTAAAGAATATAATTTCTTGGTGAATGCACATCTTACAAGTTTATACAACAAACTTATGCCTTAGAACTTTCCCTTACATTTTTTTTTTTAATTTTCTGTATGCATTCAATGGCAAGGACATTTAAGAACATCAATAAAACTTTCTTTTTGAATATGCAGCAAACTAGCATGTTATGAGTTATAAAGGAAAATGTCTATTGAGTTTACTCCAAAGTCCCCCCCTTTTTTTTTAAATGTCAAAACAGAAAATGCATTTTTTTTTTTATCTAAGTAAGATCTGAACAACATTCTTTTAACAAATGCATATTTTCTTTTGATAACTATAATGACAAGATATCATAAATATATGCTTTCACAACCATTCCTCAACTTCACAATCCACACACAGAAAAATAAGAGCAATAAATAGCCAGGGATTACAATTCTTTTCTTTTATCTCTAACAAAATCTAAACAACAATTTCATATCACATGTATACCCCTCTTTTTTTTTCTTTTCTGATTATCATTGACAAATGCAAATGACAACTTCCATAATATATTTTTTTTCTTCAGCTCTCACTACACTGAAATAGGAAAATAATCAACATTTTCTTAATACAGAATGTCCACATTACAGTGCTATCACAGCCAACTTCTATGGCAAATTTCATTGCAACATTAGCAAGAATTTTACTAAACTACCAGGCCACTAAGGCCATGACTAAATCAGCCACTGGAATACTACAAAGGCCACATAAAAGGGGTTATATGAACTCCAACTTGAGCTTCCTCACACTTAATTTCTTCACTTAACAACCTGCATCAAATCACAACAACTAGACAACAAAACCAGCCACAATAAGAGGAAAGCTCTCCTCCCTACCATAGACCTGCAAGTGGGTCACCCCCGAGCTAGGGAGGTAGGGAATTCACACAGGGTTCCATTCCTCAACAACAATTCAATCAGATTACACAAAATCAAACATCCCCATAGGTTTAACACATAACTATGGTCATGAAAATGAGTTTGGTGAGGGTAGGGAATAGACCTCTCAACTTAAAGGGGCTCCCAAATGATAAAGAAAAGCTCAACACATGGCCTCAAGCCAAAATCCCCCAAAAACACCACAATTCACAAGAATCACAACAAATTGCATGGCACTCTTGCCTTTCAGATGTCTCCTCCTCAAATGATGATAAGCCCTCAAGGCATAAACTCATAAACACATACTGTGGGAGAGCCCCCAAGTATTGTTCCTCTCCCCTACCCATACAAGTTGATCATTTCCTCCATTGGAGGTGCTCTCACCATAACACCCACCCCAATATCAAATGCAAAACAACACAATGCAACCAAACATTCAACCAAAATTCAAACATGGAACATCATATAAATAAAACAAGAAACAAGTTAAGAGCCTACCTTCAAGGTCTTGGCAATGGATGTAGAAGTTGGTGAAGAGCTCCAAGCCTTCCCAAGCCTTCCAACTTTCAGAATCTCCCCCCAACCTTCTCTAACTCCTCCAAACTTAGTAAGGAAAAACCAAATTTTTTTTGCAAGAAGTCTCCAAAATGCAAGGAACAAGAATAGAAGAGGAGAACCCCCACTCCTCTACAAGAGGAGCTATTATAGGCCCTCTACTTGGCCTTGAGAGAATGAGGTGGTGACATTTGTCACCATCTCTTTCCTCCACCAAAGCCACTTGTAATAGTGAGGAGGTAAGAGGATGACAAGTGTCCTCCTCTCCCTCCACCTCCTTCTCCACCTCATGAAGACAATGGCCTTGAGTGGTGCTCCCACTCACTTGGGAGTTTGCGAGGACTCTTGGAGACTTCCCTAGTCCTCCTTGGGAATGATTCCCAAAACATAGGGATGGGAGATGAGCTCTTCCCAAGGCAAGGCCCATCCCCATCTTCCCTCTTCCCAAATTCGTCACTCTTACTCAACCATGGTTTAGGGTGACCTAAGGTGAGTCAAAACTAGGGTTAGGTGGTCCAAGTTGACCCTAGGCTCAGGGTTGACCACCTAGGGTAACTTTTGGGACCCTAGGGGTCATGGAAGGCGTTGAAAATCCACATATAAATGGCCCAAAAAGATAATAAAAATGACAAATGACATAAATCAAATAAAATATTACAACACTTACTATTAATCAAAAATAAGAAAAAGAAGGGGTACTAAGGCTAAAAATAAAAATAATTAAAATTAAACCAAGCACAATAAATCATCATTCAATTACACACGTGATCCTTATCCCTCTTGGGAACGGATAGGCTTAACAGGGAATAACATGGTGTGAATCCTACCTCTGATTTTCCGTGGCTAGGGAACGTAAAACCTGCACATCTTGATCAAGTGTCAGTACTGTCAATAAGAGTCATAGCCGAAGCAACTGAAATTAACTTCACGCAATCGCAATAAACATCAATACATAACTACAAATTAAACTGCATCTTCCATCGCATGTCAAATAATTCATATCACATAAACAACTAGAATCTTATACAAAATAACATCTAGTATAAATCCCATATTTCGTACCACAACATATCATCAATATGACTGAATCAAATCACATATATCAAATCAGTGAGATAAAACATCAAGTCTGCTTAATGAAACATAGTCACTACTGAATGGCACAATGATCAAAATATGGGAGGTAAAATAGTCGGCCTCACATGCCTCCTCAAAAACCTAGTGCATAGTGGTAGGACCATGCACATCCACTTCTCTGCCTATCTGGGCATTGAGACCCATGATGAATTTTTTGATTCAGAACCTTTCATCCTTCTGATATTGTGGCACATACTTCAGGAGGTGAGTGAACTTTTCCCAATATTCAACCACTAACATTTCTCCTTGTTGCAGATTCTAAAAATCTATTAGCTTTTGGTCAAAGAAAAGTTGTGGTAACCACCTCTATCAAAATATGACGACAAACTAATTCCAGGTTAAGCTCAGAGAACTTAGCCCCAATTCTTTTTTCTTGTTCATCCACCACATGGACGCTTCACTTGCTAATTGATAGGCACCCCAAACTACCTTGGTTATCTCAGAGTAGTTTCTAATCTCAAAATACTTTTCCATCTCTATCAACCAAGCTTCTGCAGTATCACCAATTAATGTTCCATCGAACTTGGGTGGCGTCACTTTCTTCATATCTCTTGACAGCTCTAAGGCAAGTCTATTTCTCCTTTCTTCTTGAGACTTAATCTTATCAACATCCTCCCTTCGTTCACTATGAGAACTAGGTTCATGGACATAATCAAAATCGTGATTCCTCTTTTTCTCCTTCAGGTCTGCCTTGGCCCCTCACTTCCTGTTCTAGGTTTCCAAGCCTTTCCTTGGTTTCATTTAGCATGGTCAATATGTGATCCAACTTAGTCATTGGGTTTTCGTAAGGATTCAACTCTCCCTGACTATCTCCAAGATTTGTTTGAGTTCAAACCATGATGATACTCTTATATCACACCTTTTATGTCATAAAATATCCCCTTAGGACTTTACCTCCTAAGTTTAGCTCCTACGTCCCCTTAGTTTAATCATGCATGTGTAAAACTTATCCTAGAGAAAAATCCCCTGAAACCTATGACAAATGGGGCTTAGGGGCCTATCTTAATGCTTAATCATGACCAAAAATAGGCCTCTGGACTTGGCTTCCCGCGCCCTAGTCCAGACCTATTTTATCGGGACCCAAATTTAAAATTATCGGTTTATGACTGTTAAAAGGTTTCCCTTTGTTGGCCTTTTCAATTTGAATTAGGAATGTTAGCAAGAATGCATATATAAACATGTTTAGGACTTCATTTTACTCCTACTTGATTAAGGTGAACTTATGATTATCAAGAAAAGAGCATTTGAGGCATTCATTGTGTTGCAGAGTAGAATTGCATGTTGTGTTTGTATATGTTTGTTGTAGATTTGGCTCCATCAAATCACTTCCTCATGATTTGAAGGTACTTAACCTCTGTGAGGGTTTGCACCTCCAAGGTGATATCTATTTGTGTTTCATTTGATTTTGACTCTATCCACCAAGGACACACACTCTATCTAATAACAATGTTGGAAGGCTTGAATGCCATTTCGAGGCTTGATTGAGGCAAGATCCTAAACACCACAACCCTCAATCCCTCTCTTGTGATTGTAGGTTATAGGTGCATGATCTTATGGAGAGGAGTTGCAGGAGGTTAGAGTAGAGGATAAATATTTAGGATATGAAGAAAACAACAGAGAATATTCCCTTCTGGACAAGGGTGCCAGGCCCTGTGTCCTAATGATTGTCATTGTCTGAAACTTTGAAACAGGTTGTAGTCTTCATCATATTACAATTCTAGATCTATAGAAAAAGTGGCAGACTAGGGCACCCACCCCAGTGTCCCCAAAGTTTCTTCTGTCCAAAATCCAAATCTTGGTATGTTTCTAATCTGTATTTAGTGCCTTCCTATGCGATCATTTGTCATATAATTAGGGTTTAATGCCTAATCAGATTAGGGTTTAACAGATTTATCAATACATTCCAACTTTCCTTATCATCTCAAAGTGACACCAAACTTGTAGTTGAGTCCTCTTGCAAGAGAAGCGACTAAACTCGGTTTATGCCCTTGAATGATTATATGCGAAAGGTGGGTTTGATTAAATTTATCTAAAATACTACCTCAACCTCATCAACCCCACTTTTTCATATATAACATTTTGGTGACCCTGTGTTTTTTTCTAAAATTGCATCTTTCTGAGTGTTGTAATCAGATTTGCATTAATTCATATCATATTCATCATCATACATTCAAAAATCTTGCATAAATTTGAAAAATTTGAAAAAAAAAGCATTTTTAGCTTGCATTAAGGCATAGTTTGCACTATTTTCCTTGCATATCATTGAAAACATTTAATTTTCTAATCTTTACATCAGATCTAAGATAAATTTCAGCATTCTATATTTTCATGATCATTTACCTTGCATTTGCATAACTCATTTGCTAGAGTTTTTGCTTGAAATTTTGCATTTTTCATATAACCTAGAGTAATTTCAAAATCTAGGGTTTGTAATTACAATCTTGTTTCATATTTTATTACTCATTTTAACACTCTTTCAAGTCTGATTTTGGACTGTAGTGTTTCATCATTGTGTGATTATTGCATTTAGATTTCAAATTTTGCATTTACACATTGTGTATTTCAACAAAAATAAGCATATTCATTCATCTTTCCTTAATTTTCATTTTGCATTGAGCATTGTAGGATCTTTTCATCATTTTTACATCTGATCTGAGTTATTTTACACATTAAATCTGATTAGATTTCATTCATTCATTATTTTGCATATTTTCATGGCTTAATTTCACTATTAGAGTTTCAAAAATCCTTGCATTTTTAATACATGTGGCTAATCTTTCACATAGCATTGCAAGATTGTTGCATTGTAACAAAATTTTCTGCATTATTGGACTGATTAAAGGATCTCAGATTTCTGTACCTTATCATCCTCTTAGTTTCATTACGTCTTTTATGCATTTACATTGGAAAAAGTGAAAAATTTGAGCATTTTAGGCACATAAACAAGCATACATTTATGTTGTTTCATTGCAATTGTCATAAATATCTTTCATTTCATATATTTCATTAATTTTCAAACATACATTCATTGGTCATTTGAAAATTTTGCATCATTTCATAATATTGTGTGAAAACTGACATATTTTTAATTACACAGTGTGTATTTCAACACTAAATGTTTACACAGCTCGTTCATATCTTTTCGATCAAAAAATTTAAAATAACTTACTTTTCCTTATTGTGTAGTACTCTTTCCTCCTACCCACTTTGTTTTTTGTGAACTCCATGCATCTTTTAGAACCCGTTTTCCTCAAACAAGTGCTTTGGTGTGAAACAGTCTCACTTATCTTGCCTTGTTGTGTAGCATTATTTCAATCTTTTTTACTTGGTTGGTTGTGAAGTTTGTGTGTTTTACTATTTAAAAACCTAATTTCCTCAATCTATTCATCATGGATGCATCTTGATATTCATCTTTGGAAACTTTGTTTACATACATCATAGACATTGATAATTTCTCCAAATTCATTAATAAGCATCCTCAAGTATTAAAACAAATAGCATGCATATATGATGTTGATATTTCTATGTGTTCCACATATGAAATCCTTTGTTATATATCTGATTTTGATGGCTTCACAACTCTCATGGGTATATATCCTTCAATATTAGATGATCTCACTAAATTCATAGATAATAATAAATATGTTGCATTGTTTAGTAGTGACGAATTCAATATGTTAGATGAAGCCTTAGATGACTTTATCTCTATTGGACATTCCACTACACCTCCTATTGCTAATACATGTGATGGTAACTTAGTTTTATCTTATGATCTCTCTCCCAAAGTTGTTCCCACTTATGAAGACACATTGGCGCAAGAGGTTGAATTCATTGACACATCCCTTCACATCACCCTAGCCTCTCTTCATTCCAATGTTGTCCCTCTGAAGGATGAAGCATTAGTTAATGATGAACCCCCTCTAATGAAAAACACTCAATGGATAGATAATGAGCATTCATCTAAATATATCCCTACCATAGTACATGAAGTCTCTATGGATCATCCTACTAATCTTCCTCCTTTAGTTGAATATTCAAGTACCTTGGATATCACTAAGGAAGTGAAGACCCTTGATCTTCCTCCTTTAGTTGAATATTCAAGTACCTTGGATATCACTTAGGAAGTGAAGACCCTTGATCTCCCTCCTTTAGTTGAATATCCAAGTACCTTGGATATCACTAAGGATGTGATGAACAATCCTACGGAGCAAAGTAATGAAGGTAGAACACTTCATAGCTTAGATTGGACCTAAAAACATCTTCACACATGTCAACATGCTTCCACAATCCATGAATCACATGCGCAAAGAGTGTAAACAACCAGGTTGGCCAAAACTAGTGTTGACATTAGGATCTTTATCCACATGCTTCCAAGAACACAACCATAACTTGTAGACTAAGCACAAGCCTTTAAAAAAATCTAGAAACATCCATGAACAACATGAAATCACTTGGTAGCAAACAAATCTAGCTACAAAAAATCTCACTTGAAGACAGTTCACAAACTTCTCACAACCAACACTGCCAAGCATTGCTACTGAAGAAAACTACATTCTGAAGCACCCAATCACAAGTCCTTTGGATAGAACTTAGATATGGACCTTATTAACATTCATCTAGAACTGCAAGACCAAAAACTAAATTACAGAGAAATGCGAAGCAAAATACTTTCTCCCAATCCTACTATAGACATTGCTAGACATAGTCATCAAACTGGTGGACATAAATCTCAAACCACAACATTTTGAAGAACCAAATTCTAGATCTAACATCTTGAACCACTTCACTAAAACATATCCAAACCTCACACTCTGGTCTTCAACACAGGAGAAATGTGGAGCAGAAACTCAAATAGTATCGTGTAAGCTAGAATACTTCTTCACAACACTGTCTTCAATATTTATCAAATTTTCTCCAAAACACTTAGAAACCTAGCAACAAGAATGATATGCTAACATCATTAGCACTTCTAGAAGCCATTCAGATCACCTTAACACAATAACTCAATCAACTAACAATCAACAACATTAGAAGATACAATTGACACCGATGACAACACAAGTATGTTGACATCAATGACAACACCGATTAGCACATACTTGCAACAATCTCCCCCTTTGTCATTGATGGCATCATATAATGTGAAAAACCATCATGACATAATTCTATACTAGTCTCACTCTCCCCCTTTCTTTTATAAATCTTACCCTCCCTTTGTTTTTCACATGAACTCTCTCCCCCTTTGACATCAATGGCAAAGGGTGACACACCCTCTTCAAGCTTTCTTCCCCTGAGTATGATAATGCACATACTTGCAATAATCTCAACTACTTTGAATACATCCCCCTAACTACAACACTCTTCTATGCCACTACCTACCCCCCTAAGAGGTAGCCTCCATCATCAGTCCAGAAACAAATGATTCCTAAATCACACTAGATTGATGCACTTCCTTGTGCATCTAGTTCAACAAAGAAGGGGCAATAACCCCTAACTTCTCCTGAAGATGCCTAAATGTATTCTTAGGAAGAGCCTTGGTGAATATGTTAGCAACCTAATCATTTGTAGGCACATACTCAAGCTTCACTTCTTTCTCTGCAACCTTCTTTCTTAGAAAGTGATACCTGATAGAAATATGCTTTGTCCTTGAATGCATCACTGGGTTCTTTAAAATGTTAATTGCACTAGTATTATCATAGAAATAGGAATTGGATCATCATACTCAACTTTGATATCCTTCAGAGTTTGTCTCATCCATAGCACCTATGTACAACATGATACTGTTGCAATGTACTGATGCACTTCCTTGTGCATCTAGTTCAATAAAGAAGGGGCAATAACCCCTAACTTCTCCTAAAGATGCTCAAATATATTCTTAGGAAGAGCCTTGGTGAATATGTTAGCAACCTAATCTTTTGTAGGCACATACTCAAGCTTCACTTCTTTCTCTGCAACCTTCTCTCTTAGAAAGTGATACCTGATAGAAATATGCTTTATCCTTGAATGCATCACTGGGTTCTTTGAAATGTTAATTGCACTAGTATTATTATAGAAAATAGGAATTGGATCATCATACTCAACTTTAATATCCTTCATAGTTTGTCTCATCCATAGCACCTATGTACAACATGATGTTGTTGTAATGTACTCTGCCTCTGAAGTATATAAGGATACTGAATCCTACTTCTTGCTTTTCCATGACATAGCTCTATCTCTAAGAAAGAACACACCACCACTTGTACTTTTCTTGTCATCTACACATTCGGCCCAATCTGCATCTGTGTAGGTACTTAGGGTGAAGTCATTGTTCTTAGGATACCACAAACCATAGTCTAGAGTGCCCTTCAAATACTTGAATATCCTTTTTACTGCCATGACATGTGACTCTCTAGAATCTACTTGAAATTTGGCCACAAGATAGATTGCATGCATGATATCTAGTCTAGTAGCAGTTAGGTATAGTAGTCCTCCAATCATTGGTCTATATTTTCTTTGATTAGCCTTAGGGGATTCATCATTTTTTCTCATCTCGCAACTAGTTGTCATGGGAGTACAAACTGGTTTAGGTTCTTCCATTCCAAACTTCTTCAACATCTCCTTGACATATTTTGATTGTGAAATATAAATGCCCTTATCTGTCTGATTAATTTGCAGCCCAAGAAAGAAGTTCATCTCACCACACATTGACATCTCAAATTCTTTTTGCATCTCATCTATAAAGTTCTTACACATACCTTCATTTCCACTGAAGATTATATCATCCACATAGACCTCAATAATTAGGATTTGATCTTTTCTTACCTTGATGTGCAAATTGTTGTCTGCAGACCCTTTACTGAATCCCTGATACAACAAATACTTGTCTAACCTAGCATACCAAGCTTTGGGAGCTTGCTTCAATCCATACAATGCCTTCTTCAATTTGCATACCATATCTAGTTTGTTTGATAATTGAAATCCATCCGGTTGCTTTATATATACTTCTTCTTCCAACTCACCATTCAGAAAAGCAGACTTTACGTCCATTTGATATACTTTAAAATCCTTGTGTGTTGCATAATCCATAAACAACCTAATAGCTTCCAGTCTTGCCACTGAAGAAAAAGTTTCCTCATAGTTTATTCCTTCCACTTGTGAGTATCCTTTGCATACAAGTCCAACTTTGTTTCTTACCACTTCTCCATTCTCATTCAACTTGTTTCTAAAAATTCACTTTGTTCCAATCACATTCTTATCTGTGGGCTTGGGGACAAGTTCCCAAGTCTTTTTCTTTTCAATTTGCATCAATTCTTCTTCCATTGCCTTGACCCAATGTTCATCTTTACATGCTTCAGTAACTATCTTAGGTTCAACCTTTGAAAGTAAACATAGATTTACCTATTCTTCTACAACTCTTCTTCTTGTCAAAACTCCTTTATTTTTATCTCCAATGATTTGATCCTCTGAGTGATTCATTAGCATATACTTGGGGGTTTTACGAACCCTTTCTAGAGCTTCTTATTCATCAATCTAAACTTCCTTGTCTTTTTCTTCTTCAACTTCTTCTGTATCAGTAGACTCATCTAATTCATATCGATTAGGCTCTGAGATTCTCTGAATATCTTCATCTACCTTCACATTTGCACTTTCAATAATCTTTCTCAACCTTTTGTTTTAGTACTGTTAAGCTTTTCTTTTAGTAGAGAACCCAAGGAATATGTCTTCATCACATCTAGCATCAAACTTTCCTAACTCTTCATCTCTTCTGATATAACATTTGCTTCCAAAAACTTTGAAATACTTGACAATAGGAGTTTTTCCATACCATAGATCATAAGGTGTCTTCGTTCCATTTTCTTTGACTTGCACTCTATTCTGAATGTAGACAACAGTGTGAATTGCTTCTTTCCAATATACTTCTAGTAGGTTTGCTTCCTTGATCATTGTTCTAGCAACTTCCCAAACTGTTCTATTCTTCCTTTCAACTACTCCATTTTGCTGAAGAGTTTAGGGGGTAGACAATTGTCTCTTTATCCCATGTTCTTCACAAAAAGCATTGAATTTATTTGAAGTAAACTTGCCACCTTTGTCAGACCTCAAACACTTGATTCTCAAATCCATTTCATTCTCAACCATTTCTTGAAATGCCTTGAAATTGTCTAAGGATTCTAAATTTTCTCTACGAAAAGTAACCCAAGTCATTCTTGAATAATCATCAATAAGTAGCATGAAATATCTGTCACCTTATAGACTTCTTGTTCTTGTAGGACCACACAAGTCTATATGCACCAACTCCAACAAACTGATAGAGGTTTGTTCTTTGCTCTTGAAACTAGCCTTTGCTTGCTTCCCAAATTGACATTCTTTGCAAATAGCATTAGCAGGCTTCACAATTTTAGGCAGGTCTCTTACAACTTGAACTAAGCATATTCTCACCAGATTATCAAAGTTAATATGACACATTCTCCTATTCCATAGCCAACTTTCATTTGACTGAGCCAACAAACAACAATTATTAGTACCTTTCAATTAATAGACATTACCATGAGTCTTCTTACCAGCAATAATTATTGTTCTAGAGATTTTCCTTATCTCACATCCATTGTCCTTAAACATTAGATTGTAACCTTTGTTACACATCTATCCAACACTTAGAAGATTATGCTTTAGGCCTTTGACATAAAGAAAATCATCTGTATTATGCTTTCCATCAAAAGTAATTGACCCTTTTCCACAAATCTTACTAGTTGCATCATCACCAAATCTAACTAGTCCTTCGTTATATTTTTCCAATTTAACAAACTTACTCTTATCTCCTGTCATGCGATTTGAACATCTGCTATCAATAATCCATTCATCCTTTTTATTTCTAGCATGAAATGCAGACATCACTTTCTCTTCTTCCAGACTTCCTTCACACAAATTGCAAGGTTAGTAGAAATAGGTTCTTCTTTTAGGGAAATAAACAAGTATTCACTAGCATTACCATCCTCAAAATTAGATTCATCATCAATTACACCATCATTTTCTTCAACATAGTAACTTCTCCTTACAATCTTAACTTTACCTTCTTTATTCTTGATCTTTAAAGCTCTATCAAGATATATTGAAGCATAAAGACCAATCTTACCACAACTGAAACATTTGAAAGGTAACTTACCTCTGAACTTTCTGGTTCCCTTTTTCATTCTGCTTATGAAGTTTGCCTCAATCACATCAAAGTCTTCCTCATCTGTCTCCACAACATACTTGTCTAATTTAATAGTCTTTTCTAATTTGGCCTTAAAAGCAGTCTCAACTTTCATAGGACCATCAGTAGTACCAAATTCTCTCATCACAAAAATAGTCAATTTACCAAGCAATTGATCTTTTGAAAGCTTGTCCATATCTTGAAATTCTTCAATGGTAGCCACTTTGTGACTATAATATTTGGGAAGTGTTCAAAGTATCTTATTTACAACTTCTTTATCATCCATCTCTCCACCAAGACCTTTGATGTCATTGACAACTTCATCAATCTTTTGGATATAACTTGTTATGTTCTCATCTTTAGACATTTGCAGAGTTTCATATTTGAACTTCAAATTTTGCAACTTGGCTTTCTTAATAGATTCATCACCTTCATAGATATTTTTCAATTTTTCCCAGATCTCATGTGCAATTTCCAGATCCAAAACTTTTGCCAGTTCAGTGTTAAATAGAGCAATTAGTAGGGCATTTCTAGCTTTACCATTAGTCTCATAAGGGTAAATGCACAAAGTTGAGTCCACTTAAGGTGGAGGTTTCAGACTTAGACAAAAAGCCGAAATCAGGAAAGTGAAACGAGATCCCATTTTGCTTCGGGATCCTGAGCAAAAAGTGAGATCTTGAGAAAAAAACGGGATCCCATTTTCTAGAAATGGGATCCCATTTCATAAATGGATTAAATATGAAAAATAAAATGGGATCCCATTTCATAACGGGATCCTGTTTCTTAAAATTTGAATTTTGGGCCCGGTTTTTGCTTTGTTAACTGGTTTGGGAAAAGGGTTGGGGACCCGAACCTAGGCTTTGGACCTGGTTTGACCTGCAGGTTGAAGGTCCTGTCAATGTCACAACAAAATAGTGACTTTGGGCATATGTCTAAAGACCTTTTTTTGCAGAATTTTTTGATGAAATTAAAACCCATTATAGATGAGACAATGCAGATTCCAAATATGTAATTTTTTTTACAATTGGATTATTTTTTCTATTTTTTAATTAATTTCTGATGAAATAGGTCCATAAACTTGAATTATCAAGGTTTTTTAGTATTTTAATAACTTTTTATTAAAATAATTTTTTGAAAAATAAATTGTACGGAAATGTACTTCAGACAATTCTTTTCAATTTGAAAAAAAAAATCAAAAAATGATAAGTTTAGGTCATCTTATGCGTGACGTACACGATGAATTTTTAAAACACCAAATATGACCAATAAAAAATTAACAAAAAAATATTCAGTAAAAAATTACAAAAAATATGGAAAACATGCTTCAGTGAGTTACAAATCTTTTCTCAAAAGGATTTAGAAAAATATGATTATTTAGGTCAAAATATGGATAGCGTACACGTGCATGGTATAGTAAAAAAGGTGACTTTTAAACAGTGGTTTTTAGAAAGGCCTATTGAAAATCAATTTGTATCATCTGGGTATTCAAATAAATTACATATTTGGAAACTAGACTCCGAGTACTACATTTTATGATTAGTGACTTTTCTCAAGATTCCATATCTAAGAGCTTCAAATTTTAAGGTCAAATGTGACAAATTCTAAAAATCAGGGAAAACACTTCCACTTTTTGGCCAAAAAGTGGACCCAACTTCTTGCACACACCCATAAGTCCTAATCTTAGCTGCAGACTCCGGACCATTTTCAGGTATAGTGTATTCCTTTTGAACCATTCTCTAAACATCATAACCAAGATAAATAATATAACTTTGCATTCTTACTTTCCAGAAGGCATAGTCAGTTTCATCAAACTAAGGAATGTCTTTCTTGTGCGCCATCCCAGATCTACCTTAAGCTGTTAGGCTTTCTTCCAAGGAACCCTCGCTCTGATACCAATTGTTGAATGTACAAGACAACTGGGGGGTGGATCAGTTGTATCAAAAATTTTAAACCCTCACGAACATAATCAGTTCACTTAAACCCTTATTCTGTTATGAAGATTAAACATGAAAAATAGATAACGAAAACTTAATCACATCAACACCATGCACAAGAGAATACCAGATTTTTACATGGAAAACCCTAAAAGGGAAAAACTATGGTGAGGATTAGCTCACAATATAAAGTAGTATCAATACTGAATTACAAAGAGGCTCACTACCAAAGGACTCACTATCTAAAGAAATGCTCACTGTAATAAGCTCACTGCCAAAAGGGCTCACTACCAAACGAGAAAGGCTCATTGACATGAACTAATATGATAATGTATGCCACATGCTTGAGTTCAGTTCCAATGAAGCACAACAAACATCACCTTCGCAGCCTCTCTGAAGATTGTAGATGAGTTCTACTCACTGCATTAGGTCTTCTACCACATGAAAGTCCTTACTGCCTCTAATTCAAATTCACAACACAAACTTCCTCATCTTCACACATGAACACTTATACACATGAATCCTTTACACTTATTTATATCAATCATCAACCTTGAAACATTCACCAAGGTCGGCAACACACTCTACAATCCTTGAAACAATCTCCAAGGTCGACAAACATATAGAATTCAAATTAGGTCTAGACCTAAACAATCTCACAAAGCAAAGTAATGAAGGTAGAACACTTCATAGCTTAGCTTGGACCTAAAAACATCTTCACACACATCAACATGCTTCCATAATCCACGAAGCACATCCATAAAGAGTGTAAACAACCAGGTCGACCAAAACTAATGTTGACACTAGGATCTTTAGGGACATGCTTCCAAGAGCACAACCATAAATTGAAGACCAAGCACAATCTTTTAACATGATCTAGAAACATCCATGAACAACATGAGCCAACAAATCTAGCTACAAAAAATCTCACTTGATGATAGTTCACTAACTACTCACAACCAACACTGCCAAGCTCTGCTACTCAAGAAAACTACATTCTGGAGCACCAAATCACAAGTCCTTTGGATATAACATAGATATGGACCTTATGAACACTCATCCAGAACTGTAAGACCAAAATCTAAATTGTAGAGAAATGTAGAGAAAAATTCTTTCTCCCACCATACTACAGACACTGCCAGGCATAGTCTTTAAACTGGTGAACATAGCTCTCAAACCACAACATTCCAGAGCACCAAATTTTGGATCTAACATCTTCAACCACTTCACTAAAACATATCCAAACCTCACACTCTGGCCTTCAACACAGGATAAATGCGGAGCAAAAACTCAAGCAGTATCATGTAAGCCAGAATACTTCACAACATTGTCTTCAGTATTTATCAAATTTTCTCAAAAGCACTTGGAAACCCAGCAACAAGAATGATATGTTAACATCATTAGCACTTATACAAGCCATTCAGATCACCTAAACACAATAACTCAATCAACTAACAATCAACAACATTAGAAGATACAGTTGACACCAATGACAACACAAGCATGTTGACATCAATGACAACATTGCTTAGCACATACTTGCAACAAAATTTTGCATTAGGTTTTTAAAAATTCTCTTGCATGATCATATTAGTTGCATCAAATATTCATCAAATCTGATTTTCCATAGTAATCTTGCATCATTTTGCATTCTTGATTTGAAATTTCATAATTTCACAACTACACATTGTGTATTTCAACATAAGAAGTTCAATGTATCTCTTTCACATATCTTTCCAAGAAACATTAAAGTTGTCTATATTGCCTTTTTGTGCAGCACTTTTGACATCGTGATCACTTCATTTGAAATGACACTAGTGTGTTTTTGGTATTTACAAAAACTTCAAAAATCCAGTTTCCTCAAACTAGTGTTTGGGTGTGTAAAAGTCTCACATATACGGCATCCAATCATAACAAGGGTGGTATGGATCCTCCTTGACCTAACAAGAAAAGGAAGGATCTTGAACCCATCATATCCTTCACACCACTTGAGGTCACTATTTGAGACATTGATGGTCCTCTTTATATAACAACAAGAATAAATGGAAATCCTACAAGAGGAGTTCTTATTGATCCCAATTGCATGACAAATGTTGTCACAGAAGAATTTTTATACATGCACGATATAGCACAAGATACTTATGATCTAACTAACATAATGATAAAAGCACATAATGGTTATTTTCTTCTGGTAATGGAAAGATAAGACTTTGTACTAAGGTGGTTGAAAAAGCCCTAGAAGCACTATTTTTTATCATTCCCACATCGGATCTCTTTTGTGTGAAGTTAGGACATCCTTGGCTAAAATCCATGAAAGCAATTTCCTCTACTATTCATAAGTGCTTAAAGTTCCCTCATAAAAATCAAGTGCATGTTATTCATCATAGTGGATTTAAACCATTAGCCACTTGTAAAAATTTCAATTTGGATTATTTTTGGCTGCAACCTATCAATGCAAACCAACCAAGACAAGATCAATTATTCTTGGCATATCAAAAGTATAAAGCAAAGAAAATAGCTAAACTATCATATGGCAAGAATACTCCTAGACCCTCTCAGTGCTCTGAGGCTACAATTCCTTCTAGTGACCAACAGAGAGTGAAAACCAACCCGAGCTGAAGGATTCACCTCAACCAAGTGGAAAGGGAGTTTTTGTTGAGGTTCCTCCTCTGCCATCCTTACAAGGATCAGGAGAAAACCTTCAAGAGCGAAGCTATCCATCATGAAATCATAAAATCACTTTTGTACTAGCTTCATCTTCACAAATGATAAAGAATGTGAAAAAGCATGAACCCTTGATGGTGGACAAAGAAACTCCCTTGAGAAATATAACTAACAAGACTAGAAGAAATATAAATGCAAGGGAAAGAAAAAGAAAGAATCAAGCCTTACCTCAAAAAATATTACCACAAGAAGAAAACATCCCACCAAGAGAAATGGAATCAAAAGAAGAACAAAATAAAGAAGTTTCAAGTTGGGCTATAGTTCCCTATGTGCCACCTATTTCGTATGAAGATCAAGATTGGGAAGAATATGATTTAATGAAGGACAACCACTAGCGTGGTTGCATGTTGAATACCACATCCCCAACAATGAATCAGGTAAGTATTTCTCTCTCATTTAGCCACACTTGATGTAGCACCTCTTTGATTTTATCTCAAGGGTGGCCTCCTATTAAATATATATGTTGTTGTGTTGTGTACCCCTGTGTAGTGTTAAATGTTTGTTTAGGTCTCCTTGGATGACCCTTGATACTCTTGTAAGGTCAAGGATACAAGGGGACTGCCTCCATTGTAACATTCCTTCTATTTGTTTCTCTATTCTTCTACACTTCTCTTGTTGCAATTGTTCTGTGTGGTGCCTTGGGGGCATAATGTTGTGAAGGATGATTTGGGGGCATCCTTCCATGCTGGGGCCCTAAGTGTTGAGGAGCCAAAACTCTGTCATACAAACTGATCAGTGAGAGGATGGTCCATGTCTTGGTGATCTTCTCTTTATCAACCAAACATTCCCCGTTGGCCACCTTGCTTTTTATCTCCCCGATGTTCAACTCTCCTTGATGTATGTCTTCACTTTACTCACCTATCGGTAAGACTATTGCCATTGGCGAACACTTATAAACCTTAGCCGATGTGCCGATACACCAACTTTGTATCTGCCGAAAGATACATTCTCGATGTACATTCAGGATATGCATTTGCAATATACATTCGAACCACACTCGTCAGTGGGACTCTTTGCATCGGTCAACCCAAAGTCTTTCGTGCCGATACCCTAAGTCTGTCCGATGACATGTATTTTTGGTGTGACCTTCCTCGTTGGTGAGCACTTTGTATGTACTCCTAATACACTGATGGAATAGCTTGTATATACTTTCGCCGACTTGCGATCACCAGTTTCCTTCACTATTGCTACGGGTCACCTCTTGCATCTAACACAATGTATATGCGCAATGTATATTCTTAATATACATTCAGAAGATACATTCGAAACATGCATTTAGAATATGCATTCGGTGGGACCATTGACTTTCTTTGTATGTCGATACACTATCGGTCAGACTTCCAACATAGGAAGCTTTCAACCTTCTCTCTCTGACACCTCCTATCCCCCCGATGCAGAACTTAGCCATTCACAATATACTTTTGTGACATACCCACTCAATGTGCGTTTGCGATATACACACAAAATGTATGTTTAGGGAAACAAATCGGATCTTACACTAATATGAACCTCTGCAAACCCTACAGCTACACAGACCCTTTTCTCTGACAACCTAGCACATGAGGATGCTAGGATATATCAACACTGTTGTATGTGATCCTGCAGACACAAAACCAAATGAACAAAATGAAAACAAAAGAACTATACAACCATTCCACCAATTTCAAAGAAATCTAACTGGTGGAATGGACTAAGAGTCCATATCAACCACAAAATAGTAATTCGATTTATACAGAGAAAACCTAATGAATCTAGAATGACAGAAAGATACACAGAACAAGATTTGTTTATTATACTTTTTTAGAAATGTGCATACACAGATGCTCTATTTCACTATTGCAAATCACACTCCTCTCAGATCTTTCTAATCTCAACTACAATTGATTACATTCGATCTCCTCTAGTCATTTATCTACTCACCCTGAGTAGTACCAACCTGATAGTACCAACCTGACTCCAAGTGGCTAGGAGACAACCGTCTAACAACCTCCTAACTGCCTAACAACCTTTGTGATTAGAGATTGCCAAGTGTCCTTGGGACTTACAAAATGAACCTAGATACAAACTAAAATGACATGCATTGGTCAAACAAACCTTATTACATGAATGGTCTTCTAGGACCTTATTGGAAACAACAAACATGAACATCAGATAGTTAAATGCCTCATGGAGGCCACTGTGGATTAGGTGCTCCTACACCACTAAGTCACTTTTGTCTCCTCTCTTATTTTTCATGATTTCATTCTTTTGTTGTGCTTGTGGCTCTACTAGTTGATAGATGACGACAACAAATATACACTTTTGATAAGGACTGTCTGTCCCTAAACAAGAAAACAAAAATGAACCAAGTCCATAATGAAGATGGGGGTAATTTGTTACTGGCATTTGACTAGTAGAATCACTTTATGTCGTGATGTGATCGTGTATCATATTGCTAAATTTTTGTAACAAACCTTTGCAATACTCTAATTTTCTTATATGAACTTTTCAAATGTTTAGGTCTCACCTTGTATTTACACTTGATTCTAAGATTTCGGAAGTATAACCTCATGGCTATACTCAGTTCTGAACCCGTAAGTATAGCCTTGGTTTGTTTGAGTGGTATGTTGCCTTATTTTTGTATTAGTTTCATGAAATGATTTGGTTATATCTTAGCTTAGATTTTCTAACTGAATCTTGTTTTGATTATCTTTCGTATACATGCATATTGTTGATCAATGATTGTTAGCAAATGATATTAATGTGTTTCTATTGTGATTTTTGTGAACAATTTGATGATTGTAAGCACATGTCACTTTGGGGCATGGGCTTGTGAAAGCTCTTGTTCCCTCACATATTTTCAATCTTTAAATGTGATTGCTATCGGAAAGAAAGAGTAACCACTTTAAGGTGGGGGCATATATTATGGTAAATGCTTGGATATCTTGAATATTGTGATAAAATGTGTTGTGTAGACTTCCTTTTCACTGTAAGGCATCTCTGTGATGCAAGTGGAGTTGTATACTTTGAATTGTGTGTTGCATATGATTCCTTTTCATTATAAGAAGTCTCCATGATAATGGTGGGGTTGTATACTTTATGTGCATGCTTCCTTTTCACTGTAAGGCATCTACGTGATTCAAGTGGAGTTGTATGTTTTTGTTCGCTATAAGGCGTCTCTGTGATGTAGGCAAGGTTGTGTAAATCTATGAGGAGATTGCATTACTCATTTTTGAAATCCCTTCTATAGAAGGTGGGGTTGTGTATTCCCTTGAGTGGTTGCACATCCTTTTTAAAAAAGTCCTCTTGCAAGAGGCAAGGTTGGGTCTTGAGTTACTAACTCTTAAGCGTGTTTTTCGTAGTTGTCATAGCATGGTGATGAGCCCCTCAACTGTCAGATGTGTTTGGCATGTCTTAGATGGGGAGCATAGTGATGAGCTCCTCCCCATTGCCCATGTTTGCTGTGTATAAGATGTATAGTGGGTCGATGACACACTAGATACGATGCTTGTGTATTCTGTGTTTTCTGTGTGTTTTTTGCATGTTTTATGGTGGTGTCTAGTGATGATCTCCCCCATGCCATGTGTCTTACATGATTTTTTGGTGGCACATAGTGATGAGATCCCCCATGCCGTGTGTTTTGCATGCTTTGATGGTGGCACGTAGCGATGAGCTCCCCCCATGGCCTTTTAGTATTGTGTAATTGTTAATCATGTCTTCTCTTCATGTATGCTTCTTGGATTGCATGACTGCATTCATGTCTTCTCTATGTATTGTGTGCTTCTTTATTGTCTTCTTCATGTTTTGCATGATTGTCAAGTGTTTTCTTATGTTTACTTGAGCTTGGAGGCTAGAAATGGTCTTCCAAACTTTGGGCATGTTGTTGGCTCTAGTGTTTGATGTGCTTGATGTGTTTTCGACCATACTTTAATGCATGCATTGATCATAAATCATACACATGTATTAAAGTGGGGGCTAAATGTTAAGGAATAAAATGTGTTTACATGTCTTTTTACCTCCTTGTTTAGATCCTAGGTCCCATAATTACATTATATCATCAAAATGTTTCTACCGATGCAGAATTTCTTGACACCAAGGTAGAATTGGAATGTGGGCCACTTGATTTAGCTTACCGTAGACCCAAACAAGGCTAAAGGACCTAGGTAGTACCACCCAGGTCCCTCCTTTTAGGTCAAGGCTAATTCAAGTGTATGTCAATGATGTAGGAGCATCCGGAAGCATTTAAAACAATTGGGATAGTTAACAGTGAATTGCAGAGTACCAAGAGAGTGACCTTAGAGAATACCGTATTTTACCACATTTCCATATCAGAGGCTATGGAGCTATACTTATCATCTAGACATAGTCATATACAACATATCCAAAATTCAAATCATTTGGGTTCGATTCTAGAGAGATATCTCTATCAGAAGATTACCTGCTTTTACCTGTTTTGACAAAGCAAAGCTGACGGTGTTCAGTGAAGTTTAATCAGCTTGCGGAGCAATTTTGTGACTTGTGGAGCTTAAAGGAACATTATTCAATGAAGTATAGGACCTGACTGACCTTCATGGAGATCCATATGAAGTCTTATGTACCAACAGAGCAATACCTTATGTTTAGGTCTGACCTATCCGTGTACACATGTTTCATGACTAGTTGTTGCAATTAGGCTGACTTGATAATGATTTGAAGGCTTGCAGAGGATATAAATGAAGGATAATGATTTGTTACAAAGTAGCAGTGATGGAATAATTTAGTATACAAAGATATGAAGCAAGATCTAAGTGTTTTGATCTAAAGAATAAGTAGAAGTGAAGCAGAGAGCATAATAGTGAGCAGAGTAAGTAGCAGAGAAAAGAATTGAGGAAGTAGACAAAGGAAATCATGAAAAATATTATATTATGAATCTTTTGTAACCTTGGGCTATAGCCTAGCATCTGTAAAGCCCAAGAGGCACCTGTAATATGTTTTTGACATCATAATATAAGAAGAATGAGCTTTTAAGGTTGGGTTTTTCCCTGTTAGAGTTTTCCCAGGATATATCTGTGTCATGAGTAGATGAATGTCTCTTTTTATGTTGTTAACCATTTACTTATGTTACATCTCTGATTGATTATGCTATTAATAGTTTAAGGCTGTAAGGTTGGATAGTCCCTCACCGGACCCTCCTACCTTGACTACACTAAGTCGTATTAGAGCTGGTTACGAATCTGTTGGGAAGGAAGAAAGTTTTGAAGGAAATGCAAAACCCTAGAAGTAACAAGTGTCACTATTGAAGAAGATCAAGGCAAGAAAGATTTGGGTAAGCTTTTCAAACTAAGTTGTTTATCTGATTTGTTTCAGATGGCGAAGATTGGAAAAAGGATGAAGAAAGAAAATGAAACCCTAATATGCGAAAAGGATATTTTGGAAGAAGAATTGTGTGAAATCAAGAAGTGTAATTCAGAATTGTTGGAGAGGATGAAAGAACTAAAAGAGGACAAATATGATTCTCTTGAAGAAGAACTAGAAAATCTAAAGAGGAGGAATGAAGACCTAGAGGTAGAGCTAAAGTTGTTTGAGGATGTTGAAAAGATTTTTGAAGAATTAGAAGAAGGATTCAAGTTGTTTAGAAAAGAGGAAAAGAGAAACACAGATCTAGAAGAAGGTTTGGGAGAATTGAAAAAGGAAAATAGTCTATAGAGGAGTGAAATATTAGGATTGAAGGAACAAGTTAATTAGTTAGAGTAGTCACTTGTAGCATGCAAGAAGGAGAATGAAAAACTGAGATCTAAATGTGAACTTTTTGATGTTTCTTGTGACACTATTGATTTGTGTAATGATGTAGAAGCTTCTTTAGATAGTGAGATTGAAGATGGCAATGTGATTGAACATGTAGTTGTTGGTGATGGAATTGGTTCAATAGGTTCTATAATTCCTTGCTTATGCTTTCCCAATCCTTGTCCTTCATATCCCATTCTTTGCATGAAGGATATAGAAGAGATGAAAGAGGAATTGATAGAAGACCATTTAGAAGAACCTGTTTTCAAGTGTGGAGGAGAAAAGAATCAAGCAATGAATATCACAAGGAACCTATTACCAGAGAGACTAATGGTGAGGAAATAATAAATGATACAGAAGTAGCTTATGCAGAAGAAGAAGAGCCTATTGAATCACTAAGTTTGACAGAGGAACTAGAAGAAAATGATGCAAAGATAGTTTATGCAGAGGAGGAAGAACCTATTGAATCATTGAGTTTAATAGAGAAACCGAAAGAGGGTGAAGCATTTATCTTAAGAAGAATTGTGTTGTAGACCAAACATCTGAGAAACCAGAGCAAGAGAAAGTTTGTGTGAAATCATCTGAGAAATAAAGCTGTGTGAACAAGAGTGAAGCATAATAGAAAAGAGAAGTTCATGTGGCAGAGAAAGATGGAATGACAAGATATTCTACCAGAAGAGAAAGTTTGTGCACCAAAGTAAAGGAAACAAGGATAAAGAAATGTAGATATGTATAAAAGAAGTATATGCAGAGAAGAAACTAGAAGATTTTGATGTGTGTGAAGGAAATGTATCTAGAATAGAGATCAGAAAGTATTGCAAAGAAATTCAAGAATGTATTGACTATATCAAAGGAAGTAACATGATTGTCCCAGAGGATGTAAGTATGTATTGATTGACTCTTAATTGATTAAAATTGGTATTGACTTGAGGTAACTTGCAGAGAAGACTTACTCAGATCACTAATCATTGAGGCAGTGCAAAGCTTGCAATTAGACCACCGAACCTAGATCTTGACAAGATGAAGAACTTGAGGTAGCTTGTGGAGAAGACTTGCTTAGACTGTTGGTCACTGAAGTAGTACAAGGCTTGCAAGTAGACCACCAAACTCAGAAGAACTTGAGGCAATTTTGTAGGGTGGACTTGAACAAACCGCTGACCTTGAGGCAGCTGCAAGTACTTAAAAATAGACCGATGAACCTACCGTAAGGGATCACATTGAATTTGACATAATATAGACCAAAGTGAAGAGGCTCACTTTTCAATTAACCTTGAGAGTCTGATGTAGGAGCATCCGGAAGCATTCAAAACAATTGGGACAATTAACAGTGAATTGTAGAGTACCAAGAGAGTGACCTTGGAGAATACCACATTTTACCACATTTCCATATCAGAGGTTGTGGGGTTGGACTTAGCATCTAGACATAGTCATCTACAACATATCCAAAATTTAGATCATTTGGGTTTGATTTTAGAGAGATATTGCTATCATAAGATTACGTTCTTTTACCCGTTTTCACCTATTTTCACAGAGTAGAGCTAACAATGTTCAGTAAAGTCTAATCAGCTTGCGAAGCAATTCTGTGACTTGTAGAGCTTAAAGGAACATTATTCAATGAAGTATCAGACCTGACCAACCTTCATGGAGATTTGCACGAAGTCTTATGTACCAGCAGAGTAATACCTTATGTTTAGGTCTAACCTATCCGTGTACACACATTTCATGACTAGCCGTTGCAATTAGGCTGACTTGATAATGATTTGAAGGCTTGCAGAGAATATAAATGAAGGATAATGATTTTTTACAAAGCAGCAGTGATGAAATAATTTAGTATGCGAAGATATGAAGCAAGATCTAAGTATTTTGATCTGAAGAATAAGTAGAAGTGAAGCAAAGAGTACAACAATGAGCAGAGTAAGTAGCAGAGCAGAGAATTGAGAAAGAAGATGAAGGAAATCATGAAAAAAATGTTATAATTTATGAATATTTTGTAACCTTGGGTTGCGGCCTAGCATCTGTAAAGCCCGAGAGGCATCTGTTATATGTTTTTGAGATCATAATAAAAGAAGAATGAGCTTTGAAGGCTAGGTTTTTCCTTGTTAGGGTTTTCCCAGGATATATCTATGTCATGAGTAGATGAATGTCTCTTTTTCTATTGTTAACCATTTACTTATGTTGCATCTTTGATTGATTATGCTATTAATAGTTTAAGGCTGCAAGGTTGGATAGTCCCTCACCGGACCCTCCTACCTTGACTGCATTAGTCGACCTGCCACCTCTCTAGGGGTTTCTCCTTGTTAGCTCTTTTGGTTTCAATTGTTGATTGTAAGTGGGAAAGCATATATAAGTGTATTTTTGAGATCATTATTGATTAAGATGGAGAGCTAATTGGAGACCTTGAAGTAAAAAGCAAGCAAGAACATTCATTGTGATTCTAGAGCAGATCTGTGTATTGTTATTGTGTGTTGCAGATATGGAGCTATCATCTATCCTTCCTTAGGAGTTAAAGGGTCTTCATCATTCTAAGGGTTCATCACATAGGTGTATTATGTATAAAAGGAAGATAAGATTGAAGTGTGGTTAAGGCAGATTCAATCAAACCCTCCTTTCACAATAACATTCAAGGACAACAATTGAGCTGAGTCACTATAGATGGAGAGGACTCAGCTACAGGTTGAGGTCACTTATGAATGATATGGAAAGATAGATTATATTTCTAGATATGTTAAACCCTAATTTAATTAACCCTCATACCCTAATTATATGATTCCATATATAGGCGAACAAGATACAACAAATGATTGCACAGAAAGGCACTAAATAAAAATTAGAAACTTACCAAGATTTAGATTTCTAAAGATGAAAACTTTGGAGACAATGGGGTAGGTGTCGTAGTCCAACATGCCACTTTTTCTATAGATCTGGAACAGTGAGGCGTGTAAGACTGTAACTTGCTTCAGAGTTTCTGGAGATGACAGTCGGGAGGACTACGGGGCGAGCACCCTAGTCCAGTAGGTTAGGTTTTCTACAATTTCTTCTTAGATCTTGAATCTATATCCTCAACTTAGTTTCTCTACAACTCCACTTTGCAAACTCCCACCCCTGTAACCTGTAATCACAAAGAGAGGGGTTTCGAGGTTGTTGTGTTTAGGAGCTTGCCTCTCGGAATGACATTCAAGCCTTCCAACACCGTTGTTAGATAGAGTACGTGACCTTCGTGGATAGAGGAAAAATCAAATGATGAAATAGATTGATTGAAACACAAATAGATATCACCTTGGAGTGAATCCCTCATGGAGAATGAAGATCTTTCACACCATAAGGAGATGGATTGATGAAGCTAAATATGTAACAAACAAACACAATAACAAAACAATTCTGCTCTGCAACACAATGAATTCCTTGAATCCCTTAGCTCAATATCCCCAGTTTGCATTATCCTTCTAGGTTTAAAATGAAGTCCTAAACATGTTTATATATGCATTCCTGCTAAACTTTTGTAATTCAAATTGAAAAGTCTGACAAAGGGAAACCTTTTTAAAGGTCCTATGCTAACAATTTAAATTTAGGTCCCAAAGAAATAGGCCTGGACTAGGGCATAGGTGCCCAAGACTAGGGCATGATTTTAAGTATTGATTAACATTAAATGTGGACCCCTAAGCCCCATTTGTCATGGGTTTTGAGGGAAATTTCTCCAGGATAGGTTTTAAACATGCATGATTAAACTAATGAGACCTAGGAGCTAAACTAGGAGGTAAAAAGTCCTATGGAAACTTTTAATGACATAACATTTAGCCCCCACTTTAATGTATGTATGATCTTATGATCCATACATACATTAATGTATGGTTGAAAGCACATCAAACATGTCAGGCACATGAAGCTAAGGCATACACAAAGATTGGAGGACCATTTCTAGCCCCCAATCTCAGGTAAGCACTAGAAAACACATTGAAGACACGCAAGACACAATGAAGATAGTAAGAAGCATGCAAAACATGGAGAATACATTGGAAGCACGTAATACATAATGAAGACATGAGAGCAGTCATGCAATACATAATGAATACACTGATATAACATTTTATATATGAAATAAAATCCTAACTAAGGGGCAGAGGGGGCTCATTGCCACATGCCATTAGACTGCTAAAAACACACAAAACAAAGACCCAAATGTGGAGGCGGCTCATTGCCATGTGCCTTTAAGCCACACTTGAGGGAAGACACACAAAAAAAAGACTTGAATGGTGAGGGGGCTCATCGCCACACACCTTTAGACCACACTCAGGGGAAGACACAACAAACATACAAGGAAGACACACATAATACATGAGTACCATATAGTATGCCATAAACACACTATACATCTTATACATGGAAAACATGAGTGATGGAAGGAGCTTATTGGTAAGTCCCACCATCTAAAACATGTTGCAGAAACACCTGACGATTAAGCTTATGCTACAAAAACTACAAAAGACATGCTTAAGAGAGGATAGCTCAAGATCCTTGAACCCCGCCTCGCTATGAGCAGTTTGTATAAAAAGGATGTGCACTAGCTCAAGAGATACACCATCCCGCCTTCTGCAAAAGGGATTTCAAAATGCAACCCCATCGATGCGACAATGTTAGGAACCCGTGTTTAACCCTTCTCTTTACTTTGTTAGTATATTACATTTGGACACATATACTTTGTAAGTCATCCCGTGAGTATATTGTATTATCCCACATTCATGGGAAGTAATAGTTGTTTAGATTAGACTTAGTATATAAGTACGTGTTGAGTCTAATGAAGGCATCCACGAGTTTATTGTATTGAGCTTGCTCAAAGGAGGTTGCCCCCCTCAAAGTGGCCTGCAATCAATAAATTCCTTCTGTGTTTCTACTATTTCTATTATTTAATGCATTTTTCATTATATTGTTGCAGGAAATTCCTCTCATATGGTATCATGGTGCTTTCTTCGGCTCACTGGGTGGAATTTCTGCCAAATTTTTTTTCACAGTGGCCTCTAGGCACTATGATTATTGCAGTAGTTCTTTTTTCTTTACATCTATATTGTTCATTTCAATTGTAGGTTCAGATTAGGGAATAATCCCTATCCGCTTAACTGTGGGAAGTGCCTAGGCATAGCCCTAAAACTCATTGTGAGGAGTACTGCAGGAACCCCGGAGTAGATGGCCCATTGAGAGGGCTTGCCAGTGAAAAGGGCAATGGCCCCTACGTGATTGACTAGTTCCCATCCTTGAGGTAAACCAAGAGCTATCGTTTGTGGCAAAGTAGTTATCAGTTTTACCTGAGTTGTGGAGTGGGATATTTCCCCAATACGCAAGCCATTAGATAGCATTGGTAGATGAGCGAATTCCCTAAACCCTTAGGAAGCTGAACATACCTAGGGTCCATATCTATTGCCAGTTGATAAATCACATATTGCATCTATCCAGAGCCGTTGTAGATCCCATTGTAAATCGTTTCCAAAAAATAAAAATAAATAAAAAATTCTATTTTTTCTCCATATCTTCCTTGCTTTAGCTCCGATTCCCCTGAAAATTCACTAGAACCCCTGAAATTTCATTCTGCATACTTCCTTCCTTGAGGACCCTATTCCAAATTCCACTTATCGAAGACATAAATCCTAAATTTGTCTATTTTTAGGGTTTTCCATAACTTCTTCGATTCTCACCCAATTGCCTTCAAATTTTACCACAGTGTTCATTTCCTATTTCTGCTCCTTTGTCCCTCTTGGACAAATTTTCCCATTCTTTCACCCTGCTTCTGAAAACCCCATATTCTACTTCCCTGTCCCTCAGAAAGTGTCCAAAACCTAGTCAAACCCCAATTACCCATCAGAGTTTTTCCCAAATCCAAATTTTCCTTTACTAAAGAAGTTTTTGTTTTTGTTTTTCTACCCATTCCAAAAAAAAATCCTGTTTATGGTTGTCACCTGCGCAGGAGAAAAAACATGGAGGAACTTGCATCCATCAAGAGCAAATTCCAAGATCTGGATGAAAAAATTCTCGAGCTCAATCTTCAGCATTTAGCCATGAACAATAGACGACAGCTAGAGTCTTCTGCAGTTATAGGGTTTTCTTCTTCTGGCAATTTTCATGGACCGAAGCTTGATTTTCCTCGCTTCAATGGTGATGATCTAACCGATGGATGTACCGAGCAAAACAATATTTCAATCTACATAATACTTTTGATGTCAACAAAGTCCCACTTGCCTCCTTTCATTTGGAACATGAAGCCCTTCAATGGTTCCGTTGGTACATTCAAGCTCATGAAGAGCCAAAATGGATAGATTTTTGCAAACTCATTTTGTAACGATTTGGCCTTAGTGCTTTTGATGACTTCACAGCAGCACTCACAAAACTGTGCCAAACAAGCACTATGAGAGAATATCAGATAGAATTTGAAAAATTAGCCAATCACATAGAAGGATTATTTGATGAATTTTTTAGGAGTTGTTTTGTCAGTGGTTTGAAGGATGCTCTGAGGTTAAAATGTTTTGTCCAAGCAAAATGATGGAAGCCTTAGGGTTGGCTAAGTTGGTGGAGGACAAGATCACAGCTCAACAATGCTCCAAATCCAGTTTTGTTCCATTCAGAAATATGGATCCCCAAAGCCCTCAAATAATGTCAGCTCCTAGAACAACTCCTACAAAGCATTTGGCTAAAGCAAAGATGCGAGCATGTAGAGAAAAAGGGCTTTGTTATAATTGTGATGACAAATTCACTTGGGGACATAGATGTGTTGAGCAAAAGCTCTATCTCTTGGATGTGGATTCTCCACCTAAAACTAAAGTTTATACAGATGCTTAGGATATAGTAGCTGATCAAGTTGAAACTCAACAGTCGCATGTTGACCCTACTTCTCAAGAAGACCACCCAGAGATCTCTCTCCATGCCGTAGCAAGAGTCACCACCCCACAAACCATGTGTGTCAAGGGTTACTTCAAGAAGTTCCCTCTTACAATACTCATTGATTCTGGTAGTACTCATAACTTCATTGACCCTCAAATAGCCAAACAGGTTGATTGTTTTGTTCATCCTTGCTTGAACTTTGAAGACATGATTGCCAATGGGGGCACATTACCTTGCAAAGGGACGTGTCACAATGTGCGTATTTCTATTAGAGATTATAATCTACACTCTGACATGTTTATCTTGCCCTTAGGTAGATGTGATGTGGTTTTGGGTGCCCAATGGTGTTGGTCATGATGTTAGTCATTCGCAAACATAGAATAAAAGTTACACAACAACCTTTACTCATCTTGAAAGATACGATGAATTCAAAGAATTCATGATCCCAAGTCTCCGTTTATTAGGTCTTAATCTACTGACGTTACTCAGTGGTTGATGTGTGTTGCTGTTTTCCATTCAGGGGCCTTACGTGTTTCTGCACTGTTCATCATCATCATCTTCAAATATCCTGCCCTGGATGTTCGCTCTGCATAAGCCTCCAACAATTCTACCTCTGCACTGTAAATTTAGTCAAATAATGTGCATACAGGCTGATATTTGCATGATTTCTACCATTATTTATGATTCTTTGCATGATATTTTCAGTACTACATGCATTTAACTCAAATATGCTAAGGATCTTCAGTTACCTACGGGATTTCAGCATATTTCACTGTTTCTGCTTGTTATTTATCATGATTTGCAGTTATGGTGATGAATTAATGAAATTGAAAAAAGGAAAAGGGTTAGAGAGTGAGATTCCTAAAATTACTGGACTTAGATCACTGATTCACATACAAGCTCCCATACTTGCAATGAAAAGAAGGAAAACTAGAAATCATACTTCACCAGGACATTCCACAAATCCGCATGATCTAGTGCAAAGCTTCAAAGGAAAGTTGACAACAACATGTAATGAAATGAAAGCGCTTCCAGTTGAACACAGCATTCACCAGTACATATCCAGAAATCAACAGAAGATTACGTAAAATTTACAATCAGGATGTAATCTGGAACTTCATATTCATTCAGTATGCTCAAGAACAGGTACATTTACAGTGATCTGAAGAAAGAACCTTGACATTTCAACAATTCTATCCTCATTAGTCTCAGTAATCCGATCTCCTAATTGATCCTACAGTAATTGACTCTTTGCGCCAGATGCGTCTGTGTATTCTAATGTATTCCTCTTTTTTTTAAAATGACAAGCTCTGGATGTTATATAGAACAACTGCCAGAAAACGGTTACAATGATCCAAGGATCAGGATCCTCTCATAACAAACAACGGTCCAGATGAAAAGCACATGCTTCATCAGTTGGCAAATGTACAGCTGGCACAGAATATTCCAGCATCTTCAACTTGATTCGGCCTCCAGCTGGCGAACAGCATATTTGACAATATCCTCCTCATTTCTGGCTCATGTTGCCTCCATGCGCAACTTTGTAATGCTCAGCTTCAGCAGCATCATCATGATTTCAACGCCCAGCTTCAGCAGCATCATGACTTCAATGCTCAGCCTCAGCAGCATCATGATGATTTCCTGCAAGTAAACAGACAAACATTAGGTTCATCATCATCATGATAAACAACAGGAAGTAAACACTTTATTAAACATACCTCCCCATGTGCAGCTACAGGCAATCAGGCTTTACCTGTGAAAAATATGCACTAAATGCATAAACAGCATGAAAACAACCAGGTCAACCATCGTTGACCAAAATCAGGCAGTCAGGCTTTCAAATTTCTATCGCTTCATGTTTTTGCCCATTTTCTTGTATATCGGGTTCGAAATATGATGATGATGATCTCAGATTATACAAGGAAATAATCGCCTTTCAACCATCCTTAGAATTCGGCTTTGCATCATCATCATATTTGCATCGGCGTGACCACATATGATCAGGGTGACAATTTTACCTTAGGCCGACGGCAACAGTTATACCGACGCCAAAAAATCATGATGATGACCAACTATATGCCTTCTGTCTGTCCGCAGGATATTTGAAATATGATGATCCTCCTTTCCTAATGCTCTGATGAAAAGCACGTCAGGATGTTTTGTTCTTGCACATTCGGGAAAGAAAGACATCGTCATCATCATCATGATGAAGACAAACAGGAGGACTTGGAAAATGATCCTGCCGCTGAGGAAAAACATGATGACGTCATCGTCATCATCAGGCTTCAATAAAATGCAAAGGGATGACGTCATCGTCATGTTTTGTTAAGATCAGGAGGTAAATGGAATATTGGGTTCCCTCTAAGGAAGATGATCAGGTCATGAAAGCAGCATGACCCTTTTTCCGGCCAAGGCAATCCGCTCGAAAGGTCAAGATGATGATGATCATCATCATCATATACGCACTGGGTGATCAAAAATATGATCCTGCCGAAAGTCCTGATGACGTCATCGTCATCATCATATTGGCGAACAGGATCATACCCTGGAAAATATCATGCCGAAGGGGAAAGTGATGATGACGTCATCGTCATCATCATATTTGCAAAAGGTTACTCTCGGCAGGAGGATATTGCGAAAGGTCGGGTAGCGAAATATCATGATGATGCTGATCTTGTTAACAAGGCAGGAATGAAATAACACCCTCCGCTTCGGAAGATAAGGTGATCATCATGATCACACAAAAGGAGATCAGGAGGATATTAGGAAATGTGATCCTGCCATGAAAGATCATGATGATGATGATCACCAGGACTTGGTCGTGCGCGCGCAAATTATGCAGATGGCGGGTTTCTTAAGCAAGGTGATGATGATCATCAGCATGATATTATCACATCGGGTGATTTTAAATATCATGATGCTCGCAATGTTAGAATATCATGATGCTCGCAATGTTGGAATATCATGATGCTGATGATGTTAGAATATCATGATGATGATGATGTTAGAATATCATGATGCTCGCTTGACGGGTAAAACACACTAGCATTTAAGATTGACGTCCGGATGTTTCGGGACTGCATGATCTTTATCAGGTGATAGAGTAAGATCATGATGATGACCTTAGGCGATACAAAAGACCGCCCGACGGGAAAAGATTACTACGACTTAAACTTGACGTCCGGATGTTTCGACCTCAGGATATTATCGGGGGGCTTTTCAAATATCATGATGATGATGTTCATCATACAGCAATTATCAGGTTTGACCAAAACTTTGACTGCTCACAACTCCCTCATATGGACGAATTTTCAAGTGATGCAAAAGGCAAACCTGCATGGAATTTCAAACTCTTTCTAACCATGAAGTCATAGAAACAAAATATGAACTTTGACAAACTAACCTCATGATGATGACCTACCTCATCCTGACCTTCATGATGATGATGCACCTGACCTATTTTTACCAAACCGCCAGAAACAGACAACACAAGCCAAAACAAAAGTTGGGTCCCTGTTTTGCCAAGTCAAAATGGGGCGTGTTGTGTAACCACACAACAACTTGCCACCAAAGAAAACAACAAAATTTAAATGATTCAAGTGATGTGATCACATTCATCTATAGTGTTCTAATTCTATCTAAGTAAATCATCATGATCTTTGAATGATAAAATTTCATTATGGTGATAAAGCTATCAAAGGATCATGTGTGTGCAGATGATTAATTATCCTCATCTTGAAAGCAAGTTGAAAACATAAGTAACTGGTGTTAAACTACATAGTTGGAGATCATCCCTCATAGCCAACCTGGATAGAGCCTTGCTGCCAGCAGGCGTCCATAGCCCCGGTAGAGTTACTTAGATGGCCTAATTTTATTTCATTTCTGATTTTCCTTTAAAAATTTAAATTTGATATCATCATGTCTGCTCATTTGTACAAGGTGTAGTCACTTGCAGCTTTAGGTTGGAGATTGTATTGGTAGCAAGGGAGTCCCTTTAGATTTTTCACTTAACACCTATACTCATATCTTCAACAAGCCCAAGGCTGTTAGGTGTTTCATTGTGTTTGATTCACTTTGGACAAGAAAAAGTACCCTGATGAAAAGACATCATAAACCTGATCATGAGTATTTATCAGAATGAATTACAATCTATATCTAAATATGATCTCATCACTTGAATCCTAACAATTTAGTTATTTTCTTAGGTGATGAAGTGCATCATCCTGACTTACCAGAACAAGGTCCCAACCAAAACAACACAAAACAGAAACAACACCATACAAACAACTAACCTACAAAAAGGAAACAACAGGAACAGAACAAGAAAGCAAAACAAACAAACTGTACAAACAACTAACCTACGAAATTATATACAACACACTACTAGGCAAACAAAAACCAGAAAAAGACCTAAGGACACCTGCATTTGCATACTTCTTTTGATTGTGCAGGAGCATCAGGGTATTAGTTATGGTTCTCAACCTAGCAAATTTATCTTTATATTCTGAAGAATATTCTGATATTCTGAATTCACTGTATTCAACAGAACAACTCTTGATGATCAGCAACTGAGGAAGCTCACCATGTTCATGATTAATCCATATGCATGTCTTATCTTCTGAATTTCCATAATCAAAATAGTATTCAACATTATTTACTGTGGAAAGGAGAAATACAACCTGGTGTATTTCTGGCTTTGCTGGACATGCTTCTTCATTGGCAGTTGGTCTTCCATTTATCATTATATTTTCACTGCTTGGCTCAGTGCCTAGTCTCTCTTCAAATTGAAGGATGTATGACTTTTGATGTACTAATTCTTCATCTTTATCCAGCCTTATCCCTTCATTCTGGATGTTCAGATTATCCTCCAGTTTAGGAAACTTCTCAGTATTTTCTTCAGTTTCCTGCACATCAGCATCTAAATAAGTATCTTTATTATCACAACCTGATATACAGAAATTTATCATTTCTAAATCATTTGACTGTAAAGGAGAAACAACTTTCACTTGATGAGGACACTCCCCTGTTTCATTTTCAAAATATTTCTGGAGTGACATCTGATTATGCACAACGACTCCAAAGTCTTCTACATCTCCTTCTTTCAGGAATTGTTCATTGAATAATTCACATTTTCTATCTATCAGAGGGTCTGGTTCCTTTAACCTGCAACATTCTTGCATTTGATCATTTAATTCAAAGAAGTCAGGTAATAACTCAGCATTTATTTTCTTCTCTATGACTCCCTGAGTTACCATCATAGGAACTTCATCATCAGCAGTGCATTTAAATTGCTCTACTATCTGTTTACACTTCTCTTTACCATAGAATGACTCCAGGAAAGATGTTTCATCATCTTTATCAAAAGTATTAGGATCAGAATCAAAAATATTATCCTGATGAGTGATTTCTTCTCTAAAATTTTCACAAGATTCATACCTGCATACTGACTGATCCTTACTTGTATTAGGAAGTAGAGAACTCCTATCAATATCACCATAAAATGAATCCAGGAAAGATGTTTCCTCTTCATTACCTTCTGGAACTGACTCAGCTATTGTATTTTCTAGAATCTTTTTCAACATGACCAAGCAAGGGTAGCAATCTCTCTCTGAATGCTCTTCATCATGTAATCTGCACCAGCTTTCAATCAACACATCATCAATGGGCAAACCTAATATTTGACTACACTGTATATTTCTAGACAAGTATAATTGAAAATCTTCAGATCTGTCTACTTCAATGTCTGGACAATTAATAACTTCTGGTGCTGCATCTGCTTGTTGCTCCAGAATTTCTTCATTTTCCTGGCGGATTTCTTTATTTTCTTGGCAAATTTCAACCCTGAACACATCCAGAAAGAATATTAGTCCTTTCAAGTATAAATCTAACCTTGTGAGGAAAGTTAAACAATTTATTTCACTGTGTTCTGTAGTCTGGTGTATCCTGCAACAGGTAGATAAACCAAAGTTAGACAAATTGTGAGGGTAAATCTGTCCATTCAGAGTTTCCTGAAATAAAGGAATGTTAATTTGACCATTATTTTCATATACATCCATCAAAATGAGACTCTATTCTTCAAATTTTTTCATTTTGCAATTTTAAGGAGATCTATCATATCTCAGACTAAAACTTTGAAAGTCCAGAAAATCAAACAAATATTTGATGCTTTGGGCTAGATCTTTGCAAAGGTGCAACCAAAACATCTCAGGTAAGAGATATTTGCAGACATTTAACTGAAATGCTGAAATATTTATGCAATATTTGCAAAAAATCCAAAAATTCGCAGCTCACGCCCAGCCTTCTCGAAAATTGATGTTGCGTTAGAAGCAAGGGGCCTGCATAAACGTTAGCAAGATTTAAAGCGGGCTGCTAAACTGAGGCAGGGGATATCACTTCAACTGAACAGGATTTATTTGCTGAGAAACGGCTCAGCCCTCCTTCTAGCGCCAATTTATGTTGGTCATGATGTTAGTCATTCGCAAACATAGAATAAAAGTTACACAACAACCTTTACTCATCTTGAAAGATACGATGAATTCAAAGAATTCATGATCCCAAGTCTCCGTTGATTAGGTCTTAATCTACTGACGTTACTCAGTGGTTGATGTGTGTTGCTGTTTTCCATTCAGGGGCCTTACGTGTTTCTGCACTGTTCATCATCATCATCTTCAAATATCCTGCCCTGGATGTTCGCTCTGCATAAGCCTCCAACAATTCTACCTCTGCACTGTAAATTTAGTCAAATAATGTGCATACAGGCTGATATTTGCATGATTTCTACCATTATTTATGATTCTTTGCATGATATTTTCAGTACTACATGCATTTAACTCAAATATGCTAAGGATCTTCAGTAACCTACGGGATTTCAGCATATTTCACTGTTTCTGCTTGTTATTTATCATGATTTGCAGTTATGGTGATGAATTAATGAAATTGAAAAAAGGAAAAGGGTTAGAGAGTGAGATTCCTAAAATTACTGGACTTAGATCACTGATTCACATACAAGCTCCCATACTTGCAATGAAAAGAAGGAAAACTAGAAATCATACTTCACCAGGACATTCCACAAATCCGCATGATCTAGTGCAAAGCTTCAAAGGAAAGTTGACAACAACATGTAATGAAATGAAAGCGCTTCCAGTTGAACACAGCATTCACCAGTACATATCCAGAAATCAACAGAAGATTACGTAAAATTTACAATCAGGATGTAATCTGGAACTTCATATTCATTCAGTATGCTCAAGAACAGGTACATTTACAGTGATCTGAAGAAAGAACCTTGACATTTCAACAATTCTATCCTCATTAGTCTCAGTAATCCGATCTCCTAATTGATCCTACAGTAATTGACTCTTTGCGCCAGATGCGTCTGTGTATTCTAATGTATTCCTCTTTTTTTTAAAATGACAAGCTCTGGATGTTATATAGAACAACTGCCAGAAAACGGTTACAATGATCCAAGGATCAGGATCCTCTCATAACAAACAACGGTCCAGATGAAAAGCACATGCTTCATCAGTTGGCAAATGTACAGCTGGCACAGAATATTCCAGCATCTTCAACTTGATTCGGCCTCCAGCTGGCGAACAGCATATTTGACAATATCCTCCTCATTTCTGGCTCATGTTGCCTCCATGCGCAACTTTGTAATGCTCAGCTTCAGCAGCATCATCATGATTTCAACGCCCAGCTTCAGCAGCATCATGACTTCAATGCTCAGCCTCAGCAGCATCATGATGATTTCCTGCAAGTAAACAGACAAACATTAGGTTCATCATCATCATGATAAACAACAGGAAGTAAACACTTTATTAAACATACCTCCCCATGTGCAGCTACAGGCAATCAGGCTTTACCTGTGAAAAATATGCACTAAATGCATAAACAGCATGAAAACAACCAGGTCAACCATCGTTGACCAAAATCAGGCAGTCAGGCTTTCAAATTTCTATCGCTTCATGTTTTTGCCCATTTTCTTGTATATCGGGTTCGAAATATGATGATGATGATCTCAGATTATACAAGGAAATAATCGCCTTTCAACCATCCTTAGAATTCGGTTTTGCATCATCATCATATTTGCATCGGCGTGACCACATATGATCAGGGTGACAATTTTACCTTAGGCCGACGGCAACAGTTATACCGACGCCAAAAAATCATGATGATGACCAACTATATGCCTTCTGTCTGTCCGCAGGATATTTGAAATATGATGATCCTCCTTTCCTAATGCTCTGATGAAAAGCACGTCAGGATGTTTTGTTCTTGCACATTCAGGAAAGAAAGACATCGTCATCATCATCATGATGAAGACAAACAGGAGGACTTGGAAAATGATCCTGCCGCTGAGGAAAAACATGATGACGTCATCGTCATCATCAGGCTTCAATAAAATGCAAAGGGATGACGTCATCGTCATGTTTCGTTAAGATCAGGAGGTAAATGGAATATCGGGTTCCCTCTAAGGAAGATGATCAGGTCATGAAAGCAGCATGACCCTTTTTCCGGCCAAGGCAATCCGCTCGAAAGGTCAAGATGATGATGATCATCATCATCATATACGCACTGGGTGATCGAAAATATGATCCTGCCGAAAGTCCTGATGACGTCATCGTCATCATCATATTGGCGAACAGGATCATACCCTGGAAAATATCATGCCGAAGGGGAAAGTGATGATGACGTCATCGTCATCATCATATTTGCAAAAGGTTACTCTCGGCAGGAGGATATTGCGAAAGGTCGGGTAGCGAAATATCATGATGATGCTGATCTTGTTAACAAGGCAGGAATGAAATAACACCCTCCGCTTCGGAAGATAAGGTGATCATCATGATCACACAAAAGGAGATCAGGAGGATATTAGGAAATGTGATCCTGCCATGAAAGATCATGATGATGATGATCACCAGGACTTGGTCGTGCGCGCGCAAATTATGCAGATGGCGGGTTTCTTAAGCAAGGTGATGATGATCATCAGCATGATATTATCACATCGGGTGATTTTAAATATCATGATGCTCGCAATGTTAGAATATCATGATGCTCGCAATGTTGGAATATCATGATGCTGATGATGTTAGAATATCATGATGATGATGATGTTAGAATATCATGATGCTCGCTTGACGGGTAAAACACACTAGCATTTAAGATTGACGTCCGGATGTTTCGGGACTGCATGATCTTTATCAGGTGATAGAGTAAGATCATGATGATGACCTTAGGCGATACAAAAGACCGCCCGACGGGAAAAGATTACTACGACTTAAACTTGACGTCCGGATGTTTCGACCTCAGGATATTATCGGGGGGCTTTTCAAATATCATGATGATGATGTTCATCATACAGCAATTATCAGGTTTGACCAAAACTTTGACTGCTCACAACTCCCTCATATGGACGAATTTTCAAGTGATGCAAAAGGCAAACCTGCATGGAATTTCAAACTCTTTCTAACCATGAAGTCATAGAAACAAAATATGAACTTTGACAAACTAACCTCATGATGATGACCTACCTCATCCTGACCTTCATGATGATGATGCACCTGACCTATTTTTACCAAACCGCCAGAAACAGACAACACAAGCCAAAACAAAAGTTGGGTCCCTGTTTTGCCAAGTCAAAATGGGGCGTGTTGTGTAACCACACAACAAATGGTTACGCACACTTGGACCCATCTTATGAGATTTTGCTGAACTTTGGATGCAGTTTTCAAACAATGGGTACAAACTCACATTGAAGGGCTTACAACCAAGGTCTCTCAGCATCATAAGTTCACATCACCTAGAAAAGCTTCTTAAGAAGAATTCACATGGTGTCATCACTCAGCTTCATTCCATTCAGATGCAACCATTCGTGGTCTCCACTACTCCTTCGGCTCTACAACGAATGGTGGCTATTTTGCATGGAGTGTAGAAGTGGCGGCCATACCTACTAGGGAATCATTTTTGCATCAGGGCTGCTCACCAGAGCCTGAAATATTTCCTGGAACAATGGGTCTCCTCCCTAGCACAATAGAAATGGATTAGTAAACTCATGGGTTATGACTATGAGATCACTTACAAGAAGGGTAAGGACAATATTGTGGTAGATTCTCTTTCTCACACATGTGATGACCAAGCTTCTCTTTCAACTATTTCTATGTCTGTTCCAAATTGGTTGGAATCTATCTAGCAGGTTGTCTTCTATGAACTCTATGTTTCTCCATTGGTAGGGCACTTTGGGTTCCTCAAAACTTAAGAGAGGGCATGACATCACTTCTTTTGGAAGGGAATGAACAGGGCAATTCAACAGATTATGGTTGCATGTGATACCTCAGAACAACATCATCAGTGGGCAAAGTGGCTCCCTCTCATTGAATCGTGGTACAATACCTCCTACCACATTGCATCTAATAGGACTCCATATGAAGTAGTCTATGGTCAGGCACTGCCAGTGCTTCTTCCATACTCCCCCAAAAGTTCATGAGTTCAAGCACTCGACACAATTCTTCACACCTAGGATCAGATTGGGGATCAAAGGCTAGATCCTTCTTCCTGCGTTCATCCAATATTTCATATCTCTTGTCTAAAGAAATTTCTTGGCACCAATGACAGAGCACAAATTGTTTTACCACAACTAGATAATGAAGGATCCATCCTTTTGGAGCTAGAGGTAATCCTTGACATGGACACTCATCCTCTTCACTTCCGATCCATCACAGAGATATTAATTCAGTGGCATGGAATGCACTCAGAGATTGCTACAGGGGAACCACTCCTTTAGATTCAGCAACAATTTCCACATCTTACGCTTTGAGGAGAAAGCTTTTCTAAGAAGGAGGGGATGTTAGGAACCCATGTTTAACCCTTCTCTTTACTTTGTTAGTATATTACATTTGGACGCATATGCTTTATATGTCATCTCGTGAGTATATTGTATTATCCCACATTCATGGGAAGTAATAGTTGTTTAGATTAGACTTAGTATATAAGTACATAATGATGCCAATGAAGGCATACATGAGTTTATTGTATTGAGCTTGCTCAAAGGAGGTTGCCCCCTCGAAGTGGCCTGTGATCAATAAATTCTTTTTGTGTTTCTGCTATTGCTATTATTTTGTGCATTTTTCATTATATTGTTGCAGGAGGTTCCTCTCACATAGAGACACCTTACAGTGAAAAGGAAGCATGTTCTCAGAGTATACAACCCCACCCACATCATGGAGACACCTTATAGTGAAAAGGAGGTATACGCAATACATCAATGTTTGCAAACACACTTTGTTAGTGCCAAAATAATCAGATAGATACCATTATATATGCCTCCACCTTAAGGTGTTTGATGTCACTTACCGATATCAAGCACATTAAGGTAGAGTGAAAACACGCAAGGGAACAAGAGCTCTCACAAAGCTCATGCCCCTAAAGGTAACATGTGCCACGATCACCAAATGTTCCCACAAACACATTGATAAGATATGCTAAGATAATCAAGAGATAAGGCTATAACATCTTACTCTAAGATATTAGCCAAATCAAATCATGAAAGCTATGCATGTATTGAATCACATCAAGATACCAAGGCTACACTTACAGGTTTGGATCTGAGTATATCTGTTGGGCTTATACTATAGGTATCCTAGAACTAAGTATAACAAAAAGGTGAGATACAAAACAATCCAAAGTGCATGGAGCAAATGTATTGCAAAGGTTTGTTAGAAGAGATAAGACAACATGATGTATCATATGGAGTGATTCTAGTATTCAAGCATCAGATACATAAATACATACATACATACATACATACATACATACATACATACATACATACATACATGCATACATATATATATATATCAACCCCATCTTCATATATGGACTAGGTCCATTTTTTCTTAATCGCTGAAGGGACATGCGGTTCGTATTAGTATTTGTTTGTTTTCATCATCCACCAACTAGGTAGAACCATTGAAGAAGGTAAACAATAAAAATGAGAGAGGAGAACAAGTGCCTTAGGAACACCATGTAGGAGGATGCCCCCAGACATCAACTGCAATGCTATGCCCCTAAGAAATGACAAACAACAATAATATAGAGAATAGACGGATAGAAGAATGATGGGACAAGTAGAAGAATGGTCACAATAGAGGCGGTCTCCCAATATCCTTGACCTTACAAGAGTATCAAGGGTCATCCTAGGAGACCTAAACAACACAAAACACATCACGAGGGGAACAAAACAAATAGGAGAAGGCCATGTAATCGAGCAAAGGTATGCTATGCCAAAGGTGTCCAACAGGGTTAGAAATACTTACCTGTGTACACAACCAAACTAGCAGTTGTCGTCGAGTAAATCATCTTCCTCCCAATCTCGAATGCAAGAGGAAAGAGGTACATAAGGTACAATTGCCCAACTTAGATCATCATCATTTAATTCTTCAACATTAAGCTCTTCTTTAATTTGTTCAATGTGAGGTGGTGGAATGTTCTCTTTTTGAGGTGTTAGTTTTTGAGTTAAAGCTTGCCGTCTCTTCCTCCGTTCTCTTGCTTGTCTATTCCTTATTGTTTTGTTGGTGATCTTTACAAAAGTATTGTCATGATTTTCCATAGCCTACGACATTTCAGAGGAGGAAGATTGTGTTCGATTAACCTTTTGTGATGAATTGTTTTGTTCTTTATGTGTATCTCCTGATCCTTGTAAGGATGACAGAGGAGGAACCTTAGCATAGACTACCTTACCTTTTAGCTTAGGGTTTTTTTTCAATTTAGGTGGCTCTTCACTTATGATTTGTTCAGGAGGAGGTCTAGCCAATCTTGTTATCAATTTTTCTTTATATCGTTGATATCCCAAGAAAATTTGATCTTGTCTTGGTTTAGGAGGTTCAGTAGGTCGTGGAAAAAAGTAATCAAGATTGAAGTTCTTTCGTGTAACCATAGGTTTCCACTTACTATGATGAATAGTATGCATGCTTCCATGGAGAGGAAGTTTTACACATTTGTTAATTATTGAGGGGACAGATTTCATGGCCTTAAGCCATGGATGGCCTAATTTTATATGGAAGAGGTCAGATGTAGGTATGATATCGAATGATTGTTCCAAAGCTTTATCAAATACCTTGATCAATAAGGTAATCTTCCCTATGGCCAGGAGGAAAGCTCCAGTATGCGTTTTAATATTCATGTCGGTGGGTTCATAATATTCTTGTATTAAATCATTTGAATAAAGGAACTCTTCAGTAGCCACATTAGTCATACAATTAGGATCAATAAGGTCTCCCCTTGTAGGTTTGTTCATTACACTCACAACAATGTAAAGAGGTTCTTCAATGCTTCTAGTTGTTCTATCATGTGGTGTAAAGACTAATTTAGATTCAGGAGTTTTCCTCTTCATATAAACTCTAGGAGGGAACATAGTGTTTTTATGATGAGTGTTAGGAATTGCATGCAGAAGATATCAATTAAATGCAAATAAAGATTAAACAAAGGAATGAAAATACATAGAAATAATAACAACGAGAGACAATTTTTAACATAGTTCACCCAAACTCGAGCTACATCCACCAACAGAGAGTCCAATATTATTATCTAGAAAATTGAACCAATTTGTACAACCAGTAATCCTTGCAACTCAATAGCTCTGAAAATGCTACAAGACAATATCAATGGAAACCCTAACCCTTAACCTTTTTTATCAAGGCTTATGTCAGTTACAAAATAGGATTTTTTATGTCAGCCAATAACTTCTGCCCCCCTTCCAATTCCCCCGTTAAATGATTTGGGGGGAAACCATGCCGATAAAAGTGGGGAAAATTTAACCTTTGAGTCTGATTAGGCTCCATATAACAACAATGAGAAGCCATGTATGTGAGATTATTTCACACCAAAGAACTTGTTTAAGGAAATAGGGTTTTTAAATAGGAAAACACATGAATTTCACAACAAGCCAAGTGAGTAAGATGGAAATAGTGCTACACAACAAGTCAAGATGAATCATTTGAAAGTTTGTTTAAAGAAATTTGAAGGAAGTGTATACAACCTTTAGTGATTAAATACACAATGTGTAATTAAAAAATATGCAATTTTTCTAGCAAGAGTGTGAAATGATGCAAAATTTTCAAATGAGTAATGAAAATATGTCTAAGATGAAAGTAAAATTTGATTTGAAAAGATGTTTATGATATATGCAATGAAAGAATGCAAAACTATGCTTATTTATGAACCTAAAATGCTCAATTTTTTTTCACTTTTTTCAATGTAAATGTGCTAAAGATGCAAATGTAAATGCAAAGACTTACAATGCAAAAACACTAATCTCCAAAATCAGATTTGAGTGAGTGTTGAAATGAGTAGTAAAATCGGAAATGAGATTTTAGCTACAAACTAGAGCTTTTGGAATTACTAGGTTATATGAAAAAATACAAATTTCAAGTAAAACCCTAGCAAATGAGATATGCAAATGCAAGATAAAAGATATTGAAATGATGAAATGCTATAATTTATCTTAGATCTGATATAAATATCAGAAAATTAATTTTTTTTATGATATGCAACACAAAATATGCAAAGCTATGCTTTAATGCAAGCCTAGAATGCTTATTTTTTTCAAAATTTTCAACTTTATGCAAGATTTTTGAATGCATGATGATGAATATGATATGAATGAATACAAAGACTGATTACAACACTCAACAAGATGTAATTTTAGTAAAAGCATGGGTTCACTAAAATGTTATGTATAAAAGGAAGATAAGGTTGAAGTGTGGTTAAGGTAGATTCAATCAAACCCTCCTTTCATAATAACATTCAAGGACAACAATTGAGCCGAGTCACTACAAATGGAGAGGACTTAGCTATAGGTTGATGTAACTTAGGAATGATGTGGAAAGGTAGATTAGATTGCTAGATATTGTAAACCCTAGTTCAATTAAGCCTCAAACCCTAATTATATGATTCTAGATATGGGTGAACAAGTGATGCAGGAGCATCTAGTGGTGTAAGCGCAATCTTGCATCACCCAAAAAGAAGTTAATTCAAAATCATTGTAGTTGTTTCCATTTATTTCCATAATTAGTGTTTTTGGTTCCATAATATCCAGAATAATGATGTAGGACTTTCAGTTTTTCCAAAATTGCTAAAAATAACAACCTGCCTATTTTGGAGTGTACCTGCTATTTTAGGAAAGTTTGCATTTGGGTACAGATTAAAGCAAAAGCTTAAGGAAAGTTACATAACAGAAATATAAGATCTTTGGCAATGGAATTAGGCAAAGATCATTTGTGAGCTAAAAGATATTAAAGTTTTTATTTTCTGAAAAGCCCCTAAAATTTTTTGAAATGAGATATGAGGCACTAAAATATCCCATAATGTCCTAAAAAGTTGTCAGAAATCCATTTATAGGTTTTTGGCATGATAGTTTACATCGTGAGCTTTCCGGCGCTTAAAATGGTTCGTCAATCGGACACCCAGATCAAAAGTTATGCTTCCCGGAAGTTGACCTACTTTTGGAGGGAGTTGCAAATTTTCAAAATTTAGCTGGAGGCCACCAAAAAGTGCTATTTATGACTATTTTGGGAACCCTGGGTAGTAGTAGAGTTAAGGGGGAAAGTGTAGGCCCAAGAATAGGTAGGAAAATAGAAACCCTAGCTGATTTGGGGGTTACAGAAGGCAGAAGATTCCAGAGCCTGGTGATGGTAGCTGTAGTGTGTTGCAACCTATGGAGGATTGATTTCTCATATTGTAATTGAGCTTCTGTAATGTAATGAGTTGCCCAGATCAATAAAGAAATATTCTATTTTCTATGTTCTATTTCTATTGTTATGTGTTTTATGATTTACCCCCTTCATCAAGTGGTATCAAAGCCAGGTTCCTAAGTGTGTAGACAGATCGTAGACCGTGAGGCAGTTTGCACCAGGACCTGAGGTTGTGGGTTTGCTGCGAAGACCAAGATGCCTCCAAGAAGAAATTGTGTTGGGAGGAATGCTTTGACGGAAGAGGGTTTTAGAGCCCTGCAAAGGAAAATCAATGTATTGCAAAAGGAGCTACGAAGAGGGTTTGAGCCAAGGACAAGAGAAGAAAGCGAAGATGAAGTTGAAGAAGAGCTATCTGAGGAAGAATAAGAAGCTGCCAGAGATCTTACAGAAGTTAGGTTGTTGAGGACCATTTCAAAGATTGGAAAGTGGCCCGGGATTGAAGTTTCTACATATTCTAGAGATTTGAATCCAGAACAGCTTATTGATTGGATCAATGACATGGAGGAGTATTGTGAGTATGAAGATGTGGAGGACCCAGATTGGGTTAAGTTTACAAAAACAAAGTTGAAGGGCCATGCCAATATTTGGTGGAAGGAGGTCTAATTAGAGAGGAATAGAAGAGGAAAAGGAAAGATCACTGATGGGATCGGATGGTGGAGAAACTAAAGAACTAGTTCATTCCTGTGGACTATGAGATGGAGTAACTAAAGAAGTTGCAAGGACTAAAGCAAGGTAACAAGTCTGTTAAGGAGTATACAGAAGAGTTTTATAAGATTACTATCAGGACAGACCATGCAAAGCCCAACAAGGAGAAGGTAGCCCATTACATTAATGGGTTGAGGCTAAGTATTTAAGAGGAGCTGAGCTTGGTTAGAATGACCACCATAGAAGATGCATACTAGTTTTCCCTGAAGGTGGAAGAGAAGCTAAATAAAAAATTTGACAGCAAGCAAAGGGGAAGAGGTCAAGGTGGAAGGATTGGTGGAAGACCCTATGGGGGCCGAAATGAAGATGCAAAGAAAAGTGAAGAAGCTGGAACCAATCGAAATCAGAGAGGAGATAATACCTACCACCCTTGTGACCAAAACAATGGTGAGCAAAGAGGAAGAGGAAGAGGTAGACCTGGGCAAGGACCTAGAAGAGGAGGTTTTAGAGGAACCTATTTCCAATGTGGAGAAGAAGGGCATTGAGCATATGAGTGTCCGCAACATCAAGGAAGGACAAATAGAAGATCTAAAGGTAATGCACAAGTTGCACATGTAGATGAAGATGTGTAATCTGAGCATTCTGAAGATGCTGAAAGGTGAGAAACCCTAGTTGTTAGAAGAACTTTGCTGAATGAGGAGAAAGAACCCAATCAGAGGAAGAGTTTATTCTGCACAAGGTGCAAATGTGAAGGTATGTGTTGTGACATTATTATTGATAGTGGAAGTACCAACAATCTTGTTTCAGAGGAGATGGTTGACAAGTTGAAGTTGACAAGAAGAAAGCATCCACACCCATATCGAATTGCATGGTTGCAAAAGGACCACCAAGCTTTGGTCAATGAGTAGTGTTTAGTGAAGTTCAAGATTGAGGACTACCATGATGAGGTGTTGTGTGATATCATACTGATGGACGCATGTCATATGTTGTTGGGGAGGCTGTGGAAGTATGATAGGAGCGATGTCCATGATGGCCATGCAAACACATATTCCCTAACAAAAGATGGAGTTTGTCATAAATTGAAGCCATTGAAAGAGGTGGAAGAAAAGGTATGTAGTACTACTAGAATTTGCTTGGTAGATGGTAGAAAATTTTTGGAGGGTATGAACCATGAGCGTCATTGCTTTGCATTAATCCCTAACATTAGTCAGGAGAAATGTGAAGATGTGCCAATAGAAGTCTTAGTTATGTTGAAAGAATTTTAGGATATTATCTCTAATAATGTACCAGAAGGTTTACCACCAGTAAGGAAGATAAGTCATCAATGGATTTGATACCAGAAGCCAATTTACCGAATAAGGCAGCCCATAGAATGACTCTAGTAGAAAGTGAAGAGTTGAATAGACAAGTTCAAGAGTTGTTGAGGAAGGGATTGATAAGAGAGAGCCTAAGTCCATGTGTGGTACCTGTAGTACTAGCACCAAAGAAAGATGGAGAGTGGAGAATGTGTATAGACTCTCGAGCCATCAATAAGATCACAATCAAGTACAAATTTCCATTACCCAGAATGGATGACATAATGGACTGTTTGAGTGGAGCCAAATACTTCATGAAGATTGACTTGAAGAGTGGGTATATCACTAGATCCATATCAGAGAAGGAGATGAGTGGAAGATAGCCTTCAAGACAAAGGAAGGTTTGTATGAGTGGTTAGTCATGCCATTTGGGCTAACCAATGCATCGAGCACATTCATGCAACTCATGAATGAGGTATTGAAAGAATTTTTGGGAAGTTTTGTTATTGTTTATTTCGATGATATTTTGATTTTCAGTAAGACTTGGGATGAGCATCTGATGCATATCAGATGAGTTTTAGAGAAGCTGAGGGAGGAGAAGTTGTTGATTAATTTGAAGAAATGTAGCTTTGCAAAGGAGTTGGTATACCTAGGATTTGTTGTCTCATAGGAAGGTCTTAAGATGGACCCAGAGAAGGTGAGGGCTATCCTTGAATGGCCTATGCTGCGGAGTGCTTCTGAGGTAAGATATTTTCATGGTTTGGCAAGTTTTTATAGAAAGTTTATCAAGAATTTTAGTAGCATTTGTGCACCCCTAACTGAGACAATGAGTGGGGATAGAAAAGAGTTTAGATGGACTAAAGGAGAAGACAAGAGCTTTGATACATTGAAGCAGAAAGTCATAGAACAACCTATTTTGGCACTTCCAAATTTTAATAAGGTATTTTAGGTAGATTGTGATGCTAGTGGTAGTGGTATAGGAGCTGTTCTGAGTCAAGAAGGTAAGCCCATTGCCTATTTTAGTGAAAAGCTTAATGATGCCAAGAAAAAGTATTTTGTTTATGATCAGGAGTTTTATGCAATAGTTCAGGCTTTAAAGAAATGGAGACATTATTTGTTACCAAAGGAGTTTGTTTTATATACTGATCATCAGGCTTTACAGTATCTTAATAGTCAAGGAAAGTTAAATCAAAGGCACTTAAAATGGGTTGAGTTTTTACAGAGCTATACTTTTTGTTTTGAAGCACATGAGTGGGAAGTCCAACAGAGTTACAGAATCCTTGAGCAGAAGGCAAAATTTGCTGACAAAAATGAAGATAGAGGTTGTTGGGTTCGATGAGCTCAAAAGTTTGTATCCTAAAGATCCAGATTTTGCAGAGGCCTGGAAAGCTTGTTTGGAACCTATTACTTTGGATAGGACAAAATGGTTGGATTTCATTATTCAAGATGGTTGTTTAGAGGAAGCCAGTTGTGCATCCCAAGGATTTCCATGAGAGAGATCCTGATTAAGGAGAAGCATAGTGGAGGATTGGCTGGACACTTTGGTCGAGATAAGACCATTGCTATTGTTGGTAAAAATTATTATTGGCCACAGTTATAGTAGGATGTGAGGAAATTTATGCAGAGTTGCAGAGTATGTCAGATGGTGAAAGGAGCAAGTTAGAATATAGGTCTATATTAGCCATTACCTGTACCAGAGAAGCCATGGGATGATATTAGTATGAATTTTGTTCTTGGTTTACCAAGGACACATAGAGGCCATGATTCCATGTTTGTGGTGGTGGATAGATTCTCTAAGATGACACATTTTATTCCTTGCAAGAAGACTAATGATGTTCATATTGCAGAGTTATTTTTCAGGGAGGTGGTGAGATTACACGGTCTACCAAAGAGCATAGTTTCAGATCGAGATACCAAGTTTGATGGTTATTTCTGGAGGACATTATGGAAGAAGTTGAAGACAGATTTGAAGTTTAGTTCTGCACACCATCCATAGACTGATGGATAGACGAAAGTGGTGAATAGGAGTTTGGGTAACCTGCTACGATGCTTTGTAGGTGATAAGCCCAAGGGATGGGATTTGATTTTACCACAGGTAGAATTTGCTTACAATAATTTTGTCAATAGGAGTACTGGTAACTCACCATTCTAGATTGTATACGGAAATAGCCTGAGAAATGCTTCTAAGTTAAGGAAGCTAGACAAAGGAGAAAAGACAAGTGCTGAAGCCAAAGACTTTGTAGAACATTTGAAGAATTTGCATGAAGAGGTGAGAAAGCACATTAATAAGATGAATATTCAGTACAAGGCTAAGGCAGATCAGAAGAGGAGGTATAAGGAGTTCCAAGTAGGAGATGAAGTCATGGTTCACTTGAGAAAAGAAAGGTTCCCAATTGGAACATACAATAAGTTGAAAATGAAGAAATTTGGACCATGCAGAATTCTGAAAAAGCATGATTCAGGAAATGCATATGAGGTAGAGCTACTGAGTGGGATCAATATTTCCCCTATTTTCAACATTGTTGATTTATTAGAACATCATGAAGGTGGAACAGGGGATGGAGCAGTAGAAGCGCAGTGGAGTATTCTGGCATCTACTTCAATGGAGGAGATAGAAGAGATCTTGGATAGCCGTGTGGGAAGAAGTACTCAGAATAAGAAATATGAAGAATATCTCGTAAAATTGAAAGGAAGGCCTGTTGAAGATTCTTCTTGGTTGTCTAAGGTAGAGGTTGACCATTTGGGTTTTCCTCACACAAACATTTGAGACGTGATAGGATCACTTCTCAAAATACTTGGGTGTCTAATGCAGGAGCATCCAGTGGTGTAAGGGCAATCTTACATCACCCAAAAAGAAGTTAATTCAAAATCATTGTAGTTGTTTTCATTTCTTTCCATAATTAGTGTTTTTGGTTCCATAATATCTAGAATAATGATGTAGGACTTTCAATTTTTCCAAAACTGCTAAAAATAGCAACCTGCCTATTTTGGAAAGTGTACCTGCTATTTTAGGAAAGTTTGCATTTGGGCACGGATTGAAGTGAAAACTTACAATAAGTTACATAACAGAAATATAAGACCTTTGGCAAATGAATCAGGCAAAGATCATTTGTGATCTGAAAGATATTAAATTTTTTGTTTTCTGAAAAGCCCCTGAAAAATTTTGAAATGAGATATGAGGCACTAAAACATCCCATAACATCCTAAAAAGTTGATAGAAATCTGTTTATGTATTTCTGGTGTGATAGTTCACATCACGGGCTTTCAGGCACTTAAAATGGTTCGTCAATCGGACACCCGGATCAAAAGTTATGCTTCCTGGAAGTTGACCTACTTTTGGAGGGAGTTGTAAATTTTGAAATTTAGCTAGAGGCCACCAAAAAGTGCTATTTATGACTATTTTGGGAACCCTGGTTAGTAGTAGAGTTAAGGGGGAAAGTGTAGGGCCAAGAATAGGTGGGAAAACAAAAACCCTAGCTGATTTGGGGGTTACAGAAGGTAGAAGATTCAAGAGACTGGTGATGGTAGTTGTAGTGTGTTGCAGCCTGTGGAGGATTGATTCCTCGGATTGTAATTGAGCTTCTGTAATGTAATGAGTTGCCCAAATCAATAAAGAAATATTTAATTTTTTGTGTTCTATTTATGTTGTTGTGTGTTTTACGATTTACCCCCTTCATCAACAAGACATGACAAATGATTGCATAGGGAGGCACTAAATACAGATTAGAAACATACCAAGATTTAGATTTCCAGAGAAAAAAACTTCGGGGACAATGGGGTAGGCACCCTAGTCCAACAAACCACTTTTTTTGTAGATCTGGAATAGTGAGGTGTGTAAGACTGCAACCTGCTTTAGAGTTTCCAGAGATGATAGTCAGGAGAACTATGGGGCAAGCGTCCTAGTCTAGCAGGTTAGGTTTTTTGTAATTTCTTCTTAGATCCCAAATCTATATCCTTTGCTCAGCTTCTTTGCAACTTCACTTTGTAAACTCTTGCACCTATAACCTGCAATCACAAAGAGAGGAGTTTGGGGGTTGTGGCACTGGTTAGGAGCTTGCCTCAGTCAAGCCCCAGAATGATATTCAAACCTTCCAACACCATTTTTAGATAGAGTGCATGTCCTTGGTGTATAGAGGCAAAATCAACTGATGAAATAGATTGATTGAGACACAAACAGATATCAGCTTAGAGGTGAAGACCTCACAAAGAATGAAGATCTTTCACACCATGCGGAGATGGATTGATGAAGCCAAATCTGCAATAAACAAACACAATAACAACACAATTTTTCTTTGCAACACAATGAATACCTTGAATCCCTTAGCATTATTTTACTTCTTGATTAACATTAAATGTGGACCCCTAAGCCCCATTTGTCATGGGTTTCAAGGGAAATTGCTTTGGGATAAGTTTTAAATATGCATGATTAAACTAAGGGGACCTAGGAGCTAAACTAGGAGGTAAAAAGTCCTAGGGAAAGTTTTTATGACATAACAAGGTGATATCATTGTTTGTTTCTCATCATTTGAATTATCATATTATCATTGTTTTCATCCTCTTCCCCCACAAGGGCACATACTCCTCATCAATCAATGCTATTGGGAAGCTTGAATGCTATCTTGGTGTTGCAAATATGTGCCTATGATGTGTTGTCATTGATGTCAACATATCTCTTTGTTAGAAATAGTGAAGACAGTGCAGTTCAGTAAAGTAGATTTCTCCGCATTCCCAATGAGATGAAGACCAGAGTCTGCAGATTAAAGGGTTTTGTAGAGGATTGTTTGAAGTTGCTCTAGTTAAGATTTGAGAGGTCCACATGGAGGATTGGCAAAGTTATGGCCATCTGAGTAGAACCAGGTTTTGTAGTTGTTCAGAGGTAACAGAGTGACAGGAATTTGGTCTGGATTGCTCCACATTAGAATATTATGGTCTACGGTTCTAGAGCTATGTTTGGGGTGTTGGTGTGTATCCTCAACTCAAGTGGTTCGTGGTTTGGAGGTCCACAAGCAATCTTTCTAGTGTGACAGTCATGATAGTTAGTGTTCTTAAGTTCTCGTATGAAGATGCAAGTGATTCTAGTGATTTGAGGTGGTGCGGTTGTTCTTGTTGATTTCATTGTGCTTGTGGAGGTCTTTGGATCATGTTCCTATTGTGTTGGTGGTCTGCATTGAGGATTGACCTCATAGTTGAAGATTTATCCTTGGGTGTTGCTGTTCTTTCTAGTCTTGGCCGATTGGATGCTTGGTGCATGTTGCAGATGATCTAAGAGAAGTTCTATGGACCATGGCATGTTGTTTGAGGAAGATTTGAGTCCCAGCTATGTTTGGCCGATAGTGTAGTGGTCCGCATGTAGCATTTTGTTTTAAGTCAAGTCTTGTGATTGTAATTGCTTGTAATGCCTATCTTGGAGAATGTTCCAGATAGATGATTGTAAAGCTGACTTTGATGTTCATTCCAAAGTCGATGTCATGTATAAATAAGTGTAATGAAGTCGTGTAAATGTGTCCAAGCATGTGAAGGTGTGGAGATAGTAAAGAAGTGTTTGGGGGCAGAGTAGAGGTGTTGTGAGCTTCAATGGAACTGAACCTTGGCATGGAGAAGATGTTGTTTCTCAGTTCAACCTTTTAGTGTTAATCATGTGAATGTTTTTGTAGACAGTGAGTCTCTTGGAGCAGTGAGCTTTGGGTAGTGTGCCCAAAGGCAAGTGCCTTCCCATTTTTCTATTCTTTTAATAGAGAATAAATCTTGTGGGTTAACCCCCACCATAGTTTTTTCCTTAACTAGGTTTCCACGTAAAAATCCTTGTGTTATGTGCATTGATTGTGTTTTTGCTCATGTGTTGTTGATTCACGCTTTCATGGTCATATCATTAATCTATTAATAAGTGGTAAAGAAGATTAAATGCAGCAAAAGATAAAGTTTTGAGACAACTGATTCAACCCCCCCTCTCAGTTGTCTGCCCTAATTTCAACAATTGGTATCTGACCCGGTTCCTCTAAAAGAAGCTTGACTGCTTGAGAAGATCCAAGATGTCGACATACAAGAAGGACAGTCTAAGATTTGATGGAATAAATTACTCTCTTTGGAAGAATCACATGGAGTGTCATTTGCAATGCATGGGTGATCCTTACTAGTGATCCTCTGCAGAATGGTCCTACAACTCTAGATGAAATCAAAGAAGATGAACACAACATTCAGGCTAAAGAAGCATTGTTGAGTGCCCTGACTGATACAGAAATGACAAATGTCTTGGAATTGCAAACTGCTCATGAACTATGGAAGAAGTTGGAAAATCTGTATGAAGGTGATGCATATGTCAAATGTGCTAAGTTATAGAGCCTGAAGGGTAGATACGAATGTTTGAGGTTGAGTGAAGATGAAAACATCATTTCCTACATGCAGAAGGTGAATGAACTTGTGTGCAGTATCAAGTGTGTTGGTGGAAAACTGGAAGAATCAGATCTTGTTGCCAAGGTTCTCAGATCCTTACTTGCTTCATACAAGCATAGAGTTGCTTCTATTGAGGAGATCAAGACTATGAAAGATGTTACAAGGGATCAGTTAGTTGGCAAGCTTTCCACATTTGAAATGAGTGAGTTTGGTGATTCTCTTCCTAAATTAGAATCTGCATTTAAGGCCAGTGTTTTCAGAGAGCAAAGATTTGATCTAGGTGAAATCTCTTCAAGAAGACTAACTAGATATGAGAAGGCAAGGAAGGAACTTGAAGCCCTTGTTGCCCAAAGATTACCAAGAGGATCTGGTAAGTATGAAGGAAAGTTGCCTTTCAAATATTTTTCTTGCAATAAGATTGGTCATTTTTCTTCAAGATGTCCAGAGAGGGTTTCAAAGCCAAACCCTAATAGACCTAGGGTTTAGAAGAAATGCTACTATGTCTAAGAAGTTGTTGATAAAGGAATCACAAATGATGAATCTGATATGGGAAATACCTCTAGAAATGTATGGGTGTTCATTGCTATCCAAGAAGAAGATCCAGTGCCTACTGAATCTACTAGTTGTGTGAATGTGGAAAGTGCCTTGGCTTCTTAGGTTGAAGAAAAGGATGAATGGGTGATTGACAGTGGATGTTCTCATCATATGACTGGTGATAAAAGTAAGTTTGTAAGTTTGGAAAGATATGAAGGTGGAATTATGAAGTTTGGAGACAATTCAACTAGTAGAATATGTGGTAGAGGATCCATCTCTCTTGATGGTAAGAATAACACTAATGATGTCTTGTATGTAGAAGGGTTGAAGCATAATCTTCTCAGTGTTGGATAGTTGGTTGACAAAGGGTATGATCTCTGATTCAAGGATGGAAAATGTAGAATTTTAGGAAGCTCTAGAACTGAGATTGCATCTAGTACATAAACTAGAGGTAATATCTTTCATTTAAGTGGTACTGGTAAAAGTTGTTTGATTGCTTAGATTGATTAGAGTTGGTTATCGCATAGGAGAATGTGTCATGTAAACTTTGATAACATTGTCAAAATAAGTACTACTCAGGCTATGAGAGATCTTCCAAAGCTTGTGAAACCTGCTAATAGCATGTGTAAGGAATGTTAGTTGGGCAAATAGAATAGAGCTACATTCAAAAGTAAAGAACAATTTTCAAGTGGATTGTTGGAACTTGTGCACACTAATTTGTGTGGTCCTGCCAAAGTTAGGAGTTTGCAAGGAGACATATACTTTATGTTGCTGATTGATGATTACTCCTAGATGATGTGGGTCACTTTCTTGAGAGAGAAATCAAAGGCTCTTGACAGATTCAAGGGTTTCAAGGCTATGGTGGAGAATGAGATGGGTGTGAAGATAAAGTGTTTGAGATCTGACAGAGGTGGAGAGTTTACCTCCGGTGAGTTTAATGCATTTTGTGAAAAACATGGAATAAGGAGATAGTTATCTGCTCCTAGGACTCCTCAGTAGAATGGAGTTGTGGAAAGAAAGAACTGGACTATTCAAGAGGCTGCTAGAACCATGATGATGGAGGCAAATGTTCCACATGTCTATTGGAGAGAGGTTGTGAGTACTGTTGTCTACACTCTTAACTAGGTTCAGATCAAAGGTAATACTGGTAAAACACCTTATGAATTGTGGTTTGGTAATGCTCCTACTATGAAATACTTTAGAGTTTTTAGTAGTAAATGTTATATCAAGAGAGATGAAGATCTAGGCAAGTTTGATGCAAGATGTGATGAAGGAATATTTCTAGGTTATACTAATCAAAGCAAGGCATACCAGTGCTTTGACAAGAGATTGAAAAGGATTGTTGAAAGTGCTAATGTCAAGGTTGATGAAAGCAAGGAGAGGCCTTCCAAGTCTTGTGGATATGAATCAGATGATCAAAATGAAAGTCCAAAAAAAGGAAAGCAAGTTCAAACTCAAACTTAGATTCAGATTGCTCTGGAGAATCCAGTGACTCAAGAAGCTAGTGTAAATGTTAAGGAACAAGTTCAAGAAAATCCCAAAACTCCCAGGTATGTAAGGTTGAATCATTTTGAAGATCAGATCATAGGAGATAAACATAAAGGTGTTCAAACTAGAAGAAAAATTGCTAAAGAACAAGTGGAGTATTGTTTGATTTTAAAAATTGAACCAAAATCAGTGAATGAAGCTTATAATGATGAAAGTTGGGTAAAAGCAATCGAAGAAGAATTAATGCAAATTGAAAAGAGTCACACTTGGGATCTTGTTCCTATACCTGAAAACAAAAATGTAAGTGGAACTAAATGGGTCTTCCATAATAAATTGAATGAAGATGGTGAAGTTGTGAGAAACAAAGTAAGATTGGTGTGCAAAGGATATTCTCAAGTACAAAGAATTGATTTTGAAGAAACTTTTGCTCTGGTGGCAAGAATCAAAGAAGTTAGATTATTTCTTGCCTTTGCTTCTTACAAAGATTTCAAAGTTCACCAGATGGATGTCAAGTCAGCATTCCTAAATGGAGAGTTAGAAGAAGAAGTCTACATTGAGCAACCAAAAGGATTCCAGTTGTCTGATCAAGGAGATATGATCTGTAGATTGAGGAAAGCATTGTATGGACTTAACAAGCCCAAAGAGCCTGGTATGCAAGGTTAGATAAGTATCTGCTAAAGTTAGGTTTTAGCAAAGGTACAATTAACAGTAATCTTTATTTCAAAATTGATCATGAACATATCTTGATTGTTGAGGTATTTGTTGATGATATCATCTTTGGTGGAAATGAGAGCATGTGTAAAAAATTTGCTGATTAGATGCAAAGTGAATTTGAGATGTCCATGTTTGGTGAAATGAATTTCTTCTTGGGTCTGCAAATCATTTAATCAGATAAGGGCATCTTCATATCTCAGTCTAAGTATGTGAAAGAGTTGTTGAAAAAGTTTGGAATGGAGGATTCAAAACTAATGAGTACTCCTATGATAACTGGATGCAAGTTGATTAAAGATGATGATTCCCCTAAGGTAGATCAGAAAAGGTATAGATCAATGATTGGAGGATTGCTTTATCTCACTCAAACTAGACCTGATATTATGAATGCAGCTGGCCTTATTGCTAGATTTCAAGTTGATCCTAGAGAATCTCATGTTGTAGCTATCAAGAGAATTTTTAGATATCTGAAGGGGACATCTGATTATGGCTTGTGGTATCCTAACGATGATGATTTCACTCTTCATGCATATACAAATGCTGATTGGGCAAGAGATGTGGATGACAGGAAGACTACTAGTGGTGGTGCATTTTTCTTGGGAAAAAGATTGGTTTCTTGGTTGAGCAAAAAGTAGGAGGCAATATCTCTGTCTACTATAGAGACAGAGTATATAGTAACAACAAGTAATTGTACTCAAGTTTTGTGGTTGAAGCAAATGTTTAAGGATATCAGAATTGTGTTTGAAGAGCCTGTTACAATCTTCTGTGATAATTCAAGTGCAATAAATATCTCAAAGAATCCAGTGTTGCATTCAAAGACAAAGCACATATCCATCAAGTTTCACTTTTTGAGAGAGAAGGTAAATGAGAATGAAGTCATATTGGAGTTTGTTCCTTCAAAGGATCAGATTGCAAATATCTTCACTAAGCCTCTACCTAAGGACACTTTTGAGTATCTCAGAGTGAAGCTAGGGGTTATTACCCCTCCTGTTTAGATTAAGGTGCACTAGTGTGCATCAGTTCGATGGAACTCACATTCATATCTTGTGATCCGAATTGGTGTTAAGGGGATGTTACTCAGGGGGAGTAGTCAGTATGTTAATTCTGGAGTTCAGTTTGGTTTTATCTAAAAAATAAAAAGGGGGAGAGATGATTGCAAATATGTGCCCTTTGCCATTGATGTCAAAGGGGGAGAGATGATTGCAAATATGTGCCCTTTGCCATTGATGTCAAAGGGGGAGAGAAGCCATGTGAAAAACTCAGAAGTAAGTAGTTGCTGGTGAAAGGGGGAGCAGTGAAGAAAGTGGTTGCAGGTGTGATAAGAGAAAGGGGGAGAAGTCCTTGTCTTGATGGTTGAATCAATTTTTTCACATCATATGTTGCCATCAATGACAAAGGGGGAGATTGTTGCAAATATGTGCCTATGATGTGTCGTCATTCATGTCAACATATCTCTTTGTCAGAAACAGTGAAGACAATGTAGTTCAGTAAAGTAGATTTCTCCACATTCCTAGTGAGACAAAGATCAGAGACTATAGATTAAAGGGTTTTGTATAGGATTTTTTAAAGTTGCTCTAGTTAAGATTTGAGAGGTCCACACGGAGGATTGGCAAAGTTATGGCCATCTGAGTAGAACCGGGTTTTGTAGTTGTTTAGAGGTAACAGAGTGATAGGAATTTGCTCCGGATTGCTCTGCATTGGAATATTATGGTCTATGGTTCTAGAGGTATGTTTGGGATGCTGGTGTGTATCCTCAACTCAAGTGGTTCATGGTTTGGAGGTCTGCAAGAAATCTTTCTAGTGTGACAGTCATGACAATTAGTGTTCTTAAGTTCCCGTATGAAGATGCAAGTGATTCTAGTGATTTGAGGTGGTGCAGTTGTTCTTGTTGATTTCATTGTGCTTGTGGAGGTCTTTGGATCATGTGCCTATTGTGTTGGTGGTCCACATTGAGGATTGAGCTCATAGTTGAAGATTTCTCCTTGGGTGTTGTTCTTTCCAGTCTTGGCCGACTGGATGCTTGGTGAGTGTTATGAATGATCTAAGAGAAGTTATATGGAGCGTGGTGTGTTGTTTGAGGAATATTTGAGTTCGAACTATGTTTAGCCAATAGTGTAGTGGTCCACATGTAGAATTTTGTTTTAAGTCAAGTCTTGTGATTGTAATTGCTTGTAATGCCTATCTTGGAGAATGTTTGAGATAGATGATTGTAAGGCCGACTTTGATATTCATTCCAAAGTTGATGTCATGTATAAATAAGTGTAATGAAGTCATGTAAATGTGTCCAAGCATGTGAAGATGTGGAGAGAGTGAAGAAGTGTTTGGGGGTAGAGCAGAGGTGTTGTGAGCTTCAATGGAACTGAACCTTGGCATGGAGAAGATGTTTTTCAGTTTAACCTTTCAGTGTTAATCATGTGAATGTTTTTGTAGACAGTGAGTCTCTTGGAGCAGTGAGCTTTGGGTAGTGTGCCCAAAGGCAAGTGCCTTCCCATTTTTCTATTCTTTTAATAGAGAATAAATCTTGTGGGTTAACCCCCACCATAGTTTTTTCCTTAACTGGGTTTCCACGTAAAAATCCTTGTGTTATGTGCATTGATTGTGTTTCTGCTCATGTGTTGTTGATTCATGCTTTCATGGTTATATCATTAATCTGTTAATAAGTGGTAAAGAAGATTAAATGCAACAAAAGATAAAGTTTAAAGACAATTAATTCAACCCCCCTCTCAATTGTCTGTCCTAATTTCAACACCTGGGATTTGACTGAGGCAAGTACCTAAACACCATAACCCCCAAATTGCTTCTTATCTTCTTGTGTGCAGATTACATGATCAAGATCTGGGCAATACAAAGCCATAGGAAGATTGAGTGTAGAATAGGGTTTTAGGATCTACAACTTTTTACAGAATATTCCTTCATCAAGGACTTGGGCGGAACCGCCCTGGTCCTCCTACATTTTTTGGGTTTATATCTTGCATCAGGATAACATTTGGGACAATTTTCTAGTTCACACCTCTTGAAAATTCCTTCAGTCAGGACTTGGGTGGTGCCATCAAGGTCCACCGACACCTTTGATTTCTGGAGACAGGTTTTCACTTCCTTGATTATCCCTTTGCAATTAGTCTCTGGGTTTCTATTATACTTTCTTTGTTATAAGCAGATCTTTGTAAAACTAGGGTTTTCATGCATTGTTGTCCTAGGGTTTGAGAAAAAGACTAAATTAAATCTTATACATCTATAGCATACATGAATCCAAGGTTAATAGTTAAGCCCTCCATTTGGTAGTGATTTGGCTCAACCTTGTCCTTGAATGTTATATGGAAAAGGGTTTGATCTAGTTTACATACTACTTATTGTCATTCTCCTTTTCCATACCAAATAGTGAAATATAAAATATTGTTTATAAAGTTGTTGTAAATTGATGGATGTCCCTCATCTAAGACAACTTTTCTTGTAACCTTTTCTATGGATGAAGTTATTGTATTGAAAATGGGGGAGTGGTATGAGGAAGAAACTCTCTGTATAAGTGTCTGTTATTGGAAATACAATGTCTATTTCTATATCACAACTTGTACTTCAATAACACTTTTTATTAAAATGGAATATATGACTGAAACCTCTTCAATTCACAATGTCTCCATTTGAATTATCTCTTGTTTCTTTAAATAGAATAGCTAAGGGTTGTTGTATTTGTTGAATACACTTGATATATCTAATAACTATCTCTATTAGTCGCTATTCAAGGAGTAGCACAAATATTTCATTTATAGTTGTGGGAAATTTGGGATAATGCATAAATTAAGTAGAATTCCAAATTGTAGAGTCATATGTGTAGGTTCTGTTTCTACAAGGTAGCAATAATTAGAAGAGCCACTAAGAAGCATTATTGTTGTATAAATGCATGTGTGTGCAGGAATGACTCTGTAAACCCTTATAAGGCACTAATCTTTGAATTACAATACTCCTTATTTTACTCACAGTAGTCTTAGAAAACCCAAAATAAAAATAAATTTAATTCTATAAGTTATCAATTCCCACTCATACTGATTCATGAGGGACATAAGAAAAGCACTGATAAGAGTCTATTATCTCATAAATCCTTATCACCCTATATGAATTGTCAAATCTGCTAACATTGTGTCCACAAACATCTCATTTATTTTAAGCCAACATGTCTTTTAGATAAACCCACCTTGGCTTTGCAGAGCCTTAAGTGTAGGGGGGAGTAATTGTACATCTCACATTCATTGGTCAACCCTTCTGCAACCTTAATCATAGAAATTTTCAACTTCTTAGAGATTATAGTCAATTGGTGGAGAACCAATAGAGATTTCAAGATCCACCATGATGAGGGAAAAATTTAAGTGTGAGAAAGTAAAGGTAGTTGAATCATTCATCAAAGAACAGCCTAGCACATTACCAATAACTTCATAGCAAAAATCCAACCAAAAGTGAAGTGGGAGGGTAGGCATCCTAACCCAAGTAAGCATGACAAAAAATGATTTAGAAGTAGGATTCAATGAAGGATACCATGGTTTAAGCATGTGAGAATGATGTCCCTAAGCATAAACCCATACATAGAGCATAAAATCTTGGTCCTAGGTAGAGTCAAAAACCAAAATGAAATACCCCTAATGTAGGGGTAAATCTCCATATTTCCACCAATGAAGGGTCATCAAGAATCCAAAAGCTATTTGTGGAGGCTACAGAGGCTAGGATAATAAAATGGTGGATCACGCCCTTATCCATGATGTAATCTTCACCCTCAACCACTTCTACCCCAAAGATCACAATGAGAGAAGTCCTAGCACAAACTAAAGGCTTGAAGTTTGCGAGAGGAGAAGATTGCACTCTAGGTAAAAGTTCAAACATGTGTCACACTTTCAGCAAACTAAATAGTTTCTATAGAAATAGTTTTGTTCTAAATAGTTCTGCCCGAAACTCTTTCACCTGATACCATGTAGCACCTATGTGGCATTGGGTGGCATAAATAGTTCCACCCAAAATAGTTTTGCCCGAATTTTAAAAAAATATAAAATTTGATTTGAAAATTTAAAAGGGCATTTGTTTATATTGAAGGTTTCGAGTGAGAATTTTCTTCTCAAAACCTTTTTGAGTGATACAATATCGCTCAAAACTGTTTGTGGTATCCCATGTGCTAGCCAACCCTCCATTTACAACAAATTGAACAAAACTTCAATATCAACTATAAATTCCTCCAACCAAAGGGCACTTTCATGAAAATTTGAAAATACCCTTCAAATGGTAGATATCAAAGTCTAGAACTTAGAAATATTTTTTTTTATATTTTGATTAGTTCTATTATGATTATTTTTAAATTTATTGCAAGTAGGTTATTATAATCAAACATGCAACTTCAATTAGAAATTATAAATAAATAGGTAAAATATATTTAAAAATATACAACACACTAGAGAAAAGAGTTTCTCCAAGAGGGTTTTTTTAAATAAAAAATATAAAAATTATACAAATGTTGACATCCCATGAAAACTATAACGTTCTGATTAAATTTGACTTTAAAAATTCTTAAAAAAATTATTCATCAAAACTTAATTTTTTTTCCATGCACTAGATATTTGAGTTGTCTAATTAGGAAAAAAGTTAAATAAAAAAAGTTAATTTTTCTATATTTTACTTGACGTCCCATCAACATCGCTTTAAAAAAAAAATCAATAATTAAAATTCTTCTATTAAATTTATAAAAAAAATATATCCAACTGATTTTGAGAAAAAAATGAAAAAATTATAAGCATAAACTACATTAAAATATCTACATTTCATAAGTTTATGTCATTTTAAAATTCAAAACATACATATGACTTTTTCATCATTTAAGTTGGAAAACTATATTTGTGTTGGTCATTTCCTTTATAAAAGTGTGACATAATGTTGGTATACAGCTTTGTCACCTAACTATCTTCTCTTGCCCAAAAAAATGGCAACTGAACCAATAGTTAAGTCGATTGCAATGGTATTTCACGACGAATCTGCTTATTTTACAAGGCGCAACTACCTTCTAATGATATACAAAGAATGAACACAATGTATGCTTTTTACCAGAAAGAAGGAAAGGTGGTGCTTTTAACTAGAAATCATTAAAGGCAATGAATCACAATGTAATTTAAAATACTAAGAAGCACAAAGACTTTGATCTCTATCATCATAAACTTATATTGATTATCATACAATCATCACTGTACACCATTCATCGAAAGAAAAACATCCATAGTAATGAGCCAGAATAATATCTCCAATCACTTCAATATATAATTGCAAGCTAATAAGTTGATAGCATATTCAACATAAGGAGAATAAACATTTATCAACCATAATACAAAGTTTACGATTTCTAAATTCAACTACACCAACTTCCATTCATATATTAAAAGTAACTGAAAAATAGCATCACATCAAAATTGACCTTCCACAAAATAAATTTTGCTAAAAGATACTATGCATCAACAGGCCTCCAAAATATATAGCCTTGCCAACCATAACTATCTTTAAAAATAATAATGGCTTCTTGAGGACTGTCGATTAAAGATAGTTAAATGAGTTATTAAACTTAAAAAGCTCTCTAGAGCCAACATTTTTTATAAAGAAGCAATAACAAAGCATATGAAAATTCACTAAGTGACAACTGTTAAGCCATCCTATGTCACCTCCTTCTCTTTGTTTTGTCCTTCACTTACTATTGAATCTACCTGTGTTGCTTGTGTTGTCAATGCTCATAACTTTGCCTTGTATTTCCTATACTTGGTGATGATTGGGGCTAGCACCTTGCCACTTGGGCTGCTAGTGATCAATATGGGCTCAAAGTTTTTGTTTACCTATCATTCAATCTGCATCCACCAACATTTTATGAATATCCTTGATCTTGTTCTTGAAAGTCTAGAGATATAATACCACATATCCAAGTTTTCCTATTGACTCTCTAATCATTGTGTCAGTGAAAATAAGTTCTTCAGTAAGCATTTTACTAAATCTCTATTTTACTTTATTGGTCTTGAGCAATTTATCTTCATTTTCATCAAAGGCTTCTATTTCTAAGATTGTGAAATTACTTTTTAGATATTTCAGATCAAAATGATATCGACCCAGTGTATTCCTTATTTCATCTTCAACTTCCCCTAGCACAGACATTCTCGATTCAAGTGTCTTTAGCTAGGCTATAGACTCATTTTCTTTGTGATCACCCAAAATCTCTTGAGCTATGAGGACACTTGTATCATTTTTTGTTATTTCTTGTACTTCCTTAAAAACCATTGACAAATTGCAAATGTCCTTTTTAACATTCTGTAATTCCGCGGCCAATGCCTTCCTTTTGTCAGAAATCAAGGTGTACAATTTCATAGCTTCTTTAATATATAACATCCCATCAAAGATAAGTTTCTCTACCCATTGTTCAATTGCTTTACCTATGGCTTGGTATCCCTTGATTTGTTGCAAGATGTTGGGGTCTAAACCATCCATAGTTATACTAGGTGTCGCATCTGAAGGTTGAGAATTTTTTTTAAAAATAGATTGAATAAATGAGGTTAAAATATTCACCTGAGCTTGCAATTTGGCTTTCTCCTATTGCTTAGTTTTGACTCTTTTTGATAGTGTACTTACAGAGAATTTGGCATGGTAAATATCACCTTCAACCATGGAGGTACCCATATCAATTCTACTCATATTAAAACCTACTTCAGTGACCTCATCTTCATTCTTTTCACCAATCGAGTCTGTAATCTCTAAGATATGGCATCTAGTAGAGGGATCTACAACCATTCTTGACATCCTCTTAGCCCTCTTGGGCTTAGGTGTATCTTGTATCAATTTGGCTACAATATCTATGTTTGTGTCAACCATCAGAGTGTATATTTTCTTCTTTTCTACTACCTTTTTCAGCCATGAGGGTGATGGAGATACAAAAGTACTAGCATTAGCACCTGAAACTATATTAGCTGGCTAATTAGGAGGATCAGCTGTAGAAGTCCCATCCAACATAGGATAATTTGTAATATCAAACAAAGAATGAAAGACACTATCTTCACCAATTTGGTTAAAAATCCAAGAGTCACTATCAGGCTTGAGAGAGTTAGGACAAGCTACATGTTCAGCTTGTAATTGTTGTAAAGCATCTATTTTCTTTTCTATCTCTACTCTTGTAGATGTAGGTAGACTATCTTTCTCGCATGTGCTCTTCAGCCTTCTATTGTCTTTAGGTTGCTCCTCACCTCCTCTATGAAGAGTTGTATCCAAATTAATTGTAGATCTTGGAGTATTGGTAACCTGGGAAGTGCCCTGTTCTTTTGTTGTAGATTATTTTTGTACAGAAGAACCTGTTGAATACAGTGAGATGTTGAGAGGGGGGTGAATCAACATATACTAAAATTTAATTAGTTGTTTACCAAACCAAACTGAATAAATTAGAGAACAGAAAGGAAATCATGCAATACACATAACACTAGTATTTTATGTGGAAAACCCTAAACCAAGGAAAAACCATGGTGAGGATTAGATCACAATATATTATGTTCACTGCAAAAGTATTACAATTTTGTTTTAGGGCTACAACCCAAGGAAGCTACAACTCCCTATATTTGTGCTTACAATAATTACAACTTTGATTTAGGGCTACAGCCCAAGATAGCTACTACATTCTAAGTACTCTACTCACTGCAATGGATTCGCAAAGATGGTAACTACATGGATTGCTAGAAAGAGAGCATCTAATTTATGCTAATAATGCAATCTTCTATTTCTTGCTCAATACATGTCCTCAAACTAATTCTGCACACTTTATATCTTTCATTCTACTCTTCTTATCTTCGCATACACTTCTACATCTCACAAATGAACTTTCAAACTTCTATAAATATACTCCACATCATATCAAAACACTGATTAGGTCAACATCACAATCAACATTGGATGAAACGTGTAGCTCTTCTCAAGTCGACATCCATACATATAATATGATAGGAAAAACTTGTTACGGACCTTGGAAGTTCATAAGGGAGATCAAAACATATCTTTCCATACCTTCCAGTGTTAAGGAGACTAATTAGGATCCTCCACACATATCATAAACTTAACCAATCAGCTCAAACTGCTCAGGATTGCTCATTGTCTATCTTCATACTATTGGAGAGAAGCCAAAAACTCTATGTAGACCAAGAATTCAATCATACATGATCTCATCAAAATTCATACACCTTACTAAAGAAGTAACATATCAAACTATACATCCGCAAAACATGAAACATGACTATCTACATGAAACAGAGCATTTTGAACCACATGTGATACTTCACATCTCAAGACTTGATGTTGTGATGCAATACAAGGTCTAAAAACTTTTAGGGATGAGATAAAACATCATCATATGTTCCTCATTAGATCCACACACCTTTATCTAAAGATTCTGAAGGAATTCAAGAGTTTGACATGGATAATTAGGAGTCTAGAGGATAGTTATAGTCAAACCTTTACTTGCAGACATAACTACTTGATGTGGTACCAAAAAATAAAATTTGTCTACATGCGGATTATACCTGATATACGTTGGACCATATAAAACCTTTGCACAAGGTCTAATGGCTGACCCATACATGTTTCATCCTCTGTAAAACTTAACCCTGTGCAAATGGGCTCTAGAATAGTCTGCATTGCTTATGTCTAAGTGATGATCGATACTCTGTCCCTTGTAACTTTTAATGCTGATGATGTAAGGACTTGAAAACTTGGATTTATCATTTCTATACCTAAATGAAGCTATCTTTAGAGCCACAAGATAAAATCTTACACTGCAGAGGAATGTGGACTAGAACAAGATGACTCTGCCTTAGGATGTGCATTATGAATGCCTTAGTCATATTTTTGCTTCTTGTCATTAAATGTGGTACACCCTACTAATTAGATATGCATGTGGGGATACTAGAATCATCCAAGCACATAAGTGATTACCTCTGCATCATGTTCACACACCAATCTGATCATCTTACCATACTTAATATGTTTTCTCTTCTCCTAGACTGGTTCACCTTGACCATATTGACTCTTCGTCTATATAAGTCTATCTATACATTTCCATATACTATGCTGACATCAATGTATACTATGTTGACATCAATCTACCCCTTTGTCATTGATGGAAACATATACTCCCCCTTAGACATATGTTTCTCTCTCCCCCTTTGACATGAAGGACAAAGGGATTGATATCCTTTTCTTGTCTCAATTCAAAACTATATAGACTCCCCCTTATAAAATGATTTATATACTATACTCCCCCTGAGATGAGGATTTCTCCAAAAAGATGCTATGTACATGGTGTAACACTACTATCTTCTGTAATACTATGTACACCAAAAATTATTTTATTTATATTGTTCTTAGAACTCATTTGGATGGTACGATAGCTTTGTAAATTACCTTGAGCTGTTGAAGAGTTGTAATCTAGTTGACATACTCTAAGGTAAGCATATGGTTTTGACATTCACATTGCATGCATATCTCCTCAGCTTCCTCTATGTTGCTTGGGGTCTTCATCTTTTGCTCTACCTTTTCTTCTTCCCCTAGCAAACCAGACAGTGAGGCAAGTCTTAGATTTACTACCTCTCTCAACTGACCAAATTGTTTCTTCAAGTTTTCTCTTTGGTCCCACAGTTGAGATAATTGTGCATGAAAGTTTTCTACCTATGCCCTAGTTGCACTAATCTTGTCCTTTGACAAATCATAAACTTCGGCCAATTTGGATAAATATGACTCAATAGAGTCCATCTAATTTTTTATGTTCTTTGTGGAATTTGGCCATTTTAGGCAAAATAGATATAATGTTGTGGCCTCATCAATGCAAGATTTAAATTTCTTCAAGTTTTCTTTAATCTTGTCATGTGCATTAGCACATTTTGCAACCATCTGAACCATTCCTTTTTCATTTATTCTTCTTCTTGGCTCTTGTTCTACTTTTTTCTCTATGTGGGAGGAGTGATCCTTAAAGGAGTCCATTAACAACTTGAGCTTTTGCTTTGGAGGCAGAGAGGAGTCAATGGTTACCTATGGTAACCCTTCTTGTATCAACTTCACAACATCCTCTATTGTGTTGGATTTCTCTAGATTTTCTGGTAAAAACTTGTTTCTTGCTAAGGCATGTAGTATGTCACCGAGCTACAATTTATGTAAAGGAGAGATGCTTGTCAAGTCAATTTGTCCTTCATTGGTTGGAACTTGTAGCAGTTGCGGAGTGACATCTGGTTGAAATTGTATTCAAGTAAGTTTAGTAGGTCTATGAAAGAATCAGTTGATCCTTGACCAATCTCTTCTGCTCCATCTTGACTTTTCTCTAGGGTATTTTCTTTATCATCAACATCCACATATTTGGAAGGTTCTTCATGTTGCTCTATATTCTCTGGAACATTATGTTGATCTTGCACACTTTTTTGATCATCCACTTGTTTAGTGTTCTCTAGAACACTTTGTCCACCTTTTTGATTTTCCTAAGGAATAGAATCAATATCTTGCATATTTTCATCAATCTCATCCTTTTCAACCTATTCTTCTTTCTCTGGAGAGGATGTAACATCATAATGATGTGATTGTGGTGGTGAAACACGTGAATCATATTCCACATCCTCTATTTCTCTTACTTCACTAAGAACTTTAAAAGTGATTTCTTTAGTTTCTCTTGTGATTTTTTCATTGTCTTCCTTTTTTGTTTTGCATGAGAGTGTCTACTCTGTGTTTTGTTCTAAGCTTTTGTGCTTGCCTTTAAATTTATTTCTCTTTTTCTTCTTTTAAAAGGGAAGCCCTAGCTTTATCCAAGGCATCTTATCTAAGTTTTTTTTATCTAGGGCTACAACTTCTTCTCTATGCCTTCTTAGGGCTTTCAGTGGGCTTTCTGGTACTCTAGACAAGATCTCATCTAGAGACTTATTATATCTTATCATGTACATAACAACAACCTTTTCAATGATGGCTTGATCCTCAAAAGTAGATTCCAGGAAGAGTGCCACATTTTCATCAAAGAAATTGTTATGAATAATAGCAATATAGACAACATCTAGAGACATAGGTCCTCTAGAAGAAGATATTGGTACCTGGGAGTCATTTCTATTTTTCTTCTTGGGAGGAGGCATTGGCTCCTTTTCTTCTTTTTCTTCTTCACTTGCTTCCATACCTTGTTTCTTATTTCTTTTAGCCTTCACCTTGACCCTTGGTTCCTTTTTCTTCTTTTCCTTTTTCCCGTTTCTTTGAAATCACCTCTTCTTCTTTATCACTCTCAATCTCTTCTACAACAATTTCCTTCTTCTTTGATTGTTTTCCCTTGGATTTCATTGGTTTTGACCTTCAGAGACTTGGGTCTGTCTAGCAGAGGAAGTGGGTTTTGGTATGCTAGCTTAGTAGATTGAGAAGTAGATCTACTTGATCTTCTTGGTGTTGGATGCTCAGAAGTGAGAGGCACATCATATTCTGTAGTATTCTGAGTAGTGAAACCTCTAGGTTGGATACCAACTCTTTTGAATAACTTTCCATTATTCTTCTCTACCTCTTCTTCAGCCCTTTTCTTGCATATTTTGTTATGAATTTCTTCACAAGTTCTAAATATTTCACCTTTAGGATCTTTAGGTGCACTTAACAAAATGCCACCATAGGCCTTAACTTCCTCATCAGGTACTTCATATGGAAGTTTGGGAATCCATGAAGTCCTCGGTTCATCTGCTACCATATAACAACAATCTTTATCTACAAGAAATGTTATGTCATCTTTGTATTTCCTAACCAAATTAGAAGAGATTCTATCCCTTTTATGCATTTTAGTTTGGAAATTATTGAAGAAACCCCAGAAGATAGTATTACAACTTTGTGAGTCAAATCTCTTTATGTATTCTTTGATTTGTGCTACTACTAGCCTATCTTGTTGCCATATCTTCCCTTTATATCCTAGTAACTCATTCATGAAATAGAATGCTAGACAAATGATTAGTGAACCATACTTAAAGTTGTATCCTGTCTCCTTTGTTCTTTTTACATTCTCTAACAATTGATCCTTCATAACTTCACACAGATCAAAATCCTTACCCTCTTTGTCTATCTGATAGGTAGTGTATATAGCTGTAGTAGTTGCAAATCCCTCTCTGTTAGAGTAGTACACTTTGTATGCAATTCCCATTGTTGCATATCTCACGCTGGGGTCAATAGTATCATCAATTGTTAAAGCCCTCTTCTCAAATTTGGAACCAATCAATTCAGTGACCATTTCATTCTTGATTGATTTCAACTGTGGTATGGGTTGAGTGGAACATAGTCTTGTTACAGCCCTAATAGATTCTTTTGTTACTTGATGAGGTTTTCGAAGGTATATGAATTCATCATGAATTCTATTGAGGATATACCTAACCCAGTCATGCTCATTACAAAAATCTAGAAAATCTTTCCAAACATCCAACCTTTTTCCTTCAATGTTGGCATACTCAGATTTGTAATGTATATCATCATCATCTAGTAGTTTATGTCTTAGGGTTTCAAAATTTTCATGGTCAATTTCTTCAAATTTTGCATGAATATATAACCTAACATCCTCCGTATATACCACAAATGCATGAGCATTAGATAATGTTCCACTATTATCAACTTCCATTTCCTTATAAGGGTGTTTCTTGAATTTTGGTCGGGGTTCATCAGAAATGTTGATTAATTGAGGAGTAAAAGATGTAACAATCATAAACAATCATGATAACAAGAATTAGTATGAAGAATACCTCTAAGACTTGTTGTTAGGGTTTCACCTTTTTTTTCTCAAATGCTCTAGTCGTACCTACCTAGGTTTTAGGGTTTTGAGTATGTTTCATGAACGCTTTCCTTATTTTCCTTAAAACCCTAAGTCTTATGGTCAAATCTTACTTTATGTTTTATTTCATTGTTGACCGCTTAGCCTAGGTTCCTAGTCAGTTAAGTTATAACCTTATGCCTTTTATACCATCTATTGACTAGACCCTAGTCTAAAGTTACCTTCTATAGCCCATCAAGTCATGTACATCATAAAGTTCTAAGTCTTATGTCTTTGTAGGGGTTTGAAGGTGCCACTTGCTAGGATATCGCAAGCCCACACACCGTTGAAGCTGACATCATGTCTGCACTGCGGGGTTATGAGATGAAGACAGGTGTTATAGATAGTGCGGCCTATGGCCATAACTTCGATGATTCCTTTGAATGAACAAGATGGTGCCAGGTGTTGAAGGATTAAATGAAATAGTGGGGCCGTGGGTATTAAGGATCTAAGAGTAGTGCATCCCTGCAAGAGAATCTTGTTAGTAGGAAAGATTCTCCATGCTATTGTGAGATGGTGACATGTAGCTAGTTCCCAAAGGAAAGAAAGGGGCTTGTGTAGTGGAAATCCACATGGAACTTTAAGCGTGCACCCGTAGAGCCAAATGGAGGTGGTCCGCTTTCTATTGTATGACTGTGGTATGAATCCACATGGCCATGTAAGACAAAAGGTTGAAAAGTCAGCAAAAGGGCACATCTGAGATGGAACAATGTAATTGGTTGAAGATTTTTCACACAAAAGGCTTAGATTTCAAAATTTGGTGGTTATTTCAAGATCATCAATCTCATAGTATGAAGTTTGCATCAACGGTTAAAATTTGAACTTTCTATGTAGATATTGAAAGGTACCCCTGCATCATGATTTTGCAGTAATGCTCGAAAAGACACACATTTATGTAGAAAGCCCTAGTTTGCAAGATTAGTTAAAGCCAAAGTTGAGGGTTTTCTTGGCATTTTCACAAGAACAAAAAGGATTCCTACGTGCAACTGGACGAGAAGATAGTGCAATTTTGAGTTTCTGCAACCAAAACTAGTAAGTTGTTCTTGCCCGCTATGTCTTTTTAAAGTTGAATTGCTGCCTTGTTGAAGGAAATTTGAACATTTTTAGAAGAAGAAAAAATCCTAGTTTGGTGAAATATTGTTCCAAAAATGAGTCAAACAAGCCAGCCTTCGACTTCCAAGGGGAGTTTGGATTAAATTTAATGATTTAGTTGCTCGGGTCTTCAAGAAGGCCAGTGAATGCACATGTTCCAGGTGGACCAAATGATAGACTATTGGATTTATGTTCTGGATGTCGAGATGCTATATTGCCTATGACAGGATGGATTTTTTTTAAACACTGGTATAATAGGAAGAATTACAAAGCCCCCATTTTCCATGCCTGGGGTTTGGATGTGGAAAAATTGATGTACCCCAGTGTATTCATAAACCCTGATCTCATAAGGTTTGTTGCACAAAGATATGATCATGCCTCTAGGTTTGTTAGGGATGGGAATAATGAAGTAATGATCCAAACGACAAAGGCATTCATCATGAAGGTGTTTGGTCTGAACCCTACTTCCAATAAAAGGATTGATTTTTATGTTTTAAAAGATGAATGCAAGATGAACCAGAATGCCTATACAACTTTTAAATTGCCCAAGCACAGAGAAAGGGGGATTGATGGAAAACTAATCAAAATTTAAGCAAATGAGGAGGAACGTTTTGATGTATCCTAGTTCATGTAATATTTTATAAAAACTTATCATACTTTGTGCCAAGTATTAGGGAGGAATGCACTAGATAAAATTCAAGTTCCTATGATGATGTTGGCTATAGATATATAATATATCTCAACAACTGTGGGATTTGATTATGCAACTTTTGTAGTAGATAAAATGCATGATCAATTGGTGAAAGTTAAGAATAATCTTTATGTTGCAGATGTAAAGGTAGAGTTCAGGTGGTATTTTGTTTTGTGCCACATGCTTTTGTATGCTGGAATAGGATTGTGGCATCAGGATCTATTTGTGAGAGAACAAGATCAGGTTGGTACTCTTCTCCCTATCTAATTATGGACTGCTAAACTTTTTGGAGCCCAAGGGTGAAATAATTCCAAGGGATGTGTTGGATTTTCTGAGACCATTGGACAGAACCCCTAAACTAGGAATTCAACATAATTGGGGAGATTGGTTCCTCCACACCCATACTACCTGCATTAGGGTTTATGGGAGCAAAGTAGCCTCACATATATTGCCAAAATATGTGCGTAGGAGGATTGTATACTTGGAGATTATCTGGTAGTTGAATGAGTCAAATAAGGAGCACCTGAGACTGTAAAAGAAAGGATCATTTTTCCCTACTGCCACCAAGTTCTTTGATTTCTGGGCTACAAACAATGATGCTCTAGATCAGATTGATTTAGTAATGAAATTTTACAAGATGGGGATGGAAGACCTAAGGACATTTGATCCAGAAGGTTTTATCAATAGGGTAAGGCTCGGCATAAAGAGGCCACAGTTCCTCCATCAGGTTCTATTTGATGAGGATATAGTAAGAAATTGCTCCACCATGGATGAAATTTATTTTTTGAGGAAGAGGTGACAGGAAGTGATGAAAGGAGAGAGGATGAGAAAAAAATCTAAATTCTACATTTCCTGGGGCTTTTGTAGATGAAGATGATCCAATAATAAGAATTCAAATTTTTTTTGCCAATGCAGAGATGTTGATTGAAGAGGCCCCTACAGGTAAAGAGAGACCAACATATGTCAGAGACCCAAGGACTCCAATTAAGCCATACAAAAGAGGAAATGAGTCTTCTAAGTCACCTCCAGCTAAGAAGTTGAAGATTATTAATCTAGAACAAGAAGAAGAAATTCAAGTTGTGAACCTGGAGGAGGAGATTAATGCAGGTGGAGTTGGACAAGAACAAGAGGCTTCTCAATAGGTGAATTCACCTAAGATAATAATGCCTTCTACTATTCCAGATAATAGGTTGGGGATGCCACTTTCTAGTGACCAGATTGACACAAAGGACATTAGAGTGCTTGCTTGTGCACAATTTTTGGAGGATGATGCCTTTGTCACTACCCCTGAATTTAAGGGTTATCGGCTAAGAGTAAGGAATGAAGAATTCCAGAAGAGGGTGGAAGAAGCAAAGAGATAAGATGATCCTGAGAAGTATGAAGAAATAACACAAAGGGTGCTCAATAAAGTGAGCTAGGATATCAGCAAAATTACCCTAGATGAGGGGAGAGCCTTGGTAGCAAAAAGTAGTTTGATGCTACTTCCTCATTGGATTTTGGTAGATGCAAGTGCATTTGATACTGTTACATAGACATTTCAGATGATTAGGTAGATAAAGCACTCTCTAGCATAGGGTTCAACCCCAAATTTTAGACCTTGGCAATATGGGAATCAGCCCCAAATAATAATAATCCAAGGGTGGGCTTAGGTGAATTGACAGGGAGAAGCGATAATAAAAAGAGTATCAAATACTCCATCTCCTTAAGCTACAATCTTGAGTGTTCACACAACTCAATTTGGTGAAGCTTTCACAAATAAATTACAGAAGGATTATGATGATCTTCTATTGAAATATGGATAGGTAATGTTAGAGTTGAATAAGGGACAGATGTTGTTATCTCCAGGAACCTCAACTCAGAGTGGTTTAGTTCCTATGGATACTATAGAGGCCTTCCTAATAGATAGAGATACATTGCTCTTAGAAATCAAAGAGTTGAAGGAGGAAGTAAAAAGTACAAAGGATGAGAAGAAGACCATTGTCAAGGAAATGGTTACAAATTTGATTAACCATAGGTTATCTAGGGTTACGGCCAGGGTTGATGATACATGGAAATCTTATTCAAGTTTGAGGACAACCCAAGACAAACATGAGAAGGATAAGGAGAGCTTGAAGGACACGATTAGGGCATCGCTACCTAGAACTGGAGAAATAAGGTAAATTCATAAATGTTTGAGGTTTGCCCTTGATGCTCCGCTAGAAATAAAATTAACCCTTGATATGTTGATTTTATTAGAAGAAAAAGTGGCTTTCCAATTAAAATTGGATAAGGTTTTGAAGGAGAAAAGACAATCAATTAAGAAGATAGATAAGAAGATCATGCCAAGCATATTCAAAAATGATGGACAAATAAAAATTTTGGACAAATGGAAGGTTGATTTTGAAAGCATAGTCAGTTAGCTCATATCCTCAAGCCGTGTAGATGGTGATCCAAATATGAAGATTTTGATTTCTACACTTGATAAGCTATATTCCTTGGAATTGAATTTTGAAATATTTTGTAAGGAATCAAAGATTCTATTGGATGCTTGGTATGCAGGGCATAATGAGAAAATAGCAAAATTAATTCCTTTCTAATGGCCTTCGAAGAAATCATGTGCAGCTTAGGTGGAGAAATATGGATAATTGTGTCCAAGGTGAACAAAGATCTAATCATATGATAGGTCATTTTTCATCATTGGGATAAAGCATCTCCAACAGTTTTTGGCATCTCCAAGATGAATTGTATTTTGTCTTTTTCTCTCTTATATGTAATTTGGATTAATGTAAGATTTTGTAACCAACAAGTGGTAACGATTTTTAGGGAAACATGTTATTGTGTCTATAAAAAAGCATGTTGTTCCACTTTGTAATAGATTGGAAGGATTGGGAAGTTTTGATAAGTGAAATGCAAAGAAATTCTAAGAAGTTGTCCATATTCTGAGTTGTAAGTTTCAATTTCTTGCATGTTGAATGTATTTTCTCTTTAAGCATTTTATCAGTTTCAAATTGCAATATATGAAAAATGCCTTTGAGCATGTGTTTCTATCAATTGTCTCCTATATTATTTGCATTTCTCTTTTGAATAAGGATAATAAGAGTTTCTGAGTTCTTGAATATACATTTGGTATATTACATATCTAGTTTGATGCTTCTATTCAAGGAATAGATTAAAATCCTTTAAGTCAAATATGGGGAGATGTGTTTTGCAGTAGGGATATTTGTAAGAATTGTTGTTGGAAATACCCATTCTTGGATTGTTACTTGCAAGACAGGAACATAATAAATTTTCTAGACCTGAATGTTGTTTTGTTTATGAGAAGTATTCTGTATGTAAGGAATTGACTCTGAACCCTAGGATTCACACCAATGAGAAGTTGGGCTTATTTTCACAAATCACCCATACTCAAACAATCATACAAAAAGAACAATCAACTTATTAGTTTTAGGAGTAGGGTTTAGTTCTATGTTCTCTGAGCTATTTAATGAAGTAATCTCCAAAGCTAGCCAACTTTGAAACAATTATATAGTTTTGGTCTATATCTAAGAGAACATATCTTCTTTAAGTGTTAATATCCCATTGAAATAAGGGTTTGTCATAGTGATATTGAAGTAAGGGAATGCCCCCTAGGTTTAGCAGAGCCTGAAGTGCAGAGGAGAACAAGCAATTATTTCTTGTTCATTGGCCACTGACCTAAGAATCATGAGCATAAAAGATGGTAACTTTTTAGGGAAACTCAGACCATCAGTTGGGAACACCAATAGATTGGTGACTCTGCTGGGGAGTTGACAACATAAAGAACCTAGATCACAACCTAAAATCATGTTTGTGGGTGGCAACTCTGAATATATCTCCCAGTCGGTGACATTGATATTTGTATGTACGGAAGAAGATCCCTGTAAAACCCTTTATTTCAAGCACAACTAGAAGTATAGTAAAAAGGAAAATAATTAGTCTAACCAATAAGGTTCTCCAAATCCTCAAAATAATAACAATACCAGGTCTTCTGAACAACAACATTTTTTAGCTACAGAAGCTAGTATCTATGAAATCTATGAGAAGCAACAAGGTGATAGGTTGAGGTTAGGATCTGATATTTTTCAAGAGTGCCCTTTTCAGAATCCATGTGATAGGCTTGAAGATATAGAATCACTAAGGGATACAAACAACCCTAATGTGACTGGACCATCCTCATCAATGCCAAAAGAGGATGAGTTGTTAGAGGAAGTCAGAAACCTCAGGACTGAGATTAAATTCTTAGAAGCTATAAAAATAAGGGTTGAAATGAGATTTAGGGTTGAGGCTCTAAGGATTGCTTACTAGAATGCAATTCCAACTATCTCTGTAACAAATAATGATAATACATTGGGTAATAAACTGACCAATAATATTCCAAACCAGCAGAATAATAAAAAATTACCAGGCAATCAACGGTTGAATGACAATAATAATGGTAATCCAAATGCACATGTTCAATGTAATGTGAATCAGAATATTAATGTAAATCAAAATCAGAATGCATTTGGTAGGAGACCTATGTAGTTGGAAAGATATAGACAACTAGACTTTACTAGTATCCCTGGGTATCCTAACCCTATTGATAATGACATCAGGACTAAATTGCCCAAGTTTTTAGGTAATAATGCAATATATGGTGAAGATCATTTGAAAGATTTTCTGAATTTGATGGAGAATTTTGAGGTTGAACAGGAAGATGTTTTCATGAAATTGTTCACGTAGTCTCTAGTAGAAGAGGCTAGGGAGTGGTATTAGAATCTTTCTAATTAGAGTATTTCATCATGGGATGATTTCATGTGGATTTTTAGAGAATAATATGGAGACAAGATTGATCCTAGCTTCATTATAAATGAGTTCACTAGTATAACCAAAGGGTCAAATGAGCCTGTTCCTGATTTTAATGCAAGGTTTACTAGGGTCTTAAATAAACTTCCACCTCATATGAGACCAAACGAACCTATGTGCATGGTTTTGTACACAAATGCTTTTGATGTAAAAATGGCATATGAGTTGAGAGACAAGGATCCAACCAGTCTGAGAGATGCTTTCAGGATTGTAACCAATACTGAGAATAACAAGAAAACATTTGGCAAAGGAAATAGGAGAGATGATGTAAAAATATTACAAAATCCAAACAATAGAGCTCAGAATAATCCTTCCACATCTGAGGATAAATTGGACAAGATGACAAGTGCTTTTAAGGACCTAAGTTATAACCTTGCTAGAGCAAAAAAGGGACTAGGGCTTGAAAAGCTAAATAATCACAGACAAGAAAAGAGAGCAGAATTGCATGATATGCCATATAATACAAACTGGCACAATAGTAAGCCCATTTTAAATAATAATAACAATCAAAGGTCTCAGTATGGTAAAGAGACTCTAGACCCATTAAAGAAAAATGTTAATGTTGTTGAGGATACTCCTTAGTGTATAGTTTGGCAAATGCCTCACTCATCATTGCAGTGTATGATTGCTCAATCTCTCCATAATGATGTTAATGCTTGTAATGAATGTAATGAATCCCACTATGCTGAAGATGACAATGTTAACATGCTTTTTACTATTGGGGACTACTCTTCTTCTGATGAGGTTGATGCAAATACAGATGTGGTTGAAAAGAGATATCACAAGGAGCAAGTTTGTCAGTAGATTTTTTCAAATGAAGAGGATCAAGATCAATAGAATTATGCCTAAGATTCACACATTCCAAATATAAATTTGAGGAGACCCTCTGATGATTAGATTAGAGCCCTTCCATCTCCTACAGTGGCTTAGGTTAAGAGTAATTATAATCTTAGAAGCATGGCTCAAACTGGTGATTCTGGTCAACCAAGAAGTATGTTTATGAAGTAGCCCCAAAACAATCCAAAAGGGTCTGAGTCCTAGAAGAAACAAAGTAATGACAAAAAGAGGGACTCTAAGGAAAAGCCAAATCATAATACCATAGGTTTAGAAAGTAAGGCAACCCAGAATGAGGATAGAGGTAAAAGTTCTAATGGGGTAAGTAACAGTCAAAATGTCACAGGTGTCAAAGCTGGACATACTCATGAAAGAAGTAGGAACATGTGTCAGAACTTAGATGTTGTACAAAATTATGTCCCGTTTGATAGTACTCAGGCTTTGTCACATATGAAGGTTTCTATCCCATTACTTGAGATGTTGAAAATTGAAGAATACAAGAATAAGGTGTTGTCCTTAATCTCTGGGATACCTAATCAGGCAAACCAAGCTACCAAGGATCAGGGTAAAAGTCAAGAAAAGGATTCCGATGAAGAAGAGATTCCTGAAGTATATTTAGGAACAACCTTGACAAAGTGTCCATCATAAGTAGATCCATTCTATGTGTCTCTCATCATCAATGGAAAAGTGATAAGGAATTGTATGCTTGACTCATGTGCATCTACAAACATCATGCCTTTGGCTATTATGGAACAAGATGGACTAAAAATAGATAAGGCATGTGGTAAATGTTTTGTTATGGATGCTAGGGAGGTGCCAGTTATTGGAATCATGAAGAATGTGGATTTCATGCTTGCTTCTTATCCTGAAAAAACTTATACTATGAATGTAATTGTGGTTGACATCAAGCCACACTATGGGATGTTGTTGTCCAGGAGGTCAGTAGCATTGGTTGGAGAAAGTATGCAATTGGACTTGTCATATGCTATGATTCCCATGAATGGTAGGGATGTTAAACTGAATAGAGAAGAAAGGGCACTTGATATGATTGAAGAGTCTAAGCCAGTTGATCAGGTTTGTTTTGTTGATACTAATTGTGATAACTTTCAGGTAATATCTTGTGACCAGAATATAAAAAGCAAGGAACCCATTGATGATGAATTAGAGAGATTGAAGGATCAAGATGGTCTCTAGTCTATATATTTTGATGGTGCATGTTCAAGGGAGGGTTTTGGTGTAGTAGTGTATGTGTCCCCTATTGGTAAGATATTCAAATTTTCTTTCCTTCTAAAATTTGGGTGTACAAATAATATTGTAGAATATGAAGCTCTTTTGTTGGGACTAAATGTTGCTATTAAGAATGGAATTATGTTGCTCAAGGCGTTAGGAGATTCATAATTAATTGTCTCTCAAGTAAGAGGAAAGTATACTTCTAAAAACAAAAGGTTGAAACAATATAAGCATGCAGTATGGGATACCATGGAATTGTTTGATGTATTTTCTATAAATTGGCTAGAGAGGTCTAGGAATGTCTTGGAAAACTTCCTAGCTAATGTTGCAATATGGCCAGATGACATCACATTATCTGACAGTGCACATGTTGAGGTCAAAGTTAGACCTGTAGTCCAAGATAACATATGTAGCTGGCAAGTCCTTGAAGATGATAAGGACCTAATAAAGTTTCTACATTGCATTGATGAATATGAAAATCAAGAAATAGACTTTCAGAACTTTGTGGAAGTTACAAATGGAAAGGAAACTCTATTTGGAAAAGAGATAATACAACTTAAGACTTATAATATTCCAAAAGGGCTGGTAGATTTGGAAAGAGCATTTGACAACAGAGATCAGCTTTTTCCTAAGACTTCTTCCACAAACAAACGAGATTTAGAGGAAATAAACTTGGGTACAAATAATGCTCCAAAGAAAGTCTATATTGGCAAGTAGCTTAAGCCACACATAAGGGTAATGTTGATTGCCTTATTCAGGAAGTATAAGCATGTCTTTGCATGGTCATATGAGGATCTAAGGGCCTATAGAGAAGACTTGTTCCAACATGAGATTCCTTTGAAGCCTGGGGCTAAGCCATTTAGGTAGAAGCAAAGACCCATCAATCCTACTCTGGCACCAAAGATGCAGGAGGAACTTATGAAGCTTAGGGATGGTGGAATCATGAAGCCTATAAGGCACTCCACTTGGGTGTCAAACTTGGTCCTAGTCAAAAAGAAAAATAGAGATATTAGATTGTGTGTGGATTTTAGAAACATGAATATATCATCTTTGAAGGACAATTATCCACTACCCAATATGCAGGCTATGCTCTAGAAGGTAACATGATGTGAACTCTTATCCATGATGGATGGGTTCTCTAGCTACAATCAGGTGAAGGTGAAGGAATCAACACAGTACAAAACTACCTTCACAACTCCATGGGGAACATATGTGTATGTGAGGATGCCATTCGAACTGACAAATACTGGGGCAATGTTCCAGAGAGCCATGGATGTTTCATTTGCAGGACCGATTGATTCAATATTGGTGGTCTACCAAGATGATTTGACTTCTTACTCTAAGAAGGAGGACCATCATTGTATGCACTTAGAAAAGATTTTTGTTAGAGCACTAGAGTATGGCATTTCACTGAACCTTAAGAAATGTGCTTTTGGGGTAACTAAGGGAAAACTCTTAGGGCATATAGTGTCCAAAGATAGAGTCAGAATTGATCCAGAAAGGGTTGTTGTAATTGATAGAATACAAATGCCCAAGAATGTAAAAGGTATTCAGTCATTTTTTGGGCAGATTAACTTTGTTAGAAGATTTGTTACCAATTTTGTAGAAATTACCAAAGAAATATCCAAGATGATGAAAAAGGGTGAGTCTGTAACATGGGGAAATGAGGAAATTCAATCATTTCAAAAAATAAAGGAAGCTATCAAAATTGCACCTATTCTGAAGTCTCCTAATTTCTCTGAAGCATTTTAGTTATTTTCTTTTGCTTCTTTCCATACAATTGTTGCATGCATGTTACAAAAGAATGATGATGGATATGACATAATGGAAAAGCAAGCTTATTCTTTCGATAGGGTAGTCAAGAATTTCAAACCCTATTTGGTTGGAGCCCAAATTGTAGCATATGTCCCTCACTCTGTAGTAAATGATGTATTCACACAACAAGAGGTAACAAAGAGATGATGTAGATGGATCAACAAAATACAAGAGTTTAATATTGACATTCAGATCACCAAATTGGTAAGAGGACAAGGTTTGGCAAAGCTGATGGCAGAGACAAATCTGGAAGCTTGTCAAGTGAATGTAATTTAAGATCAGATGCAAGATAAAATATGTAGTGTACAACAATCTAAGTGGTACAAAGACATTGTTTAGTACTTGCAAAACATGAGTTGCCTTGCTCATTTCAATGATAATCATAAGAGGACATTGAATCTGCAAGCCATTAAGTATGTCATTGTTCAAGGTGAGCTATATTGGAAAAACCCTGATGGTGTGCTTCTTAGATGTGTAGATCAAGATCAAGTTGCAAAGATATTGATTGATATGCATAAGGGGGTGTGTGGAGGACATTATATAGCTAAAACCATTGCACACAAGATCCTTAGGTTAGGTTATTGGTGGCCAACACTCTTTTCTAATGTATACAAAGTGGTGATGACTTGTGATTCCTGTTAGAGATTCTCTTGGAAGTTAAAGTATGCTAGTGCATTGCCACTCAAAACCATGATAGTAGATGCTCCATTTCAATAGTGGGGAATTGATTTTATTAGAGAAATAACAGAAAAGTCAAGCAGTGTACATAGTTGGGTACTTGTTTCTACTGATTATTTCACTAAATGGATTGAAGCCATTCCGACTAAGAAAGCCACAAGCAAAATTTTACTAGATCTTGTCTTAGAGCACATAATCATTAGATTTGGGGTACCGGCCAAGTTGGTGAAAGATAATTCAATGTGTTTTAGGTCAGGAGAATTTGTTGATTTCTATAATGATTATGGTATTAATCTATCATATGTAACACCATATCATCCTCAAGGCAATGGTCAGGCTGAGTCTAGAAACAAGAGTTTGATGAAAATAATAAAGAGGATAATTGGTAAAAACAAGAGGGCATGGGATTCCAAGTTAAAATTAGCATTGTGGGCTGATAGAGTGATTGTTAGAAAGGCTACTAGTAAGTCTCCTTTTGAGTTAGCATATGGACTAGAAGAAAAATTGCCAATAAATAATCTTCTACTAGTATAAAAATTCATACAGGAGAATGATGAGGACGTGGAGGATCCAATGGTGGAAAGGGTAAATCAATTGATTGCATTGGATGAGACAAGGAGAGAAACACAAAGAATCAATATAAAAAGACAACAAAAGGTGAAGTATTTATTTGACAAAAGGGCTTCAGAAAGGAAGTTCCAGGTTAATGATATGGTTCTTGTATGGAATGTTAGATGTCAGGATAAAGGAAAGCATGGAAAATTTGAGCCATTGTGGATTGGCCCATACTTGATAAGCAATACTCATGGAGAAGATTCATATTTTCTCCAAGCTCTTGATGGTGAATTTTAGGAATTGCATATGCATGGATAGTTCCTGAAACCCTACTTTTCATAAGCAGGTTCCTTTTTTGTGCACATTGTAAATATATTTTTATAAAGTGTATATTTTTATACAGTTGATCATTTTGTTCTATGTGTTTCTGTTCTAGTCTGCTCCAGGAGTTTTTTGGTCCTCGCTACAATTCTATAAATTGCATGTCCCCAACTAGAGCCAATGGTGGTACCTACATAGGTTTTAGGGTTTTGAGTTTGTTTCATGAATAATTTCCTTATTTTTCTCAAAACCCTAAGTCTTATGGTCAAATCTTACTTTACATTCTATTTCATTGTTGACCACTTAGCCTAGGTTCCCAGTTAGTTAAGTTATAACCTTATGTCTTTTATATCATCTGCTGACTAGACCATAGTCTAATGTTACCTTCTATAGCTTGTCAAGTCATGTGCGTCATAAAGTTCTAAGTCTTATGTCTTTGTAAGGGTCTAAAGGTACCACTTGGTAGGATATCACAAGCCCACACACCCCTGAAGCTGACATCATGTCTACACCGTGGGGCTGTGAGATGAAGACATGTGTTAAAGATAGTGCGACCTATGGCCATAACTTTGACGATTCCTTTGAATGAAGAAGATGGTGCCAGGTGTTGAAGGATTAAATAGAATAATGGGGCCGCAGGGTATTAAGGATTTGACGGTAGTGCATCCCTATAGGAGAATCTTGTCAGTAGGAAAGATTCTCCATGCTACTACGAGATGGTGACATGTAGCCGGTTCCTGGAGGAAAGAAAAGGGCTTGTGTAGTGGAAATCCATGTGGACCATTTAGCACTCACCCACAAAGCCAAATGGAGGCAACCCACTTTCTACTGCGTGACTGCAGTATGATGCCATGTGGCCATGTAAGACAAAAGATTAAAAAGTTAGGAAAAGGGCATGTCTAAGATGAAATAATGTGATTGGTTGAAGACTTTTCATGCAAAAGGCTTAGATTTTCAAATCTGGAGGTTATTTTAGGGTCATCAACCTAATAGTATGGAGTTTGCATCAACAATTGGAATTTGAACTTTCTCTATAGACGTTAGAAGCCACCTCTGCATCACAAATTTGTAGTAATGGTAAAAAAGACACGCATTTATGTAGAAAGCCCTAGTTTGCAAGATCAGTTAAAGCCAAGTTGAGGGTTTTCTTGGCATTTTCACAAGAACAAAAAGGATTCATGCACGCAACAAGCAACTGGATGAGAAGATAGTGTGATTTTGAGTTTTTGCAACCAAAACAGGTAAGTTGTTCTTGCCCACTATGTCTATTTGAAGTTGAATTATTCCCTTGTTGAAGGAATTTTGAACATTTTTAGAAGAAGAAAAAACCCTAGTTTAGTGAAATATTGTTCCAAAAATGAGTCAAACAAGCTAGCCTTCGACTTCCAAGAAAGTTTGGATGAAGATTTAATGATTCATTTACCCAGGTCTTCAAGAAGGCCAGTGAATGCACATGGTCTAGGTGGGCCAAATGATAGACTATTGGATTTATGTTTTGGATGCCGAGATGCTATATTGCCTGTGACAGGATGGAGTTTGTTTAAACACTGGTATGATAGGAAGGATTACAAATCCCCTGTTTGCCATGCCTGGGGTTTGGATATGGTAAAGTTGATGTGCCCCAATGTATTCATAAACCCTGAAATAAGGGTTGTTGCACAAATAAATGATCCTGCCTCTAGATCTATTAGGGATGGGAATAACGAAGTAATGATCAAGATGACAAAAGCATTCATCAGGAAGGTGTTTGGTCTAAACCCTGCTACCAATAAGAAGATTGATTTTTCTTCTTTAAAAGATGAATACAAGAGGACCCAGAATGCCTACAAAACTTTCAAATTGCCCAAGCACAGAGAAAGGGGTATTGATGGAAAACTGATCAAAATTTCAGCAAATGAGGAGGAACCTTTTGATGTATCCTAGTTCATGTAATATTTTGGAAAAACTTATCATACTTTGTGCCAAGTATTAGGAATGGATGCATTAGATAAAATTCTAGTTCCTATGATGATGTTGGTTGCAGATATACAAGATATCTCAACAACTGTGGGATTTGATTATGCAACATTTGTAGCAGACAAATTGCATGATCAATTGGTGAAAGTTAAGAATAATCTTTATGTTGCAGATGCAAAGGTGGAGTTCAAGTGGTATTCTATTTTGTGCCACATGCTTTTGTATGCTAGAACAAGATTGTGACATCAAGCTCTGTGTGTGAGAGAACAAGAATAGGCTGGTACTCTTCTCCCTATCCAATTATGGACCCATTTGATGGATATACACTATGAGAGCTCAAACTATGTGATTTTTGAAGAACATTTTGTGAGAAGACTGCTAAACTTTTGGAGCTTGACAGTGAAAGAATTCCAAGGGATGTGTTGGATTTTTTGAGACCATTAGATAGAACCCCTGAGCTTGGAATTCAACATAATTGGGGAGATTGGTTCCTCTACACCCATACTACCTGCATTAGGGTTTATGGGAGAAAAGTAGCCCCACATATACTGCCAAAATATGTGCCTAGTAGGACTACATACTTGGAGATTATCTGGCAGTTGAATGAGTCAGATAAGGAGCACCTAAGACTACAAAAGAAAGGGTCATTTTTCCCTACTACCACCAAGTTCTGTGATTTATGGGCTATGAACAAGGATGCTCTGGATTAGATTGATTCAGTAATGAAAATTTACAAGATGGGGATAGAAGACCCAAGGACATTTGATCCAAAAGGTTTTATCAACATGATAAGGCTCGGCATCAAGAGGTCATAGTTCCTCCATCAGGTTCTGTTTGATGAGGATATAGTAAGAAATTGCTCCACCATGGATGAAATTCATTTTTTGAGGAAAAGGTGGCAGACAGTGACGGAAGGAGAGAGGATGAGAAAAAAATCTGAATCTTGCATATCTTGGGGCTTTTGCAAATGAAAATGACCCAATAATAAGAATTTAATTTTTTTTTGCCAATGTAGAGATGTTGATTGAAGAGGCCCCTATAGGTGAAGAGAGGCCAACATATGTCAGAGACCCAAGGACTCCAATTAAGCCATACATAAGAGGAAATGAGTCTCATGAGTCACCTCCAGCTAAGAAGTTGAAGATTATTGGTCTGGAGCAAGAAGAAGAAATTTAGGTTGTGAACCTAGAGGAGGAGATTGATGCAGGTGGAGTTGGACAAGAACAAGAGGTTTATTAACAGGTGAATTCACCTGAGAGAATAATTCTTTCTATTGTTCTAGATAATAGGTTGGGGATGTCACTTTCTAGTGACCAAATTGACACAGAGGACATTATAGTGCCTTCTTGTGCACAATTTTTGGAGGATGATGCTTTTTTCACTACCCCTAGATTTAAGGGATATGTGCTAAGAATAAGGAATGAAGAATTCTGAAGAGGGTGGAAGAAGCAAAGAGAGAAGCTGATCCTAAGAAGTAAGAAGAAATAACACAAAGGGTGCTCAATGAAGTGAGCCAAGATATCAACAAAATTACCCTAGATGAGGGAAGAGCCTTGGTAGAAAAAAGTAGTTTAATGCTACTTTCTCATTGGATTTGGTAGATGCAATTGCATTTGATACTATTACAAGGATGGGCACAGACATTTCAAATGATCAGGTAGATAAAGCACTCTTTGGCATAGGGCTCAACCCCAAATTTTAGACTTTGACAATATGGGAATTGACCCCAAATAATAATAAGCCAAGGGTGGGCTTAGGTGAATTGATAGGGGAAGTGATAATAAAAAGAATATCAGATACTCTAGCTCCTCAAGTTGCAAGCTTGGGTGTTCACACAACTCAATTTGTTGAAGCTGTCACAAATAAATTGCAAAAGGATTATGATGATCTTCTGTTGAAATATGGATAGACAATGTTAGAATTGAATAAGTATAAGGGGCAGACATTGTTGTCTCCAGGCACCTCAACTCAGAGTGTTTTAGTTCCTATGGATACTGCAGAGGCCTTCCTAATAGATAGAGATACATTGCTCTTAGAAATCAAAGAGTTGAAGGAAGAAGTAGAAAGTATAAAGGATGAGAAGAAGACCATTGTCAAGGAAATGCTTACAAATTTGATTAACCATAGGTTATCCAATTTTATGGCTAGGGTTGATGATACATGGAAATCTTATTCAAGTTTGAGGACAACCCAGGACAAACATGAGATGGATAAGGTGAGCTTGAAGGACATGATTAGGGTATGGCTACCTAGTGTTGGCAAGAGACACTGCTGGTGCAGGAGCACCAAGATATCTAGGTTTTACTTGATCTTCAAGTAGTTTGTTTTGGTTTAATAAGGTCCTTGAGACCATCTCCATGTTGTAATAAGGCTTGAATGCCATGCTTGTAATAGGACTATGTCTAAATATCTAAAACCTATTCTCATGTTGTATGTCCTTAGAAGGACAGTCATATTGTAAAGGGAGTCATATAAGTTTGTAGCCCTCCTAATGTGTGTAGGAGGCAATCCTTGTGGTTAGAGGCATGTCAAAGGTTGGAAAGGTGTTAGAACCTTGTCCAAGGTTAACCAAATGTTAGGGAGCATCATTTAAACATAAATATTGTCGATACAGTCCTAAAGAGGACAATTACAAGACTGTAATTTGTTGTAGACCGGGTAGTTGAATAGTTTTCCACTCCCTCCATTGGTTCAACTACACTCAAGCATGTAGAGGGCATCAGGACAGGCTTCAAAAAGCCAAAAAACTACTCATTTAGTAGTATGAAGGAAGATTGAAGTGAAATAGAAGTAAAGAAACGTCCATTCTCCTACTTTTCTGTGTTTTTATGTGTTTATTTGCTGTTATCGGTCTTTACCTGATCCTGTACGGAACAGTCATAGCCCATGTTTATAATGGAAGGTTATAGGATTGAAGTACCTTTATTTTAAACTTTGTTTGAGGTCTTGACAGTAAATTAGGTGTGAGAAAATCATTGTTTTGTGTTAGGCTATCCTAAACCCTGAGTTAGGGTTTTTCTGAACAACCCAATGAATTTCTCCTCATTCCACTGATCTTTTCTATTTTTGATCAGTGGAATGGGTTGTATAGTAGTTAATGCAAGGTCTTGTGAAGGTTTTGGAGGTAGGAGGATGGTTTGGACTTAGTTTGCCTTGAAGATGACCCTGCAGAACCATGATTAGGGATTTAGAGAAGGACAACAACAACTAGGTGATGACTGCCAACTGTGGAAGTGGAGATTTTGTGACATATTAGTCACTATCAATGATGCAAGATGCTCTAGATCTAGTGATGATCCTATGACAGAAGGTAAGACAAACTCCTACATGAAACCTATTCTTTCTGCCTGCATTAAACTTTGTCAGTCCTCTTTGAAGACAGTTATTCCAAGGAAGACACTAGGTATGTTTGACATGTTATTGATTTGTCAAGGAAGGCATTAGGTGGGTTTGGCATGTTATTGATTTGGAATATGGTATGAGATTGAATTTGTCCCAATGGAAATAATTCCAAGGAGGATACTGTGACTGTCTCTCTAATGGAGTAGTAGTATTGTGACAGTCTTTAGAAGACATAGTAGAGACTGCTGTCCTACAGACCTTGGACAGTGGGTTGGATGGAATCTTAGACTAAGTTAGGAGTCCTGAGACATGAGGTTTGAAGCCCACTCTCTCTTGTGTCATGAACAAGTATATTGTTGTGTTACAACTCTTCCTCATGGGTGGTTTGATCTCTGTCAAAGAAAATAGTGAATCTAGAGAGCCCTTTCCATTGAAGTTTTGAAGTGTCTTTCTCAGTCCTTGATGCTCTACATCATTTGTGGTATTAGAGCTACTAGTAGATCCTTGAGGGAGTTGTAGGATCTTGTGAAATAGTAAGGGTTTGTGAAAGTTTAAGGATGCCTCCTAAGAATCAGATGGCTAGGGAGAACAATGAACTGAGGGAAGCCTTAGAGGCTAGAGAAAAAGAGTTGAGGGATAGAAGAGAACAAGATGCTACAAGGGAAAGAGAGTTAGGGCAAGTGAGAAGAGAGAATGCATCAATCTTGGCAAGGTTGGAAGCAATGGAGAAGAATCCTAGAAGGGATGAACAAGATGATCCAGAAGGAGATGAGGAGGCAGATGAGAATCCTCCTGAGGATGAATTGGATCCTAAAGAAAAGAAATTTGTGAGATTGCTGAAGGCAGTCCAAGGTAGTGGAACAAAGGCAAACATAGAGTTACCTATCTATCAGGGGAAGATGGATAGTGAAGAGGTATTAGGGTGGATAGATGCCCTGGAAAATTTCTTTGAGTATGAGGAGATGAGTGATGAGAAGAAGGTTAAATTTGCAAAAACAAAACTAAGAGGAACAACACTTACATGGTGGAGTAGTGTGCAAATAGAAAGAGTGGCTAGAGGTGGAACAAGAATCACTTCTTGGGGTAGGATGAAGGATATGATGAAGGATCAATTTCTTCCATCCGATTACTCCATTCAAACAAAGAGGATGAGGCATAATTTGAAACAAAAGGACATGGATGTTATGTCCTATACTGAGCAATTTCATAAGCTTAGTATTAGAGGAGGATTGGAAGATGAAGAAGAGAAAGTGACAAGATACCTTAATGGGCTTAGGTATAACTTGCAAGATGAGATTGGTTTGACCATACCAAAATCACTTGGAGAATGTTTTCAGTTAGCCATAAGGGCTGAAGAGAGGGTGAAGAGGAAGCAAGAAAGAAAAGGAGGTAGTGGAAGAGGATATAGAGGTAGGGGGAGACCTACTAATGAAGTACAGAATAGCAATGAGAAAGGCAAAGAGTTTTTGCAGATCAGAGAGGTGGATATAGAGGTGGAGGTAGATTTGGATCAGGTAGAGGAGTATTCATAGGCAGATGTTATCATTGCAATGAAGTGGGATACACGTCTTTCAAATGTCCTAAGAAGGATGATGCTGATAAGAGCAAGGATAAAAGAGTTCTTTTAGCACAAGAAGAGGAGAAGCAAGAAGACCAGGAAATGTCATTAGCCTCTCCAGTAATGGTTGGAGAAATGCTCATGGTGGAAAAAGGCAAAATGTAGCAAACACCATAGGTATCCATTTTTAAAACTAATTGTTTAAGCCATGGAAAAATATGCAAGTTGATTATAGATTCAGGTTCACATGATAATTTAGTCTCTTTGGAAATGGTGCACAAGTTGGGATTGAAGACATTTGATCATCCTAGTCCTTACAATGCCACTTAGGTAAGTCAAGAACAACAAGTAATGGTTAATTAGAAGGCATATGTTGATTTTTCCATTGGTCCATATCATGATTCTATTTTATGTGATGTCATTTCAATTACATGTGGGCATGTAATTTTGGGTAGACCATGGCAACACTCGAGGAGGACAATTCATGATGGTTATACTAATAACTATTTGGTGCATAAAGATGGGAAAAAGTTTAAACTAGTACCTTTACCTTGTGAAGACAAGAAGGAACATGTTACTATCTATTTTTGAGAGAAATTGTAGTTGAATGTGTAGGTTAAGGATGATGGGAAACAACTGGAACAGTTGCAGTAGAGGAAGGTGGAAGACAATCCTAAAGAATAGTAGGTTTGGGACTTGAGTTATGTCAAGATTGGGGACATTGACTACCCTATAAGGAGGCAGAAGAAGGAAGGCAAATAGTAGATAGTACAGGGAGGAATAAATCATAACCTCCAGATGGGAAGAACAGCAACATTGCTACAGCAGGGTCCTAGACAAGGACACCAAAACAGGTTTTATGATGCTAACACTGTTTGTAGGAGCCATGCAGGTTGGAGAAGGAGAAGGATAACCCTTGGAGAGTTCATGTTTCCTATCACCAGTCAGAGGAATATTCCAACAAGATTGAAGAACATTTGGAGAAGACCCATAACTCTTGGGACAAGAGTTTTCATCATGTTGGGGAGTATGGTGCAGGAGCACCAAGATATCTAGGTTTTACTTGATCTTCAAGTAGTTTATTTTGGTTTAATAAGGTCCTTGAGACCATCTCCATGTTGTAATAAGGCTTGAATGCCATGCTTGTAATAGGACTATGTCCAAATATCTAAAACCTATTCTCATGTTGTAAGTCCTTAGAAGGACAGTCATATTGTAAAGGGAGTCATATAAGTTAGTAGCCCTCCTAATGTGTGTAGGAGGCAATCCTTGTGGTTAGAGGCATGTCAAAGGTTGGAAATGTGTTAGAACCTTGTCCAAGGTTAACCAAATGTTAGGGAGCATCATTTAAACATAAAAACTGTGGATACAGTCCTAAAGAGGACAATTACAAGACTGTAATTTGTTGTAGACCGGGCAGTTGAACAGTTTTTCACTCCCTCCATTGGTTCAACTACACTCAAGCATGTAGAGGGCATCGAGATAGGCTTCAAAAAGCCAAGAAACTACTCATTTAGCAGTGTGAAGGAAGATTGAAGTGAAATAGAAGTAAAGAAATGTCCATTCTCCTACTTTTCTGTGTTTATTTGTTGTTATATGTCTGTACCTAATCCTGTACGGAACAGTCATAGCCCATGTTTATAATGGAAGGTTATAGGATTGAAGTACCTTTATTTTAAACTTTGTTTGAGGTCTTGATAGTAAATTAGATGTGAGAAAATTGTTGTTTTGTGTTAGGTTGTCCTAAACCCTGAGTTAGGGTTTTCCTGAACAACCCGATGGATTTCTCTTCATTCCACTGATCTTTTCTATTTTTGATCAGTGGAATGGGTTGTATAGTAGTTAATGCAAGATCTTGTGAAGGTTTTGGAGGTAGGAGGATGGTTTGGACTGAGTTTTCCTTGTAGATGACCCTGCAAAACTATGATTAGGGATTTAGAGAAGGACAACAGCAACTAGGTGATGACCACCAACTGTGGAAGTGGAGATTTTGTGACATATCAGTCACTGTCAATGATGCAAGATGCTCTGGATCTAGCAATGATCCTATGATAGAAGATAAGACAAACTCCTACATGAAATCTATTCTTTCTGCCTGCATTAAACTCTGTCAGTCCTCTCTGAAGACAGTTATTCCAAGGAAGACACTAGGTATGTTTGACATGTTATTGATTTGTTAAGGAAGGCATTAGGTGGGTTTGGCATGTTATTGATTTGGAATATGGTATGAGATTGAGTTTGTCCCAATGGAAATCATTCCAAGGAGGATACTGTGACTGTCTCTCTAATGGAGTAGTAGTATTGTGATAGTCTTTAGAAGACATAGTAGAGACTGCTGTCTTGCAGACCCTGCACATGAACAAGTATATTGTTGTGTTACAACTCTTCCTCATGGGTGGTTTGATCTCTGTTAAAGAAAATAGTGAATCTAGAGAGCCCTTTCGATTGAAGTTTTGAAGTGTCTTTCTCAGTCCTTGATGCTCTGCATCAACTACTACACATGACAAGTGTTGTCATTGATGGCAACTAAGTCTACCTTACATATCCACATTTCATGATTTGTTCATACCAGAAGTTAGAGTGAAGATTTGTCTAAGTCTGGATGTCAGAAATAGAGCATGTGACAGTGTCTAATATCTTGGTCTGGATCTCTCTGGTAGTAAATCATAGTGTGCTAATGATGTGAGGGAGTGATAAGGATTGTCAGGACTATCTAAATCTAGAGATTTACCCTCCAGTGATAAAGGATTCAAAAGTTATAAGGATTTGAGTATCAGGTTCCAGATAGTCAGCACAATCAGAAGAAGAATAGGGCAACCTAGTATTTGATCCTAGTTTGGGTGTAGAAAATTTGTTGGATAAGCAATTAATGATAATCAATGATATTGTCCAACATGAATTAAATTCTTGCATTGGTAGATGCTATTCATTAGTTTAAACACTCTGTAATCTTCTTATAACCATTTCTGTAGGTAGTGAGCCTCTTTGAATAGTGAGCTCTAGGCAGTGAGCTCGAAGGCATGTGCCTTTCCATTTGTAATACTTTTAATAGGGTATTAATTTTTGTGGCCTAACCTCCACTGTAGTTTTCCCTTAACTGGGTTTCCACATTAAAAATCTTGGTGTCGAGTGTGTTATTTATGTTTCTGCTCATGTCTTATTAATTCATGCTTTCATGGTTATAATAATGATCTGTAAATAAGTGGTAGAGAAGAATTAATTACATGCCCTAATTCCAACAATTTGTATCAGAGCCAAGTTCCTTGGAAGGAGCTTAACAGCTTGACGAAGATCTGGGAAGAAGTTTCAATGGATTCTCTCAGAGAACAATTTCAATTGGCTTTAGAAAATCTTGATCAGTCCAAAGCAGAAATAGATGACCTAGAAGAGAACATTAAGGATGCTAATGATTGCATTGATTTGCTAAAAGAAAAACTAAAGAAATTGTTACCTTTTTATTCACCCTTATTCATTTTTTCATAATCCTTCCCTGAGAAAAAAATTGATTTACCATTTTCTTTTATTGGTCAATATGTTTACTCCTTAAGTTGGCTCTTTATTATTAAAGATCATTCACTTTTCATCTTATGTATAAAATAATTTGTAGTCTTGAACCTTCTAACTTGAACCTTTTTCAAAATTCAATGGTTCATGGGTTCAAAGGTTCAACGTTCAATGCTCTTAGAAAGGCCACTTACCCTTGGTCTCTCATGCAACACAATTTGTATCTTTGAACCTCTTGATTGAACCTCATATCAAAGTTCAAAGGTTCAAAGGTTCAATGGTTCATCATGAAATGTTCTGTAATAAGTCTACCTATGTGTTAAGTCCCATTTATTCCCTAAAACCTTCTTTGAGTCAAAATTTGCGGGAGATTAAAATGAAAAAAACAACTAGAGGGAAATATATTCAGAACGCCTTATGAAGTGAAAAGTTTTAACTTTTAGAGGTTAAGGGTAATGATTACACATCAAGGTCGTGTGTGGTAATTACTTGTAATTAATGCATGTGTCAGAATTTATGTCTTTTCAAGTAAATTCAGCACAAATTAATCAATTTAGTAATTATTCAACTAGATTTTATGCCTTTTATCAAAGAAGGAATAGGCCAATTTTAGCAGTAAAACATACAGGGTGATACGAAAGGGAAACAACGCTAGAGATAAAGGACTTTCTTGCCTAGTTTGACAGTGAATTTAGATCTGTTAAAGGTGAGTTTTGACTTTTCTCATAGTTGCCATTTCTTTATTGGAAAAAAGAGTCATTTTGAGTTTCTAATATTGTAAAAGCAGTTCAAGCATTTTCTGTTCTATTTGTCCAAACTATAGTCATGAAAGCTACCTATCTCAGTTCTGAACATGGTTCTAGCCTTGTTTGTTCTCCACCTAAATATGGGGATACCTTTTTAGCTTAGTATGATTTAGAGGATTTTATGGAAAGAGTTAAAAATCCTACGTTTACTCCTATGATGGAAAGGATTGTGGAAATTGGTCTAATTGAAGCCGTAGCTTTTCCTATGGTTGTGCAATGCCCTGAGTTAGTCCTCGAATGTATGAGCAAATATGACCCTCAAGGTAGATGTATTAGAACGGTCAATGGAGATGTGTTATTGCCTGATAATAGACAAACCTTAATTGTTGTAATGAAGATCCCACCCAAGGAGCCATACTCGGATCTTGACATTACTTCCTCTTATAGTTATTTTTCATTGAAAAAGGAAAATTACAAGAGTATAATTGCAAGGAATTGGCTGCTAAAGTTTCAAAAGGGAGGTTCGAGGTTGCCCAGATCATTAACAAGGGAACATATGATACCAAAAGTAAAAGATATCATGGTGTTGTTACACAGATTAAAGGGTAGTTCTCAAATGTTCTATTGGGAGGATTGGATGTATTTCTTTATTCTAGTGATTCTTCAAGGAGAACAATATCTAGACTGGGCAGAAATCATAGCAGAATGTTTATATCAGGGTTTGAGTAACTATCTGGGAAATAAAAACTTTGACATGTATTCATATCTTTTCTACTGCCTGGCATCTACAAGGGAGTGGGGAGGGTTACCCCATGCATCCTTAGTTGAAGATATATCAAAATTTATGATTATTACTCTCATTTACAAATGCAGAAGTGTTATGAAAATTATGGAAGGGTTAATGATGTTTTCACTGGTAGGATGGTTTATGAATTAACAGGTAATGTTAATAAAAGGATGTTTGATGAAGCCATGCAGTTAATCAGCATTTATGGCAGCTACTTCATTCAATTTCCCAAATTTACTTACATCAGGGTCAGAGGTTTTGAAGGTGAACCTATGAAAGTACCCAGATATGTCTTTGATCACTTTGTGTTAATTGAAGTATGTAGGCAATTGGCATATATTGATAAGAAATTCTCAATGAAAAAGGAATCAGGTATCTCTTTTCCTATTGAACTTGGTCACTATTCATGTCAATCAGTTTCTGATGCTTTAAATCTAGAGGTGGGTCTAGAGAAGTTTAATTTTTAGTATTATAATGCTAGACTGAAGTTTGATATTAAGGGTTTTTCCAAAGACAATTTGGATTTTGGAGAGGGATTTTCACACATTCCCCAAATAGAGGACTACTGGGAAGATTGCCCAGATAAATTTAAAGTTAGAAAAAGCCTTTGGTATAGATTTTCCCTAGGGCAAATAGTCACCCTCAACCTGAAAATAAATATTATTGGTATAATAGATGATGAGGAACAAGTGATTGATTCTCAGTTTGAACAAGTAAAGCAGTTGCCTATTCCAGAAGTTGATTGGAATAGAGATGAAGAGGACTGGATTGAAGTTAAAACCCTCCCTGTGATAAGAACTTAAAAGTGGTTAAGAGAATGGAGATTGGCAAGAGTTTAGAATAAAGATTCTCAAAAGTGTGCACCCATTGATGAATCACAATCTCTTGTAAGCTCTTCTAATAAGCTTATTAATATTTGTGATGCAGATACTCCAAAGTCAAAAATTAAAAAGGGTTCTACCACCAAAAGGTCTAAGAAAACCCTTGTGACCAGTCTGCCTACTCACACCACTAGGTCAAGAACTAAGAGCTGGAAGAAGGAAATTTTAGAAAGAATAGTTGTAGACCTAAATACTGAAGAAGATTCGGAAGAAATGATGAGTGATCAAGGGCTTGGTTCATCAATGGTAGAAGAAACCAATACATACCAATAGGTAGAGATCGCTTTGGACTCTACCAATTTAATGTTATCGCCAAATGTACCTTCTAAACATCTTACTCATGATAAAGAGATTCCAGTCACTACGCCTCTATGGTTGGAGAGTTTAATTAATGATAAAAGGAAAATAGTTCCATTTTCTTTACCACTAGAAGATATGGTTAGAAAATGTCTGGGAAAGGCTCCAAAATCTAAAAAGTTGAAAACCACTTCCAGGGTAGACATTGATCCCAATATAGGAAATTGGAGTGCAAAGATAGCTTAGCCAATAACTGATGAGGAAGTCCAAAACCCCACAGTCCAATATTTTACAGTAGAAAGAATAGACCATGGAACTGCATCGCGCGCTGTAGATGTACACCATATCGAGGCGTCTACTAAAAAGATAGTAAATCGCACATGGAAAGATGAAAAGGATAAGAGGGAGCTGAAGCAAGCATTATGGTCAATGGTAGAATAAATTGATGCCATTCACAATCCAAGTCCTCAGTCCGTCTCTCAATTACCTCTGTCTTTTGATCCAAAGTCTCTAGTTAATCAAAAAATGCTTGATCAGATACATAGAAATAAGATGGTGACTAAAGTGTTTGATGACTGGCTAGATGGTATCATCCAAAAAGGTACTAAATATATTAATGATTTGAAAGGTATATATGATGAAACCATAGCTACTATTGAAGATTTAAAAGTACAAAATGCCTCGTGGGAAAAGGATGAAGCGAAATGGATGAGTGTAATAAATTAGATGATTGAAATTCAGAAGTATGGAGTGACCAATTTTCTATCATAAAAGAACGTAACAAACCTAAATGAAAATATGCTATATGTAAGTAGAAGAAACATTGAATGCAAAAACTCAGTGTCAAAACAAGGATGAATAGAGTTTACAAAGTTGATTAAGGAGATAACTAAGTTTACTCAATCTCTACATCACCATTTAGAATGTATTGATGTAAAGTACTTAAAAGATGATGGTAAGCCAGAGAAAGATGTTGATACTATTATACAATCCTTCAAAGAGAAAATTAGCTTTGTCAAAGAACATGATAATCTGATAATTGATGATTTACAAATGTATGTGATGTTTGTCTCAACATATTTCATCTATGAATGAAAGGAAGAAATGATCACTACAGACTTAAATTTGTGTGTTTAAGTGCATGAAATCGAGTTTCTATGCGAGCTCTTCTTTTTATGTGGTAATTATTCTTTTGCTGGAAGACTCGTCATATATGTTTTATCATTTATTGGTTCACAAGAATTCAGTGACACATATACATATATGTAGTTGATAATTGTTGAAAATAGAATATGTGCATTTTATCACTAAATGATTTCATAGGAAAGAAAAGATATCACATTCATAACATGGTGATGTGTGAATGTTAGTCTACCTTAAATGCTTTCTGGTTAAAAGTGTATTCAAATGTTAGAATAGTTCAAATTCATTGAAGATTTAAAAGGGAGCTGTACCTTAATTCAAAGGGGAGTTATCTATGATAGTTCACCTAATTGTTGTTTAACTTAATAGAATATTATCAAATCAAGACAAATCTGTTAACCAATAATTTTTGGTGACTCTACTATGGAATCGAAGTTGTTTGTTTAAGATTAGTCACCCTAACATTAAACAAGATGGTGCTTCCTCTTGAAAATATAATTCCTATTTTACAACCTAATCTTGGCTTTCAAGATGAATAGGAAGACATAATTAGTCAATTAAATACCCTTGCATGGCATACTCACTGAAATATTGATGATTATAGAAGAGAAAGTCAAGTATTAGAAAGGGAAGAAGAATTGGCTGATAACTTAAGATTGCTGTTACTTAGACAAAGAAAGAGGCAAGCTGAAAATGCAGTTAGAAATCAAGCCCCTGAAGTCCCAAGAGGGCAAGAACAACCTAGAAACTAATAATTGGTTACCCAGTTACAGTTTAACAAGTTGGAGTTTAGAAGATACACAAGATCTTTGAGGAGAGAAGGAGTGGAAGATTCTACTTTTCAAACACTACAAAACCTAAATTTTCCTTATATTCCTACTCCTATTAGAAGAGCCAGAAGTAGACCTCCTATCCCTCCTAAACCCTTTGCATCCTTTATTGTTCAAGCCTTAACTCTCTCTGGCACTATCATTCCTTCTACTATAAACTTTTTACTAATGGCCTAGCATTGGGGAGTAGCTATAGGGCCTCTGAATTTAGGGGCCAACCTGAATCCTCTGCCTAAAAATGCAAGAGAAAACTTACCCGAGTTTAATGGAGATGGAAAACAATCACTAGATGAACATTTGAATGCCTTTTCCGCAGCATGTGGTGTATTAGGTGTACAACATCAAGATGTGGCTATAAGACTTTTTGTACAAACTCTAACCGACACTGCAGCAGAATGATTTTATCACCTATCTGACTCTTCAATTACAAATTGGAATGATATGAAAACTACATTTGAGAACATATTCAAAAGCGCAGAAGATGAACATTCTCTCCTTGTTCAATTAACTCAGCTCAAGAAAGAAATACATGAGCCTATGAGGGAATTTATAGCCAAATTCAATAGAATTGTGCATAAAATCCCAAATACTAAAAGACCAACTCCAGAGAATCAGAAATGTTTCTTTATCAACTCTATGCCTCCTAATATTAGTTTTCATCTTAGAAGAGGTGCAATTGCTGATTTAGCAAATGCACAAACCATGGCAGTTGGATTAGAAGATGATCTTATTATGGTTGGAAAATGGAAGAAAGAAGTTCAAGTACCTAATGCTCAACCCTCGTCTTCTATAGATCATGAGGTTCAAAGGTTAGTAAATGATATGATTACTCTGAAAAGACAAATGCCTAAGGTTGGTACTTCATTTCAACAACCATATCAAGATCTCACCAGAAGAAATTTTAATCAACAGACAAATACTGATAAAGCATTGCAACTTACACCAGCACAACCAAGGTTAGCCATTGAACCTCCTTCTGGAAGAGGGAACATGTGTGCCTTTCATTTGACTACTGATCATGATGGAAATTCTTGTCTAGAGATGATTAGATATGCTCAAATGGATGCTACTAAGGATATGCTAGGGGAAATTACTAAAGAAGAAAGAAACTCTGAGGAACCTAGCGACTTTGAAATACACTTCCTAGAATATGAATCAGACTTAGAAAGAGGTGGTGAAATATTGGTTACTCTTGAGGATCCTTAATGTGTTGTGCTCACCAGAAGTTAGAAGAATCCAAAATTTCCAAATGCCCAATCTTCTCAAGGAGTGCCTATCAAAGGTAAGGAACCTCTCACTAGAACCCCTGATACTAGTTCAAAGGTTTAAGAGGTGCAATTGTTATGAAGAGATGACCGTGAAAAATCTTTTGATATTAAAGAATTTTGTAAGTCTTCAAGGATTCAAATATCTCCTACTGAATATCTTAAGTTAAATCCCAAAGAACTAGATAAATTGGTGAAATATGTTAAAGGTGATCATATGCAAATTGAACCCAATAGTCAACAAAATATTAATGTTGAGTCCTCAATTGCTCAATTATTTGCTTCTCCACCTGAATCACCTACATACACACATAGAATGGCCATCGATTCATCCAATGATACATCTTATATGGTTGATATGAAACCCAACCCATTTTATGTCTCCTTATTTATAAATGGTCATAAACTCAGTAATTGTTTTATAGACTCAGGTGCTTCTGATAATATCATGCCTTCTTCTGTAGCCAAAGCCCTAGGCATATCCCTTACAAAAACATTTGGTAGGTGTTATTCTATGGATGGTAAACAAATACCTTTACTTGGGTAGATTAAAAATGCACAAGTTGCTCTTGCAACCTACCTTGATAAAAGAGTGAAGTTGACTATCTTGGTGGCAGACATTCCTGCTAGTTATGGGATGCTATTGAGCAGAACTTTTTGTAAAGATTTAGGTGGGGAGATCAAATTGTATTGGTCAAAAGCTACAATTCTAGTGGGAAAATGGAAAGTAAAACTAGAACCTAAAACTAAATGCAAGTTTACTGTGTTCCCTTCTGATGATCCTAAGTCTCAGATTCTATTTGAAGAATGCGAATTTGGTAATTATTATCTCTTCTCTAAGGACATGAAGGAGGAATCCACCTCAAAATTGGTTCATTCAGATGATCTATGGACCATGGTAATTGATGGTAGTTGTGCCACCATCAGCTCTGGAGCAAGAGTTGTTTTGATCTCTCCTGAAGGTAAAAACTTCCCTTACTCTTTTAAGTTAGAATTTAAAAATACTAATAACACTATAGAGTATGAGGCTCTATTACTTGGATTAAATTAAGCCAAAGGGAAAGGTATAAAGATGCTTAGAGTAAAAGGAGATGCAGAACTAATTGTTAAATAGGTGAGGGACATTTTTACTATTAAGAATGAAAGATTGAGACATTATAGGACTAGAGTTTGGGATGAAATAGAATATTTTGATGCTTTCTCTATTGAGGCAATTCCAAGAGATCAGAACACACGGGTAGATTCTCTGGCACTATCAGCTTCTCTTCTTCTTCCTCACCCTGATTTCAAAGAAAATTCATATAGAATAGAGCTGATCTATTGTCCTAATGTCCCAGATAATGCTGAATATTGGCAAGTTTTTGAGAATGACCAACAAATTAGAAACTTCTTGGAAAGTGCTGAGATGTTTTTGGGGACTTATTTTGAAGGGTTTGAAGTATAATGTAAAGAATTCAGTCCTGATCTAGGAATCAACTCAAATGATGGGGTAACTTAGTTAAAAGGAAACAAAATTCCCAGAGGTCTAGTTTCTCTTGAACATTTGTTCAGTTGACAAGATGAATAAATCAAAGGCAAACATGCTTAGGCTCCTGACAAATTGGGAGATTGTGAAAAGGTAAACATTGGGAGTAAAACCGATCCTAAATGTGTTTCTATTGGTAGGTGCTACTCACTAGAAGAGAAGTATAAGTTGATTAATTTGTTAACTAAATATAGGGATGTCTTTGCTTGGTGCTATGATGACCTAAAGGATTTTAGAGGTAGTCAATTCCAGCATCATATTCCTTTAAAAACAAATGCAACTCCATTCAGGCATAAATTAAGAAAATACAATCCAAAAGTTGTTGAGGCCATTTATAAGGAGATCGATAAAATGATGAAGGCTAGGATCATCTACCCAATTCATTACTCTACTTGGGTGGTGAATATTGTCTCGGTACACAAAGAAAAGGAGAAATAAGGATCTGTGTTGATTTTAGAAACTTAAATCAAGCCAATTTGAAAGATAATTATGCCTTACTCATTATGGATCACATTTTACAAACAGTTGCTGGATTAGAGATGATGTCCATGTTAGACAGGTTCTTCAGTTATAATCAAATAAGTGTGGCTGCAGAAGATCAACATAAGACAGCCTTCACTACACCATGGGGAACTTTTGCTTATAGTCGTATGCCCTTTGGTTTGATCAACGTTGGTGCAAATTTTTAGTGAAAAAATGAATTCATCCTTTAAAGATTTGAAAGATAAAATTATTGTCATTTATCTTGATGATTTGACTATTTTCTCTGAAAAGAGAGAAAATCATCTGAAAGATCTCGAGACTATTTTACAAAGGTGCCGAAATCATGGAATATCCCTTAACCCTAAAAAGTTGATATTCTATGTAACAAAAGGTAAGTTACTGGGGAATTTGGTTTCAAAGGACATAATCAAGATTGATCCAGAAAGAGTAAGAGCAATACAACAGTTAAGTCTTCCTTCAAATAGGACTGGAGTCAAATCTTTCTTTGGGCAGGTTAACTTCCTCAGAAGGTTCATTCCTAATTTTGCTGAGATTACAAAACATATTGTAGGAATGATGAGTGAAAAACAAGCATTTAGATGGAATGAGACTACTAAGAAAGCTTTTGAAAATGTTAAAGAAGTAATTGCGTAGGCACCTACTTTGATAAACCTTGATTTTTAAAAGGATTTTACCGTCTATTGTTATGCTTCAGAACATACCATGTTTGGCATCTTATTACAAAAAAAAGAATTTAACATAGAAGCTCCAATAGCCTTCAGGAGTGTCCCTCTCAAGAAGCATGAACTTAAATATTCTTTAACAGAGAAACAGGCTTTTGCTATGGTAAAGGCTATCAAACAATTTAGGTACTATATACTTCATTCTCATTCAATTGTATTTGTTCCTAGTTTAGTTGTAAAGAGTATCCTAACTCAACAGGATGTTGGGATGAATAATAGAGAAACATGGGTTGCTAAGATTCAAGAGTATGACTTGGAGATCAAGCCAACTAAATTAATTAGAGGTCAAGGCCTGTGCAGATTGATTGCTAAGAATAAGGAAGAAAAAGAAGAAGAGCTTCCCACTGTCCTATTGGTGGGTTTATAAGATCCATAGTTCGTAGATGTGGCACATTATTTTACTTATGGAGATTGTCCCAGCTATTTATCCCCGAAGGAGAAAAGGAACCTAAGATTGAAAGCAGCGAAATATGTCCTCTGGGGTGATGTCTTGTACAAAAAGGGACTGGATGGAACTTTTTTGAGATGTGTAGATTAAGAACAACAGCATAAGCTTTTTTAGGTTTTCCATAATGAAGCCTGTGATGGACACTTCTGCTCTTCAGTTACAGCCTTTAAAATTCTTAGGAATTGTTATTATTGGCCAGGCATGTTCAAAGATGCATACAGATGGGTGGCTAATTGTGGGAAATGCAAAATGTTTTCAGGAAGACCACAACTTGTAGCATTACCTTTGAGACCAGTTACTATTGAAGAACCTTTCAAGAAATGGGGTTTAGACTTTATTGGGCTCCTTTCAGCTCCTTTGAGTGTTGGACATACACATATTCTAATAGCTATAGACTATTTTATGAAGTGGGTAGAGGTGATCCCTATGAAGAGAACTACCTCAGAATTGGTGTGTAATTTTCTCAGAGAGAATATACTGGTGTGTTTTGGTGTCCCTCAGAAACTTGTGGCAGACAATGCTACCGGCCTTTTCCTCGATTGAACTCACTTCATTTTGTTATGATCTTAGTATCTCTCTTTCTCACTCATCAGACTATTACCCTCAAGGGAATGGTCAAGCTGAGTCCAGTAACAAAAATTTGATAGCCATCATGAGAAAATTAGTGAGTGATAATCCCAAAGATTGGCATAAAAGGTTGTACAAAGCACTCTGGGCTGATAGGGTAACCCCAAAAAGAGAAATAGGGATGGCACCTTTCGAGCTAGTTTATAGAATAGGAGCTCAATTGTCATTACCCCTTGAATTATCTGCAGGCAAATTACAAAAGGTCATTGAAGATCAGTATTTCTAGGATTCTTTGGAAAAGGGGGTTATGTATTTAACAAATATCGAGGAAGAAAGGAATGAATTGTTTGATCCAATTACTGCTCATCAAGCTAGGGTTAATAAATTTTTTTATCAAAAAACCAGGCCCAAAAAATTCATGGAAGGAGATGAAGTGCTTTTATGGGATAAAAGGAGAGAACCTAAAGGAGCACATGGCAAGTTTGATTCACTTTGGAAGGGACCTTTAAAAATTCATCAGGTATTGGGTCCTAATTCTTTCAAACTAAAATGTCTTGATGGATATGTTTTACCCTTGTCCTATAATGGGAGGGATCTCAAATTGTATCAATTGTAAAATAGGTGTCCCCTATTTTGTACATAGTTGTTTCTTTGTTGTTATGTGTTGTCTTTTTGTTTGTCAATTTTGGTTTTCCTTGGTTCTTTCCTTGACCCCTATGTCTTAGTTTGTGCGAAACCAGAGATTCTGAGTTCTCTGCATTTTGTCATAAAATGTAGTCCCCAGTCAGAGCCAATGTTACCTTTTTATTCACCCTTATTCAATTTTTCATAATCCTTCCTTGAGCAAACAGTCGATTTACCATTTTCTTTTATTGCTCAATATGTTTACTCCTTAAGTTGGCTCTTTGTTATTAAAGAGCATTCGCCTGTCGTCTTATGCACAAAATAATTTGTAGTCTTGAACCTTCGAACTTGAACCTTTTTAAAAATTCAATGGTTCATGGGTTCAAAGGTTCAACATTCAATGTTCTTAGAAAGGTCACTTACCCTTGGTCTCTCGTGCAACACAATTTGTATCTTTGAACCTCCTGATTGAACCTCATATCAAAGTTCAAAGGTTCAAAGGTTCAATGGTTCATCATGAAATGTTTCATAATAAGTGTACCTATGTGTTAAGTCCCGTTTATTCCCTAAAACCTTCTTTGAGTCAAAATTTGTAGGAGATTAAAATGAAAAAAACAACCAGAGGGAAATATATTCAGAATGCCTTATGAAGTGAAAAGTTTTAACTTTTAGAGGTTAAGGGTAATGATTACACATCAAGGTCATGTGCGGTAATTACTTACAATTAATGCATGTGTTAGAATTTACACTTATCAAGTAAATTTAGCATGAATTAATCGATTTAATAATTATTCGACCGGATTTTGTGCCTTTTATCAAATAAGGAATAAACCAATTTTAGCAGTAAAACATATAGGGTGATACGAAAGGGAAACAACGCTGGAGGTAAAGGACTTTCTTGTCCAGTTTCATAGTGAATTTAGATCTGTTAAAGGTGAGTTTCAACTTTTCTCATAGCTGTTGCCATTTCTTTGTTGGAAAAAAGAGTCATTTTGAGTTTCTAATACTGTAAAAGCAGTTCAAGCATTTTCTGTTCTATTTGTCCAAACTGTAGTCATGAAAGCTTCCTATCTAGGTTTTGAACATGGTTCTAGCCTTGTTTGTTCTCTACATGAATATGTGGATACCTTTTTAGCTTAGTATGATTTAGAGGATTTTAAGGAAAGAGCTAAAAATCCTATGTCTACTCCTATGAAGGAAAGGATTGTGGAAAGTGGTCTAATTGAAGCTGCAACTTTTCCTACAATGGTGCAATGCCCTGAGTTAGAACTTGAATGTATGATAAAATATGACCCTCAAGGTAGATGTATTAGAGCTACCAATGGAGATGTGTTATTGCCTGTTAATAGACAAATCTTAATCATCATAATGAAGATCCCACCCAAGGAGCCATACTCAGATCTTGACATTACTTCTTCTTATAGTTATTTTTCATTGAAAAAGGAAAATTACAAGAGTGTAATTGCAAGGAATTGGCTGCTAAAGTTTCAAAAGGGAGGTTCGAGGCTGCCCAAATCATTAACGAGGGAACATATGATACCAAAAGTTAAAGATATCATGGTGTTGTTACACAGATTAAAGGGTAGTTCTCAACCATTCTATTGGGAGTATTGGATGTGTTTCTTTATTCAAGTGATTCTTCAAGGAGAACAATATCTAGACTGGGTAGAAATCATAGCGGAATGTTTACATCAGGGTTTGAGTAACTATCTAGGAAATAAAAACTTTTACATGTCTTCATATCTCTTCTACTGTCTGGCATCTACAAGGGAGTGGGGAGGGTTAACCCATGCATCCTTAGTTGAAGATATCAAAATTTATGATTATTACTCTTATTTACAAATGCAGAAGTGTTATGAAAATTATGGAAGGGTTAATGATGTTTTCACTGGCAGGAGGGTTTACAAATTAACAAGAAATGTTAATAAAAGGATGTCTGATGAAGCCATGCAGTTAATCAACATTTATGGAAGCTACTTCATTCAATATCCCAAATTCACTTACATCAGGGTCAGACATTTTGAAGGTGAACCTGTGAAACTGCCCAGATATGTCTTTGATCGCTTTGTGTTAATTGAAGTATGTAGGTAGTTGGCACATATTGATAAGAAATTCTCAATGAAAAGGGAGTCAGGTATCTCTTTTCCTGTTGAACTTGGTCACTATTCATGTCAATCAATTTTTGATGCTTTAAATCTAGAGGTGGGTCTAGAGAAGTTTAATTTTTAGTATTATAATGCCAGACTTAAGTTTGATAGCAAGGGTTTTGCCAGAGACAATTTGGATTTTGGAGAGGGATTTTCACACATTCCCCAAATAGAGGACTACTAGGAAGATTGTCCAGATGAATTTGAAGTTAGAAAAAGGCTTTGGTACAGATTTTCCCTAGGGTAAATAGTCACCCTTAACCTGAAAATGAATATTACTAGTATAACAGATGATGAGGAACTGGTGATTGATTCTTAGTTTGAACAAGTAAAGTAGTTGCCTATTCTAGAAGTTGATTGGAATAGAGATGAAGAGGACCAAATTGAAGTTAAAACCCCATGCTATAAGAACTTAAAAGTGGTTAATAGAACAGAGATTGGGAAAAGTTTAGAACAAAGATTCTCAAATGTGTGCACCCATTGATGAATCACAATCTCATGTAAGCTCTTCTAATCAGCTTATTAATATTTGTGATGCAGGTACTCTAAGGTCAAAAATTAAAAGGGGTTCTACCCCCAAAAAGTCTAAAAAAACCCTTGTGACCAGTCTGCCTACTTTTACCACTAGGTCAAGAACTAAGAGCAAGAAGAAGAAGGAAATTTTAGAAAGAATAGTTATAGACCTAAATACTGAAGAAGATTCGGAAGAAATGATGAGTGATCAAGGGCTTGGTTCATCAATGGCAGAAGAAACCAATATGGACTAACATGTAGAGATCACTTTGGATTCTACCAATTTAATGATATTGCCAAATGTACCTTCTAAACATCCTACTCCTGATAAAGAGATTCTAGTCACTACGCCTCGATGGTTGGAGAGTTCAATTAATGATAACAGGATAATAGATCCATTTTCTTTACCACTAGAAGATATGGTTAGCAAATGTCTGGGAAAGGCTCTAAAATCTAAAAAGTTGAAAACCACTTCTAGGGTAGACATTGATCCCAATACAGGAAATTAGAGTGTGGAGATAGCTTGGCCAATAACTGATGAGGAAGTCCAGAAGCCCACAGTCCAAGATTTTACAGTAGAAAGAATAGACCTTGGAATTGCATCACGAGCTACAGATGTACACCATCTTAAGGTGTCTACTAAAAAGATAGTAAATCGCACATGGAAAGATGAAAAGGATAAGAGGGAGCTGAAGTAAGCATTATGATCAATGGAAGAATACATTGATGCCATTCACAATTTGGGTCCTCAACCCATCTCTCAATTACCTCTGTCTTTTGATCCAAAGTCTCCAGTTAATCAAAAAATACTTGATCAGATACATAGAAATAAGATGGTGACTAAAGTGTTCGATGACTGGCTAGATGGTATCATCCAAAAAGGTACTAAATATATTAATTATTTGAAGGGCATATATGATGAAACCATAGCTACTGTTGAAGATTTAAAAGTATAGAACGCCTCATGGGAAAGGGATGAAGCGAAATGGATGAGTGTAATAAATTAAATGATTGAAATTTAGAAGTATGGAGTGACTAAGTTTCTATCAGAAAAGAATGTAACAAACCTGAATGACAATATGCTATATGTAAGTAGATGAAACATTGAATGGATCAACTTAGTGTCAAAACAAGGATGAACAGATTTTACAAAGTTGATTAAGGAGATAACTGAGTTTACTCAATCTCTACATCACAATTTAGAATATACTGATGTAAAGTACTTAAAAGATGATGCTGAGCCAGAGAAAGATGTTGATACTATTATACAATCCTTCAAAGAGAAAATCAGCTTTGTCAAAGAAAATGATAATCTGATAATTGATGATTTCTCCCAAATATCAAAGGATGTTTGGAAGGCACATGCAGAAAAAGTAGCTAGCATTCAAAAAGAAAAGGATGTTTGGAAGGCACGAGTTAAACATATTGGCATCCCTAACCTCCCAATGATTCAGGAGTTTGTTGTTGCATACAAGGAATGGAAGACGCAACGTGTCTCTTCAGTAAAATAGAGAAAATCTAGAGATTCCAACGTGCTATCCCCATCGTGATCATGCTCATATAATCTTTTTATTCAGTTATTCAGTTTAGAATTATGTTTGAAAACTATATCTTTTTAATCAGTTTCAAAAACTAAATCCTACTAAGGGTCAGAGTTTGTTTAACTCTAAGTTTAAAGAACAGTCATAAGGGCAAGCTATATATATGTTTGGTTAGAAACCTAAAAGGGGGGATAGAGAATAGAAATAATTTTTTTTGCTGAAATTTACATTTACAATGTATGTGATGTTTGTCTCAACATATTTCATTTATGAATGAAAGGAAGAAATGATTCTTACAAACTTAAATTTGTGTGTTTAAGTGCATGAAATCAAGTTTCTATGTGAGCTCTTCTTTTTATGTGGTAATTATTCTTTTGCTGGAAGACTCATCATATATGTTTTATCATTTATTGGTTCACAAGAATTCAGTGACACATATACATATATGTATTTGATTATTGTTGAAGATAAAATCTGTGCATTTTGTCACTAAATGATTTCATAGGAAAGAAAAGATATCGCATTCATAACATGGTGATGTGTGAATCGTAGTCTGCCTTAAATGTTTTCTGGTTAAAAGTGTATTCAAATGTTAGAATAGTTCAAATTCATTGATGATTTAAAAGGGAGCTGTACCTTAATTCAGAGGGGAATTATCTATGATAGTTCACCCAATTGTTGTTTAACTTATTTTCTCTAAAAAAGAAAGGGTTATAGATTCAAAAATAGAATATTATCAGATCAAGACAAATCTGTTAACCAACAAAAATCAATGGAAAAGAGAAAGGAACCTCTTCATTAGCTAGCTAATCTTACTAAAGAAAATGGCATGAATGAGGCCTTGGATGAAAAGAAAAAGGAATGTGAGAAGCTGACAAAAGAAGTCTCTTTTCTAAAACATGAAATGGAATCTGCAGTGATGAGGCTAACCAAAAAAATTGAGGAAAGGAAGAAGGCTGAAGAAAACCTGAATCAAACACTGAAGGAAAGAACAGAATAATGTTGCAGAATGGATAGAACAATTGGCACCTAAAATCTAACCTACAAGAATACAGATATAATGAGGAACTTGAAAGGCAAATTGTCACTCTTAGACATGACCTAGAAATTGCAAATGAATACAAAGAGAAGTTCCAAGATAAGCTCAGCTAAACTTGAAGTGCTACTTGAAAGTCAGAAGAAGGCTGATGATAAGCATGGTCTTGGGTATGAGAAAGGTGAAAGCTCTAGATCCAAACAAAGAAATTCTCAATCAGGGAATGGGAGAAACAAACCTAGAAGACCTCTGGTAAGATAGCCTAATGCTCAAAGATATCTATCTTTCAATGGAAATTGTTTCAATTGCAATAAATTTGGTCATAGAGCTACTCAGTGTAGAAGCAGAGTAAATCAAAATGGTCCATCCTTCTCCAGTCAATGCTTCAAATGTAAGAGGTATGGTCATAAATCCAATTAATGCAGAAATATGATAATGAATAACTTTAACAATAGTGGAAATGGCAATTCTTTCAATGTCAAATGCTTTACATGCAATAGATTTAGACATATGGCTAATCAGTGTAGATCAAGAGGAAATCAATCAAATGGGAAAAGAAATGTTGTATGCTTCAATTGCAACCGATCCGGTCATATTGCTAGATTTTGTAAAAGTAGAAATAATGAAAGAAGAGGTCCAGTAAACAGTAAACCAGATAAGCAGAGACAAGACAAAGGCAAGAGCAAAGTTGATGTAAATAAGGTCCAGAATGAAATGAACAAGACATGGGTGAAGAAAGGTGTAATGAACAATGATGATGGGTACACACTAGAATCTGGTGCTAGTAATTCCTCCAGAAATTGAATTAGGAGCTCTGGCTCAGGGGGAGCTACATAGAAAAACAAATTCCCCCAGCTAGTAAGTGGGTTCCTGAATCTGGCATGATGATTGAAGTTAGAAAAGCCTATTGTATATCTATTAAAGCTAATTCTGGAAGAAAAGAAGCTAATGTGACTGATTGCAGAGCAATTAAAGATTGACTATATGCAAAATAGTGTGACCGGATGTGTTAGGGAAGAGCATTTATAACGATGAAGATTTAGGTTTTGCGGAGGATAAAAGGTCATTCATTTGAGCATTTGAAGCACTTTGCATTTAAAGAGAGCAAGTAGAAGAGCGCCTGAGCTAAGATTCCTAGGATTTGAAGGGTGACTAGAGAATTCATTTGGTAACCCTAACTCTGTGAAGAAAAAGGTATTTTCTACAAGGATTTGAACCTATAATTTTTTGAGATGGCTACTCCTCTTGTTGTTGATATTACTGAAAGACCCCGACCAAAATTTAAGAAGCATCCATACAAATCAGTAGAAGTCGACCAGTTAGGTGCATTTTCAAGTGTTCCGTATGGTGTATTACATGTTGAGGATATTAGGGCCTACATTCATGCCAACATAGATGAATTTGGAGACTCAAAGTTTGTAGATTTGTTTAAGAATCATCTGAGGGATGAAACTCATGGTCTTAAACCTAAGTATAAAGTGCTGCACGATAAACATTTCATTCAAGTTATAGGGTTTCTATGCTTTGTTGAAGATGAATGGGTTTGGTATATCTTAATCCGTATGCATGATGAGTTTATGTGGATAATGAAACCTTTCAAAATCACCAAGGATGCCATCAAAGCCATGACAGGGCTAAACTCATTTGGTGGACTGCCAATGTTGAAGGCTATAAAGAATCAAACTGTGACTGATGCTACTGGTTCAAGATTTGACAAAAGGGCAATGACTATCAATGATATTATTGATCCAGATGTGAAGTTTGCTTCAATGGTGATTGGATACAAGATTTATCATTCCAGTAGGGAAAATTCTGTATCCGGTACAGCTACCTATGCATCTTATTAGATGTTGAGAGAGAATGTTGACTATGACTTGTGCAAGTTGTTGCATAACTAGTTGATGGAAAATTTGAATAAGGTAAAGAAGGATAAGAAGAACACCTTCAAGTATGGTACACTTATCTTCTGTTTGTTCTTCTATTTCATGAATGAGTTACCTGGCAAGAAAAGCATGTGTTGGATTAGTGATAAACCTGTTGCTATTCATATAAGAGAGCACTTGAATAGTAGTGGAGATGCCAATGCTCAAAGGGCAGCTCTCTGGGGATTTTTCAAGAATTTTTAGAGCATGATGCATTCAAGAGAGAGAATTCCTTCTATAGTTGAAAAATACAAGGAAATAGTATGTTTTATGGTAGATATAGATTAGTGCTTAATGGAAGCTGTTGAACCAAGAATGGTATGGATTATGCCTATGGGTTATGAAGTTGATGAGCAAGTATTAAACATGTATGCTCAACACCTTTTAAACAAACCAAATGATACCATAGTTGAAAGATTTGGAATGTATAAGGAGCTAAGTATGAAATTACGTGTTGAGCTTAGAAAACCAAAAATCAAAAGGAAAGCTCAAAAATAAGTAGAGATGTATATTGAAAGTATTGGCATAACTAAAGAAGTTGTGAGGCATAATAGAGAAAGGATAGAAAAAGATAAAAAGGAGAAGTAGGATAAGAAACAAGGAAGTGCTCTAGAAGTCTCCTCCAGCCAGCCTAGAAAAACCAGAAGCTCTGATGCTGCCCCTGTTCCCCCAAAACCTACCAAACCTAAAAAATTGGAAGGCAAATCATCTAGAAAAGAAGGGAAAAGAGTGAAAACTAAGGCCTCTCAGACTTATAAAAGCATGAAGAATGATGAAGAAGAAATTGATTCTGATATTGAAGTCAAAGAATTAAAGGCATCAGGCACAAAAGTAGCTAACGTGTTTAAGGAGAAGCCCTTTGAAAGAAAAAGAGAAAGCAAGAGGCAAAAGACTGAAACATATGTTGAAAAACCTACTCTCTCTATGGATGACATCATCAAATCAGTCACTGTAGATGGTAACTTAAGGCTAATGACTAAATTCTTTGATCATTATAGTGATGCTGATAAGAGGGTTCTAGAAGAAGCAACAGTCAAATATTTGAACATCTACAATAAGGCTTTGATTTAAACAACTTTTGAAATCCCAAAAAGTCTTGCAGATACTCTAGAATTAAGAAAAGAAAATGCAAAAAGTAAAGACATAGAGATTAGGGAGCATGTGCTGATAAATTTGTGTCCTCGGATTACTCTAGATCAGATGAACATAATATTCAAGGAAGTGAAGGATGACTTCAGGAGTAAGAAGAGAATGAATAAACTCATGCTTGGTGAAATAGATGAGATAGTCAAAGATACTCAAGAGATTCTTCTGAATGCACTAAAAAGATATCATCTTCCTATTTTTGAAAAAGAGATTGATGATGGGATTGACTCCTCAATTCTGGATGTTGAAGAATTGTAGATCAATGAGCAGCAAACTAAGTTAGATGACTCCTCTATTTTGGAAGAGGAAGCATTAAACAAGGAAGATGTAAAGATGACAGATGAAACTGATGATATAGGAGGTATTCAAACTCCTCTGAATTTTTTTTGTAAAGAAGATATAGAGATGAATGTTGAAACAAATGATCAAATTGAAGATGATGCACTAAAGAATAAAGAGCATGAAACATAAAAAGTTGAGGACCAAGAAGCAGACAAGGTGAAGGGCAAAAATGAAAAATAAGAAGAAATTGCAAAATTTGATGAAGAACTCAAGAAGGACAATCCGGTTGACAATACCAGTAAGAACCAAATATATATATCATCATTTTGGGAAAGAGACACTGTAGAAGTAGTGAAGGAAATTCTAGAAAGAGACAAAAAAATTGAAGAAGATCAGGACATTATACAAGGTCCAATAAATTTCGATACCTTATCTTAGGTGCAAAAGATAAAGTTGGCCTCCATTGCTCAAGCAAAAGCCAGAGAAGACATTTTGAAGTCTCACATAGAAAATAGTGAGCTACTTAGCCTGGCATCAGGAATTTTGGAGAAGATCATGCCCACTTTTTAGAAGGATTCTTCAGCATCTCCATTTGGCCAATTGAAAAATCTAATAAACTCAGTAAGTTCTAATTTTGAATCTCTAGAGAAGTCTACAGAAGTCATGGTTCAAAAGGAATTCAATGATAAAAGAGTTGATTCTCTAAAGGGATTGATTGGAATAGATAGAATGGTGTTGGATTCCAGTATAATGAGTATTTAGAATGCTGTTATAGAAGGAGGAAATGTATATAAATTTTTCTCATCTTGTCCTAAAGTTATAGAGGACATTGAAGATAAAATAAAGGAGTCTAAGAAGAAACTATCTAGTGTATCCAAATCTTTTGATCTAGTGACAGTATCAGTGGAAAGCAAGGAATGTCAGGCAATCAGCTTGATTGAAGAAATAAAGAGATTGACAAAAGAAAAGGAGAACATTAAGGCAAGGCTAAGTGAGCTCCAAGGACTAATTTCTCCCAAGATGGAAGCAATGTTTAATGCTCTGACTAAAGCCCAAGCTGTAGCTCAGTCAAGTGATCCCATTGATCTGCAGATGGCAGAGTCACAAGCATTTCTCTTCAATGGTCACATCTCAATTTTGAATACTATAAAGAAGAGCTAGGATAGCGAGCTGACACAATTGAAGAACATTTTTGGAGATGTACTCAAGTATATGTAAATAGGACTTAAGGATTGTTTGTACATATGCGGCTTGGTATATAGAATTTTTGTGTAAATTTTGATTTACAGATCCCACCCTTTGCCATTGATGTCAAAGGGGGAGTGAAGAGAAATGAAAAATGAGGAATCCAATAAAGGGGGAGTGTTGGAGAATAGTGAAAAGCATAAGTGTACTTAGTAAGGGGAAATTATTCTGACACTTACTCATTTTTTGCTAAGTGTTTCCATCAATGCCAAAGGGGGAGATTGTTGGAAAGAGACACTACTACACATGATAGGTGTTATCATTGATAGCAACTAAGTCTACCTTACATATTCGCATTTCATGATTTGTTCATACCGGAAGTCAGAGTGAAGATTTGTTCAAGTCTGGATGTCAGAAATAGAGCATGTGATAGGGTCCGGTATCTTGGTCCCAGATCTCTCTAGTAGTAAATCACAGTGTGCTATGGATCTGAGGGAGTGATAAGGATTGTTAGGTCTATCAAAATATAGAGATTTAGCCTCTGATGATAAAGGATTCAAAAGTTATAAGGATTTGAGTATCGGGTTCCAGTTGGTCAGCACAGTCAGAAGAAGAATAGGGTGACCTAGTATTTTATCTTTGTCTAGATGTAGAAAAGTTGTTGGATATGCAATTAATGATAATCAATGATATTGGCCAACATGACTGATGATCTGGGAACACAAGTTTTTGGTCTGCGTTGATATTTGTGCATAGATTCAGCCGACAAAGTAGAGTGCTTAATAAATGTTCTAAGTTTTATTGAAGCCAACTACAGTTGATTGAATTTCTTGATGCGGATATATATAGCTGATGGATTCAAGTGTTTTATAGTGCGATTGTGATGTGTTTATGGAGTAACTGTGAAAAATGCAAAAAAGAGTATGAAGGAGAAGAGATCTGAGGACTAGATCATGGAAGAACAGTAAACAGGGTATAGAAAGGATGAAGTGTGTAAGATTAGTATTCTGTACTTAATTGGAACTAAATTCTTGCATTGGTAGATGCTATTTATTAGTTCAAACACTCTGTAATCTTCTTATAATCATTTCTATAGGCAGTGAGCCTCTTTGAGCAGTGAGCTCTAGGTAGTGAGCCCAAAGGCATGTGTCTTCCCATTTGTAATACTTTTCACAGGGTATTAATTTTTGTGGACTAAACTCCACCGTGGTTTTCCCTTAACTAGGTTTCCATGTTAAAAATCTTGGTGTCAAGTGTGTTATTTGTGTCTATGCTCATGTGTTATTGATTCATGCTTTCATGGTTATAATAATGATCTATAAATAAGTGGTAGAGAAGAATTAATTGCATCAAGTGATAAAGTTTTGAGACAATTGATTCACCCCCCCTCTTAGTTGTCTGCCCTAATTCCAACACCTAGAACTAGAGAAATAAGGAAAATTCATAAATGTTTGAGGTTTGCCCTTGATGCTCCGCTAGAAATAAAATTAACCCTTGATATGTTAATTTTGTTAGAAGAAATAGTGGCTTTCCAATTAAAATTGGATAAGGTTTTGAAGGAGAAAAGACAATCAATTGAGAAGATAGAGAAGAAGATCATGCCAAGCATATTAGAAAGTGATGGACAAATAAAAAGTTTGGAGAAATGGAAGGCTGATTTTGAAAGTATGGTCGGTCAGCTCATATCCTCAAGCTGTGTAGATGGTGATCCAAATATGAAGATTTTGAGTTCTACACTTGGTAAGTTGTATGCCTTGGAATTGAGTTTTGAAATATTTTGTAAGGAATCAAAGATTATATTGGATGCTAGGTATGCAAGGCATAATGAGAAAATAGAAAAATTAATTCCTTTCCAATGGCCTTCGAAGAAATCATGTGTAGCTTGGCTGGAGAAATATGGATAATTGTGTCCAAGGTGAATGAAGATCCAATCATATGATAGGTCATTTTTTATCATTGGGATAAAACATAACCAACAATTTTTGGCATCTCCAAGATGAATTGTATTTGGTATTTTTCTCTGTTATATGTAATTTGGATTAATTTCCCCATGCCTATGGCGGTGGCCTGTAATGCAAGATTTTGTAAGCAACAAGTGGTAATTATTTTAAGGGAAACATGTTCTTATGTCTATAAAAGAGCATGATGTTCCACTTTGTAATAGATTGGAAGGATTGGGAAGTTTTGATAAGTGAAATACAAAGCAATTCTAAGAAATTGTCCATATTCTAAGTTGTAAGTTTCAATTTCTTGCATGTTGAATGTATTTTCTCTTTAAGCATTTTATCAGTTTCAGATTGTAATATATGAAAAATGCCTTTGAGCATGTGTTTCCATCAATTGTCTCCTGCATTGTTTGCATTTCTCTTTCGAATAAGGATACTGAGAGTTTCCAAGTTCTTGAATATACATTTTCTATATTGCATGTCTAGTTTGTTGCTTTTATTCAAGGAATAGATTAAAAAGCTTTAAGTTAGATATGGGGAGATGTGTTTTGTAGTAGGGATATTTGTAAGAAGAGTTGTTGGAAATACCCATTCTTGGATTGTTACTTGCAAGACAGGAACATAATAAATACTCTAGACCTAAACGTTGTTTTGTTTATGAGAAGTATTCTATATGTAAGGAATTGACTCTGAACCCTAGGATTGGCACCGATCAGAAGTTGGGATTATTTTTACAAATCACCCATACTCAAACAATTATACAAAAAGAACAATCAGCTTATTAGTTTTAGGAGTAGGGTTTAGTTCTATGTTCTTTGAGCTATTTAACGAAGTAATCTCCAAAGCTAGCCAACTTTGAAACAATTATACAATTTTGGTCTGTATCTAAGAGAATATATCTACTTTAAGTGTCAATGTCTATGACGAACACCCTTTTTACTTCTGTTCTTGTGACTATTTACATTACTGTTATTGATACTTTTTATATTTGTGGGATAGTAGTTCCTGAATTTGTCAAACTATTAAACTTTATTATAATAACAAAAAAAAAACTAATTGGGTGATGTTTGGATAAGTTTACATTTCAGAATAGTTAATTAGGTGATGATGGAAAATTGTAATATGATTTCATTTATGCTATTTAGAACTATGTCATGGTAATGCATGTTTTTAAGTTGCTTCAGCTATGATGATTATATGTGAAACTGATCTTGTAATTTAGTGTGCAGGATTTACTAATGAAACCACAAATTCTGGAGATCATTCCGCACCTTGTTATTGTTATACCTTGTTAAGCCGATCTGGTTCGACAAGGAACCAAGATCACTCTGTGTTTGATGTGGTGTTGTAATGTGGTCTTTCATAAGGTCAAAAGGGTTAGGTTTACCCTCTTGTAACACTATATTATGATTTGTGTTGTAAAAAGATTGAATTTGAATTTCTTTCTTTTATTTAAATTTTGGAGGCCTTTTTCTTGTGCTTTACCTTGACCCTGGGTGTCCTGAGTAGGTTAAAGTTGACCCTGGGTTATACCCCATGGGTCCAGGGCCCCATTTGGCATGGGTAACCCTTGAGTAACCTCCATATGGTCATCTTAACTTCCCCCTGAAGTTAAGTGGTGAAAATTGAAGGTATGGGGGGGATAGGATGGGTTGTACCAACACCCAACCCATCCCTCTTCAATCCCCAAGGTAAGAGATGACTACAAACCCATCCATTATATAGGAATTGACTTGAAGTCACCCTCACCATTAGTGATATTCCCCATGAGTTGTGTGGTCATCCATAATGAAGGAAGGAAGAAGAGGCATGGGTCACCTGTCTTTTCCTCCTTTAACTCCTTTTATTTCTCCCATGCATAAGAGAAATGACATGAGGAAAGGGATAAGGAGGACTTTAGGGATGGGTGAGTGACATAAGCCAACACTCATCCCTTGGGACATAATAGTGGTTTGGGGAAGAGTGAGGAGGTGACAAGTGTCACCTCCCCATTCCTCTAAACTGAAAGGATTTGGGTTATTTGAATCCCATTTTTGGGATGAGGAGGGAGTTAGTTGAATTTTGGAGAGTTTTATTTTATTATTTTTTTTTTACCAAGGAAATTTGCTTTAGAGAGGAAAAAAAAAAGGAGAGGGATTTGGTGGCTTAGGTTGGAGAAGATCTCAATGGAGCTCTACATCAGCTTCATCCTTGAAGGGCTTTGTAAGGTTGGTTTGTTATTACCTTTCTTTCATATATCTGATTGTTGTGTGAAAAGTGTGTGAAAGATGTTTATTTGCTTGTGTTTTTGATTTGTTTTTGTGGGAACTGTTGTCGGGTTGTTGACAGAGCTTCTCCCACTTGGGAGAAATGCTCATCATGTGTGGGGTAGGGGAGGAGTGATCCTCCTCAGGTGCATACCTAGTTTCTTCTTTTGGGATGTTGAAAGCCTTGAGGGTATGTGTGGATGACTTGAAAAGAATTGTGTCATTTGGCTTGAGAGTCCAAATATGAACTCTATGGAGAAGTTGTTATCAAATTAGGCTTGAGGCCAAGAGGAATTGTGTTGGTTATATTATCTGTAAGGGTGACACTCTGGAGTCGAGTGTGTCCACTCTCCTGCCCCTTGTGAAGCTCAATGTAGTTGAGTTTTCGTGTTGTGTAATTTACCCACAGGTGTTTGTGTGTTTTGGGTTTGTTGTTGTTCCCTGTTGTGAAGTGGATTGCTTGAGTTACCCAGGTGTGGATGATCTCCCTAGCTTGGGGGTGACCCTCTTGCCAGTCTACGGTAGGGAGGAGAGCAACTTGTGTGGTTTTGTTTTCTTCTCTTTGTGATATGCAGGTTTCTGGGAGATTGTTGAGAAGTCTAGAGTTTGTTACTGGATCTGATAAATTATGTTATTTTATCTTTACTCTGAAGGAGAGCTGGGTCTTTAATAGCTCCTTCCTTGTAGATTGCCACGAGGAGAAATTTAACTCTCTGTTGTTGTGGAACTTGTTATTGGGAGTTGGAAGAAAATTCCCCCCCCCCTTAATGTACTATCGGTTGTAATTCTTCATGTTCCTACATTGTTACCATTTTGGTAGGAAAATAGGAAAATAATTTTGGTTGTAGAATTGTTTATTTCTTACAATCATTTTAGTAGAATTTGAAAGCTAATTGTGAAAAATGTCAAGTTGAATAATCAAATTTATGTTATTGGAAAACTAGTGGGAAATATTAGTTCTTTGTAACTTATATGAAGTTGTAACTTTGTTATTTTAGTGAAAAGGAAATTGGGATAAAAAGAATTATGATTTAGAAGTGTAACTAAAGTTTATCTTACTTATTGCTATTGTAGGAAATTTGTGGCTTGAAAGTTAAATTAGCTCAGGAAGGAAAATAAATTGTAATTATCCTTGTGTATAGTGTATTAAAGATTGTTAATTTCAGTGGCGCATTGCAATTTCCATTGTATAAGTTCATTATAAAGTTAGTTCATTAAATATAAATTACCAAAAATTGTTTCATTATTGGTGATGCATTGATATTGCAATTTTATATACATTATAGAGTTAAATCGTTATTTAACCTACAGAATTATTTGTCTGTTACCATTAAATAATACCATAATTTTACTAACCTTAATTAGGAGATTAAATGGGTGAAGTTGTGATTAAAATGTGAGTTGAGTTTTCATATATATATATATATATAAATATATATAAATATATATATATATATATATATATATATATATATTGTTTTATTAAATTCTAAATTGTTTATACAAAAAAAAAAGTGATGAAATTTAATTACATTGTAATTGTTTATACCCAATTAAACTGAATGGAAATTACATATGCAAAGAACTAGAAATTTTGTATCCTCTATTTTTTTTTTTAAATATACAGAGAGGAAAAATAAACAAAACAATATAAGAAATAAAATTTAATAAGGGTGGGGGTTTGAACCCCCACCGCAGTTGTTAATAATGGGTGTGGGAGGGGCGGAGCCCCCACCCACACCCCACGTAGTGGGATGTGGGTGGGGGCTCTACCCCTCCCCACACCCCCGCCAAAAATTTAACCGCGGCCACCACCCATGAAGAACGCCCTGCGACTCCTTCCTCCCAGTTTCCTCGTCGGTATCTCCCCTTCGCCACCTCTGCGGCCGCCATGCTGCCATGACCCCGCCCCGCCGCTACCTCTACGGCCACCTCCACTGCTAACCGTCTGCCATAGCGGATCCCCTCACTCCACCGCCTAATCCTTCTGTCCGCCCAAGCTCTGCCGTTCACCCTCCATCTCGCACGACCACTGCGAGCTCGGTCTGCCGCCCATTGCCAATGCCGCCGCCATGCTTCCCAAACCTGCCACAAAACAAGCAAACAAACCTTTAGGGTTTGTATAAAGTCTTATAAAATAAGATATTAACAATGTTCTTTGTATTATATTTAGAATGGAGGATAATATAAATAAGAAAAAAAGGATATTATTATATATATATATATTAATTTCTCTAAAAACAAAACTTGTAATTTCATTTTATTAATAATATATATATAGATGGATATATAAATAATTTATATACATATTTATATATATATATATATATATGTCTTAATCATTGATAAATTTTGTTAACACAAGAATTGTGTAAAAGAGGGGTTGTTATAAAAAAATAATATAAAAGAAATTATAGAAGGAGATTTTGTTTTACACTATACAAAAAAACAAACAAACTATAAATATAATTATAAGTAACAAAAAAAAGGGGCGTTGTTTATAAACGAGTAGTCACTTTAAGGAATAGTTTCTCAGAAGTTTCAACCGGCAACGTAGCTAATAATTAGGAAAATGAAAAGGAAAATTATGCGTCTCCCTTTTGAAAGAACACTAGAAATAAACGTAAAGAAGCCATCACAGGCATTTCACGTGTGGCCATTTTAATCTCAACTGTAGTTAGTAAATGTCCAATGGAGAAAACATACAAGAGAGAAAGAAGAAGAAAAACTAACATTGGAAAACACAGAGGAGAAAATGCGCGGCATTTCCCACTTGGGATAAGAGAACTAAGTAGATGTACCCTTCCACTAATTTTTGCTTAGGAACAAGATTGATGTTCAATTAATACAAACGAAGAGGTGAATCCGAGATCGGAGAAAACTAGGAGACTGAGTCCAGTGAAGTAGTAAACTAGCCTATGTGATTTGGACCATCCAGAAGTTAGGAATAATGTTAAAAATAGATACAGTGATAACTCTGATTGATGTAGAATATGAAGAAAGGACAGGATAAACATAAAGAAAACATAGAAACCAAAAGAGAGAGACCAAAATATAAACAAATTAAATTTCAGAGAAATAGTTAAGGTGAGCGCGATAGAAATACAATCAAAATTAAGATCCAGAGAAAAGGAAGAGAGGGCAAACGCAACTGCCTCGTTGAGAATGCTAAGTTTGAAGGAGGAGTATATTTCAGGAAACAAGAAAAGAGGCAGATAATCGTGCTTTGTTGAAAAATGACCCAATAGGGAGATCAAGTGTAAGTTCATCATGAACATGGCATCATGGGAAGTTGTTAATCTATCAGGGAACCCTGTAAGAAGTTTAGTGTTGAATAATTCCCACTTACGCCATGAGGCGTTATGCTGCCGGAATCTGCCGAGATTTAGGCTTGGGAACCTTGAAATTTCTAACCTTGTAGCGACGTTAACTACGTCGTGGAGACCCCCTTGTTGGACTGTGTGCATCTGGATGATCGCAATTGTACTTGTATCCTACCGACAACTGTAGTGTTTTCGCCTCGAGCGTACACCACCAAGCATGCTTACGCATGCGAGGGGGTTTATAGGGAAGAGTGGGAAAATTTTTAATATTTCGTGTCATGACCACATGACAGATGTTGACATGACACGTGTGATGCATGTTGTGACTGCATGGAAAATGTGGGCATGACATTTAGTATCAGAGCCCTGGTTTAAACACTGGGCATATTTGGGCACGTTATTATTCTGCAACTTTGATTAATTAGTCTCTACCTTGTTTTGTAGGATGTCTCCTTGACATGTTCGATGAGTGTGATCACGTAACACAGCATCCACTAAGGTGCACAGCGATTCCTTAGCCGAAGGACGGGTACCCGCAGTTACAGTAGCACCACCTGCACCACCTGTACCACAAGCACCACTAGTATCACAGGCTCCACCAGTATTGGATATAGGTCCACAGATCTTACAGGCATTGTAGGCTATGTTAGAGAGCTTACCACCAGTGATCCCTGAGCCACGTGTTGAGCCTCGCGTTGATCCGCGAGAGGTGCCACGTGTGGAGCCTTTCGTTGAGATCCCTGACACTACAGTAGAGGAGGTAGGGTTAGCCTACCGTGCATGGAACAGGAGTCCTCCAAGACCTTTGAGACGAGATGAGACCCAGAGGGCAGAACAGGTACATCATGGACTGTATGAGGAGGGGGTGGAAGAGCCAGTTGTGGGACTTAAAGGCAAAGGGGACCCCATCAGAGATCTACTTAGGCTCAACCCACCCACTTTCGTAGGTGCTATAGAGGGAGCTGTGGTCGAGGCTTGGCTGATTAGTTTAGACAGGTGTTTCACATTGTGACCATATGGAAGGAACACGAAAGCATGAGTGGCAGTCCATCTTTTGAGGGATGCCACAGCTACCTGGTGGCACATTGAGGAGTGCAAGTGCTGACTTTCTGTGGATACACTCACTTGGGATATCTTCATTGAGCACTTTAATGCGCGATATTTGTCAGAACATTACAGACAGCACAGGATCGATGAGTTCCATGATTTACAGTAGAGGGGACTCACTGTTACTCAGTATGAGAGCCAATTCATTGAGCTTTCTCGTTAGGCGGAGTACCTCCATGACGAGAAAATCTTAATACACAAATTCATCAGAGGGCTAAATCACGGGATAGCAGGACCAGTTCGTATGGCAGATCCCGAGACCATGAGCGAGGCCATTGAAAAGGCCCTTATAGCAGAGGAAATTCAGGGAGGAGGGCAGAATTCACGCCTGCAGTATCAGGATCATAATCCCCAACAATAGCAGAACTTTCGAAGGCCTCAAAACACAATACAGAGAGGAGGATATAACTCTTCATCATTACCTCCTAGGCTTCCACAGAAGCAGCAACATCAGCAAAAATCTAAATTCCAACAGAGGGGTCAGGGAGGACAGAACTGTGGTTGGCAACAACAGGGTCCACACAGAGATCAGAGATAGCAGGGTTCATCGGTAGGACCCGCGAGGTCTCAGCAGTCTTACAGAGGCTCACAGGGGCCCACTGGATGGACTGGGCAGCAATAGTCAGGTAGGACACAGTCAGGACAGTTACAGGCTAGAGGACCATGTTATGTGTGTGGTGGGGCAGGGCATTTGGCTAGAGAGTGCCCGCAGGGATTTACAGTAGGGGGATAGCCCCGATCAGGAGGATCTGAGTAGACCATAGGTGACGTGGGCAGATCCCACCACATGTTTGCAGTGGTTGATAACCGCTAGGCTGATTTCTAGGCCTCAGTCATCGAGGCAGCATGTATGATTGGGGACTTCCCCATCTCTATCCTTTTTGACTCGGGAGCTACTGACTCCTTTCTATCTACATCGTTAGTGGAGCGTTGCAGGCTGGTGGCTTCTAGGCAAGACATTAGGTGGGAGGTTGAGTTGGCCTCTGGGGCCAAGATGTCAGTAGATACCTTGGTTAAAGACTACGAGATCACATTAGGATACTTCACTACATCATGCAACCTTAGGGTTATGCCATTAGGATCCTACGGTGTAGTTCTGGGTATGGATTGGCTTGCGGCACATAGAGCCAAGCTAGATTGTCGCCAGAGGACGATTAGCTGTTTAGATGATCATGGTTCACCGGTTGAGATAGTGGGCATTCAAAAGCCCATGGTTGTTCGTATGATATCCGCTCAGCAGCTTAAGCACTGTATGCGGAAAGGATGCTAGATGTTTGCTATTACGGTCAGTGATAGAGCAGAGGATGAACCTGAGGCTACTTTAGATGATCACCCTGTCCTTAGAGAGTTGGCCGATGTATTTCCACTAGAATTACTAGGTATGCCTCCACGCAGAGAAGTGGACTTCCACATCGACTTAGTGCCGGGTGCAGAACTGATATCCTGTGCACCTTATAGGATGACTACACATGAACTCACCGAACTTAAGCTGCAGTTAGAGGAATTACTTGAGAAGGGGCACATCTGACCTAGCGTTTCACCATGGGGTGCACCGGTTATCTTCGTGAAGAAGAAGGATGGGTCTCTTCGATTATGCATGGACTATAGGTAGTTGAACAAGGTGACGGTGAAGAACCGTTATCCTCTGCCTAGGATTGACGACCTTTTTGATCAGATGCAGGGAGCCAGAGTGTTCTCAAAAATTGATCTAAACTCAGGGTATCACCAATTACGCATCATAGAGGCAGATATTCATAAGACTGCTTTTCAAACTAGATATGGCCATTATGAATTCACAGTGGTACCCTTCGGGTTGACGAACGCCCCTGCAGTGTTCATGAGTCTCATGAACGGGGTGTTCCATACTTACCTAGATTGGTTCATGATCATATTTCTAGATGACATTTTGATTTATTCGTGGACCGAGGAAGAGCATGTGGAGCACTTGCGACAAGTTTTGCAGCGATTACGAGAGTAGCAACTTTATGGCAACTTGGCGAAGTGTGCCTTCTTCAGGATAGAGGTGCAGTACTTGGGACACATTTTATTAGGCGATGGCATCTTCGTAGATCCATCCAAAATCAAAGCAATTCAGGAATGGCCAGCACCCACCAATGTGATAGAGGTCAGAAGCTTTATGGGATTAGCCGGTTACTACCGTAGTTTGTCGAGGGCTTTTCTAGGATAGCACTTCCCTTCATCGAAAAGGGAAGGGTTTCATATGGACCGAGCAGTGTGAGAAGGCCTTTGGAGTCCTCAAGGAGCGTCTTACCAGTGCTCCTATTTTAGCAGTTCCAGATCCTACAAAGGAGTTTGTTGTTTGCACAGATGCATCATTAGAGGGTTTGGGAGCCGTGCTTATGCAGGGTGGTAGAGCGATCGCATACGAATTGTGAAAATTGAAGACACATGAGTTAAACTACCCTACTCACGACTTAGAGCTCGTAGCAGTTATTCATGGTCTGGTCCGCTGGAGATACTTCCTCTTAGGTCGATGTTTTGAACTCCATTCGGATCATCATAGCTTGCAGTATATTTTTATACAACCAAACTTGAATGCCCGCCAACGGCGTTGGATGGAATTCCTATGCGAATACGACTTTGATGTCCACTACATCAAAGGGAAGGAGAACGTGGTCGCTGATGCTTTGAGTCGAAGGCGCCATGAGATCCTGACCCTGACTTTGAGGGTGGACTTGAGAGATTGCATCTTACAGCATCTGCTGGAGGACGAGTGGTTTCTTGAGGTGCAGTAGGAAATTCTAAATCAGAGGGCCCTAGAGGGCAAATTCGCAGGATATACCCTTGAGTCTGATGGTTTGCTTAGACATTGGCAACGCATCTATGTACCGCACGCAGGTAATCTACGTACCATTATTCTATCAAAGGCTCATAGAGCACCCTATGCAACACACCCAGGAGTGAAGAAGACGCATGCTGACTTACGACAGCTTTATCATTGGGCTGGGATGAGGCGTGACATTGCAGAATATGTTGCTCGTTGCCTAGAATGTCAGAGGGTCAAGGCCGAACATCAGCATCCAGTGGGGCTGTTGTACCCTCACGAGATACCTGAATGGAAATGGGACACCATTTCTATGGATTTTATCATTGGTCTACCTATGTCAACACATCGCCATGATGCTATTATGGTGACAATTGATAAGCTGACCAAAGTGGCGCATTTTTCATCGATATGCACAATGTACAATGCACCATCCGTGGTGAAGGTGTTTCTTGATCAAATTGTTAGACTTCATGGGCTACCTCGCTGCATTATATCTGATAGAGACTCCGTATTTACTTCATCGTTCTAGAGAGCCTTACATCAGGCATTGGGCACACAGCTCAACTTCAGTTTAGCCTATCATCCGGAGACCGACGGACAAACAGAGAGAGTTAACCAGGTGTTAGAAGACATGCTTCGCATGTATGTTATGGACCATCAGTCTAGATGGGAGGAGTACCTGTATTTGGTTGAGTTCACCTACAATAATGGGCATCACAGCTCGTTGAGTATGCCTCCTTTCTAGGCTTTATACGGCAGACCATGCAGAACACTATTGAGTTGGGATCGGATAGAGGATCGAATGGCCATTGGTCCAGAGATAGTTCAGAATATGGAACAGCAGGTCAAACAGATTAGACAGAGACTTCAGGAGGCACAGGACAGGCAGAAGAAGTATGCCGATGCTAAGAGGACATACCGAAGCTTCTTTGTGGGTGACAGAGTATTTTTGAGAGTGCGACCGCACAAGAGTCCAATCTGTTATGGGAAGGGCTCTAAGCTTGCACCTCAATTTGTAGGACCTTTTGAGATCTTGGAGTGGATAGGACCTATAGCCTATCGTCTAGCCTTGCCACCTAGCCTGTCACGTATCCACGATGTATTTAATGTCTCAGTTTTACGTCAATATATCTCTGACTTATCTCACATGTTGGATTGGAGTGCTCTTCAGGTAGAGGCAGATGGACAGCTGGTGTTGGAGCCAATTCGCATATTGGCTCATCGGACGCTGGCCCTTCGAGGTCGAGAGCTGGACCAAGTTAGGGTCCAGTGGGACCTATACGACGAAGTCACAGCGACATAGGAAGATGCAGAGAGACTGAAGACCCTTTATCCTCACCTTTTTGACGACTTCCAGGAGGAAGTATAGTCTTAGGGGGAGAGGATGTGAGGACCACCCTTTTTACTTCTATTCTTGTGACTATTTACATTACTGTTATTGATACTTTTTATATTTGTGGGATAGTAGTTCCCAGATTTGTCAAACTATTAAACTTTATTATAATAACAGAAAAAAAAACTAATTGGGTGATGTTTGGATAAGTTTACATTTCAGAATAGTTAATTAGGTGATGATGGAAAATTGTAATATGATTTCATTTATGCTATTTAGAACTATGTCATGGTAATGCATGTTTTTAAGTTGCTTCGGCTATGATGATTATATGTGAAACTGATCTTGTAATTTAGTGTGCAGGATTTACTAATCAAACCACAGATTCCAGAGATCATTCCGCACCTTGTTATTGTTATACCTTGTTAAGCTGATCTGGTTCCACGAGGAACCAAGATCACTCTGTGTTTGATGTGGTGTTGTAATGTGGTCTTTCACAAGGTCGAAAGGGTTAGGTTTACCCTCTTGTAACACTATATTATGATTTGTGTTGTAAAAAGATTGAATTTGAATTTCTTTCTTTTATTTAAATTTTGGAGGCCTTTTTCTTGTGCTTTACCTTGACCCTGGGTGTCTTGAGTAGGTTAAAGTTGACCCTGGGTTATACCCCATGGGTCCAGGGCCCCATTTGGCATGGGTAACCCTTGAGTAACCTCTATATGGTCATCTTAACTTCCCCCTAAAGTTAAGTGGCGAAAATTGGTGGTATGGGGGGGATAGGATGGGTTGTACCAACACCCAACCCATCCCTCTTCAATCCCCAAGGTAAGAGATGACTACAAACCCATCCATTATATAGGAATTGACTTGAAGTCACCCTCACCATTAGTGAGATTCCCCATGAGTTGTGTGGTCATCCATAATGAAGGAAGGAAGAAGAGGCATGGGTCACCTATCTTTTCCTCCTTTAACTCCTTTTATTTCTCCCATGCGTAAGAGAAATGACATGAGGAGAGGGATAAGGAGGACTTTAGGGATGGGTGAGTGACATAAGCCAACACTCATCCCTTGGGACATAATAGTGGTTTGGGGAAGAGTGAGGAGGTGACAAGTGTCACCTCCCCATTCCTCTAAACTGAAAGGATTTGGGTTATTTGAATCCCATTTTTGGGATGGGGAGGGAGTTAGTTGAATTTTGGAGAGTTTTATTTTATTATTTTTTTTTTACCAAGGAAATTTGCTTTAGAGAGGGAAAAAAAAAGGAGAGGGAGTTTGGTGGCTTAGGTTGGAGAAGATCTCAATGGAGCTCTACATCAGCTTCATCCTTGAAGGGCTTTGTAAGGTTGGTTTGTTATTACCTTTCTTTCGTATATCTGATTGTTGTATGAAAAGTGTGTGAAAGATGTTTATTTGCTTGTGTTTTTTATTTGTTTTTGTGGGAACTGTTGTCGGGTTGTTGACAAAGCTTCTCCCACTTGGGAGAAATGCTCATCATGTGTGGGGTAGGGGAGGAGTGATCCTCCTCAGGTGCATACCTAGTTTCTTCTTTTGGGATGTTGAAAGCCTTGAGGGTATGTGTGGATGACTTGAAAAGAATTGTGTCATTTGGCTTGAGAGTCCAAATACGAACTCTATGGAGAAGTTGTTATCAAATTAGGCTTGAGGCCAAGAGAAATTGTGTTGGTTATATTATCTCTAAGGGTGACACTCTGGAGTCGAGTGTGTCCACTCTCCTGCCCCTTGTGAAGCTCACTGTAGTTGAGTTTTCGTGTTGTGTAATTTACCCATGGGTGTTTGTGTGTTTTGGGTTTGTTGTTGTTCCCTGTTGTGAAGTGGATTGCTTGAGTTACCCAGGTGTGGATGATCTCCCTAGCTCGAGGGTGACCCTCTTGCAGGTCTACGGAAGGGAGGAGAGCAACTTGTGTGGTTTTGTTTTCTTCTCTTTGTGATATGCAGGTTTCTAGGAGATTGTTGAGAAGTTTGGATTTTATTACTGGATCTGAGAAATTATATTATTTTATCTTTACTCTGAAGGAGAGCTGGGTCTTTAATAGCTCCTTCCTTGTAGATTGCCACGAGGAGAGATTTAACTCTCTGTTGTTGTGGAACTTGTTATTGGGAGTTGGAAGAAAATTTCCCCCCCTTAATGTACTATCAGTTGTAATTCTTCATGTTCTTACATTGTTACCATTTTGGTAGGAAAATAGGAAAATAATTTTGGTTGTAGAATTGTTTATTTCTTACAATCATGTTAGTAGAATTTGAAAGCTAATTGTGAAAAATGTCAAGTTGAAAAATCAAATTTATGTTATTGGAAAACTAGTGGGAAATATTAGTTCTTTGTAACTTATATGAAGTTGTAACTTTTCTATTTTAGTGAAAAGGAAATTGGGATAAAAAGAATTATGATTTAGAAGTGTAACTAAAGTTTACCTTACTTATTGCTATTGTAGGAAATTTGTGGCTTGAAAGTTAAATTAGCTCAGGAAGGAAAATAAATTGTAATTATCCTTGTGTATAGTGTATTAAAGATTGTTAATTTCAGTGGCGCATTGCAATTTCCATTGTATATGTTCATTATAAAGTTAGTTCGTTAAATATAAATTACTAGAAATTGTTTCATTATTGGTGATGCATTGATATTGCAATTTTATATACATTATAGAGTTAAATCGTTATTTAACCTACAGAATTATTTGTCCGTTACCATTAAATAATACCGTAATTTTACTAACCTTAATTAGGAGATTAAATGGGTGAAGTTGTGATTAAAATGTGAGTTGAGTTTTCATATATATATATATATATATATATATATATATAGTTTTATTAAATTCTAAATTGTTTATATAAAAAAAAGTGATGAAATTTAATTACATTGTAATTGTTTATACCTAATTAAACTGAATGGAAATTACATATGCAAAGAACTAGAAATTTTGTATCATCTGTTTTTTTTTTTTTAAATATACAGAGAGGAAAAATAAACAAAACAATATAAGAAATAAAATTTAATAAGGGTGGGGGTTTGAACCCCCACCGCAGTTGTTAATAATGGGTGTGGGAGGGGCGGAGCCCCCACCCACACCCTACGTAGTGGGATGTGGGTGGGGGCTTCACCCCTCCCCACACCCCCGCCAAAAATTTAACCACGGCCACCACCCGCGAAGAATGCCCTATGACTCCTTCCTCCCAATTTCCCCGCTGGTATCTCCCCTTCACCATGTCTGCGGCCGCCATGCCGCCATGACCCCACCCCGCCGCTACCTCTGCGGCCACCTCTGCTGCTGACCATCCGCCACAGTGGATCCCCTCACTCCACCGCTCGATCCTTCCCTCCACCCAAGCTCTGTCCTTCACCCTCCATTTCGCACGACCACTGTGAGCTCGGTCACCGCCCATTGCCAACGCTGCCGCCATGCTTCCCAAACCTGCCACAAAACAAGCAAACAAACCTTTAGGGTTTCTATAAAGTCTTATAAAATAAGATATTAACAATGTTCTTTGTATTATATTTAGAATGGAGGATAATATAAATACGAAAAAAAGGATATTAATATATATATATATATATATATATATTAATTTCTCTAGAAAGAAAACTTGTAATTTCATTTTATTAATAATATATATATATATATAGATGGGTATATAAATATTTTATATACATATTTATATATATATGTCTTAATCATTGATAAATTTTGTTAACACAAGAATTGTGTAAAAGAGGGGTTGTTATAAAAAAAATAATATAAAAGAAATTATAGAAGGAGATTTTGTTTTACACTATACAAATATATATATATATATATATATATATATATATATATATATATATATATATATATATATATATAATTATAAGTAACAAAAAAAAGGGGCGTTGTTTATAAATGAGTAGTCGCTTTAAGGAAGAGTTTCTCGGAAGTTTCAACCAGCAACGTAGCTAATAATCAGGAAAATGAAAAGGAAAATTATGCGTCTCCCTTTTGAAAGAACACTGGAAATAAACGTAAAGAAGCCATCACAGGCATTCCACGTGTGGCCATTTTAATCTCAACTGTAGTTAGTAAACGTCCAATGGAGAAAACATGCAAGAGAGAAAGAAGAAGAAAAACTAACATTGGAAAACACAGAGGAGAAAATGAGCGGCATTTCCCACCTGGGATAAGAGAACTAAGTAGATGTACCCTTCCACTAATTTTTGCTTAGGAACAAGATTGATGTTCAATTAATACAAACGAAGAGGTGAATCCGAGATCGGAGAAAACTAGGAGATTGAGTCCAGCGAAGTAGTAAACTAGCCTATGTGATCTGGACCATCTAGAAGTTAGGAATAATGTTAAAAATAGATACAGTGATAACTCTGATTGATGTAGAATATGAAGAAAGGACATGATAAACATAAAGAAAATGTAGAAACCAAAAGAGAGAGACCGAAATATAAACAAACTAAATTTTAGAGAAATAGTTAAGGTGAGCGCGATAGAAATACAATCAAAATTAAGATCCAGAGAAAAGAAAGAGAGGGCAAACAAAACTGCCTCGTTGAGAATGCTAAGTTCGAAGGAGGAGTATATTTTAGGAAACGAGAAAAGAGGCAGATAATCGTGCTTTATTGAAAAATGACCCAATAGGGATATCAAGTGTAAGTTCATCATAAACATGGCATCGTGGGAAGTTGTTAATCTATCAGGGAACCCCGTAAGAAGTTTAGTGTTGAATAATTCCCACTTACGCCATGAGGCGTTATGCTGCCGGAATCTGCCGAGATTTAGGCTTGGGAACCTTGAAATTTCTAACCTTGTAGCGACGTTAACTACGTTGTGGAGACCCCCTTGTTGGACTGTGTGCGTCTGGATGATCACAATTGTACTTGTATCCCGCCGACAACTGTAGTGTTTTCGCCTCGAGCGTACACCACCAAGTATGCTTACGCATGCGAGGGGGTTTCTAGGGAAGCGTGGGAAAATTTTTAATATTTCGTGTCATGACCACATGACAGATGTGGACATGACACATGTGATGTGTGTTGTGACCGCATGGAATATGTGGGCATGACAATGTCCCATTGAAATAAGGGTTTGTCATATTGATATTGTAGTAAGGGAATACCCCCTATGTTTAGTAGAGCCTGAAGTGTAGAGGAGTGTTGTTATATGGAGCCTAATCAAACTCAGAGGTTAAATTTACCCCACTTTTATCGGCATAGTTTACCCCCAAATTATTAAAGGGGCAACACCCCTTACGGGGGTTTGGGGGCAATGTCCCCAAGACGGGGTCCAAGGGGCAGCACCCTTGGCGCGCTCTCTATCACGATACAGGGTGGGGTCGAGGGGCAACATCCCCAAAACCTCCAACAATTTTTTATTATTTTATAAAGGTGTCGGGAGTTTTTTTTCTATTGGCTGACATAAAAAAACCCTATTTTTGTAACCGACCTAAGGCGTGATAAAAGTGGCTAAGGGTTAGGGTTTTCATTGATGTATTGTAGCATTTAACAGCGGTGTTGAGTTGCAAGGATTGCTGGTTGTAATTAGTTTGATTTACTAGATAATAATATTGGACTCTCTGTTGGTGGATGTAGCCCAAGTTTGGGTGAACCACGTTAAAACTTGTCTCTCATTGTTATTATTTCTATGTATTTCCATTCCTCTGTTTAAACTTTATTTCCATTTAATTGATATCTTCTACATGTAATCCCTAACAAGGAGAACAAGAAATTATCTCCTGTTCATTGGCCACTGACTTGAGAATCCTGAGCATAAAAGATGCAACTTTTTAGGGAAACTCACATCATCATTTGGGAAAACCAACATGCTCCACGTACACCTTTTCTCTTCTCTTCTCTCAAGTGCTCAATCACAAATTCCTTTTGAATATGTGAAATGACTTATAAATCTCTCTAAATCTATTCAATTATTTCATGTTAAATGCACCAGTATGGTTAGGTGAGTATTTGTTTAATCCTACTCTATGACATAAGAGTGATTCTTTGATTATTCCGCAATCTATCATAGAGTGGTGAATTTCTTTGGAACATTCTTCAAATCTATAAGTATGCTAAGTGCTTTTAGCATCATGAAGGGGCTTGAAGAATTAGCAGCAAAAACTCCCCCTAAAACCATGCTTTCTTTTAGTAGATGTTCTGATCACTGAAAAACCTAAACTCTTATGCAATTTGCCACATTTAGAGTTTTTTCTCTGGAGTTTTGACTAAAATTATTTAAATCATTATCTTATCATGCACATACCAAAGCTAGCCAAAATGATGAGAAATTCAGCATCTTAATTATTCAGGGGTTTGAAGAATTTTGCAGTTGTAATTTCCCCTGAACTAGTACTTCATCTTTTTATTTACCGAAGGATCCACCTATACTAGGCAGAGGTCTAGAAACATCAAATACCTCCTTCTTCTTCCACACTTTGTTCATTTCATTATTTTGATGAGAAATATCAACTTTCTTTTGTGGACCTACATTCCTTCCAAAGTGCCTTGTTTGATTGCATTTGTGACAGGTGAACTTTGATTTCTAAGCATTTCCATTCCTCCTTACCTTAGATCTACAATTATCTGCCTTGTGTCCAAACTTGTTACAAGTGCAACAATATCCATGAAAGGGTTGAGCATTATCCCTATTATTCCTTTGCATTTTGCTTCTACATTCATAAGCCTTGTGACCTATCTTGTTGTAGGCATAGCACTTAACTGAATTCTGATTTGTTTTACTTCTACATTTAGTAGCTTTATGACCAATTTTATTGCAAGAATAACATATTAGAGTATTTTAATTTATCTTTCTTCTACAATGAACCGCTTTGTGACCAAACTTATTGCAAGTGAAACAATTGCCATTGAAACCTTGAGAATACCTGATGTGAGTTGGTTGCCTTGCAGGTTGAGGATTTTTGAAATTCTTCTTCGCATTCTCCCTTTGTCTTCAGAAAGGAGTGAAATCATCTTCTTTTGTAACTTTGTAGGGTTTCTTCTTAGGATCTTTAGTGTAGGTCTCTTGCTTCTTAATTTTAGACTTTCCTCCTGAACGAAAGTTATCAAATAAATTTGTAGAGGCACTGATCATAGGACTCTTTCCCTTTTCAAAACCAAGACCTAATTTTTCCTTTGCTAGATTTTGAGAGTTAATTATTTCATCAAGGATTTCAGATCCTCCTTTTAGTTTTATCCCTTTATCAATTTGCTCTTTTGGTTTTTCCAGTTCTTTTCTAAGAAGTGACAACTTCTTCCTCAAGTTTTGAACATTTAGCTAATTTCTCAAATAGCTTGGTGTTTAAGCAATCTTCAATCCTCTTTTCTTCTTCAACCATGACTTTCAAATTTGAAATCATTTCTTTTGCTTCCTTGAGCTTTATGTCACCTCCTTTATCTCCTATTTGGGATTTTAGTTTGCTAATTTCTTCTTTTGATTCTTTGGCCTTTGTCTTCAATTTGTCAATTGTCTCTTTTGCCAATTCAAGCATGTCTTCATATTCTACATTCGTTCCTCTTACTTCATCCAATTCATTAAGGGAGGACTTGAGTTCTTCCTCAAGATCTACTTCACTCCCATCAAGATCCCAACCTTTAGGTTCCATTGCTTCTAGATCTGGTTCTGACACAAATACATCATTGTCCATAGTTTTAGATTCCATGTGTTCAAGTGCATGATCTACCTCATCTGTTAGGTTTCTCAAAGGTACTTGGCTTTGATACAAATTGTTGAACATAATGACATGCTGAGAGGGGGGTGAATCAACATATACTAAAATTTAATTAGTTGCTTACCAAACCAAATTGAATAACTTAGAGAATAGAAAGGAAATCATGCAATACACATAACACCAGTATTTTACGTGGAAAACCCTAAAATAGGGAAAAACCATGGTGAGGATTAGCTCACAATATATTCTGCTCACTACAAAAATATTACAAATTTGTTTTAGGGCTACTGTTGAAATGGTCTTATTTGTTGTCTTTTCATTGATGTCAAAAAGGCTTCATCAATGTGGTACGTTCATCATGCTTGGTCATCAAGGTTGATCATTGTTGAAATAGGGAGTTATGTGAGTGCTTGGTCATTAAGGTTGATCTTTGTTGAAATAAATTCAGTCAACTGTATCAGAGATTTGGAGTATTTGATGTGAGTTCTTGATGTAGAAGAATACTGTGAATGGCTCTTGATCTTGGTACTAAAGTCTCATCAATGGGTTGCTTAGTGATTTGTCTTCAGTGCTTAATGGTTGTGCTCATACTTGGTGACATGTCATCATATTTGCATCAGATCATGTTATCATATCAGAATCATAGGATCATTGCTAGGTCTTTTCAGTGATAAGCATTATTCTTCATACTATCATAAAAGTGTTAAGCTTTGTTTTATATGGTGACAAACTCAGAGACAATTCAGTGTTATCTTTTCTGAGGTACTCTATGCAGATATAAATGCAATCACTACAGTATGTTGAAGTTTTTGTATCTATCAATGATTAAGATTTTTTTGTTTTTTAAGAAGATTTATGTTTAAAACCCTAGTTCAAAAGGGTACCAAGTGATTATAAAGTGCTCTTATAACAACTTATAATAGACGTCATACTTTTTGTTTTAAGCGAGTGTTGACTGGTTCATACAGTACATTATAACTTAAGTCATATTCTCATGGGTATGTCTTTGTTGTATGATTGGCCCCGATGGCATAGGAGGAAGCCTGATCATCAGGTTTTGTTCTTAAGACATTGGTGGGTGTAAAAATCTAACAGTGATGATTCAAAGACAGTTGGTGCAAAGAAAGGATCGAATGGATGTCTTTTAATCTTTAGTTGGAGCTCAATGGTTAGGCCTTGTTTCTAAATTTGATGGGTCTGTTGTAATAAAAGCCAAAAAATCAAGGCTTTTTCCAACTTGAAGGATGCAGAATTTTGTGGAAGGTATGATCCATGAGAACAAAATGAAGATTAAATGTAAATCAAATGCAAATTCAAATGATTATACCTTCCTTTTGACTCACAAATCCAAGAGAGGGAAGGAGTTGCACCCGATAGCTCCTCAGATTTTACCCAAGAACAAAATGAAGATGTGGATTTGCTCAATGCTTTCAACACAATGTAGATGAGTGATTTGGACTTAGATGGAGATGGAGATGGAGATGAGACATGATTTTGGCATTATTATGGAATGATAAGAGAATTTTGGAGAGATTTTGGTAGAGATTTGATGCATGAAGAAGTCCCTCCCTAATGACTTAGAGAGGGATTTCATTTATAGAGGATGGAGGGCGAGGATCAAAAGATGAGATCAAGGGCTAGGAATCAATGAGAGTTAGGGTTAGGATTGAAGCCATAGCCTTGTGACAAGTGTCACAAGGGGAGTGGATGAGAGGGATCAAGGGTTGAATCTTGGTCAATGGGATTGGAGGGCTCTCATTAAAAGTAAATTTTAAATTCACATGGGGAAAGGTGTGGAGGATTAAAATGAATTAAAGATTCATTTTTGGGAAGAGTGGACATGACAAGTGAATTTTTAATTCAACTCATGGGGGAGTGTGAACTAAAAATTCACCTTTATGTGGAGATGTGAAGATGTACTCTTACATGTGTAAGAGGGTGATAAATGAGGGGTAAGGGAGATTTGACCATTTGAATAAAAGATTGATTTTTATTCAAAAGGTGTGTGGAAGGATGGGCTAAGTAAGGTTGACTAAGTGTTTAGCATAATTAACCTAGGTCTAGGGGATAGGCAGGCTAGGGTAGATTAATTAGATAAGAATGATTTATCTAATCAACAAGGATTTAGGGAGATGGACAAAATAGCCAAATAAATATTAGAAATATTTATTTAATAGATGAGGATAGTGTTGTAAGGTATAGTGACAAATTAAATGAATTAATTGATCACAAGGGATAGACAGATGGTTAGGGATAAATTAATTAAATAAGATGAATTTATTTAATTAATAGGGGGGATCAATTGGTGTAGAGGTACGGGAAACTAGTTTGCAGAGTAAGCCAATTTTAGGTGTCTACATTTGCCCCTCTTTGAGATGGTGTTGCGGCTAAGTAACATCATTTCAAAGAAGTTAAAACATAGAGTTGGATTGGATAGAAAAAAGATTTTGGCTTCGAAGAATAGGGTAAGGTTTGGGGATAATTGGTAAGCGTGATGCCCCCTCGAGAGGAGAGGTGGGTTGCAAGAACACGATTGTGCTCTCGAAATGGATGGAAGAGATTGGTTGAAGTGGTTGGAGGATAAGGGGCGAGATGAAAGTGTGATGATGGATTGATAGTTAGATGATAGATGGATTGGAAAATGGATGATCATTGTGTTGAACGTGATTTAGAGCAATCCTAGGTTTGATATAGCAAAGTGGATATATTTTCACCAAGGTATAGAAGACCAGGGTGATGATGTTTATCCAACATTTGCATGGACTAGACACGCAAACAAAGGGATGATCCCATGCATGCCCAAGATAGTACAACCTTGCCATGACGAGGCAATGGGACTCATAGCATAAGCCCTTAATACACAAAAGGTATGATGAACCTTAGATGCACAAGGAGATTAATATGCTAGAACCGACCCTATGATCTAGAAGATATGAATACTAGCTTGGAGTAATGAGACCAACCCACAAGCATAGCATAGAAAAACAAGACTATGGCCCATTCTAGACATTTTCACCACATACCATGATATAGTGAGATCAAGGTAGCTTTGATGTGATCTTCGAATAGGACAAAAGATAAAAATTAAAAACGAAAAGACCAACGAACCAAAGAAGTAGCCATTGTATCTATTGCCAAGATGGATGATGATTGGATAGATTTTGCCTATCGTAGGAATGATATATCCTAAGGCAGGAATTGATTGATGATTGGATCATGTTTAGTTGATGTAAGATTGGCTCAAGATATGATGGTGACAAGTTGTGGTTGATGCTGATTTGATAGTTGATGATTTTTGTTAAGGGATGATGCTTCGATAGGTGATGCGATGCTTGGGCCTAGTGTAAGCTCAGTGGGTTCGATGGGTACATCTTATGTACCTGAGTACTGGAAATGTCCTTCATATTCCAGACCGCCTACATACCCTGTATCCACGGGATCAAGGCACATTAAGATGCAGGTGATGATGATATGTAGTTCTGATTTGTGATGATGATGTGGGATGATGATAGATGTGATGATGTTGGATGATTTGGGTGATTGTGAAGATGTTGGAAGATGATGAGATGTTGATGGAGCAATGTTGATTTTGTGATGGATATTTTTGGGATTTTATGGATTTTTTTATTTTTTTGGATTTTTGGATTTTCTGACTTTTGTATTGTTTTTGGATTTTTTGACTTTTTTGATTTTTTGGATTTTCATGTTTTTGGAAAAGGAACGGTTTATTATGAGATGGTTGCATTGTATTTTGTGTGGGTAACCTTTATGCTCGATACCAATGACAAGGGAACATCAAGTCTAGAGGTGAAAGTGATGGGGTTGGATAGAGGGATTGGTGATGAAAGATGATGGATAGCTGATTCATGATAGATGAATGGACAAGCGATAGGGATGCATGTTAAATAGATGGAAGATAGGGATGAGGGATAGGATAGGTATGCATGATATATGGATGGGGGGTTTTAGGATTTTCTCCAAGGGCTAGGTTGCAAGGAATCATAGGCCCCAATGCTTAGGATTTTGCATGATGGGTTCATGTTTGAATGTATGGACTTTAGAGTAGATGGATGGAGGATGTACTTATAAAGGGAGTATGCCAAGAGGTCTCCAAAGTATGTTGTTGATATTTTGCCCCTTGTCTTTATCAAGATCTAAGGTGGGAGATGGTAAAAGCAAGATATAATGGATAAGATGGATGGGATATGCAAAAGGATGTTATGGATGTGGATGATTAGATGGTTTTGCCCCCAAGTGTAGGGATACAAAATGGATGGAGAAGGGATTATGCATGATGCCCACAAGGGGTTTTCATCATGGTACTTGCCCAAGGCGCCACAAGGAGTGGTTTTCACCATTGGACAGATTTTTTCACTTTACTATTTTCTTGATTTTTTGATTTTTTTGCTTTTTTGATGGAATGGGGACTCTAGCATCTGTTTCCATAGCACGAAGAAGATGGTCCCATGTTGGATAGCATTTTGGATGATGATTGGATAGATGTTGGTAGATAGGAGAAGATGGAATGTATGGTGGATAATGGATTATGATGTGGATTATGCAAAAGCATGGACCATAGGAATGTGATGGGGAAGATATGTAGGATAGTGAATGAAAGATGGAGAGATGGGGGTATGTGGGAATGTTAAGCGGTGGAGGGGAACTAAGACCAATGGCTGCACACACCATGATGTATTTGGAAGCTTGTATTTTGGACTTGGAGTTGGGAGTAATGGGGATCGGGATGGGGGATTTTTGGATGGTCGATTTGGGGTTTTAGGGACCCAAATAGACTTAGGATTTGGGGGATTTTTAGATGGGGAGGGGGATGTTTGGGATTGTGGGGTAGATTGAGATGTGGATGCCTCATTTGTTTTGATTGATCTTTGCTTAAGGACCCACACCATTTTTGTTTTTTCTTTTTCTTGTGATAGTGTGGGATTTGGTAGCCTTTTGGATTTTTGATTTTGCTTGGAAGGGATAACATCTTTAGGCTTTTGTGCTTTATGAGTTGAGACATTCAAATTATTACTTTTGAATCCCATAGGTTTGATGGAAGCTTCATCTTTGGATGATGTGTGCTTTTGTTGGTCTTGATTGGGAAATTTAGGGGGTTTATGGGTGGAGGGATAAAAAGTGGATTTTTGGATAAATGGATGAGGGGATTTGATGGTGGGGATATTAGGAGTTGGGAGGATGGGAGGATAAGAAGATTTGTGGATAGGGATGTTGGGAGTTGGTAGGATAAGAGGTAAAGTGGATTTAATAGGAATATTTGGAGTTCGAAGTAGTGGAGGTAAATTTGATGGAGGAAAATGGATGGTCACATGCTTTTGCAAATGATAGGATGATGGAGGAGGGATGGCGACATATGATTTGGGGGTGCGATGAGATGCACCATGTTTGGGATTGGATGAATGGATTTTGGAATGTGGGTGGATGGTATCAACATGTTTAGATTGTTTGCCTTGGGATGTATAGCCAAGGCCATGCAAGGATGGATGGAATGTGGTGTGAATGGGCTCCAAGATGCCTTGTTTGTGAAGGCCTAAGCCTTTTCCTTGATAGTTCATGTGTTGGAGCATGCGACATGCAATGGGATGTTTGGTACTTTGGAAACAAGACATGAGTCTATTATTTGTTGGAAGAGGATAGGCGGTGGATGGAAGTTGTTCACATCCTACAAGGGAGTCACCACAGATGAAAGTGCTTTGTCCAAGTGAATAGGAGAGTGGATTTGGGATGGGATGGGTAGATAGTAAAGGGGTGGTAGAAGATGGTGTGAGATCAATAAGTTGACCAATAGATGGGAGGGGATCGGGGATGGGATTATATAGGATGGTTAGATCTTGATTAGGAGAAGGGGTTATGTTTCAACATGCTTTGGATTTGATTCTTGACATAGCTCATGCGCTTGGATAGAAGTGGGAGTGACTTGGATAGATGTGGTGGGTGCTTGGATGGATGTGATAGGTGCTTGACTTATGGATTCTTGAACATGGCTGCATGATGGTTCTTGAGTTATGATAGGAGATTGTTTAAGAGGTTTGGTGGATGTTGGATTGCATGAGGGTGTTTGATTCCTTGCTAATAGCCAATGGATGGTGTCCTTCATGAGTGTGTGGGTTGAAGAACATTGTAATGGATGGATACTGATGGTGGATGGTGTAGGATTAGGATTGGGACTGGATAGGTGGGTGATGGGATTAGGTTGTGATGGTTCTTGGGTGGGTTCAAGGATAGGTGTTGGAGGGGTGGGGGATTTTGGGGATTCCATTGCTTTGCTTGGTGATGTTCTTTGGAGGAAATCCCACAAGGATTCTTTGGATGTCGTGGTGTTAGGATTTGGAAGATTTGATGGTGGATTGGGAGATACATAGGGTGATGGATTAAGATTGGAGGAACATTGTGTTGGGGGGGTTGGGATTGATGGATTGTAAGGTAGGTAGGGTGATGTATTAAGGTTGATAGGATGGGGATTAGAGGATGGGGGATTTGTATGAGGAAATGGTTGTTGATATAAGGTTTGGATTTCAGAGATGAGGTGTGATAGATTGGTGTTCCCTTGATCAAAGTAAGCATGACAAAGGTTGGGGGATGGATAAGGTGGAGGTATTGATTGGTTGTATAGGTATGATGGCATGGATGTGTAAGGGGATGGAGATTGATATGAGGGTAAAGGTTGATATGATGAAGGTTGATATGATGGAAGTTGGTATGAGGTTGAAGGTTGATATGAGGATGATGGAGTGGATATGTAAGATGTAGGTTGGTATGAAGGTTGAAAGAATGAAGATTGGTATGATGTGTAGGGTATTTGTTGATATGATGAAGGTTGGGTAGGGGCTTGGGATTCTCCAATGATGAGGTGTGCTAAGGGCATATCTATAATGTCATTTTTGCATTTTGCCTTAGCATTAGGATCCATGTTTTCATAGACTTTTCTAAGTCTTTGTAAGTGTTGCATTGCTACGTAAGGATCCATGTTGTTGGGGAGGTATGGGATGATGGGGGATGATGGATGATTGTGATGTTGGGAATAAAATTTCAAGACATTAGGGTGATTCAATTTGCTTCAAAGGATGGATGATTCTCTATACTTAAGGTGGACTAATGACACTTAAGTGATATAGTTGATTTGGTTGATTTGATTGGATGATCAATTAAGGTCTTGATTTTGATTGGGTTGATTTGGATTTTGGAGTTTGATAGTGATGTTGGGGGACTTGGATGTTGATTGGGATCGATGTTGATGTGATGTGATGATGACTTGGATGTGATTAGGGTTTGATATGGAATGATTAGGGATGATTAGGATAATGGTTAGGATGATGTTGATAGGATGAGGATGAGTGATGAAGATGTGACTAGGATGTGCTTAGGGATGATTGGGATTGAGGTTGATTTGACAAGAATGGAGATAATGATGTTGATTAGATAATGATTTGGATAGAATGATGATGATTTGATGATGTAGAGTGACAAGGATGTGATTAGGAATGAAGTGGCAAAAAAATGAGTGATTAGGATGAGTGTGATTGGATTTGAATGTGTTGGAATAATGAGTTGAATGACTTGTCTTATGTGTTTGGTGTTTAACTTGATTTGGCAATGTTTAATGAAATGATCACACATGTACAAACATGATTCACTCACACAAGACACATAAACAATTTTGGATTTTAAAAATGAAGAATATGATGATGATTAAACAAGCACATGTGGAAGACACATCAACATGCCCTAATGTCTAGTTTGATGGGGTATGGCCATTTAGGTTTGGTTAATGTTTACACAAGGTTGACTAAGAATTGAAAGTGAAATCCCATCACACAGACGGGAGAAGGGGGTAACCCACCCTTCACCTTCACTTTCCAAAGGTAGAAAGTTCTTTGGGGCTTAGCCAAGAGTGACAAGATTTTGATTTCAATGAGAGTGTCTTTCGATTCAGCCTCAAATGAGGTCGTCCCTAGGGGTGATGAAATCCCCTAGCAGGCCTCCTAGGAATGGGTAAACAAAAGTGAATCAAGTGAGGTGTTTTTGATCTCCAAGATCACCTTGCGGTGTGAGGAGAGAGCATACACACGCACACTTGATTCACACTCGCACTTGGTTAATTGACCCTTAGAAAATCAAAATTTGTGAAAGACACGTCAATCAATGGTTCTTTTTAGCCCAATTTCAAGATGTGATTGAAAACACTGGTTGATTTTATGCCCAATTTCAATGATGTGTGATCAAATAATATTCATTTTAGAAGCCCAAATCAAAATGTGTATGCAAACAATGATTCATTTTATGTCCCAAATTGAAGTGTGTTTGCAAACAACATTATGATGAAATGAGAGATAGAATGATTGCACTTAATTAATTCACTGTCCAAATTGCTATATTTTCTATTCTTGATGTTGTTCTAGCTCCGTAAGATCACCTGCAAGTCACAAAATCAAAAACAAAGCAAGTAGACTAGCATAGGAGATTATTATGCAAAAATTAGGAATCTAATAAAATCTATTGTAAAATGAAATTATAGAGAAAAATGGATTGTATGAATAGATTGTAGACAAAATTCCATGCACTTTGAAAAAAAATTTCATCAAAAAAGGCTGAGTTTTGCTCAAGTTATGTGCATTTGAAGTTTTGAAGCATCTTTGACTTTGACTAAAAAAAGGCTAGAAAAAGGTATAGTCACCTAATAAAATCATCACAACTACATAGTTTCTCCTTCCAGCTTTCCGACGCCACCAATTTTGTGTGATTTCGTTACTGTATACAAAAGTTGTGAAAATTTGAAAAAAATAGCCTCCTTCAGTATGTAGGAGGCACGAGAGGACAGTCTGACTATTAACATGAACTGTTCATGGTCTGGCAATTAGTCTGGATGTGGTTACATGTTACTGTTTGTACCAGGTGGTCAAGGTAACTATGGCAGTTAAGGTTAGCTAGGCGGTTAAGGCTAACAACTTTTTGAAATGTTGATCACATGATGTGTTAGGTGATTGGGCGGTTAGTGCCTTAGTTAGGTAACCACAAGCCAGCGACTAAGAACCAAAGAGGGACCTAGAGCTAACGGGTTAGGGCTAGCAAAGCCTAAACCTTAAATGATGTTGGTGGTGGCTTAGTGGAAGGTGATTGCTGTTGTTGAGGTCTGAGAGAGTAGAGGGAAGGCAGGGAACTGGAAGCGACGGGGAGTAGTGTAGGCCGAGATCGCTATGAAATGAGTGGCAGCTGGGTATGTGGGTGTCGGTGGTGTGGAGAGGCAGGTCTCAGCGGTGATGGTAGAGCTTCGGGTAGTAGTTGGTTCAGAGGAGAGGCTGAGAGTTTGTATGTAGGTGGCAGGAAGAGGGGATATGCAGAGGCGGCGATAGAGGAGTGGAGATCAAGTAGTGAGGAGAGGCGGCGATAAGGGATTTGGAATGTGGGGGTCGTGAGAGGGGAGATTTGTTGGGAGTGGTGAGGGAGAATGGATGGCAGTGATGGGGGTTTGGGTGGTTGACTGGCAGCGACTGAAGGGTTGAGCGGTGGTGGAAGTGGTGTCGAACGGGGGTAGAGGGGTTTTGAGTGGCGGAAGGGGGTCGACAGAGTTTGATAGTGGCGGTGACCAAGTCACGGGTGGGAGGCAACAAACGGTGGATGGTGTGGTAGGGGTGGCAACAATAAGTGACAGCTAGGGTTTCAACCACGGTGGCAGTGCTTTAGGGTTTCCTACAGGACATCAACAAAAACTAGAGCCTCCAGCACAAAAATTTTAGCCTTACAATACAAAATGATATCAGAGCCTTAATCAGAACTTGTGAATTTTGACCATTAAACTTGCAACTAAAAACTAGATATCACAGCATACAGACAATGCAGAGATCAGTGTGGGGGGGTCACAGATCTGTACGGTATGGATCCATACGGTATGGACTATACCCTAAAAAATTTTTGTCCCAAAACCTAGGCAAATTTACTATCCAAAAACTTAAAAACAACCTTCTGATCTCAATAGTGCAGTCTGTTTTTGCCCAGGATGCAACCTGTAACACTTTACCTCCAAATTTTGCAAAACTTGCCAAAACAAGAGTTAGAAAAATGAAGATTTTGACAAGAAAACTTCACAAACTGACGATTAGATCCAAGACTGGGCATGCCAATGTGATCTATGAGAACAAAATGAAGATTAAATTATAATCAAATGCAAATTCAAACAATTATACCTTCCTTTTGACTCACAAATCCAAGAGAGGGAAGGAGTTGCACCCGATAGCTCCTCAGATTTTACCCAAGACCAAAATGAAGATGTGGATTTGCTCAATGCTTTCAACACAATGTAGATGAGTGATTTGGACTTAGATGGAGATGGAGATGGAGATGAGACATGATTTTGGCATTATTATGGAATGATAAGAGGATTTTGGAGAGATTTTGGCAGAGATTTGATGCATGAAGAAGTCCCTCCCTAATGACTTAGAGAGGGATTTCATTTATAGAGGATGGAGGGTGAGGATCAAAAGATGAGATCAAGGGCTAAGAATCAATGAGAGTTAGGGTTAGGATTGAAGCCATAGCCTTCTAACAAGTGTCACAAGGGGAGTGGATGAGAGGGATCAAGGGTTGAATCTTGGTCAATGGGATTGGAGGGCTCTCATTAAAAGTGAATTTTAAATTCACATGGGGAAAGGTGCAGAGGATTAAAATGAATTAAAGATTCATTTTTGGGTAGAGTGGACATGACAAGTGAATTTTTAATTCAATTCATGGGGGAGTGTGAATTAAAAATTCACCTTTATGTGGAGATGTGAAGATGTACTCTTACATGTGTAAGAGGGTGATAAATGAGGGGTAAGGGAGATTTGAACATTTGAATAAAAGATTGATTTTTCTTCAAAAGGTGTGTGGAAGGATAGGCTAAGCAAGGTTGACTAAGTGTTTAGCTTAATTAACCTAGGTCTAGGGGATAGGCAGGCTAAGGTAGATTAATTAGATAAGAATGATTTATCTAATCAACAAGGATTTAGGGAGATGGACAAAATAGCCAAATAAATATTAGAAATATTTATTTAATAGATGAGGATAGTGTTATAAGGTATAGTCACAAATTAAATGAATTAATTGATCACAAGGGATAGATAGATGCTTAGGGATAAATTAATTAAATAAGATGAATTTATTTAATTAATAGGGGAGATGAATTGGTGTAGAGGTACGGGAAACTGGTTTACAGAGCAAGCTAATTTTAGGTGTCTATAGAAGGTTTCTAATTTGAAAAAGACTGAGATAGAGGGTTATGCTATGTATGCTCGAGGTATAAAATATCAGAAAGCAATTTCTTTTCAAATGATATATTGAATTGATTTAAGAAGCTTTGTTTTTAGAATGGTATTTGAAAAGAAAAACATATGGAGATGAAGGATGGTAATGTATAAAGAAGAAATTAAATGATATGAGGGCCAGTAAATTTTACAGAATGTAAGAGACTCAGTTTTAGAAGTTTTAATCGAAGTCTATAAATTCAAAAGGATGTATCTTTCAATATATTTTGTTGATTTAATAATCTGGTGAATTATTTTATGTGTCGACAAAGTATGAAGACTATTGAAGCTTGCCAGAGATATTGTGCTAGATGAACCTCAGTGTGTCAGGAATTTAGTTTGTAGGGGATCTATAATTATTGTTCTGTCTCAGAGAAACAATTGTTTATTTAACCTCATGAAGAATTGTTCATTTTATGAAGAATGATATATTTTAAGAAAGGAAATACATGGTATAGCTAATGAATGTTTTGCAGAGATAACCAATTTGATTGAAGAGAGGTTAATATGATTATATTGATTACAGAGAAGGCTTCAAGAATGTTGCAGAGATGACTTCAATTATTTTTGCAGATATGAATTATGTGTTTGTAAAGATGACATATATTTGTGCAAATAAAAAAGCCCAATAGAGTTGCAGAGATGTTTGATGTTCTTGCAGAGATGGAATTGAATTTTGGCAAAGATTGAAAGATGATTTGGTGATTTAACTAACATCAAAAGAAGACATAAATTGATTTATTTTGCAGAGGTTGAAGAACATACTCTTGTAATGAATTTCTTGTGAAAATCAGAAAGGGGAGATATAAGGTTTTTGTACTTGATTGAAACAGGGTTGATTATTTTGAATATCCTATTGAAGAGAAAACTCAAATGAATTTTGTATATGATTTAGGTTGATGAGAAGAATGGTCATTTGATAGACACATGTGAAAGAAGAAAAGTTTTGTATTGAAAGAGAGAAACACTTTGAGTTCTTGTTTTAATTTGTTTTGTATTAGGGGTTGGTGCTCCTTGAAGTTGGTGCTTCTAAAATATTAGGGGTTGGTGCTTCTAAACATTGTAACTAGTGAGGTTTTTGATAAAGCTAGTGAGGTAGTTTTAGAGTGGTTTTTCTACCCCCGGAGGGTTTTCCACTCATGTAAATCTTGTGTCATGATCTTCTTTGTGTGTGTATGATTTTCTCATGAGGTTTTGTTCTCTTTCTTCATTCTCAGTCATGTGCATATGCGTTTGACAAATCAATGATATCTTTCTCTTTGTGTCTTGAAAGTTAAAGTTTGCAAAAATATTTAAAAATTTACACAACACTGATTCACCCCCCCTCTTAGTGTTGTCCTAGACTCCTACAATTGGTATCAGAGCCTAGGTTCCCTTTTGAAGCTTAATTAGCTTGGGTAGGTCCTATGTGTGGAGTTCAATGGGTAAGTGCAAAAGAAATAAGAACATAAGAAATGTCAAGCTTCATTCTGGTCAAAAGATACAAAAGACATCATCCATATCAAATTCAGGTGTTAATATTCAATCAGTTGATAAAGATGCTTCACAAGTTGAATCAGTGAAAGAGCTTTTTGGGGTTCCTCTGTTTAATGGTTCAAATTTTTCAGTTTGGTGTATGAGAATGCAAGTCTATTTATCCTCTTTAGGATATGATGTATGGATGTCTATTGAGAATGGATATTCTAACTCTGCACATAACAAAGAGGCTCTTGAATGCAATCATATAGCCAAGAAGATTATTTTATCTAGTTTATCTAATGATGTTTCTTGTAAAGTTGTGCAGTGTGAAATAGCTCAGGATATGTGGAAAAAATTGATAAAATTTTATTAAAGTAATGATAAAGAAGAGAACAATTTGGTGTCTAATGAAAGTAACAAGGAAAGAAGACAATCACATGAAGAAGTTCAAACCCAATTAGATTCAGAAGAAGCTAACATCACAAGTGATGATGATCAGCAATATGATGAACAAGATTGTGAGATTAATATGGAAGGAGAGCTCATATATGCTCTAATTGAACTTAAGAAATATAAGAGAGTGAATCAGAAACTAAAATTGTAGCTACAACAAGAAAGAGAATCTAAAGACAAAGCACTTTTAGACCTTGAAAGTGTATCTATAGATCTTGAAGAGGCCAGATGTCAAATTATAAATTTAAAGACATCTATTGATGATTCAGACAAATTAATTGCTAGATTAAAGAATGAAATTGAGGAAGCCAAGAGGATAACAGATGTTTCAAAATCTGACCTTGAAGTTAGAAGGATTGAGAATACGAAATTAGAGGGTGATATTATCAATCTGAGAAAAGAGTATGATGGTCTCAAGGCTTTATCTAAGAAATATCAAGTGTTTGAAGATAGCTCAAACAAGTTACATGAGATGTTGGGCAAACAGAAGCATCATAAGGATACTACTAGTTTAGGATTTGAAGGAGAGTGTTCAAAAGCCAGAGAAATTCCCAAAAAGAAAATTGATCTTCATGCTAGTACTCCTGAAGACAAAAAGAAGTCAGAAGCTGAAATGAATACCAAAGATGAGTTTGTAATTCATAATCAAAGAAGAAATTTCAAGAGATCTGCTCCTACAAGACAAGCATACATGTACAAGTATAATTATTCATTTAATGGTTATTGTTATACTTTTAATCATTTTGGACATAAAGCAATTGATTGCAGAAGGAATACTGATATTGTTTATTACAAGTGCAATAATATTGGACACACAAAGAAATTGTAAAGTGCGTAGAAGGTATGATCCTGGATGGAAGCTTAACATGAGTGCTCAAAGGTACTATTAGTCATTTGATTATGATTGTAACATAGTTTTTTATAATTACAAATCTCCTAGTCACAAAGCATATAGTTGCAGAAGGTTTGAAAGAATTGTATTACCTGATTTGAAAGGTTGGGAAAAGAAAAAGGTTGAAAAGATTTGGGTAAAGAAACATGACCAGAAGAAAGCACCTGTGAAAATTTAGAAGCAGAAAGAAAGTAAAGAGAAGTCAAATACTAAGATTGTGCATCTTACACAAGTCATTTCTATTAGAATCTGAAAAGATTAATAACCTAGAAAACTAGTGCAAAGAATAGATATTAAAACTATGAATGCAAATGATACGAAATCAAAATAGCAACATAGAGTTAGTCTCCAAGAGAGTAATGCAAATGCTAGAAGCAAAATAGCATTAAGAGGATGCAAAAGCAAAAGATGCCAAATACAAGCCAGGTAGCATGCTTATATAGACTAGGAAGAGAGAGGAGGTGGCAACATCGACCAATGAGGAGCAACCATCTATCGGACTAAAGATAGCAATGTATCTTCCCAAGATAGCTAATGGATGCTCACATGTAGGAAGGTGACACCTCGCAACCACTCACCTAATAAGACATGCTTTATTAACCTAAGTGAGATTAATAGAAGTGTAGGAAAAACCTAGGAATATAGGAAAAATAAATAACCCATCTAGGAAATAAAAACCTACACTAACACACCCTGATAAGTAAAGCTTAGGTGGATGTAGAAATGGATCCCGGCAAATCAAGCCTGATGAGGTACCCATGTACATAAAATTCCCCCCCAAAGAGAGAAAAGAGACCCCCCCAAAAGTAGAGAGAGTCAGGACTCCGAGTGAGAGGAAGAAGCCCCCCAGAAGATGAAGCATCCCGCACCCCCAGCAAAGCTCGCAAATGAAGGAACTTGCTCTCCGTGAAGGGTTTGGTGAAGATATCAGCAACCTGCTCGGAAGTCAGACAGTAGCAAAGGTCGATGATGTGGCCATGGATGAGCTCCCGGATGTAGTGCATGTGAACCTCTATGTGTTTGGTCCACTGATGATGGACCGGATTCCGTGAGATCTAAATAGCACTCTGGTTGTCACAAAATATGATTGATGGCTATCTGATCTGGATGCCAAACTCAGTGAGAAGATTTTGAAGCCAAATGGCCTCAATAGAGGCATTCACAGCCCCCCGATACTTGGCCTCAGTAGAAGATAGAGCAATAGCAGATTGCTTCTTGCTCGACCAACAAATAGGACCTGAACCAAGTGAGAAGCTGTAACCTAAAGTAGACTTGCGATCCTGAGAATCACCCACCCAATTTGAATCTGTGTAGCCCACCAAGTCAAGCTCAATACCCACTACATAGTGAATCCCAAAACTATGAGAACCTTGAATGTAGTGAAGGATCCACTTGGCTGCTTTCCAGTGCAGCTCATGAGGCTCTTGCATGAATCGTGAAACCATGCCTACAACATATGAAATGTCGAGTCTCGTATGAGTCAGATAAATGAGACTCCCAACAAGCTGTCAGTACAAAGTGCCATCAACAAGTGGAGAAGAACACTGAGCCTCAAGTTTGACTCCAGAAAGAGAGGGAGTCAAAGCAGGCTTACAGTCAACCATATGAAACCTCGAGAGCAAATCTAGAGCATACTTGGACTGTGTGATGGTGATCTCGGAAGAAGACTGGAAGATCTCAATCCTAAGAAAGTAATGTAACAAGCCCAAGTCAGTCATCAAAAACCTATCATGAAGGGCAGTTTTGACAGCCCCAATGGTGGATGAAGAACTCCCTGTGATCAGCAAGTCATCAACATACAGAACCAGAAATAGGAGTGAATCATCCTGCTGCAGAATGTAGACATTGGGATCAGAATGGCACTGAGTGAACCCAACTGATAGAAGGAAGGAATCCATCTTGGCATACCAGGCCTGAGGAGCCTGTTTGAGGCCATAGAGAGACTTCTGAAGAAGGCACACAAGGGAAGAATCCTGAAGGAACCCCTGTGGCTGCTCCATGTAGATCTCCTCCTGAAGGTCACCGTGAAGAAAAGCACTCTTCACATCCATCTGGTGTACTTCCCAATGATTAGCTGCAGCAATGGCAAGAACAAGTCGGATGGAATTCATTCAGGCAACTGGCACAAAAGTCTTAGAGTAGTCAATCCCAGGAACTTGGGAGAATCCTTTAGCGACCAAGCGAGCCTTATACTTATCAACCAACCCATTTGCTACAAATTTTGTCTGATAGATCCACTTACATTGAACAAGTTTTCTTCCCTTAGGAAGAGGGACAAGATCCCAAGTGTGGTTCCTCATCAAGGAACTATACTCCTCTTGCATAGCTGTACCCACTCAAGAATACCAGAAGCCTCATGAAAAGACTGTGGATCTGAAGCAGTAGCAATGAAGACATGTGGAGCATCTTGGAACTGTGAACGAGTTCACCTGGTGTCTGATGGATCCCCAACCCAATCACCTGCAGACTGCAAGGTCTGTCTAGCCCAAAGTGGACCGGAAGATGGAGAATCTGGAGGAGAATCATCAACCTCTAAATGATGACTAGGAGAGGAAGGAGGTGAGTCCTCTGAATCACTCTCTGCATCAGAAGTGGAGGTAGAAGACTGCTCAGGTGAATCTGACTCATCAGAAGATCTGTCGTGTATCCCAAGTGACTCCAATGTCAAAGTAGAAGGAGTTGGAGAAGTGATAGAAAGTGAGCTTGAAGAGCCCTCCTCAAACTGAACACTCCTCTCAATGAACAACTCATGCGTAGTAGGGTGGAGCAACTGATAACCCTTCACATCATCAAGATAATCTACAAATATGCAAGGTCTACTCTGCGGATCCAAGGCCTTGCATTTCTCTGTAGGAATGTGGGCCCATGCAGGAGAACCAAAAACTCAAAAGTGCTTAACTGATGGTTTCTGACCACTCCAAGCTTCAAAAGGAGTGACTCCCTTCAAGGCTCGGTGAGGAACACGGTTCTGGATATAACAAGCACAGTTAATGGCCTCTGCCCAATATTGTGGTGCAAGAGATCTGGAGTGAATCATGTAGTTCGCCATTTCCTTCAAGGACCTATTCTTCCATTCTGCAACACCATTCTACTGAGGATTGTATGGAACTAAATGCTGCAAATCAATCCCCTCTGAAGTGCAAAACCTCTCAAACCGATGGTTGACATACTCACCACCATTGTCAGTGCGCAAAACTTTGATGGCTTTCCTGGATTGCTTCTCTACAAAAGTCTTGAAGTCCTGAAAATGATCAAATACCTCTAACTTCTGTTTGAGAAAGTACACCCAGGTATTTCGAGAAAAGTCATCAATGAATGTGAGGACATATCTAGCCCTGCTGAAAGAAGGATGCTGAAATGGACCAGCCAAATGACTGTGAACTAACTCCACTATCTGTGAAGCTCTCCATGCCTTACCTTTGTCAAACTTTTCCTTAGGATGCTTACCAAGAATGCAACCTTGGCAAACACCACCTGAAAATTGAACTGAAGGCAACCCTGTGACCATGCTCTGCTAGTTGAGCTACTGCAAGTAGCGGAAGTTAAGATAGCCAAACCGCTCATGCCATAATCTACTCACATCATTAGAATGAGTGAGCAAAATAGTTGAAGGAGGATCAGGAACAAAGTGAGAAAACAGATAGAGCCGTGACTGATGATCTGCTCTCCCAACTGCAACTGTAGAACCACTATGCAACTCATGAATCTCCACTGAATCAGGAGTGAACTCAACCTACTTGCCTGAACCTGTGTGAGTGATCTGGTATACTGATAGGAGATTAGTTGATAATGAGGGCACACAAAGAACATCATGGAATGTGCCATCCCCCACATCAACAGACCCTCTCCCACACACCTCAACAGGAGTGTTATCACCCATCAAAATAGAAGGCATAGTACATGGCTCCAAGGATGCAAGTTCTTCCTTAGATGAAGCCATGTGGTGCGAAGCACCTGAATGAAGAACCTAAGTGGATGGTGAAGAAGCAACTACAACAAGGGCCTTGCCCTTTCCTTTCCCCTTGCTGTTTTCTTTTGCCTTATTAGACCCCTCATTAGAACTCTGTTTGATAGACTCAGGAACACTGATATTATTCTTCTCAAGAATGTGTGTCAAGTGATCAATTTGTTTCTTCAGACAATTATGTTCATCATGACCAGGTCTTTTACAATAGGCACATTGGACCCTCTCTTTCTTAGGCTTGTTGCCCTTGGAATATTGGGTCTCATTAGTTGCTTTTGAAGCAACCGTTATCTGATCCTTCTTCTCCTTGCTATTCTTTTGTTTCTTATCCTTACTATTGTTGTTACTACTTTGTCCTTTCTGTTCTTTTGTGCCTTGGTTGGCAGCCAAGGCATGTGACTTAGAGGACTTAAGAGTGCCCATCTGAATTAGCTTGTCCTGTTCTCGAGTGAGATTGACAGCAAAATCATCTAAAGATGGCATGGTGAATTGAGTACCAAGTGCACCCTTAGTAGCATAGAAAGTAGAAACAAACACAAAATATTCTAAACTTAGCTTAGAGAGAATACTAAGAATCAGTTGTTCATCTTTCTTTTCAATTCCACATTGTTTTAACTGCAGCCTTAGTGATTTCAATTTGGTGAAGAAATCCTAGATTGTGTTGAAATTGCCTGGACTTAAACTAATTAGTTCATTTTCCAACATATGACCCCTCATTGAATCTTGTGTGCCAAATAGTGTTTCTAGCTTTGTCCGAATTTCATTTGGTGTATTCAAAGACTCAATGTGAAAGAGCAAATCAGGAGAAACAGACAAACACAATGTTCCATATGCCTCATCACATTTGTTAAACCACTTAGGCTTATCTTCATCCTTAGCAGGTTTAGTTTCAAGTCCCATAGTTATCCTATTTAATCCAGCTTTCCTTAAGTGAATTGTCATGTGTGATTTCCACTCAAAGTAATTGTATGGAGTTAGGATGGGCAGATTTGTTTGATCCATGATGAAGAAATGCAGAGAAGAAGTGCTGAAAAGAAGAGAACCCAACCAAGACAACCCCCCCTTTTCACTCAATCAAAGAACCCCCCAAGAAAATATGATTTGGCACTTTATATTAGTGCATTTACAAGTACCACTACAAATAAATACTAAGTGGTTTTGATTTCAATGCATTTACAAAACCCTCATGAAGAGCATATGCTGAAAATACAACTTTGGCATAATATCCAGAGAAATAAATAGCACCACTGCGATCTACTCAAAAATCATGCACTTTCAAAAAAGAATTGCCTCAATACAAGGTCATATGTGAAAGTTATGATCCTCTGAAGTTCCCAAAACGAGAACCGTGCAATGTCACGACTGAGAATCTGTAATTTCTGAAAAATCTTGGCATCAAAATAAAAAAACGACTGCACTAGTGCATAGAGCACAAAAAAATAGCCAAAATAAAAAAAATTTGTGGGAAAAGGAGTCCATATGAGCAAGAACGAAGCATTTGAAAACTGTCTTCAAAACTGCAACTGCCAATGGAGAGGGGTCTTGATGTAGCTTTCTAAGCGCATTTTTACAAAATATACAAACTGCATGCAAAAACAGAAGGATACCCAGATGGTTTTTCTTTGCTGCAAACAAAACCCATAAGGCATTTTTTTTGCAAATGCACCGAAGATGTTGCTCCAGTGTAACTAGAATGCCTTTAGCTACAAAAAATGACCCCAGCAACCAAAAAATGACATGCAAAGGCTGAATCAAATGCTGGAACCTGCAATATTGATTCAAAAGACCAAATATGCAAGCTGGTTGTCAGATTTGAGCTCGAAACCCCGATTCTGCAACTGTGTATGATGATCTCCAATTTCAGTGAAACGAAAGCCAAATCTGACTTTCTCAAGCCTCCTGGACGCGTTGGAACAGTCGGAAATGTTGCCAATATAACCAAAAATGCTGCAATCACCCAGATTTCATAAAACACATGTCTAACCGCAGAGATTAAAAAAGTTTCCGTCAAACTTTTCTGATTCTCAAGATCATCCGAAGATGCAAGAGAAGAGCATACTAGGTTTTTCAAAAACCTGCAATAAGATTTATTAGCCCCCCCTGAATCTCTCAAATATGGAAACTAAAATCTACTCTTGCACATAGAATAGTTCTGATACCATGTTAGAATCTGAAAAGATTAATAACCCAGAAAACTAGTGCAAAGAATAGATATTAAAACTATGAATGCAAATGATACGAAATCAAAATAGCAAAACAGAGTTAGTCTCCAAGAGAGTAATGCAAATGCTAGAAGCAAAATAGTATTAAGAGGATGCAAAAGCAAAAGATGCCAAATACAAGCCAGGTAGCATGCTTATATAGACTAGGAAAAGAGAGGAGGTGGCAACACCGACCAATGAGGAGCAACCATCTATCGGACTAAAGATAGCAAAGTATCTTCCCAAGATAGCTAATGGATGCTCACATGTAGGAAGGTGACACCTCGCAACCACTCACCTAATAAGACATGCTTTATTAATCTAAGCGAGATTAATAGAAGTGTAGGAAAAACCTAGGAATATAGGAAAAATAAATAACCCATCTAGGAAATAAAAACCTACACTAACAATTTCATCTGTTGCATAACATAGCATGAAGTAAGGGGGAGGTGTCAAATGTTCTATCAATTAACCCCAAGAAGTTTCAAGAAGGAGATCATTTGATATGATGATCTTGGCATGTCTATCATTCTTGCCATTCTTATGAAATAGTTGATGATGATGTTGCCAACTAAGTTGATTTTCAATATGTTACATTGATACAGGTGATCTTTGGTTTAGTATGCAAACAAGATGTTGAAATAATGTTCAGGAGGTCAATGCTCAAACAGATTGATGATATTAAATAACTTGGTTGAGTTGGTATGATGTTGCAGTTCAACGAGATCTTGATATTGTGAAGTAATTATTCTCATGCCAAAGAGATTAAGATGTTTCCAACAAGCATTTATCAGATATTAGCATGTGTTGGCTAAGGTGACTAAAAATGAAAAATTCAATTCATAGCACTTATCTCTACATTTGATTTGTACAAAGTGTTGTTGCAAGAAGAACTTGTTAATGCAGATTGGTTTAAGTGTGCTTAAGGATGTCAAGTCATACTTATATGGAAGTTTTCTTGATGTGATAATCTGTCATGTTTCTTTGATGGTTCTCATCATTAATATGTTTCAGGGAGGTATGTTCAAATTGTGAGTTTCTAGTTTTGAACTGGTATCAGGTATGTGTTTAAAGCTATGACATCTAGAGATGCTTATGAAATTGATGGTGGTGCCTTGTTTTTTGTTCAAGCCCATTAGTTAATCAGAGGCAAGTGAAGGTCTTGAATCAGCTGATAATGGTAATACTAGTTGGTGTTGTGTGTACTATATTTGTTCTCTATAGGACTGAGTTGTCACTATCATGAAGTCTTGTCAAGGTTATCTGATGTATGATCATCATGTCATCATGAGTTGTGTGTATTTTTCATGTTGATGTTTATGGGTGAAAGGTGTGATGAGTAGTCTTGCATGAAGTTCAAGTTCATTTGTGTCATTTCAAAGAAGTATTTTTTATGTCTTCATATTTATGATTTGGAAGATCTTGGAGATTTGTCATTTCTAGTAAAAAAAAAAAATGGTTGATGACTGTGAAAGAATTTTTTTTGTTTTGCAATCACAAGTGGTGTCAAGAGTTTGTATTTGATAGCTTGGTATCAAAAGAAGTGTTCATTGTGTGACAATGGTCAGTGAAATGGATCTCTTGGTTGAATGCTAGATTGTTGATGAAGTGTATCTTCTGGTTCTTTGACAGTGACCCTGTGATAGTAATAAAGCTTATTTCAGAGGTATATTGATAATCTTGGTATGGCACAACATATTTAACAGCCCAACATATTGGTTGGAAGAGTTACTTTGATGTGTTGAGATCCTACTCTCAAATGTATTGGTTTAGTCATATGAAGTCACTTCTTAATCTTCTTGACATGGCTTATTTGGAGTTGGCTACTTATGATGATGTTTGACACATAATAGCATTGATGATCATACAATGAGTACCTTTGTTTGTTGTTATTCAGTTTGGCATACATATGGCACATAGTTGACACATACTTGATATTTGATATGATGTGATTCTCTCATTTGAGTTATGGTGATATCACATGAGGCAAATAATGTTGATTTCACTCAAAGGTTATTTCAAATAAGAATGCAAAATAAAAGGTCACTCCATATAGTTTTTCAAAGTTACAGTTGACTGAGACAGAGACTGTTGACAGGATAGAGGACAGTGATAGTGAATGTCAATTGATGTTATATTGTGCTAAGGACAGTCTTTCCTTTGACAGAGTTGATAGAAGATCTTTGACAGAGGACTTATATTAGATCTGAGATGTTACCTTCTCCAAATGATAAGATATCAGATATGTTATCACAGGTATGATTTTTGAAATGTTCTTTTTTGCCTTTGACATTAAGTGTCAAAAAGGGGGAGACAGGTGATTGGTTGTCTTTCAAATTTGTTTTGCCATCAATGTCAAAGACAAAGGGGGAGTTTTGTTGAAATGGTCTTGTTTGTTGTCTTTTCATTGATGTCAAAAAGGCTTCATCAGTGTGGTAAGTTCATCATGCTTGGTCATCAAGGTTGATCATTGTTGAAACAGGGAGTTATGTGAGTGCTTGGTTATTATGGTTGATCTTTGTTGAAATAAATTTAGTCTATTGTATCAGAGATTTTGAGTATTTGATGTGAGTTCTTGATGTAGTAGAATACTGTGAATGGCTCTTGATCTTGGTACTAAAATCTCATTAATGAGTTGCTTAGTGATTTGTCTTTAGTGCTTAATGGTTGTGCTCATACTTGGTGATCATGTCATCATATCTGCATCATATCATGTTATCATATCTGCATCAGATCATATCAGAATCATAGGATCATTGCTAGGTCTTTTCAGTGATAAGCATTATTCTTCATACTATCATAAAAGTGTTAAGCTTTGTTTTATATGGTGACAAACTCAGAGACAATTCAGTGTTATATTTTCTGAGGTACTCTATGTAGATATAAATGCAATCACTACAGTATGTTGAAGTTTTTTTATCTATCAATGATTAAGGTTTGTTTGTTTTTTAGGAAGATTTATGTTTAAAACCCTAGTTTAAAAGGGTGCCAAGTGATTATAAAGTGCTCTTATAACATCTTATAACAGACGTCATACTTTTTGTTTTAAGTGACTGTTGACTGGTTCATATGGTATATTATAACTTAAGTCATATGCTCATGGGTATGTCTTCATTGTATGGCTGGTCTCAATGGCCTAGGAAGCCCGGTCATCAGGTTTTGTTCTTAAGACATTGGCGGGTGTAAAAATCTAACGGTGATGATTCAAAGACAGTTGGCATGAAGAAAGGATCAAATGGATGCCTTTTAATCTTCAGTTGGAGCTCAACGATCGGACCTTGTTTCTAAATTTGATAGGTCTGTTGTAATAAAAGCCAAAAAATTAAGGCATTTTCCAACTTGAAGGATACAGAATTTTGTGGAATGTTTCTAATTTGAAAAAGACTGAGATAGAGGGTTATGTTGTGTATACTGGAGGTATAAAATATCAGAAAGCAATTTCTTTTCAAATGATATATTGAATTGATTTAAGAAGCTTTATTTTTAGAATAGTATTTGAAAAGAAAAATATATGGAGATGAAGGATGGTAATGTGTAAAGAAGAAATTAAATGATATGAGGGCCAGTAAATTTTGCAGAATGTAAGAGACTTAGTTTTAGAAGTTTTAATCGAATTCTATAAATTCAAAAGGATGTATCTTTCAATATATTTTGTGGATTTAACAATCTGGTGAATTATTTTATGTGTTGACATAGTATGAAGACTATTGAAGCTTTCCAGAGATATTGTGCTAGATGAACCTCAGTGTGTCAGGAATTTATTTTGTAGGGGATCTATAATTATTGTTCTATATCAGAGAAACAATTGATTATTTAACCTCATGAAGAATTGTTCATTTTATGAAGAATGATATATGATAAGAAAGGAAATACATGTTATAGCTAATGAATATTTTGTAGAGATAACCAGTTTGATTGAAGAGAGGTTAATATGATTAATTTGATTACAGAGAAGGCTTCAAGAATGTTGCAGAGATGACTTCAATTGTTTTTGCAGAGATGAATTATGTGTTTGTAAAGATGACATATATTTGTGCGAAAAAAAAAGCCCAAGAGAGTTGCAGAGATGTTTGATGTTCTTGCAGAGCTGGAATTGAATTTGTGTAGAGATTGAAAGATGATTTGGTGATTTAACTAACATCAAAAGAAGACATAAATTGATTTATTTTGTAGAGGTTGAAGAACATACTCTTGTAATGAATTTCTTGTGAAAATAAAAAAGGGGAGATATAAGGTTTTTGTACTTGATTGAAACGGGGTTGATTATTTTGAATATCCTCTTGAAGAGAAAATTTAGATGAGTTTTGTATATGATTTGGGTTGATGAGAAGAATGGTCATTTGACAGACACATGTGAAAGAAGAAGTGTTTTGTATTGAAATAGAGAAACCCTCTGAGTTCTTGTTTGTTCTGTATTAGGGGTTGGTGCTCCTTGAAGTTGGTGCTTCTAAACATTGTAACCAGTGAGGCAGTTTTGGAGTGGTTTTTCTACCCCCGGAGGGTTTTCCACTCATGTAAATCTTGTGTAATGATCTTCTTTTTGTGTGTATGATTTTCTCATGAAGTTTTGTTCTCTTTCTTCATTCTTAGTGATGCAGAGGCATCCACACTATAACCCTGACATACAGCATGGATGTCCGCAACCCTTCATCATCATCATCATATTTCCTCTTGCCGACCAATATCCTCCTACAGACAAACCTTCGCCCTTTCACCTGTCAGCAGCATCATCATATCCGGCTATCGGCAGCATCATCACATTCGGCAAGCGCAAACATCCTCCTGATGTTCACTGTTCATCTTACCGCCAACCTCTTTCTTCATCATCATGATGTTCAACATCATGTTTATCAGCAGGATATAGAACATCCGGTTCCTCCCATATATCCTGATGACAACAACCTCATGCACCCTTCCTTCGATGCTTACGTCACCCCGATATCCTGATGACGATGACGTCACATGCAGCTCCTTCAATATCCTGCTGTCGGCCAAACTTAACATTATCGGCCCACGATGGTTTTATCAACCCGATCTTCTACCTTATGCCGATACGCTCCTCCTCGGCAACACTTGATGATGATCACCCCAAAACACATTCACTTTATGCAATCGACTGCATCATGCTCATCTCCACTTACTCGGATGACGCCCGAAGTACCTGCAAGATATACGCAGAAATATCCTGATGATGCCGTTGCGATGGATTTTCCAACCTTAGCGAATTTCGATCCACCGAACCTCCTGAGGTGACCTGATCTACTTTCAGGGTGATCTTCCAGACTCTAACAACCAACACGACCTAGCACATACCCATGCTAGGGTCTTCAACACCTCTCGACTGCGATCCTGCAAACATGCACATGAACAAACAGAAAATGCAAACTAAATCCTAATCTATTATACATAACCATTCCACCGATTCGACGAATCAACCGGTGGAATGGATCAGCGAATCCATGAAACCACCAAAACAGCAGATCGATCACACAATGGAGATCACACAGAAAATGAACATAAACAGGATCTTTATTGATTTCAAAAGATGCAATTACAATACTCAGTCTCTCCCTCTGCCTCACTCTCTGCAATCTAGCTCGATCCCTGATGATATCTAATACCAACAGATCCTACTACATAAATAGGATCTCCTGCGAGTACTACCACTCGACTCCAAGCAGCTGGGAAATCTCTCCAGGCAGCTGGGAGATCCAACCGGACCTACAGCATAATAGCTGTCCTAACAAACTATCTAAAAATAGTAAAGTTTGGTCAACATGACCTTATTACATGCATTGGTCTTATCAGACCTTCTTGAAAACATTAACCAGACCTATAACAAACTAACTGCCTCATGGAGGCTAGCTGTCAGGTAGGTGCTCCTGCACCATACTCCCCAACAGAAAAGAACTCATGTCCCATGAGTTTGGGATGTGGAAGTCCTCCACCTTTGCACTTTGTCATGTCAGTGTTCTGACCTGTTCCAGCTTTATCCTCTGCTGGCTCCTGGCTGCTCCAAGACTTCAGAACTGTAACTTGCCTTCTTGCAAGTAAACCCTCATGCCTGTTAATGTAGGCCCTTCTCTCAAATACCTTGTGTTTGTCAGGTTGTCTGACTAGAACCTCTGTCTGAACTGCCTCTTGAACTTCTGTAATGTTCAACTCTGTCTTTCTTGCAACCTTTATAGGACAAACAATAGTCCCAACTATGACAACATCCTTGTCATTCCTCTCAACTGGTTGCTGTTTGCAAACCTATTTCTGCACCTGCTGCTGACCTCTGTCAGTCAAAACTGAAACTTTCTTCAACCTGTTGTCCTTAACAACTCCTTTCCCTGCAGTGTCCTCAACTGCCTTTATGCCTGCTCCTATAGGCATCTGCACAAATTCCTTCTTTCCTACTAAAATGATTTTGGCTGCCCCCTGTGCTGCAGCATCTTCCTGCAATGGCATCAACATAATAGTCTTCCCGTCTTTCTTGATGGTGTAGGTATTAGCATACCAAAACAGCAGATCGATCACACAATGGAGATCACACAGAAAATGAACATAAACAGGATCTTTATTGATTTCAAAAGATGCAATTACAATACTCAGTCTCTCCCTCTGCCTCACTCTCTGCAATCTAGCTCGATCCCTGATGATATCTAATACCAACAGATCCTACTACATAAATAGGATCTCCTGCGAGTACTACCACTCGACTCCAAGCAGCTGGGAAATCTCTCCAGGCAGCTGGGAGATCCAACCGGACCTACAACATAATAGCTGTCCTAACAAACTATCTAAAAATAGTAAAGTTTGGTCAACATGACCTTATTACATGCATTGGTCTTATCAGACCTTCTTGAAAACATTAACCAGACCTATAACAAACTAACTGCCTCATGGAGGCTAGCTGTCAGGTAGGTGCTCCTGCACCATACTCCCCAACAGAAAAGAACTCATGTCCCATGAGTTTGGGATGTGGAAGTCCTCCACCTTTGCACTTTGTCATGTCAGTGTTCTGACCTGTTCCAGCTTTATCCTCTGCTGGCTCCTGGCTGCTCCAAGACTTCAGAACTGTAACTTGCCTTCTTGCAAGTAAACCCTCATGCCTGTTAATGTAGGCCCTTCTCTCAAATACCTTGTGTTTGTTAGGTTGTCTGACTAGAACCTCTGTCTGAACTGCCTCTTGAACTTCTGTAATGTTCAACTCTGTCTTTCTTGCAACCTTTATAGGACAAACAATAGTCCCAACTATGACAACATCCTGTTGTGATGTTCACAACACGCCCCATTTTGCTCCTTAGCAAAACGAGGACCCCTGCTAGTGTCTTGCTTTTTGCTTCTGCTTGTGTTTTTTCTGCTTTCTGGCGGTCTGGTAAAAATGAAGGTCAAGTGCATCATCATCATGATATATGATAAGGTAGGTCATCATCATGAGGTCTGTTTGTCAAAGTTCATATTTTGTTTCTGTGACCTCATATTTTGAAAGAGCTTGAAATTTCATGCAGGTTTGCCTTTTACTTCACTTGAAAATTCGACCATATGTGAAAGTTATGCACGGTCAAAGTCTTGGTCAAACCTAATATTCGCAGGAGCATCATCATTTTATTTTTTATTCTAAGTCATGTTGACATCATCATCATGATCTTCGCATTATGCAGCATCATGATATCTTTTAGGAAGGTCATGTTATAAACTCGGTTTTGCTGAAGAGCATCATCATCATCATATTTAAACCCCCCCCGATAATATCCTGAGGTTCGAATTATCATGATGACGTTAACTTTAAGTCGAGGTAAGTTCCCCCCATCGAGCGGCCTTTTTATCGCGAGCATCATCATGATATCCTTGCATCGCCTGATCTTAAAATATCATGCTGATGGTATAGGATCACCCTGACTTAACAAAATCACCTTCGGCATATTTACATGCGCACGTTCAAAACCTATTGGAGGGTCATCATCATGATATTTGCTGGCATTCGAAATATGATGATGACGACGACTTCATATCCTCCTGGTCTCCCTTTCGCAAGGTCGTCATCATGATATTTGCTGAACTTCGAAATATGATGATGACGGCTTCTTGATCATCATCCTGATCTTTCACAATATTCGCTAAATTCGCTAAGTGCTGGAAACATCATCATCATGATAATTTCGCAGGAGCATCATCATCTTTATATCCTCCTGATATCCGTTTGCCGAAACATCATGATGATCAGCCTATCTATTAAGAGGTGGTCGATATCGCATTTCTTCAACAGCATCATCATATTTTGCAATATCACCCTAGCGATTTATCATGATGACCTTAGCTCACCCTTGTGCTTCGAAGACAATTTATCATGATGACGTCATCATGATAAATCGATGAGAGGGGGTCATCATCATCATTCTTTATCCTGTCCCGATTGTCAAGATCATCATGATCTTGTTTATGCGCCCAATATTTCGCCAAGTCCTCCTGCCGAAAATGCAACCTTTTTGAGAACATCCTGATGATCATCATCATCATATTTTTATCCTGATCATGCTCATGATCATCATATTTTCCTTTCGGCAGGATTTTTCTCAAACATGATCCGGTTGGCGAAATATCATGATGACGTCATGTTTCAAGTTTAGCGAAGGCTCCGAATATCATGATGACGTCATCCCGATCTGAATAACGAAGAGGTAAATATCCTGATCATCATCATCATCATTTTCTTTCTTTCAGCAGGATATATTTTCCAAGACCCGATCCGGTTCCCGAATATCATGATGATGATGTCTTCTTCTATGTTCGACAAAACAAATATCCTCCTGATGGTCATCATCATCATTTTTCCTTCGAGCAGGATATATTTTCCAAGCACGATCCGGTTCCCGATTATCATGATGATGTCCTATTCCAAGTTCGACAAAAGCAAATATGATGATGACCTTCATCATGCTGATCTTTCGACAGGGTTGCCTTGGCCGCAAAAGGGTCATATTATGCTCATCATCCTGATCATGCTCCTTAGGTGACCCGATATTGCAATTATCCCCCTGATCTTAACCGAACATGACGATGACGTCATCCTTATCATATTTGAAGCCCGAATATCATGATGACATCACCATCATCTTCCTTTCCTCGGCAGCATGATTATAGTCGCATCCTCCTATTCTCCTTCAAATATGATGATGATGTTGTTGTTCGTTTCTCCATATGCAGAAGTCAAATATCATGATGACGTTCATCTGAACCTTCAGGAGGGAAAGCATCATATTTTCCGAAATATCATGATGATGAGGTATATCGACTAACCTGTTTTTTTGACGCACCGACTGCGAATATCATGCCGATGGGCGGGAAATGAAGCGGTGGAGTTTTAAAGTGTTTTTTTTGGCGCCTCTGACATTTTTTCAGTCAGCGATGGTTGACCCATCAATTTTGAGCAGCTTGGGCGCATTTTTGACGCGTTTTGAGCGATTTTCTGATCCGATTTTCTCCATTTTTGCGCAGTCACTTGGATTTAAACGCTTATTCTAGTTTCCTGCTGTTTTTTGTGATAAATGTGAAACTTATTGCTGGTCTTGTCTTGCAGGCTTGCAGTTGAGGAAGCAGCTGGAAAGTCAATACAGTGACCTCATGGAGGCAGAAGATCAGATCTCAGGAGCAAGAAGATAGAGATGAAATGCAAAAAGTCAAAGCCATTCAAGTGAAGAGGAAGGTCGCAGCTGGAGGTATTTCTGCAAAAGACAAACAGAAGTTATTGCTCAGCTGCTGGAACTTCTCAGAAGGGGCAATATTTCGCCCAGATTTGACCATGGCTCTGAGATATTTTTGAGAACTGGTTCACCTGCATTTATTGCTGTAACTAGAGGTTTGAACCAGGGGGTCAGTTAGGTTTTTTTGCTGTAGTGAGGACAATCAGGATGTTATATATTGTGCCTCTCTACACTGTAATATTTTACAACAGGGGCTACACACAGAGATTTTAGGAAAATACAGCAAGATAGCTTAGCATAGTTTAGAGTAGAAGAAGGAGGTCGCCTGTTTGTCTGCAGTAAGGTGCGCGTGGAATGTCTGGCTGCCTTACTGTATCTGTAAAGCTTGTAAGTTCTCTGTAGTATGATCAATGAAACTAAGAGTCATTCTTACATTGTAAATCATGTATGGCTATTCGTTTCTAATACAATAGAATCTGGAGTTCTGCATCTATCTTCTGAGTGTTCTCCTGCTCTTCTTTGTGTTTTGAAATATCTTCTTTGAGAGCTTGCAATTTTAAATGTATGTTTGTGAAAATGCTCAGGACTTACATTTAAGGTTTTTACTGTGGATTTGATCAGATTACTGTGGTATTTACATAGTGGATAACAGAAACAATTAGATCCTTCTGTAGATTAGATGAAGTGTAGATTAGATCTCTCTAACTTTTCCCAACCCATCTAAAATATTTAGCTAAACACGCAGAAATCTAAAGGAAATTGTCTCAAATCTGAAAGAAGCATGCAAAACAGAGTCTAAGTAGACAGTTTTCATAAGTACATGAAGAAGACAGCTGCATAAAATCCAAGAAAACCCTCTGAAACTTGCAGCCCAGTATCACTCTTATGCAAAGGAATGAAAAGCATTGACATACCTCATGACCTTTTTGCATATTCTTAGGCCAGTAAACCACAAAACAAACCTAAACTACGTAAGGCCCCTTGAACATTACAGCTTCACATTGACCAACTGAACTTGACCAACCGAACCATTGTAGACTTGGGATTAGTTGAATCACCAAATGATTCCTTCTTGTCTTTCAAGTATAGTTACAGTTCATGTCATGTGAATTTTGACTTATTGTTATGATTGCATCAAAACAGTCACCAACACATCCTTGTCATTCCTCTCAACTGGTTGCTGTTTGCAAACCTGTTTCTGCACCTGCTGCTGACCTCTGTCAGTCAAAACTGAAACTTTCTTCAACCTGTTGTCCTTAACAACTCCTTTCCCTGCAGTGTCCTCAACTGCCTTTATGCCTGCTCCTATAGGCATCTGCACAAATTCCTTCTTTCCTACTAAAATGATTTTGGCTGCCCCCTGTGCTGCAGCATCTTCCTGCAATGGCATCAACATAATAGTCTTCCCGTCTTTCTTGATGGTGTAGGTATTAGCATACCCATCATACAGTACCCTTCTATCAAATTGCCATGGTCTACCCAACAGTAGGTGACAACATTCCATGGGCAAAATGTCACACAAAACTCTATCATGATATGCTCCAATCTAAAAATCCACATATGCCTATTCATAGACAAAAAGTGATTGACTATCACTCACCCAAGATGCCTTGTAAGGGTGATGGTGTGGAATCCTTTCCAAATTCAGTTTATCCACCATCTCCTGAGATACCATGTTATCTGTTGAACCAGTATCAATGACAACCTTACATACCTTACCTTTGCTCTTGCATGTGGTCTTGAAAAGAGCTCTTCTTTGCATCATATCCTTTGATGTCTGCAAAATAATTCTCCTAAGCATCAATGCTTCTCCCTCCTCAGGATATCTATAATGTTCAGGAACTCTATCTCCTTGATAAGTGTTTGAACTCTGCACACTTTGCTCTACTTTCTCTTCTTGCACAAGTTGTACTCTCTTGTCATTCGTTCTATCATTTCTGGATGATGAACCTTTGCTTTCTAGACATTTGAAAAATGGATGACCAAACTCACCACAGGTGTAACACTTGCCTGAAAATGTAGTAGAACCTCTACCACCTCCAAATCTTCCTCTATTACCTTTCCATCCACCTCTGAAATCAGACTGTCCCTGTCCTTTACCAGTGTCTTCTTGACCCTCATTGGTTTGCCTTGTTGTAGGGGCTAATCCTCTTCCCCTCATATTGTTTCCTCTTCCTCTCATGGACTTATCTTGTCCCCTATTCATCTTTTCTTCAATCCTGATTGCCATTTGGTAACAATCCTCCACATTCTTAGGGTTAGCTAAAACTAACTCATCCTGTATGTTCAATCTCAAACTAGCCAAGTACCTAGCCACCTTTTCTACCTCATTCTCATGATGACCAGATCTCATACCCAACTTATAAAACTCCTCAGTATATGCCTTCACATCCATTTCCTTCTGCCTTAAAAATTGTAGCTTCTTAAACATCTGAATCTCATAATCCCTTGGCAAGAATTTACCTTTGATCCTTGCTACCATCTTATCCCATGAAGTGATCTTTGACTTTCCTTGTTTCCTTCTCTCAGATTGTACATAATCCCACCATACCAAAGCATGACCTCCTAACTTGGTCTTTGCAATCTTTACCTTCTGATCCTCAGCAACATCTTCACATTCAAAGTGATTATCAAGTGCAGCAATCCAATCCAGTAACTCATCTTCATTCAAACTTCCATTATACTTGGAAACATCAACCTTTACCTTAGGTTTATCACTCTGCACTGCCTTTAACAGTTTTGCAAATCTCTGGTCTTCAGCATCCAGATCTTCAGCTACCTCTTCATACTCTTCAACAGTATCTTCATCTTCTTCAGACTCACTGTCTTCCACTTCCCTCTTTTTGTTCTTTTCCAGGGCTACAAGCCTGGCTTGAAGTGCTTCAGCAAGCTCCTTCATCTTCCTCATCTCTCTGGCATGTTTTTCCTTCATCTCCTGCAATTCCCTTGCAGTACCAGTACCTTTCAGAGGCATTTTGTCAACCTCTCACTCCTCTACCTCTGTCCTTTCAGTGACAGAATCAACTCTACCTCTGCCCTTTCGGTAACAGAATCAACACACAACAGCCCAGACCTTTTGCTGAGCTCTGATACCACTATGATGCAGAGGCATCCACACTATAACCCTGACATACAGCATGGATGTCCGCAACCCTTCATCATCATCATCATATTTCCTCTTGCCGACCGATATCCTCCTGCAGACAAACCTTTGCCCTTTCGCCTATTAGCAGCATCATCATATCCAGCTATCGGCAGCATCATCACATTCGGCAAGCGCAAACATCCTCCTGATGTTCACTGTTCATCTTACCGCCAACCTCTTTCTTCATCATCATGATGTTCAACATCATGTTTATCAGCAGGATATAGAACATCCAGTTCCTCCCATATATCCTGATGATGACAACCTCATGCACCCTTCCTTCGATGCTTGCGTCACCCCGATATCCTGATGACGATTATCCTGATGACAATGATGTCACATGCAGCTCCTTCAATATCTTGTTGTCGGCCAAACTTAACATTATCGGCCCGCGATGGTTTTATCAACCTGATCTTCTACCTTATGCCGATACGCTCCTCCTCGGCAACACCTGATGATGATCACCCCAAAACACATTCACTTTATGCAATCGACTACATCATGCTCATCTCCACTTACTCAGATGACGCCCGAAGTACCTGCAGGATATACGCAGAAATATCCTGATGATGCCGTTGCGATGGATTTTCCAACCTTAGCGAATTTCGATCCGCCGAACCTCCTGAGGTGACCCGATCTACTTTCAGGGTGATCTTCCAGACTCTAACAACCAACATGACCTAGCACATACCCATGCTAGGGTCTTCAACACCTCTCGACTGTGATCCTGCAAACATGCACATGAACAAACAGAAAATGCAAACTAAATCCTAATATACTGTACATAACCATTCCACCGATTTGACGAATCAACCGGTGGAATGGATCAGCAAATCCATGAAACCACCAAAACAGCAGATCGATCACATAATGGAGATCACACAGAAAATGAACACAAACAGGATCTTTATTGATTTCAAAAGATGCAATTACAATACTCAGTCTCTCCCTCTGCCTCACTCTCTGCAATCTAGCTCGATCCCTGATGATATCTAATACCAACAGATCCTACTACATAAATAGGATCTCCTGCGAGTACTACCACTCGACTCCAAGCGGCTGGGAAATCTCTCCAGGCGGCTGGGAGATCCAATCGGACCTACAGCATAACAGCTGTCCTAACAAACTATCTAAAAATAGTAAAGTTTGGTCAACATGACCTTATTACATGCATTGGTCTTATTAGACCTTCTTGAAAACATTAACCAGACCTATAACAAACTAACTGCCTCATGGAGGCCAGCTGTCAGGTAGGTGCTCCTGCACCACTTAGTCATGTGCATATGTGTTTGACAAATCAATGATATCTTTCTCTTTGTGTCTTGAAAGTTAAAGTTTGCAAAAAGATTTGAAAATTTACACAACACTGATTCACCCCCCCTCTCAGTGTTGTCTTGGACTCCTACAATTGGTATCAGAGCCTAGGTTCCCTTTTGAAGCTTGATCAGCTTGGGTAGGTCCTGTGTGTGGAGTTCAATGGGTAAGTGCAGAAGAAATAAGAACATGAGAAGAAATAAGAACATAAGAAATGTCAAGTTTCATTCTAGTCAAAAGATACAAAAGACATCATCCATATCAAATTTAGGTGTTAATATTCACTCAGTTGATAAAGATGCTTCACAAGTTGAATCAGTGAAAGAGTTTTCTGGGGTTCCTCTGTTTAATGATTTAGATTTTTTAGTTTGGTGTATGAGAATGCAAGTCTATTTATCCTCTTTAGGATATGATGTATGGATGTCTGTTGAGAATGGATATTCTAACTCTGCACATAACAAAGAGGCTCTGGAATGCAATCATATAGCCAAGAAGTTTATTTTATCTAGTTTATTAATGATGTTTCTTGTAAAGTTTTGCAGTGTGAAACAGCTCAGGATATGTGGAAAAAATTGATAAAATTTTATCAAAGTAATGATAAAGAAGAGAACAATTTGGTGTCTAAAAAGTAACCAAGAAAGAAGACAATCACATGAAGAAGTTCAAACCCAATCAGATTCAGAAGAAGCTAACATCACAAGTGATGATGATCAGCAATATGATGAACAAGATTGTGATATTGATATGGAAGGAGAGCTCATATAAGCTCTAACTGAACTCAAGAAATATAACAGAGTGAATTAGAAACTAAAATTGTAGCTGCAACAAGAAAGAGAATCTAAAGACAAAGCACTTTCAGACCTTGAAATTGTATCTACAGATCTTGAAGAGGCCAGATGTCAGATTATAAGTTTAAAGACATATATTGATGATTTAGACAAATTAATTGCTAGATTAAATAATGAAATTGAGGAAGCCAAGAGGATAACAGATGTTTCAAAATCTGACCTTGAAGTTAGAAGGATTGAGAATATGAAATTAGAGGGTGATATTATCAATCTGAGAAAAGAGTATGATGGTCTCAAGGTTTTATCTAAGAAATATCAAGTGTTTGAAGATAGCTCAAACAAGTTGCATGAGATGTTGGGCAAACAAAAGCATCATAAGGATACTACAGGTTTAGGATTTGAAGGAGAGTGTTCAAAAGCCAGAGAAACTCCTAGAAAGAAAATTAATCTTCATGCTAGTACTCCTGAAGACAAAAATAAGTCACAAGCTGAAATGAGTACCAAAGATGAGTTTGTAATGCATAATCAAAGAAGAAATTTCAAGAGATCTGCTCCTACAAGACAATCATACATGTACAAGTATAATTATTCATTTAATGGTTATTATTATACTTGTAATCATTTTGGACATAAAGCAATTGATTGCAGAAGGAATATTGATATTGTTTGTTACAAGTGCAATAATATTGGACACATACAAAGAAATTGTAAAGTGCGTAGAAGGTATGATCCTGCATGGAAGCTTAACATGAGTTCTCAAAGGTACTATTAGTCATTTGATTATGATTGTAACATAGTTTTTTATAATTACAACTCTCCTGGTCACAAAGCATATAGTTGCAGAAGGTTTGAAAGAATTGTATTACCTGATTTGAAAGGTTGGGAAAAGAAAAAGGTTGAAAAGATTTGGATAAAGAAACATGACCAGAAGAAAGCACCTGTGAAAATTTGGAAGCATAAAGAAAGTAAAGAGAAGTCAAATACTAAGCTTGTGCATATTGCACAAGTCATTTCATCTGTTGCATAACATAGCATGAAGTAAGGGGGAGGTGTCAAATGTTCTATCGATTAACCCCTAGAAGTTTTAGGAAGGAGATCATTTGATATGATGATCTTGGCATGTCTATCATTCTTTCCATTCTTATGAAATAGTTGATGATGATGTTGCTAACTAAGTTAATTTTTAGTATGTGACAGTGATACAGGTGATGTTTGGTTCAGTATGCAAACAAGATGTTGAAATAATGTTTAGGAGGTCAATGCTCAAAGATTTTGATGATATTAAATAACTTGGTTGAGTTGGTATGATGTTGCAGTTCAATGGGATCTTGATATTGTGAAGTAATTGTTGTCATGCCAAAGAGATTAAGATGTTTCCAAAAAGCTTTTATCAGATATTAGCATGTGTTGGCTAAGGTGACTGAAAATGAAAAATTCAATTCATAGGACTTATCTCTGCATTTGATTTGTGCAAAGTATTGTTGCAAGAAGAACTTGTTAATGCAGATTGGTTTAAGTGTGCTCAAGGACGTCAAGTCATGCTTATATGGAAGTGTTCTTGATGTTGTCATGTTTCTTCGATGGTTCTCATCATTAATATGTTTCAGGGAGGTATGTTCAAATTATGAGTTTCTAGTTTTGAAGTGGTATTAGGTATGTGTTTCAAACTATGACATCTAGAGATGCTTATGAAATTGATGGTGGTGCCTTGTTTTTTCTTCAAGTTCATCAGTTAATCAGAGGCAAGTAAAGGTCTTGAATTAGCTGATAATGGTAATACTAGTTGGTGTTGTGTGTACTATATTTCTTCTCTACAAGACTGAGTTGTCACTATCATGAAGTCTTGTCAAGGTTATTTGATGTATGATCATCATGTCATCATGACTTGTGTGTAGTCTTCATGTTGATGTTTATGGGTGAAAGGTGTGATGAGTAGTCTTGCATGAAGTTCAAGTTCATTTGTGTCATTTCAAAGAAGTAATTTTGATGTCTTCATATTTATGATTTGGAAGATCTTGGAGATTTGTCATTTCTGGTAAAAAAAAAAAATGGTTGATGACTGTGAAAGAATTTTTTTTGTTTTGCAATCAAAAGTGGTGTCAAGAGTTTGTATTTGATAACTTGGTATCAAAAGAAGTGTTCATTGTGTGACAATGGTCAGTGAAATGGATCTCTTGCTTGAATCCTAGACTATTGATGAAGTGTATCTTCTGGTTCTTTGACAGTGATCCTGTGATAGTAATAAAGCTTATTTCAGAGGTATATTGATAATCTTGGTATGGCACAACATATTGGTTGGCGGAGTTGGTTTGATGTGTTGAGATCCTACTCTGAAATGCATCAGTTTAGTCATATGAAGTCACTTCTTAATCTTCTTGACATGGCTTATTTGGAGTTGGCTACTTATGATGTTGTTTGACACATAATATCATTGATGATCATACAGTGAGTACCTATGCTTGTTGTTATTCAGTTTTGCATACATATGGCACACAGTTGACACATACTTAATATTTGATATGATGTGATTCTCTCATTTGAGTTATGGTGATATCACATGAGGCAAATAATGTTGATTTCACTCAAAGGTTATTTCAAATAAGCATGCAAAATAAAAGGTCACTCCAAATAGTTTTTCAAAGTTGCAGTTCACTGAGATAGAGATTGTTGACAAGATAGAGGACAGTGATAGTGAATGTCAATTGATGTTATATTGTGGTAAGGATAGTCTTTCCTTTGACAGAGTTGATAGAAGATGGTGCAGGAGCACCTACCTGACAGCTGGCCTTCATAAGGTAGTTAGTTAGTTTGAGTCTTGTTTATGTTTTCAAGAAGGTCTGGTAAGACCAAATGCATGTAATAAGGTCATGCTGATCATGATAAGATCATGCTGACCAGGCTTTGCTATTTTTAGTTATTTTGTTAGGACAGTTGTCATGATGTAGGTCCGGTTGGATCTCCCAGCCGCCTAGAGAGATTTCCCAGCCGCTTGGAGTCGGGTCAGTAGTACTCGTAGGAAAATCTATTTAAGCATGAGGATCGGTTGACTGTAGATCATCGATCGATAGTATAGTATTGCATTGAGAAGAGGAGTTAGAGTGTGCTGTGTGAGAAACAGTATATTGTATTGCGTCTTTGAAATCAATAAAGATCCTATTTTCATCTTCTGTTTGATCTCCTTTGCGTAATCGATTTGCTGGTTTGGGTGGTTTCATGGATTCACTGATCCATTCCACCGGTTGATTCGTCTGATCGGTGGAATGGTTATGTACAGTAGGTTAGGATTTAGTTTGCTTGTTTGCATGCAGGTGTGCAGGATCGCGGCTGAAAGGTGTTGAAGACCCTAGCATGGGCATGTGCTAGGTCAAGCTGATAAAGTGTGGAAGATCACCCTGGAAGTGGATCGAGTCATCCCAGGAGGTTCGACGGATCAGAACAGTGAAAATCTGCTAAGGTTGGAAGTTTGCCAAAACGGCATCATCAGGATATTTCGGAGCAGCAGGATATTGAGGATCTGCGGGTGACGTCATCGTCATCAGGATATACGTCATCAGGATATCGGGTGACGTAAGCATCGAGGGGATGGTGCGAGGAGTTAAGGTTCGTCATCATCAGGATAAATGGAGGGAACCGGATGTTCTTTATCCTATTGATTATCATGATGTTGAATATCATGATGCTGAAGATAGTGAAGATGGAAGTTGTCGCTGAAGTGAACAGTGGACATCAGGAGGATGTTCGCGCTGGCCGAACATGATGATGCTGTCGATAATCGAATAAGGTGATGCTGTTGATATGCGAAAGGGCGAGGGCTTGTCTGCAGGAGGATATCGGTCGGCAGGTGAAATATGATGATGATGTTGACAGTGTTAAGTCAAATATGATGATGATGGGCTGCAGACATCCATGCTGTATGTTAAGGTTATAGTGTGGATGCCTCTGCATCATAGTGGTATCAGAGCTCAGCAAAACATCTTGGCTGTTGTGTGTTGATTCTGTCACCGAAAGGGCAGAGGTAGAGTTGATTGTGTGTTGTGTGTTGATTGAGAGGTTGACAAAATGCCTCCGAAAGGTAGTGGTACTGCAAGGGAATTGCAGGAGATGAAGGAAAAACATGCCAGAGAGATGAGGAAGATGAAGGAGCTTGCTGAAGCACTTCAAGCCAGGCTTATAGCCCTGGAAAAGAACAAAAAAAGGGAAGTGGAAGACAGTGAGTCTGAAGAAGATGAAGAGGCTGTAGAAGAGTATGAAGAGGTAGCTGAAGATCTGGATGCTGAAGACCAGAGATTGGCAAAATTGTTAAAGGCAGTACAGAGTGAAAAACCCAAGGTAAAGGTTGATGTTTCCAAGTATACTGGAAGTTTGAATGAAGATGAGTTACTAGATTGGATTGCTGCACTTGATAATCACTTTGAATGTGAAGATGTTGCTGAGGATCAGAAGGTAAAGATTGCAAAGACCAAGTTAGGAGGTCATGCTTTGGTTTGGTGGGATTATGTACAATCTGAAAGAAGGAAACAAGGGAAGTCAAAGATCACTTCTTGGGATAAGATGGTAGCAAGGATCTGTTGACTTTTTCCCAGACTGGATGCTTATTCCCAAATATCCCTACAAGGTAGCCATCAGTGATCAACAGGAGCTCTGGGTCAGGGGGTCAACAGTATAGGAGATAGACTCTATATTTTATCTCCTCTTCTTCTTCAGGCTCTGCAAGACCTAGGGGGGTATTCCCTACTCAACATCCACGAGGATATGCATGCAAGGCTGGGATGTTGACAGAAAGCAGATAGTCCTCCTGTAAGTAGACCAAAACTGAAAGATAAGGGCAAAGGGGCTAGCTTTGGGCCTATTTGCAGTTGTAGACAGAGGACTGAGGTTCCTAAAACTAACTCTAATGTCCTAATGTTGGTTTTAGATTTTGCTTTGGAGTTTAAGTGTGGATGCAAAGCTGGATATGGTTATAACACAAAGCGAAGCATGATTGGTGCCTATCCAGGGCCTGGAGTCAATAGACATACACCTGTGAATGTTCAGCATAAACAACTAAAACTGGATTTCAAGGGGATCTATGTGATACCTGCCTTACAGGCATCTCCCAATACAAAGTGTTAGGTTATCTCTACTTATGGTATCCCTACTGCAGTATACCCTTCCCAATGTTCAACCTGAAAACAGTTTAATCTACCCCTTGAGTAGAAGTTAAAAGATCAGACAGTCAACATAGGAATTCTATGCTCTAGAATCTAAACATTACTAAACATCCAGATTCAGAAGAAGAATACATGCAATACTGGAGACAGAATTAACACAACACATGCCAAACAGCATTTCTCATATAAATTTAATCATGAAGTCAGTGGGTTCATGCCAAAAACAAACAACAGGAGATACATAAACTCACAGGTAAGCTGTACAGAGCAACCAGATCAGCTTGTCATGCATTACAGAGCCAAAATCATCAACTTTCAACAACCCCTCAAATGAGCAACACAACCTGCTTATAACAGCCAGGTAGGTGCTCAGCAATTAATTACAATGTTGACCAAAATTTCGCCAGATACACAGTATCATGAAAATGGCGCTCAAACACAACCGGATTGGCGCCCAAACTTGAATGCAGCAGGTAGGGGAGGAGACAGGAAGATTTCTCGAGCCCTGCGCTCCTGCCCGCTGATTGACACCTCCAGTCGGGTACAAGATCGACCCATGCCATCGCCCATACCTCTGCAACAATCGCCATTAATGTCGCACCAACCCGCGGCCTTGGGAAAATCATCAAACAGACTATCGCAAGCTTTTCCCGCCGAGACTCATCATCATGATATTTCGAATATGCAGGATCTCAATATCCCACATGCACCCCGCGATGACCTCAATAACACCTTATATACTAGGTCATGAGCATATATCATGTCGGTGCTTTTGCTCCTGACGACACTAGTATAGACTTCATCATCATCATCTTCCAGCAGCATGATATCCTGTTGTTCGAAAAATCACCCTGACGTCATCATGATATTTGAAACATAGCCTTCATGATAATCGGCACAACCTGATCCTTTGGAGGAACATCCTCCTGCTGAGCTTATAACAAAAGTCTGGCCGATGGACATCCTGATGACGTCATCATCATATCCTGCTGACGTCATCATCATATCCGCCTACTGCGCACCTCCTCATATCCGGATGACGTCATCATCATGTTTGTAAATATCAGGAGGTCTCTTCAAGATGATCAGTGTTAGAAATATGACCCCCGCGGACCTTGATGACGTCATCATCATATTCACATCATCATGATATTCGGAAGACAATCGGATATTTGGAAATATCCTCCTGATGTTCAAATATCAGGTTGCACTGTAGCTCCTCTATAAGATCGGGGCGATAACTGAATATGATGATGCTGCTTAAAAAGATCACCCTCAATAGATAACACGCGAAACCAGCAGGCGGATATCTCCTTGATATCAACATCATCATGATATTCGGACAAACATATATCCGGGTGATCACCCCCTCCTTCGCGAATATCATGATGCAGATAGGCAGAAAGAAAAATATCACCCTGATATACGGATGACGTCAGCATCATCAGGATGAGAAACAAAGAATAGGAAGTGATACAACATCATCAGGATGATATTGACTAAGATCATCCTGACGTTCCAAAATATGATGACCCTAGTGAATATCGGGTCGCAATTACAACTCTTCAACAACATCATCAGGATGATGTTAACCAAGATCACCTGATGACAAAAATATCACCCCGGCGAAATATCATGAAGGCAGAAAATATGATGACCTCCACAAGCAGCAGGATGATAACTGGAAATATGATGATGATGAACACGACCCTTAGGAAAAAACAAGCTAGGTCGAGCAATTCAAAGAATAAGCAACATCATCATCATGCTCGCGCAAGGTGATAAATGGAAGATCACCGGAGACTTTGAAACATCACCCTTGCAAGCAGATGCGGGTGCACTGTAGCTCGGCAGCATCATCATGATAAAAACCAAACATCACCCGATGACTGAATATGATGATGACGATAAAAAACCCAGTCGACGAAGAACATGATGATGCAGATCATCATCGAAGACAAGATGATGATGATGACCTCCTCCTCAGGAAAACATGATGCTGCAGTTGAAAAATGCTGAGGAGGTCCATCACTTAGAAAAATGGGCAAGAAGATAAAGGCTTCAAATGAAGAAACCTCCTGATCATGACAAATCAACCCCTGGTCAAAATGAGTGTCAACAGTGGCTCCGAATGGGGACGTGCAGGTGAAAACCTGCAGCGAGAACCAGATCTCCGGGCAGACCTGACAAAAAGCCAAAAAACGCGAGCTGTACAAGGTATTTACACTACATACATATTTTACAAATGTGCATAGCAACCAGTCATTATGCAAAATAGAACTTAAGGAATTGGCCATGCACAGGCAATTCCAGAATTTCACCATCTAGGGCCTGGAGGAAATAAGAATCCTCCCCATGAGTATTGCAAACCTGATATGGGCCCATCCATAAGGGTTGAAACTTACCATGTTTACCCTTTTCCTGATCTTTAGCATTCCAAATGAGCACCAGATCATTTACTTGAAACTTCCTTTTTGTAGCTCTCCTGTCAAACTGATATTTCATCCCTTGTTGTCTTTTGAGATTGATCTGGTGGGCTCTCCTTCTGTCTTCATCCAATGCAACCAGCTGATTCACCCTTTCTGTCATGGGATCTTCAATGTCCTCATCATTTTCCTGGATGAACCTGTAAACTGGTAGGAGATTGTTTATGGGCAGTCTAGCTGATGCACCATATACTAGCTCAAAAGGTGACTTCCCAATAGCCCTTTTCACAGTCACTCTGTCAGCCCATACTGCTAAATTCAACTTTGAGTCCCAAGCTCTCTTGTTCTTGTCCAGTATCCTCTTGACAATTTTCATGATGCTCCTATTGCTTGATTCTGCTTGACCATTTCCTTGTGGGTGATATGGTGATGTATATGACAGGCTTATCCCATACCTGTTGCAAAAATCAACAAACTCACCTGATCTGAAGCACATGGCATTATCAGTGATTATTTTAGATGGTACTCCGAACCTGATGATGATGTTCTCTAGTATGAAATCTGTCACCACCTTACTTGTAGCTCTTTTAGTTGGAATGGCCTCAATCCATTTGGTAAAGTAGTCAGTTGCCACCAAAATCCAACTGTGTCCCCCACTTGATTTGTCTGCAATTTCCCCTATAAAATCAATTCCCCATTGCTGGAATGGAGCATCCACAGGTGCAGTTCTGAGGGGTAAAGCACCATGATATTTCAGCTTTCCTGAGAATCTCTGGCAAGGGTCACATTTTCTTACTAACCTCTGTGCATCTGAAAAGAGAGTGGGCCACCAATATCCTGCCCTGAGAATTTTATGAGCTGTTGTTTGGGCAGTATAATGGCCACCACACAATCCTTTATGCATGTCAATCAAAATATTGTTAGCCATATTCTTATCCACACATCTCAGCAGCACACCATCAGGATTTTTCCAGTACAACTCACCTTGAACAATGACATACCTGATTGCATGTAGCTTCAGAGTCCTCTTTTGATTGTCACTGAAATGGGAAGGACAATTCAGATTTTGCAAATAATAGACAATATCCTTGTACCATTCAGATCCTGATGCACTTACATTCTCATCTTGGACTGCATTGACTTGGCATGCTTCCAAGTTTGACTGTGCCATCATCTTGGCTAGTCCTTGTCCCCTTATCAATTTAGTAACTTGTATGTCTATGTTGAATTCCTGCAGTTTGTTTATCCATCTGCACCTTCTTCCAGTCACCTCCTGCTGAGTGAATATGTCTTTGACTGCAGCATGAGGTACATATGCAATTATATGTGACCCTACCAAGTATGGTCTGAAACTTTTAATGGCTCTAACAAGTGCATATGCCTGCTTTTCCATAATATCATACTTCAATTCAGAGGCCTGCAGGGACATACTGAAGAAAGCAATGGGCTGTTCAAAACCATCTTTATTTTTCTGTAACAAACATGCAGCTACAGTATGAAAGGAAGCAAATGAGAACACCTGGAATGGCCTAGAAAAATCAGGAGATTTAAGAACAGGGGCCATCTTTATTGCCTCTTTGATATTCTGAAATGATTCTGTTGCTTCCCTTTCCCAGTTGACAGTTGCATCCTTCTTCATCATCTTGGAAATGTTCCTCGTGATCTCTGCAAAGTTGGGAACAAATCTTCTGACAAAGTTTACCTGTCCAAAGAAGGACTGAACTCCTTTCACAGTTTTTGGCATTTGGATCCTGTCAATGGCTGCCACTCTGTCTGGATCTATCCTGACTCCATCCTTGGAAACAATATGTCCCAGAAGTTTTCCTTCAACTACTCCAAAGGCACACTTCTTTGGGTTTAAAGAAATGCCATATTCTAGTGCTCTTATAAAAATCTGCTCCAGATGCAAACAGTGCTGCTCTTCCTTCTTTGAGTAGGCAGTCAAGTCATCCTGATATACTGCCAGGATTGAATCAATTAGCCCTGCAAAAGCAACATCCATTGCTCTTTGAAATGTAGCACCTGCATTTGTTAGTCCAAATGGCATTCTAACATACACATATGTTCCCCATGGAGTGGTAAAGGCAGTCTTATACTGTTCTGATTCTTTTACCTTTACCTGATTATATCCTGAAAATCCATCCATCATGGATAGGAGTTCACAACCAGTCACTTTCTGCAACATGGCTTCCATATTAGGCAGTGGATAGTTATCCTTCAAAGAGGATACATTCAAGTTCCTGAAATCAACACACAACCTAATATCACCATTCTTTTTCCTGACTGGGACAAGGTTAGACACCCAAGTTGAATGTCTGATGGGCACAATTATTCCAGCATCCCTGAGCCTTCTGAGTTCTTCCTGCATCTTGGGAGCTAAGGTAGGATTTATAGGCCTTTGCCTCTGTCTAAATGGCTTAGCTTCAGGCTTCAGTGGGATCTCATGCTGGAATAAGTCTTCTCTATAAGCTTTTAGGTCCTCATATGACCAAGCAAAGACATGTTTATACTTTTTTAGCAATGCAATCAGCATACTTCTTATGTGTGGTTTGAGTTGTTTGCCAATATATACCTTCTGAGGGGCCTGAGATGTCCCCAAATTTATTTCTTCTAAATCCTCCCTATTTGTGGGGGATGTCTTTGTGACCATTTTGTCTCTACCGTCAAAGGCTCTTTCCAAAGCCACTAACCCTCTAGGGATCTTGTTAGTCTTCAACTGGATGATCTCCTTCCCTACAAGAGTCTCTTTTCCATCTACAGTTTCTACAAAAGCTTGGAAATCAATCTGTTGGTTCTCATACTCATCTATGCAGTGCAAAAATTTCAGCAAATCCCTATCATCATTAAAAACTTGCCAACTGCATATGTTTTCTGGTATGGCAGGCCTAATTTTAACTTCTACATCTGTGACACCTGACAGAGTGACGTCATCTGGCCTTATTGCAACATTGGCTAAGAAATCAGCCATAACATTTTTTGACCTTTCTACCCAGCCAATTGAAAATGCATCAAATAACTCAATAGTATCCCAAACAGCATGCTTGTATTGTTTCAGTCTTTTATTCTTTGCAGCATACTTATTTCTGATTTGGGATACAATCAGCTCAGAGTCTCCAAATACTCTTAACATTTTAATTCCATGTTTGAGAGCAATATTCAGGCCTAAAAGTAAAGCCTCATATTCTGCAATATTATTTGTGCAATCAAACCTCAGCAAGAAAGAGGATTTGAGGAGCTTACCAGTTGGAGACAGGAAAACAACTCCAGCTCCAGAGCCTTCTTTTGCACAAGCTCCATCAAAAAACATGGTCCACAATCCTTGCTGATCTAGCTCTCCAACACAGGCATTTTTCTTTTTGTCTTCTGCATCATCTGAGACAACCTTGAAGTTATCACAGTCAGTGTCCACAAAGCATATCTGTTCATTTGCTTCTTTGTCTTCCACTGTCTCTGATGATCTCTGCTCTCTGATTAACTTGACATCCCTGCCATTCATTGGAATCATGGCATATGACAGGTCCAGCTGCATACTTCCACCTATTAGTGCTGCCCATCTTCTTGACAGCAACATACCATACTGTGGCTTGATGTCAACCACTGTTATATTCATCTTATATTTCTTTTCAGGAAATGCTGCCAGTTTGAAATCCACATCCTTCATGATTCCAATAACTGGTACCTCTCTGGCATCCATTGCATAGCATTTTCCACATGCCTTGTCAATTTTTAATCCTGTTTGTTGCATGATAGCCAAAGGCATGACATTTGTGGATGCTCCAGAGTCAAGCATACAATTTCTAATTATTTTACCATTTATAACCAGGGAAACATAAAATGGTTCCACCTGTGAAGGACACTTTGTCATTGTCATTCCTAAATAGACTTCAGGAGTCTCATCTTCTTCATTGCACATGACCTGTTTCTCACCCTGGGTCTGATCATTTTGCTTAACTTGAAAAGGTACCCCTGAGATTAGGGATATTGTTCTATTCTTGATCTCTTCCACTTTCATGAGTTCCATAAGTGGAACAGAGACCTATACCTGAGTGAGGATCTGGGCTATATCAAATGGAGCACAGTTTTGTACAGCAGTTGTAGCTTGCTCCACAATCTTGCTTTTATCCTGAGCTGACTTAGCTTTCATTCTCATAGTTCCCTGATCATCATTCCTGTCTTGGGAACCTCTACTTTGATCTTCAGCCTGAGGGGTTTTGTTTTCTGGACCTTGGAAATCATGACCTGTTCTGTATCTAAAGTTCTGCTTGTTATTTACCCACTGCCTTTTTTGTGGTTCAGTTCCTTTATGACCATGCATCTGCTGTCCTGCAGAAATATCTTCTGGCTGATGTGGGCTGCCAACCTGATTTTTACCTCTGAGATTGTAGTTGCTCTTGACCTGAGCAACTGCCGCAGCTGTGAAGGCTCTGATTTCCTCATCAGAAGGTCGGTGTAAGCTACTCAGAAAATTGTGTGAGTTCTGAGCATACACATAATTATCCTCATGATCTTCATCATATGGGGACTGTTGGCAGGCCTGAACCTGATCATCTGTCTTCTCATCAGCACCATATAGAGTATATCCATTACCTATGGACATCATGTTAACATCATCATCCTGCACATGATGTGGCTCATTGCACTCATTACAAGATGTAGCATTATCATACAAAGATTGGGCAATCATGCACTGTGACTGTGAATGTGGCATCTGACAGATTATACACCACGGAGCATCATCAGCAATATTTATAGTTTTCTTTAGAGGATCAGGAGTTTCCTTGGCATGTTGAGCCCTCTGATTTGTGTTGTTACGTGAAAATACAGGCTTACCATCATGCCAATTGGTGTTATAAGGCATATCATGTAATGATGGCCTCTTTTCCTGTCTTTGATAGACTTGCCTATCAGGACCCATCCCTTTTTCACTTCTAGCTAATCTATAGCTCAGGTCCTTAACAACATTTGCCAGTTTGTCTATCTTATCTTCAGGAGCAGATGTACTACCTTGAGTGTTCTGAGGCTTATTTGGATTCTGCAGAATTTTGACATCATCCCTTCTATTTGTCTTGCCTGATGCTTTCCTATTGTTTTCAATATTTACTGCAATTCTGAAAGCATCCCTGAGAGTGGCAGGACCTTTATCTCTCAGTCCATATGCAGTCTTTGCATCAAAGGCATTGATGTACAAAATTATGCACATTGGTTCATTTGGCCTCATATGATGTGGCAATTTGTTCAACACTTTAGTAAATCTTGCATTAAAGTCTGCAACCTGTTCATTTGACCCTTTGGTGATGCTGGTGAACTCATTTACAAAGAAGCTAGGGTCAGTTTTATCACCATATTGCTCCTTGAATATCCTCTTAAAATCATCCCATGATGAAATACTCCGGTCAGGGAGACTCCTGTACCATTCTCTTGCCTCATCTATTAAGGATTGCATGAATGACTTCATGAAAACATCCTCATGCTCAACCTCAAAATTGTCCATGACATTTTGGAAGGCCTTTAGATGATCTTCTCCTGACACTGTATTGTTTCCTGAAAACTTAGGCACTTGCAGCCTCAGATGCTTGTCAATGGGGTTAGGATACCTAGGAATACCATCAAACACCAGCTGCCTGAATCTATCTAGCTGCATAGGCTGTCTGTTTGGCTGATTAACATTAACATTTCTATTTGCATTTTGGTTTCCTGCATTGTTCAGTGGTATCCTAGCATCATTCACATATTGTCTGTCATCATGATGCTGATGATGCACTTCATATCTTTGCTGATGTCTTTGCATATTTGCATTTTCTAAGGTAGGAACTGAATTATTTTGGGCAGTTCTCAAGGCTTGCACTTTCTGCTGTATATCATCTCTGATTTTCATGGCTTGTAAGTATTCTAGTTCTGCTCTTAGGCTTTTGATTTCTTCAGCCAATTGCTCATCCTTAGGTCTGGAGGTAGATGGTCTCATACCATTTGGGTCATCATCTTCATCATCCCTTAGGGACTCTGCCTCTTCAAACCTTTCACTTGGGTCTAGAAAAGGGCGTTCTTGGAACACCTCTGACCTCATTCTCATACTACCACCCTGTTGCCTCTCATATGCACCTTGGATATCAGCTTCTGCACTTGAAAAATAAGGAGCATGCTGTCCTGATGGCCTAGGGTTATCTTGTATCTCATCACTTTTTCTGGGGGAGCTCTCATGACTAGCTGAGACAGTTCCCTTTCTTCTATACATCATTCTTTTTGTTAATGGTAACTCTTCAAATAGAGGATTTTGTTGGGATCTTCTCCCCTGCATATAAATTTACTTTGACCGGTTGGGAGATTACTTCGGAGTCGCCACCTATTTCTAGGAACCGTTTTCTTCTGAAAACCAGGGTTCTTTCACAAGGTTCCCCAGCAGAGTCGCCAATTTCTGTTGACTTTTTCCCAGACTGGATGCTTATTCCCAGATATCCCTACAAGGTAGCCATCAGTGATCAACAGGAGCTCTGGGCCAGGGGGTCAACAGTATAGGAGATAGACTCTATATTTTATCTCCTCTTCTTCTTCAGGCTCTGCAAGACCTAGGGGGGTATTCCCTACTCAACATCCACGAGGATATGCATGCAAGGCTGGGATGTTGACAGAAAGCAGATAGTCCTCCTGTAAGTAGACCAAAACTGAAAGATAAGGGCAAAGGGGCTAGCTTTGGGCCTATTTGCAGTTGTAGACAGAGGACTGAGGTTCCTAAAACTAACTCTAATGTCCTAATGTTGGTTTTAGATTTTGCTTTGGAGTTTAAGTGTGGATGCAAAGCTGGATATGGTTATAACACAAAGCGAAGCATGATTGGTGCCTATCCAGGGCCTGGAGTCAATAGACATACACCTGTGAATGTTCAACATAAACAACTAAAACTGGATTTCAAGGGGATCTATGTGATACCTGCCTTACAGGCATCTCCCAATACAAAGTGTTAGGTTATCTCTACTTATGGTATCCCTACTGCAGTATACCCTTCCCAATGTTCAACCTGAAAACAGTTTAATCTACCCCTTGAGTAGAAGTTAAAAGATCAGACAGTCAACATAGGAATTCTATGCTCTAGAATCTAAACATTACTAAACATCCAGATTCAGAAGAAGAATACATGCAATACTGGAGACAGAATTAACACAACACATGCCAAACAACATTTCTCATATAAATTTAATCATGAAGTCAGTGGGTTCATGCCAAAAACAAACAACAGGAGATACATAAACTCACAGGTAAGCTGTACAGAGCAACCAGATCAGCTTGTCATGCATTACAGAGCCAAAATCATCAACTTTCAACAACCCCTCAAATGAGCAACACAACCTGCTTATAACAGCCAGGTAGGTGCTCAGCAATTAATTACAATGTTGACCAAAATTTTGCCAGATACACAGTATCATGAAAATGGCGCTCAAACACAACCGGATTGGCGCCCAAACTTGAATGCAGCAGGTAGGGGAGGAGACAGGAAGATTTCTCGAGCCCTGCGCTCCTGCCCGCTGATTGACACCTCCAGTCGGGTACAAGATCGACCCACGCCATCGCCCATACCTCTGCAACAATCGCCATTAATGGCGCACCAACCCGCGGCCTTGGGAAAATCATCAAACAGACTATCGTAAGCTTTTCCCACCGAGACTCATCATCATGATATTTCGAATATGCAGGATCTCAATATCCCACATGCACCCCGCGATGACCTCAATAACACCTTATATACTAGGTCATGAGCATATATCATGTCGGTGCTTTTGCTCCTGACGACACTAGTATAGACTTCATCATCATCATCTTCCAGCAGCATGATATCCTGTTGTTCGAAAAATCACCCTGACGTCATCATGATATTTGAAACATAGCCTTCATGATAATCGGCACAACCTGATCCTTTGGAGGAACATCCTCCTGCTGAGCTTATAACAAAAGTCTGGCCGATGGACATCCTGATGACGTCATCATCATATCCTGCTGACGTCATCATCATATCCGCCTACTGCGCACCTCCTCATATCTGGATGACGTCATCATCATGTTTGTAAATATCAGGAGGTCTCTTCAAGATGATCAGTGTTAGAAATATGACCCCCGCGGACCTTGATGACGTCATCATCATATTCACATCATCATGATATTCGGAAGACAATCGGATATTTGGAAATATCCTCCTGATGTTCAAATATCAGGTTGCACTGTAGCTCCTCTATAAGATCGGGGCGATAACTGAATATGATGATGCTGCTTAAAAAGATCACCCTCAATAGATAACACGCGAAACCAGCAGGCGGATATCTCCTTGATATCAACATCATCATGATATTCAGACAAACATATATCCGGGTGATCACCCCCTCCTTCGCGAATATCATGATGCAGATAGGCAGAAAGAAAAATATCACCCTGATATACGGATGACGTCAGCATCATCAGGATGAGAAACAAAGAATAGGAAGTGATACAACATCATCAGGATGATATTGACTAAGATCATCCTGACGTTCCAAAATATGATGACCCTAGTGAATATCGGGTCGCAATTACAACTCTTCAACAACATCATCAGGATGATGTTAACCAAGATCACCTGATGACAAAAATATCACCCCGGCGAAATATCATGAAGGCAGAAAATATGATGACCTCCACAAGCAGCAGGATGATAACTGGAAATATGATGATGATGAACACGACCCTTAGGAAAAAACAAGTTAGGTCGAGCAATTCAAAGAATAAGCAACATCATCATCATGCTCGCGCAAGGTGATAAATGGAAGATCACCGGAGACTTTGAAACATCACCCTCGCAAGCAGATGCGGGTGCACTGTAGCTCGGCAGCATCATCATGATAAAAACCAAACATCACCCGATGACTGAATATGATGATGACGATAAAAAACCCAGTCGACGAAGAACATGATGATGCAGATCATCATCGAAGACAAGATGATGATGATGACCTCCTCCTCAGGAAAACATGATGCTGCAGTTGAAAAATGCTGAGGAGGTCCATCACTTAGAAAAATGGGCAAGAAGATAAAGGCTTCAAATGAAGAAACCTCCTGATCATGACAAATCAACCCCTGGTCAAAATGAGTGTCAACAGGATCAAAGGTAAATTCTTGCCACGGGATTATGAAATCCAGATGTTTAAGAAGCTACAATTTTTAAAGCAGAAGGAAAGGGATGTGAAGACCTATACTGAGGAGTTTTATAAATTGAGTATGAGATCTAGTCATCATGAGAATGAGGTAGAAAAGGTGGCTAGATACTTGGCTGGTTTGAGATTTAACATACAGGATGAGTTAGTTTTAGCTAACCCTAAGAATGTGGAAGATTGTTATCAAATGGCAATCAGGATTGAAGAAAAGATGAATAGAGGACATGATAAGTCCGTGAGAGGAAGAGGAAACAATATGAGGGGAAGAGGAGCAGCCCCTACACAAAAGCAAACCAATGAGGGTCAAGAAGACACTGGTAAAGGACAGGGACAGTCTGATTTCAGAGGTGGATGGAAAGGTAATAAAGGAAGATTTGGAGGTGGTAGAGGTTCTACTATATTTTCAGGCAAATGTTACACCTGTGGTGAGTTTGGTCATCCATCTTTCAAATGTCCAGAAAACAAAGGTTCATCATCCAGAAATGATAGAACTAATGACAAGAGGGTACAACTTGTACAAGAAGAGACAGTAGAGCAAAGTGTGCAGAGTTCAAACACTTATCAAAAAGATAAGGAGCCTGATAATTATGCATACCCAGAGAGTGGAGAGTCTCTGATGATGAGAAGAACAGTGACTACCATGAAGGTACTTGACAAAGAATCCCCACAAAGAAGAGCCCTTTTCAAGACCATATGCAAGAGCAAAGGTAAGGTATGTAAGGTTGTCATTGATACTGGTTCAAAAGAAAACATGGTATCTCAGGAAATGGTGGATAAACTGACTTTGGAAAGGATTCCACATCAGCACCCTTACAAGGCATCTTGGGTGAGTGATAGTCAATCAATTTTTGTCTCTGAACAGGCATATGTGGATTTTCAGATTGGAGCATATCAGGATAGAATTTTGTGTGATATTTTGCCCATGGAATGTTGTCACCTACTGTTGGGTAGACCATGGCAATTTGATAGGAGGGTACTGTATGATGGGTACGCTAATACCTATACCATCAAGAAAGATGGGAAAACTATGAAGTTGATGCCATTGCAGGCAGATGCTGCAGCACAGGGGGCAGCCAAAATCATTTTAATGGGAAAGAAGGAATTTGTGCAGATGCCTAGGGGAGCAGGCATAAAGGCAGTTGAGGATACTGCAGGAAAAGGAGTTGTTAAGGACAACAGGTTGAAGAAAGTTACAGTTTTGATTGACAGAGGTCAGCAGCAGGTGCAGAAACGGGTTTGCAAATAGCAACCAGTTGAGAGGAATGACAAGGATGTTGTCATAGTTGGGACTATTGCTTGTCCTATAAAGGTTGACAGGAAGATAGGATTGAACATTTCAGAAGTTCAAGAGGCAGTTCAGACAGAGGTTCTGGTCAGACAACCTGCCAAACACAGGGTATGTGAGAGAAAGGCGTACATTGACAGGCATGAGGATTCACTTGCAGGAAAGCAAGTTACAGTTCAGAAGTCTTGGAGCAGCCAAGAGACAGCAGAGGACAAAGCTGGAACAGTTCAGCATATTGCAAAGGCAAAGTGTAAAGGTGGAGGACTTCCACATACTAAACTCATGGGACATGAGTTCTTTTTTGTTGGGGAGTATGGTGCAGGAGCACCTACCTGACAGCTGGCCTTCATAAGGTAGTTAGTTAGTTTGAGTCTTGTTTATGTTTTCAAGAAGGTCTGGTAAGACCAAATGCATGTAATAAGGTCATGCTGATCATGATAAGATCATGCTGACCAGGCTTTGCTATTTTTAGTTAGTTTGTTAGGACAGTTGTCATGATGTAGGTCCGGTTGGATCTCCCAGCCGCCTGGAGAGATTTCCCAGCCGCTTGGAGTCGGGTCAGTAGTACTCGTAGGAAAATCTATTTAAGCATGAGGATCGGTTGACTGTAGATCATCGATCGATAGTATAGTATTGCATTGAGCAGAGGAGTTAGAGTGTGCTGTGTGAGAAACAGTATATTGTATTACGTCTTTGAAATCAATAAAGATCCTATTTTCATCTTCTGTTTGATCTCCTTTGCGTAATCGATTTGCTGGTTTGGGTGGTTTCATGGATTCACTGATCCATTCCACCGGTTGATTCGTCTGATCGGTGGAATGGTTATGTACAGTAGGTTAGGATTTAGTTTGCTTGTTTGCATGCAGGTGTGCAGGATCGCGGCTGAAAGGTGTTGAAGACCCTAGCATGGGCATGTGCTAGGTCAAGCTGATAAAGTGTGGAAGATCACCCTGGAAGTGGATCGAGTCATCCCAGGAGGTTCGGCGGATCAGAACAGTGAAAATCCGCTAAGGTTGGAAGTTTGCCAAAACGGCATCATCAGGATATTTCGGAGCAGTAGGATATTGAGGATCTGCGGGTGACGTCATCATCATCAGGATATACGTCATCAGGATATCGGGTGACGTAAGCATCGAGGGGATGGTGCGAGGAGTTAAGGTTCGTCATCATCAGGATAAATGGAGGGAACCGGATGTTCTTTATCCTGTTAATTATCATGATGTTGAATATCATGATGCTGAAGATAGTGAAGACGGAAGTTGTCGCTGAAGTGAACAGTGGACGTCAGGAGGATGTTCGCACTGGCCGAACATGATGATGCTGTCGATAATCAAATAAGGTGATGCTGTTGATATGCGAAAGGGCGAGGGCTTGTCTGCAGGAGGATATCGGTCGGCAGGTGAAATATGATGATGATGTTGACAGTGTTAAGTCAAATATGATGATGATGATGATGATGATGATGGGCTGCAGACATCCATGCTGTATGTTAAGGTTATAGTGTGGATGCCTCTGCATCAGAAGAACTTTGACAGAGGACTTATATTAGATCTGAGATGTTACCTTCTTCAAATGATAAGACATCAGATATATTATCACAGGTATGATTTTTGAAATGTTCTTGTTTGCCTTTGACATTAAGTGTCAAAAAGGGGGAGACAGGTGATTGGTTGTCTTTCAAATTTATTTTGCCATCAATGTCAAAGACAAAGGGGGAGTTTTGTTGAAATGGTCTTGTTTGTTGTCTTTTCATTGATGTCAAAAAGGCTTCATCAGTGTGGTAAGTTCATCATGCTTGGTCATCAAGGTTGATCATTGTTGAAACAGGGAGTTATGTGAGTGCTTGGTCATTAAGGTTGATCTTTGTTGAAATAAATTCAGTCTACTGTATCAGAGATTTGGAGTATTTGATGTGAGTTCTTGATGTAGCAGAATATTGTGAATGGCTTTTGATCTTTGTACTAAAGTGTCATCAATGGGTTGCTTAGTGATTTGTCTTCAGTGTTCAATGGTTGTGCTCATACTTGGTGATCATGTCATCAGATCATGTTATCATATCTACATCAGATCATATCAGAATCATAGGATCATTGCTAGGTCTTTTCAGTGATAAGCATTATTCTTCATACTATCATAAAAGTGTTAAGATTTGTTTTATATGGTGACAAAGTCAGAGACAATTCAGTGTTATCTTTTTCGAGGTGCTCTATGTAGATCTAAATGCAATCACTACAGTATGTTGAAGTTTTTTTTATCTATCAATGATTAAGGTTTGTTTGTTTTTTAAGAAGATTTATGTTTAAAACCCTAGTTTAAAAGGGTGCCAAGTGATTATAAAGTGCTCTTATAACAACTTATAACAGATGTCATACTTTTTGTTTTACGCTACTGTTGACTGGTTCATACAGTATATTATAACTTAAGTCATATTCTCATGGGTATGTCTTCGTTGTATCACCGGCCCCGATGGCCTAGGAAGGCCGGTCATCAGGTTTTGTTCTTAAGACATTGGCAGGTGTAAAAATCTAACGGTGATGATTCAAAGACAGTTGGTGCGAAGAAAGGATCGAATGGATGCCTTTTAATCTTCAGTTGGAGCTCAATAGTTGGGCCTTGTTTATAAATTTGACGGGTCTGTTGTAATAAAAGCCAAAAAATCAAGGCATTTTCCAACTTGAAGGATGCAAAATTTTGTGGAAGGTTTCTAATTTGAAAAAGACTGAGATAGAGGGTTATGCTGTGTATGCCCAAGGTATAAAATATCAGAAAGCAATTTCTTTTCAAATGATATATTGAATTGATTTAAGAACCTTTTTTTTTAGAATGGTATTTGAAAAGAAAAATATATGGAGATGAAGGATGGTAATGTGTAAAGAAGAAATTAAATGATATGAGGGCTAGTAAATTTTGCAGAATGTAAGACACTTAGTTTTAGAAGTTTTAATCAAATTCTATAAATTCAAAAGGATGTATCTTCCAATATATTTTGTGGATTTAACAATCTGGTGAATTATTTTATGTGTCGACAGAGTATGAAGACAATTGAAGCTTGCCAGAGATATTGTGCTAGATGAACCTCAGTGTGTCAGGAATTTATTTTGCAAGGGATCTATAATTATTGTTCTATATCAGAGAAACAATTATTTATTTAACCTCATGAAGAATTGTTCATTTTATGAAGAATGATATATTTTAAGAAAGGAAATACATGGTATAGCTAATGAATGTTTTGCAGAGATAACCAATTTGATTGAAGAGAGGCTAATATGATTAATTTGATTACAGAGAAGGCTTCAAGAATGTTACAGAAATGACTTCAATTGTTTTTGCAGAGATGAATTATGTGTTTGTAAATATGACATATATTTGTGCAAAAAAAAAAAAAGCCCAAGAGAGTTGCAGAGATGGAATTGAATTTGTGCAAAGATTGAAAGATGATTTGGTGATTTAACTAACATCAAAAGAAGACATAAATTGATTTATTTTGTAGAGGTTGAAGAACATACTATTGTAATGAATTTCTTGTGAAAATCAAAAAGGGGAGATATAAGGTTTTTGTACTTGATTGAAATAGGGTTGATTATTTTGAATATCCTATTGAAGAGAAAATTTAGATGAGTTTTTTATATGATTTGGGTTGATGAGAAGAATGGTCATTTGACAGACACATGTGAAAGAAGAAGTGTTTTGTATTGAAACAGAGAAACCCTCAGAGTTCTTGTTTTTAATTTGTTCTATATTAGGGGTTGGTGCTCCTTGAATTCGGTGCTTCTAAACATTGTAACCAGTGAGGTTTTTGATAAAGCTAGTGAGGCAGTTTTGGAGGGTTTTTTCTACCCCCGAAGGGTTTTCCACTCGTGTAAATCTTGTGTCATGATCTTCTTTGTGTGTGTATGATTTTCTCATGAGGTTTTGTTCTCTTTCTTCATTCTCAATCATGTGCATATGTGTTTGACAAATCAATGATATCTTTCTCTTTGTGTCTTGAAAGCTAAAGTTTGCAAAAAGATTTGAAAATTTACACAACACTGATTCACCCCCCCTCTCAGTGTTGTCCTGGACTCCTACAATTGGTATCAGAGCCTAGGTTCCCTTTTGAAGCTTAATAAGCTTGGGTAGGTCCTGTGTGTGGAGTTCAATGGGTAAGTGCAGAAGAAATAAGAACATGAGAAGAAATAAGAACATAAGAAATGTCAAGCTTCATTCTGGTCAACAGATACAAAAGACATCATCCATATCAAATTAAGGTGTTAATATTCAATTAGTTGATAAAGGTACTTCACAAGTTGAATCAGTGAAAGAGTTTTCTGGAGTTCCTCTGTTTAATGGTTCAGATTTTTTAGTTTGGTGTATGAGAATGCAAGTCTATTTATCCTCTTTAGGATATGATGTATGGATGTCTATTGAGAATGGATATTCTAACTCTGCACATAACAAAGAGGCTCTTGAATGCAATCATATAGCCAAGAAGATTATTTTATCTAGTTTATCTAATGATGTATCTTGTAAAGTTGTGCAGTGTGAAACAACTCAGGATATGTGGACGAAATTGATAAAAATTTATCAAAGTAATGACAAAGAAGAGAACAATTTGGTGTCTAATGAAAGTAACCATGAAAAAAGACAATCACATGAAGAAGTTCAAACCCAATCAGATTCAGAAGAAGCTAACATCACAAGTGATGATGATCAGGAAAATGATGAACAAGATTGTGAGATTGATATGGAAGGAGAGCTCATATATGCTCTAACTGAACTCAAGAAATATAAGAGAGAGAATCAGAAACTAAAATTGCAGCTGCAACAAGAAAGAGAATCTAAAGACAAAGCACTTTTAGACCTTGAAAGTGTATCTACAGATCTTGAAGAGGCTAGATGTCAGATTATAAGTTTAAAGACATATATTGATGATTCAGACAAATTAATTGCTAGATTAAAGACTGAAATTGAGGAAGCCAAGAGGATAATAGATGTTTCAAAATCTAACCTTGAAGTTAGAAGGATTGAGAATACGAAATTAGAGGGTGATATTATCAATATGAGAAAAGAGTATGATGGTCTCAATGCTTTATCTAAGAAATATCAAGTGTTTGAAGATAGCTCAAACAAGTTGCATGAGATGTTGGGCAAACAAAAGCATCATAAGGATACTACTGGTTTAGGATTTGAAGGAGAGTGTTCAAAAGCCAGAGAAACTCCTAGAAAGAAAATTGATCTTCATGCTAGTACTCCTGAAGACAAAAAGAAGTCAGAAGCTGAAATGAATACCAAAGATGAGTTTGTAATGCATAATCAAAGAAGAAATTTCAAGAGATCTGCTCCTACAAGACAAGCATACATGTATAGGTATAATTATCCATTTAATGGTTATTGTTATACTTGTAATCATTTTGGACATAAAGCAATTGATTGCAAAAGGAATACTAATATTCTTTGTTACAAGTGCAATAATATTGGACACATACAAAGAAATTTTAAAGTGCATAGAAGGTATGATCCTGCATGGAAGCTTAACATGAGTGCTTAAAGGTACTATCAGTCATTTGATTATGATTGTAACATAGTTTTTTATAATTGCAACTCTCTTGGTCACAAAGCATATAGTTGCAAAAGGTTTGAAAGAATTGTATTACCTGATTTGAAAGGTTGGGAAAACAAAAAGGTTGAAAAGATTTGGATAAAGAAACATGACCAGAAAAAAGCACCTATGAAATTTTGGAAACAAAAAGAAATTAAAGAGAAGTCAAATATTAAGCTTGTGCATCTTGCACAAGTCATTTCATCTGTTGCATAATATAGCATGAAGTAAGAGGGAGGTGTCAAATGTTCTATCAATTAACCCCAAGAAGTTTTAGGAAGGAGATCATTCGATATGATGATCTTGGCATGTCTATCATTCTTGGCATTCTTATGAAATAGTTGATGATGATGTTGCTAACTAAGTTGATTTTTAGTATGTGATAGTGATATTGGTGATCTTATGTTCAGTATGAAAACAAGATGTTGAAATAATGTTCAAGAGGTCAATGATCAAAGAGTTTGATGATAATAAATAACTTGGTTGAGTTGGTATGATGTTGTAGTTCAATGGGCTCTTGATATTGTGAAGTAATTGTTGTCATGCCAAAGAGATTAAGATGTTTCCAAAAATCTTTTATCATATATTAGCATGTGTTGGCTAAGGTGACTGAAAATGAAAAATTCAATTCATAACACTTATCTCTGCATTTGATTTGTGCAAAGTGTTGTTGCAAGAAGAACTTGTTAATGCAGATTGGTTTAAGTGTGCTTAGGGATGTCAAGTCATGCTTATATGGAAGTGTTCATGATGTGATAATCTATCATGTTTCATTGATGGTTCTCATCATTAATATGTTTCAGGGAGGTATGTTCAAATTGTGAGTTTCTAGTTTTGAAGTGGTATCAAGTATGTGTTTAAAGCTATGACATCTAGAGATGCTTATGAAATTGATGGTGGTGCCTTGTTTTTTCTTCAAGCTCATTAGTTAATCTAAGGCAAGTAAAGGTCTTGAATCAGCTGATAATGGTAATACTAGTTGCTATTGTGTGTACTATAATTCTTCTCTGCAGGATTGAGTTGTCACTATCATGAAGTCTTGTCAAGGTTATCTAATGTATGATCATCATGTCATCATTAGTTGTGTGTAGTCTTCATGTTGATGTTTATGGGTGAAAGGTGTGATGAGTAGTCTTGCATGAAGTTCAAGTTCATTTGTGTCATTCAAAGAAGTAATTTTTATGTCTTCATATTTATGATTTGGAAGATCTTGGAGATTTGTCATTTCTGGTAAAAAAAAAATGGTTGATGACTGTGAAAGAATTTTTTTTGTTTTGCAATCACAAGTGGTGTCAAGATTTTGTATTTGATAGCTTGGTATCAAAAGAAGTGTTCATTGTGTGACAATGGTTAGTGAAATGGATCTCTTTCTTGAATGTTAGATTGTTGATGAAGTGTATCTTCTGGTTCTTTGATAGTGATCCTGTGATAGTAATAAAGCTTATTTCAGAGGTATATTGATAATCTTGTTATGGTACAACATATTTAATAGCACAGCATATTGGTTGGCAAAGTTACTTTGATGTGTTGAGATCCTCCTCTGAAATGCATTGGTTTAGTCATATGAAGTCACTTCTTAATCTTCTTGACATGGCTTATTTGGAGTTGGCTACTTATGATGTTGTTTGACACATAATATCATTGATGATCATATAGTGAGTACCTTTGTTGTTATTCAGTTTGGCATACATATGGCACACAGTTGACACATACTTGATATTTGATATGATGTGATTCTCTCATTTGAGTTATGGTGATATCACATGAGGCAAATAATGTTGATTTCACTCAAAGGTTATTTCAAATAAGCATGTAAAATAAAAAGTCACTCCAAATAGTTTATCAAAGTTGCAGTTGACTAAGATAGAGACTGTTGATAGGATGGAGGATAGTGATAGGATAGAGGACAGTGATAGTGAATGTCAATTGATGTTATATTGTGCTAAGGATAGTCTTTCCTTTGACAGAGTTGATAGAAGATCTTTGACAGAGGACTTATATTAGATCTGAGATGTTACCTTCTTCAAATGATAAGACATCAGATATGCTATCACAGGTATGATTTTTGAAATGTTCTTGTTTGCCTTTGACATTAAGTGTCAAAAAGGGGGAGACAAGTGATTGGTTGTCTTTCAAATTTCTTTTTCCATCAATGTCAGAGACAAAGGGGGAGTTTTGTTGAAATGGTCTTGTTTGTTGTCTTTTTATTGATGTCAAAAAGGCTTAATTAGTGTGGTATGTTCATCATGCTTGGTCATCAAGGTTGATCATTGTTGAAACAAGGAGTTATGTGAGTGCTTGGTCATTAAGGTTGATCTTTGTTGAAATAAATTCAGTCTACTATATTAGAGATTTGGAGTATTTGATGTGAGTTCTTGATGTAGCAGAATACTGTGAATGGCTCTTGATCTTGGTACTAAAGTCTCATCAATGGGTTTCTTACTGATTTTTCTTTAGTGCTTAATGGTTGTGGTCATACTTGGTGATCATGTCTTCATATCTACATCAGATCATGTTATCATATCTGCATCAGATCATATCAGAATCATAGGATCATTACTAGGTCTTTTCAGTGATAAGCATTATTCTTCATACTATCATAAAAGTGTTAAGCTTTGTTTTATATAGTGACAAACTCAGGGACAATTTAGTGTTATCTTTTCTAAGGTACTCTATGCAGATATAAATGCAATCACTACAGTATGTTGAAGTGTTTTTTATCTATCAATGATTAAGGTTTGTTTGTTTTTTAAGAAGGTTTATGATTAAAATCCTAGTTTAAAAGGGTGCGAAGTGATTATAAAGTGCTCTTATAACAGCTTATAACAGATATCATACTTTTTTATTTAAGCAACTATTGACCTGTTCATATGGTATATTATAACTTAAGTCATATTCTGATGGGTATGTCTTCATTGTTTGACCGGCCCCGATGGCCTAGGAAACCCAGTCATCAGGTTTTGTTCTTAAGACATTGGTGTGTGTAAAAATCTAATGGTGATGATTCAAAGACAGTTGGCATGAAGAAAGGATCGAATGGATGCCTTTAAATATTCAGTTGGAGCTCAACGGTCAGGCCTTGTTTCTAAATTTGATGGGTCTATTGTAATAAAAGCCAAAAAATCAAGGCATTTTCCAACTTGAAGGATGCAAAATTTTGTGGAAGGTTTCTAATTTGAAAAAGACTAAGATAGAGGGTTATGCTATTATGCTGGAGGTATAAAATATTAGAAAGCAATTTCTTTTCAAATGATATATTGAATTGGTTTAAGAAGCTTTTTTTAAAGAATGGTATTTGAAAATAAAAATATATGGAGATGAAGGATGGTAATGTGTAAAGAAGAAATTAAATGTTATGAGGGCCAGTAAATTTTGCAGAATGTAAAAGACTCAATTTTAGAAGTTTTAGTCAAAGTCTATAAATTCAAAAGGATGTATCTTTCAATATATTTTGTGGATTTAACAATTTGGTGAAGTATTTTATGTGTTGATAGAGTATGAAGACTATTGAAGCTTGCTAGAGATATTGTGCTAGATGAACCTCAGTGTGTCAGGAATTTATTTTGTAGGGGATCTATAATTATTGTTCTGTATCAGAGAAACAATTGTTTATTTAACCTCATGAAGAATTGTTCATTTTATGAAGAATGATATATTTTAAGAAAGGAAATACATGGTATAGCTAATGAATGTTTTGCAGAGATAACTAATTTGATTGAAGAGAGGTTAATATGATTAATTTGATTACAGAGAAGGCTTCAAGAATGTTGCAAAGATGACTTTAATTATTTTTTAATAGATGAATTATGTGTTTGTAAAGATGACATATATTTGTGCAAAAAAAAAAAAAGCCCAATAGAGTTGCAGAGATGTTTGATGTTCTTGCAGAGATGGAATTGAACTTGTGCAGAGATTGAAAGATGATTTTGTGATTTAACTAACATCAAAAGAAGACATAAATTGATTTATTTTGTAGAGGTTGAAGAACATACTCTTGTAATGAATTTCTTTTGAAAAAAAAAAGGGGGAGATATAAGGTTTTTGTACTTGATTGAAACAAGGTTGATTATTTTGAATATCCTCTTGAAGAGAAAATTCAGATGAGTTTTGTATAGGATTTGGGTTGATGAGAAGAATGGTCATTTGACAGACACGTGAAAGAAGAAGTGTTTTCTATTGAAACAGAGAAACCGTCTAAGTTCTTCTTTTTAATTTGTTCTATATTAGGGGATGGTGCTCCTTGAAGTTGGTGCTTCTAAACATTGTAACCAGTGAGGTTTTTGATAAAGCCAGTGAGGCAATTTTGGAGGGGTTTTTCTATCCCTGAAGGGTTTTCCACTCGTGCAAATCTTGTGTCATGATCTTCTTTGTGTGTGTATGATTTTCTCATGAGGTTTTGTTTTCTTTCTTCATTCTCAGTCATGTGCATATGTGTTTGACAAATCAATGATATCTTTCTCTTTGTGTCTTGAAAGTTAAAGTTTGCAAAAAGATTTGATAATTTACACAACAGTGTTTAACCCCCGCTCTCAATGTTGTCCTGGACTCCTACAACTACAACCCAAGGAAGCTACAACTCCCTATATTTGTGCTTATAACAATTACAACTTTGATTTAGGGCTACAGCCTAAGGAAGCTACTACTCCCTATGTATTCTATTCACTGCAATGGATTTATAAAGAATGTAACTACATGGACTATTGTAAAGAGAGCATCTAATTTATGCTGATAATGCAGTCTTCTATTTCTTGCTCAATACATGTCCGCAAACTGATTCTGCACACTTCATATCTTTCATTATGATCTTCTTATCTTCAAATACACTTCTACATCTCACAAATGAACTTGAACTTCTCTAAATATAGTCTACATCATATCGAAACATTGATTAGGCCGCCATCACAATCAACATTGGATGAAACATGTAGCTCTTCTCAAATTGACATCCATACATATAATATGATAGGAAAAACCTGTTGCAGACCTTAGATATTCATAAGGGAGATCAAAACATATCATTCCATACCTTCAAGTGTTAAGGAAACTAATCAAGATCCTCTGTGCATATCATAAACTTAACCAGTCATCTCAAGTTACTCAGGACTACTCATTGTCTATCTTCATACTATTGGGGAGAAGTCAAAAATTCTATGCAAACCAAGAATTCAATAATACATGATCTCAACAACATTCATACACCTTACTGAATAAGTAACATATCAAACTATACATCTGCATAATAGGCAACATGACTATCTGTAGGAAAAAGAGCATTCCGGACCACATGTCATACTTCACATCTCAAGACATGATGTTGCGGTGCAATACAAGGCTTGAAACCTTTTAGGGGTGAGCTAAAGCATCATCATATGTTCCTCATTAGATCCACACACATTTATCTAACGATTTTAGAGGAATTCAAGAGTTTGACATGGATAATCAAGAGTCTAGAGGATAGTTATACTCTAACCTTTGCTTGCAGACATAACTACTCGATGCAGTACTGGAAAATGAAATTTTTCTACATGTGGATTATACCTGATATACCTTAGACCATATAAAACCTCCACACAAGATCTAATGGCTGATCTATACATGTTTCATCCTCCACAAAACTTAACCCTATGTGAATGGGCTCTAGAACAGTCTGCATTGCTTCTGTCTAAGTGATGATCAATACTCTATCCCTTGTAACTTTTTAAGTTGATGATGTGAGGACTTGAAAACTTGGATTTATAATATCAATACCTAAGGATGACTCTATCTTAGGATGTGCATTGTGAAGGAATGTGGACCAAAACAAGATGACTTTGCCTTAGGATGTGCATTGTGAATGCCTTAGTCAAATTTTTGCTTCTTGTCATTAAGTACGGTACACCCAGTTGATTAGATATGCATGTGGAGATACTAGAATCATGCTAGCACATAAGTGATTACCTCCACATCATGCTCAAACACTAATCTAATCATCTTACATTACTTAACCTATTTTCTCTTCTCCTAGATTGGTTTGCCTTGACCATATTGACTCTTCCTCTTTACAAGTTTGTCTATACATATCCATATACTATGCTGACATCAATGTATACTATGTTGACATCAATGACAATACATATTGCTAAAAAAACTAGCATGTTCCTTTATTTTTTCTTTAAGCCATTTCTCAAAATTTTAACACAAAAGAAGACTAAGTCATAATATTCAGACCAACGTATTTGGGGTAGAGGTTCAAAAACAACATTTTGATAACCCTCATCGACCATTTTAGAATTATCATAGAAACCACATAGCACTTGCAAGGGTAGATTGAAATCCCAAATTTGGTCTATCATCAATGATGCAAGAGCATACTAGCTTGTAGAACAATCTTGCATCCACCAAAAACATTTTACATTTTTAGTTTAGTTCAGTCTGTAGCAGTTTTAACATTTTGTACCACATTTTTCTGCATCTCAAGATCAGAGCTCGTGGAGTAGGACTTATCATCTAGATATCATCATCTACATCATATCCAAATTTTAGGTCATTTGGATTTGTTTGATAAAAGTTATCACTATCAGAACATGACCTATTTCGATAGAGCAAAGCATTCAGGTAGTCAGCTGAAGGAGAAGGTTTGCGGAGCACTTTTGTGTCTTGTGGAGCTAAATGGAACATCATAAATGACACATAAGGATTAGATAGACCTTGCTTGAGGTCTGCACCTTGATCCATGCATTTGCAGAGCATTACCAGATGTTTAGGCCTGACCTATTTGTTCTACACATTACATTCCTTAATTGGAGTTGTATCCTTTCTTAGCTAACGTGGAGGATTTTTAGAGCTTAGAGATGATATATATATATATATATATATATATATAGATCTGTAGGATGTATTAGGAAATAATAAGTTCATAGCTAGCATAATGCATAAGATAGGTAGTTAGATTCTTTTCGAATAGGCACTTCAATGCCATATCTTGCATATGTGATGTAATCTGGAAATCAGGCCTATGAGCCCTAGATTGTAGCCCACATGTTTCTAGCATATAAACATTTTGATTATATGATATATTGAAAATTTGAATCATTCATTACATTCTATATTTGAGTTGTTTCTATTGTGTTTACTCTTGCTGCATGGCCTAGATAATTCATTTTGTGAACCCTCTGACTGTGACTACACCAAGTGGTATCAGAGTGAAGTTTTGAAGTGAAGGCATTCCATAAGATCTTGTGGTGAACCAATCATCGACCTGAGGTAGTCTACTTGTCTTTGTCAATAGATCACCAAGTGTGAGGTAGTTGCTACCTTGTAGTCAGATCATCAAATTGAGACAATTCCACCAGATCCTAGGAAGAGATGCCACTGAGGAGAATACCTGTTGTAGGCACTATGGTTGGAAGAATGGATGAAATGATGGAGATGATGAAAATAATGAAGGTTCGATTGGATGTTGTTGAAGAAGATAGAAGAAGAGGATTAACACCGAGACCTAATGTTGAAAGTGATGATGAAGAATTTCAATCTACTAATCAAAATGAAGAAACCCTAGAAGAAGAAGAAGAAGAAGAATCAGATCAAGTGAAGATGTTAAAAGCTATTTCAAATATTGGAAAGGAACCTAGAGTGGATGTACCAAATTACACTGTAAATTTGAGTATGGAGGAATTGATTGATTGGATAAATGACTTGGAGGAATACTGTTAATATGAAGAAATTGAAGATCCAGAGAAGGTGAGATTTGCAAAGACTAAGTTGAAAGGACATGCTGCTATTTGGTGGAAAGAAGTTCAATTGGATAGAAACAAAAGAGGAAAATAAAAGATCATAAAATGGGATAGGTTGGTGATAAATTTGAAGAATTAGTTTATACCTACTGACTATGAGTTGGAATTGTTGAAGAGATTGCAAAACTTGAAATAGAAGGAGAAATATATGAAGGAATATACTGAAGAATTTCATAAGATGATCATAAGGACTGGACATAGTGAAGCAAGCAAGGAGAAAGTGGTAAGATACATCAATGCACTGAGATTGAACATTCAAGAAGAACTGAGTCTGGTAAGGATGACAACAATAGAAGAAGCATATCAGTTTGCCATGAAAGTTGAAGAAAAGTTGAATAAGAAGCATGAGAAGAGACAAAGAGGAAGAGGAGGTAAATTTCAAAGAGGTAGAACATATTCAGGAGGAGATAGATCATATGTGAAGCAGAGAAAATAAGATAGTTCATTCAAGAAAGAAGATAGAGATAACAATTCATACCAGAGAGATGATAGAACTTTCTACTACAAAGGGAATCATAATTCTTACCAGAGTGAAGGGTACATGAGAGATGAAAGATGATTGGATAAGAGAACATTCAGAGGAAATTGTTTTAAGTGTGGAGGTGAAGCACACAGAGCATTTGAATGTCATTAGGGAAGCACAATCAAGACGATAGAGAATAGTGCAAGAACAACTTATATAGAAGAAGAACCTATTGGATCACCTAATTCAATTGGAAAACCTGAGAAAGGAGAATCACTAGTCATGAAGAGAGCACTATTTCAAGTAGAGACAATTGAGGAACCACCACAGAGGAAAATTTTGTTCTAGACCAGATGCAAATCAGGAGGTAAATGTTGTAAGGTTATCATTGATAGTGGTAGTGCTAATAATTTAGTTTTAGAGGAGATGGTAACTAAGCTGAACTTGGAGAGATTGAAACACCCTAAGCCCTATAAGATAACATGGATTCAAGATGAACACAAGGTACTGGTGCGTGAACAATGCTTGGTAAATTTTCATATTGTATCTTATCATGATGAAGTATTGTGTGATAGTATGTCGATGGATGTATGTCATATATTTTTTGGGTAGCCCATGGCAGTATGATAGAAAAGCTATACATGATGGGAGAAAGAATACTTACACTATAGTATCTAATAGAAAGAAAATAACCTTGATACCTTTGGAAGATGAACCTAAGAGTGAAGTATGTGGGAATGCTAGAATCTGTTTGGTTGATGGAAGGAAATTTTTGGATGTTTTGAGACATGAGAAGATGTGTTTTTCTTTGATTCCTAAAAAGCATGGAACCCTAAGTACAAAGATTGAAGAATCACAGCCATAGGAGATAATTGAATTGTTGACAGAGTATAGAGACATCATATCAGATAATGTACCTGAAGGATTGCCACCAATCTGGAGTATCAGTCATCATATGAACCTTATACCTGGAGCTAGTTTTCCTAACAAAGTAGCACACCAGATGACACCAACAAAGAATGCAGAATTGAATAGACAAATACATGAGCTATTGAGGAAAGGATTGATTAGAAAAAGTTTAAACCCTTGTGCAATACTTGCAGTGTTAGAAACAAAGAAGGATGGAGAATGGAGATTGTGTACAGACTCTAGAGCAATCAATAAGATCATATTTAAGTATAGATTTCCATTTACTAGGATGGAAGACATTATGCATTGTTTGAGTGAAGCAAAATATTTCACAAAGAGAAGGAGACGAATGGAAGATTCCATTTAAGACAAATGAAGGATTGTATGAATGGTTAGTGATGCCTTTTGGATTGACAAATGCACTGAGTACTTTCATGAGGTTGATGAATGAAGTTTTGAAGAAATTCTTGGGTAAGTTTGTTATTGTATACTTGGATGATATTATGATTTTTAGTAAGATAAAAATGTTGGGAATTAAGGTGTCTCAACCTTTGCAAATTCCTAGCATTATTTATTTATTTGTATAATAATTTATTGCCTAATGTTGTAATTACTTGCACATAGTTGAGGTGGCACGATGACATGTCATCTTACTTGGAATGTGACTTGAATGGTCAAGTCAAACCTACATGGATTTGGGTGTCCCATTTGAGGTGGCACTAATATGCCATGTGTTAGCATCTTGTGGTGTGTGGAAGATAATATTCCATATGACAGAATCTATGACGCATAAGAGCCAAGTTTGGAGATTCCTATGACAAGTGGTGACAAGTGTTGGTGATGATCTTTGCATGAGGGAAAGGCATCTTTGGGCGCCCAAGTCAGAATATGACATGATGTAAGAGGAATATATTATATTTAGCATTGTATGATGGATTCTCTTACAACATTTAAGGTTGTTATGTTGGGCAAATCTATGACAACTATAAGATGCATAAGAGCATCTGTCATAGTCTATTTTTAGCATGGAGTGATCCTATGTTGGGAAAGTCAAATCTACCATGTATGATAGATGTAAGGGATGTATGTACAACAAGAAAAAGTGTCCTTTGATGTGGGATAATGGCCATGTGGCCAAGGTGGATGCCTATCCCAAGATGCTCCCAATATTTGCCATGTAATCCCTACATATTGCATAGTTTGGAGTTGTAGTTGTATAGTGTTTGCACATGTACTGTTATGCTACTAGAATAACTCTAGAATAGACATTTGAAGACTCTTGTAAGAACTTGCATTGCAAGTGCATTGTAAACACCCATTGTTTCAAATAATACATTGTGTAGGTTTTAGAGTGTGGGGTTTTTTACCTGAAAAGGTTTTCCCCACATATATCTTTTGTCTTCTTCTCTCTGTCTACATTCTTTTTTTGTGTTTGCCGCTATAATATCTCTGATATATGTTTCACATTGCTACAATTAGAAAAGTTGTAAAGAATTTGCATACCTCTCCCCTCATTAGATTAGTTTAGGAATCGATTTCTGCACACCAAGCTTCCTTTTAGTTGATATCAGAGCTTGGCTAGTTTTGGTCCTAGTTACTGGGTAGGGGTTTTTTGTACTGATCTTAGATTGAGTGGGAGTCTGTGCAGAGTATTATTAAATTTTGTTGTAGGAAGGAGATGAAAAGCACATCCAAAAGAATAGAGGTTGAAAATTTTAATGGCAGCAATTTTAAGTTGTGGAAACTCAAAATTGAAGACATGCTTGTTGATAGAGAACTATGGGAAGCAATTTCTAGTGTAAAACCATCAGTAATATCCCAAGATGATTAGGATCTCAAAGATTGTAAAGCCAAGGGTCTTGTGAGAATCTGTTTGGCTGATTTCTTCTTGTTAAATGTTCATGAGGAGAAAACTATGAAGGATCTGTGGAAGAAACTTGGTGATGTTTATCAGGCTAAATCCATGGTAAACAAGTTGTTCCTATAGAAGAAGCTATATTCTTTAAGGATGGAAGATGGAGGAGCTATTATTGATCACATGAATGTCTTCAATATGTTGGTTGCACAATTGACATCCATTGGTGTGAAGATGGATGAGGATCGGTGTATGACCTTGCTTTGTTCTTTACCAGATTCATGGGATCATCTTGTTATGGCCATTGGGAGTACCACATCCACTTTCAAAATGGAAGATGTGGTGTCTTCACTATTATTTGAAGAGATGCAGAAAAAGTCATCCGAGTCGGCTAAAGAAGCTCTTGCAGTTCGTGGAAGACCCAAGGAGAAAAGGAAAAAGAAAGACAAGAAAGTTGAGAAGAGTAGATCCAAATCTCCTGGAAAGTCCAAGGTACTTGTCGGTGGTCATGATGTTACTCATAAGCTAACATAGAATAAAAGTTACACAACAACCTTTACTCATCTTGAAAGATACGACGAATTCAAAGAATTCATGATCCTAAGTCTCCGTTGATTAGTTCATAATCTACTAACGTTACTCAGTGGTTGATGTGTGTTTCTGTTTTCCATTTAAGGGGCCTTACATGGATTTGTAGATTCTATTTCTGCAACCATGCTACACAGGGAGGTTACCTTACACAATATATTTCTTTAAATGATGTGTCTACAGGCTGATATTTGCATGATATTTTCAAAAGTACATGCAGGTAGCTCAAAATATGCTAATGATGTTCAGTTATCTATGAGATGTCAGCATATTCCTCTATTCTGCTTAATATTTATCATGATGTACAGTTATGGAAGTGATTTCTATAAAATTAAAATGGGAAAAAATGGTTAGAGAGTGAGATTCCTAAAATTACTTGACTGAGATCACTGATCCACATGTATGTTCCCATACAAAAATGAAGAGAAGAAAACTAGAATCATACTTCACCAGCACATTCCACAAATCCACATGATCCAGTGCAAATCTTCAAGGAAATGTTGACAACAACATGCAATAGAATGAAAATGCTTCTAGTTGAACACAGGATTCACCATCACATATCCAGAAATCAACATGAAGATTACATAAAGTTTACAATCAGGATGTAATCTAGAGCTTCATCTCCATTTAGTATGCTAAAGAACAAGTACATATATAGTGATCTGAAGAAAGAACCTTGATGCTTCAACAATTCAATCCTCACTAGTCTCAGCAATCTGATCTCTTATAAAATTGCTACGGGTCCAAATTTTTATGATTGACCTCCCCCCTTTTTACAAAGTGAAGGGGCTAAATATATATCTCTAGTTATTCCCAATACAGTGCCCTAGAAAACCCTAGCAAATCAATGGTCCACACTCGTGCACAGCATCAGACAGTGGAAAATAAATCTTACCCAAATCTTGAGCAGCATCTAGACAGAGCGTCACTCCCTCAATAATGTTTCCACCAGCATTCTCCTTCGCATTAAAAGCTTTGGCTCCTCCTGGTGCGTTTGTGACTTCTCGGGATCTAGTCCGCCGCCTAGGATGTCCTCGCCATTAAAGCTCCATCGTATCTCCACTTGCACGCCATCAGCTTCTGAAATGGAATCAAAATCCACCTGCCCTACTTTCTCGTCTTTTTTATCACGACTGCATATCATCCTGATCATCGGCATGACCATCCTCCTTGGAGCGGGCCAAAAAAATTGTCCCATCGACCTCATTTTTTTGGTTGATGCACCTGTGGTCAACATGCAGAAGTTAAGCATCATCACTTAAATAACTAGTAGGAGGATAAACATTTATATTAAAACATGCTCTAAATGTGAAAACAAGTATCGGGTCATGAATCCGAGAGAAACCACATGCATACGAAAACTTAATCCCTTTTGATAACCCTCTCAGTTCTGCCACCTGCATGTAGATTTTCGGGCACTTAACATATAATCCTGAAAAAAAAAGAGCACCCGATGGACCCAAACGGTCATGCATTTCAACCATAACCCTGTTCAATAAGTTAGGATATGATGATGACATCATCATCATGGATGAGCTTCGTTACGAATGTGAAAGGATGGCGCAACGGTCATACCGAAGGAAATCGGGGTCCAAGAAATATGACCCCGATGAAAGAACTTTGAAGAATATCACCCTGAGGGAAGATGACGTCACGGTCATGTCAAGCTTTGTATATTGGGTCATGATTTTAAGATCAAGGAATGTTTGAAATATGATCCCCACGAGTAAAATGACCTCCCTCTCGAAAGATCGGGGTGACGTCAGTGGAAGGGTGATATTCTTGAACATTGCCCTAAAATGATGTCACTGTCATGTCATAAAAGGGGGATTGTTGGATACATAACTCGGTGAGGTAAAAAGATGATGACGTCAGCTTCATATTGATCTCCTTTATTCATCAAGTTTTGATGATGTCATCATCATATTGGCACTGGGGTGATATTTTGCGACATGGTGATATTTGAAAGATCGGGTGATGTTCGAAATACTGGGTGATATTTGAAATATGACCCCCGCAAAATATATGAAGTTGTTTTGACTGGTAGATACCACTATCACGTAAAATTGACATCTGAAGTTTGCGGACCAAGTGATTATTAGGTGATAAAATAGGATCGGGGTGATCTAACATAAGGTGACTAATATTTGAAATATGACCCCCCCCAGAATATCAGGTTTGACCAGAACTTTGACTTGCCATAACTCTCTCACTTGGTCAAATTTCAGGGTGATGTAAAAGGCAAACCTGTCTAGAATTTTATGCTCTTTCACATGGCAGGCTTCCTAAGGTGAGATTTAGACTTTGAATTTTTAGGTTAAGACCTCAAGATCACAAATGCACCTGACACTAGGCACACACATTGAATGAAGCTGCTTTTACCACTACCACCCAGAGCACAAAAACAAGGGAACAAGCCATAGCAGGGATCCTCATTTTGCTAAGGAGTAAAATGGGGTGTATTGTGAACATCACAACAACTAGCCACCAAATAAAACAATCAAATTAAAACCATTAAAGAAAATTGGATGAAATAGACTCATAACTTCCAACTATCTTTCCTGTAAATCATCATTTGACTTGAGACTCAACGTATTCAATAAGGTGAATGAATTTTCCTTTCAATTTAAGTGGGTGCATGTGATTAATTATCCTCATCTTGAAGATCGGTTGAACAACCCAGTGACTAATATTAGCCTACGTAGGTGAGGATGTTCCCTCATAGCCAACCGGATAGAGCCTTGCTACCAGCAGGCGTCCATAGCCCCAGCAAGGTTATCATTACAATTCTCCTAAGTAGAGCCCCACTTCTAGTGAGAGTCTATAGCCCTAGTAGAGTTACTTAGATGGCTTAACCTAGATTTTCAGTAAAATCCATTTTATTATTTTATAATTTTGTATTTGATAGAAACTTCATAAGATATTGCAATTGTAACTTCATGATGCAAGGAGAGGTCACTTGCTGAAATTAAGCTGAGAATTGTAATGGTAGCAAGGGTGACCTCTAATTTTTCACCTAATATCTACACTGGTAAGTTCAACAAACCCAAGGTTTTTAGGTGTGTCATTATGAGAAACATTCCTTGAATACTCAACCCATTCTTATTGAATACAAAATTTCACAAGTCAACTGATTTTCTACATTCATGACAGTCACAACAAGTTATGCATAAATTTCAGATGATTAACCTGAATGATCTAAATTTTCTATTATTTTCAATGGTTATTAGTCTGCTCCTTCATACTCTAAAACAAAATAAAGGTCCCTGCTGAGGAAACATAACAAAGCAACCAAAACAACAGGACAAAATAGGCAACTATACAACAAATGTACACTATGATACACATGACTGTCATGGTGCTACTTTAGGATTGAAAATAGTGTTTGAGGAACTATCCATTAACTGGTAATGGAACATCCTCACTGGTTAAGGTCTTAAGCCTGTAGGTGCTGTCTCCTAAAATTTCAAAAATTTGAAAGGGACCTATCCAGAATTTATCAAACTTACCATGATCACCTTTCCTTTCATGTGCTTTGTCCCATATTAGGGCTAGATCTAAGACTCTAAAAGCCTTAATTCTAGCTCTTTTGTCAAACCACCGCTTGACAATAGCCTAATGTTTAGTAAATTGGTTAATTGTTTCACTTCTTTTTTCATCTAGGTGCATCAGCTGTAGCAACCTAACTTCCTGCTTATTATCTATGCCCAGATATTCTTATGCAAACTGCAGTGTAGGAATTTTCAAGTTAACAGGGAGGATAGGATCTACCCCATATACTAAGTGAAAAGGTGAATTTCCTAATGCAGCCTTATTCCTGGTTCTATCTACCCACAAGGCATATTTCAACAAAGTGTTCCATTCCCTTAGGTTCTTTTCTACTAATTTCTTTATGATGTTTAATAGGTACTTGTTTGTGGATTCTGCTAATCCATTTCCTTGGGGATAGTAATTTGAGGAGAATTTCAAGATGATCCCATAATCAAAAGCCCAACTTGATAGTTTAATTGAAGCAAAAGTAGGTCCATTATCACATACTAAAGCATATGAAACTCCATACCTGGTCACTATGTTGGTTTCTAAAAAACTAATGACATCCTCAGCATTACATGTCTTACTGCTGACAGCCTCAGTACACCTGGTACAGTAGTCAGTAACAGTTAAAACATACCTATGGCCTGAGGATGATGGAGGATTGATAGGTCCTATGAAGTCCATTCCCCATTAAGCAAAGGGGTGCACCTCCATCACTAGCTGCAAAGGTTGAGCAGCATATTTTTCTCTGTTTGCAGCAACCTGACACATATGACAACATTTGATGTGTCCAGCAATGTCTTTAAAAATTGTGAGCCAATAATACCCTACCCTGAGGATAGCATGAGTGGTGGATAAGGATGATCCATGTGTAGTCCCAAATTTATCATGTAACTCTACTAGCACCTTATCTGCTTATGATCTTTCCAGGCACCTTAGGTATATCCCCTCATAGTTTTTCTTGAAAAGGACTCATTTTTTTATTATGTACTTGTGTGACCTTATCTTCAAGGCTCTCCTTTGTGATGGCTGCAATCTTGAGGGACATCTTCCAGTGATCAGGATGTGTCTGATGTCTGAGTACCATTGTCCATCTTCCTTTGCATTCACAACATACTGTTGGCTCATGATATTAGGATCAATCTTTGATATCATCTGGCTCAATGCCTGTCCTCTTACCAACTTCATGGGTGTTGTGTCCATATCATACTCTTGGAGGATAGTGATCCATTTGGCTCTCTTTCTCCTGGTTCACTTTGCATTAATAACATCTTTACTGTTGCATCAAGTACTACAACAATCACTTTACTTCTTAGGATGTAATGCCTAAATTTATTGACTGCCTGAACCAGGGCAAGTGCCTATCTTTCAACGTTCATGTACCTGAGCTCAGGATCTCTGAAAGGGTAGCTCACGAAGGCTATAGGCTTTTCCTCCTTTTCTTCATTTCTCTGTGTCAACATTGTTGCAGAAGTATGCTCTAAAGCAAATGAGTAGATGTAGAAGTCCCTAGTATAATCTAGACTAATCAAGACTGGAGCATTTGATATGGCTTTCTTAATGTCTTCAAAAGTTGCTCTAGCTTCAGGGGTCCACTCAATTTTAGCATCCTTCTTGAGCATGGCATTCAGGGGTTTGACAATCTCTGCAAAGCCGGTGATAAATTTCCTAACAAAATTAATCTTACCAAAGTAAGATTTGAGCTCCATCCTACTTCCAAGAAATTGTATCTTCATGATGGACTCCACTCTGTCAGGATCAATGATGATCCCATTTTCAGTTATTAGGTGGCCTAGTAATTTCCTTGTGGTCATCCCAAATATGCACTTCTTAGGGTTCAGTGATATCTCGTACTGTTCACACTTCTTCAGCACCTTTCTCAGGTCCTCTACATGGTTTCTTCTATCCTTAGAGAAAACTGTTAAGTCATCCATGTATATGACTATACTTTTACCAATCAAGCCTCTAAAGGCTATGTCCATTGCTCATTGAAATGTGGCTCCAGTGTTTATCAACCCAAACGGCATGTGCCTATAGGTGAAGATCCCCCACTTTGTGGTGAATGCAGTCTCTAGTCTGTCTATTTTGTCCACCATCACCTGGTTGTAACTAGAGAAACCATCCAAGAAGGACATCATCTTGGCACCATTCACCATTTGCAGGACTTCATCTAGAGAGGGTAAAGGATAATTATCCTTTTCAGAAGCTCTATTTAGGTTCTTGAAGTCCACGCACAATTTGATGTCACTGTTCTTCTTCCTTATTGGCACCAGGTTTGCCACCCATGTGGAGTACCTCACAGGAAATATGATCCTGGCATCAAGCAACCTCTTAACTTCTTCAAAGATGATGGGCTCCAGCAAAGCATTGATAGGTCTTTGTTTCTACCAAAAAGGCTTGGCATCTAGCTTCAAAGGTATTGTATGGGTGATGACTGATGTGTCATATGTTTTTAGCTCATCATACGTCTAGGCAATGGCATGGATAGAATCTCTGAGAGATTGGGTTATTCCTTCTAACTCTTCCTTTGTGTAGACTTTCCCAATCAGAATGTTTCTTTTTTTATCACCTTGTCCAATATTAATCTGTGAGTACTATCCTTCATCGGCCTTTGGGAGATCCTTCTATTTTAGCATGTTGTCTAGATCAAATGCTCTTTCTAGCTCTATCATTCCCTTAGGAATCTTGTTACTAGGCAACTCTAGGATTTCTTCCTCTTCCCAGATGTGATCTTCCATATTTATCTCATCTATGATCTATGCTTCAAAAACATCTCTGTTGGAAATAAAATCCAATATGTGCTGATCATCATCAAATACTTGAAGATTAGTTACATTGTCAGGCACAGAAGGCACTGATACTAATTCAACCGAGAATCTTTTTAAACCAGATATGGATAGTGGTTCCAAAGTACTGGCAGCCTGGGCCAAAGCATCTGCCCTGTGGTTTTGTTCTCTGGGTACATGGGTAATGTTGAATGCATCAAAATCTTCTATTAAGTCCCACACCCTATTTCTATAATTGGACAGTCTTTTCTAATTGCAAGAGTATATACCTCTTACCTGCCTCACAACTAATTCTGAGTCTCCATAGACATGCAGAATCTTCACCTTCTTTCTAAGTGCAAACAGTATCCCATGAATTAGAGCTTCATACTCCGTTACATTGTTTGTACATGGGAACTACAATCTGTATGCTGCCAAGTAGGATTTTCTGGATGGGTCAATGAGATCCACTCCTACTCCAGCTCCTTTTTTTGACTTGGATCCATCAAACCTGAGGATCTATGGTTTATCTTCATCTAAAAGCTTGTCTGGGGCTTCTTTCTTCCTTTTGGCTCTTGCAGCCACACCACTAGATATCCACTTTAATTTCGGCATCTCAGATTGCTCAGACTTCACCTTATCAGCCTTATGGGACGCTGATATTTCTTCTTTTCTCTTACCATCAGAAGGAACATCCTCGGGACTGGGCAACATCTGCCTCTTCAAAATATGGAGACACAATGAACAAGCAATTTCTGAATGAGGTGCTTCATGTAGCCTACACCAGCCTTCAATTAAGACATCGTGCAGAGGTCTTTGCTGCTGTGTCATTCTTTGAATCTCTTTCGACAGAAACTCTTTGAATTTTGACAAATTGCTGCCCCTATCTTCATTAGATAACTCATAATATGATTCCACTAAACAATCACTCCCTAGGGTGATCTTCTTCTTTCTCTTATTATTACTCCTATTGCATACCAGTATCTCTTCTGGCATCTAAATAGAACTCTCATCCTGCTGTGTGCATTCTCTTGTTCCTATGGAAAAAGCTCCAACATGTCTAAATAGGCATCACAAATCTTTTCAGAATGTGCCTCATTATGCAACCTGCACCATCCATCGATTATAATATCATGAATAGGTACATTTAACAAGTGGCATCGTTGCACCTCTTTAAGCAAATGCATCTCAAAACTCTTGAAGCAATCTACCTCTACTTCATTTTCAAGGTCACATTCAGATTCTAAAGTTACTTCATCACCCTAAGGGTCATCATCATGATCATGCACGTCAAACATCAAGATATCCTCTATGCTAGCAGTTTTGGGTCTAATGGAGTAGACTCCAAGTTCCACATCCACATACATGATTTCGTTGCTTTTGTTATACTCAGTGATCATGTGTTTCATGCAGGGTTCAACATCTATCCTTATCTAATTTTTTATCCCTCTCTAGGGCAACCACATATGACTGAAATCAGTTGACATGTATCCATTAAGGGTTTTTGACCAGTCCCTGCTGAGTAACATCCCATATGTATCAGGTATATCAACTACTTGGATATCAATATAGTGCTAGATTTTGGGATCTAATGCTAGCTGCATGTGAATGTAAGTCAGTTCTCCTACCATGCTCACCTCTGTTTTGTCTAATTGTGTCACTTTCTTTAGTGATTTAGCAGGATGTAACCCCAAAGCATTGCATATGGATAGGGGCATTACATTGGTAGATGCTCTTGAGTCTACTAAACAATTGTGCAAATTTTTACTGAACATCCTTATGGTTAGGAGGAAAGGAGGTGACTCACTCTTGTCTTTGTATAGGGTCATGTGGGAAGTCTCTACAGCTTGAACAGTAGCTGAGGTTTTAGGTTTGACATTAACATCCCTAGTAGCATGATCTTTACTACCAGACAGACTCGGGGTATGACTATCTTCCTTTGGAGTAGGATCACCTAATGATTTCAAGAAAGCCTTCTTGATATCAGGGGTTTTAAGCAATTCTAACAATGGCACGCTGATTTTAGCCTTTTTCATTTCATCAGTTAGATATGTGACTAATTTATCAGATTTAGGAAGTAGATTTGTAGCTTTTGGTGCTATGGTTTGTGGTGCCAAATATTAAGCACTAACCTTGGGGAATCCAGGGTTATTACTTGCCTTAGGATCAGGAGGTGTACTGAAATTGTTTGGAGGCAAGGATGTGGTCAAAGGACCAGTAGGTCTGCTTGAGTTATTCCTCAAGTTGTAATTACGCCTACCCTGAGGTTACTGTTGATAAGTATTGACTTCCTCATGCTCAATTGATGGCTCATTCTCATCCTCAAAGGGAAAAACATAGTTAGATTCAAAAGCCATGGTTGATTCCTCACATGATCAGGTGTAATCTTGATGAGAAGAAGTTGTCTGCTGATAAGGACAATGCATGAAGCTTTCTAGCACCAAGGCAAAATCATATTCATAGGGGACAATTTCATTTCCCTCTGCATAAGGTGGATTTCCTGAAGTACTGGACACTTCAGCTTGGAAGATACTGGCAGCAATCCTGAATTGAGGATAGTCTAGCTCTACATGAGCATTTGTTATGTATCCTACACCAGTTTGTAAGTGCTGCCTCTGCAAGGTTTACTCTAGTGGTCTGCTTAGGTTCATTAGGACATTAATTGTCTAGGGGTGATGGCAAGGAACCATTGTTTGGCCTAGTGTTCCACACTCTAGGTTGTCTAGGAGGATTATTGTTGCCATTATTGTTATTGTAATTATTGTTGTACCCCTTATCTGGATAATTAGGTCTATCGTTGGCATAACCTCTATTTTGATTGGTTTGAGAGTAGAAGTTCTAATTTCTCATAGGAGTGACCTTAGTAGTAGGTTTCCTTAACTGAGCTGATATTTCTTTAATTTCTTCTTTTTCTTCCTGAACCTTAGCTACTACATTCTCTATCTGAGGCTTGAAAAGGGAAGATCCATTATAATTGTTGGATTGTTCCACAGTCTGGGGTATTTGTGTTTGTCCTAGATATTGCAACATCTGGCCATTTCCATTTGGTGGTGGCATGATACTGAGTGGGGGTATCTGCAAAGGGGCTTGCATGACTACTAGAGGTATCATGGCTCCAATGGTCTATTGGTGGATAGGATGTGCAAGATAACTAGGAAGTGTAGGGAAGGCAATATTTGGTGTGGGAGCAGGAGCCAATTGCTGAATGACTTTGATAGCTTCTTCAAAAGCTTCTGCTAAAGTGGTTACACCAGGATGTGTTCTCTTGATGAACATGGAAGTTAAGGGATCTAAAGCTGAGTAATAAATGCTCCTGGTAGCTTCATCTATTACAACATAGGGAGCCACTAGCTTAAATAGCATCTTTTGGAATCTGGCATTGAAGTTTGCAATAGGTTCTCCTTCAGATCTCTTGATGGTAGCAAATAAATGATAGTTCATTGAAGGATCTATAGGTACCTTGAACCTATCCTTGAAAGCTTTTTCCAAGGCATCCCATGAACTAACCGAAGCCTGACCCAGACTGGTATACTAGTTATAGGCCTCTTCCCCTAAGGAAAATGGGAATAACTGGCATACCACATCTTCATGTTCAATCCTATCCCTACAACAAGCTTCTTTGAAGGTTCTAACATGATCATCCACAACCTGATATGGATGATATCTAGGACAAATTTTATCAGGATTCTTAGGCGAAGCATGGTATGCATTAAAGGTCAGAGGCAACTCTGCTATGAAAAATGACATTGCAACTGGTGGAGGTTGGACTTGACATATAACTAGTTGAGGTTGGACCTAAGGTGTGACAGGTGGTCCTGTAGGTATTTGAAAGCCAATAGGGGTTACAAGAGCAAGCTCTAGTGAAGTTTCGGATGCACTAGAATCAAGAGTGTCATGAATGTCCACAGTTCTAGGTCTAAATCCCCTGATAGGTAGTTCCTCAAAGAGTCCACTAGATCTGGACCTGGTATTTGGCCTGAAAGCTAGGATTTCTCAAATTTTTAAGAAAAAAAGGCTAGTTTATGGCAAGATTTTGAAACTGACATAAGCGCCAGTTTATGGCAAGTTTATGTTGGTGGTCATGATCTTACTCATAAGCCAACATAAAATAAAAGTTACACAACAACCTTTACTCATCTTGAAAGATACGACGAATTCAAAGAATTCATGATCCCAAGTCTCCATTGATTAGTTCATAATCTACTAACGTTACTTAGTGGTTGATGTGTGTTGTTATTTTCCATTTAAGGGGCCTTACGTGGATCTATAGATTCTATTTCTGCAACCATGCTACATAGGGAGGTTACCTTACACAGTATATTTCTTCAAATGATGTGTCTACAGGCTGATATTTGCATGATATTTTCAAAAGTACATGCAGGTAGCTCAAAATATGCTAATGATGTTAAGTTATCTATGAGATGTCAGCATATTCCTTTGTTCTACTTAATATTTATCATGATGTACAGTTATGGAAGTGATTTCTATAAAATTAAAATGGGAAAAAAGGGTTAGAGAGAGATTTCTAAAATTACTTGACTGAGATTGCTGATCCACATACATGTTCCCATATAGAAATGAAGAGAAGAAAACTAGAATCATACTTCACTAGGACATTCCACAAATCCACATGACCCAGTGCAAATCTTCAAGGGAATGTTGACAAAAACATGCAATAGAATGAAAACGCTTCTAGTTGAACACAGGATTCACCATTACATATCTAGAAATCAACATGAAGATTATGTAAAGTTTACAATCAGGATGTAATCTGGAGCTTCATCTCCTTTCAGTATGCTAAAGAACAAGTACACATATAGTGATCTGAAGAAAGAACCTTGATGCTTCAACAATTCAATCCTCACTAGTCTCAGCAATCCGATCTCTTATAAAATTGCTATGGGTCTGATATTTTATGATTGACCTCCCCCCTTTTTATTGAGTGAAGGGGCTGAATATATATCTCTGGTTATTCCCAATACAGTGCCCCAGAAAACCCTAGCAAATCAACAATCCACACTCATGTGCATAGCATCAAATGGTGGGAAACAAATCTCGCCCAACTCTCAAGCAACATCCAGACAGAGTGCCGCTCCCTCAATAATGTTTCCACCAGCATTCTCCTCCACATTGAAAGCTTTGTCTCCTCCTGGTGTGTTTGTGACCTCTCAGGATCCGGTCCGCCACCTGGGATGTCCTCGCCATTAAAGCTCTGTCATATCTCCACCTGCACACCGTTGGGTTTTGAAATGGATTCAAAATCCACCTACCCTACTTTCCTGCCTTTTTGTATTGTGACCACACATCGTCCTGATCATCGGCATGACCATCCTCCTCGGAGAGGACCAAAAAAAAAGTCCCATCGACCTCATCTTTCTGGCCGATGCACTTACCGTCAACATGCAGAAGTTAAGCATCATCACTTAAATAACCAACAGGAGGATAAACATTTATATTAAAACATGCTCTGAATGTGAAAACAAGTATCGGGTCATGAATCCGAGAGAAACTGCATGCATATGAAAACTTAATCCCTTTTGATAACCCTCTCAATTCCGCCACCTACATGTAGATTTTTGGGCACTTAACATATAATCCTGGAGAAAAAAGAGCACCTGATGGACCCAACCGGTCATGCATTTCAACCATAACCCTCTTCACTAAGTCAGGATGTGATGATGATGTCATCATCATGGACGAGCTTCATTATGAATGTGAAAGGATGGTGCAATGGTCATACCGAAGGAAATCAGGGTCTAAGAAATATGACCCCAATGAAAGAACTTTGAAGAATATCACCCTGAGGGAAGATGACGTCACGGTCATGTCAAGCTTTGTATATCGGGTCATGATTTTAAGATTAGGGAATGTTTGAAATATGACCCCCAAGAGTAAAATGAACTCCCTCTCGAAAGATCAGGGTGACATCAACGAAAGGGTGATATTCTTGAACATTGCCCTAAAATGACATCACCATCATGTCATAAAAAGGGGGATCGTTGGATACATACCTCCGCGAGGTAAAAGGAGGATGACGTTAGTGTCATATTGATCTCCTTTGTTCATCAAGTTCTGATGATGTCATCATCATGTTGGCACTGGGGTGATATTTGAAAGATTGGGTGATGTTTGAAATATCAGGTGATATTTGAAATATGACCCCCGCAAAATATATAAAGTTGTTTTGACTGGCAGATACCACTATCATGTAAAATTGACGTCTGGAGCTTGCGGACCAAGTGATTATCGGGTGATAAAATAGGATCAGGGTGATCTAACATAAGGTGACCGATATTTGAAATATGACCCCCTTAGAATATCAAGTTGGACCAGAACTTTGACTTGCCATAACTCTCTCACTTGGTTGAATTTCAGGGTGATGCGAAAGGCAAAACTGTCTAGAATTTTACACTCTTTCACATGGTAGGCTTCTTGAGGTGAGATTCAAACTTTGAATTTTTGGGTTAAGACCTCAAGATCACAAATGCACCTGACACTAGGCACACACATATTGAATGAAGCTGCTTTTACCACTACTGCCCAAAGCACAAAAACAAGGCAGCAAGCCACAATAGGGGTCCTCATTTTGCTAAGGAATAAAATGGGGTGTGTTGTGAACATCACAACAGTACTATGTTGGAACTGTGGGAAAACTGGGCATTTCTGAAAGGAATGGAAAGAGTAGAAAAAGAAGACAAGAAGAATGTTCCAGATTCAGATTCTAACAAGTCACAAGATGATGGTGATGCCTTCATTACAGCCTTGGCCACCCATGCAACTGATGAGGTGTGGCTGATTTATTCTGGTGCATCTTTTCACATGACCTCGTATCGTGATTGGTTCACGAAGTATGAAGAGTTTGATGGTGGAAGAGTTTACCTGGGTGACAACTCTCATCTGAAGATAGTTGGTCATGGAAGAGTCACAATCTGATTCTCTGATGGGTGAGTGAAGAGGATCTTTGGAGTTATGCACATCCTAGGCTTCGCACAGAACCTGCTTTCTATAAGTAAATTGAATGATGCTGGTGTGCAAGTTGTCTTCTCAAAAGAAGGATGCAAGATGACTAGAGGAGCTATTGTGTTTGAGAAGGGTACTATTGATGGTGTTTTTAGCATGCAACAATGTAGATGAAATACAAGGTATCTCACCTCTCTTGAAAAAGGTATCCTATCCAAGATATGACTTCCCCAAGGATAATACAACTAGGTCTTAGCTTGCTTGGAATGACTCAGTTGGATGTTCTAGCTATGCCAACAAGGGGTCCTATATAAAATGTAGGGTTTATGAAAGATAGCAGCAATGTACATGCAGAAACCCTAGGTGGTTCAGACTGTGAAGTCTAAAATTTCAGCAGATGGGCAATGAAATGCTGCTAAAACCCTAAATCTAACAAATTTGATGTAAAAAAAATGCAAAAAGAAAGGGAGAGAGAGAAGGGATAAGAGATCCTAAGTGACAGTCACAATGGGGTTAAATCCTGTAGATAGACAAATACTTTTAATAAACCATTCCTTGTTTCACCAGGATGAGAAACCCACAATGTTGCAAGAAATGATGCAATCTTCAAAGGATCCTTATGATTTTAAAATTGCATTCACTCATTAAACACCGAAACAATGGCATATCTTAACTAGTGGAATGCAATCGAACTACATTTGATGACAAGGCTCAGGGTAACTCTACACAACAACTTACAATTAACAAGCACTAATAGTATGGACCAAATCATTCATCAGATATCTTAACATTTACCCATCATTGCAAAAGCACAACTAATTAAATTTAGATTGATGTGAACCATGAAAACCAAGGAGGATAACACAAGAACACAAATTTCCAGCAACCTACAAAACTTGCTTTGTATTGATCACAATTTAGCAGAGTCTCAGTAATTCAGTATCAAATTTTACTTGTTACAATGAGAGAATGATGGGCCTTTTATAGACAATGGACCATACCAAGTTTTTGAATGTACGTTGGAGATTAACTCAACATCAACGGTCTAGATTACATGGCATTTAATGGGATACAATAGTTATATTTTTGGATTTGCATTTGTCCTTTAGGAAAAAGACAAAATATAGCTTGCAAATACATTGAATTTGGACAAAATGCATACCCATTTGGTTGTACATGATGAAAAGTCAATTCTCAAGGCCTAATAAAGCCAAAATAGAGTCACATGACACTTGAAAATATGAGCTGATGTGGATTCATAGGATTCCAAGTGTTGACTGAATCAAGGGGAGTATGTGGCACATTTTTATGAAGGCATGTCCAACTGGATGCTTATTGGATCATCATTGTATGACTGGACTGCTGGGATAGCTATGAACATGTCTTGGACATTAGACTAGATCTGCAGGAACAATAATGATTTGGTATGATATTCTATGTCTTTTAGGTCCTTTAGCTCATCTCCATCATCTTGGGCATCATACTAACTTTCTCTTGTATGTGAACAACAATTTGGTTAATAGAATGTTGATTCTGCATCTCTGGGTTAGCAGGGTACTATTGTATGTTCATCCTTCCAAGATAGCCCAATTAGCTCCTTCGTGCTCTCAGACCTGCAATTAACAAGGCCAAGCATCAATTTCATCATAAACAATCATTTTCCATCAATTTGTGTCAAAATATGTCCATTTGCAGTTATGGATCAGTCAAGAACAGCTCATTGTTAATGTCACTTTCTTATGTTCATCTTCATAGATCTAGTGTTTTTCACATGATTTTCTGCATTTTTTGCCATTTTCAAATACCCAGTTGGCCAATATGATTATTAGGAAAGTTTTTCTGGTCATTTGAATCCATTTAGGGACTTTTATTTTGCATTTTTATAGCCTTTTCTGTAAAAAGCGAGATTTTTTGGGGGTACAGTCTTTTCATGTGCAATAGCATTAATTGTCATTAAACGTGCCCAAAATCCACACAAACATGGTAAAACTATTCATCATGATATGAAAAATAATTATGCAATTCAAATCCATAAAGAAAATTCAATTTGCACCTTGAAAAACTTAATTTTTAGGCCAAAAACCCAAAAAGCACTGATTTTGGCTGTCACGTACCTAGTGTTGATTTTGGGGTCTACCGGCTAAAAGTTTGTGCAATGCAATTCTAGCATATGTCAGAGAGGTTCATTTTTAGTGCAAAAGTTAGAGATAAATTTAGCACTGGTTTTATCTTGCACTGCTTAGTGCGAGTTTCAGGGGGTACTGACCAAAAGTCTGTCGAACCACTTTTTAGCGCAAGTCAATTCATCAAGTTTTTAGCGCTAACTGTGTTAGGTGCAGCTGGTAGGGATTTGGGTCGTAACCAACTGGCGCAACTTTTACTTTCTACCAATCAAATGCAGTCAAGTTCAAAATTAGCGCAAGGAAGTAAGGAACAATTTTAGTGCAAGCCTTCAACAAATGCTCTAGTGGGGTTTTTGGTTAGCGTAGACTTTGGTGAGTTATGGATAAAGTCAGTCGGACTACTTTTTGACGCAAGTTAGTTGTGGAAGATTTTAGTACAAAATTCAAATGAGGAAGAATTTAGCACAAAAGTTAGTTGGATGGAGATTCAGTGCAAAAGTCTGTTGTAAGGATTTTAGCGCTTAGGCAGTTGGTGATGAAAATAGTGTTGAGTCGGATGGACAGGTATTTAGTGCAAAAGGAGTTCAAACTTGGATTCTATGAAAATAGACACTTTGACTTAGTGGATTTTTAGAAGACTCAGTGACATTCAATCTTTCTAGCATGGCGAAAATGCAATTTGATCACACTTCGACTCTTAGGAATCAAATGAACTGAACTGATACTCTAAACCAAAATTTTAGAAGAGGGGGTCCCCATTATGCAAAATGGGGCATGTGTGCGAGGTACAACAAATGGTGACTCTACTGGGGAAATTCTCTAGAGCATTTCAATGATAAAGTTTAGCTACAAACCCAAAAGTTTTGTGTTTCCCACATGCTAGACAAGAAAACATGATATCCTATCAAAGAAGCAGAACTCAATAACCAAGTGCAACCATTCATATCCTAAAAACTTGAGTGTGTGTGATTGCATTAATTCCCATCCCTTAGCGACTAAGCTCATCTCTGATCATTTAAATTAAGCTACGTGATTAGTTCACACCTTCTGAACTACCTGGACATTGACACGCTGCCAGCGAGCATCTATAGCCCCGACGGGTTTGTCTCAGAATTCCACTCAAGTAGAGCCCCACTACCAATCAGGCGTCCATAGCCCTGGTAGAGTTTACTTGATTATCCATCTAACTGAGTTATAGTGTGTGATTGTGATTTTGCATTTCTTTTCTTTTCATACTTTCAATACTTCATTAGGCTTAGATTTGGTAGAGTACAATGCAGTACCACTACCCTTGTAATGCATGCTTTGGATAACACTAGTTATGTTGATAACTTAGCTAGCTAGGTGTGGACTCCTGACGGCGGCAAAGTTGGACCTTAGATTTTTCACTTAATGTAAGATCACTGAGACATACTTAGATACCTAAGGATTACTTAAGAGTGTAAAAGGTATATGGTTAGAAAATACTTCAGGAGCACCTACTAATGACTCATTTCCAATGAACAGACATCATACTCCCTCCAAGTATAACTGTGGAACCCACAGTAAGACCCAAGTGGAAACTTTGGCTTCTCAAAGAAATATTCCAAGTTACTTACTCAACAAAGAAGCACTTGCAGGTCTGCACAACTGCCACCACATTCTAGAAATGGAGAACCCAAGCAAAGCAAGCACAAAAGTGAAAAGCAAAGAAAACAAGCAACTAACCTAAATAAAGTGAACTACTCTAACTAAGGCAAAACAAGCAGAAAGCAACAACTAACAACTAGCAGCTAAGGAAAATAGAAAATAGAAAGCAAAAACTAATCTAAAACAACAGACTACTAACTAAAACCTAACAAGAAGAACTATGTATAGAGACTTGGGACAACAAGTATTTACACTTCCCCATGATTTATTTATCAGGACATGAAGGAGTAACAAAGTGTAGGTCAATGTCCTAAGTCTGGCAAGTTCATCCTTGTACTCTAAAAAGTGAGGTAGAGGCATGCTCGGTTCATGTTCAGGGTACCAATCATGTAGGATCAATAGTTGGGGTAGCTCATTAGGGCCATGATCAATCCAAATGCAAGTTGTCTTACCTAAATTGCCATAATCAAATTGATAACCATTGAAACTAAGTGGAGAAAGGGAAGATACAACCTGATTTGTAGTACCATTAGTTGGGTCTATAAGTTTGAGATCACATTACTGCATTGTACCAAATACCTTCTCATCTTCGGGAGGTCTCAACTCGTGTTTGGCCATATCCTATTCATCAAATATCTCTGAAGTACTGAATGCTACAACAACTTCCTAAGCAAATAGAAAGTCTGGACAATCTTCCTCAGAAAGTAGATCATGTGGATGAATTCTGCATGAAGTGGCTAAAGCAAAATCTAACATATGCAGTGAATTTCCATGCAGTAGCATATCCTTGCTCATTGTTGATAACAACTCAATGATGTGATCAAGTGATTTACACGAAAAAGCTTCCAAGTCATTACTCTGCATGAATTTTTTATTTTTATTCTCAGATTGCAGATTTCTACTCTCATTTGTCATTACTAGGGCAACATCAACCATGTGGAGTACTTCTTGTATGCAGGTGTGAATAGGATCAGCATGTGGAACACATGATATATTTGAATCTACTTCATCTAGATCAGTCATATGTTGTAAAAAAATTTCTTCTCTATCAATCAGCAACCTTCATGTTTTAATTAAGGGCTGGCATTGGGTTGGCAATTCACTATCTGCAGTGAGAACAGAGTCGTTTCCTTCCTTTATATCAACCAACAACCCTTCTGTTTGGACTGCATATCCATTGTCTGTAGCAGCAACAAAGTATCTTTCTTCTTGCATAACAAAATTCATAATGTCAATGTCATCTTGGAGTGGTGCATTTTCTGCTTTTCTTCATTTGACTCAGCTTGAGACTCCTCGGTAGTAAATGCATTGGGCTGATACGACTGATCTTTGTAATTTACCATGTTGATATACTCATAATCCTGATCACTTTCCTCTGGGCAATTTGATTGTGGCTCAACTATATCATCTGGAACAATTTTTTGCATTGGTGTCCATGACTATTCTTCATCTGGAGGACTGATTTCTTCTTTCTTTTGCACATATATGATCTGATCAAGTTGCTGTTCATACTTGATTTTAGACTCAAAATTTTCAACGTAATGAATTGAACTACTATTATGTACCTCTGCAGAAGCAAATTTAGTCTCAGGGCCTAATGTCTGTGAAGTATTTGATTGTTGATCTACATCCTCAATATGACTATTCATGAGGGATGATTCATCTATCTTGTCAATATTTTTAGTAGTAGAAATCTGATCTTGCATCTTGTTGTGTTCATTGTCCTGCAACTAAAAACTAAGTTTTAACCAAGCTAGAACAACATATTCTTCTAATTTATCTGACTGATAGAGAGATTTTAACTAGTCATGAATCTCATATTCATTAGTTGGGTGACTTGCAGACCACATGCATTCCCTGCCTTTATCATTTGGACATGTATTTTGATGAGCAACTTAAGGAACTTCAATTTTCCTAATGTGCAGCCTATCCTTTCGATGTTGATCATTTATGGATGAATTTATAGGTCTTGCAGCATCAATTCTTTGGGTGTTCTCAACTAGGACATGATTGTAGTAATGTGTATTTGTCTGTACTGTAGTTCCTCCATGCATTGTCTTTCTTTGAATATGTCTGCCATGCATATATCCTACTTTAGGCTTGTATATCTCAAAAATAGGAAGAAAGACCTTCAGATGTAAATCTAACCTCTGAAGGAAGGTTAAATAGTCAATCTTGTCATGCAGCTCTCCAGGATGTACAATGCAGACCTGGGGTAAACTAAAATCAAGCGATGTAAATGGAGGATACTTTTCTCTAATCTGCCTATCTAACACTTCTTTGAAAAGTGGAATATTCACTTGGAAGTTCTCTTCATGATATGATTGCTGAGATCCTCTAAAGAATGAAGAGATTTCATGATTAAAACCCTTATGTGTACCCATTAGAACTAAATCTCTTGAATAGTCAATTCATTTCAGCATGTGCAATAAACTGGTAAAACTGAAAGCCTACATAAAATCTTGGTTCATGCCCTCCTAGCACCAATTTTGTTGATGGTGTTTTTAGTACACATCAATGCAGATGAAATACAAGGTATCCTATCCAAGATAGGACTATCCCAAGGATAATATAGCTAGGTCTTAGCTTGCTTGGAATGACTCAGTTAGATGTTCTAGTTGTGCCAACAAGGGGTCTTACATAAAATGTAGGGTTTATGAAAGATGGCAGCAATGTACATGCAGAAACCCTAGGTGGTTCAGACTGTAAAGTCCAAAATTTTAGTAGATGGGCAATGAAATGCTGCTCAAACCCTAAATCTAACAAATTTGATGTAAAGAAAATGCATAAAGAAAAGGAGAGAGAGAAGGGACAAGAGATCCTAAGTGACAGTCACAACAGGGTAAAATATTGTAGATAGACAAATACTTTTAATAAACCATTCCTTGTTTCACCAGGATGGGAAACCCACAATGTTGCAAGAAATGATGCAATCTTCAAAGGATCCGTATGATTTTCAATTGCATTCACTCATTAAACACCCAAACAATGGTGCAACTTAACTAATGGGATGCAACTGAACTACATTCAATGACAAGGCCCAGGCTAACTATACATAGCAACTTACAATCAGCAAGCACTAATAGTATGGTCCAAAGCATTCATCATATATCTTAACATTTACCCATCATTGTAAAAGCACAACTAATTAAATTAAGATTGATATGAACCATGAAAACCAAAGAGGATAACACAAGAACACAAATTCCTAGCAACCTGCAAAACTTGCTTTGTATTGATCATAATTAGGCATAGTCTTAACAATTCTGTATCAAATCTTACTTGTTACAATGAGAGAATGATGGCCCTTTTTATAGACAAGGCACCATACCGAGTTTTTGAATGTATGGTGGAGATTAACTCAACATTAACAGTCCAGATTGCATTGCATTTAATGAGATACAACAGTTAGTTACATTTTCGGATTTGCATTTGTCCTTTATGAAAAAGATAAAATACAACTTGCAAATACATTGAATCTAGACAAAATGGATACCCATTTGGTTGTACATGATGAAAATTCAATTCTCAAGGCCTAATAAAGCCAAAATAGAGTCACATGACACTTGAAAATATGAGCTATTGTGGATTCATAGGATTCCAAGTGTTGACTAAATCAAGGGGAGTATGTGGCACATTTTTATGAAGGCATGTCCAACTGGATGCTTGCTGGATCATCATTGTATGACTAGACTGCTGGGACAACTATGAACATGTCTTGGACATTGGACTAGATCTGCAAGAACAATAGTGATTTGGTATGATCTTCTATGTCTTTCAGCTCTTATAGCTCATCTCCATCATCTTGGACATCATACTAACTTTCTCTTGTATGTGCAACAACAATTTGGTTGATAGAATGTCAATTCTGCATCTCTAGGTCAGTGGGGTACTGTTGTATGTTCATCCTTCCAAGATAGCTCCAATTAGCTCCTTTGTGTTCTCATGCCTAAAATTGACAAAGCAAAGCATCAATTTCATCATAAACAATCATTTTTCATCAATTTGAGTCAAAATATGTCCATTTGCAGTCATGGATCAGTCAAGAACAACTCATTCTCAATGTCACTTTCTTACATTCATCTCCATAGATCCAGTGGTTTTCACAATGATTTTATACATTTTTTGCCATTTTCAAAAACCCATTTGGCCAATATGTTGACTAGGGAAGTTTTTGTGGTCATTTTAATCCATTTGGGGGCTTTTATTTTACATTTTTATAGCCTTTTCTATAAAAAGTAGGATTTTTGGGTGGTATGGTCTTTTCATGTGCAGTAGCATTAATTGTCATTAAATGTGCCCAAAATCCACACAAACATGGTAATAATTGTTCATCATGATATGACAAATGATTGTACAATTCAAATCGATAAATAAAATTCAATTTACACCTTGAAAAACTCAATTTTTAGGCCAAAAAACCAAAAAGCGTTGATTTTGGTTGTCATGGACCTAGCGCTGATTTTGGGGTCTACCAACTAAAAGTCGGTGCAATGCAATTCTAGTGTAGGTCAGAGAGGTTCATTTTTAGTGCAAAAGTTAGAGGTAAATTCAGTGTTGGTTTTAGCTTGCACTGCCTAATGCGAGTTTCAACGGGTACTGACCAAAAGTCTATCAAACCACTTTTTAGCGCAAGTCGGTTCATCAAGTTTTTAGTGCTAACTATGTTAGATGCAATCAGTGGGCATTTTAGTCCTAACCAACTGGTGTGAATTTTACCTTCTACTGACCAAGTGTAGTCAGGTTCAAATTTAGTGCAAGGAAGTAAGGAACAATTTTAGCACAAGCCTTCAACAAATGCTATAGCGGGGTTTTTGGTTAGCACAGACTTTGGCGAGTTATGGATAAAGTCGGTCAGACTACTTTTTGATGCAAGTTGGTTGTGGAAGATTTTAGGACAATAGTTGGATGAGGAAGATTTTAGCACAAAAGTCAGTTGGATGGAGATTTAGCGCAAAAGTCTATTGCAAGGATTTTAGCACTTAGGCAGTTGGCGAGGAAAATAATGTTGAGTTAGATGGACAGGTATTTAGTGCAAAAGGAGTTCAGACTTGGATTCTATGAAAACAGACACTTTGACATAGTGGATTTTTGGAAGACTCGGTGACATTCAATCTTTCTAGCATGGAAAAATGAAATTTGATCACACTTCGACTCTTAGGAATCAAATGAACTGAACTGATACTCTAAACAAAAATTTTGGAAGAGGGGGTCCCCATTTCACAAAATGGGGTGTGTGTGTGTGAGGCACAATAGATACTCAAAGAGGTACTCTATTTTAGCTGGAGGCATGCATTTCATAATGTAATAGTCCTTCTGACTCAAAGAAAAGAGTTGCAGTCACTTCATCCCCACCATTGGAACCAGCAACTAAAAGATTTGTTGTATCAAATTCTGATGGTAGTGCATTTTGGGTACCTAAGGGTGCTCATGCTTTGGAAGTTAAGCTTCTTGCTGAGAAGACAATGTTATGGCATAAGAGACTTGGCCACATTAGTGAGAAGGGTCTTAGAACCCTAAAAATTAAAAACCTCATTAAGGGGTTAAATGATTGTAATCTCGAGTTTGACTTTTGCAAACACTGTATATATGGAAAGCAAAACCGTGTTCAGTTTTACTCGAGTTCTCATAAGGCTTCTGGTGTATTGGATCTTATTCATTCTGATGTGTTTGGTCTAGTTATTGTTCCTTCGATCTCTAAATCTATATATTTTGTATCTTTCATAGATGACTACAGTAGAAGGACATGGATTTATTTTCTCAGAAGCAAATCTGAAGTCTTTAGTAAGTTTAAAGAGTTTAAAGCCTTTGCTGAAAATCAGACTAGTAAAAAGATTAAGTGTTTGAGAACTGACAATGGTGGTAAGTTTTGTTTGGCAGAGTTTGATAAGTTTTGTAAAGAGCAAGGGATTGAAAGACATAATACAACTCCATACACCTCACAGCAAAATGGAGCTGTAGAGAGGATGAACAAGACACTGATGGAGAAGGCTAGGAGTATGCTTAGTGGAGCAAGCCTCAAACAAAAGTTTTGGGTTGAAGCTGTAGCCACTGCTTGCTACCTAGTAAACAGGTCTCTTACATCAGCTCTTATTGGTAAGACACCTATGGAGGTGTGGTCTGGTAAGAAGCCTTGAGTTAGACATCTTCGTGTTTTTGGTTGTGAGGCATATGCACATGTGCCTAGGGAGAAATGATCAAAATTAGAGAACAAGGCTATTAAGTGTATCTTCATTGGCTATGCTGTCGGTGTGAAAGGATACAAACTTTGGGATCCTATGGCTGAAAAAGTGTTGTATAGCAGAAGTGTTATTTTCAGAGAGCTAACACCTTCTTCCATTGTTCTACAGCCAGAAGAGATAGAAAAGAAAGAGGATGTGGTTTAGTTTCCTTCTACCCCTAAGAAGACTGAACTAAATGACCCTGTTGGACCTGATGATGAGGAGAGCTCTGGCAGCTCTAAAAGTTGAAAAGATGAAGTAGAACCTCCACCTTAGCCTTTGAGGAGGTCCACAAAAATCAAGAAGCAACCTGAGAGGTTTGGTTATACATTACCTGATTCTACTTGTGCTTTTGCTTTGCTTACTAATGCTGATGAGCCTAGAACTGTGACAGAGGCTATGGGCATGAAAGATGCAGGTTCCTGGAAGGAGGCCATGGAAGATGAGATGGTTTCTTTGGAAAAGAATAAAACTTGGGACTTAGTGCCTTTGCCTGATGGTTGGAAACTTGTTGGATGCAAATGGGTTTTCAAGAAGAAATTTGGTGCAAGTGACAGTGTTGAAAAGTATAAAGCTAGATTGGTTGCGAAGGGGTACTCACAAGTGGAGGGAATTGACTATGGTGAAATTTTCTCTCCTGTTGCAAAGCTGACATCTATTCAATTCCTATTATCTCTTACAGCTACTTATGATTTAAAAGTGGAACAAATGGATGTGAAGATAACTCTCCTTCATGGTGACTTGGAGGAAGAGATTTATATGTCAAACCCAGAGCATTACATAGAAAAAGGTAAAGAAAATTTGGTTGCAAGTTAAAGAAATCTTTGTGTGGTTTGAAGCAATCTCCTAGGATGTGGTACTTGAAATTTGATGCCTTTGTGTTGTCAATTGGATATCTGATATCGAAATCAGATCATTGTGTGTATTATAAGTTTGACAATGATCATATTTTCATTATTGCACTATATGTTGATGATATGTTACTGATTGGGAATGGTAAGAATATGATTTCTAATTTGAAGTCTCAGTTGTAAGTGCAGTTTGAGATGAAAAAATTAGGGGCAGCCAAGTACATTATAGGAATGGAAATCAGAAGAGACAGAACAAACAAAAAACTTTGGTTAAGCCAGAGTATGTGAAGACCATGTTGGATAGATTCAGCATGGCAGATTGTAGACCATTGACTATTCCTATTTCATTAGGGACAAAGTTATCTGTGAATGATTGTCCAAAGTCTCCTTCTAAGATGGAGGATATGAGTAGAGTACCTTATGCTAGTGCTCTTGGCAGCTTCATGTATGCTATGGTCTGTACAAGACAAGACATTGCCCAAGTAGTGGGAGTCCTTAGTTGGTTTATGACTAACACTGGATGGGTACATTAGGATGCAATAAAGTGAGTGTTAAGATATTTGTGGGGTACTTCCAAGTATTCCCTATGTTATCATGGTCATCCTATAGGACCTCCACATTCTGTATGTATTCGTGGATTTGTGGATTCTGATTGGGCATGTGACATTATTAACAGGAGATCCACCAGTGCTTATGTGTTTACTATGTTTAGTGGTGCAATTAGTTGGATGAGTAAGCACCAACCTGTGGTTCCTTTGTCCATGATAGAAGTTGAGTATATGGTAGAAACTCATTCTTGTAAGGAAGCCATTTGGCTTAAGAGATTGTGTTCAGATATTGGTGTTGATGCAGGATAGATTACTATTTGTTGTGATAGTCAGAGTGCAATTTGCTTAGCAAAGAATCTAACTTTCCATGCCAGAACAAAGCATATTGATGTACAGTTTCATTTTGTGCTAGACATGGTAGAGGATGGGAAGGTGATATTGGAGAAAGTAGACACTTTGAAGAATTTTGCAGATGCATTGACAAAACCAGTGGGCACAAAGAAGTTTAGATGGTGTTCGGAGTCTATGGGCCTCTTGGCCCCTAGCAGTTAAATCTTATCATTTCTTTTGGCTATTGCAAGGTGTTCGACAAGTGGGAAAATGTTTGGAATTAAGGTGTCTCAACTTTTGCAAATTCCTAGCATTATTTATTTATTTGTATAATAATTTATTGCCTAATGTTGTAATTACTTGCACATTTAGTTTGGTCACATAGTTGAGGTGGCATGGTGACATGTCATCCTACTTGGAATGTGACTTGAATGATCAAGTCAAACCTACATGGATTTGGGCATCCCATTTGAGGTGGCACTAATATGCCATGTGTTAGCATCTTGTGGTGTGTGGAAGACAATATTCCATATGATGTAGAATCTATGATGTGTAAGAGCCAAGTTTGGAGATTCCTATGACAAGTGGTGACAAGTGTTGGTGAGGATCTTTGCATGAGGAAAAGGCATCTTTGGGTGCCCAAGGTGGGATATGACATGTTGTAAGAGGAATATGCTATATTTAGCATTGTATGATGGATTCTCTTACAACATTTAAGGTTGTTATGTTGGGAAAATCTATGACAACTGTAAGATGTGTAAGAGCATATGTCATAGTCTATTTTTAGCACGGAGCGCTCCTATGTTGGGAAAGTCAAATCTGTAATGTATGACAGATGTAAGAGATGTATGTGTAGCAAGGACAAGTGTCCTTTGATATGGGATAATGGCCATGTGGCCAAGGTGGATGCCTATCCCAAGATGTTCCTAATATTTGCCTTGTAATCCCTATATATTGCATAGTTTGGAGTTGTAGTTGTATAGTGTTTTCATAAGTACTATTATGCTACCGAAATAACTCTAGAATTGACATTTGAATAATCTTGTAAGAACTTGCATTACAAGTGTATTGTAATCACCCATTGTTTCAGATAATACATTGTACAGGTTTTAGAGTGGGGTTTTTTACCTAAACAGGTTTTCCCCACATATATCTTGTGTCTTCTCTCTGTTTACACTCTTGTTTTGTGTTTGCTTCTATAATCTCTCTAATATATGTTTCATATTTTTGCAATTAGAAAGGTTGTAAAGAATTTGCATACCTCTCCCCTCATTAGATTAGTTTAGGAATCGATTTTCGCACACCAAGCTTCCTTTCAGTTGGTATCAAAGCCTGGCCAGTTTTGGTCCTAGCTACTGGGTAGGGGTTTTTGTACTGATTTTAGATTGAGTGGGAGTCTATGCAGATTATTTTGAAATCTTGTTGTAGGAAGGAGATGGTAGGCACATCCGGAAGAATAAAGGTTGAAAAGTTTAATGGCAGCAATTTTGAGTTGTGGAAACTCAAAATGGAAGACATGCTCATTGATAGAGACCTATGGGAAGCAATTTCAGGTGTAAAACTAGTGGCAATGTCCCAAGATGATTAGAATCTCAAAGATCGTAAAGCCAAGGGTCTTGTGAGACTCTGTCTGGCTGATTTCGTCTTGTTAAATGTTCATTAGGAGAAAACTACGAAGGATCTGTGGAAGAAACATGGTGATGTTTATCAGGCTAAATCCCTGGTAAACAAGTTGTTTCTATGGAAGAAGCTATATTATCTAAGGATGGAATATGGAGGATCTATTGTTGATCACATGAATGCCTTCAAAATGTTGGTTGCATAATTGACATCCATTGGTGTGAAGATCGAGGAGGAGGATCGGTGTATGACCCGACTTTGTTTTTTACTAGATTCGTGGGATCATCTTGTTATGGCCATCGAGATTACCACATCCACTTTCAAAATGGAAGATGTGGTGTCTTCACTATTATCTGAAGATTAGAGGGACATTTTGGAATTGACAAGACAGTGGCTTTGGTAAGTAAAAATTACTTTTGGCCTTAGATATATAAGGATGTAAGGAAGTTTGTACAGAGTTGTGGAGTATGTCAAGTTACAAAAGGGAGTAGTCAGAATACTAGTTTGTACAAATCTTTGATAGTACCAGAGAGACCTTGGAAAGAAATAAGCATGGATTTCATATTAGGATTGCCAAGAACACAAAGAGGACATGATTCTATATTTGTAGTGGTAGACAAATTTTTAAAGATTGAACATTTCATACCTTGTAAGAAGACAAATGATGCAGTGCATGTTGCTGACCTATTTTTCGAGGAGATTGTGAGATTGCATGGATTACCTAAGAGAATAATTTCAGACATGGATACAAGATTCATTGGATATTTTTGGAGAACATTGTGGAAGAAGATGAAGATAGACCTAAAGTTTAGTTCAACATTTCACCCATAGATAGATGGACAAATAGAAGTGGTAAATAGGAGTTTGGGAAACTTGTTGAGATGTTTGGTGAAGATGAAAAATATAAATAAGGTGAAATGAGAAAACCAAATGCATAAACAAGTAGTTATACCTTGAATGTCTCCTTCACTCCTTGATAAGGTCGAGAGTTTAGCACCCACAAGCTCTAGCTTCACCCATGACTATGTTCTCAAAATGTGAAATGCTCTCAATGCTAATGCAAATCAACATGCCCTAGCTAATGATGGAGAGGATGAGAGAAATTTTGGCATAATAGTTTACACTAAAATTGGATGTCAAAATGGCTTGTGGAGGCTTGTATTTATAGGAAAATTGGAGGGGATTTTGATCCAATGGTGGAGATTGATTGTTGAGATCAAGGTATGAGATTGATTGTGAGATGGAGTGCTAGGATTTGATCAAATTTGGAGGGTAGAGAATAAAAATGAATCTTTTATTCATTTTGAAGATGACTTAGCATTAAATGTGATTTAGATGGATGAGGAAATTTAAAATTAATTTCCTTGGGATGAGTTGGAATTAAAAATTCTATTTCATGTGGAGTTGTGAGAGACATGTGACACATACACATTTTTGGTCTCTTACATTTGTAGGCTAAAAAAGAGGAAGATGTTTTTGCATAAAAATGGTAAAGGTGAGTTGGAAGGGTTATGAATATTTTGTAATTTTTAATTTGTGGGTGTGGGAGAAGGTGTTAATCATGCTGTTAGGTCTCAAAAATGTAGGTTACTAATCCTAAGAAGATGCCAGGCTCTATGTTTAGATTAGCAACATTTTTTGAACTAGCTTAACGAAATCAACCTTTAGGGTTTGATGATTTCCTACACTTTAGGTCCTACTACACCTAGGTGGGTGAACCTTGGGAATTAAGGCAGACTAAATGTAAATGTATTGACTAACTGAATCTATCTACAATGGCATATGGTGCAAAATAGACGAAAGTTTGCTAACTAATTCTTATATCTAACTAATAGTTGGTATAAATTGTATAAGTAATATGAAGGTAAAAAGGATTTAAATAATGAATGGAAATAAGACCAGTGCCTTGTTGGGTAACAGAGTCAAATGAAGGACTAAGACTAGTGGGTTATAGTGGGCAATAATTCTAACTGTTAGGCACAATTTTAGTTTATAACTTGTATAAACGTGCAGGGAGATGACTGACAAACGCTTCTTATTGATCCAACCAATATAGTCAAATATCTTATAATTCACCAGAAGGTATTTTAATCCTTTCTTGAAGGAACCAATTGAGTGGAATATGTAAGAATAACAGATAATATTAACTTGGAGACAGAATGACAATCCTAATTATATGGCTCTTCTTAGTGATCCAAACTAACACTTCCAGGTTACTGTGACTGATTAGGAGGATTTTAATTCCTATTATGGAAACCAATTAATCAAACCACACAACTGTAGTAAATGTGTATTGACAAATTAAATATATACTTGATATATTAATCTGAATAACAAGGAAATACAAAACTGGAGACAACCACACAATTGAGTAAGTTTAACAAACAATTGATGCCAGAATAAAACCACAAGATCAAAAAACTTCAATTTACTTCTTCAATAGTAATCTTGCAACATGGTCTTTTGAGAACATTGTGAACTATATATATTATATTCTACTGCTGATATCTTTCAACACCAATTGTTTGAACTTATATAGATATTTTATGAAGAGACATAACTCTTCAATAAGTCTTTTGGGAAATTAACAAGATTAACAATCATTACCTAACCACAATTAGGCTCTATTCAACCATAAGTAAATTTTATCCATATGGCCTAAGTACTCTTGATCACGATGGAAATTAGTAAGCTTAATAGCATTTCTTGTAATCACATCAATTTCAACCATCTTTTCCAGGTGTTTGCAAGCTTCTCCAGATGCAGAATTTTTGTCTTTAATAGCTCCCATAGCCTCATGTAATATAGCTTGACAATCAACACTCCACTCTTCTTTCCTTTTTAGTTCTCCATTACTTTTAAATAATGAGGGCACTCCTACATTGGAAGCTTCAGCACCTTCTTTAGCATCAGTTTTAAGTTGATCGTAGTATTTCTAATGTTGCTCAATCAATTCTTTGGCATTGGAATCACCTGCAATGTCAGAAGCACCCTTACTTTGTATCTCATTCAATGTCTCCTACACTCTCTGTTTGAGCCTTTCATGTTCTTGAATTGCTTTATAATTCTAAGAGTAATTATCTCAAAATAGGTTTAACCAATGTACCGTGTTGGCCTGCCTGCTCTGTAACACTGTGACAAGTGTATCCATCTAAATTTGTGCTACTTGATCTGTGGATATTGCTTGAGTGCCCTGTGAACTTTCACCCTGAGTTAATCTCTGTGTTGACCCCCCAAAGGTACTCTTAACAGCATCCTTTAAATAATCATTTTCTTTTGTCAGTCTCTCATAGCTTAATTTGTATATATCTCTTTCCTTAATTAACATTTGAGCTTGTGCTTTATTTAGTTTTGCAACATTAATACCAATATCTACAGTAATCAGAGGATCAGTTTCCCCTACCTTTAAAGTCATGACATGACTAAAAGTTTTTTCAGTGTCTATGATAGCTATCTTCTTATGGGGAGGATATAGGGCCTATATCATCAATGAATTTTCATCATTATTGTATTTTGTACCCATATATACTTCACTAACACCTTCTAGAGTGAGTTTATACTTATCATCTGTATTATTTAAAAAACTGTCAAAAACTAAAGCAGAATTCAAATCAAGGCTAGGAAAAATCATAACCCCTACATCTTTAAGCAATTGTCTCCCCTTGCTAGGGGTCATATCCTGCATCTCCTTATCCACTGTTATTTTTAGCATATCTATTAATTGTCTTTCATTGTCAGCAGAAACATCATCCACTGATTCTCTAACTTCTTTCCCTTTGCATTTAAACAAAAATGACTTAAACTCTTTTGAATGAATAAATTTATCATCAGAAATGAAAGAATCATAAGCTATCTGACGTGGATCCTCATCAGCAGATCCCTCCTCATCATGTATTACGACAGGAGGCTGATATTGTAGCATTTTTCTTTTGGACATCTCTACTATTTTGTCCTGTGGCTCTTCTTGCCTTGCCAGTTCTTCATCCTCAGAGGATACAACCTCAACCTCTGCCAGCTATTTTCTTTTCTCACTTAGATCCCTGTTATATTTTTCTACCACCAATTCTACCTCGGCCTCTTCTAGGTTTCTAATAACATCATCACGTGGATAAGGGATGTGTATGTATCCACTGAGGTTTTGTTTCCTTCGAGTAGAGTCAATAAAGCCTTAAGGGTCAAATCCCTTCCTCACCTTAGCACACTTCATATTGTAATGCATCAATTTATCTATGATGAGATTGTAACCCTCTTTGGACACCATAGTGAAATCTCCAAAACATAAAGTGTTGGGCATAAAAGATTATTTATCATGTGAGCTCAGATGCATTACATTTGAGCAGTGCATTTGCCTAACAATTTCCAAATAAGCAATTTTGTCAAGGACAGTTTTGGGTAAGATAAATGGAGTGTCTTCAAAACCATACACTCTAACCATGGTGGCATCCTCAAAGCAATACCAATCTCCCCAATTATGAATAACAGTGGGAGGGCCACCAAAATCTTTCAGTCTAAGGAATCTCTTTATCTCAGTGGAGACCGAATACTCACAAGGGTGATTGAAATACCTATACAGTACTTTTACATAATATTCTTCAAATTGCATGTAACTAGAAAAAGCATATCTGCTGTCCCAAACCTTGGTCCATATCTGTATTGGTAACCTCTGCCCCTTTTAGTCTGTTGGAACAACCTTAAATTTAGTTGGCCATAACCCCATTTCTTGGCCATAATATAGCACTATTTGCATAAGAAGGGAATAATGCTCAAAAGAAATATTTGGGGCATTATTTTTTATTGCAGTTAGGCCAGAGTCAATTCTAGTAACAACATAAGCAGCATAGTCAAATTGCCTTGCATTATGGCATTGGATGTTCGTGGCTATGACCATCAAAGGGATTGTCATGAATTCAGGGACCTTTGATCCCAGGACTTGGCCCACAGTATAATAAGTGTGTTGTATATATGGTTCAAATATTGCTACATGAAAAGGAGGACCATCATTCTCAGTTAGAGGCATCAATTCTACTTCAACTCTGGGCCTATGAATGGGCAACCTCCATCCATTGTAGGTTGTGTCCATTCTCCATTATTCCTTCTCTAGGTCCTCATAAATAATGGGGATAGTGCACAAATCATCTAAATTGAACACTTCACAAATGGCACTTTTTGACAAATGTACAATTGGCTCCCCTTGTGGGTTGCATATAGCTTTCAGAATTGGATTATATTTTTTGGCAAGAAGTTGGAGGAGTTCAACATTCAGGAATACATCAGGGACAACTAGTTTTCCCAAATTCAAGTGCCATGGGTTTAACACTGGAGCATTCCTGAATCTTCTGTTATAGTGGAATCTGAAGAGTTCATATCCTCTGATCGGGGTCCAAATATTTCCTAAGCGTTTACATTTGTCTTCTAATTTTTCCATTTCTACCCTAAGTTGAGCAGATCTCCTAGCCTTAGGAGTTGACCCTGGCAACTGATCAATTAAATCTTGATTTAGCTTTCTGTCTTTTATCTTTTCCTCATGGGTTTTATCAATTTTTTGTTTCTTAGATTTACTTGTTTCCCCTTGTGATTTTCTACTTTTTCCCTTTCCCGGAGTCTCCATTTTCAAATTTTGACAGGAAATCCAAACACAGGCTATAACATAATGGTTCGTATGTATGTACCTGTTGTTTGTGGCTGCAATCGAAATCCTCTGTTTGCGCTTCAAAATTCTTCTATCCCTCTTCTCAAATAACCCTGTCAATTGTAATTACAATGATCTTAGAGGATTTCATCACTGTCTGCATTTAATCGTTTAAGTAATTTCAATGTCATTTATCGCTGTGAAATGTCACATCATCATAACTCCTACATCGGCATGATTTTCAAAATGTCTGGGCGACCTTAATATCTCTTCATGGTGCGAATAATCAATCGGCGTAACCCCTCAATTGTCTTTCTGATACTATGTTGAATCATATTGAAGCAAGCGCAACCATCGGCATGACTTATTTCATTGCCGTGTGATTTAAATTTCCTTCCGATATAGTGAGTGTTACTGATATAACTATCGGTGAGAGTCTCACCGATATGTGTGACAACAATTTGTTATTGGGATGATCAATACCATCGGGATAACATATTTATGTTTCCCTAAGATTCGTTGTCTTCCCGATAATCTTCTATACTCTAGATCAGAAGGACTATCTTAATGTCTCACCGATATGGTTATTGGTTAAACTTCTTATCAATGGGTATAATCTTATTTCCATCGGAGTGAGATATACCATCAGGGTAATCTTTTTCAATCACCCGATCACAGTTATCTCCCTGATGGCCATTTTATATTCCTTATCAGAGAGAACCTTTCAAAGTGTCACCGACACCTTTTTATCGCTGTGACTTGTGAGTTGGCAAGATATAAGTACTTCATTCTGATATGTTGAGTTATGCCAATGGATAGGTGTATTGGTGTGACTCACACCGAAAGCACTTTTTATTGTTTCGCCAAGACATTGGAGTATCGGAGACTCATTAATTTTTTATCCCGATGTTCATTTCTTACCGATGGCTATCATTTCCTTCGTCCCCATAGGATGTTCGGTGATACTTTGCTGAAATGCTTCATCGGTATGATATATGCCATCGGGGTAACTTTAAAAGCACCACCCAATGACAATTAGTCATACCGATCAGTGTGACTGCTTGATTCTCTTACCAATAAAAGGCCATCGGTATTACTTCTTCCATCGACAACTTCTACAAATCTCTCTCCGATCTTTACCCTCACGCCAATAGTCATTTTCATTGATCTCTTATGTATCGGCATAAGCAACACAAAGTCTTGCCGATAGATTGAAATTTAGGTAATTGTGCATTGCTTAGCCATGGACATCTTGTAGGATGTATCAATTTTTTACTATGGTTTTGGGATGTTTTATGATTTGCTCAGATATAGTGAACTGAGAATACAATAAAAAATTTAAATTTTTACTGTCCCAACACATGCTTTGACCAAGTTAATCAAGGTGATTAACTTAGTTAATGTGGCTAGGAAAAATTGGTGGATGAGGTAATCAGGGTTTAGGATTAATTAAATAATGATTTATTTAATTAATCCATGTCTAGGGGTCATGTAGGCTAGGGTAGCTAATTAAATAATAGGTATTTAATCAACAAGGTTAGGGGTAGGCTAATTAGTAGGCTCAATTAATCAGATAAACATGATTTACCTAATTAGGTTTAGGGAAGAGGGCAAATTAATTAAATAAATATTTGACATATTTATTTAATCAATTAGATGATGTTAGTAATGTGGGACTATTGAATTAATTAAATTAATTCAATTTTAGGGATGAATTGATGAGGGATGAGTGAATAATTTATGGTTAGGATGAAATAATTAATTAAATAATAATTTAATTAATTAATTGGATGAAGAATTAGTGTTATGGATGATGGCAGAGGATATTTAGATGGTTAAGACATTTTTAGGTGTCTACATTTGCCCCTCTTTGACGTGGTGTCGTGACCTAGTAGGGATTTGATGTCAAGTCAAAGAATTTGCCCTAGCTACCAGGAAGGAATGAAATGGACGAGGGATGCGACCTCGAGAGGTTGGGTGAAAAAAATTTGGGTGAGCTCTCAAAAGGAGGAAATGGTGGAGAAAAATGGCTAGAGGACAGAAAAACAAGTTGACAGGAAGAAAAACAAGCAAAAAAGGTTATGTTTTGCACCCTGGGGAGAGAAAAGTGTGTTGGAGGATGACATGGCATGCTATAAATAGAAGATGTGGGCCCAAAGTGCCATATTTTCACATATTGAACTTATTGGATGAGAGGAGATAGGAGACGACATGACACAACCACCTTTCCCCACTACGAGCATCGATCCGAGCGTGTGTACACCTACCTGAGATCATCCCTAGTGGATCCATGGGTATGTTACATTTATTGCATGGGAAAAGGGTAGTTTAGGTGGATTGGCACCATAATGCAACCATTTGGTGCCATCCTCTAGATTGGCGCCATAGGCCAATCAGGAGTTTTGGTGGTTTTGGTGCAATTTTGGGTTTCTGTGGCACCATCTTCTGGAGTGGCACCATTTGCTAAAGTTTTGGTGCCAAACTGCAGTTTGGTACCATAGGTCAAATGGGCAGGGGTTTAGTGCCATATGTTGGTGCTTTGGTGCCATCTTCTAGAATGGTGCCATACCTAGGATTTGTGGCACCATTCTCTCGAATGGTACAAGGGGTTCTTAGAAGAAATGGCACTTTGGCTCTAAATTCTAGTTTAGCGCCAAAGTTGGGAAAAATGGTGCCATCCTGCAGATTGACACCATACCTAGAAGAAATGGCACCATCCTATGGATTGGCAAATTTTGGTTTGGCACCATATGGCTTAAAACTAGCACCAAACTTCATTTTGGTGCCATAGGGGTTAGAAGCAGCACCATAGCACTGGATTGTAAGATGCTAAGTTTTGATGATTATTTTATAGATGCAAATTGATGGTCATATCACTAGTACAAAAAGAGCAATATATTACTAAAAGAACTACTAAAAACTACTTATAAATGACCAAACATGGTCACGTGACCATTAGTAGTTTATTGCCAGTCATTTATAACATGACCAAATTAATGACTAAACCATTTTTAGTCATTTATTGGTTGTTTTGATTGATCGATTTGGTAGTATATTTAGTCATTTTGATTCAATGATATATTTAGTTGTTAATTTAGTCATTGATTGTTGTTAACTTGTCACTTATTTAGTCATTTTTATTCATTGATTTCTATCCATTGGTAGTATATTTAATCATTAATTTTAATCATCACTTTGATCAATTTGGTAGTATATTTAGTCATTTTTATTCACTGATTTAACACTGGTCATATATTTAGTCATATTTATTCACTTTGTCACTGATTTCTATCAATTGGTAGTATATTTAGTCATTTTGAAGCTTGCATTTAATCATTAGTATATTTAGTAATATATTTTGAAGCTTGCACAATGAAACAACTTTGAGAAGGTAAAAAAACTTGTTTTATTGATAAAAAATGCTTACAAACAACATATAGATTTGAAAATAAGTTATAATGCTTTCTCTTTGCTAAAAAAACCTTCATGGTTACAATACATAGCTAAAAGAATGAGCAAGAAACTAATTTTTTGAGTATACTTTGATGGTTATTTCACTTGACACTATCATGGTAGCTTCACCCTTTGCCTCTGATCCTTTGTCTTTTCAAGAATCACTGTGGACTATCATCAAAGATCCTACTCTCTACCTTGCTGGATTGCTCAACACAAGTCTGGTCTATACTCTCACCTTGAAACACTTTTCCTTTTATGCCACTCAAGATCTCAAAAATACTTATCCTTTTATGCTCCAGAAGTCACTGTGATAGTCTAGGATCAAGGTGTTGCAATTCAAAAAGATAGTGTTGTCTTACCCGTTGAGATTGTGCATGCTGAGATTCCATAGCTGTCTTACCCATTATCCATGCTCTCTTTTACTCACTGTGAACTATGCTTACTCTGTCATGCACTGTAGGCTCTATTTTTTCTGAGTCTGGCTCCTTGAGAAGAACTTTGTGCTTGGAAAATACAATTGAATGTAACACTCTATTTACATCATCATCTTCCAAATTTAGTTGAGATTTGATGTCATCAAAACTAAGTTTTTTAGCTTCATTGAACAAAATTAATAAAGCAACCTGCAGTTGATTCCATAACAGATTCAGAGTCAATTAATATTGCACACAAAGTAGAATCATATTTTTTAGAAGTGCATCTCAATTTCAAATAAATGTTTGGGAATCCAACTTTGTTTACTTCTGATAGAAACTCTAAGTAGGCTTGCAAATAATAAATTTCTCACAAATGGCAATTGATATTCAAAAACTAGTCACCTGGTAAGTCGATACCATCTCTATTGTGTTGCTATCAAAACTGCCTTTCATGGTGTAGGTCCCAAGAGAATATATCCATATAAGTTTGCATTGTTTATTTCCCTTAGAATAGAATTGTTTATATATATACATTTAGCCTGCATCAAAAAGGTAAGAATAAACAACTAAGACTAGATGTATTTTTTGATTAAAGAAATTATAAACAAGTAACAAATAAGTTTTACCAGCTCAATAGAAGATTGATATAAGGGGACTTGTAGGTTGGCCAATATCTAGTAGTAAGGACTTTAACACTCAAATATATTCCAACATGAATGTCTTCTTTGACAAGATGAGTTAACTATGGAAACATAGACAAAGCACATAAATTGTTTGACAAAATGCCTCAAAGAAATGTGGTCTCATGGACTACAATGATTGCAGGATATGCACAAATTGAACTTTTTGAGAAGACTTTAGAAACTTTGAAGCAAATGCAATTGACAAGTCTAAAGCTAGACTCCACAACCTTTGCCAGCATCCTCCCTACCTGTGCCAAAATGGGACCTTTGGAATAGGGTATGGACATCCATCAAAGCATGAAGGATAGAGGAATTTTGTCAGATGTTGTAGTTGCAATTGCCCTGGTAGACATGAATGCAAAATGTGGAAACATAGACAAAGAATGTGAATTGTTTGACAAAATGCCTGGAAGAAACGTGGTCTCATGGACTGCAATGCTTGCAAGATATGCACAAATTGAACTTTTTGAGAAGACTTTAGAAACTTTGAAGAAAATGCAATTGGTAGGTGTAAAGATAGACTCCACAACCTTTGCCAGCATCCTCCCTACTTGTGCCAAAATGAGAGCTTGGGAATAGGGTATGGACATCCATCAAAGCATAAAGGATAGATGAATTTTGTCAGATGTTGTAGTTGCAATTGCCCTGGTAGACATGTATGCAAAATGTGGAAACATAGACAAAGCACGTGAATTGTTTGACAAAATGCCTCAAATAAATGTGGTCTCATGGACTGCAATGATTGCAGGATATGCACAAATTAAACTTTTTGAGAAGACTTTAGAAACTTTCAAGCAAATGCAATTGGCAAGTGTAAAGCTAGACTCCACAACCTTTGCCAGAATCCTCCCTGCTATGCCAAAATGGGAGCTTTGGAATAGGTTATGGACATCCATCAGAGCATGAAGGATAGAGGAATTTACCTTGAATATAGCAACATATAGCTTAGGGGTGGAAGCATCAACTTAAAACAAGACATCCCACTTGGAATCTAAAAAAAGATAGTAATGCCACAAATCAGATTTTTGATTCTCAGTGACAATATGTCTTTTCAATATATACTTGTGAATAGTAATCACAAAAGAAAGAAAAACCATATTAACTAGATAGATAGAAAATCCATAATCTCACCACAGCCTGTCGATCGACAATTAAGAATATAGCTGAAGCCATCTTAGCACTAACATGATCAAGATCAAATTAATTCAAAGATGTGCCCTCAATAAACTCTTCATGGCATTTATAATGTGCTAGAAGGGTCTTCATCTTGAATTTGTACATAAGAAGTACTAGTACATAAAGTGAACAAACAAATTTTTAAGAAACACCAAAAGAAAGAAAACAATAATATGTGGATTTGTACTGTAACAAATCTTGATATAAAACATTTGGAATAGAAGAATGCAAAGACTATAGAATCATTCAAAGTAATCTAAAATACTTTATCCAAATTTAGAAGCTTACGGGGGTTTACGTGGAGCCATAATAACAACTTGAAGAGGAAATGCTGTCATATCTGCAAAGAAAAATTAATAATGCAAAGAATTAACCAATATTTTGAAGCATACCTTATCTCTAAATATTCAAGAAGATGCATTTACAAGACAAATGTAACAATTCCAAGCTGTGAACAAAAATCTTTAGTAGTCGTTTATGATTTAACTTGCCAACCTTTATCATGAGAAGGATAATAGAACTCTAAAAGAAAGTCCTGTATGGTTCAATACGATAAATTTCCACTAATTATAATAAATCTTGAAATTGCCCTGGTAGACATGTATGCAAAATGTGGAACCATGGACAATGCACATGAACTATTTGATAGAATGCCTAAAAAAATGTGGTCTCACAGATTGCAATGGTTGCAGGATATGCATGGACAGGCTCTTCCTGTATCACCGCAGGAGCTATCAAGAGTCAGGATGTAGTCCAGGCTCTTCCCACATCATTGTAGGAGCTATCAAGAGTTAGTGCGGGAGTGCAGGAAGCTTCCCACACTCCCGCACTGACTCTTGATAGCTCCCGCAGTGATGTGGGAAGAGCCTGGACTGCATCTCCCATGGTCTTTAGTATATACAACTGTATGTAAAATGTGGAAGCATTGACAAGGCATGTGAATTGTTTGGTAGAATGCCTCAAAGAGATGTCATCTCAAGGAATACAATGGTTGCGGGATGTGCACAAAATGGATTTGTTGAAAAGGCTTTAGAAACTTTCAAGCAAATGCAATTAGCAGGTTTAAAGCCAAATTAGACAACCTTTGCTAGCATACTCCCTACTTGTGCCAAAATGGGAGGATTTGGAACATGGTATGGACATCCATCAAAGCATGAAAGATAGAGTAATTTTGTCATTTGTTGTAGTTGCAACTTCCCTGGTAGACATGTATGCAAAATGTGGAAGCATTGAAAAGGCATGTGAATTGTTTTGCAGAATGCATCAAAGAGATGTCATCTCATGGAATGCAATGGTTGCAAGATATGCACAAAATATATTTATTGAAAAGGATTTAGAAACTTTCAAGCAAATGTAATTAGCTGGTGTAAAGCCAAATTCCACAACCACTGCCAGCATCCTCCCTACCTATGTCAAAATTGAAGCTTTGAAATAGGGTATGGGCATCCATCAAAACATAAAGGATAGAGGAATTTTGTCAGATATTGTAGTTGCAACTGCCCTATTAGACATGTATGCAAAATGTGGAAGCATAGACAAGGCACATGAACTATTTGATAGAATGCCTTAAAGAAATGTTGTAACATCCACCAAGGAATAACAAGAAGTAACTAAGTTTTCACAACGGTAATTTTTTTTTTTACTAGGAAATCACATGCAAAAGTTACTCATCTATAAACCAAAACAACATTTTCCATTTTATCATACGCATGATCTCATTATCATAAAGCTGAAAGAAATGATATACATTAAACATTTTGTTTTCTAACAAATGAAATTTTCTTGAAACAACATATATTGGAAACATACCATTATCATGCATCTTGATTGTCGATCCATCACATTCAAGACTCGGCATTCCTCGGTATTTGGAAGAGAAAGTATCTTCAAGGAGCTTAACCTCCAACCACAGACCGTCGGTCTCCCGCACTCCTTCCTAACCGGAAGTGGCCCTACCCTACTCAAGAGGATAGACTTAGGATAGCCATCGGTGTTTGCCATCTGAGCTCTGGTGTTGTAACCTACGTGTCTTGTTATCGCGCAGATCCCTAGATACCCTCTATTCATGCACAACACTCCACAAGAAACGCCATCCAGTTACGGTGAACGTTCGATGCCCTTGAGGATAGTACATCACCTTGGCCAAAGGATTTGTTTTTTTAATTAGCGTTCTAAGAACGCATGAACTTGGTTCACCCACCCTACTCGACTTGAACTGGTCGAAATCCTACAGTTTCCTATTTGTGTTATTTTTAACTATTTGACGACCTTGATGACCTCAAGGGTTTAGGATATCCTCCTACAATAGTGCATGGCGCAACTTTACTCTTATCTCGAGTTCAGAGTTTCATAATCCATTTTCATGTAATAACATTTCTTAAAGCGCCCACTCCTAAGTGGTTTCCTATTTGTTTACTTGCTTCCCATGTTTACACAACATACTCAAAACATTTAAAGCCATTTCCCATTATTCCAAAATTTGAGGATTCTAGACTCAAATGGTCTACAAGATAAAATGATTCTAGCACCATCGCATGCAACGTAATTTCAACTTACATGCGGGTTTTCAATTCAAATTGTTCATTTCAGAACATGACGGTTTCCTAATCATTACTAAACTTTATCCTCCTACTCCTCTTTCCGTGTCACTAGTTTCACATGGTTCAACAAGATGAAAGTCATAAATAAAATATAAATGATTATTGAATCTTCTTATGTCAATAAAGATGACCAATGCATGGTCGACCTTTAGTTAAAGATGTATGATGGTTAAGACATCAGCTGTTCACAACTACATTTTCCAGCTATTAAACACTCTAATTTTTACGTCAAAATGTGCTTAAAATGGCAGTTTTTGACTTCTACGCAACATGCACACGGAGCAACATGTTTACTCACAGTGGAGTTATCGTTCAAGGAAGGTATATTGCATCTTGCATCAAAATAAGTTCATTCCTAAATGGATATGCGTTAGAGAACTCCGTTCTTTTATTACACTACTTAATTTATGGTAAAAAATGCTACAATTTCTGAGTTTACGAATTCAAGAAAACAGCATACTACTTTTTATGAGTTTTTAAATTACAAACACAGTGATGAGACAGCAATACTTCTTTTTCTGAGTCTTCAAATCTCAAACACAGCAATGATACTATTACGTGGATTTACCGCATACAGATATCATACTAGGTTTACGTTGTCGTACATTTCTTCTCATTTTAAATGCATTGATCTTTTGCAAAGTGAGTCTTACTTACAGATCTAAACTGAGAAGAATAACGAAGGAAATGAACCTGTTGATAAAAATGGAGGTTGCTGTGGTAACTTCACGTTCTCCTCTGCTTTTCTTCGAAGCTATCTCTTTTATCTCCTCCAGAAAATAACGACAGTCCACACTAACCAAATTCCTCTCTCTGCTTCCTACTCAGAAAAATGGATCGCTCCCTAGAAATAACCTATCACTCCTTCCCTCACTCACGTTTGCTCATTCCATCAGAAACTTACTTCCACTACTAAAACTCCCCAAAAACTCTCTCTCTTGCTGCTGTTTTCTTTACTCTTCACAAAGCCGGACTCTCCTCCTATCTCTCTCTGCCCGTTCTAACTCATAACTCCACAGTTTTTAACCTCCCAACACTCCTTCTTCCCCCGCGATGATGGCCCTTTCTCCTCTTACTGCCGTTTCTTTTTCTCACAGCTCCGACCACTATTCCCTCAAACTACCTCCTTCCTCTTTTGGTGTCGGTCTCCAACTAACACAATCGCCGTTTATCCTTCTTCTCCCAATAGCGGCTACACCCTATCCGTCGATGTCTCCCTCAACTCTACTTCGTAATTACTTTTTCCTCCTCTTTCACAGTTTCTCCCGCCATTTCACCCTCAACGATGGCTACTCCATCCTCTCTTACACCTTGCGAAGGAGAATCTCTCATTAAACTCTTCATTCACGTTCTCCCCTCTCCTACTGCCCGCAAGGAAGGTTCTAACAACTTTCCATCCGCCTTCCATTAATCTCTCTACTTCTACAACTACCTCCGACTTCTCCTAACCTCCGCAGTCCTATCTTCTTTCACACAATAGCCACCGAACCTCTCCACCTTCCTAGATAATGGAGTAACATCATTTAATATCCGTTACTCTCCTTCATAACTGTAAACTACCTTCCTCTCACGTTTTGGTAAAAGGAATCTCTCCAAAGAGTTCTCGGTTGACATAATTTAATCATATGGGTCGACACAATTGATTTTAAACCCAACTTCCCATTTATCACGACCAATCAAAAGGTGGTGGTTCCTAAGGCGACGTGGCTTGCTAGAAGACATAATGACTCCGCCTTCACTCGAATATCAAGTTATCTAATTCAATCCAAAAGCCACCATAAGATGTATTGTGGAGTTAAGCTCGGCTTGGCGGTGGTTTAGGAAATGACTAAAGCATCGTTTTGGTCAAAAAGGGACAAGAGGCAAAGAACAACTTGTTAAGAAAGCTCAAGGTTAGATTGACAACTACTCGCGGTCAAAGACAGAATAAAAGACTCACGTTAATCGACGACCAAATAAATTATTTCACACTATGGCTTCAAATTGACATTCGTCGATCTTCAAGAATAGAATAACTTCACAATACAAGTTCGACACGTTTTACGACAATCACGACGGATTGGTCGTAACGCGAACGAGTTCTTACGACGTTAGACGCACAAAGCCGACTTCTCGCGTCTTTCGACTACGAGACAAGATTTACAATTTTGCTACAAGATGGTTCAATAAACACTTATAAATGAAAATATTAAATGTCTAAATAAGTCGACTTGCTATGATGGACTTACAACGACATTGATGACTCCAAGATTCTACATGACGTCGACATCTAGTTAATTAACCCAACTGACAAACAAGACTAACTGGTTGGTTCCAAGGTTTATCTACCTATTTGGCGACCTCAGTAACAAACGCCCATGGTTAATTTCCAGAGTCTATACTCTCTCTCGAAGATACTTTCTCTTTCTGTCGAACACGGTCCACCTGTTCCTGCATCGACAGACTCACATACCATTTTGTGGTCAAAGCACCTATGTTCAAATCAAAACATAATATATCCAAACATCATTGCATTTATTATAAAGACATTTAGTCTACAATATCACCTTGATCGTAATCATTAGATTCCACAATTCAATATAACAACTTTGTAAGATAAATCGTCAATTTCCATGTCATTCACAACATATTAAATTACTAAAATTCGCAAGAAAGTAAATAGCATAATCGTTTTCAAAAAGAGGGATGTGACATATCCTTCCCCTTTAAAAATCATCGTCCCCGATGATTAAGTTTATCAAGCAAAAACTTAAACTTAAAACAAACATTCTATAATGCAACATTAATGTCTTTAAAAAGTTTTTGGAAATCTTTGGTAAATATATTTGTAATCTTCCCAAGTGGCGCTATCCTCGCCATATTGGTCCCACTGTATTTTGCATTGCAAAACTTCTCGATTACATAAACGGAGTTGACGCATTTCGAGCACCTTGAGTGGCTCGATCACAACCACCCCGGGTTCTTGCATCTGTAAGGAATTCCAGTTTAGGATGTGGTTATTACCTACATAATATTTCTTTAAATATGAAACGTGAAAAACATTATGCATCTTAGACAAGGCTAGAGGTAGAGCAACTTTGTAGGCAACCGGATTGATAATTCCAAGAACTTCGAAAGGTCTGACATAACGAGGAGCCAATTTCGAAGATTTACCAAACTTTATAGAACTCTTTTGGGGTTTCACTCGCAAAAGCACCTTCTCGCCAATAGAGAAGTGTCTAGGCGCTCGCTTGCGATCTGCATAACTCTTTTGCCTGTCATTGGCTTCTGCCAATCTCTTCCTAATCACTTTAACTTTTTCTTCCATATCAGCAAGCATTTCAGGTCCAATGCTTATCCTATCTTTCAGCTTATCCCAGCTTATAGGAGTTCTGCATTTCCTTCCGTATAATGCTTCAAATGGTGCCATCTTAATTATAGAATGATAGGAATTGTTATAGGCAAATTCGACAAGAGGTAGATATTCCTCCCATCTATATTGCTGATCCATGCAATACATTCTCAAAAGGTCTTCTAATACCTGATTCACTCTTTCCGTCTGTCCATCAGTTTCGGGGTGATAAGTAGTACTTACATTTAGTTTAGTCCCTAATGCAGAAAATAAGGTTTGCCAAAACCATGATGTTATCCGTGTATCTCTATCATATATTATCTTTTCAGGCACCCCATGCAATCTGAAAATTTCTTGCACAAATTTGCGAGCCAAAAGATGTGCTCCATCGGTCAGGTTTCCTGGTATGAAGTGTGCAACCTTGGTTAGTTTATCTACAACAACCAATATTACATCATGCCTATTCTTAGACATTGGTAACCCCTGGACAAAATCCATACTAATAACTTGCCATTTCCATTCTGGAATATCATGTGGGTACAACAACCCAGCAGGATGTTGGTGTTCTGCCTTAACTCTCTGACATTCCAAACAACTAGCTACAAACTTTACAGCATCGCTTTTCATTCCCTTCCAGAAATATAGCAGCTTTACATCCGCTAACAGTTTAGTTACACCAGGGTGTCCAGAGTAAGGAGCACAGTGAACTTCCTTCCACACAAGGTTTCGAAGTTCAACTGAATCAGGAACATATATTCTTCCCTTGAATCTCATTAATCCATTGGATTCAAAACTGAATCCATCATATCTTGGGTCCTTAGGGTTTGAGTACAGCGCCTGTTTCACTTGTTCATAATACTTATCCCCAGATAAGTTTTGCAATACTAAGTCTTTAAAGTTAGCATGTATGGAAATTATAGAGGCTATATGCCTTCTTCTGCTTAAGGCATCCGCTACTCGGTTTTCCTTGCCCTTGATATAAGAAATTTCAAAGTCATAATCGGCTATTAGTTCCAACCATCTCCTTTGTCTTGCATTGAGATTAGGTTGTGTGAATATGTAGCGAAGGCTTTGGTGATCTGATTTTAAAATAAAAGTCCTTCCCAACAAATAATGTCGCCACATCTGAAGGGCATGAACCACTGCTGCCATCTCTAGGTCATGAGGAGCGTAGTTCTGCTCATAATTTTTCAGCTTCCTAGACTCATAGGCTACTACCCTGCCATCTTGCATAAGCACACCTCCCAATCCTTCCCCTGAGGCATCAGTGATAACCTAAAACTCTCCCTCAGGATCAGGAACTTTTAGAATTGGAGCGGTTGTTAATTTTTCTTTTAACAAATCAAAAGCCTTTTGACATACATCCGTCCACACAAACTTTTTTCCTTTTCTCTGCAAAGAGGTAATGGGGCTAGCTATGCTTGAGAAATTCAACACAAATTTCCTGTAATACCCTGCTAATCCCATGAAACTTCGTACCTCTGACACATTGGTAGGTTCAGGCCATTCCATAATAGCTTTTATTTTGGCCAGATCAACTGATATCCCATCGGCTGATATTATGTGCCCTAAGTACTGTACTTCTTTTTGAAAGAAAGTGCACTTGGAGAGTTTCGCATACAATTTATGTTCTCTCAACCGTTGCAAGACTATTTGAAGATGTTGCGTATGCTCCTCTTCATCCTTGGAATAGATTAGAATATCATCAATGAAGACTAGTACAAACTTATCAAGACAATCTCTAAATACACTATTCATGAGATTCAAGAATGCAGCAGGTGCATTGGTCAATCCAAACGGCAGCACCGTAAACTCATAATGACCATACCTCGTTCTAAAAGCTGTCTTAGGAATGTCTTCGTCTTTCAACCTTAACTGATGATATCTAGATCTCAGATCTATCTTGGAAAAGACCGATGCACCACGCATTTGGTCAAATAGATCATCAATCCGCGGCAAGGGATACTTGTTCTTTATAGTTGCCTTGTTAAGCATCCTATAATCTATGCACAGCCTTAAAGTTCCATCTTTCTTTTTGACAAAGATAACTGGGGCTCCCCATGGTGATACACTTGGCCTAATCAAATTCTTAGACAAAAGCTCCTGCAACTGAGCTTTTAATTCCATAAGTTCTGTAGTAGTCATACGATACGGAGCTTTAGAGATTGGCTCCGATCCTGGTTTAATGTCTATGCCAAAGTCAAATGTTCTCTTCGGAGGTAAGCCTGGTAACTCCTTAGGAAATACATCCCTGAAGTTGCACAAAAATGGATATCTTTCCTCAAAAGATTGCTTCTCCGAGGTTTCCTCTACTAGGTCCATCTTGACTGCAAAGAGTTGGCATCCCTTTCGCCTAGCCTGCTTTAGTTGTTTAGAAGAAATGGATCTAACCCTTATTTCCCTTTGAATTCCTTGGAGATTCACTATTTTGCCCATCTGATCCAGACACTCAATGGTTTTATGATAGCAATCTACTTTGGCTCGATGTTTCCACAACCAGCTCATTCCTAGGATGACATCGTAGGACCCTAAAGGCACTATGTATAAGTTTGCCTCTGTGGTGAAGTTAGAAACATCAATCTTAGCCTTGAACAAACATTGCTCTACCTGAGCCTTTGAATTATTTGCATACTCTACTGTCCAAGGATTTGACATAAAACCAGCTTTTCTAGAAAATTTACCTAAGACTCTAGGTGACACAAAATTTTCTATTGCACCAGTATCAAATAGAATAGAAACAGGAACTCCAAATAAGGTACCTGTCATCTCAATAGGAGTGATTTGATACTCCGCTTGCCAATTGTCAAGAGCGGCATGAATCCTTTGCTGAAAAGCTTCCTATTGTGAAGGAAGCTCCATGTTCCTAGGCCTCCCATTCGGCTTCTTGTTGGGGCAACGGTTGGCGTAATGATCTCCTCCACAAGAAAAGCATCCCCCTATAGGTCCTCGCTTCTCAGATGGCCTACTTGCAGAATCACCATTCTTCTTAAAATTTGTATTTCTCTTAAAATCTTCACCTCTGCGCTCATTACCAAATCCTCCTTGATTCTTTCGATTTCCCCTATCAAACCTCCTATTTCCATACCCCTTATCATTTTTCCTTTTAAAAGACTGATCATTGTAGTTCTTGTCAAACTTCTTGCGTTTCTTGTCACGGTAAGCAGAGATAGATTTAATCTTCTGCTCCTGTTTTATTGCCTTTTCATAAACTTGATCCATTGTGCTTGGACCATGCACCTCCACCTCACCACCGATCTGAGGATTGAGTCCCATGATGAACTTTCTGATTCGGAACCTTTCGTCCTTTTGGTATTGGGGAACATACTTCAGTAACCTAGTGAATTTTTCTGCATACTCGACCACAGATAGTTCACCTTGCCTGAGGTTTTGGATGTCCGTTAACTTCTGATCAAAGTATAATTGAGGTAACCACCGTTTTCAGAATAGTTCCACGAACTCATCCCATGTCACTTTCAAGGGACTTAATTCCAACTCCATTTTCTTATTCATCCACCAAGTGGATGCTTCCCCAGACAGCTGATAGGCTCCCCACACGGCTTTAGTAACCTCAGAGTAGTTCCTGATCTCAAAATATTTCTCCATCTCCATCAACCATGCTTCAGCTGCATCTCCAGTTTTTCGTTCCGTCAAACTTTGGAGGGTTAACCTTCTTCATATCCTTAGATAACTCTAAGGCAAGTTTATCCTTGGTTCTCCTCTGGGCTTCACTATCATCAGGACGCTCACTCGTCGTGCCATCATCCCAATGTTTACTCTTGCTTGTGTAATGAGAGTTCTCGTTTTCACCCTCTATTTTGCCAGTTTCATCCATTTTCCTTTCCAGTTTGTTCAATCTTTCCTTGGTTTCTGTGAGCATGTTGAGGATCCTATCCAACTTGTCAGTGGAGTTTTCCCGAGAGTTATGACCTTCCTGATCCTCCCCCTCGTTAAACCCTGATTGGTCCATGCTAGTTTAATTTCACACCTGATTAAACATATACTAATCAGTTTTGCGCTTATTAAATTAAACAACATCAAAAGAACACATCATTTGATCATAATCATAATTGTTCTCAAACCAAAATTTTGTCTTTATTCACTTTGCAAAATTGTTTCAACATCATAAGAGATAGACAAATCTCATGTTTCTACATAGTGTTATCTAGTGGAGTGTAACCTTCGGATTCATTGTCTAACACATAATCACAAGGTGTATACCCCTCAGACTCACTATCAGAAGATAACTCAATAATCTCTGCTCTAGGTACTACGCGTGGATCTCTAGTGATCATGGGTATAGTACTAGGTACACTAATAGGTACACTATCAGTTACAATCTAGGAGCAGCGGTTGATCATGGTTTAAACCGCCATCGCTGCTCCCTCTAGAAGTTCTCTCCTCACTCGCTTAAGTCATGACATAGCATTGGCTAAGGTTTCCACATCGTCAAGCCATAGGTCATTTTCGTCATTGGTTTTCTCTATGGTCTTGATCATCGCAAGTTGTTTCTGCTTAGCTTGCAGATAACACTTCTTACCCGCGAAAGATTTTCTTGCGGTTTTCTTGGTGTATACCATCCTGGCACAATAAACCAAATCATTAGCTACCCGCATAATGATGATTTCCTAATCAGGTTAGTGGACTCATCAGCCCTAGTGCTGAACCTGGTTAGCTCTGATACCATATGTAACATCCACCAAGGAATAACAAGAAGTAACTAAGTTTTCACAACGGTAATTTTTTTTTTACTAGGAAATCACATGCAAAAGTTACTCATCTATAAACCAAAACAACATTTTCCATTTTATCATACGCATGATCTCATTATCATAAAGCTAAAAGAAATGATATACATTAAACATTTTGTTTTCTAACAAATGAAATTTTCTTGAAACAACATATATTGGAAACATACCATTATCATGCATCTCGATTGTCGATCCATCACATTCAAGACTCGGCATTCCTCGGTATTTGGAAGAGAAAGTATCTTCAAGGAGCTTAACCTCCAACCACAGACCGTCGGTCTCCCGCACTCCTTCCTAACCAGAAGTGGCCCTACCCTACTCAAGAGGATAGACTTAGGATAACCATCGGCGTTTGCCATCTGAACTCTGGTGTTGTAACCTACATGTCTTGTTATCACACAGATCCCTAGATACCCTCTAGTCATGCATGACACTCCACAAGAAACGCCATCCAGTTACGGTGAACGTTCGATGCCCTTGAGGATAGTACATCACCTTGGCCAAAGGATTTGTTTTTTTTAATTAGCGTTCTAAGAACGCATGAACTTGGTTCACCCACCCTACTCGACTTGAACTGGTTGAAATCCTACAGTTTCCTATTTGTGTTATTTTTAACTATTTGATGACCTTGATGACCTCAAGGGTTTAGGATATCCTCCTACAATAGCGCACGGCACAACTTTACTCTTATCTCGAGTTCAGAGTTTCATAATCTATTTTCATGTAATAACATTTCTTAAAGCACCCACTCCTAAGTGGTTTCCTATTTGTTTACTTGCTTCCCATGTTTACACAACATACTCAAAACATTTAAAGCCATTTCCCATTATTCCAAAATTCGAGGATTCTAGACTCAAATGGTCTACAAGATAAAATGATTCTAGCACCGTCGCATGCAATGTAATTTCAACTCACATGCGGGTTTTCAATTCAAATTGTTCATTTTAGAACATGACAGTTTCCTAATCATTACTAAACTTTATCCTCCTACTCCTCTTTCCGTGTCATTAGTTTCACATGGTTCAACAAGATGAAAGTCATAAATAAAATATAAATGATTATGGAATCTTCTTATGTCAATAAAGATGACCAACGCATGGTCAACCTTTAGTTAAAGATGTATGATGGTTAAGACATCAGCTGTTCACAACTGCATTTTCCAGCTATTAAACACTCTAATTTTTACATCAAAACGTGCTTAAAACTGTGGTTTTTGACTTCTACGCAACATGCACGCGGAGCAACATGTTTACTCGTGGTGGAGTTATCGTTCAAGGAAGGTATATTGCATCTTGCATCAAAATAAGTTCGTTCCTAAATGGATATGCGTTAGAGAACTGCGTTCTTTTATTACACCGCTTAATTTATGGCAAAAAATGCTACAATTTCTGAGTTTATGAATTCAAGAAAATAGCATACTACTTTTTTTGAGTTTTTAAATTACAAACACAGTGATGAGACAGCAATACTTCTTTTTCTGAGTCTTCAAATCTCAAACACAGCAATGATACTATTACGTGGATTTACCGCATACAGATATCATACTAGGTTTATGTTGTCATACATTTCTTCTCATTTTAAACACATTGATCTTTTGCAAAGTGAGTCTTACTTACAGATCTAAACTGAGAAGAATAACGAAGGAAATGAACCTGTTGATAAAAATGGAGGTTGCTGTGGTAACTTCACGTTCTCCTCTGCTTTTCTTCGAAGCTATCTCTTTTATCTCCTCCAGAAAATAACGACAGTCCACACTAACCAGATTCCTCTCTCTGCTTCCTACTCAGAAAAATGGATCGCTCCCTAGAAATAACCTATCACTCCTTCCCTCACTCATGTTTGCTCATTCCATCAGAAACTTACTTCCGCTACTAAAACTCCCCAAAAACTCTCTCTCTTGCTGCCATTTTCTTTACTCTTCACAAAGCCAGACTCTCCTCATGTCTCTCTCTGCCCGTTCTAACTCATAACTCCATAGTTTTTAACCTCCCAACACTCCTTCTTCCCCCACGATGATGGCCCTTTCTCCTCTTACTGCCGTTTCTTTTTCTCACAGCCCCGACCACTATTCCCTCAAACTACCTCCTTCCTCTTTTGGTGTCGGTCTCCAACTAACACAATCGCTATTTATCCTTCTCCAAACTACGGCTACACCCTATCTGTCGATGTCTCCCTCAACTCTACTTCGCAATTACTTTTTCCTCCTCTTTCACAGTTTCTCCCGCCATTTCACCCTCAACGACGGCTACTCCATCCTCTCTTACACCTTGCGAAGGAGAATCTCTCATTAAACTCTTCATTCACGTTCTCCCCTCTCCTACTGCCCGCAAGGAAGGTTCTAACAACTTTCCATCTGCCTTCCATTAATCTCTCTACTTCTACAACTACCTCCGACTTCTCCTAACCTCCGCAGTCCTATCTTCTTTCACACAACAGCCACCGAACCTCTCCACCTTCCTAGATAATGGAGTAACATCATTTAATATCTGTTACTCTCCTTCATAACTACAAACTACCTTCCTCTCACATTTTGGTAAAAGGAATCTCTTCAAAGAGTTCTCAGTTGACATAATTTAATCATATGGGTCGACACAATTGATTTTAAACCCAACTTCCCATTTATCACGACCAATCAAAAGGTGGTGGTTCCTAAGGCAACGTGGCTTGCTAGAAGACATAACGACTCTGTCTTCACTCGAATATCAAGTTATCTAATTCAATCCAAAAGCCACCATAAGATGTATTGTGGAGTTAATCTTAGCTTGGCGGTGGTTTAGGAAATGACTAAAGCATCGTTTTGGTCGAAAAGGGACAAGAGGCAAAGACCAACTTGTTAAGAAAGCTCAAGGTTAGATTGACAACTACTCGCAGTCAAAGACAGAATAAAAGACTCATGTTAATCGACGACCAAATAAATTATTTCACGCTATGGCTTCAAATCGACATTCGTCGATCTTCAAGAATAGAATAACTTCACAATACAAGTTCGACGCATTTTACGACAATCACGACGGATTGGTCGTAACGCGAATGAGTTCTTACGATGTTAGACGCACAAAGCCGACTTCTCGCGTCTTTCGACTACGAGACAAGAATTACAATTTCGCTACAAGATGGTTCAATAAACACTTATAAACGAAAATATTAAACATCTAAATAAGTCGACTTGCTATGATGGACTTACAACGACATCGACGACTCCAAGATTCTACATGACGTCGACATCTAGTTAACTAACCCAACCGACAAACAAGACTAACTGGTTGGTTCCAAGGTTTATCTACCTGTTTGGCGACCTCAGTAGCAAACACCCATGGTTAATTTCCAGAGTCTATACTCTCTCTCGAAGATACTTTCTCTTTCCGTCGAACACGGTCCACCTGTTCCTGCATCGACAGACTCACATACCATTTTGTGGTCAAAGCACCTATGTTCAAATCAAAACATAATATATCCAAACATCATTGCATTTATTATAAAGACATTTAGTCTACAATATCACCTTGATCGTAATCATTAGATTCCACAATTCAATATAACAACTTTGTAAGATAAATCATCAATTTCCATGTCATTCACAACATATTAAATTACTAAAATTCGCAAGAAAGTAAATAGCATAATCATTTTCAAAAAGAGGGATGTGACAAATGTAGTCCCATGGACTGCATTGATTGCATGATATGCACAAAATGGAGTTGTTGAAAAGGCTTTAGAAATTTAAAAGTAAATGCAATTGGCTAGTGTAAAGCCAAATTCCACAACCTTTGCTAGTATCCTCCCTGCCTGTGTCAAAATGGGAGCTTTGGAATAGGGTATGGACATCCATCAAAACATAAAGGATAGAGGAATTTTGTCAGATGTTGTAGTTGCAACTACCCTATTAGACATGTATGCAAAATGTGGAAGCATAGACAAGGCATGTAAACTATTTAACAAAATGCCTCAAAGAAATGTGGTCTCATGGACTGCAATGATTGCATGGTATGCACAAAATGGATTTGTGGAAAAGGCTTTAGAAATTTTAAATAAAATGCAATTTGCTAGTGTAAAGCCAAATTCCACAACCTTTGCCAGCATCCTCCCTGCCTGTGTCAAAATGGGAGCTTTGGAATAGGGTATGGACATCCATCAAAACATAAAGGATAGACGAATTTTGTCAGATGTTGTAGTTGCAACTACCCTATTAGACATGTATGCAAAATGTGGAAGCATAGACAAGGCATGTGAACTATTTGATAGAATGGCTCAAAGAAATGTGGTCTCATGGATTGCAATGATTGCAAGATATGCACAAAATGGATTTGTTGAAAAGGCTTTAGACATTTTAAAGCAAATGCAATTGGCTGGTGTAAAGCTAAATTCCACAACCTTTACCAGAATCCTCCTTGCTTGTGTCAAAATGGGAGCTTTGGAATAGGGTATGGACATCCATCAAAGAATGAAGGATAGAGGAATGTTGTCATTTGTTGTAATTGCAACTACCCTGGTAGACATGTATGTAAAATGTGGAAGCATTGACAAGGCATGTGAACTGTTTGGCAAAATGCCTCAAAGAGATGTCATCTCATGGAATGCAATGATTGTAGGATATGCACAAAATGGATTTTTTGAAAAGGCTTTAGAAACTTTCAAGAAAATGCAATTAGCAGGTGTAAATCCAAATTTGACAACCTTTACCAACATCCTCCCTGCCTGTGCCAAAATGGGAGCTTTGGAACAAGGTATGGACATCCATCATAACATAATGGAAGGGGGATTTTTGTCAGATATTATAGTGGGAAATGCTCTGGTAGACATGTATGCAAAATGTGGAAGTATAGATAAGGCATGTGAACTATTTGATGGAATGACTCAAAGAGATACCATCTCTTGGAATGCAATAATTCTAGGGTATGCACAAAATGGATTTGTTGAAAAGGCTTTAGAAATTTTAAAGAAAATGTAATTGGTTGGTGTAAAGCCAAATTCCACAACCTTTGCTAGCATCCTCCCTACCTATGTCAAAATGGAAGCTTTGGAATAGGGTATGGACATCCATCAAAACATAATGGAAGGGGGATTTTTTTCAGATATTATAGTTGGAAATGCTTTGGTAGACATGAATGCAAAATGTGGAAGCATAGACAAGGCACAAGAACTGTTTGATAGAATGCCTCAAAGAAATGTCATCTCAGGGAATGGAATGATTGCAAGATATGCTCAAAATGGATTTGTTGAAAAGGCTTTAGAAATTTTCAAGCAAATGCAATTCGCTGGGGTAAAGCCAAATTCCATAACCTTTACCAACATCCTCCCTACCTGTGCCAAAATGGGAGCATTTGAACAAGGTATGGGCATCCATCAAAAAGTAATGGATAAAGGAATTTTGTCAGATCAAGTTTAGAAGAGTGTAAAACTTGTCCAGTTAACTCGGATGGCATATCAAAGCATGCAATCCTATCCTTGGGAAAATGGTATATTGACATACCCCAAATTGATCATAGAGAGCTTAAATCTAAAACAAGCTAATATACATAGGACATACCTTGCATTTCCCTTCACATGTACTAAAAGAAGACTCCATAGTTATAGTAATAGCAATGCTAGAACTAAAGATGTGGAATGTAGCTGTAGACATCATGAAAACTAGGGCCATTCACTCCAATGGTCCAGTGTACACAAGCATACATACTCTATAATACAACACAAATGAAGATGTACATTGTATGCCAATGCAATTGCTAGACCATTTTTCTTAAAAAGATAAATATACCTATAACAATTTTCTTCAGAAGTTGAAGGAACCTGCAAAATACGACAATGGTGTATGGTTAAACCCACCAAGTGAGCAATTCAAAATAGAAGTTGGAATAATTTTCATCATAAGATAAGGTACCTATGCCAATTCACTTCATAAGGTTAAGTAACTTGCAAAATATGACAAAATGATAAGGGTGTTAGGCTCACTTTGACAGTGTCCAAAGAAAAGCTTCCTTCCAAAAAATCATTCAAAGCACAATTCAAATGAAGCATTCAATCCTTGTAGAGAAAAAAACCCTTCAAAAGAAAAAGCACATTGCACCGAACATTTGTTTTGTAGAGATTTTTCAACAAAACATTTATCAATGATCAGTGAACATGAATCTGAATGGATATGAGGGAGTTAGTAGAGCCACACCTACCCTATACCATGACGCAATAGGAAACTACAAGGAACTTCAAATTTCATCCACACAATATAAGCTACAAAAAAATATCAAAATTTGAAATCATTCCAGAGAGAATTTGTGCATAAGTTTTTATCAAGGTTGTGGTGATGGAAAATTAATAACAATTTGAAATCATTCAAGAAAGAATTTGTGCATATGTTAATGGAAAGGTTGTGGTGATCAGAAGTAGCAAGTGGTTGATGGCTGTTGTGTGGGAGTCAATTCACACACCAAACAGGTCAAATCAAGTGCTACAACAATGCAGGGCATGCACTTTTATCCCTTATGAGCTTATCCATTCAAATTTGCCCTTCAAATGCTAAGGAATAACATGGTTAAAGAAGGAAACAACATACACTAGATATATATACATATAATACTCTAGAATGTTTGAGTCTGCCAAAAATTTCCACATACATGTGATACAGTCTTTCATAAAAATTTATTGTGTTTTAGGGCAAAAATGCGTAAATATGGTAGACATCAAATTTATCCCATGTATCTATACACTAGAGGACTTGAAATGTGTATCTATGCACATGCATTTGTATCTGCATGCAATTATGTGTGACATGTAGGACACGAACATGCACAACCAACCACAATCACACCAACATGCATGTACATCCATATGAACATGTGCACCACTATGCATCAACCATTCATGGGTTTTAATTTGATAGTCATATGGCTACGTATAATTTGTATACGCCTAAAAATGACATGTCTCGGTCTAAATAAATATTCTTAATATTTATTCATTCTAATTCTTCTATCAATAAATAAATAAACAAATTTATTTATTCGATTCACATTCCTCTAAATTAATTAAATATCAAAATATTTAATTACCTCTTCTAAAGTCAAAATTAAATAAAATCCTTTATTTAATTTAATTCTTCCAAATTCTTCCAAATAATTAAATAATTCTTAATTGTTTAATTAAGTCAATTCTTCTTCTTCCAAATTTAAATAAATCAATCAAATTTATTTAAATCCTCTCAATCTCTAAAAAATAAAATACAATCAAATATTGTATTTATTCTTCCAAATCATGCACAAACAATTAAATAAATTTATTTATTTAATTTTCTTTCTTATCTTCTAATTTCTTAAAAATCTTCCAAATCTTCTTAAAATAAGTCTTCTTCTTCATGCACACAAAATTAAATAATTTATTATTTAATTCCTCTCAAATCATGCAAAAGCAAATCATGAGTTAATTAATTGACTCTATCTTGTTTTTATCAAAAACTCCCAAAATAGAAAAAAGCTTTCTAATTTATGATAGCATATCTTATCTTCAATAAAATAAAAAACAGTTAACTCAAAAAAGCTTTTGTGTGACACTTGTCTTCTTTCTATTCGCGCACATTCTATCACTCTTTCTCAAATGTTGATCTTCTCATTCTTTCTATACCATTGATCTCCTCTCTCATGAGTCTATAAATTGAACCCTCTTCTTCCATTTCAATCATCCAAGCTTTTAGTATTGTTATTCTGCAGGAATCACAGCCTGCCTTTGGCACCCATATCATTTCATTTGCTTGTGATCAAATTGTTACCATATCACCATTACCATTGTTGTGAAGCTCATCTTCATTGCAATAAACTATCACGACCATTCTCACTTGACATCTTGGAATAGCAAGGAAGTGCACCTTCTGAGGGCATATTCATACACAAGATCATTTGCAATAGGCCATCAATGGAAGCCATGAGGTAAAGAGGTTTGTTGAGTTATTGTTCATTGTTTTAGATCTTCTTTATTTCTATATTTCATTGAGTTATGGGTATTATTGATATTATTGATATTTATGTATAATTTCCCCTAACATTTTTTTGCACCCACTGTGGGGCCTTGCCCCAATTTAACCCAGAAACTAAGTTTTTTGTGTAAACGTTCTGTACATAGGAGGATTTGGCACATCTGACCCATTCTAACGTACATCTGAGCTCTGTTCTGGTGCATCTGATCTTTCGGCACATTTACCTCTTGAAGCTACGCATCCATGTTCTATTATGGCGCATCTGTCTAACAACGGATATACTCTTTGTTTCACCGCTTTTAAACTATGTTTCAGTGCTTTTAAGCTTTGTTTCTGTGCTTTTGATTTTCCTGCACTTCTGAACTTTATTTCTGCGCATTCAAGCTTTGAAGCTACGCATCTATTCTGAACAGTGATTTTAGGATACTTATGGTTTTTGCTAATGCTGACACTTTTTTTAGTAGGGATATTCTCTCATCTACTTGCAAGGTTAGGGGCTGGTTTAGTCATTCTAGTTGCATTGTTAGCGCACATTGTCTTCTTTTTAAGGATAGTAATTGGATGCTCATGCCAAATCACATCCAGATTAACTAGGAAGGGAGTAACTTGAATCTTGTTGCATCAACAAATTGAATCTAGTCCCAATGCTAGGAGGATAAAATTGAACCATTGCTATCTTGCTTTCAAAGTTAACAACTTGCATGTGTGCCCAAGTAGATAGCTCATATAGTCTTTTTCATTTTAACTAGGGGAAAAGGACAACTATCTTTCATGTTTTTCGGAATGATACCAGGCCTATGCTCTCCCCTATCTTGGGTAACCAAAATGCCAGACATATCATTTTCGCATGTGTTAAACCCTTAAAGAGGTCTGCCCTTGGATATCCTTCTGTCCAAGTGGTAACAGTCTAAAGCCAAGCCCTGCCAAGCCACTATAAATAAATTGTGTTTGGAGTGAAAGCTTCAAACAACAAGTGTTGTTGTGTTATACCAATAGCCAACCTCCCCCAAAACCCTCCAAGGCATAACCCTTGAAGGCTGGGAGACTCCATAATGGAGAGTAGCACTGCTGCACATATAACCACTCGAACAGTTGCCCTTACTAGTCATCCTTTGTTTTAGTAGCCCAAAAACCCTCTATTTGTTGGCGCAGAAGGTGGGACCTTCGAAGCCGCCCCGATTCATGTGGTTCTTAGTAGAGATAGCAGGGACAATCTTAAGGTTAGGTGGGGGTACGAGCCTTAGGAATACTAGATCTTAGTATGCATGAGAAGTGAGTGCCGTGGAGAGGATCCAGTGCTACCAAGATCCTAAAGTTATCTGCTTTGAATATGCATAGCTAGGGGATTCAACAAATATTGTCTTTACTAGCCTAGGATTGTACTTGTTTTTATGTCAAAAAGAGTCCAAAAATTACCAAAAAAAGAGATCAAAAATCATGAAAACTTCTTTGTATTTGCTGTGTTTTACTTGTCATAATTGAGAAAATCAGATCAAAAACACCAACTTGCAACCAAGAAACCAAAAAAAATTGAAAAATGTGCCAAAAATTGCAAAAATAGTCAAGAAAACCAGAGCTGCGCATCTGTCCTGCAGAGTTGCGCATATACCTTGACCTACCACACATACATTTTGACTTACTGCGCATCTGTCACCTATTACTGCGCCTTTAAATTTTACCAGAACTGTGCTTTTGTCCTGACTTTCAACGCTTCTATTTCTACGCATCTGCAATAGTAAGCATTTCCACATATTTTTAGAGAAAAATTTTAGGTTTTCTAGATACCCATTTCAGCCTTACTCCAATTTTTGAGATCAGATCTACCATGCAGTCACCTTTTCCATCTGTTTCCATAAGCATACCCTCTCTTTTGTCAGTCATCCCATCCACCTTCTACCAGGTCTTTCGAAAACAAAGTTTGAGTTCCATATCAGATTAGTGCGAGACCCTTTTCAGATCATTTCAGATTTAAGTAAACCTAGTAGGTCACATAACTTTGCTAGTGGTCTTGGTGCAAGACTAGTCTCTACATAGTAAATGGGTACCAGATATCCTTACTTCTGGCTATCGTCTTGTGTCAACCAATTTACTTGGAATCATTGATCAAAAGAGTCCCTTGTTCAAATCTCATCTCAAGTATCCTCTTCTCAACAATCTCCAACAACACCTTACCAAAATCTCTAGTTTCATCCCACCTCTTCCCACATCATCTCGCATGGTTTTAACTAGATCTCAATACCTAAAACAACTTGAAATGGCTAGATCATCCAACCGCATTATCACCCCTCATGATAGTGATGAGGAAATCTCTCATTAAGAGTACCAAGGAACCCTCCAAATTAGAAATTTCAACACATGCTAGAAAAAGTGCTCCACGAGGACCCTCACAAGTACTTTCTTCATCTTGCAAATCTAGGACTTAAACTCCCCTCAGACTTTGATCTCAACAAACTGAAAGAAACCATAGAGGAAACTCATGAAAACTACACTAGCAAGGATAAAGGAAAGAAAGTCATAGACCCAAACATACCTATAGAAGAAATGAGGAAACAAATCGAGACCCTAACACAACAAATGGCAGATCTCAGAGTGGGGCCATCCACTAAAACTTATTCCTTGGAAGACATTGCACCATATCCCTTTGAAAAAAGCTTGAACATGGTACCCTTCCCCTTTCAGTTCAAAGTACCTAAGTTTGAAAAGTACAAAGGGAAAGGGGACCCAAGAGATCACATTAGGGAATTTAACGCCGCGTGCATGGAAGTAGATCACAACAAAACTTTCTTAATGAGACTATTCCCTAGATCTCTAGGTGGTCAAGCCATGGAATGGTTCTCACGACTTCCACTGGGTATCAAAACTTTTGATGAGTTAGTAAACAAGTTCGTCACACACTTCTCATATAACATTGAACACGAAGTCTCCATGCTTGACCTATGCAATACAAAGCAAAAGGGTGGTGAATTCTTCACCTCTTTCTTACAAAGGTAGAGACAACTTGCGAGAAAATGCTCATATGATGTACCTAAGAAGCAAATGACAGAAATGTTTGTCCACAACCTTAACCCTGATCTAAGTTACCAAATCCAAACTCAATGCCCTACCTTATTTTCAAAAGTCATTGAGATGGGATTATTTATTGAGAATGATATGATCGCCAAGGGGCAAATAAAGTTGTATAAGGACACCCCTAACTCTAATTACACCACGGACAAGTCAAAATTTTGGACAAAGAACAAAAATGTCGTCAATGATGGAGTAGTTGATGCCAAAGTGTGGTGCAGGGGCACCCCTTCTAAATAAGGAATAGGTCTAAATATAGTATGTTTCATGCATTATGATGTAATAAGGTCCATGTGACCAATTCTTATGTTTGTAGGTCAATCTAGGGTTATGTGCAGTCTGTTATAGTTATTATGTTAGCTGTCTCTTCCCAACCACTTGGAAGTCTCCCAGCCACTGGAAATTGAGTTGGTAGTACTCACGAAGAGTTACTATTTATGCCCTAGATCAGTTGGTTTTAGACACAGTAGACACAGCTAATAGTTCAGAGTTCATATAGGTATTGTGTTTTTGGGAGATTTAACAGAGCACTGTGATATAGTGAGACTGAATGTTTGTATGCATTTTCTGATATTTGAATAAGAGAAGATCCCATTAGTGTAAATCCTCTGATTTGAACTCCATCTGTGTAATCGTTTTTCCCATTTACAGGTGAGATGGATTTATTTATCCATTCCACCGGATGATTCGTATAATCGGTGGAATGGATCTGTATATTAGATTATGTTTCCTTTTTGTTCATTCTGTTTCTGTATTTCATGTTTCGGGATTGAAGTATTGCATGCAGTGATCATTCCTAGCATCCTCATGTGCTAGGGTTCGAAGGATAAGTTCTGTGTTGAAATTGCCATGGAAGAAGATCAATCAATAAGAAGGTTTTTGTGCAAATTTATGAAGGCGTCGGCGTGATAGGAACCATCGGGTTGAAAAGTTTCCATTGCGCCAACAAGGGGCACTTTTGCTGATCAGGGTGACAAATACAAAGTGTCACCGATGAAGGAGTCTATTGGCGTAAGCCATAGTATCGGCCGAGCAAAGTGGAGAATAGCTGATGTGGAAAGTCTTACCGACGACGAGTTGATGGTCGGCACATCGGCATAAGATAGACTATCGATGGAGGAATGGAATGTTTCACCGATGGTGTTAGTCACACCGATGCATGAAGTCCGAAGGTTCATTAGAGTGACCACTGGCGAGTGTCACCAAAGTAAGGTCAATGGCGTTGGCAAGAAAACAACTATCGGTAGAAGGACGGAAAGTGTGGCCGACGGTAGAAGTCATAGCGATAAGGAAATGGACATCAGCGAGATGGTGTGCATCAGGCAGAGATAATTTGTGTTGGCTGACGGTATAGGTGTTGCCTATAGGCAACCAATATTGAACCCTCTATCGACAAGAGAAAGGCGTTGGGAAGACTCCTGGCAGAGAGGTCGATGGGCAATGTGTTGCCGATAGGCAACCTACGGTGAGTCTAGTGCAATCGGCGTGAGGTGACCGTCGGGGAAACTCTGCGTAGATCGGCCGATAGTGGAAGTGTTGCTGATAGGCAACTAGATGATAGGGGATATCAGTGGGACTTAAGCGATTGGCGAGAGTTTTAAAGTAGCTGCCGATAGGCACATGAGTGAATACCCATCGGTGTGAAAAGGGGTGTCGGAGTGAGATATATTGTAAGCGCGGATAGCTGTTGTTTGGCCGATAGGCCATAAAACAAAGGAAAACCTCCATCGGTGTAAGGGGAGACTTTGGTATGATAATTCCCTTGGTTGCCGATTGTCATTGGTCCCGCTGATAGGCGAAAAGGAGATTCTTCGATGAGAGTTGATGAGAGGTTTGGCTGATAGGTGTGTGAGGGGATAGTGTCAACAAGACCGAAGGCGATCAGTATAAGGATTTTGAAGGTGGCCGATGAAGCATGTGTCACCGATGGTAAGGTGAATACCTATTTCAGTAAGACAAGAGAGATATCTTGCCGATAGGAAATAGTATAGCTATTTTGTGGGTGTTAATGGGTTTTCCACCTTGTTTGTAAGCTTTTGCTGGATGCTTTGCATCATAGTGGTATCAGAGCAAAGGAAAAATCTTTTGGGAAGAAAAAGAAATACAGGATGTCAGATGAAGAAGGAACATCAAAGTTCCTAACAAGGATGACCAACGCTGAGTTGGCAATTCTGGTAAAGAAGCAGATTGCCGAGAGCAAGGCTGTGAAGGCTCAAAATCAGGAATTGAGAGGTGAATTGGAAAAGTTGAGGGACAGAGTAGGTTCTGGTAAGGAAGAAGATAGGGAAGAAGAAGAGATCCCTAGGTAGAATGAGGAGGTCATTCCTGCAGACCAGAGACCACTATTAAACACCCTCAAATCCATGGAGAGGAGAACCATGGATGTGAAACTGGATTTGCCAGTGTTTACAGGAAAGATGGATCCTGATTCGGTGATGGAGTGGATAGACTCCCTAAACAATTTCTTTGAGACAGAGGAGATACCAGAACATTAGAGAGTAAAGATAGCCTAATCAAAAATGAAAGAGGCAGCATTGACTTGGTGGAATTTTGTCCAAGATGACAGAGTACAAGAAGGAAAGTGTAGAGTTGCTACATGGAAGAAGATGAAGGCTTTAGTGAAGGAAGCCTATGTTCCATTGGATTACAACATCTAATTACACAAGAGGAAGAAAAACCTAAAGTAGAAGGAGCTAGATGTCAACTCATATACAGAGGAATTCATGAAGCTTTGTGTCAAGACAAAGGTCAAAGAAAGTGAGGAAGAAAAGGTAACCAGATACCTTAACGGATTGAGGTTCAACATTCATGAAGATTTGAATCTGCTTAACCCAAAAATAGTCCAGAAATGTTTTTAGTTGGCATTGAAAGTGGAAGAGAAGTTAAAGAGAAGACAAGAATAGAACAATAAAGGAAGAGGAAGATAGTAAAGAGGTGGAAGAGGTCTTTTAGAGGTAGAGGACATGGACATGGATATCAGGGAGAATCTAGTCATGATAACAAGGGAGATAACAGTCAAAACCAGAGAGAAAGTTACAATCAGCAAGGAAACTTTAGAGGCAGAAGACCTTTCAGAGGAAGATCCCAGGGTAGAGGATCTATCATATGTTATAACTGTAACAAAGAAGGCCATATAGCCAGCAGATGTCCAGAAAAGCCAACAAGCTCAACAAGAGAAAGGAGAATGAATCTGATTCAAGAACCTGATAATCAAAGTGCTACAAGCTCAAACACTTTTCAAAGTGTGAATGCTCCTAACAATTATGGATATCCAGAGAGTGGAGAATCTCTAATGATGAGAAGAATAATGACTACCATGAAGGTACCTAACAAAGAACCCCCACAAAGAAAGTCTCTTTTTAGAACCATTTGCAAAGCAGGAGGTAAGACATGTAAAGTTTTAATTGATTTTGGTTCTACTGAAAATTTTGTATCTGATGAAATGGTAACAAATCTTAAGCTTAGAAGATTGCCTCACCCATCCCCATATAAGGTCTCATGGCTTACCCAAGGTCAGTAAAAAGTTGTAGAAGAGCAGGCTTGGGTAGAATTTCAGATTGGAGCATATAAAGACAAGTTATTGTTTGATATCACCAAGATGGATGCTTGCAATCTTTTATTTGGTAGACCATGGTAGTATGACTTGAAGGCATGCCATGATGGTGTAAGAAACACCTATACAATCACCAAGAATGGTACTATGACTGAGTTACTACCATTGACATAGAAGGAGGAGAAATCAAAAGGAAAAGAGGTGAAGATAATGCTGATGGAAGGAAAACAATTCATGAAAGAAGTAGCAGCAGAAGGTGCAGTTGCATATGCCCTTATTTCATGTCTGACAGTGACCAAAGAACAGTAGCAAGAAGTCAAGAAAGAGAAGTAGAGGTTCATAGACTCAACTGTCCAAGAGTTATTGGATAAGTATAAAGGTATCATCTCTGATGGAATGCCAAGATCCCTACCACCTGTAAGAGATATCAGCCATTGCATAGATCTAATCCCAGGATCTACACTTCCAAACAAAGCAGCATATAAACTTACTCCAGAACAGAATGCAAAAGTAGCAAGACAAATTGAGGAATTGTTAGACACAGGTTTGATTGGTAAAAGTTTAAGCCCATGTGCAGTACCATCTGTACTAGCACCAAAGAAAGAAGGCACTTGGAGGCTTTGCACAGATTCCAGAGCTATTAATAAGATCACAATCAGGTATAGGTTTCCAATACCTAGGATAGAGGATTTACTTGACTGTTTGGGAGGTGCTAAGTATTTTACAAAAATAGATCTGAAGAGTGGTTATCATCAGATCAGAATTAGGCCAGGAGATGAATGGAAAACAGCATTCAAAACCAATGAAGGGTTGTATGAGTGGAAAGTTATGCCTTTTGGTTTGTCTAATGTACCTAGTACTTTTATGCGATTGATGAATGAGGTTTTGAGAGAATTCATGGGAAAGTTTGTCATAGTATATTTAGATGACATTCTAATTTTCAGCAATACAAAGGAAGAACATCTCGGACATATAGATTTGGTTCTCAAGAGGTTACATGAAGAGCAGCTGATGATAAATTTGGACAAGTGTTTGTTCATGCAAGAGGAGATCACATATTTGGGTTTTGTCATTTCTCAAGGTAAGTTGCAAATGGATAAGGAGAAGGTAAATTCCATTTTGTCTTGGCCAACTCCAAGGACTATGAATGATGTTAGAAGTTTCCATGGGTTAGCAACCTTCTACAGAAAGTTTATAAGAGGGTTTAGTCATATTTGTGCACCCATGCTTGATACCATAAAAGGAGGATAGAAGTGCAGATTTGCTTGGACTAAGGGAGTAGATGATTCTTTTGAAACATTAAAGAAGAAGGTGGCACAACAACTAGTCCTTACACTTCCAGATTTTAACAAAATCTTTCAGGTAGAATGTGATGCCAGTCACATGGCCATTGGAGTAGTACTCAGCCAAGAAGGAAGGCCAATTGCATTTTTCAGTGAGAAGCTCAATGATGCTAAAAAGAGGTATTCATCATATGATTTGGAAATGTATGCTCTAGTCCAGTCACTCAAAAAGTGGAGGCATTACTTGATGCCAAAGGAATTCATAGTATTCACAGATAATCAGGCTTTAAGCTTTATCAACAGCCAAGAAAAGATGAACCACAGACACATGAAATGGGTAGAAAATTTACAAGCTTTTACTTTCACATTGAAGCATAAGAAAGGAGTCAAGAATAAGGTAGTAGATGCCTTAAGTAGGAGAGCTCTAACAGTCAACCAGATTCAGTTGGAAAGTGTTGGAATTGATTCATTGAAGACCATGTATGCTGATGATGAAGATTTTGGAGAGATATATCAGGTATGTACTTCTTTTGGAGATAAATATCATGTTGAGTTCTCTAAATTTTTGATCCAGGATGGATTGCTGTTCAAAGGTGGACAATTGTGTATTCCAAGGTGTTCTATGAGGTTGAACATCATTAAAGAGAAACATAGTGGAGCTATGGTAGGTCATTTTGGTTTGGATAAGACTCTTGGTCTTGTTAGAAGACATTATTATTGGCCTAAGTTACAATCAGATGTCAAAAAGTTTGTAGAGACATGTGTGATATGTCAGAAAGCAAAAGGGAGATCAACTAATGCAGGTTTATATCAGCCTTTACCCATTCCTTCCAGACCATGGGAAAGCATAAGTATAGATTTTGTCTTGGGTTTACCAAGGACAAGGAAAGGATTTGACAGTGTTTTTGTTGTAGTGGACAGATTCAGCAAAATGGCACATTTCTTGCCATGCAAAACCACTGTTGATGTTTCATATATTGCAGATTTATTTTTCAAGGAAATAGTCAGAATACATGGATTGCCATTGAGCATAGTGATAGATAGGGATGTGAAGTTTATTGGTCATTTCTGGAGAACTCTGTGGAAGAAACTTGGAACAAATTTGTCTTTCTCATCTGCATATCATCCTCAAATGGATGGACAGACTGAAGTAGTCAATCATTCCTTAGGGAATTTGCTCAGATGTTTGACGAAACAACATGGAGAAAAGTGGGATAATATCCTATCTTACGCCAAATTTTCCTATAATGATACTGTCAATAGGAGTACTGGAAATCACCTTTCCAGATAGTGTATGGTATGCATCTAAGAGGAATTTTGGAATTGAGAGATCTACTTGCAGTAGACCCTGTTAGTGCAGAGGGAGAAGCTTTTGCAGAAGCTATAAAAGAGGTTCATGATCAAGTAAAGACCCAGCTACAACAAACTACCTTGAAGTATAAAGCATATGCTGATAGCAAGAAGAAAGATGTACAGTTTGATGTTAGAGATTTGGTGTGGGTTCATTTGAAGAAGGAAAGACTTCCTAAGGGAAAATATACTAAACTCATGCAGACGAAGATTGGCCCATGTCAAATTTTGAGAAAGCATGGACAGAATACTTATAAGATACAACTCCCTCCAGATCTTGGTTTATCACCTATATTCAATGTATGTGATTTAACTCCATACAAACATAATCCAGATGAAGAACAGGAACTCCTACAGGATACAGTAGCTTATGACATTCCAAAGCATGATTCACCACAGTTGCAGAAGGTTTTGGACATAAGAATGAACAAGCAGACCTAGAACAAACAATATTTGGAATATTTAGTGGCTTGGCAGGGAAAACCTGATTCAGAAGTAGTATGGATGACTGAAGAGCAGATCCAAAAACATGGTGCAAATCTACATACTCTCATCTCAAGTGGACTCAAGATTTCTACTTCTGGGGAGTATGGTGTAGGGGTACCCCTTCTAAATAAGGAATAGGTCTAAATATAGTATGTTTCATGCATTATGATGTAATAAGGTCCATGTGACCAATTCTTATGTTTGTAGGTCAATCTAGGGTTATGTGCAATCTGTTATAGTTATTATGTTAGCTGTCTCTTCCTAGCTACTGGGAATCGAGTTGGTAGTACTCATGTAGAGTTACTATTTATGCCCTAGATCAGTTGGTTTTAGACACAGTAGATACAGCTGATAGTTCAGAGTTCATAGAGGTATTGTGTTTTTGGGAGATTTAACAGAGCACTGTGATACAGTGAGACTAAATGTTTGTATGCATTTTCTGATATTTGAATAAGAGAAGATCCCATTAGTGTAAATCCTCTAATTTGAACTCCATCTGTGTAATCATTTTTCCCATTTGCAAGTGAGATGGATTTATTTATCCATTCCACCAGATGATTCATAGAATCGGTGGAATGGATTTGTATATTAGATTAGGTTTCCTTTTTGTTTGTTCTATTTCTGTATTTCATGTTTTAGGATCGAAGTGTTGCATGCAGTGATCGTTCCTAGCATCCTCATGTGCCAGGGTTCAAAGGATAAGTTCTGTGTTGAAATTGCCACGGAAGTAGATCGGTTGATAACAGGGTTTTCATGCAAATTTATGAAGGTGTCAGCGTGACAGGAACCATCAAGTTGAAAAGTTTCCATTGCACTGATAGGGGGCACTTTCGCCGATTGGGGTGACAAATACAAAGTGTCACCAACGAAGGAGTCTATTGGCATAAGCCATAGTATTGGCCAAGCAAAGTGGAAAATAGCTAATGTGGAAAGTCTTACCGACGGTGAGTTGATGGTCGACACATCAGCATAAGATAGACTATTGGTGGAGGAATGGAATGTTCCGCCGATGGTGTTAGTCACACCGATGCATGAAGTCTGAAGGTTCATCGAAGTGATAGCTAGCAAGTGTCACCGAAGTAAGGTTAATGGCATTGGCAAGAAAACAACTATCGGTAGAAGGACAGAAAGTGTGGCCGACGGTAGAAGTCATAGCGATAAGGAAATGGACATTGGTGAGACGGTGTGCATCAGGTAGAGATAATTTGCATTGGCCGATGGTATAGGTGTTGCCGATAGGCAACCAATATCGAACCCTCTATCGGTGAGAGAAAGGCATCGGGAAGAATCCTGGTGGAGAGGCCGATGGGTAATGTGTTACCGATAGGCAACCTACAGTGAGTCTAGTGGCATCAGCATGAGGTGACAGTCGAGGAAACTCTGCATAGATCGGCTGACGGTGGAAGTGTTGCCGATAGGCAACTAGATGATAGGGGATATCGATGGGACTTAAGCGATCGGCGAGAGTTTTAAAGTAGCTACCAATAGGCTTTATCTTGCCGATAGGCACATGAGCGAATACCCATCGGTGTGAAAAGGGGTGTCGGAGTGAGATATATTGTAAGCGTTGATGGCTATTGTTTGGTCGATAGGCCATAAAACAAAGGAAAACCTCCATCGGCGTAAGGGGAGACTTCAGTATGATAATTCCCTTAGTTGCTGATAGTCATTGGTCCTGCTGATAGGTGAAAAGGAGATTCTTCGATGAGAGTTGATGAGAGGTCTGGCTAATAGGTGTGTGAGGGGATAGTGTCGGCAAGACCGAAGGCAATCGGTATAAGGATTTTGAAGGTGGCCGATGAAGCATGTGTCGCTGATGGTAGGGTGAATACCTATTTCGATAAGACAAGAGAGATATCTTGCCAATAGGAAGTAGTATAGCTATTTCGTGGGTGTTAATGTGTTTTCCACCCTGTTTGTAAGCTTTTGCTGGATGCTCTGCATCAAAGTGGCGGCTCCCAAATAGAAACCAATCCTCACTCTCAAAGGGGAAGCAAACAATGCTATGTAAAACAAAACCTTCTCTCGCAAGCCAAAGCCATGGTTTAACTCCAGCCCTAGGTGAAAATTCACACCACTAAGGGAGTCCCAAGAGTTTGCATTAAGAAAGCTATTGGCCAACAATGAGATCACTCTTCCACCAACTAGCGACTATGAACCTCAAATAAAACCTCACTACTAGAAAGATATAGATTTTGTGAATATTATAGAGGAAGAGGCCACACAACCAACAACTGTATCCATCTCAAACACATCATTCAAGACATACTTGACCAAAATTAGGTAGGCACTAAAGAACATACCTCTAATGAGATGTATTTGGCATATAAGGATTCACTCCTCAATCATGATAGGCCATACAACAACAATGACAATCGTAACAAGAAGAATAAAAACAATGGAAACGACAATGCAAACTATGCGAGCATGCCATTCGATTATACTAACAACTGCATATCGAAACACATCCCACAAGTCAATATGGTCACATCCAACCAACAAACAAGACCCAACAAAACTGATTGCATCATCATCACCCATAGTGGTATAGTCACGTTAAATACACTTCCTCGAGGGTCGTCACCTTCTTTGTCTAACCCTCATACATATAGTGTCATAGACCAACTTCGGAAAACTCTTTCCCACATATCTATCTTAGAGTTATTGCATCTATCTCCTTCCCACAAGGAAATTCTTGATAAAGCCCTAGTGGAAACAACTGTGCCCATGAATCTGGCCCAAGAGAAGTTTCTAGCCATGGTAGGAAATCTAACCTCCTCAAGCACCATCTCGTTTACCGAACAGGATGATCTCTCAGTGTCTCAGCCTCATAACACACCATTACATATCGTTGCCTTCATTCATAGACACCGTATTAAAAGAGTTCTTATTGATGGAGGAGTTGGTTTAAATATTTGTACAATCAAGCTAGTCCTTACATTGGGGTTCTCTAAAAATGTAGTGGATCCTAGGAAAAAGATCACCATTAAGGCCTATGATGAAGAAGAAAGAATTACTAAAGGAATAGTGGTGTTACCAATACAAGTTGGACCAGTGATAAAGGATGTTGTTTGCCAAGTCCTAGATAGGGAGCTAGCCTATAACATCCTCCTAGGTAGACCTTGGATTCATGCCATGCAAGTTGTACCTTCTACCTACCACCAATGCATCAAATTTCCTCATAATGGCAAACAGATCACCATCCAAGGTGATCCTGATCCTTTCCAGCACTACAACACTATCCACACAAAGCCTGATTCCATCATTCCCAACAATAGAACTTCTATATCCCCCATCTCGTAGCATGATTCTACCTTTGAAGCTTCCTCATCCAAGCCCAAAGCATAGAAAATCATAATCAAAGAAATAAGAGTAGAGGAATAGTCCATCGAGCACAACCTCAACTTAGCCAAACTACCCCTATCTCCAAGATCCTTTGGGTGACCTACACCTCTTCCAAAGTCATCTTCTCCTCCAAAGCTCCCACAGTTCCCTTTGTCAAATGGAGGACCCTATGGGATGAAATAGAAGAAAGAGATGTCTTACAATGGCTCTACACAGAGGAAGATAACACACAACAAGAACCACCTAAGCTCCCAATGGAAATCTATGGGCGTGGTGAGTCTATCCTGCACAGAATGGGTTATGATGGACAAGGTCCCATTGGCCTAAGTAAAGAAGGAATAATAGAACCCATCCAACCCTCTTCATCCTCATTGGCAAGAAATACAAAAGGGTTGGGATACAAGGACAAAGGCAAAGCTAAGGCCAATGCTTGTTTTATGGAACAGATCAATGCCCTACAAGAAGACAATGACATAGAGTCTAACGAGTATGAGTGGGAGGAACTCACAAAGAACTCCTATGAAGATAAAGGATTTGACACCATTCAAACCTATAGCCCCTACCATGAGGGACAACCACTAACATATAGATCATTAGAGTCTGATTTGCCAACTCTTGAGAGTATGACTTTCGAGGAAGGTCAGAGTTCCATTGCAATAAACAATTTGGAGGAAAGTACCATCTCAAATCCTATCCCTACCAATCTAAATCCTAACCATCTATCCATTCAAACTATCAACAAATCAGATCCATCTTCTGATTCCCTTCCCCTTGTGAATCATGAACTTATCGACTGGGATTTACAAGGAACCCTGCAACTAGACATGTTCCAAAATGATGATGCCTATATTGACTACATGGAACTTAGGGACCACCTACATGCAGGAGATCATAAAGTTGGCTTCGTAATTGAACTCAACACCATGGCTTATTTTGGAGAGGGTGCCAAGCCTTCCAGTCACAAAAACATCAAAATTAAAAATGGATCTGGTGGTGAAAACCACTCTGCAGCAATATCAGATCCCAAAATAGTAAAAAGAAAGGATGCATCGAATGGTGAAAACCTCTCTGAGGCACCAGACAATGGAAGGCTTGACGCTCTCCCCATCGACATGTATCAGAAAAAATCTTAGATTGTTGTGGAACCTACAAAACCTATCAACATTGGAATAGAGGATAACCCCAAGATCATTCACTTTGCAAAGTCTCTATCTCCACCAAAAAAGACCAAATTTGTACCATTCTTCAAGAAAAAGCAAGTCAACTTTGCTTGGTCATATGGAGATATGCTTGGTTTAGATCCAGATTTGATTCTACATCATCTTCCACTATTTCCAGGGGTCAAACCAGTCAAACAGAAGCTCAAAAAGATGCATCCACACATTGCATTACTAGTAAAAGAGGAACTCGAGAAACTGCTGGATGTAGGGTTCATCAAGGAAATAGACTATCCAGAGTGGGTATCAAACATAGTGCCAATATCCAAACCTAATGGCAGAGTTAGACTATGTAATGACTTCTGAGATCTAAACAAAGCTTGCCACAAGGATGACTTTCCGTTGCCTAATATTGATATCATAGTCGACTTGACAGTAGGACATGCCATGTTATCTCTCATGGATGTCTTCTCTGGGTACAATCAAATTAGGATACCACCAAAAGACTAACATAAAATAGCTTTCACTTGTCCATGGGGATCCTTCTACTAGAATGTCATGCCATTTGGGTTAAATAACGCAAGAGCAACATATCAATGTGCTATGACCACTATCTTCCATGACATGATGCATGTCACAATGGAGGACTATGTAGATGACATCCTTGCAAAGTCAGTCACAAGAGAATCCCTCCTAGATGTACTAGAGAAAGTCTTTTAGAGACTGGAACAATTCAAAGTTAGGTTGAACCTAAAGAAATGTGTGTTTGGAGTCACCTCCAGAAAGCTCTTAGGCTTTATTGTGTCAGCAAATGGGATAGAAGTTGATCCTACCAAAGTCAAGGCTATCATGGAAATGCCACCACCAAAGAACATCACTCAACTGCGGTCTCTACAAAGCAAGTTACAAGCAATCAGTCAGTTCATATCACAACTAGCAGATAAGTGCCAACCTTTTAGTCATCTCTTACATAAAAACATTCTATTCAGATGGGATGAGAGGTGTGAAGAATCATTTGGCAAACTAAAGGAATATCTAATGAACCCTCCTATTCTCATGCTGCCTTTCCAAGGCAAACCGCTATTACTGTACATATTTGTTACACAAATAGCTCTGGATGCCCTATTAGCACAACATGATTATGAAGGAAAAGAAAGGGCTATCTACTACATTAGTCTCACATTGGTGGGCTATGAACTACAATATTCTCAGTTAGAAAGATCATGTCTTGCTGTGGTTTTTGCTTCCCAAAAACTACGACATTACATGCTAGCAAATTTAGTCAAGCTTATTGCAAAGATAGATCCACTGAAATACCTATTAAGAAAAGTAGCTCTAACCTGTCATCTAGCCAAGTGGGTAATGCTCCTAAGTGAATATGACATTGAGTATGTAGAAAGGAAGGCTATAAAAGGTCAAATCATTACTGATTAGTTAGCATAAGCACCATTACAGGATACCACACCAGACATTTGAGTTTCTAGATGAAACCATCTTTAGTATCACAACACACTCATGGAAACTCTACTTTGATGGATCCTAGTTACAAACCATGGATCAGGGGTAGGAATCTTGTTGGTCACTCCTCATGGCGACACCATACCTAAGTCTTACTGTTTGCTATTCCCATGCACAAACAATATAACAAAGTATGAGGCCTTGGTCATTGGTCTCAAAATGGCAACATAATGGACAATCAAAGAGCTACATGTCTATGGCGACTCTCAACTGGTAATCAATCAAGTCAATGACGACTATCAGACCAAAGATGCCAAGTTAATCCCATACAAACATATGGTTGATGACTTTAAAGAGTACTTTCTGATCATCTCCTTTGAGCAAATACCTCACATTGGAAACAAGGCAGTAGACACTATAGCAAGCATTGCCTCGCTCCTCAAGATTCTAGAGAATGATTCACGGTATGAGTTCTTGGTCGATACAGTTATGCAACCAGCTTATGATCTTCCTAAAACCCACTCCATATGCTTATTAGTTGGATCTGATTCACCTTGTTATGGTAAGATTTACACTTACCTCAAGGATAACTCCTTACCTCTTGACTTGTCTTCTAACCAACGCTGAACCTTCATTCGCCAAACCTCCCGTTACACTATTATCGTTGATACCCTATACCACCGAGGTTTGGATGGTACTTTACTTTGATGTTTAGAATGGGAAGAATCTCAAACCGCCTTACGAGATTTACATGAAGGAATTTGTAGAACACACTCTAGCAGTCCTTCTTTAGCTAAGAAACTCATGCATTTGGGATACTATTGGCCAAACATGGAAACAAATTCATATCAGTTTGTGAAGAGATGCAAGTAGTGCCAGATACATGGAAACCTAATACATGCTCTGACCTTTAACGACACCTTGGCCCTTTTGTCAATGGGGACTCAACCTTGTAGGCAAAATTCACCCTCCATCATCCAACGGCCACAAGTTCACAATAACTGCCACTGAATATTTTACCAAGTGGATTGAAGCCGTTCCACTCACCAATGTCACAGGCAGACAGATTGTCTCATTCATCCTCAATTACCTCATCTGTAGATAGGGAATTCCCTCATCCATAGTCACAGATAACAAAAGACCTTTTAAGAACTAGGATGTCCAAGAGCTTTGTGACAAATTCAATATCCAACACCGTTTCTCCACCCCCTACTATCCACAAGGCAATGGCCAAGCAGAGGCATCCAACAAGACAATCTTGAAAATCCTCAAGAAGACAGTCAATGATGCTGGCCGTGATTAGCACATACAAATGAATCTCACTTTGTGGGCCTATCTGACCAGTATACGCACCCCCACAGGTGCTACCCCATACACCCTTGTCTATGGATCAGAAGCCATTTTTCCCATCGAGGTCGAGTTACCATCCCTAAGGGTGTCATTTAAAGGTCTTATCATTGATGAAGACTACAAAGTTTCCAAATTGCAAGAATTAGAGCTGTTAGAAGAGAGAAGGTAGAAGGCCTTTGACCATCTCAAAGCATATCAATAGAGGATGTCACGAAGCTACAATCACAGGGTCCGTCCAAGGGTCTTCAATGTTGGTGATCTAGTACTTTAGGAAAATCCTTGCAATCAATAGGATCGGGAAAAGAAAGGTAAGTTTGAGCCCAACTAGCTTGGTCCTTATGTCATCATTGCTGCATATGGATTGGGGGCATATCAATTAGCAACATCAATGGGTGAGCTGTTGGATGACCCGATCAACAGTATGCACCTTTGCCGGTTCTATACTTAAGAGAATCCCAATGTAAGGGGGCTAAAAATTAAAAATTCAAAAAAATCAAAAATCAAAACCTAGCAAACAGGTGCCTTGGATAGGTACCATGATAAAAACCTGGCAAACAGGCATCAAGTATACTTTTATCTTTCATGCAAATAAAAGTAAATGGTGAAAACTTGGTAAACAGGCGCTACTTGCAATAACCGTCTTCTCCATCTTTGGGAAACCAATCACCCTGTGTCCATTCTTCCTACCATCATTCCTCATCTAATCCATAACTGCTCCACAATAAAACACCTTGTGTAAACTAGTGATAACCTATCATGGCTTGATACTTTATCTCTTTTATCTCCTTGTCAACTAAGGTCTTATCTAGTATCCTATCCACAGTGTCAGCCTAGCATAGTGTCTGTCGTCAGTATTATAGGGTCAACCTTGAACTACTCTACCTCTGCGTCATCACATAGGCAAGGCCATTTTCAATGCACCCCCGAGGCTCCACTTCCCATCAGTCCCATATTTGTTCGTCTTTCCTCTAGTTCATCTCTGGTCCAAGTCCCTGAACTACGTTGCCTCTGTGTCATCATGTAGGCAAGGCCATTTAGCAATTCGCTCCCCAGGCACTAGGTCAGTCCCTTAGGGTCTGTTTTACTAGGCACACATGCAAGCGCAAGCAAAACTTGCTTTCAAGTAGAAATTTTGATGCAAGACATCAACCTAACCAATGCAAAGCAAACAAATACCTAAAGCACTCTAAATGATTCTATGTAAATTATGGCAAGAAAACAGATCTAAATGCAAGAATATTTTGTGTTTGTGATAAGGTTAACTTACAGAGTCTTGATTTTTGTTATTATGTCTTCTTATGCTACTTGAGGATGTCAAAAACTAGAGATGCTATGATGGGCACATAATCATTTTCTTTGTTTGCTATTTGTGGATTAATCTTTAGTAATGTGAAGCCTTCTCTAATGACATGATCAACAAAAGATCATCAAGGACTTCAAAGGTCTAACATGAACGGGGCAATCCTTGTCTATTGATACACAAGAAATACTCAGGTCATCTTAATTCAACCTAGATGCTTGTATTAACTTGCTAAATCAAAATCCATGTAAGTGATACTCAGGTCATCTTGGTTCAATTATACCTAGATGCTTGTATTTTCTTACAACATTTTAAAACACCCAATGATGAAATAAACACTTCAAATTACTTGCAAAATCAAGATAGAAAAACCATTTTGCATCCATATTGTATTCATTTACATCCATATCCCATGCAATAAAAATTCCTATGCAGAATATCAAATAAAAGCTTCCCAATCCTTCTATCGAGTATTCTTCCATCAGTCAATCATTCTATCAATCATTGGGTCATTTTTGTGTCAATTGCATACATTTGGACATAACAAAAACATAGCATAAATTGCATATCATATCACATGAGATAGTCATTAACATGATTAAATCATTTGCATACATAATAAGTGCATTAGATCATTCATATATATTTGCATCATAACACAGTGTCAATAGAAAAAATTAAAAACATAGACAAGTACATCATCTCATAAGCATTACATAATCATATAGATAATATCCACATTTGCATATTAGATCATCAGAAATCATCTAAGTCTACATCAAAATCATAGAATCAAAAATAATGTGCATCCATCACATAGCATCATATAGACAACATAAACATGTGCATCACATAATGAAACATCATAAAATAAAATGCATCCATGACATATAGCATAAACAACTCCATATATAGATCATCAATAGATGCATCATCATATAAATATCAATTAAAACATGTCCAAATGTACAATATCAAAGTCCATCTTTGAGTCAATGTCATATACATTGTATACATCACATGAATAGTGATACATGTCTTGGTACAAAAATGATACAAGTATATACATATCAAGCTATCTAAGCCATCAAAAAGTGTACACATAGGCCAAAATCTATACAAGTGTGTCAGCTAACCCTACTGCCATGGGGTACTGCTCCCAACATTGCCCTCTCCATCCCCTCCTCTGCTAGCCCCCAACTACTGTGGGCCCATCGCTGAAGTTGTAGACCGTGACCCCCTGTTCTCCAAGAGATACCTACCACTGACTGGCTCCTGAAGCTAGGTGCCCTCTGATCCACCAGCACAGCCCTGTAATACAATCCTCTATAGTACTGAGTCTGGGCTTGTGCAAGCTGTGCCTGTGCCTACTACACCTGTGTGACCAAAAATGCAGTGGCCCCATCTATACCCAAGGCAGCTAGGGCCGCATCTCTCTCCACTCTCATAGCCTGCACCCTCACTAGTGCTACATCTTGCTCTATTGTGACCCTAGCTAAAACTCGTGCATTTGACTCTCTCTGAGACTCTGCTAATTAGAGATGTGCTCTGAGCTACCTCACCTATCCCTACAACATAGTAATAGCATGCTGCTATAAGTCAGGCTGGGTAGGAGCCTGTGGAACCTAAACCTGTGGCACCTGCTACTGAGGCACCTGTTGTGCCTGACCTTGTCCCTCCACTTGCTATTGATCAACCTACTGAGGCACCTGCTGTGGTACTGACATCTGTCCCTATTGTACAGACTATGGCTGCACCACATTTTTCTACTGGGAAGGTCCCTCCCCAACTCTCCTCCTCTATCTTCGTCTCCCTCTACCTTCATCTCCTCCCTCACCTCCATCTCCACCTCCTCCTCCTCCTCCACCTCCACCATCATCTCCCTCTCCCCCTCCTCCTCTCCTCCTCCTACCTGCCCCATCCTCATCGTCTGAGTCCTCCTCATTCAAGCGAGGAACCAACTCCCCTGGTCCTGAGTATCTCGGGAACAGGTGTGCTGCCAACCACTCCTCATAATCTAGAGTCATCCATACATCTATAAATTCTCTCCTCATCGGCTAAGCTACATACAGCGTCTACTGGAACTCTACCAAGGCCTCCTCATATGATGCCATTGCCCCTGTGGCCTACCCTGTCTCCTACCAAACTATCTCAAAACCTTGCTAACAATCTGTCTCTCCAATATAAACTAAGTCCTGCCAATGAGCCACCGAGTCTGAAAACAACAAGGCAGCTTGTCATCCCAAGACTCATACTCGAAGTAGGGGCACTAGACAACTCTATCAACATTGTCCGACACATGTCTCCAGTACTCTATCTTTCCTAGCTTGTGCTAGGAAATCACACCTGCATATCCATAGCTGTAGGGCTCACCCCTCTACCTAGAAAACATGCATGTCAGCCGGGTGATAGCAATGTGCTCCCATAGTCAGAACTATAGAAGTGAGACACCTGCCGACAAACTGGCACCCCTATGGTATACCACATGATGCATATCTTAGTACAAATGTGCCAAAACATAGACACCCCATGAAAAATGGGTGCCCTTTGTGATCATTCGCTCCATTACTCGACCCCAACCAATCAAGAATCCATGCGATCTTCTATTAGGGTAGACAACACCCCTGATCAGCCCAACCACTATCCCTGAGAAGTAGTCATAGTAGTCATGAATATCCTACCAAGATATCACCTGGCCCTGAAGCTCTACATCATCGAAGACTCGCCTGTACTTCACCAATCCTACATCTCGCTGTAGATCATACTCTACCAGCTCACCCTATATTGGAAAATACATAATCCTGTAGACGTCCTCTAAGGTAATCGCCATCTCACCAATAGGTAGGTGAAAGGTCCCATCCTTGCTATGAAATCGCTCCACAGCAGCAATCAGTAGGCTGAGGTTCGCACAAACCTCAGGCATGAATAACACATAATCTAGTCCCTTCATGCTGAGAGCCTCTCGATCTATCTCTATCAGTGTGTACCGCTACAACAATGACAAGGGAAACCACTCTTGTGACATAAGAACATCCTAAATATCCTCCTGCAAACAAGCAAAGCAATGCATCAACCAAATCTGCATAACTACTCAAAAACTATCTACAACATCCTATCATTTACTTAACATATCAAATTGATTAAAACAACATACAACACCTCTTGACTAGATTCTTGTAATCTCAGAGATCGCTTATCGTTTGATGCATCAAGCAAGATGCCAATTGAGTCAATTTCGTTAAGTCGACTAACTATCTAAAGAAAATGCGTTGAGACAGAAGGTACATGCACCATTTCACAGCAAATGTGCCACTTATGGCAAATGCGCTGCCAATTTAAGTACATGCGTAGTCCCATATCAAAAGCGCAGCTTCATCACGCATATGCCAGAACAACTGTCCTATGCGTGGCTTCTGTATATGCGTTGCTTCGCATATCAAATGCACTGGTTCTTAATGCATGCGCTGACCCATACCGTATATGTGTAGAACTTTTATATGCGTCATTTCATACCATAAATGCACTGAACCATATCATATGCGTGGTTTTAGAGTGCATATGTGCCATAATGCAGATCGACGCATCTGTTTTCCCTAAATTTCCCTAGCATTTATTGCACTAATAAATGACACTAGGTGAGTTTTTTCAAACTACATACTGGTGGTCCTACCTTAGCTGGCCAATCAAACCATCAGACATGCTCAAAGCGGTGCTCCTCACGTTGAATATCCATATCTGTCTCAACTACTCTATGCTCATGTGCTCTCCCAAGCTCTCAAGGACCAATCAACAAAAGTCAAGTGTGCAAATGACTAGGATTGTGGACCCAGCTCCTATATATAGCAAGTGAACCCTAAATGGCTATTTTGCGACCATGACTACTTCCCAAGTCCATTTCTTCCCGTTTCTCTGAACCGTGACCTATTTTTCTTCATTCTAACCTATTTTTCACCTTCTTCATCGTGAGATTGTTTGTTTCATGTCCTCCTGCCTTCTTCCCATCCAATCTCCCAAGGGGGCATCCTGTTGTCATAACTTGTACCAGGGGCAAACTGGGGCATGTATCATTACCAGAAAATTCTTATTCTTTGAAGCAACATTGTAAACTGCATTGCATCAAAGAGGGGCAAAATGTATATGCCTAAAAATGACACAACTTGGTCTAAATAAATATTCTTAATATTTATTCATTCTAATTCTTCTATGAATAAATAAATAAACAAATTTATTTATTCGATTCACATTCCTCTAAATTAATTAATAATCAAAATATTTAATTACCTCTTCTAAAGTCAAAATTAAATGAAATCCTTTATTTAATTTAATTCTTCCAAACAATTAAATAATTCTTAATTGTTTAATTAAGTCAATTCTTCTTCTTCCAAATTTAAATAAATCAATCAAATTTATTTAAATCCTCTCAATCTCTCAAAAATAAAATACAATCAAATATTTTATTTATTCTTCCAAATCATGCACAAACAATTAAATAAATTTATTTATTTAATTTGCTTTCTTATCGTCTAATTTCTTAAAAATCTTCCAAATCATGTAAAAATAAGTCTTCTTCTTCATGCACACAAAATTAAATAATTTATTATTTAATTCCTCTCAAATCATGCAAAAGCAAATCATGAGTTAATTAATTGACTCTATCTTGTTTTTACCAAAAACTCCCAAAATAGAAAAAAAACTTTCTAATTTATGACAGCATATCTTATCTTCAATAAAAGAAAAAAATAGTTAACTCAAAATAGATTTTGTGTGACACTTATCTTCTTTCTATTCGCACGCATTCTCTCACTCTTTCTCAACTATTGATCTTCTCATTCTTTCTATACCATTGATCTCCTCTCTCATGAGTCTCTAAATTGAACTCTCTTCTTTTATTTCAATCATCTAAGCTTTTAGTATTATTACTCTATAGGAATCACAGCGCGCCTTTGGCACCCATGTCATTTCATTTGCTCGCAATCAACTTTTTACCATATCATGATTACCATTGTTGTGAAGCTCATCTTCATTGCAATAAACTATCACAGCCATTCTCACTCGATATCTTGGAATAGCAAGGAAGTGCACCTTCTGAGGGCATATTCATACACAAGATCATTTGCGATAGGCCATTAATGGAAGCCATGAGGTAAAGAGGTTTGTTGAGGTATTGTTCATTGTTTTAGATCTTCTTTATTTCTATATTTTATTGAGTTATGGGTATTAGTGATATTATTGATATTTATGCATAATTTCCCCTAACATAATTTATTTAAATTAGAATCAAATCATTTTTTTTTTAAGGCTATATCAAATGAAAGGAGAATATGATTCTCTCTCTGCTATTTTTGTAATTGTAGTTTAGTGTTTCAGGATTTAACTGTGTGCAAGTTTTTTCCTCAACATTTCGGATCGCACTCCATGATCCATCATCAGGAGAAAGAGCAAGAGAAGAGAAAATGATAAATTTGCTTTGAATTGATTGTGTAATAATTAAGTTTAAAGCTTTAGTTTGAGGGGTTCTCCAACTCTGATTTATTTTACTGTGAGGTTTAAGCCAAGGTTATTCTGTAAGCAAAGAAACTTAGTGTAGTTTTTGTTATAGAACATAAGTATTAGTTGTATTTGCTTAAAAGTTCATAAGGCCTCTTAAACAAACCCAATGTCAAATGTTAAACATATGTTATATTTTTATTGACTACTAGTACCTATTCAATAATGAAAAAATCAAATGTGTACAAAATTATTATACAGTTTTCTCAAAAAGCTTTTCAAATCTTTATAACTCTCTAATGATGCATGGTACAAATGGAGATGCAATACAGGGATGGTAGCTATATGATGAAATAACACGACCCAAACACATAAATCTCATATGAACACAATAATAAATATAAATAAAACTTGCAAGAAAATGAGACCTCTAGACATGCACAGTTTTCCAATCAAGTGATTAAAATGATAGGTTATATAGACCGAATTGGTTTTACTTGCAAGGCCATCTAGAAGAGTAGATTTTCCTAACCCAAAAGGCACCGTGAGAGCCATTAGGGTGTAGGACTCTGTGTATGTCATTAAACCTTGAAGAATAGTTTGAGTTTCATCACTACCAACAGATACTGTTACACTCGAATCTTGCCATGTTAGACTGGCTGAAACATTAACATCTTTTGTATTAGTTTTCTCCTTCCACAATGCCTCACTAAGAAGACTTAGTCCCCCTACCATCACATGAGTCCTATTATTTCCTTACTCAATTTCCAGTACAACATGGTTTTCAACAATAGAATCGATCATTTTACACTTTTTTTTATCAACAGATAATCACGCTCTCAACAAGATAAAAAGCTTCAGACCCAGAAACTTGTAGTTGCCATAAAATTGATCTTTCTCTATGCAGTGATGAGAGTGTATAGCCAAAACAGAGATTCATGTTATGACAAAAAAGAATCTATTAACCACTTAGAGAGAGCTCATGTGAATGAATCTGCTAAATATGTGAGATTATTAGCTTGGTAGTGAAGACTCCTTTGTTGTTGCTTCCATGGAAGACTCCTTCAAACACAATGTGCCATAAACCTAAACCTCTTTAGAACATAGGTGTAATGAAGACAAAACTGAAACCATCACTTTGGTGCCTAAGCTTTTTCTATTTTCCTTTTGATTTTCCCTTCCAAAAAAATGTGTTTACTTTTAGTGCTTATAATTTTAACAATATGTTTTTTTAAAGTGTTCTTTGAAGACATATTTAGTCATATGACTAATTTTTTTAAAAGTGTTCTTTGAAGACATATTTAGTCATATGACTAATTATTTAGAAATATGACTGAATATTTAGTTGTGTTTTTTACCCAATGATCAAATTAGTCATTTATTTAGTCATTTATAGTTAGGGAGATTGGGCCTATGGACAATGTCTGAGATGCCCAATATACGGGCACATAGGGCCATGATGATGGCCCTAGTGGAGTGATGGCAGAGTGAGACATGTTCCTTCCTCCTACCCATAGTTGAGATCACCATCACCTTAGAGGATGCATGGAGGATTATAAGGTTACTGATTGCCAGAGAGTGGGCCACCTATGACATTACTAGAGGAAGAGAAACCCTTGATAGGGCCTTTTCCCCAGGGCACCTAGTTCTGACATAAGATCAACAACAGATGAGCTACACTCAGACTTTGGCAGCAGGAGTGGATGACTTTACATTATTTTAGTGTGTAGTGATTGGGGGTCTAGTAATGCTGGATCAACATGTGCAGGGCTTCTTAGTGGGCTGGGGAGTGGAGATTAAGTAGATGGTTTGTCATGACACGATGTATGTATGGAGGCCATGTATGTTAGGCCAATTGTACCATGAGATGCACACTATTGTGTATCACTTGGATGGGTCTTTATCTATTGGGGTGACATTGCTTCACATATGGGATTTTGAGCATATAGGTATCATGATGCCATATAGAGCTCTATTTCAGGTGCAGTTCAAGGCGTTTATTTTTTTGTACTGGGCACCTATTCAATATTCCTATGTTGGGTAGCTACGATATTGGTTACGTATTTTTGATGACTTGGTTATAGTTGTCTAGTGACCATTTATTGGAGTGGAGGTCTAGCCAAATGATCACATGCATTTTCCCTATATGTTTTAGGCGCATTACTTGATGGGTCAAGGGGATCATACCATTGATAGGTATCTCCCCTCATGGGTGATGAGATAGTTTGGTTTACAATAGGACTGGCCATAGGTGATGGCAATTTTTGCGAGGATGCCTCGAGATGTCAGATGGACAACACAGATAGTGCCCCAGGTGGCAATTTAGTATTTTATAGAATTACAACCCCAACAGTGGGATTGGCAGAGCACAGTGGTTAATGCAAGGACCACCCCTGCATATGACCAATGGTGGGTGGTGTGGAGGCTGATTTGTTTGACAAATCCCATGGTCGAGCCTAACATGACAATGGAGGAGGGGGAGGGGGGAGATGATGTTGAGGAGGAGATAGTGTTAGAGGAGGTGGAGATTGATGAGAGTGATGCTATTGGGATGTTGGCTATAGCAGTAGTTGAGCAAGTGTTGGGGCAGGGATAATGAAGTCCTTAGTGGCAGCAGGTGGCTAGGCAGGTTCCATAGCAGTGGCAGTAGCAGCCTCAGGCACCTATGTAGCAGGCACAGGTAGGATAGATGGCACCACTGTGGGCACCACCATGGTGGTAGGGGTAGAGTTAAGAACCACCTTAGGCACCACCCTAGTAGCAGACACAGAGGGGATAGATGCCACTGCAACAAGAACTATCGTAGTAGTAGGGTCCTAGGTAAACACCACCACAGGCACCACCTCAGTAGCAGGTTAGACCACAGGCTGCACAACAGAAGTAGGTTAGACCATAATAGGTGGGGATACCTGAGTAAGGCACATCAGGTGTTGGGACTTTAGGTACAGGACCCGGTCCTCTTCTTGGTGTTTTGATTAGGCATCATCAGACTTAGGCTGACGGGGAGGAGGATGTAGATAGTTTATGGGCCCAGGTGGTGAGCATGGAGGATGAGGTGGCTAGGTAGAGACAAGAGCTACAATAGTGATAGGGAGTTTAGGCCCTGTTAGATGGAGTGGGTGATGGAGATAGAGATCATTAGATCCACGTGCTATAGGCTCAGATAGGGTGCTTATAGGGACAACTACATGCATAGGTGGCTGTGGTTACAGCTGAGTAGGACTAGGAGAGCAGACTGCGATAGGCAGTAGAGGCTAGAGCTTAGCAAGTAGAGGGATAGGTGACTAGTCAACAGGTTGAGATTACATAGATGTAGGGTGTCATTGTTGGCACCAATGCATCACAGATGTGGACTAACTATACAATGGCTCAAGATCGCATGGTGCAGTTATAGAGTCAGCTTGCAAAGGTGTGTGCAAGTGCTGATTATTATTATGGTGCATATTGTACTATAGTCCTTGAGGGCCAAAGTCTGCCTAGTTATAGTCAGCAGAGTGGATCCTGGATGTCTGGATCATACAAGTCCAGGAGATTGGCTTAGTCAGTGCAATTGCCTATGGCACCTCCACCACTGCCATCTTAGTAGCCACAACAGTCACCTCAGCAGCAGCAACAACAGCCACCTCAGCAGTAGTCTGGGTCTCCTACTAATTCCGCCAGGGGGTCATCAGCCTAGGGTTGATATTTTATAGACTTTGATGTGTTTTGGCCCTTATGGTATTTTTGTATCATGACATTGTATTATTTTTTAGCAATGTATATTTTTGTGGTGATGTACTTTATGGATATTTATGATATGATGGTTTATGCATTATGGATGTTTATGATATGATGTGAATGATGTACTTATGATTATGGTAGATGTTTATTGATGTTATGGATTATGCTTTTATGTGATGTTTATAGTGGTATGGTGTGATGGCTATTTATGGATGCATTTATGGATGTGTTATGATGATGTTATGGATGACATAGATGAATGGATTGTGCTTTTATAATTGGTTATGGATGTTATTTTATTATGGATTCATTTTCTATTTCTGTATATGGTGATATGGATGGAATAAATGCTCAGATTAATAAACATATATTATATGTGATGAAAAATGAAATGGATATGTATGGATAAATGGATAAGTTATTTAATGATTTAATGAAATAAATGATAATGGGTTTAATGATGAATGGATGAATAAATGTTTTAATGATAATGAATAATTGATGATGACGTGGATGAAATATATGATCAGATTAATAAACATATATTATATGTGATGATTATGTATGTAATGGATAAATGGTTAAATGGATATGTTATGTAATGGACCAATGGTAAAATGGTTATGGTAAATGGATAAATGATAGTTGGTAAATGATGAACAATATAATGATTAATGAAATGGTAATGATAAATGTAATGGTAAAATGATAGATGACTATGATAATGCAAATGGACAAATGATTAATGAAATGATAATGGAAAAATGTAATGATCTAATGATAAGTGAATATGATAATGCAAATGGACAAATGATTAATGAAATGATAATGAGATGGGATGGGTTGATGCTCTAGTTGGATGCCATGATACATGTGATGTTCTTTGAACCCTAGGTGATGGGGTTAGGTGGTTGGGATGGTTTTAGGGATGATTGGGATAGGTTTAGGGATACTAGGTCACTTTAGACACCATGTTATTAGAGGGGTTTTGTTAGAATGGGTGAAGTATGTAGAGTGAATTGATTGGGGTGATTGATTGCGAGGGGAAGATGCTAGATTGGGGGTATGTTAGAGTGGATAAATGGATGGGGGGCTTGAATCATTTTTAAATGCTAAGTCCAAATATTGTGTTGAATGGTTGGTGATAGAAGCGAGATGGGTAAGCTAGGTAAAGTACTTGCATTGACATTATTGAGAGCATTTCTAGGTTTATTATAGCAAAAGAGGATATTTTTCACTAAGGTGTGAAAGGACCAAGGTGATGATATATATCTGTCTTTGCATGGACTAGACTCACAAACAATAGGTTGACCTCATGCATGCCCAAGGTAGTATAACCTTACCTAGATGAGGGAAGGGGACTCATAGCATAAGTTCCTTAGTACATAGAAAGCATGATTCACCTTATATGCAAATGGGAAACAATATGCTAGAACCAACCCTACATCTTCAAAATATGAATATCATTCTTGTCGTAATGAAGTCAACCCACAAGAATGACATACAAAATAATGACCATGTCCACTCTAGGTGTTTTCCGCCACATGCCATGATATAGTGAGATCAAGGTAGCTTTGGAATGATCACTAGAATAAGACAAAAAATAAAAATCAATAATCAAAAAGACCAATGGACCATACAAACAACCATTGTATCTCTTGCTAAGATAAGTTTTGATAGGATGGTGGATTCTACCTATTGTAGGAATGATATATCTGTTAAGGTGAGAATTGGTTGGATATTGTTGGATAAATTTTAAAAGGTGGGAAAAAGGATAGTAGGCCATATGTGATGTTTATGATTGGTTTTTTGATTGATTATTTTTGCATAAGATGTGATGTTTTGGTGTTATGCTTAGCATGTGTATTATTTAGTGAATTTAGTAAGTTCAAGAGATAGGGACCATCCAATGGGTTAGATGGGTGCATCTTATATACGTAAGTAATGGATACTTCCTTCATATTCCAAATTGCCTACATAACTTGTGTCCATGGGATCAAAGTATTTTAAGATGTGGGTGAGATGAATATGTAGTTCTGGTTTGACTTGATAATGTAAGAATGGTTGAGGATAGATGTGATGAAGGTGGAAGATGATGTGTTGAGTGGGAGTGTTTTTGGAATTTTGTAATTTTGTGATTTTTTTGGAGTTTTTGGATTTTTTAAAGTTTTGTAATGTTTTTGGGTTTTTTGGATTTTAAGCTATACAGGGAGAGTATACAAGGATCCTTGTTTCATGGTTTGGCCTTGGGTGGGATAATGTAGGGTAGGTGATTTGATGTTTTAGAATTCCAAGCCATGGGATGCGTATGATGTGGAATGCCATGATGGATGAGAGGGCTTATTAGATGGTAGAACTGATCAATACACATGGTACCTAAGATAGGTTTTCACTATGGTACTTATCCAAGGCATCATCGAAGCAATTGTCACTATTGGATGGCTTTATTGCACTCAGGGTTTTCTTTCTTTTTTTATTATTTTTTTGGATTTTTTTTTTTTTTTGTATTTTTTGATTTGGGATACTTGATGGGTTATGCATAGAACCTTTTCAAGTGCATGATATTCATAGGCTCATCTAGAGTTTGCCCTTTAGGTGTTGCAAGCTGATATGCTACTAACCCATAGCTAGCTATGATGACATATGGTCCCAACCAATTAGGCTCAAACTTTCCTTTCTTATGACGCTCTTGTAAGTTTCTCTAATTCTCCATAAGGACAAGGTCGCCTATCTCAAACTTGCAATTCTTGATCTTTTTGTTGTAGCTCCTGCATAAGTAGTTTTGATAGGATTGAAGGTGATTGAGAGAATCTAAGCATTTTTCATCTAGTAGCTCTAGCTCATTTAGTCGTGCAACTTGGTACTCCTCCTCAGTGATTATATTCTACAATGGAATCCTAAGAGAAGGGAGCTCGACCTCAATAGGAAAAATGTCTTCAGAACCAAATACTAATGAGTATGGTCTGGCTCCTATGGGTGTCTGAATGCTTATTCAATAGGCCCATACGGTGGGGTTGAGTTAAAGGTGCCAGTCATGGCCAGCTTCATTAACTATCTTTTTCAAGATACGTAAGATGGTTTTGTTAGAAGCCTCATCTTAACAATTACATTGAGGGTAATATGGTGTGGAAAAAATGATATTGGATGTGGAATTTCTCACATAGGGTGCAGACTTCCTAGTTTTTAAATGGTTTCCTATTATCTATGATGATGGAATGGGGAACACCATAGTGGCATATTATGTAGTGGAGGATGAATTTAGCAATTTGGATGCCAGTGGTAAAAGTGAGTGGAATAGCTTCAACCAACTTGGTGAAGTACTTAGTAGCGGTAATGATGAACTTGTGGCCATTGAATGAGGGTGGGTGAAATTTTCCTATGAGGTCGAGTCCCCACTATGAAAAGGGCCTAGGAGTTGTTATCAGTTGCATCTCCTATGAAGGGGCATGGATGAGATCACTGTGTTGCTAACATGGTAGACATTTCTTCACAAAGTGATAAGCATCTCATTCCATGGTCGGCCAATAGTACCCTGTCCTCAGAATTTTCTTTGCTAAGGTAGGTCCACTAGAGTGTACCCCACAAATGTCTTCGTGTACCTCTTGTAAGGCCACTTCAGCTTCCCTAGAATCGAGACATCATAAAAGAGTACCATCAAGACTTCTTCGATAGAGGGTATCTCCTATGAGGGTAAAGTGGGAAGCTCAACAGATGAAGGTTTTACATTGTGTGGATGATAGATTAGGTGGTAAGATGTTGTCATGGATGTACATGTAGGTCTCTTGATACCAAGGAGATAAGGGACTAACAATGTTGCACACTAGCTCTGATTGTGGTACATCATAAGCTAGTATTGGTAATTCTTCAATCAGGAACTCACAACTTTGTTGTCCTTTTTCATGTTGACCAAGGATCCTATAGTGGCCATAGAATTTGCTGCTTTGTTGTTTAACCTTGGCATCTTTGAAATCATCTACCATACTTTTGTAGGGCAAGAGTTTGTCATCCTTTGTCTTGTATTCATTGTTAACTTGTCTAATGACTAACTGGGAGTCTCCATAAACTATCTTCTTTTCAATTTTCCACTGAATGGTCATGCGAAGTCCTATGACGAAGGCCTCAAACTCTACTATATTATTTGTGCATGGACATGTGATTTTGTAGGACTTAGGAATAGTGTCTCCTTGAGGGGTGACAAACAAGATGCCTGCACCTGAGCCACAATGTGTGTAGGATCCATCAAAATACATTTTCCATGTATCTATTATTGGTGCTATTGTCAATATGGACTCATCTAGAAATTCTACAAGTAGTGGTTGTTTTGTTGGGATAGGTGCATCGACCAATTGATCAGCAATAGCTTGTCCTTTGATAGCTTTTCTTTTTGTGTACTCAATGTCAAACTCACTTAGGATCATAACCCATTTAGACATCTATCCTATAAGAGCTGCTCTAGTCAGTAGATATTTGAGCAGATCAACCTTGGCAATGAGCTTTGTCTTATGGTTGAGCATGTAGTGTCTTAGCTTTCTAGAAGTGAAGACAATGAAAAGGCATGCTAGTTCAATAGGAGTGTAGTTTATCTCATAGGTCACCAAGGTGCGGCTGATATAGTATATTGCTCTCTCTTTTCCTTGTTCATCGTGCTATGCTAGCAAGGTCCCTATCATTGTTTTTGTTGTTGAGATGTATAGGAGGAGGGGTTGTCCTTAATTTGTTGGAATAGGGATGGGTGGGTTAGCAAGATATTCCTTTAGTTGTTCATAGGCATCCTAACACTGATTATCCCATATAAAAGCTATGTTTTTCAAAGAAGATATTGAAATGGTTGACACTTGTCTACAAGTTGTGCTATGAAGTGGTGTGATGAAGGGTGTAAATCATAAAACACACAACATAAGAAATTACACACAGAAAATAGAACTTTTTTTTATTGATTTGGACAACTTGTTACATTACAAAAGCTCAAATACAATTAGAGGAATCAACCCTCCATAGGCTGCAACACATTATAGCTTCATGTCACAAGACTCTAGAATCACCTACCTGTTGTAACCCCAAATCAACTAGGGTTTATGTCTTCCTACCTATTCTTGACTCCACACTTGCCCCCTTAACTCTACTACTGCCTAGGGTTCCCAAAAATGGTTATTAATAGCCTTTTTGGCCGCCAACAACCTAATTTCAAAATTTGCATCTCCCTCCAAAAATAGGTCAACTTCTGGGAGCCATAACTTTTGATCCAAGTGTCTAATTGATGAACCATTATATGCTTCAGAAAGGTCATGGAGTGCTCTACGCGCTATTAACTTGTTCTGCCGGTTGCAACCATTTTCAGGCTCATACGGGGCCATTTAGTGCCTCAAACCTGAGTTTGAATATTTTTTATGCATTTTTCTGGAAACAGAAAATTTAATATCTTTCTGCTCACAAATGATATTTGTGTGATTCCTTCACCAAAGGTCTTATATTTCTATTATGTAACTTCCTGTAAATTTTCACTTCAATCCATGCCCAAATGCAAACTTTCTAAAAATAGCAGGTTACTATTTTTAACAGTTTGGAAAAACTAAAAGTTCTACATCATTATTCAAGCGATTATGGAACCAGAACCACAAATTTTGAAAAGAAATGGAAAGAACATCAACAATTTTGAATCACATCTTTTGGGTGATACAAGATTACCCTTACACCATTGGATGCTCCTGCATCAGACACTCAGGATAATTTGAGAAGTGACCCTATCACGTCTCAGGTGTTTGTGTGAGGAAAACCCAAATGGTCAACCTCTGCCTTAGACAACCAAGAAGAATCTTCAATAGGTCTTCCTTTCCATTTCACTAGATATTCTTCATATTGGCTGTTCTGAGTACTTCCCACACAGCTATCCAAGATCTCTTCTATCTCCTCCATTGAAGTAGATGCCAGAATACTCCATTGTTCTTCTATTGTTCCATCCTCTGTGCCACCCTCATGATATTTTGTTAAATCAACAATGTTGAACACAGGGGAAATATTAATCCCACTTGGCAACTCTACCTCATATGCATTTCCTGAATCATGCTTCTTTAGGATTCTACACGGTCCAAATTTCTTCATTTTCAACTTATTGTATGTTCCAATTGGGAACCTTTCTTTTCTCAAGTGAACCATGACTTCATCTCCTACCTGGAACTCCTTATACCTCCAATTTTGATCTGCCTTAGCCTTGTACTGAATATTCATCTTATTAATGTGATTTCTCACCTCTTCATGCAAATTCTTCAGATGTTCTGCAAAGTCTTCAACTTCAACACTTGTCTTTTCTCCTTTGTCCAGCTTCCTTAACTCTAAAGCATTTCTTGGACTATTCCCATATACAATCTAGAATGGTGATTTACCAGTACTCCTATTGACATAATTGTTGTAAGCAAATTCTACCTATGGTAAAATCAAATCCCATCCCTTGGGCTTATCTCCTACTAAGCATCGTAGTAGGCTACAAAAACTCCTATTCACCAATTTGGTCTGTCCATCAGTCTGTGGGTGGTGTGCAGAATTAAACTTCAAATCTATCTTCAAATTCTTCCACAATGTCCTCTAGAAATAACCAACAAACTTGGTATCTCGATCTGAAACTATGCTCTTTGGTAGACCGTGTAATCTCACCACCTCTCTGAAAAATAATTCAGCAATATGAACATCATCATTAGTCTTCTTGCAAGGAATGAAATGTGCCATCTTCGAGAATTTGTCCACCACCACAAAAATGGAATCATGTCCTCTTTGTGTCCTTGGTAATCCAAGAGCAAAATCCATACTAATATCATCCTATGACTTCTCTAGTACAGGTAATGGATGATATAGCCCTGTATTCTAACTTGTTCCTTTTGCCATTTGACACAATCTATAACTCTGTACAAATTTCCTCACATCCTGCTGCAATTGTGGCCAATAACAGTTTTCACCAATAATAGCAATGGTCTTATCTCAACCAAAGTGTGCAGCCAATCCTCCACTATGCTTCTCCTTAATCAGGTTCTCTCTCATGGAACTCCTTGGAATGCACAACTGGCTTCCTCTAAACAACATGCCATCTTGGATTATGAAATCCAACCATTTTGTTCTGTCCAAAGTAATAGGTTCCAAACAAGCTTTCCAGGCCTCTGCAAAATATAGATCTTCAGGATACAAACTTTTGAGCTCATCGAACCCAACAACCTCTATCTTCATTTCTGTCAACAAATTTTACCTTCTGCTCAAGGCATCAGCAACTCTATTGGACTTCCCACTCCTATGCTTCAAAACAAAAGTATAGCTTTGCAAAAACTCAGCCTATTTTAAATGCCTTTGGTTCAACTTTGCTTGACTATTAAGATACTGCAAAGCTTGATGATCAGTATATAAAACAAACTCTTTTGGAAACAAATAATGTCTCCATTTCTTCAAAGCCTAAACTATTGCATAAAATTCCTAATCATAAACAAAATACTTTTTCTTAGCTTCATTAAGCTTCTCACTAAAATAGGCAATGGGCAATGCCAAAATAGGTTGTTCTATGACTTTTTGCTTCAATGTATCAAAGCTCTTGTCTGCTCCTTTAGTCCATCTAAACTCTTTTCTATCCCCTCTCATTGTCTCAGTTAGGGGTGCATAAATGCTACTAAAATTCTTGATAAACTTTCTGTAAAAACTTGCCAAACCATGAAAAGATCTTACCTCCGTTGCACTCCTTGACATAGGCCATTCAATGATAGCCCTTACTTTTTCTGGGTCCATCTTAAGACCTTCCTCTAAGACAAAAAATCCTAGGTATACTAACTCCTTTTTTGCAAAACTACATTTCTTCAGATTAATCAGTAGCTTCTCCTCCATCAGCTTCTTTATAACTCTTCTGATATGCATCAGATGCTCATCCCAAGTCATACTAAAAATCAAAATATCATCCAAATAAACAATAACAAAACTTCCTAAAAAAAATTTTAGTACCTCATTCATGAGCTGCATGAATGTGCTTAGTGCATTGGTTAGCCCAAATGGCATGACTAACCACTCATACAAACCTTCCTTTGTCTTGAAGGTTGTCTTCCATTCATCTCCTTCTTTGATATAGATTTGGTGATACCCACTCTTCAGGTCAATCTTCGTGAAGTACTTGGCTCCACTCAAACAATCCATGATGTCATCCATTCTTGGCAATGGAAATCTATACTTGATCGTTATCTTATTGATGGCTTGAGAGTCTATACACATCCTCTATTCTCCATCCTTCTTTGGTGCTAGTACTGCAGGTACCACACATGGACTTAGGCTCTCCCTTATTAGTCCCTTCCTTAACAACTCTTGAACTTGTCTGCTCAGCTCTTCATTCTCTGTAGGGGTCATTCTGTGGGCTGCCTTATTTGACAAACTAGATCCTGGTATCAAATCCATTTGATGACTTATTTTCCTTACTAGTGGTAAACCTTCTGGTACATTATCAGAGACAATATCTTGAAATTCTTCCAACATCTCTAAGACTTCGGCTGGTACATCTTCACATTTCTCTTGACTAATCTTAGGAATCAATGCATAGCAATGACGCTCATGCTTCATACCCTCCAAAAATTTTCTACCATTACCAAGCAAATTCTAGCAGTACTACATACCTTTTCTTCCACCTCCTTCAAGGGCTTCAACTTGTGATGAACTCCATCCTTTGTTAGGGAATATGTGTTTGCACAACCATCATAGACATCACTCCTATCATACTGCCATGGCCTCCCCAACAACATATGACATGCATCCATTAGTATGATATCACACATCACCTCATCATGGTAGTCCCCAATCTTGAACTTCACTAAACACTGCTCATTGACCAAAGCTCTATGGTCCTTCTGCAACCATGCAATCCGATATGGATGTGGATACTTTCTTCTTGTCAACTTTAACTTGTCAACCATCTCCTTCGAAACAAGATTGTTAGTACTTCCACTGTCAATAATAATATCACAACACTTAACTTCACATTTGCACCTTGTGCAGAATAAACTCTTCCTCTGATTTGGTTCTTTCTCCTCATTCAACAAAGTTCTTCTGACAAATAGGGTTTCTCCCCTTTCAGCATCTTCAGAGCGCTCAGATTGCGCATCTTCATTAACATGTGCAACTCGTGCATTACCTTTAGGTCTTCTATTTGTCCTTCCTTGATGTTGTGGACACTTGTATGATCGATGTCCTTCTTCTCCACATTGGAAACAAGTTCCTATAAAACCTCCTCTTCTAGGTCATTGCCCAGGTTGGCCTCTTCCTCTTCCTCTTTGCTCACCATGGTTCTAGTCATGAGGGTAGTAGGTATTATCTCCTCTCTAATTTTGATTGGTGTCAGCTTCTTCACTTTTCTTTGAATCTTCATTTCACCCCCCATAGGGTCTTCCACAAGTCCTTCTGCCTTGAGCTCTTCCCCTTTGCTTGTTGTCAAATCTTTTATTCAGCTTCTCCTCCACCTTCAGGGAAAACTGGTATGCATCTTCTATGGTGGTCATTCTAACTAGGCTCAGCTCCTCTTGAATACTCGGCCTCAACCCATTAATGTAACGGGCTACCTTCTCCTTGTTATGCTCTACATGACCTGTCCTAGTAGTAATTTTATAAAACTCTTCTATATACTCCTTAACAGACTTATTACCTTGCTTCAGTCCTTGCAGCTTCTTTAGCAACTCCATCTCATAGTCCACAGGAATGAACTGCTTCTTCAGTTTCTCCACCATTCGATCCCATCTAGTGATCTTTCTTTTTCCTCTTCTATTCCTCTCTAACTAGACCTCCTTCAACCAAATACTAGCATGGCCCTTCAATTTTGTTTTTGCAAACTTGACCCGATCTGGGTCTTCCACATCTTCATACTCAAAATACTCCTCCATGTCATTGATCCAATCAATAAGCTATTCTAGATTTAAATCTCTAGAATATGTAGAAACTTTGATCTTGGGCCTCTTTCTAATCTTTGAAATGGCCCTCAACAACTTAACTTCTGCAGGATCTCCTCCAACTTCTTGTTCTTCCTTGGATAGCTCTTCTTCAGCTTCATCTTCACTTTCTTCTCTTATTCTTAGATCAAACCCTCTTTGTAGCTCCTCTTGCAATGCATCGATTTGCCTACTCTAAAACCCTCTTCCATCAAAGCATTCCTCCAAATATGATTTCTTCGTGGAGGCATCTTGATCTTCGCAGCAAACCCACAACCTCAGGTCCTAGTACAAACTACCTCATGGTCGGTGATCTGTCTACACACTCAGGAACCCTTACTCCGATACCACTTGATGAAGGGGTAAATCATAAAACACACAACAACAAAAATTGTACATAGAAAATAGAACTTTCTTTATTGATTTAGACAACTTGTTACATTACAGAAGCTTAAATACAATCAGAGGAATCAACCCTCCATGGGCTGCAACACATTATAGCTTCCTGTCACAAGACTCTAGAATCACCTGCCTTCTATAACCCTAAATCAGCTAGGATTTCTGTCTTCCCACCTATTCTTGACTCCCCACTTGGCCCCTTAACTCTACTACTACCCAGGGTTCACAAAAATGGTTATTAATAGCCTTTTTGGTGGCCAACAACCTAATTTTGAAATTTGCATTTCCCTCCAAAAATAGGTCAACTTTCAGGAGCCATAACTTTTGTTCTGGGTGTCTGATTGACAAACCATTTTATGCGTCAAAAAGCTCATAGAGTGTTATATGTACTAAGAACTAGATTTGCTAGTTCCAGCCATTTTTAGGCCTGTACCGGGTCGTTTAGTGCCTGAAACCTGAGTTTGAATAATTTTTCAGGCATTTTTTAGGAAACAGAAACTTTAATATCTTTCAGCTCACAAATGATCTTTGCATGATTCCTTCACCAAAGGTCTTATATTTCCATTATGAAACTTCCTATAAATTTTCATTTTAATTCGTGCCCAAATACAAACTTTCTAAAAATAGTAGGTTACTATTTTTAGCAGTTTGGAAAAACTGAAAGTTCTACATCATTATTCAAGTGATTATGGAACTAGAACCACAAATTTTGAAAAGAAATGGAAAGAACATCAACAATTTTGAAACACATCTTTTTTTGGGTGATGCAAGATTGCCTTTACACCACTAGATGCTCCTGCATCATGGTGGATGGACTAAAGTTTCTCTTGTAGGCTATGAAGTTTCTTGAGTGTTTTGGGTGGAGGCATGTCCACTATAGCCTTGAATTTAGTGGGGTCCACTTCAATTCATCTTCTTGACACAATATATCCTAGGAGTTTTCTAGAGGTGACCCCAAAGACACACTTCTTGGGACTTAGCCGCACTTTATATTGCTCTAGTTTGTCAAAGATTTTAGTCAACACATTCAAGTGATCTTCTCTAGTCCTAGATTTTCCTTGTAGATCATCTACATAATCTTCCATTATGTTGTGGAAAAGGTCATGGAAGATAACTATCATGGACCTCTGATAGGTAGCTCTTGTATTTTTCAACCTAAAGAGCATTACAACCCAGTAGTAAGCTCCCCATGGACATATAAAGGAGGTGTTATGTTGGTCTTCTTCGACTATCCTGATTTGGTTGTATCCAAAAAATTCATCCATTAATGATAACATCTTGTGTCCTGTAGTGAGATCCACAACGATGTCTATGTTGGTAGTGGAAAGTCATCCTTAGGGAAAGCCTTATTAAGGTCTTTAATATCTATGCAGCAATGGATGTCCCCAGTGAGTTTTTCTATCGGTACAATGTTGGATACCCATTCAGGATAGCTTATAGGGTGAATGAATACCACATCTAGGAATTTCTTGAGTTCTACCTTGATGAGGAGTACAACTTAGGGATTCATTTCCCTTAGATTTTGCTTGACTGGCTTCACATCAAGATGCACTGCAAGGTGATGGACAACTAGAGTGGGATCTAATCATGGCATGTCGGCATATGTCCATGTGAAGTTATGACTCCTCTATTTGAAGAAAGATAAGAAAGCCTCTTGTTCTTTTGTTGTGAGGGATTCTACTCAGAATGTGATCTTGGATGTCTCTTCTGTTCCAAGATTCATCTCATGCGATGCTTCAACTAGGATTGGTGATATTTCTTGATATAGCTTGGATACTTCGGGGAGGTCCATTCTCTCATCTCCTAGTGACTCGTGGAGGGTTTCACTAGGTGATACATCCTTTATTTTGATTTTTTCTTCATCTAAAAGTGCCACAAAGTGGTTTTCACTAGGGGATGCTATTTTTATTTTTATTTTCATATTTTTGTGACTAATAGTTTGGGTTGTCTCCCTAAAGTATGTAGATGTGTTTAGTTCCATGATGTAGCTGACCCTATGATCTCCAAGGGGAAAGTGATCTCTAACCCCCATCATTTCAGTTATTGCTTCATCATTTTGTGCTACATCAAGGATGAGAAGTCCTTGTTGGTCCCAATCTATGAGTTGGGGGTAAAAAAGAGGTAGGTCATTGTATGTAGATGGTGCATATGGATGATTCAAAAATCTCAGAGAAATTATTGAAAGAGTCTTGATGGCCCTCTTCGTTGATGTTATCTACTGTAGGGAAGGCCTTAGCGACCTCACTCAAGGTATACTTAATATCAGTGGGGGTAGACTTTTGTTTTCCATACACTAACTTGCGGAGATATAGATTCCTGGTTGCTTGGATGGGCTCAACAATTCCTTGTTCATGAAGGCCTATACCACCTTGTCCTTTATAGCCCATATATTTGACAATTTTGAGACCTTTTCCATAGATCTTAGTTAGGAGAGTAGGACCTTATTGATTTTCTTCTTTGTATAGCCAAGAGGATGTCTTTGAGAACATCTTGTTTGAGGAGGTGCTTTTTCTCGAAGGTAGGTGACGGTTTACATTTGATGACAACCGTAGAGACTTCCTCTTCCTTAGAAGCACCAAATGTCTTGGGGCATGGTGGTAGTAGGCCCACACAAAATTTGCCATGTAGGTCATATTCACCACATCCCATGTCACTTATCTTAATCATGACCTTGGGAGGAGTGGATGTTTGTGATGTGGTTGCAATGTTAGAAGGATCAATGTATGAAGTGGCTAATGTAGGATTGGGATGTGAGGCAGATGTTTTGGTGGCATTGTTGTAAGAATAGAAAGTGTGGTCATGCCCTTCCAAGAAATTACAATATTGGAAAGGATGAGGGTCGGCATAGATGGTAATTGCCATGCCATTGTCGGGGAATTTTAAGCATTGATGGAAGGTGGATGGGACAACTTGCATGGTATGAATCCATTGTCGGCCAAGAAGAATATTATATGGAAGGTCAAGATCAAGTACTTGACATTTGGTTTCTAAGATCTTTTGTCCCACTTGAATGGGAAGCTTGATGGTGCCTTCGAACAATCTTTTAGTGTCATCATATCCTTTGATGGTTATACACTCACTAGAATCCACAACCACATCAGAGTATCCCAAATATTTTAATAATTTTAGAGTGAAAAGGTATAGGCCAGAGCCACCATCTATTAAGACTTGTTTGATGGTATGTTTGTAGATTAGGACTTTGATGTGTAGAGCTTCATTGTGTGTGGCATTGGATGTAGGTAGATCTTTTTCTAAGAATGTGAGGCAATGTGGCCTACCATGGCTTGGAATTGGTCAACATTAAAATTGGTAGGGACTTGGGTTTCCATTAAGGCTTTGTCAAGCACTTCCTTATGGAGGGGAGATGTGTGTAGCAATTTGAGTATGGAGATTTGTGCAGGGGTTTTTCTGAGGTGATCTAAGAGGTTGTACTTGTGAGCAGATGGTGGATTGGTAGGTGCGGATGTAGAGGGTTGATCATTGGTAGGGGCTCCATAGATGGAAACAGGGTCGCGACGAGTGGTAACGGCGCAATTTGGTGTTTTAGCTCTAATGTTGATGGTGTTGATATGGTTGGAATAATATTCTATTCATCCCACAATGGAATCGAAATAAGAGGGAGGTAGCACAACATTGTATGTTTGGTTGGAAGATAAGTCTTTACCTTTGTTATGATCAGGAAGGGGATCCTTGTATGCTCCTAAGTTGGCATTAGGTGATTGTCTTGGAGGTTCATCGATGGTTATATCACCTCTATCAATAAGGTCTTGTACATAATGTTTCAACCTCATGAAGTTAGATGTCTTATGCCCTTTAACACGATGATATGCACAATAGGAATTTTCATCAAACCAAGAGGGTTTAAATTGATTTTCTCCGTAAGGTCGAATAGGGGGTAATGTGATTAGGTTCACCTTCACAAGGTTATTCAAGACATTTTCAATGGGTTCCCCTAAAGGTGTGAACTTCCTCTTAGGGTTGTTATTTTGTCTTGGCAGTTCCCTAGGAACATTGATATTATTATTCATGGATATACTTGGTGGAATGGGATTTTGTACATTTTGGACAGCCTTCACATCTATGACACTGTCATTGAGGGTATTCTTATTTTTACCCCAAAAGTGAGGTTTGTCATTGGATTGCGTGTTGTTGTTTGTGTGGGAAGTGTTGGTGTTATTGTTGTTGACTTTGTTGTTGTTGTTGTTGGTCTTGTTGTTGTTGTTGTAAAGTTTTATAGACCCTTTAGCAATAAGGGCTCTTTCGATGGTTGTTCCTTTATCTATAACCTCCTCGAAGGTTGATGCACATTGGTTTTGTAATGGAACCCCATTTCTTGGTTTAAATTAGTCACAAACATAGTGACTAGTTGTTTTTCAAGAATGGGTGAAGGAAGTTTGCTTGCTAAGTCTCTCAACCTTTGTAAAAAGATGGCGAAGGATTCCCCACTCTTTTGTTTTATGTTGCAAAGGTTGGTCATGGATATTTCACGTTTGAATTTATAGAAGAAATGATTCACAAATTTCTCCACAAGCTCATGGAATGTCTTAATACTGATAGGGAAGATGAGCAAACCATTTGGTAGCTTGACCACCAAGGCTTCTAGGAAATAGTCTCATCAAATAGGTATCATCATATGAGACTTCTAGGAAAGCTGTGTAAAACTCCCTAAGGGGTTTCCTAGGGTCTCCCTTTCCTTTGTACTTGTCAAATTTTGGTGTTTCAAAATTTTTAGGAAAGGGGGGCATGTGTAATGTTCTATCAAATGGATATGGGAAAATATCCTCGAAAGAATATTGTTTTCTTTTGTTTCCATGCTACATTTTATTAACCTTTTAGATCAATGATTGCACAATGCTAGGTAAATCTTGGGTAGGCGGTGGTTGTGGAACGTAGTTTTGGATTAATTGTTGGAGGAAAGGTGGAATTTGGTTTTGGGGTGGATTTTGATTTTGTGAGATTTGGTTTTGACTTTGATTTTGATGGGTGAGGTGTTGTTGATAGGTGAGGAGTTGTTGTAGAACATGTGGTGGGATTTGTTGGTTTTGATTGGGAATTTGTTGTGAGGTTTGGACGGAGGATGTAATAGGTGCTTTGAAGATTGGATTTTACACATACGTGAAATTGGACGAAGGGTTACATGGGTTATTGTTAGGAATGTCGGATGTATTGTAAGGTGGTTGGGAGAATAATTGGGTCATAAATCTATGGTGTTAATGTCAAATTGGGGTGCACTTGTGGAAGTACTTGTGTTCATGGTGTTGTTGGGAATATTAAGGGTGATTTGTGGTGTAGATGTAGTGATGGTGGATGTCGACATGGTTGAGACATTTGGTGTAGTTGATGTGGTGACATTTGAAGCTTGGGATGTGTTAGGAATATTATGGGATGTGGATGGTTGTTATGATGTGGTGACATTAGGTATGGTTGTACCATTTTGAAGGAGGAATTCAAGATATCTATTGGGATCCAATTTTAGGACTCGATTGAGTATGTCCATGGAATCGGCGTCTTGTGTGAAATCTAGGACATATTGATCTAAATTGTTGGTGCTGGCTGTTTGGATGGGTGGAAAAGGATTTACCATAGCATTAACATCAAATATTGGTAGTTTTTGGATTGTAGGGATATTGTTTTGGTTGGTGTGAGGCATCCCTATGCCAACATTGACTCTAAAAGGTTCCATGTCCTTGTTTTTTCCTAGCTTGAGACCTTATTAAGGGCATACAATGGATTTGGGTTTGGATTTAGTGTAGTGGATGAAGATTGAGACCTTAGAGAATATATTTCAAAGTATTGGACCCAAGGATAGGTGATGGTGAGAATTTGATGAAATGGAGTAAAGATTTATCCTTAAGAGAATAAAATCTCAAAATTCTAAACCTAAGGATGAATAATGATATGGATGTGGTAAGGTTTGGTATAGGTTTTGGATTTATAGAATAAATCTCAAAAGTTACAAATCTAAGGATGATTAATGATAAAGGTATGAGGATAGACGAGAAGCCTTAGAGGTTAAAACCTCAAAGGTAATGGGTGAATTGGTTTTCAAAAAATTTGGACCAAAGGGGTGAGATAAAATAAAGAATAGAGGCAAAATGGTTTTTTGGGATGTAGGTGAAGAATAACCTTAAGATAAATTTGAAAGGGATAATGATCTGACTAATGTAGTCTTAAGACAGTTTGGGTGATAATCAACCAAGGCAGACCTTAGATGATTTCGATAAATGGATTTTAGATGATAATCAACTAAGGAAAACTTTATATGATTTGGATGTTTGGATGACTAAAGATGTTGGATAGATTTTGATGATGTTTGAAAAGGATTTTTAAATCAAAGGTAAGCTTCAATAAATCTAGATCTTTGGATTATAAAAAGGATATCCCTCTTTACTTAAGGTAGACTTGTGACCTTAGGCAAAAAGGGGAGGATTATTCTACTTGAAGGTAGACTAATGACCCACAAGTAAAATGGGATACTAGAGGATGGTAAGATCTATATTTAATTCTTGCACAAAGTTGATTTAAGGTATGGTTTTGGATGTTGATTGATGTTTGGATTTTGGATGATTTTGTATTTTGTATTTTGGATGATTTTGAGTTTTCTGATAAGATGGATAGAATTTGGACAAGGTTGGGTGAATGTTGGATTTGAAATGAATTTTGAATGGATGAGTTAAAAGGTCCAAAGGTGCAAATCAAAAGGTAGGATTGAAATGAAATGGTTAATGAGTGGATAGGGTATGGCCAAAGATGAAATATCAAAATGATGTTTATCTAAGGCTAAATGGTATGGTAAATGAATTTGGACAAAAGTTTTGGATTATGTGGAGATGAAAAAGATGGATTATGGTTAGACTTAGCAATGATTAATGATTTGGGATCAAAGGTCCAATAATCAAAAGGACTTTCTCTAAGGTCAAAATGAAAATATATGGATGAATTTGGACAAAATGGTTGGTGGATGATGGTCAAAGGTGAATTTGGATTTTGGTGGATTTGGACAAGGTGACTGCCGATTCTGACTAGATAGGACTCAAGGATTCTAGGACAAATTACCAAACACGTGTAGGATTTAATCTCCAGATGGCGTTAGTTATTGGTGATAAGGCATCAAAACAGAGAGCAATGGCCCCAGAGAAGATTTAGATGGTGCCAAAATAGTGGATTATGGCATGAAAGAAAATGGTGTCATAGGAGAATTTTAAGGTACTAAACAAAGGAGTTATAGCGCCAAAATGAGACAGTGTCTAGTGTAATAGCCTAAAATTGGCACAGGTTGAATTAAGTAAATATTCAGATATTTATCTTAATTCTTATTTTCTTCTGTCAATTAAATAAATATTCAAAGTTTATTTGATTGGTTCATTATCTTACAAAATCCCTAAATTCTTCTAATGTCTCAAATCCTAAATCCACCTCACAAAATCCACCTCATCAATCCACCTCATCCTTCCACATCATCCCTTCCACCTCACCATGTTGCACATATAATTAAATATTCTTAATATTTAATTAGCTAATATCCTCCAAAATCCAAAATTGAATTCTAAATTCAATGTTCCCCATTATCCTCCACTCTGAATTTTTAATTCAATTGTCATAACCCATTGTCCCCCACTCTGAATTTTTAATTCAATTGTCATAACCCATTGTCCCCCACTCTGAATTTTCAATTCAATTGTCATAACCCATTGTCCCCCACTCAGAATTTTTAATTCAATTGTCATACCTCACTATCCTCCACTCTGAATTTTTAATTCATCCATTATGAATTAAAGATTCACAAATAATGAGGGCCATTGATCTCATCTTTTGATCCTCACCCTCCATTCTATTTTCAGAAAATCTATAAATGGAACCCTCTTCTAAGCCATTTAGAGAGACCACTTTAGGTACCAAACCTCTGTCCAAATCTCTCCAAGGAGAGACTTCTTCTGGCATCCTTACTATGCCCAAATTCCTCTAGGGAATCTTCTTCTTCTTCTCAATTCTCTTCTTCATACCATCGTAATGTAGAAATCATCCTGGCTGTCCCATATCCTCCATCATTAGTGTGTTGAAGAGCATCTTCAATCACACAAAATATCATAGCCATTTCTCCTTGTCATCTTGAGGAATCGAAGCAAGGAAGCAAGCTCCTTGAGGGCCAACCTTCATCATTCAAGATCAAGAAAGAATAGGCGACCAATGGAAGCCGTAGGGTAACAAGTTTGTAAGTTTTATGCTTTTATTTGTTTATTCTTGTTACTTGCATATTTCGTTGTTGTTTGGGTTAATATTATCTTAATTGATCAATCTCATTTTCCCATTCACATTTTGGCACCCACTGTGATCTAATCCACTTTGTTTGTGAGGTTTTGTCTTAGAAGTCTTGTTGCAGGATACAGGTGTTTTCCAGAGCACATTCAGGCATCAACTTTCATAAACGACCTCCTACATGCAAATCAAGCTCACCATTGAGTCCGGGAGGCTTCAGAGGTGAGAAATCACCTATCATTTCCCTAGTTCTTGTCATTTGAAAATTGTTCAAAAATTTTGAAATTTTTTTTTACTTTTCACAGTATTTTGTACCAAAAAAAAAAATAGCATTAAGTTTTATTGTTATTTCCTTTTAATATTTTCAGTTTAGAAACTTAACTCCAAACAAGAAAGAAAGAAAAAAAAATTTTTAAAAAAAAACAAGGATTTTTTGTTTTCAGATTTTAAAAAAAAAAATCAGCAAAAAAATAAAAATAAAAACAAATTGAAAAAACAATATGAATGCGGTTTTAATTATTTATCAAGCAAAAAATTTTAAAAAAAAATTAAAAATTAAAAAAAACAAAAAACAAATTAATATTAAAAAAAATACACACAAAAAAAAATAAAAATTAAAACAAAAAAAATTGTGGCAGGGGCCGAAGCCCCTGCACACCGGCCACACGGCCTCCCCCAACCCCCACACCCTCCCTTCACCTCCCCGCGCCCTTCCCTCCCCCATCCCCTCCCCAACCCACCCCTCCCGCGGCCCCTGTGGTCCCTCCCCCCACCCTTCCCTCCCGCGGCCACCCTTAGCTCTCTCCTCCCCCGATCCCCCACGCACAACCCCGCGCCATCCTCCCCGCCATCCCCCTTCCTCCCTCTGCTCCACCCCCCGTGCTGCCCAAACCCTCCTCCCCCAATCCCCCACTCTGCCCAACTCCCCTGCGTAGTCCCCACTCCACGCTCCGCTCCCATCCCTGCCTCCCGCCGCTCCCCCCGCACCGCTCCCCCCCCAAACCCCTCTGCCCACCCCCGCGCACCGCCGCCCAACTACCTCTGCCCTACCCCGCGGCCTCCCTCTGCCGCCTACCACCAGCTGCACCACCAACCACTCAACCACCACCGCCGCCATCAACCACCCAGTCACCTCTCCTGCACACACCACTTTTACATTAACCATACAAACATCACAAAAAGACATAAAAAAATACAAAACAATAAAAAAAAATAAAACACAAACACATATTTTTCAAAAACACACAAAAAGACATTACAAAACATTAATTTTTTTTCTAAGGCACTCATCCCCTGGTCGCATGGAGGACTAGGGGTCTGTTTAATACCTTAACATTTAACTTCACCACCAGAGGAGGAAACCGCCAATGTGACCAGAATCTGCCTGACCACTAGCGGTCAACTTAGACAGTCAGTTAACCTCTTGGGCTTCCCACATGCCCTAATAGGGCCTTTTTTTTCAAATCTTCACAACTTTTGCATACGATAATGAAATCACACAAAATTGGTGCCATTGGAAAGAGGATTCTGAGTACTTCACAGTTGTGAAGAAAATTTCAGGTGATGATACATTTTTCTAGTCTTTTCTCGTAGTCGATGTCAAACTTGCCTTTAAACTTCAAACCATCATAATGTGAGCAAATTTGATCATTTTTCAGTGAAATTTTTTTTCAAAGTGTATGGAATTTCATCTAGAATCTAATTATGCACTTCATTTCTCTATTCATTCTTCATCAAATTTTCAATTTTTGCATAACAATCTCCTTGGCTAGTCTAGTTGCTTCGTTTTTGATTTGGCGACTTGTAGGTGATCATACAAGGCTGGAACAACATCAGGAACAACATATGCAGTAGCTTGGACAGCAAAAACAATCTAGGTACATTCGTTCTAATCATTCATCCTCAACCTTATTTTCATCACACACTTCGATTTGGGCTCATAAAATGAACATTGATTGATCAACACATATCAAATTGGGCATAAAATCAACCAGTGTCTTCTATCACATTTGGATTTTGGGATTTAAAACAGAACAAGTGTTTGAAGTGCCTTCCTCACATTTCAATTTCTAAGGGATAATTTACAACTGCAAGTCTGAATCAAGAGGGCATGTGTATGCTCTCTCCTTGCACCGCAAGGTGACCTTGGAGATCAAAAACACCTCACTTGATTTGCTTTTGTTTACCCTTTCCTAGGAGGCCTGCTAGGGGATTTCATCACCCCTAGGGATGACCTCTTACCGAGGCTGAATTGAAAGACACCCTCATTTAAATTAGAATCTTATCACTCTTGGCTAAGCCCCAAAGAACTTTCTACCTTTGGGAAGTGAAGGTGAAGGGTGGGTTACCCCCTTCTCTCAGCTGTGTGACAAGATTTCACTTTCAAATCCTAGTCAACCTCGTGTAAACATTACCCACAAACCTAATTGGCCATACCCTACATCAAACTAGACATTAGGGCATGTTGATGGGTCTTCCACATGTGCTTGTTTACTAATCAACATATTCTTCAAATTCAAAATTGCTTATTGTGTCTTGTGTGAGTGACTCATGCTTGTACATGTGTGATCATTTCAATGAACATTATCAAACCAATCAAAAACTAGAATTGGCACACTTGTCTCGACTTGTGACACATCTACACTCTGTTATGGCACACTTACTGCTGCGCATTCCACACTAGTAAGCTTTTCTAGTCTTGTGTCCATGGCAAACCACCTAGAATATATTGATCAAGAAATCCAATATCTAAAATTGCAAATAAACTTAGATCCCTCACCCCAAGACTGTATAGCAATTTGTCAACATATCCAAGTCTTAAAACAAGAATTGACAAAATTGCAAGCTAAACGTGCCAGTACTAGCTATGCCTCACCCAAAAATTGTATATCTTTTTCCCATACTAATGACAAGGCAACCGCCATCTCAAGAGGGAACTCGTATACCACTTTGGCTCCTAATCCTCCTTCACCATATTCTAAGACACCTCTCCCAAAGTATACCAGTTCTACAACAACACCACCATCTAGTTCCTCAAACTCTAAATGGCACACCAAAAAAGAGTCAGATGAGTGGTGGGAAAAATGTTTTCTAGATTTATACAATGCAAGAAAAGCTAGGGAGAAAGCAAAATCCATTCATCCATTACCTCATTCATCTACCCATACACCTACGAAGGATGTGCTCCAAGGGCTATTAGCAAAGAGTCAACCATGTCCCCAAACTCCGGTCCTTGACCGTACCAAAGATTCTTCCAATGCCTTGTCAAATCCGGTAACCCCTTCATGTCATCCGCAACCCCTTAAGCTTATCAAAGAGGCTTCTCCCATGCACCAAAGCCAAGGTCCGTCACACATCCATATTGTCAACCAAGAAGCTATCCAAGATCTATCCACTTCCATTCCCACAACCTAAGAGTTATGTCAAGAGCACACTTTAGAGCATGTGGAAACATTAACCCCTTGTCTAAACCAAGATCAAAACATTCCCATCCAAACCCTGCATAACCTTTATCTCTTCAATGATCCTATACCTATACATGAGCAAGAGATCCAATTTCCCACTAGGCATAACCTATATCTTTTCCAGGATCAAGATACTACCATTGATGAAGAAGCTATCCATGAGAAACTTGATCCTATACATGAGCAAGACCATACACATAACCTATATCTCTCCTCCTATGATCAAGATATTATCGCTGATGCGGAATCTATACAAGAGAACATTAATCCCATCACGATAAATCTTATCTATGATCAAGATCCCATCTATGATGACACACCTATCTATGATCAAGTAGACCATGATGATCCTCTAAGCCCACTTTATGTGTTCCATGGTCCTGAGCCTCTCACCCCATCTAGTCCTACCCAAAATCCAACAACTTCCACTTCCCTTGATGAGACACTTGCCTCCCAAGCACGCGTAGAAGATCAAACCAGTAATGATCCTTCACCATCCATTATTGGCCAAGCTACAAATCCTCCACCATATATCCTTGGTCTTACTACCTTCATGCGTGAATGTTCTTTCTTAGAACACCAACCACCATTATCCACTATCTCACCTTCTCTATCCAATAAAGAACTTGTGTCTAATGTTCCACCTACACATAATCCCATTGTCCACCGTATACTCTAGAATATGAACTATCAAGGTAAAGGCCTAGGCCTTCATGAACAAGGTATTTTGGAACCTATCCATGTCAATGTTCCTCCACCTTCATACGGCCTTGGATACATACCCCGAGGTGAGCAAACTCAAGATGTTGGTACTTCCTCCACTCCTCCTAAGTCTACCACTTTCCACCGCAAACCCTATCATATTCCCAAAACATATGTTATCATACACATCCCAATAGCATGTGACCATACACCTTCCACCATCCAAACTCCCTCCACTACTTCCAACTCCTAATATCCCACCTCCCTTATCATACACATCCCAAAAGCATGTGACTCTACACCTTCCACCATCCAAACTCCCTCCGCTACTTCCAACTCTGAATATCCCACCATCCAATCTACCTCTGCTACTTCCAACTCCTAATATCCCCCCATGCCGTTTACCACCACTGCTTCCAACACCTTATCCATCTACCTATAAATCCTCTACATATCCCAATCATGGCTGACAAATGCACATATTGTCTCAACAAGGAGCTTTCACCAACCTCACTTCTACCATCCCACGGGGATTCAATGACAACTATGTGGAGGCCTCTACCTATCAAGTCAAAAATCCTAAGAGTCCTTATAACCTAGGATATAAAAGCCAAGAATCAAAGCATTATCCATATCAAAAGTTGCATACACCCATACACCTCAATGCCAAACTGAAATAGGTGTGGATCCCCAAGCAACAAATGATTACTCCAAAAGCTGCACAAAAGCTGCATACACCCAAACCCATACCTTCACATGTACTACCTAAAAACAAAATGGTTTGGGTACCCAAGCAAAGAGCCCTAAAGTTACATGAGGCATCCACCTCTCAAGAATCTCAACCATCCACTTTCTCCTATTCCATCCCAAAGTCTCAAATTCTTCCATCCCACATGATGAACAAATATCAGGACAATACTCAGCCTATGTGGATTCCTGCATGCCTACGTCATGCATCCACAAGCAAAAGTCTACGTTGCCTCCTGCACTACTTTCCCATCACTAGCTTCAATGTTTACCATGGTATGTGCAATTGTTGGTCATGATTGCCTTCCATTTCACAACATTTTCATATACCTCCATCTCCCCTTCCTTCTACTATTATCTTACACATCTTCCTCATCCTATTCCTATGGTCCATGCTTTTGGATAAGCCTTCCCTCCATCTTCTGAATCACAATCCACTATCTACCTATGCCATCTCACTTTCATGCAATCCCCTACCAACATCTGTGAGAACACTTGACATTGTCCAGGCGACAACATTTATCTAGCAGGACTATCACCTTTCAAGGAACCATATACTTAAGTCTTTCCACATCCACCTTCTCCAATCTAAATATTCAAAACAAAAAAAAAGAGAAAAAAAGAAAACAATAAAGAAAAATCCCTTCATCCAATGGTGAAAACCAGGCAAACAGGCGCCTTGGATAAGTACCATGATGAAAACCTGGTAAACAAGCATCATGTGTAAGTTGATCTTCTATGTCACCTACACTTGGGGGCACCTTGTCTCATCGACATATCACTTTTCTCCTACCAGTTTCCTCTCATACCATTTCCTATCCTATCCTCTATCCATTGCATACCTATCCGGTCCCGTCTATCCATCCAAACTTCCTTTCCTCTATTCTTTGGTCTTGATAAAGATTGGGGGCACAATGATTGACAAATGTTCTAGATGTCTTTTGACATACCTTATCCCTCCACACCAGGCAAACCCTTCATTATCCTCTCATCCTCCTATTGTCCTTAGCATTGCCATGAAAAATCTGAAGTATTCTACCTACAAGGGGGCACGTTACACTTCTGCGACATAGCCCTTGGAGATCACATCCTTGTTTCCTTCTGTCCACTATTTCCCAGCCTCATAACCATCCGTATCTACTATCTTCCATCCATCTACATATCCGTGGTGGTTCCTTGTCATCAGTATTGTTTGTTCCATATCTATTCCATGTCATGTCTTTTTTTATTCCATATCTGATCCATAATCGTGTCTTATTTGATCCATATCTGATCCATGTATGTTCCATATCATGTCTCATCCGATCCATATCTTAGGTCCATTAGGGTTCTTGTCGAACTACGTCGCCTCTGAGCTATCATGTAGGCAAGGCCATTATCCATGTGCCCCTGAGGCTCCACTTCCCTGTCCATCTCATATCTTGTCATCTATCCTCTATTACATCCATGGTCCATGTCCCTGAACTACGTCTCCTCTAAGCTATCACGTAGGTAAGGACATTATCAATGCGCCCCCGAGGCTCCATTGTCCTGTTAGTCCCATATTTGGTCTTTCTATCTATCTCAGTCCATACCACTTCTAGAGATCCACTATCACCTAGGTCTTTAGTCGATCAAGGTTCATCCCAAACTATGCTGCCTCTGTGTTGTCACGTAGGCAAGGCCATTATCAATGAGCCCTCGAGGCTCCGCTTCCCCATCCATCCCATTTCTTGTCGTCTTTCTTGTTGTCTTTCTTCTAGTCCATCCATGTCTTGTCGTCCGTCCCACCAATAAGGATTGTGATACCTTCTGCTAGACAAACAAGAGCAACAAAGTCTGCTTCCAAACAAAAATCTTGACGAAAACCATCAACCTATCCAAGGCAAAACAAAGAACCATACTAAAACACTCAAGCTAAATTGCATATCAATTATGGCAAAAAGACACATCTAATGCAAGAATGTTTTGTGTTGGTTAGATTAAGAGCCTTGATTTATGCTATCATGCCTTTCTATGCTACTCGAGGATGCCAAAAGCTAGAGATGCTAGGATGGGGCATGATTATTTTCTTTGTCTGCTGCTTGTGGATCAAACTTTAGTAATGTGATGACTTTTGTCTAACGACATGATCAGCAAAAGATCATCGAGGACTCTGAGGTCTAAACATGAACAGGGGCAATCCTTGTCTGTTGAAAAATCCATGTAAGTAATACTCAGGTCATCTCGGTTCAATTATACCTAGATGCTTGTATTTTCTTACAACATAATAAAACCCAATGATGAAAGCGCTTCAAAATACTTACTATATCAAGATGACAAATATCCATATTCATATCCATACCATATCCAACTATAGTTCATATCCATTTCCCTATCTATATCATATCCAATTGCGTCTCATATCCATATCCATATCCATACCGTATCCAATTGCAAGTCTATCTTTAATCCATGCCAATCAAGTCAAGTTAATCTTGTCAGATGATCCAATCACAATCAATGGTCTTGATCCTTGTCTAGTCGTAAACCAATTCGATCAGTTAATCAATCAATTGTCTTAGACAAGATGTTGCATTGTCGAAACTAGACCAACACACGAGTCTTACACGACATGCTTCATTTCTTGAAACCAGACACTATCCTTCATGTTTCTCTAGGGATATATCATTCCTTGCCATGACAACACTATCATACCAAATGTCTTAGACAGGATGTTACATTGTCGAAACCAGACCTGGAGTCTTATACGACATATTTCATTCCTAAAACCAGACATCGTCGATCCATATCATTGGTTTACCACTCGACAGGGGCAATACCTTGCTTGTGCTTGTGTTGTTTGTGCATACTTCCTTACTTGCTTGTGTGTGTTATCATTTTATCTTGCATTCCATATAATTCATCCCTTTCTTCTGCATTCAACCATTTCATTCATGTCAACATATCTTATCATGAGATTGTCCATCTCATGCCTGCTGCCTTCTCCCCATCCAATCTCCCGAGGGGGCATCCTATCGTCATAACCTGTACCACAGCCAAACTGGGGCAAGAATCATTATCAGACTATTTATTCTTTGAAACAACGTGATAAAACACATTGCTTCAAAGAGGGGCAAAATGTAATAGCCTAAAATTGGCACAGGTTGAATTAAGTAAATATTCGAATATTTATCTTAATTCTCATTTTCTTCTGTCAATTAAATAAATATTCAAAGTTTATTTGATTGGTTCATTATCTTACAAAATCCCTAAATTCTTCTAATGTCTCAAATCCTAAATCCACCTCACCATGTTGCACATATAATTAAATATTCTTAATATTTAATTAGCTAATATCCTCCAAAATCCAAAATTGAATTCTAAATTCAATGTTCCCCATTATCCTCCACTCTGAATTTTTAATTCAATTGTCATAACCCATTGTCCCCCACTCTGAATTTTTAATTCAATTGTCATAACCCATTGTCCCCTACTCTGAATTTTCAATTCAATTGTCATAACCCATTGTCCCCTACTCAGAATTTTTAATTCAATTGTCATACCTCACTATCATCCACTCTAAAGTTTTAATTCATCTATTATGAATTAAAGATTCACAAATAATGAGGGCCATTGATCTCATCTTTTGATCCTCACCCTCCATTCTATTTTCAGAAAATCTATAAATGGAACCCTCTTCTAAGCCATTTAGAGAGACCACTTTAGGTACCAAACCTCTGTCCAAATCTCTCCAAGGAGAGACTTCTTCTAGCATCCTTACTATGCCCAAATTCCTCTAGGGAATCTTCTCAATTCTCTTCTTCATACCGTCGTAATGTAGAAATCATCCTGGCTATCCCATATCCTCCATCATTAGTGTGTTGAAGAGCATCTTCAATCACACAAAATATCATAGCCATTTCTCCTTGTCATCGTGAGGAATCAAAGCAAGGAAGCAAACTCCCTGAGCGCCAACTTTCATCATTCAAGATCAAGAAAGAATAGGTGACCAATGGAAGCCACAGGGTAACAAGTTTGTAAGTTTTATGCTTTTATTTGTTTATTCTTCTTATTCGCATATTTCGTTGTTGTTTGGGTTAATATTATCTTAATTGATCAATCTCATTTTCCCATTCACATCTAGGATTTTGTTTAGGTTTTTGGCAATTTTTTTTTAATTTTGGATTTTAGACTCACACTTTCGGATTTTGAATGTCAAATGGTTGATTTGGAAGGCTCAAATGTTCAATGGTTTGATTTTTCAAATGGTTCAAGTGGTTTTGGATAGTGTCGATGAGATTTGTTCGAAAGTAGACAAACAATCAAACAAGAGCATACAATAACCAAATGTTTGATAGGAAGTGTGAGAGTTATGTGTATGTTCAAAAGCCACTTAACGCCAAATTTCCATAGGTCTAGAGAAAATCGAATACACTTGAAAACAATGCTTAGTCTACCTAAGGTCAATGACCAATGGCAACTTATTCAAGCCCACAACTTGGAATCTCCTTTGTTGCAAATGTAGGGACACCTAATGTGGGTGTCTACACTTTTTTCTTTGCAAGAGAAGATAGGTAGGGGCCTCTAAGACTGAAAGGATGACCCAATCACCCTCTCCTCAAAAAGCTAACAAGTAGCATATGCTAAGCTGAGGATTTATGTCTCATCTCAAGGGAGCCATATGGTGAGTATCTTCAGAGAATGTATTCTCTTGCATTGAACAAGGCACCAAAAATTTGGTCAACAAGGTAGGCTTCTAATCTTAACGTGTCTAGTGGGAATTCAGGGACTTGACACTTATTCATGCAGTAGTGACTCACTTAAGAGATTATCCCAGCCACTTGTACATCAATCCTTTTGCAAGGAAAGAATGGGGTTGATGTATCACACACACAAGTGTATGAATATTGGGGAACTATCAAAATAAGAATACTCAAAGTGCTCAAAGTGCTCAATGGATTTAATATGCATGAGATGACAATCTAGATGCTATGTAGCTTGTGTGGGATCATGGGGGTTTGGAATGAAATGAGAGGGTGTATATGTAGCTCCCAATTAAGATTGATCAATGGTGGAGATTAGGTGCCTATGTGAACAGTTGAGATTAAACAAGAAGTATGGATGAATGTGTACAAGACACGTATCCATAGGAAAAGCTTTTATTAAATGATTGTAGTTGGTTTGTTGATAATGGTAAGATTGATTTTCTTAAAATAAGATGCTTTTCTATTTTAAGGGTTGGATGATGTGGATGATTGATTTTAAAACCAATTATATCATTCTTTTGTATTTGATTTAGGATAGGACCTATCTTGTACACATAGAAGGATGTGATAAGAAAGGGAAATAATAAGATAAAAATAAATTAAATAAATAAATTCATTTAATTTATTTTTAAATGATAGAGGAAGGAGCTAATTTTAGAAAATTGGAAGAATCAACATAAATTAAATAAATAAATTTATTTAATATATATGCATGATGTGAAGATAAATAAATAAAATATTAATTTTATTTATTTTAGAAGAATAATGGGATAATTAAATAATTTAAGATTATTTAATTATACATAGAAAATAGAAGAATAAAGATGAAATTAGATGGAAATAGATGAAATTAATTAAATAAATATAATTTATTTAATTAATGATGGAAATAGATGATTGATACAAGTGTGCTAGATAAAATTGACATATGCAATGGTGAATAATGTGAAAATTTGACGAATGATGTGCAAGGTCAATTTTGGGTGTCTACATTTTACCCCTCTTTGAGACAATGTTCATTAGGACGTTGTTTCAAAGAAGATATGACTGATACACTGGATAAATAAGATATACCCTAGTGAAACTAGTGGGTGATGCCCCCTTGAGAGGAAACCCAGGCTACGGGGAAAAGACTGGGTTGACTCATGATTAGATGACAAGAGAAGGATATACGAGGTAGGGTGACATGACAAATTAGGGTTTATGGTTTGAGATAATGTCCATTATGATGTTGTTTCAAAGAAGATATGACTAATACGCTGGATAAACAAGCTATGCCCCAGTGAAACTAGCGGGTGATGCACCTTTGAGAGGAAACCCAGGCTATTGGGAAAAGATTGGGTTGACTCATGATTAGATGACAAGACAAGGATAGATGAGGTATAGGGTGACACAGAAAATTAGGGTGCGGAGGGGATAAATTAGGGATGAGTGCTATAAATTGGCTTCAAGGGCTCAATTCAACTCATTTGTGCTATTTGATTTGACAATTCTAGAGCTCTAGTGATTAGAGTGCATGAAGACTTTTGAGAGCTTCAGGATGGTGATTCCACATGCAGATCATCGAGTGGAGAGGGTGAAGACTTATGGATGACCAAGAGGAGCTCCCACACTAGTATGTATTGAAAACTTTATTAGTATGCGTCATTAATAGATCCAAAAGCATCATAAATTCATGCATGTGACCAAAGGCGCACTAGGGAAGTGCATGAGCTTTTAAGTGATAGGAAATCACATTTGGCTTTTTCAATCGCATATGAATCTAGGTTAGTCACCTTTGGCGAAATAGGTCACATATGGTCATTTTAAGTAGATAAGGTGTGCCCCAATGTGCCTTTGGTGAAAAAGGCTGCTTTTGATGAGCAGTGGCTCACCTTTGGCGCATTAGCTCATAGATGAGAAACAGAAGGTCGCATATGGTAAGGTGAATCACTTATGGTTGACAATAAGTTGCTTTTGGCTGCATATATAGGCAAACTTAGGTTTTTATAGTGTTTTAGTGAATCAAGGACAAATTACGAATTAATGCTTAATCAAATTGGTATTTGCATAATGTATTACTAGTGCTACTGTCGAGGGAGGTTCATCCAATAGATTTGGCATTGGTGAAGTATTTGGATTCAGATGAGCACTCTTTCTTGGACATAGTTAGCTTATAGCATGTGGCACAGATCACCCCTATACGAGCTCATCTTGCATTGATGGTAGCATTAGTAGAGTGATGGTACATTAGGCATAGTTCTTTCTTGTTTCTGACTCGTGAGGCTACCATCACATTAGAGGATGTGTGGCATATATTACAGATTTTGATTAATGGCATGCAGATAGATTATGATCTAGAGCAAGGTCCAGATGCACTACAGTGATTGTTCGGGACTCCTGATAGAGGGGTTGAGAACCATGAGATACCTATACAAACAATGAGGGGTCACTGTGATAGACTGCAGAGGTTAGTGGTGGTGATCATCTGATTCCTGGTGCCGGATAGATGGGCTCGGGCATTCCTAGTAGGATGGGGGACTTTTATGGAGGGCACGTTTGAGTACGGAGCTAGATATGGATGGGGACCATGTGTATTAGGACAAATCTACCACTATCTTCATGATTGTACATACTTGTTTTGTTTGAACTTGTCAGCTGGAGTCACTCTTCTGCATGTTTGGGCATACGAGCATATTTCTATGATGAGGCTAGATGGGTTATGGTAGAGGGTAGAAAGAGAGTTTTATGTTCACATATATGGAGAGGCTATGACATATAGGTAGCTTAATGCACCTATATACTTGTGACAAACTTTGGAGGAGATGGATCAGTTCACTTGGAGACTGTGGTGAGATTGCAAAAGATGGGATGATGATGCAGAGTAGTTGTTGTATGTGCAGTAGCCTAGGTATCTCTTTGGATGAAGCATATATGTTATTGAGAGATATCTTCCAGAGAGGGTACTGTGACAGTTTGGATTGCCCCAACCAGAGCCAGTTGGAGATGTGATCTATGGGAGCACACGGTAGGAGATTCCTACTTGGGGATTGGAGGTTGTTGTGGAGACGACATTGGAGGATTTTGAGAGCTTACAACTAGTGATATGGGATTAGATTATGGGACTAGAAGATCCTAGCACTACTCCACAGTATGATGCTTATTGGTTATTACACTGACCAACTTGGTTGACTATTCTAGGTGAGGTAGGAGAGGTAGCAATACACAGGGTAGTTCAGAGGAGAGTGAGAGGACAGAGATGACCATTGAGGGTACAGGTGATTGCACAGGGATAGGCTCCTTAGGTGCAAGGACAACAGCAGGGGCTAGGATAGGTTCCTAGATAGGTTCAGGTTCAACCACCATAGCAGCAGGTTGAGGGGGAAGGTGGACGAGATGGAGTAGATCAAGGAGACACAGAGGCTCTTCTATGGTGACATCTAGAGAGAGAGATAGGCAGGAGGGTAAGACTAGGGGCTCGGTACAGATGGCTAGGAGTAGGCAGGGATAGAGCCATAGTCGCTATGAGACAAGCTCAGACATAGGTGTAGACTTACCAGGCACATGCATAGGTACAACCAGTACCAGATGATGGAGTTGTGGAGAGGCTTACTATACAGAGGGATGCAATAGTGTAGAGAGCACAAAGGGTGACTTTAGAGCAAGATGATGCTATAGTTGCATTGGGTATGGATCAGGCTACTTTATACTTGGCTAGAGAGCTTACTTGGGCATAGGGTGAGATTGGTATGACACAGGTAGATGTAGAGTACTATAGAGGTTTATACTTTGGAGTAGTGCTGGCGAATCAGAGACAATCAAGTTTCAGGAGCAGGTCTGGGGCTTTAGCCTCAAGGAGGACTTTGAGATTAGGTACGTCAATGATGGGGCCACCACTACACCAAGGTGTAGGAGGAGCTCAAGGAGCTGGTGTAGATCAGGGAGAGGCTTCCTTAGGGAGTGCCACCCACTTGAAACACCATGGATAGCATGCTTGTATAGATTGTATCATATTGTACTATCATGTTGTATCATTTTGAGGCCTGTGAGCCGATATATGTATATTTTAGATGGCTCTTGGATAGCCAGCTTATATATATATATATATATATATATATATATATATATATATATATATATATATATATATATATCGATTCATTTTGTACATGATGAGACACTTGTATATTGACCCAGATGTGTATGTATGATGGATTTTGATGGTGATATGTGGTGTTATGATTATGGATGCATGATGTATGATATTTATTTTTATGGTTTTTTTATTTTTTTTTATGATTATGACATGCATATGGATGGATAAGAAATGGATAATAAATGAATCCAATGCTTATAATGAATGAATGGTTATGTCAATGTACAATGATCTATGTTATGGATATAATGACAATGATATAGAATGATGTATGTTGATGTATGTCAAACACATTTGTTTTGTAGGAGGAAGATAAAAAGACATGGACAATGATGAAGAAAAGAAAATGGGTGAAAATTTGATTGATCAATCCTTGTGAGAGCTATAAATTTTATTACAAAGAATGAATGGATGGGTGGATGGATGATAGATGGATGGTAGCTTCAATGGTTGCACACAAATTTAGAGATTGCAATCCTTATGTTTGATATATCATATGGATATTATGCACCAAGGTATAAAAGACCAGGGTGTTGATGTATCCCATGCATTCAACATAATAAAATCTTGTCTATCGTATGAGGTCAAGATGTTGATCCAACATTAAAAAGATATGAATATTAGCTGATCTGAGATGGACTTTGACTCTGCAAGCAACGGTTTTGAACTTGTTTCCACTAAACATAATGAAACCTTGTTGGTTATATGTATGGAAAATAGTCTTAGCATAGAATAGTCTTAATGCATAAGAGATTGTTTAGCTTCTCAGATGCAAATGATATTGATATGTAAGATGCTAATCCCAACATGTAGAAGATACCATATGCATAGTAGGAGAATAAGATCATCCCACAAACATAGCATACAAAAGCAAATGTCCATGCCCCAGTCTATACTTCATCACAACATACCAAGATAAGATGAATCAAGGCAGCCTAACTAGGTATTAGAAAGGGACAAAATATAAATCAAAAGAAAAATAAAAGACACATCATCATGTTCTCTTGCCAAAATAGGGTGCTCATGGATAGATTGGATAGAGCCTTCTTGTGAGGAAAGATATATCTTGTTGATGGTTGAGATGTTGGATTGGTATAGCAAATGTTGGCTAAAGGCATACAAACAAATGTCTTTGTTTACCTCTGATTGCATGAGTCCTTGAACTATCAAGACATGCACAATTTGCTTTTTCTTGAGTTAGTCAAAGTGAAGAAGATGGAAGAGAGAAGGATGAAATGGGAATGTAAGAATGAATCATCTATGCTTGTGTACTGGGTACTTCCTTCATATTCCAGACTGCCTACATACCTTGGATCCATGCGATCAAAGCACAGTGTGATGATGATGAGACATAATGATATGTAGTTCTGGGTGTTTATTGATGATATGGGAGCTAGATGATTAAAGAATGTGAGATGGATGAAGATGATGATTGGTGAAAATTGGAAGAAAGAATGAAAGATGGAAGAGGTATATCACCTATGCTTGAATCTGGATATTTTCTTTATATTCCAGATTGCCTACATACTCTATATCCACGGGATCAAGGCACTTAATGATAATGGTGAGATGTAGTTCTTATATGTTTTATTGATGGTGATTATGAAGATGAATGGATTGATGGGATTGGTTGATCATGTGGTGCTATGAAAATGCTAGTGAGATATTTGATGATGATGCTTTAAATATCCACTCCAAAGACTAAGCGCAAGCAAGTGCCCCCCAGTATGGGATGAATTTATTATGGATGACAATGAGGTTAGTGACCTAGACATACGTGGATGATGGTCAAATGATACCTTAACTTTGACAATTTCCAAAACCATGATAGGAGTAAGCATGAGGATGCAAAAGGGAATTATCTTATTATAGATGGATAGATGGATTGTGGTATAGGTGATGCTTATTAGTAGAAGGATGAAGCTTATTATGGGATGGATGGAGTTTATTATGGGATGGATGGAATGGAAAGCAAAACTGAATAGATGGTATGAGTTGGTTCTACACATAGTGCCTATTTGTCATGTTTTCACTATGGTACTTATCCAAGGTGCCTGTTTACCAGGTTTTCACCAAGGGATGGATTATTTATCTTTACATTTTTTTTAGGATATTACAAGGACCAAGCATAAAATTCCTTCAGATGAACACTATTGATGGGCTCATCCAAAGGAATGCCTTTAGCTGTTAAGAGAGTATAATCTCCTGAACCATAAACTGATGTGACCACAAAAGGTCCTAGCCAATTTGGTTCAAATTTGCCTTTCTTTTCATGATCCTATTGATTCTTCTGATTCTGTTTAATGACAAGGTCTCCTACCTGGAACCTTCTTTCTCTAATCTTTTTGTTGTGGCTACAACGAATATGATTTTGATAAACTTGAAGATGATTAAGGGTTGTGAGTCATCTTTCATTCAATAGCTCTAGATCATTTAGTTTAGATATTCTATATTCCTCATCAGAAATAATATGCTGTAGTGACATTCTCAGTGATGGGATCTCAACCTCTATAGGTAGGATAGCTTCGATGCCATATACAATGGATAGGGTGTAGCACCAGTAGGAGTTCTAACACTTGTTCGATAGGCCCACAAAGATGGATTGAATTATAGATGCCAATCAACTAAGGAAAACTTTAGATGATTTTGATGTTTGGATGACTAAAGATGTTGGATAGCTTTTGATGATGTTTGAAAAGGATTTTTAAATCAAAGGTGAGCTTTAATAAATCTAGATCTTTGGATTATAAAAAGGATATCTATCTATACTTAAGGTAGACTTATGACCTTAGGCAAAAAGGGGAGGATTATTTTACTTGAAGGTAGACTAATGACCCACAAGCAAAATGGGATACTAGAGGATGGTAAGATCTATATTTAATTCTTGCACAAAGTTGATTTGAGGTATGGTTTTGGATGTTGATTGATGTTTGGATTTTGGATGATTTTTATTTTTTTGATAAGATGGATAGAATTTGGACAAGGTTGGGTGAATGTTGGATTTGAAATGAATTTTGAATGGATGAGTTAAATGGTCCAAAGGTGAAAATCAAAAGGTAGTTGAAATGAAATGGTTAATGAGTGGATAGGGTATGACCAAAGATGAAATATCAAAATGATGTTTATCTAAGGCTAAATGGTATGGTAAATGAATTTGGACAAAAGTTTTAGATTATGTGGAGATGAAAAAAGATGGATTATGGTTAGACTTAGCAATGATTAATAATTTGGGATCAAAAGTCCAATAATCAAAAGGACTTTCTCTAAGGTCAAAATGAAAATATATGGATGAATTTGGACAAAATGGTTGGTGGATGATGGTTAAAGGTGAATTTGGATTTTGGCAGATTTGGACAAGGTGAACACCGATTCTGACTAGATAGGACTCAAGGATTCTAGGACAAATTACCAGACAAGTGTGGGATTTAATCTCCAGATGGCATCAGTTATTGGTGATAAGGCGTCAAAATAGAGTGCAATGGCCCCAGAGAAGATCCAAATGGCACCAAAATAGTGGATTATGGCATCAAAGAAAATGGCACCACAGGAGAATTTTAAGGCACCAAACAGAGGAGTTATAGCGCCAAAATGAGACAGTGTCTAGGATTTTGTCTAGGTTTTTGGCAATTTTTGGTAAATTTTGGATTTTAGACTCACACTTTTGGATTTTGAAGGTCAAATGGTTGATTTGGAAGGCTCAAATGTTCTATGGTTTGATTTTTCAAATGGTTCAGGTGGTTTTGGATGGTGTCTGATGCAGAGGCATCCACACTAAAACCTTGACATACAGCATGGATGTCCGCAACCCTTCATCATCATCATCATATTTCCCTTTACACTGTCAGCATCATCATATTTACTCTCGCCGACCGATATCCTCCTGCAGACAAGCCTTCGACTCTTCATCTGTCAGCAGCATCATCATATCCGACTATCGGCAGCATCATCACATTCGGCAAGCGCAAACATCCTCCTGATGTTCACTGTTCATCTTACCGCCAACCTCTTTCTTCAGCGTCATGATGTTCAACATCATGTTCATCAGCAGGATAAAGAACATCCGGTTCTTCCCATATATCCTGATGACGATACTCAACTCACGCACCTTTCCTCCGATGCTTACGTCACCCCGATATCCTGATGACGATTATCCTGATGACGATGACGTCACATGCAGTTCCCTCAATATCCTGCTGCTCGATATCCTAATGACGAATATCCTGATGATGATGACGTCATATGCAGCTCCTCCTGCTGTCGGCCAAACTTAACTTTATCGGCCCGCGATGGTTTTATCAACCTGATCTTCTACCTTATGCCGATACGTTCTTCCTCGGCAACACCTGATGATGATCACCCCAATGCACATTCACTTTATGCAATCGACTGCATCATGCTCATCTCCTCTTACTCAGATGATGCCCGAAGTAACTATAGGATATACGCAGAAATATCCTGATGATGCCGTTGCGAAGGATTTTCCAACCTTAGTGAAATTTGATCCGCCAAACCTCCTGGGATGACTCGATCCACTTTCAGGGTGATCTTCCAAGCTCTAACTATCAGCACGACCTAGCACATACCCATGCTAGGGTCTTCAACACTCTTCGACTACGATCCTGCACACCTGCATGCAAACGAACACAAAATGCAACCTAAATCCTAACCTACTGTACATGGCCATTCCACCGATTCGACGAATCAACCGGTGGAATGGATCAGCGAATCCATGAAACCACCAAAACAGCAAATCGATCACATAGTGGAGATCAAACAGAAAATGAACACAACAGGATCTCTTTATTGATTTCAAAAGATGCAATACAATGATCAGCCTCTCTCTCTACAATCTAACTCCTCTGCTCAATCTAATCGGTGACCGATGATATGCAATACCAACTGATCCTCAAGCATATATAGGATCTCCTGCGAGTACTACTGACCTGACTCCAAGCGGCTGGGAAATCTTTCCAGGCGGCTGGGAGATCCAACCGGACCTACAGCATACAGCTGTCTTAACAAACTATCTAAAAATAGCAAAGTATGGTCAACATGACCTTATTACATGCATTGGTCTTATCAGACCTTCTTGGAAACATTAACAAGACTCAAAACAAACTAACTGCCTCATGGAGGCCAGCTGTCAGGTAGGTGCTCCTGCACCATACTCCCCAACAGAAAAGAACTCATGTCCCATGAGTTTGGTTGTGGAAGAATCCCACCTTTACACTTTATCATGTCAGTATTTTGACCTGTTCCAGCTTTGTCCTCTGCTGGCTCTTGGCTGCTCCAAGACTTCTGAACTGTAACTTGCTTTCTTGCAAGTAAACCCTCATGCCTGTCAATGTAGGCCTTTCTCTCACATACCTTGTGTTTGTCAGGTTGTCTGACCAGAACCTCTGTCTGAACTGCCTCTTGAACTTCTGCAATGTTCAACTCTATCTTCCTTTCAATCTTTATAGGACAAACAATAGTCCCAACTATGACAACATCCCTGTCATTCCTCTCAACTGGTTGCTGTGTGCAAACCTGTTTCTGAACCTGCTGCTGACCTCTGTCAGTCAAAACTGTAACTTTCTTCAGCCTGTTGTCCTTAACAACTCCTTTCCCTACAGTGTCCTCAACTGCCTTTATGCCTGCTCTTATAGGCATCTGCACATACTCGTTCTTTCCCACTAAAATGATTTTGGCTGCCCCCTGTGCTGCAGCTGCTTCCTGTAATGGCATCAACATAATAGTCTTCCCATCTTTCTTGATGGTGTAGGTATTAGCATACCCATCATATAGTACCCTTCTATCAAATTGCCATGGTCTACCCAACAGTAGGTGACAACATTCCATGGGCAAAATGTCACACAAAACTCTATCATGATATGCTCCAATCTGAAAATCCACATATGCCTGTTCATAGACAAAAAGTGATTGACTATCACTCACCCAAGATGCCTTGTAAGGATGATGATGTGGAATCCTTTCCAAATTCAGTTTATCCACCATTTCCTGAGATACCATGTTGTCTGTTGAACCAGTATCAATGACAACCTTACATACTTTACCTTTGCTCTTGCATGTGGTCTTGAAAAGAGCTCTTCTTTGCATCATATCCTTTGATGCCTGCAAACTAATTCTCCTAAGCATCAATGCTTCTCCCTCCTCAGGATATGCATAATTTTCAGGCTCCCTATCTCTTTGATAAGTGTTTGAACTTTGCACATTTTGCTCTACTTTCTCTTCTTGTACAAGTTGTACTCTCTTGTCATTTGTTCTATCATTTCTGGATGATGAACCTTTGCTTTCTGGACATTTGAAAGATGGATGACCAAACTCACCACAGGTGTAACACTTTCCTGAAAATGTAGTAGAACCTCTACCACCTCCAAATCTGCCTCTATTACCTTTCCATCCACCTCTGAAATCAGACTGTCCCTGTCCTTTACCAGTGTCTTCTTGACCCTCATTGGTTTACCTTGTTGTAGGGGCTGCTCCTCTTCCCCTCATATTGCTGCCTCTTCCTCTCATGGACTTATCTTGTCCTCTATTCATCTTTTCTTCAATCCTGATTGCCATTTGGTAACAATCCTCCACATTCTTAGGGTTAGCTAAAACTAACTCATCCTGTATGTTCAATCTCAAACTAGCCAAGTACCTAGCCACCTTTTCTACCTCATTCTCATGATGACCAGATCTCATACTCAACTTATAAAACTCCTCAGTATATGCCTTCACATCCATTTCCTTCTACCTTAAAAATTGCAGCTTCTTAAACATCTGAATTTCATAATCCCTAGGCAAGAATTTACCTTTGATCCTTGCTACCATCTTATCCCATGAAGTGATCTTTGACTTCCCTTGTTTCCTTCTCTCAGATTGTACATAATCCCACCATACCAAAGCATGACCTCCTAACTTAGTCTTTGCAATCTTTACCTTCTAATCCTCAGCAACATCTTCACATTCAAAGTGATTATCAAGTGCAGCAATCCAATCCAATAACTCATCTTCATTCAAACTTCCATTATACTTGGAAACATCAACCTTTACCTTAGGTTTATCACTCTGCACTGCCTTTAATAGTTTTGCAAATCTCTGGTCTTTAGCATCCAGATCTTCAGCTACCTCTTCATACTCTTCAACAGTATCTTCATCTTCTTCAGACTCACTGTCTTCCACTTCCCTCTTTTTGTTCTTTTCCAGGGCTACAAGCCTGGCTTGAAGTGCTTCAGCAAGCTCCTTCATCTTCCTCATTTCTCTAGCATGTTTTTCCTTCATCTCCTGCAATTCCCTTGCAGTACCACTACCTTTCGGAGGCATTTTGTCAACCTCTCACTCCTCTACCTCTGTCCTTTCGGTGACAGAATCAACTCTACCTCTGCCCTTTCGGTGACAGAATCAACACACAACAGCCTAGACCTTTTGCTGAGCTCTGATACCACTATGATGCAGAGGCATCCACACTAAAACCTTGACATACAGCATGGATGTCCGCAACCCTTCATCATCATCATCATATTTCCCTTTACACTGTCAGCATCATCATATTTACTCTCGCCAACTGATATCCTCCTACAGACAAGCCTTCAACTCTTCGTCTGTCAGCAGCATCATCATATCTGACTATCGGCAGCATCATCACATTCGGCAAGCGCAAACATCCTCCTGATGTTCACTGTTCATCTTACCGCCAACCTCTTTCTTCAGCGTCATGATGTTCAACATCATGTTCATCAGCAGGATAAAGAACATCCGGTTCTTCCCATATATCCTGATGACGATACTCAACTCACGCACCTTTCCTCCGATGCTTACGTCACCCCGATATCCTGATGACGATGACATCACATGCAGTTCCCTCAATATCCTGCTGCCCGATATCCTGATGACGATGACGTCATATGCAGCTCCTCCTGCTGTCAGCCAAACTTAACTTTATCGGCTCGCGATGGTTTTATCAACCCGATCTTCTACCTTATGCCAATACGTTCTTCCTCGGCAACACCTGATGATGATCACCCCAATGCACATTCACTTTATGCAATCGACTGCATCATGCTCATCTCCTCTTACTCGGATGACGCCCGAAGTAACTGCAGGATATACGCAGAAATATCCTGATGATGCCGTTGCGAAGGATTTTCCAACCTTAGCGAAATTCGATCCGCCGAACCTCCTGGGATGACTCCATCCACTTTGAGGGTGATCTTCCAAGCTCTAACTATCAGCACAACCTAGCACATACCCATGCTAGGGTCTTCAACACTCTTCGACTGTGATCCTGCACACCTGCATGCAAACGAACACAAAATGCAACCTAAATCCTAACCTACTGTACATGGCCATTCCACCGATTCGACGAATCAACCGGTGGAATGGATCAGCGAATCCATGAAACCACCAAAACAACAAATCGATCACACAGTGGAGATCAAACAGAAAATGAACACAACAGGATCTCTTTATTGATTTCAAAAGATGCAATACAATGATCAGCCTCTCTCTCTGCAATCTAACTCCTCTGCTCAATCTAATCGGTGACCGATGATATGCAATACCAACTGATCCTCAAGCATATATAGGATCTCCTGCGAGTACTACTGACCCGACTCCAAGCGGCTGGGAAATCTCTCCAGGCGACTGGGAGATCCAACTGGACCTACAGCATACAGCTATCTTAACAAACTATCTAAAAATAGCAAAGTATGGTCAACATGACCTTATTACATGCATTGGTCTTATAAGACCTTCTTGGAAACATTAACAAGACTCAAAACAAACTAACTGCCTCATGGAGGCCAGCTGTCAGGTAGGTGCTCCTGCACCAGTGTCGATGAGATTTGTTGGAAAGTAGAGAAATAATCAAACAAGAGCATACAATAACCAAATGCTTGATAGGAAGTGTGAGAGTTATGTGTATGTTCAATAGCCCCTTAAGGCCAAATTTCCATGGGTCTAGACACAATTGAATACACTTGAAAACAATGCTTAGTCTACCTAAGGTCAATGACCAATGGCAACTTGTTCAAGCCCACAACTTGGAATCTCCTTTGATGCAAATGTAGGGACACTTAATGTGGGTGTATACACTTTTGTCTTTGCAAGAGAGGATAGGTAGGGGCCTACAAGACTGGAAGGATGACCCAATCACCCTCCCCTCTCCTCAGAAAGCTAACAAGTAGATTATGCTAAGCCAAGGATTTATGTCTCATCTTAGGGGAGCCATATGGTGAGTATCTTCATAGAATGTATTCTCTTGCATTGAACAAGGTACCAACAATTTAGTCAACAAGGTAGGCTTCTAATCTTAACGTGTCTAGTGGGAATTTGGGGACTTGACACTTATTCATGTGGTAGTGACTCACTTATGAGACTATCCAAGCCATTTGTACATCAATCCTTTTGCAAGGAAAGAATGGGGTTGACGTATCACACACACAAGTGTATGAATATCGGGGAACTATTAGAACAAGAATACTCAAACTGCTCAAAGTGCTCAATGGTGAAAGGAAGCTAAGTGTGTGGAAATCACTTCCTACACTAATCTAATGAGGGGAGGAGAGTACAAATTCAATTTTATCCTAACTATTACAACAACATTAAACCATTAACATGAGATATTGCAGAAAACACATAAGGAAGAAAGAATGACAGAAGAAGAGAGACACAAGATATACATGGGGAAAACCCTTACGGGTGAAAAACCACACTCCAAAATACTGCTCAGCTATATTACATAAACAAAGAAGGTTACAATATAAATCTGAGCCAATGCTCTTGCAGGAGTCTTTGACACTTGTATTTGGAGATGATCCGGCAACATAACAGTACATATAAAACTTGTAGTACAACTTCTCCTCCAAACACTTGTTTATATAGAAATACAAGGCAAAATTACCTCTATCTTGGAATGGGCGTCTAACTTGGCCTCGTGGCCCAAAACCCATGACTATGGAACTTGGTCAACATTGTAAGATGCTTCTTACACTTGTCCATAGACCCCATCCCAAAGAGGTCACCTATTTCCAAAATGGGCTATGACAGATGCTCTTACAACTCCTACAAGCATCATAGAATCTATCATAGCAGTTACAACTTACAGATGTAAGAGAATCTGTCATACATAGGATATAAATAGCATATTCTCTTACAACATGTCATAGTCCACCTTGAGGCACCCAAAGATGCTCTTTGACACATGTCTTCACCTGTCATAGAATCTCTTATTTCTAACTCTTACATGTCATAACTTCGTCATAGGAATCTGTCATAACCGTTACGGTCAATATTCCCTTAGACAACATCCAAGATGCTGACACATGGCAAAATATTCCTACCACAAAGTGGGACACCTATCTCCTCATGTGAGGACAAAATTACAAGTTGTCATCTTCCATGTAGGATGACATATCACCGTGCCACATCCCACAAAATGACAATATAAAATTTACAATTAATTTACATCATAGGCAATGAATAAATAAATATAATAAAAATAATACAAGGAATTAACACCTTAATTCCCAACATTCTCCCACTTTTCAAACACCTTGTAAGAGCCAATAGACTAACAGGATTTAACTTCTATAGGTTGAGAGGCCCATAGACTCTAAACACCACCTAAACTTCTCTGTGTCCACTAGTTTCATCAATGCATCTGCAACATTCTTCAAAGTATCTACCTTCTCTATATTTACCTTCCCATCCTCTACCATGTCTTGCACGAAGTCAAATTGTACATCAATATGCTTTGTTCTGGCATGGAAAGTTGGATTCTTGGCAAGGCAAATTGCACTTTGACTATCAGAACTGATCGTAATTTTACCTGCATCAACACCAATATCTGAACATAATCTCTTAAGCCAAATGGCTTCCTTACTGGTGCAGTGCACCCAGAATAATCATTTAGTCCAATTTTTGTAATTTTTGGTTGTTAAAGGTAAAATGGAATTTTAAAAATGTAATAAATCCTTCAATAAGCATGCTCATGTAGTGTGGAGGCCTAGAATAGGCCATCTCTTTGGTGAAGTCTACAAATTTACTAAGTCTAGTTCAGTCTATTTTTAGACATTTAGCTTTTTATGAAAAAATCAGTCAGTTTAGGCTATTTTTAGCCTCTTCCCATGATGGAAATATTTTTAATGGAGGGATAAGGATATAAGTTATGTGAGGATTCATTGAGAAAGATAGAGTGAATGGGAAGAAGAAGTTGGAGAACATTTTCTTAATAGAAACTCTATTTTTTATGTGTTTTTCCTGTAATTTGTTGTTGTAGACCTTACCACAAACTTGTACAGCATAGTTATGCCATGAAACCTATTGTATGTGATAGAGGGGTGAGCTAACTATCTAATGGCATTGGTTTGATGTCATTTCATTCATTTTTGTGAAATTTATCACATTTTTGTTAAAAACTGTCCAAAACCCTATCTTTTTTACTGCAACAGCTCTCTTCCCAGCCATTGCACACTTCTGTATGGAAAGATATAGGGGCAAGCCATATATTTTTGGAAAGAGAGTTGAGATACCTTTCTAATGGTTCTAGTCTGAGGTCTTGATTCAATTTCTAGAAGGAGATATTGCCTTTTTATTCTAAGACTGCATGTGTCATTCCAACAAACCCTTGATTTGGGGGCTTTAGAGAGGTTTTTGTTTTCCCACTTCATGAAGATGTGTGAGTACCCCAAAATGGGTGGAGTGAGTGTAATATGGTGTCTTTTATAATGGGTTTTATGTGCAGGAGTAGAAGAAAAGTGAAATTTGGAGTTTGGGGCTATGGAGACCTCATTGTGTCATGTTAAGGCAAACTAGTGTTGGAGTGAAGTTTTGAACATAAAATGAGTTGAAATGAACTTAGACCCAAAAAATTAATGAAATCTATGTATTTTTATCCTAATACACCCTCTAGAACAGGAGGGAAATTTTTTTCTTTGAGTTTGTGGACACTTCCTTTGTAAAAGTGGGCTAATTACCCTCTAGGATAGCAGGAACAGTCAAAATTAGGGGCTTGTGTTCCAAAAGACCCCAACCTACATATTTCATATGTTTTGTAACTCCATAATGGGTACTTGAAAAGGTAGTTTTTTTGTGGGTTTGTCATGTATTTTGAAAGTTATGCTTCAAAAACCTCGTTGACAGGGCTACAAGGAGTTATGAAGGAAGTGGTACAAGGAGGTACCTTCTGAGCATTTTGATGGTTTTGTAAGCTTGGGATATTCAATCATAGTTGGTACAGGGTCCCTAGAAAGTTTGGGAAGGTTCCCATGTATATGAACCTAAAAATGGGGTTGTTGTGTAGTGTTGAAGCCATGGACAATAAGAGGATAGTCATGTCTTGTTTGATGTCAAGTGTTGTAGTTTGGTCCACTAGGACCTAAAAGGAGTTGTTTTCCCTACCATCCCTTGTATCCTCTTTCTCCTGTGTAATTGGTTGTGACCCCTTAGTGGTCTTGTTGTTGTTCTGGCATAGAAAGTTAGATTCTTCACAAGGCAAATTGCACTCTGACTGTCACAACTAATCGTAATTTGACCTACATCAACACCAATATCTGAACACAATCACTTAATCCAAATGGATTCCTTAAAAGCATGAGTTGTAGCCATATACTTAGCTCCTGTAGTGGACAAAGCAACCACAGTTTGTCGCTTACTCATCCAACTAATTGCACCACCAAACATTGTGAACACATATGCACTGGTGGATCTCCTGCTATCAATGTCCCCTGCCCATTCAGAATCTACAAATCCACAAATACAAATTGAATGTGGAGGTCGTTTAGCATTACCATGATAGAAAATGGAATACTCAGAAGTACCCCTCAAATATCTGAACACTCGCTTAACTGCATCCCAATGTACCCGTGCAGGATTAGCCATAAACTGATTAAGGACTCCCACTGCTTGGGCAATGTCTGGTCCTGTGTAGACCATATCATACATCAAACTACCAATAGCACTAGCATAAGGTACTCTTCTCATGTGCTCCACCTCACTAGGAGATTTTGGACAATCACTAATAGATAACTTTGTTCCCAATGAAACAGGAACACTCACTAGTCTACAATCTATCATGCTAAACCTATCCAACATGGTCTTCCTAGAATGTACTGGGCTGCCCTGAGATTTTTCATCTCAAACTATGCTAACAACTGAGAATTCAAATAAAAAATCATATTCTTACCATTCCCAATCAACAGCATATTGTCAACATACAATGCAATAGTGAGAATGCAATCATTGTCAAACTTGTAATACACACAATGATCCGATTTCGATCTCAAATAACCAATTGACAACATAAAGACATCAAACTTCAAGTACCACATCCTAGGAGACTACTTCAAACCATACAAGGACTTCTTAAGCTTGCAAACCAAATTTTCTTTACCTTTCTCTATGTAATGCTCTGGCTGTGACATGTAGATTTCTTCCTCCAAATCACCATGAAGGAAAGTTGTCTTCACATCCATCTGTTCTATCTCTAAATCATAAGTAGCTACAAGAGATAATAGAAATCTAATGGATGTCAGCTTTGCAATGGGAGATAAAATTTCATGATAATCAATTCCCTCCACTTGTGAGTACCCCTTCGTAACCAATCTCGCCTTGTACTTTTTAACACTGCCATTTGCACCGAATTTCTTCTTGAACACCTATTTGCAACCAACAGGTTTCCATCCATTAGGCAAAGGCACCAAGTCCCATGTTTTGTTCTTTTCCAAAGAATCCATCTTATCCTCCATGGCCTCCTTCATGGAACCTACATCTTTCATGCCAATAGCCTCTTTCACAGTTCTAGGCTCATCAGTGTTAGAAACTAAAGCAAAAGCACAACTAGAATCAAGTAATGAATAACCAAACCTATCAGGTTACTTTCTTGTTCGTGTAGACCTCCTCAATGGTTGAGGTTGAGGTTCTGCTTCTTCTTCTTTGCTTCCAAAGCTGTTAGAGCTCTCCTCATCATTAGGCCTCACAGGGTCTGTCGGATCAGTCTTCTCAGGGGTAGAAGGAAACTGAACCGCATTTTCTTTCTTTTCTAACTGTTCTGGCTATAGAACAATGGAAGAAGGTGTTATCTCTCTGAAGATAACACTTCTGCTATACAACACTTTTTTAGTCATGGGATTCCAAAGCTTGTATCCTTTCACACCAACACCATAGCCAATGAAAATACATTTAACAGCCTTGTTCTCTGTTTCTCTCTAGGCACATGTGCATATGCTTCATAACCAAAAACATGAAGATGCCTTACTAAAGGCTTCTTACCAGACCACACCTCCATAGGTGTTTTTCCAACAAGAGCTGATGTAGGAGATCTATTTACCAGATAGAAAGCAGTGGCAACAGCTTTAGCCCAAAACTTCTATTCAAGGCTTGCTCCACTAAGCATACTCCTAGCCTTCTCCATTAGTGTCTTATGCCTTTCAATCCCTTGCTCCTTATAGAACTTATCAAACTTTGCCGAACAAAACTCACCATCGTTGTCTACTCTCAAACACTTAATCCTTTTACAAGTCTGATTTTCAGCAAAGGCTTTAAACTCCTTAAACCAACTAAAGACTTCAATCTTGCTTTTGATAAAATAAACTCATGTCCTTCTACTGTAGTCATCTACGAAAGATACAAAATATATAGATTTTGAAATTGAAGGAACATTCATAGGACCAAACACATTAGAATGAATTAGATCCAATACACTAGAAGACTTATGAGAACTAGAGTAAAACTAAACATGGTATTGTTTTCCATAAATGCAATTTTTGTAAAAGTCAAACTTGAGATTACAATTATTTAACCCCTCAACGAGATTTTTATTTTTTAGTGTACACAGACCCTTCTTGCCAATGTGGCCATATCTCAAATGCCATAACATAGTCTTTTCAGTAGGAAGCTTGCCTTCCATGGCATGTGCACTACCATCGGACCCAGTTACAATAGATTTCTTCACTACATGTTTAGATGGTGGGGATGAAGTGACAACAACTTGTTTCCTTGAGTCAGAAGAACTATTGCACTATGAAGTGCATGCCTCTAGATGAAATAGAGTACCACTCCGAGTACCCTTCACAAGCACCATAGATCCTCTTGTCATCTTGCATCCATCCTTCGAAAAGAAAACCTACACACCTGCATCATTCAACATACATACAGAAAGTAGGTTTCATGCAAGGCCTGGAATGTGCATAACTCCAATGATCCCCTTGACTCATCCATCAGGGAATCAGATTGAGACTCTTCCATGACCAACAATCTTCATATGAGAGTCATCACAAAGGTACACCTTTCCACTATCAAACTCTTCATACTTAGTAAACTAGTCTTGATGAGAGGTCATGTGGAATGATGCACTAGAACCAATCAACCACACATCATTAGATGCATGGGTGGCTAGGGCTACGATGAAGGCATCACCATCATCTTTGTTAGAATCTAAATCAGGAGCTTTCTTCTTCTTTTTCTTCTCCTCTTTGCATTCCTTTCAGAAATGCCTAGACTTGCCACAGTTCCAACAGAGAGCCTTTGACTTTCCAAGAGATTTGGATCTCCCACAGGATTTGGATCTGTCGTTCTTAGCTTTCTTGTCTTTCTTTTTCCCTTTCTCCTTGGGTCTTCCATGAACCACAAGAGCCTCTTTGGCTGCCTTAGAAGACTTTCTCTACATCTCTTTAGATAACAGCAAAGATACCACTTGATCCATTGTGAAAGTGGATGTGGTGCTCCCGATAACCATCACAAGATGATCCCATGAGTCTAGAAAAGAACAAAGTAAGGTCATGCAACGATCCTCCTCCTCCATTTTCACACCCACAGATGTCAACTGTGCAATGATCATGTTGAAAGCATTCATGTGATCCACAATAGATCCTCCATCTTCCATCTTCAGAGAAAACTTCTTTTTCAGGAAGAGTTTGTTCACTAAGGACTTGGCCTGATAAACATCACCCAACTTCTTCCAAAGATCCTTCGTTGTCTTCTCCCCATGGATGTTCAATAGAACAGAGTCAGCTAAACAGAGTCCAATGAGATCCTTAGCCTTCTAATCTTTGAGGTCCCAATCAACTTGTGACATTACTATAGGTTTCACACTAGATACAGTTTCCCATAGGTCACGATCAACAAGTAGGTCCTCCATCTTGAGTTTCCACAACTCGAAATTAGTGCCATTGAATTTCTCCACATCTAACCTTCTAGATGTGGTTGCCATCTCCTTGCTGCAATAAGATATAGAATACTCTACACAAGACTCCCACTCAACCTAAGATTAGCTCAAAAAACCCCTCCCCAGCAGCTAGAACCAAAAACTGGCCAGGCTCTAATACCAACTAAAAGGAAGCTAGGTGTACGGAAATCGCTTCGTACACTAATCTAATGAGGGGAGGAGAGTACAAATTCAATTTTATCCTAACTATTATAGTAACATTAAACCATTAACATGAGATATTACAGTAAACACATAAGGAAGAAAGAATGACAGAAGAAGAGAGACACAAGATATACGTGGGGAAAACCCTTACAGGTGAAAAATCCCACACTCCAAAACACTGCTCAACTGTATTACATAAACAAAGAAGGTTACAATACAAATAAGAGCCAATGCTCTTATAGGAGTCTTCGACACTTATATCTGGAGATGATCTATTAGCATAATAGTACTTGTAAAACCTATAGTACATCTTCTCCTCCAAACACCTGTTTATATAGAAAATACAAGGCAAAATTGCCTCTATCTTGGAATGGGCGTCCAACTTGGCCTCATGGCCAAAAACCCACGCCTATGGACACTTGGTCAACATTGTAAGATGCTTCTGATACTTATCCATAGACCTCATCCCAAAGAGGTCACCTAAATTTCTAAAATAGGTTATGACAGATGCTCTTACAACTCTTATGACCATCATAGAATCTGTCATAGGAGTTACAACTTATAGGTGTAAGAGAATTTGTCATACACAGGCTATAAATAGCATATTCTCTTACAACATGTCATAGTCCACCTTGGGGTGCCCAAAGATGCTCTTTGACACATGTCTTCACCAGTCATAGAATCTCCTATTTCTGACTCTTACATGTCATAATTTCATCACAGGAATCTGTCATGACCGTTACAGTCAATATTCCCTTACACAACATCCAAGATGCCAACACATGGAAAAATATTCCTAACACAAAGTGGGATGCCTATCTCCTCATGTGAGGATAAAATTAGAAGTTGTCATCTTCCATGTAGGATGACACATCACCGTGCCACATCCAACAAAATGACAATATGAAATTTACAATTAATTTACATCATAGGCAATGAATAAATAAATACAATGAAAATAATACAAGGAATTACCAAGGTTGAGAAACCTTAATGCCCAACAAATGGATGCTCAATGGATTCAATATGCATGAGATGACAATCTGGACGCTATGTAGCTTGTGTGGGATCATGGGGGTTTGGAATGAAATGAGAGGGTGCATATATAGCTCCTAACTAAGATTGATCAATAGTGGAGATTAGGTGCCTATGTGAATAGTTGAGATTAAACAAGAAGCTTGGCTGAATGTGTATAAGACATGTGTCCATAGGAAAAGATTTTATTAAATGATTGTAGTTGGTTTGTTGATAATGGTAAGATTGATTTTCTTAAAATAGGATGCTTTTCTATTTTAAGGGCTGGATGATGTGGATGATTGATTTTAAAACCAATTATATCATTCTTTTGTATTTGATTTAGGATAGGACCTATCTTGTACACATAGAAGAATGTGATAAGAAAGGGAAATGATAAGATAAAAACAAATTAAATAAATAAATTTATTTAATTTATTTTTAAATGATAGAGGAAGGAGCTAATTTTAGAAAATTGGAAGAATCAACATAAATTAATTAAATAAATTTATTTAATTTATATGCATGATGTGAAGATAAATAAATAAAATATTAATTTTATTTATTTTAGAAGAATAATGGGATAATTAAATAATTTAAGATTATTTAATTATACATAGAAAATAGAAGAATAAAGATGAAATTAGATGGAAATAGATGAAATTAATTAAATAAATATAATTTATTTAATTAATGATGGAAATAGATGATTTAGAAGAAAATAGATGATTGATACAAGTGTGCTAGATAAAATTGACATATGCAATGGTGAATAATGCAACAATTTGACAAATGATGTGCAAGGTCAATTTTGGGTGTCTACATTTTGCCCCTCTTTGAGACAATGTCCATTAGGACATTGTTTCAAAGAAGATATGACTGATACGCTAGATAAACAAGCTATGCCCTAGTGAAACTAGCGGGTGATGCCCCCTCGAAAGGAAACCCAGGCTACTGGGAAAAGACTGGATTGACTCATGATTAGATGACAAGACAAGGATAAACGAGGTAGGGTGACATGGCAAATTAGGGTTTAGGGTTTGAGACAATGTCTGTTATGACATTGTTTCAAAGAAGATATGACTGATACACTAGATAAACAAGCTATGCCCCAGTGAAACTAGCAGGTGATGCCCCTTGAGAGGAAACCCAGGCTACTGGGAAAAGACTAGGTTGACTCACGATTAGATGACAAGACAAGGATAGACGAGGTAGGGTGACATGACAAATTAAGGTGCGGAGGGGATAAATTAAGGATGAAAAAGAAGAATTACGTTATGGCTTAGAAGAAAAATTAGGGTTTGACTCTATAAATTGGCTTCAAGCACTCAATTTAACTCATTTGTGCTATTTGATTTGAGAATTCTAGAGCTTTGGTGATTAGAGTGCATCAGGACTTTCGAGAGCTTCAGGATGGTGATTCCATGTACAGATCATTGAGCGGAGAGGGTGAGGACTTATAGATGACTAGGAGGAGCTCCCACACCAGTATGTATTGAAAACTTGGTCAGTATGAGTCATTAATAGATCCAAAAGCATCATAAATTCATGCATGTGACCAAAGGCACACTAGGGAAGTGCATGCGCTTTTGAGTGATAGGAGATCGCATTTGGCTTTTTGAATCACATATGAACACGAGTTAGTCACCTTTGGTGAAATAGGTCGTATATGGTCATTTTAAGTAGATTAGGTGTGCTCTAATGTGCCTTTGGTGAAAAAGGTCGCTTTTGATGAGCAGTGGCTCGCCTTTAGTGCTTTAACTCATAGATGAGCAACAAAAGGTTGCATATGGTAAGGTGAATCGCTTATGGTCGATAGTATGTCACCTATGGCAAAATAGGTTGCTTTGGCTGCATATATAGGCAAACTTACGCTTTTATAGTGTTTTAGTGAATTAGGCACAAATTACAAAGTAAACCTTAATCGAATTGGTATTTGTAGAATGTATTACTAGTGTTACTATCGAGGAAGGTTCATCTAGTAGATTTGGCATTGGTGAGGTATTTGGATTTGGATGAGCACTTGTTCTTGGAGATAGTCATCTTACAACATGCGGCACGGATCACCCCTGTATGAGCTCATCTTACATTGATGACAACATTAGTAGAGCGATGGTACATTGAGCATAGTTCTTTCTTATTTCTGACTGGTGAGGTTAGCATCACATTAGAGTATGTGTGGCATATATTACAGATTCTGATTGATGGTGAGTAGATAGATTATGATCCAGAGCGAGGTCCAGATGCACTATAGCGATTGTTCGGGACTCCTAATATAGGGGTTGAGAACCATGAGATACCTATTGGATGATGAGGGATCACTATGATAGACTGTAGAGGTTAGTGGTGGCGATCATCCAATTCTTGGTGCTGGATAGATGGGCTCGAGGGTTCCTAGTAGGATGGGGGACTGTTATGGAGGGCATGTTTGAGTACGGAGCTAGATATGCATGGGGACCATGTGTATTAGGACAACTCTGCCACTATCTTCATGATTGTGCGTACTTGTTTGGTTCGAGCTTGTCAACTAGAGTCACTCTTCTGCATATTTGGACATATGAGCATATTGTTATGACGCAACCAATTGGGTTATGACAGAGGGTAGCAAGAGAGTTGTATGTTCACATATATGGAGGGACTATGACATACAGGTAGCTTAATGCACCTATATACTGGTGATGAAGTTTGGACAAGATGGATCAGTTCACTTGGAGACCATGGCGAGATTGCAAAAGCTAGGATGATGATGTAGAGCAGTGGTTATATGTGCGATAGCCTAGGTATCTCTTTGGACGAAGCATATATATTATTGAGAGATATCTTCCAAAGAGGGTACTGCGATAGTTTTGATTACCCCAACTAGAGCCAGTTGGAGATGTGATCTATGGGAGGACATGGCAGGAGATTCCTACGTGGGGACTAGAGGTTGTTGTGGAGATGACATTGGAGGATTTTGAGAGTTTACAGCTAGTGGTATGGGATTGGATTACGGGACTAGAAGATCCTAGCACTACTCCATAGTATGATGTTTATTTATTATTACATAGATCGACTCGACCAATGATTCTAGGTGAGGTAGGAGAGGTAGCAGTACATAGGCTAGTTCAAAGGAGAGTGAGAGGACAGAGATGACCATTGAGGGTACAGGTGATTGCACAGGGACATGCTCCTTAGGTGCAGGAATTGCAGCAATGATGGTGACTGATTGTCATTGATGTAAAAAAGGTGTTAAGTTGATGATGATGCAGACATGGCAGGATAGCTCATTTGATCAAGAGTTAATTTTGTCACATGTTTAGACATGATGCTCTATGTTATGATGATGCAAGATTGTTTTAACAAAGTGTTGTTTCTTGCAGTCATGTTGTTTACAGGTTGTCCACATGGGTCCAATGCATAGATCATTTTGGGGTCATCAGGACATTAAAAGTGTGATTCATCATGATGGAGTTGTTCATATGCAAAGGGTTCATATAAGAAGGTTTGGTGTTCATACTTCTTGCCTTATGTTGGCCTTGACAAGATATCCAAAGCTTTGATCTTCATAGTTGGTGTGTATTCATATTTTAATGTCTTGTCACATATTTGAGTTTGGAGTTGTTACTTCATGATAAGGGTTCATGGGTTAATCATTCATATGTGTTTACATGGTAACATATGCAAAGGGTTTGTTGGGACTAAAATTCCCAGGTTGTTTTTTGGCAAATATTAAGTTTCAATCATCTAAAGATTTCAGTATGTGAGCATATATGGAAAGATCCATAGTTGTTTTCAAGCAGAGATTAACAATTGAGTTGATAGAAATATTTGGATTTGATCTATTCTGATTCCTAAAGATTTAATATAACATGGTTGAAGTGCTCATTAAAGATGAACCGTAACCACATGACACCATTAACCCTTTGTTAGATAGACAAATTCCCAGTCATAACGATCGGTGTAAGATGACTTGATCGGGGTATGTTTCCCAGGTCTCTCTGACTATGTAGGTCACATCGATAATATAAGTCATAAAGGATTTTAGACAAGATCAAAGATAGCATATCAGTGGGATTATTGTATCGGCAAAGATTATTTAAACTACACCGATCTTACATCTCTCACTGACGGAGCTCCGAGAGATATGTAAATGGAAATGAGTGTTGGCGTGAGACTGACAATCGACGAGAAGATATTAAGAATCACCGATGAATAAATTCACACTGATGATCTTTCATTAGAAAGAGATTACGCGGTCATACCGAATAAATTGACATCAGCATAAGGAAACTATATCAGAGAATACTCTGAAGATCACCCTGACGGTATAAGCTATACCGATGGACGAAGTTGTTAAGAGCCTCACCAAGTGTACAAAGAACCATTGGTGAGAGAGATCAATCAGAAGAAAGCCTACAAGTCTCGCCGACACGTTAGTCACAATGATGTCAGGGACATGCTGTGAGGGTTTCTATGATGAAAAGCAAAAAGATGTATCGGTGAAACAATCATCATTGGGTAATGTATAATAAGTTATCCCGATGGTGTGTTTCACTTTGATGGCAACAATGACTATACTCATCAACAAGACCTTTGCCGATAGTCATATTGGGGACACCAAATAGATCGGGGAAGAATGTTATTCTTACAGCGATGTAGGAGGTCTTGCCGATACAAAACATAGAAACCCTAAAATGACATTAAAATCTAAATGGTTAAGATATTCTTCTAATAGATGAAATATGGGTTTTTTGCAAGATATACACAGCAGGGATAAAATTATAAAAACACCCACGAAAGGATCATGAGAAACTGATAAATTATTGATAAGGGAAGTAATTAGTGGAGTAAATACATATGTTTAAATGAATTGGTTTTAATCATTTGATCAAAGATTAATTTGTGTTTTATTTGGTCCTTTTACGGATAATAAAGAAACCCTCAAAGGATATTAAGCAGAACTACAGTTAAAGAGCTTTGCTTGACCCTGAAATGGTTATCCATTTGGTGATTAAAGACGAGTATTAATTTTCCTGAATTTGTTTATTAAGACAAATATTGTTGTTTGGTTATCAACCGTCACAACTATTGTAACTGGTCTAAAGCTTGTATGCCTCTCTTTATAAGAGATGACCAAGACCAGAAGAAAAAATATAGAAAAAGATATAGAGAGAATAGGGAGAGATTACAGAATAGAACAGGAGATACTATAGATTAGATCTGAACAACAATGCTAGTTCACTTTTAATATATTTTATTTCTGGTAGACCATGTGCAAGCATTCTCTGATGAAGTCAAGTCTGTGAACATGAAGCAGTAACTGTAGATTTCAGTATCAACTATCTATTTAATTTATTCAATTATATGATTGTCTCCTTTCAAAGTTTTCTCTGTTATTCAATTTGAGTTATCAAGTATATCTTCAAGTTATCTATACACATTTTCTGTTATAGTGTGATAAGATTAACTAGTTTATGTTTTCAAAATTAAATCCTTTAAATATGTCATAGTAACTATGAAGACATTGTCATGGATCTGTAAGAAGAGTCATATAGTTAGGGTTTGTATTCTGTTTCAAGTTTTTTGATAAATCTATTACAATTGCAATATTATTCTGATAGGTTCCTTCAAAGAGGGATTAAATCCTTTTAGATGAATGTAGGTAATTTGATTTTATCAATTGGATATATATAAGTATGGAATATTAACTATTTCCTTGCAGGGTTGTACAAGTTACATACCTATTCTTTCAGGCCAAATAGTTCAAGTTTTTACCAAACAAATAGTCATTTATTTCATGATCATACTGACTCTATATCCAATAAGGCACTGGTCTAGTGTTTTCATTATTACTTATACAAATTTAGTTTAGGTTTAATTAATTAGATTGCATTATTGTTTTAGCATTACAATTTAGATCATTTAGAATTAACTTGTTGTCTTTTCATTTGTTTTATAATTTATGTCATTATCAATAGTTAGATTAATTATGATCAAAATAGTGATCATGTCTTTATCTGCTTTATTAATTAGAGGTTTACCCACCTAGGTCTAGCAGAGCCTGAAGTGAAGGAGGTTTAGCCATATCTACCCTGTGTTAGTTATCCAAAAACGTCAAGAGAGCCTGGCAACCTCTTAGGGTTAACGACCTACATTTTTGAGACCTAACAGAATTGGTGACTCCACTGGGGACAACACATAGAGAAACCTAGTGGCAAACCATGTTATTAGAGTTAGAGAATTAAAAGGCATAACTCTGCTGGTGGAAGGAAAAACCCAGAAGATTGATTAGTCCTCTAAATAGAGGTGGTGACTCTACACAAAACTCAAATTAGTTTTTTGATATAAGTGTCATAATGGATGGTAGGAGATCTAAAGTTGATGGTAAAAAACTACAATCATGCCCAACTTTAAGGGCTCCTACTAAGAAGATTGGGATATCAAGTCAATCTCGTAGTACTAATAACCAAATCTCTTCAGAGAATACCTCATAACAGCCAATAACAACTCATAACAGCTTCACTCCCTTGCATGAATCAGATGAATTCCAATCCAAGAATCAGTATACTCAGTCTAATCATGACAGATCTGATGATGTCCTTGCCTGGTATAGACCTTCCCTTCAGGAACAGCTTAAATATCAGGCTCAGGTTATGAGAGAGATAGACCAAAATCAAGTAGAACATGACTACCAAGCATCACTACAACAAGGTGAAGAAGCTCAAGATGAATTCATAGATCAGGTAACATCCACACAAATCCTTAATACTCAGCTAGAAGACATGAGAACTAAGGATCAGATACAACAAGAGGTACTTGAATTATAGAAAAAACTTGAGCGGGCTAGATTGAAAGAAGAAGAAGAAAAGATGAAACAAGAACTACAACAAATAAGATCTAGAACTAAGGTAACCAGTTCAAAGTATCTGCCTCCCCATAAGTAGGGTGGACATGTTCAAATGAACAATCAAATAGGGTTACATCAAAATGCAAGTAGTTCACATACTTCGGCAATGCCACATGTTAGCCATGCCCAATAAAATATTCCACCGCAAAATCTAAGACCATCCAATGCACACAACCCATCTCAGCATATAGCTAATCCTTATCCACCACCTGGTCATCACCAAATTCCACCTCACCATCAAAATGTAAACATGGCACCCCACAATACATACAATAATCCTCCTCTACAAAATAGTCAAATGCAAAGACCTCCACTTGCAAATATTGGGAATGTTCACCAACAACATCCACCACCAGGGCATAGACATAACAATCAATATCAGCAACCTCCCCCACAATAGAATATGTATCATCAACAATATGCCCAACCCAATATGTATCCACAACCTCCATTTGGATAACAATATTATTTGCCATACCCAAATATGCCACCTCCTAATCCTACAAGTATGGCCAGACAATTTGATTTGACTAGATATCAGTTATATCCTTATCCCATGGATAATAGTTGGAGGAACAATGTGCCTAAGTTTACAGGAAGGAGTTAATTGACTACTGAAGAACATATCAAATGATTCAATGCTTTTATACAGGACATTGGTAACAAATATGAAGATATAAAAATGAATCTATTTATGATATCTCTTACTAATGAAGCAAGAGACTAGGTAAATAGCTTACTAGACACTTCAATATATTCCTTGACAGACTTCCACGATCAATTTTTAGAACAATTCAGAAATCAATGTGCCCCAGAATTTGCTCTTCATGAACTAATAACTATTAAAAAATATCAAAATGAACAGGTGTATGGTTTTAATTTGAGATTCACTAAACTGTATAACAAGGTCCCACAAGAATCCAAATTGAACAACCAAGCAGCCCTTAGCATATACTTGAAAGCATTTGACTCGAAGATAGGTTATGAACTCAGGGGCAAAAGTCCTAGAACCTTGGCAGAAGAGCAAAAATGGCTCTTACTATTGAAAAAAATAAAAAGGCTATTGGGATGATCAGAAAAAGAGACAATATAAGAGTTCCTCAAAATCCTAAGAGTGAAAGACCAAGACTCCATGATATGCCATATCATATGAACTGGAAAGATGGAAAGCCTGTAGATACTAACAGGAGACATAACTATGGAAAAGACACCCCTGACCCTTTGAAGAAAAGTGGAGTCCATGTGATAGAAAATAGTCCATGGTGTATGCCCTGTAATTTACCACACTCTCCTAATTATTGTGTGGTAGCACAATCAATACAAAAAGATGAGGCATCTTATAACCCTGAGATGGATCATCACACTATAGATATGTTAGGTATCACACCTTTCACTATTGAAGAAGATTATTCATCCGGCGAGGAAGCAGGGTATGAATATGATGTAGGAGCACAAAAATATAATGTGAACATAGGAGAACAAGAAGTATTTTCCAACCATGAAGAAGACTTAGGAAATTTTGGGTATGACCTCAATGTAGCACAAAGTTACAATTGGCGAAAACCCTCTGAGGAAGACAAAAGAGCCTTAACATTAGCTGCAGTAGCACAAGCCAAAAATAGCTATAATCTGAGAAACAGAATAGTAAGTGTTGAACAAGGAATTCCTAGAAGTATATTTATAAAAAATCAGACTTCCGGTAAAAATGATAAAAGTAAAGCTGAGAAAACACCTCATGATATACCTCCTGTTGACACATTGAACAAAAAGAAGGACAACACAAAAACTGAAGAAAAGGGGCAAACAAAAGTTGATAGGTCAGAATTAAACATAAATCCCTCATTTGATATTGCTCAAGCTGTTTCTCAAATGAAAATATCTGTGCCACTTCTAGAAATGATGAAGGTGGAAAAATATAAAAATATAGTGGTGAAGATGATATCAAATGTATCAGACAAAAGACCCAAACAACATAGTCCTAAAATAAATATGCAACAAGAATCTACCAAAATACCTAAGGTATACCTGGGTGAAACATTAATGAAAAATCCATCTCAAATAGATCCATTCTATATTACCTTGCTAATAAGAAACAAATTAGTCAGGAATTGTATGCTTGATTCAGGAGCAGCAATAAATATAATGCCCATGGCTGTTATGAAAGAGTTAGGAATGTGGGTGGATACTACATTCGGTAAATATTATGCAATGGATAACAGATCTATTCTTGTCGTTGGAATCATGAAAGATGTTGAGATAAAATTAGTATCTCATCCTGAAGCCTCTTATAAAATTGACATCACTGTGGTAGATATCCCACCTAACTATGGAATGTTGTTATCTAGACAATGGACTGCCATGGTAGGGGGAAGTGTGCAATTAGATTTATCTTATGCTACTATCCCATTGGGAACACAGGCAGTCAAACTCTATAGGGAGCCAAGGTATGAAGACATTATAGAGAAAATTAATCCAAATCAAATAATTTGTTTCTGTGACATAGACTTCAGTACATTTAGGGTGGAAGAATAGTCTAAATTGCATAATACAGACCCAATTTACTACGAGCCAAAATTGATGAAAATGAAGTATGGACCATGTATTTCAATGGTGCATGTAGTAAGGCAGGAAATGGAGCTGGGGTGTTGTTTATATCACCATCAGGAAAAAAATTCAAATATTCCTTTTCTCTAAATTTTGAGTGCACAAATAACATAGCTAAATATGAAGCACTTTTAATTGGGCTAAACATTGCTAGAAAACACAAAATCAAATTGTTGGCAGTATATGGAGACTCTAAATTGATTATTTCACAAGTCAAAGGTAAATATTCCTCAAAAAACAAAAGACAAACAATACAAAAATGCAGTCTTGGATGATATAGAATTGTTTGATGCTTTTTCAATAAGTTGGATAGATAGGTCAAAAAATATAATGGCTGACTTCCTTGCAAACATAGCTTTGAAAAGGGATGACATTACCTTGATAGGTATTTCAGAAGTTGAGTTCAAAACAAGACCAACTATCCTAGACAACATATATAACTGACAGGTTTTTGATAGTGATGTTGATTTACTCAAATTTTTGCACTGTATAGATCAGTATGAGAATCAAGAGAATGATGGTAAAGAGACTTTATTTGGGAAAGAAATTGTCCAGCTTAAAACAAATAAAATTCCAAAGGGCTTAGTAGCGTTAGAAAGAGTTTTTGATGCAAATGATCGATCCATTACCAAAGAAGTAACAATAAAGGAGGATGATGTAGAAGAAATAAATTTGGGAACTGAATTGTCACCTAAAAAGGTCTATATTGGAAAGAAAATAACCCCTGCAATCAGAAGCATGTTAAGTACATTATTGAGAAAATATAAACATGTATTTTCTTGGTCTTATGATGATCTTAAAGCTTATAGGGAAGATTTGTTCTAGCATGAAATCCCACTGAAGCCAGATGCCAAGCCTTTTAGACAAAAACAAAGACTCATCAACCCTGTGTTAGAACCTAAAATGCACGAGGAACTTATAAAACTCAGGGAAGCTGGCATAATTAAACCCATTAGGCATTCATCTTAGGTCTCAAATTTAGTTCCTGTTAGGAAGAAGAATGGAGATATTAGACTTTGTGTTGACTTTAGAAAATTAAAAATATCCTCTCTCAAAGATAATTATCCGTTACCTAATATGGAAACTTTACTGTAGAGAGTTACTGGTTGTGAGTTATTATCCATGATGGATGGGTTCTCCAGATACAACCAAGTAAAGGTTAAAGAATCTGAACAATACAAAATAGCCTTTACAACCCCATGGGGAACTTATGTATACATAAGAATGGCATTCAGCCTTACAAATGTTGGAGCCACATTCTAGAGGGTAATGGACATTACTTTTGTAGGTCTAATAAATGATATCATGGCTGTATATCAAGATGACCTTACTGTATACTTGAAAAAGACTGAGGATCATGTGAATCACCTTGAGAAGATATTTATCAGAGCATTAGAATATGGTGTTTCCTTAAACCCCAAAAAATGCAAATTTGTAGTTTCAGAAGGGAAATTGCTTGGGCATATAGTATCCAAAGATGGAGTCAGGATTGATCCTAAGAGAGTAGAGGCAATAGACAAAGTTCCTATCCCAAAGACAGTTAAGGCAATACAATCATTCTTTGGACAAATAAACTTTGTGAGAAGGTTTATACTGAACTTTGCAGAAATAATTAACCCTATATCTAGAATGTTGAAAAAAAATGCAAAGGTTAATTGGACAGATGAATGCATAGAAGATTTTGCATCCATAAAAAGAGAAATTAAAGAAGCTCTAGTGCTAAAGTATCCCAATTTTAGTAAACCTTTCCAGATCTTTTCCTTTGAATCTTTTCATACAGTAGCGGCAGTTATGTTGCAAACGAATAATGAGGGTTATGAGCGGCCTGTTTCTTTTTTTAGTAAATCACTCCAACATGCAGAACTTGTTAGGGTTAGCCAACAGAAGATATCAATTAAATGAAAATAAAGATTAAACAGAGAAATGGAAATACACAAAATTAATAATAGCGAGAGACAAGTTTTAACGTGGTTCACCCAAACTCGAGCTACATCCACCAAACAGAGAGTCCAATATTATTATCCAGTAGATCAAACCAATTACAATCAGTAATCCCTGCAACTCAATACCACTGTAAAATGCTACAATACAATATATCAAAACCTTAACCCTTAGCCGCTTTTATCAAGCTTTTTGTCGATTACAAAAATAGGGTTTTCTTATGTCGGTCAACGAAAAATAACTCCCAGTGCCTTTCTAAAATAATAAAAAACCGTGTGAGGTTTCGGGGGCGCTGCCCCCGAGCCCCCGCGAGGGTGCTGCCCTTCAACCCCACCCTGTTTCGCAACAGGGAACGTGCTAGGGGCACTGCCCCTTGACCCCGTCTTGGGGGCGCTAACCCAAACCCCTGCAAGGATTGCTGCCCCTTGGCCCTGTAGGAATTTTGGAGGAAACTGCGCCGATAAAAGTAGGGAAAATGTAACCTCCGAGTCTGATTAGGCTCCATATAACAATAGAACTTAACTATTATATCATAGAAAAATAAGCTTATGCATTGGTGAAAGCTATCAAGGCATTTAGACCTTACCTGGTTGGGGCTAAAGTGATAGCTTATGTACCAAATGTAGCAGTCAAAGATGTGTTCATGCAGAGTGAAGTAACTGGGAAGAGATGTAGGTGGATAAATCAACTTCAAGAATTTGATATAGAAATTCAAATCACAAAGCTAGTAACAAGACAAGGGTTGGCAAAACTGATGACTGAAACAAATCTTGAGGCTGCCCAAGTATGTAATATTAAAAATGAAGAGGAAATGATAACAAGTATTGAGAAAATTCCTTGGTATACTGACATAGTGTATTACCTCAAGCACATGAAATGCCCTAACAGATTTGATGATAATAAGAAAAGGACTCTAAAATTGCATGCTTTTAAATATGTGCTTATAGAAGGAGATCTTTTTTGGAAAAATAATGATGGTATCTTACTGTTTTGTCTAGATGAAGAACAAGCAAAGTCTACCTTAAAAGAGATGCATCAGGGAGTCTGTGGTGGCCATTTCTCAGCTAAAACCATAGCACACAAGATATTAAGGGCTGGATACTATTGGCCCAAGGTTTTCAATGATGCCTACAGTTTTACTAGGAAGTGTGAGGCTTGTCAGAGATTCTCAGGAAAGCTAAATTATCAAGGGGCATTACCCTTGAGACCTATGCAAGTTGATGCCCCATTTCATCAGTGGGGAATTGGTTTTATAGGAGAAATTGTGGAAAAATCAAGTGGTGGTCATAAATGGATATTAGTAGCCATGGACTATTTCATAAAATGGGTAGAAGCAATACCCACTAAACAAGCAACTAGCAAGGTTGTGATCAACTTCCTATTGGAAAACATTTTAACTAGATTTGGGGTACCTTTGAGGCTTATAACCGATAATGGAATGTGTTTTAGATCGGATGAGTTTAAAATTTTTTGTAAATCTTATGGCATTACGATCTCATATTCTTCTCCCTACCACCCATAAGGTAATGGGCAAGCTGAGTCTAGCAATAAAAGTATCTTGAAGATTATAAAAAGAATGCTGGATAACAACAAGAAAGATGAGGACTCTAAGTTAAGATTGGCTTTATGGGATGATAGGATCACAGTAAAGAAAGAAACTGGAAAATCACCATTTGAACTAGTATATGGAGCTCATGCCAGACTCCCAATACACAACCTGCTGCCAGTGTGTAAGTTTATCCTCCAAGAGGATTGGGATGTCCCAGAACCAATGGAGGAAAGGCTAGAACAACTAATGGAATGAAATGAAATGAGGGAACATGCAATATAGTAGAATAAAAAAATGTAGATGCAGATGAAGTACCTATATGACAAAAAAGTCACATTCAGAAAATTTGAAGTAGGTGACATAGTGCTTATTTGGAATGTTAGAAATCAAGAAAAGGGGAAGCATGGAAAATTTGAGGCCCTATGGATTGGACCTTTTGTCATCAATGGTAAGGCAGGGGAGGATTCATATCATATACAGAACATGTCTAGTGAGGAGCAAGAACTACCAGTACATGGGCAGTTTTTGAAACATTTTTTCTCTTAAAAGGAACCTAAGAGAAAAGAATTGGCAGTGCATGGACAATTCTGGTTAAACTCTCTAAATGGTCTTTTCCATGCACGGTAGTTTAGAAGTCAAATAACTTGATCTCTTATCAGGAAATAAAAGTTTTTCATAAAGCAATAACCCAGGAGCTTCATCACCCTTCATAGTTCACCTGTCATCAAATGAAGAAGGGATTGGTCTACTCCTTCAGAAATTTGGGATCTTGCTATGCCCATAAGGGGCATACATCCCCATAAAGAGCCACTATTGGGACTGAAATTCCCAGGTTATTTTTTGGCAAATATTAAGTTTCAATCATCCAAAGATTTTAGTATGTGAGCATTTATGGAAAGATCCACAGTTGTTTTCAAGCAGAGATTAACAATTGAGTTGATAGAAATATTTGGATTTGATCTATTCTGATTCCTAAAGACTTAATATAACATGGTTGAAGTGCTCATTAAAGATGAACCATAAACACGACACTGTTAACCCTTTGTCGAATAGACAAATTCCTAGTCATAATGATTGGTGTAAGATGACTTGATCGGAGTATGTTTCCCAGGTCTCTCTGACTATGTAGGTCACACCATTAATAGAAGTCATAAAGGATTTCAGACAAGGTCAGAGATAGCATATCGGTGGGATTATTGTATCAGCAAAGATTATTTAAACTACACCGATCTTACATCTCTCACCGACGGAGCTCTAAGAGATATGCAAAGGGAAATGAGTGTTGGCATGAGACTAACAATTGGGGAGAAGATATTAAGAATCACTGATGAATAAATTCACACCGATGACCTTTCATTGGAAAGAGATTGCATGATCATACCCAATAAATCAACATCGGTGTAAGGAAAGTATATCAGGGAATACTCTGAAGATCACCCCGATGGTATAAGCTATACCGATGGATGAAGTTGTTAAAGAGCCTCACCAAGCGTACAAAGAACCATCAATGAGAGAGATCAATTGGAACAAATCCTGCGTGTCTCACCGACATGTTAGTCACAACGATGTCGGGGACATGTTGTGAGGGTTTCTATGATGAAAAGCAAAAAGATGTATCGACGAAACAATCATCATTGGGTAATGTATAATAAGTTATCCCGATGGCGTATTTCACTCTGATGGCAACAATGACTATACTCATCGATGAGACCTTTGCCGATAGTCATATTGGGGACACCAAATAGATTAGGGAAGAATGTTATTCTTACAGCAATGTAGGAGGTCTTGCCAATACAAAACATAGAAACCCTAAAATGACATTAAAATTTGAATGGTTAAGATATTCTTCTGACAGTTGAAATATGGGTTTTTTATAGGATATATACAGTACGGATCAAGTTATAAAAACACCCACGAAAGGATCATGAGAAACTGATAAATTATTGATAAGGGAAGTAATTAGCGGAGTAAATACATATGTTTAAATGAATTAGTTTTAATCATTTGATTAGAGATTAATTTGTGTTTTATTTGGTCTTTTTAGGGATAATAAAGAAACCCTCGAAGGATATTAAGCAGAATGATGTAGGAGCATCCAGTGGTGTAAGGGCAATCTTGCATCACCCAAAAAGAAGTTAATTCAAAATCATTGTAGTTGTTTTCATTTCTTTCCATAATTAGTGTTTTTGGTTCCATAATATCCAAAATAATAATGTAGGACTTTCAGTTTTTCCAAAACTGCTAAAAGTAGCGACCTGCCTATTTTGGAAAGTGTACCTACTATTTTTAGAAAGTTTGCATTTGGGCACGTAACGAAGCAAAAACTTCTAGAAAGTTACATAATGGAAATATAAGACCTTTGGCGAAGGAATCAGGAAAAGACCATTTGTGAGCTGAAAGATATTAAAGTTTTTGTTTTCTGAAAAGCCCCTGAAAATTTCTGGAACAAGATATAAGGCACTAAAACTTCCCATAATGTCTCAAAAAGTTGATGAAAATCTATTTACAAATTTCTAGCATGATAATTCACATCGCAAGCTTTGCGGCACTTAAAACGGTTTGTCAATCAGACACCCAGATCAAAAGTTATGCTTCCTGGAAGTTGACCCACTTTTGGAGGGAATTGCAAATTTTGAAATTCAGCTGGAGGCCACCAAAAAGTGCTATTTATGACTATTTTGGGAACCCTGGGTGGTAGTAGAGTTAAGGGGGCCAGTGTAGATTCAAGAATAGGTGGGAAAACAGAAACCCTAACTGATTTGGTGTTACAAAAGGTTGAAGATTCTAGAGTCTTGAGGTTGGGAAAGCTGTAATGTGTTGCAGCCAGTAGAGGATTCATCCTCTGATTGTAATTGAGCTTCTGTAATGTAATGAGTTGCCCAGTTCAATAAAAGAAAGTTCTATTTTCTATGTTCAATATCTATTATTGTGTGTTTTGTGATTTACCCCCTTCATCAAAGAACTACAGTTAAAGAGCTTTGCTTGACCCTAAAATGGTTATCCATTTGGTGATTAAAGACGAGTATTAATTTTCCTGAATTTGTTTATTAAGACAAATATTGTTGTTTGGTTATCAACCATCACTACTATTGTAACTGGTCTAAAGCTTGTATACCTCTCTTTATAAGAGATGACCAAGACCAGAAGAAAAAATATAGAAAAAGATATAGAGAGAATAGGGAGAGATTATAGAATAGAACATGGGATACTATAGATTAGATCTGAACAGCAATGCTAGTTCACTTTTAATATATTTTATATCTGGTAGACCATGTGCAAGCATTCTCTGATGTAGTCAAGTTTGTGAACATGAAGCAGTAACTATAGATTTTGGTATCAACTATCTGTTTAATTTATTCAATTATATGACTGTCTCCTTTCAAAGTTTTCTCTATTATTCAATTTGAGTTATCAAGTATATCTTCAAGTTGTCTATACACATTTGCTGTTATAGTGTGATAAGATTAACTGGTTTCTATTTTTAGAATTAAATCCTCTAAATCTGTCATAGTAACTGTGAAGACATTGTCATGGATCTGTAAGAAGATTCATATAGTTAGGGTTTGTATTCTGTCTCCAGTTTTTTGATAAATCTGTTACAATTGCAGTATTATTCTGATAGGTTCCTTTAAAGAGGGATTAAATCCTTTTAGATGAATGTAGGTAATTTGATTTTATCAATTGGATATATATAAATATGGAATATTAACTATTTCCTTGTAGGGTTGTACAAGTTACATAACTATTCTTTCATGCCAGATAGTTCAAGATTTTACCAAACAAACAGTCATTTATTTCATGATTATACTGACTCTATATCCAATAAGGCACTGGTCTAGTGTTTTCATTATTACTTATGCAAATTTAGTTTAGATTTAATTAATTAGATTGCATTATTGTTTTAGCATTACAATTTAGATCATTTAGAATTAACTTGTCTTTTCATTTGTTTTATAATTTATGCCATTATCAATAGTTAGATTAATTCTAATCAAAGTAGTGATCATCTCTTTATCTTCTTTATTAATTAGAGGTTTACCTGCCTAGGTCTAGTAGAGCCTGAAATAAAGGAGGTTTAGCCATATCTACCCTATGTCAGTTAGCCAAAAACGTCAAGAGAGCCTGGCAACCTCTTAGGGTTAATGACCTGCATTTTTGAGACCTAACAGGGTTCATGCTTCAACAAGAGGCTTCATATGAACAAGATGGTTTGATCTTCAAGAAAGTTGTTTCATGTCATATTTCATATCCTTCATGTCTTAGGATGCTTGGTGGGTTGTTCCATAGTCACCTATGGAGATGATTTCTTGATAGGTTAACAAGTGCTATTCATGTCATGCAATACCATGTTAGGATCATGATGTTCATTGATGGTTAATAGAGTTGATGGATTTGATCAAGATTATTTGTGTTTTGATATGATATCTTGCTGCTTATTCTTCTTAAAATTCTGAGAATAGAATCATTGATGTTGAAGGTTGATGTTATTCATCATCTACAGGAGTTTGTGTTGACATGAAAATTAATGTTGGTTTGATAATGTTGCAGTTGGTTTTCAAGGTGCAGAAGAGTCTATGGTCCTAAATGTTCAATGACTAATGTCATTTAATAAGTACACATTAGTGCTTAATGTCAATGACTAATGTCATTCATTAAAATGCATATTATCAAAGTTAAAGTATAGCAAACTCCTTTATCTCCTTCATACCTATCATAAAGAAATTGCTTTTTTGATATAAAATGAAGTTGACCTTCTTTGTAGTTCATAAGCCACTTAAGTGCAATTTCAAGGGTTCTTAAGCATTGTTTTTACCGGCCCCTTTCTCTTTGCTTGACCGGTCCTTTTTTTTTAAGAAATCTTAAGTTTATGATAAAATTGGTATGTGAGCGGGTCTCTTATAAAGAGATAGTCTTTGTTTTTTAAAAGACTATAATAAGAAAGTCGTAAAGGAAGTTTGATTAATAAATTTGGATTTTTTAAAGGACTTTCTTTTTATCTTTTTATAAAGGAGAAGGATTTGGTGAATTCTTAAAAAAGGCAATTTTTTAAGATTTTTTTAATTTTTAGAAACCTTTCTAAGTCATGGAAAATGAAAGGTTAAAAAATATGAAGATATGTTTTTGAGAGATTTTTCTGTGTTTTTTTAAGAAGGGAAAACAAGGAATTTTTTTTTTGGAAGAAGATTTTTTTGAGAAGACATTTTTCTGGAAATTGTTTTGAAGATTATTATTTTTTTAAGGTGAGATTTATTGTATGAAGAAAAGACAAGGGAGTTTTAGATAAAAAAATTTGTGGACAGATTATAATAAGTTGAAGATTTTATTTTGGAGAAATTTTTTTTTCTCTTTTGCAGATGGAAGAGTATGAAGAAATTAAGGTATGCAAAATAGAGGAAATGAAAAGCCATTTATGTATTTTAGGAGATTTTATGAGAAGTTTTGAAAATGAAATAGAAGATGAACAATTTGATAAATTAAATTGTGCAGTTGATTCAGAGAAGAGAATATATATGGTTGTGTTGTTTTACATGGAAGATGAGAATTAAAGAATATGAATGTGAAAGGTGAAGGGTTATTCAAATTACATATAATTATTTTATAGGTACATTGATGGTGTGAGTGTATAGATAAAAATGCATTGATTACATCTTTGAGAATATATTACAGATGATTTTTGTATGTATGAGATCATGTTTTTGCAGATTGAAGTTGAAGGGGTTGACAGAGAATTTTGAATGAAGACACAAAATATTGAAGAGATTTTTGAAGATGATAAATGTAAAATGATCCACTTTATAAAGAGATTTTATTTTGTAGGAGGGGAAAGAAAATGATTGAAGAAGAGAAATTTGCAGGACAGAGAATTTGAAGAGACCATTTTTGCAGATGCAAGAATATCAAGGATTGAAATAATCGTGGAGAGAAGACAAAATATGAAAAGTCATCTTGTATATAATGGTTTTGTAGGAACATTGAAGTGGTTGTTTTTTTAGATTAGTATATAGGGTTGAATATATTTTGAATATCCTCTTGAAGAGAAAATATAGATGATAAGTTTTGTATGTGATTTGAGTTGATGAGAAGTATGGTGATATGACAGACACATGTGAAAGAAGAAGTGATTTGTATTGAAACACAGAAACCCTCTGAATTCTTGGTTTTAATTTGAGTATGTATTAGGGGTTGGTGCTTCTAAACATTATTGCCAGTGAGGCACAGTATGCCAATGAGGCTTGTAGGTTAGTGAGACCTCTCAATTGTCAGTGAGACATAATATTCAGCCAATGAGGCTTTGTAAGAAGTTTTGAAAGTTAAGCTAGTGAGGCACTTCATGAGTGGTTTTTCTACCCCTGAGGGTTTTCCACTCGGTAAAAAGCTTGTGTCATGCTTTTCATTGATTTCCTTTGTGTGTGTGCATATTAATCATTTATCATGAGTTTTTTTTACATTCTTTATTATAAGTCTTATGCATATAAACTCAACAAATTATTAATGTCCTCATCTCTATTTGTCTTGGAAAGATAAAGTTTGCAAAAAGTTAAAATTTATACAACACTGATTCACCCCCGCCCTCTCAGTGTTGTCCTGGACTCCAACAAGGGGCCAGGATAGGTTCCTAGATAGGTTTAGATTCAGCCACCATAGTAGCAAGTTGAGGGGGGAGGTGGACGAGATGGAGGATATTAGGGAGACACAGAGGCTCTTCTATGGCGACAACTATAGAGAGAGATAGAGAGGAGGGTGAGACTAGGGGCTCGGTACATATGGCTGGGAGTAGATAGGGATAGAGCCATAGTCGCTATGAGACAAGCTCAGAAACAGGTGTAAACTTACCAGGCACATGCATAGGCACAACCGGTACTAGATGATGGAGTTGTGACGAGGCTTACTGTATAGAGGGTGACTTCAGAGTAGGATGCTGCTATAGTTGCATTGGGTATGGATCAAGCTACTTTATACTTGGCTAAAGAGCTTACTCAAGTACAGGGTGAGCTTGGTACGACACAGGTAGAGGTAGAGTACTATAGAGGTTTATACTTTGGAGCAGTTCCAACAGATCAAAGACAATCAAGTTTCAGGATCAAGTCTGCGGCTTTAGCCTCGAGGAGGACTTTGAGATCAGGTGCATCAGTGATGGGGCCACCACTACACCGAGGTACAAGAGGAGCTCAATGAGCTGTTGGGGATCAGGGAGAGGCTTCCTTAGGGAGTGCCACCACTTGAAATACCATGGATAGCACACTTGTATATATTGTATCATTTTGAGACCTGTGAGCTAATATATGTATATTTTAGATGGCTCTTGGATAGCCAACTTATATATATTGTTTCATTTTGTACATGATGAGACACTTGTAAATTGACCCAGATGCATATGTATGATGGATTTTGATGGCGATATGTGGTGTTATGATTATGGATGCATGATCTATGATATTTATTTTTATGGTTTTTTTAATTTTTTTTTATGATTATGACATGCATATGGATGGAAAAGAAATGGATAATAAATGAATGTAATGCTTATAATGAATGAATGGTTATGTTAATGTACAATGATCTATGTTATGGATATAATGATAATGATATAGAATAATGTATGTTGATGTATGTCAAACACACTTGTTTTGCAGGAGGAAGATAAAAAGACATGGATGATGATGAATAGAAGAAAATGGGTGAAAATTTGATTGATCAATCCTTGTGAGAGCTATGAATTTGTTTATGGAGAATGAATGGATGGATGGATGGTAGCTTCAACAGTTGCACACAAATTTAGAGATTACAATACTTATGTTTGATATAGAATATGGTTATTATGCACCAAGGTAGAAAAGACCAGGGTGTCGATGTATCCCATGCATTCAACATAATACAATCTTGTCTGTTGTATGAGGTCAAGATGTTGATCCAACATTAACAAGATATGAATATTAGCTGATCCGAGATGGACTTTGACTCTGCAAGCAATGGTTTTGAACTTATTTCCACTAAACATAATGAAACCTTGTTGGTTATATGTATGGAAAATAGTCTTAGCATAGAATAGTCTTAAAGCATAAGAGATTGTTTAGCTTCTCAAATGCAAAAGATATTGATATGCAAGATGCTAATCCCAACACGTACAAGATACCATATGCATAGTAGGAGAATAAGATCATCCCACAAACACAACATACAAAAGCAACTGACCGTGCCGCAGTCTATACTTCATCACAACATACCAAGATATGATGAATCAAGGTAGCCTAACTAGGTATTAGAAAGGGGCAAAAGATAAATCAAAAGGAAAATAAAAGACACAACATCATGTTCTCTTGCCAAATAGGGTGCTCATGGATAGATTGGATAGCACCTTATTGTGAGGAAAGATATATCATGTTGAAGGCTAAGATGTTGGATTGGTATAGCAAATGTTGGCTAAAGGCATACTAACAAATGTCTTTGTTTACCTCTGATTGCATGAGTACTTGAACTATCAAGACATGCACAGTTTGAGTTTTCTTGAGTTAGTCAAAGTGAAGAAGATGGAATAGACAAGGATGAAATGGGAATGGAAGAATGAATCATCTGTGCTTGCGTACTGGATACTTCCTTCATATTCCAGACTACCTACATACCTTGTATCCATGGGATCAAAGCACATTGCAATGATGCTATGTAGTTCTGGGTGTTTATTGATGATGTGGGAGCTAGATAATTGAAGAATGTGAGATGGATGAAGATGATGATTAGTGAAGATTGGAAGAAAGAATGAAAGATGGAAGAGGTATATCGCCTATGCTTGAATCTGGATATTTCCTTCATATTCTAGATTGCCTACATACCCTGTATCCATGGGATCAAGGCACTTAACGATAATGGTGAGATGTAGTTATATGTTTTATTGATGGTGATTATGAAAATGGATGGATTGATCAGATTATAGATTGATTGGATTGGTTGATCATGTGGTGATATGAAAATTCTAGTGAGATGGTTGACGATGATGCTTTAGATATCCACTCCAAAGACTAAGCGCAAGCAAGTGCCCCCATTATGGGATGAATTTATTATGGACGATAATGAGGTTGGTGAACTAGACCTAGGAGGATGATGGTCAAATGATACCTTAACTCTAACAATTTCCAAAACCATGATAGGAGTAAGCATGAGGATGGAAAAGGGAATTATCTTATTATAGATGGATAGATGGATTGTGGTATAGGTGATGCTTATTAGTAGATGGATGAAGCTTATTATGAGATGGATGGAGTTTATTATGGGATGGATGGAATGGAAAACAAAACTAAATAGATGGAACGAGTTGGTTCTACACATAGTGCCTATTTGCTAGGTTTTCACTATGGTACTTATCTAAGGCGCCTATTTACCAGGTTTTCACTAGGGGACAGATTATTTATCTTTACATTTTTTTTGGTATATTCCAAGGATCAAGCATAAAATTTCTTCAGATGGACACTATTGATGGGCTCATCCAAAGGAATACCTTCAGGTTTTGAGAGAGTATAATCTCCTAAACCATAAACTGATGTGCCTACAAAAGGTCCTAGCCAATTTGGTTCAAATTTGCCTTTCTTTTCATGATCCTATTGATTCTTCTAATTCTGTTAAAGGACAAGGTCTCCTACCTGGAACCTTCTTTCTCTAATCGTTTTGTTGTGGCTACAACAAAGATGATTTTGATAAACTTGAAGATGATTAAGGGTTGTGAGTCATCTTTCTTTCAATAGCTCTAGATTATTTAGTTTGGATATTATGCATTCCTCATTAGAAATGATATGATGTAGTGACACTCTCAGTGATGGGATCTTGACCTCTATAGGTAGGATAGATTCAATTCCATATACAAGAGCATAGGGTGTAGCACTAGTGGGAGTTCTAACACTTGTTTGATAGGCCCACAAAGATAGGTTGAGTTGTAGATGTCAATCACGACTAGCTTCATTGACTATCTTTTTAAGGATTTTGATAATGGTTTTATTAGAAGCCTTGACTTGGCTGTTACTCTAGGGATAGTAAGGTGTAGAAAACCTTTGTTGGATATGGAATTTAGTGCATAGCTCATGGACTTCTTGTTTCTTAAAAGGCATCCATTATTAGTGACAATAGATTGTGGAACTCCGTATTGACAAATAATGTAATGAAGTATAAATTTAGATATTTGTTTGCCAATGATATAAGTCATTGGTATTTCTTTAACCCACTTTGTAAAATACTCTGTGGTGGTAATGACAAACTTGTGACCATTGGATGAGGATGGATGAATTTTTCCTGAGGTTGAGTCCCCACTGTAAAAAAGGCCAAGGTGTAGTAACAAGTTGTAACTCATGTGTTGGAGCATGTATCAAATCCCCATATTTCTGACATTGTAGACATCACTTAGCAAACTTTTGTGTATCTTGCTCCATGATTGGCCAATTATATCTAGTTGTCAAGAGTTTCTTAACAAGACTAGGGCTGGTAGAATGTGAACCATAGACACCTTCATGTACCTCGCATAAGGTAACATTACCTTCTTCCAAGTCAAGACATCTAAGAAGGATACCATCGAGACTCTTGTGGTATAGGTTTTCTCCAAGGATGGTGTAATGAGAGGCTCGACAGACAAAGGTTTTACGTTGGGTGTTGGATAGTTGGAATGGAAAAGTACCATGGTAGAGATACTTGTATATATCCTTGTACAAAGGAGAATTGGGACCAATTTCACATACAAGCTCAGATTGTGGAACTTCAAAAGCTGGGATCAAAATTTTCTCAACTAAAAATTCACATCTGTGTGCATTAGAATGCATTTCTAGAAGAGAACCGATTGTAGCCATGGCATCCATTGCTTTATTGTTTATCCTAGGGATTTGCTCAAATTGATCTTGGAAAAATATTTCTTGAAATCATCTACCATCAACTTGTATGGGAGAAGCTTTTCATCTTTTGTTTGATACTCATCCAAAACTTGTTTGATACCCAACTAAGAATCTCCAAAGACCTGTAGTTGTGTGATAGCCCATTGTACTGCCATGCATAATCTGGTGATCAAAGCTTCATACTTAACGATGTTGTTTGTGCAAGGAAAGGTGATCCTGTATGACTTTGGTATATAATCTCTTTGAGGGGTGATGAAACATATTCTAGCTGTAGAATCATGTTGTGTATATGATCCATCAAAATATAGTTGCCAAACTACTGAAGGATATAAGTTGAATAGTTCTTCATCAGGAAACTCAGGACGAATAGGATAAATATCTGTCATTAGTTCATATGCTAATTGATCTACAATTACCTATCCTTTGATGGCTTTTTGATCCACATACTCTATGTAAAACTCACTTAGAATCATTACCCATTTTGCTAGTCTACTTGTGAGTACTGCTTTGGAGAGAAGGTACTTGAGTGGATCAAACATAGATATGAGTATTGTTCTTTGGTTTAGCATATAGTGTCGTAACTTTTGGGAAGCAAACATTATAGCTAAACATGCTTTTTCCATGGTTGAATAGTTAATCTCATAGCCAACAAGAGTTTTGCTGATGTAATAGATGACATGTTCTTTTCCTGATTCATCACATTGAGGTAAAAGAGCACCTAGAGCTGTTGTTGTTAAGGAGATGTATAATAACAATGGTTGATTAGGTATAGGAAGTACCAACATAGGAGGTGTAGCTAGATTGGTGCAGGAGCACCTACCTGACAGCTGGCCTCCATGAGGCAGTTAGTTAGTTTGAGTCTTGTTAATGTTTCCAAGAAGGTCTGATAAGACCAATGCATGTAATAAGGTCATGTTGACCATGCTTTGCTATTTTTAGCTAGTTTGTTAGGACAGCTGTTATGCTGTAGGTCCGGTTGGATCTCCCAGCCACTTGGAGAGATTTCCCAACCGCTTGGAGTCGGGTCAGTAGTACTCGCAAGAGATCCTATTTATGCATGAGGATCGGTTAGATTTAGATATAGATCGATCACCGATCAGATTGAGCAGAGGAGTTAGATTACAGGGAGAGACTGAGTATTGTAATTGCATCTTTTGAAATTAATAAAGAAGATCCTGTTTGTGTCAATTTTCTGTTTGATCTCCATTGTGTGATTGATTTGCTGTTTTGGTGGTTACATGGATTCGCTGATCCATTCCACCGGTTGATTCGTCAAATCGGTGGAATGGCCATGTACAGTAGGTTAGGATTTAGGTTGTAATTTCTGTTTGTTTGCATGCAGGTGTGCAGGATCGTCGTCGAAAGGTGTTGAGAACCCTAGCATGGGTATGTGCTAGGTCGTGCTGGTTGTTAGAGTCTGGAAAGTTATCCAGGAAGCGGATCGGGTCACCTCAGGAGGTTCAGCAGATTGAAAATTCGCTAAGGTTGGAAATTCATCACAACGGCATCATCAAGATATTTCTGTGTATATCCTGCAGTTACTTCGGGCGTCATCCGAGTAGGAGGAGGTGAGCATGAAGCAGTCGTTTGCATAAAGTGAATGTGTTCCGGGGTGATCATCATCAGGTGTTACCGAGGAGGAGCGTATCATCATCAGGATAATCGTCGTCAGGATATCGGGGCAGCAGGATATTGAAGAGCTGCATGTGACGTCATCGTCATCAGGATAATCGTCATCAGGATATCGGGGTGACGTAAGCATCGAAGGAAGGGTGCATGAGGTTGTCGTCATCAGGATATATGGGAGGAACCGGATGTTCTATATCCTGCTGATGAACATGATGTTGAACATCATGATGATGAAGAAAGAGGCTGGCGGTAAGATGAACAGTGAACATCAGGAGGATGTTTGCGCTTGCCGAATGTGATGATGCTGCCGATAGCCGGATATGATGATGCTGCTGACAGGCGAAAGGGCGAAAGTTTGTCTGCAGGAGGATATCGGTCGGCAAGAGTAAATATGATGATGCTGACAGTGTTAGCAAGAAATATGATGATGATGAAGGGTTGCGGACATCCATGCTGTATGTCAAGGTTATAGTGTGGATGCCTCTGCATCATAGTGGTATCAGAGCTCAGCAAAAGGTCTGGGCTGTTGTGTGTTGATTCTGTCACTGAAAGGGCAGAGGTAGAGTTGGTTCTGTCACTGAAAGGACAGAGGTAGAGAAGTGAGAGGTTGACAAAATGCCTCCGAAAGGTAGTGGTACTGCAAGGGAATTGCAGGAGATGAAGAAAAAACATGCCAGAGAGATGAGGAAGATGAAGGAGCTTGCTGAAGCACTTCAAGCCAGGCTTGTAGCCCTGGAAAAGAACAAAAAGAGGGAAGTGGAAGACAGTGAGTCTGAAGAAGACGAAGATACTGTTGAAGAGTATGAAGAGGTAGCTGAAGATCTGGATGCTGAAGACCAGAGATTTGTAAAAGTGTTAAAGGCAGTGCAGAGTGATAAACCTAAGGTAAAGGTTGATGTTTCCAAGTATAATGGAAGTTTGAATGAAGATGAGTTACTGGATTGGATTGCTGCACTTGATAATCACTTTGAATGTGAAGATGTTGGTGAGGATCAGAAGGTAAAGATTGCAAAGACCAAGTTAGGAGGTCATGCTTTGGTATGGTGGGATTATGTACAATTCGAGAGAAGGAAACAAGGGAAGTCAAAGATCACTTCATGGGATAAAATGGTAGCAAGGATCAAAGGTAAATTCTTGCCTAAGGATTATGAAATTCAGATGTTTAAGAAGCTGCAATTTTTAAGGCAGAAGGAAATGGATGTGAAGGCATATACTGAGGAGTTTTATAAGTTGAGTATGAGATCTGGTCATCATGAGAACGAGGTAGAAAAGGTGGCTAGGTACTTGGCTGGTTTGAGATTGAACATACAGGATGAGTTAGTTTTAGCTAACCCTAAGAATGTGGAGGATTGTTACCAAATGGCAATCAGGATTGAAGAAAAGATGAATAGGGGACAAGATAAGTCCATGAGAGGAAGAGGCAGCAATATGAGGGGAAGAGGATTAGCCCCTACAACAAGGCAAACCAATGAGGGTCAAGAAGACACTGGTGAAGGACAGGGACAGTCTGATTTCAGAGGTGGATGGAAAGGTAATAGAGGAAGATTTGGAAGTGGTAGAGGTTCTACTACATTTTTAGGAAAGTGTTACACCTGTGGTGAGTTTGGTCATCCATTTTTGAAATGTCCAGAAAGCAAAGGTTCATCATCCAGAAATGATAGAACGAATGACAAGAGAGTACAACTTGTGCAAGAAGAGAAAGTAGAGCAAAGTGTGCAAAGTTCAAACACTTATCAAGGAGATAGAGTTCCTGACAATTATGCATATCCTGAGGAGGGAGAAGCATTGATGCTAAGGAGAATTAGTTTGCAGGCATCAAAGGATATGATGCAAAGAAGAGCTCTTTTCAAGACCACATGCAAGAGCAAAGGTAAAGTGTGTAAGGTTGTCATTGATACTGGTTCAACAGACAACATGGTATCTCAGGAAATGGTGGATAAACTGAATTTGGAAAGGATTCCACACCATCACCCTTACAAGGCATCTTGGGTGAGTGATAGTCAATCACTTTTTGTCTATGAACAGGCATATGTGGATTTTCAGATTGGAGCATATCATGATAGAGTTTTGTGTGATATTTTGCCCATGGAATGTTGTCACCTACTATTGGGTAGACCATGGCAATTTGATATGAGGGTACTGTATGATGGGTATGCTAATACCTACACCATCAAGAAAGATGGGAAGACTATTATGTTGATGCCATTACAGGAAGATGCTGCAGTACAGGGGGCAGCCAAAATCATTTTAGTGGGAAAGAAGGAGTTCGTGCAGATGCCTATAGGAGCAGGCATAAAGGCAGTTGAGGACACTGCAGGGAGAGGAGTTGTTAAGGACAACAGGTTGAAGAAAGCTTCAGTTTTGACTGACAGAGGTCAGCAATAGGTTCAGAAACAGGTTTGCAAACAGCAACCAGTTGAGAGGAATGACAAGGATGTTGTCATAGTTGGGACTATTGTTTGTCCTATAAAGGTTGAAAGGAAGACAGAGTTAAACATTGCAGAAGTTCAAGAGGCAGTTCAGACAGAAGTTCTGGTCAGACAACCTGACAAACACAAGGTATGTGAGAGAAGGGCCTACATTGACAGGCATGAGGGTTTACTTGCAAGAAAGCAAGTTACAGTTTAGAAGTCTTGGAGCAGCCAAGAGCCAGCAGAGGACAAAGCTGGAACAGGTCAGAACAATGACATGACAAAGTGTAAAGGTGGAGGACTTCCACAATCAAACTCATGGGACATGAGTTCTTTTCTGTTGGGGAGTATGGTGCAGGAGCACCTACCTGACAGCTGGCCTCCATGAGGCAGTTAGTTAGTTTGAGTCTTGTTAATGTTTCCAAGAAGGTCTGATAAGACCAATGCATGTAATAAGGTCATGTTGACCATGCTTTGCTATTTTTAGCTAGTTTGTTAGGACAGATGTTATGCTGTAGGTCCGGTTGGATCTCCCAGCCACCTGGAGAGATTTCCCAGCCGCTTGGAGTCGGGTCAGTAGTACTCGCAAGAGATCCTATTTATGCATGAGGATCGGTTGGATTTAGATATAGATCGATCACCGATCAGATTGAGCAGAGGAGTTAGATTGCAGGGAGAGACTGAGTATTGTAATTGCATCTTTTGAAATCAATAAAGAAGATCCTGTTTGTGTCAATTTTCTGTTTGATCTCCATTGTGTGATCGATTTGCTATTTTGGTGGTTACATGGATTTGCTGATCCATTCCACCAGTTGATTCGTTGAATCGGTGGAATGGCCATGTACAGTAGGTTAGGATTTAGGTTGCAATTTCTGTTTGTTTGCATGCAGGTGTGCAGGATCATCGTCGAAAGGTGTTGAGGACCCTAGCATGGGTATGTGCTAGGTCGTGCTGGTTGTTAGAGTCTGGAAAGTTATCTAGGAAGTGGATTGGGTCACCTCAGGAGGTTCGGCGGATTGAAAATTTTCTAAGGTTGGAAATTCGTCACAACGGCATCATCAGGATATTTCTGTGTATATCATGCAGTTACTTCAGGTGTCATCCGAGTAGGAGGAGGTGAGCATGAAGCAGTCGTTTGCATAAAGTGAATGTGTTCTGGGGTGATCATCATCAGGTGTTGCCGAGGAGGAGCGTATCGTCATCAGGATAATCATCATCAGGATATCAGGGCAGCAGGATATTGAAGAGCTGCATGTGACGTCATCATCATCAGGATAATCGTCATCAGGATATCGGGGTGATGTAAGCATCGAAGGAAGGGTGCATGAGGTTGTCGTCATTAGGATATATGGGAGGAACCGGATGTTCTATATCCTGCTAATGAACATGATGTTGAACATCATGATGATGAAGAAAGAGGTTGGTGGTAAGATGAACAGTGAACATCAGCAGGATGTTTGCGCTTGCCGAATGTGATGATGCTGCCGATAGCCAGATATGATGATGCTGCTGACAGGTGAAAGGGCGAAAGTTTGTCTACAGGAGGATATCGGTTGGCAAGAGTAAATATGATGATGCTGACAGTGTTAGCAAGAAATATGATGATGATGAAGGGTTGCAGACATCCATGCTGTATGTCAAGGTTATAGTGTGGATGCCTCTGCATCATAGATATTCATTTATTTTCTCAAAAGTTTGTTGGCACTTATCATCCCATTTAAAAGGTTCTCCTTTCTGAAGAAGGTGTTGAAAGGGATGACATTTATCTGCTAGCTGTGAAATGAATCTATGGATGGATTGTAATCTACCTTGGAGACTGTGAAGTTGTTTCAAATTGGATGGCAGAGGCCTTTCAACTATAGCTTTTACCTTGTTTGGATCAACTTCTATGCCTAGTCGTGATACAATGTAACCCAACAACTTTCTTGATTTTACATCGAATACACACTTCTTAGGATTCAACCTCACTTGATATTTTTCCAATCTATCAAGGATCTATTCTAGTACTTGTAGATGGCCTTCTCTTGTTTTTTATTTTCCCAAGATATCATCAACATAGTCTTCCATTATGGTATGAAAAAGATCATGGAAGATGGCAGTCATGGCTCGTTGATATGTGGCTCCTACGTTTTTAAGACCAAATGGCATCATGACCCAGTAGTAGGTACCCCATGGACATATGAAGGAAGTCTTGTGTTGATCTACTTCTGTAATTCTCATTTGATTATAGCTAGAAAATCCATCCATTAAGGAGAGCATTTCATGTCCTGCTGTGAGATGAACAATGGTGTCTATGCTTGATAATGGAAAATCATCCTTAGGACAAGCTTTTTTAAGGTCTCAGAAGTCAGTGCAGCAATGGATGTGACCATCAGGTTTTGAGACTGGTACTAAATTTGAAACCCATTTAGGATAATCAATAGGGCATATAAACATAGCATCTAATAGTTTTTAAATTTCTACTTTGACTAAAAGTACTACTTGAGGATGCATTTTTCAAATCTTTTGTCTAACAGGTTTTGCATTTGGAGATACTGCTAGATGATGTACAACAAGTGAAGCATCTAGCCCTGGCATATCTGCATAGGTCCACACAAAGTTGATTTCTCTTTTCATGAAGAAGGTAGTGAAATATTTTCTTTCTTTCTCTGATAGTGATGTTGCTAAGAATGTGATCTTGGGATTCTGTGATGTGCCTAGATTCATTTCTTGAGATTTTTCCACCAATAATGGTGACCATTCTTGATATTCAGTGGCCAAAGGAAGGTCAAATCCTCCATCTTTAGGTGCCTCGGAGAGGTTTTCACACTCAGATATGTCCTTTATTTTTGTTTTTGTACAATCAAGAGGTGCCTTTCAGTTTTCACCTAGTGACCTATCTTTTTTTATTTTATTTATTTCACTTTTGTGACTGAAGGAATTGACACTTCCACCAAAATATGCTAATAGGGGTAGATCCATCATAAAGTACACTTTGTGATCTCCTAATGGTATGCCTTGTCTCAAGCCCATGAATTCTGCTATAGCTTCACCATTCTAAAATGTATCTAAAATAGGTGCCCCCTATTGGTCCTAATCAATGAGGTCAGGATATACGAGTTGAAGGGTAGATGATGACAGGTGAGAGGTATATGAGGCAGATGAGAGTATAAAGATAGATGTGTCTTTGAATAGTTTAGTTATGTGGAAGGAAGAGTCATTGATGATATCTAGATTAGAAGTCTCTTCTATGGGAAAAGCTTTGGCTACCATATCAAGAAGACACTCAATGTCCTTGGAAGGCAGAACCTCCTTACCATACCCTAGACCTTGCTTATTAAACTTCTTAGTAACAATAATAGGTTCGACAAGTCCTTATCCATGTAGTCCTAGACCTCCTTTTCCTTTGTATCACATGTTCTTGATAATCTGAAACCCATTGTTATAACTCTTCACTTCTAAAGTAAGTCAATCATTCTCATCAAAGAAGAGCCAAGAGTTGATGTCATCAATGTCTTCATCTTCTAGCATTCATAATTTGGTGAACATGGTAGGAGGTGCTTTGATAATAGCTTTGGATACGAATGATTGACCATAAGATTTAGGAGATAAAGGCAAGGTTCCTACACAACAAGATTCTTGTAGCGTGTATTCACCAAATCCTTTCAATTGGTATTTGACATTAATGTTGGGGATGGATTTACTAGATGAAGGCTTGTTCAATTCGAGTGGGTGTACATAAGAGGAAGATGGATATGCTTTGACATTGATAGGTACGTGATTAGGGTCTTGATATTTGGCTTGAAAAGTTTGGCAAAACTCAAATGGATTAGGATCGGCAGGGATTGTGACTTCAACACCATTGTAGGGAAATTTCAAGCATTGATGGTATGTGGATGGAACAACTTTAATGGCATGTATCCAAGGATGGCCAAGGATAATATTATATGGAAATTCAATGTCTAGGACTTGGCAAAGGGTATCAGTGGTAATAGGACCAACTTTGATAGGCAGATGAATTATTCCCTCAGAATCTCTCTTGGCATCATCATATGCTTTGATAGTTATGCTCTTTGTAGTGTCAATGCGATCCTCAAAATATCCCAATAATTTTACAAGCTTAAGAGAACATATATTTAAACTAGCTTCACCATCTATTAGTATTCGTTTGACTCAGTGTTGGTTAATGTAGACTTCAATATGGAGAGCATCATTATGGGATGGATCAGATGATGAAAGATCTTTATCAGAAAAGGTCAAGCGATAAGGTGAGGCAATAATCACTATCATAGTTTGGAATTGTGTAGTATCAATATCATTTGCACTAATGACTCTTGTAAAGCTTTATCAAGGATGCCTTTATGGGTAGGTGATATATGCAATAGCTCTAAGATGGAAATTGTTGTGTGGTTACACAACATGCCCCATTTTGACTTGGCAAAATAGGGACCCAACTTTTTTTGGCTTGGCTTGTGTTGTCTGCTTTCTGGTGGTTTGGTAAAAGTAAGTCATGTGCATCATCATGGGATACCAGGATGAGGTAAGTCATCATCATGAGGTTAGTTTGTCAAAGTTCATATTCCATTTTTGTGACCTCATATTTGGAAAGAGCGTTAAATTCCATGCAGGTTTGCCTTTTACCTCACCCTGATATTCCTCAGGATGTGAAAGTTATGAACAGTCAAAGTTTTGGTCAAACCTGATATTCACAAGAGGAGGATCATATTTTATAACCTCAGTCATGTTGTCGAAGATCATCCTGATCTTGGTACATCACCCGATAAGTCATGCGGTCCAGATATCCGGACGTCAATTTTAAGTGGTAATAAATCTTTCCCATCAAATAGTCTTATATATCGCGGGCATCATATTTCCAAATGTAACCTAATATTTCTTAATATCCTCCTACCACGGAATATCACCCTAAGCCAATATCCTGATGACATCATCCAAATCTGATAAATGAAGAAACAAACATGACGATGACATCATCATCACATTTACATTTCGACAGGATATTTTCTAAACATGATCATGTTCGCATAATATGATGATGACGTCATGATGCCTTTCCGATACAAAGAACGAATATCAGGATGACGTCATCTTGATATTCCAAAAGAGAGACATGTAAGTTTGTCTCGTCATCATCATATTTGAAACATCACCCTATACATCGAAATATCCTCCTGAGGTACTAAACATAACCAAAAGGCGCTTTTGTCACCTGAATCTTGTCGCGATAACCATTCCAATTTGGCAGAGGAGGATGACATTGAAACTCGACCCGATATTTGTGAATATCATCCTGCCTTCATGATATCCTGTCATATGGATATTCCCCCACTCCCGTTGCCACCATTATCATTTAATGCGCGCAGACAAGGTAGGTGGTTCCCGCCGACCCCAGAACCCAATGAAACACCTAGCGAGATCTTGTGTTTTCGCATGGATAATCAAGGAATACAATCTAATTTGTCAGAGTTGCCCTAAATTTACCCTAATTGCAAGGTTAAAAGGTAATTCAACTGTTATTTTTACATTTACCTTGCGATAAAATTGTTTTATAGAGCACCAGCTTCAATATCTGCATACAAGCGATTGTTGCATGATTTGCGCCCATAGACAAAAGGAAGGAAGTGATCATCACCTAAATTAAGAACATCGTTAGCAGTCTACTGGTATAAAAGAGAAATCTGCATAACCAAGTAGGTAAATGAACCCCTCATCATGTTGTTGTTATTCAGGTATGATGATGTAAGTTCTGGTTTATGCATTCATATGATTAAAGTAATGTTGAAAAGATACAGTAGGCACAATGATTTATGAAGTTAATTGCAATATGCATGCATGTGTATACCCGTTGTGAGATAGGATTTTGTTAATTGCAGGTACTCATGGCTGACAAGCGGTTAGTTAAGTGTCAAGAGGAATTCAGTAGGCCCATGTTCTCTTCTCAGAGGGGCATCCTGTTTAAATACGGAGCAATTACAGATACCCATCTGGGGAGCACCAATTTGGAAGCCTGGTTAGCTAGGCTGAATGATGGGAATGACAAAAGTCTTGTGCTAGACGCAGTGTTCGTATCTGGAATGTGGAACGCTGTTGGTTTTCCATACTCCATGGAAGCTCTGGAGCTTGTCATCGAGTGTGCCCGGAATTATAACTCTGAGACAAGGCAAGTGATGAAACATGGGAGGATATATGCAGACCTCTCCATCAAGGGTCTCTCCTGGACATTTGGATTGCCACTGGGCAGTAAAGTTAAGAGCGTAGACCTGAAGAAGTCTGAAAAAGAGTATAAAGCCAACAAGAAATCAGCCAGGAAGAACATGTATCAATGGCGGGCTAAGAACAACACATATCCTGCAGCAGCCAAACTTCCTGTGCACCTGTTCAAATATGATTTGAGTGAGGAATACCAATACATGATTGCACTCCTGAATAGAGTAACAGGCCAGCCTAATGCTGGTAGTTTCAGGGATTGGATGTACTAAATAATAATGATGTGTCTTTATTCAGATATCAAGCCACTATGGGGCTAGATAATAAGTGATGCTCTGCATGAGTAGCTGATGAACCTAGGAGGTTCAAACTATGCATTCTATATGTCATCATACATTGTTTATTCTTGTGCTTACAAAGGCACTTTTGATGCTTTAGTAACAGATGGAAAGCTTACAGGCACAAATGCTATGTATATCTGGGATCATCATCCCCAACTGCAAAGAATCAATTACCTCAAAGATTACAAACTGGTCAATGATGCATTTTCCATGCATCTGGTGAGGACCATGGAAGAGGACAAAACAAAGAGATTGAGCATGGAGGCTCAAGAGATAGTTTATAGGCATGGGGCCTAGTACATACAATTTGCAACCTTTTCATACATAAGGGTTGAAGGTTTTGAGGGACATCCCCTGATGCTGCTGAGGTATCCTACTGATGCAGTGATACTAATGGAATTTATCCGGCAGGGCTCCACAATGATAAAAATATACAAGGACACCAAGAAGCTGCCACCAATTTTGTTCCCAGTCAGCATTGGCTGCTATATGTGCCCTAACTCAGATAATATAAAGAAGGTGATGGTCACCCTTAATAAGATGAATCTGCAACCTTTTCCACTAACAAGACGATATGATCCTTACGGCAGGATGCAGAAGATAATGGGAAGGCCTATTCATCAGAGACACCTAGAGGATTTTTGGGCCGACTGCAAAGATGAGGTAGAGGCAAGAAGAAGAAGGTATCAAAGGTTAACTCTGAACCAAATTAGAACCTTTGATTGCATCTCCCTTCCCCAACAATTGAAGAAGGATGATGGCAGGATAATTACAGATGAATATGAACAGAAGAAGATATATAATGACACCATCTATGCACCTGACCTCACCATGCAGGAAGACATATCCTTGGACCCCTTCATTGCCAGGACCATACAACTAACTCAAGCTTTGGTTGATGAGCAGGTGGAGGCATTGAAAAAGAAAGGTGTTGCCATTACGGTGGACAATAAGAAGAAGGGACAGGATATTCCTGGGGATGAATATGACAACTTCCTGAATGAGAAGAGGAAGACCAAGGGAGATAGAATCCCTCCACCACAACAACAGAGCAAAAGACCCCCAAGGGGCAAGAAGGTAGATAAAGAACCCAAAGGGGTTATAATTGAAAGGGCAGTATTTGTAGCTGAGTAGGCAGCAACATCAGGATCGGGATCAGAATCAGCATCCCCTCCAAAGAAAGAAAAGCCCAAGAAGAGTAAGACAGCAGAGGCTGGAATCACTGAGACCCTAGAAGAGGGTCAATCCTTAAGAAAACCTGGAGAAGAGGATATCCTCATGGAGGAAGAGCCTGAAGAAGAAGAGGTTCCATTGATAATAAGGAGGAAAAGAAAAGCTCCACAGGTGCTGGTGTCCACCCCACCTAAGAAACAAAGAACCTCTATGAGAGGTGAAATAAAACAACCCCTTACATTATTACAAGGGGTAGGTAGTGAAGTACCTAAGGAACTTCAGCATAATGTTCCACTTCCTACCATCGTCAAGTTCAAAACTGAACTTGCAGAGGAACAAATGAAAGAAACTGCTCAGACGCAATCAGGGCATGTCTCGCTAGACAAGACAATAAACTTGTTTGATGATGAGGTTGTGCAGGATGTGGTTGCACAAAAGATGGAAACACTTGCTGCTGGTATAAGTATGCCCCCTCACAAGCCTCCACTAGTTCAAACTGTATTTGAGGAGATGAAGCAAGTGGAAGAAGAGCAAGAAAAGAGCCCAGAGCAGGTAGCTCAAGAAATAGGGCTAGAAGCATTAATTACAGAGGTGACAAGTCCTGCAGTGGTAGACCTGATAGAGAAATAGGATGCAAGTCCTAGACATCCAACAGGATCACCTGACAAAGGACACCTAGCAGAAGAAATAGAGATGGCAGAATCAGAAGGCCATACTCTGGAATTAGGACAACAAAGTCCACATGATACATCAATGAAACCTGCTATAGTAGAGGTTCAAGAAATGAAGGCTGATGATAAGGAGGAAGCAATAGACGATTCAGCTGCCAAAATACAAGAAGTTGATAGTGCAGGCTCGAAATAAATAGTGGCTACAGAACAACCGCCAGCACTTCAGGCAGAATCCACAGTATCCAGTGCAGTGGATAAACAACAAGGGGAAGAGTTGAAAACAGATGAGGTAATGACAGAGAAAGATCATGATCATCATGATCAACATACAGATGCACTATAGGATTCCCCACACCAAAAGGATGCTCCTCTGGAGAAGGAAATTCCTCAACAGGAGGAGGTGCTGCAGGATCAACAACAAGGTGAGCATCAAGAAGAAGAAATGAGAAAATCACCATATCCACCACATCTGCTGACAGAAACGGGAGATACAAGTGAACATCATGAGGATGCGAAGAAACATGATCAAGTGCTCCATGGTTGGCGAAAGAAGTAAATATAGAGGAAGAACTTGAAATTTAGGAATTTGATGTCTCCACCTTGTTCTCCGCAGATATAATGAAGCCTAGGAGGAAGGCTAGAATGACATCGGCCATCAGGAGAGATCTAGCAACTGGGAGGAGGACCGCACAAATTGCCATACCTGCGGTGGAGAAAGAAAAAGGTAAAATTACTGTAGATGAATTTCAAATTAGCACAATAGATCTGGGTTTTGCCAATGAAGACCAAGAGGGTCAAGAGGGCAAAGACATTATTGATTCTTTGATCCAAAAGGTGAAAAGAGAGAAGGAGAAGAATAAGCAAGACAAAGAGCACATTGCTCAGTTGCATGCCTACATAAGGAGGCTGATTAATCCTGATGATACTTCAACTAAACATGCAGTCCCATTGACTGCTATTTCTTAGGAAGAGGTAAATAAGTTAGACCTCATGAAACATGAGGCATCTGTAATAGGGAAATGGATGTCATCCACATTGGATGATGCTGAGGAAATGATAAAGACCTCTTTGAAGAGGTGGAGCATTCTGAGTGACTCCAGGACCAAGGTGGATAAATTGCAAATGCAGACCTGGAAAAGGTCTTACAAACTGGAAAGAGTCCTGAGCATCTTGGGAGAAATAAAGAGGATAAATCCTCAACTGCTTATCAGTAAGTAGGTATTGAATAGTAATACCGCATTGTTGGTGGACATCTGGTATAAAGACATTCAGTTTGAATGCAGAGTCCTCAGAAGATGTAATAATAAGCTGAGAGATATCAGCATGAAGCTACATGATTTAATGGCTGAAGAGGCAGAAATATTAGAAACATTGGAAGGAAAAGTGGAAGGGAAAATAGAAAATCAAGATGAAGAGTCTGCTATCAAAGATCTACACAGTAACTTCCAATCAGAAGCAGATTGTCAACCTGTCCACTTGATAGAGGAACTTATAGATAAAATAATGAGGATCAAGGTCAAGATGGAAAGATACAATGAAACACTACAGGATAGAAAAAACAAGCTGGATAACAGCAGAGATAAGTATGAAGCACATAAGCATGCCATCATCAAAGCAAACACTCAAGATGGCAGAGGAATAGATCAAGTTGCGCAGTCATATGAGTAGATCCAGAACAGCATGCAGCCCCATATGCGACATCATCATCATCAGGATAGCGAAAGTTTAGGAAGTGATGCACATGATGATGATGCACATGAATTAGCTGAGGAACATGATGAAGATACATCATAAAGGGGATATGAGCATAAGTAATATAGATAGTTGCCAGCTGGCAACTTGTGCCATTTTTGTAAAGATTGACAAAGTCAAGAAAATGATGACCGTAGATGTGCATTGATAAATCAAGATCGTGGATCTTTTTTGTAGCGGATTCCTCACCTTATTCTATAAAAGGTGGTGGAATGCCTTATTGTAAGCATTCAAAACTTAATTGAAATCCATCTGCTGAAATATTTAGAGCTCATTTCAAAGTTTTTGTATACATTTATATTTTTGCATGCTTAATGAATGAGAAGACTGTGTCGATTACAATTCATAGTAAATCTTGAGTAATCAGTGTATGAGTTCTGGATATATGTGGTGATTTGCTGTGTCCCTTGGAGCGCATGTCTACGTACATGTGTTGTTGTCATACAAATTCCTTTGAAGTTAGCATCAACTATATCTAGCTGTGGAATGTCCTGGTGAAAATATGGTTTGGTTTTCTTCTCTTCATGACAGTATCTAATATACATGTGGTTCAAAAGCTAAAGGTTCAACTTTAATTAGAAGCATTTCTTCAATTTCTTTTAAATTTCAGAGCGTTTCATCTCCATAATTGCAAATAATTGATGATCTTAAGCAAATAGCACAGATATGCAGATGTCTCATAGATAATTGCAAATATTTAGCATATTTGAATACAAAGCATGCACAATTGAAAATATCATGCAAAGATTGAAGTATTTCTACATCTTTTCACCAAATAATTGTATAATACGACTTCTCTGTAGAGAATTTCTACAGGAGTGTCGTGATGACGTTGAGCTTTCACATAAGGCCCCAAAATGGAAACAGCAACTCACATTAACCTCTGAGTAACTTCAGACGATTAAGACCTAATCACCGGAGACTTGGGATCATGAATTCTTTGAATTCATAGTATCTTTCAAGATGAATAAAGGTTAATGTGTACTTTTATTCTATGCTTGTTTGTGACTAACATCATAACCAACATAAATTGGCGCTAGAAGGAGGGCCCGATCTGGAATACTACGCTCATCACCATTATTTTCAGGTTTGATGATGCAGAGAGTAAGGTAGCCTCAAATCGTCTGTGAATTTTAAATATCACATAAATATTTACTGTAAGAAGCTCATATATGCTCATTCTGTGTAAAGATTTCCAGATCTCACATAAATATTGCAAGCTTTACAGTAGATTATTCTGAATTCACAAATATTGGCCAAAGATACCTAAATTTGTTCAAGCTTTGAAGAATTTAGGCCTTAGAAACTTGAGATCTCGTGCTAGGCATCGTTATACTTCAAATATCCTTGCGTATTTGCAGTATCTTTGTAAATATTTCATAAATATCTAGTCTGATCAGCTGTCTGACCGCAAATACCACCTCATCCGGTGAAATTCAGCCAATATTTGTAAAATTTCAGCCAAATTGCCTCAAAATTGAGAAATCCTAGCTCACAGGATAAATACTAGGTCTAGACCTAGTGGAATTTTTGAAGAATTGCCTGTTAGAGGTTTCAGACCTAGAACTGTAGACATTCATCATACTCCAAGGTCTAGTGCGTCAGGGGCTTCACCAGAACCTCCTCCTGTAACTCTTGTTGGTTTACAAATACCTTCTGGAATATCTGTGACACCTCCTTTTCAACCTCAGGACGTGCCTTTAGTTCACCCTCAGCTAGCTGCACCACCAGCTCAACCTCCTCTGGTTGGAATGTCTTTCTTCGTAGTCAAGTCACCTTTGACCTTTACTGCATATCATGAGTTACCAAAGAATCCAGATAAACTTTGTCCAAAATGTCATCCTTACCAAGATGCTAAAGATCATATCAGGACTTTTAAGGAAGCTTGTTGCAGAGCTAGAATAGAACATCAAGATGTGGTGTGCAGATTATTTCCTTTTTCCTTAGGAGAAAAAGCCTATAATTGGTTCATCAATCTTGGTGAGGGTTCTATTGATTCCTAGGCCTTATTAGAGAAAGCTTTTCTTGATAGATTTAAGGTTCTAGTCGATCCCTCAATAAACTATCATTTATTTGCCACTATCAAGAGATTTGAGAATGAGCCTATCGCTAATTTCAATGCTAGGTTTCAGAAAATGTTGTCCAGAGTGGTTACTCCTTATACTGTGTCTGATGAAGCTGCAAGGAGCATTTATTATTCAGCTTTAGATCCTTTGACTTCCATGTTCATAAGGAGGACACATCCCCGAATCACAACTTTAGCCTTAGCTTTTCAAGAAGCTATATAGGTAAATCAGCAGTTAATACCTGCTCCTACTCTAAATATGGTATTTCCTACCTTGCTTGGCATGCATTCACAATATCCTGCATCATATTCTACACAGTGTCCTACACAATATCCTAATGGAGTAGTGATACCCCTAGTAGTCATGCCTGCACCTTTGCAAGTACCTCCACTGAGCATTATGCCCCCTCCTAATGGAAATGGCCAATTGCCACAATATCCTACACAAGTTTAGACACCTCAAGGTGCTGACCTGTCCAATAATAACCATGGATCCTCTTTCTTTAAGCCCCAAAATGAAAATGTGGTGGCCAAAGCTCAAGAAGAAAAGGAGGAGATTAAAGAAATCTTTGCTCAATTGAGGAAACTCACCACAGAAGTGACACACTTGAGAAATCAAGGTTTTTATTCCCAGTGAAACCAGAATAGAAATTATTCCAATGATAGACCAAATTATCCTGACAGAGGGTATAACACCAATAATTTCAATAATGGTGGTGGAAATAACAATAATCCCCAAAGACAACCTAGAGTATGGAACTCTAGGCCAAATAATGGCTCATTACCATCACCCCTGGACAATCAGTCTCCTGGTGAAGCCAAACAGACTACTAGAGTCAATCTTGCTGAGGTAGCCCTTACTAATTGGTGTAGGATCCATAATACAAATGCACATGCAGAATTAGACTATCCACAATTTAGAATTGCTACCAGTATCTTTCAGACTGAAGTGTCTAACACTTCTAGAAATCCACCTCATGCAGAAGGAAATGAGATTGTTCCTTGTGGATATGACTCAGCTTTTGTGCTGGAAGCCTATACTAATCAACCTCATCAGAGTTATAACCATGTATGTGAAGAATCTACCTTAAATTTTGAAACAAATTACGTTTTCCCCTTTGAGGAAGAAAATGAGCCTACAAGAGAGCATGAGGAATTGCATGCATACCAGCAGCAATATCCTAGTAAGCATAATTATAACTTGAGGAGTAATGCTAACAGACCTGCTGGTCCACTAACATCATCCTTACCTCCAAATAACTTCAATACACCTCCTGATCCTAAGGCTAATAATAACCCGGGGTTCCCCAAGGTGAATGCTCAATACTTGTCACCTCAAAACATAGGATCAAAGGTTGTAAGTGCACCTCATGAATCTGACAAGTTAATCACCTATCTGGCCGATGAAATAAAGAAAATTAAGATTAGCCTATCCCTATCTGAGTTACTGAAAACTCCTGCCATCAAAAAAGTATTCATGAAGTCATTAGATGATCTTGCTCCCAAAGAGGATGGCCATCTTTCAAGTCAATCCAGTGGCAAAGATCATGCTACAAGGGATAATACTATCAAGCCTAAAGTGTAAGCTACAGTCCAAGCTGCTGAAACCTCTCAAATGACTTTGTATAAGGACAAAACTGAGTCACCTCCGTTCCTCCTCACCATAAGAATGTTCAGCAAAAACCTACACAACTATCTGGTTGATTCAGGAGCTTCCACGAATGTCATGCCCTTGTCAATATGTAATGCCTTAGGACTACATCCTACTAAATCCCTAAAAAAGGTGACACAGCTAGACAAAACTGAAGTAAGTGTAGTAGGAGAGCTAACTCATATCCACATGCAACTAGCATCTGAACCTAGAATTCAGTATTACATTGATATTCAGGTAGTTGACATACCTGATACTTATGGGATGTTGCTTAGCTGAGACTAGTCCAAAATGCTTAACGGATATATGTCCACAGATTTCAGCCACATGTGGTTACCATGGAAAGGTATACCAAACCAGATCAAAATTGATGCTGAGCCGAGAATGAAGCATATGATCATTGAGTACAACAGAACAAATGAGATCATGTACGTAGACGTAGAACCTGGGATTTACTACATCAGGCCGCAGACTGTCAAAATAGAAGAGATCTTGATGCTTGATCTTCATCATCATCATGATGATGATCATTAGCAGGACACGCTAGTTGTAGAACTTGATGATAATCTTGATTATGAGAATGAAATAGATCACTTCAGAGACTTTGAGATACATCTGACTAATCAGGTAAAATATTGTCAATTGTTAAATATACCTGCTAATGATATTTTGGTTGATGGATGGTGCAGATTACATAATGAAGCAGACTCAGAAAAGACTTGTGAAACATGCTTAGACATGATGATGCTGGAGCAGACATGCAGTGAGGCATCATCATCATATTCTGAGGTAAATGCTACATCTGATAATGATGATGATACTGATTCTTATCTATCTTCTGCAGGAACAGAGGAGCCGACAGATCATGATGAAGATCATATCCTGAAAGTAGAAGAAGTTCTGGTGTTTGACCAGGTAAATGATGTGAGGAAGGAAAAGATCACCCCTGGGAGTGATTGTTTTATGGAACCATACTATGAATTGTCTAATGAAGACAAGGGTAGTGACCTGACTAAGTTCAAAGAATTTCTAGTAAAGGAAATAGAAAAGATGACACGACAACATAGATCTCCCCAGGAGGTCTTAATTAAAAGGTGGTGTAGGTTACACGAGGCGCATCATTTAGAAACAACTTGCTCCCTATGTTTACACATTTTGAAAAAGCATGCAGCTGCAGATCCCGAAGATCATCCTCCTGCTGAAGTGAAAGAGAAAGTAGAAAAACCATCAGGCTCACAAGAAAAAGGAAAGAAGAAAATTGAGAATGATGACATCCCTAAGTTAAAATAGATATCGAGCAGAGCAGTAGCCAGAGCTACAAAGAAGAAAGAAAGTTTAGCTAAATGTCTTGCTGAAGATAAACCCTGGATCCTGAGGTTTGATGGATCTAAGTCCAAGCAGGGTGCTAGGGTAGGAATTGATCTGATTGATCCAATTGGAAAATCTTACTTGGCAACCTATAGATTACAGTTCCCCTGTACCAACAATGTAACAGAGTATGAGGCTCTAATTCATGGGATACTATTTGCTCATAAGAAAAAAGTAAAGATTCTACATGTCTTTGGAGATTCAGAACTAGTTGTGAGGCAAGTAAGAGGAATCTACTCATGTAAGTACAGAAAGCTGTCCAACTACAAACATCGTGTGTGGGACCTGATTGAGGATTTTGATGCCTTTAATATCACCCACATACCCAGAGAACAAAACCATAGGGCAGATGCACTTGCCCAAGCTGCCAGTACATTGGAGCCACTGTCGATATCTGGTCTGAAAAGATTTTTAGTAGAATTGGTGTCAGTACCTTCAGTACCTGATAATGTGACCAACCTCCAGGTGTTTGATGATGATCAGCACATTCTGGACTTCATTTCAAATAGAGACATATTTGAAGCTCAGATTATAGATGAGAATGGTATGGAAGATCATGTCTGGGAAGAAGATGAGATATTAGAATTGCCTAGCAACCGGATCCCCAAAGGTATGATTGAATTAGAAAGAGCCTTCGATTTGGATAGTATGCTTAAACACAAGGATCTGCCCAAGGCAGATGGAGGTCAGTATTCACAAGTGAATATTGGACAAGATGATGACAAGAAAAATGTCTTGATAGGTAAGGTTTGCACATCAGAAGAGTTAGAAGGAATAACTCAGGCCCTCAAGGATTACATACATGTAATTGCATGGACTTATGATGAACTGAAGACGTATGACACTTCTATCATAACTCATACTATTCCTCTCAAGCCAGATGCTAAACCTTTCAGACAGAAGCAAAGGCTAGTCAATGCTCTGCTTGAACCAATAATTCTTGAAGAAGTCAAGAAATTGTTAAACGCCAGGATAATATTTCCTGTGAGGCACTCCACTTGGGTGGCAAATCTCGTGCTAGTTAGAAAGAAGAATGGAGACATCAAGTTGTGTGTAGATTTCAGGAATCTGAACAGAGCATCCGAAAAGGACAATTATCCTTTACCCTCATTAGATGAAGTTCTGCAGATTGTAAATGGAGCCAAAATGATGTCCTTCCTAGATGGCTTTTCAGGATACAACCAGGTCATGGTTGATAAAATTGACAGATTGAAAACTACCTTCACCACAAAGTGGGGGATATTTGCATATAGACATATGCCATTTGGACTCATAAATGCTGGAGTTACATTCCAGCGAGCAATGGACATAGCGTTCAGAGGCGTAATAGGAAAATGTATAGTCATCTACATGGATGACTTGACAGTATTCTCCAAGGAAAGGGGAAATCATGTCGCTGATCTCAGAAGTGTACTGAAGAAGTGCGAAGAGTACGGAATATCTTCGAATCCCAAGAAGTGCATATTTGGGGTGACTACAGGAAAGTTACTAGGCCACCTGATCACAGAAGATGGAATTATCATCGATCCTGACAGGGTGGAGTCTATTATGAAGTTACAACTTCCAGGAAGCAAAAAGGAACTTAAATCTTACTTTGGTAAGATAAACTTTGTGAGGAAGTTCATCACCGGCTTTGCTGAGATTGTCACACCATTAAATGCCATGTTGAAAAAAGATGCACAAATTGAGTGGACACCAGAGGCCAAAGCTGCATTTGAAGATATAAAGAAAGCCATTTCTGATGCTCCAGTCCTTATCAGTCCAGATTACACAAAAGATTTCTACATCTATTCATTTGCTTCAGAACATACCTTTGCAGCAGTGTTAACTCAAAGAAATGAAGAGAAAGAAGAGAAACCAATTACTTTCATGAGCTGTCCTTTTAGGGATACTGAATTGAGATATGTAGATGTTGAGAGACAGGCACTTGCATTGGTAAGAGCAGTAAAGAAATTCAGACACTACGTACTAAGAAGCAAAGTGATTGCAGTAGTAAAGATGCTGCTGATGCAAAGTGCACCTGGTGAGAAAAGAGCTAAATGGATTACTGTATTACAAGAGTATGATATGGAAATTACACCAATGAAGCTGGTAAGAAGACAAGCTTTGAGTCAAATGATATCTGAAATTGATCCAAACATCACTAGTCAATAGTATGTGATCAATGAGAAAGATAATAAAGAGTGGTATTCGGATATCAGGCACATCCTGATCACTGGAAGATGTCCATCAAGAATGCAAGCTTCACAGAGAAGAGCCTTAAAGATAAGATCCCAAAAATACATGATGAAGGGAGGAACCCTATTCAAGAGGAACTGTGAAGGAATATACCTGAGATGTTTAGAAAAGCTAGAAGCAAATGAAGTCCTGTCAAAACTACATGATAAGTTTGGAACGACACATGGATCAGCCTTGGCCACAACACATGCCATCCTCAGAGCAGGATATTATTGGCCTACAATTTTTAAAGACACAGCTGATCATGTTAAATGTTGTCATGTCTGCCAGGTTGCTGCCAACAGAGAGAAGTATGCTGCACAACCCTTGCAGCCAGTGATGGAAGAGTGCCCATTTGCACAATGGGGCATGGACTTCATAGGACCAATCAATTCTCTGTCCTCCTCAGGTCATAGGTATGTCTTAACAATTACTGACTATTGTACTAGATGGATTGAGGCTGTTAGCAGAAAAACTTGTACTGCAGATGATGTCATTAAATTTTTGGAGAGTAATATTGTCACTGGGTATGGAACTCCTTATGCATTGGTAAGTGATAATGGTTCTGCCTTCATTGCCACCAAGTTATCAAGTTGGGATTTTGATCATGGGATTATACTTAAGTTTTCATCCAATTACTATCCCCAAGGGAATGGATTAGTAGAATCCACCAATAAAAATTTGCTGAGTATCATAAGAAAATTAATAGAGAAAAACCCTAGGGAATGGAACTCATTTCTAAAGTATGCCTTATGGGTTGATAGAACCAGAATAAAAATTGCATTAGGAAACTCGCCTTTCCAATTAGTATATGGGGTAGATCCTATCCTCCCTGTAAACTTAAAGATTGCTACTCTGCAGTTTGCCCAAGAATACCTAGGCATTGACAATAAGCAAGAGGTTAGGTTGCTTCAATTGATGCACCTGGAAGAAAAAAGGAGTCAAGCAATTGACCAATTTGCAAAACATCAGGCTATTGTCAAATGCTGGTTTGACAAGAGAGCCAGAGTTAAAGCTTTTAGGATATCTGATTTGGTCCTGATATGGGATAAAGTCCATGAAAAGAAAGGTGACCATGGTAAGTTTGACAGATTATGGATAGGCCCCTTTCAAATTTTTGAGATATTAGGAGATAGTTCTTATAGGCTTAAGAACCTGACAGGTGAGGATGTCCCATTGCCAGTCAATGGACAGTTCCTCAAGCATTATTTCTAGGCCTAAATGACTTCATGACAGTCATATGTATCATATTGTATATTTGTATAGTTGTTTGTACAGTTTGTTTGTTTTGCTTGTTTCGTTTTGTTGGTTGAGACCTTGTTTTGGTAAGTCAGGATGATGCACTTCATCACCAAAGAAAATAACTAAATTGTTAGGATTCAAGTGATGAGAACACATTTAGACATAGGTTATGATTCATTCTAAGAAGTATTCATGATCAAGTTTGTGATATCTTTTCATCAGGGTGCCTTTTCTTGGTCAAAGTGAATCAATCACGATGAAACGCTTAACAGCCTTGGGTTTGTTGAACACACAAGTATATGTGTTAAGTGAAAAATCTAAAGGGACTCCCTTGCTACCAATACAATCTCCAACCTAAAGTTGCAAGTGACTGTACCTTGTACAAATGAGCTGACATAATGATATCAGATACAAATTTTAGAGAGAAAATCAGAAAAGAAATAAAATTAGGCCATCTAAGTAACTCTACCGGGGCTATAGACGCCTGCTGGTAGTGGGGCTCTACTTAGGGAGATTGTATAGATAACCTTGCCGGGGCTATAGATGCCTATTGGCAGCAAGGCTCTATTCAGGTTGGCTATGAGGGATGATCTCCAACTATGTAGTTTAACACCAGTTACTTATGTTTTCAACTTGCTTTCAAGATGAGGATAATTAATCATATGCACACACCTGATCCTTTGTTAAGCATTGTTACCATGATGAAATTTTATCATTCAGAGGATCATGATGCCTATGCTTAGATGGAATTAGAATACTATAGATGAATGTGATCACATCACTTGAATCATTGGAATTTGTTTATTTTCTTTGGTGGCAAGTTGTTGTGTGGTTACACAACACGCCCCATTTTGAATTGGCAAAACAGGGACCCAACTTTTTTTGGCTTGGCTTGTGTTGTCTGCTTTCTAGCGGTTTGGTAAAAGTAAGTCATGTGCATCATCATGGGATACCAAGATGAGGTAAGTCATCATCATGAGGTCAGTTTGTCAAAGTTCATATTCCATTTCTGTGACCTCATATTTGGAAAGAGCATTAAATTCCATGCAAGTTTGCCTTTTACCTCACCCTGATATTCCTCAGGATGTGAAAGTTATGAACAGTCAAAGTTTTCATCAAACCTGATATTCGCAAGAGGAGGATCATATTTTATAACCTCAGTCATGTTCTCGAAGATCATCCTGATCTTGGTACATCACCTGATAAGTCATGCGGTCCAGATATCCAGACGTCAATTTTAAGTGGTAATAAATCTTTCCCGTCAAACAGTCTTATATATCGCGGGCATCATATTTCCAAATGTAACCTAATATTTCTTAATATCCTCCCGCCATGGAATATCACCCTAAGCCAATATCCCAATGACGTCATCCAAATCGGATAAACGAAGAAACAAACATGACAATGACATCATCATCACATTTACATTTCGACAGGATATTTTCTAAACATGATCATGTTCGCATAATATGACGATGATGTCATGATGCCTTTCCGATACAAAGAATGAATATCAGGATGACGTCATCTTGATATTCCAAAAGAGAGACATGTAAGTTTGTCTCATCATCATCATATTTGAAACATCACCCGATACATCAAAATATCCTCCTGAGGTACTAAACATAACCAAAAGGTGCTTTTGTCACCCGAATCTTGTCGCGATAACCATTCCAATTTGGCGGAGGAGGATGACATTGAAACTCAACCCGATATTTGTGAATATCATCCTACCTTCATGATATCCTATCATATGGATATTCCCCTGCTCCCGTTGCCGCCATTATCATTTAATGCACGCAGACAAGATAGGTGGTTCCCGCCGACCCTGGAACCCAATGAAACACCTGGCGAGATCTTGTGTTTTCGCACGGATAATCAAGGAATACAATCTAATTTGTCAGAGTTGCCCTAAATTTACCCTAATTACAAGGTTAAAAGGTAATTCAACTATTATTTTTACATTTACCTTGCGATAAAATTGTTTTACAGAGCACCAGCTTCCATTTCTGCATACAAGCAATTGTTGCATGATTTGTGCCCACAGACAGAAGGAAGTGATCATCACTTGAATTAAGAATGTCGTTAGTAGTCTACTGGTATAAAAGAGAAATCTGCATAACCAGGTAGTTAAATGAAACCCTCATCATGTTGTTGTTATTTAGGTATGATGATGTAAGTTCTGGTTTATGCATCCATATGATTAAAGTAATGTTGAAAATATACAATAGGCACAATGATTTATGAAGTTAATTGCAATATGCATGCATGTGTATACCCGTTGTGAGATAGGATTTTGTTAATTGTAGGTACTCATGGCTGACAAGCGGTTAGTTAAGTGTCAAGAGGAATTCAGTAGGCCCATGTTCTCTTCTCAGAGGGGCGTCCTATTTAAATACGGAGCAATTACAAATACCCATCTGGGGAGCACCAATTTGGAAGCCCGGTCAGCTAGGCTGAATGATGGGAATGAGAAAAGTCTTGTGCTGGATGCAGTGTTTGTATCCGAAATGTGGAATGCTACCAATTTTCCATACTCCATGGAATCTCTAGAGCTCATCATCGAGTGTGCTCGGAATTATAACTCTAAGACAAGGCAAGTGATGAAACATGGGAGGATATATGCAGACCTCTCCATCAAGGGTCTCTCCCGGACATTTGGATTGCCACTGGGCAGTAAAGTTAAGAGTGTAGACCTGAAGAAGTCCGAAAAAGAGTATGAAACCAACAAGAAATCAGCCAGGAAGAACATGTATCAATGGCAGGCTGAGAACAGCACATATCCTGCAGCAGCTAAACTTCCTGTGCACCTGTTCAAATATGATTTCAGTATTGCACTCCTGAATAGAGTAATAGACCAGCCTGATGCTAGTAGTTTCAGGGATTGGATGTAGGGAATAATAATGATGTGTCTATATTCAGATATCAAGCCACTATGGGGCCAGATAATAAGTGATGCTCTACATGAGCAGCTGATGAACCTAGGAGGTTCAAATTGTGCATTCTATATGTCATCATACATTGTTTATTCTTGTGCTTACAAAGGCACTTTTGATGCTTTAGTAACAGATGGAAAGCTTACAGGCACAAATTCTATGTATATCTTGGATCATCATCCCCAGCTGCAAAGAATCAATTACCTCAAAGATTACAAACTGGTCAATGATGCATTTTCCATGCATCTGGTGAGGACCATGGAAGAGGACAGAACAAAGAGATTGAGCATGGAGGCTCAAGAGATAGTTTACAGGCATGGGGCTTGGTACATACAATTTGCAACCTTTTCATACATAAGGGTTGAAGGTTTTGAGGGACATCCCCTGATGCTGCCGAGGTATCCTACTGATGTAGTGATACTAATGGAATTTATCCAGCAGGGCTCCACAATAATAAAAATATACAAGGATGCCAAGAAGCTGCCACCAATTTTGTTCCCAGTTAGCATTGGCTGCTATATGTGCCCTGACTCAGATAATATAAAGAAGGTGATGGTCACCCTTAATAAGATGAATCTGCAACCTTTTCCACTAACAAGACCATATGATCCTTACGGCAAGATGCAGAAGATAATGGGAAGGCCTATTCATCAAAGGCACCTAGAGGATTTTTGGGCCGACTGCAAAGATGAGGTAGAGGCAAGAAGAAGAAGGTATCAGAGGTTAACTCTGAAACAAATTAGAACCTTTGATTGCATCTCTCTTCCCCAACAATTGAAGAAGGATGATGGCAGGATAATTGCAGATGAATATGAACAGAAGAAGATATATAATGACACCATCTCTGCACCTGACCTCACCATGCAGGAAGACATATCCTTGGACCCCTTCATTGCCAAGACCATACAACTAACTCAAGCTTGGGTTGATGAGCAGGTGGAGGCATTGAAAAAGAAAGGTGTTTCCATTACTGTGGACAATAAGAAGAAGGGACAGGATATTCCTGGGGATGAATATGACGACTTCCTAAATGAGAAGAGGAAGACCAAGGGAGACAGAATCCCTCCACCACAACAACAGAGCAAAAGACCCCCAAGGGGCAAGAAGGTAGATAAAGAACCCAAAGGGGTTATAATTGAAAGGGCAGTATTTGTAGCTGAGTAGGCAGTAGCATCAGGATCGGGATCAGAATCAGCATCCCCTCCAAAGAAAGAAAAGTCCAAGAAGAGTAAGACAGCAGAGGCTAGAATCACTGAGACCCTAGAAGAGAGTCAATCCTCAAGAAAACCTGGAGAAGAGGATATCCTCATGGAGGAAGAGCCTGAAGAAGAAGAGGTTCCATTGATAATAAGGAGGAAAAGAAAAGCTCCACAGGTGCTGGTGTCCACCCCACCTTAGAAACAAAGAACCTCTATGAGAGGTGAAATAAAACAACCCCTTACATTATTACAAGGGGTAGGTAGTGAAGTACCTAAGGAACTTCAGCATAATGTTCCACTTCCTACCATCGTCAAGTTCAAAACTGAACTTGCAGAGGAACAAATGAAAGAAACTGCTCAGACGCAATTAGGGCATGTCTCGCTAGACAAGACAATAAACTTGTTTGATGATGAGGTTGTGCAGGATGTGGTTGCACAAAAGATGGAAACACTTGCTGCTGGTATAAGTATGCCCCTTCACAAGCCTCCACTAGTTCAAACTGTATTTGAGGAGATGAAGCAAGTGGAAGAAGAGCAAGAAAAGAGCCCAGAGCAGGTAGCTCAAGAAATAGGGCTAGAAGCATTAATTACAGAGGTGACAAGTCCTGCAGTGGTAGACCTGATAGAGAAATAGGATGCAAGTCCTAGACATCCAGCAGGATCACCTGACAAAGGACACCTAGCAGAAGAAATAGAGATGGCAGAATCAGAAGGCCATACTCTGGAATTAGGACAACAAAGTCCACATGATACATCAGCGGAACTTGCTATAGTAGAGGTTCAAGAAATGAAGGCTGATGAAAAGGAGGAAACAATAGGGGATCCAGCTGCCAAAATACAAGGAGTTGATAGTGCAGGCTCAAAACAAATAGTGGCTATAGAACAACTGCCAGCACTTCAGGCATAATCTACAGTATCCAGTGCAGTGGATAAACAACAAGGGGAAGAGTTGAAAATAGATGAAGTAATGACAGAGAAAGATCATGATCATCATGATCAACATACAGATGCACCACAGGATTCCCCACACCAAGAGGATGCTCCTTCGGAGAAGGAAATTCCTCAACAGGAGGAGGTGCCGCAGGATCAACAACAAGGTGAGCATCAGAAAGAAGAAATCAGAAAATCACCATCTCCACCACATCTACTGACAGAAACGGGAGATACAGGTGAACATCATGAGGATGTGGAAAAACATGATAAGGTGCCTCCGTGGTTGGTGAAAGAAGTAAATATAGAGGAAGAACTTGAAATTCAGGAATTTGATGTCTCCACCTTGTTCTCTGTGGATATAATGAATCCTAGGAGGAAGACCAGAATGACATCAGCCATCAGGAGAGATCCAGCAACCAGGAGGAGGACTGCACAAATTGCCATACCTGCGGTGGAGAAAGAAAAAGGTAAAATTACTGTAGATGAATTTCAAATTAGCACAGTAGATCTGGGTTTTGCCAATGAAGACCAAGAGGGTCAAGAGGGCAAAGACATTATTGATTCTTTGATCCAAAAGGTGAAAAGAGAGAAGGAGAAGAATAAGCAAGACAAAGAGCACATTGCTCAGTTGCATGCCTACATAAGGAGGCTAATTAATCCTGATGATACTTCACCTGAACATGCAGTCCCATTGACTGCTATTTCTCAGGAAGAGGTAAATAAGTTAGACCTCATGAAACATGAGGCATCTGTAATAAGGAAATGGATGTCATCCACATTGGATGATGCTAAGGAAATGGTAAAGACCTCTTTGAAGAGGTGGAGCATTCTAAGTGACTCTAGGACCAAGGTGGATAAATTGCAAATGTAGACCGGGAAAAGGTCTTACAAACTAGAAAGAGTCCTGAGCATCTTGGGAGAAATAAAGAGGATAAATCCTCAACTGCTTATCAGTAAGCAGGTATTGAATAGTAATACCGCATTGTTGGTGGACATCTGGTATAAAGACATTTAGTTTGAATGTAGAGTCCTCAGAAGATGTAATATTAAGCTGAGAGATATCAGCATGAAGCTACACGATTTAATGGCTGAAGAGGTAGAGATATTAGAAACATTGGAAGGAAAAGTGGAAGGGAAAATAGAAAATCAAGATGAAGAGTCTGCTATCAAAGCTCTACACAATAACTTCCAATCAGAAGCAAATGGTCCACCTGTCCACTTGACATAGGAACTTATAGATAAAATAATGAGGATCAAGGTCAAGATGGAAAGATACAATGAAACACTGCAGGACAAAAAAAACAAGCTGGATAACAACAGAGATAAGTATGAAGCACATAAGCATGCCATCATCAAAGCAAAGACTCAAGATGGCGGAGGAATAGATCAAGTTGTGCAGTCATATGAACAGATCCAGAACAGCATGCAGCCCCATATGCGGCATCATCATCATCAGGATAGTGAAAGTTCAGGAAATGATGCACATGATGAAGATACATCATAAAGGGGATATGAGCATAAGTAATATAGATAGTTGCCAGCTGGCAACTTGTGCCATTTTTGTAAAGATTGACAAAGTCAAGAAAATGATGATCGTAGATGTGCATTGATAAATCAAGATCATGGATCTTTTTTGTAGCGGATTCCTCACCTTATTCTATAAAAGGTGGTGGAATCCTTATTGTAAGCATTCAAAACTTAATTGAAATCCGTCTGCTGAAATATTTAGAGCTCATTTCAAAGTTTTTGTATACATTTATATTTTTGCATGCTTAATGAATGAGAAGACTGTGTCGATTACAATTCATAGTAAATCTTGAGTAATCAGTGTATGAGTTCTAGATATATGTGGTGATTTGCTGCGTCCCTTGGAGCGCATGTCTACTTACATGTGTTGTTGTCATACAAATTCCTTTGAAGTTAGCATCAACTATATCTAGCTGTGGAATGTCCTGGTGAAAATATGGTTTGGTTTTCTTCTCTTCATGACAGTATCTAATATACATGTGGTTCAAAAGCTAAAGGTTCAACTTTAATTAGAAGCATTTCTTCAATTTCTTTTAAATTTCAGAGCGTTTCATCTCCATAATTGCAAATAATTGATGATCTTAAGCAAATAGCACAGATATGCAGACGTCTCATAGATAATTGCAAATATTTAGCATATTTGAATACAAAGCATGCACAATTGAAAATATCATGCAAAGATTGAAGTATTTCTACATCTTTTCACCAAATAACTGTATAATACGACTTCTCTATAGAGAATTTCTGCAGGAGTGTCGTGATGACGTTGAGCTTTCACGTAAGGCCCCAAAATGGAAACAACTCACATTAACCTCTGAGTAACTTCAGATGATTAAGACCTAATCACCGGAGACTTGGGATCATGAATTCTTTGAATTCATAGTATCTTTCAAGATGAATAAAGGTTAATGTGTACTTTTATTCTATGCTTGTTTGTGACTAACATCATAATGAACATAAATATGAGCGGAGGTCTTACCTAGATGATCAAGGATATTGTATCCAGAATTTGGGTGGATGATGGGTGGTGCTCCTTAGATATTAACACAAGCCCTACGAGTAGTGATGACACAATTGGGTTCAATTCCTTTTATGGTGATAGGTTCTTTTCCTCTTATGCTAATGGTAGATATGCGATTTTATTCAATGCGACCAATGGTGGATGACCCATAGGTATATTGGACATTCTTCTCTATATTGGAGGTGTTGGCAAGAGACACTACTAGGCATGTCAGATGTTGTCATTGATGGAAACTGGATCTATCTTACACATCCGCATTGTATCATTTGATCATACCAGAAGTCAGATTGTAGATTTGTCTAAGTCTGGATAGATAGGAACATAGCATATGACAGGGTTTAGCATTTTGGTCCGCATTTCTCCACTGGTAATCATATTGTACTGGGAACTGAGGGAATGTTAAGGGATGTCAAGACTACCTAAATCCAAAGTTTTAGCCTCCAGTGATGAAGGGATTGAAAGGTACAAGCATCTGAGTATCAGGTTTTGGTTATACAGTTCAGTCCAGTGAAGAATAGGTTGACCTGGTGTTTGATCCTTGTGCAGATTAAGAGAAGTAGTTTATGAGATCTAGTGGTATTGGCTGACATGTGTGGTGACTTGAATACATAGGTTTTGGTCTGCATTGATGTTTGTGCAAGGATTCAGCTGATAGAATAGTGATCTTGAAAAAGTTTCTAAGTCTTCTTCAGGCCGATTCCAGTTGATGAAATTTCATGTTGCGTCTATATATATGATTGATGGGTTCAAGCATTTTGAAGTATGGATGTATGAATATGAAGTGATAGGTATGAAGTGTGGCAGTATCAAGTGCAAAGCAAGATATCTAAGCTCTAGATCGAGGCGGATCAGTGAGAGATGAAGTCTGTGAAGTCAGTATATTGAGCCTAACCTGGTGCAGGTGCACCTCACCCAAAGTGGCCTCCTTGAGGCATTTAGTTGTTTTATGTTTATTTTTATGTTTTCAATAAGGTCCTAAATGACCATTAAATGTAATAAGGTCTATTTTACCGATGCTTTCTATTTTTAGGTTGTTAGTTTAGAGTTAGTTGGAGTCTATTGGATAGCTGTATCTCCCAGCTGCTGGGAATCCAAGTCAATACTACTCTTTGTGAGTAGATAAATACTCCCCCAGGGATAGATTGAAAGACAAACAAATAGATAGTATGTGTTGTAATCAGTTGTAGTTCAGTTTAGTTCTGGAATTGTAAACAGAGCATCTATAATCACATTTTTGAAGCAGCATAATAAACAAGATTCTGTTGCATTTGAATTCACTATGTAATTGATTTTCTGTACTGAGGTCGGATGGATTCATTTATCCATTCCACCAGTTGATTCTCTGAATCGGTGGAATGGCTGTATATATATTAGTTAGGATTCCATTTTTTGTTTTGTCTGTGTTAATGCTTGTAGGATTGGGCAAGGAATGCATTAAAGGGTTCTAGCGTGACTGCATGCTAGATTGGCAAAGTGTAGAGGGCTGCATGATTGAAGGAAAAGCAGATCAAATCAGTTGCTAAATGAAAAATGACTGAAAATAGTGAAAATCTGCGGGTTGCAAGAAAGATACAATTTGTGTATATATCACTTTTGTATGTGAGATATACAATCTGTGTGTATATCACTTTTGTATGTCAGGTTCAATTTATGTGTATACCCATGTTGCATGTGCAGACAGTTCTTGTGTATTCGTCAATTGTATCTGGTGGGTTTGTATGTGATAAATGTACATTGAAAATGTACATTGGGTTGATGCAAAGGGTGACTGGTCTAGGTGGTAACCCACATGTATGTTCGAAGGGTTTTAGGTCTGCGGATACAAGAGGTGACTTGCAGTAGGAGGTAAGGGTATCGGAAGAGCAGGTTGCGAGTTGTATGTATATTGCGAATGTATATTGGAATATACATTTTGCGATACAAAGGGTTATGTGTAAGCAGTGACCGATAGATCGGGTGAATGCATCTATAGGTTTGTATGTCGCAAATGTGCAATGCGTACATTCAAGTATCAATCGATAAGAGGATAGCGATCGGTAGAAGAGACAAAGGCTTCGCCGAAGAAAGGAGTCTTAGTGATGGGAGTGTGGTCATCGGCGTAAGGTAAGGTATCTGAGTGACATGAAATGCGGTGGCCGATAGTGGAGGTGATACCGATGGTCAATAGGTCAAGGGTGTGTATTGGCATGAGTTAAGTGATCGGGGTGAAGTGTTAAAGGGGAGCCGATGGTGTTATGTTTTGCCGATAGGCAAATAAACATATAATGAAGGATGTATGCATATTAAAGAATGCATAGACATACATTTGTAAATGTATCTTAGGGTTTGAGTGGTGGATGCTCTGCATCATAGTGGTATCAAAGCTCAGTAAAAGGTTTGGGCTGTTGTGTGTTTGGTTTTGTCACTGAGAAGACAGAGATAGAAGATTGAGAGGTTGACAAGTTGCCTTCGAAAGGTAATGGTACTGCCAGAGAGTTGCAGGAGATGAAAGAAAAACATGCTAAAGAGATGAGGAAGATGAAAGAGCTTGCTGAAGCACTTCAAGCCAGGCTTGCAGCCTTGGAGACAAACAAAAGAAGAGAAATAGAAGATAGTGAATCAAAAAAGAAGATGATGCTGAAGAATTTGAAGAGGTCGATGAAGATTTGAATGCTGAAGATCAGAGGTTTGCAAAACTATTAAGGTAGTCAAGAATGACAAACCTAAGGTAAACATTGATGTTCCAAAGTACACTGGAAGTTTGAATGAGGAAGAGTTACTTGATTGGATTGCTACATTAGACAATCACTTTGAATGTGAGGAGGTTCCGGAGGAACATAAGGTAAAGATTGCAAAGACCAAATTGATAGGTCACACTTTGGTATGGTGGGATTATGTACAATCAAAAAGAAGAAAGCAAGGTAAGTCTAAGATTTCTTCATGGGACAAGATGGTAGCAAGGATCAAAGGTAAATTTTTACCCTAGGATTATGAAATTCAAATGTTTAAGAAGCTGCAATTTTTAAGACAAAAAGAAATGGATGTGAAGGCATATACTGAGGAATTTTACAAGTTGAGTATGAGGTCTGGTCATCATGAGAATGAGGTTGAAAAGGTTGCTAGATATTTAGTTGGTTTGAGATTGAACATACAGGATGAATTAGTTTTGGCTAACCCTAGGAGTGTGGAAGAATGTTATCAAATGGCAATCAAGATTGAGGAGAAGATGAAAAGGAGACAGGACAAGTCCATGAGAGGAAGAGGCAACAATACCAGAGGAAGAGGATCAGCTCCTACAACAAGGCAAACCAATGAGAATCAGGAAGAGGCTGGTAAAGGATAGGAACAGTCTAATTTCAGAGGTGGATGGAAAGGCACAAGAGGCAGGTTTGGAAATGGAAGAGGTTCCAATACATTCTCAAGAAAGTGTTACACTTGTGGTGAATATGGTCACCCAGCATTTAAATGTCCCGAAAAAGCAACAAGTTCAGTGGGAGAAAGGAGGACAAATCTGGTCCAAGAATCTGATGATCAAGGTGGGACAAGCTCAAACACTACTACAAATTATGTGTATCCTGAGACAGGAGAAGCATTGATTTTAAGAAGAACAATCTTGAAGACATCCAAGGACATGTTTCAAAGGAGAGCATTTATTAGGACCTACTGAAAAAGCAAAGGGAAAGTATGCAAGGTAGTAATAGATTCTGGTTCAACAGACAATATGGTATCTGAAGAAATGGTGGATAAACTGAAATTGGAAAGGATTTCACATCAAAATCCTTACAAAGCATCTTGGGTAAGTGATAGTCAATCACTTTTGGTATATGAACAAGCATATGTTGATTTTCAGATTGGAGATTATCAAGATAGAGTTTTGTGTGACATATTGCCCATGGAATGCTGTCAAATATTGTTGGGCAGGCCATGGCAATTTGATAGGAAAACATTGTATGATGGGTATGCTAATACCTACACCATCATGAAGGATGGGCAAACTTTTTATGTTGGCACCTATGCAGGAGGATGCTGAAGCAAAGACGATAGGCAAAATTATTTTGGTAGGTAAGGAGTTTGTGAAGATGCCTACAGCCGAGTCAATGAAAACTAAGGATATCTCTAGGAAAGGAGATCAGAGTTTGGAGAAGATTTTAGTTCTGACTGAGGTTCAGAAATAGGTTTGTACGTAGCCACAGGCTGATTGGAATGACAAGGATGGAGTCATAGTAGGGACTATTGTTTGTCCCCTAAGAGTTGAAAGACAGACACATTCTCTCATAGCAGTTATTAAGGTTTCCCCTGTCCATGTCCAGACAGAGATGATGGTCAGAAAGAATGATCAACAAGGTGTGAGACGAGCCTACAGTGCTAGGTATGAGTATTTGCCTCCATGGCAGCAGGTTGTAGCACAGAGATCATGGGGCAGATATGCAACAGCAGTAGATACAAGTGGATTTAGTCCAAGACTTAACTCATGGGTCATGAGTTCTTTTCAAATTGGGGAGTATGGTGCAAGTGCACCTCACCCAAAGTGGCCTCCTTAAGGCATTTAGTTGTTTTATGTTTATTTTTATGTTTTCAATAAGGTCCTAAATGACCATTAAATGTAATAAGGTCTGTTTGACCGATGCTTGCTATTTTTAGGTTGTTAGTTTAGAGTTAGTTGGAGTCTGTTGGATAGCTATATCTCCTAGCCGCTAGAATCCTAATCAGTACTACTCTTTGTGAGTAGATAAATACTCCCCCAGGGACAGATCGAAAGACAAACAGATAGATAGTATGTGTTGTAATCAGTTGTAGTTCAGTTAAGTTGTGGAATTGTAAATAGAGCATCTGTAATCATATTTTTGAAGAAGCATAATAAACAAGATTCTGTTGCATTTGAATTCACTATGTAATTGATTTTCTGTACTGAGGTCGGATGGATTCATTTATCCATTCCACCGGTTGATTCTCTGAATCGGTGGAATGGCTGTATATATATTAGTTAGGGTTATGTTTTCTATTTTGTCTGTGTTAATGCTTGTAGGATTAGGCAAGGAATGCATTAAATTATTCTAGCGTGACTGCATGCTAGATTGGTGAAGTACAGAGGGCTGTACGATTGAAGGAAAAGCAGATCGAATCAGCCGCTAAGTGAAAAATGGCTGAAAATAGTGAAAATTTGCAGGTTGCAAGAAAGATACAATTTATGTATATATCGCTTTTGTATGAGAGATATACAATCTGTGTGTATATCACTTTTGTATGTCAGGTTCAATTTGTGTGTATACCCCTATTGCATGTGCAAACAGTTCCTATGTATCCGTCAATTGTATCTGGCGGGTTTGTATGTGATAAATGTACATTAAAAATGTACATCGGGTTGATGCAAAGGGTGACTGGTCGAGGTGGTAACCCGCATGTATGTTTGAATGGTTTTAGGTCTGTGGATACAAGAGGTGACCTGCACTAGGAGGTAAGGGTACCAGAAGAGCAAGTTGCGAGTTGTATGTATATTGCGAATGTATATTGGAATATACATTCTGCGATACAAAGGGTTATGTGCAAGTGGCGACCGATAGATCGGGTGATTGCATCTATAGGTTTGTATGTCACGAATGTGTAATGCACACATACAAGTCTCGATCGGCAAGAGTATAGCGATCAGAAGAAGAGACAAAGGCTTCACTGAAGAAAGGATTCTTAGTGATGGGAGTGTGGTCATCGGCGTAAGGTAAGGTATCAGAGTGACATGAAATGCGGTGGCTGATAGCGGAGGTGATACCGATGGTCAACAGGTCAAGGGTGTGTATTGGCATGAGTTAAGTGATCATGGTGAAGTGTTAAAGGGGAGCCGATGGTGTTATGTTTTGCCAATAGGCAAATAAACATATAATGAAGGATGTATGCATATTAAAGAATGCATAGACATACATTTGTAAATGTATCTTAGGGTTTGAGTGGTGGATGCTCTGCATCATAACCCAAACTATAATCTTGCATTGTTAGATGCTATTCTTCAGTTCAAATATTTCAGTGAACTCTTTGTAATTAATCTTGTAGGTAGTGAGCCTCCTTTGAGCAATGAGCTCTAGGCAGTGTGCTCGAAGGCATGTGCCTTCCAATTTGTAATACTTTTAATAGAGTATAAAATCTTGTGGGTTAACCCCCACTATGGTTTTTCCCTTAACCAGGTTTCCACGTAAAAATCCTGGTGTTCATGTATGATGATCTTGTTGTTGCTATTCTTAAGTTTATGCTTCTTTCTTTTGAATGTATGTGGTAAATTTATAAAGGAACATAATAATAAGTTTTGCAGAACACTAATTCACCCCCCCTCTCAGTGTTTATTAATTCCAACAATTGGTATTAGAGCAAGGTTCCTTGGAAGAAGTTTAACAGCTTGAGGAAGATCTTGAAAGGTGTTTCAATGGGTTCATTCAGGTATTTTGATGGCATCAATGAACAACTTCAAGTTGCTTTAGAATATCTTGATCAGTCTAGAGTAGAAGTCAAAGAACTACAAGAGAACCTTAAAATGCTAAGGATTTCATTCAGACCTTGAAAGGGAAACTGAGTAAATCTATGAAAAAGATGAAAGAGCTACTTCAGCAGTTAGCAAATCAGAAGGAAGACAATGGCATGGATGAGGCTCTAAAGGAGAAGACAAAGGAATGTGAGAAGCTGGCAAAAGAAGTTGTTGTCCTAAAACATGAGATGGAATCTGGGGTGATGAGGCTAACCAAGGAAATCAAGGAAAGGAAGAAGACTGAAGAAAACCTAAATCATTCTCTAAAAGAAAGAATAGAAGAGTGCTGCAGATTGGACAGTATAATTGGCCATCTAGAGTCTAATCTACAAGAATCCAGGTATAATGAGGAACAACTTGAAAGGCAAATTGTCATTCTCAAAAATGAGCTAGAAGTTGCAAATGAATACAAAGACAAGTTCAAGATAAGCTCAGGTAAACTTGAAGTGCTGCTTGATAGTCAAAAGAAGGTAGATGATAAGCATGGTCTGGGATATGAGAAAGGTGAAAGATTTGGATCCGGTCAAAGAAATCATGAATCAAGGAATCAGAGAAACAGACCTAGAAGACCTCTAGTCAAATAGCCTAATGCTCAAAGGTATCCATCCTTCAATGGAAATTGCTTCAATTGCAATAAATTTGGTCATAGAGCTACTCAGTATAGAAGTAGAGTGAATCAAAGTGGTCCATCCTTCTCTGGTCAATGCTTCAATTGCAAAAGGTATGGTCATAGATCCAATGAATGCAAAAGTATGATGATGAATAACTTTAACAACAGAAGAAATGTCAATTCTTTCAATGGCAAATGTTTTGCATGCAATAGATTTGGACACATGGCTAATCAGTGAAAATCAAGTAAATGAGCAAAGAAATATTGTGTTCTTTAATTGCAATAGATCTGGTCATATTGCAAGATTCTGCAGAGGCAGGAATGATGATAGAAAAGGTCCAGTAAACAAAAACCAGAATGTGTAGAGACAAGTTAAAGACAAGGGAAAAGTAGATGTGAATGAGATCCAGAATGAAATGAACAAAACATGGGTGAAGAAAGGTGCAATGAATGATGGTGATGGGTCTGCATTGGAATCCGGTGCTAATAATTCCTCTGGGAATTGAAATAAGAGCTCTGGCTTAGGGGGAGTTGCATTGAAAATCTAATTCCCCCTACCAGTAAGTGGCTGCCTGAATCTAGCACGATGAATGATGATAAAGAAGCCTATTGCAGATCTGTTAAAGCAAATTCTGGAAGAAAAGAAGCTAATGTGATTGATTGCAGAGTAATTGAAGATTGACTATATTTAGAAACAATGTAACCAGATGAATTAGGGCAAAGCATTTATTACAATGGTGAATTAGGTTTTGCAAAGCATAAAAGGTCATTCACTCAACATTTGAATCACTTTGCATTCTAAGAGAACAAGGAGAAGAGCGCCTGAGCTGAGATCTCAAAGACCTAGAGTGTGAAAAGTGAATTCGACAGCTAACCCTAATTAACGAAATAAGGTATTCCTTGTAAATCTCTCTAAATTTGTAATCTCTGGATATGGCTACTCTGTTGGTTGTTGACATCATCGAAAGGCCCTGACCCAAATTCAAAAAGCATCCACACAAATCTATAGAGGTCGATCCGTTAGGTGCCTTTTCTAATGTTCTGCATGGTGTGTTTCACATAGAAGATATTATGACTTACATTCATGCTAGCATAGATGAGTTTGGGGATTTGAAGTTACTGGATTTGTTTAAGAATTACCTGAGGGATGAGATTTCTAATCTTAAACTTGAGTATAAGGCGCTGGAAGATAAACATTTCATTTGGGTTATAGGGTTCCCATCCTTTGATGAGGACGAGTGGGTCTGGTATGTATTGAGTCAGATGCATGATGAATTTATGTGGTTGATGAAACCCTTTAAGATCACTAAGGATGCCATCAAGGCCGTAATAGGATTGAAGTCATCCAGTGAACTACTGATGATAAAATTAGTGATGCAGGGACTTCCGGAGGTCATAACTTTTGACTCGGATGTGGGCTTTCTACGAAATTTTACAAGTGGATGCGTTATGAGGTGGCCAGTGGTTTCCCAACCTCCCTAGCAGGTTGGACCTCGTCTTGGCACTTTTTTAGGGCTTCAAACTTTCATCTTGGCCCTCAAAATGGCAAATTAGTGTTTTTTTCTAGTTTTTTAAAAATTGCTTTTTTTAATAACTCGAAACTCATGTTTCGAATTTAGGATGTTAGTTGTTTTTTTGTCCTACCTTAGCTTTATGAGTTTTTTTGGAAAAAACTAGATTCTCAAGATATGATTGTAAAATTACCTAAAATGGCAAAATCTGACAATTGTCGAAATCTGCCAAAAAAGGTAATTTTTTGTTTTTTTTGTTTTCTTAGATATAAGAGAGTTTTTCTCTCATTGTAGCGGCAGAGTTGAGGAATAGAAATTTTGTTTTGTTTCAGCTTCTAAATTTTTGTCTCTCATGTTGAATGGCACCATTCTCTTGAGTGTATGTTGTGTGCTACATCAATTAGTGAAGAATCAGATTGTAACTGAAGCTACCAGCTCAAAGTTTGATAAGAGGACAATGACAATAAATGATATAACTAATCTGGATGTCAAATTTGTATCTATGGTGATTGGGTATAAAATATACCACTCTAGCAGGGAAAACTCAGTGTTTGGTACAACCATTTATGTTGCTTATCAGATGTTAAAAGAAAATGCTAACTATGACTTGTGTGAGTTGCTACAAAACTAGCTAATGGAGAATTTGAACAAGATCAAGAAGGATAAGAAGAATACATTCAAGTATGGTACGTTAGTCTTGTGATTATTCTTTTATTTCATGAATGAGTTGCCCAAGATGAAAAGCCTGTGTTGGACTAGTGACAAGCCTGTTGCCTTACAAATAAGAGAGCACTTGCATAATATTGGTGACTCCAATGCCCAAAGGACTGCTCTTTGGGGATATTTCAAGAATTTCTAGAATGTGATGCAATCAAGGGAAATAATCTCTAAGTCTGTTGTGGAAAAATACAAGGATACAATTTGCTTCATGGTGGAAATAGATCAATGCTTGATGGAAGCAGTTGAACCAAGGACTATATGGATCATGCCCATGGGGTATGAAGTTGATGAAAAATACTGGAAATGTATGCTCAACACCTTCTGAGAAAACCAAAAGATACCTCAGTTGAGAGATTCGATACATATGATGAGCTTAATTTGAAACTGCATGTTGTGCTTCGGAGACCTGAAACTATTAAAGGCAAGTTGAAATGTATACAAAAAAATATTGGAATAACCAAAGAAGCTATGAGACAAAATAGGGAAAGGATAGAGAAAGCTGAGAAGGAGAAGTAGGACAGTGAACAGGGAAGTGTTTTGGTAGAATCCACTTCTAAATCAAGGACTACAAGGAGTTTTGGTACAACCTCTAGTGCATCACCTTCTCCTATTGTAGAGAATTTAAAGAAAAACCTACTGATAAGGAAGGAAAAAGGACAAAAGTAATGGGCAAAAGGTCATATGTCAGTGTGGTGAAGGAGGATGAAGAAGAGACTGATTTAGATGATGAGGTTAAAGAGCTAAAGGCCTCAGGCACTAAGGTTGCTAAAGTATCTAAGGAGAAGCCCTTTAGAATCATAAAGAAAGGAAAAGCATCAAGGGTTGCCGAAGACAAGCCCTTCAGAAGTGTAAAGGTGAGCAAAAGACAAAAGACTGAGACTCATGTTGAAAAATCCACCTTGTCAGTTGAAGATATTGTGAATGCAGTAACTATTCATGGGAATTTGAAGCCCATAACAAAATATTATGACAACTTTGATGATGCCAACAAGAAAATTTTGGAGGGTGCTACTGTTAAGTACTTGAATACATTCAATAGAGCACTTGTGGAAATTTTTTCAGAAATCCCTAAGTGTTTAAGTGACATTTTGGAGATGAGAAAAGAAGCTACTAAGGAAAAGGATTTGGAGCTAAGAGAACATTTCTTGTCCAGTCTGTGTCCAATAATCTCTAGGAAGGAAGCAAATTAAATTTTCAAAGAAGTAAAATTAGGATTAATAAGCTAATTATTGGAGACATTGATGAAGTGGTCAAAGAAATAGGACAAATTTTGAAGAAATCCCTAAACGAGAATAAGTTTTATGTGGTCACTGAAGAACCTATTGATACTAATGATACATCCATTCCAAATGATGAAGAGTTGAAGAAATATGAGCAACAAACTGAGGCAGATGATTTCTCTATTTCGGAAGAGGAAATATTGAATAAAGGAGATGAAGAGATGATGAAGGAAGATAATGTTGATTGTACAAAGGATACTCAAATTCCTCCGGACCAATCTGGTAAAGGAAATACAGAGATGAATATGGAAATAAATGCTCCTAATGAAGGTGATTCTGAGAAGAATAAAGAGCAGAAAGCAGAAGAAGTTAAGGACAAGGAAGATCAAGAAGAAGAAACTAATAATGGAATTGATTCCTCCATTCCAGATGTTGAGAAATTTGATAATGCTGCTGCTAAGGATACACAAAATCCTCTGGAAAAGAATACATAAGACATTTTTGATAAAGAAAAAAAGAAGGATGCCTCTGTTGATGATGAAAAGAGAGAAGTAGAGAAAAAGAATGAAAATTATAATCAAGACAATGTAGTTAACTTTGGAAAGGAAGAGGATGCAAGCCCTAAAGAGCATAAAACAAAAACATCATATTAGGCAAGAGACATTGCAGAAGCAGTGAAATTTTTTTTGGAGAAAGATAAACAAGTTGTAGAAGATTCGGATATAATACAAGGTCCAATCAATTTTGATACTCTATCACCAATACAGAAGATGAAGTTGGCCTCTTTTGCACAAGCTAAGGCTAGAGAGGAAATCTTGAAGACCCATATAGAAGACAGTGAGTTGCTTGATCTTGCATCCATCATTTTGGAGAAAATCTTGCCTAAATTTCAGAAGGATTCATCAGCATCCCCCTCTAGTCAGTTGAAGAGTCTAATAAACTCTGTAAGTACTCATTTTGAATCTTTTGAGAAGTTAGCGGAAGATAAAATCTGAAATGAATTTACTGAGAAAAGGTTTGCTGAATTAAGGAGAATAATTAGTTATGATAGATCATTTCTTGATACTAGTGTAAAGAGTATTCAAAATTCCCTCACTGAAGGAGGAGATATGTACAAATTTTGTTTATCTTGGCCAAAAGTTGTAGAGGATATTGAGAAGAAAATAAAGGAGTCCAAGAAACAATTGTCAAATGTATCTCAATCCTTTGATCCTTTGACAACATTTGTGGTGAGTCAAGAATGTCAAGTAATTAGCTTGATTGATGAAATAAAGAAACTGGTGAAAGAAAAAGAAAACATTGTGGCAAGGATGTGTGAACTCCGGGGACTGATTTCCCCTAAGTTAGAAAGAATGTTCAATGCATTGATAGAAGCTCAAGCTATTGTTTTGACAAGTGATGCCTCTGATCTACAGAAGGTAGAGTCACAGGCATTTTTATTCAGTGGTCATATTTCAGTTTTGGATAGCATGAAGAAAAGATGGGATAGTGAATTGGCACTATTGAAAAACATTTTTGGTGATGTGTTTAAGTTCATGTAGACAAGACATAAGGATTGTTTGTATATATGTGCCCATGTACATAGAGTTTTTGTGTGAATTTTTGGATCTAGACCTTGACCTTTGCCATTGATGTTAAAGGAGTGGAAAGTAGTGAAAAATGAGGAATTCATCTAAGGGGGAGCATTGGAAATCACAAGTGTACATAGTAAGGGGGAGTTGTTCTAACACTTAGTCATTTTTTACTAAGTGTTGCCATCAATGCCAAAGGGAGAGATTGTTGGCAAGAGACACTGCTAAGCATGTCAGGTGTTGTCATTGATGGCAACTGAATCTATCTTACACATCTGTATTGTATCATTTGATCATACCAAAAGTTAGATTGTAGATTTGTCTAAGTTCGGATACACATGAACAGAGCATATGACAGGGTTCAGCATTTTGGATTGCATTTCTCCACATGTAATCATATTGTGTTGTGGATCTGAGAGAATGTTAAGGGATGTAAGGACTACCTAAATCCAAAGTTTTAGCCTCCAGTGATGAAGGGATTGAACGTTAAAAGCATCTGAGTATCAAGTTTTGGTTAGACAATTCAGTCCAGTGAAGAACAGGTTGACCTGGTGTTTGATCCTTGCGCGAATTAAGAGAAGTGGTTGGTTGAGTAATTTATGAGATCCAGTGGTATTGGCCAACATGTGTGGTGACTTGAATACATAGGTTTTGGTTTGCATTGATGTTTGTTCATAGATTCAGCCGATAGAAAAGTGATCTAGAAAAAGTTTCTAAGTCTTCTTGAGGCAGACTGTAGTTGATGAAATTTTATGTTGCGTATATATATATGATTGATAGGTTTGAGCATTTTGAAGTATGGATGTGTGAATATGAAGTGATAGGTACAAAGTGTGGAAGTATCAAGTGCGAAGCAAGAGATCTAAGCTCTAGATCATGGTGGATCAGTGAAATAGGGTAGTGAGAGATTAAGTCTGTGAAGTCAGTATATTGAGCCTAACCGGAACTATAATCTTGCATTGTTAGATGCTATTCTTCAGTTCAAATATTTCAATGAACTCTTTGTAATTAATCTTGTAGGCAATGAGCCTCCTTTGAGCAGTGAGCTCTGGGCAACGTGCCTGAAGGCGTGTGCCTTCCCATTTGTAATACTTTTAACAAAGTATAAAATCTTGTGGGTTTACCCCACTATGGTTTTTCCCTTAACCAGGTTTCCATGTAAAAATCCTGGTGTTCATGTGTGATGATCTTGTTGTTGTTGTTCTTAAGTTTATGCTTCTTTCTTTTGAATGTATGTGGTAAATTTATAAAGGAACATAATAATAAGTTTTGCAGAACACTAATTCACCCCCCCTCTCAGTGTTCCTTAATTCCAATAGGAGGCACTTTCTTTGTCATGTGATGGAAGTGGATTTTTGAAAGCATCAAGATCATAGTTTTTTGTTTGCTTTGGTGGATCAATAGTGATTTCACCTCTATCAAGAGGATTTTGGATCAAATGTTTCAATTTCATGAAACTAGTGGTATTATGTCCTTTACTCTATGGAATTCACAGTATTCATTGTCTTTGTACCAATTAGGCTTAAATTGTGGTTTGTCATTGGGTCGGGTGTCAGGTAATGTGATCTTACCAGCTTGTAATAGCTTTTTGAGGATAGATTCAATAGGCTCTCCAAGAGGAGTGAATTATCATTTGGGGAACAGATTTGCTTTAGCTTGGTCTCTTGGGAGGAAGGATGTGCTCTTCGATGCTGCTTGGCTATGAATAGGAGCCTTCACATTTTGAACATTCTTTAAATCAACAATGCCATTATTGACAACATTTTTGTTCTTCCAAAAGTGAGATTTATCATTTGAGGATTGGGCATTGTCTTTGGTTTCTTTGAAAATCTTGATGACACCCTTGGCTATTAAAGATTTTTCGATGTTGGTTCCTTTGGATATGATTTCATCAAAGGTAGTGGCGCTTTGAAATTGTAATTGGAATGATAGCTCAGGATGAAGATTTTGAACAAAGATGTCGACTTGTTGTTTCTCGAGCATTTGCCATGAAAATTTACTAGCCATGTTCTACCATCATTGGATGAATGATGAGAAGGTTTCCTCATTGTGTTGTTTGTTATTGACAAGGTCATTCATGGATATCTCATGCTCTATATTAAAAGAAAAGTGAGACAAATTTACTTGCAAGTTCTTTGAAAGATTTGATGCCTGGAGGTAGATGAGAGAACCATTCCATAGCTTAACCCCTAAGACTATGAGGAAATAGTCATAGAAGGTATGTGTCATTGTATGCAACGTTAAGGCAAGCTACATAGAATGTTCGAAGATGGTCATTTGGATCACCTTTTCTCTTATATTTGTCAAATTGTGGTATCTCAAAATGTAGAGGAAAAGGTATCATTTGAAGTGAGTTGTCAAAAGGATATGGGCATACATCCTCAAAAGTAAATGTTATTTTTTTTGGCCCATACTCATGTCTTCAACTCATTGTTGTAATTGTTTGACTTCCTATTCCATATAAAATGTAGATGTTTGTTGTTGTTGCATAGGATTTTGATGGCTTAGATGAGGAATTTGATACACTGGGGTATGATTTGGAGGATATTGTTGTGATGTATTGTATGGTAGGGTGTATGTGTTTTGGCCCTGGCTATCAAATGGTGGAAATGTGTAGGTGTTTGATGATGGATTAAAATTTTGGGTTTGTATCACATGTGAACCATAGGACGGATTGGTGTGGACATATATTGGTTAGAATTTGGTGCAACTTGACACACAACGGGTGGATTGGGATAGGATATATATTGGTTAGAAGTTGGCGAAGCTTGGGATACAATGGACGGATTAGCATAGGATATATGAGGATTGGAATTTGATGGGGCTTGGGATACAATGGGTAGATTAGCATAGGATATATGAGGATTAGAATTTGATGGAGCTTGGGATACAATGGGTAGATTAACATAGGATATGGGTTGGTTGGATGGTTTTGGTCCAAGTGAATGGAGTTGATTCACATATGGTTGTGATCCAAAAGTTTGGTCAATAACTGGGGTATTGGAAGTGGATGGCACATGAGATGGATAGGAAGACACATTGGATGGTTGGGATGGTTCAACATGCAACACAATGGGATTGGCATGAGATGCTTGTGTTACTTGTGGAGAAGTTGTGGTCATGGGATGTGATACATGAGATGGAGTGACATATGACACACTTTGGTTAGAGACTTAAGATGCTTGTGACACATGCGAAGGAGTTATGTTCATGGAGGAAGATGGAGTTGGATGAGACACATGAGATGGAGAGACATATGGCACATTTTGAGTAGAAACTTGAGGTGCTTGTGACACATATGTGTTAATGACATTTGATGGTGTTAACAAAGGCTCTATTGATGTGGGTGCAAGAAATGGAAGGATGAATGGATTGGTAAAATGTGATGCTTGAGTTCTGTGTGTAGATGTTGTGGGCTTGGTAGACATCATAGAAATAGCTTTATAAGTATATGTAGCATCAACACTAACATCATTGGTTGGGTCTTGTTTTGTGATCTTGGATATATCGAAGCCACTTGGCAACTTGGCTCCCCTTTGAGCTAATTGTAGGAAAAAGCAATCAGGATCAGACATTATGATCCTATTAGCATTTTGTAATGTGTCAATGTCTTGCAGATGCGATAAGTCATCTTAAGATTCCTCATGAGTTGGTTGATTGAAAGAATGTTGTGGTGTATGGGTTGATGATGAAGATCCAAAATGATATTGTAAAGGATGGGTTGATGATGAGGGTCCAGTAGTCTAACCTTCAAGGACAAACATATCTTTAGGCATTTCAGTCATGAATTGTGAAGCATCCTTAAGAGTAGATTGAAATTTCTATAGGTTAGCTTTCATGGCTGCTTTGTATTGGCTCCTCGTTTGAGGCATTTTTTGGATGATGGAGGTGATGATTGGACTAATGTGACAAGGTTGAGACTCTTGGATTGATTGATTGATTAGATTGCTTGGTTAGATTGATCTGATTGATTGATGATATGGCTCAGTCAAACTAGATTGATTGTTTGCTTGGATTACTGATAGGTTGATTGGATTGATTTGAGATTGATTTTGGATAAGATTATCTTCCCAAGAGATAGACTCATGAACTCAAGAGCAGACAAGGTTGGTTGTTAATGTTGATATGATCAAAAGATAGATAGTGACCAAAGCCAAAGGATAATGCTAATTTTTGACTGATTGATTGATTGATGTTGGATGGGTGCTTTAGAGTCTCAAGAGGATGGAGGGTTCAAAAAGTCCAAAAGTGTGATATGATCAGGCTGGATAAGATGGATGATGGTTGTAGGTGATTAATGGTTTTCTGGAAGCTGATAATAGGCTTAGGATTTGATTAGAAATGTGATTTTGGACTGGATAAATGATAACAAGATATAATTTACCAAAGGCAATGTTGTTTAGACCAAAGGCAATTTACGATAGCTCAAATACGACTAAGGATAATGCAAAGGCAACTGACTATGGATCAAAGGTGAGTTTTTGCTATTTAAATGTGACTAAGTATGGCTCAAAGGCGACGCATGATAATTCAAAGACACCTGTACTATAGTCAAAGATAAAATTAAAGCTAACCAGAGGCAAGGTTCTGTGATCCAAAGGTGACTAACTACTATTCAAAGGTGACTGGCTATTGTTCAAAGGTGATTTTATGTAATAGTGAATTGTTTTTTTGGTATTTTTTTAATTTTTTGACAAGAAAATAGATAGTAAAAGACACACATATAAGACACTCACAAACATGTATAACCTAGGCTAGAAAGGATACTGCCTATTGAATCCCTACTCAGATTTCTCCAAATACTGAGACAAAGTGGACATCTAGAGCTATTAGTGACACTGGCTCCCCCTTACATGGCACAGGCACACCAATTTCTCTTACCCTTCGGATCATGTGAATCGATGGAATTTCTATCTCTACAATGAATAGTACATGTAGGGCAGCTTCAGAGGTCTGACCTCCTGTATCAACAAGTAAAGGGATTTTGGCCTCTAAGACAAATGGTTTCTAGTGAATATTTGGGGGACCAGCACATTATGTGCATCCAAGAAGCCACTTAAAGCTCTAACTAGCTCTACTAGGAGTCTCATACATGCAAGGTACGCCTCCTTTCAAATTAGTACTGTACGGTAAGCGCTGATACCGATTTGGACTTGGCGTTTGCCTTATCCTATTTTATATAGCAGACCAAATGAAAGTACCGCTTAAAGTCATTCCCTTGGCGTGAGTACCTCTTTTCCCGCCAAGGTAGGCCTCTCTAAAGATAATAACAAGTTCTCTTGCACCCAAGATCCTTTTGATAGGTAAGGGGAGAGGATACTTTTGTTATTAGCTTAGGGTTACAATCATGCACAACAAGCAAGAAAAAAAGATAAAACAAACACGAAGCAAACAAGGTTCCTTTTAACACTAGTACAAAAATAATAATATATTACTAAAAAAACTACTAAAAACTACTTATAATTGACCAAACATGGTCACGTGACCATTAGTAGTTTATTGCCAGTCATTTATAACATGACCAAATTCATGACTAAACCATTTTTAGTCATTTATTAGTTGTTTTGATTGATCGATTTGGTAGTATATTTAGTCGTTGATTTAGTCATTGATTTAGACATATTTAGTGATGGTCACATGACCATTAGTAGTTTATTGCCAGCCATTTATTTTGTCACATGACCAAATTTATAACGTGACCAAATTTTGTCAATTGGTAGCATATTTATTCACTAATTTTTGTCATGGTATATTTAGTCATATGTTTAGTCATATTTATTCATTGATTTTTGTCAATTGGGAGTATATTTAGTCTGATATTTGAGGATTTAAGCGTAAAATATAGAAATACACATCAATCATCAATTGCACACAATAAGACAGCCATTGAGAAGGCAAAATTGTTGAACTTTATTAAAAGAAAGGTGCTCTTACAGCTTGGACAAGTCTAAAATATCTATCTTGCTTGAAAAATTCTTAGTAATAGAGTATTACAATGTTTTTTTTCAGTCACAAGACTAAAAATCTGAGTTACAATGCACAAAAATGATAGAGTCGAAGGATTCCAAACAATTTGTGCATAATACATGTATTTTGGTCTAACATCAGGAATCTTTTCTACAGGTGAGAACACCTGAAGTTGCAGTAATAGAGCCCACAATAGAGGAAGGACTTGCCACCATACTCAAAGCTTTGACATAGTTTAAGGATGCTCTAGCCCCTAATGCTTTGAAGAATGCCCCGTTTAACATTAGATCTCCCTCTAATCGCAAATTCCAATTCCTCCACATACTTTCTGATACATCTTCATGCTTTGTCACCTACACATTACTCATACTCATCATAACTATTCTACATCCATTGTAAACCAAAGAGATAAATCAGAGATGATTTGTATAGGCCTTTTACCTCCTTTTTGAATTGATTGTCAAGGGCAAGGAATCTGTTACCTTGGCTGTAATGGTGGGGTTTGCACTCCCCCTGATGGTGTACATATTCTAGTGGGTGTAATCATTGTTCACCACATGGAAGTATCCATGTCAGTACCTGCATTATAACATTAATTTTGTAAGATTCCAATAGAGAATAGACAGATAAACTTCAGCTTTTGAGTAAGTAATACCGAGTCTAATAAGATTGTATTCATACCTGGGCATACATTGAACAAGCCCTTCTCCAAAGCAGTTGAATGCAATTGTTGCTTGCATTTTAACATCTTGGGTATAGTCTTTGCTATGTCCCAAGAGCATCACCTGCAAAACACCACAAAATATTTAACTTGAGCAATAGCTTTTTCATTGATAATTTAATAGTTACCAACGTTGTTTCATGTTTTTGTCTCATAATGGACTTTTAATACCATACTTTAAGGTCATGTCATTAAAAAACAATGGTGAATCCTTTGTAAATAAAAATTGTAACATTGGAAAATGTCCCCTTGGGGGCTTTTCCCTCATAAGGTTTAGCTCCCAAGTCTTTAGCATGCATTTAGGACATCTTAGTTCATAATTTGGCATCCCGATGGAATGAGCCCTAGGTAACATGACAAATGGGACCTAGGAGGACCCCTTGAGCTATAGCTTGCCCAAAATAGGGGGGAGGACTTGGGTGCCCGTGCCTTCGTCCTGTCCTATTTTAGGGTAGCCCCAATTTCTGGGTGTCTGTTTATGACAGTTATTCGGGTCCTTTGCCGACATGGTAAGTTTGAATTACAAAAATCTTGGCGGGAGTTTTTGTAGTTACATATAAAAGCATGTTTAGGCATTCATTTGTAAACTAGATGATTACTAGCAAGCTATTGTGTTCTCAAGGTGATTGAAGGCTTTCATTGTGTTGCAAGAGTAGACTTGTGTGGTTTATGTGTTTGTTTGCAGATTTGAGCATCAATTTCTGCATGGAATGAAGAGTATCTTCCTCCCATGAGAGCTTCACTACAAGGTGACATTATATTGTGTTTTCATCATTGATTCCTTTAGTTTTTTCCTCTACCTCACAAGGGCATGCACTCCTTATCTGACAACAGTGTTTGAAGACTTAAGTGTCCTCTAGGACTTAACTAAGGGAAGCCTCTAAACACCACAACCCCCAAACCAAGTATTGTGATTGTAGGTTACAGGTGTCAAATTTGGGAAAAGTGAAGTTGCAGGAAGGATTAGCAGGGATCAAGGATTCAAGATCTAAATAAAAGTAGGATACTGGAGCACTTCCAAGACTTGGGTGCTCGCTCTAGTGTCCTCCACAGCTAATTTTCTAGAAACATAAGTTACATGGTTGATCAGTGTCGGAAGGAGGTCTAGATCCCGTAAAGAAACTGGTACCTTGGACTTGGGCATCCACTCCAGTGTCCTTGACTATTCCACCTCAAAACCCTAAAAACAGGGATTCTGTGATTTGTCATTTCACTTATGTCTGCAAGAGCATTTTCTGTTATTCATTAGTTTATTGCCGTATTTGCATAATTAGGGTTTTAATGGTTAATTAAGCATAAGAGAAGAGAAATTGATAATTAAATTCCCTAATCCAAGTTTACCTACATTTGCAAGCAACCTAGGGTATGATAGTGGTCACCACTCGACCCTAGATCCTTGAATGTATAGTGGAGACACATATTAAAACATCTAAAATCTAGAGCATTAATACATCCAATTTTCCCCTGAACAATTTGGTGAACATGTGTTTTTGGACTTAAATTGCAACTTGCTAAGTGTGTGTCTTCAGATTTGGACTGATTTCATTCATTCATATTGTATATGCCTAAAAATGACATGACTCAGTCTAAATAAATATTCTTAATATTTATTTCATTCTAATTCTTCTATCAATAAATAAATAAACAAATTTATTTATTTGATTCACATTCCTCTAAATTAATTAAATATCAAAATATTTAATTACCTCTTCTAAAGTCAAAATTAAATAAAATCCTTTATTTAATTAAATTCTTCCAAACAATTACATAATTCTCAATTATTTAATATAGTCAAATCATTCTTCCAAATTTAAATAAATCAATCAAATTTATTTAAATCCTCTCAATCTCTAAAAATAAAATATAATCAAATATTTTATTTATTCTTCCAAATGCATTCTAAATTAAATAATACCAATTATTTAATTGTTTCTTCCAATAATATCTTCTCTAAATTTAAATAAATCAAATATTTATTTAAGTTGTCTATTTCTTCTAAATTGAGTTATCTCTAAATATAATTCAATCCTTGTGCACATGCAATTGAATATTCTAAATATTTAATTGAGCTAAAATATCTTCTCACCCTCATGCAATTTCCATTCTATAGTTCTATTCTCTTAACTGATTGATCTATTCTTTTAATTGATTTATCTCTTCAATTAACTCACTCTTCTATTTCTTTAATTCCTCTCATTTAAAATATAGCAAGATACATGTCTTCTTCTTATTCGCGCATGTTTCTCAACTATTCTATACCAATGATCTTCTCTCTCACAAGTCTATAAAATGAACCATATTCTTCCATTTCATTCATCCAAGATTTATGTATTGTTACTCTTTAGGAATTACAACACGCCTTTGGCACCAATTCCTTCATTGCTTGTGATCACACTCATTACCATACTACTATCATTGTTGTGAAGCTCATCTTCATGGTGCAACTATCATAGCCATTCTCCATTGACAATCTTGGAATCATAGCAAGGAAGTGCACTCTTTAAGGGCCTTATTCATACATGCAAGATCAATTGAGATAGGCAACCAACGGAAGCTATGAAGCTTTGAGGTTTGCAAAGGGTTTTCAAGTTCTTTTGTTTGATTGATCTCTTTGTTTCTGTATTTCGTTGAGTTTTTGGTATTTTGATATTGATTATATTTATTATTCATTTGAATCCAATTTTCCCTTAACATTTTTGGCACCCACCGTGGGGCCTAGCCCCAAATTTAACCTAAAAACTAAGTTTTTGTGTTTTAGAAAGATGTACACAGGAGGAAACAGCACATCTAACACATCCTAACATGCATCTGATATCTGTTATGGCACACATGTCCCTTCAGTGCATACAATCTCTAATATGATGCATACAGACTCTGTTATGACGCATCTGTCAGTTCGGCACATATACACTATTTTCTTGTGCTTTTGACCTCTGTCTTAGTGCATATGTACTGCGGCATTTCTGATCTCTATTTTTGCACATTCAGTCTCTAAAGTGGCGCATCTGACCTAGGCAGTGATTTTTAGGGTTTTTTTGAAGTTTTCACTAACGCTGACATCTTTTTGTAGGAACCCTTTTCAGTTGTTTTATAGGCTAGGTACTGGTTTAGAATCATATAGTTGCACTGGTTAACTCACACTTTGATTTCTAATAGGAAAGTAAATGGATGCTCATGCAAATCTCACATAGTTTTAACTAGGAAGATGGTAATTGAATCATTGCTATCTTGCATATCATTGAATCATTGCTATATTACTATCTTTCAAAGTTAACAACTCATTGCTATCTTGATAAAATTGAACACATCATTGCTATCTGCGTAAAACTAAACCATTACTATCTCAATTATCACTTCAAAGTTACTAAATTCGTGCTATCTGAATAAAATTGAACACATCATTGCTATCTCAATTATCACTTCAAAGTTAACAAATTCGTGCTACTTGGATAAAATTGAACTCATCATTGCTATCTTGATCATCACTTCAAAGTTAACAATTCATGCTATCTGGGATAAAATTGAACTCATCATTGCTAATTTGGTAAAACTGGACCATTGCTATCTTGTTATCACTTCAAAGTTTACAAAATTCTGTGCTTGCCCAAGTAGATAACTCATCTAGTTTTTCTCATTTTAACTAGGGGAAAAGAACCACTATATTCCGTGTTTTGGGAATGATACTAGGCCTATGCTCTCCCTTATCTTGGGTGACCAAAATGTTAGACATATCATTTTTGCATGTGTTTTTCCTTTAGAGGGGCCTGCTCTTGGATACCGTTCATCCAAGTAGGAACGACCTTAAGTGGTAACAGGCTAGACGCCAAGCCCTTCCAAGCCACTATAAATAAATTGTGTTTGGAGAAAAAGCTTCAAACAATGAGTACAGTTGTGTTATAGTGACAGTCAACCTCCCCCAAAACCCTCCAAGGCACAACCCTTGCAGGCTGGGAGACTCCATAACGAAGAGTAGTGCTACTGCATGTATAACCACTTGAATGGTTGCCTTTATTACTCATCCTTTGTTTTAGTAGACCAAAAACCCCTATAATCTAGTGCAGGGAAGGGCGATTATCACCTCCCAAAGATGCTTCACTAGAGATAGTGAGAATTCAGTTTTATATTGTCCTTTGAAACCTAGGATTGTACTTGCTTTCTTTTTAGTCCAAAAAGAGTCAAAAAATCACAAAAAAATTAAAAACCATAAAAATATTCTTTATGTTTGTTGTGTCTTCTTGCCATAATTTTAGAAATCAAATTAAAAAGACCTTGCAACCAAAGTACTAAAAACATTATAAAAATTACCAAAAACTTGCAAAAATACTGAGAAAACCAGAATGGCGCATTCGTCCTATTCTGATGCGCATTTGTGCCGACCTATGGTGCATCTGTACTGACTTGCAGCGCATTTACTACCTGTTACGGTACATTTGATATTTACCAGTGTGACACTTCTATACCAACTTGTGGCGCATTTACCACTTTCTGTGGTGCATCTGTTCTAGCGCATGCATGATAGTGAGCACTTCTACAATATTTGAGAGAAAAATTTTGTCATTTCTAGGTACCCATTTCAGCCTAGTTCCAAATTCTGAGATCAGATCTTACCTTGTAGTCTTTTTTCCATCCATTTTGCAACAAAGTCTTTCTTTCATTGGTCATCCCATTCACCTACTATCAGCTCTTCCTAGTCCAAAGTCAAAGTATCCCATATCAGATCAACATAGGTCCCTTCTTCGTATCACTTTGGATTCAAGTAACCCTAGTAGGTCACATAACTTCGCTAGTGGTCTTGGTGCACAACTAGTCCCTACACAGTAAGATAGGTATCGAGTACCCTTACTAGTGGCTATCATCTTGTATCAACCATCTTACTTGGAATCATTTATCAAAAGAGTCCCTTGTCCAAATCTTGTTGTCACATAACTTTGCTTGTGGTCTTGGTGCACGACTAGTCCCTACACAGTAAGATAGGTATCAAGTACCCTTACTAGTGGCTATCATCTTGTATCAACCATCTTACTTGGAATCATTTATCAAAAGAGTCCCTTGTCCAAATCTTGTTGTAAGTATCCTATTCTCAATAGTCTCCATCGGCACCTTGCCAAAATCTCTAGTTTCATCCCACCTCATCTTACATCACCTTGCTTGGTTCTTACTAGATCTCAATACAAAAAGCAACTTGAAATGGCCGGATCATCCAACCACATTATCACCCCTCATGATAGTGATGAGGAAATCTCTCATGAAGAGTATGAAGGAACCCTCGAAGATCAAAAATTCCAATGCTTGCTAGAGAAGGTGATCCATGAGAACCCTCACAAGTATTTTTATCATCTTGCAAATCTTGGAATTAAACTGCCCGCCAATTTTGATCTAAGCAAAATCCAAGAAACCATAGAGGATAATCATGAAAAGGGAAAGAAAGCCATAGACCCAAGCACTCCTATGGAAGAAATGAGGAAACAAATCAAAGGTCTAATGCAACAAATGATGGATTTCAATATAGGTACAAACACTAAAACCTACTCCTTGGAAGCTATTGCACCATACCCCTTTGATAAAAGTTTGAACATGACACTATTTCCCTTTCAATTCAAAGTTCCTAAGTTTGACAAGTACAAAGGGAAAGGGGACCCTAGAGATCACATTAGGGAATTCAATGCAGCATGCATGGAAGTAGCTCACAATGAGACTATTCCCTAGATCTCTAGGTAGTCAAGCCATGGAGTGGTTCTCACGGCTTCCACTGGGCATCAAAACTTTTGATGAGTTAGTCAACAAATTCATCACGCACTTCTCTTACAATATTGAACACGAAGTCTCCATGCTTGACCTATGCAACACCAAGCAAAAGAGTGGAGAATCATTCACCTCCTTCCTACAAAGATGGAGACAACTAGCAAGCAAATGTTCATATGATGTACCAGAGAAGCAATTAATGGAGATGTTTGTCCATAACCTCAACTCTAATCTTAGCTATCAAATACAAATTCAATGCCCTAACTCATTTTCAAAGGTCATTGAAAAGGGATTATTCATCGAAAAGGCTATTATCACCAAGGGGCAAATCAAGTTATACAAGGACACACCTACCTCCAACTACATGATTGACAAATCAAAGTTTTGAACTAAAAACAAAAATGTCGTCAACAATGGAGTAGTTGATGCCAAGGTGGTGGCTCCCAAACAACAGCCAATATTCACTCTCAAAGGAGAGGCAAGCAATGTTACACCCAACAAAACATTCTCTTAGGAGCCAAGACCATGGTTCAACTCAAATCCAAGGTGAAAGTTCACATAGCTAGGTGAGTCCCAAGAGTCTGCATTAAGGAAGCTATTGGCCAACAATGAAATCTCTCTACTGCCAACAAGTGATTACGAACCTCAAATAAAACCTTACTATTGGAAAGACACTGACTATTGTGAGTATCATAGAGGAAGGGGACATACAACTAACAATTGTATCTGTCTCAAACATGTTATCAAAGATGTGCTTGATCAAAATCATGGAGGAACTCAATAACATACTTCTAATGAGACACGTGTGGCTTACAAGGATCCACTTCTCAATCATGATAGGTCGTACAACAATAATAACAACAGTGGCAACAACAACTACAACAACAACAACAACCGTAACAGGCAAAATTAGATTAATGGGAATAGTAATGCTAATTATGCAAGTGTTCCATTTGACTATACCATCAATTGCATAACAGAACACATACCACAAATCAATGTGGTCACACCCAACCAACAATTAGAGCCTAACCAAACCAATTGCAATATCATTACCCACAGTGGTAAAGTCACGTCAAATACCATTCCTCAAAGGTCATCACCTTCTTAGTCCAACTTCCATCAGTATAGCGTCATAGACCAACTACGAAAGACTCCTACCCACATTTCTATCTTAGAGTTGTTGCATCTATCTCCTTCCCACAAGGAGATTCTTGATAAAGCCTTGGTGGAAACCACTATACCCACTAACTTGGACCAAGAGAAGTTTCAGGCCATGGTAGGTAATCTGACCTCCTCAAATACCATATCATTTACTGAACAAAATGACCTCTCAGTGTATCAACCTCATAACACCCCTTTGCACATTGTCGCCTTCATCCACAAGCACCGTATCAAGAGGGCTCTCATTGATGGGGGAACCAGTTTAAATATTTGCACGTTGAAGCTAGTCCTTACATTGGGGTTCTTTGAAAATGCAGTTGAGCCAAGGAAGAAGATAACTCTCAAAGCCTATGATGAAGAGGAGAGAACTACCAAGGGAACAGTGGTATTACCCATACAAGTGGGACTGGTATTAAATACATTGTGTGCCAAGTCATAGATAGGGAGATCATCTATAATATTCTTCTAGGTAGACCATGGATTCATGCCATGAAAGTTGTGCCATCTACCTATCACCAATGCATAAAATTCCCTCATAATGGTAAGCATGTCACCATCTAAGGTGACCCTGACCCCTTTCAACATTGCAACTCTGTCCTTTCAAAACCCAATTGTGTCATACCAAACAATAGAGCATCTACATCCCCTACCCCACAGCATGATCCTACCTCTAAAGCTTCCTCATCAAAGCCCAAAGAGCAGAAGATTACCATCAAAGAAATAGGAGTAGGGGAATACTCCATTGAGTACAGCCTCAATCTAGAGAAGATGCCTTTATCTCCTAGATCCTTTGGGTGACCTACGCATTTTCCAAAGCCATCTGCTCCTCCTACACCTCCCACAATTTGTAAAATGGGGGGCCTTATCAAATGAAATAGAGGAAAGAGATCCTACAATGGCTTTATACTAAAGAAGAAGAGAACATACAACAAGAACCACCTAAGCTCCCAACGGAAATCTATGGGTGAGGTGAATCTATCCTACGTAGAATGGGTTATGAAGGACAAGGCCCCATCGGCCTAAGAAAAGAAGGAATTAGAGAACCCATTCAACCTTCTTCATCCTCATTGGATAGAAATACAAAAGGCCTAGGATATAAAGATAAGGGCAAAGCAAAAGCAAATGCTTGTCTCGTGGAAATGATCCATACCCTTCAAGAGGATAGTGACACAAATTCTAATGAATATGAGTGGGATGAGCTGATAGAGCATTCCTATGATGACAAAGAGGTCGATACCATTCAAACTTATAGCCCCTACTATGAGGGACAAACGCTACCGAATAGGCCGCTAGAGTGTGATTTACCTATCCCTGACAATACAACTTTCAAGGAAGGTTCAAGTTCTATCACAATAAACAATTTGGAGGAAAGTACCATCCTGAACACTCTCCCTACCAATACTCCTAGTATATCCATTCAAACTATCAATGAATTAGATCTATCCTCCGAATCCCTCCCCCTTGTGCATCCTGAGCTTATTGATTGGGATCTGCGAGGAACCCCACAACTAGGTATGTTCCAAAATGATGATGCCTATATTGACTACATGGAACTTAGGGACCACCTACCTAAAGGAGATCATAAAACTGGTTTCTTTATTGAACTTAATACCATGGCTTATTTCAGAGAGGGTGCCAAGCCTTCCAGTCATAAAAATATCAAGATAAAAATTGGATCTGATAGTGAAAACTGCTTTACAGTAGTGTCAGATCCTAAAATAGTAAAAAGCAAGGACGCATTTGAAGGTGAAAACCCAACTATGGCACCTGATGATGGAAGGCTTGACACTATCCCCGACAACATGCACCAGGAGAAGTCTCAAATTGTTGTGGAACCCATAGAACCTATTAACATTGGAAAAGAGGAACAACCTAAGATCATTCACTTTGCTAAATCTCTAACCCCACTAGAGAAGACTAAGTTTGTACCATTCTTCAAGAGAAAGCAAGTCAATTTTGCTTGGTCATATGTAGATATGCTGGGGTTAGATCCATATTTGATTCTACACCATCTTCCATTAGATCCAAGAGTGAAACCAGTGAAATAGAAGCTTAGAAAGATGCATCCACACATAACACTGCTTGTAAAAGAAGAACTCAAGAAATTACTAGATGTAGGGTTCATTAGAGCTATAGACTATCTAGAATGGGTCTCCAACATAGTACCAGTGTCCAAACCTGATGGCCGAGTTAGACTATGCAATGATTTTAGAGATCTAAACAAAGCTTGCTGCAAGGATGATTTTCCATTAACAAATATAGATATCATAGTTGACTTAACAACAGGGCATACCATGTTATCTTTCATGGATAGCTTCTCAGGACATAATCATATCAGGATAGCACTAGAAGACCAGTACAAGATAACTTTTACTTGTCTATGGGGTACTTTCTGCTGGAATGTCATGCTATTTGGGCTAAAGAATGCAAGAGCCACATATCAATGTGCTATGACCACTATATTTCATGATATGATGCATGTCACCATGGAAGATTATGTAGATGATATCCTTGTAAAGTCACTCATAAGAGAATCCCACCTGGATGTGTTAGAGAAAGTCTTTCAAAGATTAGAGCAATTCAAAGTCAGGTTGAACCCAAAGAAATGTGTGTTTGGAGTCACCTCAGGCAAGCTCCTATGTTTTATTGTATCGACAAATGGAATAGAGGTGGACCCTACTAAAGTCAAGGCTATTATGGACATGCCACCACCCAAGAATCTTACTCAACTAAGATCTTTACAGGGAAAGTTATAAGCAATCTATAGATTCATATCACAACTGGCAGACAGGTGTCAACCATTTAGTCATCTCCTGCACAAGAACATCCCATTTAGATGGGATGAGAAATGTGAAGAGGCATTCGACAAACTGAAAGAGTATATTATGAATCCACCTATTCTCATGCCTCCTATCTAAGGGAAACCATTATTATTATACATATCTGCTACACCAACAGCTCTTAGGGCCCTTCTAGCACAACAAGATTATGAAAATAAAGAAAGAGCCATCTACTACATCAGTCACACATTGGTGGGCTATGAGTTACAATACTCTCAGATAGAAAGATCATGTCTTGCAGTGGTTTTTGCTTCCCAAAAACTCTGACATTATATACTTGCACATCCAGTCAAACTTATTGCAAAAATAGATCGACTGAAGTACCTACTAAGCAAAGCAACTCTAACAGGTCGCCTAGCCAAATGGATAATGCTCCTAAGTGAATACGACATTGAATATGTAGACAGAAAGGCTATCAAGGGGCAAGTCATTGCTGATCAGTTAGCGGATGCACCACTACAGGACACCACACCAATGCAATTTGAGTTTCTAGATGAATCCTTATTCAATATATGGACACATTCCTGGACACTTTGCTTTGATGGGTCCTACACAAACCATGGATCAGGGGCAGGAATCTTGTTTGTAACTCCTCATGGCGACACCATACCGAAGTCTTACTGCTTGTTATTCCCATGCACCAATAACATAACAGAATATGAAGCCTTAGTCATTGGTCTCAAAATGGCAATAGAATGGAAAATCAAAGAACTACATGTCTTTGGTGATTCTCAACTAGGGATCAATCAGGTCAATGACAATTACCAAACCAAAGATGAGAAGCTTGTCCCATACAAGCAGATGGTCGAGGACTTTAAGGAGTACTTTGTGATCATCTCTTTTGAGCAAATACCTTGCATTGAGAACAAAGTAGCAGATGCCATGGTAACCATTGCCTCTCTTCTTGAAATCCTAGAGAATGAGTCACGGTACGAGTTCTTAGTGGAATCAATTCAGCAACTAGCTTATGATCTTCCTGAAACCCATTCCATATGTCTATTAGTTGGATCTGATTCACCTTGATATGGTAAGGTTTACACTTACCTCAAAGACAAAACCCTCCCACCTAACTTATCTTCAAACCAATGATGAACCTTTATATGCCAAACCTCTCATTATACCATTATGGTCGACACCCTATACCGACGTGGTCTAGATGGTACTTTACTCTGTTGTTTAGAACGAGAAGAATCCCAAACCACCTTATAAGACATACACGAAAGGATCTATGGAACACACTCTAGTGGTCCTTCCTTAGCTAAGAAACTCATGCGTTTGGGTTATTACTGGCCGAACATGGAAACAGATTCATATCAATCTATGAAGAAGTGCAAGTAGTGCCAAATACACGGGAACCTGATACATGCACCAACTCAAGAGTTGAGACCTTTAACAACACCTTGGCCCTTTTGTCAATGGGGACTTTACCTTGTAGGAAAGATCCATCCACCCTCATCCAACAACCACAAATTCATAATAATCACCACTGAGTACTTTACCAAGTGGATTGAAGCCGTTCCCCTCACCACCGTCACTAGTAAACAAATCTCCTCATTCATCCTTAATTATCTCATCTACAGATACAAAATTCTGTCATCCATTATCACAGATAATGGAAGACCCTTCAAAAACCAGGATGTCCAAGAACTCTATGACCGATTCAAAATCCAACACCATTTCTCCACACCCTATTACCCCTAAGGCAACAACCAAGTAGAAGCATCCAACAAGACCATCTTGAAACTCCTCAAGAAAATAGTCAATGATGCTGGCCATGATTAGCACATCCAACTCAATCCCGCTCTGTGGGCCTACAAAACCAGTATACGCACTCCCACAGGTGCTAACCCTTACGCCCTTCTTTATGGCTTAGAAGCTATCCTCCCCATATAGGTTGAGTTACCATCTCTTACAGTGTCGTTAAAAGGTCTCATAATAGATGAAGAATACAGAGTTTCTAGATTGCAAGAACTAGAGTTGCTAGAGGAAAGGAGACAGAAAACCTTTGACCATCTCAAAGCATATCAACAAATGATGTCACGAAGCTATAACCACAGAGTTCACCCAAGAGTCTTCAAGGTTGGAGATCTAGTACTTAAGTAGAACCCCCGCAATCAACAGGATCGGGAAAAGAAAGGCAAGTTTGAACCCAACTGGCTTGGGCCTTATGTGATCGTAGCTACTTATGGACCGGGGGCATATCAGTTAACAACATCAGAGGGTGAGCTATTCGATGACCCAATCAACATCATGCATCCTTGCCAGTTCTATACCTAAGAGAATCCTAATGAAAGGGGGGCATAAAATACAAAAAAATAAAAAAATTAGAAAAAAATACAAAAATTAGAAAAAATACAAAAAAAAAAATCAGAAAAATACAAAAAAAATCATCCTTTGGTGAAAACCTGGCAAATAGGTGCCTTGGATAGGTATCATGATGAAAACCTAGCAAATAGGCGTCATGCATACTTTCTGGCTTTTGTGCAAATAAAAGCAAGTGGTGAAAACCTGGTAAGCATGCATTACTTGTGATAAGCCGCTTCCTCCATCTTTGGGAAACCAATCACCTTGTGTCCATTCTTCCTTCACTCATGTCCCATTCGATCCATATCTGCTCCATAATAAAAACCTAATGATAACCTATCATGGCTTGATACTCTATCTCTTTGTTGCCTTGTCAACCAAGGTTTTATCCCATATCCTATGCATAGTGTCAGCCTAGCATAGTGTCTCTCATTAGTATCCATGGTACAAGTCCATGAACTACGTTGCCTCTACGTTGTCACATAGGCAAGGCCATTTTCAATGCACCCCCAAGGCTCCACTATCCCATTCGTCCCATGTCTAGTCCTTTTATCTATCTGAGTCCACACCACTTTCTACCACCTAGGTCTTAGGTCCGTTAGGGTTTACCCTGAACTATGTTGCCTCTGTGTCATCACGTAGGCAAGACCATTTAGCAATGAGCCCCCGAGGCACTAGGTCAGTCCCTTAGGGTCCGTCTCACCAATAAGGATTGTCGAATCTTCTCACCAAGCAAGCAAGCGCAAACAAAACTTACTCTTTCAAGTAGAAATCCTAATGCAAGGCATTAACCTATCCAAAGCAAAGAAAACAAATACCTAAGGCATTCTAAATGATTTTACCCAAATTATGGTAAGAAACAAAGACATCTAAATACAAAAATGCTTTGTGGATTGGAAACATGGTTAAAATATAGAGTCTTAATTTTTGCTAGCATGCCTTTCTATGCTACTCGAGGATGCCAAAAGCTAGAGATGCTATGATGGGGGCATGATTATTTTCTTTGTTTGTTGTTTGTGGATTAAACTTTAGTAATGTGACGCCTTGTCTAAAGACATGATCGACAAAAGATCATCGAGGTCATCAAAGGTCTAACATGAACGGGGGCAATCCTTGATTGTTGATATGCAAGAAATACTTAGGTCATCTTGGTTCAATTATACCTCGATGCTTGTATTAACTTGCTAAAATCAAAATCCATGTAAGAAATACCTAGGTCATCTCAGTTCAATTATACCTAGATGCTTGTATTAACTTACAACATTTGGAAAAAGTACCAAAAAAAAATTGCCCAATGATGAAATAAGCACTTCAAAATACTTGCACCATCAAGATGTCGAAAGGAAAGCATCCATTATACATCCATACATCCATATCCCATGCAATAAAAGATCCAACAATGCAGAGTATCAATACAAAATAAAAACTTGTGAGTCCTTCTGTCGAGTCATTCTTCTATCGATCAAAATTCTATCTATCGTTGTGATCCATTCTTCTCAATTTGGTCAACCCGAGTAGTGATCCAAATGTAGGTCCATCCTTAATCCATACCAATCAAGTCAATTCAATCTTGTCAAATGATTCAATCACAATTAGTGGTCATGATCCTTGTTTGGTCGTAAATCAACTCAATCAGTTAATCAATCAAATTGTCTTATGCAAGATATAACATTGTTGAAATTAGACCAACACACGCGTCTTACATAGCATGTTCCATTTCCTAAAACCAGACACTATCCTTCGTGTTGCTCTAGGGATCCATCATTCCCCATCATGACAACACGCCTACCATGTTGGTCTAGGGATATATCGTTCCCCGCCATGACAACACTGTCGTATATCATTATCAGTATATCATTGGTTTACCGCTTGATAGGGGCAATACCTTGTCTGTTCCTATATCATTTGTGCATACTTGCTTGCTTGCTTATGTGTGTTATCGTTCTATCTTGCATCACGTATCATTCAGCTCTTTCTTCATCCTAACTTATTTTTCCCTTCTTCTTCATTAGATTGTCTGTCTCACGCCTTCTGCCTTCTTCCCATCTAATCTCTCAAGGGGGCATCCTGTCATCATAACTTGTATCAGGGGCAAACTGGGGCATGTATCATTATCAAACAATCAATTTATTTGAAACAATGTCGTAAATTGCATTGCATCAAAGAGGGGCAAAATGTATACGCCTAAAAATGACACAACTCGGTCTAAATAAATGTTCTTAATATTTATTTCATTCTAATTCTTCTATCAAGAAATAAATAAACAAATTTATTTATTTGATTCACATTCCTCTAAATTAATTAAATATCAAAATATTTAATTACCTCTTCTAAAGTCAAAATTAAATAAAATCTTTTATTTAATTAAATTCTTCCAAACAATTAAATAATTCTCAATTATTTAATTAAGTCAAATCATTCTTCCAAATTTAAATAAATAAATCAAATTTATTTAAATCCTCTCAATCTCCAAAAATAAAATATAATCAAATATTTTATTTATTCTTCCAAATTCCTTCTAAATTAAATAATACCAATTATTTAATTGTTTCTTCCAATAATATCTTCTCTAAATTTAAATAAATCAAATATTTATTTAAGTTGTCTATTTCGTCTAAATTGAGTTATCTCTAAATATAATTCAATCCTTGTCCACATGCAATTGAATATTCTAAATATTTAATTGAGCTAAAATATCTTCTCACCCTCATGCAATTTCCATTCTCTAGTTCTATTCTTTTAACTGATTGATCTATTCTTTTAATTGATTTATCTCTTTAGTTAACTCACTCTTCTATTTGTTTAATTCCTCTCATGCAAAATATAGCAAGACACATGTCTTCTTCTTATTCGCGCATGTTCCTCAACTATTCTATACTGTTGATCTTCTCATTCTTTCTATACAATTTATCTTCTCTCTCACAAGTCTATAAATTGAACCCTATTCTTCCATTTCATTCATCCAAGCTTTAAGTATTGTTACTCTGCAGGAATTACAGCACGCCTTTGGCACCAATTCCTTCATTGCTTGTGATCACACTCATTACCATACTACTATCATTGTTGTGAAGCTCATCTTCATGGCACAACTATCATAGCCATTCTCCATTGAAAATATTAGAATCATAGCAAGGAAGTGCACTCTCTGAGGGCCTTATTCATACATGCAAGATCGATTGAGATAGGCAACCAACGGAAGCTATGAAGCTTTGAGGTTTGCAAAGGTTTTTGAAGTTCTTTTGTTTGATTGATCTCTTTGTTTCTGTATTTCGTTGAGTTTTGGGTATTTTGATATTGATTATATTGATTATTCATTTGAATCCAATTTTCCCTTAACACATATAGTCATTCATTTTATTGCATTGAGAAAAATTCAAAAAAATTGTATTGTTTGGCTTACTAAATTGCATCAATTCTTTCAAAATTTTCTTAATTCATGATTTTTGCATTAGATCTGATATAGAGTACATAAAAACACAAAAACAAAAATTTGCATTGCATTTTTATCATTTAATTGCTAAAGTTTTGTGGAAATTTTGACAATTTTGATATAACCTAGTAATTCCAAAATCTAGGGTTAGTAGGAAAAATCTTTTCTCAGAATTTTCTACTAATTTTATAGGCTCATTCAAATTTTTATTTGTCATAGTTTTTCATTTTAGTGTAAATTTGCATTTAGATTTAAAATATTTGCAATTTTGCATAGAAAATTTCAACAAAAGCTAGCAATTTTCATGCATTTTCATTAGATTTGCATTGACATTTTGCATGTTAAAGATTAAAAATCATTTTTAGATCTTAGATTAAGTCAAATTCATCATAAATCAGACTTTGAAACATTCACATAGCATTTTGTCCCAAGATCCCAAACCTAGGGCTTCAAAAACAACGATTTTCACTAAATTTGGCCTTATCGACTTTATAAACTTACACCATAGGCATGTTGTGAAAGGTATTTTGGCATTAATTTTCTGTTATCAGAGTAAACATTTTCTTCCCCTCATAAAATTATTCACAAAACCCTTTTATCGGGCTCTTGTAGTGAAAATTTTGCAAAAAACTACATATTTTAGCTATTTTTGCTCTAGGGTTTGACCTAGTTTGCACTCCAAGCATGTTGTGATCAATTTTATGGATTGAGGTGACTAATATAATTGATATTATTTGTTGTACCTCCTAAAATTCATTACAACATCCATTTTACTAGGTCTTGGAATTGAAAAACTGTGAAAAATTGCATATTTTGCTATATTTTCACTAGGGTTTTACTTTAAGTGGCATTAAAAGTGTTTTGTGTTAGGTATTTTGACATTAAGTGGCTGTTATTACTGATATAATTTTCTATACATCATCACTTTCCTCACAACACCCTTTGTTATGCTCTTTTGCATTGAGTTTTGGTGAAAAAAGTGCCTATTTTGACATATTTTCACTATATTTTGACTTGGCATTATCTTCGATTTGCATCAAGAGTGTGTTGAGAAGGATAATTTTGCTGTTTTGGACTGATATTAGACATATAACTTTCTTCCCTTGACTAAAATCCCTACAACACCCTTTGGTTCATTCATTTGCATTAAAAGTACAAAATTCCAAAGCATTTTTGGTTGTCAATCATATCCTTCTCCTAGGATTTGTTCTCTTAGTTTGTGCATTGTGTGCTTTTGCATAAGCTTTATGACACACTATCCTAAAAAAAATATCCATTTGACAAAAAGTAAAAGGTTAATGGGATCTAGTGCTCTTGAAGAAATTGGTACTTTGGACACCACCTTTACAAAGGGAGAAACTCAAATTGTGTAAGATATTATACATCCTCCAACCACAATGGAAGAACAAACTTTTCATGATGTTGATAATACTACTGAAGAAACATGATAGGTATCTGATGAGCAAATAGAAAAATTGGATAAAGAGTTAGTTGAATTTCAATCATTTATGGAAAATGATAGAATAGCTGAAGAAGGTGTCCCCACAATTCATAATATAAGAGAATTGATAAAAGAGGGACAAAATGGTGTAAATGCAATTTGTGGTCTAGCACATATTGTACAAACCAATATCATGCTGACGACCAAATGTGCACAAGTGATAAATAACACTTTATCACCATCTCATACTCAAGTATCCATACCTATACCGACTACGGGAATATTGACTTTTATACCAACGATCTTAACAACTAATGCAAATGCTTGTAGTAATGCTACCACTAGTATTGGAGTATCTAATGACACTAATTACAAAGTTGTGGGATTTGATTATCAAGACTTGGTTCCTAAAGGGACCTCCTCTATGCATAATTATTCTCAACCACCTATCTATTCCACTCATTTCCAACCACCTATTACCTTCTCGCAACCATCTTCCACCTATCACTATGTTCAACCACCGTTCACATATTCCTAGCCTCCACCTATCATATCTCAAGCTCATTCAACTCCTCACTTTGGTTCAAATTCCTCACAACATACTGCATCTCCCAATGATGCCATCCTAAACCAACTTTTACAGGGCATGACTACTTTACAACAAAAGGTAACAAACTTGACAAATTCGTCACAGCCTAGTCTACCAACATATCGTGCCTGTAATCCCCTGTCCTATGCAATCTTGAAAACTTCTATGTCTAAGAGGTTTGAGACCCCCCACTTTGAAAAATATGGTGGAAAAGGTGATCCTAATATTCATGTGGTAGCATTTACAACTATGTATAGTGATTTTTATTTTGAAGAGGATTTGTTAGCAAAACTTTTCCTGTGATCTCTCAAAGATACTGCTTTAGAATGGTTTTGCTCGTTGCCTCTAAATTCAATACACTCCTTTTTGTAGTTGATTGATCAATTTTTACAACATTTTCAAACAAATATCAAACCCCAAGTCACGCTTATTGACTTGGTTCAATGCAAACAAGGTTTGAAAGAAAAGTTGATTGAATTCATTAGTCGGTATCAAGGACTTTATGCATAGATTCAATATCAGATGAAAGATGAAGATGTTCAAAAGATATTCATTTCAAATTTACAACCTAATATTTGTGATAAAATCCTCTTGATGAAATATAACTCCTTTCAACATTTATGCACCGCCCTTCGTGATTATCAACTTTCATCTAGTCAGTATGAAAACCAAAACTCATCAGCTCAAGTTGGTCAATCCACGGGTGGATCATCACAAAACAACTTTAAGAGAAACAATAATAATAGGAACTTCATCAAGATTAATGGACCAAATATGAACAACTTTTTAAATGTTTCAACTATATCAAATCTGAAGAAAGCATCATACCAACCAAGAAAGTTTACTCTGATATCTAAATTTTATTATTCTATCATGAATCAAGCTATGAGTAATGACATTCTAAAGCTTCCCTTGATCAAGCCTGTTGATCCTAATAAACAAGGACCTTACTTTGATGCTAATGCCTTTTGTCATTATCATCGGACGCAAGGACATGACACTGAACGATGTATGCATCTTAAACATGAAATACAAGACCTTATTGATTCAAATGTCATCAAGGTATCAGGTGTGAATGACAATGGAAACAAATTGGTTGCTCCACCAAATCAAAACTTACAAATCTTCACTAATCCTTTCCCTAAACATACTAAAAATAATATGGTGGAATAGGGTTTAGTGGAAGAAGACGAGGATGATTATTTGGACTATGATACTGTCATCGGAATGATTGAAGTCGATAAGAAACAAGTGGATAATCCACCTTGCCCATGAAGAAATGAAATTTATGCTGAGGTTCCTCCTCCATTATCCTTATATGGATCAGGAGATAATCAAAATGTATCAGAAAAGAAAGAACAACAACTGATACAGATGAGTAAGATGGTATAGGATGATTCTCGTTACTATTCTAGAAAGATTCAACAATGAAAACTCGCTAAAAAATGAAAAAGAGCAAGACGACAATTAATAATTTGAAATAATAGTGGTTCTCCACCTCATAAGCAACAAAAAGTCTCATTTAAACAAGGATTTAAGGAACAAGTATCATATGATAACAAATGAGACTTTCATAAGAACCACTCAAATTTTGCATTAAATATGATCGAATACCTCTCCAAGAGGTTCACAATCTCCAAGATATAATATGAAGACCCTACAGGTAAGTATCTCTAACCCTTTATCTCTCTCATGATGTGCTTCCTCTGTGAAGTGTTATGTGTTGTTTAGGCCTCTTGGGATGACCCTTGATTCTCTTGTAAGGTCCGGGATACCAGGAGACTGCCTCTGTTGTGACCTTCTATTTGTATCATCATTCTTCTAAATTGCCTCTTTGATTTCATTGTTGTGTGTTGTGTCTTACGGACATAGCATCATGGTTGGTGACCTGGGGGTACCCTCCTACGTGACTGTCCCTAAGACACTTGTTTCTCCTCTCTTATTTATTATTTCCCTTCCTCTAGTGTTTTCATCTAGCTGGCAGATGACGACAAACATTTATACTGATGTGGACCTAGTGTCCCTTTCGAGAGCAATCAACAAATGGACTTAGTTCCTAATATGACGATGGGGTTGTATATTTTATCCAATGCTTGGCTAGTGGAAGAACTTGTACTTTTTGTGTAGTGAATTTGATGATGTTTCTGTCACATTTACAAACCTTAACAATACTACTACTCTATGCACCTTTGTTTGTCTTTGAATCTGGCCTCAGCGGTACTTGATTTGGAGAGCTTCATGATATAGCCCCACAGTTATCCTTGAAATCCAAATTCATTGTATAACCTTGGCTCTTTGTGTGGTTAATCATATGCATTGATGTTATTATTTATCATGATTTCATAGACACTAACATGTTTCTTGTAGGGATGTGTTTGTGGAAACATTTGGTGATCGTAAAGTACATGTCACCTTTGAGGGGCATGGGCTTTGTGAAAGTCAGTGTTCCCTTGTGTGTTTTCATCCTACCTTAACATGCTTGATATCGATAACTGATATCAACCACCTTAAGGTGGGGGCATAAATAAAGTAAGATGTCTATTATAGATGTTAGCAATGTGTTTGACCTCAGATGCAAAGACCTATGCCTTAGGGTAGTGCATCATGCATCCTAAGTTTGTTTGCAATCAATTAATCAATCAATCATGTAAGCCCTCTGCGGAGGTGGGATATCGCATATATCCTTTTTATCTTAAGCCCTCTGCGGAGGTAGGGATGGTGTATTTCTCATAGTAGATTGCACATCCTGTCATTTTCAAAAGTCCTCTGCGAAGGAGGGGAGCAGTTCTGTGACTAACTCAACCCTTAAGCGTGTCTTCGGCGATTGTTCTAGTGAAGCCTAATCATCGGTGTGTGCCTATAATGTGCCTGAGATGGTGTTGGACCTAGAAATAGGTACACTCCATCGCTTGTCTATCGTGTTTTCTCTGTGTCTTCAAGTGTGTGTTTTTTGGCGTGCTTGTTTTGTGTGACATGTTTGTTGCCCCATATGTAGAGATCAGTGCCTTCAGGTAGTGCTTCCTACATTTTGGAAGGTTTTGTGTGTTGCCCCATATTTACAAAGACATGTGCCCTAGGGTAGTTCATCATGTATTATGGGAGGTTTGTTTACTTTCCAGTACTTATATCTGCATTTCATATATATGAGAAAAAGAAAAGAAAAGAAATAATGCCTGTCTTCCATGTATTAATGTGTCTTCTCCGTGTTCTGTGTGACTATAACTATCTTCTCCATGTTTTGTGTGCCTATTACTGTCTTCTATGTGATTGGCATGTCTTCTCCGTGCTTGGCATGTTTGTTGTGTTTGTGACCTTACTTTAATGAATGTATTGGCCTCACGTTTATACATACATTAAAGTGGGAGCTAAATGTAACATCAGAAAATGTCCCCTTGGGGGCTTTTCCCTCATAAGGTTTAGCTGCTGGGTCTTTAGCATGCATTTAGGACATCTTAGTTCATAATTTGGCATCTCGATGGAATGAGCCCTAGGTAACATGACAAATGGGACCTAGGAGGACCCCTTGAGCTATACCCTATCCAAAATAGGGGGGAGGACTTAGGCTGCCGCACCCTAGTCCTACCCTATTTTAGGGAAGCCCCAATTTTTGGGTGTCGGTTTATGACAGTTATTTGGGTCCTTTGCTGACACAGTAAGTTTGAATTATGAAACTCTTGGCGGGAGTGTTTGTAGTTGCATATAAAAGCATGTTTAGGCATTCATTTGTAAACTAGATGATTACTAGCAAGCTATTGTGTTCTCAAGGTGATTTAAGGCTTTCATTGTGTTGCAAGAGTAGACTTGTGTGGTTTATGTGTTTGTTTACAGGTTTGAGCATCAATTTCCTCATGGAATGAAGAGCATCTTCCTCCCATGAGAGATTCACTACAAGGTGACATTATATTGTGTTTTCATCATTGATTCCTTTGGTTTTTGCGTCTCCCTCACAAGGGTACTCACTCTTTATCTGACAATGGTGTTTAGAGACTTAAGTGTCCTCCGGGGCTTGACTGAGGCAAGCCTCTAAACACTACAACCCCCAAACCAAGTCTTGTGATTACAGGTTATAGGTGTCGCATTTGGGAAAAGTGAAGTTGCAGGAAGGATTGGTAGGCATCAAGGATTCAGGAGCTGAAGAAAAGCAAGACACCGGAGCACTTCCAGGACTTGGATGCTCACTCTAGTGTCCTTCATAGCTGAGTTTCTAGAAACAAAAGTTACAAGGATGATCAATGTTGGAAGGAGGTCCAGATCTCGCAAAGAAATTGGTACCTTGGACTTGGGCGCCCGCTCTAGTGTCCCTAACTATTCCACCTTAGAATCCTAAAAATAGGTACTCTGTGATTTGTCATTTCACTTCCGTTTGCAAGAGCATTTTTTGTTATTCATCAGTTTATTGCCGTATTTGTATAATTAGGGTTTTAATGGTCAATTAAGCATAAGAGAAGAGAAATTGATAATTAAAATCCCTAATCCAAGTTTCCCTACATCTCACAAGTGATCTAGGGTATGATAGTGCTCACCACTCGACCCTAGATCCTTGAATGTAAAGTGGAGAGGAGGATTTAAACATCAAAACACTAAAACATTAACAAATCCAATTTTCCAACTAAACAAAAACAATTTTGATTGGGGTTTACTGGGCATCAATTTATATTGGCAACACTTTAGAATTAAGAAGCCAAATGTTAAAGAGTTTTTACCTTGAGTTGCTCAGCTAGTATTCTCACAATGATGGAACAATAGTGATAGCAACAATGAGAGACATAACAATATTCTTCTTCAAGTTAACACCCAGTTATGGATGAAAGGGTGCATGCATATTTAGAGCCTCATCCTCTTCCATATTAGAATACTGTTGTAGATTGAGAAGTTTGAGTTCAGACTTTGTTGTTGTTTTCTTTTAGAAGTTATGTTTTCTATATTTAGTAGTTCCTTTTTACTCTTAGCCTTCTTCATCTATAAAAGAGAGGCAGGGTTGTGAGTGATTTATTCATTCTAGTTTTGAGCTAGTGTAGTGTATTTCTTTTCATATTTAATGAGAAAACAATTACAAGTTTGAGAGTTCACTACTATGTATTCAGTATTCATATTTTTAGCGTGATGTGTTTTTTTCTAAAAGAAGATAAGATTACTCAGAGAGCTTGGATATGACTTCTTGCCTCAAGTAGTGCTTAGAGAGCTTGTATATGACTTCTCTTTGTATAGTCCTTTTATATCTTTCAATAAGGTGGCAACCAGGATCGAGGTTATAAAGAGTGGTAGTGGTGTTGTTATTTGCAAATGCAAAAGGTGGCATTTGCAAGGCTTTGGTGTAGCATGTAGGTAGCTACTCTGGTTTGGTAGCTTGTTGAGGTATGGAAGATTTGTCATCAATACATCAAGATGGGGTGGTTCTATCACAAGGAGGCATCTTAAACCATATATTGTAATGTGTTTTTACATGTATGGACCCAGCTATGCTAGGGTTTGTCAAATCCATCTTCATTGAGCTAGCACTATGGAATGGTTAATGCTCTAAAGTGGCTAAAAGAGAGGATTTCATTGCCAATTTAGTGCTCTATCTCCCCAATGTTGAAGTTTGTCTTTGGCTTCTCATAATCTTCCTTTTTGATCAATTCGTGGGGATGATGATGCCAGATATTAATTCGGTGGTGTGTTGGAGGTGCAAGTAGTCAAGGTTGAGCGAGTTGGCTTAGTATTACCCACTTTACAGTAGGAAGATTCACTAAATGTGTTAGATATTTTGCAGAGAGAAATTTGGGTTTTGCAAGCCTAATGCAGCGTGTGGCAATGTTATGTAGGCTGCATGTTAATCATTTCCATGTTCACTTGGAGGTTGGTAGTGATTACACTTTCTTTTTTTTGTGGTTCCTTTGTACACAGATCTCAGTGTCAACAAGAAATTTGTTACAGTGTATGGTTTCCTATGCTAGCTAGTAATCGAAGGGCTCAAGCTAGAAATGATAATGCTCCTTGGGTGGAGGAAGTGGTAGATACTAGCCAAGCTATGCATGGAGGCAAGGAGTGATGGGGTGTGGTATAGTGCTATGGGTTTATGGTTTTAGCATTGTCTTTTTCTCCTGGGTTGTTGTATGTTTGTAAAGGTTTTTCATAGTTATTGGGCAGTTTTCAATTTTGGTAGTTGATGGCTATGGCAATATGCTTATCATGGTCTTGTTAATTTTTGCCTAGTTGTATGTAGCTCTCAGTAGCTATTTTGTCTAAAGTTTCTTTGATGATGGATAGCCTTGTAATACTTCTCTTTCATGGGTGGGGCCCCCTATAGAACCCCCACCATTTGGTAGTCGATATACATACTTCATCATCTCTAACAATTCACCATATCTATAAAATTGATATGGTAAGGCAAAAATTAAATTAACATCACAAAAAAGAGGAGCAATAATAACCTTCTCAATGAGATACAACACATCTTGATTATCCACAAATTCTATGCTACTCCAGTTGATTTCTTCTCTGATTTATTCTTCCTGCTCCATCTTAAACACATGTTGCATCAAAGTACCAAATAAAACATTAGAACTAAAAATTCTAATTGTAGAGTGTAGAGTAGAGTTGCTAGAGAATATGCTGCAGCCATGAAAAGAGCTCAAACATATATGACAATTTCCTAACCTAATTGAAATGGTTTTGCATATTGTCATTTGTTAGATTAATACACATTTGCTCAAAATTGTCATGCACAAAATAAGAATATATGAAATAAGTGAATGACAATATATTCTTATTTTGTGCATGACACGACTCTATCATGAACCAAAGTCAAGGTCCATCGTACCTTCATGTTGTAGACCAAGAGAGTATCTAAGAGTCTTCTACCTATGCTTCAATCCAAGAAAATCAAGAGTTATGTCAAGAGTACACTTTAGAGCATGTGGAAACATCCACTCTTTATCTAAATCAAGATCAAGACACCTCCATCCAACCCCTCCATAACATTAACCTTTTCCATGATCAAGATATTACACATGAAGAAGCTATCTAGGAGCAACTTGATCCTATACCCACACATGAGAAATAAATATAATTCCAACCCATCCATAACCTATATCTTTTCTATGACCAAGATATTATCATTGATGAAGAACCTATACATGACCACATTGATCCCATCATGCTTAATCCTCTCTATGATCAATGTCCAGTCTATGACCAAGGTCCTATCTATGATCAAGTGGACCATGATGATCCTCTTAACCAAATTTATGCATTCCATGGTTATGAGCCTATCACCCCATCTATCCATCCTCCATCTAGTCCTATCCATGATCCAACAACTTCCACTTCCCTTGATGAGACACTTGCCTCCCAAGTGCACATAGATGATCAAACCAATAACTTGGATCTTAGTGACAATAATGATAATCAAGATCCTAATGATCCTCCACCATCCATTATCGACCATGTTGAAAATCTGTTATCCTATCCCCTTGGTCTCACTACCTTCATCCATGAATGTTCTTCCTTAGAACACCAACAACCATTATCCTCTATCTCACTTTCCTCATCCAATAAGGAGATTGCCACTTCTTCCACTTCTTCCAACACCTTATCCATCCATCCATAAATCCTCTAAAAATCCCAATCATTGCAAACAAATGCACATGTTGTCTAAACAATGAGCTTCCACCAACCCCACTTCCACCATCCTAAGGGAATTCAACAGCAAAAATCTGGACGCCTCTACATATAAAGTCAAAAATCCTAAAGGTCCTCATGCCTTCAGATACAAAAGCCAAGGATCAAAGAATTATCCATCTCAAAAGCTACATACACCTACACACCTCAAAGAAAAAATGAAAAAAGTGTGGGTCCCCAAGAAACAAGTAATTACTTCAAAAGCTACACAAAAGTTGCACATACCCAAGCCCATACCTTCACAGGTAATGTCTAAAAGTAAAATGGTTTGGGTACCTAAGAAAAAATCTATCAAGTCAAATGAGGCATCCACCTCTCAAGAATCCCAACCATTCACTTTGTCCTTTTCCATCCAAAAGTTTCAAATCCTTCCATCCCACATGACAAGCAAAAATTAGAGAAACACTAAGTCTATGTGAGTCCCTAAATGCCTAAATCATTCATCCACCAAGAAAAACTCTCCTTTTCTTCCTACACCACCTTCCCATCATAAGATTCAATGTTTATTATGGTATTTGCAACCATTGGTCATGGTTTCCTTCCATCCCACGACACTTCCACATACCTCCATCTCCCCTTCCTTCCACTATTATCCTACATATCTTCCCCATCCTATTCCCATGGTCCATGCTTTTGCATAAGCCTTCCCTCCATCTATGGATAAGTCTTACATATAATCCTTCTCATAATCCACTATCACACCTTCCATAATCTACTATCTACCTACTATGTCTTCCTTTCATGCGATCCTTACCAACATCTATGAGCATAGCGACATTTGGCATGATCTGTGCGATGACATACATTTATAGCAGGACACTATCACCTTCATGGGGCCAGATGCTGGAGTCCTTCTCATTCGTATTCCACCTATCCTATCCAAATATTCCAAAAAAAAAAGTAAAGAGAAATCCCTTCATCCAATGGTGAAAATCTGGCAAACAGGCACCTTGGATAAGTACCATGATGAAAACCTGGCAAATAAGTGTCATGTGTAGGTTGATCTTCTATGTCATTTACCCTTGGGGGTACCTTGTCTCATTGGCATATCACTTTTCTCCTATCATTTCATTCCATACCATTTCCTATCCTATCAAATCCATCCATCCTAATCTTCCCTTCCTCTATTTTTTTATTTTTTTATTTTTATTTTTATTTTTTTGATCTTGATAAAGATTGGGGGCACAATATTGACAAATGTTTTGGATGTCTCTTGAAATACCTTATCCCTCCAAACCACACAAATCCTTCATTATCCTATCATCCTCCTATCGTCATAAGTATTGTCATGAAAAATCCTAAAGTATCCTACCTATAATGGGGCGTGTTATTCCAATGCAACTTAGTCCTTGGCGATCACATCCTTGCCCTCTTCTGCATGTGTTCCTTCCATCTACTATTGCTGATCCCCATACCTACCCGTCCATTTTCTACTATCACCCATCCATCTACCTATCCATGAGGTTCCCTTGTCATCAGTATCTAGTGCTTAGGCTATTCAAATTGTGATCCAAACAAAAGTCCCCAAAGCATCATAAAATTCCTAGAATCCAAAAACACAATCGTCAACATTATACCGGAAGCAAAAATTCTACTCCTAATGCAAGTACATTTGTCTACATACCGATTGCCTACATTTGGTACATCAATCACTTGTCTTATACAGGATGTTCCATTTTCGAAACCAGACCAGGCGTCTTATGCAACATGTTTTCATTTCTTGAAAACATACATTATCCTATCAACAGATCAACAACCTTTAATGGATATATCATCCCTACAATAAGGTTGTTATCTATCCCATCCAATTTGTCATGAGTAGACTCCTTGGTAAGAGAGTATGTCATTTGTGTTTTTGTTGTATCAGTCAGTTGATTTATTTTCAGGTTTATCCCTAGTATCAGCCTACCATAGCATCCATCGTTAGTATCAAGGTTCATCCCGAACTATGTTGCCTCTACGTCATCACGTAGGCAAGGCCATTATCAATGAGCCCCTGAGGCACTAGGTCAGTCCCTTAGGGTCCATTTCACCAATAAAGATTGTGGTACCTTTTACCAAACATGCACATGCAAACAAAACCCACTTTCAGATAGAAGTTTTGACACAAGATATCAACCTATCCAAAATAAAGCAAAAACATGAGAAAAATGATCAAAGTGATTCTATCTAAATTATGGCAAGAAAGATACATCTAAATACAAGAATGTTTTGTTTCAATTAGTTGTGTCTTAAAGTCTTCACTTTTGTTATCATGTTTCTTATGGTACTCAAGGATGCCAAAAGCTAGAGATGCTATGATGGGGGAACGATTCTTTTCTTTGATTGCTGCTTGTGGGTTTATCTTTAGTAATGTGAAGCCTTGTCTAAGGACATGATCAACTTAAATGATCATCGAGAACATCAGAGGACTAACATGAAACATGTATAATCCTTGTCTGTTGATACACAAGAAATAATTAGGTCATCTAGATTTAATTATACCTAGATGCTTGTATTAACTTGCTAAATCAAAATCCATGTAAGCGATACTCAGGTCATCTCAGTTCAATTATACCTAGATGCTTGTATTTTCTTACAACATTTTAAAAGCACCCAATGATGAAACAAGAACTTCAAAATACTTGAAATATCAAGATGACAAAATCCGCATCCATAAATACATCCATTTACCATTCGTATACCATCCATCAATAAAGATCTTGTTCGCAGTGTCAGAGTTTACACAAGCTTGTGATTCCTTCATTCACATTTCTTCTATCAGTCTACTTTCTATCTATCATTGTGTCTTTCATCCTTATCCAATCAAATCTGAGCAATGATCCAAATGCAAGTCCACCCTTAATCCATACCAATCAAGTTAATCAATCTTGTCAAATTATCTAATTACAATCAGTGGTCTTGATCCTAATCTAGTCGTAAACCAACTCAATCAATCATAATTATCAATGGGATGTATCTTTCCCATGCCTATCATGTTGCTCTAGAGATATATCATTCCCCGCCATGACAGCACTATCCTTTGTGTTGCTCTAGGGATATATTGTTCCTCGCAATGACAACACTATCGTCAATCATTATTGATTAATCATTGGTTTACCGCTTGACAGGGGCAATACCTTGTTTGTTCTTGTATCATTTGTGCATACTTTCTTACTTTCTTGTGTGTATTATCATTTTATCTTGCATAGCATATCATTTTAGCTCTTTCTTCATCATGAGATTTGCTGTCTTACACCCTCGAACCTTTTCTTTCCATTCAATCTCCCGAGGGGGCATCTTGTCATCGTAAACCTGTACCAGGGGCAAACTAAGACATGTATCATTATCAGAAAAATCTATTGTTTGAAACAACATGATAAAACACATTGCATCAAAGAGGGGCAAAATGTATACACCTAAAAATGACATGACTGTCTAAATAAATATTCTTAATATTTATTCCATTTAATTCCTCTATCAATAAATAAATAAATCAATTTATTTATTTGGTTCATATTCCTCCCATTAATTGAATAAACTACCTTTATTTAATTAATTTCATCGAAGTCAACTCTATTCTTCCAAACAATTAAATAATTTTCATTATTTAATCAAATCACTTATTCCTCCAAATTTATTTAAATTATCTCAATCTCTAAAAATAAAATATAAATATTTTATTTATTCTTCCAAATCATACACAAACAATTAAATAAATTTATTTATTTAATTTTCTTTCTTATCTTCAAATTCCTCAAAAATCTTCCAAATCTTCTAGAAATAAATCTTCTTCTTCATGCACGCAAAATTAAATAATTTATTATTTAATTTCTCTCAAATCATGCAAAAAGCAAATCACAAGTTGAGTTAATTGATTTAATCAATCTTGTTTTTATCAACAACTCTTAAATTAGAAAAAAACTTTCTAATTTATGAAATCAAATCTTATCTTTATAAAAGAAAGCATTTAACTCAAGCAAAACAACTTTTTTGTGTGACACTTGTCTTCTTTCTATTCATGCACATCCTCTCAAGGTTTCTCAACCATTGATCTTCTTATTCTTTCTATACCGTTGATCTTTTCTCTCATGAGTCTATAAATACAACCCCTTTTCCTCCATTTCAATCATCCAAGCTTTTAGTACCCTTACTCTGCAGGAATCACAGTGTGCCATTGGCACCAAATCCATCTCCACAGCTTGTGATCACCCTTTTTATTGTATTGAAGCTCATATTTATTACAAGAAGTATCATAGCCATTCCCACTTGACATCTTGGAAAATAGCAAGGAAGTACACCTTCTGAGGGCTATATTCATACACAAGATTGATTGAGATAGGCAACCAATGGAAGCTATTAAGTATTGAGGTTTGCAAGGTTTATCTTTGTTGTTTTGAATCTTGATTATTTCCTTTTCCATTGAGTTTATTGGATTACTTTGATACTATTGATAATCATTCCAATTTTCTGATAAAAATTACTATAATGTAGCATTCTTGAAAAAATGGAGTCCCCTAAATTCATCAGTTTCTCCTAAAGGTAAGGAACATTACAATTCAAAAACTATAGTTTCAAAAAAAGAATGGTTAAATAATTCAAAATGTGGAAGCATGGACAAGGCACATGAACTGTTTGATAGAATACCTCAAAGAAATGCGGTCTCATGGACTGCAATGATTGTAGGATATGCACAAAATGGATTTGTTGAAAAGGCTTTATAAATTTTAAAGCAAAAGTAATTGGTTGGTGTAAATCCAAATTCCACAACCTTTTCTAGCATCCTCCTTGCCTGTGTCAAAATGGGAGCTTTGGAATATCAATTCTTCCACATTTTGCATCACATGCTCTCCCACATGCACTTCAAGTCATGCCTGCAGTGATGTGGGGTTTTCTCACATCACCGTAGATATGACTTGAAGTGCCCGTAGGAGAGTAGGTGATGCAAAATGTGGAAGCATTGACAAGGCATGTGAACTTTTTGGTAGAATGCCTCAAAGAGATGTCATCTCATGGAATGCAATAATTGTGAGATATGCACAAAATGGATTTTTTGAAAAGGCTTTAGAAACTTTCAAGCCAATGCAATTAGCAAGTGTAAATCCAAATTTGACCTTTGCTAGCATCCTCCCTATATGTGCCAAAATGGGAGCTTTGGAACAGGGTATCGACTATTGGCAAGAGACCCTACTTTGGTATGGACTTGTATGTTGCCATTGATGGCAACAAGGCTCAGAGATCTTATCACCATGATAGGAAGAGATAACTCCAGAAGGTCACAGTGGAATTCAGGTCTACTTGATAGATCCAATTGGCAGAAGTGGCTAAGTATGGGTATTATAGAGTAAAGGATTATCAGTGGGTCAGCGTACTTCTACAAATGATGATATGGTAATACGGTTAAGGTATGATGTGAGTAACTGTTTGTTGGTGTCATTCTCTAGAGACTAAGTCCTGACTTCCTCTAGAAGTCATTGGAAGAATTATCTAAGTCTAGGTGAACAGAGGTATAACAGAGATAGTGAATAGGGTACATTGTAATGGTCCGCATTCCTCCGCAGGTGAGTATTTTGTTATGCAGTTTTAAGGTGTTGTAAAATCTTGTATGAAATGTCTAATTTTAGAGTTGTGAGATATGAGATCCCCTGGAAAGATAGTTGCAAGCTGCTAAGTATCAATACAGTGTTTGAAAGAGTTTGACAGAGACAGAGTCTAAGTTTTGATGGTCTGCATTCCCCTGCAAGATGATATCATGCCCTGTGGTTCTAAGGGTAAGATTGGGAATGTGTGAAGAGTCCTTGATATGATTTTGTAAGTGTTTTGTGATCCACAGTAAAAGTTGTAAGTCAACAGATGAACCTGATAAGCATGCTCTTAAGGAATAGGCTGACTAGTATAATAAATCATTGTGCGGAGAAGAGATAGTGTGTGAAAGATCTATTTAAGTGATTGAATGATTAGATCTGACCTATATGAATACGTTTGGGGAAAGATTTAGGTTTGCATAACATATAGTGCATTTGATTGAGCCGATAAGCTACATCTTTCTATGTACATGTTTCACTTCTTGGATGCTGACCTGATTATGGATCAAATCATGATGTAGATATATATGGGTGATGAATTTTAGTTGAGGAGGCGTGGATGTGTGTGGGTCGATGTAAATATGCAAATAGCAGATCAGTGATAATGAAGACTTGGGATTCAGAATTCGGTTGCTAAATAACTACACCCTGGCATAGTGACAGATGCTTATGAAATATTTAATTTTCATGTGCAATTTTCTTTGTACTTGGTAGTGAGCCTTTTTCATCAAGAGAGTGAGCCTCTAATAGGGTTTAACAACCCTTATTGTAATCTTGCTAGGTTTAGGGTTGAGGTAGTGAGCCTACTAGACCTAGCTGTACTTCATGGCAGTGAGCCAGCATGTTCCAGGCCAATGGAGTGACCAAGCCTGAACATCATTATTTGTAAATATTGCAATATATATTTGAGAGCTAATCCTCCCCATGGTTTTTCCCTCTTTGGGTTTTCCACATAAAAATCTTGGTGTCCATGTGTCATGCTTCTATGGTTGTTATTCATTTGCTTGTTGTGCTCTTGTTTAATTTATTTTGGGAAATGGTTAAAAGAAAATGTTTATAGAACACTGATTCACCCCCCCCCCCCCCACTTAGTGTTCCTGATATTCAAAAATTGGTATCAGAGCAAGGTTCCATGGAAAAAGTCTAACAACTTAAGGAAGATCTGGGATAGTATGATCATGGCAGCAAGAAGATTTGGAAATTATGAAAGCAACAAGTAACTAGAAGCAACTCTTATGGATCTTGAAAAATCTAAAGCAGAAGTTAGGGATCTAAAAGTAAACTTGCAACAAGCTGATGAATGCATCTCAAAGCTAAAAGAGCAAGTCAAGAAATTCAAAGACAAGTACAAAGAAATTAATGATCAATTGATATCAGCAAATGAAGCCCTGAACGATTTGGAAGCAGAAGTTATAGAAAGAACAAAAGCATAAGATGATCTGAATTTAATTATGAAGAGAAGATTAGAAGATTGTGCCAAACTTGAAAAAGAAATTGTAAGTTTAAAAATAGACCTAGAAAAGGCCAAAAGCTTTGAAGAAAAATTCAAGATAAGTACTGCAAAGCTTGATGAAATGATTGCTAGCCAGAAGAGTGTTGATGACAAGCAAGGTTTGGGATTTGAGAAAAGAGAAAGTTCAAAATCTGGTCAAATAAACACTGAGTCAAGGCAAAAGAGAGGATACCAGTTCAGAATTCAAAGAAGAAGACCTAGAAGATCTCCAGTCAGATAGCTAAACACTCAAAGTTGTCCATCCTTCAATGGTCACTGTTATAAATGCAATAAGTATGGTCATAGGGCTTCTTAGTGTAGAAGTAGAATGAATCAAAATGTTCCATCCTTCTCTGGTAAATGTTTCAATTGCAAGATGATTGGTCATAAAGCAAATGAGTGTAGAAGTATGCCAAGAAATATGCCAAGCTATTCTAGGAATGGTCAATTCTTCAATGGCAAGTGTTTCACATGCAATAGATTTGGACACATGGTTAATCAATGAAGATCAAGGATGAATTCATTCAGAGGAAGAAATCAAGGACAAGGAAACATCATATGTTTCAATTGCAACAAATTTGGACATGTTGTTGTTGGCAAGAGACACAGTGTAGCTTCATGAGTGTTGTCATTGATGGCAAAAAAGTTCATCCCACCCATTCATAGGACATCGTGTGCCTATACCAAAAGTCAGATTGAAGAGTGTTGTGGTCCGGTAAGCAAGAACAGAGCATGTAGCAAGGTCCGACAGTCAGGTCCAGATCTCTTAGAGGAAGTATCTCAATAAAGTATGGACTTGGGGAAGTCAAGAGGAGTACCATGACTAATATATTCTAGAGATTGAGCCTCTGGTGATGTAAGAGTGAAAAGATATGAACACCTAAGTGTTGGGTTCCTGTTTGGCAGAGTAGACTGAGGAAGAACTAACCGATAGATCTCCAGACCTTAATCAAGATGAGATAGTGATGGTAATAAAGCTTCTTAAGGGATCATTCATGATTGGATGACATGATTGATGACTTCTATAAGCATCTCCTTGATACGCATCACTTGGTAAGCAAGGATTCAGCTGACAGACCAGAGTTTGGGAAAATGTTGAGTATTCCAGATGCCGACTAGAAAGTTGATGAAATCCTTGGTGTGGATATATATACTAGATTAATTTTTGTAGGAAGGTGTGTGTGGTGTGTTGTGAAGTGCGAAGAAAAGTAGAGAGTAGTGTGATAGTAGTATACAGGTCCGGTATGCGACAGGACAATAGAACCAAAGAAGAGGAAGAATGAAGTGCAGCAGATCCATATATTGAGCCTAATCAGAACTAAACTTCAGCATATGTGGATGCTTCTCATCAGTTCAAGTATCTTGTTACTTTCTTGTACCTTGTAGATAGTGAGTCTCTTGTAGGTAGTGAGCCTCTTGTGAGCAGTGTGCTCGGGCAGTGAGCCCTAATTAGCAAGTGCCATTTTGTACTTCTATTCTTTTAACAAAGAATACAATCTTGGGTTAGTCACCCCATGGTTTTTCCCTTAACAGGGTTTTCCACATCAAAATCTTTGTGTTATGTGTATTGACTTTGTTTCTACTTTTATGGTTATGGATGCTTATTTGTCTTGATGTTGTACTAGCTGTTAAAGAAGAATAGAAAGTTAAGTTAATTTAGATAACTAATTCACCCCCCCTCTCAGTTATCAACAGTTGCAAGATTCTGCAAAGGCAAGAATGTGAAGAGAAATTTCTATGTTGAAGAAAGAAAAATAGAGCATAGGAATGATAGGGAAAAGAAAAGGTTGATCCAGTGAGAACAAAGAATGAGATGAGTATGATCTAGATTAAAAAGGATGTAAATGAGGTTAAGGATGGATCTGCACCAACATCTGGTGTAGACACTTCCTCCGGGAATTAAATTGAGAGCTTTGGCTCAGGGGGAGCAATGTTGAAAATCCAAATCCCCTATAGAATGTGGGTGCCAGAATCCGGCATGAAGGTGTATGATGAAATCTGATGTGGCACATCTCTCAAAATAAAAAAATGGAATAAAAAGGGTCAATGCGGCATATTGTGGAGCAATCCTAATCAACTGTATTCTATAGTAAAGGGTTTTAATGGCCTTTTAGGAATGAGCATTTATGACGACTTACGTTAAGTCTTGCGAAGGATAAAAGGGAACTTGTTTGGTCTCAAAATCACTTTACACTTGAAGCTATCAAGCATTCAAAGAGATTGGAGTAGACTTTGAGTAACGACAACCAAGATTTGAAGCGCTTGGAGAAATTTAGAGAAAGGAAACCCTAATTTGGTGAAACAAGGTACTTTCATTTAAACCCTACTTGTGAATATGTAAAAATTCTGAGATGGCGTCGCCACAAGTTGTTGATATTACTGAGCGACCTCAACCAAAATTTAAGAAACACCCATTCAAATCAATTGAAGTTGATTAGTTGGGCGCTTTCTCAAATATTCCTCATGGATTCATGCATGCAAAGGATGTTAGGGCATATATTCATGTTGCCCTAAAGGAATTTGGTGATAGCAGGTTTACTGATCTCTACATAAAACACTCGAGTAATGAGAATCTTGATCTAAAGAATAAATATCAAGCATTGGAGGAAAAGAAATTTATCTATTACTTGGATTTCCCAACATTCATGGAGTATGAATGGGTCCGGTATGTGTTAAGTAGGGTTCATGATGAATTCATATGGCTTGAGGGACCTTTCAAGATTTCAAAAGATGCTATTAGGGAAGTCACTAGATTATGCTCCACCGGATCAGTACCACTATTAAAAGTGGTAAAGAATGATATAGTAATGGCGGCTATTGGAGTAAAATTTGATAAGAGATCCTTGACAATAAATGATATTGAGGATCATGCTATAAGATTTTCCTCAATGGTGTTGGGATACAAAGTTTATTTCACCAACTAGGAAAACACTATTTCAGGCATGGCCATATACATAGCCTATCAAATGATTAAAGAAAATACTGACTATGACATATGTGAATTACTTTGACAGCAAGTAATGGATAACCTGAAGAAGACAAAAGAAGGTAAATACCCTTGCAAATTTGGCACACTGATCATGTGTTTATTTTTCTATTTTATGAAAGCGTTGCCTAGTATGAAGAGCCTATTCTGGACCAACTATATACCTGTTGCAGTCCAAATTAGAAATTTGTTGAGTAGCATAGGCACCATTGATGCACATAATGTATCCCTATGGGGTTTTTTCAAAAACTTCCAAAGATCAATGCAGGCCAGGGAAAGAACCCCCAAAATAGTTGTTGAAAAATACAAGAATACAATCTACTTTATTGTGACAAAAGATTAGTGTTTGATGGAGGTCGTTGACCCTAGAACGATCTGGGTTATGCCTATGGGATATGAGGTAGATGGAGCTATACTGGAAAATTATGTTGAATATATGCTAAGTAAACCTAGAGATCCCAATGAAGCAAGATTTGGGACCTATGAGGAACTGCATGGAAAAATCTTTGTTGAAGTGAGAAAATCTGAGATTTCTAAGAAAATGAAGAAGATGGTAGAATAAATTGTCACAAAACATGGATTCACTAAGGAACAAGTCAGAGAAGTTAGAGAAAAAGGCCAAGTAAAAAGGGAAGCAAGGGAAAAGAAAGGAAGTGAAAGATGTAAGGTTTCAAATGAACCTAAAGATGAGGAAGAAATGATGGTAATAGTTTGTCATTGATGTCAAAAGGTTGTTAATGATCATGCATTTGCATTTCACTATTATTCACTTATGGAAGGAATCTATTAGGAATAGTTCACTCAATCAGGATAAGTGGTTCAGTTGAAATTAGATATAGAATCTTGTTAAGAATGCATGTTCATGCTTTCAGTAAAAATGGCATAGGTTGGCATCATGAGTAATCTTGATTGTGGCTTGTTGTAATCACAGTAGTTTGGAAGTATGGTATGATCTCAGTATTCATATGGTGTTCATCTCTGTTGGTAAGATCCTTACAGGTGGCTTATGATGTTATAGTGACAAGTGACACATATAGTGACAAATTGCTCTTCATTGTTTCACATTTGAGGTGATTTGGTTTTCTAGCCTATTCAAGATCTTAGTGATGGTTTGACATTCAAAAGCATATTGATGAGGGCTAATTGTCATATGTAATGTCTTTGTTAGTGAAATGTCTTCTTTGAGCCAAAATATTCTCTTAGGGTTTCATCAAGGGTCACAAGTTTGTGTTATGTCATTAGTATTTTTGAAAACCCTAAGTCTAAACTAAGTCTCTACTTTAATATTCATCTACAACTGTTCATGTGTAATGACTGGTTTCTTTCTTTACAAATTCCCTGATCAGACACTTTCTATGTTCTAAATCCTAAACATACCTAAGTATCAAAGACCTAAAAGAAATCTTGTTTCATAGATCTAAATGAACCTATGTTATCTTTTATAAAACCCTTGATTACACGTCAGACACTTTATGTTTTATTTATCAGTTGACCGGTCAGAGTGGTAAGAGTCACTTAAGGTGACTTACCAAAGGCACCTTTATACATTGAAATTACCGGCCCCTCCTTATGGTTACCGGTGCTCACAGGTCGAAGAAATATGTTTGAGCGGGCTTTCTACATCAATGCTCAACATTCAATTTACCGTTGGCGGGAATACCACATCCGATGGTGGAGATTTGAACGATGCCACAGTTTGGGGAGTTTAAAATTGACGGGTTCTGTGTTATGAAAGGCAGAAAATCAACTTGTTTCTATTTTGAAGTGACAACAAAAGTTGAAGTTGGAAGGTTAGAAGTTGTTGTTTATAGATAGATTCATAAAAGATTTTTTTTATGGAATGTGGATCGACAAGAGGATATAGGAAATGGAAACTTGGATAAGAAAAAGTAGAGTTTTTGTTGAAGTTTTTTTATGAAAGAGAGTGGGATTTTTAGAATGTTTCCAAAATGAGAAGAATATGAAAAAGGCTAAGTTCTTCAAAGGAGTTTAATTTTTTTGTTTTATTATTTGATTTTTTGAGTGAATGGAAGTTGAACCGTGTGTGAAAATATTGCATTATGGAATTTCATTTTGTATATAGAGTGACTTTGAATGGCAGGTAAAAGTGTTGCAGAAAAGAGATGATATTGGAGGTTGTAAGAAGTGTTTTTTTGGTGAATAGATATCATTTTATGTAAATAAGGAGGAGATTGATTATTTTTATGAAGAGATTTTATTTTTCTCTTTCAAGGGCAAAATTTATTGAAGGTTAAATGATATTTTTGAATAAGATTCTTTTGCAAGAATATGAAGGATCTTGCAAAGTTTGAAGATGGATTTGAAGAGGTCAGATTTAAAAATGCAAGAATATCAAGGAATATGAAAAGATTTTTCTGTGCAGGTGAAAGGTTATTCAATCTGTATAAAATGGTTTTTTAGGTACATTGAAAAGTGTGTGTGGGTTTATGAAGAAGACATAGTTGAAAAACATAGATGATGAGAGATTGAATACATATAATGTGTGTCAAGGTCATACAGATTAATGATGACAAATTTGCAAAGTAGAAGAAATATTGAATCAAGCTTTGATTGCAGTGATTGATAAAAGATTGATAGAGATAATTTGCAGAGAAAATTGTTTATAGAGATTTGTATATGGAGCTTGTTTGCAGTAAAAGAAAATGGTCTTGATTTGAAAATCAAACAGGAGGTATAAGGTTGTATACAATGGTGCAAATCCAATTGAACAGCAATCATGTCTTGCACAGAAAGATTGATGTTTTGTTAATAGGCATTGTATTAGCCAGTGAGGCTTATAGGTCAGTGTGACCTTAATATTTGTCAGTGAGACAATTTGTATTGCCAGTGAGGCATGTTTTCAGTTAAGCCAGTGAGGCACTTCATGAGTGGTTTTTCTACCCCTGAGGGTTTTCCACTCGGTAAAAAGGTTGTGTCTTGATTTCTTCTATGTGTGTGCATATTATTGGTTTGATCATGTTTTGTTTACATCTGTAATTGTAAGTCTTGTACATATAAACTCAACAAATCATTAATGCATTCCTTTCCATCTGTTCTGTAAGAGAAAGCTTGCAAAATGTTGTAAAATGTTTGAAAATTAATACAACACTGATTCACCCCCCCTCTTAGTGTTGTCCAGACTCCTACAAGAAAAACCTCAAGCAACAAAGAGGTCTACCAGAAGCTCTACTTCTTCTTCTGGTCCCACATCTACAAGCATAAAGGAATCTGCAAAGAAGCCAACTGACAGAGGAACAAAAAGATAGAAAATAAAAGGTAAAAGAATGTATGTAAGTATAAGTGAAAAAGATGAAGAAGAGACTAAGTATGATGAAAATGTCAAGAAAATGAAAACTAAGACTACTAAAGCCTTTGAGAAGAAGAAACCTAGCAAAAGACAAAAGGAAGATGAGTCTCCATCCATATTAACACTTGACGATAATGGAAACTTGAAATCTATGGATGTGTTTTATGATGATTAGAATGATGTTGAAAATAGAATTTTGTAAGAAGCTATAATAGAATATCTGAACATATACAATAGATCTCTAATTGAGATCACTGGTAATCTCCCAGATACCTTGGGTAGTATTCTGTCAATCAGGAAGGAAATTGCAGTGGCTAAAGATATTGAGCTCAGAGAACACACTTTGATAAAATTATGTCCAGATATTACTCTAGAAGAAAAGGCCAAAATCTCCAAAGCACTTAACAATGAGTTCAGATCAAAGAAAAGAATGAATGCACTGATGATAGGAGAAGTTGATAAAGTTGTCAAGGAAACAAAGGAGACCATTTTGGAAATACTAAAGAAATACAACATTTCCACTATTTATGATGATGAAGAAACAAATGATAAAGACTCATTTCCACCAGAGATTAGCCAAGAACAAGGACTGGAATAGAATGTTCAAGTTCCTGACACTAATACAATGGATATGTTAGATCAAAACAAAGTTGATATTGATCTGCCTCCTGAGAAACAGGCTAAGGGTGAAGAGAATAGGGACATGAATCCTCCAGAACGGAGTCAAGAAGAAATATCTAAGAGAGCAAGAGACACTGCAGATGTCTTAGTTGGTTCTGGCAAGCAACAAGTTGCAAATGAGTCTAAACTCCTTCAAGGACCAATTAACTTGGCCTCATTATCACCTGTACAAAAATTCAAGTTAGTATCTATTGTTCAGGCCAAGGCATATGAAGAAATGTTGAAATCTCATGACCAAGATAGTAAATTGATCAATGATACATCCAACATTCTGGAAAAGATGATGCCAACTATTCAAAAGGACACCTCACTATCTTTCGCTGATCATCTCAAAGGGCTACTAGACTCTATAAGTACACATTTTGAGTCATTTGAAAAATCTACAGAAGCAAACATTAGAAAAGAGTTAAATGAAAAGAGATTGATTGAGTTAAAGGCTATATTAGCAAAAGCTAAAATTACATTAGAAAATGTGATAGAAGGCATACAAAGTGCCATTGAAGAAGCCTGTAAAGTTTATAAATTTTACCTATCTTGGCCAAAAGTTACAAAGGAATTAGAAGATAAAATCAAATATTTGGAAATCAAACAACTTAATATCTCTGAGACATATAATCTGATAGTTGAGTCAATATGCCAAAGAACCTCAAGTTGCAGACATTCACAGTAATCTAAGCACTCTGATGAAGAAAAAAGGAGAAATTAGAGACAGGTTGTGCCAGCTAAGGGGACTGATAAGTCCAAAAATTGACTCCATGACCAATCTGGCAGATGAAGCCATGAAATCACTTGCACTAGTTGATACACTTTCAGATGTGCAGTGGGTAGAGAAGCTAGTTTTTCTAATGAATGGCCACATCCATATCCTGGAATGTGCAAGAAATAGATGGAAAAGAGAGATAGCCTTGATAAAGACCATCTATAATGATATTCTACCTTCAATGACAAATTAAGACAAAAATGTGTATCTGTATATAAGTGGTAGAATATAACAGTTTTGAACATTTTTGACAAATTTTGGATTTGGATCACACCCTTTGCCATTGATGTCAAAGGGGGAGAAGAAGATCAGTGAAAAATAGATAAACATATCAGGGGGAGCAGTTAAGCATTTTTCACCAAGTGTTGCCATCAATGCCAAAGCGGGAGATTGTTGGCAAGAGACATTGCTCCAGTATGGACTTGTATGTTGTCATTGATGGAAACAAGGCTTAGAGATCTTATCACCATGATAGGAAGAGATAAATCTGAAAGGTCACATTGAAATTTGGGTCTAGTTGACAGATCCGATTGCCTGAAGTGGCTAAGTATGGGTATTATAGAGTAAAGGATAGTCAATGGGTCAGTGTGCTTCTGCATATGATGATCTAGTAATACAGTTTGGGTATGATGTTAGTAATTGTTTGTTGGTGTCATACTCCACAGACTAAGTCCTAACTTCCTCCAGAAGTCATTTGGAAGAATTATCTAAGTCCAGGTGAACAGAGGTATAGTAGAGACAGTGAACATGGCACATTGTAATGGTTCGCATTCCTTCACAGGTGAGTATTTTGTTATGTGGTTTTAAGGTGTAGTAAACACTTGTATGAAGTGTCTAATTCTAGAGTTGTGAGATCTGAGGTCCACTAGAAATATAGTTACAAGCTGTTGAGTATCGGTGCAGTGTTTGACAGAGATAGAGTTTGAGTTTGGATGGTCTGCATTCCCCCGTAAGATGATATCATGCCCTGCGGTTCTGAGGGTAAGATTAGGAATGTGTGAAGAGTCCTTGATATGATTTTGTAAGTGTTTTGTTATCCACAGTAAAAGTTGTAAGTCAATAGATGAACCTGATAAGCATGCTCTTAAGGAACAAGTCGACTAGTATAATAAATCATTGTGTGGAGAAGAGATATTGTGTGAAGGATCTATTTAAGTGATTGACTGATTAGAGCTGACATATATGAACACATTTGGGGAAAGATTTGGATCCATATAACATATAGTGCATTGGATTGAGTCAACAAGCTACATCTTTCTATGTACATGTTTCACTTCTTGGATGTTGACCTAATTATGGATCAAATCATGATGCAGATATATATAAGAGCAATGAATTTTGGTTGAGGAGGCATGTAAGTATGTGGGTGGATGTGAATATGTAAATAGTAGAGTAGTGACATAGATCAATGATAATGAAGACTTAGGATTTAGAATTCAGTTGCTAAATGATTGTACCCTAGCATAGTGATAGCTTCTTATGCAATATTCAGTTTTCATGTGCAATTTGTTTTGTACTTGGTAGTGAGCCTTTTTCATCAAGGCAGTGAGCCTCCAATAGGGTTTAACAACCCTTATTGTAATCTTGCTAGGTTTAGGGTTGAGGCAGTGAGCCTACTAGACCCAGCTATACTTCATGGTAGTGAGCCAGCATGTTCCAGGCCTATGGAGTGACCAAGCCTGAACATCATTATTTGTAAAGATTGCAATATATATTTGAGAGCTAATCCTCTCCATGGTTTTTCCCTATTTGGGTTTTCCACAAAAATCTTGGTGTCCTTGTGTCATGCTTCTATGGTTGTTATTTATTTGCTTGTTGTGCTCTTGTTTAATTTATTCTAGGAAATGGTTAAAAGGAAAAGTTTATAGAACACTAATACAACCCCCCCCTCTTAATGTTCCTGATATTCAACATGGACATCCATCATAACATAATGGAAGGGGGATTTTTGTCAGATATTATAGTTAGAAATGTTCTGGTAGACATGTATACAAAATGTCGAAGTATAGATAAGGCATGTGAAATGTTAGATGGAATGGGTCAAAGAGATGTCATCTCTTGGAATGCAATGATTGCAGGATATGCACAAAATGGATTTGTTGAAAAGGCTTTAGAAAGTTTAAAGAAAATACAATTAGTCGGTGTAAAGCCAAATTCCACAACCTTTTCTAGCATCCTCCCTGCCTATGTCAAAATGGGAGATTTGGAATGTCAATGCTTCCACATTTTGCATCACTTGCTCTCCCACAGGAACTTCAATTCATGCCTGTGGTGATGCAGGGAAATCCCTGCATCACCACAAGCATGACTTCAAGTGCATGTGGGAGAGTAGGTGATGCAAAATGTGGAAGCATAGACAAGGCATGTGAATTGTTTGGCAGAATGGCTCAAAGAGATGTCATCTCATGGAATACAATGATTGTGGGATATGCACAAAATGGATTTTTTGAAAAGGCTTTAGAAACTTTCAAGCAAATGCAATTAGCGGGTGTAAATCCAAATTTGACAACCTTTGCCAGCAGCCCCCCTGCCTGTGCTGAAATGGGAGCTTTGGAACAAGGTATGGACACCCATCATAACATAATGGAAGGGGCATTTTTGTTAGATATTATAGTTGGAAATGCTCTAGTAGACATGTATACAAAATGTGAAAGTATAGATAAGGCACGTGAACTATTTGATGGAATGGCTCAAAGAGATGTCATATCTTGGAATGCAATGATTGCAAGATATGCACAAAATGGATTTGTTGAAAAGGCTTTAGAAATTTTAGAATCTATTATATCAGCAGTCAAAGTCAACCCATATTTCTCCTCATTACCATTAATGGTTATAGAACCAAGTACCACTATAGGCTTGTGCATTCCGAATGGAACCATAAACAAGAAACTATTTGAAGAAAGCTTGGATAGAATCTTGTGCAAATGCAAGTAGATGTGTATAACATTGTCAAGACTCAGAAACTACAAAAAAAAATTAAGCAGCAAAGTGTAAATACACTTTCGTTCTTTCGTTGAAAATTAGGAAATTAGTAACTATGTTGTGTTGAACAATGTATAGCTAACAATTATAGCATGATAAACTGGGGAAACATTTATTTGTAAACTTGGAAAGTGTCTGAAGATAGAACTGGAGAATCCAAGTTTTTGTTCTTTTGTTTTCTCCAGATATTCTTGTATCTTGTAGAATTATTTTCCACCTTTAATGAAACTTTTTACATGTGTTAGATAGAAATTTCACAAGAATAACAAGATCAGTAACTCAAAGGAAGTAAAAATAACAAAATTACATGATATTGATAGGGTAATACTAAAAGTGCACACACATTCCAAGCATATTAAATGAAAATCATAGCAAACATAGGGATTACAACCATAATTCTCACACTTATTCAAAATAGCCAGAGAGTGTATCATTCATCCTAGAAGGAAAGCCTAGGAAATAGAAGTTGGGAGCTTCTATTTTTTCTAGAAGTTTAGAAAAGCCAATTTACAATGGTTATTAGAAATTTAGAATTATACTAAAGTGTACCCCCACAATAATGCAAATGTTAAAAGTAACTTCACCTAAATCCTATAGTCAAATCCATAACCTCAAAAATATAGTCCACAGTGACAAGAGGTATTCCCAAGCCTTTACAAAGCTCTAGAATTGCATTTATTAAGAGTGCATTGCTATTGAATATTGGGAACACTGAGAGGGGGGGTGAATTAGTTTTCTATACATTTTTTCTTTTAATTAATTAAACAAGAGCACAACATGCAAATAAATAACAACCATAGAAGCATGACACATGGACACCAAGATTTTTACTTGGAAAAACCTAAAGAGGGAAAAACCACAAAGAGGATTATCTCTCAAATATATATTGCAATCTTTACAAATAATGACGTTCAGGCTTGGTCAGTCCACGGGCCTGGAACATGCTGGTTGACTGCCATGAAGTACAAATATGTTTAGCAGGCTCATTGCCTCAACCCTAAACCTAGAAAGATTACAATAAGGGTTGTTAAACCCTATTGGAGGCTCACTACTAGGCTCACTATCTTGATGAAGAAAGGCTCACTACCAAATAGAAATCAAATAGTATATGAAAAGGAATACTACATAAGCATCTATCGATATGCCAAGGTGCAGCAACTGAATTTTGAATCCCAAGTCTTCATCATCATTGATCTGTGTCACTTCTCTGCTATTCACATATTCACATCCATCCACCATACATCCACACCACCTCAACCAAAATTTAGCGCTCTTATATATATCTACATCATGATTTGATCCATAATCAGGTCAGCTTCCAAGAAGTGAAATGTGTACATAGAAAGATGTAGCTTGTCAGCTCAATCCAATGCACTATATGTTATGTGGACCCAAATATTTTCCCAAACGTGTTCATATAGATCAGCTCTAATCATTCAATCACTTAAATAGATCCTTCACACACTATCTCTTCTCTGCACAATGATTTATCATACTAGTCAGCCTGTTCCTTAAGAGCATGCTTAATAGATTCATTTGTCGACTTACAACTTTTGTTGTGGATCACAAAACACTTCCAAAATCATATCAAGAACTCTTCATACATTCCCAAGCTTACCCTTAAACCGCATAACAAAATACTCACTTGCCAAGGAATGCAGACCATTACAATGTGCCCTGTTCACTGTCTCTGTTATACCTCTATTCACCTGGACTTAGATAATTCTTCCAAATGACTTCTGGAGGAAGTTAGCACTTAATCTCTAGAGCATAATTACATCAAACAATTAAGAACATCATACCTAAACTACATTTCCAGATCAACATCTGCGGAAGCATACTGACCCGCTTACTGTCCTCTACTCTGTTAATGCCCATACTTAGCCATTTCTACCAACCAGACCTGAATTCCAATGTGACCTTCAGAGTTATGTCTTCCTATCATGTTGATGAGATATCTAAGCCTTGTTGCCCTTATTTCCATCAATGACAATATACAAGTCCATACTAGAGCAGTGTCTCTTACCAACAATCTCCCCCTTTGGCATTGATGGCAACACTTAGTGAAAAATGCTTGACTGCTCCCCCTTACTATATACACTTCATTCTCCAACTCCCCCTGAGATGTTTATCCATTTTTCATTGATCTTCTTCTCCCCCTTTGACATCAATGGCAAAGGTGTGATCCAGAAGAAAAAATTTGTCAAAATTTCAAAAAAAATCTGTACTCTACCGCATATTTACAAGTACAATTTTCATCTTTATATTACATGTATTTGAGAATGTCATTGAATATGTTCTTAATCTATGCCCACTCAATATCCTAACCTTTCTTGGCATTATCCAAAATTTGAATGTGTCCACTAAAGACAAAGACTAAGGCTTCTGCCTTTTTGAGATCAGAACTTGTATCTATTTGTACAGCTAACTTAGCCTCTGTAGCAAGATTTGTCATTGAGTCTAGCTTAGGGCAGATTAGTCTTCTTAACTATCCCATTCTACTTTTTATCTAATACTTCTAATTTATTAAGTCAGTCAAGTTATTGTGAATGCTAATGACTTTAGTTTCTTTGTTGCTTACTGACTCTACTGCCAGATCAAATTTCATGGAAATATCCATCAGTTTATGTTCCAAATCTTTAATCTTATCTTTAATCTTCTAATTAAATTTTGGCCAAGATAAACAAAATTTGTACAAAACACCAGCTTCTTTCACAACTTCATGAATGTTTACTATTTGTTATCTAGCTGAATTTTATCATTGCCTATCATTATCTTCAATTCTTCCAACTTTTTCTCATCAAATTCTTGCCTTACCTTTATTTCTGCAGACTTTTCAATGGATTCAAACTGTTTACTTACATAGTTTATTAGGTGCTTCAGATGGTTTGCTGAAGACATGGATGAATCCTTCTAGTAGGTAGGCATCATCTTCTCCAAAATGTTGGATGCTTCATCAATAAGTTCACTGTCCTCTATATGAGATTTTAACATTTCTTCTCACTCTTGCCTATACAATTGAAGCCAATTTTAGCTTTTACATAGGGGACATTGCATCCAAGTCTATTGGACCATGTAGCAATTCAGGATCATCTAAAATTTGTTTTTCTTTCTCTAACAATTCCTTCACTGATACAACAGTGTCTCTTGGCATAGTAGAAATTCCTTCTTTTTGGCTTTGTTCCAGACAATCTAAATCCATATCCTTATTAATATCCTCTTCTTGTTCTGGTGGAGGATTTTCTATAACTGATTCTTCCTCAATCTTTTCCTTGTCGATATCATCCTTAGTTTGATGTGCCGATGAGGGTCCTATTTAAGAATCATTAGCAAGTACTTCTTTCTCCTTAGACACTCTGTCATCTTTATCTGTTTCTTGGCCTAGTTTACTTCAGGAATAGATAAATTATTAGCAACATCATTCTCTTCATTGACACATGTGGTGGGAAGATTGTGTTGCTTCAGAGCTTCCAAAATAATTTCCTTTGTTTCTTTCACAACCTAATCAATCTCACCCATCATTAATAAATTCATCCTCATTTTTGTTCTAAACTAGTCCTTGGTCTCCTTGGAGATCATGTCTTCTTCTTCTAGAGTAATTTATGGACATAATCTAGTCATCACATGTTTTCTTAGCTCAATATCCTTATCTCTAGCAGTCTCCTTTCTGATGTTCAAAATATTTTCTAGGCTTTCAAGGAGATCAGAGATGATCTCAATAAGAGCCGTGTTGAAGATGTTTAGATATTTCACAGTGGCTTCTTCCAAGCTTCTTTTATCAACATCACTATATCCATCCTAGAGTTCAATCATAGGCTTCAGATTTCCATCAACTGTGAAAGCCTTTATTACATCTGCAAGTGTTAGAGGCTTTTCTTTTCTCTATCTTTAACTAGAATTTTCCTTTCTGAAGGTCTTTTCTTTAATGCTTCTGGAGGCTTTGATAGCCTTAGCTTTCATCTTCTTAACCTCTTCATCTAACTCTATTTCTTCTTCATCCTTTTCACCAACACTAACATATAATCTTCTTCACTTCATCTTTTTCCTCTTCATGTCTTTGACAGAGGATTCTTTTGATGTTTTCTCTAGGTTTATTGATGATGTGGCACTAGAGGAGGTAGCAGAGCTCCTAGTGGTCCTTTAAACCTTTTCTAGTTTATCTTATTTCATCTGAGATTCTTCTTGAACCTGTACTGGTTAACTCTTTTGTTTTTCTTCTTCTGGTTTCTCTACTTTTTCCCTGACTTCTTTTAGTTGTTCTTTGGTAATACCATACCTTGCAACAATTTCTTCTACTTCTCTTCTCACCTTCTTGGTGGATTCTAGCTTTCTGAGTTCAACATATAGTTTTATTGATAGTTCTTTATATGTACCAAACCTTTCTTCCTTTGTCTCCTTAGGTTTTCTTAGCATATGTTGGGCATAGATGTCCAGTACTTGACCATCCACTTCATACCCCATGGACATGATCCAAACTATTCTGGGCTCAATAGCCTCCATTAAACATTGGCCCTTGGTGACCATGAAACAAATGGTATCTTTGTATTTCTCAACAATTGCCCTAGGTATTCTGTCCCTTGACTACATCATGTTTTGAAAGTTCTTGAAAAACCCCCATAGAGCCACTTTTTGCTCATTGTGACTACCTAGATTGCTAAGACAGTTTTTTTATTTGAATAGCTATTGGTTGATTACTTAACCAAATCAAGCCCTTATGGTTAGGGAACTCATTCAGAAAATAGAAGAATAAATAGACAATAAGCGTACCAAATTTGAAAGGATAGTTCTTGCTTTCCTTGATCTTTTTTAGGTTTTCCATTAATTGAATTCTTAGTAGATCACACAAGTCATAATCCACATTCTCCTTAATCATTTGGTATGACCATTGAGGCAAACTTTACCACATGATCAATAATATCATTTGTTGTCATTGCCCTTTTGTCAAATTGGTCTCTAGTGGCATTTGTAACCATTTGATTCTTGACCACTTTCAATAATGGCACACCTCTTGTGGAGTTTAGTCCAGTGACTGCCTGAATTGCATCCTTTGTTATCTTAATGAGTTGCCCCTTCCGTAACCACATGAACTCATCATGAATCCTGCTTAGCACGTATCAAACCCATTCGTTCTCAGCAAATGCAGGAAACACTGCATATTGGATGTGTTGATTGTTTTAAATTCCCAACCTGATTCTTGTAGCAAATCTATAAAATAGCCACTTCTTAATGATTGATCTACCTTAAGGGATTGGCCAACGAATAGGAGATTAGGGAGAGATGGCTTTCTCAATCCCCCTTTTCTTCCTCTGCACTTTAGGCTCTATGAAACCTAGGAGGGTGTTCCTTTGTAGATGGGTTTATTTCTAATTCTCTAGCTATTTCTCCTTAACTGATGTTTCATTTTCTTGGGGAAACAGTGTTCTGCTCAAATGGATGGGGTCTCCCTGAGATATCATCTTGTCAATACTGTTCCTATCACAGATATGTTCCTCATAAATTGCTTGAAAGAATGTATGATAAAGTAAAAGGATGGGCTAGATTCTTTGAGCTCTTATCCTATTCTTTACAAAGGAACATGCAAAACTTAACTTAATCAAAATAAATACCCTAAAAGCCTATTGTTAGAAAGGAAAATATTTGGATTGATTTTAAAATATTTTGAGGATAATCAAAGGGGCGTAAGTTCAATATAGTATCCATGAATAGATCAGTGCCTATCCAAGGGCCAAAGAGTCAGAAAGATTAAATTGATAAAAACTAAATAGGTTGTGATGTAAAAAACCTCATTTTACTATAAAGGTATAGCTATGTCTTACATTGAAAATACTCTACTAGTTTTGGAATCACCCATACTTAGTTATCCATGTAAACCCGAATCACATTCAATATTTTCTAATACAAGTTTTATATTACTACTTGAGTAAACTCCATAAGAGAAATATGCCAGCATAGGAAAGATGGTGATGATGAATAAAGATGATCCTTAACGAAATATATATTCATAATGTGTAACTGTATACATGAAGTAGGAGACAGTATACTCCAAGACTCAACAAGATTTGTAAAATAAATTGTTCAGTAACTTGCATCATAGCTTTCGATAGTTCTATCAAGAAATCAAAAGAGACTCCAAATGGAAACTTGAAAATAGACAACTAATTCTATTAGCAGAAAACAAACTTATTTACACCTCCTCCCTGACTAGATTGATCCATATTTTAGACTAAGTCTGGAGACATGACCTCGAACCAATGCTTTTTCACAAGCCCTGAATTCCCTTTTATAGAGATAAGGGAGCAACAAGCTTCAGGATTATGACAAAAGAAGTTACAACTATTTTGTAACCAACAAATGCAGCTGCAAGAAGAGGCCGGTGTAACCACTTCACAACTATATGCTCTGCTACCATGGTACATGCTGAAGTACACGCTTTCCACAAATGTGTCCTCTCAATTTAAGTGGGAAATAGGCAGCAATGTTGATGGGAATTTGTTTGTTTGATGTTGTGGAAGCTCTTATACCCATCCTATGCTACTTATTTGTTAAATAAGAGCATTCATTGCCCAGTTTATCCTCCTCAATTGAGAATGACTACAAGCATCAATATCAGAAGAAAACCCCATTAACTGGAGTTCTTCGCTTTATGCTCGTTGTCCCTTGCAAGGATGTGATTCCTCTTTCATAATTGACTGGTCACCAACCAACTCAACTGGACAAAAACCAGATGAAATCACATCAGACCGGATATGGACATACCATCCACCCGGTGAGAGCAACAATAGAAACGATAAAATAGGAGCACTCTATCCTTATATGCTACATCCATAGAGGAAGCATCCCTACAACTAGAGATGATGCTTTATTAGGAAAAGTAGAAGAGGGATGAAGGTAGAAGGAAAAATGAGTTTCCTCTACACCTAATACTAATCTGCCAAATCACAATCCTAAGGGATGACTAGAGTATGAAGATTAAAATTTGTGATCCCAATCAGGATGAAGAAACAGGAAGAAGAAAGGCTCACAGAGTTTTGCACAATGTTTCTGCTACCCCATAATACCACTAATTCCAAAGGAAATAATTCTAGGTCTTTCTAATTATATAATGATAGATCGAGAGCCATGAGAACAAGGAATAAAATCCTAGAGAACAAGGGAGAAAACATGACACACAGGAATAGGGGAAAGCCATACTATCAAAATGTTTTATACAGTATGAATGGTAACATCAACACTTGCCTTTTTATAGAAATTCTAGGATGTAAGCATACATCTAAACATCTGTGGTGTATTAATTTTCTAGTCACTTCAAAACATTCCTACGATAAATAGAAATCTCTTAAAGATTACCATAAGTTAACAAAAAGATTGGATTTCATAATTCCACATAATTGCAAATATCACTTCTTGCATTGAATTTTGCTAGATCAGGTGTCTTAGTTCCCCCAATTAAGCACTATCATCACATCAAATTTCATCACACAGTAGGTGAAATGTCAATCATGGTAGAGGCAAAGATTTCCAAAGGTCAAGCTTGCATAAGCCAAATTATTCTGTTATCAAATCCTCAGGAGTGATGGTGATGGAGACCTTGCGCATGCCTAAGTAGTTAATGCTTTGTAATGAAGCCTAGTCAGATTTGGCACCAACAAATCCTTCTGTTATAACTTTGAATCTAGGCCATTGATCTCGATCTCAGCTAGCGCAACTTGATGGTGCTGATTTGATCTTAATCTAGGTCAGATCTTATTGCTTACTTCTTTGAATAGTATCCTACCATCTAGATAGCCTTTTCCAATCATGATCCCGAGGAGAAGTCCTTCCTGCAGTGCAATTAAGATAGCACCTGCCATTCCATGTACGAAGGATATAGTCAGAGATATGATCTCAACAAAATAGTAGATAAACATTGGATCTCTTGTACTTGAATGGAACGCTTCTTGAAAAGTGCTCACGTTTCATGCCATGTCAGATCCTTGCCATTAATGTAATAATCCCATCACTTATAAAGCCATGCATCCAGATTCTGTCATTCTGCAGTCGCTCAGAAGATCCTTTGGTGGAGTATGGTGGAATGCCAGAATCAAAGAGAAATGGTTTTATAATGCCCGTGACCCACCTCCTTTCCATCCTAGACTATCCTTGACCAGTTGTCACCCTTTCCATGTTTCTGCCAAGGCTAGCTTCCTTTGTATCTCTTTGTGGGTGGATTGGCAGAAATGAATCTGCTAGCGCCACCTACCAAAACTGGTTAGTAGGACTGGACATTGACACATGTACTACTTCTTCCACTTTAGGAGAAGGATGGCCAATTGGGTCTATTCTCCTTTTAAAATAAAGTTGTTCTAGGTGCAGACTATAGATGGTAACTACTTGGCGAGGGGCTGGTAAACAATGTTGTGGGAAGGCATGAGGGAAAACTTTAAAGGATGGTGACAGGAAATAAGCAGTCACTGAAGAATTATATCATATGTGGCCATTTGCATGACTTCATACTATGAGGGTTTAGGGTTTTAGCAAATTTGGCTTACTCAGAGCATTTTTTCTAACGGAGAAACTCTAATTTTAGAAATCTAATGATCAAGTGACATAGAGCTGGGAACAAAATTTCTAGAAATATGAAAAAAATTATATGGTTCCATCAGTGGCTCTAGTTGTGGATGCCTATTCTATTATTGAATAGAGAAAGATCACACAAGAACTCTAGAGGAGTAGACCACACATAATGACCTCAAGCCATTATGTAGAGAAAAAAGACAGCCTGCCTCTATCAAACATTCTGTTCTTGAATGACTCTGTTAAACTACTTTGAAAAACTTCATTGAAATCCAACTTATTCTTGACAAAGACATTTGGATAGCTTTTTGGACAATTATTTTCATTTTCTCCATGATTTCCCCCACTGTTCTAAACCACGGATAAATGATATATATTGCCATCAAAAAGAGATTCAGTACCTGGTTCAATTATTTCTAACCATGTGGAAATATTATCATCCCCTGATTTCTGCCTTTTGCATAAATCTAAAAAATAAAAGCAATCATAATCCATTTTATCATTGGTAGTAGGGGGGTTCTTAAATTCTCCTAGATCAATGTCAAATATGAAACAATAATATTCTGCTTCCCTTTTGAAATCTGACACTGCTTTTATTTTCTACCTTCTGAACTGGCTTTTCATCTTGATGATGAATATAGGAATGGGAGACATTACTAGGCTAAAAATTTAGGTCTTGATCTATTAACTCAATACGTGTCCACCTACATTCCTCTACATGTTGAACCAACATTTCTTCATTAGTTCCGTCATGATCCTTTTCAAATAGTGGATTTTCTATGCATTTATAGGGCTCCATATCTTCTCATATTGATAAATCCATAGGTTCCTCATATAATGGGTTATCTCTTATATGCATTTCATCTGCACAATCTCTAATATCATTGCTCTGATAGCATGCATCATTATCTGATTCATAACCCCTACTATTTTGATGTGAGCATTCTGATAATTGCTCACTATTTTCTATATGATTAACAAGGATCAATCCCTCATGATATTCAGACTTAAAGTAAGCTACTTCCCTAGGAGATTTTGATGTAGAATAGATTTCCTCACAAATAAGGGAAATATCTTCACAACTTTTTATTCTTTCATAAGTCAAAGGAACTTCCTTAACTAATATATCTTTCTATATTGTGGTGTCCATTATCTCATAAGCTACTTTGTAAGGCTCTGTGGATTTCCTTTTATTCTGATACTGAGGGGGAAAATGAGCAGCAAGATTATAGAAACTTAGAACTCCTCTGTTTTGATCATAGTCCCTATCCCCTTCAGTATATTGAGTGCTATACATTGATTGTTTTGACAAGGGTTTGTCAGGATAGCCCATTTTATCTTCCCTTTGGTATTTAAATGGGGGAACAAATGGATCCATTATCCCTTTGATACCCATTTTCTATCAACTCACAACCTTTTATCTTTGTATGCTTCAAATTATTTTCTATATTTATGGCTAAGGAATATGCTTGCCTCATAGTAGTAGGGTTCTTTTCTCTCAGTCAATAACTATTTTTTTTTATTGAATGCACCTAAATATATGATCAAACACATAGCCTCATTGGGTCTGATATTTTTAGGAATTTTGGCAAATCTTAAATTGAAAGCTAGGACTAATTCCTTATCTTCTTTTTCAATCTACATAAGTTCTTTAATTAAAGAACCTACATATATTCTTTCCCCAAACTGTTCCATGAAAACAAACCTTAAATCTTTCCAAGAAAAGATAGACTACTTGGGTAGATATTCAAACCAATCTCTAACTTCTCCTCTAAAAGTTTAAACAAACAACTGTATGACTACATCTTCATGATCTATTTCATAATCTCCCATAAAGTCACAAAATTGTTGTAAATGGCTGCTAGCTATTTTGGATCTATCATTATTGAACTTGGTTATCTAAATTCTAACTTCATCGGGCATATGATTTGGAAACCCACAAATACTATTGAAATTAATAGCCCTATATCTTTCCATGACAAATCCACTTTGATAAAAGAAGTGAGGTTGCTGCTAATACATTTCTAAACTTCTAGGAATTTTTTGAAGCTTGGTAAAATACCTAAAAAGAAGTTTTTGCTTCTACTATGAATTATTCTTTGATTTTTCAAGAAAAATCAATAACACTAGACTGCATCACCAGATCCTTTCTCTTAGAGTCACCACCTCTACTTTATAGAGGAATATATTGTTTCTTCTTCATAATCAACCTTTGAGTCATATTTCACAGTAGGGTTATATGGAACATTTTGATACATAAAACTTCATGTAACAGTCCTATATCTATCTCAAAATATGGTAGAGTCACCACCCTTTTTTGGGGTAAATAATGAACACAAATTTTATGCAAACTCTAAAAAACCCATGACAATCTATTGCACTTAGTATTTAGAACTTTTATACAAGAGTTCTCCAGTAGAGTCGCCAATCTATTGGTTGTTTTAAATTCCCAACCTGATTCTCATAGCAAATCTATAAAATAGCCACTTGTTAATGATTGATCTTCCTTGAGGGATTGGCCAATGAATAGGAGATTAGGGAGAGATGGCTTTCTCAATCCCCCTTTTCTTCCTCTTCACTTTAGGCTCTGTGAAACCTAGGAGGGTGTTCCTTTGTAGATGGGTTTATTTCTAATTCTCTGGCTATTTCTCCTTAACTGATGTTTACTTTTCTTGGGGAAACAGTGTTCTACTCAAATGGATGGGGTCTCCCTAAGATATCATCTTATCAACACTGTTCCTATCATAGATATGTTCCTCATAAATTGCTTGAAAGCATGTATGATAAAGTAAAAGGATGGCCTAGATTCTTTAAGATATTATCCTATTCTTTGCAAAGGAACATACAAAACTTAACTTAATCAAAATAAATACCCTAAAAGCCTATTGCTAGAAAGGAAAATATTTGGATTGATTTTAAAATATTTTGAGGATAATCAAAGGGGCATAAGTTCAGTATAGTATCCATGAATAGATCAGTGCCTATCCAAGGGCCAAAGAGTTAGAAAGATTAAATTGATAAAAATTAAATAGGCTGTGATGTAACAAACCTTAGTTTACTGTAAAGGTATAACAATGCCTTACATTGAAAATACTCTACTAGTTTTGGAATAAACCATACTTAGTTATCCCTGTAAACCCAAATCACATTTGATATTTTCTAATAGTAGTTTTATATTACTACTTGAGTAAACACCATAAGAGAAATATGCCAGCACAGGAAAGATTGTGACGATGAATAAAGATGGTCCTTAACCAAATATATATTCATAATGTGAAACTATATACATGAAATAGGAGATAGTATACTCCAAGACTCAACAAGATTTGTAAAATAAACTATTCAGTAACTTGCATCATAGATTTTGATAGTTCTATCAAGAAATCAAAATAGACGCAAAATGGAAACCTAAAAATAGACAACTAATTCTATTAGTAGAAAACAAACTTATTTACAATTCCTCCCTGACTAGATTGATCCATATTTCATACTAAGTCTGGAGACATGACCTCAAACCAATGCTTTTTCATAAGCCCTGAATTCCCTTTTATAGAGATAAGGGAGCAACAAGCTTCAGGCTTATGACAAAAGAAGTTACAACTATTTTGTAACCAACAGGTGCAGTTGCAAGAAGAGGCTAGTGTAACCACTTCACAACTATATGCTCTACTACCATGGTACATGCTGAAGTACGTGCTTTCCACAAACGTGTCCTCTCAATTTAATTGGGAAACAGGCAGTGATGTCGATGGGAATTCATTTCTTTGATGTTGTGGAAGCTCTTATACCCATCCTATGCCACTTATTTGTTAAATAAGACCATTCACTACCCAGTTTATCCTCCTCAATTGAGAATGATTGCAAGTGTCAATATTAGAAGAAAACCCCATTAACTAGAGTTCTTCACTTTATGCCCATTGTCCCTTGCAAGGATATGATTCCTCTTTCATAATTGAGTGGTCACCAACCAGTTCAACCAAACAGAAACTAGATGAAATCACATCAAACCGGATATGGACATACTATCTACCCGGTGAGAGGAACAAAAACAATGATAAAATAGGAGCACTCTATCCTTATATGCTACATCCAGAGAGGAAGCATCCCTACAACTAGAGATGATGCTTTGTTAGGAAAAGTAGAAGAGGGATGAAGGTAGAAGGAAAAATGAGTTTCCACTACACCTGATACTAATGTGCCAAATCACAGTCCTAAGGGATGACTGGAGTATGGAGATTAAAATATGTGATCCCAATCCGAATAAAGAAATAGGAAGAAGAAATACTCGTAGAGTTTTGCACAAAGTTGCTGCTGCCCCCTAATCTTTCCTATACCACTGATTCCAAAGGAAATAATTTCAGGTCTTTCTAATTGTGTAAGGATAGATTGAGAGCCATGAGAACAAGGAAGAAAATCCTACAGAATAGGGGAGCGAACAGGACACACAGGAAGAGGGAAAATCCATATTATCAAAATGTTTTAAATAGTATGAATGGTAACATCAGCACTTGCATTTTTATAGAAATTTCAGGATGTAAGCATACATCCACACATCTATGGTGTATTAATTTTCCAGTCACTTCAAAACATTCGTACCATAAATGTAAATCTCTTAAAGATTACAATAAGTGAATAGAAAGATTAGATTTCATAACTCCGTATAACTGCAAATATCACTTCTTGCATTGAATTTTGCCAGATTAGGTGTCTTGGTTCCCCCAATTAAGGACTGTCATCACATAAAATTTCATCACACCGCAAGTGAAATGTCAATCATGGTAGAGGCATAGATTTCTAAATGTCAAGCTTGCATAAGCCAAATTATTCTATTATCAAATTCCTCAGGAGTGATGGTGATGGAGACCTTGCACATGCCTGAGCAGTTAATGCTTTGCAATGAAGCCTAGTCAAATTCAGCGCCAACAAATCCTTCTGTTATAACTTTAAATCTAGGCCATTGATCTTGATCTCAGTTGGCACAACTTGACGGTGCTGATTTGATCTTCTTCTAGGTCAAACCTTATTGCTTGCTTCTTTCAATAGTATTCTTCCATCTGGACAGCCTTTTCTAGTCATGATCCCAAGGAGAAGTCCTTCCTGTAGTGCAGTTAAGATAGCACCTATCATTCTATGTATGAAGGATATGGTTAGAGATATGATCTCAGTGGAATAGCAGATAACCATCAGATCTCTTGTACTCAAACGGAACACTTCTCGAAGAACGGTCACGTTTAATGTAATAATCCCATCACTTAGAAAGCCACACATCCAGATTCTATCATTTTGTAGTCGCTTAGAAGATCCTTTGGTGGAGTATGGCATAATGTCATAATCAAAGAGAAATGGTTTTATAATGCTCAGGTCCCACCTCCTTTCCATCCTAGATGATCCTTGACCAGTTTTAACCCTTTCTGCATTTCTACCGAGGCTAGATTCCTTTGTATCTCTTTGTGGGCAGATTGGCAGAAATGAATCCACTAGTGCCACCTACCAAATCTTGTTAGTAGGACTAGACCTTGACATGTGTAATGTTTCTGCCGCTTTAGGAGAAGGATGGCCAATTGGGTCAATTCTCCTTTTAAACTAAAGTCGTTCTAGGTGCGAGCTATAGACGGTAATTGCTTGGCGAGGGGCCGATAAACAACTTTGCGGGAAGGCATGAGGGAAAACTTTAAAGGATGGTGATAGGAAATAAGTAGTCACTGAAGAATTATATCGTATGTGGCCATTTGCATGAATTCATAATATGAGGGTTCAGGGTTTTAGTAAATTTAGCTTACTTAGAGCATTTTTTCTAGTAGAGAAATCCTAATTTTGGAAATCTAATTATCAAGTGACATAGAGCTGGGAATAAAATTTTGAGAAATATGAAAAAAATTATACAGTTCCATCAAGATGAATTTCTTTTCTTTCAAGATTTTGTATTCTTCTTTCAGGTGGAAGTGATCATCACTTAAATGATTTTGATATAAGTCTGTGAATCTGTTGTCACTGTGCTCATCTAGGGCTACATGAATATATGCCCTAACATCTTCCATGTATAAAACTCTATTTGGTATACTCGAGAATGCACCCATTTGATCAATTTTAGTTTCTTTGTGAGGATGTTTCTTGAATTTGGGTCGTGGACACTCAATGATATCAACAACTAAAGGGTTTGCCATTTCTTTCCAACAAATTGATAGTTAGATAAATACCTTGTTTCACTGAGTTAGGGATTCCTTTCTCCAAAATACTTTAATCCCCTCAAATCTTGGTCGTCATTGCTCAAATTTAGCTTCAATCTCTCTGAATTAATGATAGCTCCGAGTACAAGGTGATTTTGAGAATTAACATATTTCCTTTTATCCTCTGCATGACTTAACCTAAGTTGTCATAAATGCTCATTCCCAAAAACCTGTTAAAACCCTTCACTATAGATTACAGTCGATTAGGATTGCTTCGCAATATGCCGCATTGACCCTTTTTCTTCTGGATTTTCTTTTAAGAGATGTGTCACATCATATTTCATCATACACTTTCATGCTGGATTTTGGCACCCACTTTTTGGTTGGGGGATTTGGATTTTCAACATTGCTCTCCATGAGCCAGAGCTCTCAATTTACTTCCTGGAGGAAGTGTCTACACCAGATGCTGGTACAGATCCATACTTAACCTCATTTACATCCTTTTTAATCTAGATCATACTCATCTCATTCTTGATTTTCATTGGATCAACCTTTTCTTTTCCCTTATCATTCCTCTGCTTTATTTTTCTTTCTTCAGCATAGTAATTTCTCTTCATATTCTTGCTTCTGTAGAATCTTGCAACATGTCCAAATTTGTTGCAATTGAAACACACAATATTTCCTTGTCCTAGATTTCTTCCTCTGAATGAATTCATCCTTGATCTGCATTGATTAGCCATGTGTCCAAATCTATTGCATGTGAAACACTTGCCATTGAAGAATTGACCATTCTTAGAATAGTCTGACATATTTCTTGACACACTTATGCACTCATTTGCTTTATGAAGAATCTTCTTGCAATTGAAACATTTACCAGAGAAGGATGGAACATTTTGATTCATTCTACTTCTACACTAAGTACCCCTATGACCATACTTATTGCATTTATAATAGTTGTTGGAGTACAGGACAACACTGAGAGGGGGGTGAATTAGTATTGTGTAAACGTTTCAACTTTTTGTACCTTTTAAGTTACAAGACAAAGAGAGAGGAAGACATCAATGATCTGCTAAACACATATGCACAAGTATGATAATGAAAAGTATGAATCAAAACCTTAAGAACAAATCATTAGGGCACATGAACACATGAAAACAAACAAGAACCATTACACCTGATTTGATGAGTGGAAAACCCTCAGGGGAATAAAAACCACTTTGAAATGCCTCACTAGATTAATCAAAAATGTCGTTACAAATAGATCTCACTAATCATACAAGCCTCACTAGCTACAAGGAGGTCTCACTGACAATACAAACCTCACTGGCAATAAACAATTATTTTGGACACAATACAAATAATAAAGAGGGTTTCTCTATTTCAATACAAACCCCTGAATTTGCATATCCCTTTGCAATCATACTCAATTCAATCTACATATTAGTCTCATTATCTCTGCACAATCATATTGTCTTCATACTTGACATGATTCAATCTGTATGTTTGTTGCATAATGTCTTCATCTTGTGTTTGATTCATTCCTCCAAAAACATGATCTCATACATCTCTCAAATCACATACAAAATATCATGTTTCATTTGAATTTTCTCTTTAAAGAATCTTCACAAAAATGTCTTCATCACTGCATATTGGTCCACACACAAATTCACACATCAATGCACCTGCAATACAACTATATATGAGATGACCTTTCATATTTTACTTCTCTTTAATTTCCTCATCAAATCACCTCTAATTTCTTTTTCCAAGACCTCACAAATAATATGTTCAATATTCCATTTTTGTCATGCATCTAAAATATTATTAAAAGGAATGACCCTTGACATTTCTTTTCTCTACATATTCATCTACAATATTAATATCATCTGACTGCTGCAATAAATCTCCATTCTACATCCATATAAATCTCTTCATAAAATCATTCATTCCTTCTAGAACCTCTTCATATTCCTTCTAAGAAAAATCTTCTCCATTTCCCATTATAAGATATTCTTCATCACCTACAAATAAAGGATTTCAATAATATTTTAATCAAACTCTCTGTGAGAGAAAACAAAAATAATCTTTCATATTCGGAACCTCTTCCAAAAACCATCACCTACATGTAGAAGAATTCATAAAGACTCATGTGCTTTCATAAAGCATTTTAGAAACAACTAATCTTCTCCCCACTATAGAAAAAGAACAAAACACTCCTCATTAAACTCCATGAGAGGCACACTAGTGGAGTTAAAAAAATAGAAATAATCTCTAAAAAATATCCTTTAAATCCACAAAAAATTGCCTTGTCTAATATGCTAAAAAATAGCATTTAAAAATCCACTTTCTGTAGTTTTAAAATAGTTGATAGTCACCTGCACGTTAAACTGCATGCTCAATGAAGGAGGTCAAGATTTAAACTTTAGCCACTGATTACCATTTGTGTGCTCAATGAATATTTAAAGAGGGCCATTGATAAATGTTTGCCGCCCATCATATATATGTGGTGACCGATGGAGTCGGTCCTACTAGGAAGAGGGGGCCAGTTAGACCATGACCGTGACCCCTTAAGTTGTCACTTAAGTGGTCTATCACCTATGACAATAGGTCAACAGAACAATATAACAAAAAGTGAAACTATCATTGTCGGGTAGAGAATGATATGAAAATAGGACTTTAGACTTTAAGGTTTTAAACCTTTAATAAACCTTGAGCTCTTAAACAAAATTCAACCTTTGATAAATGATAAATCTATCAGCCACTGCTCATATCTGATAATGAAGACCTGCATATATCTGATAACTAAGACCTCCTAATTATTGAACACCTTTGTTCACTTTTGTTGTAGAATGTTAAGACATAGTGAGAACGTTAGGGTTTGCTTGAATCCTTTAGGGTTTACTTGTTTAATGATCATGAATGATCATGTGCCTCTGCACATGAGTAGCCTTTGATTACCTCTAAACATTGTATTGACAACCTCTCTATTAGTATGAACTTGCATCAACTTGATTCACTGCAATTCAACCATATTGGTTTAACTTGATGATGTGTTCAACCCACTTGAAGTATGTGATATCAACATCATAGCACATCAAATGATTAACATCAAAGCATCAACACATCATGGCATAAGCTCTTGACAAAGTGAGATCCTGAAATCCTGATTACTAACTTGTCACCTTTTTGACATCAATGACAATTAACCTCCATCAATCTCCCCCTTTGTCATTGATGGAAAAACTATATGATGCATTCTCTCTCTCTCCCCCTCTTTTTGACATCCAATGACAAAGGCTAAATTAACTCCCCCTGTTTAACTCCACTGAAAAATGTTAAAGCTTGATCATAACATTTACAATCACATTGCATTATGAGGATTTTGAAGACATAAACTCATGTTAACCTGTTATCTTTCCTTTGAACCTATGAGGATCTATGATGATAAAAATAACAATCCTGAAGCACATGACCTGAGAGCAACATTACGTGAGGCTCACTAAACAAAGCATCAAACCACTATTATAAACTATCCATAGGTTGTACCATACTCTCAACACAATAAAACTTCTTGTCACAACACCAATATGAAGATGCAGATGAAAATTGACATCTCTCTGCTTTCAAATACAAACTCATGATGACATTACTTGTGGTTGCAAAACAAACTTTTCATAACAAACAATTCTTTCACAATCATCAACCCTTTTTGAACTAAATGACAAATTTTCAAGATCTCTGAAAGCATAAAGTTTGATGTATGAATATGATGAACTTTAACTCCATGCAAAGATATCATAAACACTTTAACACCCATGATGAACAACAATGTAGGATTAATAAGCAAAATTAAGATAATAATAGCATGAAGACTATTCATCACAATATTCACAACTCATGATGACATGATGACCACACAAGAGATGACCTTGCCAAGACTTCCATGATAGTGATAACAAGATGAACAATCAACTTGCAACAACCTACAACCAATCTACTTCTGCACATACTTCTTGGCATAATAAAGAATAAAGACCCTCCTCATGTCCCTATGCTCTTAAACAAATTACTTTAAGCTATCATATTCTTAGCATGTGCTCACACTGCATTTTGCCTGCAAGTTCACTGACAAAAAATTATATGGCACTGTCAAAGGGTTCACTGTGAAACCAAGATCAAACTCCCAAATTCACTGATAAAGCAAAGCATCCAAAATATCATAGAGTTGTTATCAGTCAAAGTTGTCGTCAATTATTGAACCTTTTTACACTAGCATAGAACCATGTATAAAGAAGTGAATATAAGGACAAGAGAACATGAACACTTGAAGCACCCATGAATGTACCATTTTTCATCTTTACTCATAACTTCCTTGTCTTTTCTAGGGGCTGAAGAGTAAAACATTAACCTACTCCCCCTTACCTCATGCTCCTTTTTATGCACTTACAGATGTCACTTGTGTAGTATGCACAAGCTTTGTTTTGTATTTCTCTTGCACATGTTTTCTTCTTCAAACCTACATAGGTCTCTTCTTTTGCTTCTTTAAAGAGTCTTCTTGCTCAGATGATTTTAACACCTTGCTTCTGCAAAACTTGGCTCTATGTCCAAAACCATTACATCTATAACACATGATCAAGGGGCTATATCTTCTCATAAATCTTACATCATCATTTAGAATTTGTCTACTACAATTTCTTGCAATGTGACCAACATTATTGTAGTTATAGCAAATACTATTAGAGCCCTGATTTGACCAGCTATAAAAACTTCTCTTTATTCCATCCAAAATCATTTCCTTTACAATCTTTGGCCCTATGACCATAAACATGACATGCATAGAAATAATCATGGAATTGAGAGTAATTATACCTAATAGATATAAATCTTGAAGACTTGTTATTAGCAATATTAACTTTAGCTTTCTTCTTGGCTTCAACCTCAGGTGCAACAGAGTGAAATGTTAGGTCTATCTTCTTTCGAAGAGCATCTCTTGTCCTAGAACATTCTCCTTTCTCATAACCCAAGCTAGTATAGTCCCTGTAATACCTTTACTTGCACAACATGTCATTCAAGTAGTCAGTACTCTTTTCAAATTGAATATTCTTATGCAATTTTGAAGATACTTTTTCTAGATCATTTCTCATAGAGACTATTTTTGTCTCTAACTTTAGACATTCTATTCTTTTTACTTCAAGATCAGATTTAGTCACATCTATTATTATTTTAGCTTCCTCAATCTCGGTCTTTAGAGTGATAATCAATTTGTCTAAATCATTTACTTGACGTCTTAAATCTATAATCAGATTTCTAGCCTCTTCAAGGTCTGAAACAACTTTGTCCTTAGAGTCCTTTTCTTGTTGAAGCTCCAACTCTAATCTTTAGTTCTCCTTTATAAGTTGCTTGATTTGATCTAAGGCACACAATAGTTCACCTTCTATATCAACCTCACATTCTTGTTCATCATCACTCATAATATAATCTCCTTCTTCTTGTAGACACTAAAATTTGTCCATGTCTTGTCTACACCTAATCGACATGACCTTGTAATGTTTTGCCCTAGGTCCTAGTCTAATCACACTTAATCACTTTCTAATTAGTTGAATAAATCCCCATTTATTTAAATAATTCCCCTTTGTCACATGTCTCAGATAATTCAAATTAAAATTTTGAATTATTCCCTCAGCTCTCACCACATTGCAACATGTGTCACATGTTGCATCTTCCACTTAACCCCTTCACATGCACAACTAATTCAAATAAAATATTTGAATTAAGTCCCTTTTATTCTCCATCGTACACTTGTCATGTGACTACAATCCCTCTTGGAATGGGAAACTCTAATCAACCCTAATCAATCGAGACCGTCCATATCATCCAACATAACTTGCAATCATGTCCATCCATTCGAATTGACCCTTTTCTATAAAGGAAGGCTTTCACAAGACATTTTCATATGGAGCATTTGAGTACTATTATGTTGCCAAAATCTTGAGCAACCAACATCCCTCCACAATCAACCCTTCAAAATTTGCATGCCTATTCACAATTGAGAAGAGCCATGGAGGTCAATCAATACTAGTTTGAAGTTTGGTTTGCATTTTGTTTATGTTTTACATTTTCAAGCTAGGCTATGCTTCATGGTGCTAGTTAGGGTTTGATTTTTTGCAATTTTAATTTCTACCCTAGATTTAACCCTCACGACATTTGGTGAACCTGATGTGAAATAGATCAGTTTTCGTTAACTTTTGAAAGGAAAAATTTGCAGGTGACCTCCCAAGCTCAAACGGACCTCACTGTTGAGTTTGGGAGGCCCTTTCAGCAATAAATGACATAAAATTTACTATACTTTGGTTGCAAGAAAATTTTGAATTTTTGTTACTTGGTAGGGCCATACCATATAGATTCGTACCATACAGATCTGTCGTACTGATCTTCATAGTTCTTGTTCTATTATGGTTGTAGGTTTTCTTCGTCACATGGTTGAGGGTCTTGCTGCGTAATTTAGGGTTTATTTTATTATTTTTTATGTTATTTGTTGCATGTCGAAAACCCTTCTCTCCTCCTATTCGTAACCCTTAAACTTTGTCACCCTGTGTTTTAAACCCTAACACCCCTTGCCACTATTTGAACCACCATCCCCTGTTGTAGTTCCAAATGCCTGAAATCAACCCTATCACTTGCCAACATTGTTGTCAACACCTTAAAACCTTAAGTCCATCGTGGTTTATATGGTCTGGTCGCAGTTAATAAGGTGTTTTGTTGGCCATTTAGACTCTGCCTCTCCACCTGACCACAACTCAGAGTCCCGTCGTTTCTTGTCTCTCACAAACAACATCATCGCCACTGCCTATTGAATAGTCACTACCCACTATGCTTGGTTTGTTTTCTACCATTAGCAGTGACTTGCTCCTTCTCCGACCATGGTCAACACCTCCCACATCGACTGCCCTACATTCCTGTCCACTGTTTGACTCCCGTTCTCTGTCCGGTTCCCATCCTCTGTTCGCTGCCATTAAACATAGTCACCACTTCTCATTTTATGGTCACTGCCACATGCTAACCAGGTCACCTCCCATCAATACTAAGTCGCCACCAATAAGACCATTATTGACCATCCCCTTTAAATGCTTGGTCGTCATCTATTTTGAAACAGTCATTGCCATTTTCTTTAGTCTTTGAAGGTTTGAAATTAAGCCCTAAGCAGTTAGTTATAAAACACTATTTGGTGGTCACATTTGAAGCTTTCAATCTGCAGTCATATCCACAAACCTCTATATGGTAACTAAGTCCTAATGGCTATGGGAGATGGCGTTTAGAATTTCTAACCGCGTGGTTAAGGTTTTTAGCATATAGGTTTTCATTTCACTTTTTTATTTTTTGTCTGAGTCTCACACCTAGTCATATGAATGACCAAGGGTCCCACTAACTATTAAGTCTTAACCTCAAAACATAAACTACCAGTTAGTCTAATGGCGCATGTGAACACAAGCAGAAAGTGGCTAGCAGTTTATGCCAAACTGTCAGGGTTATCCATTGCCTCCTACATGCCAAAGGAAGCTATTTTTTCCTTTTGCTATAACTTTCACATACGGAGGCAAAATCACACAAACAAGGACTCATTGGAAAGAGAACTCCATCAACTTCGTAATGGTGTAGGTTTTGCCAGGTGACTATACCTTTTTGATGTTGTTTTTTTGTAGTCAAAGTCAAACTTGCACATGAACTTCAACTACTCAACTTTTGTGATTTTCATCCTTTTTCGTGATTTTTTTTTAAAGTGTATAGAATTTCATCTAGAATCTACTGATGCCATTTATTTTTCTATCACTATTCATCTACAACATATTTTTATCAGATTACTTATTTTTGCATAACAGTCTCCTATGCACTTTTACTTGTTTCTTTTTCAATTTGGTGGCTTGCAGGGGATCATACAAGGCTGGAACAACGTTTGCAACAACATACACATTAGCTTGGACAACAAATTAATTAGGTGTACATATTTTAATCTTTCATTTCTTAATAAATATTGCTTGTCTCACATTTTGATTTGGTCATAAAATGAATCATTGTCTTCATCACATCATTCACATTGGGCTAAAATGAATCATTATTTTCCTACACATTTGGATTTTGGGCTTAAAATGAACATGTGCTTAAATTGTTTGCCACACATGTAAATTTCTAATGTTAATGAACCCCATGTGAGTGTGACCAAGTAAATGTGTATGCTCTCTCCTTGCATCCTAGTATGAACTTGGAGACCAAAAACATTTACTTGTGTTGCTTTTGTTAAACCTTAGAGGGCCTACCTCCTATTTGGTGAGAGGAAACGACCCAAGTGGTACTTTCATTTCATTCCACTATACAAATAATGTGATTGTGATGAAAGTCATCAATCACCTAGTGCCACTATTCTATACTAACGAATGTCTCCCTCAATACCCTTGTGGTGCATGGAAACCTATAGAGTATAACCTCTGCAGATTGGGAGGCCTCCTAAATGGAGTGAATCACCACACATATAGACACCAATATATCCTGAAACATTGACTAGAACCCATTTGTGCTAGTGGCCAAAAACCCTCTTTATCCTCATTCCAGCCTAGGGTTGTGCTGGTTTACAAGTGTTTTTAAAACTTAATCGAAAGACACCAAAACAAAACCCACTAATGTGATTGCTAAGTGTCTATTATGATTGATGTGTGTGCTTGCCTAGTCATCACCCTCAATATTCAATTCCACACATTCATTCCAAGTCACCATATTCATATCCCAATCACATTCTAAGTCACATTTCCTAATCACATTCTCTTTTCCATTTCATCCTATGCCAATCCTTGTCACTCATATAACCTATTCTTAGTAATCCTGCTTAACCTATCCTAATTACATTACCACCATTCCACGTCATCCTCTTCCTAATCCAATTAGCATCATTCCAAGTCATTCCATGTCTTAATCATCATCCTTGTCACCCTGCATATCCTTATCACTATCCTAATTATTATCTTAATCCATCCAAATCACCTAACAACATCATTACACTTTATCATCCTCATTCCAAGTCACTTCCATTCACCTTAGTTCATCCTAGTCATTATCCTTGTCCTTCCTCAAACATCCTAATCATCACATTCCTCATCATTCAACCACATCACTAATCCCATTATCCTTACACATCATCCCAATCCATTATATCCTAATCATATCCAAGTCATCCTAATCATATCCTTGTCATTCTTCATTATCCAATCAATAATATCCTAATCATCTTCATTCTAGTCTAATCAATTTCAATCCTTATCATAGTCATCATCCTGATCAATCCAAGTCATCAATCTTGTCATTCAACAACATCCCTAATCATTCTATCTAAATCATTAGCCTAATTATCATTTCACATTAATCTCATCCTAGTCATATCTTAATCCAACCACTTTCATCCTAATCGATCCTAATCATTCCTAATAATCCAATTGCCCATTTCAAATCATTCCACATCAACCTAGTCCTAAGAAGCACTTGTCAAAATGGCCCTAATCATAAACAAGCCCAATCCCAATCCTAAGTCCGAAATTGTAATTCAAAGGGGCTATCCCTCTAGTGCAAATAATGAGATAAATTCAAGACCCAAAATCATAGTCCAAGGGGGCTATCCCTCTAGTGCAAATAACGAGACAAAAAAAAAGCCCAAAATTATCATTCAAGGAGGCTCCCTCCCTAGTCCTACTCATGAGACAAATCCAAGACCTAAGCTTGTACTTCAAAGGGCCCCTCCTAATTCTAATGATCATTAAAGCATTGTAAATAATGTATCATACCTTGAGGGACAAGATGACATGCCAAGACTTAAACACATGTGTGACACCATGCCAATATATGAAAACAAGGTCCTAGCACCTCAACTCCAAAACCTCATCCAATCACTTCACCAAGTACCCAAACCCTTCAACCAACAACCCACACAAAGAATCCAAACCCTCTTCCAAACATTTCAACACATCTAATCACCTCAAATCCAATGCCTCCTAGTCCAAGCTAATCAATTCATCACCACTTGTCAAATTAAACCAACACAACAACAACCTTAACCATTTCTACTTCAATCCTATGTGTCAACCCCTTCCACTTCATACCAACCTAATCCATCCATAGGCCAAGTCAATGCCACATCATCCAATCCAACTTCCTTCCATGTGAACCAACATTCATAACCATCCACATCACAACACACACATGTGAGCATAAGTCATCCCTTGTAACAAGGTCAAATGCCTTTGGGTCCTAATGCAATCTTTGACAAGGGGAACACTAGTCTAGGTCATGCACCCTATAAATACATCATACCACTATCCAATCAAAAGCACATCATAAATCCACCATGTCCTAGTCCAAATCCATTGGTCCCTACACTTTCCAACCCATCAAACCCTTCATTACCCTTACCATCTTCTAATTCACTTTCCAATACATCAACTCCATGTCCTAAGTTCAAACATTACAAAAGTAAACATGTGGAGTTATCCAAATCCACCAACCCATTCAATTATTTTGCTCATCCATCCAATCAAAATCAAAACCTTAAGTCAGTACCTTCCACCCTACACTTACAAAATATGTGACCCAAGGGCTACTATCAAGGAATCAAACATCGCCATGTCATCCAACACATGTACTTGAACATATAAAAGAGTCCTCAAACATCATGCCAAGTCCTTCAAACCAACCATGTCATCCACAACCCCTTGAACCAATTCAAGAGTCTCCTCCCATGAGTCTAAAGCAACCTACATCATGCCCTTATGTGTTTGACCATCAAGAACATGTCAAACCTATCCAAGAGCCTTCTACTTCCACCTCCATTTCCACTCAAAGTCAAGAGGTATGTAAAGAGAACAATCCTAAGCATGAAGAAACATCTAACCCCCATCCTAGTCAAGATCAAATCATTTTCCTTCAACCTATCCATAACATGTACCTTTTCCATGATCAAGATATTATGTATGACAAAGAACATATTCATGAGCAACTTGATCCCCTTCATGAACAAGACACACAGGACCTATATGCTCCATCTCATGAAAGTCTTATTGACCTACTTCAGCATTCACCCTGTTTCATGGCCTTCATTTGAAACATAGGAACTTCTACTTCACTTCATGATCCAATCACTTTCACTTCCCATGATGAGACATGTGCCTCCCAAGAACACATAAACATAGAAGATCAAATCAGTAACATGGATCTTAGTAAACATAATGCTAATCAAGATCCTAATGGTCCGTCCATGTCATCCACTTCAACCATGATTCAAATCCATCATATCCACTTGGTCTTTCCACTTTCATACATTAATGTTCCTTCCTAAGAACACAACAACCATTATCCACTTTACTTTCTTCATACAATAATGAGCTTGTGTCTAGTGTCCAAACTCAACCTAATCCCTTAGTCCATCTCATGCTCCAAAACATGAATTATCAAGACAAAGGCTTAGGCCTTCATGAACAAAGAATTTTGGAGCATATACATGACAAAGTACCACCTCCATGGTCATATGGCCTTGGATACACACCCCAAGGTCAACAATTTAATGATGTTGGTAAGTCCTCCATCCCCCCTAAATCAACCACTTTCCATCGCATATCCCATCATATTCCTAAGACATACGTTGCCATTCCACCTCCCTCATCCTACAAGTGTCAAAAGCATGTGACCATACACCTTCCCCCATCCAATCTAGCTCCATTACTTTCAACCCCTAATTTCCCACCATCCACTTTGCCACCATTGCTCCCAACACCTAATATCCCAATCATCCATAAATACCCTTACATTCCTAATCATGACCAACAAATGCACACATCATCTAAATGTAAAGCTTCCACTCATTCCACCCACCACATGGGCTTCAAAAACAAACATTTGGATGCCTCCTCACATAAAGCCAAAAATCCTAAGGGTCATAATACCTTAGGACATCAATGCAAAAAATCAAAGTCAAATACATCCAAAAAGCCCATACCTCCAAAAGCAAAGTCAAAAACTACAATGGTATGGGTACCTAAAGAAAAATCAAACAAGTCAAAAGAGGCATCAACCTCTCAAAAATCCCAACCATCCTCTTCCATCCATTCCACTCCAAAATATCAAATTCCTTCATCCCACATGAAAGGCAAAAATCATAAAAATACTAAGTCCATGTAGGTACCTAAACTCCTACGTCATCCATCCACTAAGCAAACAACACCATTGCTTCCTACACCACCTTCCACTCAAAAACTTCAATGTTTAACAGGGTGTGTGCAGCCGTTGGTCATGCTTCCTTTCCATACCTCCATCACCCAATCATTCAATGATTACCCTACATATTTCACCCATCACCTCCCTATGGTCCATGCTTTTGTATAAACATTTCACCCATCCATCCTTACATAAATCCTACATAATCCACTATCTAGCTTTTCCATCTCACTTTTGTGCCATATCCTTACCAACATCGATGAGCATAATGACATTTGACATGGTCAATGTGACATACCTTTGGGACTATCACCTTCATGGTACTAGACACCTGAGTCCTTCTCATCCATATCCCCCTATCTAATTCAAAAAATAAAAAAAAGTTGATCTTCTATGCCACTTACACTTGGGGGCACATTGTCTCATCCTCCTATCATTTTCCACCTTACCATCCTTATTCATAAACCTACATGTTTATCATATCACATCCATTCATCCTTCCTTCCTCTTTTGATCTTGATGAAGATTGGGGGTACAATGTTGACTAATGTTTTGGGATGTCTCTTGACATACCTCATCCTATCCAACCAATCATATCACCATCCTTTGTCATAAGCTTTGCCATGAAAAATCCTAAGCATTACACCAATAATGGGGCATGTTATTCCTATGCGACATAGTCCTTGGAGATCATATCCTTGCTCTCTTATGTGTACATCCTTCCATCCATCCATTATTGCCTATCACTTTATCCTACTTTCCACCCTTACACCTAGACTTGGTTTCCCTTGTCATTGGTATCTAGCATAAAAGGCTATCTAAATTGTCATCCATTGACACCTCAAAACATGACAAAAAATATTTAAAATAATCACAACATTCCAAAAATCCAAAAAAAAAATCAAAACATGTCAAAAACACAAAAAAAATCACAACATTCCAAAAATCCAAAAAAAAACAAAACATGTCAAAAATCCCAAAAACATCAAAATATCATCAAAAATACAAAAATATAAGCAATAAAATCACTTCTCCAATTCAATCAAACCATCAAATCATATTCAAATCTCATCACAACATAATATCATCTTCATCCTAATCCATCCTAGTCATCATTCCAAAACATTACACATCCTCATTCATAATCCAATCAACTTCTTTCTAATCATTCTCCCAATCATCCTAGTCATCATCCCAATCCATCCAACTCATCTTCATCTCATCACTACACATCATCATCCTAATCATATCGATCACATCCTAATCATATTCCGACCATTCATTCCACTATAATCAATTGCATCCTAATCATTCTCAATCACCATACACCACAACCTTAGGGAAACCTTGGGGTATCTACTCTCCCTATCAAATCTGATTATAACTGTGTCAAAACCTTATAGACCTGCATACTCAATTTCACCCACTACATATCCAATTTCATTTAGTCTTGACATTTATAGAGGACCCTAAACAAGTCTTCCTAAGGTTGAAACATAGGGAGAAACTGTCGAAGCTTGACTGTATCACAAGTACAAATCTGTGGACCAAGAGACCTTGACATCTTTTTCACATCAATCACAACTTGGCCTTAATACTCCATGGCTAGTTTAAGTTCATCCTTCCAAGTGAATTATGAAATTCATGGGTTCACTTTCATCAATCATTTCATCCACTTGGGCTTAATGCTCCAAGGCTAGTTTAAGTCCATCTTTCCAAGTGAATTTTGAAACTAATGGGTTCACTTTCATCAATCATTTCTCCCACACCTCAAGGTCTCGACAAATCCAATTTGTTCTTTGAAAGGTCATTAGTAGACGAGAGTACCCTCTTAGAGCTAGACTTTTTGAAGACTAATATCCATTAGCCTCTATCATAGTCTGGGCCTCATCACTCTGCATTAACATCTCCATGGCATCCCACACTTCAAAAGTATTGTAGAGACATGGTTGCAAAACAAAGAGAAAAGGGAGTAGATCCTCCTAGTCATCCCTATAGCAAACACATCAACACGACATTCTAAACATTCATTCCAAAACATCAATCCAATCCATATCATCGCATCAATAAAACATAATCAGAACTACATCTCATCTCCATTGTTGCATGCCTTGATCCTGTGGATACAAGGTATGTAGGCAATCTAGGATATGAAGGAAGTACCCAGATTCAGGCACGGGTGATGCACCTCTTCCATCTTTCATCTTTCTTCTAATATTCAATCAATCATCATCATCAATTCTTCCAATCAATTCACTTCTTCAAATCAATCATTCCAAACAATGATCCAAATATAATTCATATCACTCCATACTAATCAAGTCAATCAATCAAGTCAAATTATCCAATCACATTCAATGGTCTTGATCCTAATCTTGACGTAAATCAAATCAATCATTAATCAAACCTTGGTGTTGCTCGTATGACCAACAACACTAGTGTCAATCAATCAATCAATCACTTAATCATTGGTTTATAGCTTGACAGGGGCAATCCCTTGTTTATTTTTGTATCATTTGTGCATGCTTGCTTGTGTGTGTTATCATTTTCAACCTGCATTTGTTTCACATACAAATCAACCCAACTAATATTCATATCTTGTATCTAGACAAGGTTGTATTGCGCTAGGGCATGAGACACATCGTCACCCTGGTCCTTATACCATGGTTGGTCACCTTCATTACAGCATAATGTATCCTTCCCTTTCTTCTATCCATTCCCTAATCTTTCTTCCTTAACCAATCCCTTTCATTTTGAGAGCCCACCTGTGTTTGTCCAACTTGCCTATCCTCTCAAGGGGGCATCATTAGCAAATCATTATCCTTTTCCTTAGCTTCTTTGAAATGATGTTAATCGACATAAATTTCATCATCTCGAACATCATCTCAAAGAGGGGAAAAATGTAGACACTAAAATCTGTCCATGTCTTGTCTACACCTAGTCGACATGACCTTGTAATGTTTTGCCCTAGGTCCTAGTCTAATCCCACTTAATCACTTTCCAATTAGTTAAATAAACCCCATTTATTTAACTAATTCTCCTTTGTCACATGTCTCACATAATTCAAATTAAAAATTTCAATTATTCCCTCACCTCTCACCACATTGCAACATGTGTCACATGTTGCATATTCCACTTAACCCCTTCACATGAACAACTAATTCAAATAAAATATTTGAATTAAGTCCCTTTTATTCTCCATCGCACACTTGTCATGTGACTGTAATCCCTCTTGGAATGAGAAGCCTTAATCAACCCTAATCAATCTAGACCATCCATATCATCCAACATAACTTGTAATCTTGTCCATCCATTCAAATTGACCTTTTTCTATAAAGGAAGGCTTTCACAAGTCATTTTTATATGGAGAATTTGAGTACTGTTATGTAACCAAAATCTTGAGCAACCAACATCCCTCCACAATCAACCCTTTGAAATTTGCATGCTTATGCACTATTGAGAAGAGCCATGGAGGTTAATCAATACTAGTTTGAAGTTTGGTTTGCATTTTGTTTATGTTTTGAATTTTCAAGCTAGCTTGTGCTTCATGGTGCTAGTTAGGGTTTGATTTTCTGCAATTTTGATTTCTACCCTAGATTTAACCTTGACGACACTTCTGAATTAGATTGAGCCTCATCTCCTTCATGTAAATGTCTCTTTTCATTATCACTTTCTTCAGACACCAAGTTGTCCTCTTCTTCAAGTGCATCACCTTGATAGATTTTAATTAGCTTCTTCCACACATCTTGAGCTATTTCACAAGAAACATCATTAGATAATCCAGACAAAATGGCTTTCTTTGTTGTATAATTGCATTCATAAGCCTCTTTGTTACTTGTAGAATTAGATGATTGAGAGGAAATAAAATATCCATTCTCAATAGACATCCATACACCATACCCTAAACAGGATAAATAGACTTGCATTCTAATGCACTAGACAAATAAATCTAAACCATCCAAGAAAGGAACTCCTAAAAACATTTTCTCTGATTTAATACCTATCTCAACTTGTGAAACATTTCTATCAACTGATTATATATCAACATCTAAAATTGGTATAGATGGTGTCTTTTGACCAATATGTGGCTTAACATTTCTCTTGCTTTTATTTCTTTTACACTTTCCCATGGTACTCCACTATTAGGACGTACCCAATCCGGTTAGACTTCTATAGGGAACCTATGCTCTGATACCACTTGTTGGAGTATAAGACAACACTGAGAGGGGAGGTGAATCAGCGTTGTGTAAACTTTTCAACTTTTTGCACCTTTTAACTTACAAGACAAAGAGAGAGGAAGACATTAATGATCTGCTAAACACATATGCACAAGTATGATAATGAAAAGTATGAATTTGGACCTTAAGAACAAATCATTAGGGCACATGAACACATGAAAACAAACAAGAACCATTACACTTGATTTGATGAGTGGAAAACCATCAAGGGGAATAAAAACCACTTTGAAATGCCTCACTGGCTTAATCAAAAACCTCATTACAAACAGATCTCATTGATCATACAAGCCTCACTCGCTACAAGGAGGTCTCACTAACCATACAAGCCTCACTAGCAATAAACAATTATTTTGGACACAATACAAATAATACAGATGGTTTCTCTGTTTCAATACAAACCCCTAAATTTGCATATCCCTTTGCAATCATACTCAATTCAATCTGCATATGAGTCTCATTATCTCTGCACAATCAATTCACTTGATTCAAATTATCTTTGCAGAATCATACTGTTTTCATACTTGACATGATTCAATCTGTAAGTTTGTTGCATAATGTCTTCATCCTATGTTTGATTCATTCCTACAAAAATATGATCTCATACATCTCTCAAATCACATACAAAATATCATGTTTCATCTGTATTTTCTCTTCAAAAGAATCTTCACAAAAATGCCTTCATCACTGCATATTGGTCCACACACAAATTCACACATCAATGCACCTGCAATACAATTATATATGAGATGACCTTTCATATTTTACTTCTCTTTAATTACCTCATCAAATCACCTACAATTTCTTTTTCTAAGACCTCACAAATAATATCTTCAATATTCCATTTTTGTTCTCAATAAAATCTTTCATAATACATTTGCAATATTATTAAAAAGAATGACCCTTGACATTTCTTTTCTCTACATATTCATCTATAATATTAATATCATCTGACTTCTGCAATAAATATTCATTCTGCATGTATATAAATCTCTTCATAAAATCATTCATTCCTTCTAAAACCTCTTCATATTCCTTCTAAGAAAAATCATCTCCATTTCCCATTATAAGATATTCTTCATCACCTGCAAATAAAGGATTTCAATAAGATTTTAATCAAACTCTCTATGAGAGAAAACAAAAATACTCTTTCATATTTGGACCCTCTTCCAAAAACCATCACCTGCATGTAGATGAAATCATAAAGACTCATGTGCTTCCATAAAGCATTTTAGAAACAATTAATCTTCTCCCCATTATTGAAAAAAAACAAAACACTCCTCATTAAACTCCACTTGAAGCACACTAGTGGAGTTAAAAAAATAGAAATAATCTCTAAAAAATATCCTTTAAATCCACAAAAAACTGCCTTGTCTAATATGCTAAAACTAGCATTTAAAAATCCATTTTTTGCAGTTTTAAAATAGTTGACAGCCACCTACACATCAAACTATTTGCTCAATGAAGGAGGTCAAGATTTAAACTTTAGCCACTGATTACCATTTGCGTGCTCAATGAATATCTAAAGAGGGCCATTGATAAATGTTTGCCGCCCATCGCATACATGTGGTGACCGATGGAGTCGGTCCTACTATGAAGTGGGGCCCAGTCAGACCACCACCGTGACCTCTTAAGTTATCACTTAAGTGGTCTATCACCTGCGATAGTAGGTCAATGGAACAATATAACAAAAAGTGAAACTGTCATAGCCGGGCAAAGAATGATATGAAAATAGGACTTTAGACTTTAAGGTTTTAAACCTTTAACGAACCTTTGAACTCTTTAGCAAAATTCAACCTTTGATAAATGATAAATATATCAGCCACTGCACATATATGATAATGAAGACTTGCACATATCTGATAATTAAGACCTCCTAATTATTGAACACCTTTGTTCACTTCTGTTGTAGAATGTTAAGACAGAATGAGAACCTTAGGGTTTGCTTGAGTCTTTTAGGGTTTACTTGTCTAATGAACATGAATGATCATGTGCCTCTACACAGGAGTAGCCTTTGATTACCTCTGAACATTGTATAAACAACCTCTTTATTAGTATGAACTTGCATCAACTTGATTCGCTACAATTCAACCATATTGATTTAACCTGATGATGTGTTCAACCCACTTGAAGTATGTGATATCAACATCATAGCACATCAAATGATCAACATCAAAGCATCAACACATCATGGCGTAAGCTCTTGACAAAGTGAGATCCCAAAATCCTGATTACTAACTTGTCACCTTTTTGACATCAATGACAATTAACCTCCATCAACAATGACCATTAAAGGATGGGTACCTCTGAGAATTTGGCTGTCTGACCGGAGGTCTTCTAGGTCTTCTTTGATTTCTGAATTGGTATCCTCTATTTTTCCTTGACTCATTATTTATTTGACCAGATTTTTAACTTTCTCCTTTCTCAAATCCCAAACCTTGCTTGTCATCAGCACTCTTCTAGCTAGAAATCATTTCATCAAGCTTTGCAGTACTTATCTTGAATTTTTCTTCAAAGCTTTTGGCCTTTTCCAGGTCTATTTTAGACTTACAATTTATTTTCCAAGTTTTACACAATCTTCTGATCTGTTCTTCACAATTAAATTTAGATCATCTTTTGCTCTTGTTCTTTCTATAACTTCTGCTTCCAAATCATTCAGGGCTTCATTTGCTGATATCAATTGATCATTAACTTCTTTGTATTTGTCTTTGAATTTCTTGACTTGCTCTTTTAGCTTTGAGATGCATTCATCAGCATGTTGCAAGGTTTCTTTCAGATCCTTGACTTCTGCTTCAAAATTTTCAAGATCCATAAGAGCTGCTTCTAGTTGCTTGTTGCTTTCATAATTTCTAAATCTTCTTGCTGCCATGATCACACTATCTCAGATCTTCCTTAAGATGTTAGACTTTTTCCAAGGAACCTTGCTCTGATATCAATTGTTGAATATCAAGAACACTAAGAGGGGGGGGGTGAATCGGTATTCTATAATTTTTTTCTTTTAACCATTTCCTAAAGTTAATTAAACAAGAGCACAACATGCAAATGAATAACAACCATAGAAGAATGACACATGGACACCAAGATTTTTATGTGGAAAACCCAAAGAGGGAAAAACCATAGAGAGGATTAGGTCTCAAATATATATTGCAATCTTTACAAATAATGATGTTCAGGCTTGGTCACTCCACGGGCTTGGAACATGCTGACTCACTACCATGAAGTACAACTAGGTCTAGCAGGCTCACTGCCTCAACCCTAAACCAAGAAAGATTACAATAAGGGTTGTTACACCCTATTGGAGGCTCATTACCAAGCTCACTACCTTGATGAAGAAAGTCTCACTGCCAAATACAAATCAAATAGTATATGAAAAGGAATACTACAAAAGCATCTATCAATATGCCAAGGTGTAGCAACTGAATTCTGAATCCCAAGTCTTCATCATCATTAATCTATGTCACTACTCTGCTATTCACATATTTGCATCCATCCACCATACATCCACACCACCTCAACTGAAATTCAGCGCTCTTATATATATTCATATCATGATTTGATCCATAATCATGTCGGCATCCAAGAAGTAAAACGTGTACATAGAAAGATGTAGCTTGTCGGCTCAATCCAATGCACTATATGTTATGCAGACCCAAATCTTTACCCAAATATGTTCATATAGGTCAGCTCTAATCATTCAATCACTTAAATAGATCCTTCACACACTATCTCTTCTCCACACAATGATTTATCATACTAGTTGGCCTATTCCTTAAGAGCATGCTTAACAGATTCATTTGTTGACTTACAACTTTTGCTGCGGATCACAAAACACTTCCAAAATCATATCAAGAACTCTTCATACATTCCCAAGCTTACCCTTAGAACCACATAACAAAATACTCATTTGTGGAGGAACGCGAACCATTACAATGTGCCATGTTCACTGTCTCTACTATACCTCTATTCACCTAGACTTAGATAATTCTTCCAAATGACTTCCAAAGGAAGTCAGGACTTAATCTCTAGATCATAACACCATCAAACAATTAAGAACATCATACCTAAACCGTATTTCCAGATCATCATCTGTGGAAGCATACTAACCCACTTATTGTCCTCTACTATGTGAATGCCCATACATAGCCATTTCTGCCAACCGAACCTGAATTCCAATGTGACCTTTCAGAGTTATGTCTTCCTATCATACTGATGAGATCTATGAGCCTTGTTGCCCTTGTTTCCATCAATGAAAACATACAAGTCCATACCAAAGTAGTGTCTCTTTCCAACAATTGCATCCTATAAGAGCATTGAACCGAAAGAAAATTTATCTTAATTAACTGGATGAATAAAATAATCTGTCCATGCTCATAGCTACCAGAAATTTATTATATAAAAAATATTAGTTTCCAAGCAATCAAGAGAATCACAAGCCCCACTGGAATTAACATATACTTTGGGATTCCAAATTCCCCTGTAAGTTCATTATAAACTTATAAAGAAAGTTGACTTGCCTTTATATAAGATACAGATCGATCGAACCTAATGAACATAATGGAAGGGGGATTTTTGTCAGATATTATAGTTGGAAATGCTTTGGTAGACATGTATGCAAAATGTGGAAGTATAGATAAGGCACATGAACTGTTTGATGGAATGGCTCAAAGAGATGTCATCTCCTGCAATGCAATGATTACATGATATGCAAAAAATGGATTTATTGAAAAGGCTTTAGAAATTTTAAAGAAAATGTAATTGGTTGGTGTAAAGACAAATTCCACAACCTTTACTAGTATCCTCCCTGCCTATGTCAAAATGGGAGCTTTGGAATGTCAATGCTTCCACATTTTGCATCACCTGCTCTCCCACAAGCACTTCAAGCCATGCCTGCGCGAGAGTGGGTGATGCAAAATATGGAAGCATTGGCAAGGCATGGGAACTATTTGGTAGAATGCCTCAAAGAGATGTCATCTCATGGAATGCAATGATTATGGGATATGCACAAAATGGATTTTTTGAAAAGGCTTTAGAAACTTTCAAGCAAATGCAATTAACAGGTGTAAATCTAAATTTGACAACCTTTCTTAGCATCCTCCCTGCCTGTGCCGAAATGGGAGCTTTCGAACAAGGTATGGACATCCATCATAACATAATGGAAGGGGGATTTTTGTTAGATATTATAGTTGGAAATGCTTTGGTAGACATGTATGCAAAATGTGGAAGTATAGATAAGGCACGTGAACTATTTGATGGAATGGCTCAAAGAGATGTCATCTCTTTGAATGCAATGATTGCAGGATATGCACAAAATGGATTTATTGAAAAGGCTTTAGAAATCTTAAAGAAAATGCAATTGGCTGGTGCAAAGCCAAATTCCACAACATTTGCTAGCATCCTCCATGCCTGTGTCAAAATGGGAGCTTTGGAATAGGGTATGGACATCTAACAAAACATAAAGGATAGAGGAATTTTTTTAGATGTTGTAGCTGCAATTGCCCTATTAGACATGTATGCAAAAATGTGGAAGCATAGACAAGGCACATGAACTGTTTGATAGAATTCCTCATAGAAATGTGGTCTGATGGACTGCAATGATTGTAGGATATGCACAAAATGGATTTGTTGAAAAGGCTTTAGAAATTTTAAAGCAAATGTAATTAGCTGGTGTAAAGCCAAATTCCACAACCTTTTCAAGCATCCTCCTTGCCTGTGTCAAAATGGGAGCTTTGGAATAGGGTATGGACATCTATCAAAGCATGAAGGATAGAGGAATTTTGTCAGATGTTGTAGTTGCAACTGCCCTATTAGACATGTATGCAAACTATGGAAGCATAGACAAGGCACATGAACTGTTTGATAGAATGCCTCAAAGAAATGTGGTCTCATGGACTGCAATGATTGCAAGATATGCACAAAATGGATTTGTTGAAAAGGGTTTAGAAATTTTAAAGAAAATGTAATTGGCTGGTGTAAAGCCAAATTCCACAACCTTTGCCAGCATCCTCCCTGCTTGTATCAAAATGGGAGCTTTGGAATAGGATATGGACATCCATCAAAACATAAAGGATAGAAGAATTTTGTCAAATGTTATAGTTGTAGCTACCCTGTTAGACATGTATGCAAAATGTGGAAGCATAGACAAGGCATGTGAACTATTTGACAGAATACCTCAAAGAAATGTGGTCTCATGGACTGTAATAATTGCAGGATATGCACAAAATGAATTTGTTAAAAAGGCTTTAGAAATTTTAAAGAAAATGCAATGATTGTCAGATATTGATGCGAATGATTATTTTGACATCATTAAAGACAACTTTCCTTCTTTTTAGCCCTTTCATATATAATTTTGGTACCCTGATTGACTTCTTCCTTCTTAGAGCATTTTAAAGGGTACCCATTTTATTCTTCTAGACATTTTGCAAAATGACTTGATATTCTTCTTTTCTTTATATGGATACAAACTTTATATAATAGTTGACTGTCTAAATTATGCAAGGATGAGAATCTGAAAGAGGAAGGTGTCCATATTTTCGTGAGTATGTGCTAAAGCCTAAGATAAATATAGTTTTGAATACCAATCCATAATCATTGATGCAAATGGTTATTTTGATGGTAAATACAGAGGGGTTTCCTTCTATCCCTTTTGTATATAAATTTTTTGTTTTAGGGTACCCAATCTATCAACTTCATCTAGATTTCACAAAGATAAATGATTTCATTTATTATTGGTCATTTCGTCCAAAGTACTCATCAACAAATTACAAAGGCCTCATAACTAACAACAAAAAATTGGAAACAAAACCCACAGACTTAGTAAAAAGTATGTTTGTCCTTAAAATAACACACTTGGAAGTCAAACAACCATGTACAAGGTAGCCAACAAACCTCTAATAGATACTATTCTGAGAAAAATTTGTAGAATTACAAGTAATATCAACTCTTCATATTTCATTAAGCACTTGCCTTGAATGTCAAGCATCCCCTGATCCTTTAGTCACATTCCCAGTCTAGCATAACAACTCAATAAAGGTATTAAACACATCCATCTGTAGTAGAATTAATAAGAAGTTGAAATAATAAAATACAAGAAAATAACATCATTCATCTAAAACTTAAATATAAGAAAAATTTTAGTACTTTAACATTTTCCTCTCGCTCTTTGAACCTTTCTATCAGCCTTGGACAAGCCTACAAATCAAATTCCATGCAAACTTAGAGCTCAAATGACAAGAATAAATTGTGATTCCAATGAAATATTTCACTTATCAAATAAGAATATTAATCTCTAGGAGTAACTAATGAATGAAAAAGATATTATCTTAAAATTGTGATCATACTCACCAAGGTATTTACACAATTGTTGTGTCCAGTAATTAAGGTAATTAAATAATGATAATTTTTTTTGTTGATCTAAAGATGATTGTCTTAACAATACAAATAAAGATGTGAAAATTCAAAAGCTCCAAGAATCGTGTAGGTTATACTTGACAGTAGCATAAGTGAATCAATCTTTTGTTCATAGGATATGTTGCAGATAATATAATCTTATTATTTTTACAAAATTAATACACAAATGAAGCTCATGACCTCAACTTGCATGTGTCAATATCTGGACTTTCTATAGGGAACATATTATTGTCTTGAGAACTATTGTCATGCATTGTCAAACCCTCTTCCATTCTATTAACTACCCAACTATTATACTACCCTCTTACCCTTCCACTTATTGTTGTCTAATCTTTCATTTCTTTGAAGTGTTGCAAGCATGGGCCTAACTGGTATTGTCATTGATGTAAACATACTCCTGTTGCATTAATGATAAGGTTTGGATGAGCCGTGAACTAAGGATATTGAGAAAATTAGTCTCAATCAGGAACAGTGAAGAACAGTGATGACTGTAAGGTAAAAGTCTAAGATAAGATGAGGATAAGAGGATGCGGATTAAAGGGTTTGAAGACATGTGTCTGTAGGTGATCCAGTAGAGATTTCAGAGGTCCACATGAAGATATGAAGAAGTTGTGGCTGCTCAAGTAAAACCAGTTTTGGTAGGTGTTCAGAGGTGACAGAGTGTAACAAGAAAGGTCCAGTGATATCCGGAAATGAAGTTTCCTATTCTGTGGATTTAAGGGAGTTCTGAGGAAGTCTTTTTGGTGTATCAACTCTATTAGTTCATGGTTTGAAGGTCCGCAAGCATCTATTCCTTTGTGACAGTAATGACAGACTGTGTTCTTGAGGTTCCGGATGAAGGAGAGAAGGATTTCAGTAAGCAGAAGAAGTATGGATGTTCTTGGTGATTTAGGAAAGCTTGTGGATGTCTTTGGATCGTGTCCAGTTCATGTTGGTGGTCCACATTGAAGTTGGAGCTTGCAATTAAAGAGTAACTTCTGGATGATGGTGTTCTTCTTGAGACAGGCCGACCGGATGAGTTATGCATCTGGCAGATAATCTTATGAATGTTTGCCAACTTAGATGATCATTCCTAAATCGATGCCTTGTATAAATAAAGGATTGCAAAGTTAGTTTGAAGTTGTCCTTGTGGTGATAAGAGTGTGGTAGCAAGGAGGAGAGTGAAAGGTAGAGCAGAAGTATTGGGCTTAAATGGAACTGATTCAAGCATGGTGAAGATGCTATTCTCCAGTTCATGTATGTGATATTTATTTCTTTGTAGATAGTGTCTCTTGTAGGCAGTGAGCCTCTTGTGAGCAGTATACTTGGGCAGTGAGCCCTAATTGGCATGTGCCATTTTGTTCTTTCTATTCTTCTAACAGAGAATATAATCTTGGGTTAATCACCCCATGGTTTTTCCCTTAACCAGGTTTTCCACGTCAAAATCTTGGTGTCTGATGTGTTGATATGTTTCTGCTCTTGATTTGAATGCATTATGGTTTATGATTAATATACAACTAATCACTAAGAAGACTTAAGTGTTTAATTGAAGAAAGTTTTGAATAACTGATTCACCCCCACTCTCAGTTGTGTGCCCTAAGTCTAACAATTGGTATCAGAGTTAAGTTCCTCTAAAAGAGTTTAACCGCTTGAGGAGATCCAGGATGTCATCCTACAAGAAGGATAGTCTGAAGTTTGATGGAACAAATTTTAATAAATGGAAAGGTTGCATGAAGTGTCACTTACAATGCATGGGATTGGCATACTGGACCATGGTTACAATATAGTACCTATGTCCTATGATGCCTACACTTTTTCATTTTCGTACATGTGACTAATTACCTTACTATTGTTGATACTTTTACATTTGTGGGACTGTTGATCCCAGATTTTTAAACTATTAAACCTTATTATATTAAAGGAAAACTAATTGGGTGATGCTAGTTAGATGTTTTCTTTAAGAGAAAACAAATCGGGTGATGTTAGATAGATATTTATTTTATAGGAAAAACTAATTGAGTGATGTCTGATTAATGTTTACATTACAGAGAAACTAATTGGGTTATGTTAGAAAGAAAATTGTCATGTGATTTTATTATGTTTATAAGAACTGTAGTATGCTTTAGAAATGCATGTATTAAATTTGCTTCAGCTATAATATGTATATGTGGAATTAACTTTGAGGTTGAGTGTGTAGATATTTCTAACAAAACTACAGATACTAGAGATCATTCCGCACCTTATGTTGTAATCCCTTGTGAAGCTGATCTAGTTCTACGAGGAACCAAGATCAACTCTATGTTTGGTGCAATATTGTAATGTTGTAATATTGTCTTACATGAGGTTGAATGGGTTAGGTCTACCCTCTTGTAAATTTGAATTATGATATGTGTTGTAAGAATTGTTTTTTTTTAATTTTTATCGTATTTTTAAATTTTAAATTTTGAGACCCTTTTTCTTGTGTCTTAACTTGACCTTGGGTGTCCTAACTAAGTTTAAATTAACCCTGGGTTATACCCTATGGGTCTAGGGTCATTTTGGACTTGGGTAACCCTTGGTTAACCTTCGTATGGTCACCTTAACTTCACAGTGAAGTTAAGTGACGAATTTAAAAACATGGGAAGGATAGGATAAGTGGGATCAACACTCAAGCCCATCCCTTCTCCATTACCAAGGCTTGAAATGACTCCATGGTCCACCAATAATTGAGGGGCTTATCTTCTTGTTCCCTCACTTTTAGTGAGAGTCCCCATGAAGTGGTGTGGTCTTTCATGAGGGGATATTTTTTAATCCCACTTAGGATAGTGGGGATATTTTTTAATTCCACTTGGGATAGTGGAGATATTTTTTTAATTCCACTTGGGATAGTGGGGTTATTTTTTTTAATCCCACTTGGGATAGTGGAAAAAGGAGTGAGGTTATTTTATTACATATAATTAAATATTCTTAATATTTAATTAGCTAATATCCTCCATTATCCAAAAATAAATCTTTAATTCATTTTGTCCTCCACTAATGGAATTAAAAATTCAATTTGTCATAATCCACTCTTCCCAAAAAAAAAAAATTTTAATTCATCCACTATGAATTTAAAATTCACAAATAATGAGAGCCCTTGATCTCAACTCTTGATCCTCACCCTCCATTCTTTTTTCAGAAAATCTATAAATAAGACCCTTCTTTAAGCAATTAGGGGGAATAAAACTTCATTTTTGCAGGAGGGGACTTCATTTCTTGCAGGGGACTTCATTCTTGCAGGGGACTTCAATCTTGCATTCTTATCATGCCTAATTTCCTCTAGAAAATCTTCTTCTGGCATCCTCATAATGCCCAATTCCTTCTCTATTCTCCTCTTCATAGTCTCATAATGCCAAAATTATTCTAGCCATCCTATATCCTCCATTCATTGTTCCTTGCTTGTGATCATAGAGAGATTGTTTTTTTTAGAAGAGATATTTGGAGAGGAGGCTAGAGAGGAACTCTACATCAACTTCATCCATTAAAGGGCTTTTTAAGGTTGGAATTCATGGCTTTTCCTTTGTATTTCTATTCATTGCAAGAAGGATGTGTGAAAATTATTTATTTTGCTTGTGTTGTAAATTTTGTTGATGTGGAGAAATTTTATTGGGATGTTGACAGAGCTTCTTCCACTTAGAAAACAATGCTCATCATGTATAGGGAAGGGAAAGTGTGAACCTCCTCAGGTGCATTCTTGTTCTTGGTATATGGAAGCCTTGAGGACATGTTTGTGATTTTGAGCAAAATAGCTATAAGGCTTGAGAGCCTATTTGTGATATCCCTGGGATTTTGATTATTTGGTTGGCTTGAGGCCATGAGAGAAGCTGTGATAAAATGATGAGAAGAATGACACCCTTGAGTTGAGTGAGTCTACTTCCCTACCCTCTTTAAACTCACTTTAGTTGAGTTTTTGTGTTGTGAGTAAAACCATGGGTGTTGTGTGTTGTTTGTTTCTATTGATGTGAAGTGGTTTTTGGTCTATTCTACCATGGGTGTGTGGATGATCTCCCTAGCTCGGGGGTGACCCTCTTGCAAGTCTATGGTAGGGAGGAGAGAAACTTGTGTGGTGTTTCTCCCATTGTGTGATATGTAAGTTTTCTAGGAGCTTATTGTGAAGCTTGGAGAAGATTATTGGATCTTAGAAAATATTTTATTTTCCTTAAGTCTTAAGGAGAGCCTGATCTTTTAATAACTCATTCCTTGTCTATTTTCCAGAAGAAGAAAATTATCTCCCTATTGTTGTATAAATTGTTGTTTTTTTTAGTTGTGAGGAAATTTTTTGTTTTTGGGTTGATAGTTGTAATTTTCTTGTTCATTAAGTTTTACCATTTAGAAATGAGAAAAGGAAAAGAAAATTTGTTTTTAAAAGGATATTAAAATTGTCTAGTTCCTTCTTCTTCTACTTATAAAGTTGTGAGTTAGTTGATGTTTTAATTAAGTTTGTAAAAGTATTATTTCTGTGTAAGCTTAGTGGAAATATTAATTTTACATTTGTTATAAGTGAAGTTGTAATTTTGCTACCATGAAAGAAATGAATTTTGGGTTGTAGTTTTGCTTTTGAAATTACCGCCACCTTGAGGGTCTCTTCCCAGGATGGGGACCTTTTCACTTTTCACTATTCACTATTCACTATTTACTATTCATTTTTCACTATTCATTTTTCACTATTCACTATTCATTTTCACTATTCACTTTTACTATTCATTATCACTATTCACTATTCAATATTCACTATTTACACTTTTCACTATTCATTTGAAGGTAAACATATATGTAGCTTAAAACATTTGACTTGAAATAGAAATTTTAAATCAAGGAAAGTGGGATTTATTTATGCATATTGTATAATACGAATTAAATAGATACTTAAACTCATAGTTGCAATTCAGAAATAAAATGTTTATATTCACAAAAAAATAAATTAACTCATTGCTCTATTTTTAATGAATTATTGGATAGTAATCTGTTTTAACAAATTATATATATATTTATTTATTATATACATTCTATACTCTCTTTACAATTAAGGAACTTATTAATGAAATTGTGAGTTAAAGTGAACTGAGATAATGGCAGTATATATACATATATATAAATTAAATTTATAAGGAGAATTATAATTATAATATAAAAAGAGCATAGGTAAATATATTTTAATTTTAAGTAAGAGTTTCCTCGGAAGTTTCAACAATTATCACAAATTACTTAACAGGAAAATGAAGAGGAAAATATGATCCTTTCATTTACAAAGGACACTGAAAATAAATGTAAATAAGCCCTCACAGGCATTCCATGAGTGGCCATTTTAAACTCAACTGTAGATTTAGAGAATAAATGTCCAATTAAAAAAAAAAAGAAAGAGAAAGAACTGTAGACACCCAAATTTGTCCTAAAATTGTTCATGTCTAGCAACACCTTGTCAAAAACATTATCCTAGACATCATGTAGCATTTTGTCCTAAATCCCACTCTTAATCCCATCCTTATCCCACTTAGCCAATTAATTAAATAAATTTTATTTATTTAATTAAAATACCATTCAATCCCATCCTCATCTTACTTAGCCAATTAATTAAATAAATTTTATTTATTTAATTAATTTCCACATCATATCTTATCCCATCCTATTCATATTTCGAATTAATTAAATAAATTTTATTTATTTAATTAATTTCCAACTATATCCCAACTAATTCAAATATTTTATTTGAATTAAGTCACATGACCTTTTATCACATTCCAACACTTGTCCAGTCAATCATGTGTTACAACTTTTATCTTTCACATGCACAACTAATGGGACCTAATTTTAGTATTTATCTACACAAGCACACCTAAGCTTTATCTTCCCTTGCCACATGTCAATTGACTACAATTTCTTAATGTGCAAGGAAACCTAACTTAATTCTATCCATCCATTTCACCTAGAGCCCTAATTGATCCTAGCCATCCATTTGAATTAAGCTTTTCCTATAAATCAACCCCCTCACAAGCCATTAGCAGGCATTGAGCCTCAAGTACCCTTATTCTGCCAAATTTTCTAAAATGCATTGATCCTCAAGTATCCACATGCTATTGAAATATCATTAGAGCCTTTGAATCCTTATCAATGTTATGCTGCAGAAGTGAGCACCCAACATTCTTCCAACAATAATCCTTCAAAATCTTGCATGCTCATGCGAGGTGGAGAAGAACAATGAAGATAAATCAAGCATAGCATGGAGATCAGTTTGTATTTACATTTGTTATTTTGGTTTTCATGTTGTCTTGTGCTTCATTGTGCATTGCTAGGGTTTTATCATTGTTGTTTATTCATTTGCCCTGATTTGCAATTTTACCCTAACTACAAGAACAGCTAACCTTGGAAAACAAAGAGGAGAAAATGTGCGGCATTTCCAAACAGGGCTAAGAGAACTAAGTTTAATCATATTGTTAATCCTATTTAGGAACAGGTTGATTATTAAAATTAATTCAAACGTTGAACTAAAACCTAGGGCAGAACCCTAGGGGGACTAAGTCAAGTGAAGTTAACCAACCCTGTGTAAGTGATCTGGTTTACCAAGAAATTAGGAATAATGTAAAGGATGTAGTGATATTGCTGTTCGATAAAGAACGTGAAGAAAGAAAAATAGGATAACATAAGAAGATCTTGCACAACGAGAAGGAGAATGAGATAGAAATACAATCAAAATTAAATTTTAGAGATACAGTAAAATGAATGTGATAGAAATATAATCAAAATTAAATTCCAAGAAAAGGAAGAGAGGGCAAATGAACAGATGATCGTGATTTGTTGAAAAATAATCTATCACCTAAAACAACTGTTGTTCAAATGTAAATCGTGAGATTAACCTAAAGCAAGAAACCACACATTTCCTTGGGTAGGGTGTACGCACATGTACTTGGTACCCCACCGACAACTGTATTGTTTTCACCTTAAGCGTACGCCGCCGAGCACGCCTACATGTGCGAGGGGTTTTTCAGAGTAGTAAGGGAAAATTTTTGATAGTTCGTATCATGACCACATGACGCATGTGGACATGACACGTGTTGTGACCGCATGGGAAATGTGGGCATGACATTTGGTATCAAAGCCCATGTTTCAACATTGGGAGCTCTAGGGTTTGTGTGTTGTTTGGGCCGGCATGGAGTGGGTTGAGCATAGTTTGACCCTTGTCCTACTACATGTAGCTACGAGAGAGTGAGATTGTGGTTTGTCGACTAACCTTCACCTTGGAGGAATACCCATCCTCTTGTTTTGTCATCGTGATGGCCTTGTCACATGATTATTGAAGTCTTCCGCTTGTGTTTTGTGGTGGTTGTGATCCTCTTGGTCAATTTTCCTCTCGAGTCAGTTGGTCTAGGTGGTGAGGGTTGCATTGGACCCTTCCTTACCCTTGTGTATTTTTGTGGAGACATCTTAATGCCCATTTGATTTATTCTTGCCTTGTGAACTTGATGTGTGTTTATCATAAGGTTGAATAGCATAATCTCTTGAATCCTTAACCCTTGTTATCATTAGAAATTGGCATTGTTTCATTTGGATTGATAACTAGAAAAGATTGCATGAAGTGTATCTTGCTTTAAATTTTAAGAGTGTAATTTGTTACATGTGTAATTTCATTAGATTACCTTGTAAAAATACTAAGAAAGAAAGAGGTGAAAATTAGTTTTATGCATGGCAAATTGTTAAGAATTAACATATGTCCTTAAATTGTTCACTGAGGAATTTGTGTGTTTGGCGACCCTTTTTGTAAAGTACTTCTACAAACTAAAATTTTGCATTTTATAACTTTGTCTTTATGTGAAATTGATATCATGTTATGCATACCTTGTGCGCAAAAGATGTTTAGGCTTCATACTAGAATAGTAAAATTAGAGACGTGATCTTGCTATTAGATTCTTCTTGTGATATGCCTCTACTTTATGAACCTTGTGTTAGATAAATGTGTGGTGGTTTCGTAGTGCATATGTAGTGTTATATGGGATATCGTTAATTCTATGATATGTGATGTGTTGTGAGTCACCATCTTGTGAGTTGAAATAATGTTGTTTGGGTTCAATTATGATCTATCAAGCATAGCTAGTAAATTGGTGTACTTACTTGAGGGTGTTGCCTTATCTCTCAATGTGAAGTCATGGTTGGATTCCAATATGCTCTAGATGGATTAATTTGAGTTGATGCTTGAGTAAATTTTTTAAAGAACCTTTATGGTAATTATTATGTGACTTTAGGGTATGAAAGTTGTCCTTATTCACTAAGTAATGAACATTAAAGGAGAATTGTGTTATGTGTTATTTTGTGGATGTAAATACCTATTATGAACATGTTTGCTATGTGTTGTGATTATCCCGTACATGCTTAGTGTACTCATGAGCTTGCGATACTGGGTATGCATCCATGGGTTGAGTGTATAACTACAAGTATGATGGACTCATGTTTGTGTGGCTATTTGTATGTACATCCTGTAAGGTCCAATCTTGGAGTTGGAGACCTTCCATGTGTGGAGTTAAGTAGTGGAGAGGAAGAATTTCATGTCCCCATATCTAAGACACTGTTAAAGTAAATATTTGAACATGATAAAGATGGTTTGTAAAATATTATTTGGGATAATAGAAATAATTACATACATTATATATTATTTAATAAATAATATTATTGTATGAATATTTTATTATAATTAAAATATAATATCCATATTATAAATAACAATATATATAAATATATCTAATAATATAAATACAAATATTATTATTATTATCTTATATTGTAATATAAATATAAATAATATAATATAAATCACATATCATTTATTATGATATAATACAAAGAATACAAAATAAATAATATATCATTTATTATAATGATATAATATAAATACAAATAATATAAATAAATAATAAGATAAAATAAATATCTTTTAACCTATCCTTTTCTGATAAGCGAGTTAGGTATGGTTAGAACTAGTTTTACCACAAAAGGTAATTAATATAAAGTATAAAAATTATAAGAGGGTAAGTATGTCTTTTACCACCAAGCATAATAAGAGACGTGCCTCTTCAAATATATCTCTTGAAAGATAAATAAATAAAGGTTGTGAGATAGAAGGAAAACATGATCAGAAAAAAATATAAAAAGAGTATCGGATAAATACAAATAATTAGATCTGCATTAATTATATATATTTCTGAGTCATAAGTAGGAAAGATGTCATAAATTAATATATAGATATATGTACATCAGTAGTAAAAGGGAGTGAAATATATATTATAAAATATATAAACGGCAACAGCGAAACAATAAAAATTATATTACGGCAGCATAGTAGAATTCCAGGTAAAGTTACAGCAGGCAAGTAAGTATTTATATTTAATCTATAATTGGTTAAAATAAATAGTAAGATTATTATATATTAAAGAATAAATATATATGTATGTGATCCCTATATCAAAATATTAAGATTATTATATATTAAAGAATAAATATATATATGTATGCGATCCCTATATCAAAATAGAACTACATTATGTGAACAAATAGTTGATTGAAAGTACATTTTTAAATAAAGAAACATGATTGAGACATATATGAACATATATATATATATATATATATATATATATATATATATATATATATATATATATATATATATATATATATATATATATATATATATATATATATATATATATATATATATATATATATATATATATTATGAAAAGAAAAACATAACCATCCCATCACTTCCATTTCCTATAACTATAGGAGAGGCGGTCTTGTTAGGGAAAGGCGGGGTAATTCCATCACGATGGATTGGAGAGGGTTTAACACACCCTAGACAAGGATGCTAGGGAGAGGTGGAGTAATTCCATTCCCAATCGCATTGGAGAGGGTTCAACGCGCCCTAGACATATAATTTCCCCATCCATGGTTAAGGAATAGAAGGAAGATGATATGGGAAGATGAACTTAGATTATTACTTCTATATTTCTCTATTACTTCATCCTTAAAGGAATGTTAGGTATTGTGGGGAGAGGTGGAGTAATTCCATCCGTATTAAGGCCCGTAGGCTGGGACAAAGTCTCCCGTAGGCTATGTCAAGAGATGGTTTCAGCGCGCCCTATACATGTAAAGCCTAGTTCCATGAGGGAAAATAATAAGAAATATGAATGTTGAATTATGGAATGTATTATAGAATAGTTATCAATAATAAGTAACAATTGTGAAATGAATAATCCGTCAACAAGGAATGATATAATTATATTATCATTGATCTTATTTGATCTTATCATCAAAAATTATTAATCTATAATGTTTCTAATGTCTCCTTGAGAATCACTTTGAATGCAAATTCAGGTTTAAGTGATATCCCTGGGATTTTGATTATTTGGTTGGCTTGAGGCCATGAGAGAAGCTGTGATAAAATGTTGAGAAGAATGACACCCTTGAGTTGAGTGAGTCTACTTCTCTACCCTCTTTAAACTCACTTTAGTTGAGTTTTTGTGTTGTGAGTAAAACCATGGGTGTTGTGTGTTGTTTGTTTTTATTGTTGTGAAGTGGTTTTTGGTCTATTCTACCCTAGGTGTGTGGATGATCTCCCTAGCTCGAGGGTGACCCTCTTGTGGGTCTACGGTAGGGAGGAAAGCAGCTTGTGTAGTATTTCTTCCCTTGTGTGATATGCAGGTTTTCTGGGAGCTTATTGTGAAGCTTGGAGAAGATTATTGGATCTTAAAAAATATTTTATTTTCCTTATGTCTTAAGGAGAGCCTGATCTTTTAATAGCTCCTTCTTTGTCAAATTTTTAGGAGAAAATTATCTCCCTATTGTTGTATAAATTGTTATTTTTTTTAGTTGTGAGGAAATCCTCTATTTTTGGGTTGATAGTTGTAATTTTTTTGTTCATTAAGTTTTACCATTTAGAAATGAGAAGAGGAAAAAAAATTTTGTTTTTAAAAGGATATTAAAATTGTCTAGTTCCTTCTTCTTCTACTTGCAAAGTTGTGAGTTAAGTGATGTTTTAATTAAGTTTGTAAAAGTATTATTTCTGTGTAAGCTTAGTGGAAATATTAATTTTACATTTGTTATAAGCGAAGTTGTAATTTTGCTACCATGAAAGAAATGAAATTTGGGTTGCAATTTTGCTTTTGAAATTACCACCACCTTAAGGATCTCTTCCTAGGATGGGGACCTTTTCACTTTTACTATTCACTTTTCACTATTCACTATTCACTATTCACTATTCACTATTCACTTTTACTATTCACTATTCACTATTCACTATTCCCTTTTACTATTCGCTATTTACTTCTACTATTCACTTTTCACTATTCATTTGAAGGCAAACTATAAGTAGTTTAAAACATTTTACTTGAAATAGAAATTTTAAATCAAGGAAAGTGAGATTTATTTATGCATATTGTATAATACGAATTGAATAGATGCTTAAACTCAGAGTTGCAATTCAGAAATATAATGTTTATATTTGCAAAAAAATAAATTAACTCATTGCTCTGTTTTTAATGAATTATTGGATAGTAATCTGTTTTAACAAATTATATATATATATATATATATATATATATATATATATATATATATATATATATGTATTATATATTCTATACTCTCTTTACAGTTAAAAAACTTATTAATGAAATTGTGAGTTAAAGTGAACTGAGATAATGGCAGTATTAAGTAAGAGTTTTCTCGGAAGTTTCAACAATTATCACAAATTATTTAACAGGAAAATGAAGAGGAAAATATGATCCTTTCATTTACAAAGGACACTGAAAATAAACTCAAACAAGCCCTCACAGGCATTTCATGAGTGGCCATTTTAAACTCAACTGTAGATTTAGAGAATAAACGTCCAATTGAAAAAAAAGAGAGAAAGAGAAAGAATAGCTAACCTTGGAAAACAAAGAGGAGAAAATTTGTGGCATTTCCAAACAGGGCTAAGAGAATTAAGTTTAATCCTACCATTAATCCTATTTAGGAATAGGTTGATTATTAAAATTAATTCAAACATTGAACTAAAACCTAGGGCAGAACCCTAGGGGGACTGAATCAAGTGAAGTTAACCAACCCTGTGTAATTGATTTGGTTTACCAAGAAATTAAGAATAATGTAAAGGATGTAGTGATATTGTTGTTCGATAAAAAACGTGAAGAAAGAAAAATAGGATAACATAAGAAGATCTTGCACAACGGGAAGGAGAATGAGATAGAAATATAATCAAAATTAAATTTCAGAGATATGGTAAAATGAACGTGATAGAAATATAATCAAAATTAAATTCCAAGAAAAGGAAGAGAGGGTAAATGAACAGATGATCGTGCTTTGTTGAAAAATGATCTATCACCTAAAACAACTATTGTTCAAATGTAAATCATGAGATTAACCTAAAGTAGGAAACCATGCATTTCCTTGCATAGGGTGTACGCACATGTACTTGGTACCCCGCCGACAACTGTATTGTTTTCACCTTAAGCGTACGCCGCCGAGCACACCTACATGTGCGAGGGGGTTTTCAAAGTAGTAGGGAAAATTTTTGATAGTTCGTATCATGACCACATGACACATGTGGACATGACACGAATGATGTGTGTTTTGACCACATGGGAAATGTGGGCATGACATGTCCACAGGGTGGTCCAAAAGCTCTAAATGAAATCACAGATACTAAAAATAATCTGTGGACTAGAGAAGCTCTTCTAAGTGCATTAAATCTAATTCAGAGCTCTCAAATGTTATTGACCTTCCAACTGCTTTTGATATTTGAAAAAAATTGGAACTTTTGCATGAAGGAGACTAGTACGTTAAATGTGCAAGGTTATAGAGTCTAAAAGAGAAATTTAAAAAACTGAAGATGAGAGATGATGAAAATATTACTACTTTTATGCCAAGAGTAAATGAGCTTGTTTGTGGAATTAAAAGTGCTGGTGGAGTCTTGGATGAAAATGAGATTGTTGGCAAAATTCTCAGATCCCTTCCTACCTCTTACAAAATCAAGGTTGCTGCCATTGATGAATTTTGAGCCCATACAACTATCACAAGAGACCAATTGGCTGGCAAATTGGCTGCATTTGAAATGACCAAGTTTGGAGATGATCCGCCCAAAACTGAATCTGCATTTAAAGTCAGTGCCTTTGTAAAAGGTAAACAAAGGTTTGATCTGGGAGAGAACTCGTCAAGGTAACTGTCATGGTATGAAAAAGCAAGAAAAGACCTGGAAGAAGAAGAAGTAGAAACTGCTCAACTTGAAACCCTTATTGCAAAGAGACTACCAAGAGGATCCGGTAAGTATGAAGGAAAATTACCTTTTAAGTGTTTTAACTGCAATAAGATTGGTCATTTTGCCTCAAAATGTCTGGAAAGATTTTCAAGGCCAAATCCTAACAAATCAAGGTTCTAAAAGAATTGTTACTATGTTCATGAAGAAGATGATAATTAAGGAGTAACAGATGATGAATTAGAGACTGGAAACAAATCCAGAAGTGAATGGGTGTTTATTGCCATCAAGGAAGAAGAACCAATATCCTCTGTATCTATCAATCATAAAGTTGTAGTTGAAGAAAAGAATGATTGGGTCACTGATAGTGGTTGCTCTCACCATATGATAGGTGACAAAAATAAGTTCATAGATTTGGAAAGGTATGAAGGAGAAGTGGTGAAGTTTGGTGATAATTCTGCTGGTAGAATCAAAGGAAGAGGAACTATTTCTTTTGATGGAAGGAACAAAATTGGTAATGTTCTATATGTTGAAAGCTTGAAGCACAATCTTCTCAGTGTTGGACAGTTGGTGGACAAAGGCTATGATCTTCGGTTCAAGAATGGAAAATGCAAGATCTTTGAAAGCTCCAGAATAGAGATTGCATCTGATACCCAAACTAAAGGTAATATCTTCCACTTGGTTGGCACTGGTAAAAGTTGCTTATTTGTTCAAGTTGATTAGAGTTGGTTATGGCATAGGAGAATGTGTCATGTGAATTATGATAATATCATCAAGATAAGCAATACTCAAGCTGTAAGAGATATTCCAAAATTGGTGAAACCTACCAATAGCTTGTGCAAAGAATGTCAGTTGGGTAAGCTAAGCAGAATCACATTCAAGAGTAAGGAACTGTCTTCTACTAGATTATTGGACTTAGTTCATATTGACCATTGTGGCCCGTCAAGAATCAGGAGTATGCAAGGTGATAGATACTTCATGTTACTAATTGATGACTATTCCCAGATGATGTGGGTAACTTCTCTAAAAGAGGAATCAAAAGCTTTTGAGAAATTCAAAATATTCAAGGCTATGGTAGAGAATGAAACTGGATTGAAATTGAAATTTTTGATGTCTGATAGAGGTGGAGAATTCACATCTGGTGAATTCATAGAGTTCTATGAGAAACATGGAATAAAGAGACAGTTGTCTGCTTCTAGGACTCCACAGCAGAATGGAGTAGTGGAAAGAAAGTACTGGACTATACAGGAAGCTTCTAGGACCATGATGATGGAAGCAAATGTTCCTCATATCTATTGGAGAGAAGCTATCAGCACTGCAATCTATACTTTCAATCAAGTTCAAATCAGAAGCAATACTGGTAAGACTCCTTATGAACTTTGGTTTGGCATCACTCCTACTGTAAGGTATTTTAGAGTTTTTGGTAGCAAATGTTACATTAAAAGAGATGAAGATCTAGGAAAGTTTGATGCTAGAAGTGATGAAGGAATATTCTTAGGTTACTCTACTCAAAGAAAAGCATACCAGTGTTATAACAAAAGACTGAGAAAGATGATAGAAAGTACAAATGTGAAGGTTGATGAGGGAATTGAGAAACCCTCAAGGTTTTATGAATATGATGAAGATGATCAGAATGGTGTTCTGACTCAAGGAGCCCAAGCCTCATCTGTCAGTCAGATTCAAGCTAATCTGGTAAACCAGGAAGAAGAAATGAGTCTCAATGAGCCTGATCAAGAATTAGAAGTGCAAGAAATTCCTAAAATTCCCAGGTATATAAGACTGAACCACTCTGAAGATTAGATCATAGGTGATAAAAGCAAAGGAGTACTAACAAGAAGGAGAATTGCTCAAGATTCAAAAGAGTATTGTTTGATTTCAAAGATTGAACCTAAGACAGTGAATGAAGCTTGCAATGATGAAAACTGGACTAAAGCAATGGAGGAAGAGCTGGTGCAAATAGAGAAAAATCACACTTGGGACCTTGTTCCCAAACCTAGAAACAAGAATGTGATTGGAACCAAATGGGTCTTTCGGAACAAACTAAATGAAGTTGGTGAAGTAATCAGAAATAAAGCCAGATTGGTCTGCAAGGGCTACTCTCAAATAGAAGGAATTAATTTTGAAGAAACTTTTGCTCCGGTGGCAAGAATTGAAGCAGTCAGATTATTTCTTGCCTTTACTACCTTCAAGGATTTCAAGGTATATCAAATGGATGTCAAGTCTACCTTTCTAAATGGTGACTTGGAAGAAGAAGTGTATATAGAGCAACTGGAAGGATTTCAGTTGTCTGATCATGGTGATATGGTCTACAAGTTGAAGAAGGCACTATATGGATTAAAGCAAGCCTCAAGAGCCTGGTATGAAAGATTGGATAAGCATCTTTTGAAGATTGGTTTCAACAAAGGTACCGCTGACAGTAACTTATATTTCAGAATTGATCATGAAAACATCTTGATTGTTGAAGTATTTGTTGATGATATCATCTTTGGAGGAAGAGATAGTATGTGTAAAACTTTTGCAAATCAAATGAAAAGTGAGTTTGAGATGTCTATGCTTGGTGAAATGAATTTCTTTTTGGGTCTGCAAATTACTCAAACAAAGAAAGGAATCTTCATTTCTCAGACCAAATATGTGAAAGAATTGTTGAAGAAATTTGGGATGGAAGATTCAAAGCCAATGAATACTCCCATGGCAACCAGATGTAAGTTGAGCAAAGATGATGACTCTCCTAAGGTAGACCAGACAAAGTACAGATCAATGATTGGAGGATTGTTGTATCTCACTCAAACTAGACCAGATATTATGCAAGCTATTGGTCTTGTTGCTAGATTCCAAGCTAATCCTAGAGAATCCCATGTCATGGCAATCAAGAGGATTTTTAGATATCTAAAAGGGACGGTTGAGTATGGTCTGTGGTATCCTAGAGATCATGATTTCTCTCTTCATGCATATACAAATACTGACTGGGCAAGAGATGTGGCTGACCGGAAGAGTACCAATGGTGGAGCATTTTTTTTTGGAGAAGAGATTGGTTTCTTGGCTAAGCAAGAAACAAGAGGCAATATCTCTATCTACAACTGAAGTAGAATATATTGCAGCAGTAGGTAGTTGCACTCAAGTTTTATGGATGAAGCAGATGCTAAGAGATATCAAAGTAGAGTATGAGGAACCTATCACAATCTTCTGTGATAATTCAAGTAATATAAGTATATCTAAGAATCTGATGTTGCATTCAAAGACTAAACACATATCCATCAAGTTTCACTTTTTGAGAGAGCAAGTGAACAAGAATGAAGTCAGATTGGAGTTTGTACCCTCCAAGGATCAAATTACAGACATCTTTACTAAACCTCTACCTAAGGACTCTTTTGAGTATCTCAAGGAGGAGTTAGGGGTTATTACCCTTCCAGGGATGAACTAAGGTGCACTAAGGTGCATCAGTCTAGTGGATATCATAGTCATATCTTGTGATCTAGATTGATGGGAGTTGCTACTCAGAGGGAGTAGCAGGTATGATTCCAAAGTGTTGGAATTGCAAGTATGTGCCCTTTGCCATTGATGTCAAAGGGGGAGAGAAGACATGTGAAAAACAAGTGGTTGCTGATCAAAGGGGGAGTAGTAAAGGGAGAGAAGACATGTGAATGGTTTTTGCTGATAGGGGGAGCTGTGAAAGTAAGAAGAAGTTCTTGACTTGATGGTTAAAATAGTTTTTCACATCTTATGTTGCCATCAATGACAAAGGGGGAGATTGTTGCAAGTATGGGCCTAACTGGTATTGTCATTGATATCAGCATACTCCTATTGCATTAATGATAAGGTTTGGATGAGCCGTGAGCTGAGGATATTGAGAAAATTAGTCTCAATCAGGAACAGTGAAGAACAGTGATGACTGTAAGGCAAAAGTCCAAGATAGGATGAGGATAAGAGGATGCAGATTAAAGGGTTTGAAGATATGTGTATGTAGGTGATCTAGTAGAGATTTCAGAGGTCCGCATGAAGATATGAAAAAGTTGTGGCCGCTCAAGTAAAACCAGTTCTGGTAGGTGTTTAGAGGTGATAGAGTGTAACAAGAACGGTCCGGTGAGATCCAGAAATGAAGTTTCCTGTTCTACGGATTCAAGGGAGTTCTGAGGAAGTCTTTGTGGTGTATCAACTCTATTGGTTTGTGGTTTGAAGGTTCATAAGCATCTATTCCTTTGTGACAATAATGACAGTGTATGGATGTTCTTGGTGATTTAGGTAAGCTTGTGGAGGTCTTTGGATCGTGTCCAATTCATGTTGGTGGTCTGGATTGAAGTTGGAGCTCACAATTGAAGAGTAACTTCTGGATGATGGTGTTCTTCTTGAGACAGGCCGACCAGATGAGTTATGCATTTGGCGGATAATCTTATGAATGTTTGCCAACTTAGATGATCATTCCTAAATCAATGCCTTGTATAAATAAGGGATTGTGAAGTCAGTTTGAAGTTGTCCTTGTGGTGATGAGAGTGTGGTAGCGAGGAGAGTAGAAGGTAGAGTAGAAGTATTGGGCTTAAATGGAACTGATTCAAGCATGGTGAAGATGCTATTCTCCAGTTCATGTATGTGATATTTATTTCTTTGTAGACAGTGTGTCTCTTGTAGGTAGTGAGCTTCTTGTGAGCAGTATGCTCAGGCAGTGAGCCCTAATTAGCATGTGCCATTTTGTTCTTTCTATTCTTCTAACAGAGAATACAATATTGGGTTAATCACCCCATGGTTTTTCCCTTAACCAGGTTTTCCACATCAAAATCTTGGTGTCTAATGTGTTGATATGTTTCTACTCTTGATTTGAATGCATTATGGTTTATGATTAATATACAGCTAATCACTAAGAAGACTTAAGTGTTTAATTGGAGAAAGTTTTGAACAACTGATTCACCCCCCCTCTCAGTTGTGTGCCCTAAGTCTAACATGAAGGACTATCATTCTTTTGGCAGTCATAACATGGCTACCTTTACATGTGGATTGTCCCTTTATTCCATGAGCACTCTATACTTTTATGAGTTCTATCATACTTAATGGCACCAAATGGTAACAAAGACTCTTGGAAAATGGTTTAAAAGACTCAGTTAGGACTGTTATATGACTATCACTGGCTCAATATCATTGAAAATGCTCATAATGTCATTTGATGTGGATTGTGAAATGACTTAGTATAACCTTGGTACCCTCCTTAAGGACTTTAAAATGGTGTGTTGAGCCACACAATGGGATACGTAAAACAACTTCATGCTCTGGGTAATAGGGGTCTAGGAGTGTGATGATGTTTATCTACTTAAACAACCATTATAAATTTTTTGATTTAAAATCTTATAAACTAACATTCTATAATTATAAAAGATTTTAACTTAGTAATTTTGTAATTTTAAGAGATTTTAAAGTTATGGAATAAAATATTAAGAACAGACAGAGAAGATCCATGCCCAACAGGTGTTAAAAAGATTATGGTATAATACCATTGACATGCAAAGGAATTAAAAGTATAGATTTGAAGCCATTGTCATGCAGAGGAAAATTAATGAGTGGATGGTAGAGAGATTTGATTCTATGCAAAATAGCTCCTAGAATAATACCGTAAATAAATTCTTAACCAGAGATATGACATATCCAAAGAACCATTGGAAATATTACCATCTAAAAATTATAAAATACCAAGAAATTTAGATTAAATTCACTTACCTAAGTCTCTAGTCATTCCTCATGATTCCTTCAACCTACATACTTGGCTACCTACTCCTATTATCACCATCTAATCCTCCCATGAAAGTATTCATATTCACAAGAAGAAGAAGAGAGAAAAATAGAGAAAAATGAATGAATGGAATCAAAACCCCTTCCTTCTCAAATCTTTTGGGCATTTCCATTTATGAAAAGCGATCCCCTAATAGAGAAAAAAGAAAAGTCCAAACAACTTCATGCTATGGGTAAAAGGAGTTCAGGAGTGTGTGAACATAACTTTTCTTTATGAATCAACAAGCAAATTATTGGAGAAATCATTGTCATAATGGTTGTGAATCGAGAAACCACATAGGAACCTATCAACACAAATCATGTTTAGTTCTTTATATGCATTGGAAATACCCTAACAAACAACAGAACATGCAAAATGTAGAATGTACAATGAAAAATATAGTGACGAATACAGGGCAAATGCATTAACAAAACAATATTTTAAACCATTACATGTTCAAATCTGTGACATGCTGCTTGGATAGACTGGGATCTATAGGAAAGAATGCCAAATCTGTTCTAATGCCTCCATGAAGAGAAATGTTTGTGACATATGTATCCCAACATGCAAAACACACATTCCTGTCTGCAAAAAAACAACAAAATAGGAATTTAGGTTTTTTCCATATTCCCTACATGAAAAATGCAAGGGAAATAAAAACCTTACATTTTGTCCATTTTCCCTCCACGAAAAATGCCTCAAAAATCAAAACTTACCCACTTTAATATCATATTGTGATTAATTATTTAGTCATTTTTATTTGTGTGACTAAATAATTTATTTATTCATTTATTTGTGTGACTAAATTTAATTGTGTGATGATCAAATTAGTCATTAATTTAGTCATTTGTAGTTGTGTTGCAAAAAATTAGTAGAATTTAGTCATTTTTAGCTGTCGTGACTAAAATTTTTAGTCATGTGGTCATTTATTTGCTAAAATTCTACTAGTCTAAGCACTAAAACCAAATGTTCCTAGATTAGTGAAAAACATAATAAGTCTTTGACCGATTGATCCTGCAACAGATATGTCAGTAGTTTTTGTTGAAATTAGGGCAGACAACTAAGAGGGGGGTGAATTAGTTGTCACAAAACTTTATCTTTTGCTGCATTTAATCTTCTTTACCACTTATTAACAGATTAATGATATAACCATGAAAGGATGAATCAACAACACATAAAATAAAAACACAATCAACACACATAACACCAGGATTTTTACATGGAAACCCGGTTAAGGGAAAAACCACAGTAGGGGTTAACCCACAAGATTTATTCTCTGTTAAAAGAATAGAAAAATGGGAAGGCACTTGCCTTCGAGTGCACTGCCCAGAGCTCATTTCTCAAAGGAGGCTCAATGCCTACAAAAATATTCACATGGTTAACACTGAAAGGTTGAACTGAGAAACAACATTTTTCCATGCCAAGGTTCAGTTCCATTGAAACTCACAACACCTCTGCTCTACCCCCAAACACTTCTTCGCTACCTCCACATCTTTGCTTACTTCACACATTTACATGACTTCATTACACTTATTTATACATGACATCGACTTTGTAATGAACATCAAAGTCAGCCTTACAATCATCTATCTGAAACATTCTCCAAGATAGGCATTATAAGCAATTACAATCACATGACTTGACTTGATACAAAATGCTACATGTAAACTACTACACTGTTGGCCAAACATAGCTGAGACTCAAATCTTCCTCAAACAACATGCCATACTCCATAGAACTTCTCTTAGATCATTTGCAACATGCACAAAGCATCCGGTCGGCCAAGACTGGAAAGAACAACAACACCCAAGGAGAAATCTTCAACTATGAGCTCAATCCTTAATGCAGACCACCAACGTAATAGGCACATGATCCAAAGACCTCCACAAGCACAATGAAATCAACAAGAACAACCGCACCACCTCAAATCCCTAGAATCACTTGCATCTTCATACGGGAACTTTAGAACACTAACTGTCATGACTGTCACACTAGAAAGATTGCTTGCGGACCTCCAAACCACGAACCATTTGAGTTGAGGATACACACCAACATCCCAAACATACCTCTAGATCCGCAGACCATAATAATCCAATGCGGAGCAATCCAGACCAAATTCCTGTCAATCTGTTACCTCTGAACAATTGCAAAACCTAGTTCTACTCAGATGGCCATAACTTCACTAATCCTCCATGCGGATCTTTCAAATATTAACTGGAGCAACTTTAGACAATCCTCTTCAAAGCCCTTTAGTCTATAGACTTTGATCTTCATCTCACTAGGAATGAACTACACTGTCTTCACTATTTCTGACAAAGAGATATGTTGACATCAATGACAACACATCATAGGCACATATTTGCAACAATCTCCCCCTTTGTTATTGATGGCAACATATGATGTGAAAAACTAATCCAACCATCAAGACAAGGACTTATCCCCGTTTCTTTTATCACACCTGTAACCACTTTCTTCACTGCTCCCCCTTTCACTAGCAACTACTTCCAAATTTTTCACATGACTTCTCTCCCCCTTTGACATCAATGGAAAAGGGCACATATTTGCAATCATCTCTCCCACTTTTTGTTTCTTAGCTAAAAACAAACTAAACTCTAGAATTAACATACTGACTACTCCCCCTTAGTAGCATCCCCTTAACACCAATCTGGATCACAAGATATGACTATGAGTTCCACTGGAGTGATGCACACTAGTGCACCTTAGTTCTAAATAGGAGGGGTAATAACCCCAAGCTTCACTCTGAGATACTCAAAAGTGTCCTTAGGTAGAGGCTTAGTGAAGATATCTGTAATTTGATCCTTTGAAGGAACAAGCTCCAATCTGACTTCATTCTCATTTACCTTCTCTCTCAGAAAGTGAAACTTGATGGATATGTGCTTTGTATTTGAATGCATCACTGGATTCTTTGAGATGTTTATTGCACTTGAATTATCACAGAAGATTGTAACAGGCTCTTCAAACACAATTCTGATATCCTTCAACATTTGTTTCATCCACAAAACTTGAGTACAATTACTTGCTACTGCTATATACTCTACCTCTGTAGTAGACAGAGATATTACCTCATGCTTTTTTCTCAACCAAGAAACCAATCTCTTTCCTAGGAAAAATGCACCACCACTAGTACTCTTCCTGTCATCCACATCTCCTACCCAATCAGCATCTGTATGTGCATGAAGAGTGAAATCATCATCCTTAGGATACCATAAGCCATAATTAGATATCTCCTTCAGATATCTAAAAATTCTTGTGACTACTACAACATGAGATTCTCTAGGATCAGCTTGAAATCTAGTAACAAGGCCAATTGTATTCATAATATTAGCTCTAGTATAAGTCAGATAAAGTAGTCCTCCAATCATTGATCTATACCTTTTCTGATCTGCCTTAGGGGAATCATCATCTTTACTCAACTTACATCTGGTTATCATAAGAGTACTCACTGGTTTTGAATCATCCATTCCAAACTTTTTCAACAACTCTTTCACATACTTAGACTAAGATATGAAGTTTCCCTTATCTAACTGAATGATTTGTAGACCCAAGAAGAAATTCATTTCACCAAGCATGGATATCTTAAATTCACTTTGCATCTGATCAGCAATTTTTTTGCACATGCTCTCATTTCCACCAAAGATGATATCAGCAACAAATACCTCAACAATCAAGATGTGTTAATGTTCAATTTTGAAATAAAGATTACTGTTAGTTGTGCCTTTGCTAAAACCTATCTTTAGTAGATACTTATCTAATCTTGCATACTAGCCTCTTGGGGCTTGTTTAAGTCCATACAATACTTTTCTCAATCTGTAGACCATATCTCCTTGATTAGACAACTAGAATCCTTCCAGTTGCTCAATGTAGACTTCTTCTTCCAACTCTCCATTCAGGAATGCTAACTTGACATCCATCTGGTAAACTTTGAAATCTTTGTAAGTAGCAAAGGTAAGAAATAATTTGACAAGTTCAATTCTTGCCACTAGAGAAAAAGTTTCTTCAAAATAAATTCCCTCTACCTAAGAATATCCTTTGCACACCAATCTTGCTTTGTTTCTTACAACTTCATCATCTTCATTCAATTTATTTTAGAAGACCCATTTAGTTCCAATTACATTTTTGTTTTCACGTCTAGGAACAAGATCCCAAGTATGATTCTTTTCAATTTGCATTAATTCTTCTTCCATTGCTTTTACCCAACTTTCATCATTACAAGCTTCATTCACTAATTTTGGTTCAATCTTTGAAATCAAAAAAATACTCCACTTGTTCTTCAGTAATTCTTCTACTAGTTTGAACACTTTTATTTTTATCTCCTATGATCTAATCTTTAGAATGATTCAACCTTACATACCTTGGAGTTTTGAGATTTTCTTGAACTTCTGATTCTTGAATTTGTTCCTCAACATTTGCACTAGCTTCTTGAGTCACTAGATTCTTTGGAGCAATCTGAACCTAAGTTTGAGTTTGAACTTGCTTTCCTTCATTTGGACTTTCATTTTGATCATCTGATTCATATCCACAAGACTTGGAAGGCCTCTCCTTGCTTTCATCAACCTTGACATTAGCACTTTCAACAATCCTTTTCAATCTCTTGTTAAAGCACTGGTATGCCTTGCTTTGGTTAGAATAACCCAGAAATATTCCTTCATCACATCTTGCATCAAACTTGCCTAGATCATCTCTCTTGATATAGAATTTAGTACTAAAAATTTTGAAGTATTTCACAATAGGATAATGACCAAACCACAGTTCATAAGGTGTTTTACTCGTATTACCTTTAATTTGCACCCAGTTAAGAGTGTAGACAACAGTACTCACAGCCTCTCTCCAATAGACATGTGGAACATTTGTCTCCATCATCATGGTTCTAGAAGCCTTTTGAATAGTCCAGTTATTCCTTTCCACAACTCCATTCTGGTGAGGAGTCCTAGGAGTAGATAACTGTCTTCTTATTATGTGCTCTTCACAAAAAGCATTAAACTCACAGGAGGTAAATTATCCACCTCTATTAGATCTTAGACACTTTATCTTCACACCAATCTCATTCTCCACCCTAGTCTTAAACACCTTGAATCTATCAAGAGCCTCTGATTTCTCTCTTAAGAAAGTGGCCCACATCATTTGGGAGTAATCATCAATTAACAACATAAAGTATATGTCTCCTTGCAAACTCCTAACTCTGGCAAGACCACATAAATCAGTGTGCACAAGTTCTAACAATCCATTTGAAAAAAATTCTTTACTTTTGAATGTAGATATGTTCTATTTTCCCAACTAACATTCCTTACACATGCTATTAGTAGGCTTCACAAGCTTTGGATGATCTCTCACAGCCTGAGTAGTACTTATCTTGACAATGTTATCAAAGTTTACATGACACATTCTTCTATGCCATAACCAACTTTTACCAGTACCACTTAAATTAAAGATATTACCTCTAGTCTGTGTGCCAAATGCAATCTTAGTTTTGGAGCTTCCCAAAATTATACATTTTCCATCCTTGAATCGAAGATCATACCCTTTGCCAACCAACTGTCCAACACCAAGAAGATTATGCTTCAACCCTTCTACATACAAAACATCTTAGTGTTATTCTTACCATTAAAAGAGATGGATCCTCTACCATGGATTCTACCAGCTAACTTGTCTCCAAACTTCACAATTCTACCTTCACATCTTTCCAAACTTATAAACTTACTTTTATCACCAGTCATATGATGAGAACATCCACTGTCGATCACCCATTCACCCTTTTCTTCACCCTGAGTAGCCGAGGCACTTTCCACATTCACATAGCTAGCAGATTTAGTAGGCATCGGATCTTCTTTGATAGCAATGAACACCCATTCATTTCCAGAGGTACTTCCCATATCAAATTCATTATCTGTGACTCCTTCGTTAGTAGCTTCTTGGACATAGTAGCATTTCTTTTGAACCCTAGGTTTGTTAGGGTTTGGCTTTGAAACCCTCTCCAAACATCTTGAAGTAAAATGACTAATCTTATTGCAAGCAAAACATTTGAAAGGCAACTTTCCTTCATACTTACTGGATCCTCTTGGTAGTCTTCTGGCAATAAGGGCTTCAAGTTCTTCACGCTCAAATTCATCTTCTTCAATTTCCTTCCTTGCCTTCTCATATCTAGTTAGTCTTCTTAAAGAGATTTCACCTGGATCAAATCTTTTCTTTCTGAAAACACTGGCCTTAAATGCATATTCTAATTTAGGAAGAGAATCACCAAACTCACTCATTTCAAATGCTGAAATCTTGCCAACCAATTTATCCCTTGTAACATATGTCATAGTCGCGATCTCCTCAATAGCAGCAACTCTATGCTTGTATGAAGTAGGTAAGGATTTGAGCACTTTGCCAACAATATCTAATTCTTCTAGTTTTCCACTAGCACCCCTGATACTGTAGACAAGTTCATTCACCTTCTGTATGTAGGAAGAAATGTTTTCATCTTCACTCATCCTCAAACTTTCATATCTACCCTTCAGGGTCTGTAGCTTAGCACATTTGACATATGCATCACCTTCATACAAAGTTTCCAACTTCTTCTAGCTTTCATGAGAAGTTTTCAATTCCAAGACATTTATTATTTTTGTGTTAGTTAGAGCACTCAACAATGCTTCCTTAGCCCAAATGTTGTTTTTAGCATCTTTGATTTGATCTGGAGTTGTAGGACCATTCTGTGGAGGAGTATACTTGTTCTTAGTTATCAACCAATAAGGATCACCCATGCATTGCAAATGGCACTCCATGCAATTCTTCCAAAGAGAGTAATTTGTTCCAACAAATCTCAGACTATCCTTCTTGTATGTTGACATCCTAGTTCTCCTCAAGCGGTCAAGATTCTTTTAGAGGAACCGGCTCTGATACCAATTGTTGAAATTAGGGTAGACAACTAAGAGGGGGGGTGAATTAGTTGTCACAAGAATTTATCTTTTGATGCATTTAATCTTCTTTACCACTTATTAATAGATTAATGATATAACCATGAAAGCATGATCAACAACACATAAGCAAAAACACAATCAACACACATAACACCAAGATTTTTACGTGGAAACCTAGTTAAGGGAAAAACCATGGTGGGGGTTAACCCACAAGATTTATTCTCTGTTAAAAGAATAGAAAAATGGGAAGGCACTTGCCTTTGGGTGCACTGCCCAAAGCTCACTGCTCAAAGGAGGCTCACTGCCTACAAAAATATTCACATGGTTAACACTGAAAGGTTGAACTGAGAAACATCTTCTCCATGCCAAGGTTCAGTTCCATTGAAGCTCACAACAACTCTGCTCTGCCCCCAAACACTTCTTCGCTACCTCCACATCTTCACTTAATTCACACATTTACACGACTTCATTACATTTATTTATACATGACATCGACTTTAGAATGAACATCAAAGTCAGCCTTACAATCATCTATATAGAACAATCTCCAAGATAGGTATTACAAGCAATTATAATCATTCAACTTGACTTGATACAAAATGCTACATGCAAACCACTACACTATCAGCCAAACATAGCTGGGACTCAAATCTTCCTCGAACAACATGCCACACTCCATAGAACTTCTCTTAGATCATCTGCAACACGTAGAAAGCATTTTATCAGACAAGACTGGAAAGAACAACAACACACAAGGAGAAATCTTCAACTACGAGCTCAATCCTCAATGTGGACCACCAACACAATAGGCACACAATCGAAAGACCTCCAAAAGCACAATAAAATCAACAAGAACAACCACACCACATCAAATCACCAAAATCACTTGCATCTTCATATGGGAACTTAAGAACACTAACTGTCATGACTGTCACACTAGAAAGATTGCCTGCGGACCTCCAAACCATGAACCATTTGAGTTGAGGATACACACCAACATCCCAAACATACCTCTAGATCCACAAACCATAATATTCCAATGCGGAGCAATCTGGAGCAAATTCCTATCACTCTGTTACCTCTATCAAATAGTTGCAGAATCTAATTCTACTCAGATGTCCATAACCTCACCAATCCTCCATGTAGATTTTTCAAATCTTAACTAGAGCAACTTTATACAATCCTCTTCAAAGCCCTTTAGTCCACAGACTCTGATCTTCATCTCATTGGAAATGAACTACACTATCTTCACTATTTCTGACAAAGAGATATGTTGACATCAATGACAACACATCCTAGGCACATATTTGCAACAGTTTTAGATCCACCTTTCTTTGACAAATGATACGATGTTGCAATGACAAGTGTTATCTGCTAAGGAAAATTAACTTGCAATAGTATAAACCAAAGGTGAATGAGCAGTGATCAAATGCGACTGTCTGTGAATCAAAGGCAATGATAATTTTACTAGATGTGACTCCTTGCTATGCAAATGCAAGTCTGTATGGTGCAAAGTGTTGAAATTAGGGCAGACAACTGAGAGGAGGGCATGAATCAGTTGTCTCAAAAAAATTATCTTTTGCTACAACTTAAACTTCTTTACCACTTATTAACAGATAAATGATATAACCATGAAAGCATGAATCAACAACACATGAGTAGAAACAAAATTAACACACATAACACCAGGATTTTTATGTGGAAACCCGGTTAAGGGAAAAACCATGGTGGGGGTTAACCCACAAGATTTATTCTCTATTAAAAGAATAGAAAATGGTGAAGGCACATGCCTTCAGGGTACACTACCCAGAGCTCATTGCTCCAAGAGGCTCACTGCCTATAGTTATAATTATAAGTTTATCACAGAAAGATTGAACTGGATAACAACACCTTCTTCATGCCAAGGTCAGTTCCATTTAAGTGCATAACACTTTTGCTATGCCCCCAAACACTTTTTTGTTATCTCCTCATCCTTTACTACTCTTCCTCTTCTGCTCTTCCTCTTCTCTACTCTGCCTTTCCTCCTTTCTTAGGATCTTGTCATTTTCGTACAAGTATGCATTTTGACAACTCAACCACATATATTTATAAGCTTCATCAACCTTGGAATAAACATCAAGGTCGGCACTACAAACATTGAAATTACTATGCTATCGACCAATCATTGTTGGGATCCAAATCTTCCTCAAGCACCACCCTACACTTCATAGAACCTTTCTTAGATCATCCGCAATATGCACAAAGCATCCAGTCGGCCAAGACTAGAAAGAACAGCAACACCCAAGGACAAATCTTCAATCACCAGCTCAATGCTCAATGCAGACCACCAACATAGTAGGCACATTATCCAAAGACCACCACAATCATAATGAAATCAATAAGAACAACTGCACCACCTCACTTCACCAGAAACCCTTGCATCTCCATCTAGAAACTCAAGAACACCAACTGTCATGACTCTCACACTAGAAATATTTCTTGCAGACCTCCAAACCATGAACCAATTGAGTTGAGGATACATACCGATATCCCAAACACATCTCTAGATCCATAGATCATAATATTCCAATGCAGATCAATCTAGACTAGAATTCTGTCACTCTATCACCTCTAAACAACTGTAAAACCTAGTTCTACTCAGATGACCATAACTTCACCAATTATTCATGCTGACCTCTCAAATCCTGACTAGAGTAACTTTAGACAATCCTCTACAAACCCTTTAATCCACAGACTCTGATATTCATCCTACTGGGAATGCGGAACAATCTACTTCACTAAATTGCACTGTCTTCATTGTCTCTTATAGAGAGATATGTAACTCACTTGTTTCTTCTAGAGAGGCTAATTTTATCAATATCCTCAACATACAAGTCTTCTAGAATGGGATACAATTGACACCAATGACAACAAGGATATGCTGACATCAATGACAACACTGATTAGGCACATATTTGCAACAATCTGCCCCTTTGTCATTGATGGCAACATATGATGTGAAAAATTGTTTCTACCATAAAGACAAGAACTTCTCCCCCTTTCTCTTATCACACCTACAACTATTTTCTTTACTACTCCCCCTTTCAATAGCAACTACTCACTTCCAATTTTTTCACATGACTTCTCTCCCCCTTTGACATCAATGGCAAAGGGAACATATTTGCAGTCATCTGTCACCCCTTTTGTTTGTTAGACAAACTCAAACTAAACTCAGAACATACTGACTACTCCCCCTGAGTAGGATTCCCTTAACACCAATTTGAACCACAAGATATAACTATGAGTTCCACCAAACTGATGCACATTAGTGCACCTTAGTTTTGAACAGGAGCGGTAATGACCCCTAGCTTCCCTCTAAGATACTTAAAAGTATCCTTAGGTAGAGGCTTAGTAAAGATATCCACAATCTGGTCCTTTGAAGAGACAAACTCCAATCTGACTTCATTCTCATTTACCTTCTCTCTTAAAAAGTGAAACTTGATGGATATACATGCTTTGTCTTTGAATGCAACACCAGATTCTTTGAATGTTTATAGCACTTGAATTATCATAGAAGATTGTAACAAGTTCTTCAAACACAACTCTGATATCTTTCAACATTTGCTTCATCGACAAAACTTGAGTGCAATTACTTGCTGTTGCTATGTACTTTGCCTCTGTAGTAGACATAGATATTGCCTCCTACTTTTTGCTCAACCAAGAAACCAATCTCTTTCCCAAGAAAAATACACCTCCACTAGTACTCTTCATGTCATCCACATCTCATGTCCAATTAGCATCTATATATGCATGAAGAGTGAAATCATCACCCTTAGGATACCATAAGCCATAGTTAGATGTTCCCTTTAGATATCTAAAAATTCTTTTGACTACCACAACATGAGATTCTCTAGGATCAACTTGAAATCTAGCAACAAGGCCAACTGTATTCATAATATCAGGTATGGTATGAGTCAGATAAAGTAGTCCTCCAATCATTGATCTATACCTTTTCTGATCTATCTTAAGAGAATCATCATCTTTACTCAATTTGCATCCGGCTACCATAGGAGTACTCATTGGTTTTAAATCATCCATTCCAAACTTTTTCAATAGCTCTTTCACATACTTAGACTGAGATATGAAGATGCCTTTTTCTGACTGAATGATTTGTAGACGTAAGAAGAAATTCATTTCACCAAGCATGGACATCTCAAACTCACTTTGCATTTGATTAGCAAAACTTTTACACGTACTCTCATTTCCATCAAAGATGATGTCATCAACAAATACCTCAACAATCAAGATGTGTTCATGATCAATTTTGAAATACAGATTACTGTTAGCAGTGCCTTTGTAAAGCCTAACTGTGTATGAGGAAAAATTGATTTAATCTAAACTAATAAAACCAAAAACCAATCACATAAAGCGAACCAATCTAAGTAAAAGCCATTATCATAAAATCAAAAGACAAATGAAAGCTCTTACCAAAATCTGTATTGTTCCCTTTTAGAGATGTGTGGATTGCTCAATCAAGTTGCGAAAACCATAGTTGCAACAAGCAAGTAGTGTGCTCAATGTGCTCAAAGATCAATGTTAAGAGATCGTAAGGTTGCTCAATCGACGTGTTTTGTATGCTCAAAGCTCTGTTAAGTATGCCTGAGAATACAATCGAAGAGAGGGGTAATGAAGGAGATGACGGGGGTTTATATAGGTTTCAACAAAGATCGATCAATGGTCCAGATATTTCAGAAGAATCAATGGAGAAGAATAGTTGAGGAACGTGCAACGAATGAGAAGAAGACATGTGTCCTACTTTCTTTTGCATGAGAGGAGTTATCAAGAATAGAAGAATGAGTTAAAGCAATTAACAGAATGTAATGATCAGTTAAGTGATTTAAAACAAGAAGAAGAGATTTTCATGAGAAAAGAAGATATTTTGCTTTATTAAATATAGAAAACTTGAGTTATATGAGAGATAACTCAAATTTAGAAGAAAAAGCAATTTAAATAAATAATTGATTTATTTAAATTTAGAGCATATATTTTGGAAGAAATAATTAAATAATTGAAATTATTTAATTTAGAAGATTTGAAAGCAAATTAAATAAATAAATTTATTTAATTGTTGTGCATGATTTTGGAAGAACAGAAGATTATAAATAAAATATTTGATTTTATTTATTTTTAGAGGCTTGAGATAATTTAAATAAATTTACATGTTTTATTTAAATTTAGAAGAACAATTGATTTAATTAAATAATTTAAGAATTATTTAATTGTAGATAAGAGGGAATTTGTTGAATTAATTAAATAATTGGATTTATTTAATTAATGTGGATGTGAAATTTGGAAAGAGGATAATGATTAAATAATTAAAATTATTTAATTGTGGAAGAATAATAGAGGAATTTAATTTAATTAATTAAATAAAGAGGATTTATTTAATTAACATTGCAAGTATGTGACTTAGAAGAATTTGGTGAAATTAATTAAATAATTAGATTATTTAATTAATGTGTGAAATGCAGGTGATTTGACAGATTACGAAAAAGCCAGTGATGTGACAACTTGGTCATTTTAGGGTGTCTACACTAACTTTAGTAGATACTTATCCAATCTTGCATATCAAGCTCTTGGGTCTTTTTTAAGTCCATACAATGCTTTCTTCAATCTATAGACCTTATCTTTTTTATCAGACAACTGGAATCCTTCTGATTGATCAATGTAGAGCTCTTATTCCAATTCTCCATTTAGAAATGCTGACTTGACATCCATCTGGTAAACTTTGAGATTTTGGTAAGCAACAAAGGCAAGAAATAATTTGACTACAATTCTTGCCACCAGAGAAAAAGTTTCTTCAAAATCAATTCCCTCTACCTAAGAGTAACCTTTACACACCAATCTTGCTTTATTTCTCACAACTTCACCATCTTCATTCAATTTATTCTGGAAGACCCATTTGGTTCCAATTACATTTTTGTCTTCAGGTCTAGGAACAAGATCCCAAGTATGATTCTTTTCAATCTACATCAATTCTTCTTCCATTGCTCTTACCCAACTTTCATCATTACAAGCTTCATTCACTGATTTTGGTTCAAGCTTTGAAATCAAACAATACTCCTCTTATTCTTCAGCAATTCTTCTTCTAGTTTGAACACATTTATTTTTATCTCCTATGATCTGATTTTTAGAATGATTCAATCTTACATGCCTGGGAGTTTTGGGATTTTCTTCAAATTCCTCAATATCTGCATTAACTTCTTGAGTCACTAGATTCTCCAAAGTAAAATGAACTTGCTTTTCTTCATTTGGACTTTCATTTTGATCATCTAATTCATATCCACAAAACATTAAAGGTCTCTCCTTGTTTTCATCAACCTTGACATTAGCACTTTCAACCATCTTTTTCAATCTCTTGTTAAAGCACCGGTATGCCTTGCTTTGATTAGAATAACCCAAAAATATTCTTTCATCACATCTTGCATCAAACTTGTCTAGATCTCCATCTCTTTTGATGTAGCATTTACTACCAAAAGCTCTAAAATATTTCACAGAAGGAGCATTACCAAACCATAGTTCATAAGGTGTTTTGCCATAATTACTTTTGATCTGCACTCGGTTAAGAGTGTAGACAACAGTACTTACAGCCTCTCTCCAATATACATGTGGAACATTTTCTTCCATCATCATGGTTCTAACAGCTTCTTAAATAGTCTAGTTCTTCCTTTCCACAACCCCATTCTACTGAGGAGTCCTAGGAGTAGACAACTATCTTCTTATTCCATGCTTTTCACAAAATACATTGAACTCACTGGAGGTGAACTCTCCACCTCTGTTAGATATTAGACACTTTATCTTCACACCAATCTCATTCTCCACCCTAGCCTTAAACACTTTGAATTTGTCAAGAGGCTCTGATTTCTCTCTCAAGAAAGTGACCCACATCATCTGGGAGTGATCATCAATTAGCAACATAAAGTATCTATCTCCTTGCAAACTCTTAACCCTGGCAGGACCACACAAATTAGTGTGCACAAGTTCCAACAATCCACTTGAAGATTGTTCTTTACTCTTGAATGTAGTTCTACTCTATTTTCCCAACTGACATTCCTTACACATGCTATTAGTAGGTTTTACAAGCTTTAGAAGATCTCTCATAGCCTGAGTAGCACTTATCTTGATAATGTTGTCAAAATTTACATGACACATTCTCCTATGCCAAAACCAACTCTGATCAATCTAAGCAATCAAACAGCTTTTACCAGTACCACTTAAATGAAGATGTTACCTCTAGTTTGTGTACTAGATGCAATCTCAGTTTTAGAGCTTTCCAAAATTTTGCATTTTCCATCCTTGAATCGGAGATCATATCCCTTGTCAACCAATTGTCCAACACTAAGAAGATTATGCTTCAACCCTTCTACATACAAAACATATTTAGTGTTATTCTTACCATCAAAAGAGATGGATCCTCTGCCATGGATTCTATGAGCTGAATTGTCTCCAAACTTCATAATTCCACCTTCATACCTTTCCATACTTACAAACTTACTATTATCACCTGTCATATGATGAGAGCATCCACTGTCAATTACCCATTCATCCTTTTCTTCAACTTGAGCAGCCAAGGCTCTTTCCACATTCACATAGCTAGTAGATTCAATAGGCACCGAATCTTCTTCTTTGATGGAAATGAATACCCATTCATTTCCTAAGGTACTTCCATTATCAGATTCATCATTAGTGACTCCTTCAGCAACTTCTTGGACATAGGAGCATTTCTTCTTAACCCTAGGTCTGTTAATGTTTGGTTTTGAAACCCTCTCTAGACATCTTGAAGCAAAATGACCAATCTTATTGCAAGCAAAACATTTGAAGGGAAATTTTTCTTCATACTTACCAGATCCTCTTGGTAATCTTTTGGAAAATAGGGCTTCATGTTCATCAAAGTTTGATTCATCTTCTTCAAGTTCCTTCCTTCCTTTCTCAAATCTGGTTAGTCTTCTTGAAGAGCTTTCACCTGGATCAAATCTTTGCTTTCCATAAACACTAACCTTAAATGCAGATTCAAATTAGGAAGAGAATTACCAAACTCACTCATTTCAAATGCTGAGAGCTTGCCAACCAACTGATCTCTTGTAACAGTTGTCACAGTCTTGATCTCTTCAATAGCTACAAATCTATGCTTGTATGAAGCAGGTAAGGATCTGAGCACTTTGCCAACAATCTTTGATTTTTCTAGTGTTCCACCAGCACACCTGATACTACACATAAGTTCATTCACTTTTTGCATGTAGGAAGTGATGTTTTCATCTTCACTCATCCTTAAATTTTCATACCTACTCTTTAAGCTTTGTAACTTAGCACATTTGACATATTCATCACCTTCATATAAAGTTTCCAACTTCTTCCATATTTCATGAGTAGTTTTCAATTCCAGGACATTTGTCATTTCTGTATTAGTTAGGACACTCAGCAAATCTTCTTTAGCTTGAATGTTATTTTCAAGATCTTTGAGTTCATCTAGAGTTGAAGGACCTTTCTCCAGGGGCTCGTACTTATCCTTTGTTATCAACCAATAGGCATCACCTGTGCATTGCAAATGGTACTCCATGTGACTCTTCCAAAAAGAGTAATTTGTTCCATCAAATCTTTGACTATCCTTCGTAAGTTGACATCCTGGATCTCCTCAAGTGGTCAAGCTTCTTTTAGAGGAACTGGCTCTAATACCAATTGTTGAAATTAGGCAGACAACTGAGAGGGGGGTGAATCACTTGTCTCAAAACTTTTATCCTTTGCTACAACTTAAACTTCTTTACCACTTATTAACAGATAAATGATATAACTATCAAAGCATGAATCAATAACACATGAGCAAAACCAAAATTAACACATAACACTAGGATTTTTACATGAAAACCTGGTTAAGGAAAAAACCACGATGGGGGTTAACCCACAAGATTTATTCTCTATTAAAAGAATAGAAAATGGGGAAGGCACATGCCTTTAGGGCACACTGCCTAGAGCTCACTATTCCAAGAGACTCACTGCCTATAGAAATAATTATAAGTTTATCACAGAAAGATTGAACTAGATAACAACACCTTCTTCATGCCATGGTCAGTTCCATTTAAGTGCATAACACTTCTTCTCTACCCCCAAACACTTCTTCACTATCTCCTCATCCTTGACTGCTCCTCCTCTTCTCTATTCTACCTTTCCTCCTTTCTTAGGATCTTGTCATTTTTGCACAAGGATGCATTTCCACAACTCAACCACATATATTTATAAACTTCATCAACCTTGGAATAAACATCAAGGTTGGCACTACAAACATACGAATCACTATGCTCTTGGCCAATCATAGCTGGGATCCAAATCTTCCTCAAGCACCATGCTACACTTCATAGAACCTCTCTTAGATCATCCACAATATACACAAAGCATCTAGTCAGTCAAGACTGGAAAGAACAGCAACACCCATGGACAAATCTTCAATCACAAGGTCAATACTCAATGTGGACCACCAAAATAGTAGGCACACAATCCAAAGACCACCACAAGCACAATGAAATCAACAAGGACAACCGCACCACCTCACTTCACTAGAAACCCTTGCATCTCCATCCAGAAACTCAAGAACACCAATTGTCATGATTGTCACACTAGAAAGATTGCTTGTGGACCTCCAAACCATAAACCACTTGAGTTGATGATACACACTGATATCCCAAACACATCTCTAGATCTGCATATCATAATATTCCAATGTGGATCAATCCAAACCAGATTTATGTCACTCTATCACCTCTAAACAACTGTAAAACCCAGTTCTACTCAGATGACCATAACTTCACCAATTCTTCATGCAGACCTCTCAAATATTGACTAGAGCAACTTTAGACAATCCTCTACGAACCCTTTAATCAGCAGACTCTAATCTTCATCCTCCTAGGAATGCAGAGTAATCTACTTCACTCAACTGCACTATCTTCACTATCTCTTACAGAGAGATATGTAACTCACTCGTTTCTTTAGGAGAGGCTAAACTTCTCAATATCCTCAACATACAATTCTTCTAGAATGGGATATAGTTGACACCAATGACAGGGATATGTTGACATTAATAACAACACCGATTAGGCACATATTTGCAACACAAATGTGATCAAAGACTGTACAAATATGATTCACTATTAACCAAATGTGCTTGGAAGGGTGAAATCTATAGAAATTTCAAGATATAGGGTTAGATAAATGATCAAAAAGGTAAATATAAAGGCACTGATAACCTAGGAGGATGGATTGCTTGAACTAGATCTGATATTCTGTAACATGAGACAAAAGATCCCACTATGTGATATGATTAGGTCAAAGACAAATAAAACCCAAATTAACCAACTTGAGGATGATAAAAGACTAGTAGGGTTAGCAAATAAACCAGCTTGCAACCCAAATTAGACATAGAAAAATCAAAGAAAACCCTAAAAACCCTACAATAGACAGAAATATCAACAAAACCCTAGTTAACCAGAGGCGATTCCTTGTTGATTAAAGGCGACGATCTATAGACCATATGCGACTAATGATAATGCAAATATGATTTTCCCCCAATCAAAGGCGAGTCCATTGATCAAATTTTCACCCATTATCGAGGGTTCCAAGTACACAAAATGAAAGCAAATCAAAGAATAATGTCACCTAGATTGTATTGATTCCTTGGTTGGAATATGGATTGCTTCTCAATAGTGAACAACCATAGTTGTCAAAGCTACCATTATGATAGATAATATGCTCAAAGTGCTCAATGGATTCAATATGCATGAGATGATAATCTAGATGCTATGTAGATTGTGTAGGATCATGGGGGTTTGGAATGAAATGAGAGGGTGTGTGTGTGTGTGTGTGTGTGTATATATATATATATATATAACTCCCAACTAAGATTGATCAACGGTGGAGATTAGGTGGCTATGTGAATGGTTGAGATTAAACAAGAAGCTTGGATGAATGTGTATAAGACATGTGTCCATAGGAAAATCTTTTATTAAATGATTGTAGTTGGTTTGTTGATAATGGTAAGATTGATTTTCTTAAAATAGGATGCTTTTCTATTTTAAGGGTTAGATGATGTGGATGATTGATTTTAGAACCAATTAAATCATTCTTTTGTATTTGATTTAGGATAGGACCTATCTTGTACACATAGAAGAATGTGATAAGAAAGGGAAATGATAAGATAAAAATAAATTAAATAAATAAATTTATTTAATTTATATGCATGATGTGAAGATAAATAAATAAAATATTAATTTTATTTATTTTAGAAGAATAATGGGATAATTAAATAATTTAAGATTATTTAATTATAGATAGAAAATAGAAGAATACAGATGAAATTAGATGGAAATAGATGAAATTAATTAAATAAATATAATTTATTTAATTAATGATGGAAATAGATGATTGATACAAGTGTGCTAGATAAAATTGACATATGGAAGGTGAATAATGCGACACTTTGACAATGATGTGTAGGGTCAACTTTGGGTGTCTACAATCGCATTAGGAATTGATCAAATAGTGCTGAAAATTAGACAAATGGTGCTACAAAAACAACATATGGCACTAATATTTTCTAAATAAAAAATTAGACTAATGATCTAAAGTAGAATCCAAATGGTGCTACAGACAAGTAAAATGGCACCAAAATCAAACATGGCATCAAAAATGTATGAAATGGTGCTAAAATGTTGGGAAATGGTGTCAAAAGGATTTTTACCTATCTTACCTTAGCTGCACAGTCAGATAGCACTATTTTGTGTGTAGATGGTGCCAAAATGAGACAATCTCCCTAAATCTGCTCAAAAAAGTTTGTTAGTTTAAAATGATTAGATCACAAGGGGTTAGGATGTCTTCTACCCTATCAATAAACACCAAACATCAGATAAAAACCAAGTAGCAGGTGTTATGAAGCACAAATGACCCAAAGTTAGTTTTAAAAACTATTTCAAGCAACCCTAGACAAATTTTAGCATTATAACCCCTTGTATCTGTGTTTTTTGTTAAAAATAGAGAGCATGATATGTTAAAAGATGCTAAAACTTCAATAAAACACCTAAAAATTTCCTAAAGCCTAAAAATCTTAGCATATTGTTGTTAGTAAATGGCACCACAAATCAGACATATGGTACCAATCCAGGAGTAAATATTGCCAAACTGAGAGATTTTGGCGTTAAAACTCTGGTAAGTCCATCTCCTTGGAAAAACTCAAGCAAACAAAGTTAAATAGGGACCACGGGGTCCCACTAGGCATGTCAAATGAAGATGAAAAAGATAAACAAGGTGAAAAAGGTAAACCAAATGCATAAACCAAGTAGTTATACCTTGAAGGTCTCCTTCACTCCTTCATAAGGTCGAGAGCTTAGCACCCACAAGCTCTAGCTTCACCCATGACTAGTTCTCAAAATGTGAAATTCTCTCAATACTAATGCAAATCAACATAGCCTAGCTAATGATGGAGAGGATGAGAGAAATTTCGGCATAATAAGTTTACACTAAAATTGGATGTCAAAATGGCTTGTGGAGGCTTGTATTTAGATCCAACGGTGGAGATTCATTGTTCAGATTAGGGATGAGATTGATTGTGAGATGGAGGGTGGAGAATAAAAATGAATCTTTTATTCATTTTGAAGAGGACTTGGCATTAAATGTGATTTAGATGGATGAGGAAATTTAAAATTAATTTCCTTGGGATGAGTTGGAATTAAAAATTCCATTTTATGTGGAGTTGTGAGAGACATGTGACACATGCACATTTTTGGTCTCTTACATTTGTAGGCTAAAAAAGAGGAAGATGTTTTTTCACAAAAATGGTAAAGGTGAGTTGGAAGGGTTATGAATATTTTGTAATTTTTAATTTGTGGGTGTGGGAGAAGGTGTTAATCATGCTTTGACCAAGTTAATCAAGGTGATTAACTTAGTTAGTGTGGCTGGCAAAAAATAGTGGATGAGGTAATCAGGGTTTAGGATTAATTAAATAATAATTTATTTAATTAATCCAGATCTAGGGGTCATGTAGACTAGGGTAGCTAATTAAATAATAGGTATTTAATCAACTAGGTTAGGGGTAGGCTAATTAGTAGGCTCGATTAATCAGATAAACCTGATTTACCTAATTAATTGGGTTTAGGGAAGAGGGCAAATTAATTAAATAAATATTTGACATATTTATTTAATCAATTGGATGATGTTATTAATGTGGGACTATTGAATTAATTAAATTAATTCAATTTTAGGGATGAATTGATGAGGGATGAGTGAATGATTTATGGGTAGGATGAAATAATTAATTAAATAATAATTTAATTAATTATTTGGATGAAGAATTAGTGTTTTTGATATAATAAGGTGGCAAAAACAAGGGGTCGAACCCTTACAAAATAACCCAAATAAGGAACAATAAAGGCTCACGATCAAAAGGAGCCACTAACAGCAACTACAACATTGACAACTGATAAACAACAAAAAGTAAGTAGTAGTAGTCTGACAGTAGAAAGAAATAGAAATCAAATAGACAAAGCTAGGAAGAAACATCTTCCTAGCCTTTGGATAGTAATTCATAAATTTAATCAAACTCTTTAGTCTTCTCTTCGTCCGCACCATGTGCAAGGGTATCGTGCTTTTGCAAAAGAGCTAAACTAACCATAGCTGAGTGGTACAACATACTATTTATGAAGTGTCCAAGGGAAAGAAGCTTATGCTTAAGGGATTCCACCCTGTTTCTTAGAGCAGACATTTCATCCTCCTAATTGGCACCTTCCTCATTAGCATCTTCCACAACCTTCTCAACTGGCATCCCCTCCCCATCTTGAGTATGATCTCTAGGCATAGAATCCCCACCATCAGAGTCCTTAGCTTGCATATCCTTTTCCTCCACCCCTTCAGTCTCCTCTGAGATCTCCTTCACTTCAATGTCTTCAGCTTTAGATAGCTCACCCTACTAAGTAGACGTATCTGAGTCACTTTTAGAGTATTCTATCAATTTAGCCTGAGGGACTGGTTTGCCTACAATTCTGCTAGATCTTCTAACACCCGAAGTGTTACCCTCAGTCTTATCTTTAGTTGTTTTAGTTTTATCCTTTTTCGGAGGTCCCTCACTGTCACTTTTTTTATTCTTATGGGCCCCCATATCCCCCCTGAGTCAATGATCTCCACAAAAGGCTCCATTTCCTTAAGTCATCATTTATTTGATTTTAGACTACCTTTGGAAGTAGGAGTATGAAGGTCCTTCACAGTAGTCTCTCTTCTAGGGATTCAAAAAAGGAAATCCCTTTCAATTTCTAGGTGGTAGGGGTAGAAACACTGGGTTTCTTAGAAGTGGTATCGATAATGGAAGGGTTATCCCCATGGATTTCAAGAATGGTGGGTGGTTGAATAGGTTCTGATGGGGACAAGGCGAGATGGAATTTATAAAGGTGATGGATGAGGCCTTGGTGAAGGAGGATAGGCTGCTTTGAGGGATTCATAGCATACTTAGCTTTCACATGGTTGATAGAGTGCTCCAATGAAGATAACAGATAGAAAGGAAAGCTAATAAGAGTATTTCTCCTAAAGTGGTTAAGAAGGGGAAGGTGGTATTTGTAAAACCTAGTATAGTGACCCTCCAAGGTGAAATACTTCATCAGCAAGTAGCACATAACATCCCATGGCTCCGGTAACTTGGCATGATCAAACCCTCCTTGATATGGAACTAGCTCCTCATCCTCACCCAGAAACAAATTCTAATTTTGATGGTCCGCAACCCTAGCCTTCCTCTTCAATTTCGTGCCTTTAGTGGAAAGACCAGTAGCCATTGCAATGACCTCCTCAGAAACCTTAAACCCAGTCTTTCCAATTTGGACTCTATGGTTATCCCACGAAAGGGTACACAGCACAGAAAGATTTTTGTCATAGCCATTAAGGCATTCCAGGAAAGGGATAATGCCTCCTTCCTTACAATAATGCCACACTAAGGCATTAACCCTGAATTCACTATAAGTGATGGGTTATGTTCAGATTGTATCCACCCCATGATCTAATTTCCTCCAAAGCCACATAGTAGAGGAGAATTGAACTTCCCAATTTGACAGTCACAACAGATTTCTCTCTCTTCAATGTGCCTCTTTCAAGAATTATCTTGCAGGCCTTAGGAATAATAATCATGAAATAAATGATGAAATTAAGTTGCATCCTTAAGTTAAAATTACTCAGATACACTGCCACATTCACCACTCTCTATGTGTCCTTCCCATGCTTCTAAATCTTCCATTTAAAAATCCTGTCACCATCAATCGACCACCTCATCTTACCACGGGAGATCAACAGTGCTAAAATGGCATCTGTAAGAAGGGTATATTATATCATCATTAAGATGTCCTTAATCGGCCACCTTAACTTGCCATGGGAAGATTAGTAGTGCCAAGTTGGCATCCACAATAAGAGTGTGTTGAATCCTTATTAAGAAGTCCTATCTTTTTGAATTAACTCCCTGATAGCCTGGGGGATATCATGGCATTAGCACCAAAACTGCCAATTTTCAAACTGCTGACCATGATTGGTAAGGGCGTCAAGACTCCATTCCCCTCCCTATAAATGTGGGAGAAATCAACCATAGAAATACCCTGAATAAGGGTTTGGATATCAGTGATGATGTCCTTAAGATGCCACCCACACACAGAAACCTTGGTAACAGCATCAATTATGAGTTTCAAATCTCCCTCTATATGCAAATTTTGAATACCCAAGGTGATCACCAATTTAACACCCCATAAACAAGCTAAGGCCTCAGCAAAATTATTACTTTGGAGACCTAATCCCTCTGTATAGGCAGCAATAGGCTCCCCTCTGTCATTCCTAATAACCCCACCACCACTAGCCTTACCATTAGATTTTGAAGCCCCATCAAAATTTAATTTGAGCCAACCAGACTTTGGGGGGTCCACCTGGTATTTAACCTCTGAAGTTGCTTTGAGTTATCAAAGGTAGGGATTTGATTAAGTATCCCCCAATTAGTAGCCATACTTTCCTCATCCTGGGTGAGAGGTTTGTCAGCAATCTTAACATGAGAATTGGTCACACTTTCAATAAGGATCTTAGAGAGAGAATAGTAGACTTGAGAATGATCTTTGGGAGCCTCCCTAAAAATTATGTTATTCCTTTCCTTCCACAGAGTCCAACCAATAAAGGGAAGGGTTTGGTTCCAAAGCTCCACTAACCAAGGTTGAGAGAAAGGAGGGGTCCAGTTAGCAATGACTTCCCTAATATCCTTATTACAAACCCATTGTAAACCAAAGTTCAGAAGCACTCTACTCCAAATTTCTCTGGTAAAGTCACAATGTAGAAACAATTAAGGTATAGTTTCTTCTTCCTTGAGGCACATGACACATCTATTGACTAGATAAAAACCTCTTCTTTGAAGATTGTCTTGGGTTAAAATTCTATTATGGACCAATGCCCATCAGAAAAAAATGACTTTTGGGATAAGTTTATGGTTCCAAACTTTTCTCCAAAGATCATCTCTATGGTCTTCCTTAATCAGCAGATGGTAAGAAGATTTGACTAAGAAGAGGCCTTTTTTATCTATAGTCCAAAGTAATGCATCTGGTCTTGGAAAAAGAGGGATCTAGGTTTCCAAAAGCATCTGTTGTATAGCATTCATTCAAAGGAGAAGATCAGGTCGATTGTTACAGCACTCAAGAAAAATTTTGCATTGTCTGATTCCATATCCTTGTTGGATATAATGACAAATTTTAATACCAAAAAACTCTTTAGCAATAACAACAATTGCCCCATTGCCCTCTTGAGTGGAAAGAGCTTTGTCAGCCAACCAAGGATCCTCCCAAAAGTTTATGAGGGTGCCGTCCCCAAGTTTCCACTTTAACACCTTATTGATTAAGCTCCTACATTTGAGTATTTTATTCCAAATCACTGACCCTTGTGGGAGACCCTCCTAATGAAGGAAGTTATAGTTAATAGAACCCTGTAAATACTTAGCTTTCATAATTTCCCCTTAGTCTTTATTGTTGTTGATAAGATTCCAATTGATTTTAGATAAAAGGGCTTTGTTCATATTTTGAATATTTCTAATACTCAGACCACCATGAGTTTTAGGGAGGTAGACCTTTTCCCATTTAACCAGGGACATTCTCTTCTTTTCTTCCATTGCTATCCACAAGAAAGTTCTTCATATCTGCTCTAGTTTTTCAGCTAGATACTTGGTCATTTTGAAAAGAGAGAAAGTAAGTGGGAATACCTTGAAGGGATGCCCAAAGAAGTTGCAATTTTCCAACACTTCTCTGGAGCTTTCCTTTCCAGCCCACCAATTTCTTTTGGGTTCTTTCTAAGATACTATTCCAAAAACCCTGAGTTACTTCCTTGATAGTTAAAGAGAGACCAAGGTAGACTGAAGGTAAATCTGCAGCAACACATCCAAGGATATTAATAATTTTCCTCTGAAGGTCCCTCAGAGTATTGAAGAAAAAGACATTGCTCTTTTGGAAGTTGATGTGTTGACCAAAAGCCTTGGCATAGTCACTGAGGAGTTTTTTCTAGCTTCAGGCTTCCAAAACTGAGGAGATGCCAAAGAGGATGGTGTCATCCACAAACTACTGTATAGACATTGGAGGGAGAGTAGAGGTTGGTTTTATCCCAACTATTTCCCTAGAATTGATCTTTGAATGAACAAACCTCCCAAGAGCTTCAGCTAGCATGATAAAGAGGTAGGGGGATAAAGGATCCCCCTACCTAATGCCTCTTGTGGGAGAGAAGAAACCTCTTGGAACCCCATTGACAAGAACCAAGAACTTAGCAGTGGTGACACCTTCTCGGATAAGGAGGGACACTTTTCCATTGAAGCCAAACTTCTGAATAACTTTAAATAAGAACTGCCAAGAGACTCTATCATAAGCTTTGGATATATCAAGCTTAAGAACCATACTTGGGATCCTACTTTTCTCCATAGAGTGGGTAGTTTCATGGGTGGCAATAATAGCATCCAATATCTGTCTTCCAGGAACAAGCCTCATTGAGAAGAGGAAATGATTTTATCCAGTAGGGGTTGGAATTTATAGACAAGTAACTTGGTGCATATCTTGTACACAGTGTTGCACAAACTAATAGGTCTAAAATTAGAAAGCAACTTAGGTTTGGGTTTCTTAGGGACCATAACAATAAGAGTGTTGTTAAACTAGTTTAGGAGTTTCATCATTCTAAGGAAATCTCTGACAGTAGCTATAACATCATATCCGACAATGTACCAGAACTCTTGGAAGAATATTGGAGGGAAACCATTAGGACTTGGGGCTTTAAAGGTGCCCATAGAGAATAAAACTCCCTGAACCTCTTCTACAGAAATAGGTTTTAAAATGTCAGCATTATCTTCCTTAGAAATCAGAGTAGGAATATTATTGAGGAGCTTATCCATAACCAGCCTATTATCAGCATTAACAGCTTGTTCTGACAATAAGTCCTAAAAGAAACTAACTGCCTGATTACCAATCTCTTTATCATTAGTGATCTCACTACCATCTTCCATACATAGTTTAGAAATAGTATTGGATGTTCTATGTTTCATATCTGAAAGGTGGAAAAAAGTAGTATTATGATCTCCTTCCTTGAGCCATTGGACTCTAGACTTTTGTTTCCAATAGAGCTCCTCACTCTTCATAAGATTCTTCCAATCCATGTTTAATTTTTTTTCTATTTGAGTAGTGTCCTAGAAAGAATCCCCTTGAGTTATTCTAGTTTGAATATCAGCCAATTTTCCAAAAATGATCTTCTGTGAAAACACGTTCCCAAAACTATACTTATTCCACCCTCGGACCTATCTCTTAATGTACAAGAGTTTCTTACCCAGTCTAAACATAGGGGTGCCCTGGACCTGGAGCTGCCACCATCTGAGTGGTCACATCTCAATTTTGGACAGGATGAAGCAGAGTTGGGCAATAGAATTTGTCTAGTTGAAGACAACTTTTGTAGATATAGTTCAGTATATGTATGTTATGTATATATATTTATGCGGCCAAGTGTAGATTGTTTTTAGAAATTTTTGTATGTGGATCCTACCCTTTGCCATTGATGTCAAAGGGGGAGTGAGGAGCAGTGAAAAATGTGGAATCTAGGTAAGGGAGAGCTCCAGAAAAAGTGTACATAGGAACAGAGTATCAACCAAGGGGGAGTATGTTATAACACTTAGTCATTTTTCACTAAGTGTTGCCATCAATGCCAAAGGGGGAGATTGTTGGCAAGAGACACTGTGTGGCTTCATGAGTGTTGTCATTGATGGCAAAAACATCCATCTAACACATCCGCAGGACATGGTATGTCTATACTAAAAGTCAGATTGGAGAGTATTTTGGTCTGGTGAGCAAGAACAGAGCATGCAACAAGGTCTGACAATCAGGTCCAGATCTCTCAGAGAAAGTATCTCAGTAAAGTACAAACTTGGGGAAGTTAAGAGGATTACCATGACTAATAAATTCCAAAGATTGAGCCTTCGGTGATGAAAGAGTGAAAAGATATGAACACCGAAGTGTTGGGTTCCTGTTTGGCAGAGAGGACTGAGGAAGAACTGACCAGCAGAGCATCAGACCTTAATCTGGATGAGATATTGATGGTGATTAAGTTTCTTGAGGTATCATTCATGATTGGCCAACATGATTGATGACTTCTATAACTATCTTGTTGATATGCATCACTTAGCAAGCATGGATTCAACCGACAGACCAGAGTTTGGAAATATCTTGAGTTTTTTGGCTACCGACTAGAAAGATGATTGAAATCATTGTTGCGGATATATATACCAAATTAATTTTAGTATGGTGTGTGTGGTGTGTTGTGTTGTACAAAGAAAAGCAGAGAGTGGCGTGAAAGCAACTATATAGGTCCAGTATGTGACAAGACAGCAGCAGCAAAGAAGAGGAAGAATGAAGTGCAGTAGATCAGTGTATTGAGCCTAACCAGAACTAATCCTCAACATATGTGGATGCTTCTCATCAGTTCAATCACCTGGTTACTTTTTTTATACCTTGTAGATAGTGAGTCTCTTGTAGGTAGTGAGCCTCTTGTGAGCAGTGTGCTTAAGTAGTAAGCCCTAATTGGCAAGTGCCATTTTACACTTCTACTCTTTTTAACAGAGAATACAATCTTGGGTTAATCACCCCATGGTTTTTCCCTTAATAGGGTTTTCCACGTCAAAATCATTGTTTTTATATGTATTGATTTTATTTCTTCTTTCATGGTTATGCATGCTTATATGATTTGATGATGCATTAGTTGTTAAAGAAGAACAAAAAGTTAAAGTAATTAAGATAACTGATTTACCCCCCCTCTCAGTTATCAACAATTGATATCAAAGCTAAGTTCCTCCTAACAGAGCCTAACAGCTTGAGGAAGATATGGGAATCTCAATGGATATGTATGGTATGAGGGAACAAATTCAGTCTGTCCTAGATGATCTTGATCAATCTCACTCTGAAGTAAATAACCTGAGGGAAAGACTCCAACAAGCTGATGATTTCATAAATGAACTCAAAGAAAAACTAAGTATCTCAATGAAGAAAAGAAAGGAACTGCTTCAACAATTAGCAAGTCAAAGTGATACCAATGATACTAATGAAGATCTGAATGAGAAAACTGAGTTATATGACAAGTTATCAAAAGAGGTAATTATGGTAAGACATGAGATGGAATCAGGAGTTATGAAATTCACCCAAGAAACTGAAGAGAAAAGAAAAAGTGAATATAATCTAAAACAATCTCTTAAGGAGAAGTCAGAAGACTGCCACAAAATGGATAGAATAACCAAGCATCTAGAATCTGATCTTGAAGAAGCTAGAGACAATGAAGAACAACTTGAGAATCAGATAGACACTCTTAAAAGGGATCTTCAAACAACAAATGAATACAAAGAGAAATTCAAGATAAGCTCTGCTCAACTTGAAGTTCTTCTTGAAAGCCAAAAAAGGGTAGATGACAAGCAAGGCTTGGGGTATGAGAAAGGGGAAAGCTCTGGATCAAGAAATCTAAGGAATAGGCCTAGAAGATCTCCGGTAAGGCAACCAAATGCTCAAAGATATCCATCCTTCAATGGATACTGCCACAACTGCAATAACTTTGGTCATAAAGCAAATCAATATAGAAGAAGAATGAATCAGACTAATTCATCCTTCTCCAATCAGTGTTTTAACTACAAAAGGTATGGTCACAAATCCCATGAGTATAGAAATATGTAAATGAACAATTCATTCAATGGTAGATGCTTTGCATGCAATAAAATGGGACATATGGCTAATCAATGTAGATCAAGAGGATACCAGTCAAATATGCAAAGAAATGTTGTTTGCTACAATTGCAATAGATCCGGTCATATTGGTAAACTTTGTAGAAGTAAGATTCAGGACAAAAAGGGTCTAGTACATCATAATCAAAACCAAGACAAAGGAAAAGGAAAAGTAAATGCAGATGAAATTCAAAGGGAGATGAACAAGATTTGGGTGAAGAGAAATACAAAAAATATTGGGGATGGATCCACACCAGAATTTGGTGTTGATATTCCTTCTGGAAACTAAATAGATGAGCTCTGGCTCAGGGGGAGTCACAAAAGAAAACAAGTTCCCCGAGCCCGTCAATTGGTGCCTAAAATTGGCACATGAAAGGTTGCGGATTAAAAGGGCCCTCAAAGAAACATCTAAATAATCCTTGGTAAAGATTTGAAAGATCTGCAAGGAGTTTGAAAAGGTTAATCATCCAAGATTAATCCGGTTTGATAGTCATCTGGCAAAAGCAGGACTTTCATAGTTAGATCCGGTATAATTCAAAATTAAAATATTTGGATTTGCCATTAGATGGAATGATTGGAGAAAGGGAGATACATTGTAAGTTATCATTCTAGGTGCATCTCAATGATCTGGAAAGATCTCTCAGAACAAGGAAAACAAGGCAACTGAAATAACTTAGGTTGTGCATTTATTGCAAAATGGAATTAGTGTTTGTGCAGATATAAAAGGGTTCTTTGATTCATCATTTGCACATTTGCATTCGAGAAGAAGAGAAAAGGAGTTTTGCAACAAAATTGTCTCAAACCTCTCAAAGATCAACCACAGAAGTTGATTCATCCAACAATCCGATCTAGCTCATATCGTGAACCCTAGAAGCGTAAAAGGTATTTTCCACTCTTAATATCTCTCTCTGAATTTTTGAAAGATGGCTACTCTGAATGTTGTGAAGATCACTGATAGGCCGCGCCCTAAATTCAAAAAACATCTCTATAAATCCGTAGAAGTTGATCCCCCAGGTGCATTTTCTAGCATTCCAAACAGAGTTCTACATGTAGAAGATGTTAGGGTTTACATACAAACAAACATTAAAGAATTTGGGGAATCCAAGCTAATAGATATCTACCACAAGGAATTGATAGATGAATCATTTGAACTCAAACCTTAGTACAAGGCCATTCGGGATGAGCATTTTGGACATTGCATTCATTTCCCCTATTTTGCTGAAGATGATTGGAATCTGGTATGTTCTGAGCATAATGCATGACAACTTTATGTGGTTGATAAGGCCATTCAAGATAACCAAGGATGCAATTAGGGTAGTAACCAGATTGCACTAATCTAGTGGGTTGCCTGCTCTCAAATCAATCAAAAATCAAACTATAAGTTAGGCCACCAGATCAAAATTTGACAAGAGAGCAATGATTATAGAAGATATCACTAATCTGGATATCAAGTTTGCATCTATGATAATTGGCTATAAGATATATCACTCTAGCAAGGAGAATTTTGTATCCGAAACTACAATCTATGTTGCTTATCAGATGTTAAGGGAGAATGCAGATTATGATCTTTGTGAGCTTCTTCTGAGCCAACTATTGGAAAACCTACAAAAGATCAAGAAGGACAAGAAGAACTCATTCAAGTATGGTGGGCTAATATTGTTTTTATTCTTTTACTTTATGAATGAGCTACCCAGATCTAGTGGTTGGGTATGGCAAAATGATAGACCAGTTGCCATTCAAATCAGAGATTACATGCATGGGCTTGGTGATGCCAAGGATCAAAATATAGATCTCTGGGGATACTTCAAGAACTTTCAAAGTATGATGCAAGCCAGAGAAAGAATCCCCCAATCATTGGTTGAGAAATACAAGGATACAGTGTGCTTTATGGTAGAGACTAATCAATGCCTAATGGAGGTAGTAGAACTGAGAGTAGTATGGATCATGCCAATGGGGTATGAGGTTGATGAGAAAATCCTAGAGCTGCATATCCAACACCTGCTGAGTCAGCCCAAGGACCCTAAGGCAGAGAGGTTTGGAACCTTCCAAGAGTTGAGTGTAAAAGTTCATTTTGAACTAAGGCAGCCTGAGATCAAGAGGAAAGTGAGAAGGGAAGTAGAAGAACTTGCCAAGAGGCATGGAATATCAAAGGAGGTAGTTGATGCCAACAGAGAGAAGATAGAAAGGGCAAAGAAAGAAAGCCAAGAAATAATAAAAGAAAGTGCTCCGGTGCAAGCCCCCTCCTAGACCAAATCCTCCAAAAGCTCTGCACCTGCCACCTCTAAGAGCCAAAAGGCATCAAAACTGGAAGCCCAAACATCTGAAAAGGGAGAAAAGAGAACAAGAAAAAGGCAACAAGGTCCTATACAAGTCAGAAGGATGATGAAGAGACAAAATCTGATGAGGAGATCAAGAAAATGAAGAAGAAGAAGAAAACATCCGGTGAACCCTCTACCGGTCATAACAAGGAAGAAGAGGCAGAAGAAATTGTTGAAAGGCCTACTCTCCACATTGATCATATCATCAAATCAATCACTGTGGATGGGAACTTGACACCAATGACTGAATTTTATGATGATTATAGTGAAGCTGATCGGAAGATCCTACAAGAAGCTACATTTAGGTATCTAAACATCTATAACAAAGCATTCATTGAAATCATCTCCTTAATTTCCAAAAGCCTAGAGAAGGAACTTGAAATAAGAAAGAACAATGCTAAGGCAAAGGACCTGGAGATCCAGGAATAGATAGCTATTCAGCTCTACCCTTCCATCACTCCAAAACAAAAGAACATGATCTTCAAGGATTGCAAGGATGAGTTTCGGAGCAAAGCAAGAATGAATCAGCTTATGCTTGGAGAGACTGACAAAGTGGCAAAAGATACTGAAGACATCCTCCGGAATGCCTTCATAAAATTTAATCTCCCTATTATAGAGGACTTAGGTGATGAACCTTCTGTCATGGATGATGAAGGACTAAGTACATCAAAGGTAGATCCTTCAGAGAAAACTGCAGAAGAATCAAAGGAGATAGCTGAGGAGAAAACTAAGGATCTAGATTCCTCTGCTCTGGAAGAGGAAGTCCCTGAAGAAGTAAATATCTCTCTTCCGGATCCCCCTGCTGACTCCAGAACTGAAGGAGAAGAAAGAAAAGATGAGAAAAGTTGTCAAGAAGAAGAAGTCAAGGGAAGAGAAAAAGATCAAACAGAGAAAACCCTAGATGATAGCTCTGAGGCCACAAAAGGGAAGAAAACTCTATCTCCAGTAAGAGACACTACAAAAAAAGTCAAAGACTTCCTAACAAAATAAACGATGGAATTAGATGAACCAGAACTGCTTCAAGGAGCATTCAATTTTGATTCCCTCTCCCTGGTTCAAATAATGAAGATAGCATCCTTTGCTTTAGCAAAGGTAAAAGAAAAACTTCTGAAGTCTCACATGGAAGACTTTGAGCTAATAGAGATTGCATCTGGTGTATTGGTGAAGATCATGCCATCCTTTCAGGAGGATCTTTCAGCCTCCTCATTTGGTAATCTAAAATCTCTTGTTAATTCTGTTAATACACATTTTGACTCTTTAGAGAAAGTAGCAGAAGAGAAAGTCCAAAAAGAGTTTTTTGGGTAAGAGATTCTTTGAAGTACAAGGGTTAATAACAAATGATAGGAGAAATATGGCTATTAGAATAAAGAGCTTGAAAATGTTCTTAAAGACGGTAGAGAAATATATAAATTTTGTTTATCCTAGACTAAAGTGACAAAGGATATTGAGAAGAAAGTGAAAGAACAAGAGGATAAACTTTCAAGTTTATCTCAGAATTTTGATCCTCTCACCACATCCATAATAAACCAAGAATCTCAGACTATTATCATTCTAAATGAACTAAAGAAACTTGAAAAGGAAAGGAAGAATATAATAAGTAGGATGGGTGAACTTAGAGGGATAATTATCCCTATGTTAGAGGCCATGCATGAGGCCCTAACTGATGCTCAGACCATAGCCCAGACTAGTGATCTAACAGATCTAAAGAGGGTAGAAGCTTTTATATTCCTGTTGAGTGGTCACATCTCAATTTTGGACAGGATGAAGTAGAGTTGGGCAACATAATTTGTCTAGTTGAAGACAACTTTTACAGATATACTTCAGTATATGTAGTATGTTATGTATGTATATTTATGCGGCCAAGTATAGATTGTTTTTGGAAATTTTGGTATGCAGATCCTACCCTTTGCCATTGATGTCAAAGGGGGAGTGAGGAGTAGTGAAAAATGTGGAATCTAGCTAAGGGGGAGCTCCAAAAAAAGTGTACATAAGAACGGAGCATCAACCAAGGGGGAGTATGCTATAACACTTAGTCATTTTTCACTAAGTGTTGCCATCAATGCCAAAGGGGGAGATTGTTGGCAAGAGACACTATGTAGCTTCATGAGTGTTGTCATTGATGGAAACAAAGTCTATCCCACACATCCACAGGACATGGTATGTCTATACTGGAAGTCAGATTGAAGAGTATTTTGGACCAGTGAGCAAGAAGAGAGCATGCAGCAAGGTCCAACAATCAGGTCCAGATATCTCAGAGAAAGTATCTCAGTAAAGTGCAGACTTGGGGAAGTCAAGAGGAGTACCATGACTAATAAATTCTAGAGATTGAGCCTTCAGTGATGAAAGAGTGAAAGGATATGAATACCTAAGTGTTGGGTTCCTATTTGGTAGAGAAGACTGAGGAAGAACTGACTGGCAGAGCAACAGACCTTAATCCGGATGAGATATTGATGGTGATCAAGTTTCTTGAGGTATCATTCATGATTGGCCAACATGATTGATGACTTCTATTACTATCTTGTTGATAGGTATCACTTAGTAAGTATGGATTCAGCTGACAGACTAGAGTTTGGAAATATCTTGAGTTTTCTAGATGCTGACTAGAAAGATGATTGAAATCATTGATGCAAATATATATACCAGATTGATTTCAGTATGAGGTGTGTGTGGTGTGTTGTGTTGTACGAAGAAAAGTAGAGAGTAGCATGAAAGTAGCTATACAGGTCCGGTATGTGATAGGACAACAGCAACAAAGAAGAGGAAGAATGAAGTGCAGTAGATTAGTGTATTGAGCCTAATCAGAACTAATCCTTAGTATATGTGGATGCTTCTCATCAGTTCAATCACTTGGTTACTTTCTTTATACCTTGTAGATAGTGAGTCTCTTGTAGGCAGTGAGCCTCTTGTGAGCAGTGTGCTTGGGTAGTGAGCCCTAATTGGCAAGTGCCATTTTGTACTTCTATTCTTTTAACAGAGAATACAATCTTGGGTTAATCACCCCGTGGTTTTTCCCTTAACAAAGTTTTCCATGTCAAAATCATTGTGTTATGTCTATTGATTTTATTTCTTCTTTCATGGTTATGCATGCTTATATGATTTGATGTTGTATTAGTTGTTAAAGAAGAACAAAAAGTTAAAGTAATTAAGATAACTGATTCACCCCCCCTCAGTTATCAACATTTTCTATATAAACAAGTGCTTGGAGATGGAGTTTTTATAACATGTTTATAGGTACTGTTATGTTGCTGGATTGACTCTAGACATGAGTGTTGAAGACCATTGAAGCTTGCATTGCAAGTGTATTGTAAACAACTTTCAGATTTGTTAATACATTGTGCAGGTTTCTAAGTGTGGGGTTTTTCACCCAAAAAGGGTTTTCCCCATTGTATATCTTTGTCTCTCTTCTTATGTCTTCTTCTGGTTCTTGTGTATTGCTGTAATAACTCTATTAGATGTTGTATGTTTCTATAGTGATAAGGATTAAATTGAATTTGTATATCTCTCCCCTCATTAGATTAGTGTAGGAAGCAATTTTCGCACACCTAGCTTCCTTTCAATTGGTATCAGAGCCTGGCTAGTTTTGGTCTTAGCTGTTGGGTAGGGGGTTTTTGAGATGACCTTAAGTTGAGTTAGAGTTTGTGCAGAGTATTCTGATTTCTATTGCAACAAGGAGATGGCAAGCACATCAGGAAGGTTTGAAGTGGAGAAGTTTAATGGCAGTAATTTCAAGTTGTGGAAGCTCAAGATGGAAGACATGCTTGTTGACCAAGACCTTTGGGAAAGTGTTAATGGAACTAAACCAGCTCCAATGTCACAAGATGTCTGGGATCTCAAGGATCAAAAGGCCAAGGGTCTCATAAGACTTAGTCTTACTGATTCTATGTTGTTAAATGTCCATGAGGAGACTACTACAAAACTACTTTGGAAGAAGTTGGGAGATGTGTGTCAAGCAAAATCCCTGATTAATAAACTTTTTCTAAGAAATAAGTTGTATTCTCTTTGAATGGAGAATGGAGGATCCATTGTTGAACATATGAATTCTTTCAACACGTTGGTTTCACAATTGACATCTATTGGTGTAAAGATGGAGGAGGAGGATCGATGTATGACCTTTCTTTGTTCTTTGCCGAACTCATGGGTTCATCTTGTCATGGCTATTGGAAGCACCACATCCACATTCAAAATAGAAGAAGTGGTTTCTTCACTGTTGTCTGAAGAGATGCATAGAAAGTCTTCTGAGGTAGCCAAAGAGGCCCTTGCAGTTCGTGGAAGACCTAAGGAGAAACAGAAGAACAAGAACAAGAAAGCTGAGAAGAGTAGATCCAAACCCCGTGGGAGATCCAAATCTCCTAGAAAGTCTAAGGCTCTTTGTTGGAACTATGGAAAAACTGGGCATTTATGAAAGGAATACAAAGAGGAGAAGAAGAAGAAGAAGAAAGCTCCTGATTCAGATTTTGATAAGTCACAAGATGACAGTGATGCTTTCATCGTAGCCCTAGCAACCCATGCATCTGACGATGTCTGGTTAATTGACTCTGGTCCATCATTCCACATGATCTCGCATCAAGATTGGTTCACTAAGTATGAGGAGTTTGTGTTGGCAAGAGACACCGTGTGGCTTCATAAGTGTTGTCATTAATGGCAACAAAGTCTATCCCACACATCCGCAGTACATAGTATGCCTATACCGGAAGTCAGATTAAGGATTGTTTTGGTCTGGTGAACAAGAATAGAGTATGTAACAAGGTCCAACAATCAGGTATGGATCTCTCAGATGGTGTAACTCAGTAAGTTACAGACTTGAACAAGTCAAGAGGGGTATCATGACTACTATATTCCAAAGATTTAACCTCCGGTGATAAAGCTAGAAAAATAAATGAGCATCTGAGTGTTGGGTTCCAGTCAAGTAGAGTATCAGACTTTAATGTGGATGAGTAAAAGGTGTTGATCAAGCAATTTGTGGGATTATACATTGTTGGCCGACATGATTAATGACTTCTATGCCTATGTTTTGGATATGCATCACAAATCAAGCATGGATTTAGCCAACAGATTAATAACTTGCAGTGTTCTTGTTGCCAACTAGAAAGTTGATAAAAATACTTGATGCAGATATATATATCAGATAGATTTCAGCATGTAAGTGTGTGTGGTGAATGGGTGATGAAATAAAGTGTGAAGAAAAGTAGGGATAAGTGCGAGAACATCAATTCAAGTCTGGTATGTGACAGAACAACAATGTTAAACAGAGGAAGAATGAAGTGCATCAGATCAGTATATTGTGCCTAAACTGGAATTGAACTCTTGCATTTATAGATGCCTCTCATCAGTTCAAACACTTGATTATCTTCCGTAAGATTTGTAGACAGTAAGTCTCTTGTAGGTATTGTGCCTCTTGTGAGCAGTGTGCCCTAATTAGCAAGTGCCATTTTTGTACTCCTTATTCTTTTAACAAAGAATACAATCTTGGATTAGTCACCTTGTGGTTTTTCCCTTAACATGGTTTCCACGTAAAAATCCTTGTGTTATGTGTGTTGATTTTATTTCTGTTCTTTTGATTACATATGCTTTCATGTTTTGATACAACACTAAATATTAAGATAACAAAAGAAAAGAAAGTCAAGGAAATTTTGAGATAACTGATTCACCCCCCTCTTAGTTATCTACCTTGTTTCCAACAATTGGTATCAGAGTAAAGTTCCTCTGAACAAATCCTAACAGCTTGAAGAATATCTAGGAATCTCAATGGATGCATATGGTATGAAGGAACAACTTCAGTCTACCCTAGATGATTTTGAACAATCCCACTTTGAAGTCAATAATTTGAGAGAAAGACTCAAACAAGCTGATGAATTCATAAATGAGATAAAAGAAAAACTTAGTATTTCTATGAAAAAAGAAAGGAACTACTTCAAAAATTAGCCAATCAAAGTGAAGCCAATGATACTAATGAAGATCTGAATGAGAAAAATACGCTATGTGAGAAGCTATCAAAAGAAGTCATTATGGTAAGGCATGAAATGGAGTCAGGGGTTATGAGGTTCACTAAATAAATTGAAGAAAAAAGAAATATTGAAGATAATCTAAAACAATCCCTCAAGGAGAAAACAGAGGATTGCTACAAAATGGATAGAATAATCAGGCATCTTGAATTGATCTTGTAGAAGCTAGAGACAATGAAGAATAACTCGAGAATCAGATAGACACTCTTAAACAAGATCTTCAAACAACAAATGAATACAAAGAGAAATTCAAGATAAGCTCAGCCCAACTTGAAGTTCTTCTTGAAAGCCAAAAGAGGGTAGATGATAAGTGTGGCTTGAGATATGAGAAAGGTGAAATCTTTGGATCCGGTCAAAAGAACTTTGAATTAGGAAATCAAAGAAACAGGCCTAGAAGACCTCTAGTAAGGCAACCAAATGCCCAAAGCTATCCATCCTTCAATGGATACTACTTCAATTGCAACAATTTCAGTTATAGAGCAACTCAGTGTAGGAGGAGAATGAATCAGAATAATCCATCCTTCTCCGGATAATGTTTTAATTGCAAAAGGTATGGTCACAAATCTCATGAATGTAGAAATATGCAAATAAATAATTCATTCAATGGTAGATGCTTTTCATGCAAAAGAATGGGACATATGGCTAATCAATGGAGATCAAGAGGATATCAATCAAATAAGAAAAGAGATGTTGTATGTTATAATTGCAATAGATCCGGTCATATTGCCAAATTTTGCAGAAGTAGAAATCAAGATAAAAAACGTCTAGTGGAACATAATCAGAAACAAGATAAGGGGAAAGCTAAGGTGAATGTGGATGAAGTTCAAAAGAAGATGAGCAAGATTTGGGTGAAGAAGAGTACATAAAATATTAGGGATGGATCCACACCAGAATCTGGTGCTGATATTCCTTCTGGAAACTAAAAAGGTGAACTCTGGTTCAGGGGGAGTTACAGAGAAAACAATTTCCCCTAGCCAGTCAGCTAGTGCCTAAATTTGGCACATTGAGTAAACATCTAACATTGCAGATTAAAGGGTTCTCAAGAAAAACCTCCAAATAACCTTTAGTCAAAATGTGAAAGATCCGCATGGAGTTTTGCAAGACTTATAACTGCTCAAGTTAATTTGGTTCTGACAGCTATCCAATAAAGCATAATTTCATAGACAGATCCGGTATGATTCAAAATTGAAATGTTTTGATCTGTGGACCCATGGCATAATTGAAGAAAAGAAGATACATTGTCAATCCTTACTGACAATGATTCTAAGTTTAGCGTAATGATTGAAGAAGATCCCTCTCAAAACAGGGAAACCAAATAACTTAAGTTGTGCATTTATTACAAAAGGAAATTAGGGTTTGCACAAGGATAAAAAGGTTCTTTCACTCATTATTTGCACACTTGCACTCATGAAGAAGAAAAGAAGAGCTCTGCAACAAAGTTTCTACAATTCACTCAAGATCAACTGGAAAAACAAATTCAACTAGTGATTTGTTCTGGCTCCTATTTCAAAACCTAAAGCATGAAAAGGTACTTCCATTTTGAAAAACTCTCTCTGAATCTCTTGCAAAATGGCTACTCCAATGGTTGTTAAGATCTTTGATAGGTTGCATCCTAAATTCAAGAAACACCCTTATAAATCTCTAGAAGTTGATCCTTTAGGCACATTTTCTAGCATTCCGCATGGAGTATTACATGTAGAAGATGTTAGGGTTTATATCCACACCAACATTGAGGAATTTGGAGACTCAAAATTGATGGACATTTATCACAAATAGTTAATAGATGAGAATTTGAACTCAAACCTAAATTCAAGGCCCTCCGGGATAAACACTTCAGACATTGCATACATTTTCCATGTTTTGTAGAAGATGATTGGGTCTGGTATGTTCTAAGAAGGATGTATGATAATTTCATGTGGCTAATGAAGCCCTTCAAGATAACTAAAGATGCCATCAGGGCAGTGACTGGACTGCATGCATCCAGTGGGTTACCTGCACTTAAATTTGTAAAGAACCAAATAGTAACTAAAGACACTGGATCTAAATTTGACGAAAGAGCAATGACCATAAATGACATCATAGATCTGGATGTCAAGTTTGCCTCAATGATAATTAGGTACAAGATCTATCATTCAAGCAGGGAGAATTTTGTGTCTGGCACAATAATCTATGCAGCATATCAGATGTTGAAGGAAGATGTAGACTATGATCTATGTGAGCTTCTTCTAAATCAACTGTTGGAGAATCTATAGAAGATCAAAATGGATAAGAAGAATTCCTTTAAATATGGTTTTCTAATACTATGTCTATTCTTTTATTATATGAATGAGCTACCTAGATCAAGTGGCTGGGTCTGGCAAAATGATAAAGTGGTTGCAATTCAAATTAGAGATTACATGTATGGACTTGGTGATGCTCAAGCCCAAAACACAGCTCTCTGGGGTTACTTCAAGAACTTCTAGAGCATGATATAATCTAGAGAGAGAATTTCATAGTCCATAGTTGAGAAATATAAGGACATAGTTTTTTTTATGGTTGACACTAATCAATGCCTAATGGAGGTAGTTGAGCCAAGGACCGTGTGGTTAATGCCTATGGGATATGAAGTCGATGAAAAAATCCTTGAGCTTCATATTCAACATCTATTGAGCCAACCCAAGGAGACTGAAGTAGAAAGGTTTGGAACCTTTCAAGAGCTAAGTGTAAAAATACATGTTGAGTTAAAACAACCAGAGATAAAGAGGAAAGTAAAAAAGGGAATTTGAAGAAATTGCCAAAAGATTTGGCCTATCAAAGGAGGCTATGGATGCAAATAGAGAGAAAATGGAGAAGGCTGAGAAAGAGAAACAAGAAACAAAGAAAGGAGACATTCTAGTACAAGCCTCCTCCCGGACTAGATCTTCCAAGAGCTCTGCACCTGTCACCCCTAAAATCTTAAAGGCTACTAAACCAGAAGTCAAGACATTCGGCAAAAGTGAAAAGAGAATGAAGACAAAAGCCTCAAGAACATATACAAGTCATAAGGATGATGAAGAAATAGAATCAGATGAAGAAATCAAGAAAATGAAGAAGAAGAGAATATCTAGAAAGTTCTCTGCTAGCAGAGACGAGGAAGAGAAGGAAGAGGAATTTGTTGAAAAGTCCGCTCTTTCCATTGATAACATCATTAAGGCAGTAACTGTGGATGGGAACCTGTAGCCGGTGACTGAGTTCTATGATGCATATAGTGATGCTGACAAGAGAATTTTGGAAGAGGCTACTGTTAGGTATTTAAACATTTACAATAAAGCCTTCACTGAAATTATATCTTTAATTCCTAAGAGCCTAGAAAAGGTACTTGAGCTGAGAAAATAGAATGCAATGGCAAAAGACCTAGAGATTCGGAAGCAGATAATAATATAGCTCTATCCTTCCATCACTCCAAAACAAATGGATATGATTTTCAAGGAGTGTAAGAATGAGTTCCAGAGCAAGGCAAGAATGAACAAACTCATGCTTGGAGAAACAAACCAAGTAGCAAGTGAAACTAAAGATACCCTCTGGAATGCTTTAAAGAGATTCAATCTTCCTATTGTAGAGGAAATAGATGAAGAACCTTCTGTTGGAAATAGACACTGTGTGGCTTCATGAGTGTTGTCATTGATGGCAACAAAGTCCATCCCACACATCTGCAGCACATAGTATGTCTATATCGGAAGTCAGAGTGAAGAGTGTTTTGGTCTGGTGAACAAGAACAGAGCATGCAACAAGGTCCGACAATCAGGTCCCAATCTCTCAAATGGTGCAACTCAGCAAGTTATGGACTTGGACAAGTCAAGAGGAGTACCATGACTACTACATTCCAGATATTGAGCCTCTGGTGATGAATGAGTGAAAATATATGAACATCTAAGTGTTGGGTTCTTGACAGGCAGAGTAGACTAAGGAAGAACTAGCCGGTAGAGCATCAGACTTTAATCTGGATGAGAAATTGATGGTGATCAAGCTATTTGAGGGATCATACATGGTTGGCCAACATGATTGATGACTTCTATGTCTATGTCCTTGATACGCATCACATATTAAGCATTGACTCAGCTGACAAATCAGTGTTTTGTAAATATCTTGAGTATTCCTTGGTGCGGATATATATACCAGATGGATTTCGGTATGAAGGAGTGTGTGTGTGTATGAGAATGTGTGAGAAAAGGTAGAGATAAGTGTGGAAGCAGCAATACAAGTCTAGTATGTGACAGAATAGCAGCACTAAAGCAGAGGAAGAATGAAGTGCAGTAGATTAGTATATTAAGCCTAACCAAAATTGAACCTCAGCATATGTGGATGACTCTCATCAATTCAAATACCTAGTTAACTTCTATAAACTTTGTAGACAGTGAGTCTCTTGTAGGCAGTGTGCCTCTTGTGAGTAGTGTGCTCGGGCAGTGAGCCCTAATTGGCAAGTGCCATTTTGTACTTCTTATTCTTTTAACAGAGAATATAATCTTGGGTTAGTCACCCCGTGGTTTTTCCCTTAAAAGGGTTTTCCGTGTAAAAAACCTTGTGTTATGTGTGTTAATTTTATTTCTTCTCTCATGATTATGTATTCTCTTATGTTTTGATGCTGCATTAATATTAAAGAGGACAAGAAAGTTAAGATATTTAAGATAACTGATTCACCCCCCTCTCAGTTATCTGCCTTGTTTCCAACAATTGGTATCAAAGCTAAGTTCCTCTAAATAGAGCCTAATAGCTTGAGGAAGATCTGGGAATCTCAATGGATATGTATGGTATGAAGGAACAACTTCAGTCTGCCTTAGATGATCTTCAGCAATCTCACTCTGAAGTCACCAACTTGAGAGAAAGACTCAAACAAGCTGATGATTTCATAAATGAGCTAAAAGAAAAATTGAGTATCTCTGTGAAAAAGAAAAAGGAACTTCTTCAACATTTAGCAAGTCAAAGTGAAGCCAATGATACTAATGAAGATCTGAATAAGAAAAATAAGCTATGTGAGAAGATATCAAAAGAAGTCATTATGGTAAGGCATGAAATGGAATCAGGGTTATGAGATTCACCCAAGAAATTGAAGAGAAAAGAAAAGTTGAAGATAATCTAAAACAATCTCTCAAGAAGTTAGAGGACTGCCACAAAATAGACATAATAATCAGGCATCTGGAATCTGATCTTGAAGAAGCTAGAGATATTGAATAACAACTTGAGAATCAGATAGACACTCTTAAACAAGATCTTCAAACAACAAATGAATACAAAAAAAATCAAGATAAGCTCAGCTCAACTTGAAGTTCTTCTTGAAAGCCAAAAGAGGGTAGATGACAAGTGTGGTTTGGGTTATGAGAAAGGTGAAAGCCTTGGATCCGATTAGAAGAGCTCTGGATCAAGAAATCAAAGAAATAGGCCTAGAAGACCTTAGGCAAGGCAACCTAATGCTCAAAGATATCCATCCTTCAATGGTTACTGCTACAATTGCAACAACTTCAATCATAAAGCAACTCAGTGCAAAAGAAGAATGAATCAGACTAATTCATCCTTCTCCAGATAGTGTTTCAACAACAAAAGGTATGGTCACAAATCTCATGAATGTAGAAATATGCAAATAAACAATTCATTCAATGGAAGATGCTTTGCTCGCAATAGAATGGGACATATGGATAATCAATGCAGATCAAGAAGATATCAGTCAAATATGCAAAGAAATGTTGCCTGCTACAACTGCAATAGATCCAGTCATATTGCCAAATTCTATAGAAGTAAGATTCAAGATAAAAAGGGTTCGGTGCATCATAATCAAAATCAAGACAAAGGAAAAAGAAAAGTGAATGTGGATGAAGTTCAAAGGGAGATGAACAAGATTTGGGTGAAGAAAAGTATAGAAAATGTTGGGGATGGATCTGCACCAGAATCTAGTGCAAATATTCCTTCTAGAAGCTAAATAGATGAGCTTTGGCTTAGGAGTCACAAAGGAAAGTAAATTCCCCCAGCTAGTCAATTGGTGCCTAAAATTTGGCACATGGAATGTTGCGGATTAAAGGGTTCTCAGAGAAATATCTAAATAACCCTCAGTAAAAATATGAAAGATCCACAAGGATTTTGAAGAGTTTAATCATCCCAGACTGATCCGGTTTGACAGCCATCTGGTAAAAGCAATATTTTCACAATTAGATTCGGTATGATTCAAAATTGAAATATCTTAATCTACGGATAAAAGGCATGATTGGAGGAAAGGAGATACATTGTCAGTTATCACTAAACATAATTCTAAGTGCATCTCAGTGATTTGGAAAGATCTCTCTCAGAATAAGGAAGAACAAGGAAACCAAGATAACTTAAGTTGTGAATTTATTGAAATAGGAAATTAAGGTTTGCGCAGAGATAAAAGGGTTTCTTTATTCATCATTTGCACATTTGCATTCGAGAAGAAGAAAGGAAGAGCTCTACATCAAGATTGTTTCAACCGTCTCAAAGATCAATCATAGAATCTGACTCAACCAGTAATCTTTTCGGCTCATTTTGTGAACCCTAGAAGCGTAAAAAGGTATTTCCATTTTTGAATATCTCTCTCTGAATCTTTTGCAAAGATGGCTACTCCAAATGTTGTTAAGATCATTGATAGGCCATGCCCAAAGTTCAAGAAACACCCCTACAAATCCCTAGAAGTTGATCCCTTAAGCGCCTTCTGTAACATTTCGCATGGGGTTCTGCATGTAGAAGATGTTAGGGTATACATATATGCTAATATTGAGGAATTTGGGGAATCCAAGCTGATGGATATCTATCATAAACAATTAATAGATGAAATGTTTGAACTCAAACCTCAATACAAGGCCTTCTAGGATAAGCATTTTGGACATTACATCCACTTTCCCTATTTTGCAGAAGATGAATGGGTCTGGTATGTTCTTAGCAGAATACATGACAACTTCATGTGGTTGATGAAGCCCTTCAAGATAACAAAAGATGCCATTAGGGTAGTAACTAGATTGTACTCATCCGGTGGGTTACCTGCTCTCAAATCTATCAAGAACCAGACCATAAGTGAGGCTGCCGGATCTAAGTTTGACAAAAGAGCAATGACAATAGAGGATATCATAGATCTGGATATAAAATTTACCTCTATGATAATTGGTTATAAAATCTATCATTCCAGCAGGGAGAATTCTATGTCTAGAACTGTAATATATACTGCATATCAGATGCTAAGGGAAAATGCATATTATGATCTATGCGACCTTCTCCTGAACCAACTATTAGCAAACTTGCAGAAGATCAAGAAGGACAAGAAGAACTCATTCAAGTATGGTGTCTTAATACTGTGTCTATTATTTTACTATATGAATGAGCTACCCAGATCAAGTGGTTGGGTATGGAAAAATGACAGACCGGTTGCCATACAAATTAGGGACAACATGTATGGGCTTGGTGATACCAAGGCTCAGAGTACAACACTCTGGGGATACTTCAAGAACTTCCAAAGTATGATGCAGGGTAGAGAAAGAATTTTTCAATCTATAGTTGGAAAATACAAGGATACAGTGTGTTTTATGGTAGACATTGATCAATGCCTAATGGAAGCAGTTGAGCCCAGAACAGTATGGATAATGCCAATGGGCTATGAAGTAGATGAGAAAATTCTAGAGTTACATGTTCAACACCTGCTGAGTCAGCAAAAGGACCCTGAGGCAGAAATATTTGGAACCTTTGAAGAATTAAGTGTAAAGATACATGTTGAATTAAGACAACCAGAGATAAAAAGAAAAGTGAGAAGGGAAGTAGAGGAAATTTCCAAAAGATATGGTATATCAAAAGAGATAGTTGATGCAAATAGAGAGAAAATAGAAAGAGCTGAGAAAGAGAGACAAGAAGCAGAAAAATAAAGTGTTCTGGTGCAAGCCTCCTCTCGAACTAGATCCTCCAAGGGCCCTGCACCTACCACCTCTAAGATCTCAAGAGACTCAAAATCATAAGCCAAGACATCCGGAAAGGGAGAAAAGAGAATGAAAACAAAGGCCACAAGGTCATACATAAGCCAAAAGGATGATGAAGAGACAGAGTCTGATGAGGAAGTTAAGAAAATGTGGAAGAAGAAAAAAACTTTTGGGGAATCCTCTGCCAGTAAAAACAAAGAAGAAGAGGTAGAAGAATTTGTTGAAAGGCCTACTCTATCTATTGATGATGTCATCAAGGTAGTCACTATGGATCGGAGTCTGTAACCAATGACAAAATTTTATGATGAGTATAGTGACACTGACAAATAGATCTTGGAAGATGCTACAGTCAGGTAACTAAACATTTATAATAAAGCATTCATTGAAATCATTTCTCTAATTCCCAAAAGTCTAGAGAATGTACTTGAACTCAAAAAAGAGAATGCCAAGGAAAAGGATTTAGAGATCTAGGAACATATTGCAATTCAGCTCTATACTTCCATTACTCCAAAACAAATGACCATGATCTTGAAGGACTGCAAGTATGAGTTTCAGAGCAAAGTAGGAATGAACAAACTTATGCTTGGAGAGACTGATCAGGTGGCAAAAGAAATAGAAGACATCCTTTGGAATGCCTTCAAGAAATTCAATCTTCCTGTTATAGAGGAAATAGATGAAGAACCTTCTACCATGGATGTTGAAGGATTAAGTGCAGCAAAAGAAGAATCTACTAAGAAAAATGTAGAAGAGTCAAAAGAGATAGATGAGGAGAAGTCTAAGGATTTGGATTCCTCTGTTCTAGAAGAGGAAGTCCATGAAGAAGTCAACATCTCTCCTTTGGATCCTATTGCAAACATTCCAGACTTAGAAGCTGAAGGAGAAGGAAGAAAAGAAGAAAAAGTGAGTCAAGAAGAGGTAAAGGGAAGAGAAGAAGAGCAAACAGAGAAGATCTCTGATGATAGTTCAGAGATTCCAAAAGAAAAGACTCAGTCTCCAGCAAGAGACACTGCAAAGGCAGTGAAGAAATTCTTGAACAAAGAGATGATGGAGATAGATGAACCGAAACTCTTTCAAGGACCATTCAATTTTGATTCCCTTTCTCTGGTCCAGACAATGAAGATAGCATCTTTTGTCCAAGCTAAAGCAAAAGAGAAGCTTTTAAAGTCTCACATGGAAGACTGTGAGCTGATAGAGATTACATCTGGGATGCTGGAGAAGATCATGCCTTCCTTCCAAAAGGATCCTTCAGCCTCTCCATCTAGTAACTTGAAATCTTTGGTTAACTCTGTTAGCACCCATTTTGATTCTTTGGATAAATCGACAGAAGAGAAAGTCCAGAAAGAATTTTTGGGAAAGAGATTCACTGAAGTGTAGGGACTCATAACTAATGATAGGAGGACCTTGGATATTGTGATAAAGAGCCTAGAAAATTCTCTTAAAGATGGTGGAGAAATGTATAAATTTTGTCTATCCTGGTCTAAAGTGACAGAGGATATTGAAAAGAAGGTGAAAGAACAAGAGGATAAACTGTCAAGTTTATCTCAGAATTTTGATCCCCTCACCACATCTATAATGAATCAAGAGTGCCAAGCCATCGCCATTATAAATGAAATAAAGAGGCTTGAAAAGGAGAGGAAGAATATAATTAGCAGGATGAGTGAACTTAGAGGGATAATTATCCCTAAGTTAGAGGCCATGCATGAGGCCTTAACTGATGCTCAGACCATAGCCCGGACCAGTGATCCGACAGACTTAAGAAGGGCAGAAGCTTATGTGTTCTTGTTGAGTGGTCACATTTCAATTTTGGACAGGACGAAGCAGAGTTGGGCGATAGAATTTGTACAGTTGAAGACCACCTTTGTAGATATACTTAAGTATATGTAAATATAACATGTTTATATACTTATGCGGCCATGCATAGGATGATTCTTGCAAATTTTGGTGTGTGGATTCCACCTTTTTCCATTTATGTCAAAGGGGGAGTGAGGAGTAGTGAAAAATGTGGGATCCAGCTAAGGGGGAGCTCTGGTAAAACAGTGCATAAGATAGAGCATCATCCAAGGGAGAGTTTGCTGCAACACTTAGTCATTTTTCACTAAGTGTTGCCATCAATGCCAAAGGGAGAGATTATTGGCAAGAGACACTGTGTGGCTTCATGAGTGTTGTCATTGATGGCAAGAAAGTCCATCCCACACATCTGCAACACATAGTATGTCTATACTGGAAGTCAGAGTGAAGAGTGTTTTGGTCCAGTGAACAAGAATAGAGCATGCAGCAAGGTTTGGATCTCTCAAATGGTGCAACTCAGCAATTTATGGACTTGGACAAGTCAAGAGGAGTACCATGACTACTACATTCTAGAGATTGAGCTTCCAGTGATGAATGAGTGAAAAGATATGAGCATCTAAGTGTTGGGTTCTTGACAGGCAGAGTAGACTAAGGAAGAACTGACCAGCAGAGCATCAAACTTTAATCCAGATGAGAAATTGATGGTGATCAATCTATTTGAGGGATCATACATGGTTGGCCGATGTGATTTATGACTTCTGTCTATGTTTTTGATATGCATCACATATTAAGCATGGATTCAGCTGATAGATCAGTGTTTTGTAAATATCTTGAGTATTCCGATTGCCAACTAGAAAGATGTTGAAATCCTTGGTGCGGATATATATACCAAATGGATTTCAATATGAAGGTGTGTGTGTGTGTGTATGAGAATGTGTGAGAAAAGGTAGAGATAAGTGTGGAAGCAGCAATACAAGTCTAGTATGTGACAGAACAACAGCACTAAAGAAGAGGAAGAATGAAGTGCAGTAGATCAGTATATTGAGCCTAACCAAAACTAAACCTCAGCATATGTTGATGCCTCTCATCAGTTCAAATACCTGGTTACCTTCTATAAACTTTGTAGACAGTGAGTCTTTTGTAGGTAGTGTGTCTATTGTGAGCAGTGTGCTTAGGCAGTGAGCCTAATTGGCAAGTGCCATTTTGTACTTCTTATTCTTTTAACAAAGAATAAAATCTTGGGTTAGTCACCCTGTGGTTTTTCCCTTAACAAGGTTTTCCACATAAAAATCCTTGTGTTATGTGTGTTAATTTTATTTTTTCTCTCATGATTATGTATTCTCTTATGTTTTGATGTTGCATTAATATTAAAGAAGAAAAGAAAGTTAAGATATTTAAGATAACTGATTCACCCCCCTCTCAGTTATCTACCTTGTTTCCAACACCTTCTACCATGGATCTTGAAGAATTAAATGTAATCAATGAAGAATCTTCTAACAAGGATGTAAAAGGATCAAAGAAAATAGATGAAGAGAAGTCTGAGGACTTAGATTCCTCTATTCCAGAAGAGGAAGTTCATGAAGCACTAAACATAGGTGACATCTCTCCTCCAGATCCCACTGCAGACATTCTAGACTTTGAAGCTAAAGGAGAAGGTAGAAGAGAAGATAAGGTGATTCAAGAAGAAGAGGTTAAGAGAAAAGAAGAAGAACAAGCAAAAAAGACCAATGATGACTGTTCTGATATCCCAAAAGAAAAGAAGACTTAATCACTAGCAAGAGACACTGTAGAGATAGTGACTAACTTCTTAAATAGAGAAATGATGGAGATAGATGAACCTGAGCTATTTCAAGGACCACTAAATTTTGACTCTCTCTCCCTGGTTCAGACAATGAAAATAGCTTCTTTTGCTCAAGCCAAAGCAAAAGAAACTCTTAAAATCTCACATGGAGAATTGTGAACTGTTAGAGATTGCATCTGGGATGCTAGAGAAGATCATGCCATCCTACCAAAAGGATCCTTCAGCCTCACCATTTGGTAACTTGAAAACTTTGGTAAATTTTGTCAACACTCATTTTGAATCTCTAGAGAAATCAGCAGAAGTAAAGGTCTGGAAGGAGTTTCTAGGAAAAGGATTCACTAAAGTGCAAGGACTTATTGCTAATGATAGGAGGACCCTTGACATTGGAATAAAGAGCCTTCAAAATGCTCTTAAAGATGGTGGGGACATATACAAATTCTATTTATCTTGGCCCAAAGTGACAGAGGACATTATGAAGAAAGTGAAAGAATAAGAAGGAAAACTATCAAGTTTATCTCAGAATTTTGATCCCCTTACTACCTCTCTAATGAATCAAGAATGCCAGGCTATTGTTATCATAAATGAAATAAAGAGTCTGGACAAAGAAAAGAAAACATAATGAATAGAATGAGTGAACTCTGAGGGATAATTATCCCTAAGCTAGAGGCAATGCATGAGGCCTTGATAGATGCTCAGACCACAGCTCAGACCAATGATCCAGTAGATTTAAGAAGGGTAGAAGCATATGCATTTTTGTTGAGTGGTCACATCTCCATTTTGGATAGGATGAAGCAGAGTTGGGCCACATAGTTTGTACAGCTGAAGACTACTTTTGCGGATATACTTAAGTATATGTAAGTATAACATATATATATATATACTTATGCAGCCATGTATAGGACAATTTTTAAAAATTTTGGTATGTGGATTCCTCCCTTTGCCATTGATGTCAAAGGGGGAGTGAGGAGTAGTGAAAATTGTGGAATCCAGCTAAGAGGGAGCTTTGATAAAGCAGTGCAAAAGATAGAGCATTAGCCAAGGGGGACTTACTGCGACACTTAGCCATTTTTACTAAGTGTTGCCATCAATGCCAAAGGGGGACATTGTTGGCAAGAGACATTGTGTGGCTTCATAAGGGTTGTCATTGATGGCAACAAAGTCTATCACATACATCTGTAGTACATAGTATGCCTATACCGGAAGTCAGATTGAAGATTGTTTTGGTCCAATGAACAAGAACAAAGTATGTAACAAGGTCTGATAATCAGGTCTGGATCTCTTAGATGGTGTAACTCAATAAGTTGTGGACTTGAAAAAGTCAAGAGGGGTATCATGACTACTATATTCCAAAGATTTAACCTCCAGTGATAAAGCAAGAAAAAGATATGAGTATCTGAGTGTTGGGTTCTAGTCAGGCAAAGCAGACAGAGGAAGAACTAACCAAAAGAGTATCAAACTTCAATCCAGATGAGTAAAAGGTGTTAATCAAGCAATTTGTGGGATTATACATTGTTGGCCAACATGATTAATGACTTCTATGCCTATGTTTTTGATACACATCACAAATCAAGCATGGATTCAGCTGACAAATTAATAACTTGTAGTGTTCTTGTTGCCGACTAGACAGTTGATAAAAATCCTTTATGCGGATATATATATATATATATATACTAGATAGATTTCAGCATGTAAGTGTGTGTATTGAATGGGTGATGAAATAAAGTGTGAAGAAAAGCAAGGATAAGTGTGAGAACAACATTTCAAGTTCGGTATGTGACAGAACAACAACATTAAACAGAGGAAGAATGAAGTGCATTAGATTAGTATATTGTGCCTAAACTGGAATTGAACTCCTGCATTTATAGATGTCTCTCATCAGTTCAAACACTTGATTATCTTCTGTAAGATTTGTAGATAGTGAGTCTCTTGTAGGCAGTGTGCCTCTTGTGAGCAGTGTGCTCGAGCAGTGAGCCCTAATTGGCAAGTGCCATTTTTGTACTCCTTATTCTTTTAACAGAGAATACAATCTTGGGTTAGTCACCCTGTGGTTTTTCCCTTAACAAGGTTTCTGCATAAAAATATGTGTTATGTGTGTTGATTTTATTTATGTTCTTTTGATTACATATGCTTTCATGTTTTGATACAAAACTGAATATTAAGATAACAAAAGAAAAGAAAGTCAAGGAAACTTTGAGATAATTGATTCACCCCCCTCTCAGTTATCTACCTTGTTTCCAACAATTCAATGGTGGAAAGGTGTATTTGGGTGATGACTCCCATCTGAAGATTGTTGTTCATGGAAGAGTCTCTATTCGATTCCCGGATGGTCAAGTGAAGGGGATCTCTAGGGTTATGCACATCCTAGGCCTAGCATGGAACCTACTTTCTATAAGTAGTTTGAATGATATAGGTGTACAGGTTGTCTTTTCGAAAGAAGGATGAAAGATGACTAGAGGAGGTATGGTGCTTGCTAAGGGTACTAGGAGAGGTACTTTGTTTCAGCTGGAGGCATGCATTTCACAATGCAATAGTTCTTCTAACTCAAGGAAGAGTGCAGCAGTCACTTCATCCCCACCATCTGAATGAGCAGTGAAGAAATCTATTGTTTCTAGTCTTGATGGTTGTAATCATGCATTGGAAGTTAAACTTCCTGCCGAAAAGACAATGTTATGGCATAAGAGATTTAGCCACATTGGTGAGAAGGGTTTGCGTACCTTGAAAAATAAGAACCTCATTGAGGGGTTAGATGATTGTAATCTTGAGTTTGACTTTTGAGAACATTGTATTTATGGAAAACAAAACCGTGTTCAGTTTTACTCAAGTTCTCATAAGTCTTCTGGTGTGTTGGACCTTATTCATTTTGATGTGTTTGGTCGTGTTAATGTTCCTTCATTATCAAATTCTATATATTTTGTATCTTTTATAAATGATTATAGTAGAAGGACATGGATTTACTTTATCAGAACCAAATTTGAAGTCTATAGCAAGTTTAAGGAGTTTAGGGCCTTTTTTGAAAATCAGACAGGTAAAAAGATTAAATGTTTGAAAACTAACAACGGTGGTGAGTTCTGTTGTATAGAATTTGATAAATATTGCAAGGAGGTTGGGATTGAAAGACATAAGACAACTCCATACACCTTGCAACAAAATGGAGTTGCAGAGAGGATGAATAGGACACTGATGGAGAAGGCTAGGAGTATGCTTAGTGGAGCTAGCCTAGAACAAAAGTTTTAGGCTGAAGCTGTTGCCACTTCTTGCTATATGGTAAATAGATCTCCTACATTAGTTCTTGTTGGAAAGACACCCAGGGAGGTGTGGTTTGGTAGAAAGCCTTCAATAAGGCATCTTCATGTTTTTGGTTGTGAGGCATATGCACATGTGCCTAGGGAGAAGTGGTCAAATTTGGAGAACAAGGCTGTTAAGTGTATCTTCATTGGCTATGGTGTCAGTGTGAAAGGATACAAGCTTTGGGACCCCATGGCTGAAAAGTGTTGTATAGCAGAAGTGTCATCTTCAGAGAGCTTACTGTTGCAAGTATGGGCCCAACTAGTGTTGTCATTGATGTCAAGGATTGGATGAGCTGTGTGCTGAGGATATTGAGAAAATTAGTCCTATCAGAAACAAAGAAGAATAGTGAAGACAATGAAGTTCTATGAAGTGAAGATCCCATCTAAGGTAAAGATCAGAGGATGCACATCAAAGGATTTGTAGATATGTGTCTAAAGGTGATCCAGTAAATATTTGAGAGGTCCGCATGAAGATTTGAAGAAGTTATGGCCATATGAGTAAAATTGGTTCTGGCAGATGTTCAGAGGTGATAGAGTGACACAAATAGGTCCGGTGAGATCTGAAAATGGAATATCTTGTTCTGTGGATTTGGTGGAGTGTTTAGGAAGTCAATGTGAATTGACAACTCAATTGGTTCATGGTCTGGAGGTCCGCAAGTATTTATTCCAATATAACAGTAATGACAGACTATGTTCTTGAGGTTCCAAATGAAGAAGAGAATGATTTTAGTAAGTAGAAGTGGTGTGGATGTTCTTAGTGATTTAGGAAAGCTTGTGGGGGTCTCTAGATTATGTCTAGTTTGTGTTGGTGGTCTACATTGAAGATTGAGCTTGTAATTAAAGAATTACTTCCGGATGATGATGTTCTTCCTAAACTTGGCTGACCGGATGATTTACACATCTTGTGGATGATCTTGAAGAGGTTCTATGAAGGATGGCATGTTCCTCAAAGAAGATTGAAGTCCCAGATATGTGTGGCCGACAGTGTGGTGATTCACATGAAGTCTTTTGTAATAAATCAAGTTATATTTGTGTATTTGCTCTGTAATAAAATAAAGTATGTATTGTGCCAACTTTGATGATTATCCCAAAGTCAATGTCTTGTATAAATGAGAATTGTGAAGTCATTTCAAAGTGTGTGGCGGAGATGAGAGTGTGGTAGAAAGGAGAAGAGAGAAAAGTAGAGCAGAAGTATTGAGCTTAAATGGAATTGACTCAAGCATGGTGAAGATGCTAATCTTTAGTTCAAATATCTAACATTTATTATTCAGTAGACAGTGTGTCTCCTGTAGGCAGTGGGCCTCTTGTGAGCAGTGTGCTCAGGCAGTGAGCCCTAATTGGCATGTGCCATTTTGTTCTTCTTATTCTTTTAACAAATAATACAATCTTGGGTTAGTCACCCTGTGGTTTTTCCCTTAATCGGGTTTTCCACATTAAAATCTTGGTGTCGTGTTAATGCATTTCTACTCTTATTACATTGTGCTTCCATGATTAATTTATTATTATTCTGTTGAATTACAAGAAGGATTTAAGTGTTTAAAGAATAGAAAGTTTTGGGATAACTGATTCACCCCCTCTCTCAGTTGTCTGTCCTAAAACTAACAATTGGTATTAGAGCTAAGTTCTTCTAAAAGAGCTTAACTACTTGAGGAGATCTAGGATGTCTTCCTACAAGAAGGATAGTCCGAGGTTTGATGGAACCAATTACACTCTTTGGAAAAGCCGCATGGAATGTCACTTGCAATGTATGGGAATGCAATATTGGACCATGACTTCAAAGAAGTATGTTCCTCCAAAGAATGGTTTGACAATTGTAGATGAAATCAAAGATGTTGAAGACAATCTTCAAGCTAAAGAAGCTTTAGTAAGTTCCTTATCTAATTTAGAACTGACAAATGTTATAGATTTAAAAATTGCATATGAGATTTGGGGAAAACTGGAACTTTTGCATGAAGGGGACAAATATGTTAAATGTGCCAAACTATAGAGTATGAAAGGAAAATTTGAAAACCTAAAGATGAATGAAGATGAGAATATTGCTACATTTATGCCTAAAGTAAATGAGCTTGTTTGTGGCATTAGGTGTGCTGGTGGAATCTTGGATGAAGATGAGATTGTTGCCAAAGTTCTCAAATCTCTACCTCCTACTTACAAACACAAGGTTGTTGTCATTGAAGAATTCAGATCTTTTTCAAATATTACAAGAGATCAATCGGTTGGAAAATTAGTTGCATTTGAATTGGCCGAGTTTGGAGATGCACCCCCCAAGACTGAATCTACATTCAAAGCTAGTGCCTCTGTAAAAGGCAAACAAAGGTATGATCCAGGAGAGAACTCCTCAAAGAAACTATCATGGTATGAAAAAGCAAGAAAAGATCTAGAAGAAGATGAAGCAGAAGTTGCTCAACTTGAAGCCCTTGTTGCAAAAAGACTACCAAGAGGATCTGGTAAGTATGAAGGAAAATGGAAAATGGACAAAGGCTATGATCTCCGATTCAAAAATGGAAAATGTAAGATCTTTGAAAGTTCTGGAATAGAGATTACATTCGGTACTCAAACAAAAGGTAACATCTTCCACTTGGTTGGTACTGGAAAAAGTTGTTTATTTGTTTAAATTGATCAGAGTTGGTTGTGGCATAGGAGATGTGTCATGTGAATTTTGATAATATCATCAAGATAAGCAACACTTAGGCTATAAGAGATCTTCCAAGATTGGTGAAACCTACTAACAGTTTGTGCAAAGAATGTCAGATGGGTAAGCTGAGTAGAGTCACGTTCAAAAGTAAGGAACAATATTCTACCAGATTGTTAGACTTAGTACATACTGATCTATATGGACCGGCAAGAATCAGGAGTTTGCAAGGTGATAGATATTTCATGTTACTAATTCATGATCATTCCTAGATGATGTGGGTGACTTTTCTAAAAGAGAAATATGAAGATCTTGAGAAATTCAAAATATTCAAGGCTATGGTAGAGAATGAAACTAGATTAAACATAAAATGTCTTAGGTCTGATAGAGGTGGAGAATTCACATATGGAGAGTTCATAGAATTCTGTGAGAAACATGGGATAAAAAGACAACTATCTGCTCCACGGACTCCATAGCAGAATGGAGTAGTGGAGAGAAAGAACTAGACCATCCAGGAAGCATCTAGAACCATGATGATGGAAGCAAATGTTCCTCGGATCTACTGGAGAGAAGATGTAAGCACTGCTGTCTATACTCTTAATCGAGTACAAATCAGAAGCAATACTGGTAAAACCCCTTATGAACTCTGGTTTGGCATCACTCCCACTGTAAAGTATTTTAGAGTCTTTGGTATTAAATATTACATTAAAAGAGATGAAGACCTTAAAAAATTTGATGTAGAAGTGATGAAGGAATATTCTTGGGTTATTCTACTCAAAACAAAGCATACTGGTGTTATAACAAGAGATTGAGAAAGATTATAGAAAGTACAAATTGGAAGGTTGATGAAGGTATTCAAAAACCCTCAAGGTTTTATGAATATGAAGAAGATGATCAAAATGATGGTTTGGTCCAAGAAGTCCAAGCCCCTTCTGAACTTCAGATCCAGACTGATCCGGATAATCCTGAAATACAGGAAGAAGAGATAAGTTTGAATGAACCTATCCAAGAAATAGAAGTGCAAGAAATTCCCAAAACTCCTAGGTATGTAAGACTGAATCATTCTGAAGATCAGATCATAGGTGATAAAAGAAAAGGTGTTCAAACAAGAAGAAAGATTGCTCAAGACTCAGAAAAGTATTGTCTGATTTAAAAAATTGGACCAAAAACAATAAGTGAAGCATGCAATGATGAAAGATGGACTAAAGCAATGAAGGGAGAGTTGATGCAGATTGAGAAAAATCACACTTGGGATCTTGTTCCCAGACCTAGAAATAAAAATGTGATTGGAACCCAATGGGTCTTCTGGAATAAACTAAATGAAGATGGTGAAGTAGTCAGAAACAAAGCTAGATTAGTCTACAGGGTTATTCTCAAGTAGGAGTTGATTTTGAAGAAACTTTTTCTCCAGTGGCAAGAATTGAAGCAGTCAGATTATTTCTTGCATTTATTGCCTTCAAGGATTTCAAAGTATATAAGATGGATGTCAAGTCTACCTTCTTGAATGGTGACTTGGAAGAAGTATACATTGAGAAACTAGATGGATTTCAATTGTCTGATCATGGTGATATGGTCTGCAAGTTGAAGATAGCAGTATATGGACTCAAACAAGCCCCAAGAGCCTGGTATGAAAGATTGGATAAACATCTTTTGAAGATTGGTTTCAACAAAGGTACTGCTGATAGTAACTTGTACTTCAAAATTGATCAAGAAAATATCTTGATTGTTAAAGTATTTATTGATGATATCATTTTTGGAAGAAGAGCTAGTATGTGCAAAACTTTTGCAAATCAAATAAAAAGTGAATTTGAGATGTCCATGTTTGGGGAAATGAATTTCTGCTTGGGTCTACAAATCACTCAAACAAAGAAATGAATCTTCATTTCACAGACCAAATATGTGAAAGAATTGTTGAAGAAATTTGGGATGGAAGACTCAAAACCAATGAATACTCCCATGGCAACTAGATGTAAACTGAGCAAAGATGATGACTCTCATAAGGCTGATCAGAAAAAGTACAGGACAATGATTGGAGGACTACTGTATCTTACTCAAACTAGACCTGACATTATGAATGTTGTTGGTCTTATTGCCAGATTCCAAGCTAATCCTAGAGAATCTCATGTCATGGCAATCAAGAGGATTTTAAGATATCTAAAAGGAACAATTGAGTATGGTTTATGGTATCCTAGAGATCATGATTTCTCTCTTTATGCATATACTGATGCAGATTGGGCAGGAGATGTGGATGACCAGAAGAGTACCAGTGGTGGTGCATTCTTTTTGGGGAAAATATTGGTTTCTTGGCTGAGCAAGAAACAAGAGGCAATATCTATGTCCACTACAGAAGAAAAATATATTGTAGCAGCAGGTAGTTGCACTCAAGTATTGTGGATGAAGAAAATGCTAAGAGACATTAGAGTGGAATATGAGGAACCTAACACAATCTTTTGTGATAACTCAAGTGCAATAAATATATCAAAAAATCCATTGTTGCATTCTACGACAAAACATATATCCATCAAGTTTCACTTATTGAGAGAGCAGGTGAACAAGATTGAAGTCAGATTGGAGTTTGTGCCCTCCAAGGATCAGATTGAAGACATTTTTACTAAACCTCTACCTAAGGACTCTTTTGACTATCTCAGGGAGCAGTTAGGGTTTATTACCCCTCCAGTTCTAAATTAAGGTGCACTGATGTGCATCAGTTCAGTGGATCTCGCAGTCATATCTTGTGGTCCAGATTGATGATAGGAAGCTACTACTCAGGGGGAGTAGTCTGTATGATTCTGAGTGATGCAAGTATGTGCCCTTTGCCATTGATGTCAAAGGGGGAGAGAAGACATGTGACAAACAAAAAGTGGTTGTTGATCAAAGGGGGAGCAGTAAAGGAAGAGAAGACATGTGAATGGTTGTTGTTGATAGGGGGAGCTATGTCAGTCAGTGAGGAGAAGTTCTTGTCGTGATGGTTAAAATAATTTTTCACATCATATGTTGCCATCAATGACAAAGGGGGAGATTGTTGCAAGTATGGGCCCAACTGGTGTTGTCATTGATGTCAAGGATTGGATGAGCTGTGTGCTAAGGATATGAAAAAATTATTCCTATAAGAAATAGAGAAGAACAGTGAAGACAGTGAAGCTCTATGAAGTGAAGATCCTAGCTAAGGTGAAGATCAGAGGATGCGCATAAAAGAGTTTGTAGATATGTGTCTAAAGGTGATCCAGTAAAGATTTGAGAGGTCCACATGAAGATTTGAAGAAGTTATGGCCATATGAGTAAAACTAGTTTTGGCAGATGTTTAGAGGTGACAGAGTGACACACATAGGTCCAATGAGATCTAGAAATGCAATATCTTGTTTTGCAGATTTGGTGGAGTGTTTAGGAAGTCAATGTGAATTGACAACTCAATTGCTTCATGGTTTGGAGGTCCACAAGCATTTATTCCAATATGACAGTGATGACAGACTGTGTTCTTGAGGTTCTGGATGAAGAAGACAATGATTTTAGTAAGTAGAAGTGGTGTGGATGCTCTTGGTGATTCAGGCAAGCTTGTGGGGGTCTCTAGATTGTGTCCAATTCATGTTAGTGGTATGCCTTGAAGATTGAGCTTGTAATTGAAGAATTACTTCCAGATGATGATGTTCTTCCAAAACTTGGCCGACCGGATGATTTACACATCTTGCGAATGATCTTGAAGATGTTCTGTGAAGGATGGCATGTTCCTCAAAGAAGATTGAAGGCCCAGATATGTGTGGCTGATAGTGTGGTGATTCACATGAAGTCTTTTGTAATAAATCAAGTTGTATTTGTGTATTTGCTCTGTAATAAAATAAAGTATGTATTGTGCCAACTTTGATGATTATCCCAAAGTCGATGTCTTGTATAAATGAGAATTGTGAAGTCATTTCAAAGTGTGTGGCAAAGATGAGAGTGTGGTAGAAAGGAGAAGAGTGAAAAGAAAAGCAAAAGTATTGAGCTTAAATGGGACTAACTCAAGCATGGTGAAGATGCTAATCTTCAGTTCAAGTATGTAACATTTATTAATCTGTAGACAGTGTGTCTCCTGTAGGTAGTGGGCCTTTTGTGAGCAATGTGCTCAGGTAGTGAGCCCTAATTGGCATGTGCCATTTTGTCTTCTTATTCTTTTAATAGACAATACAATCTTGGGTTAGTCACCCTGTGGTTTTTTCCTTAACCAAGTTTTCCACATTAAAATATTGGTGTCATATGTGTTAATGCATTTCTGCTCTTATTGTATTGTGCTTCCATGATTAATTTATTATTATGCTATTGAATTACAAGAAGGATTTAAGTGTTTAAAGAATAGAAAGTTTTGGGACTACTAATTCGCCCCCCCTCTTAGTTGTCTGTCCTAAAACTAACACTTAAACCTTCTTCCACTATTTTGTAGCCAGAAGAAATAGTAAAGAAAGAGGATGTTGTTTAGTTTCCTGCTACCCCTGAGAAGACTAAATAGAAAGATAATGTTGGACCTGATGATGAGGAGAGCTCTGGCAGCTCTGAAAGCTCAGATGAAGAAGTTGAACCTCAACCTTAGCTCTTAAGGAGGTCTACACAGATAAGAAAGCAACCTGAAAGGTTTGGTTTTACATTGCTTGATTCTAGTTGTGCTTATGCTTTGGTTACTAACAGTGATGAACCTAGAACTATATCAAAGGCTATGGACATGAAAGATGCATGTTCCTAGAAGGAGGACATGGAGGATGAAATGACTTCTTTGGAAAAGAATCAGACTTGGGACTTGGTTCCTTTGCCTCCTAGACAGAAACCCGTTGGATGAAAATGGGTGTTCAAGAAGAAATTTGGTACAGATGGTAGTGTTGAGAAGTATAAGGCCTGATTGGTTGTGAAGGGGTATTCACAAGTGGAGGGTATAGATTATGGTGAGATCTTCTCTCCCATTGCAAAGCTGGCATCCATTCGATTCCTATTGTCTCTTGTGGTAGCTTATGACTTGGAGGTAGAACAAATGGATGTGATGACAAATTTCCTTCATGGTGACTTGGAGGAAGAAATCTACATGTCATAGCCAGAGCATTACATGGTGAAAGGTAAAGAAAATTTGGTTTGCAAACTTAAAAATTCTTTGTATGGTTTGAAGCAATCCCCTAGGAGATGGTACTTGAAGTTTGATGCCTTTGTGTTGTCAATTGGATTTGTGAGATCAAAATCAGATCACTGTGTGTATTATAAATTTGATGGTGATTTTATTCTCATTGTTGCTCTGTATGTTGATGATATGTTGCTCATTGGGAAGGGTAAAAATATGATTTCTAATTTTAAATCTTAGTTGTTAGCATAGTTTGAAATAAAAGATTTAGGGGCAGCCAGGTACATTCTAGGAATTGAAATCAGAAGAGACAAAACCAACAAAAAACTTTGGTTAAGCTAGAGTAAGTATGTGAAGATTGTGTTGGACAGGTTTAGCATGGCAAATTGTAGACCATTGTCTGTTCCTGTTTCTTTGGAGATAAAGTTGTCTATTGAGGATTGTCCAAAATCTCCTAGTGAGGTGGAGGACATGAGTAGAGTACCTTATGCTAGTGCTGTTGGTAGTTTGATGTATGTTATAGTCTGCACAAGACCAAACATTGCCCAAGTAGTGGGAGTCCTTAGTCGATTTATGGCTAATCCTTGATGAGTTCATTAGGATGCAGTTAAGTGAGTGTTCAGATATCTGAGGGGTAATACCTAGTATTCCATTTGCTATCATGGTAATGTTTTAGGACCTCTGCATTCTGTTGATATTCATGGATTTGTGGATTCAGATTGGGTAGGTGACATTGATAGTAGGAGATCCACCAGTGCTTATGTGTTTACACTATTTGGTGGTGCTATTAGTTGGATGAGTAAGAAATAACCTATTGTTGCTTTGTCCATGACAGAAACAAAGTATATGGCAGCAACTCATGCTTGTAAGGAAGCCATTTGGCTTAAGAGATTATGTTCAGATATTGGTGTTGATGTAGGTCAGATCATGATTAGTTGTGACAATCAGAGTGTAATTTGCCTTGTGAAGAATCCAACTTTCCATGCTAGAACAAAGCACATTGATGTTCAGTTTCACTTCGTGTGAGATATGGTTGAGGATGGAAAGGTAAATTTGGAGAAGGTAGATACTTTGAAGAATGTTGCAGATGCATTAACGAAACTAATGGGCATAGAGACGTCCAGATGGTGTTCGGAGTCTATGGGCCTCTCGGCCTATAGCAGTTAAATCTTGTTTTTCTATTGGCTCTTACAAGGTGTTCGACAAGTGGGAGAATGTTAAAAATTAAGGTGTCTCAACCTTGGTAATTCCTTGCATTTATTATATTTGTATTTATTAATTAACTGCCTATGTTGTAAATATTTGTAAATTCCATATTATCATATTGTGGGATGTGGCACGGTGATGTGTCAATCCTACATGGAATATGACAACTTGTAATTTTGTCCTCACATGAGGAGATAGGTAGGAGCATTTTGGCATGTGTCAGCATATTCAATGCTGTGTAAGGGAATATTGACTGAAACAATTATGACGGATTCCTATGATAGAATCTAGGACATGTAAGAGTCGAAAATAGAAGTTTGTAAGACAGGTAAGGACATGTGTGATGAAGCATCTTTGAATAAGGCATATGTGGGTGCCCCAAGGTGGACTATGACATGTTGTAAGAGAATATGCTATTTATAGCATGTGTATGATAGATTCTCTTACAGCTGTAAGTTGTAACTGCTATCACAAATTTTATGACGGTCGTAAGTGTCGTAAGAGCATCTGTCATAGCCCATTTTGGAAATAGGTGACCTCTTTGGGATGGGAGCTATGGACAAGTGTTAGGCACATTCTACAATGTTGACCAAGTGTCCTTAGGTATGGGTTTTGGTCCATGAAGCCACGTTGGACACCCATCCCAAGATAGGTCTAATATTGCCTTGTATTTTCTATATAAATAGGTGCTTGGAGATGGAGTTTGTATCACAGGTTTATAGGTACTGTTATGCTTCCAGATTGACTCTAGACATGAGTGTCAAAGACCATTGAAGCTTGCATTACAAGTGTATTGTAAACAACTTTCAGATTTATTAATACATTGTGCAGGTTTCTGAGTGGGGTTTTTCACCCGATAAGGGTTTTCCTCACCGTATATATTTGTCTCTCTTCTTCTGTCTTCTCTCTGGTTCTTGTGTATTGTTGTAATAACTCTATTAGATGTTGTATGTTGCTGTAGTGATAAGGATTAAATTGAATTTGTATAGCTCTCCCCTCATTAGATTAGTGTAGGAAGCAATTTCTACACATCTAGCTTCCTTTCAAATTTAATTATTAATTTTCCTTCTCTTATGTCCAATTAACCATTAAAACCCTAATTATGCAAATATGGCAACAAATTGATGAAAGACAGAAAAACCTCTTGTAGACAAGAGTAAAATGCTAAATTACAGAATACCCGTTTTTGGGGTTCTTAAGTAGAACAGTCGGGGACACTGGAGCGGGCGCCCAAGTCCAAGGTGCCAATTTCTTTGTAGGATCTGGATCTCCTTTTGACACTAATCAGCCTTGTAACTTCTATTTTCTAAAACTTAGATGCGGAGGACACTAGAGTGAGTGCCCTAGTCCTATAAGTGCTCCTTTGTCCTACTTTTCTTCAGATCTTGAATCCTTGATGCTTGCCAATCCTTCTGCAACTCCACTTTTCTAAAATGTAACACCTGTAACTTGCAATCACAAGACTTGGTTTGGGGGTTGTGGTGTTTAGAGGCTTGCTAGTGCAGTCACAGTAGGAGGGTTCATAGAATGAACTATCTAGACTGTGATAGGTAAAAAATGAGGTTAATAAGATCAAGCGTAGCCATGAAAACCTAACCCTAGCATCATCAAAGAATCTAATCCAAATGAAATTAAAAGCATGCAATTCAAGCACAATATCACCTAGATTGTGTGATTCCTTGTTTATGATGTGGATTGCTTCTTCAACAATGAACAATCATGAAGATAAAAGCTGCCATGATGAATGAATGATAATGATGATAAGCTCAATGGATGCTATGGATAATCAAGTGCTCAATATGCTCAGGATGACAATGTAGACAAAATATGAATGCTGGATAGATGTAGTATGGAATGAGAGGATGTTTATATAGAAATCAACTAAAATCAATCAACGGTGGAGATTCGGTGGCTATGTGAATGGCTAAGATTGAAGGATAGACATAGGTGAATGTGAAGATGACAAGTGGAGGGAAGATAAGGCTTATGTGTGCTTGTGTACATAAAAAGTACTACATGTGAAAGATATTAAATAAAGGATGTAATACCATTTATCTTTTTTAAATGAAAGAGGCACACACATCGGCTCATGAGATAAATGATAAGATAAATTAATTAAATAAATAAAATTTATCTAATTAATTGGAAAGTGGGTTTGTGAAAGGAATTTTAATTAAATAAATAAAATTTATTTCATTAAAAATAGATAGAAAGAAGATAATTAAATAATTAAAGATTGTTTAATTATAGCTTAGAGGAAATAGCCAATGAATTAATTAAATAAATATAAATTTATTTAATTAATAGAAGAAATAGATGTGTTAGGGATATTGTTCAAGTGTGTTAGACAAATGCAAATGATATGTAATGCAATGTTTGAATGCTAATGATAATGAGTCAATTTTGGGAGTCTACATTTTGCCCCTCTTTGATACAATGTTTGATACAGTGTTGTGTCAAAGAAGATATGATATGCATTTGATAAACAAGGTTATGCCCTAGTGTAACTGGCAGGTGATGCCCCCTCGAGAGGTAAGCCAGGCTAACCAGGAAGGGCTGGGTTGGCTCGCGATAGAAGAAAAGCTAGGACACAAGGTTGACACGAAGAAAATAAGGGGTTGGGTGGGTGAAAAGGGGATGAGGCAGAAGAAAAAAGGCTTTGGTAAAGAAGAATTAGAGTTGGGATAGGGATATAAGTAGGTTCTTTAAGGGCAAATGGGCTCATTTGTGCTCAGTTGTGTTCAGAAATCTATAGAGATCTACAGCTCCTTAGAGTTGGTGTGTGACGAGAGTTGGAGAGCTATCAGGATGGTGATTCCACACAGAGATCATCATGCCAAGAGAGTGAGGACACATGGATGACCAGAGGGATCAGGCATACCAGTATGTATCAAAAATCTTGCTAAAAGCCTGATTTTGATAGGCTAGAAGCATCATAAATGCACAAACGTCACCATAAGCGACTAGGTCTTAGGATAGATAGTTTAGGTTGCTTAGGAGAAGAAACAAGTCAATTAAGGTAGTGAAGGTTGCTTTTAAGCGCGGCTTGGTTGCATATGAAAATAACAAGTCACTTTTAGTCAGCTAGGTAAATAGAGGCAAAATGCGCATATAGATAAAATCAAGTCACTTATGGGCTAAAAATAGGCGCATACATAGATTCAGCTTGCATGTAAAGAAAAGATGTTCGCTTATAGGATATAGATTGCTTATGGCCTAAAGGTAGACACATATAGAAATACAGCTCGCACTTAGTTAAGAAGCAATCACATAGGTAAAATAAGTGGCATATGGGTGAGAAATAAGTGCAGGTAGTAAAATAAATCGCTTGTGATCAGCAGATAGACGCATATGGAAAAATGAGTCGCTTATAGTAGATAAAAGCTAGTATAGCAGTAAACGATCCAATTTTATAGCATTTGTATGTAGCGGAAGAGATTGACATGATGAATGAAATGATGCAAGATATACTACCACCTTTGTTATCACGAGAGCCACATCCTAGGGATTTGTGGTTAGTGAGATTGTTGGATGCAGAGGATCGGCTAGTGTTAGAGATCCTCAGGTTAGAGCATGTGTCTAGATTGGAGCCGGTGTAGGCACACGAAAGAATGATGATGGTGATGGTGGAGCGATGGATGAGTGAGCATAGTTCTTTCTTATTTCTGATAGGAGAGGCTATGATCACACTAGAGGATGTGTTTCAGATTCTACAGATTCCTATAGATGGGGACTGAGTAGATTATGATCCTGATATGGGTCCAGCTACATTCAGGAGATTGTTCAGGACACTAGACATTGGAGTAGAGGGCTCAAAGATTCCTATGGCGAGGATGGAGGAGTTATGTGATAGACTGCAGTGAGTGGTAGTAGCTATTATTAGATGGCTAGTGGGAGATAGAAAAGCGAGAGGTTTTCCGGTAGGATGGGGGATAGTGATGGAGGGGATGCTCTCCTGTGGGATGAGATATGCATGGGCGGAGTGTGTGCTTGGACAACTCTATCATTTCCTACATGATTGTGCATATATGTTCAGGGTGAGTATGTCGGCAAGAGTTATAGTTTTGCATGTGTGGGCTTATGAGCATATTCCAGTGACGAGACCAGATGGATGGGTGGCTAGAGCAGCAGGAGAGCCTTATGCTAGGATGTATAGAGGAGTTTTGACATACTAGTAGCGCAGAGGACTAGTGTACTGGCGGAGGAGGTTGGATGAGGTAGATAGCTTTATATGGAGACCATGGCTGGGATGTGAGAGATGGGATGAGGAGGATACTGAGCTTGTCCATGCTAGGCAGGTGAGATATATTTTTGGACATGGGATATACATTATAGAGTTCTATTTGCCAGAGAGGGTTTTGAGACAGTTCGGGTTACCATAGGCAATACCAGTTGGTGATGCCATTTTTGGGAGGACTAGATAGGAGGTGTTTGATTGGGGGCCGGAGGTAGTGGTTGACACAGCTTTAGTAGAGAGAGAGGGGCTACAGCTAGTTGTGTGGTAGTGGGGACAGGGTCCTGCAGATCCAGGCATGCTACCAGATTATGATGCATATTGGGTGATAGTGAGATCAATGCGGTTGACACGAGTTGGTGAGATAGGAGAGATAGGGATGGAGAGACCAGTCAGGGGGAGGCAATGATGGGCTCCACCAACGTAGGCTATTGTACTAGCAGCACCAAGGATACATATATAGGGACAGGTGCAAGGATAGCCTTAGATACTTGCATAGCCTCAGGGGCAGCTATTAGGAGGTGATGATGTTGGGATTCAGCAGTTGTAGAGGAGGATTAGAGAGGAGAGGAGATGGAGGCAACAGGTGCAAATCAGATTAAGGAGAGTGGATTTGGATAGACACTAGGTGGTGATTGGCTTGCGACATGCTAGGGCTCAGGCTCAGACATACCAGGCTCAGTTATAGGTTAGAGTGCAGGGTGGGGATGGACAAGATGATGGTGGACTTGCTAGAGTGACATAAGAGAGAGAGAGATGCAGATAGATAGAGTGAGAAGATGATGAGATTAGAGCAAGATACTACTATACAGTAGATGCAGGTGATGAGAGAAGAGAGAGATGGTTTGCGGGCAGAGAGGGATACAGCTGTGCAGCAGCTACAAGGGATGACTAGTGAGTGGGATAGAATAGTGACTGCACTGGGTACAGATGGAGCTACGATGTATTTGGCCACACAATTGACACAGGTACAGGCAGAGCTATGGAGGGTACAAGGTGAGGTGGAGTACTATAGAGGATTATACTATGGGGCTATGCTAGTAGAGCAGAGGCAGCCTAGCTTTAGGAGCAGATCAAGAGCTTTAGGTTCACAACGGATAGGTGGATCTTGATTTGTAGCCTCAGATAGGGGGGATAGGTGCAAGACCCAGTGGTGGTGGTTAGGGAGAGGGAGTTGCCAGTAGTCACTAGGGCTACCTTATTTATGTTGTATCATGATGAGCCCTAGAGCCGATTGTACATACATTCTTGATGGCTCAGCTTGTATATGTAGACACTTGTATATTGACACATGTATATATATATGATGATGTATTGCTGATCTACATGATGATGTGATGGATGCACTCTTGGCATTATGATGGTTATGCATGTTGTATTTGTATTTTCATGGATTATATATGGATGTTTATGCAAATGATATGAATGGAAATGTATGATAAGGCAAATATGTAAATGGTAATGATATGATATGGATGTATGCATGTAGATAGATGGTAATGAGATGATATGTGATTGACTTATGTATATCTAACACACTTGTTTTGAAGGATAAGAGATGTGGAAGAAGGATGATGGAAATGATTGATCTTGGCTGAGGACTATATAGACAAATAAATAGATGGTACAATGAGCAGATTTTCAAGTAATTGCTCAAAATAAAAAGAAATGCAATCCTTATGTTTGATATAGCATGTGGATGTTATGCACCAGGGTATAGAAGACCAAGGTCTTGAGATATCCAATATGCAACTATCATGTTACAATCTTGTCTGAATGCATGAGGTCAAGATGTTGAGCCAACATGCACAAGATATGAATAATAGCTAGTGTTTCGAGATGGACCTTGATGCTATAAGCAAGGGTTTGAGATTATCTCCACTACGCATAGTGACAGCTTGCTGGTTATATGTATGGAACTAGTCTTAACATAGAATAGTCTCAAATGCATAAGAGACTATTTAGCATCTTAGATGCTAGAGATATTGATATGTAAGTTGCTAATCCCAACACGTACAAGATACTAATATGCTTAGGAAGAGAATAAGATCACCCCGCAAACACAGCATATGAAAGCAATATGACCATGCCCCATTCTTTACTTCATCGCAACATACCAAGATATAGAAATATCAAGGTAGTCTTGATTAGGCATAGGAAAGGGACAAAAGATAAATCAAATGAAAAAAAAATACTATCATCAAGTTCTCTTGCCAAATTTAGGTGCTCTTAGATGGATTTAAGCTGGCACCTTGTTAAAAGGAAAGCTACATCCTATTGAAGGCTAAAAGATGTTGATAAATTGCTATAGCAAATGTTGGCTTAAGGCATGCGGACAAATATCTTCTGGCTTACTCTTGATTGGTTAAAGTGCTTGAGCTTTCAGTATACTCATAGTTTGTTCCCTGCTTGAGCTAATCAAAGAGAAGATGAAGAAGATGGGGTGGATCATCTGTGCTTGAGTACTGGAAACTTCCTTCGTGTTCCAAACTGCCTACATACCCTGTATCCACAGGATCAAAGCACATTTATGATGAAGATGAGACCTGATGAATATGTGGTTCTAGGTTTTATTGATGATGTGTGTGATGAAAAATAGAAGAATGTGAGATGAAAGATGGATGATGAAGAGAAGTGGCTATCCTCGTAGCCTAAATCAGAGTGCTTCCTTTGCATCTCAGATTGCCTACATACCCTATATCCATGGGATCAAGGCTTTAACGATAGAGCTGGGATGTAGTTCTTGCTTATTGCGCGGACGAGTGATGTTGAAAGAATCAACTTATTGCTTGAATGTTTCCGTTGGTGATGTTTTGCTATGTTTGGATGTCAGATGAGTGTGAATTGATTACAAAGATATGAATCTTGGTTGCAAATTATTTTTCCATGTTTGTCGTTGGATGAACGCTATGGTTGAAGTTGAAAGCTTGTTGTGTTGTGAGCTAAAATATTCGATGTGTTATATGCTAGAGATAGTGGTATCCACTTCCAAATAAGACTCAACAAATGCCCCCATTGCGGGATGAAGTTTATTATGAAGGAGCGACGATGGAGAATGTGTGCGGTCAAGATGCTAAGGTACCAAAAGAGATAGTTATCACAACAATGTCTCAAGTATGATAGCTAGCATTGACAGAGGTGAAAATGGAAAAGTTGTTTATTGTGATGACATGCGGATTATGATATGGATTATGTAGGATAAGATGGCGCAGTATGCTAGGAAGAGTGTTGATCAAACAAACTAAGTAGATAATGGAGACTGGTCACTACGCATAGCGCCTGTTTACCAGGTTTTCACTATGGTACTTATCCAAGGTGCCTGTTTACCAGGTTTTCACCATAGGATGGATTATTTATCTTATACTATTATTTTTTTGTTATCGAAAGCACCACAAAGTGGTTTTCACTATTGGATGGATTTTGTTTTTTAAGGATAACTGAGATTCAAGGATAAAACTTCTTGAGATAAATGCTATTGACTGGTTCATCCGATAGAATGCCTTTAGGTGTTGAAAGAGTATATGCACTAGATCCATAAACTGCTATGATGATGAAAGGACCAAGTCAATTTGGTTCAAACTTGCCCTATTTCTCATGGTGTTGTTGATTCCTTTGATTCTCTTTAAGGACAAGATCTCCAACTTGAAATCTGTGTTCTCTAATTTTTTTGTTGTAGCTGCAGCATAGATGGTTTTGATAGACTTGGAGATGGTTGAGTGCTGTAAGATGCCATTCATCTAGAAGCTCAAGATCATGGAGTCTGGATACTTGATATTCTTCCTCTGAGATGGTATGTTGTAGGGATATTCACATTGAGGGGATCTCAACCTCAATAGGTAAAATAACTTCAGTGCCATACACAAGAGCATAAGGTGTAGCTCTAGTGGGAGTTCTGATACTTGTTCTATATGCCCATAATGCAGGATGGAGTTGCAGATGCCAATCCTGACTAGCTTCATTGATCATCTTTTTGAGAATTTTGATGATTTTTTTAGTAGAAGCCTCAACTTGGCCATTGCTTTGAGGATAGTAAGGGGCAGAGAATTGATGTTGGCTATGGAACTTGTTGCAAAGTTCTCTAACCTCTTGATTCTTGAAGGGATGACCATTATCTGTGACAATAGCTTGAGGAACTCCATAACGGCAAATGATATAATGTAGAATAAACTTAGATATCTGCTTGCCTGTGATATAAGTCATTGGTATGGCTTCCACCCACTTTGTGAAATATTCAGTGGTGGTGATAATGAACTTATGACCATTTAATGAAGTAAGATGGATTTTACCTATGAGATCAAGTCCCCACTATGAAAAAAGCCATGGAGTAATGATAGGTTGAAGCTCATGCGCTAGTGCATGTATTAAATCTCCATGTTTCTGACATTGTAGACATCTTTTTGTAAATTATTGTGCATCTTTTTCCATAGTTAGCCAATAGTATCCTACTTGTAGAAGTTTCTTAACAAGGCCCGGGCCAGCGCAATGTGAGCCACAGACACCTTCATGTACATCATGTAAGGCCACTTTTGTTTCCTCAAAATCAAGACACGTAAGAAGGATACCATCAAGACTCCGATGATAAAGGGTGTCTCCCAAAATAGTGTAATGAGAGGCTCGACAGATAAAGGTTTTGCGTTGGGTGTTAGATAATTGAAATGGAAAGGTTTGATTATGGAGATACTCATATAAATCCTCATGCCACGGCAAATTGGAACCAATAATGTCACATATAAGCTCAAACTGTGGAACTTCAAATGTTGGAATCAAAAGTTGTTTGACCAAAAACTCACATTTATGTGTATTAGATGGCATGTCTAGAAGAGACCCAATCATAGCCATGGCATCTACTGCTCTGTTCTATAGTCTTGGGATTTGTTCAAAAGTGATATTGTCAAAATACTTTTTAAAATCATCAACCATTAGCTTGTATGGAAGAAGCTTCTCATCTTTTGTTTGATATTCATCTAAGACCTGTTAATAACCAATTGAGAATCACTAAAGGATTGTAACTATTTGATAGCCCATTGTATAGCCATGCGCAATCCTGTGATTAAAGCTTCATACTCTGCTATATTATTGGTACATGGAAATGCAATTTTGTATGATTTGGGTATACAATCTCCTTGAGGGGTAACAAATAATATGCCTTCTCCTGACCCATGTTGTGTATACGATCTATCAAAATATAGCTACCACCATGCTACGGAAGTTAAATTAGACAATCCTTCATCAGGGAATTTTGGATACATTGGGTGAATATCTGTGATGGGTGCTACAGCTAATTGATCAGCAATAACTTCTCCTTTGGTGGCTTTCGATCTGCATATTGTATGTCAAATTCACTTAAGATCATGATCCATTTTGCTAATCTTCCCATGAGGATTGCTTTAGAAAGAAGATATTTGAGTGGATCCACATTAGATATGAGCTTTGTTGTTTTGTTCAACATATAGTGTCACAACTTTTGGGAAGAAAACACTAGTGCTAAACATGCTTTTTTCATAGATGAATAATTAAGTTCATATCCCACAAGAGTTTTGTTGATGTAGTAGATGACTTGTTCTTTTCATGAATCATCATGTTGAGCTAGGAGGGCACCCAATGCTGCTGTTGTTGATGATATGTAGAGCAATAATGGGCGGTCAAGCACATGAGGTGTTGCCAAATATTCCTTTATTTTATCAAAGGATTGTTGACATTTTGCATCCCACTTAAAAGGTTCACCCTTACGAAGAAGATACTGAAAAGGATGACATTTATCTACTAGTTGTGAGATAAATCTGTGGATGGACTATAACTTTCCTTGTAGACTACATATCTGTTTAAGATTTACTGGTAGAGGCATTTCCATGATAGCTTTTACCTTAGCTGGGTCCACTTCTATCCCTTGTCGAGACACAATGTATCCCAACAGTTTTCCAGATGTTACACCAAATACACATTTCTTTGGGTTCAGTCTAACTTGATACTTTTCTAATCGATCAAAGATTTGTGCTAGTACCTGTAGATGTCCTTATCTTGTCTTAGATTTTCCTAGGATGTCATCAACATAGTCTTCCATGGTAGTATGAAAAAGGTCATGAAAAATAACTGTCATGGCTCATTGATAAGTAGCTCCAGTGTTCTTGAGACCAAAAGGCATTACAACCCAACAGTATGTGCCCCATGGACAAATAAAAGATGTTTTATCTTGATCTTCCTCTGCTATTCTACTTTTATTATACCTGTTATCACCTAGATTTGCACCCTTTGCTGTAGTTATGAGACCTTAGCATTCTGGGGTAACATGGGAATGATCTCGAAGTGTGGGACCTTGTGATTTGAGATTAGACCTCCAGAGAAGGTTGGTTCCTTTCTCTAAGCCTATTACTTAGAGCAGTGATACTAAACCTAGTGCTAAACAACTTGCAGGGGAAAGAGTTAGAAGGAAAACTGAAAGGGAAAAGGGGTGATACACCAGATTTAGTGAGCGATGGTGGTCAAGGTGTGGACACAACAATGAATCTTTCACTACTGGAGGGGGATTCACATAGACTTATGACTGGTTGAGGCTTCGGTATGAAAGTTAAACCTACAGAGGAGCTGTTTCACCCACAGAACAGAATATAACTTCAATTAAAACACAAAAATCTAGACATAAGAGAGGCGAGAAATCAGCATCTATTAATCATGAAGGTCTGAAAAACTATTACGATACAGAGATATTTCATAGCAGGGGTATACTAACATAGCTAATTACACTCATTGGTGGATAAAAGGAAGACAACAGAGGCCAGATTCAGGCACAGTGAGTCCCATTCCCATACCCTTGCAATTACACTAAGAGGTCTGACTAAAATAAAATCGGCAGCATAACAGCCCCAAAATCAACCATCCTCCTTTCGCAAAAGAGTCTACATGTATTTTATAGGTCAGACTCCTGCCAGAAGAGCATGGAGTCTCTGATTCACGGAATCAAGGCCATAAATGCCAGCAACAAGGGGCCTATGAGTAGAGGCATGGCGAAGGGATAGGGGCCATGCCTTCGCCAGGCCAAAATCGTAGAAAAACCGCAGCCAAGATGCAAAAAGGATAGGACATGGAGAAGGAACCTCCAAAGTCGCCATCCAATGCACAAGAAATGGTCCTGAAGGACAAAGAGCCCATACGCCATGAATACACCTATAGAACTCACCAACCGGAGCCACTATGGAGAAAAAAAGTCCCCCTCATCTTCAAGATGGTCGTTGAAATGTCCTATCAGCCAAAATATGTGCAAAGCCAGGTCCAAAAAATGAAGACCAAAAAAACCTCCCAAAAACCCTGTCAAATGAAAGAGGAGGCAAAAATATGCACGTTTGCCTCTTGCAGCATGTCAAAATTTGCCAGGATGGAGGAGATACGGGTGGTCAATGTTTTGGTCAACCGCCTGTATATATCACTTTGCATCTATGTATATATCGACCTCTGAAAATACCTCTAAATTTGCCTCTGCATGTACAAAATGCTTTGCATGTATCTCTATCTTTGGCACCTAAAAGGTCTTTGTAATCGCTTTTAGGATATGCATTTGAAATTGCCTTTTAAATCATCTTTGTATGTGCAAGAGCCTTTGTATATGCATTTGCCACTGCCACATGGCACCTCCTGATTTGCCATCGAACTAAAACTGGGACCTATCGCTGAAGAACTACATCTTGTTTGGCCGAAAACTCCCTTACATGTCGGCTTGTATATGCAAAGATACAAGCAAAACATACAAATAAACTAGCACATACAATCATGCACTTTACCCTTTGTAATCGTGACTTGTATATGCATACAATCGCCCTTGTTTGTGCGAGTCCCACCAGTTGAGAATCCTTTGTATCTGCCAACATACAAGCCATGGACCCCAAAAGACCATTAACTATATTTGACTGTTCTGTCGGGTCTGGCTTGTATCTCCCCTCTTCGTATATTTCTTTGTATGTGTAAACATACAAAGCACTTATACATACAAGCCGGATTTCAAACCTTTATATGCTGAATTTGACTTTCGGTAAGTCCACCTTGTATGCATCCCTTGTATCTCCCCTTGTATATTACAATATACAACTGCAAAATATACAACCCAGATTTCAAATCTTTATAAAGCTTCCTGAAAAAGCCCTTTGGGTTCGGCTTGTATATCCTGCTTGTATATCGACCTTATTTGTTGATCATACAACCCGATATACATTCCACTATAGCGCTTTCACTTATATGTAGAACATATGCAATCCTCTTTGTATATGCGTGGGCCCCACCTCTTGCACATTCGGCCATATACAAATGCCTTTGTATGTTTACTTGTATATCACAATATACAAGCAGAACATACAAACCCCAACATGCAAGCGAGAATCTTTGATGGAATATTCCTACAATGTATAACCCAAAAAATGCATATCTTTCCTTGTATGTTGTAGATATACAAACGCCTTTGTATATCGTGGACCCCACCACTTGTATCTCGGCCTTTGCTTGTAATCCCTTGCATCTTTGACTTGCATGCTCTCTGCCTTGTACATTGGCAAATGTACATTCCACTATAGCAAATGTATCTTGGCACCTTTGTATGTTGAATATACAAACACAATATACAAACTCCCTTGACAAACAAACAGGGAATCCTTGATGGAATATACTCGCAATGTATACTTTTCATTGTATATAGTCACTTGTATGTGTGAACATACAAAGCAATATACAAGCCTTTTGATATGCAAGCGCAGAATATTCTAGGGAATCTTCAATGTATATTCGCCTTGTATACTTCTTTGCATCCTTCATGCGACTCGATATACAAACTGGGAATATTTCTAGAATCTGCAACAGATTCCCTAAATGTATATGCATCTTTTGAGCCGATATGCATTCAAAAATGCATACAACTGCAGAATATTCCTAGGAATCTGTGAAAGATTCCCCCTTTGTATATGCATTTTCTTGGCTCGATATGCATTCCAAAATGCATACAACTTACCTTTTTTCATCATTTTCTAAGGCTGATAGAGATTGCAAGCCCGCCAAATGTACATTTGAACTGTATGTTGACCAAAACTTTGACCATGAATAACTTCTTTATTTGGCCAAATTCCAGGGTGGTGTAAAAAGCAAACCTGCCTATTTTTTCAAGCTCTTTCCAAAGGTAAGGTTTTTTAGGCAAGGTTCCTAGGAAATTTGGCATTTTAAGCTTTATAGGAACATTTCCAAAGGATTTCAAGGAAATAATAGGTTAACCATTTGACTCTGGGCAGAGGAAAATGGGATAACAATACCCTAAAAATCCATCCATCAAAGATAGCATTTCATGTCCAGCTATAAGATCTACAATGTTGTCTATTCTTGGTAGTGGAAAGTCATCCTTAGGACATGCTTTATTGAGATCTCTAAAGTCTGTGCAACAACAAACTCGTCCATCAGGTTTTCCTATAGGTACCAAGTTTGAAACCCATTCTAGATAATCAATAGGCTTTATGAACTTTGCTTCTAACAGTTTCTAAATCTCTGCCTTGACCAATAAAGCTACCTGCAGATGCATTTTGCGCAATTTTTTTTTAACAAGTTTTGCATTAGGAGATACTGCTAGATGATGTACCGCAAGTCATGGATCTAGACCTGGCATGTCAATATAAGTCCATGCAAAATTTATAGCTCTTTTCATAAAAAATATTGTGAAGTCTCTTCTTTCTTGCTTTGATAGTGATGCTGCCAAAAAAGTGATCTTTAGATTCTGCTCTGTACCCAAGTTCATGTCTTGTGATTGTTCAACTAACACAGTTGATTTCTCATGATAATCAGTGGCCATAGGAAGATCAAATCCCCCATCCTTAGGCACCTCAGAGAGGTTTTCACCTTCAGATACGTCCTTTATTTTTACTTTTTCATAGTCAAGAGGCACCTTTCAGTTTTCACCTAGTGACCTATTTTGTTTGATTTTATTTATTTCACTTTTGCGACTGAAGGATTTGATACTTCTGCCAAAATATGCTAGTTTAGGTAGATCCATCATGAAACTTGCTTTGTGATCACCCAATGAAATGCCTTGTTGTAAGCCCATAAATTCTACAATAGCTTCATCATTTTCAAATGTATCTAATATCGGTACCCCCTGTTGGTCCCAATCGACGGGGTCAGGATATACGAGTGAAAGGGTAATGGAGGAATGGATGTGGCTAGAAGAAGTTGTGGAAATCATGAAGACGGAGTTTTCTTGGAAAAGGTCAATAATATGAAGGGAGGAGTCATTGATAGTATCCAAACTAGAAGTCTCTCCTACCGAGGAAGGTCCAATGTCAATATTGGAAATACACTTAATGTCTTTGAGTCGCAGTACGTCTGGTTGATAACCAAGGCCTTACTTATTAAACTTCTTTGACACAATAATGGGTTTGATAGGTCCTTGTTCTATGATCCCAATCCACCATGTCCTTTGTAGCCCATGTTCTTTATGATGCAGAACCCATTGTTGTATCTCTCCACTTCCAATTGGACTTGGTCATTTTTATCAAAGAATATCCAAGAGTTGATATCATCAATGTCTTCATCATCTAGGAATCTGCCTTTAATGAATACTATAGGTGGGGCTTTGATAGCGGCAAGGGATGAAGTTAGCTTGGATGTAGAGGGTTTACCATAAGATTTGGGAGATAAGGGAAGGGTGCCAACACAACAAGATTCTTGCAGTGTGTATTCACCAAGGCCATGTTCGGTGTACTTGATACGGAGGTTGGAAGCAGCTTTTCTAGATGATGGCTTAAGTAGGTCCGTTGGGTCTATATAGAATGAAGACAGATATGCCTCGGTGTTGATAGGAATGCGGTTCAGACTCTGATATTTAGCTTGAAAGGCACGACAAAATTCAAAGGGATTGAGATCAACATTGATAGTAATCTCAACACCATTGTGTGGAAATTTGAGACATTGATGGTATGTGGAAGGAACTACCTTGAGGGCATGTATCCATGGATGACCAAGGATGATGTTATAAGGAAGGTCAATATCAAGAACCTGACAACATGTTTCAGTAGTGACCGGCCCAACTTGGATAGGCAAGAAAATAATCCCTTTAGTATCTCGCTCAACATCATCATATGCTTTGATAGTAATAACCTTGGAGGTGTCAACATATTTCCTAGAATATCCTAATTGTTTTATTAATTTCAAAGAAGATATATTAAGACCAGCTCCACCATCTACCAAGATTTGTTTGATATGGCATTGTTTAACAAACACTTCAATGTGGAGGGCTTCATTGTGTGAAGGGTGAATGGAGGGCTGAAGATCTTTGTCAGAAAAGGTTAAATGACAAGGGGCTACAATGCTAGCGACCATAGATTGAAATTGTGTGATATCAATATCATTGCGCACCGAAGATTCTTGTAAGGCTTTGTCAAGGATAGCTTTGTGAACAGGGGATATGCGAAGCAACTCAAGAATGGATATGTGCGCAGGTGTTTTGCCAAGGTGATCCAAGATATTATAGTTAGAGAATGGTTGAGGAGGATGAACAGGTGCTCCTTGAATGGTGACTTGACCTCTTCGAGTGGTTACAGTGCAGTCAGGTGCTTTGCCTTGGATAGAAATGGTAGAAATGTGAGCATGGTCAATGCAGCCAATGGTAGATGATTCACAGTTGTATTGAATGGCATTCCTGACATGAGGGTTACTTGATTTGTCATGAGATGGAAGTGGATTCTTGAAAGCCTCTAGATCATAGTTAGATGTTGATTGTTGTGCAGGTTGAGCTGTTGAAGGTGTAACTTTGATTAAACCTTGATCGATGCAATCTTGGATAACATGTTTTAAATGAATACAACCATTTGTTTTGTGTCCTTTAACTCTATGGTAATCATAATACTCATTTTCTTTGTACCAAGGAGCTTTGAAGAGTGGTTCACCATTGGGTGGCGCATCCGGTAACATAATATCACCTTCTTGGAGAAGCTTTTGAAAGACAACTTCCATAGGTTCCGCTAATGGTGTAAATTGTCAGTGCGGATTTGAAGTTTGTCGTTGTCACGTTCGTTGAAAGGGTTGTGTTGTTGCAGAAGTAGCTTGAATGTTGATGGGAGCTTTCATAGCTTGTATGTTCTTTGCATCCACAACACCATCATTGACAACATTCTTATTTTTGTTCCAAAAGTGAGATTTATCATTGGAGTTTTGAGGATAGTCCTTGTTATCACGAAAGATCTTGATAGTTCCTCTAGCAATTAAAGCTCGTTCAATGATGGTTCCTTTGGAAACAAGTTCATCAAAGGTGCTAGCACTTTGCAATTGTAATTGGAATGATAGCTCAGGATAAAGATTTTGAACAAAGATATCGAGATGTTGCTTCTCAGGTATTTCCCATGATAGTTTGCTAGCCATATTACGCATCGCTGAGTAAATGAAGATAAGGCTTCACCATTACATTGTTTATTGTTGACAAGGTCATTCATGTTCACTTCATGTTCAATGTTGAAAGAAAAGGGTGATCAAAACTTATTTGCTAACTCTATAAAAGACTTAATTCCCAGAGGTAAATGGGAGAACCATTCAAGAGCTTGTCCTGCTAAGGTTCAAGGAAATAGTCTCAAAAGATATGTATCGTCATGAGCAACATCGAGACATGCCACAAAGAATGCTCTAAGATGGTCTTCTGAATTTCCTTTTCCTTTGTACTTGTCAAATTGTGGAATTTCAAAGTGTGCCAGAAAAGGTGTCATATGAAGTGACTTGTCAAATGGATAAGCACATATGTTTTCTAGAGAAAATGTCTTCTTGCCTTTTCCTACTGCTTGGTTGATCATTTGTTGAACATCTGTTGGAGATAATTGCTATTGTTGCAAAGGGGGTGAAACATGGTATGATGTATATTAAGGTTGCTATTGTGGGATATATGAAGCCATGAGCGTTTGTTGAGGTTGCGTACTCACAATGTATGTCAAAGGATTGGTATGTGACACATATGTGGTTGAGGAGTGTTGTCCTTGAGACACAAGCAGTGGTTGCGTATATTGTGACGAATTGGTACCAAGATTTCACATCACATGAGAAGTGGAAGATGGATTGACACTAGTTAATGGTTGTGAATTTGGAGTTGGGTTTGTGACATGGTAAGTGATGGAAGGATTGGTAGATGTGAAAGAACGATGGACACTTGGGTTTGTATTTTGGACAACATGGGGATTGACATGTGTCGTGTTGGGTGACAATAGGCAAGCCTTGGGTAGCATAAGATGGATTGATAGTTTGTGAAGGATTGTAAGAATATGATGGAACAGATATAAGTTGCTCAACGTAAGTGACCGTAGTGCTAGGATTGGCTTGAGAAACATAGGAGGGTCACTCATGTCAATAAGACTAACATTGGGATTATATGGTATAATGGAGGGATTAGTAGAGATAGTGGAAGGTGTATTAGCAGTTGGTATATGAGATGTAGTATCCACATGGGATATAGCAAGTTGCGATGGTCGTGAATCTTGGACTATTGGTGTTGTTGGGATAGTTTGGGAAGCTTGCACACTATGGGATATGGGGATAGCTTCTGATGTTTGGGGTATTTGCGCTTGGGCTACATGGATAGCTTGTGTTACTTGAGGCATGGAAATGGTCAGCTTGTGTTACTTGAGGAACATGGAAAGGTAGAATGTTCAAATTTTGTGAAATGAAAGGGAGTACATTGGTTGGCATGATCAAAGGGTCTAGAGTGTACTCCGAGCATGGTGGATCAAATGAAGTAACAATAGGCAATGAAAGAGATGTGTTGGAAGATGAAGTTTGTGATATGATAGGGGATGGTGTGACTATAGTGGATGGTCCCTTTGCAACAACAACGGGAGTGTTTGGATCATGCTCTCTAATAGTGGATATGTCAAAATCTCTTGGTAATTTAGTGCCCACGTGAGCAAGTTCCAAGAAGTAGTGATTAGGCTCGGATAAAACAAGTCTCTCAACTTGATCCCACACATGTGTATCCTAAAATTCTGATAAGTCTTCTTGGGATTGTTCCTCACAAGTCTCCAAAAATGTTTGAGATTGTACTTGTTGTGAAGATCACTCTCCAATGGTATACCCATGAGGCATAAACATATGAGGAGGCATACCAGTCGTAAATTGAGTTGCGTCTCTAAGAGGTGTTGATCTAGATTGTTCCAATTTAGCTCCCATCTTAGCTTGCAATTTGGCTTCCAATTTATCTCGCAGTTTGGCTTCCATTTCAGCTCTATATTGACTCCTAGTTTGAGGCATGATGTTGAAAACTAAAGTTTAACTTGTCAAGATTTTGAGACCCAAAAAGAAAGATGATAGTTTGTTGGTTGGTTGGTTGATGGTTGCTTTGTTGGTGGTTTGCTTGGTTGCTGATTTGTTTTGGTTGGTTGATTTGTTTTGGTGTTAAGTTACTTGGTTGATTTGTTGTTAGATAGTCTTCCCTAGAGAATAGCTCACACACTCAAGGGAAAAGTTGTTTGCTAAGGGTTGCTATGTTGCTGATGTTGCTAAAGCTAAAGCTAGGAAATGATGTTTTGCTGACTGAATGAATTGATTGATTTGATGTTTCGGTTTGTTGGTTTGGAATCTCAAAAAGATGAAAAGTTCATGAAATTCGATTGGTTGGTAAGCTCAAAGTAGGAGACAAAGTCCAAGTATCTGCTAATGATCAGAGACAGGTCTGAAAGCTAATGCTAAGACTGAGCAAGTTGGATTTGTGGCTAATTCAACTGAGTCACTAAGATTTGTTGGTATTAGACCATAGGCAACAAGTAATAGCTCATATGTGACTGGTAATAGCTTAAATGTGAGCTAATCTTGGTTCTGATAGCAGGTTATAGTGTTAGCCAAAGGTGAGCCAATTTTTCATAGGTGATTAATATTGATGCAAAAGTGATTTACTGTTGATCAGAAGCGAGGCAGTTTAGACCAAAGGTGACAAACTATTGTTTAAAAGTGATCCAATTTAGGCTAAAAGTGGTTGACTATTATTTAAAAGTGACTTAGTTTAGGTAAAAAGTAGCTAACTGTTGTTTAAAAGTGACTCAGTTTAGGCCAAAAGTGGCTAACCGATGTTTCAAAGTAATTCAGTTGTCTGTATGCGGGCAGTTTAAGGTCAAAAGTGACTATGTCTATCAAGAAACATGTCTGATTTGTGTTTTTTGACAAGAAAATAGTACTTGCAGTCACTCACACTCACAACAATCACAAACTTGTACAACCTAGGCTAGGAAAGGACTATATTTGTTGAATCCCCTAGCCGTGCTTATTCAAAGTGGATAACTTTAGGATCTTGGTAGCATCGGCTCCTCTCCATGGCACACACTTCTCACACATACCAAGATCTGGGTTTCCCAAAAGGCCTGTCCCTCACAAAACCTTAGGACTATCCCTGCTATCTCTTCTAAGAACCACGTGAATCAGGGTGGATTCAAAAGTCCCACCTTTTGCATCAACAAATAGAAGGTTTTTGTCTACTACACAAAGTTGCCAATAAGGGCATCCATTCAGGTGGCTATACATGTGACAGTACTACTCTCCATTATGGAGTCTCCCAGCCTTCAAGGGTTTTTGGGGAGGTTGGTTGTCGGTATAACACAACAACACCCATTATTTGTGGCTTTTGACATAAACACTTTTCTTATATACCAGTTCAAAAGGACTTGGTTTTAGCCCATTACTGCTTGGGTCGTATCCCTTCTCACACCGAGAAGGCAGGCCCTCTAAAGATAATAACAAGTTCTCATACACCCAAGATCCATTTGATAGGCAAGGGGAAAGGATACTTTTGTTATTAAATTTGGGTTACAATCAATCACATGCAAGCAATCAAAAAAGATAAATCAAGCATAGAGCAAACAATGATTCATTTTAAGCACCAAGCCCAAATGTTCCTAATTTAGTGAAAAACCACAAGTCTTGGACCGACTGAAGCTGCAACAGATATGTTAGTAGTTTAATAACCTCTTTTTCTTGGACAATTGATAAGATGTTGCACAAATACCCAATTAGTAGCCAAGAAAAACAAACTGCAAATGATACAGACTGAAAGTGACATAGTTTACCAAAGGCAATCCACTATTGATCAAAAGCAAACTGTATTCTGCATCAGGAAAAATGTTACAGATCATAAGCGATGCCGAGAGTACCAGATATGGATTGATAAAGCTCACAAGCGATGTGAAAAAATAGGAAACGACTGGTTACAGATCATAAGTGACTCAGATCTGTAAGAGAAATAGAATCAACAAAAACCCTAGTTTTGCAATAAGTGATTCGATTAGCTAAAGGCGATCACTATCAAATCAAAAGCAATTTAGATAAATGCATAAGCAACCATTGTTAGCGTAACAGCGATGCAAAACAGACAGAAAATGACCACTATTCACTTATAAGCGATCTTGAAAATGCTAAAGGCTATAGGTTTTAACTCAGAAGTGATGCATATATTCAGACAGCGACAGTTTTTTCTCAAAAGTGACTGGAACTTGCCATAAGTGCTCAAAAAATCTAATCTTCATAAAACAACTTCAAATAGCAAAGTTAATGAAGGACATGAGTCCCACCAGGCATGCCAAAATGTGATAGGTAAAAAATTAGGCTAATAAGATCAAGCATAGCCATGAAAACCTAACCCTACCATCATCAAAGAATCTAATCCAAATAAAATCAAAAGCATGCAATTCAAGCACAATATCACCTAGATTGTGTAATTCCTTGTTTATGATGTTGATTGCTTCTTCAACAATGAACAATTATGAAGATAAAAGTTGCCATGATGAATGAATGATAATGATGATAATCTCAATGGATGTTATGGATACTTAAGTGCTCAATATGCTCAAGATGATAATGTAGACACTATATGAATGTTGGATAGATGTAGTATGGAATGAGAGGGTGTTTATATAGAACTCCACCAAAATCAATCAATGGTGGAGATTCGGTGGCTATGTAAATGGATAAGATTGAAGGATAGACATAGGTGAATGTGAAGATGACAAGTGGAGGGAAGATAAGGCTTATGTGTGCTTGTGTACATAAAAAGTACTACATGTGAAAGATATTAAATAAAGGATGTAGTACCATTTATCTTTTTTAAATGAAAGAGGCACACACATCGGCTCATGAGATAAATGATAAGATAAATTAATTAAATAAATAAATTTATCTAATTAATTGGAAAGTGGGTTTGTGAAAGGAATTTTTATTTAAATAAATAAAATTTATTTAATTAAAAAATAGATAGAAATAAGATAATTAAATAATTAAAGATTGTTTAATTATAGCTTAGAGGAAATAGCTAATGAATTAATTAAATAAATATAAATTTATTTAAATAATAGAAGAAATAAATGTGTTAGGGATATTGTTCAAGTGTGTTAGACAAATGCAGATGATATGTAATGCAATGTTTGAGTGCTAATGACAATGAGTCAATTTTGGGTGTCTACACAGACCATGTAGCAAGAGTAAACACAATAGAAACAACTCAAAGAAATGGAATAAATGTAGACTCAGTCATTCAGTATATCATAGAATTCAAAATAGAGATCTGTCGGCAACATGCAGGCTTACAATTAGGGCTCACAAGCCTAATTACATACATGCACAAGATAAGGCTTTGAAGCTCCTTCGCACAAAACTAAACTATTAGATCTTTCTTATGTGAATAGCTACTTACCTAAGAATCTATTACATCAATATATATCATTTCCAGACAAATAGATTCCTCTGCATCAGCCAAGGAAGGTCACAAACTCCAATGAAGAGTTGTAATGTGTTCATAGATAGGTTAGACCTAAATGTATAGAACACTTCCTCAAATGAAAGGAACAACATGCAGACCCTTGGGGAAGGTTGGCCACAAACCATAGAATATTGAATGATATTTCAATGAGATCCGCAAGTCAAGGAACAATTTGCAAGCCTTCTCCTTTAGTTGATTATCAGGAACTGTTAGAATGCTATGTTTTGAGAAAATAGTCAACTTCTGATAGTGATATCTTTCCAATAACTGATCCAAATGCTCTAAATTCTTGATATGATGTAGATGAATGAATGTAGATGCTAAGTCTAGATCCACAAGATGTGAAATACCAAAACTAGACCACAAGCTAAGAACTGCTACTGACTGAATTACCTGAACTGAACTAGAAAAGAAAAGAACTAAAATGCAAATGTTTTTGGTTGATGAAAGATTTCTCTTGAACCAAGGATGCTCCTGCATTAGACATCTAAGGTTATTGAAAAAGTGAGTCCCTCACTTTGCTGGGGCTAGAGGAGAACCAAGATGGTCCACCTTAGCCTAAGAAATCCAAGATGAATCTTCTTTTGGTCTGCCTTTCCACTTCACAAGGTATTCCTTGTATTACCTTCCTCTAGTGTTGCATCCAACTCTGCTATCCAAAATGTCTTCAATCTATTCTAGGGCTTGTTGTCGTAACTACTTCTTCAAGTCTTCTTCCATACTGTCACTGAACTCTACTTCATGATACTAATAAAGATCTACAATGTTGAAAATAGGTGAAATACCCAATGTCTTCGGTAATTCCACTTCATATGCATTTCCTAAATCAAATTTATTGAGTATCCTACAAGGTCCAAACTTCTTCATCTTCAACTTGTTATATGTCCCAACTAGAAATCTTTCTTTCTTAAGTACACCATTACTTTATTTCCAACTTCAAATTCCTTATGTCTTCTCCTCTCATCTGCTTTCTCTTTGTACTTACTGTTCATTTCCTCCAAATGCTTCTTCACCTGATTATGCACCGTCTTCATATGATCTGCAAATTCTTTTGTTAAAGCACTCCTCTTTTCTTCTATACTGATATATCTTAATTCTACAACTCCTCTAGGATTCACTCTGGCAACAATCTCAAAAGGTGTTTGTTTGGTATACCTATTCACCAAATTATTGTACACAAACTCTGCTTGTGAAAGAATCAAGTCCCAACTTCCGGCTTTGTCTCTAACCAAACATCTCAACAAGTTTTCCAAACTCCTATTCACTATCTCTGTCTTTCCACCTATCTGTAGATGAAAAGTAGAACTGAACTTCAAACCTATCTTCATCTTCTTCCAAAGTGTCTTCCAAATGTAACCAACAAACTTAGTGTCTCTGTCTGAAACTATACTCTTAGGTAATCCATGCAATCTCACAATCTACTTGAAAAATAGGTTAGCTACATGCACTACATCAATTGTCTTCTTACAAGATATGAAATGAGCCATCTTTAAAAAGCTATCAACCACTACAAATATTGAATCATGTCCTCTCTGTGTCTTCGGTAGTCCCATTACAAAATCCATGCTTATGTCTTCCCAAGGTCTCTCTGGTACTGTCAAAGGTTTATACAATCCAATATTCTGACTACTCCCTTTTGCAACTTGACAAACTCTGCAACTCTGCATAAATCTCTAAACATCCTTATGTATCTAAGGCCAAAAGTAATTTTCACTTACCAAAGCCACTGTCTTGTCAATGCCAAAGTGTCCTGCCAATCCACCACTATGCTTCTCCTTGATCAAATTATCTCTCATTGAACTTCTAGGTATGTACAACTGACTTCCTTTGAACAACATATGTTCTTGAATGAAATAATCTAACCACTTCTATCTATCACAATAGGTTCCTTACATGCTTTCCAAGGTTCTACAAAATCAGTGTCTCCCTCATACATATTCTTCAATTCATCAAAACCCAACACTTCAACTCTCATTTCTGTCAACAAGATTCTTCTTCTACTCAAGGTATCAACAACTTTATTTGATTGACCACTCATATGCTTCACAAAAGTATAACTCTACATGAACTCTACCCATCTCATATGTCTCTGATTCAACTTTCCCTGACTATTCAGATACTACAAAGTTTCATGATCTGTATACAACATAAACTCCTTAGGCAACAAGTAATGTCTCCACTTCTTCAAGGCTTGAATTATGGAATAGAACTCTTGATCATAAACTAAATATCTTCTCCATGCATCATTCAACTTCTCACTAAAATATGCTACAGGTTTACCTTCTTGACTTAACACTTCTCCAATTACATTTCTACTAGCATCGCAATCAACTTGAAATACCTTATTGAAATCTGGTAATGCCAAAATAGGTTGCTCTGTTACTTTCTGCTTCAACAATTCAAAACTTTTGTCTACACCTAATGTCCACTTGAAATCTTTTTTGTCACCTCTCATTGTCTTTGTCATAGGGTTACAAACTAAACTAAAATTTCTGATGAACTTCCAGTAGAAACTAACCAAACCATGAAATGATCTAACCTCTCCAATGCTCTCCAGTGTAGGCCATTCAATAATTGCTTTCACTTTCTCAGGGTCCATCTTCAATCTTTCTACAGAAATCACAAATCCCAGATATACCAATTCTTCCTTTAGGAAACTACACTTCTTGATGTTTATTAGTAATTTCTCCTCTCTTAGCCTCTGTAAAACTTGACTAATATGTAACAAATGCTTCTCTTTTGTCCTACTAAAAATCAAAATATCATCCAATTACACAATTACAAACTTACCCAAGAATTTATTCAAGACCTCATTCATCAACCTCATGAAAGTACTCAGTGCATTTGTCAATCCAAAAGGCATCACTAACCACTCATACAATCCTTCATTTGTCTTAAAAGTAGTCTTCCATTCACCTCTTTCTCTGATTCTAATTTGATGGTATCCACTTTTCAAGTCTATCTTTGTGAAATATCTTGCTCCACTCAAACAATCCATGATATCATCCATCCTAGGTAAAGGAAATCTATACTTAACTGTGATCTTGTTTATTGCTCTAGAATCAATACACATTCTCCATTCTCCATCCTTCTTCAATGCAAGCACTGCACAAGGACTCAAGCTTTCTCTGATCAAACCTTTCCTCAACAACTCTTGTATCTGTCTATTCAATTCTTCATTCTTTGCCAGTGTCATTCTATGTGCTTCTTTGTTAGGCAAACTTGCTCTCGGTATAAGATCCATGTGATGACTGATACTCCTTATAGGTGGTAATCCATTAGGTACCTTATCTGAAATGATGTCTTCATATTCTATTAGCAACTCTCTTATCTCCTTCAATTCAGTCTCTCTCTTCGCTACTTCAGGCTTCTTAGGAATCAAAGCATAACACATACTTTCCTATTTCAAACCATCAAAAAATTCCTTCCATCTACCAAATAGATTCTAGCATTCCCACATACCACATTTTTAGGATCATCTTCTAAAGGAATCAAAGTAATTCTTTTCCCATTTCCTGTTATAGTATATGTATTCTTTCTTCCATCATGCATAGCTTTCCTATCATACTGCCAAGGTCTACCCAACAAGATATGACAAACATCCATAAGCATAATATCACACAAGACTTCATCATGATAAGAAATTTCACCAAACATTGTTCACTCACCAGTACCTTATGATCATCCTCAAGCCATGCTATTTGATAGGGCTCAGGGTGTTTCAATCTTTCCAACTTCATCTTAGTCACCATCTCCTCTGAAACTAGGTTATCTGAACTACCACTATCAATTACAACTTTACAACACTTACCTCTTGATTTACATTTAGTTCTGAATAGACTCCTCCTCTGTGATGGTTCCTCATTTGTCTCTGCTTGAAATAGTGCTCTCCTCATCACCAATGATTCTCCTTTCTCCAGATTGCCAACTGAACAAGGTGATCCAATAGGTTCTTCTTCAACATAGGCTGCTCTCCCACTATTTTCTGTCTTCTTTCTTGTACTAACCTGATAACATTCAAATTCTCTATGTCCTTCACCTCCACACTTGAAAAAAGTACCTATGAATGTTTTCTTATCAAATCCTCTTCCTTCGCTTTTGTATCCTTCATTCTAGTATGCACTAGGGTTTCCTCTCTGGTAAAAGTTTCTATCATCTCTTTGGTAAGCATTGTTATCTCTGTCATCCTTTCTAATTGGGCTGTCAAACTTGTTCTGCTCCACAAATAATCTATCATATCCAAAAAATGATCTTCCTCTCTAAAATTTACCTCCTCTACCTCTCTGCCTCTGATCCTACTTCTTATTCATCTTTTCATCAACTTTTAGGGCAAACTAATATGCTTCTTCTAGAGATATCATCCTTACCAAGCTTAGTTCTTCTTGAATGTTCAATCTTAGTCCATTGATGTATCTATCCACTTTCTCCTTGCTTGCTTCACTTTGTCCTATTCTTATGATCATCTTATGAAATTCTTCAATGTATTCCTTCACAAATTTCTCATTTTATCTTAGTTTTTTCAATCTCTTCAACAATTCTAACTCATAGTCAGCAGGTATGAACTAATTTTTCAACTTTGTCACCATTCGGTCCCACTTTGTAATCTTTTCTCTTCCTCTTCTATTTCTTTCCAATTGAACTTCTTTCCACCATATAGCAGCATGTCCTTTCAACTTTGTCTTTACAAATTTCACCTTCTCTGGATCTTCAATCTCCTCATATTCAAAGTATTCTTCCATGTCATTTATCTAGTCAATCAACTCTTCCAGATTCAAATTACCAGTATGGTTCAGAACATCAACTCTAGGTCTCTTTCCAATCTTTCAAATAGCTTGCAACATCTTTATCTGATCTGATTCTTCTTTTTCATCACCTCCTAGGGTTTCACTAGTGTGTTCAACAGATTGAAATTCTTCCTCATCATCACTTTCAACATTAGGTCTTAGTGTCAATCCTTTTTGCCTATCTTCTTCAATAGCATCCAAATAAATTCACATTGTTCTCATCAATTCCATCATCTCATCCATTCTATTAGCCATTGTACCAATAGGGGGAACTCTTCACGGCCGCATCTTCCTAGGATCAAGTGCAAACTGACTCAAGTTTGGAGATCAGGCTACAAGCGACAACTGCCTCTCAATTGATGATTGGTTGCACACAAGTAACCTGCCTTGGGTTAGTGATCTACTTACAACATGATCTTATAGAATCCCCTTAAACCAATTCACTCCAAAGAATCAAACTTTCACTCTGATACTGCTTGGTGCAGTCACGGTAGGAGGGTTCACAGAATTAACTATCCAGACTATGCAGCAAGAGCAAACACACTAAAAATAACTCAAAGAAATGGAATAAATGTAGACTCAATCATTTAGTATATCATAGAATTCAAAATAGAGATCCGTCGTCAACGTGCGGGCTTACAATTAGGGCTCACATGCCTGATTACATACATGCACAAGATAAGGCTTTGAAGCTCCTTCGCACAAAACTAAACTATCAGATCTTTCTTATGTGAATAGATACTTTCCTAAGGATCTATTACATCAATATATATCATTTTTGAACCAATAGATTCCTCCACGTTGGCCAAGGAAGGTCACAAACTCCAATGAAGAGTTGTAATGTGTTCATAGATAGGTCAGACCTAAATGCATAGAACACTTCCTCAAATGAAAGGAACAACATGTGGACCCTTGGGAAAGGTCAGCCATGAACCATAGAACATTGCATGATGTGTTAATGAGATCCATAAGTCAAGGAATGATCTGTAATCCTTCTCCTTCAGCTGATTATTAGGAACTGTTAGAATGCTCTGTTCTGAGAAAATAGTCAACTTCTGATAGCAATATCTTTCCAATAACTAATCCAAATGCTCTAAATTCTTGATATGATGTAGATGAATGAATGTAGATACTAAGTCTAGATCCACAAGATGTGAAATGCCAAAACCAAACTACAAACTGAGAACTGCTACTGATTGAACTGCCTAAACTGAATTAGAAAAGGAAAGAACTGAAATGCAAATGTTTTTGGTTGATGCAAGATTTCTCTTGAACCAGGGATGCTCCTATATCACCTGCTTCATTCAAGCCCTGGAGGACACTTAAGTCTTCAAACACCATTATCAGATAAAGAGTGTGTGCCCTTGTGAGGCAGAGGCAAAAACCAAAGGAATCAATGATGAAAACACAATATTATGTCACCTTGTAGTGAAGCTCTCATGGAGGAAGATGCTCTTCATGCCATGAGGAAATTGATGCTCAAATTTTCAAATATCAACACACAAAACATACAAGTCTGCTCTTACAACACAATAGAAAGCCTTGAATCACCTTGAGAATAATTGAACATCACAATTGCCATTTAGTTTCTAAATGAATGCCTAAGCATGCTTATATATACAACTACATGCACTCCCACCAAGATTTTAAAAACTAAAACTTACCATGTCGGCAAAAGGACCAAATAACGGTCATACACCGACACCCAGAAATTAGGGCTACCCCAAAATATGGTAGGACTAGGGTGCAAGCACCCAAGTCCTCCCCCTATTTTGGGCATGGTACAGCTCAAGGGGTCCACCTAGGTCCAATTTGCCATGGAACCTAGGTCTCATTCCATCGGGATGCCAAAATATTAACTAATATGTCCTAAATGCATACTAAGGACCCGGAAGCTAAACCTTATGAGGGAAAAGCCCCCAAGGGGACATTTTCTGATGTTACATTTAGCCCCCACTTTAATGTATGTATAAACGCGAGGCCAATACATGCATTAAAGTAAGGTCGCAAACACAATAAACACATTAAGCATGGAGAAGACATGCCAATCACATAGAAGACAATAACAGGTATGCAAAACATGAAGAAGATAGTTATAGTCCCATATAACATGGAGAATACAGTGAATGCATACAAGAAACATGAATGCATGGAAGACAAAAATGATATCTTTTCTTTTCTTTTTATCATATATATGAAATGCAAATGCAAGTACTAGAAAGTAAAAAACCTCTCATAATACAAGATGCACTACCCTAGGGTACAGGTCTCTGTATATATGGGGCAAAACACACACAAGACATGCAAAACCTCCCAAAATGTAGGAAGCACTACCTGAAGGCGTTGGTCTCTACATCTAAGGCAACAAACATGCCACACAAAACAAGCATGCCAAAACAAACACACTTGAAGACATGGAGAAAACATGACAGACAAGCGATGGAGTGTACCTATTTCTAGGTCCAACACCATCTCAGGGACATTACAGGCACACACCGATGATTGGGCTTCACCACAACAATCACCAAAAACATGCTTAAGGGTTGAGTTAGTCACAAAACCACTCCCCGCCTCTGCAGAGGACTTTTAAAAATGACAGGATGATGTAATCTGCTCTGAGAAATACACCATCCCTACCTTTGTAGAGGGCTTAATAAAAAGGATATGCTCGATATCCCACCTCTGCAGAGGACTTATATGATTGATTTATTGATTACAAACAAACTTAGGATGCATGATGCATTACCTTGGGGAGAGAGTCTTTGCATCTAAGGTCAAACACATTGCTAACATCTATAACAGATAGCTTACCTTATATATGCCCCCACCTTAAGGTGGTTGATATCAAGCATCAATATCAATCACGTTAAGGTAGGAAGAAAACACACAAGGGAACACTGACTTTCACAAATCCCATGCCCCCCGGAGGTGACATGTACTTTACGATCGCCAAATGTTCCCACAAACACATCCTTGCAAGAAACATGTTAGTGTCTACAACATCAGGGCATATGATTAACCAAACAAAGATCCAAGGTTATACAATGAATTTAGAGTTCAAGGATAACTGTGGGGCTATATCACAAAGCTCTCCAAATTGAGTACCACCAAGGCCAGATTCAAAAGAAACAAAGGTGCATAGAGAAGCAATATTGTTAAGCTTTGTAAATGCGACACAAACATCATAAAATTCACTACACGGAAAGATGAGTGCTTCCACTAGCCAAGCGTCGGATAAGATATACAACCCCATTGTCATATTAGGAACTAAGTCCAATTTTTGATTTCTTGTGAGAGGGACACTAGGTCTGCATTAGTATAAATATTTGTCATCATCTGCCCACTAGATAGAAACACTAGAGGAAGGGAAACAATAAATAAGAGAGGATAAACAAGTGTCTTAGGGACAATCATGTAGGAGGGTGCCCCTAGGTCACCAACCATGACGCTATGTCCGTAAGACACAACACACAACAATGAAATTATAGAGAGGCAATTTAGAAGAATGATGATACAAATAGAAGAAGGTTACAACAGAGGCAGTCTCCTAGTATCCTGAACCTTATGGGAGAATCCAAGGTCATCCTAGGAGGTTTAAACAACATATAACACATCATGGGGGAAGCACATCACGAGAGAGATAAAGGGTTAGAAATACTTACCTGTAGGGCCCTGGTAGGCTAGCAGGTATCACCAATCTTAATCTTAATCTTAATGGTTAAGGTGTTAGCACTTCTCTCTTCCATATGTTCATGATTTTGTGAGGGTAACTATGTAGGAAAGGTTTCTCTTAATGATGGTTGAGAGGGGATGTTGCCATTATCTGTGTCAGCTATAGGAGCATTTTAAATGCTATTTAAATGAGCTTGTGGAGGCATTTGAAAGATACCCATTTCAGTCCCTATATAGGGTGTTAGAATGGCTTGAATTAGAGGGATAGCTTGTTCTTCCACAGTATGTAGGATTTCATTACTTTCCAAAGTATGTGATGGTTCATGATCAATTTTCTTGTTTAGAATGTAGTTGAGAAGTTCTTGAACATCAGATGGCAAGTTATCATTAGATTCAAGCAAATGATCACAAAGAGAATCTGCATCATCCAGAGCTTCATCCTGTTTAGGGAGAGCAGGAAGGGATGGAAGAGTATGTTGATAACTGAGAGGGGGGGTGAATCAGTTATCTTAAATTTATTCAACTTTCTGTTCTTCTTTAATAATTAGTGCAGCATCAAAGCAAAGAAGCATGAAAGTAGAAACAAAGTTAATGCACATAACACAATGTTTTTGACATGGAAAACCCAGTTAAGGGAAAAACCATGGGGTGATTAACCCAAGATGTATTCTCTATTAGAAGAATAGAAGTACAAAATGGCACCTACCAATTTAGGGCTCACTACCTACAAGAGAGAAAGATAACACAATGTTTGAACTGATGAGAAGCATCCACACATGCTAAGATTTAGTTCCGGTTGACCTCAATAAATTGATCTGCTGCACTTCATTCTAACTTTCTTTTGATTCAGCTGTCCTGTCACATTTCAAACCTATCTTCCTGCATTCCCACTACTCTTCTTCTTTTATTCGCACAATTACACATTCACACAACACACCTTCATATCTAAATTCATCTGGTATATATATCTGTACAAGTAATCTTACCACCTTTCTAGTTGGCATCCAGAATAGTCAATATTTTCCCAAGCTTTGATCTGTCGGCTGGATCCTTGCTTACCAAGTAATGCAGATCTAGGAGATGATTGAAGAAGTCATCAATTATGTTAGCCAATCATGAATGATACCTCAAGAAACTTAGTCATCAGCAATATCTCTTCCAGATTTGGGTCTGACACTCTATCGGTGCAGTTCTTCCTCTGTCTACTCTGCCAAACAGGAACCCAACACTCAAGTGCTCATATCTTTTCACCCTTCCATCACCGGAGGCTAAATCCTTGGAATCTATTAGTTAAGGTACTTGTCTTGACTTCCCCAAATCCACACTTCACTGAGATACTTCCTCTGAGAGATCCAGACTTGATTGTCAGACCTTGCTGACTGCTCTATTCTTGCTTACCGGATCACAACACTTCTTCAATCTAACTTCCGATAGAGACTCATCATGTCTTGCGGATGTGTGGGATAACCTTTGTTGCCATCAATGACAACATACATGAATCCATATAGTGTCTCTTGCCAACAATCTCCTCCTTTGGCATTGATGGCAACACTTAGTGAAAAATACTAAGTGTCACACTATACTCCCCCTTGGTTGATGCTCTGTTTTTATATACATTTTCTGGAGCTCCCCTTAGCTGGATTCCTCATTTTTCACTGCTCCACACTCCCCATTTGATATCAATGGCAAAGGGTAGGGTGCGTACACCAAAATTCTCAAAAAGTCAACTATACTTAGCCACATAAATATATATATAGCATACTTACATATACTGTAGTATGTCTGCAAAAGTTGTCTTTAATTGGATGAATTTTGTTGCCCAACTTTGCTTCATCTTGTCCAAAATTGAGATGTGACCACTCAACAGGAATGCAAACGCATCTACCCTTTTTGATCTATTGGATCACTAGTCCGGGCTGTGATCTGAGCTTCTTTTATGACCTCATGCATGGCCTCTAACTTAGGGATAATTATCCCTCTAAGTTCACCCAACCTGCTTATTCTATTTTTCTTTTCCTTCTCAAGCTTCTTGATTTCATTCAAGACTACAATAGTCTGACATTCTTGATTTATTATGGAAGAGGAGAGAGGATCAAAATTTTTAGAGAGTTTTGTTAGGTTGTCCTCCTATTCTTTCACTTTCTTCTCAATATCCAATGTTACTTTGGACCATGATAGACAAAATTTGTACATTTCCCCACCATCTTTAAGAGCATTTTCTAAGCTCTTCATCCCAATATTCATATTTCTCCTATCATTAGTTATTAACCCTTGTACCTCTGATAATTGTTTTGCCAAAAATTCCTTCAAGACCTTATCTTCTGCTGACTTCTCTAGGGAATCAAAGTGTGTGCTAACACTATTGACTAGAGATTTGAGATTACCAGATGAGGAGGCTGAGGGATCCTTTTGAAAAGATGGCATGATCTTTTCTAATACTCTAGATGCAACTTCTATTAGCTCACAGTCTTCCATGTGAGACTTTAGGAGTTTTTCTTTAGCCTTTGCATTAGCAAATGAAGCTATCTTCATTGTTTGTACCAGGGAAAGAGAATCAAAATCAAATGGCCCTTGTAGAAGTTCTGGTTCATCAATCTCCATTGTCTCTTTGTTTAAGAATTCTTTGACAGTTTCTGCAGTGTCTCTTGCTGGAGACAGATTCTTTTTCTCTTCTGCAGTCTTAGAGTTGTCTCTTGGAGCTTTCTCTCCTTCTACACTCTTACCACTAACAACTGTGGTCTTCTCTGCTAAAGTCTTCTTTCCTTATGTAACCTTAGTATTGTCATCTTCTTTTTCCTTCACTCCTTTTTCTTTATCCTCTATTCTTTCTTCTCCTTTGGATCCGGAGTCAGCAGGGGAAACCGGAGGAGTGATGTTTGTTTGTTCAAGGGCCATCTCTTCCGGAGCAGAGGATTCCAAGTCCTTATCTTTATCTTCATCGGTGTCCATTACTTCTTCTGTCATTGCCTCAGTAGATTCTTTTTCAACACTTGTAGCTGAGGGATCAACACCCAAGTCCTCTATAATAGGAATGTTGAATCTTGAGTATGCATTTCGGAGGATCTCTTCTGTTTCTTTTGCTATTTTGTCAGTTTCTCCGAGCATAAGTTGATTCATTCTTGCTTTGCTCTGAAACTAATCCTTGCAATCTTTGAAAATCATATTCATTTTCTTTCAATCATCTGTTCTCGGATCTCAAGATCTTTTGCCATAGCATTATTCTTTATTATTTCAACTCTTTCTCTAGGCTTTTGGGAATAAGAGATATAATTTCAATAAAAGCCTTATTGTAGATATTCAAATACTTGACTATTGCTTCCTGCAAGATCTTTTGGTCAGCCTCATTAAAATGATCATAGAATTCAGCCATTGGTTGAAGGTTTCCATCCATAGTAACTAATTTGATGACATCATCTAATGATAGAGTGGGCTTTTCAACAAACTCTTCTGCCATCTCTTCCTTGTCTTCACTGGTAGAGGGTTCACCAGACACTTTCTTCTTTTTCCTCATTTTCCTTACCTCCTCATCTGACTCAGTCTCTTCATCATCCTTCTGACTGATGTAAGACCTTGTGGCCTTTGTCTTAGTTCTTTTCTCTGCTTTACCGGATGATTTTGCTTCCGATTTTGATTTATTTGAGCTCTTATCAGTGGTAGGAGCAGAGCTCCTAGAAGATCTAGTTCGGGAGGAGGATTCTACCAGAACACTTTGCTTTTTTGTCTCTTTCTTCTCTTTCTCAGTCCTTTCCTTCTTTTCCCTATTGGCATCAAGTGCCTCTTTTAAGATGCCAAAGCTTTTGGCAATGTTTTCTACTTATTTTCTTACCTTTCTTTTCATCTCTGGCTGCCTTAGCTCAACATGGATCTTCACACTCAATTCTCCAAAGGTGCCAAACCTTTCTACCTTGGGATCCTTTGGTTGACTTAGCATGTGCTGAACATGCAACTCTACAATTTTCTCATCTACCTCATACCCCATTGGCATGATCCACACTATTCTTGGTTCCACTGCCTCCATTAGGCACTGATCAGTCTCTACCATAAAGCATACTGTGTCTTTGTATTTCTCAACCAGAGATTGGGGAATTCTCTCTCTAGCTTGCATCATGTTCTGGAAGTTTTTGAACAAACCCCAGAGAGCTATGTTTTGTGCTTTGTCATCACCAAGTCCATGCAAATAATCCTTGATTTGTATGGCGACCGGTCTGTCATTCTGCCATACCCATCCACTAGATCTGAGTAGCTCATTCATAAAGTAGAAGAATAAGAACAATATTAACCCACCGTACTTAAATGAATTCTTTTTATCTTTCTTTATTTTCTGCAGATTCTCCAAGAGTTGGTTTAGAAGGAGCTGACAAAGGTCATAATCTATTTTTTTTTTTAACATTTCATAAGCAGTGTAGATAGCAGTTCCAGGTACTGAGTTCTCCCTTCTAGAATGATATATCTTGTATCTAATGATCATGGAGGCAAACTTGATATCCGGATCAGTGATATCTTCTATTGTCATTCCTCTTTTGTCAAACCTAGATCTGGTAGCCTCACTTATAGTCTGATTCTTGACTGATTTGAGAATAGGTATCCCACCAGATGAGTGCAAACCAGTAACTACCCTAATGGCATCTTTTGTGATCTTGAATGGTCCATTCAACCACATGAAGTTGTCATGTATTCTACTCAAGACATACCAGACCCATTCATCCTCAGCAAAGCAGGGGAAATGTATACACTGTGCAAAGTGCTTGTCCTGGAGGGCCTTGTATTGGGGTTGGAGCTCAAATGAATCATCTATTAGTTGTTTCTAGTAGATATCCCTCAATTTGAACTCTCCAAATTCTTCAATGTTTGTGTGATTGTAAACCCTAATGTCTTCTGTATGCAAGACACCATGCGGAACACTAGAAAATGCTCCTAGGGGATCTACTTCCAAGGATTTGTAGGGATGTTTCTTGAATTTGGGGCAAGGCTTATCAGTGATCTTCACAATATTCAGAGTAGTCATCTTTAAAAAGATTTGTAGAGAGATGTTTAGGAACAAAAAATACCTTTTGTGCCTTTAGGTTTCACGGAGTGAGCTGGATCGATTTCTGGATGAATCGACTTCTGCAAATGATCTTTGATGGGCTTGAGGAAATTTATTAAAGAGCTCCTTTTTGTTTCTTCTTAAATGTAGAATGAACAAATGTTTAATACGAAGAACCCTTATATTACTCCGCAAACCCTAATACCAAGTTGCAATAAATGCTTGACCTAAGTCATTCCAGTTTGCCTTATTCGGATGACTTGAAGAACTGGATCAATCTTGATCTAAACATCTTGCAGATCTTCCATATCTTAACCATAGTTTATTTAGATGTTTCTCTTATGAACCCTTTAATCTGTAACTCTCCTTGTGCCAGTTTTGGCACCAATTGACTGGCTAGGGGAAAATGGTTTTCTTTGTGTCTCCCTTGAGCCAGAGCTCACTTTTTAATTTCTTGAAGGAATATCAGCACTAGAGTCTGGTGCGGATCCATCCCCTACATTCTCTATACTTTTCTTCACCCAAATCTGGTTCATCTCACTTTGAACTTCATCCGCATTCACTTTTCATTTTCCCTTGTCTTGATTCTGATTATGATGTACTGGACCTCTTTTGTCCTGATTCTTGCTTCTACAGAATTTTGCAATATGACTGGATCTATTGCAAATTTGGCAAACAACATTTCTTTGCATATTTGATTGATATCCTCTTGATCTACATTGATTAGCCATATGACCCATTCTATTGCATGCAAAGCATCTACCATTGAATGAATTGTTCATTTGCATATTTCTGCATTCATGAGATTTGTGACCATACCTTTTACAGTTGAAACACTATCCAGAGAAGGATGTATTAGTTTGATTCATTCTCTTTCTACACTGATTAGCTTTATGACCAAAGTTATTGCATTTGTGGCAGTATCCATTGAAGGATGGATATCTTTGAGCATTAGGCTGCCTTACCGGAGGTCTTCTAGGCCTGTTCCTTGGATTTTCTGATCCAAAATTCTTCTGATCGGATCCAGAACTTTCACCTTTTTCATATCCCAGGCCACACTTGTCATCTACCCTCTTTTGGATTTCAAGAAGAACTTCAAGTTGAGTAGAGCTTATCTTGAATTTCTCTTTGTATTCATTTGCTGTTCAAAGATCCGTTTTAAGAGAGACAATTTGATCCTCAAGTTTTTCTTCATTATCTTTAGCATCTTCAAGATTAGATTCAAGATGTCTGATTATTCTATCCATCTTGTGGTAGCCTTCTAATTTTTCCTTGAGAGATTTTCTTAGATCATCTTTAGATTTTCTTAGATCATCTTCAGATTTTCTTATCTCTTCAATTTCTTGGGTAAACTTCATAACTCCTGATTCCATTTCATGTCATACCATGATGATTTCTTTTGATAACTTTTCACATTACTTGGTTTTCTCTTTCAGATCTCCATTTGTATCATTGGCTTCACTTTGACTTGCCAATTGCTGAAGTAGCTCCTTTCTCTTTTTCATAGAGAGACTTAGTTTCTCTTCTAGTTCTTTTATGAAATTATCAGCCTGTTTGAGTCTTTCCTTCAATTCATTGACTTCAGAATTTGACTGCTCAAGATCATCAAGGGAAGACTTAAGTTGCTCCCTCATACCATACACATCCATTTGAATTCCCAGATCTTCCTCAAGCTATTAGGCTCTGTCAGGAGGAACTTGGCTCTGATACCAATTGTTGATAACTGAGAGGGGGGATGAATCAGTTATCTTAAATTTATTCAACTTTCTGTTGTTCTTTAATAATTAGTGCAACACTAAAGCAAACAAGCATGAAAGTAGAAACAAAGTTAATACATATAACACAATATTTTTGATGTGGAAAACCCAGTTAAGGGAAAAACCACGGGCTGATTAACCCAAGAATGTATACTCTGCTAGAAGAATAGAAGTACAAAATGGCACCTACCAATTTAGGGCTCACAGCCCAAGCATACTGCTCACAAGAGGCTCACTGGCTACAAGAGAGAAAGATAACACAATGTTTGAACTGATGAGAAGCATCCACACATGCTAAGATTTAGTTCCAGTTCAGCTCAATAAACTGATCTGCTGCACTTCATTCTAACTTTCTTTTGGTTCAACTATCCTATCACATTCTGGACATGTCTTCCTGCCTTCCCACTACTCTTCTACTTTTATTCGCACAATTACACATTCACACAACACACCTTCATATCTAAATTCATCTGGTATATATATCTGTACAAGTAATCTTACCACCTTTCTAGTCGGCATCTGGAATAGTCAATATTTTCCCAAGCTTTGATCTATCGACTGGATCCTTGCTTACTAAGTAATGCGGATCTAGAAGATGATTGAAGAATCCATCAATCATGTCAGCCAATCATGAATGATACCTCAAGAAACTTAATCATCAGCAATATCTCTTCCGGATTTGGGTCTGACACTCTGTCAATGCAGTTCCTCCTCTGTCTACTCTACCAAATAGGAACCCAACACTCAAGTGCTCATATCTTTTCACCCTTCCATCACTAGAGGCTAAATCCTTGGAATCTATTAGTCAAGGTACTCATCTTGACTTCCCCAAATCTGCACTTCATTGAGATACTTCCTCTGAGAGATCCAAACCTGACTGTCAGACCTTGCTGAGTGCTCTATTATTGCTTACTGGATCATAATACTTCTTCAATCTAACTTTTGGTAGAGACTCATCATGTCTTGCAGATGTGTGAGATAACCTTTGTTGCCATCAATGACAACATACATGAATCCATATAGTGTCTCTTGCCAACAGAGTAGTGTGGAGAAATGTATTGATGATTTCTTTTTCTTGTGCCAATATATCCTCACCAAGTGGGGTTATGTTGAGACAAGTCTCTTTGTTTGATAAATTGCCCATCGCTATGTCATTCTCATAGGTCTCAAAGAGGATTTGCATTATATCATCATGAAATGAAGGGGGAGTAGGAGTAAATTTATCATCACTACTTTCCCCATGATTGTCTTTAGCTATAAAGTTTTTGAGATTCTCCATGATTGAAGGAAAAACATCCACAGTATCATGAAAGTTATCAAAGTAGGCTATTGATCGAAGAATATCACATGTAGCACTATTGATTATGTCAATGCCTTAGATGTATGTGATTTGATGCAAGACTTGAGGATATTTGTTAGTGAATTTACAAAAATTATCATAGTTCACAATGTACTCATATAAGTCTTCTAAAGGTGTACCTTTAGGAGAATCCATGAATGCCAAATATAAACAAGATTGCTTGATTTTTTGTGTTCTTTTCAATGCAAATGAATGAAACAAAGGATGTTGTAAGGATTTAAGTCAATGGAAGCAAGTTATACATCTAATATCAGTCCAAAAGAGAAATATAATCATTCTCAAAATGCTCTTGATGCAAATCCAAGATAATGCCAAGTCAAAATACAGTGAAAATATGTCAAAATAGGCACTTTTTTCACCAAAACTCAATGCAAGAGGGCATAACAAAGGATGTTGTGAGGAAAATGATAATGGACAAAAAATAATATCAGTAATAACAGCCACTTAGTCCCAAAATACCCAACACAACATGCTTTTAGCGCCACTTAAAGTTAAACCCTAGTGAAAATATAGCAAAAATAAGCTATTTTTCACGGTTTTTCAATTCCAAGACCTAGCAAAGGAGGTGTTGTAAAGAATTTCAGGAGGTAAAGAAAATAATATGATTAATATCAGTCACCTCAATCAATAAAATTTATCACAACATGCTTGGAGTACAAACTAGGTCAAACCATAGGGCAAAAATAGCCAAAATGTGTAGTTTTTCACCGAATTTTCACTACAAGAGCCTGTTAAAAGGGTGTTGTGAAGATTTTTATGAGGGGAAGTAAATTATTACCCTAAAATCAGCAAAATAATTCCAAAATACCTTTCACAACACACCTATGGTGCAAGTTTATAACGTCTATAAGGCCAATTTTAGTGAAAATTGTTGTTTTTGGAGCCCCAGGTTTGAGATCTTGAGACAAAACGCTATGAAAATGTTTTGGAGTATGATTTATGATTAAAATTACATGCTCTCAGATCTAAAAATTATTTTCAACCTTGATCATGCAAAATGCCCATGCAAATTTAATGAAAATGCATCAAAATTACTAGTTTTTGTTGAAATTTTCTACGCAAAAATGCAAATATTTTCAATCTAAATGCAAATTTACACTAAAATGCAAGACTACAGCCAAATGTTAATTTAAATGAGCCTCTAAAATTAGTATAAAAATGTGGTAAAAAGATTTTGCCTACTAACCCTAGATTTTAGAATTACTAGGTCATATAAAATTGTCAAAATTTCTGCAAAACCCTAGCAATTAAATGATGAAAATGCAAGGAAAAATTTCAATTTTTGTATTTTTCTATAGTTTATGTTAGATATAATGCAAAAATCATGAATTAGGAAAATTTAGGAAGAAGTGATGCAATTTAGTAAGCCAAACAATGTTTTTTTTTTGTATTTTTCTATTTTTTCAATTATTTTTTAATTTTTCTCAATGCAATAAAATGAATGACCAAATGAATGAATGAAATCAATCCAAATCTAAATATAAACAATTCGTAAGTTGCAATTTAAGTCCAAAAACACAGGTTCACCAAAATGTTTAGGGGAAAATTGGATTTGTCAATGTTCTAATTGTTTAGATGTTTAAATCTGCCTATCCACTATACATTGAAGGATCTAGGATCGAGTGGCAAGCATTATCATACCCTAGGTCACTTGCAGATGTAGGGAAACTTAGATTAGGGAATTTAATATTAATCTTCCTTCTCTTATGTCCAATTAACCATTAAAACCTTAACTATGCAAATACGACAACAAATTGACGAAAGACGGAATAAGCTCCTGCAAACAAGAGTAAAATGCTAAATTACAGAATACTTGTTTTCAGGGTTCCGAAGTGGAATAGTTAGGAACACTAGAGTGGGTGCCCAGTCCAAGGTGCTAGTTTCTTTGTGGGATCTAGATCTCCTTCCAACACTGATTAGCTCTGTAATTTCTATTTTCCAAAACTCAGATGCGGAGGACACTAGAGTGAGCGCCCTAATCCTGGAAGTGCTCCTTTGTCTTACTTTTCTTTAGATCCTGAATCCTTGATGCCTGCCAATCCTTCCTGTAACTCCACTTTTCCCAAATATGACACCTGTAACCTACAATCACAAGACTTGGTTTGGGGGTTGTGGTCTTTAAAGGCTTGCCTCAGTCAAGCCCCGAAGGACACTTAAGTCTCCAAACACCATTATCAGATAACGAGTGCATGCCCTTGTGAGGTAGAGGCAAAAACCAAAGGAATCAATGATGGAAACACAATATTATGTTGTAGTGAAGCTCTAATGGAGGAAGATGCTCTTCATGCCATGAGGAAATTAATGCTCAAATCTACAAATATCAATGCATAAAACATACAAGTATGTTCTTGCAACACAATAGAAAGCCTTGAATCACCTTGAGAACACTTGAACATCACAATTGCCATCTAGTTTCTAAATGAATGCCTAAGCATGCTTATATATGCAACTACAAGCACTCCCGCCAAGATTTTAAAAATCAAAACTTACCGTGTCGGCAAAAGGACCAAATAACGGTCATAAACCAACACCTAGAAATTAGGGCTACCCCAAAATAGGGCAGGACTAGGGTGCGAGCACCCAAGTCCTCCATCTATTTTGGGCCAGGTACAACTCAAGAGGTCCACCTAGGTCTCATTCCATCGAGATGCCAAAATATGAACTAATATGTCCTAAATGCATACTAAAGACCCATGAGCTAAACCTTATGAGGGAAAAGCCCCCAAGGGGACATTTTCTAATGTTACAAGTCTAGGTATAATTCTGATTGAGCAACTCTATATCCAAGACCCAAAAGTATTGGTAAATTCAACTAAGTCCAGCATACTATTTGAGTAGTCAAGAATGCCCCTAGTCTTCTCAGAGGGGTATAAAGGGGTGTTAAAATCTCCTACCAGCATCCAATGGGAGTCAGGAGTAGAGGAGAGGTGAGCAGATAAATCCTTCCATAGAGTCTTCCTCAACACCATAGTGTTCGGAGCATACATATTGACCAAGGTCCAATTGAAGGAAGGAAAATAAAAATTAATCATAAGACAATGTTTATTAAGGAAGGTCAGCATACCTCCAACCCTGGCTTTATTCCACATTGTGACAATCCCCCCTGAGGCACCAACAACAGGATTGATATAGTAGGCGGCATTGGGCCAGATCCTATCGGCAATCATTTTGAAGCTTTCCTCTGACATTTTAACTTCCTAGAGTAAGAGAATATCAATTTTATGATCTAGAATACAGTTTTTAACTTCATACTATTTTGAAGGACTATTATGACCCCTCATATTCCATGACAAAATCCTCATTTAAATAATATTGGGGAGTGAATCTCCAGTGTCTTCTGTTTGCCACTGGCTATCTCCCTAGCTACCTCCCTTTGCCTTGTTTCTCTGAATGATGGCCTTCCAGATTTGGGGTCTACTCTCACATCAGCAGACTTCTTTGGCTTATGGCCCCACTTCTTTGGAGTAAACTATGAGTTTCACTAGGCCCTACTCTAGGGGAAAGTGGGGTTGGACCTGAGTTCAGTCTCGGAGATAACTAAAAATTTATCCCTTCCTTAAAAGATTCTTCATTATGAGTTCCATTAGACCTTGCTCCAGGGGGAAGAGGAGATGAACTCTGTCTTGGTTGAGAGTTCATCCCTCCTTGAACAAGATTAGACTCCCAAGCTTGAAAGTTGTCTTGAGGGCGTAGAGCGTCTAAAACATTATCTTGTGCCTCAAGGTTTCCATAGGAAGCTTGCAACCGCTCCTTCTGATGGGTCTCATCATATCTATTGTGAATCTCACCGTCTTCCAAAATTGGTAGGATACTCTCTTTTGAAAAGTACTAGAGATACTATTCCCCATTGCCCTCTATCACCTTGGAGTTCAACATAATCTTGCAACTTCTTATCCATAGATTGCTCTGAGGAACTGGTATCACTTTGCTCTTTTTCCTAATTTGTGGGTTCCTTGGATTTCTTGTGCTTGCAATGGGAAATCAGATGACCCTTCTTCTTGCAAAGTTGACAAAAGGTGGTAGCATTTTCATAAAGTATTGGCTATGTCTAGACCCCATATTTAGAACTTAGCTCAATGGATGTAAGTAGAGCTTTGTGGACTTCCACATTAACACAAAATCTAGCATAGACAAATCAGGATTTGGCCTGAGTGGTATTATCCAAGGTAACAAATTGGCCAAAGGAATTAGCAATAGAAGTAAAAATAGTTTCATCCTAGTATTCTAATGGAAATCTTGGAAGTCTAACCTAGACCGAGGCAGATCAGTTCAAATTAGAACTGGGATTAAACCCTGGCTGTCAACTACACAGTGAGAGTGAGTGTGTGCCATAGAGCCACAACCCACCTACTAAAATAACTATCATCTCCTCTTTGCTGGTAAAATGAAATAAAAAAATTCCTCATGCCATAGCACTAACAGTCACACTGGCCTTAATATGCCAATGGTTGGAAACCCATTTCCAGACCATTTTAATATTAGGACAAAGAGAAAAGAACTTACCCACAAGAATGAGATCCATGGATGCAACAATTTTCTCCACCAGGTAGTCTGGTACCACAAGGGTTGTCCCTTTAGAAGTTTCATTTTGCACTGGGATAGCAGAATGACCATTAATAGAAAGGTCCTCCTATCCCACCAAAATATTTTCCAGTTCTTGGGACTATCAATGCCTGACACAGGCAAGGGCCTAGAGGTACTACCCGAGGTAGTACCCACCATCCCCATGTGACATAGAGATGCCGAGTCAAATCAAAACCCTAGGAGTACACGCAGAGCAGAGGCAAAGTGATTCCATGCTATTGGGCTAATGTTAGTAAAGGGGTAACTAAGAATTAGTGTTGTGGATGATGTCAGAGGATAGTTAGATGGTTAAGACATTTTTAGGTGTCTACATTTGGTAGGAGAGAAGGCAAGAAATTGGGATCTAATTCTATCACAAGCAGAGTTTGCATACAATAATTCAGTAAATAGGAGTACAGAGAAGACACCGTTTGAGATTGTGACTAGAATGAAACCTAGAGGAGCTATAGATTGAGAGACATCAGCATGGAAAATAAGAGAAGTGTAGAGGCAGAAGAATTTGTAGGATACATGGAGATAGTACATAATCAGGTTAAGAAGCATTTGGAGGAAATGAATAGAAAGTATAAGGAGCAAGCAGATGAGAAGAGGAGACATAAATAATTTTTAGTTGGAGATGAAGTAATGGTTTTTCTGAGAAAAGAGAGATTTCCAATAGGCAAATATAACAAGTTGAAGCTAAAGAAGTTTGGACCATGTAAGATACTCAGGAAATGCATATGAAGTGGAGCTACTAGAGGCATTAGGTATATCACCTATATTGAACATTGTAGACTTATAATATCAGTATCATGAAGGAGAATCAAGTGACAATATTCAAGATGATTTGAAAGATCAGTTACAATAGTAACAACCAAAGTAGATAGAAGACATCTTGGACAACAGATTTGGATGCAGTACCAGAGGAAACTAATACAGAGAATATTTGGTAAAGTGGAAAGGCAAACCAGAAGAAGATTCATCATGGATATCTCAGGCTGAGGTGGACTGACTCGGTGTTCCTTTAGCCCTAGCAAAGTGAGGGGCTCACTTTTCAACAACCCCAGGTGTCTGATGCAGGAACATCCTAGGTTGTAGAGCAATCTTGCATCAACCAAAAATATTTTGCATTCTTTCTTTTCTTTCATTTTCAGTTCAATTTAGTCAATAGCAGTTTTAGCATTTTGTACTGTATTTTTCTACATCTTGAGATCAGAGCTCGTGGAGCAGGACTTAACATCTAGATATCATCATTTACATCATATCCAAATTTCTGGTCATTTGGACTTGTCTAATAAAAGTTATCGCTATTAGAAGATCACATGTTGGGTCATCCCACAATAATGGGTTACACTTTTGACCAAACTTGACATTGAAATCAACATTTTGAACTAAATCTTCACTTTTTGACACCTGTAGCTGCTAAATCGATAGGAATTTGAAGATAATGCAAACTAGTGATTTGTGAGATTTTGTCTATAGATTCTAGATATATCTTTTTAAAAAAATTTGGAGTTAAATTGTAATTTTTTTTGTGTCTCCTTTGATAACTAGTTTTTAATAGTAAACACCATTTTTTTAAAGTGATGTGTATTCTGTCGCACATAACTTTTTTTCTACAAAAGATAAAATTTTGATTCTTTTGAATTTAGATTGGTAACACCAATATCTAGAGGATGCATTTGGTTTCATAATGTTTTGTTGAATATTTTTTAATTAAGTTTTGAATTCAAGCCAATTATAGTTTAGACATAGGCGTATTCTGTCCAACATAATTTTTTTTGTATGTATCAAAATTCAAATTTTTTTTTGTTGGAATAAAAACATCAATACCTAGAGGACTTGTATTTTTTAGAATTTTTTTCTCTATTTTTCCTATTTTTTCAAATGTGTGAAACAAAGACCTTGATGTTCACTGAAAAACCTACATTCACAAGAAATAAAAAATAAATATAATAATCAAATTAAATATTTAAAAATATACTTTTTGGGAAGCTTATAATAAGGACTACATACTTACAAAACATATATTTTAAATGACTTCATTTGATCACTCAAAAGGTAAACCAAAAGTGGTTTTTTATCAGCATTTTGATAGGTGTAGAGGAGAATCCATTATAGGTATGGTTTAAAACTAGCGGGGTTCTATCCAAGGGGGTTTGAATCTAAAAGGGTTTGATCAAACCCTCTTCAATTAAAATCCTTTAAATGTAACCTTTCAAGGCTTAAATCATTACATTTTCTAAAAATATGCTATTTCAACAAAAATTAGGATGTCCCAGAAAGTGTAACCCATTATTTTGGTAACACCCTTTTCACAGAGCAGAGCATTCAGTTAGTCAACTGAAGGAGAAGGTTTGTAGAATAATTATGTTTCTTGTGAAGCTAAATAAAACATCATACATGGCACATAAGGATTAGATAGACCTTCCTAGAGGTTTGTACCATGATTCATGCATTTTCAGAGCATTACCAGATGTTTAGGCTGTTAGACTTAGGGCACACAACTAAGAGGGGGGGTGAATCAGTTGTGCAAAACTTTCTCCAATTTACACACTTAAATCCTCTTAGTGATTAGCAGTATATTAAACATGAAACATAATGCATTCAAATCAAAAGCAGAAACTCATCAACACATAAGACACCAAGATTTTGACGTGGAAAACCCAGTTAAGGGAAAAACCACGGGGTGATTAACCCAAGAATGTATTCTCTGTTAGAAGAATAGAAAGAACAAAATGGCACATGCCAATTAGGGCTCACTGCCTACAAGAGACACACTGTCTACAAAGAAATAAGTATCACCTTCATGAACTGGAGAATAGCATCTTCACCATGCTTGAATCAGTTCCATTTAAGCCCGATACTTCTGCTCTACCTTTTGCACTTCTCCCTACCACACACTCATCACCGCAAGACACACACTTTGGAAAGACTTCACAAACCCTTATTTATACAAGGCATCGACTTAGGAATAATCATCTAAGTCAAAAAACATCTACAAGAACATCCGTAAGACGTGTAATACATCTGGTCGGCCAGTCTAAGGAAGAACACCATCATCCAATGGTTATTCTTCAAATGCGCACTCTAACTTCAATGCGGACCACCAACATGAACTAGACACGATCCAAGGATCACCACAACCTTTCCTGAATCACTTGAGAACATCCACACTTCATCTGCTTGCTGGAATTCTCCTCTCCTTCATTTGGATCTTTAAGAACATAGTCTATCATTACTGTCACAAATGAATAGGTTCTTCCGAACCTTCAAACTATGAACAAATCAAGTTAACACTTCATACGGACATCCTCAACACTCCTTCAAATCCGTGGAATGGGATAGTGCATTATCGGATCTCACTGGACCTATCTGTGTCACTCTGTCACCTCTAAACACCTGCTAGAGCCGGTTCTACTTGAGCGGCCATAACTTCTTCAGATCTTCATGCAGACCTCTAAAAACTTGAGTGGATCATCTCAAGACTCATATCTACAAACCCTTTGAACCATAACCTCTGATCTACATTTTAGCTGGGAACTCCACTTCACTATCTCCATTGCTTCTCTTTGCTCATCCAATCTTTATCATTAATGCAACAGGAGAATGTTGACATCAATGACAACATCGGTTAGGCCCATACTTGCAACAATCTCCCCCTATGTCATTGATGGCAACATATGATGTGAAAAACCATCAAGACAAGAACTTCTCCTTACTGTCATAGCTCCCCCTATCAACAACAACCATTCACATGTCTTCTCTCCCTTTACTGCTCCCCCTTTGATCAACAACCATTTGTTTTTCACATATCTTCTCTCCCCCTTTGACATCAATGGCAAAGGGCACATACTTGTAATTTCACCACTTCAATATCATACCTGCTGCTCCCCCTGAGTAGCTGCTTCCCAACATCAATTTGGATCACAAGATGTGACTATGATATCCATCAGACTAATGCACCTCAGTGCACCTTAGTTCATCACTGGAGGGGTAATAACCCCTAACTTCTCCCTAAGATACTCAAAAGAGTCCTTAGGTAGAGGTTTAATAAAGATATCTGCAATCTGATCCTTGAAGGGCACAAACTCCAATCTGACTTCATTCTTGTTCACTTGCTCTCTCAAAAAGTGAAACTTGATAGATATATGCTTAGTCTTAGAATGCAACACCGGATTCTTAGATATATTTATTGCACTTGAATTATCACAGAAGATTGTGATAGGCTTCTCATACTCTACTTTAATATCTCTTAGCATCTGCTTCATCCACAAAACTTGAGTGCAACTACCTACTGCTACTATGTATTCTGCTTCAGTTGTAGACAAGGATATTGCCTCTTTTTTCTTGCTTAGCCAAGAAACTAATCTCTTTCCCAAAAAGAATGCTCCACCACTGGTACTCTTCCGGTCATCCACATCTCCTGCCCAATCAAAATTTGTATATGCATGATGAGAGAAATCATGATCTCTAGGATACCACAGACCATACTCAACCCTCCCTTTTAGATATCTAAAAATCCTCTTGATTGCCATGACATTGGATTCTCTAGGATCAGCTTGGAATCTAGCAACAAGACCAACAACTTGCATAATATCTGGTCTAGTTTGAGTGAGATACAACAATCCTCCAATCATTGATCTGTACTTTGTCTAGTCTATCTTAGGAGAGTCATCATCTTTGCTCAACTTACATCTGGTTGCCATGGGAGTATTCATTGGCTTTGAATCTTCCATCCCAAATTTTTTCAACAATTCTTTCACATATTTGGTCTGAGAAATGAAGATTCCTTTCTTTGTTTGAGTGGTTTGTAGACCCAAGAAGAAATTCATTTCACCAAGCATAGACATCTTAAACTCACTTTTCATTTGATTTGCAAAAGCTTTACACATACTATCTCTTCCTCCAAAGATGATATCATCAACAAATACTTCAACAATCAAGATGTTTTCATGATCAATTTTGAAATATAAGTTATTGTCAGCAGTACCTTTGTTGAAGCCAATCTTCAAAAGATGCTTATCCAATCTTTCATACCAGGCTCTTGGGGCTTGCTTTAATCCATAAAGTGCCTTCTTCAACTTGCAGACTATATCACCATGATTAGACAACTGAAATCCATCCGGTTGCTCTATATACACTTCTTCTTCCAAGTCACCGTTTAGAAAGGCAAACTTGACATCCATTTGATATACCCTGAAATCCTTGAAGGCAGCAAAGGCAAGAAATAATCTGACTGCTTCAATTCTTGCCACCGAAGCAAAAGTTTCTTCAAAATCAATTCCTTCTATTTGAGAGTAGCCCTTGCAGACCAATCTGGCTTTATTTCTGATTACTTCACCAACTTCATTTAGCTTGTTCTAGAAGATCCATTTGGTTCCAATCACATTCTTGTTTCTAGGTCTAGGAACAAGATCCCAAGTGTGATTTTTCTCAATTTGCATCAATTCTTCCTCCATTGCTTTGGTCCAGTTTTCATCATTGCAAGCTTCATTTATTGTCTTAGGTTCAATCTTTGAAATTAGACAATATTCATCTAAATTTTGAGTAATTTTTCTTCTAGTTTGCACACCTTTGCTTTTGTCACCTATGATCTGATCTTCAGAGTGGTTCAGTCTTACATACCTTGGAACTTTGGGAGTTTCTTGCACTTCTACTTCTTGATCAAGCTCATTCAAACCTATCTCGTCTTCCTAATTTACTGGATCAGTTTGAATCTGACTTTCAGAAGAGGATTGAACTCCTTGAACCAGAACAACATTCTGATCATCTTCATCATATTCATAAAACCTTGAGGGTTTCTCTATTCCCTCATCAACCTTCACATTTGTACTTTCTATCATCTTTCTTAGTCTCTTGTTATAACACCGGTATGCTTTGCTTTTAGTAGACTAACCCAAGAACATTCCTTCATCACTTCTAGCATCAAACTTGCCTAGATCTTCATCTCTTTTGATGTAACATTTGCTACCAAAGACTTTGAAATATCTTACAGTAGGAGTAATGCCAAACCAAAGTTCATAAGGGGTCTTACCAGTATTGCTTCTGATTTGAAATCGATTAAGAGTATAGACTGCAGTGCTGACAGCTTCTCTCCACTAGATTTGAGGAACATTTACTTCCATCATCATGGTCCTAGATGCTTCTTGGATGGTCCGGTTCTTTCTCTCCACTACTCCATTTTGCAATGGAGTCCTCGGAGAAGACAACTATCTCTTAATTACATGTTTCTCACAGAACTCTATGAACTCACCGGATGTGAATTCTCCACCTCTATCAGACCTCAAACATTTCAACTTTAATCCTTTTTCATTCTCTACCATAGCCTTAAATAATTTGAATTTTTCAAGAGCTTCTGATTTCTCCTTTAGAAAGGTTACCCACATCATCTAGGAATAGTCATCAATTAATAGCATGAAGTATCTATCACCTTGAATACTCTTGGTTCTTGCCAGACCACAAAGATTAGTGTGAACTAAGTCCAATAATCTAGTAGAAGACAGTTCCTTGCTTTTGAATGTGACTCTGCTCAGCTTACCCAACTGACATTCCTTGTACAGGTTGTTAGTAGGTTTCACCAATTTTGGAAGATCTCTTACAGCCTGAGTATTGCTTATCTTGATGATATTATCAAAATTCACATGACACATTCTCCTATGCCATAACCAACTCTGATCAACTTGAACAAATAAGCAACTTTTACTAGTACCAACCAAGTGGAAGATATTACCTTTAGTTTGGGTACCGGATGCAATCTCTATTCCAGAGCTTTCAAAGATCTTGCATTTTCCATTCTTGAACCGGAGATCATAGCCTCTATCCACCAACTGTCCAACACTGAGAAGATTGTGCTTCAAGCCTTCGACATATAGAACATTACTAGTTTTGTTCCTTCCATCAAAAGAAATAGTTCCTCTTCCTCTGATTCTACCAACAAAATTATCTCCAAACTTCACCACTCCTCCTTCATACCTTTCCAAATCTATGAACTTATTTTTGTCACCTGTTATATGGTGAGAGCAACCACTGTCAATTACCCAATCATCCTTTTCTTCAATTTGGGCAGCTAGGGCTCTTTCTACAACCTTATGATTGATAGATACAGAGGATATTGGTTCTTCTTCCTTGATGGCAATAAACACCCATTCATTTCCTAATTTGTTTCCAGTCTCTGATTCATCATCTCTTACTCCTTCATTATCATCTTCTTCATGAACATAGTAATAGTTCTTTTGGAACCTTGGCTTGTTAGGATTTTGCCTTGAAAATCTTTCCAGACACTTTGAGGCAAAATGACCAATCTTATTACAGTTAAAACACTTAAAAGGTAATTTTCCTTCATACTTACCAGATCCTCTTGGCAGTCTCTTTGCAATAAGGGCTTCAAGTTGAGCAGTTTCTACTTCTTCTTCTTCCAGATCTTTTCTTGCTTTTTCATACCATGATAATTTCCTTGAAGAATTCTCTCTCAGATCAAACCTTTGTTTACCTTTAACAGAGGCACTGGCTTTGAATGCAGATTTAGTCTTGGGGGGGTCATCTCCAAACTCTGTCATTTCAAATGCAACCAATTTCCTAGCCAATTGATCTCTTGTGATAGTTGTATGGGCTCTGAATTCTTTAATGGCAGCAGCCTTGATTTTCTAAGAAGCAGGAAGGGATCTGAGAATTTTACCAACAATCTCATTTTCATCCAATACTCCACTAGCATTTCTAATTCCACATACCAGCTCATTCACTCTTGGCATAAAGGTGGTAATATTTTTATCATCTCTCATCTTCAGTTTTTTAAATTTCCCTTTTAGACTCTGTAACCTTGCACATTTAACATACTGGTCTCCTTCATGCAAAAGTTCCAGTTTATTCCAAATCTCAAAGGCAGTTGGTAGGTCAATAACATTTGAGAGTTCTGAGTCAGATAATGTGCTTAGAAGAGCCTCTTTGGTCTGCAGATTGTTTTCAGCATCTGTGATTTCATTTAGGGTTGTCAGACCACCCTGTGGAGGTACATATGCTTTTGTAACCATGGACCAGTACGCCAATCCCATACACTGCAAGTGACATTTCATGTGACCATTCCAAAGAGCAAAGTTGGTTCCATCAAACTTCAGACTATCCTTCTTGTATGATGACATCCTAGATCTCTTCAAGCTATTAAGCTCCTTTTAGAGGAACTTAGCTCTAATACTAATTGTTAGACTTAGGGCACACAATTGAGAGGGGGGGTGAATCAGTTATGCAAAACTTTCTCCAATTTACACACTTAAATCCTCTTAGTGATTAGCAGTATATTAAATATGAAACATAATGCATTCAAATCAAAAGTAGAAACTCATCAACACATAAGACACCAAGATTTTGACGTGGAAAACCCAGTTAAGGGAAAAACCACAGGGTGATTAACCCAAGAATGTATTCTCTGTTAGAAGAATAGAAAGAACAAAATGGCACATGCCAATTAGGGCTCACTGCCTACAAGAGACACACTATCTACAAAGAAATAAGTATCACCTTCATGAACTGGAGAATAGCATCTTCACCATGCTTGAATCAGTTCCATTTAAGCCCAATACTTCTGCTCTACCTTTCGCACTTCTCCTCGCTACCACACAGTCATCACCGCAAGACACACACTTTGGAAAGACTTCACAAACCCTTATTTATACAAGGCATCGACTTAAGAATAATCATCTATGTCGGCAAACATCTACAAAAACATCTGCAAGATGTGTAATACATCCGGTTGGCCAGTCTCAGGAAGAACACCATCATCTAGTGGTTATTCTTCAAATGCGCACTCTAACTTCAATGTGGACCACCAACATGAACTGGACATGATCCAAGGATCACCACAACCTTTTCCGAATCACTTAAGAACATCCACACTTCATCTACTTGCTAGAATTCTCCTCTCCTTCATCTAGAGCTTTAAGAACATAGTTTGTCATTACTATCACAAATGAATAGGTTCTTCCGGACCTTCAAACCATGAACAAATCAAGTTGACACTTCATACGAACATCCTCAACACTCCCTCAAATCCGTAGAATGGGATAGTGCATTACTGGATCTCACCGGACCTATCTGTGTCACTCTGTGACCTCTGAACACCTGCCAGAGCTAGTTCTACTTGAGCAGCCATAACTTCTTCAGATCTTCATGCGGACCTCTGAAAACTTGACTGGATCATCTTAAGACTCATATCTACAAACCTTTGAACTGCAACCTCTAATCTACATCTTAGCTGGGATCTCCACTTCACTATCTCCATTGCTTCTCTCTGCTCATCCAATCTTTATCATTAATGCAATAGGAGTATGTTGACATCAATGACAACACCGGTTAGGCCCATACTTGCAACATAGGCCTGACCTAGTTGTTCTACATGTTACATTCCTTCATTAGAGTTGTAGCCTTTCTTGGCTGACACGGAGGACTTTCAGATCTTGGAGATGATATATATAAATCTCTAGGATGTATTAGGAAATCAGCAATTCATAGTTAGCATAATTCATAAGATAGGTAGTATAAGATAGGTAGTTAGATTCTTTTCGAATAGGTGCTTCAATGTCATATCTTACATATGTTATGTAATCTAGAAATCAGGCCTATAAGCCCTAGATTATAGCCTGCATGTTGTCGGCATATAAGCATTCTAATTATATGATATATTGAGCATTTGAATCATTCATTGCATTCTATATTTGAGTTGTTTCCATTGTGTTTACTCTTGTTGCACGGTCTGGATAGTTTATTCTATGAACCCTTCAACCATGACTGCACCAATCAACCTCATCCAATCTCTCCTCTGCACTTCCCTTTCATCAGGACAATCTTTGGACCAATAACCCTTGAGTTGAGGTTCATGTTTGAATAAAGGATTCCCCCATGGAGATTATTTTTGACAAAGATTTTACTATGAAAAGATGGTCGTATAGACAATGGATGAAAATTATAATCAACAAAAATATTCTCAACATTTCTCAGATTGTTTTTACTCTTGCAAACAAAGAAAGATAGAGACATAGGGAATGAATACCCTTTCTTCTTCATACTATGATACTTATTATTCATAGTCACCATTTGGTGACAGACTTCCAAAAGAACAAGATAATCCAAAGAATATTTGGTAAATTCTAATGGAGAATCTTTGAAACCTCCAATCCGTAGATAGGTAAATCTATCAAACTGAATGTAAAAGCTCTTGAACCTCACTATCAATGTTGTTTCTTCAGGAGAAATTCTCCTCTGAAGTGAGCCTTCAATCCTTTTGTAGTCAACATGAGAAAAGCATCATTTACACGGTGAAAATCTTTCATCCCAACTTCTTTTTACAACTGTAGAAAATAATTGTATGCAGGTGTGTCTGGCATGAGAGACCCCCGAGTCCTTAGACCAGACCATACAAAGTCTTTGCTGGCTAGAATGTAAATCAGAAAAGAACACATATGGAAAGAGACCCTCTAATGAAAATTTGATAGTTTCTCATTCAGATGTTTTCTTATCAATTTTACCCAATCTACATACTGAGATTCATTGCAAATCACCAAAATGAATTAGCACATCTAGTTCTCAAATGAATCTGATTCAGCACTCCTGACAACATGGTGTAATAAAGTAATCATATCAGAGATTTCTTCTTTAAAATACCCTCTCTTCAAATTGGTGAGAACTTGAGATTTACCTTTTCTTTCAACTTTAAGCCAACTATTAGCAATATGATTTTGGTATGAATCCTTTTTATCTCAAAAGTATCCCCAACCTGTGGTGGTGGACATATCAACAAACTCCTCACGGTCTGGTAATCTCAATGCATGTGAGACAACCTCTAAATCAACTTTGGTAATCATAGAGCCATGAAAAGCCTGTATTTATTGAGAGTTGGGATGATAATTTCTTGCACAAGAAATAATCAAATCTAGACATGGCATGGTGGGCGAAAAACCCCCAATATAGGTTAACCCACTACTTACAATCCTTTATGCGATTGAATACCTAGTTTCTTGCTACATTCTAATCCAAAAATCCTCTAGGTCTACATGTCTAAGATCAATATCCCTTAATTTGGACAAGCAATTTTTAATTATAGAGGCAACTGGAAACCCTTGATACTTGAATTTCATTTTTACTTCTTTTAAAAACTAGAAAATAAAAGATTATGTAATGGTTAAGGGCACCAGAGAGATCTGCAAGACATTTAGGGAAAACTGACCACCCAGACTCATGAATGAAAAATTGTTCTTTTTCACCCAAATAAATTGGATTCAATTTATCATAGCAAGAAAAGGTGAGGAAAAAAATTGATTATCTAACCTGGTTGCAAATTCTTCCATAGATTATCTTTTATCATTGAGGCTCAGAGCTCCTCCAGCATAATCCCATCACAATGCAGAATAAGTCTTTTCCTTCGCAAGGTGGTATATTTAATAGAACTTCTCATTAAATTCCATTAAAATTTGGCGGTGTAAAGTACTAATCAATTCATAATGATCCACCTTAATTTCCCTCTAAAAAGTGTGTGAACACTCTCCCCAACATGTTCCAAATTTATTTCAAACCAACAGGTGTCAATATGATTGTTTAGTGGAAAATTGGATTTGTTAATGTTTTAGTGTTTTGATGTTTAAATCCTCCTCTCCACTTTACATTCAAGGATCTAGGGTCGAGTGGCGAGCACTATCATACCCCAGATCACTTGTGAGATGTAGGGAAACTTGGATTAGGGAATTTAATTATCAATTTCTCTTCTCTTATTCTTAATTGACCATTAAAACCCTAATTATGCAAATATAGTAATAAATTGACAAATAATAGAAAATGCTCTTGTAGATGGAAGCAAAATAGCAAATCATAAAATACCTATTTTCAGGGTTCCAAGGTGGAACAATTAGGGACACTGGAGAGGGCACCCAAGTCCAAGGTACCAGTTTCTTTGTGGGATCCGGACCTCCTTCCGACACTAATCAGCCCTATAACTTCTTTTTCGGGAACTTAGCTACGGATGACACTAGAGCGAGGACCCAAGTCTTGGAAATGCTTTGATGTCCTGCTTCTCTTCAGATTCTGAATCCTTGATGCCTATCAATCCTTCCTACAACTTCACTTCTACCAAAAAAGACACTTATAACCTATAATCACAAGACTTGGTTTGGGGGTTGTGGTGTTTAGAGGCTTGCCTCAGTCAAGCCCCTGAGGACACTTAAGACTCCAAACACTATTGTTAGATAAAGAGTAAGTTCCCTTGTGAGGTAGAGGCAAAAACCAAAGGAATTGATAATGAAAACACAATATAATTTCACCTTGTAGTGAAGATCTCATGGGAGGAAGATGCTCTTCATTCCATGAAGAAATTGATGCTCAAATATGCAAACAAACACATAAACCACATAAGTCTACTCTTGCAACACAATAAAATCCTTGAATCACCTTGAGAACACAATAGCTTGCTAGTAATCATCTAGTTTACAAATGAATGCCTAAACATGCTTTTATATGCAACTACAAGAACTCCCGCCAAGATTTTTGTAATTCAAACTTACCGTGTCAGCAAAGAACCCAAATAACGGTCATAAACTAATACCCAGAAATTGGGGCTGCTCTAAAATAGGGCAGGACTAGGGCATGGACATCCAAGTCCTCCCCCCCTATTTTGGGTAGGGTATAGCTCAAGGGATCCTCCTAGGTCCCATTTGTCATGTTACCTAGGGCTCATTCCATCAGGATGCCAAAATATGAACTAAGATGTCCTAAATGCATGCTAAAGACCCAGGAGCTAAACCTTATGAGGAAAAAGCCCCCAAGGGGACATTTTTTGATGTTACATTTAGCCCCCACTTTAATGTATGTATGAATGTGAGGCACATACATGCATTAAACTAAGGTCACAAACATAGCAAACACATCAAGCATGGAGAAGACATGCCAATCACATAGAAAACAGTAACAGGCACACAAAACATGAAGAAGACAGTTACAGTCATGCAGAACACGGAGAAGATAGTCAATGCATAGAAGACACATTAATGCATGGAAGACAGGCATGATTCTTTTCTTTTCTTTTTCTCATATATATGAAATGCAAATGCAAATACTCAAAAGTAAACAAACCTCCCATAATACATGATGCACTCATTGTGCATGTCTTTGTATATATGGGGCAACACACACTCAAGACACGCAAAACCTCCCAAAATGCATAGTGCATATGGGGCAACAGACATGCCAGAACACACACTTGAAGATAGAGAAAACATAGCAGACAAGCGATGGTGTGTTCCCTATTTCTAGGCTCATCACCATCTCAGGCACATTATAGGCACACGCCGACGATTGGGCTTCACCACAACAATTGCTGAAAACATGCTTAAGGGTTGAGTTAGTCACAGAACCACTCCCCACCTTTGTAGAGGACTTTTTGAAAATGCAACCCCACCTGCATCATGGAGATGCCTTACAGTGAAAATGAAGCATGGCATACCACCCCACCCATGTCATGGAGATGCCTTACAGTGAAAAGGAGGTATGAGCTCAAAAGTATACAACCCCACCCACATCATGGAGATGCCTTACAGTGAAAAGGATGTATACACAATAGATTTAAAGATAGATTGGTTGATTGCAAACAAAATCAGGATGCAAGAAGTACTCATCGCACTAGTCTGCACCTGAGGACAAGCACATTGTTAACATCTACAACAGACAGCTTACCTTATATTTGCCCCCACCTTAAGGTTGTTGATAACAATTATCGATATCAAGCACGTTAAAGTAGGAATAAACACACAAGGGAGCACTGACTTTTTCAAAGCCCATGCCCCCTAGAGGCGACATGTACTTTACGATCACCAAATGTTCCCACAAACACATCCCTACAAGAAACATGTTAATGTCTACAAAATCATGATAAACAACCACATCAATGCATATGATTAACCACACAAAGAGCCAAGGTTATACAATGAATTCAGAGTTTGAAGATAACCATGGGGCTATATCATGAAGCTCTTTGAATCGAGTACCACCCAAGCTAGATTCAAAGACAAAAAAAGGTGCATGGAGCAACAGTATTGTTAAGGTTTGTAAATGTGATAGAAACATCATAAAATTCACTATGCAGAAAGTACAAGTGCTTCCACTAGCCAAGAATCAGATAAGATATACAACCCATCGTCATATTAGGAACTAAGTCCATTTTTTGATTGCTCTCGAAAGGGACACTAGGTCCGCATCAGTATAAATGTTTGTCATCATCCGCCCGCTAGATGGAAACACTAGAGGAAGGGAACCAATAAATAAGAGAGGAGAAACAAGTGTCTTAGGGACAGTCATGTAGGAGGGTACCCCCAGGGCACCAACCACAACTCTATGTCCACAAGACAACACACAATAATGAAATCGGAGAGAGCAATTTAGAAGAATGATGATACAAATAGAAGAAGGTCACAACAGAGATGGTCTCTTGGTATCCTGAACCTTACAGGAGAATCAGGGGTCATCCCAAGAGGCCTAAACAACATATAACACATCACGAGAGAAATAAAGGGTTAGAGATACTTACCTGTAGGGCCCCTTCTGGGCTAGAAGTTGTCTATAAGCAAATCATTAACATCATCTTCCCACTCCTTAATGTTGGAGGATAGTGGGACATAAGGTACCATAGCCATATTCATATCTTTCTCATCATGTTGTTTGTCGTTAGGATCACTATTGTTTGGTTGAATGTTGGGATCAATGTTTTCTTGTTGAGAGGCAAGGTTTATAGCATAAGCTTGTCTTCTTTTTCTTCTTTTTCTTTCTTTTCTATTTTTTTTCTTTTACCACTTATCTCTTGTAAGATAGGGCTATCCTCTTTCATAGGCTTGTGCAAATGAGAAGATGAAGCACCGGGATCAAACCTCATTTGTTGCAGTGGAACATTTTGCTGTTGACAATGACCTCCCAATCCTTGTAAGGATTTTGGGGGAGGAACCTCAACATAGGGACCTTGTCCTTTCAGTCTAAAGTTATCTTCACATGTTGGTTGTTTATCTTTTGTCATTTCTTGTATAGAAGGGCTACGTGCTGGATGTAACAGTTTTGCTTTGTAGTTTCTATAGATTAAAAATGTAAAGTCTATTTGTAGTTCTAGTTTTTTACTAGTTTTGTTGCAAAAGTAATCCAATGTAAAATGTTGTGTATTTGAAGGCTTGTATGTATTTCGAGGAATGACATGCACTTGTCCATTCAAAGGAAATTTTACACATTTATAGATAGTTGAAGGGACAACTTTTATAACCTTTAACCAAGGGATTCCAAGTTTGATTTCAAAAGTATCAGAAGTGGGGGTAACGTCAAACCATTGCTCCACATGTTTCTCAAATATAGTTACCAACAATGATATCTTACCCAAAGGCTTGACAAAGGTTCCCTTATGCATCTTAATCATCAAGTTTGAGGGGTCATAAGAACCTTATATTAATTGATGTGAAAAGAGGAACTTCTCAGTGGCAACATTAGTCATGTAATTAGGATCAATAAGATTTCCATCCATGGGGTTTCCCATTATTTTCACAGTGATGTAAAGAGGTCCTTTAGAATCACCGATTGTTCTATCATGAGGCGTAAAGACAATTTCAGGTTCTGGTGCTTTTCTTTTCATGTAAGGTCTTGGTGGGAACCTATTGTTGCTGTTGTGATTAGAGGCCCTATTTTTATGTTCAAACCAATTGCAAATTAGATTTTGAAAGCTTTTCAAAATTGGTGCAAAAGACAAGAGCAAAAATAGCCCAGAATGCTTGATTTTTCGATACTTTTTTCACTGCAAATGAATTAAACAAAGGGTATTGTAAGGATTTCAGTCAAGGGAAGAAAGTTATATGTCTGATATCAGTCCAAAATAGCAATATGATCACTCTAAACACACTCTTTCTGCAAATCCAAGATAATGCCAAGTCAAAATATAGTGAAAATATGTCAAAATAGGCACTTTTTTCACCAAAACTCAATGTAAAAGAGCATAACAAAGGGTGTTGTGAGGGAAATAGTGATGGAAAGAAAATAATATCAGTAATAATAGACACTTGGTGCCAAAATACTCAACACAACACACTTTTAGTGCCACTTAAGGTAAAACCCTAGTGAAAATATAGCAAAAATAGGCTATTTTTCATGATTTTTCAATTCCAAGACCTAGAAAAAGGGCTGTTGTAAGCGATTTTAGGAGGTACAGAAAATAATATCAATGATATCAGTCACCTCAATCCATAACATTGATCACAACATGCTTGGAGTGCAAACTAGGTCAAACCCTAGGGCAAAAATAGCCAAATATGTAGTTTTTCACCAAATTTTCACTACAAGAGCTTGATAAAAGGGTGTTGTGATGATTTTTATGAGGGGAAGAAAATGTTTACCTTGATAATAGAAAATTAATGTAAAAATACCCTTCACAACATGCCTATGGTGCAAGTTTATACAGTCGATAAGGCCAAATTTAGTGAAAATTATTGTTTTTGAAGCCCTACGTTTGAGATCTTGGGACCAAATGCTATGTGGATGTTTTTAGGTCCAATTAAATGATGAAAATGACTTACTCTCAGATCTGAAAATGATTTCCAAGCCTTAATATGCAAAATGCCAATGCAAATCTAATGAAAATGCATGAAAATTGCTAGTTTTTGTTGAAATTTTCTATGCAAAAATGCAAATATTTTAAATCTAAATGCAAATTTACACTAAAATGCAAGACTAAAGCCAAATGTAAATTTTAATGAGCCTCTAAAATTAGGATAAAAATATGAAATAAGATTTTTCCTACTAACCCTAGATTTTGGAATTACTAGGTTATATAAAATTGTCAAAATTTCCACAAAACCCTAGCAAATTAATAATGAAAATGCAATGCAAATATCTAAATTTTTGTGTTTTTATGTAGTTTATATCAGATCTGATGCAAAAATCATGAATTAGGAAAATTTAGAAAGAATTGATGCAATTTAGTAAGCCAAACAATGCAATTTTTTTTGAATTTTTCTCAATGCAATAAGATGAATAACTATATGAATGAATGAAATCAATCCAAATCTAAAGACACACACTCAACAAGTTGCAATTTAAGTCCAAAAACATGGGTTCACCAAAATTTTTAGTGGAAAATTGGATTTGTTAATGTTTTAGTGTTTTGATGTTTAAATCCTCCTCTCCACTTTATATTCAAGGATCTAGGGTCGAGTGGCGAGCACTATCATACCCTAGATCACTTGTGAGATGTAGGGAAACTTGGATTAGGGAATTTAACTACCAATTTCTCTTCTCTTATGCTTAATTGACCATTAAAACCCTAATTATGCAAATACGGCAATAAATTGATGAATAACGAAAAATGCTCTTACAGACGGAAGCAAAATAGCAAATCACAGAATACCTATTTTTAGGGTTCTGAGGTGGAACAGTCAGGGACATTGGAGTGGGCACCCAAGTCCAAGGTACCAATTTCTTTGTGGGATCTGGACCTCCTTCCAACCCTGATCAGCCCTGTAACTTCTATTTCTGGGAACTCAGTTGTAGAGGACACTAGAGCGAGCACCCAAGTTTTGGAAATACTCTGGTATCTTACTTCTCTTTAGATCATGAATCCTTGATGCCTGCCAATCCTTCCTAGAAATTCACTTCTCCCAAATATGATACCTATAACCTATAATCACAAGACTTGGTTTGGGGGTTGTGGTGTTTAGAGGCTTGCCTCAGTCAAGCCCCAGAGGACACTTAAGTCTTTGAACACTGTTGTCAGATAAAGAGTGCATGCCCTTGTGAGGAAGAGGCAAAAACCAAAGGAATTGATAATGAAAACACATTATAATGTCACCTTATAGTGAAGATCTCATGGGAGGAAGATGCTCTTCATTCCATAAGGAAATTAATGCTCAAATCTACAAACAAACACATAAACTACACAAGTCTTCTCTTGCAACACAATGAAAGACTTGAATCACCTTGAGAACACAATAGCTTTCTTGTAATCATCTAGTTTACGAATGAATACCTAAACATGCTTTTATATGCAACTACAAGCACTCCTGCCAAGATTTTCGTAATTCAAACTTACTGTGTCGGCAAAGGACCCAAAAATTGGGGCTGCCCCAAAATAGGGCAGGACTAGGGTAGGGGTGCCCAAGTCCTCCCCCCCTAATTTGGGTAGGGTACAGCTCAAGGGATCCTCCTAGGTCCCATTTGTCATGTTACCTAGGGCTTATTCCATCAGGATGCCAAAATATGAACTAAGATGTCCTAAATGCATGTTAAAGACCCAGGAGCTAAACCTTATGAGGGAAAAGCCCTGAAGGGGACTTTTTTTGATGTTACAATGATAAACATGTTAACGGTTGAAAAGATGACACTTTGGGAACCGAGATGCATGTTCAGTCAAGGAATCGACAATTTTGTGAAGTAACAAACCAATAATTTGAGAGTTCAGAAGTTCAAATAACTTTTGACTCTCTTACCATAAAGGAATTTTCAAAGAACCAACACAATACAAATAACTAAGACTTAGATGCTAACTTGAGTGAAGAGTCAAGAAATCAGGTGGTTCTAGAACTTATGAACTTGTCGACCAAGGTAGAGAAAAATGCAAGATCACTGACTAAGGGTGAAAATGACTAACTAAAGGCCACAACTTACAAAGGGGACAAGAAATTAAATAATGAGGGGACTTATAAATAACATATGAATGACTAAAAGTTTTGATCATAGGGTAACAATAGGCTCTGAATGGCGACAAGGATTGAAAAAGGACACAGAGAATCTAGGAAAACTTGACACAAAGACTTATTCCAATGGGCAATAGAGTCACACAAAAATAATGACCACACACAAGGAAAAATGAGAAAGGAGAATATGATACGCAAAGGGACTTAATAGCATTACCAGTTGTATAACTTGAGATCTTTCCCATTATAGGCAAGAGGCATTGGAGTTCCATCTGGATATGACAAAAGGAAAGCATTTTCTCCAATCACTTTTCTAACTATAAATGGTCCCTTCTAGAGAGAATCAAATTTCTTGTGAGCCCCTTTTGGCTTTCTTCTTCTATCCCACAATGATACAACATCTCCAACTGCAAACTTCCTCTATCTTTCTTTTCTATCAAAGATCTTCTACACTACTTGTTGGTGCCTTGTTATTCTATCCACTACTTCATCCCTTTGCTCCCCAAGCTTATTTAGATACATAATTCTCTTTTCCAATGTTGATTGGATTTGTTCATCCTCAATAGCCCTTTGTAAGTTCAATGCTAATAATTCTAGAGGAATAGGCATGGCACTTCCAGTCCCATACACCAATTGGAAAGGAGACATCTTGATCGCTCTCTTGTAGGTTATCCTATCTGCCCACAAAGCTTCATAAAGGCTCTTATGCCACCCTCTCTAATTCTCATCTAATAATTTCTTGACAATTGAAATTAGATTCTTGTTACTCAATTCATCCTACCCATTCCCTTATGGATAGTAGTTAGATGAATGAACAAGACTAATTCCATAGTTATACTAAAATAGGGAAAACTCAAAAGAGGAAAAGCTAGTAGCATTGTCAGCAACATTTTGCTTGGGGATGCCAAATCTGACCAAAATTTTCTCCTTCATAAAATTATAAACAACTTTAGAAGTGTGTGCTTCAAAGGGATGGCCTCTACCCATTTAGTAAAATAATGAGTTGTAATTAAAATGTGATTGTGGTCAGCACTAGAATTAGGATTGATAGGTCCATTAAAATCAAGTCCCCATTGTTGAAAAGGTTCATCAATTACCACAGGCCTTAAGGGTGGTGCAGCTAAGTGAGGACTACTAGTAAATCTCAAACACTTTTCACATTTAGATAACCATTTATAAGCATCCTTAAACATACCTGGCCAGTAAAAATACTTCCATACGATTTTGAAACTTGTCACTGAGGTAGAAAAATGCCCTCCATATGCTTCATTGTGAAAAGTTTCTAACAACTTCCTCTATTGTTCCCTATCTACACATCTTAAGAGAGTTCCATCTACTCCTTTCTTATAAGAATTTCCTTCCTAGAGAACATACTTTCTATCTTTTAGTTTCAAATTTCTCTTCTCCTTAGTAGACAATTGAGGTTGGCACTCACTGTAAGTCAACAAATAGGAAACATTTAAAAACAAGTCGTCAATAGTACTTGCGAACAAAAATAGTGGTAGATTTTCTTCTTCAGTAGGTTTACTCTCAGTAGTCATTTTGCACAGGCCTCTACCTTTGACTAGAGTAGTAGGCTTGACACCAATATCATACTCTTGCACTTTCACCACCCAAGTTCCCCTTTTATTGCAACCAATCTCCTATGGGTTAGAATGCTCTTAACAGCAGGGTTAGGAACAAAGCTAACAAAATGAGAATGCAAAATATAAAATCTAAAATTATTCAAATCCTTCACTACTGCATAAGCATGTTTTTCCATGGGAGAATATTTCAATTCATGTTTCTTCAAAGGCACACTCATAAAGGCAATCGAATCTTCAATCCCCTGTTCATTTTTTTGCAATAAAATAGATGACAGAGTATGCTCATATACATAACAGTAAATAATAAAATCCTTCTCAAAATAAGGATGCACTAGAGTAGGAGCATTAGAAATGGCTATCTTGATGTCTTCAAATTCATTCTTACCTTCTTCATTCCATTTGAAGACTAGATGGTTCTTCGTCATTTTTGCAATGTGTCTAGTCAATTCAGCAAAGTCAAGGACGCATCTTCTTAAAAAGTTAACCTAACCAAAGAATGATCTGGTATTACTCTTTGATGTTATGACCTAACAATTTACCTTCAGTCACTGCAAATATGGACTTCTTAGGGTTGAAAGAGATATTGTTATCTATGTAGTGTTGTAACACCACCTTTAGATCATCAATATGATCGGCTCTTCTCTTGCAAAAGATAATTAGGTCATTGAGGTAAAAAATAATAATTTTGTTCTTCAAATCTTTGAAAGTCAAGTCCATTGCTCTTTGAAAAGTGGCCCTTGTATTGAAGAGGCTAAAGGGCATCCTATTATAAGCAAACACACCAACTAGAGTAGTGATTACAGTTTTATGTTAGTCCTCAGGGACTACTTCTATCTAGTTAGACCCTGAAAAACTATCCAACATGGAAATCATTTATGAGCCAAACATAGTTTGCAAGATGTGGTCCATTACTGGTAAAGGATAGTTATCCTTGAGAGATGCTTGGTTTAAATTACAAAAATCAACATAAATTCTAATCTCCCCATTTTTTCCTAACTAGTACAATATTAACAACCCATGTAGAGCGGTGAATACAATAGATAATCTTGGCTTTCATTATTTTATCAATTTCACTAAAAATAGTCTCAGCCACTTTAGGATTGTATGTCCTTTATTTCTGATGAAATGGAGAAGTGTCAAGCCTCAGTGGGATGTGGTGTTGTATTTCACCATTTTTGAACTTCTTTAGGTCTACGTAACACTATGCAAAGACATCTTTATACCGAATCAACAAAGAAATCAAACATTTCATTTCCTTAGGAGAGAAACATTTTTTGATACAAACAATTTTGGGGTCCTCCTCAATGCCTATATTAACATGATCATATTTAGTAGATGACCTGATAGAAACCATACTCTTTTGTTTGATATATTGATCATGTCTATTAAAGAGATCCTTGAGGGAGACTAAACCCTTAAGGATCTTATTTCCCATTAGCTATATCATATCAGTTCCTTGACCATTCAAGGAGTTAACTTCACCATCAAGAGTATCATTACTCTCTTCAGTACTTCCTTCAAAGAATAGGTTGGCAAAAGATTTAGATTTCTCGAAAAAGGAAATTATATGTTGATCATCATTGAACACTTGTCAGTGATTAACATTATTAGGAACATTGGGTTTTTATATCACTTCTACCCTATATGAATCATCTTTTAAGTTGGGGTGAGGTAAGAGAAGAGATGTCGAGACTGCTAATGAGTTTGCTCTAGTGTTTTGATCTCTAGGCACAACTTCTATTGAAAAAGCATCAAAATCCTCAATACAATATCAAACCCTGTTTCTGTAATGCTTCAACCTCCCATTTTTACTGAATATGACTTCCTCACCTGTTTCATTATGAGTTCAACATCACCTTTTGACTTCAATTGTTTGATCCCTTTCTCTTTAGCCACTGCTAACCCTAAGAGCAATTCTTCATATTTGGGTGTATTATTAGTGTTCTCAAAATCTAGCTTGTAGGCAAAAGGAAATTCGTAATCATTGAGAGAAATAAGAACAACACTAGCACCTAATCCAGAAATAGAGTAGCTTCCATCAAATTCTAGAGTCCATACCTCATTAGACAAATCAGGGCTGATTATGTCTAAACTCTTTTCAGTAGTTGAAGTAAACATATAAGTGCCTGGACCGGTCTCCACATATAATATATCTGCTCTTGGGTCTCCATATTTTAGTACTGTAAACTTTGCCTTAGGCTTAGGATTCAAGCGGATCTTCTTACCATCCATAGGTATCAAGGCATGAGACCAGGCACATAATGCATATCCTTTTCCTCCACCCCTTCAGTCTCCTCTGAGATCTCTGTACTTCAATGTCTTCACCTTTAGATAGTTCACCCTCCTAAGTAGACGTATCTGAGTCACTTTCAGAGTATTCTATCAATTTAGCCTGAGGGGCTGTCTTGCCTGCAATTTTGCCAGATCTTCTAACACTCGAAGTGTTACCCTCAGTCTTATCTTTAGCCATTTTAGTTTTAGCCTTTTTTGGAGGTCCCTCACTTGTTAGATTTAGGATAGACAACTGAGAAGGGGGGTGAATCAGTTGTCCAAAACTTTCTTCCAATTAAACACTTAAATCCACTTTGTAATTCAGTAGCATAATAATAAATCAATCATGGAAATACAATGCACTAAATCAAAAGCAAAAACACATTAACACATGAGACACCAAGATTTTGACATGAAAAACCTGGTCAAGTAAAAAACCATGGGGTGACTAACCCAAGATTGTATTCTCTTTTAGAAGAATAGAAAGAACCAAATGGCACATGTCAATTAGGGCTTACTGCCTGAGCACACTACTCATAAGAGGCTCACTGCCTATAGGAGACACACTATCTATAAAATAATAGGTATTACATACACAAACTGAAGAATAGCATCTTCACCATGCTTGAGTCAGTTCCATTTAAGCCCAATACTTTTGCTCTACCTTTCTCTCTCCTCCTCACTACCACACTCTCATCTCCACAAGAAACCTTTGAAATGACTTTAGAATTCCTTATTTATACAAGACATCAACTTAGGGATAATCTTCCAAGTCGGCATACATTACAGAGCAAATACATAAATACAACATGACTAATTACAAAAAGACTTCACGTGGATCAACACACTGTCGGCCACATAGATCTGAGACTTTAATCTTCTTTTAGGAACACACCAATCCTCACATAACATCTTCAAGATCATCCGCAGGATGTGTAACTCATCCGGTCGGCCAGAGTTAGGAAGAACATCATCATCTGGAAGTTATTCTTCAACTATGAGCTCAAACTCCAATGCGGACCACCAACATGAATTAGACATGGTCCAAAGACCTCCACAAGCTTGCCTGAATCACCAAGAACATCCACACTACATCTACTTACTAAAATCCTTATCTCCTTCATCTGGAACCTCAAAAACACAGTCTGTCATCACTGTCACAATGGAATAGATGCTTGTGAACCTCTAGACCACAAACCAATTGAGCTGTCACTTCACACGGACTTCGTAAACACTCCACCAAATCCACAGAATAGGATATTGCATTTCCAGATCTCACCAGTCCTATCTGTGTCACTATGTCACCTCTGAACATCTGCCAAAACAAGTTTTACTTGAGTAGCCACAACTTCTTCAGATCTTCATGCGGACCTCTGAAATCTTTACTAGATCATCTTAAGACACATATCTACAAACCCTTTGATGCGTATCCTCTGATCTTCATCTTAGGTAGGATCTTTAGCTCACTGTCTTCACTGTTCTTCTTTGTTCCTGATTAGGACTAATTTTCTTAATATCCTCAGCACACAGCTCATCCAATCCTTATTATCAATGCAACAGGAGTATGTTGACATCAATGACAACACTGGTTAGGCCCATACTTGCAACATCACTATCACTTTTTTGATTCTTATGGGCCCCCATATCCCCCCTCAAGTCAGTGATCTCCATAGAAGGCTCCACTTCCTTAAGTTGTCATTTCTTCAATTTCACACTACCTTTGGAAGTAAGAGTATGAAGGTCATTCATAGTAGTCTCTTCCAGGGATTTAGAAAAGGAAACCCCTTTGAGTTTTTGTGTGGTAGGGGTAGAAACACTATGTTTCTCAGAAGTGGTATCGACAATGGAAGGGTTATCCCCAGGGATTTCAATAATGGTGGGTGGTTGAATAGGTTCTGACGGGGACAAGGCAAGATGTAATTTATAAAGGTGATGGATGAGGCCTTGGTGAAGGGGGATAGGCCTCTTTGAGGGCTTCATAGCATACTTATCTTTCACATGGTGTATAGAGTGTTCCAACAAAGATATCAGATAGAAAGGAATGCTAATAAGAGCATTTCTCCTAAAGTGGTTAAGAAGGGGAAGGTGGTAGTTGTAAAACCTGGTATAGTGACCCTCCAAGGTGAAATACTTCATCAGCAGGTAGCGCATAACATCCCATGGCTCTGGTAACTTGGCACAATCAAACCCTCCTTGATATGGAACCAGTTCCTCACCCTTGCCTTGAAATAAATTCTAATTTTGGTGGTCTACAACCCTATCCTTCCTCTTCAATTTTGTGCCTTTAGTGGAAAAACTAGTAGCCATTGCAATGATCTCCTGAGAAACCTCAAACCTAATCTTTCTAATTTGGACTTTGTGGTTATCCCGTGAAAGGGTACACTGCACAGAAAGATTTTCATCGTGGCCATTAAGGCATTCTAGGAAAGGGATAATGCCTCCTTCCTTACAATAATGCCACACTAAGGCGTTATCCCTGAATTCACTGCAAGTGATGGGTTATGTTCAGATTCTATCCCTCCATGATCAAATTTCCTTCAAAGCCACATAGTAGAAGAGAACTGAACTTCCCAGTTTGAAAATCATGACTTTCTCTCTCTTCAATGTGCCTCTTTCGAGAATTATCTTCGCAGGCCTTAGGAATAATAATAGTGAAATAAGTGATGAAATTAAGTGGCATCCTTAAGTTATCATTACTCAGATATGCCACCACATTCCCCACTCTCTGCGTGTCCTTCCCATGCTTCAAAATCTTCCATTTAAAACTCATGTCAACATCAATCGACCAACTCATCTTACCACAGGAGATCAATAGTGCTAAAACATCTGTAAGAAGGGTACATTATATCATCATTAAGATGTCCTTAATCAGCCACCTCAACTTGCCATGGGAGATCAGTAGTGCCAAGTTGGGATCCACAATAAGAGTATTGAATCCTCATTAAGAATTGCTATCTTTTTCAATTAACTCCCCGATATCTCAGGGGATATCATGGCATTGGCGCCAACACTGCCAATTTTCAAATTGCTGACCATGATTGGCAAGGGCGTCAGCGACTCCATTCCCCTCCCTGTAAATGTGGGAGAAATCAACCATAGGAATACCTTGAATAAGGGTTTGGATATCAGTGATGATGTCCTTAAGACTCCACCCACACATAGAAACCTTGGTAACGACATTAATTATGAGTTTCGAATCTCCCTCTATATGCAAATTTTGAATACCCAAGGTGATAACTAGTTTAACACCCCACAAAAGAGCTAAGGTCTTAGCAAAATTATTACTTTGGAGACCTAATCCCCTTGCATAGGCAGCAACATGCTCCCCTCTATCATTCCTAATAACCCCACTACCACTAGCCTTACCATTAGATTTTGAAGCCCCATCAAAATTTAATTTGAGCCAACTGGACTTTGGGGGGGTCCACCTAGTATTTAACCTCTGAAGTTGCTTTGAGTTATCAAAGGTAGGGATTTGATTAAGTATCCCCCAATTAGAAAACATACTTTCCTCATGCTGGGTGAGAGGTTTGTCAGTAGTCTTAACATGAGAATTGGTCACACTTTCAATAAGGATCTTAGAGAGAGAACAATAGACTTGAGAATGATCTTTGGTAGCCTCCCTAAAAATTTTATTATTCCTTTCTTTCCATAGAGTCCAACCAATAAAGGGAAGGGTTTGGTTCCAAAGCTCCACTAACCAGGGTTGAGAGAAAGGATGGATCTAGTTAGCAATGACTTCCCTAATATCCTTATTACAAACCCATTGTAGACCAATGTTCAGAAGCATTCTACTCCAAATTTCTCTAGCAAAGTCACAATGCAGAAATAGATGAGGAATAGTTTCCTCTTCCTTGAGGCACATGACACATCTATTGATGAGATAATAACCTCTTCTTTGAAGATTGTCTTGGGTTAAAACTCTATTATGGACCACTATCCACCAGAAAAAAATTGACTTTTGGGATAAGTTTATGGTTCCGGACTTTCCTCCAAAGCTCATCTCCGTGGTCTTCCTTAATTAGCAGATGGTAAGTAGATTTGATAGAGAAGAGGCCTTTTTTTAGCTATAGTCCAAAGTAACTCATTTGGTCTTGGAAAAAGGTGGATCAGGGTTTCCAAAAGCATCTATTGTATAGCATTCATTCGAAGGAGAAGAACACTCAAGAAAATTTTTCCATTGTCTGATTCCATATCCTTGTTGGATATAATGAAAAACTTTAGTACCAAAAAACTATTTAGAAATAACAACAATTGCCTCATTGCCCTCTTGAGTGGAAAGAGCTTTATCAACCAACCAAGGATCCTCCCAAAAGTTTATGAGGGTGCCATCCCCAAGTTTCCAGTTTAACCCCTTCTTGATTAAGCTCTTGGATTTGTTCATTTTATTCCAAATCACTGACCCTTGTGGGAGACACTCCTGATGAAGGAAGTTACAGTTAACAGAACCCTATAAATATTTAGCTTTCATAATTTCCCCCTAATCTTTATTGTTGCTAATAAGATTCCAATTGATTTTATATAAAAGGGCTTTGTTCATATTTTGAATATTTCTAATATTCAAACCACCATGAGTTTTAGGGAGGTAGACCTCTTCCCATTTGACTAGGGACATTCTCTTCTTTTCTTCCACTCCTGTCCACATGAAAGTTCTTTGGATCTGCTCTAGTTTGTCAACTAGATACTTGGGCATTTTGAAAAGAGAGAGAAAGTAAGTGGGAATACCTTGAAGGGATGCCTAAAGAAGTTGCAATTTTCTAGCACTGCTCAGGAGCTTTCCTTTCTAACCCACCAATTTATTTTGGGTTCTTTCTAAGATACTGTTCCAAAAACCCTGAGTTACTTCCTTGACAATTAAAGGGAGGCCAAGGTAGACTTAAGGTAAATCCATAGCAGTACATCCAAGGATATTAATAATTTTCCTCTGAAGGTCCCCCAGAGTATTGAAGAAAAAGACATTGCTCTTTTGGAAGTTGATGTGTTGACTAGAAGCCTTGGCATAGTCATTAAGGAGTTTTTTCCAGCTTTGGGCTTCCAAAACTGAGGAGATGCCAAAGAGGATGGTGTCATCCACAAACTAATGTATAGACATTAGAGGGAGAGTAGAGGCTAGTTTTATCCCAGCTATTTCCCTAGAATTGATCTTTGAATGAACAAACCTCCCAAGAGCTTTAGCCAACATGATAAAGAGGTATGGGGGGATAAAGGATCCCCCTACCTAATGCCTCTTGTGGGAGAGAAGAACCCTATTGGAACCCCATTGAGAAGAACCAAGAACTTAGTAGTGGTGATAGCTTCTCGGATAAGGAGGGACACTTTTTCATTGAAGCCAAACTTCTGAATAACTTTAAATAAAAACTGCTAAGAGACTCTATCATAAGCTTTGGATATATCAAGCTTAAGAACCATACCTGGGATCCTACTTTTCTCCATAGAGTGGATAGTTTCATGGGTGGGAATAATAGCATCCAATATCTGTCTTCCAGGAATAAAGCCTTTTTAAGAAGAGGAAATGATTTTATCCAGTAGGGGTTGGAATATATAGACAAGTAACTTGGTGCATGTCTTGTACACAGTGTTGCACAGACTAATAGGTCTAAAACTAGCAAGCAACTCACGGTTCAGTTTCTTAGGGACCATAACAATAAAAGTTTTGTTAAACTATTTTAGGAGTTTCCTTGTTCTGAAGAAATCTCTGACAGCAGTTGTAACATCATATCTGACGATGTACTAGAACTCTTGGAAGAATATTAGAGGGAAACCATCAGGGCCTGGGGCTTTAAAGGGGCCCATAGAGAATAAAAATCCTTGAACCTCTTCCTTGGAAATAGGTTGTAAAATGTCACCATTATCTTCCTCAGAAATATCAGCATTATCTCCTCTTCTTTTGTTGGTCCAGTTATAATTCTGATTCAGCAACTCTATATCCAAGAGCCCAAAAGTATTGGTAAATTCAACTAAGTCAAGCATACTATCTGAGTAGTCAAGAATGCCCCCAGTCTTCTCAGAGGGGTATAAAGGGGTGTTGAAATCTCTCGCTAGCATCTAATGGGAGTCAGGAGTAGAGAGGTGAGCAGATAGATCCTTCCACAGAGTTTTCCTCAACACCCTATTGTTCGGGGCATATATATTGACCAAGGTCCAATTGAAGGAAGGCAAAGAAAAATTAATCATAAGACAATGTTTATTAAGGAAGGTCAGCATACCTCCAACCCTAGCTTCATTCCACATCATGACAATCCCCCATGAGGTACCAATAGCAGGACTGATACAGTAGGTGGTATTGGACCAGAACTTATTAGCAATCATTTTGAAGCTTTCCTTCAACATTTTAACTTCCTGGAGTAAGAGAATATCAATTTTGTGATCTAGAATACAGTTTTTAACTTCATACTACTTTGAAGGGCTATTAAGACCCCTCATATTCCACAACAAAATCATCATTTACATAATTTTTGGGAGTGAATCTCCAGTGTCTTCTAGTTGCCATTGGCTATCTCCCTAGCTGCCTCCCTTTTCCTTGTTTGCCTTAATGATGGCCTTCTAGATTTGGGGTCTACTCCCACATCAACAAAATTCTTTGGCTTATGACCCCTCTTATTTGGAGTAATCCACCCTTCTTGGTCACTATGAGTTTCACTAGGCCCTGCTCCAAGGGAAAGTGGACTTGGACCTGAGTTTAATCTCAGAGATAACTGAGAGTTTATCCCTTCCTTAAAAGATTCTTCATTGTGAGTTCCATTAGACCTTGTTGCAAGTATGGGCCTAACTGGTGTTGTCATTGATGTCAACATACTCTTGTTGCATTAATGATAAGGATTGGATGATCTGTTTGCTAAGGATATTGAGAAAATTGGTCATAACAGGAACAGTGAAGATAGTAAGGTAAAATTCCAAGCTAAGATGAGGATCAGAGGATATAGTTTAAAGGGTTTGTAGATATGTGTCTTAAGATGATCCAGTAAAGATTTTAGAGGTCCACATGAAGATTTGAAGAAGTTGTGGCCGCTCAAGTAAAACCGGTTCTTGCAAGTGTTCAGAGGTGACAGAGTGATAAAGATAGGTCCGGTGAGATCCAAAAATGCATTACCCCATTTTGTGGATTTGAGGAGTGTTCAGGAAGTCTTTTTGAAGTGTCAACTCATTTGGTTCATGGTTTGAAGGTCCGCAAGCATCTATTCCTTTGTGATAGTGATGATAGACTATGTTCTTGAGGTTCCGGATGAAGGAGAGAAGGATTTCAGTAAGCAAATGAAGTGTTGATGTTCTTGGTGATTCAGGCAAGCTTGTGGTGGTCTTTGGATCGTGTCCAGTTTGTGTTGGTGGTCCACATTGAAGTTTAAGTTCACATTTGAAGAATTACTTCTGGATGAAGGTGTTCTTCCTTAGACTGGCCGACCGGATGAGTTACTCATCCTGCAGATGTTCTTATAGATGTTTGCCAACTTAGATGATTATTCCTAAGTTGATGTCTTGTATAAATAAGGAATTGTGAAGTCATTTCAAAGTGTGTCTTATGGAGATGAGTGTGTGGTAGCAAGGAGGAGAGTGAAAGGCAGAGCAGAAATATTAGGCTTAAATGGAACTAATTCAAGCATGGTGAAGATGTTATTCTCTAGTTCATGTATGTGATACTTATTTCTTTGTAGACAATGTGTCTCTTGTAGGCAGTGAGCCTCTTGTGAGCAGTGTACTTGGGCAGTGAGCCCTAAGTGGCATGTGCCATTTTGTTCTTTCTATTCTTCTAACAAAGAATACAATCTTGGGTTAATCACCTCGTGGTTTTTTCCACATCAAAATCTTGGTGTCTTATGTGTTAATGTGTTTCTACTCTTGGTTTAATGCATTGTGCTTCCCTGATTGAATTATTATTATGCTGCTGAATTAGAAAGTGGATTTAAGTGTGTAAGTTGTAAGAAAGTTTTGGACAACTGATTCACCCCCCCTCTTAGTTGTCTACCCCGAATCTAACAATTGGTATCAGAGCTAAGTTCCTCTAAAAGGAGCTTAACCGCTTGAGGAGATCTAGGATGTTGTCCTCCAAGAAGGATAGTTTGAAGTTCGATGTAACCAATTTCAATCTTTGGAAAAGTCACATGAAATGTCATTTGCAATGTATGGGAATGTAGTACTGGAACATGGCTTCAACAAAGTATACTCCTCCTTAGGGTGGTCTAAAAGCCCCAAATAAAATCACAGATGCTGAAAATAATCTACAGACTATAGAATCTCTTCTAAGCACATTATCTGACTCAGAGCTTTCAAATGTTGTTGACCTACCAACTACTTTTGAGATTTGGCAAAAATTGGAACTTCTACATGAAGGAGACAAGTATGTTAAATGTGTGAGGTTACAGAGTCTGAAAGGGAAATTTGAAAATCTAAAGATGAGAGATGATGAAAATATCACTACTTTTATGCCAAGAGTAAATGAGATTGTTTGTGGCATTCGAAGTGCTAGTGGAGTCTTGGATGATAATGAGATTGTTGGCAAAGTTCTTAGATCCCTTCTTGCTTCTTATAAAATCAAAGCTGCTGCCATTGAAGAATTTAGAGCTTATACAACTGTCACAAGAGATCAATTGGTTGGTAAACTGGTTGCATTTGAAATGACCAAGTTTGGAGATTCCCCCCCAAAGATTGAATCAACATTCAAAGCCAGTGCCTCTATAAAAGGTAAACAAAGGTTTGATCTAGGAGAGAACTCTTCAAGGAAACTATCATGGTATGAAAAAGCAAGAAAAGACCTAGAAGAAGAAGTAGAAACTACTCAACTTGAAGCCCTTATTGCAAAAAGACTGCCAAGAGGATCCGGTAAGTATGAAGGAAAATTACCTTTTAAGTGTTTTAACTGCAATAAGATTGGTCATTTTGCCTCAAGATGTCCAGAAAGATTTTCAAGGCCAAATCCTAACATATCAAGGTTCCAAAAGAATTGTTACTATGTTCATGAAGGAGATGATGAAGGAGTAACAGATGATGAATCAGAGACAAGAGACAAATCTGAAAGTGATTGGGTGTTCATTGCCATCAAGGAAGAAGATCCAATGCCCTCTGAATCTATCAATCATAAAATTGTAAAAAGAGCTCTGGCTGCCCAAGTTGAAGAAAAGGATGATTGGGTCATTGACAGTGGATGCTCTCACCATATGATAGGTGACAAAAATAAGTTCATAGATTTGGAAAGGTATGAAGGAGGAGTGGCAATATTTGGTGATAATTCTGCTGGTAGAATCAGAGGTAGAGGAACTATTTCTTTTGATGGAAGGAACAAAACTGGTAATGTATTGTATGTTGAAGGATTGAAGCACAATCTTCTCAGTGTTGGATAGTTGGTGGACAAAGGCTATGATCTCAGATTGAAGAATGGAAAATGCAAGATCTTTGAGAGTTCCAGAACAGAGATTACATCTAGTACCCAAACAAAAGGTAACATCTTCCATTTAGTTGGTACTAGTAAAGGTTGTCTATTTATGCAAATTGATCAGAGTTGGTTATGGTATAGGAGGATGTGTCATGTGAATTTTAATAATATCATCAAGATAAGCAATACTTAGGCTGTAAGAGATCTTCCAAAATTGGTGAAGCCTACAAATAGTTTATGCAAGGAATGTCAGTTGGAAAAACAAAGCAGAGTCTCATTCAAAAGCAAGGAATAATCTTCTACCAGATTATTAGACCTAGTTCATACTGATTTATGTGGTTCGGAAAGAATCAGGAGTGTGCAAGGTGATAGATACTTCATGTTACTAATTGATGACTATTCTCAGATGATGTGGGTAACTTTTCTGAAAGAGAAATCAGAAGCTCTTGAGAAATTCAAAATATTCAAGGTTATGGTAGAGAATGAAACCAGATTAATATTGAAATGTCTAAGGTCTGATAGAGGTGGAGAATTCACATCCGGTGAGTTCATAGACTTCTGTGAGAAACATGGAATAAAGAGACAATTATTTGCTCCTAGGACTCCACAGCAGAATGGAGTAGTTGAGAGAAAGAATCGGACCATCCAGAAAGCATCTAGGACCATGATGATGGAAGCAAATGTTCCTCAGATCTTTTGGAGAGAATTTGTCAACACTGCAATCTATATTCTCAATCGAGTACAAATCAGAAGCAATACTGGTAAGACTCCTTATGAACTTTGGTTTGGCATCACTCCTACTGTGAGGTATTTTAGAGTCTTTGGTAGCAAGTGTTACATTAAAAGAGATGAGGATCTAGGCAAGTTTGATGCTAGAAGTGATGAAGGAATATTCTTGGGTTACTCTACTGAAAGCAAAGCATACCGGTGTTATAACAAGAGACTAAGAAAGATTATAGAAAGTACAAATGTGAAGGTTGAGGAAGGAATTGAAAAACCCTCAAGGTTTTATGAATATGATGAAGATGATCAGAATAGTGCTATGATTCAAGAAGCCCAAGCCTCTTTTGAAAAATAGATTCAAACTGATTCAGTAAATTAGGAAGAAGAGATGAGTTTTAATGAGCTTGATCAAGATTCATAAATGCAAGAAACTCCCAAAGTTCCAAGGTATGTAAGATTGAGCCACTCTGAAGATCAGATCATTAGTGACAAAAGCAAAGGTGTATAAACTAGAAGAAGAATTGCTCCAGATTCAGATAAGTATTGTCTGATTTCAAAGATTGAACCTAAGATAGTTGATGAAGCTTGCAATGATGAAAACTGGACTAAAGAAATGGAGGAAGAGATGATGCAAATTGAGAAAAATCACACTTGGGATCTTGTTCCCAAACCTAGAAACAAGAATGTGATTGGAACCAAATGGGTCTTCCGGAACAAACTGAATGAAGTTGGTGAAGTAATAAAAAATAAAGCCAAATTGGTCTGCAAGGGCTATTCTCAAATAGAAGGAGTTGATTTTGAAGAAACTTTTGCTCTGGTGGCAAGAATTGAAGCAGTCAGATTATTTCTTGCATTTGTTGCCTTCAAAGATTTCAAAGTGTATCAGATGGATGTCAATTCTGCCTTCCTAAATGGTGACTTGGAAGATGAAGTGTACATTGAGCAACGGGATGGATTTCAATTGTCTGATCATGGTGATATTGTTTACAAGTTGAAGAAAGCACTGTATGGATTGAAGCAAGCCCCAAGAGCCTGGTATGAAAGATTGGATAAACATCTTTTGAAGATTGGTTTCAATAAAGGTAATATTGACAGTAATTTGTATTTCAAAATTGATCATGAAAATATCTTGATTCTTGAAGTGTTTGTTGATGATATCATTTTTGGAGGAAGAGATGGTATGTGTAAAACCTTTGCAAATCAAATGAAAAGTGAATTTGAGATGTCCATGCTTGGGGAAATGAATTTCTTCTTGGGTCTACAAATCACTCAAACAAAGAAAGGAATCTTTATTTCTCAGACCAAATATGTGAAAGAATTGTTGAAGAAATTTGGGATGGAAGACTCAAAGCCAATGAATACTCCCATGGCAACCGGATGTAAGTTGAGAAAAGATGATGACTCTCCCAAGGCTGATTAGAAAAAGTATAGGTCAATGATTGGAGGATTGTTGTATCTCACTCAAACTAGACCTGACATTATGAATGTTGTTGGTCTTGTTGCTAGATTCCAAGCTAATCCTAGAGAATCTCATGTCATGGCAGTCAAAAGGATTTTTAGATATTTAAAAGGGACAGTGGAGTATGGTTTGTGGTACCCTAGAGATCATGATTTCTCTCTTCATGCCTATATAGATGCTGACTGGGTAGGAGATGTGGATGATCGGAAAAGTACCAGTGGTGGAGTATTTTTTTTGGGGAAGAGATTGGTTTCTTGGATAGGCAAGAAACAAGAGGCAATATCTCTGTCCACTATAGAACTAGAATATATTGTAGCAGCAAGTAGTTGCACTCAAGTTTTGTGGATGAAACAAATGCTAAGAGACATAAGAGTGGAGTATGAGGAGCTTATCACAATCTTTTGTGATAATTCAAGTGCAATAAATATATCTAAGAATCTGGTGTTTCATTCAAATACTAAACATATATCCATCAAGTTTCACTTTTTGAGAGAGCAAGTGAACAACAATGAAGTCAGATTGGAGTTTGTGCCTTCCAAGGAATAGATTGCAGACATCTTTACTAAACCTCTACCTAAGGACTCTTTTGAGTATCTCAGGGAGAAGTTAAGGGTTATTGCCCCTTTGGTGATGAGCTAAGGTGCACTGATGTGCATCAGTCTGGTGGATATCATAGTCATATCTTATGGTCTGGATTGATGATGGGAAGCTGCCACTCATGGGGAACAGCTGGTATAATTCTGAAGTAGTGAAATTGCAAGTAAGTGCCCTTTGCCATTGATGTCAAAGGGGGAGAGAAGACATGTGAAAAATAAGTGGTTGCTGATCAAAGGGGGAGTAGGAAAGAAAGAGAAGACATGTGAATAGTTGTTGTTGATAGGGGGAGTTGTGACAATAAGGAGAAGTTCTTATCTTGATGGTCAAAATAGTTTTCCACAACATATGTTGCCATCAATGACAAAGGGGGAGATTTTTGCAAGTATGGGCCTAACCGGTGTTGTCATTGATGTCAACATACTCCTGTTGCATTAATGATAAGGATTGGATGATCTGTTTGCTGAGGATATTGAGAAAATTGGTCATAATAGGAATAGTGAAGAATAGTGAAGACAGTAAGGTGAAAGTCCAAGCTAAGATGAGGATCAGAGGATGCGGTTTAAAGGGTTTTGTAGATATGTATCTTAAGATGATCCAATAAAGATTTCAAAGGTCCGCATGAAGATTTGAAGAAGTTGTGGCCGCTTAAGTAAAACCAGTTCCGGCAGGTGTTCAGAGGTGACAGAGTGATAAAGATAGGTCTGATGAGATCCAGAAATGCATTACCCCGTTCTGTGGATTTGAAGGAGTGTTCAGGAAGTCTTTTTGAAGTATCAACTCGTTTGGTTCATGGTTTGAAGGTTTGCAAGCATCTATTCCTTTGTGACAGTGATGACAGACTACATTCTTGAGGTTTTGGATGAAGGAGAGAAGGATTTTAGTAAGCAGATGAAGTGTGGATGTTCTTGGTGATTCAGGCAATCTTGTGGAGGTCTTTGGATCGTGTCTAGTTCATGTTGGTGGTCCGCATTGAAGTTTAAGCTCGCATTTGAAGAATTACTTCCAGATGAAGGTGTTCTTCCTTAGATTGGCTGACTGGATGAGTTACTCATCCTGCAGATGTTCTTATAGATGTTTGCCGACTTAGATGATTATTCCTAAGTCGATGTCTTGTATAAATAAGGAATTGTGAAGTCATTTCAAAGTGTGTCTTGTGGAGATGAGTGTGTGGTAGCGAGGAGGAGAGCTAAAGGCAAAGCATAAGTATTGGGATTAAATGGAACTGATTCAAGCATGGTGAAGATGCTATTCTCCAGTTCATGTATGTGATACTTATTTCTTTGTAGATAGTGTGTCTCTTGTAGGCAGTGAGCCTCTTGTGAGCAGTGTGCTTGGTCAGTGATCCCTAATTGGCATGTGCCATTTTGTTCTTTCTATTCTTCTAACAGAGAATACAATCTTGGGTTAATCACCCCGTAGTTTTTCCCTTAACCGGGTTTTCCATGTCAAAATCTTGGTGTCTTATGTGTTAATGTGTTTCTGCTCTTAGTTTAATGTATTGTGCTTCCATGATTGAATTATTATTATGCTGCTAAATTACAAAGTGGATTTAAGTGTGTAAGTTATAAGAAAGTTTTGGACAACTGATCCACCCCCCCTCTCAGTTGTCTGCCCTAAATCTAACAGACCTTGCTCTACGGGGGAAGAGGAGATGAACTCTATCTTGGTTGATAGTCCATCCCTCCTTGAACAAGATCAGACTCTCAAGCTTGAAAGTTGTCCTGAGGGGGTAGAGCATCTAAAACATTAACTTGTGCCTTAAGGTTTCCATGGGAAGCTTGCAACTGCTCCTCCTGATGGGTCTCACTAGATCTGTTGTGAATCTCACTATCTTCCAAAATTGGTGGGAGACTCTCTTTTGAAAAGTACTAGAGATCTTCTTCCCCATTGCCCTCTGTCACCTTGGAGTTCAACATAATCTTCCAACTTCTTATCCATAGATTGCTCTGACAAACTGGTATCACTTTTCTCTTTTTCCTGATTTGTGGGTTCTTCGACTTTCTTGTGCTTGCAGTGGGAAATTAGATGACCCTTCTTCTTGAAAAGTTGACAAAAGGTGGTAGCATTTTCATAAAGTATTGGTTGCATCCAGACCCCATACTTAGAGTTCAACTTAATGGATGTAAGTAGAGCTTTTTGGACTTCCACATTAACACAATATCTAGCATAGACAAATTAGGATTTGGCCTGATTGGTATTATCCAAGGTAACAAACTAGCCAAAGGAATTAGCAATAGAAGTAAAAATAGTTTCATCCCAGTATTCTAATGGAAAGCCTAGAAGTCTAACCCAGACCAGGGCAGATCGGTTCAAATAAGAACTGGGATCAAACCCTGGCTGCCAACTACACAGTGAGAGTGAGTGTGTGCCATAGAGCCATGGCCCACCTGCTAAAATAGCTATCATATCCTCTTTGCTGGTAAAACGAAATAAAAAAAATCCCTTGCGCCATAGAACTAACAGTCACATTACCCTTAATATGCCAATGGCTGGAAACCCATTTTTAGACCATTTCAACATTAGTTTGAAGACAAAAGAACTTACCCACAAGAGTGAGATCCATGGAGGCAACAATTTTCTCCACCAGGTCGTCTGGTACCACAAGGGTTCTCCCTTCAAAAGTTTCCTTTTGCACTGGGACAGTGGAATGACCATTAAGAAAAAGGTCCTCCTACCCTGCCAAAACATTTTTCCAGTTCTTGGGACTGTCAACGCCTGACACGGGCAGGGGCCTAGAGGTACTGCTTGAGGCAGTACCCACCATCCCCATGTGACACAGAGATGCCGAGTCCAATCAAAACCCTAGGAGTACATCCAGAGTAAAGGCAGAGCGATTCCATGCTATTGGGCTAATGTTAGTAAAGGGGTAACTAAGAATTAGTGTTGTGGATGATTTTAGAAGATAGCTAGATGGTTAAGACATTTTTAGGTGTCTACATTTGGTAGGAGAGAAGGCAGGAAATTGGGATCCAATTCTATCACAAGCAGAGTTTGCATACAATAATTCAGTGAATAGGAGTATAGAGAAGACACCTTTTTGAGATTGTGACTAGAATGAAACCTAGAAGAGCTACAAATTGAGAGACATCAGCATGGAGAATAAGAGAAGTGTAGAGGTAGAAGAATTTGTAGGATACATGGAGACAGTAAATAATCAGGTTAAGAAGCATTTGGAGGAAATGAATGGAAAGTATAAGGAGCAAGAAGATGAGAAGAGGAGACATAAAGAATTTTTAGTTGGAGATGAAGTAATAGTTTTTCTAAGAAAAGAGAGATTTCTAGTAGGCAAATATAACAAGTTGAAGATGAAGAAGTTTGGACCATGTAAGATACTCAAGAAATTTGATTTAGGAAATGAATATGAAGTGGAGCTACTAGAGGCATTAGGTATATCACCTATATTGAACATTGTAGACTTATAATATCAGTATCATGAAAGAGAATCAAGTGATAGTATTCAAGATGATTTGAAAGATTGGTTACCTTAGAAACAACTGAAGTCTAGATAGAAGACATCTTGGACAACAGAGTTGGATGTAGTACCGGAGGAAAGTAATTCAAAGAATATTTGATAAAGTGGAAAGGCAACTCGGAAGAAGATTCATCATGGATATCTCAGGCTGAGGTGGATTGACTTGGTTTTCCTTTAGCCCCAGCAAAGTGAGGGACTCACTTTTTAACAACCCCAGGTGTCTAATGTAGGAGCATCCTAGGTTACAGAGCAATCTTGCATCAACCAAAAACATTTTGCATTATTTCTTTTCTTCCATTTTTAGGTCAATTTAGTCATTAACAGTTTCAACATTTTGTACTGCATTTTGCCACATCTTGAGATCAGAGCTCATGGAGAAGGACTTAACATCTAGATATCATCATCTACATCATATCCAAATTTTAGGTCATTTGGACTCATCTGATAAAAGTTATCGCTATTAGAAGATCACCTGTTGGGTCATCCCACAATAATGGGTTACACTTTTGACCAAACTTGACATTGAAATCATTATTTTGAACTAGATCTTCACTTTTTGACACCTATAGCTGCTAAACCATTAGGAATTTGAAGATAATTTATTTTCTGTTTTGTTTATCAAAAAAAAATTTAAACAAAAAAAAAGACTTTTTTTTGCAAGGGGCCGAAGCTCCTTGCACCCTGCACACAGGCCCTACCTGCACCACCCACTCCCTCTCCCCATACTAGGAACTGTCCCCTTCCTCCCCTGATCCCCCCTCCTATCCCCCCTATCACCCATCCCTAACCCCTTTGCCCCACCCCACGCCCAGAACCCCCTACGCCACCCCTCCCGCCACCCCAAAACCCTCCCTGCCCCTCATTCCCCGTTCCCCACTGGCCCGACCCTGTGACCCCTCCTCCCTTGAGACCTCTCTTCCCCCACCACCTGTGTCGCCTAGCTCCCCCTCCACCTCTTTGCTCCGCCTACCCTCTGCGCGCCTCTCGCCGCCCTCAGCCTGCCATCCCTCTGTACTGCCGCCACTCCGCCATAGCTCCACCTCCTGCAACTACCCTACACAATCAAACCAAAATATAATATAAAAAAATAAAAATAGTCATATAAATAAACAAAAAAAATCAAACCCTAAGCTAATTTAGCTTTTTAGGCTTCAAATTTTCATTTTTTTTAAAAAAAAATTTAAAAAAAAAAACATCACTCAGCCCCTGGGCACAGGGAGGACCAGGGGCTTGTTTAGAAACCCTTCACAACAAACTCAACTGCAAGTCCTAAACTACCCATGTGACCAAATTTGCACTAACCACTTGTTGTTTAAGTAACTGTCTAGTTTGCTCTTACTTGTCAAAATATGCATTTTTTTCTTTTGGGCATAACTTCTTGCAGGAACATCGGATTTCTCAAATTTATAGTCGTTGGAAAGCTGATTCACTCTACTTTTCTGTGGTACAGGTATCTTTAGCCTTTTTGTCAACTTCAACAGGTATAATCAGTCAAAGTTGACTTTACATTGAAAACTTCAAACGACCATAACTTTGGCATTTTTTATCGAATTTTCATGAATTTTTTTTAAAACAGCATAGAATTTCATGTAGATTCTAATTTTCATATCTTTTTTTCTGTAAAAAACATATTTTCATGAAATTTTCTAGATTATGTGTTTTTCACCTCACCATTTGATTTACAAACTAGTTGATTCAATTTTTGTTTTTGTGGACTACAGGTGGACATCAGGAGACTACTATTCTAGTTTGGTGCAAAACGTCCACTGAAGACAATCATTTTTCACTAAGTGTTGAATAGGACTGATTTAGGCATTCTCATGCAACTTGCATATAATTTTCATCTAGTTCTAATTAGGAAGGAGTAAACCATTGTTCATGCAACTTGCATACACTTCTAATCTAACTCTAATTAGGAAAGTAAAAATATGCATACAAATCTCACATAGTTTTTAAGTAGGAGGGTGGTAACTGAATCATTGCTATATTGCTATCTCTTTCAGTTAAGAATATTGCTATCTTGCAAATGAAAGAATCATTGCTATCTCCTAATCACTTCAAAGTTAACAACTATGTGTGTGCCCAAGTAGAATAAAGCATATAGTTTTTCTCATTTTAATTAGGATTGGATAAACCACTATTTATTGTGTCTTCAAAATGACAATAGGCTTATGCTCTCCCCTTTATTAGGTGACCAGAATGCCAGACTTGTCATTTTGCGTGTATAACCTTTAGAGGGGCCTATCCTTGGATGCCTGCCTGTCCAAGTGGGAATGACCCTAAGTGGTAACAGGCTAAAGCCAAGCCCTACCAAGCCACTCAAAATAAATTATGTTTGGAGTGAAAGCTTCAAACAACAAGTGAAGTTGTGTTACACAGAGAGCCAACCTCCCCCAAAACCCTCCAAGGTGTAACCCTTGCAGGCTGGGAGACTCCACAATAGAGAGTAGTGATGCTGCATGTGTAACCACTCAAACAACTGCCCTCATTACATATCCTTTGTTTAGTAGACCAAAATCCTTCTATTTGTTGGTGCAAAAGGTGGGACCTTTGAAGCTGCCTTGATTTAAGTGGTTCTTAGTAGATATAGTAGAGACAATCCTAAGGTTCGATGGGGGTACGAGCCTTGGGAAACTTGAATCTTGGTATGCGTGAGAAGTGTGTGCTGTGGAGGGGAGCCGGTGCTACCAAGATCCTGAATCTATCCACTTTGAATATGTATAGCTAGGGGATCTGACAAATACTATCTTTTACTAGCCTAGGATTGTACTTGGTTTTTTTAGTAAAAAAAGAGTCCAAAAATTTCAAAAAAAAATTAAAAGACCATGAAATCATTCTTTGTGTTTGCTATGTCTTCTTGCCATAATTGAAAAAAAATTAGATCAAAAGACTGACTTGCAACCAAGAAACCAAAAAACATTGAAAAACATGTCAAAAACTTTGCAAAATCATTTGAAGAAACCAGAGCTGCACATTTATCCTCTACCAGAATCATGCATTTACCACGACTTGCTATGCATTTATCTTCTGAAACTATGCATCTGAAGCTACACATCCAAAGCAACAAGCTTTCTCAGCCTTCTGTCAGTTTCTATATAGATGACAAACCAATTAGAAGCACTTGCTGAGAAACTCCAATACCTGCAATTGCAAATAACCTTAGGTCCCTCACCCCAAGATTGTATAGCAATTGCTCAAGAGCTCCAAGTCTTACAACAAGAAATGGCAATCTTGTAAGCTAAACAGACCAGTACTAGCTATGCCTCGTCCCAAACTCATACATCCTTTTCCCGTCTTAATGATGCTCATGACAAGGCAAACACCACCTCAAGTTAGAAATTGTATACCATTCTATCTACTAGTCCTCCTTCACCATCTTCTAAGACACATTCCAAAACATACCAATCCTACACCCACACCACCATTGAGTTCCCCAAGCTCTAAACTAACAACCAAGGAATCCTAGGATGATTTATGGAAAAGTGTTTTCCCAAATTTATACAACAAATGAAAAGCTATGGAGAACTCCAAATCCACTCATCCATTACCTCATTCACCTACCCATACACCTACCAATGATGTGATCCAAGGGCTACTAGCAGAGAGTCAACCATGTCCCCAAATTCTGGTCCTTGACCTTACCAAAAATCCTTCATGTAATCTGCAATCCCTTGAGCTTATCAAAGAGCCTCCTACCATGAACCAAAGTCAAGGTCCATCATACCTTCATGTTGTTGACCAAGATCCTATCCAGGGGTCTTCTACCTCCACTCCAATTCTAGCACCTCAAGTGTTATGTCAAGAGCCCACTTTAGAGAATGTGGAAACATCAACCCCTTATCTAAATCAAGATCAAAGCACCCCCATCTGGCCTATACATAACCTTTATCTTTTTGATTATCCTATACCTATACATGAGGAAGAAATCTAATTTCAAACCATTCATAACCTATATCTTTTCCCTAATCAAGATACTATCTTTGATGAAGAAGCTATCCATGAGCAACTTGATCCGATACATGAGCAAGGGATCCAATTCCAACCTCTCCATAACCTCTATTCTTTCGGTGATCAAGATATTGTCGTTGATGAAGAACCTATACAAGAGCACCTTAATTCCATCATGCTAAAACCTATCTATGATCAAGATCCCATCTATGATCAAGAGCCTATCTATGATCAAGCAGACCATGATGATCCTCTTAGCCCACTTTATGCATTCCATGGTCCTGAGCTTATAACCCCATCTAGTCCTATCCAAGATCCAACAACTTCCACTTCCCTTGATGAGACACTTGCCTCCCAAGCAAGCATAGAAGATCAAACCAATAATACTCTTCCATCATCCATTATCAACCATGTTGCAAATCCCCCACCTATATCCTTGGTCTCACCACCTTCATTCATGAGTATTCCTCCTTAGAACACTAGCAACCATTATCCTCTATCTCACCTTCTCCATCCAATAAGGAACTTGTGTCTAGTGTTCCACCTATACATAATCCTACTATCCACCGCATGCTCCAACATATGAACTATCAAGGTAAAGGCTTAGGCCTCCATGAACAAGGTATTTTGGAGCCCGTCCATGTCAATGTTCCTCCTCATTCATATGGCCTTGGATACGTACCCCAAGGTGAACAAACTCAAGATGTTGGTATTTCCTCCACTCCTCTTACATCCCCCATTTTCCATCATAAAACCTATCATATCCCCAAAACATATGTCACCATTCCACCTCCATCATCCTACAAAAGCATGTTACCATACACCTTCCACCATCCAATCTACCTCCGCTACTTTGAACTCCTAATATCCCTCCATACATTTTACCACCACTTCTTCCAACACCTTATTCATCCATCTATGAATCTTCTAACAATCCCAATCATTGCCAACAAATGCACATGTTGTCTAAACAAAGAACGTCCTCCAACTCCACTTCCACCATCCCACAGGAATTCAACAATAAAAATCTAGATACCTCTACCTATCAAATCAAAAATCCTAAGAGTCCTCATGACCTAGGATACAAAAGCCAAGAAACAAAGAAACATCCTTCTCTAGAGCTGTATGCACCCACACATCTATATGCCAAACTGAAAAAGGTGTGGGTCTGCATCCAACAAATCATTACCTCTGAAAATGCACAAAAGTTGCATACACCCAAGCCCATACCTCCATAGGTACTATCTAAAAGCAAAATGGTTTGGGTCCCTAAGCAAAAATCCCTCAAGTTACATGAGGCATCCACCTCTCAAGAATCTCAACCATCCACTTTCTCCCATTCCATCCATAAGTCTCAAATTCTTCCATTCCACATGAGGAACAAAAATCAGGACAATACTCAGCCTATGTCGATCCCTACATGCCTACATCATTCATCCACAAGAAAAAGTCTTCGTTGCTTCCTACACTACTTTCCCATCGCTAGCTTCCATGTTTATCATGGTATGTGCAACCGTTGATCATGATTCCCTTCCATTCCACAACATTTTCAAATACCTCCATCTCCCCTTCCTTCCACTATTATCCTTATGAATGGGAAAAATGGATTGATCAATAAAGAATAATAAAACCCAAATACAACAATGAAATATGAAGGAAGAAGGATAAATAACCATGAAGAGATACTTACAACCTTTACCTTTTGACTTCCATTGCTCGCCTATTCTTTCTTGATGAAGATTAGCCCTTAGGGAGCTTGCTTCTTTGCTTCGATTCCTCAAGATGACAAGGAGAAATGGCTATGATACTTGTTTGTGTTGAAGATGAGCTTCAAACACAATGATAATGGATGATGATATGAGAATGACTAGAATGAGGAGATTTGAGAAGAATGTGGGCATGACAAGGATGTCAAAAGAAGATTTCCTAGAGAAAATTGGGCATTATGAGGATGCCAGAATGAAGTCCCTAGAAGAAATTGGACATGGTAAGGATACCTAAAAGAAGTCCCTCCTAATTGCTTAGAGAAGGGTCTTATTTATAGATTTTCTAAAAAAAGAATGGAGGGTGAGGATCAACAGATGAGATCAATGGCTAGGAATAAAGTGAATCTTTTATTCATAGTGGATGAATTAAAAATTTATTTTTTGGGAAGAGTGGAGGATAGTGGATGAGTTAAAAATTTATTTTTTGGGAAGAGTGGAGGATAGTGGGGAACAATTGAATTGAAATTTCAATTGGTGGAGGATAGTGGGGGACAATTGAATTAAGAATTCAATTGATGGAGGATAGTGGGGAACATTGAATTAAATATTCAATTGGTGAAGGCTAGTGGGGAACATTGAATTAAATATTCAATTTGGTGGAGGATAATTGATTTAAAGATTTATTTTGAAAAATGGAGGATATTAGCTAATTAAATATTAAGAATATTTAATTACATGTGCAACATGGTGAGGTGGATTGATGAGGTGGATTTTGGGACTTGAGACATTAGAAGAATTTAGGGAATTTAATTAAATAAAATGATTTTATTTAATTGTAGGATAATGAATCAATCAAATAAACTTATAATATTTATTTAATTGACAGAAGGGAATAAGAATTAAGATAAATATCAAAATATTTACTTAATTCAACCCGAGCCAATTTTAAGTGTATGCAATCCTACATATCTTCCTCATCCTATTCCTATGGTCCATGTTTTTGCATAAGCCTTCCCTCCATATTCTGCATCATAATCCACTATCTACCTACGCCATATCACTTTCATGAAATCCCCTACCAACATTTGTGAGAACACTTGACATAGTCCATGCGATAGCATCCATCCACCTTCTCCTATCTAAAAAAAAGTAAAGAAAAATCCCTTCATCCAATGTGAAAACCTAGCAAACAGGCGCCTTGGATAAGTACCATGATGAAAACTTGGCAAACAGGCACCATGTGTAAGTTGATCTTCTATGTCACCTACACTTGGGGGCACATTGTCTCATCGGCATATCACTCCTCTCCTATCAGTTTCCTTCCATACCATTTCCTATCCTATCCCTCTATCCATTACATACCTATACTGTCGAATCCATCCGTCCTAATCTTCCATTTCTCTATTTTCTGATCTTGATAAAGATTGGGGGCACAATGTTGACAAATGTTTTAGGTGTCTCTTGACATACCTTACACCTCCAAACCATGCACATCCTTCATTATGCTCTCATCTTCCTATCATCCTAAGCATTATCATGGAAAAATCCTTTGTATTCTACCTACAATGGGGCATGTTATTCCTATGCAAAATAGTCCTTGGAGATCACATCTTTCTTTCCTTCTACCTAACCATCTGTATCTACTATCACCCATCCATCTTCCTATCTATGGTGTTTCCTTGTCATCAGTATCTAGTGTTAAGGCTCTGCCTTCCTGTCCATCCCATAGCTTGTTGTCTATCCTCTAGTCCATCCATAGTCCAAGTCCCGAACTACGTAGCTCTGCATCGTCACATAGGCAAAGCCGAGCAAGTGCAAATCAGAGCCCGTTTCCAAGAAGAAGTTTTGACGCAAGACATCAACCTATCCAAAGTAAAGCAAGTACATGCAAAAATCAATCCACATGACTCTATCTAAATTATGGCAAGAAAAATACATCTAAAGTAAGAATGTTTTGTTTTGATTAGTTGTGTCTTAAAGTATTGATTTTTGTTATTATGTCTTTCTATGCTACTCGAGGATGCCAAAAGCTAGAGATGTTATGATGGGGGCATAATCATTTTCTTTATCTACTATTTGTGGATTAATATTTAGTAATGTGAAGCCTTGTCTAACGAAATGATCGGCAAAAGATCATCAAGGACTTCAAAGGTCTAACATGAACAGGGGCAATCCTTGTTTGTTGACACACAAGAAATACTCAGGTCACCTCAGTTCAATTATACCTTGATGCTTGTATTAGCTTACCATATCAAAATCCATGTAAGCAATACTTAGGTCATCTCGGTTCAATTATACCTAGATGCTTGTATTAACTTACAACATTCGAAAAAAATACCAAAAAAATCGCCCAATGATGAAATAAGCACTTCAAAATACTTGCAATATCAAGATGGAAAAATCTATTTGCATTCCATATCCATAACATATCCAATTACATTCCATAGCCATACCCATACCATATCCAATTGTATTTCATATTCGTATCCATATCCCATGCAATAACAATTCTATGCAGAGTATCAATGTTTACAAACAAAGCTTGTGAGTCATTCTTCTATCAATCACCTTTCTATCTATCATCATATCTCTCATCCATAGTTCTAACTATCAGTCTGAGTAGTGATCTAGATGCAAGGTCCATCCTTAATCCATACCAATCAAATCAAAGTCAATCTTGTCAAATTATCCAAGTGCCCTCAGTGGTCTTGATCCTTGTCTGGTTGCAAACCAACTCAATTAGTTAATCAATCAAATTGTCTTATACATGATGTAACATTGTCAAAATTAGACCAATACATGTGTCTTACATGACATGTTTCATTTCCTAAAACCAGACATTATACTTCATGTTGCTCTAGGGATCTATCGTTCCCCGCCATGACAACACTGTCGTATATCATTATCAATTAATTAGTTGGTTTACTGCTGGACATGGGCAATACCTTGTTTGTTCTTGTATCATTTGTGCATACTTGCTTGCTTGCTTGTGTGTGTTATCATTCTATCTTGCATCACATATCATTCAGCTCTTTCTTCAACCAATTTCTTCATTCTAACCTATTTTTCACCTTCTTCATCGTGAGATTGTCCGTCTCATGCCTTTCACCTTAGCTTCCCCGTCCAATCTCCCAAGGGGGCATCCTATCGTCAAACTTGTACCAGGGGCAAACTAGGGCATATATCATTGTCAGATAATCTTTTTCTTTGAAACAATGTGATAAAGCACATTTCTTCAAAGAGGGGCAAAATGTATACACCTAAAAATGGCTCATGTCAAATTAAGTAAATATTTTAATATTTATCTTAGTTCTTATTTCTTCTATCAATTAAATAAATATTCTAAGTTTATTTGATTGGTTCATTATCCCATAACTAAATAAAATCAATTTATTTAATTAAATTTCCTAAATTCTTCTAATGTCTCACATAATTAAATAATCCTACATTATTTAATTAATCATAAATTCCTCTATCCTAAGTCCTAATTTCATAAATCCACCTCATCAATCCACCTCACTTTTCCACCTCACCATGTTGCACATGTAATTAAATATTTTAAATATTTAATTAGCTAATATTCCCTCACCCACATGTCCTATTTATCCTCTAGTCAAAATTAGTTAACTCATCAATCAAATCTGTTAACTAATTAGTCATTTGAGTTCACTAATCAATCAATTCACTTAACTAATTAGTCAATTCAATCAACTCCCCAATCAACCCAGTTAACTGATTAGTCCATTGAGTTAACTCCTCAATCTATTCAATCAACTCCTCAATCAATTCTATTAACTCTTCAATCTATTCAGTTAACTCCCCTGTTGTATGATGGAGCTTGGACACTTGTACTCTTTCTATTTGCACACATTCCTCAACCGTTCTCAACCATTGATCTTCTTATTTCTTCTCAACCATTGATCTCTTCTCTTCTGAGTCTATAAATGGAACCTTATTCTTCCATTTCTATCATCCAATCTTTAAGTAGAATTACTCTGTCAAATTAGCAGCGTGCCTTTGGCACCCCCACTATCACCCATTTGCTTGAGATCACCCCATTTCTTTGAAGCTCATCTTCATAGCACATTCATATCACAACCATTCTATTCTTGTCATCTTCAACAAGCAAGGGAGTATACACTTCCAAGGGCTTCATTACAATCAAGATCAAGAATAGATAGGCAAACAATGGAAGCCACAGGATAACAAGGTTTGTGAGGTTTGTGCTTTATTTATTCAATCTTGTTATTTGCATATTTCATTGTGTTATTGGGTTTTATATGCTTATTTATTTCATCCAATTTTCCTGATAAGAGTACTTGCAAACAAAAATAGTGGTAGATTTTCTTCTTCAGCAGGTTTACTCTCAGTAGTCATTTTGTACAGGCCTCTGCTTCTGACTAGAGTAGTAGGCTTGAGATCAATATTATACTCCTACACTTTCACCACCCAAGTTCCTCTTTTATTGCAACCAATCTCCTATGGGCTAGAATGCTCTTAACAGCAGGGTCAAGAACAAAGATAACAACATGAGAATGCAAAATAAAAAATCTAAAATTCTTCAAAGCCTTCACTACTGCATAAGCATGTTTTTCCATGGGAGAATATTTCAATTCATGTTTCTTCAAAGGCACACTCATAAAGGCAATCGAAGCTTCAATCCCCTGTTCATTTTTTTGCAATAAAATAGCTAACAGAGTATGCTCATATGTGTAATAGTAAATAATAAAATCCTTCTCAAAATAAGGATGCACTAGAGTAGGACCATTAGCAATGGCTATCTTAATGTCTTCAAATTCATTCTTACCTTCTTGATTCCATTTGAAGACTAGATGGTTCTTCATCATTTCTGCAATGTGTCTAGTCAATTTAGCAAAGTTAGGGATGAATCTTCTTAAAAAGTTAACCTAACCAAAGAATGATCTGGTATTACTCTTTGATGTGGGAAGGCTCAATTGCTAAATAGCTTTGACCCTTTCAGGATCAATCCTTATGCCATCCTTGAAAATGATATGACCTAACAATTTTCCTTCAGTCACTGCAAATATGGACTTCTTAGGGTTGAAAGAGATACTATGCTCTGCAGTGTTGTAACACCACCTTTAGATCATCAATATGATTGACTCTTTTCTTGGAAAAGATAGTTAGGTCATCAAGGTAAACAATAATTATTTTTTTCTTCAAATCTCTGAAAGTCACTCTTTGAAAAGTGGTCCCTGCATTTATGAGGCTGAAGGGCATCCTATTATAAGCAAACACACCAACTGGAGTAGTGAATGCAGTTTTATTTTGGTCCTTAGGGGTTACATCTATCTGGTTATACCCTGAAAAATTGTCCAACATGGAAATTATTTCTAAGCCAAACACAGTTTGCAATATGTGGTCCATTACTAGTAAAGGATAGTTATCCTTGAGATATGTTTGGTTTAAATTATGGAAATCAACATAAATTCTAATCACCCCATTTTTTCCTAACTATTAAAATATTAGCAACCCATGTAGAGCGGTGAATACAGTAGATAATCTTGGCTTTCAACATTTTATCAATTTCACTAAAAATAGTCTCGACCACTTTAGGATTGTATGTCCTTTGTTTTTGACAAAATGGAGAAGTGTTGAGCCTCAATGGGATGTGGTGTTGTATTTCACCATTTTTGAACTTCTTTAGGTCTACGTAACACCACACAAATACATCTTTATACTGAATCAACAAAGAAATCAAATACTCTCTTTCCTTAGGAGAGAAACATTTTCTGATACAAACAATTTTGGGGTCCTCCTCAATGCCTATATTAACATGATCATATTTAGCAGATGGCCTGATAGAACTGTACTCTTTTGTTGGATATATTAATCATGTCTATTAAAGAGATCCTTGAGGGAGACCAAACCCTTAGGGATCTTATTTCCCATTAGCTATATCATATCAGTTCCTTGACCATTTGAGGAGTTAACTTCACCATCAAGAGTATCATTACTCTCTTCAGTACTTCCTTCAAAGAATAGGTTGGCAAAAGATTCAACTTTCTCCAAAAAAGAAATTATCTGTTGATCATCATTGAACACTTGTCAGTGATCAACATTATTAGGCACATTGGGTTTGTATATCACTTCTACCCTATATGAATCATCTTTAAAGTTGGGGTGAGGTGAGAGAAGAGATGTTGAGACTGGTAATGAGTCTGCTCTAGTGTTTTGATCTCTAGGCATGACTTCTATTGAAAAAGCATCAAAATCCTCAATACAATCTCAAACCCTATTTCTATAATGCTTCACCTCCCATTTTTAACTGAATACGACTTCCTCACCTATTTCATTATGAGTTCAACATCACTTTTTGCCTTTAATTGTTTGATTCCTTTCTCATTAGCTATTGCAAACCCTAAGAGCAAGGCTTCATATTCAGATGTATTATTAGTGTTCTCAAAATCTAGCTTGTAGGCAAAAGGAAATTTGTAATCATTGAGGGAAATAAGAAAAACACTAGAACCTAATCCAGAAATAGAGTAGCTTCCATCAAATTCTAGAGTCCATACCTCATTAGACAAATCAGGGCTGATTATGTCTAAACTCTTTTTAGTAGTTGAAGTAAACATATAAGTGCTTGGACCAGTCTCCACATATAATATATCCACTCTTGGGTCTCCATATTTTAGTACTGTAAACTTTACCTTAGGCTTAGGATTCAAGCAGACCTTCTTACCATCCACAGGTATAAAGGCATGAGACCAATCCATTTGTATCTCCCCTCCTAAGTCTTTGTAGAAAATTCTACTCAGGAGAATTCCATAACTTGCAAGAATTTCAACCACCAAAATGGTTAGCTTTAACCTCTTCTTTGGATATGCTACCAGAGCAACATGTGCATCTTTGATTTGACCTAAGATAGGCACTTGTGAGGAGTCCATAGAAAATCATCTACCATGAGAGGAGGTGATTGAAAAGATGAGAGATTTAGCTACTTGAGTAGGCATGACATTGTCAGAGGCCCCAGAATCTATAACATAGTTTCCCAGCTTGTAACCTACAATGATACATAGAAAGGTTTAGTCTTTCCAAAGGATTCTTAGAATGGGAAGTTTTAGGGTGGGAATTTGAACAATTTTGAGTTCCAGCATTAGTAGTAGCTTCATCAAACACTTGTGCATTAAGATGGGAAGGAGAGGGTTATTTTTCAACATATCTAACAAGCCTATCCAATTCAGAAGGATTGAGCCTAAGATACTTAGCTTGAGATATCTAGATGTTAGTGTTTTTGCAAGATTTAACAATACCAAAAGAACTAGAAACAACATCTCCAGAGGAGGAAGTAGAATATACCTCAGTAGGTGTAGCTTTAGGAATAGTGGGCTTTGTCATTTTGGAGCTGGTACTTGCATGTCTTGATAGAATGTACTTCAGAGTAGAAGAAGGATTATTGGACTGGCCTTTAGAATCCTACTTATTTTGTGCATGTTGTCCTCTAGTGAACACCACACAATTAGTATTATCCTGTTAGGTATACACATCTTCCCTTGGCTCTAAATCTGATTCATATTCAATAAAATTGACACTAGCATCACTAGATTGGGCAGGCTCTTCCTCTACATATGGCTCCTCAGTTTGCTCATTCATTGAAAGCATCTTCATGAATCTTGTCATCTTAGGACAAGATACAACATCATGGTCTGTGGTGAGATGGAAATTACACACCATGTGATTACCTCTACTTGTGGAAGGACCATTTTCAATAGCTAATCTCTGAGTAGGTCCATTCGAAGGTAAGGGTCTATTATAGTTCCCTTGTTGGCCATGATCTTTTGTAGGTACATCATGATAGAAAGGTTTCTCAGGGCCCTTTGGCATTTGCCTTTTCAAAGTGATAATATCATTGGATAATCTTTGGATCATAGGATTAGTAGAATTAGTAGCCAAAGGCTTTCCTATTTGTAATTCTTTCTTCCAGTTATCTGGAGTTATCAGGTCATCTTCTATAGAAATGGCCATCATTTGTGTTGCTACCAAATTAGTTGCCCCTTCTCTTGTTATGGGAAAAATGACATCAAGAGGAAGAGTATTAATCAAGAAACACTTCAATAGAGCATCTTCGAGTCTCACATCGGTAGGAAATCTATTTACCACTTTATTAAATTTTGCTACAAATTCCCTCATCTTCTTGTGTACTTCCTTCCTCATTGAAGACAATTGGGCTACCAATGTATGCTCATTATTCACCATCTTGATTCTATTTTAAAATAGTCATCTAATAGTTGCCCAATCTCTAATAGATGCATTAGGCAAATGGTAGAACCACTCTGCTACAACATCAATCAAGGACTCTACAAATAGCCTTACAAATACATCCTCATGTTGGACACCTAGAATGGAACAAGCCACAAAGAAAGCATTGATATGCTCATCTGGGGTAACTTTTTCATCCCCTCTAAATTTGGGTACTATTTTACTTGATCCTCTAGGTAACCCATGTAATTGTAATCCTAGCCTTAGAGGACCT